>CM057456.1:15640000-18040000 GCA_016271365.2 Neoceratodus forsteri
GAGGAAGCTTCTTTTGCGTGTCGGAGGAACGTGCGTGGTTCCTTCCGGGCGCCGGCGGAGACACCGCCTGGCAGCCACTCCTCTGAGGTGCAGGCTTCCCAGTGTCGGCCCACGCCTGCTGGGCCTGCACCGTGACTCACGCCGCCTCCGGCGCAGTTTCGATCCCGCGCCGCTGCGCGTTTCGCCTTCGGGCGCCCGCTGCCCGCAGGCCTGGTTTGCTCTCTGGCGGCGCCCAGGTTGGGTTCTGGCACCAAGGGCGCCGTGGGCGAGCCGGACTGACTTAGCGGCGGGGCTGGGCGAGGTTGTCCGCGCCGCCTCTGGCACCGTGTTGTTCTCCGGGAACCCCTGGGCTGCTAGTATTGTGGTCCAGCTGGTCTCTTCCTCTTCGGAGGCTGACTCAGACGTGGACCCGTCCTGGCAACCTGACTCTTCGGAGTCTGGGTCCCCGTGGCAGGTGGAGTAGGGTGCCCAGCGGGCCTCTTCCACTGTCCCTGCTGCTGTCCCCTGAGGGCCCCTGGACTAGGGTGGTCTTGGGTCCCTGGGGGCGATGGGGGCAGAGGAGGGGCTCCTCCTGGGGGCTCGTGGCAGCTACCTCCTGGTGCCGCGACAGCCACTGGGTGGAGAACGCTGGGCTCGAGGAGGAGGGCGCCTGAGTCCGAGGGGTCGAGGGCAGGTGCAGGCCGCTGGTCTTGTCGGCCACCGGGATGTGGCTAGGAGTCAGAGCTGGGCCCCGCTTTCCCCACTTGGACCCCGGGTCCTTCCGTGGCGCTAAGTGGCTGCCCTTCTGGATCCATGCAGTCCCAGGTTCATCACAGGAGGATCCCTTCTGGGCTCTTCCAGGCTTCTCGATCCCCAGGGTTCCGCTTTGCACCTGGTCTGTTGTCCGGGATCCGCCAGCTCGGCTCCGCTCTCCGGATTTCAGCGCCCTAGCAGAGAACAGTTGCCTCTCGAGGGTGCCCATCACCCATTCTCTGCAGCCACCCCCCGCCTCTTCCAGGCTATGCCTGGCCCCACGGGTCTGCTATCCTGGGAGCAGTTCAGAGATTCTCGCGCTTACCTTCCTCACATGTCAGGTGTATGAATGAGCGGTCTTTTGCCTATCCTGACCGCCTCCAGGGAATCTTCTGACACTGAAGCCTCCATCTGCCTCCTCCGATGCGCCGATTTCACTGAATATCAGCATTCCTTCGAGGATGGTGTGGACCTTCGAATCTCCTACATTAGGGGAGACGCGTGAATTCCTTGGCGAATTCAGTGCCCAGCACCTGGTGGTACCTTCCTGGCCTATCCCCTTCCAGGAGGCGCCTCATCCGCTCCTGGTAGTCGCCAGCGCCTTCTCCAGCCCCGCAGACTGTCAACGTATACTGTGCCCCTTCGAATCCTTGGTACTTCTCCCCAACCCACCTTCGGGTTTGGTGTATCTAGAGACTCCTCCGGGCGCCACGCCTGGCGATGACCGCCCACCGATTCGGATTCCTACACCGACCGGTGGGGGCTAAGAGTGTTCTCTTTCTCTCGTGCGATGGCTTGCATTGCATCTCATCGGGCTCATCACACTGCCTACAGTAGGCATTTGTGGTCGATGCTCTCTCAGATCTTAGCATCAATGCCTGATATGGAGCAAAGCAGACAAGCTATTGCCCTCTCTGCTATAAGCCTGGAGCTGGCAAGACACCAAGCAAGGGCATCTTATGAAGCCAGTGAGGTGGCTTCCAGGCTTGCGGGGACAGCGATCTGCATTAGACGGACGGCATGGCTTCGTCTATCAAGGTTGTCACCCCTGGTCCGGCGTAGGGTGATTCGCCTCCGCCTGGGACACGCCTTTTTCCTCCAGAACTAGATTACTGCAGGTGTTCCTCCATCTCCGTCCCGGGGCGGCACACCTCCTAGCTCTTTCTCCCCATAGGCTTCTCTAAGATTAGCCCAGGTCTTCCTTCTGTTTCTCACCAGCAGGAGGCTGGGGGTCTTGTTCTCTCAGGGTTCTACCTCTTTTTAAGGAGGAGGGCTTGGTACTCACCCATGCAGTTATGAATGGTGAAGATTGACAAGGGAAGATATGAAAATTACATACCTACTGTAATTCTTGATCTTCTCTTGTATCTTCTCCATTCATTACTGATACCCACCCACCTTCCCCTCAGTGGCCACCTCTTGTGGCATCTCCCCCTCCTGTCTCGTTCCTCTTCCTTCCTTTGGCCTTTATGCCAAAAAAAAACAAAAAACTTTGTTTTTCCATTCTTATGACTGGTTCCTTTTTTCCTCAAGGTAAAGAGGAATGAGCACGGTTGTACTTTTCTCTTATTCTGAGGGAACTCTTTCTGACTGCCCTTAGGGTGCGACTTCTAAATACCTTCTTCAGATTATGCAGTTTCACAGCTTAAGAGACCATGCTCTGACTCAGCAAAATTTAGAATCCCCCTGGCAGGCATTATCTTTGAGCTCATTGTAGCTGCTGCTTGAACTTGTCAGCCTTGAGCATCTGCTTTGCCTTGCTTTAGGGAGTCTGAGTTCCACTCTAGCTTTCATACAAAGCCGCCTTCGAAAAGGCATAATCTTTCCCATACACTGCGGTGTTTAGCACTTAAGGTGCTAAGGGACTTAGTCCCCTTCCTGGGTGGGCGCTCTTCCCGGAACAGGTTCTGTCCGGGCAGTCTAGGAGCCCTCAGCTAGGATGTAGGGACTTGGCATGTTGAGAGTTCAGAGATGTTGCCCTCATTTAAATCTGTTCAGGTGGTTCGGTTGAACCTCCCCTCAGTCCTAGCAACTGAGATTCTTGCTCCCTTGTTGGTCTCGAGCCTATAAGCCTCTCAACCAATGCCTCGATGGGCACTGTCTCACTCACATCTCTCATCCTCCTCCTCCCTCTCTGTTACCCCTAG
This sequence comes from Neoceratodus forsteri, assembly GCA_016271365.2. Taxonomy (NCBI): domain Eukaryota; kingdom Metazoa; phylum Chordata; order Ceratodontiformes; family Ceratodontidae; genus Neoceratodus; species Neoceratodus forsteri. Next base: position 15,642,880 of record CM057456.1, read on the forward strand.
AGCCGCCTGAAAGGAGGCCCCATGGTCCTTAGGGTAGGAATTCTTCTCCTCTGTCTATTCTCCACTGGCTTATACCTTTTAGTTTATATCCTTCCTTTTTCTGTCCCCGGCTCTCTTGCTCGCTTTCCTTTTCTTACCCTTAGTTTGCCTCCGCCACCAGAACTGAGATAGAGAAGGAGTCATGCGCACCTAACGGTTGCCCTCGCGCAAGCAAGACGCAGAACGTTGTGCTTGGGGTGGCGCCTGAGCTGACACCCAAAAACCTCCCAGAACGGGCAGGTGCGCGCCTCCGCCTACTAACCTAAGCAGTAATGAATGGTGAAGATACAGGAGAAGATCAAGAATTACGGTAGGTACGTAATTTTCATTTCTAGGGACATGAATATGTTGTTCATCCACACTTATTGGCAGGTTCCTTGCCGCTTTAAATCTTGCCGGAAGGTCTTCAAGCTGGCTCCTCCCACCCACCCGGGTGGTAAAACTCTCGGCTCCGCCCCATGATGCCAGATCTTCCTTACCGCTTGGAAGCTCAGGTTCCTCCTTAACGCTACTAAGACTGGTTCTTAATTCTTGAAAGTTCAATCAAAAGTTTTTGCAAAAGACTGGTCTTCTTCTCCCGCGCTGGCGGACAACCGACCTCGTGCTGGAGGTGCCTTGCGGGCAGATGTCTAGGACGGATCCGCACTCCACGTGCATCTACTGCCTGGGCCTTGAGCACGACCCGCAGGCCTGCGACTTGTGCTCTTCCTTTTTGGCCTACGTCCTTGAAGACCGTGCTGCCCGATTACAACTGGGGCGCCCCGAGAAAAGAATTCCACCGGTGAAATCTAAAGAGGCCTGATTGGCGGTGTCCGACGGCGGGCTCGGCGGATCAGCTAGAGCAGATGATCGCCCTCGAAGAGGAGGCGGCGCGGGCCGCTTCTACCTCGGCTGCGGCATTTGTCCCGCTCTCTCTCGGTGCCTCGTACTCGGCTTCTTTTAAGGAGCTTTGTCTGACCCTCTCGACCAAAGGTGAGGGTCCAACTTTCGACCTTTTCCAGGTCCAAAAGAGCAAAGTAAGTCTCTCCTCGACGCTCTTGGGAGCGGAAAGATCCCTCCCTTGTCGACAGCTCCACTTCGGTCGACCCCTCAGCTCCGGCCACTGGCTTCATGGTGTCCCCATCAGGCCAGTTGACAGAGACTCCTGGCGACGCGGTCAAGATTTTTCTCGACCCCGTTAGATGGGTTGTCGGCTGGAGAAGCTGAGAATCCCCTCTCCCCGGTGGGAGTTGAGGATCCCGTCGGCTCGCCTGTACCTCCGGTTCCGGAGCCTTCGTGGATCGCCCGAGCCGAGGGAGTGCCGATTTCCGACACTCTCTCGCCTCCCTGCCTAGTCGAGACTCTCTGTCTCGGACATCCTCATGGGTCCAACTCGATCCCGCTGTTATAGGCGGTTCCCGCATCTGCAAGCGGGCGCTGCCGCTCTTCCTCAGACGAGGGGAGGCTTCGGCGCAAGTTGCGTCGGAGGTACGAGGAACTTATGTGGCAACAGCTCCTTTTGACCGGGAATAAGCCGACCCAGTCGTCTTCCCCGGCCATTAAGTGGCTGTCACCGGAGCAGCCGAAACAACCCCTCGTTGTAGTCGAGGAGCCTGTTCTCAGGCCGGTTGTTCGGCCAATTCCAGCTGCCCCACCGATTCTGGTGGAACCTCCGCCTCCACAGCCATTGTTGGGGCTCCACCAAAAATTCTCGGTCGGCTTTTGGTTTGCCCATAGGCTGTCTGTCACCCTCACTCCCGATAAACCTCGGCAGGTGGAGGGTGGCTCAGGCCGAGGCAGCTCTTTGAGGACTCTTCTGAGTCCGATGATGGTTCCTCCTCTCCAAGCGCATGGACTTGGAGTCCTCGGAGGGCAGTCAATGGACGATAGCCCTTCGTCCTTCTTAGGGTTGCTTCGACTCATCTCTGAGTCCACCGGATGAAGCTCGAACCTGCTTTAAACGGGCCAGGTATCCTCACGGAGATTCTGGACCGAGGGATTCTCCCACGGAGGTTTTCCGTAGGCCGGCTTACAGTGGGTCCGGCCTTGGAACTTTGGCAGCATCCTGCTTCCTGCCTCTGCCTTTGGCCAGGAAGTATGCGGTCCCTACCGTTCCCTGTCCGTGTGAACACCCCGCCGAGGGGTTGGTTAACAGCTGCCGGGAACGCCAGGGATGGGATAAACCCTCCCGACAAGGAATCCAAGAAATTGGATTATGCCGGGCTAAAAGTCTATGCTGCGTCTCTCTCGGCCTCGTCAGGCCAGTTCAGCGCCCTCATGGCACATTTTTCTCACGCCCTGTTGGGCTCCTGGATGAGGTTGTCCTCATCTTCCTGCAGATCTGCAGACTACGGCCAGGCAGGTGCGGACCAGGGCAGGGCAGTGGCTAAACAGCAGCTCCAGACTGCGTTGGACATCGGGGACTCATGTGCCAGGTCTGTGGCGGCCGCAGTGGCCATGCGTCATCGGGCTTGGCTGAGGATATCCACCTTTACCTCGGAGACCCAGCACAAGTTGGCGGATGTTCCCTTTTTGGGGACTGACCTCTTCGGCCCTGGGGTGGAAGGTCACCTGCAGAGGATCGAGAAGTCCAGTGCTACCTTGGACTCGGTCTCTTCCGCTCAGAAGGACACAGGCCGCAAGCCACAGCCTAAGCCCTTTCGTCCCTCTGCGCCCGCGGTGCGCCCAGCCAGCAACGTCTGGGCCAGCAGGCTCGACCTTGGTATCCCAAGCCCTAGCCGTCTGCTTCCTCCAACAGGAAGCAGGGAGGTAAAGGCCCAGGAGGTCCCTCGGCCGGTCCCTCCTCCAAGCCTGCCCAGTGACGGGCTGAGGGGTGTCGCCCCATCCCTGTCACCTCACCCCTGGCCTTGGGGTCCGCAGCCTCACTGGCGGCTCGCCGAGCCGACATCGCTCTCCTCCTCCAAAAGGAGGTGATCACGGAGGCAGAGGACCCCCCTTCAGACCTGGGGTTCGTGTCCAGGTATTTCCTGGTTCCGAAACGGGCTGGCTCCCCATTCTCGACCTACACGACCTGAACAAGTTCCTCAGGTCTCGAACCTTCAGGATGGTCACTCTGGCGCAGATAATACCATCTCTGGAACATGGCGTGTGGTTCTGCTCTCTGGACCTACAGGACGCGTTCTTTCACGTCCCTATCCGTCCGTCACATCGGAGATTCCTCCGCTTTCGAGCAGAGGGATCCCTCTTCGAGTTCCGAGCCATGCCCTTTGGCTTATCTCCAGCTCCCAGGGTCTTCACCAAATGCATGGCAGTGGTGACAGCATTCCTGCGGCGCCGAGGGGTCCGGGTGTACCCTTACCTGGACGATTGGCTGATAGCAGCCCCTCCAGAGGGAGGTGGAGCGTCCAGAGATCTGGCCCTCCAGGTTTGCTCTCAAGTCTGCCTTCTCATCAACGAGGCCAAGTCGGAACTCGAGCCGAAGCAGGTGATCCTGTTCATCGGGGCAGAGCTCGACTCTCTTCGAGCCAGAGCACGGCTCCTGGCAGACAGTGCCGAGGTTCTTACCTCCTTTGCCCAATCATTTCTGGTTGGGCAATCGCGCCCTGCCTGGGACTTCCTGCGCCTTCTGGGTCTCATGGCGGCCTGTACCAGCGTGGTCCGTGGCCCGCTGGCACATGCGCCCTTCAGTGGGGACTGGCCAGCCAGTGGTCACAACGCTGCGATCCTTTGACCAGCTAGTGAGGTGACCTGGAGATGTGGAACGCCCAGTGGTGGACCGCTCCATTTCATCTGCAGGAGGGCATCCAGTTTGTCCGCCTCTAGCCGACGGTCTCTGTCGCACCGCCTCTGATGGGTTGGGGTGCCCATCTGGGGAACACTGAGTGCACGGCCTCTGGTCCTCGCTGGAGTCCCGATGCCACATCAGCCTGCTGGAGCTCCGAGCGGTCCGCCAGCTCTCACCGCCTTTGCTCCATTTCTCCGGGTCAGTGGTCAGAGTCCAGACGGACAATACCACGACCATGTACTACCTGAACCGCCAGGGCGGGACGCGCTCCATGCTTCTATGCAAGGAAGCTCTCCGCATTTGGTCACTCGTGCGCAGCCTGGAGGCGGATCTCCTAGCCATTCATGTGGCAGGAGCCTCCAACACCCTGGCCGATGCCCTGAGCCGGATAGGGGCTGCATCTCACGAGTGGTGTCTCCTGCTGGTGGTAGTGCAAGATCTGTTCTCCCACTGGGGCACACCTCAGGTGGACCTGTTTGCCTCCAGGGAGAATGTGAAGCTGAGGCTGTTTCATGCCCGCCCCCCTCAGCAGGGCTCGCTGCAGGGGGATGCCTTCTCGAGGCTGTGGACCCTGGGCCTCTTTTACGCCTTTCCCCATTTCCCTTGATTCACAAGGTGCTTCTCAAAGCAAGGAGGGACAAGGCGCAGGTGATCCTGATAGCCCCAGACTGGCCCCGCCAGTTCTGGTACCCAGATCTCCTCAGCCTCAGCTCCAGGCTCCCGAGGCAGCTTCCAGCTCGCCCAGACCTGCTTTCAGTCCATCAGGGGAAGGTGTTCCATCCGGACCTTCAATCCCTGCACCTGACGGCCTGGTTCCTGAGCGGCTAGAGTTCCAGGCCTTGGGTCTTTCCGACGAGGTCCTCAATGTGGTTGAGGCGTCCCGGTAGGAGTCGACCAGAAAATGCTACGCCTTCAAATGGAAGAGATTTTCCATTTGGTGTCAGGGCAAGGGCCTGGACCCTTCCTCCTGTTCTGTGGCAAGCATTTTGGACTATTTATGGTCCCTTTCTAGTCAAGGGCTTGAGTAGACTACTCTAAGGGTGCACCTGGCAGCCATCTCTGCTTACCGGGCGCGGGCCGGAAGCAGTCGGTGGCGCAGGAAAAGGTGGTCTGGCGCTTTTTCAAAGGCCTTGATCACATTTCCCCTCCGGTGCGAGAACCTCCACCTCCGTGGGATCTACTGCTGGTACTGGCAAAGCTCATGGGCAAGCCATTCGAACCAATGCACAGGTGTGAACACTTTCACCTGTCGTGGAAGACCACCTTCTTGGTGGCTATCACGTCAGTCAGAAGGATGGGAGAGCTGCAGGCGGTTTGCATTGAGTCTCCTTACCTGGTCTTCCACAGGGACAAGGTTGTCCTGCGCCCCCACCCGAAATTCCTTCCGAAGGTGGTGTCGGAGTTTCACCTTAACCAGGTGCTGACTCTGCCGGTGTTCTACCCCAATCACACCTCGGAGGCCGAATATAGGCTCCATACTCTGGACCCTAGAAGGGCACTCATTTATTATAAGGAGCGCACGGCTGAAATTCGGGGAAAGGTTCGCCAGCTGTTTGTCACCTACGCTGAAGCCGCATCTGGCAGACCTGCAGCCAAGTGGACCATAGGCAGGTGGGTCACCTCCTGCATAGATCGCTGCTATAAGTTGGCGGGCATGGAGCCTCCCAGAGGGATAAGAGCTCATTCTACCCATCATACTGCTGCATCGGTGGCTGCTTCCAGGGACGTCCCTATCCAGGAAATCTGCAGGGCTGCTACCTGGAAGTCAGCACACACCTTTATTACCCATTACCACATCGACCTTGAGTCACGCCGGGGTGCTGGTTTTGGGGCCTCAGTTCTCCAGTCCTTATTTCCCAAGTAAGTATTGGGGGTGTGCGCCTTGCCTCCCACCTCCCGGAGAACTGCTAGCAGTCTGCCAGACAGTGTGGATGAACAACATATCCATGTCCCTAGAAATACAGGTTTCTCACCTGTAACAGGAGTTCTAGGAATGGTATATGTTTTTCATCCACACGACCCACCTGACCTCCCCGGCTTAGACGCACAACCTGAGCTTCCAGCGGGCCAGATCTGGCGTCATGGGGCGGAGCCGAGAGTTTTACCACCCGGGTGGGTGGGAGGAGCCAGCTTGAAGACCTTCCGGCAAGATTTAAAGCGGCAAGGAACCTGCCAATAAGTGTGGATGAACAACATATACCATTCCTAGAACTCCTGTTACAGGTGAGTAACCTGTATTTCTTGTGCATCCTTCCCAGAGGTGGGACTTGGAGTGCGTCTCTGAGGAGGCCACCACCTGCATCTTTTAGTGGAGCATCAGGTGTGACCAGGTCACCGTGGGGGGGGGGGAGATTCCTTGAGTATGGAGAGTTGGATCTATTCAAGTGAGGGGAGAAAAATGTATTAATGCTGTGCTCCTTTGTTCAGGTTACAACTATGTCTTCCGATGACTTAAAAGTTGATGGTGAAGCTGAGGAGCAGGAAGAAACAGAAGTAAAGTCCTCTCAGAATGTGGAAGAACCATCTACAAAGGAAGATGTAGAAGAAGGTGAAGGTGAGGAGGAGGAGGAAGAGGAGGAAGAAGAGGAGGATGATGAGGAAGAGGAGGAGAAAAAAGGTAAATAGTTTTGCATTTGTTTTAAAAAATCCCTTTGAATCCCCAAGGAAAAGATGTGCTTTTTAAAGTTGTGGGCTGACTCCATCTCAACACTACTGATCCTGCCCCATGTATTGTCCAGATCACCATCTGTGTGTGCCTTCTGCCATGGGCAGGACTAGTGGACTGACCTTTGGCTGTTGGGATGCAGGCAGCTGAGGATCATCTTACTGCGTTCACCTGTTTTTTTCACTATGGTGTTTGCACCTTCTACCTTTGCAACTCTGTGTGTCTGCTCTGGAGTGGGAGTGGGGCACTTCAATAGTAATACTCCATTTTCCCATCTGAAGGGGCCTGGGTAGAATACAGAGTGAATTCCACCCCCAAAAAAAAACACACTCTCTCTCGGCAATCCAGGTAATGAGATGGACTCCTGGACAAACATGCCTTCCAGATGCAGACCTGGAGGTTGAGGCGACAGCCCCCAACATTTAGAGATTGCCATTGTTCTAGAAAGACATTGGATATTTTCTTTGGGTTCTCACACAGCCCTTAGGGCTGGCTCTGGGAAAGAGGCTGTCCTATTCTCTATTGCACTGGGGTTGTGTTGCAGTCCTCTGTGGTAGTGTCGGCAGGACCACTGACTCCTGGATGACCTTTGGAAATAATGTGAGAAGAAGGTAGATCCTTTCGTTAGAAGCTGAGTGAAGACGAGAATAATGTCCATCTCCTTCATACTTTCTGAATCTTATGCTCTTGGGTATCAACTGTAGCAGTGGTTCTGCTGCAGGTCCACTCCGGCAATTTTATTAGACTTCAGTGGCTTTGTCCTCTTTTTAAGGAATGATGGTCAGCTTACACGTGCTGGCCAGCATTATAGTGGCAGCCATGTGAGGAGTATGAGCCTGCCAGTGGTCTGTGGACCAGGCCTCTTAAAACAGCTTTTACAGTATGCCCTTTCTCTGACAACGTGCTGCTTGTTCCTGTACTGGAAGGGATCCATGGAGGATATTGGGTTAGTGGTGTCCAGGCAGAAGCAGAAGACAAATCAAGCTGCAAAGGGATGCAGTTTTTGGTTCTCCCAGGCAGTGGAGCACTTTCCAGTCCTACTTTACAACATTGGCACCAGAGAGGTAAGAGAGCCTACTCTGGATTCAGTTTCAATCAACAGACACACTCTTGCTCTCTGAGGCAGTCGGGAAGGGGGGGCTTCAGAATTAAGATGCATGGGTCCGTTTCTGCTACCCCTTACTCAGTGGTTGACAGTGCGAAACAAAAGGATTTCTTCGTACTTACCGTAGGGTGCTTTTTCTGTTTGCTCCAACATTGTCAGCAGGGCCACTCCCTAGAGCTGTTATTTTCTCTGGAGAACATTGTTAAAATGTATACAAACTATAGGAATTTTGAAAACCGTTGCTGGGCATCATAATAAATTGAGATATTACTTCGAGAGGGTTCCTACAGTAGGTCTTCACATATAGGACTGCTCCCCCTGGCGTCGGGTTCCAACAGCAAACTTGTAGCTAGCAATCACCTGGGACCACCCAGACGTCGAGTGACTCAACGTCAGCTCGACTATAAAAGGGGCAGTCCCGTGCCCACCCTCCAGTTCTTTGCCGCTTTGGCTCTAAGTAAGAACAGTGATCTAATGCCCGGCAGCGTCAGTCAGTTTTCTTCATATTATAACTTTTTCCTTATCTGATTCGACCGATTTTGTATGTCGACTGTCCAAAGAAGTGTTTAAGTGCGGAGCTCAAACTCAGTGATAAGTACGACTTATTCCTTGGCTTCCTCTGTGTCTAGGCCCCAAGCACAATTTGGACGAGTGTGCTATCTGTCAAGCCACTTGACCAGGTGCAAGCGGACCCTCGAGGCCCACTTCCTTACCTGATGGCTGGCGTCTATGGAAAAGGAGCTCCAGGAGTTGAGGGGAAGGTCATCGTTGTGCCCAAGAAAAAAGGACAAGAAGGCCGGGACAGGTGGCCGTCGCCACGCGGGAGGCCTGCTCCAAAAACTGAGTACTCCTTCAGGTACCCTGTCTGGCTCTTTGGGCCGGCACTTTTCCCCCTCCTGCCGAGGTGAGCGGGCAGCCAGGGGTAACCTCTGTCGAGGTCTCTGTCTCCTCCCAGCACTACCAAGTCACCCCATCAACAGGTGCACGGCTTTGGCCGGTAAGCCTAGCGGCTGCCTTTCTGCTTCCACTAGTCCGGTTAGGTCCGATAAGTCGGACGGCGGATCTTCCGTTGCCTGCCCGGACTCCTCTTCTGCCCGGCCGGGCCTCCCGACGCTGGACTGAGTGTGCTGTCTAGATTCTTCATCACTCCGGGGCCTTCACCACAGGGATTTGCCATCAGGATCGCTCAGACCTTTTTCATTGGGTTCCCTCCTGAATTGTGCTCTTGTTAGGATCTCTTGCTGCCTCCGGACACATGTCCACGCCAGCCAAGGATCATTCTGGTGGAACCCTCCTCCCTCGGGACTGTCTTTGGGGTGCGCCCGGACACCACTCACCTATGGCACCTCCCCCGGTAGGTCCAGTTGAACGCCAGGTGGTGGTCCGGGGCCAGACCCCCATGCACCGTACGTGCCTCCGCTGGTATACCTGACGCCAGGATACCCTGGGTACACACCTTACTGCTATAATCCAGGATTGCCAGGTTTCCAATACCCTTCTTGGCAATACCCGGGCTACAAGCCTTCTCCATCTCCAGTGCCAGATCGAGAGACTATCCCTTCATGGTGGCAGGATGCCAGGACCCAGCTCATCGCAGACTTAAGGCAGTCTGTGGGTGATAAACCCCTACCTAGGGCCCTCCCACCCCACCCCGGACACCTTCCAGACGAGCAGCAGGTGCTCTACTAGTAGGCTCCTCTGGGGTAAACCCTTCCATCTGCAGTGGTTCTGAGCCTTCAGACTCTGACTCCGAGTCTTCGGATCCTCAGACCCCAGTCGAGGTACCACCTGAGGAGTCCCCAAAATTTCCTCTAGAAGATCCCGCCTTTGAGGACCTTTCGTGCACTATTCAGGCAGCAGGAGGCTGGCCTTCCAAAGAAGTGGATCCCCAGCATAAGAGACTGGCAGAACACTTGGATCTGGCCATTGCAGATCCTCCTACCCATTTCCCCCCCTGGATGGGTCCTTATAAGGATCTGGTGACTACTATCTGGCAGCAGCCGTCCTCCATCCCTGCTGTTTCCAGAAAGGCCAATTGTACCTACTATCCGCTGGAAGGGATCCAACCTCTTGCTGCTCATCCTAAAGCTGACTCAATTATAATTACTGCTGCGCATGACCGGTCAGCACAACCAAAACATTTGAGTTCCTTGCCCCCCCCGACAAGGACTCTAGGCAGTTGGATCAGTTTGGCCGGAAGGTTTATTTCTCTACCTCCTGCGCCATCCAGTCCCTGAACTATGTTTCCCACATGGTGGCCTTTCAGAAGGCCTCCCTCTCCGAGCTGGAGGGGGACCTTCAGGAGGTCCAGGATGAGTCGCTCCAAAGTAAGTTATTGGACAAAGTCTGAATGGGCAAGTCTTCATGTCATCATGCTTTGCGTGCAGCATATGACTCTGTAGACTCCAGGGCTAGGGTGGCAGCCACAGGTGTCTGTGTCCATCTTCTTTCTTGGCTCAGGATTGCAGGTTTGGCACAAGACATCCAATTTTTCTCCTGGACTCTCCTTTTAGGGGTTCCGTCCTTTTTTGGCGACAGCGGCAAAGACATTACTGGGCTGCAGGAGAGGACGCTCCTTTCAGGACGTACGCTCCATTTAGCGGACGGGGTAGAAGAAGCAGTCTTTTGTTGCCAAAGATGATGGAATAAAAACCAGCGTACACATCAGGGCAAGCGACGAACCCGGTGGTTCGGGAGCCCAGACCCCCCAGGCCAAATTCCTTAGCCAGCCTCCGGGGCTAAAGCTCCCCTCGGTGTTCTGACTCCTTTCCCCTCCTCTCGCTGCCTCCAGCAGTCGAGGAGGAACCAGTCGGAGGGATGTTCGGCCTCTACCTGGAGTGATGGGGGTACGTCGCTGCAGATTCATGGGTGTTGCAGCTCATGCAGTGAGGTCACTCGATAGGATTTACAGAGATTCCTGCCCCTCATCTTCCGGGACGGTCTTTTTATCCAAGGGATCAGATTCCCATAGTCCTCCAGGAGATTCAGGCTCTCCTGTTAAGAGGCCATAGAACCCGTCCTTCAAAACCAACTAGGAAGGGGATTTTACTCCCACTTCTTCCTAGTTCCAAAGAAGACTGGCGATCTGAAACTGATCGTGGACCTTGGCAAGCTCAACCTCTTCGAGTACAAGAGGTTTCGCATGCTGACTCCTCTTCAGGGGCTTCTTTCCCTGCTTCAGACAGATTCTTGGCTGTGCTCCCTGGACATGCAGGATGCCTACCTGCATATCCTCATTCTCCCAGCCCATCACCGCTTTCTCAGTTTTACTTTTCTTAGAGACCCATTTTCAGTTCCGATCACTCCCCTTTGGCCTTTCCTCGGCACCCCAGGTGTTCACTAAGTGTTTAGTGGTGGTTGCAACTTTTCTTCGCCGTCAGGGCATTTACGTGTTCCTGTACCTGGACGACTGGCTCCTCGCAGCACTCTCTCCGAACAGCCTGAAAGAGTTGCGCGCTCTCACTCTGAGCTTGTTTGCTTTTCTGGGTATTGCATTCAGTCTGCCCAAGTCCCAGCTAGCACCATCTCAACGGCTCCAATTCATTGGAGCAGTACTAGACAAAGTTTTAGAGCAAGGCTTTTCTGCCATCACATCGAGCCGAGACCTTAGTTTCTCAAACTACTTCTGTGGCCCTGGCTTGGTGGATCCCTGCACACGCTGTGCTCTGTCTTTTGGGACTGATGGCAGCAGCCATTTCAACAGTTCCCCAGGCCAGACTTCACATGAGGGTCGCCCAGTGGTTTCTTAGAGTCCAGTGGGATTGGAGGACGAACGACATGTACCAGAAGGTCACGATCTCTGAAAGCCTACAGTAAGATCTTCCGCGGTGGCAAGAGCTTTCCAATCTTTTAAGGGTAGCCCCTTTTCATTCCCCTATCCCTACCCAGATCCTTACTACTGACTCCTCTGACTTGGGCTGGGGAGCCCATCTGGGGGTTCACAAGAAACAAGGGTCTCGGTCCACCCAGGAGCTTCTGCTCCACATCAGTGTTTTGGAGACGACAGCAGTACTGTGTGCCCTCCGGGCGTTCCAGTCCCTTCTCCTACCGGGATCACTTCTTCTTATCCAGACGGACAACATGTCTACAGTGTGGTACATCAACAAACAGGGAAGAACTTGCTCGTATCCTCTCTGCAGAGAAGTAATGAGGGTTTGGTACTAGGTGATTCAGCACAGCCTTTTCTTGACAGCAGTCCATGTTCCAGGCGTAAGTAACGTCCTGGCGGACAGTCTGTCGATCAGTGGCCAGGGCTCATGAATGGGAGTTAAAGCTAGAGGTGGTCGAAGATCTCCTTCGATAGGGCTGACCAGAGATGGATCTGTTCGCCTCCCCATTCAACTCAAAACTACCAACTTTTGCTCGCTCGTTCCCGGGCATGGTGCTTTTTGGTGAGATGCACTGTTTTTCTCTTTGACAGGGAGGTTTCTTTATGCTTTTCCTCCTTTTCCTCATTCAGAAGGTTCTGGTGAGACTTCAGGAGGAAGGAGCACATTTCATTCTGATCACTTCTTTCTGGGCCCACCAGATTTGGTTCCCCCTCTTGCAACATCTGGCGGTAGAACCTCCAGTTCACCTACAGTTATCCCATGACCTGACTCAGGAGCAGGGCACCCTGGTGCATCCGAGCCTTCAGTCTCTCCACCATCATGCGTGACACTTGTGGACATAGTGGCCTCTTGCTATGGTGTTTCCTCCCAGGTTGCTCATATCTTGGTAGTTCTAAGCCAGAAAATCTTCTACCAGATCCACCTACGCCATGAAGTGGAAAAATTTTTAATCTGGGCCCTAGCCAGGAGCTGGGATCCCTTTTTGTGTTCGGCTGGTCAGGTGTTGGAGAACCTCGCACATCTATCGGAGACGGGCCTTGGTTATTTCTCCATCAAGGTCCATCTCTTGGCAGTATCTGCCTACTACCTCCAGTGGAGGGCAGAACTTTGGCTCGATTTATTAATTTTTTTTGGTCGCCAAAACATTTTTGAAAGACATCCTCCACTTGAAACATCCGGTCCAGAATCCTGTCCCCCCGGGACCTTAACTTTGTTAGAAAAGCTGACCTTGCCTCCTTTTGAACCAGCCTCTAACTATGACATGCGCTTCCTTTCTTGGAAGACTTTTTTTTAGTTGCAGTCACTTCCGCCAGAAGGGTTTCAGAACTTCAGGTGTTTGTAAGGAACCCTATTTGATTTTCCATAGGGACAGTGTTGTCCTTGGGACTAACCCACCCTTCCTTCCTTCCTAAGGTAGTTTCAGAAACCACACTCAACCAGAGTGTCAAACTGCCGGTCTGTTATCCCCAACATTCTAACGGGGGAATATCTTTTGCACAGTCTTGGTCTGCATAGGATTCTGAGATATTGCACAAACCGGACTAAAGAGGTCCAGAAGACCAATCGGCTCTCTGTGGCCTTTGCTCCCCAGTGCCAGGGCAATGCCATTTCCAAACCAACCATTTCCAAGTGGTTGGCTAACTGCATCCACTTCACTTACCAAAAACCTGGGAAATCCCTTCCGGGGGAGGTTAAGGGTCACTCCACTAGGAGTGTTGCTACTTCTACCGCCTTTTTCAGGAATGTGTCCATAGCAGAGATCTGCGCAGCGGCCACGTGGTCGTCTGTCCACACCTTCACTAAGCATTACAGTCTGGACATTGCCTGTAGACACAGGACTGGTTTCGGCCTTGCGGTTCTGCAAGGCCTCCTGTCATACCTCTCACAGTTGGCGACGACTTATCCTCCCAGAAGTACCTCTGAATTTTTCTTTTGGGCTGCTTGGTATTCAGTCCTATATGTGAAGACCTACTGCAGGAACCCTCTCGAAGTAAGATATTGCAGTTGCATAATAACTTACCGTAACAGTAGCTCTTCGAGAGAGGTTCCTGCAATAGGTCTTGTTTCCCACTCGCCTTCCCCCTACTCCTGGAACGTTTCCTTTATTTTCATCCTGTCTAGCCATTGGGTCTAGAGAGGAAGCATGGTCATAGGAGCTATCACTCCTGTCTTTCTACTTACCTTTCTTTAGGTCTCCGGTGGAAAAGAACTGGAGGGTGAGCGTGGGACTGCCCCTTTTTATAGTCAGGCTGACGTCGGCGGTGGTCCCCACTGATTGCTAACTACAAATTTGCCGTTGGAACCTGACGCCAGGGGGCGCAGTCTTATATATGAAGATCTACTGTTACGGTAAGTTCTTATGTAACTGCAATTTCTTTTTTTATAAAAAGCAATCGGCACAGTTAATATATAAAGTTTTAGGGGAGAAGCACATGTGCGTTCACCTCTCTCCACCTGTTGAGATCAGAAGCTATTGAGTGAGTTTGTTTTATATCAGGATTCCTCATAGCTTGCAAATATAAGGCGGTGGTTTTGGTGGTCTGGGCCAAAATTGTATTATTCCTTGGGCCTCCTAAATACACTGTACATGTACATAAGTAGTTTTCAAGTGAGGTTTAGAGCACTGATATCAAAACAAGGGTGATGGTGAAATAAAGGATGGTGGTAAAAGATAGTTTTGGAGGCTTTTACAAAAGCAAATTTGGCTTATGGCTACAAATATAGGGCACTTGTAAACAAAAAGGTGGTGGTAAAAATGTAGAGCAATGGTTAAAAAAAAAAAAAAAAAAAAAGTGTGGCCCATGCTGCTTAAAATGAATGGGGAACACTGTATAGTGAGAATGCTGTGTGTCCTGCTCTCCCCCAAAAATAAGGATCCTGAGCAGGTCCCTAGAAGGAAGTGAAATTTGGACGTTTCAACACTATAAAATCTTCCTCATGGCCAGGCATGCATCATCCAGTTAGCCAAGGCATCCTTTTTCTTGTCATAGGACTACATCGTTTTTTTGTTAGAATGATTAGCGACATTTTGAAGTGGGCTCACTCTAGTTTGAGTATCATTGGAGTGAAAATTTGGTGCTCCGTGGCAACTATGTGGACTGTTGTGGGGGGTGAGGACGTATAACATGGGCAAAACTTTGTGGCCTTTCTGTCTCGTTTCCTGACAGATTCTGTTTCTGTGACTGACACAGTTGAAACGTTCATGTGCCCTGATTCTGTGCTGCTGAAACGGTTTACATTCTGTTTCACTATTCCCTGGTAGAGGTTCATATTTGCCCATATGTAATAACTATCTTCCCCATTGACCGTGATGGAGCCAACAGGAAAGTATAGTAAATAATGAAGAACTTTATCACATTTGTTCTAGGAGTTGTTATTCAGGGCAAGGTCAGTTTGTCAGCGCATGATACCCAACTCTGTGGGAAGGACGATAAGTAAAGGGATTTCTAGGAGACTGGATGTAAGGAGACTAGAAATGTGGTCCAGTATTTGGCAGTTGAAATTCGATGCCAAAGTGCAAGATGGTGTGTTCATTTGAGGGTGAAAATCTGTGGAACAGTGCACTGTATTGATGAGATGCAGGTAGAAAGTACAGAGGAAGAGATGTGGTAATTGGAAAGTTGATTGCTCAATGCAGTGGTATATGGGAGGACTAATGGAATGCTAGGGTACATGAGGAGATGGATTGCTAGCAGAAAGTAGGCCATCTTGCCTCTGTACAGATCACAGGTGAGACCGCATCCGTAGTAGTGCTCAATTCTAGGGCCCACACCCAACGAAGGACAAGAATAGATTAGAGACAGTGCAGTGAAGGGCTGCAAAGATGACCTGTGGTTGGCAGGGCATGGTATGCAATGAGAGCCTGAGAAGTCTATACATGTATTCTGTGGACAACAGCTGGAGGACATGGAGACTTTCAGATTTGTTAAAGGGTTTAACAGAGTGAACACAAGTTTGTTCAAACTAGGAAGCTGAGCTTCCAGGGGTGGGGTGCTGGGGGCAAGTTCTTAAGCTGCAGGGGCTAGTTCGAAAAAGAGGTCAAGTACTACTACTCCATATTAAGGTTATGGAAAATAATCACGGTAGTAAGTGCGGCAAACACCAACATAGAGGTGTCGATAGGGAGAAGGGCAGGGGTAAATGGAGAAAGTGACAAAGGCAAGAAGGACAGGGATGGGGCAAAAGGGAGTAAGGCCATCAGGAAGTGGAGGGTAATGAGCACCAATGCTCGTAGTCTGGGCAACAAGCTCCCTGAGCTGGTGGCCTTGATGGAAGAGGGATGCCTGGATATTGTAGCAGTCACAGAAACATGGTACACAGAGAACCATGACTGGGATGTTAACATACCAGGGTACATAACCCACAGGAGAGACAGGCAGGGGAGAAGAGGGGGAGGAGTAGCTCTCTATGTAAAGGAAGGGATAAAAGCAACTGAACAAAAGAGTAAACAGGGAGGAGAGGAGGCACTGTGGGTCACCTTGGAGACTGGAAAGGGCACCACAATCCGCACAGGGGTTGTGTACAGACCCCATGTCGGGGGAGGGAATGGACAAGGATATGATAGAAGGCATTCTTAGAATGGCAGAGAAAGGGGAGATACTGTTGATGGGAGACCTGAATATGCCAGATGTTAACTGGAGCACATTTGCTGCAGCCACATCCAAGAGCAGAGCCATTCTTGATGCCCTACAGGTGGCAGGCATTAGACAGCTAGTTTCAGAACCCACTCGTGAGGGAGCAATCTTAGACCTCGTACTCTCAAATGGGGGCAGTGAGAGGATCTCTCTGATCTAGAGTGGGTTGCCATCTGGGGACAAGTGACCATCAAACAGTGTGGTTACATTAAACTGCTACAGAGTCAAGCCATACAAAAGTGAGGGTACTGGACTTTAGGAGGGCTGACTTTGGCAAGATGGGAGAGTGCCTCAAAAAGCACTAGCAAACAGGCTAGAAGGAGGTGTGGAGCAACAATGGGGAATCATCAAACTGCCATCACAGAGGCAGCAAGCGCTTGTGTGAAGCAAATAAACAAATCAAAATCAAAGAAAAGCCACTATGGTTCTCAAAAAGAGGTGGCTGTGAAAGTCTGGAAGAAAAAGATGGCATTCCGGAAGTATAAGAAAGCACGGAAGGAGCAGGACAGAGAGCTGTACCAGTTAAGGCAGAAGAGAAGCAGGAGGAAGTCAGAATAGCAAAGGCCCAAACTGAGGAAAAGATCGCCAACTCAGTTAAGAAGGGGGATAAAACCTTTTATAGGTACATCAGCGAGCGTAGAAAGACAAAGGGAGGCATAGTGAGGCTGAATAGAATGAACGGTGGGTGGGCAGAGGGGGACAGTGAAAAAGCAGGGATACTGAACGAATATTTCTGCTCAGTATTCACAAAAGAGGAGGGGGAAGTGCCTAATCCAATTAACAGAAGCACTCTTGATAGGGGGGTCGATCCCAGTCCTTTCACAGAAGAAAGGGTTCTGCAAGAACTCCTAAAACTGAAGGTGGACAAAGCTATGGGTCTTGATGGAATTCACCCCAGAATTCTAAAAGAATTAAGGAGGAACTAGTGAACCACTGGCTACTCTTTTTAATAAATCATGGGAGGATGGTGTGGTACCGAGAGGACTGGAGGAAGGATGGATGTGATTCCCTTCACAAAAGTGGGACCAAGACAGAGGCAGGAAACTACAGACCTGTCAGTCTGACCTCTGTGGTAGGGAAAGTGATGGAGTCACTTCTGAAGGAAAGAATAGTTGAGTACCTAGAGGCCAGTGGAGCACAGGACCCAAGGCAGCATGGGTTCACAGCGGGAAGGTCATGTCAGACGAATCTAATAGATTTCTTTGACTGGGTGACCAAAGTAGTAGACCAGGGAGGGGCTGTGGACATGGCCTACCTAGACTTTAGCAAGGCATTTGACACAGTCCCACACAGAAGATTAATAGTCAATTAACCAGCCTGGGAGTGGGTCCCAGGGTGGTAGCGTCGTAAAACATTGGCTGCACAACAGGACACAAAGTAATTGTAAATGGAGTCCACTCTGAAGAAAGAGGTTGCTAGTGGGTACCGCAGGGGTTCAGTATTGGATCCAGTCCTTTTTAACGTCTTCATCAGTGACATTGCAGATGGACTGGAAGGAAAAGTATGCCTTTTTGCAGATGACACAAAGATCTGCAACAGGGTTGATACACAAGGAGGTGTGGAAAGGATGAAAAGGGACTTAGCAAGGTTGGAGGAATGGTCAGAAGTATGGCAGCTAAGTTCAATGCAAAGAAGTGCAAAATAATGCACCTGGGAAACAAGAACCCAGGGGAAGAATACACAGTGGGTGGGGAGGTAGTAACAACAACAAAAAAGGAAAGGGACCTGGGGGTAATCATATCAGATGACCTTAAGGTTAGCAATCAATGTGAGAAGGCAGTAGGGAGGGCTGGGGGTATACTGGGATGTATAGGGAAAGGCATCAGCAGCAGAAAACAGGAAGTTGTTATCCCTCTGTACAGACAATTGGTGAGACCCCATCTGGAGTACTGTGTCCAGTTCTGGAGACTTCATCTCCGCAAGGACATAGACAGGATAGAGGTAGTCCAGAGAAGGGCAACTAAAATGGTGCAGGGTCTGCAAGAGAAGCCGTATGAGGAGAGACTAAAGGAGCTTAATATGTAGACCCTTGAGGAAAGAAGGGAGAGGGGGGACATGATAGAAACTTTTAAGTACCTGAGTGGAATCAACAAAGTCCAAGAGGGTAGCATCTTTCAGAAAGAGACAAGAACAAGGGGACACAATTTAAAGATAGAAGGGCGGTTCAGGGGCAATGTGAGGAAGTATTATTTCACAGAGAGGGTAGTGGATGCATGGAACAGCCTTCCTGAGGAGGTTGTGGGGTCTAAAACTGTGGGAGAATTCAAGAATGCATGGGACAGACATAAGGCAATTCTTGTGGGGGATAGGAAGAAATAGGCTGTTGGTTAACTAGGATCTGCGGCCTATCCTGTAGGTAGGGAAATGGGCAGACTAGATGGGCCTAGCGGTCCTTATCTGCCGTCAGTCTGTTTCTATGTAAGGGTATGACAGACTTCCTATCAAGGTTGTGCAGGCAGAAGACAAAAGGGATTAAAAGTAAGGGGGAGACTGGTGTCACTAGACTGAAAGATAAGGAAGAAGGTGACTGGGAGAGAAGGAAGGGGACTAGAGCATTCTCAAGTAGGGGATCTTGAGACAGTTTCTCGTAACACATGCACATTACAGTGCTCTTGCAGTCTTATTTCCATTTATCTATAAGAAAATAACTTCACCCCTTGATGTTGACAGGTTCCAAGAAGAAAGGGGAACCGTTCTGGAAAGGTAAGAGAAGCTTTTTCACTTATTTTGATAGGGTATCTGGAGAAGGCATTCTGACTTTTTTTTTTTATTGTGCATTGTCAAAATTATCCAGTAATTAAAGAATTCTCTTAAGAAGGGGAGAGCGTGACCAGTGGTGTACCGCTGAGTTCTGTACTGGCACCAGTCCTTCGGTGTCTTCATAGGGGACATTGCAGAAGAGCTGGAGAAGGTATGCTTTTTTGCAGATGACACCCAAATCTTCAGTAGGGTGGACTCTTGGGAGGGAGTGGAGAGCACATAGGTATTTAGGGAAACTGGATGAGTGGTCAGAGACATGGCATTTGAGGGAACCAAAGCCCAACTAACCAGACTATTGACACCATGGGAATACTATATTGGGTAGTTCTAGGGACATGGATATGTTGTTCATCCACACTCATTGGCAGGTATCCTTGCCGCTTTAAATCTTGCCGGAAGGTCTTCAAGCTTGCTCCTCCCACCCACCCGGGTGATATAACTCTCGGCTCCGCCTCATGACGCCAGATCTTCCTTACCGCTTGGAAGCTCAGGTTCCCTCCTTAACGCTCTGCGTTTGAGACTGGTTCCCATTTCTCCGCTTTGCGATTTAAAAATAAATTTTTGGAAAAAGACTTCAGTCTTCTATCCCCGGCTGCGATGGACAAATCGACTCGGATTTGGAGATGCCCATGCGGGCAGAAGATGTCTCGAACGGATCCACACTCCACGTCGTGTCTATTGTTTAGGCCTTGAGCACGCACCCGCAGGCTTGGCGACCTGTGCTCATCTTTCTCGGCCTACGTCCTCTAAGACCGTGCTGCCCGATTGCAACTGGGCCGTCCCGAGAAGCGCTTCCTCCGTGAAGTCCAAGGAAGCCCGGTTGGCGGTGTCCACGGCGGCGGGCTCATGGGGATCAGCTCGAAGCGGATGGTCACCGGTTGAGGAGGCGGCGCGGGTCAGATCTTCTCGGCCGCGCTGCATTTATCCTGCTCTCTGGGCTCTTCTCACACGGCTTCCTTTAAGGAGCTTTGTCTGTCCCTCTCCACTAAAGGAGAAGGGCCTACGTCTGCTGGACCTTATTCTCGGTCCAAAAAGAGGGACAGGGGTAAGTCCCTCTGTCGACGCTCTTGGGAGCGGGAAAGGTCCCTCTCCCCGGGCCGTCGACCGTCGCCTTCGGTCGACCGCTCGGCTTCGGCCACTGGCCTCACGGTGTCCCCGTCAGGCCAGTTGACCGAGACTCCCACCGATGAAGTCGAGATTTTCTCGCCCATTGACGGGCTGTCGCCTTTAGCAGCCGAATTCCCCTCTCCCGGTTCCCGGGAGGAGTTGAGGATCGCTGGGCTCGCCTGTGCCTCCGATTCCGAGCGCCTCGGATGGACCATCCGAGGCAGAAGGAGTGCGGTTCGCCGACACCTCCCGCACCGACCTTGGAAATTCCGGGTTCTCGGTCACGGACCTCTTGTGATCAGCCGATCCCACCGTCCATAGGCGTACCGGCTCCCATGGTAAGCGGCGTCACTGCCCTCGCCCTCCTCGGATGAGGGAGGCTTCGCGTGAAATTACGTCGACGGTACGAGGACCTTATGTTGCAACAGCTCCTCCTGGCCGGGAGTAAGCCGACCCCGTCGCCTTCCCCGGCCATTAAGTGGCTGTCACCGGAGCGGCCGACACAACCCCTCGACTTATCCGAGGAGCCTATACCCAGGCCGGTTGTTCGGCCAAAACCAGCTGCTCCACCGATTCCGGTGGAACCTCCGCCTCCACAGCCACCAATTGGGGCTCCGACCAAGGATTCTCGGTCGGCTAAGGGTCTACCCCATCGGCTGTCAGTTACCCTCACTCCCGACCGACCTCGGCAGGTGAAGGGTGGCTCAGGCCAGAGGCAGCTCTTCGAGGACTCTTCCTTTTCCTCCAAGCGACTGGACTTGGAGTCTTCAGGAGGTCAGTCAATGGACGATAGCCCGTCGTCCTTCCTAGGACTGCTTCGGCTCATCTCGGAGTCCACCGGGATGGAGCTCGAACCCGTTCCAGAAGGGCCAGGTATCCCTCACGGAGATTCTGGACCGAGGTTCTCGACGGAGGCCTTTCCGTGGCCGAGGGCCATAGTGGGTCCGCACTGGAGCTGGCAGCGCCTGCTTCCTGCCCTGCGCTCCGGCCAGGATGGCCAGGCTGTCGCGGTCCCTACCGGTTCCTTGTCCGGTTTTTGGAACCCCTCTGCTGAGGGTTGGTTACCGACAAGCGTTTTCCGGCAGGCAACGCCAGGGATGTGGACAAACCTCCTGACAAGGAGTCCAGAAATTGGACTATGTCGGGCGAAAAGTCTCGCTCGTCCTCTCTCGGCGCTCGTCCAGGCCAGTTCGGCCGTCCTCATGGCACATTTTCTCATGCCCTGTTGGGCTCCCTGGATGAGGTCATCCCTCATCTTCCGCTGATCTGCAGACTACGGTTAAGCAGGTGCGGGACCAGGGCAGGCAGTGGCAAACAGCAGCTCCAGACTGCTTTGGATATAGGGGACTCAGGTGCCAGATCGATTGCTGGCGGCCGAGTGGCTATCGTCATGGCTCGGCCAGCTGAGGATATCCACCTTTACTCGATACCCAGCACAAGTTGGCGGATGTTCCCTTTGGGACTGACCTCTTGCCCTGGGGTGGAAGGTCACCTGCAGAGGATCGAGAAGTCAATGCTACCTTGGACTCGGTCTCTTCGCTCAGAAGGACAAGGCACTAAGCCACAGCCTAAGCCTTTAGTCCTTCATGCCCCGGCCAGCAGCGTCAGGGCCAGCAGGCTCGGCCTTGGCATCCCAAACCCAAGCCGCCGGCTTCCTCTAACAGGAGGCAGGGAGGAAAAGGCCCAGGAGGTCCCTCGGCCGGTCCCTCCTCCAAGCCTGCCCAGTGACGGGCTGAGGGGTGTCGCCCCCATTCCCGTCACCTTACCCCTGGGTCCCCCCGTGGGGGGACGGCTCCGGCACTTCCGTTCCGCCTGGTCCGCTGTTACCACGGACAGGTGGGTCTTGGAGGTGGTGGGAAGAGGCCTGCCTCTGGAATTCGAGCAGGCACCACCCTTCACAGCCGTCGCCCCTCGGGGGGCTCCGGGATCCCCAGCCTCACTGGCGGCTCGTCGAGCCGACATCGCTCTCCTCCTCCAGAAGGAGGTGATAAGAGAGGTGGTGGACCCTCCTTCAGACCCAGGGTTTGTGTCCAGGTACTTCCTGGTTCAGCGGCCGGGGGGGCTGGCGCCCATTCTCTACCTACGACACCTAAACAAGTTCCTAAGGTCTCAAGACCTTCAGGATGGTCACTCTGGCTCAGCATAATACCATCCTTGGAGCACGCGTGGTGGTTCTGCTCTCTGGACTTGCAGGACAGCGTTTTTCACGTCCCTATCCGTCCGCCTCACCAGAGATTCCTTAAGCTTCCGAAGGAAGGATCCTCTTCAGTTCCAAGCCATGCCCTTCGGCTTGTCTCCAGCTCCCAGGGTCTTCACCAAATGCATGGCAGTGGTGACAGCATTCCTGCGGCGCCGAGGGTCCGGTGTACCCTTACCTGGACGACTGGCTGATAGCAGCTCCCTCCAGGAAGGAGGCGGAGTGGTCAGAGATCTGGCCCTCCAGGTCTGCTCTCAACTGGGCCTCCTTATCACGAGGCCAAGTCGGAACTCGAGCAAGCAGGTGATTCTATTCATCGGGCGCAGCTCGGCTCTCTTGAGCCAGAGCGCGGCTCGCGGACAGGGCCGGTTTCTTTCCTCCTTTGCCCGATCATTTCTGGTTGGGCAATTGCGCCTGCCGGGACTTCCTCGCCTCCTGGGTCTCATGGCGGCCTGCACCAGCGTGGTCCGTTGGGCCGCTGGAACCAGCTCCCCTTCAGTGGGGACTGGCCAGCCAGTGGTCACAACGCTGCGATCCCTTGGACCAGCTTGTCGGTGACACAGGGGATGTGGGCAGCTCTTCAGTGGTGGACCGTTCCAGATCATTTGCAGGAGGGCATCCCGTTAGTCCGCCCGAGCCGGCGGTCTCTGTCGACCGATGCCTCTCTGATGGGTTGGGGTGCCCATCTGGGGAACACGGGCTCATGGCCTCTGGTCCCCGGGAGTCCCGATGCCACATCAACCTGCTGGAGCTCGGCGGTCCGCCTAGCTCTCACCGCCTTTGCTCCGTTCCTCCGGGTCAAGTGGTCCGAGTCCAGACGGACAATACCACGACCATGTACTATCTAAACCGCCAGGGCGGACGCGCTCCATGCTTCTATGCAAGGAAGCTCTCCGCATTTGGTCACTCGCTGCGCAGCCTGGGCGGATCTCCTAGCCATTCACGTGGCAGGAGCCTCCAACACCCTGGCCGATGCCCTGAGCGGATAGGGGCTGCATCCCACAGTGGTCTCTCCTGCGGAGGTAGTACAGCATCTGTTCTCCCTTTGGGGCACACCTCAGGTGGACCTGTTTGCCTCCAGGAGGAAGCCAGGCTGAGTCTGTTCCATGCCCGCCCCTCAGCAGGGCTCGCTGCAGGGGGATGCCTTCTCGAGGCAGTGGACCCCGGGCCTCTTTTACGCCTTTCCCCCATTTCCCTTGATCCACAAGGTGCTTCTCAAGGCGAGGAGGGACAAGGCGCAGGTGATTCTGATAACCCCAGACTGGCCTCGCCAGTTCTGGTACCAGATCTCCTCAGTCTCAGCTCCAGGACTCATGCAGCTTCCAGCTCGCCCGGACCTGCTCTCAGTCAATCGGGGAAGGTGTTCCATCCGGACCTTCAATCCCTGCACCTGACGGCCTGGTTCCTGAGCTGCTAGAGTTCCAGGCCTTGGTCTTTCGACGAGGTCCTCAATGTAGTTGAGGCGCCCGTGAGGAGTCGACAGAAAATGCTATGCCTTCAAATGGAAAAGGTTTTCCATTTGGTGTCAGGGCAAGGGCTTGGACCCTTCCTCCTGTTCCTTGGCAAGCATCTTGGACTATTTATGGTCCCTTTCTAGTCAAGGCTTGGAGTCGGCGACCCTAAAGGTGCACCTGGCAGCCATCTCTGCTTACGGCGCGGGCGGGAAGCAGTCGATGGCGCAGGAGAAGGTGGTCTGGCGCTTTTCAAAGGCCTTGATCACATTTCCCTCAGTCTGGGAACCTCCACCTCCGTGGGATCTACTGCTGGTACTGGCAAAGCTCATGGGCAAGCCATTCGAACCTATGCACAGGTGTGTCTCTCTCACCTGTCGTGGAAGACCGCCTTCTTGGTGGCTATCAAGTCAGCCAGAAGGATGGGAGAGCTCCAGGCGCTTTCCATCGAGTCTCCTTACCTGGTCTTCCACAGGACAAGGTTGTCCTGCGCCCCCACCCGAAATTCCTTCCGAAGGTGGTGTCGGAGTTTCACCTTAACCAGGTGTTGACTCTGCCGGTGTTCTACCCCAATCACACCTCGGAGGCCGAATATAGGCTCCATACTCTGGACCCTAGAAGGGCGCTCGCTTATTATAAGGAGCGCACGGCTGAAATTCGGGGAGAGGTTCACCAGCTGTTTGTCACCTACGCTGAAGCCGCATCTGGCAGACCTGCAGCCAAGTGGACGATAAGCAGGTGGGTAACCTCCTGCATAGATTTCTGCTATAAGTTGGCGGGCATGGAGCCTCCCAGAGGGATAAGAGCTCATTCTACCCGCCATACTGCTGCAATGGTGGCTGCTTCCAGGGATGTCCCTATCCAGGAAATCTGCAGGGCTGCTACCTGAAGTCAGCAAACACCTTCATTACCCACTACCACATCGACCTTGAGTCACGCCCGGGATGCTGGTTTTGGGGCCTCGGTTCTCAGTCTCTCTTCCCAAGTAAGTATTGGGGTGTAAAGTCTTGCCTCACTCCTCCCGAGGAGAACTGCTGGAGTCTGCCAATAGTGTGGATGAACAACATATCCATGTCCTAGAAATACAGGTTACTCACCTGTAACAGGAGTTCTAGGAATGGTATATGTTGTTCATCCCTACATTTCCTAAACCTCCGACTGAGCACAACCTGAGCTTCCAGCGGGCCAGATCTGGCGCATGGGGCGGAGCCGAGGTTATACCACCCGGTGGGTGGAGGAGCAAGCTTGAAGACCTTCCGGCAAGATTTAAAGCGGCAAGGATACCTGCCAATGAGTGTGGATGAACAACATATACCATTCCTAGAACTCCTGTTACAGGTGAGTAACCTGTATTTACCGGGAATGGTAAACAGATGTGTATCGGGGTTGACCAATTCTTAAAATTCAGTGAAGCAATAAACGGAGTAGTAGTAGTAAACAATTAGTGTATTCATTTATATACAGAATGAATTGTATATTTCCACTGAAGTGTGAGGTCCAAAACACAATTCTATTTTTACACACCGTATTCATCATATTCAGTAATACTTATGTAGTGTGTAGTGGAATGCTGTCATGCATGGAATTCCATGCCTGGAACATGCTTGTTCTGCTGCAGTAATGATGTCACTACTGCAGCAGAACAAGTTGGAATGCTGCCACCCAGGGGAAGAGTACACAATGGGGGGTGAGATACTAACAAAAAAAAAAATGGAACGGGACCTGAGGCTAGTCATATCGGATGACTTAAAGGTGGGCAAGCAATGTGAGAGGGCAGTAAGGAGGGCGGGGGGGGATACTGGGATGCATAGGGAGAGGCATCACCAGTAGAAAACAGGAAGTTGTTATCCCTCTGTACAAACAGCTGGTGAGACCCCGTCTGGAGTACTGTGTGCAGATCTTATCTGTGTCAGTCTTCACCAGTCATCACAGATGGGTATCTGCTGGAGGTCAGGAACCCGTGCGAGTTTTTGTTAAGGTAGGTGGAGCAGACACACAATCGGGGCCGCCCTCTTGGACGACGCACTGCATGGCGCTCGTGGGTTGGCCTTTGGGCTGTCGACTTTGCCTGCCAGTTCTTCGTCTCCCGCCGTAGAGGTCACCTCGTGTGGAAGCTGAAGAAACTTGAGGCCTGCTTCGCAGTTACTCCTCCTACGCTGTTATTGTGCCGAAGTCCATCGGTTATACCTGCCGGTTCTGTGTTGCTTTACTCGACGTCGCCTGTTAAGATCTTTCCATTATTATACTTTTTTGCGACGTGGAGTCTGTGTTTGGTGTGTTTTCTCTGTAGGTCATGTCTCGGTCGGAGGGCAAGAAATCTTCCAAGACGGGTCGGCCCCCCCATGCGACGGTGCCCATGCGGCGAAGGTTTTCAGTCACCGACCAACACGACCGTGTCTTTGTGTCTTGGCCGCTTCTCCATGGACCGCGGGTCGCCGAACAGCAGCCAGCGTGGAAAGTGGGGCGGCTCCGCCAACTTTGGGGGTTGAGTGCACACTCTGGCCAAGCCACGCTCTGCCTTTCCTCCGCTTCCCCTCCTGGTTCTCTCGGACCAGGAGGAGGCGCCCTCGACTACCCTAGCCTAGCCGTTGCTGAGGCTTCTTCGCGGGCGCAGAGGCCCGTCCGCTCCTTCCTGGGGGTGGGCGGAGGCACCGCCATGGCAATTCTCCCTTCGAGGGAAAGGCTCCGCTGGTCGCAAGGCCTGGGTCAGTGCTGTTCAGGGTGCCGTAGGCCCGGATGGCGCCGACTTGCCGCGTGGCGCAGTGCTCTCTGTCGGAGCGGTTCACGGCGCCGACACTGCTGGTGGCACCGTGAGAACTTCTGCAGCGCCGTCTTTTTCCATGTCTCGCCTTGCCGCCTCAGTTGAGCATGGTGCTGTGTCCTCGAGGCTCGGCGCCGTGAGGCCTTCGGTTTCCTCAGTCAGTGCCGCCCCTGCCCTTGGCTCCGGGGAGCCAGGCGGCACCGTGCTCAGCGCAGTGTCCGCCTTTGGAGCCGCCCCGTCCTTGGCACCGTTCGTGGTGCTGGGGAGCCGGGCGGCAATCTGGGGCCCGGTACTGTCGTCTCCGCCCTCTGTGCTGCTCGGCGCCGCCATGGCATCGAGGCGCCGTAACTGGTCCCGGATCTGGATCTCTTGTTCAGGCTGGGGCCGCGCCTCCCTAGGATTCCGCTCGCGGGGCTGCAGGAGGCGCTGGCACACTCGGGCACAGCTTTGGTCTCTGGGACTGTTGGCAAGGATGGCACTGCCCCCCATGGTTTGGCACAGGGCCTCAGACTCTACCTCCTCGGAGACTGAGTCGAGCTCTGAGTCGGACGTGCAGTCTGACCCTTTGGGGTTGGCGGCTGAGGTGGGTAGCATGGTAGTCTCTTCGACAAGTTGGAGCCAGCCCCTTTCTGAGGTGAGGTTGGTGGCTACCGAGACTAGGGTCAGGGGTGCTGACCAGCAGGCAGTGGTGCAGGCCACCATAACTCTGCAGCCTGGTCTTGGCGGTTTCACTGATCCCTCAGTTGTGGTACCCTCTCCAGTGGTGTGCTTTGATTGCCCAACTTTGGGGCCGATCGGGGGACTGCACCCTGAGTAACCCCTTCAGGGGCTGCCCAGAGATGCCAACTACCTAGGCTGGCCCTCTCGAGGAGGAGGGCTCTTTCAGATTCCGAGGGGTGTGGGGTCGGCACATCTGCCTTTTTCTGGGGTCCACCCGGGCCCTGGGAGAAGCCAGAGTGCAGATCTCCACTCTTCCTCCTCGGTCTCTTTGAGAGAGTCCTGTTCTTTTGAGGTAAGGGACTGTCCTTCTGGACCTATATGGCCCCGGTTGCCTCACAGGGGGGATTCTTCTGGGCGGAGCAAGGCAGTACGGATTTGGTTGTTCAGCTGTTGGCTGTGAGGTCTTCCGGGGCACCTTCTTCCGTGGGTGCCCACGGTCCGCTCCTTAGCCCAGGCGGAGGTCAGCCGACATCTCTTCTCGGCTCTGTCCCCATCCCTCTGCCACACACTCCTGCGCTCCCAGGCATCCTTGGTCCTAGCGGGCCTCTCACCTGGGAGCAGTTCAGATCGGTTGCTGTTAGGTTCCCTGCTTACGTTAGGGCAATAGACAGCCAGGTTTTTCAACCTCCCCCATGCAGCTACCCACTGAAGACTGTGACCTCCAGCTCCTCGTCCCCCTCTTCAGGGGGAGAGGAACCCTCTGTCCACATCTCTCCGGCTGCTGATCTCTGAGTATTAGTGATTCCTCGTGAGGATGTTGGAGGATTTGCACCTTACTCTTTCCACTATCGGCAATCCTGAACACTCAGCGTATGCCTTTCTAGGCGATCCCCTCCCCGAGGCGTTGTTGCGTTCCTGGCAGAGGCCCTTCTCCGGAGTTTCTGCTCCAAGGGATCTCAGCCAGAATTATTGCGCACCCCCGGAGTCTCCAGGTTCCATGCCTCATCCACAGTACGGATTGACGCAGTTGGATACTCCTGATTGGCTTCGCGCCCTTCACTGTGACCGGCCCCTAGATCAAGACTCCTTGGACTTTGATTTCTCGGGTAGGAGGACTTGCTACTTGGCATGGTTACTTCTATCTCTGCACATCAGGCTCACTATGCAGCCTATGACAGGTTCTTGTGGTCCAGGCTAGGTCAGCTCCTAGCCTCATTGCTCGACACGGAGCAAACCAGACAAGCCATTGCACTCTGCGCGTGGCCTGGAGCTAGCAAGGCACCAAGCGAGGGCATCCTATGATGCCAGCGAGGTAGCTACCAGGGTCGTAGGGACAGCGATCTGCACTGGGTGGACGGCATGGCTGTGTCTTTCCCAGTTGTCACCCTTGGCCCGGCGTGGGGTGATTAACTCCGCCCACCAGGGAACCTATCTCTTCTCCCAGAGTGAGATGGCGCTGTCGGGAACTTCCTTCCCCTCTGGGGCACTCCATCTCCCAAAACTCTGGGCCTCCCAGGCCCTGAAGGTCTCCCCTGAGTGTGTCACCACTGGGGATTAAGGGACTTGTCCCATGGGATGTCAAAGAAAACCCCTTCGGGGCCGTCACACCATCTGTGATGAATGGTGAAGATTGACACAGATAAGAGAATTACGTACCTACCGTAATTATCTTTCTGTGTATCTTCACCATTCATCACTACCCCACCCTCCATCCCTCTGGGTCCCCCTTCCTCTCTGTGCCTCCTCCTCTCCTCCTCCTTAGGAGTGGGATAAAATGGGGACACACGGAGTAATTTTCTGGGAAGAGTGGGTAGCTGGGGCAGCACTCCTTCTCCAGTACCTTGGCTCCACCCCAGTGGGGTAGGAGTTGGCATTTGCCCTCCTCTCCTCCTCCCTGTTTCCATCCAACCAATTTCTTCTTTAAAAAAAAAAAAAAATCCCTTTTTCACCAAAAATTTTTCTTTGAGAGGGTTCTGAATCCCTGTACCCTGTCCTTCTTCCAGAATAGCAGAGACTGCTTATCTGGAGTGTTTGCCAGCTATTCCGTGCCTTGAATTCTGGCAGAAAGCATTGCTACTCCTTGCAGTTCCTATACAATCTGGAGACTGACCAGGGTCTGGGATGTCTTATTCTTCTCTCCTCTCTTCCTAAATTCTTTACCCACCCTCTTCCAGAGATTGGGGCCCCTCCCAATCCCCTTTAGTTTCTAACCTCTCTTCTGTCCTCTCAGTCGTTATTTCTCCTTTTAGTTCATACATCTTTTCCTTTTTCTGTTCCTTGGACTTCCTTGTCCCATCCTCCACTCCCTTCCTCTTACCTCTCCGGCGACTCTGAACTGGCAGGCAGGCGGAGTCGACACAGCCTAACGGCCAACCCGCGAGCGGCACCGATGGTGTGTTGGCTCCGCCTGCCTTTAAAAAACAAACAAAAAAAACCAAAAACCTCCTGCAGAGTCCTGACGTCCAGCAGATACCCATCTGTGATGAATGGTGAAGATGCGCAGAAAGATCATAATTACGGTAGGTACGTAATTTTCATTTCTAGAGACCCAGTCTCCGCAAGGACAT
Source organism: Neoceratodus forsteri (assembly GCA_016271365.2). NCBI lineage: Eukaryota > Metazoa > Chordata > Ceratodontiformes > Ceratodontidae > Neoceratodus > Neoceratodus forsteri. Next base: position 15,672,380 of record CM057456.1, read on the forward strand.
AGACAAGATGGAAGCTGTCCAGAGGAGGGCAACTAAAATGGTGCAGGGTCTGCACCGGAAGATGTATGAAGAGAGACTAAAGGAGCTTAATATGTATAGCCTCGAGGAAAGGGGGGGGGGGGAGACATGATAGAAGCTTTCAAGCACCTCAAACACATTTCACATATTAAACACTAAAAAAAAAAAAAAAAACTGGATGAGCAACTTTATGCATAACCAGTGTGTTCTGTCACCTTAGGATCTTGATTCCCATGGACCTCTCGCGCTTCGCTTTCAAGGTCGGAGAAAATCGGAACCCCTCTGTGGCCGAAGACACTAATTGTGCATAGTTGCCCATCTAGTATTCTATGTATACAGTGCACAATAAAAATATACAGATTCCAGTATGGAATGTTACTTGGACATGACAGTTGCATTATTAGAAATCACATGCATTGAACACTTAACTAATAGGGAAAATAATATGTAATATGTTATCTTCATAACTTAAGTTGTTTCTGATTTGTATATGCAGAATACCATTTTCTCAACCTGAATTTTCCCACTAATGGGCCTCAAGTGTATTGCTATTTTATTCCACAAAACTGGACCATTGTATGTAAAATGATTCCTACCCACTCCTGTTCTGTGTTTAGGTAATAAACATTCTAGGCCCTCTGCTGATCTCAGGCCTGTTATGGGAGTTTCAAAATAAATACTGGATAAAACTAAGAAGCAAATGACGACTCATCCAAAGTAAACTAGAAGCTTAGGTTAGGGAGGCTGGATGGTGACTTTCCCAACATGGAGAGAGCTTTGGTCCATTACTTCCGAATCCCAACTATAAATATTTTAATACTACAAATACAGCGAACTGCTGGCAGTAGTGTCTGGGGTGGGCTCACACTGGCACATTTTCAGACTGCTTAGTACTCTGCAGTTTCTGGGCAGTCCTACGTCCCATGCAGCAGATACTAGGAAAACGGATCCCTAACAATTTCACAGACTGGGCCCCAGGGTTTCCCCACAGTGGTTCGCCTAGGAGCTGAGCAGTGCAAGACAACATTCCCTCTAACTGCAGCTGCCCTGAAATGCATAATCGCACATTGACTGCCCACATTGTAGAAGAAAAGCACAACAGTCGGCCAAAGTCAAGATATGGATTGGATGACCGCAAAGCTCCATCTGAGGGAAGAGCAACACCACAGTAGCTGGGTACCTTGGCTCCAGTGAGATGCCATCCAAAAGGGGGGACATGGAGGTGGGGGTGTGTGTGTGTGTGTGTGTGTGTCTCTCACCCACCTGCCTTTGTAGCTCATGAACAAAACTCATAATAGTTCTCCCTTTCATAAAGCCGGTATGAATGTAAAATGGACAAAATATATACTTTAGTAACTGTATGGTTTGTTTATAGCTGGTTATCTTTACCCCAGTGTTGCAAAGCATTAAGTTCAATACTAGTAGTAGTACACATGGATCATGAATAATTTTCTTTTCTTTTTTGCACGGGTCCAGCCAGGAAAGGGGTACCAATTAGCACCCCAAAAAAAAAACACTGGTCCCGCGCTACAGTGGAGGTTGTTGGGTGGGAAAAGTGTCTCCCTCTCCTTGTCCTTTTTCCAGTCACACTCTGGTTTCCAGTAGCACTCTTTCCTGGTCCTTTTAGTTTTTGCTGGTGTCCAGTGGCGCTCCCTCTTCACAACCCCAAACATTCTCTGTTTCGTGGCACCCCCTTCCCCCACCAGAGCACCCTAAGCCCACAACCCTGGTCTCTGATGGTGACTGGCACAAACCCTTTAAAGTCCCAGAGACCTTCATTTACAAAGCCCCAAACGTCACAAATCGGGGAAAACTCTGGTCTGGTGGCCCTCTGACAGAGCTGCCAAAAAGTGGGGAGCCTTAATATGCTCAAATGCCTTTCTGCACCAAAGCTGTCGGGGCCCGGACTCTTCCCATTATTAAGATTTTTGGATTACTTGTAAGATTTTGGGTAAAGTAATAGGGCTCTGCAGTCTCTGAATAAAATGCTCAAAGAAAGGGATGGGAAAGCCCCGAAAGAACTTCAGACACGTTCTGCGTAAAGATCTTGGTAAAAACTACGAAAGGTGGCTAACATTTGAGGAGTAGAATGCGTAAACCTTTCGGACACCGGATCTCTGATTTTGGTTACCATAGCCAATTGTGTTTGTCGGCGTAGTCTATAAGCTAAAATATGTGAGGCATGGATCTCTCCCTCGTAATACCGTTGGCAAAGCCAAAGGATCACCTGTTCAGTTCGAGCTGTATTTGTTGTCCTCTGCTGTGTTACCTGCAAGAGGTCCCAAACCGAAGTCTCCCTGCATGTGAGCTTGCTGAAGAAAATGCAACTTATCCTGCAATTTCCGAAGGTGGGCCTCCCAATTTTTTTCTTCCTACAGGCTGCAAACTCTAATATGTTCCAGAAGTACTATGTTTAGGATGTTCCATAAGGTGTAATGTGTAATACGTGGAGAGGAACTTTCTCCCCCAAATTTCCGTGATTTTCTCCTTAAATAATTATTAAAATGCCATAAAGTATTCTTCCGTGGCTGCATCAGTGACTGACTGCTCCAGAGAAATTGGGGCGTGATACAAAAAATGTGCATCTCTGCTTTATGCATCGGGTCCTGGTGCTCTCCACTAACCCGGGAATAATGTTGATGTGGAAAGGAATAAAATGAAAATTTACCCTGTCCAGGATGTAAATGCGTCCAAGCATCCATCGTACCAAGATCTCGAAGACGACGTCCAAGATGTTTTTGACCAGCGGACATTGAAGATGGCTTAGTTGTTGAAGTGCCTATAGATGGATAAATAAGACAATTGAGATCCTCTCTGTAATCAACGTGCCTTGCTTATGGGTCAAAATAACATCAAATGGTCTCTGAATTGTATACTAATCGGAGCCTGGGGGATCTAAAGACTGCCTATTTTAAGATCTTGTTCATGATATATTCCTGTCACCAACGTCAGGCAGCCCTGAGGATCCGAATACTGCCCCATAACTTGGAATTGAGAAATTTTGGGGATTAAAATGGCTCGTGTCTTCACTGGGGACCCCAAAAAATGAGTCTGGTGTCCCTTTCATGGGGACTCGTGCTTTTTGGCTGTGGACCTCCATTTTTTTCCTAGAAAGTCCTGCACCCCCTCAAAAGTCTTCTGAGACTCTGCCTCTGCTAATGTCCTCAGCCAACTATCTACCCTTCCATTAATCTTGGCCGCACCACCCTCCCCTCCCATATCTGCTTAGTCAAAAACTCGCTTACATGGTGAAAAGTATTGGTATTAAAAGTGCTGAAGCAGTGTGCCACTGATCCTGACTTGAGACTTGCAGCCAGGCCTGAATGCCAGCAGCGATTTAGTGTGAGGGAGAGATTGTTGGCATTGGGCCTGGCCATGGGACTGTAAAGATGGGATTGGCAGTGTGCTGTTTCTAATACTTGTCAAGTTGAGTGAGTTTTTGTAAGGGGCGTGGCTGGTATTCTTGAGATGGGTAGGGTGGAGGTGTTAACACTAACACTGGCTCGAACTGGAAAGTCAGGGAGAGCCACATTGGCCCTTAAGTTTGCAATATTCCCAGGGCCAGTAAATTTGTCAAAATTGACCCCTGCACATTAGATGAGCAGGATAATAGAACCCTTGTGTGTATCTGACAGTCTGTGTGAGTAAATCTTGTTGAATGTGACCTTGTAAGAATAATGTATTTATAATGGTTGCAATGTGCTTGCTTGACATGTTGAATAATAAACAAGTTGGACATGGCAGCTGGGGTTATGTGCCAGAAAGTACAGAAGTGTGCACTTGGAGCATAGGAACCCAAGTACTAAGCTTAGGATTTTTTTTTGGGGGGGGGGGTACTGGCAGTCACTAGATAGGAAAGGTATTTTTGGGATGATTACATCAGAGGACTTCAAGCTAGCATCATAGTGTGACAAGACCATGAGTAGGGCTTCTGCAGCAGGTGGATGGAGGTGGTGTTGCTGCGGTATCGCTCCATGATATGCCCTTACCTGGAGTACTGTTCCAGCTGTGGAGACAACACCTCAAAGGACAGAGTGGAGATGGTCCAGAGGAGGGCAGCTAAAAGAGTGCATGGGGTTGTGAGGGAAGACCTACAAGGAGAGAGAGCGGTGACATGATCAACACTTGCACTACCTCACAGAGGGGTGTGCAAGACGGGGTCCTCTTCCATAAGAGAATGGGCTCCAGGACCGAAGGGCATATGATTTGGGGGGGGGGTTATTCAGGATAGATGTGAGGAAATACAGTATGCTTTCATTGAAAGATGCAAGGAATAGACTGCTAGCTGCATAGTGGAAGATAATACAGTGAAAGGCTTCAAGCATGCATGAGATAAACATGGGTATGTTAAAGCAGAGGTGGGGGTTTCTAGAGATCGGATGGGGTCTGTGGAAGTAGATTAGGCAGGAAGATTTGGGCAGACTGGGCCAAACAGTTCTTTTCTGTCAACAAATTCTATGCTTCCATGTCTGCCCATGGGAGGAGCCATTGTGCCTGTCTGGCCAGTGCTCGGTATTGGGATTGCTTAGCCATGTTCTATATATTCCATAAGATGTCTGCCAGGAATGCTGCTCCCGAGGATGAGAGGGACAGTTGAGCTGACACCATGGAATCTGGAGGAAGGTTGGAGGAGACGTCTGTGAGCCAGAGTGCCATGGCTCTGGATAGGTATGCCAAGGTCAGAGCTGCCCTCGTAACTATCCTGATACTTCGTTGGACCTCATAAAGTTCACCGGCTTCACTGGCTTTATGGTCAGTTGGGTCTTTTTAATGGCTGCTAAAATGGATGGGTCTTCCTCAGGACTAGTGTCCCATGATTTGACGTCAAGAACTCTATAGAATCTGGGAAATGTTAATCCTAATGCGTTGTGTTCCTGATGAGCCCATTCTTGCATAACAGTTTCCTTTGTAGTGTTGCACATCGGGGAAGGTCTTACCCTCTTGATGGGATTCTTCAGAGGGTCCACTTGCTTCATTGACGTCTGAGTATCCTTTTTCCAAGTCTACAGTGATGCAGGTGTGTTGTTAAAGGAGACCTCATCCCAGAGAAACTTCCAACCTGGTGCAAATTCATAGTTACTTTTCCGAGGAGTGCCACTTCCTGCTTTTCAAACTCCAGGAAATCTTACTCTGTTCTGACTTCTGCAGTATGGTCTTGCCATAAGACTGCCCAGAGCCGAAATGGTTAATAGAACCTGTGCTAATCATGGAATGTTAGGCTTGAGCTCGGTTTTCAAACCACTGTCCTTGGTAAACATTCTGCAACAGATTCTTTACTCTGCTTGCCTAGTACAGACACTGAGTCCTCCTTCATCTTTCTTGAAGATTTTATTTTCTTGCTTTTTCTGCTTTTTGTAAAGCACTGTCCTTGAGTTTACAGGTAGATTAGTCTAGATTTAGTTTAATTCCAGTAAGTTTTTTTCGGTTTCTTCTCTGTTCGTTTAACTGGGAGGAAACCGAATGTTTGTTTATATATTATAAAGTAGAATTTTTTTCATTTGAACCCTTTTTGAACCGGTTGTTTCATTTGGAGAGAGACTGGGTTAATCCTTGGTTCTCTCCATTTACTAAACCGACTGTGGGGTGGGGGTGGTGGGGTGTGTGTGTGTGTGTGTGTGTGTGTGTGTGTGAGAAATATATTCTTTTGTGTGTGCTTGGGCTCACATAAAACCCATTAGTTTTTTGTTGGGTATGGCACTACCCAAGAAAAGAATTGGCCCAATGGGTTTTCAGCGTTGTACAGTGTGTGGGGAACCGTTTGAAGCTGATCCTCACTTAGCAGGTGTCTGGTTTGAACACCTTAAGGCAGATTGCGTAATCTGTAAGAATTTTCCTCAGTTGACGCTTGATATGCATTTGAACAGACTGAAGGAAAAAATGTTTTGAAGGCTGCTGACCCAGCTGCTGATAAAGCTTCCTCCTCTCAGGAGAAACCCAAGGAAGTGATCGAGCAGCTCTCTGACCAGCGTGAAGGTTCCTTGGGTAAAGAGAACCGCAGGCACTGCCTCTGAACTGGTAAGTTTCCTTAAGAAAAAGGAAAATCATTCTGTTAAGGAACTGCAGTCTAAGATTCCGGTGATTCCAACCACAGAAGTTATAGCGAGCGCTATAAGCGTTCTTCAGGCTCTTCAAACCAGTACCACCGTTCCGGCTCAGCATCTCTGTTCACAGTCCTCCGTTCAGGGCCTGGGTTCTTCCTCGGTTCCCGGTTCACTTGCACGATTTGCTGAAGTTTGTATGGAAGGGGAGGATGAAGACTATGGGGAACCTCTTGAACCAGAGGTATCCCCTAATCTCACCGTCCTGGCTCCCCTGAGATGGAAACTGAGGATTTTTCATCCCACTTCGCTTTTATGAAGCAAGTGGTTTAGACTCTAGACCTTTCCACTCAAGAATCCAGAGGAGGAAGCAGAACCAGACTATATGGAAATGATGGATGTGCCGGCAACAAAATGGCCGCTGTTGCCCTTCCCTAAGTCCTTGGAGACGAGCCTCCAAGATTTTGCAGACTCCCACTTCCATTCCTCCAGTGGACAAGAGGATGGATAGGAAGTACTGGGTGGCCAAGTCTGGAGCAGAATTCCTTTCTGGGCCTCTCGGCCATGAATGGATGGTGCAGGCTGCACCATGTGATAAAGCAGGGATTCCCCTGGCGTCACATCCACCAGAGAAGGATTAGAGGAAAATGGATTCTATGTCCAAGAAATCCTATTTGGGTGCTTCTCTGGCTATTAGACACATAATCTACATGGCTTATGTGTCCAGATACCAGAAGAGCCTCTGGAACACCATTTTAGAAAATGGTTAAGGCTTGCCCTGGACTCGTGGCCTCAGACCTCTCCGAAGCTGCAAAAAGGGCATAGATGCTTTAAATGCCAGTTTTGAATGGCAGTGAATGTAAATGACATTGCTGCCAGGCAAATGGCGACCTCGGTGTGTCTGAGGAGGCTTGCCTGGCTGTGGGCCACTAATTTGTCGCAGGACACAGACCAAGACACTGGACTTTCCTTGTGAGGCTACATCTCTTTGGTGCACAAACAGAGGCTTGCATGAAGATGGATGAGTATAAGGTGGCCCATGAGTGCTGCTGTGAAAGAGAAGGCAGCAACACCACAGAAGTACCAGGGAAAAGGGGGCAGGGGTAAATCCCATTACAGGCTCTTCTTCCAGGCTCTGGCGTCACTAGCCTACCAGCCTGAGAGGGATACTTCAGAGGCAGAAGGGGCAGCAGGGCTAACCCCAATACTCAGCAAAGTACACAAACCAAGCAGAACCCCTGAGGGGTCTGCTAGGGTCGCCTCCCCACTTCCAGTAGGAGGCAGGCTGGCCCACTGTCTCCAGGCTTGGGGAATCCATCACCACAGACAGGTGGATACTGGAGGTAGTGGGCCAGGGGCTTGCCTTCAGTTTCAAGGTTCTTCCAAAACTAAGGGCGAGACTGTTCAGACCTGTCAGCCTAGCAGAGGCAACTCTTTGGAGAGGAAGTAGCAAAACTGATTCTGGAAAAAGCAGTAGAGCCAGTTCCCTTGGCCCAGCAGGGAAGGGGTCTCTACTCGAGGTACTTCATCATTCTAAAGAAACTGGAGTGGCGACGACCCATACTGGATCTTGGACACTTGAACAAATATTTGTCAAGGCCAAAGTTCAAAATGGTCACTCTGGCTACCATTCTCCCTGCACTTGGGAAGGGAGATTGTCTGGTGCCTTTGGACCTAAAAGTTGCCTACTTCATATGCCCATCGGGCAATCTCACAGAAAGCACCTCAGATTCAGATGGCCATCAGGACAGTGCCAGTTCAAGGTCATGCCTTTTGACCTGACATCTGTTCCAAGAGTGTTCACCAAGTGCCTAGCTGTAGGGGTGGCACACCTAAGGAGACAGGGGGTTAGTCTTCCCATACCTGAACGACTGGCTGGTGGTAGGTCAGTCCCCTCAGTAGGCAGGAAAAGCACTGACCATTACTCAGGATACCCTGGGTACACTGGGCTTCCTGGTAAACCAGAAAAAGTCAGTGCTAACACCGGTTCAACTCTTGGAGTTTATATGGACGAAACTAGATACTCAGAGGAAGTGCCTTCCTCCTTCAGGGAAGGGTAGACAGCCTGGTACAGCTGGCAAGCTCTTTCCAGCTTCATACTTCATACCCCCAGACCAGCAAGGCATTTTCTCCAGCGGTTGGGTCACATGGCTGTATCGGCAGCAGCTGTATCAGGTTCAAGAGTCCAGATGAGGGACATCCAGTTCCACCTAAAGATTCACTGGTCTGAGAGAAGAGACTCCCTGTCAAAGATGGTACCAGTCACAGGAACCCTGCATCAAGCTCAGCAGTGGTGGCAAGAAAAGAACTTCAGGGAAGGTGTGCCTTTTGTCCAGCTGCCACTAGCAGCAGTCTTGACAACAGATGCCTCCCTTCTAGGATGGGTTGCCCACCTAGGGGAGTATACTGCCCCCACGGTACCTGGCTCCAGTAGGTGTCTCTGCTTCACATAGACTGCCCCAAAATCCAGCTGGTTTTTCCAAACAACATGAAGTCTTGCTGTATTCTAACAGTAGCAGAGTCCCCCAACCTGCAAACTTCCCCCGGAGATGAGTTAACTTTTCATGCCAGGCATGGAGCGCTGAGCTCGAGCTCAGTGGAGATTGTGTCTGTTGCTGTTTGAACTCAGTCAGATTCTTTACTCCGCCTCACTGAACAGTCGCTCCAGAGATTTCTCCTTCTGCTCGGTTCAATTTGTCGGTTAAAGTACCGCTTTTCTCGGTTTTCGGCCGAATTTAAACTGTAACCTGTCGGTTCAGTCTCTGTCTGTGGTATTCATGAGTACTAGATAGGTTTATATTTTCTATTCTGTGTGGAACTTGTAAACGGTTCATCGGTTTGGTTTGAACCGATCAAGCTGTTAAAAAATCGTTATTTGTACTTTAAGCGTGTGGTTACCGGTTCTTATCGGTTCTTTAAAAAAAAAAAATAAAATTTTATTACGGTTTTTCCACGACCCGTAACACGGTCAGGAACCGATAAGAGGGTCTTGCCTGGCGGATTGCCAATAAAAGGGTAAGGTTGGTTAGGACTGGCACAATGTCTGAGAAACCCAAAAGAAAAACCGGGCCTACTGGGTTTTAACACTGCATTGTGTGTGGGGAAGTCTTTGCTAAGGCTGACCCCCACACCACCTGTGTTATCGTCTGGGGTTTGACCACCACAATGCAGACTGCCAGATTTGTAAAAATTTTCCTGCAGCTACCCTAGAGAAGAGAGTTGGTAGGCTCAGGGAAAGGGAGGCCAAAAAGTCCGCTGAACCGGATGGCCAGCCCGGTTCGGTTCAGACCGAACCAGAAGGAGTGCCCTCTGACCAGGGCGAGACTTATTTGGGCAAAAGGAGAACTGATTCTGAGGAGTCGGTTCCGGCTAAGAACAAGAAGGGAAAAATCAGCTGGTGTGGATCCAAAACTTTCTTCTCCACCCGCTGAAGAAATAGACAAAGCGATAAAAATTGTGCACTCGCTTTCCCCGGTTCCGACCGAACCGGCACCATCAGGGAGGCGCTCGGTTCGGCCGGTTCCACCGGTTCAAGATTATGATTTAGAGGAATATTTTGAACCGGAGGAAGAGGAGTATGAGGAAAGTGAATATGGTTTTGAAAGTCTGGATTTGCCCATTGACCCGGACATCTCCCCAGACAGACCTTCAGGAGTGTCTCCTCCTAGGCTTTGAGTCCCCCTCCCATTTCATGTTTTATAAAAAAAGTGACTGAAACCCTCCAGCTTCCTATGGAAGAAGCTGTGGATGACCAGGAGGAGCCTGACTATGTGGAAATAATGGATATGCCAGAGTCTAGGAGGCTGTCTATTCCCTTACACACATCTTTTGGGAAACAGACATTTAAGATTTTAAAGACTCCTAATACTATACCTCCTGTGGATAAAAGAATGGACAAGAGGTATACATTGTCAGGCTCAGATACAGAGTTCCTTACACAACAATGCAGCCATGTTGGGGTAGTGCAGGCTGCAGCCTGTGATAAAGCTAATATCCTCTTGGCTTCACACCCCCCAGACAAGGACTCCAGGAGGATTGATGCCATGGCAAAGAAACAGTACATGGCAGCATCCTTGGGACTCAGACAGGCCAACTATATGGCCTATACTGCTAGGTATCAGAAATCCAGATGGGACACTGTCATGGCTTTAGCAAAACAGGTCCCTGGCCAGCTTGCCAAGGAGCTGGAGCAGGTGTCTGCTGATCAATCAATCAAAATCTTTATTTAATCAGGCGAACATCATTGAGCATAGCTCATTTACAAGATGGACCTGAGTGGTCAAGAAGTGCAAGTGTTATTACATTGACAAGGGTATCATAAACAGTAATACAATGACAGGGGTAACAAAAAACAGTAATAAAATGATATAAGTGCTAGTATATAACAATATACATATGTACAAGGCATTAACACTTTTAATCTGGGAGACAGTAGGCAGTTGGCACATCAGAGTTAATATGTAGATTGTAGGACCTAGCAGGCATTTTGAGGGTGAATCTTGAGACTGGGAGCAGGGGAGTTTTCAGCATATAGAAACACGAGCAGAAAGGGGTGGGGGTGGGTAGGGCCGTGAATTGGCCTTGTGGAAGCAGTTGCAGAGTTCTGGGAATAGGGTGGTGAATAATCTTTTGAAGGATATTAAGGGTGGGAGGTTATTTAGCTTCATGGTTTTTTGGAGTGAGTTCCAAACAATTGCTAGTAAGTAGCTGATAGCAGCCCTCCCAAGCTGGGTGCAGGCATTGGGGACCTTAAGAATGATAATTTTGCTGATCCTTAGGTTGTATGGCCTAGAAGTGATTTGAGTAAAACAGTCCGAGATGTAGGTAGGTAGCTTGCCTGATAAGGCTTTGAATATCAAATTGCAGCATTCCTATTTCTTCTGTGTTGTAATGATGACCAGTTAACTGCCTTATAAAGGGAGCAATGGTGGGTGCTGAAGGAAGGTCAGTAATGAATCCGATGGACCTGTGGTATAGGGTGTCCAGTTTATTTAAGAGGGAGTGAACAGTGTCCATACAGAAAGTCAGCATAGTCAATGAGGATAGGAATGAAGCCTGGATTAATCTTTTTGAGTCTCTGTTGAGGTAGTGCTTTATTCTAAAAATAAACCAAGCCTTTGTCTCAGTTTCTTTAGTAGCTCCTCAATATGGACAGAAAAGTCAAGTTTATCAATCCAGACACCAAGATATTTGAAGTTATCAATCAATCCAGCTTCTCTCAAGTAAGGTGGTTAGTTGTAGGTGGTAGATGATGGGGTAATGGCAGAGCAACTTTGTGGCAAAAAGCATAGCTTTTGTTTTTTGGCATTTAGAAGTAGTTTTTTTCCAATAGATTGTGTTGTAGGATGGAGAATTCTGATTGTAACAGCTCACAGGCTTTAGACAATGAAGGATTGCTAACATATAGCACAGTATCATCAGTAAACAGATGGATGTTTGATTGAGTGAGGTTAGCATTAATATATTATTAATATGCTGATGGTATTGAGGCATCCAAGGTGCAATTCCATGCTGCAGTGGACTCCAGTGATGTCATCTAGAGTCATGGCTACATCTGTGGCACTTCGTAGAATGGCTTGGCTCAGATGTACTAGCCTGTCACAGGATACCCAGACTAAGGCCATGGATTTTCCTGTTGTGGGTAATTCTTTGTTTGGGGAGCAAACGGAGAATTACATGAAGAAAATGGACGAATATAGGACCACCTATAGGAGTGCCCAGGCCAAGGAAAGGCAGGCCACTCTTCAGAGGCAGCATCCCAGGGGCAGGGGCAGGCCTTTTCATAGGCCTTTTTACCAAGCCCAAGCTTCCTCCTCTGCCTATGCTCAGAGGGGGTTCTTTAGAGAGAGGCAGACGGGGTACAAGCAGGTCTGCTTCCACCCCTCAGCCCAAAGCCCCTGCCAAGCAGGCACCCTGATGGGATTGCCAGGGCCGATTCTCCTCTACCTGTAGGGGGCAGGCTGGCTTACTTTGTCCAGGACTGGAAGTCTTTAACATCAGACAAGTGGGTCCTGGAAGTAGTAAGCCAGGGACTGGTTCTCAGCTTCAGAAAATTTCCAAAGCTGAGAGCCAGATCCTTTCCACCTGCAAATCCCTCAGACACTTGCCCTAGAGGCAGAGGTCTCTTCCCTCCTAGCTCTCAGAGCTGTGGAAAGGGTTCCACCCCTACACAGGGCAAAGGATTGTACTCCAGGTACTTCCTTACCCCAAAAAAGACAGGAGAATGGCGGCCCATCCTGGATCTCGGATATTTAAACAAGCACCTTTTAAAGCCAAAATTCAAAATGGTGACTCTAGGAATAATTCTACCCTCTCTAAGGCCAGGGGACTGGCTAGTTTCCCTGGACGTCAAGGATGCCTATTTCCATATTCTCATCAGAAGCTCCCATCAAAAGTACCTCAGGTTCAAGTTGCCCTCAGGCCATTACCAGTTCAGAGCAATGCCCTTCGGTCTAACCTCTGCTCCAAGGGTGTTCACAAAATGCCTGGCAGTAGTAGTTGCTTCTCTAAGAAGGTAAAGGATTGCCATCTTCCCATACCTGGACGACTGGCTCATAGTAGGCCAGTCCCCAGACCAAGTCAACTTACAGATAACTCGGCAACTGCTCACCTGTTTGGGTTTCCTTCTGAATCTTTCAAAGTCAGTTCTAGAGCCTGTTCAGCTCCTCACCTTCATAGGTGCAGAACTAGATACAGAAAAGTCCAGAGCCTTCCTTCCACTGGACAGGGCAAGGACTCTTATCTCACTGGCCGCCTCTTTCACCCTACAGGTGTCACGACCAGCAAGGCATTTTCTGCAGCTCCTGGGGCACATGGCTGCTTCTACAGCAGTAGTGCAGGGAGCAGGATTTCAGATGAGGGACATTCAGTTCCATTTGAGAGCCTTTTGATCTCAGAGAAAGGATCCTCTGACCAAACTGATCCCAGTGACTCGAACTCTGATCCAGGCCTTGCAGTGGTGGCAGGATCAGAGCAATCTAAGACAAGGAGTTCCCTTTGTCACTCAGTCTCACTCGCTAATCCTTACTACAGATGCCTCCCTCTTGGGGTGGGGGGCTCACTTGGGCGACCTGACGACCTAGGGGTTGTGGTCCCTTCAGGAATCTCTGCTTCACATCAATCTGTTGGAACTCAGAGCAGTATTTCTAGCACTTCCAAGTCTGTTCAGAACAAAGTTATTCAGATCAGAACAGACAATACCACCACAATGTGGTACATCAGCAAGCAAGGAGGCACTTGGTGTACGGCCTTGTGCACAGAAGCAATGAAGTTGTGGTCTCTAGCTTATTCCCTGAACACCTCCCTCACAGCAGTACACCTCCCAGCCAAGGACAATGTCCTGGCAGATGCTCTCAGCAGGATATCTCGGGGCCATCACAAATGGTCACTGGATCCCCTGGTCTTGGAGGTGATATTCTCCAGATGAGGTGTCCCACAGATAGATCTTTTTGCAGCCCCAGACAATCACCAACTTCCCCTTTTTTGCTGCAGGCCCCCAGTGTTGGGCTCAGTCCCCCTGGATGCCTTAGTTCTCAGTTGGGAAGGGAAGTTCCTGTATGGTTTTCCCCCTTCCCTCTCCTGTTCAAAGTGTTAGTCAAAATCAGGTCTCAACCTTGCAAAGTGATCCTGATTGTTCCAGACTGGGCCAGACAGCCCTGGTACCCTCTCCTATTGTCCTTAACTGTCCATCTCCCCCTTGGTCTTCTCAGAAATTACAACCTGTTAACCTGTGCTCAGGGGAGGGTTTGGTACCCGAATCACAAATCTCTCAATCTCAAGGCGTGGCTCTTGAAGAGTTAGTTTGCTGTTTTACACCTCTCCCAAGGTGTTATGGATATTCTAAAGGCTTCTAGGAAGCCTTCCACCAGAACTACTTATAATTCCAAGTGGAAAAGGTTTTCCATATAGTGCTCTGAGAAGCATATTTCCTCAGTCTGCTGATCTGCCCACAGTCCTTGACTATATGGTCCATCTGAATAGCTTGGGACTCAGACCAGCTACACTGAGAGTGCATCTGGCTGCTGTTTCTGCTTTCATTTCAGCAGGTGAGTCCTCTTCTCTTTCAGCTCATCCTGTATTTCCCAAGTTTTTCAGGGATCGCTTCACACAATCCTCCATTCAGGGACCATTGCCCTGCTTGGGATCTTAGCGTTTGCATTGCTCAGCTTATGCAACCCCCTTTTGAGCCTTTGTCCTCAGCAGAGCTTAAGTACTTGACTTGGAAAACTGTGTTTCTAGGGACATGGTTATGTTGTTCATCCACACTGTCTGGTAGGTATCCTTGCCGCTTTAAATCTTTCCAGAAGGTCTTCAAGCTGGCTCCTCCCACCCACCCGGGTGGTAAAACTCTTGGCTCCGCCCCATGACGCCAGATCTTCCTTACCGCTTGGAAGCTCAGGTTCCCTCCTTAACGCTCTGCATATAAGACTGGTTCCTAATTCTTGGGTTTTGCAATTTAAAAGTTTTACACTTCTAGACTTAGGTCTTCTATCCCTCGTGGCTGCGATGGACAATCGACTCGGTTTTTGGAGATGACCTTGCGGGCGAAAGATATTCCAGCGGATCCGCACTCCACGTGTGTCTGTTTAGGCTTTGAGCATGACCCGCAGACTTGCGACCTGTGCTCTTCCTTCTCAGCCTACATCCGAAAGACCGTGCTGCCCACGTTTACAACTGGGCGTCCCGGCGTTTCCTCGATTGAAGTCAAAGCCCGGTCGGTGACTTCAGCGGCGGCGGGCTCGTGAATCAGCAGAGCAGATGATCGCCCTCAAGAGGAGGTGAGCGCTGGCTGCATCTTCCTCGACGCGGCATTTATCCCGCTCTCCCTGGGTTCCTCTTATACAGCTTCCTTTAAGGAGCTTTGTCTGTTCCTCTCCACTAAGGAGAGGGACCAGCGTCTGCTGGACCTTCTTCTCGGTCCAAAAAAGAAGACAAGGAGTAAGTCCCTCCGTCGGCGCTCTTGGGGCCGGAAGATCCTCTCCCAGAGTTGTCGGCCATCGACTTCGGTCGATCGTTCGACTAAGCCACTGGTCTCAGTGTCCCGTCAGGTCAGTTGACTGAGACTCTGTCGGCATTGATCGAGATTTTCTTGACCCGCCGGACGGGAAAGGTGCCAGGCTAAGCGGAGATCCTCCCCCTTCCCTGGTGGGATTGAGGATCCGTGGGCTTGCCAGTGCCTCTGGTTCCGAGCCCTCGGGTGAACCCTCCGAGCGAGGAGCCGGTTGCCCCCTGTCCCCTCCCGCACGCCTCGGAAAAACCGGTTCTCTGTCTCGGACTTCTTCGCGGTCCAGCCGATCCTGCCGTCATAGGCGGTCTCGGCACCTTGATGGCCAGCCGCCGCTCATCCTCCCCGGACGAGGGAGGCTTCGACGTAAGTTCGTCGATGACACGAGGACCTCATGTGTAACAGCTCCTTCTGGACCGAGAACAAGCCAGCCGGCCGCCTTGCCCGGCCATTAAGTAGCTGTACTGGGCGGCAAAACAACCCTCGACTTACCCGAGGACCTGTTCCCCAGGCAGTTGTTCTGCCAAAACCAGCTGCTCCACCGAATCCGGTGGAACCTCCGCCTCCACAGCAGTTGGGGCTCGACCAAGAATTCTCGGTCGGCTCAGGAACTCACCCATAGGCTGTCTGTTACCTCCTACCCCGATCGACCTCGGCAGGTGGAGGGTGGCTCTGGCAGAGGCAGCTCTTCACGGACTCTTCAGAGTCAGCGATTCTACCCTTTTCTCCAGGCGGTAGACTTGGGTCCTCTGGAGGTCAGTTGATGGACGATGGCCTTTGTCCCTATCTGGGATTGCCCGGCTCATCTCGGAGTCCACCAGGATGAAACTCGAACCTGTCCTAGCGGGCCAGGTATCCCTCACGGAGATACTGGACTGAGGGGATTCCCCTATGGAGGCCCTTCCGTGGCCGAGGCCATAGTGAGCCCAGCGCTTGAGCTCTGGCAGCGCCTGCTTCCTGTCCGCGCCTCGGCCAGGATGGCCAGGAAGTATCACGGTCCTACCGGTTCCTTGTCCGGTTTGAACACCTCAGCCGAGGGGCTAGTTACCGGCAGCGTTTTCCATGCGCCCGAGAGCGCTAGGGGCGTGGACAAACACTCCCGACAAGGAGTCCAAGAAATTGGACTGTGCAGGGCAAAGTCTCACGCTACGGCCCTCCCCTTGGCCTTCGTCCAGCCCAGTTCGGCCCGTACTTATGGCACACTTCTCTCATGCCCTGTTGGGCTCCTGGACGAGTGTTCCTCATCTTCTGGCGGACCTGCAGACCCGCGGTTAGGCGGAGGTGCGGGACCAGGGCGGGCAGTGGCCAAACAGCAGCTTCAGACTGCTCTGGACATGGGGACTCGTGCCAGGTCGATATAGCGGCCACAGTGGCTATGCGTTGGGCATGGCTGAGGATATCCACCTTCGCCTCGGATACCCAGCACAAGTTGGGACGGATGTCCCTTCCTGGTACCCGACCCCTTCGGCCCTGGGGTTGAAGGTCAACTGCAGAGGATCGAGAAGTCCAATACTTCCGGGACTCTGCCTCATCCGCACTGAAGAACAAAGGCCGCAGACCGCAGCCCAAGCCTGTCCTCTGCGCCAGCGGCACGCGCCCACCAGCAACGCTGGGCCAGCAGGGCACGAGCTTGGCATCCCAGAACCCAAGCCTCGGCTTCCTCCTCCAGAAGCAGGGAGGTAAAGGCCCAGGAGGTCCTCGGCCGGTCCTTCCTCCAAACCTGCCCAGTGACGGGTTGAGGGTGTCGCCCCCAACCCCGTCGCCTCACCCAGGTGCCCCTGTGGGGCGGCCGCCTTTCTTTCCGCCTGGTCCATTATCACCACAGACCGGTGGGTGTTGGAAGTGGTGGGAAGGGGCCTGCCTCTGGGTTCGAGCAGGCCCCACCCTTCAAACCGTCGCACCTCGGAGGCCTCTGGGTCAAGCCTCAGCTGTCAGCTCGCCCGAGCCGACATCGCTCTCCTCCTCGAGAAGGAGGTGATCAGAGAGGTGGCGGACCCTCCCTCAGACCTGGGGTTCGTGTCCAGGTACTTCCTGGTTCCGAAACGGGGGCTGGTGCCCCATTCACGACCTAAACAAGTTCCTAAGGTCTCGAACCTTCAGGACGGTCACTCTGGCTCAGATAATACCGTCCTTGGAACACGGCGTGTGGTTCTGCTCTCTGGACCTGCAGGACGCGTTCTTTCACGTCCCTATCCGTCCGTCACATCAGAGATTCCTTCGCTTTCGAGTGGAGGGATCCCTTTTCGAGTTCCAAGCCATGCCCTACGGCTTATCTCCAGCTCCCAGGGTCTTCACCAAATGCATGGCAGTGGTGACAGCATTCCTCTTGACACCGAGGGGTCGGGTTTGCCCTACCTGGACGATTGGCTGATAGCAGCCCCCTCCAGGCGGAGGTGGAGGCGGTCCAGAGATCTGGCCTCCAGGTTTGCTCTCAGGTCGGCCTCCTCATCAGCGAGGCCAAGTCGAACTTCGAACCAAGCGGGTGATTCTTTTCACTCGGGCAGGCTGACTCTCTTGAGCAAAGCACGGCTCGGCGGACAGGGCGAGGTTCTTTCCTTCTTTGCCCAGTCATTTCTGGTTGGGCAATCGCGCCCTGACCGGGACTTGCTGCGCCTCCTGGGTCTCATGGCGGCCTGTACCAGCGTGGTCCATTGGGCCCGCTGGAACATGCGCCCTGTTCAGTGGGGGCTGGCCAGTCAGTGGTCCCAACGCTGCGATCCATTGGACCAGCTAGTGACCCAGGGGATGTGGAACGCTCTCCAGTGGTGGACCGTTCCAGTTCATCTGCAGGAGGGCATCCCGTTTGTCCGCCCCGAGCCGACGGTCTCTCTATCGACCGATGCCTCTCTGATGGGTTGGGGTGCCCATCTGGGGGAACACCGAGCGCACGGCCTCTGGTCCCCGCGGGAGTCCCGATGCCACATCAACCTGCTAGAGCTCCGCACGGTCCGCCTAGCTCTCACCGCCTTTGCTCCGTTTCTTCGGGGTCAAGTGGTCCGGGTCCAGACGGACAATACCACGACCATGTACTATCTAAACCGCCTGGGCGGGATGCGCTCCATGCTTCTATGCAAGGAAGCTCTCCGCATCTGGTCACTCCTGCGCAGTCTGGAGGCGGATCTCCTGGCCATTCATGTGGCAGGAGCCTCCAACACCCTGGCCGATGCCCTAAGCCGGATAGGGGCTGCGTCCCACGAGTGGTCTCTCCTGCCGGAGGTAGTACAAGATCTATCCTCCCATTGGGGCACACCTCAGGTGGACCTGTTTGCCTCCAGGGAGAATGCAAAGCTGAGGCTGTTCCATGCCCGGCCCCCTCAGCAGGGATCGCTGCAGGGGGATGCCTTCTCGAGGCCGTGGACCCCGGGCCTCTTCTGTGCCTTTCTCCCGTTCCCCTTGATGCACAAGGTGCTTCTCAAAGCAAGGAGGGACAAGGCGCAGGTGATTCTGATAGCCCCAGACTGGCCCCGCCAGTACTGGTACCCAGATCTCCTCAGCCTGAGCTCCAGGCTCCCGAGGCAGCTTTCAGCTCGCCCGGACCTGCTCTCAATCGGGAGAAGGTGTTCCATCTGGACCTTCAATCCCTGCACCTGACGGCCTGGTTCCTGAGCGGCTAGAGTTCCAGGCCTTGGGTCTTTCCGACGAGGTCCTCAACGTAGTTGAGGCGTCCCGTAAGGAGTCTACCAGAAAATGCTACGCCTTCAAATGGAAGAGATTTTCCATTTGGTGCCAGGGCAAGGGCCTTGACCCTTCCTCCTGTTCCTTGGCGAGCATATTGGACTACCTTTGGTCCCTTTCTCAGCAAGGGCTTAGGTCGACGACCCTTAAGGTGCACCTGGCAGCCATCTTTGCTTACTGGGCGTGGGCTGGGAAGCAGTGGGTGGCGCAGGAGAAGGTGGTCTGGCGCTTTTTCCAAGGCCTTGATCACATTTCCCCTCCGGTGCGAGAACCTCCACCTCCGTGGGATCTACTGCTGGTACTGGCAAAGCTCATGGGCAAGCCATTCGAGCCAATGCACAGGTGTGAACTCGCTCACCTGTCGTGGAACACCGCCTTCTTGGTGGCTGTCACGTCAGCCAGAAGGATGGGAGAGCTCCAGGCGCTCTGCATTGAGTCTCCTTACCTGGTCTTCCACAGGGACAAGGTTGTCCTGCGCCCCCACCCAAAATTCCTTCCGAAGGTGGTGTCGGAGTTTCACCTTAACCAGCTGTTGACTCTGCGGTGTTCTACCTCAATCACACCTCGGAGGGCGAATATAGGCTCCATACTCTAGACTCAGAAGGCTCGCTACTATAAAGAGCGACGCTGAAATTGGGAGAGGTTCGCCAGCTGTTTGTCACCCACGCTGAAGCCGCACCTGGCAGACCTGCAGCCAAGTGGACAATAGGCAGGTGGGTCACCTCCTGCATAGATCTCTGCTATAAGTTGGCAGGCATGGAGCCTCCCAGAGGATAAGGCTCATTCTACCTGCCATACTGCTGCATCGGTGGCTGCTTCAGGGATGTCCCTATCCAGGAAATCTGCAGGGCTGCTACCTGGAAGTCAGCACACACCTTCATCACGTCGACCTTGAGTCACGCCGGGATGCTGGTTTTGGGGCCTTGGTTCTCCATTCTCTATTCCCTAAGTAGGGGGTGTGCGCCTTGCCTCCCTCCTCCCGGAGAACTGCTGGGAGTCTGCCAGACAGTGTGGATGAACAACATATCCATGTCCCTAGAAATACAGGTTACTCACCTGTAACAGGAGTTCTAGGAATGGTATATGTTGTTCATCCACACGACCCACCCGACCTCCCCGGCTTCAACGCACAACCTGAGCTTCCAGCGGGCCAGATCTGGCGTCATGGGGTGGAGCCGAGAGTTTTACCACCCGGGTGGGTGGGAGGAGCCAGCTTGAAGACCTTCCGGCAAGATTTAAAGCGGCAAGGATACCTGCCAGACAGTGTGGATGAACAACGTATACCATTCCTAGAACTCCTGTTACAGGTGAGTAACCTGTATTTCTGGTGGCCATCACTTCTGCCAGGCGCATAAGTGAGCTACAAGCCCTGTTAGTGGAGCCTGACTTTATTTCCTTCCATAGGGATAAGGTGGTCCTCAGGACTAACGGGAAGTTTTTGCCTAAGGTGGTTTCAGATTTCCACCTTAACCAATCTGTCTGTCTTCCTGTGTACTTCACTGACCATTCCTCCTCTGGTGAGAGGAGGCTGCACAGTTTAGATGTGAAAAGAGCCCTTAGCTGCTATATAGAACGTACCAAGGGTCATAGGTTTGACTCCATCCAACTGTTCCTCACTTATGGTGAGGTTGGAAAAGGAAAACCTGCCACTAAAAGATCCATTGCCAGGTGGATTGTCTCTTGCATCCAATTTTGCTATGAAAAATAGGTAAGGTTCCACCCTCAGGCCTGAGGGCTCACTCTACTAGAGGTACAGCTGCTTCCCTGGCTGCTGCCAGGGATATTCCTATCTTAGAGATATGTCAAGCAGCTACCTGGAAAACAGTTCACACTTTTACCAAGCATTACTCCTGGATATCCAGGCTAGGAGTGATGCTTCGGTTTGGCACAGCTGTGCTTCAGAGCCTATTTCCTAAGTAGGTTCTGACCCTCCTCCATGGAGGTACTGCTTGGTAGTCTGCTACTGTCAGAATACAGCAAGACTTCATGTTGTTTGAAGAAAAATTACTCATCTTAGTAATGTTTCTTCTCATGGAAGTCTTGCTGTATTCTATTCCCCTTCCCCTCTCAGAACCTCTTTTTTGGGATGTGGGTGTGCAGTGGCAGTGTTGGCACTCAGGAGGTGCCCCACCCTTTTTTTATCACCCTTTCTTTGGGTGCGTGGGTGTTGTGTTTAATTTTTTGTGTCTCCTAACTTGAGTCTTTGTTTTGGGACCAAAAAATCTGTTTGTTAGTAGCCAGTTGGCTAGTGTGGGTTTACAGCTTCCACACAGAACCTCAGTGAGTTTAGCTCGTAAAGATCTGACTGTTTGAGTTCAAACAGCAATAGAGTCTCAACAGAGCTCGAGCTCAGCGTTCCATGCCTGGCATGGAAAGTTAACTCTTTCATCTCCGGGGCAGTTCGAAGGTTGGGATTCACTGCTATTGTCAGAATACAGCAAGACTCCATTAGAAGAAACATTACTAAGGTGAGTAATTTTTTTTTATCTGAGCATTCAGTCCTTTGCTTCAGAGCAGCAGGGCAAAGTGGTTCGTCCAGGATAGACAATACAACTGCAATGTACTACATCAACAAGCAAGAGGGCACAGGCCTTACGTGTGCACAGAAGCTATGAAAGTATAGAATGTGGCTTATTCCCTGGGGATCTCCCCCTTAGCAGTTCACCTCCCAGGGAAGGACAGTGTCCTCACGGACATCCTCAGTAGGATCAACCGGAAGCACCACAAGTGGTCACTAAACAGGCAGATCCCTGCAGGTGGTGGTCAGCCCCTGCACTGGGCACAGTGCCTTTAGATGCACTCCTACTGGATTGGACAGGGAAGTTTCTGTATACCTTCACATTTTCCTTGCTGCTCGGAGTACTGAGCAAGCTCAGGGTTCAACCAGCAACAGTGATCCTCATTGCACCAGACTGGGCCAGGCAACCTTGGTACCCACTGCTACTGACCCTGTCGATCTCCAAACCAGTCTCCCTGCCCAGGAGGCACAACCTACTGTACCCTGATCTACAGTCCCTCAGACTCTGAGCTTGGCTCTTGAGGACTTAGAATATGCTAACCTACACCTCTTGAAAGGGGGTGCTGGATGTCTTCAGGGTATCTCGGAAACCCTCCACCAGAAAGACTTGCTTGTCTAAATGAGGTTTTCTATCTGGTACAAACAGAGACAGACCACTGCCAGGCTGGTTTATCAGTAGTTTTGGACTATCTGGCACACCTGCATTCCTCTGGCCTTTGGCCTCTGCATACCTTTCGGCTGGCAAAGGTGCATCCCTGGTGGCCAACCAGCTATTCAGTTTTTTTTTTTTTTTCAAAGGGTTACTGCACTTGCTTCCCCCTCCCAGGGAACCCATTTCTGCATGGAACCTTAACACATGCATTGGCCAGCTAATGCAACCACCATTCAAACCCATGTTCTCAGCAGAGCTTGAGTATGTGACATGGAAAACGATATTCCTGGTAGTCAGGAGGGTCAGTGAGCTCCAGGTCTTGTCCACAGAGTCAGATAATATAGCACTTCACGGGGACAAGGTGGTCCTTAGAACCAGTAGGAAATGTCTCCTTAAGGTGGTCTGACTATCACCTTAATCAGTCCATGACTTTACTGATCATTCAAGTTCAGGGGAATGAAGACTGCATAGTCTTGATGTCAAGAGAGTTATATGGTACCACTTGGATGACACAAAGGAACACAGGCAGGATAGAATCCAGCTCTTCCTGACCTATGGAGAAGGGCAAACCTGCCTTGCAAAGAGGACCGTTGCCCGTTGGGGTGTGCCCTGTATCCAGTGTTGCTACAGCAAAGTGGGTAGGGAGCCTCCTTTAGGCCTTGGGGCCCACTCTACAAGGGGTACAGCTGTTTCTGTAGCAGCTGCAAGAGATATCCCTTTATTAGAAATCCTGCAAAGCAGCTACCTGGAAAACTGTTCACACCTTTACCAAGCATTACAACCTGGATACCCAGGCCAGAAGTGATGTCAGGTTCGGCACAGCAGTACTGCAGAGCCTGTTTCCTAAATAGGTTCTCTGTTGTCCTCCAAAGGTACTGCTTGGGTAGTCTGAAGAAGTTGGAATACAGTAAGATTTCCTGGGGTTTGAAGAAAAAGCTACTTAACATAGTAATCTTGTTTCTTCCAAGGGAATCTTACTGTATTCTGAGCTCCCACTCTGCCTCTCCTGCTAGACCCTATGGACACTGCAATACAGCTGTTCGTGCTGTTCAAAACCTGTGGGCATTTCTTTTTTGGTCTTAGTGACTTGAGTCTTAGTGTTGCCACATTTTTAAATAAGGGAAATACTTGATATTGGGTGTCAATAGTTTAGATAGCTTTTTATGAGATTTGCTCTGTCAGAATGGTTGCAGAATGTTTACCAGTGACAGTGGTTTGAAAACCGAGCTCAGGCCGAACATTCCATGATTAGCATAGGTTTGATTAACCGTTTTGGCTCTGGGGCAGTCTTATGGTGAGACCATACTGCAGAAGTCGGAATACAGTAAGATTCCCCTTGGAAGAAACAAGATTACTATGGTAAGTATGTGTGTATGTGTATAATTTTTCCCTTGCTGTCTGATGCCCAGTCTTCGTCATCCGAAGGTACATGAGATGGACCTGGTTTAGTATAATGGGAAAGCGCCGATTGAGTCTGTCGAACAGTTCAGAGAGAATTATCGGTGAGGTGTTTGTGAATGACTGGCTTTTTTTTTTTTTTTTGAATACAGACTTATGACAACATAAATAGTGTACATCTCATCCTAGTATGATTAACATTGATCTTAAACACTAATTTGATTTAAACCTACTGCTGGACTGTATAGTCCACAGTCTGAGTGTGGACATTGTTTGGTGTTGGTGGTAGGTCAAAAAGGAGAACATTCTGTGGGAGTGGGGTTGTGTGGCTGGATTGATGGACAAACATAAAAAAGGGAATGCAGTGGGATTGGAAAGAAAAACTTGAAATAGGGGTGTGGGGAGCTACAAAGGGAAAGGGGTACTTAACATTCATACATATTTCGCTTTTGTCTGTTAACTCTGTTGCATTTTGTACTGTGATATATATTCAGTTATGAAAAGGCTGTACAAACCGAAAAGGTGTAACTAGACAAGAAGTGAATCCATCCACTTTGTGGGTGTTTTTTAGATGGCGACGATATGTACATTGTTGGATTGGATTTCCATTGGGCTGATTGTTGATGTCCTGGCTGTCTGCAGGAAAGGTATCTAGGTTGCCAGACTTCTTCCCATGGTGAGGTTCTTGAACAACGATGTGAAGGACTGGGCTGCAGATAGCAGCACCCCAGTCCAGTTCCTTGCCGGAGTTTTTCATCTGCTGGCGAGATCCAGAGTAGAATCAAGGAGGATTCCTGTATAGACTCTGGGTTATAGGACGGGGTATTATACTTCACTATTCTGTCTGCCTGCTGAGGGGAAGGCGGTTCACATCTTTTGGCTTGCCTATAGGGGTCGACAGTCATTTTAGAGAACTGAAGTTCATGACCAAGAACGTCAATGGTAAATATCAGAAGCTGCAGCCATGGCAGAAGTGTCTGTGGCATTATCATCGGATCTTGGAGGGTGTCCAGTCAAAAATACTACATTGCAGAATTAGAATCAGTCCACCCCCAATAAATCTCGTAAATAAACTAGGTTGTTGCATTATTAATGAGCTATTGTGTAACCCTAATTCTAGGGACATGGATATGTTGTTCATCCACACTGTCTGGCAGGTTCCTTGCCGCTTTAAATCTTGCCGGAAGGTCTTCAAGCTGGCTGTTTCCACCCGGGTGGTAAAACTCTCAGCTCCGCCCCATGACGCTAGATCTTCCTTAACGCTTGGAAGCTCAGGTTCCTTCCTTAACACTCTGCGTGATAGACTGGATCCTAATTCTTCGGTTTGTCTGAAACTCATTTTAAAATTTTCAAGACTTTGGTCTTCCTTTTCGCCTCGGGCAAATTGACTCCTGGTTTTCAGCGGTGCCCTTGTGGGCAGAAGATGTCCAGGACGGATCCGCACTCCACGTGCGTCTACTGCCTCGGCCTAGAACACGACCCGCAGGCCTGCGAGTCTTGCCGTTCGTTCTCGGCCAGCGTCAGCGGAGGACCGTGCTGCCCGGTTGAAGCTTGGGCGCCCGAAGCGCTGCCGCCCATTAAGAGTCGAAAGAGGCACGTTGGGCGGTTACCGCGGCGGCTGGCTCGGCTGAGCAGCTCGAGCAGATGATCGCCCTTGAGGGGGAGGCGGCCCAGGCCGCATCTTCCTCCTTGGTCGCGACATTTATCCAGCTCTTTGGGTACCTCATATTCTGCTTCGTTCAAGGAGCTTTGCCATTCCCTTTCTAAGAAGGGAGAGGGGCCATCGAGACATTGCTCTCTGTTCAGAAAGAAGGATCCCAAGGGTAAGTCCCATCGTCAACGTTTGTGGGAGTGGAAGAGGTCCCCTTCCTCGGACAGCCGACTGTCTACTTCGGTCGAGGTTGCGGCTAAGGCCACTGGCTTCACGGCGTCCCTGTCAGGTCAGCCGGCAGAGACAGTCGTCGACGCGGTGGAGATTTTTCTCGACCCGTAAGACAGTTTGTCGATTGGTGAAGCAGACAACCCTTCTTCGCCGATTCCCCCGGTGGAAACTGAGGATTTGCCTGCGTCATCGGTGCAGCAGTCCCCGGTTGATGTCCGAGCCGAGGGAGGAACGGGTGTCCCCCGCTCCCTCGCAGGCCCGCCCTCGGACACACTGAGGATCTCTGTCTCGGACCGCTTCTCGGTCCAGCCAATCCCGCCGACATCGGTGGTCTCTGTCTCGGCACAGAGTTAAGTGGCGACGCCGCTCCGCCTTGGATGAGGAGAGGCTTCGACGAAAATTGCGTCGACGCTACGAGGAGCTGATGTGGCAGCAGTTACTTTTGTTCGGGACTAAGTCAACACAGACGCCTTCCCCGGCCATCAAGTGGCTGTCACCCGAATGGCTAAAACAGCCTCTCGCTGCAGTCGAGATGCCCAAGCCTGGGCCAGTTCGGCTGAAACCTGCTGCCCCACCAGTTGTGGTGGAACCTCCGCCTCCCCAGCCGAAATCGGGGCCACCGACCAAGGACTCTCGGTAGGCTCAAGGCCTGCCCCACAGGTTGTCGTTCACCCTCACTCCCAACCCTCCTCGGCAGGTGGAGGGTGGCTCAGGCCCTAGGCAGCTCTTCGCGGACTCTTCGGAGTCAGACTCCTCCCTTTTCTTCAGGCAGGTTAACCTGGAGTCGTCCAGCGGCCAGTCACTGGACGCAAGCCCATCGTCCTTTATGGGTCTGCTTCGGCCCATCTCGAGTCCACCGGGATGCAGCTCGAGCCTGTTTCTAAATGGGCCAAGTATCCCATGACGGAGATACTGGACCGAGGGGATTCACCCACGGAGGCCTTTCCTATGGCTGAGGCCATTGTCGGCCCAGCCTTGGAGCTTTGGCAGCGGCCTGCTTCCTGTCCTGCGCCCTCGGCCAGGATGGCCAGGAAGTATGCAGTGCCTACCGGCTCTTTGGCCGGGTTTTCGGAGCACCCCTCTACCAAGGGGTTGGTCACCGACAGCGTTTTCTGGCGTTCCGGGAATTCTAGGGATGTGGATAAGCCCCCCAAGGAGTCCAAAAAACTGGACTACGCTGGGCACAAGGTGTATGCTGCGTCCTCCCTTGGCCTTCGCCAGGCCAGCTCAGCCGTGCTGATGGCACACTTCTCCCATGCCCTCATGGGCTCCCTGGATGAGGTGATTCCTCATCTCCCGGCCGACCTCCAGACCACGGTCGGCAGGTCTGGGACCAGGGTAGGGCGGTGGTGAAGCAGCAGCTCCAAACAGCTCTGGACATAGGGGACTCCTGTGCCAGATCGGTTGCGGCCGCAGTGGCCATACGCTGCTGAGGATATCCACTTTTATGGCACATACCCAGCACAAGTTGGCGGATGTCCCCTTCTTGGGGGACCGACCTCTTTGGCCCTGGAGTGGAAGGTCACCTCCAGCGGATCGAAAAGTCCAGTGCCACCCTGGACTCTTATCACCTCCGCCCAGAAGGACAAAGGCTGCCATCAGCAGCAGCGCAAGCCCTTTCGTTCTTCTGCACCTGCGGCACGTCCGGTCCAACAGCACCAGGGCCAGCAGGCTCGCGCTTGGCATCCCAAAACCAAGCCCACGGTTTCCTCCAACAGGAAGCAGGGAGGTTAAAGCCCAGGAGGTCCCTCGGCCGGTCCCTCCTTCAAGCCTGCCCAGTGACAGGTTGAGGGGTGTTGCCCCCAGCCTCGTCTCCCCTCCATGGGGGGATGGCTCCGCCACTTCCTTTCCGCCTGGTCCGCAATCACCACGGACTGGGTGTTGGAGGTGGTAGGAAAGGGCCTGCCTCTGGAGTTCGAGCAGACCCACCCTTTCGAGCCGGGGGGTGGGGCTGCGGGGTCCGCAGTCTCGCTGTCGGCCCGCCGAGCTGATATTGCCCTGCTCCTCGAAAAAGAGGTGATCAGGAAGGTGGCGGATCCTCCTCCAGACCCAGGATTTGTGTCCAGGTATTTTCTGGTCCCAAAACAGACAGGGGGCTAGCGCCCCATTCTCTACCTGCACTACCTGAACAGGTTCCTAAGGTCTCGGACCTTCAGGATGGTCACTCTGGCTCAGATAATACCATCCTTGGAACAAGGCGTGTGGTTCTGTTCCCTGGACCTCCAGGACGCGTTCTTTCATGTCCCAATCCGTCAGTCTCATCAGAGATTCCTCCACTTCAGGGTGGAGGGATCCCTTTACGAGTTCCGGGCCATGCCCTTCGGCCTCTTCCTAGCTCCCAGGGTCTTCACCAAATGCATGGCAGTGGTGACAGCATTCCTGCGGCACCAAAGGGTCCGGGTGTACCCCTACCTGGACGACTGGCTGATTGCAGCCCACTCCAGAGCAGAGGTGGAGCGGTCCAGAGATCTGGCCCTCCAGGTTTGCTCTCAGATTGGCCTCCATCAACGAGGCCAAGTCGGAACTCGTGCCAAAGCAGGTGATACTTTTCATCGGGGCAGAGCTCGACTCTGTTCGAGCCAGAGCACGGCTTCCGGCGGACAGCGCTGAGGTTCTTTCCTCCTTTGCCCAGTCATTTCTGGTTGGGCAATCGCGCTCTGCCCGGGACTTGCTGCGCCTCCTGGGCCTCATGGAGGCCTGCACCAGTGTGGTCCGTTGGACCCGCTGGTACATGCGTCCCCTTCAGTGGGGACTGGCCAGCCAGTGGTCATAGCGCTCCGATCCGTTGGATCAACTAGTGACAGTGACCCAGGGGATGTGGAACGCTCTCCAGTGGTGGACCGTTGCGGCACATCTGCAGGAGGGCATCCCGTTTGTCCGCCCCAAGCCGATGGTCTCTCTATCGACCGATGCGCCTTTGATGGGTTGGGGTGCCCATCTGGGGGAGCACAGAGCGCATGGCCTCTGGTCCCCTTGGGAGTCCCGATGCCACATCAACCTGCTGGAGCTTCGAGCAGTTCGTCTAGCCCTCACCGCCTTCGCTCCGTTTCTACGGGGTCAAGTGGTTCAGGTCCAGATGGACAGTACCACGGCCATGTACTATTTAAACCGCCAGGGCGGGATGCGCTCCATGCCTCTGTGCAGGAAAGCTTTCCGCATTTGGTCACTCGTGCTCAGCCTGGAGGCGGATCTCCTGGCCATTCATGTGGCAGGAGCCTCCAACACCCTGGCCGATGCCCTAAGCCGGATAGGGGCTGCGTCACACGAGTGGTCTCTCCTGCCGGAGGTAGTACAAGATCTCTTCTCCCACTGGGGCACGCCTCAGGCGGACCTGTTTGCCTCCAGGGAGAATGCGAAGCTGAGACTGTTTCATGCCGCCCCCTCAGCAGGGCTCGCTGCAGGGGGATGCCTTCTCGAGGCCGTGGACCCCGGGCCTCTTCTGTGCCTTTCCCCCATTTCCCTTGATCCACAAGGTGCTTCTCAAGGCGAGGAGGGACAAGGTGCAGGTGATTCTGGTAGCCCCAGACTGGCCTCGTCACTTCTGGTATCCAGATCTCCTCAGTCTCTGCTGCAGGCTCCCGAGGCAGCTTCCAGCCCGCCTGGACCTGATCTGTCAGTCAGGGGAAGGTATTCCATCTGGACCTTCAATCCCTGCACCTGACTGCCTGGTTCCTGAGCGGCTGGAGTTCCAGGCCTTGGGTCTTTCCGACGAGGTCCTCCGCGTCGTTGAGGCGTCCCGTAAGGAGTCGACCAGAAAATGCTATGCCTTCAAATGGAAGAGATTCTCCATTTGGTGTCAGGGTAAGGGCCTGGACCCTTCCTCCTGTTCCTTGGCAAGCATTCTGGACTACCTGTGGTCCCTTTCTCAGCAAGGGCTTCGGTCGACAACCCTTAAGGTGCATCTGGCAGCCATCTCTGCTTACCGGGCGCGGTCCGGGAAGCAGTTTGTGGCGCAGGAGAAGATGGTCGGGCGCCTTCTCAAAGGCCTTGATCACATATCTCCTCCAGTGCAAGAATCTCCACCTCTGTGGGATCTATTGCTGGTATTGGCTAAGCTTATGGGCAGGCCATTCGAACCAATGCACAGGTGCGATATCTTCCACCTGTCGTGGAAGACCGCCTTCTTGGTGGCTATTGCGTCAGTCAGAAGGATGGGAGAGCTCCAGGCGCTTTCCATAGAGTCTCCTTATCTGGTCTTCCACAGGGACAAGGTTGTCCTGCGCCCCCAACCGAAATTCCTTCCGAAGGTGGTGTCGGAGTTTCACCTTAACCAGGTGTTGACTCTGCCGGTGTTCTACCCCAGTCACACCTCTGAGGCTGAATATAGGCTCCATACTTTGGACCCTAGAAGAGCGCTCGCTTATTATAAGGAGCGGATGGCTGAAGTTCGGGGAGAGGTTCGCCAGCTGTTTGTCACCTACGCTGAAGCCACACCTGGCAGACCTGCAGCCAAGCGGACGATAAGCAGGTGGGTCACCTCCTGCATAGATCTCTGTTATAGGTTGGCAGGCATGGAACCTCCCAGAGGGTAAGAGCTCATTCTACCCGCCATACCGCTGCATCGGTGGCTGCTTCCAGGGACGTCCCTATCCAGGAAATCTGCAGGGTTGCTACCTGGAAGTCAGCACATACCTTCATCACCCACTACCACATCGACCTTGAGTCATGCTGGGATGCTGGTTTTGGGGCCTCTGTTCTCCAGTCTTTATTGCCTAAGTAGGGGGTGTGTGCCTTGCCTCCGTCCTCCCGGAGAACTGCTAGGAGTCTGCCAGACAGTGTGGATGAACAACATATCCATGTCCCTAGAAATACAGGTTACTCACCTGTAACAGGAGTTAAAGGAATGGTATATGTTCATCCACCACATTCTCGACCTCATTTGACGCACAACCTGGCTTCCAGAACTGATCTGGTGTCATGGGGTGGAGCTGAGAGTTTTACCACCCGGGTGGGTGGGAGGAGCTAGCTTGAAGACCTTCCGGCAAGATTCAAAGCGGCAAGGAACCTGCCAGTCAGTGTGAATGAACAACATATACCATTCCTAGAACTCCTGTTACAGGTGAGTATTCTGTATTCAAACATGAAGTCTTACTATATTATGACATATGCAGTGAGTCCCAACCTTCGAACTGCTCCGGAAGTGAGAGTGTTAATTTTCCATGCCAGGCATGGAACGCTGAGCTCGAGCTCGGTTGAAACTCTGTCTGTTGTTCTTCAAACTCAAACCGTCAGATTCTTTACTCCGCCTCACTGAACAGTCGCTCCGGAGATTCCTCCTTCTGCTCGGTTCATTTTGTCGGTTAAAGTATTGTTTTTCTCGGTTTTTGACTGAATTTAAACCACAACCGGTCGGTTCAGACTCTGTCTGTGGTATTGTGAGTACTAGATAGGTTTTACATTAATTTCTATTCTGTATGGAACTTGTAAACGGTTTATCGGTTCGGTTTGAACCGATCAGGTTGTTTAAAATATATTAATCTGTCATTTAGAGTGTGGTTACCGGTTCTTATCGGTTCTAAAAAAACGGATTTTATTAGTTTTTTCCACGACCCGTGACACGGTTGGGAACCGATGAGAGGGTCTTACCTGGCGGATTGCCATAAGCGGGTAAGTTTGGTTAGGCTGGCATTGTCTGAGAAGCCCAAAGAAAACCGGGCCATGGGTTTCAACACTGCAGTGTCTGTGGGAAGTCTTTGCTCAAGGCTGACCCCCACACCACCTGTGTTTATTGTCTGGGGTTTGACCACCTCAATGCAGACTGCCAGATTTGTAAAATTTTCCTGCAGCTACCCTGGAAAAGAGAGTTGGTAGGCTAAGGGAAAGGGAGGCCAAAAAGTCCGCTGAACTGGATTGCCAGCCCGGTTTGGTTCCAGCCGAACCGGAGGGAGTGCCCTCTGACCAGGGCGAGACTTCCTCGGGCCAAAGGACATCTGACTCAGAGGAATCGGTTCCAGCAAAAAGGACTAGGAAATCAGCTGGTGTGGAGCCAAAACTTTTCCTGTCCAACTGCTGAAGAAATAGCCAAAGCGATTAAAATTGTCCAGTCGCTTTCCCCGGTTCCGACTGAACGGCACCATCAAATAGCGTCATGATTCGGCTGGTTCAAAGTATGATTTAGGAATTTTAGAATCGGAGGAGAAGAGTATGAGGAGAATGAATGTGGATTTGAAAGTCTGGATGTGCCCATTGACCCGGACATCTCCCCAGATAGACCTTCAGGAGTGTCTCCTCCTAGGCTTTCTGAGTCCCCTTCTCATTTTTATGTTTTATAAGAAAGTGGCTGAAACCCTCCAGCTCTATGGAGGAAGCTGTGGATGATCAAGAGGAGCCTGACTATGTGGAAATGATGGATATCCCAGAGTCTAGGAGACTGTCTATTCCTTTGCATAAATCTTTTGAGAAACAGATAGTTAAAATTCTAAAAACTCCTCACACTGTATTTCCTGTGGGTAAGAGAATGGACAAGAGGTGCACATTGTCAGGCTCTGATACGGAGTTCCTTGCACAACAATGCAGCCATGTTGGGGTAGTTCAGGCTGCAGCCTGTGACAAGGCAAATATTCCCTTGGCTTCACACCCTCCTGACAAGGACTCCAGGAGGATTGATGCCATGGCAAAGAAAACAGTACATGGCAGTATCCTTGGGACTCAGACAGGCAAATTATATGGCTTATGTTGCTAGATATCAGAAATCCAGATGGGATACTGTTATGGCTCTAGCAAAACAGGTCCCTAGCCAGCTTGCCAAGGAGCTGGAGCAGGTGGCTGCTGATGGCATTGCGGCATCAAGGTGCAATTCCATGCTGCAGTGGACTCTAATGATGTGTCATCAAGGTCATGGCTACATCTGTGGCACTTCGCAGAATGGCTTGGCTCAGATGTACTAGCCTGTCACAGGATACCCAGACTAAGGCCATGGATTTTCCTGTTGTGGGTATTTCTCTGTTTGGGGAGCAGACAGAGAATTACATGAAGAAAATGGATGAGTATGGGACCATCTATAGGAGTGCACAGGCCAAGGAAAGGCAGGCCACTCCTCAAAGGCAGCTCTGCAGGGGCGGGCCTTTTCATAGGCCTTTTTACCAAGCCCAGGCCTCTTTTGCTGCTTATGCCCAGAGGGGGTTCTTTAGAGGGAGAGGCAGACGGGGTACAAGCAGGCCTGCTTCCACCCCTCAGCCCAAAGCCCCTGCCAAGCAGGCACCCTAATGGGGTTGCCAGGGCCGATTCTCAGCTACCTGTAGGGGGCAGGCTGGCTTACTTTGTCCAGGACTGGAAGTCTCTGACATGAGACAAGTGGGTCCTGGAAGTAGTAAGCCAGGGACTGATTCTCAGCTTCAAAAATTTCCCAAAGATGAGAACCAGATCCTTTCCACCTGTAAATCCACCAGAGGCACTTGCCCTAGAAACAGAGGTCTCTTCCTCCTGGCTCTCAGAGCTGTGGAAGGGTTCACCCCTACACAGGGCAAAGGATTGTACTCCAGGTACTTCCTTACCCCAAAAAAGACAGGAGAATGGCGGCCCATCCTGGATCTCAGATAGTTAAACAAGCACCTTTTAAAACCAAAATTCAAAATGGTGACTCTGGGAATTATTCTACCCTCTCTAAGGCCAGGGGACTGGCTAGCATCCCTGGACGTCAAGGATGCCTACTTCCATATTCTCATCAGAAGCTCTCATCGAAAGTACCTCAGGTTCGAGCTGCCCTCAGGCCATTTCCAGTTCAGAGCAATGCCCTTTGGCCTCACCTCTGCTCCAAGGTAACAAAATGCCTGGCAGTAGCAGTTGCTTCCCTAAGAAGGCAAACAGTTGCCATCTTCCCTTACCTGGACGACTGGCTCATAGTAGGCCAGTCTCCAGACCAAGTCAAGTTACATCTACAGATCACTCCGCAACTGCTTACCTCTCTAGGTTTCCTTCTGAACCTTTCAAAGTCAGTTCTAGAGCCTGTGCAGCTCCTCCCCTTCATAGGCGCAGAGCTGAACACAGAGGAAGCAAGAGCCTTCCTTCCTTTGGACAGGGCAAGGACCCTGGTGTCTCTGGCCTCCTCATTCACCCTGCAGGTCTCTCATCCAGCAAGGCATTTTCTACAGCTCCTAGGGCACATGGCTGCTTCTACAGCAGTAGTGCAGGGAGCAAGATTTCAGATGAGGGACATCCAGATCTTACTTCAAGATACAGCTCTTGCAGCAGGTAACACCATTAGGACTGAAGCCGGCAGGCGTCAGGACCCTACGAAATTCTAGCTAGCCATCTTAAGCGGGGACCGCCCCCGATGTCGGTCCCGCCTCCGACGTCAGGCGTAGTACATAAGGGGGCGCTCCCGACAGATTCCTCAGTTCTTTCCAGCCGTCGACTTGCATGTCTCGATCCTTCAGATCGTTTCTAAGAGCGCGATGCATGGTCAAGTTCTTCCTTCGGGAAAACACTATTTTCTACGGCTCAGTTGCGGTCTGAAGGCCATCCCTCGAAGTGCGCCTGTGGGAAGCAAATCCAGTTTAAGGATCCGCATTCAGCCTGCGTCCGGTGCCTAGGCCCAGACCACAACACCCGGTCCTGCAATTTCTGCCAGGGGTTCAACAGCCGGACCCGGATCAGTCGCCAGAAGGCTCTGCAGGCATTCCTGCTCGAGGAGAAGATTAAGGCCATGGAAGCACAGGGAGAGGGTTCCTTCCAAGTCCCCGTCTAGGGCCTCTGACTCCCGTAGTTCCGGCTCCCAGTCCGACCGTTCGCCCTTCCAGGCCCGTTCTCAGCCTCCCCCCGCTGCGGTGAAGAAACCTTCGGGCTCCTCTTCCTCTTCACAGGCCAAGACCTCCAGGCCCTCTTCGGCGTCTTCCTCCAAAGCCCTGGTTAGGTCTGGGGACCGTCACCATCATCACAAGTTGGGTTCCCGCCATTCCGAACCAGACTTCAGGTCTGTCTTCTTGCCTCCTCCTCCCCAGAGAAAGACCAAGGAGCTCACCTCTCTGAAGAAGTCGTCGGACCCGATGTCAGCCCGTCCGACGTCGGCCACCCATCACAGGTCCCAGGAGCCGTCGACCGTCGGACGCCCATCGCCGGTCAGGCCTTCGCCCTCTCTGTCAGTCGGCGGGAGGGCGGCGTCCGTACCTGTGCGTGTAGAGAGGACCTCGACGCCTCCTACCGACGTCGGTCAGGAGACCATCACAGAGGAGGAGTTGACGCAGCCCGAGGACCAGACGGGCGAACCCGGTCCTGTCACACCTCCCAGGGAGCCCTCTCTACAACCTGAGGCCCCTGAGGAACCAGACGACCGGCCACCGGTGCTCGGTCCGTCGTCGGGCCTTTCCCTTTCAGAGGTTAAGGAGCTCTTTTCTCACTGGTGGGATACCATCAAAAGGGATATGGTTCCCACACCACCTCCTCCTCCTCCTCTACCACCACCACCACCACCTGCGACCCCTCCAGCTCCAGCTCCTGCACCCCCTTCCCCATCCGGGGCTGCAGGCCGAGTACCTCTCCCCCAGGAGCCTACGGACCCTCCAAGGGGGAGACCTGATAGGAGACCTCCGTCTAGATCTTCTTCAGGGTCACCCAGTCCTAGAGACCCAGAAAGGCCGTTGTTCGCCTTCGGAGGTTACGGGATCGGAGTTCTCAACAGGATCCAGATCCCCCTCTCCTCTTCACATCCCCTCTCCGGACCCACGTGAGCTTCCTAGATCTCCGGATGACCCATCGTTCTCCGAAATCATGAGACATATCCAAGAGAACATGGGATGGGATGCAGAAGAATTAGACCCCGAGAGACTACGCCTTGCGAGGTATCTTAGGCAGAAAGATCCCAAGCCTGTGGTGGTACCACCCTTGGTGGACACTTTTGTGGACGTCACCAAGGCAGCGTGGAAGCGTCCACACTCGCTCCCGGCAATGCCGAAGAAAGCTGACCGCCTGTACAAGGCCCCTAAGGAGGACCAGTACTTGGCTCACCATCCTCTGGCCGACTCTCTGGTCATAACAGCCTCTCATGACCGGTCCCAGACACCGCAACATTTGAGCACCCTGCCACCGGACCCGGAGTCCAAACAGCTGGACACTATGGGCAGGTGCACGTATGCTTCGCTACTTGCCATCAGGTCCCTGAACTACTTGACCCACATGGTACAGTTCCAAAATGCCTTGTGGGAACAGGGACTGGATCTGGTGGAGAAATTGCCAGAAGGTGAGCAGAAGGAGGAGATGTTGCAGCTCTTCCATACGGGTTCGGACGTGGGAACCCAGGTGCTGCGAGCCGCGTAAGATTCCGCGGACTCCTCGGCCAGAGTGGCAGCTTCAGGCGTATGCCTCCGGAAACGCTCATGGCTCCGTGTCTCCGGATTTACCCCGGATGTCCAGAAAAACATCATGGACGCCTCTTTCGAAGGAGAAGTTCTCTTTGGTGCACCCTCTGAGAAGGTTCTCACCAAGCTCCAAGAGGCCAGGAAGGCGGTGAGGATGGTCCAGGCAATGTACCTACCGAAGCTTAGTTCCTTTCGTAGGAACCAAAGCCGTTTTCGTGGATGGACACCGACAACAGTCCCGCACCGGTCCACAGCAGAGGGGCTCCAGTTCCCGCAGAGCCCAGGGAAGACAGCCCGCGGGCTGAGGTCAGCGTCCAGCTAAACTGGCTCAGCCCGCGGGCCCCTCCACCACCACAGCCTGACTCCTTCCCGGCCCCCGCCCCTCAGGATCAACGGGATATCAAGGTCGGGGGTCGTAGTGCGAATTTCCTGCCAAGATGGCAGTCCATAACCACAGACAGGTGGGTTCTGCAGTTGGTTGAAAAGGCCACTTTATAGAATTAGACAGACAAGCCACCTCGAAGTCCTCTGCTCTCCCGTTACTCGGGTCAGCACAAATTGCTTATCAGGCAAGAAATACTTGCGCTCCTGCAAAGGAAGCGGTAGAGTATGTTCAGAGAACCAGAGAGAATGCGGATACTATTCCCACTTCTTTCTGGTTTCGAAGAAAGCGGGGGACCTCTGTCCAATCCTGGACCTCAGCGACCTCAATATGTCGGTTGCCTACAAACGATTTCGCATGGTGACCCTGCAGGGTCTTATTCCCATGCTAAAGGAGGACGCCTTCTTAGCATCCCTGGACATGCAGGACGCATACCTGCATATACCTGTAGCTGAAGCGCACAGGAGGTTCCTGCGCTTCGAGTTCCTCGGCCACCACTTCCAGTTCTGAGCTCTCCCGTTCGGACTGTCATTGGCCCCCTGGGTCTTTACCAAATGCATGGCAGTCGTGGCAGCATCTCTAAGGAGACAGGGCCACTATGTGTTTCCGTACTTGGACGATTGGCCTCTCATGGCCGCCTCCAGAGAGGCGTTGTTGATGGCTATCCAGAGCACCCAGACTCTGTTTCAGTCTCTGGGCATCATAATTAATTACGAGAAGTCTCTCCTTGTACCGTCGCAGAAGCTGCAGTTCGTACGTGCAGTTCTGGACACCGTTCAGGGGAAAGCATTTCTTCCAGCGACAGAGCGGAATGCATCAGATCCCTCATCAGGGATCTCTCGGCGAAGAAGACTGTCCCTGCCAGGCTGGTCCTTCGTCTGCTCGGACACATGGCTGCGGCCATTCCGACCGTCCTTTTGGCAAGGCTTCACATGCGGGTAACTCAATGGATGCTCAAAGTGCAGTGGGACCAAAGGCAGGACCACATGCAGCATCCGGTCAGGATCACGAACGCCGTGATTCGAGATTGGCAATGGTGGCTAGACCCAGGGACACTTTCTGCGGGTGTCCCGTTTACAGCGCCGTCCTGGGTAATCCTCTCCACAGGCGCCTCAGGGCTGGGGTGGGAGCACACCTGAGCGGGTGAGGTCCCAGGAGCGTGGACCCCCGAAGCTCATCTCCACATCAACATTCTGGAGATGAGGGCGGTCCTTTATGCCCTGCAGGCCTTTCAGTCAGAGATCCCGCCAAGTACTCTCTTACTCCAAACAGACAATACGACGGTGATGTATTACCTCAACAAACAAGGAGGCGCACACTCTTACCCCCTTTGCAGGGAAGCGATGAGAGTGTGGGATTGGGTAATTCGACACGGCGCGAGCCTGATTGCAGTTCATGTTCCCGGAGTGGACAATACAGTTGCAGACGGCCTGAGTTGTTCCCAGGCTAGAGTCCACGAGTGGGAACTTCTTCAAGGGGTAGCAGAGGATCTGTTTCTTCGATAGGGCACTCCAGAACTGGACCTATTCGCTTCCCCATCAAATGCAAAACTACCCAATTTTTGCTCGCTAGATCCAGGGCCTGGTGTTTTCTGGCGAGACGCGTTGTCCCTCTCCTGGGCGGACAGATTCCTCTACGCTTTCCCTCCCTTCCCATTGATCTAGAGAGTTCTTCTCAAACTACGCAGGGAGCATGCAACAATGATCCTGGTAGCCCCATTCTGGCCCAGAAAGATCTGGTTCCCCTTGCTAACGCAGCTGTCCCAGGAACCTCCAATTCCATTGCCTTTCAGCTCCCATCTCTTGTCTTAGGAGGAAGGTTCTCTAGTCCACCCAGACTTGCGCTCACTGAACTTGCATGCTTGGCTCCTAGAGACATAGCCATTTTGCGACACGGGGTCCGCCAAGGAGGTGGGGAAGTCGCTCCTCATGACCAGAAAGCCGGCAATGCATGCAGCGTCGCTCATGAAATGGCGCTGTTTTGTCTACTGTGGTGTAAACGCGTGGCCTTTCCCCTTTAGGTTGCCCGGTGAAAGCGGTGTTAGAATACCTGCTCTCCCTTTTACATTTGGGTCTCGCCTACTCCTCTATTAAGGTGCACCTCTGTGCTATTTCTGCTTACCACTTCCCGGTGGGACAGCGCACAGTGGCGCAAGTTGACGCCTCTCGAGATTTTCTGAGAGGGATGTTACACCTTAGGCCACCCATTAAGGACCCTGTTCCTCCCTGGGATTTACTCTTTGTCCTGGAACAACTCACGCTTCCCTCCTTTGAACCTGCCGCGGATTGCGAGCTGCGTTTCCTGTCATGGAAAACGTTTTTAGTTGCTGTTACGTCAGCAAGGAGAATTTCCGAGCTTCACACTCTCATGTGCAAGGAACCTTATTTGATTTTCCACCAGTACAGTGTCCCTGAGGACGAATCCTAAGTTCTTGCCTAAGGTGGTCTCTGCACTCACTCTCAATCAGGACATTGACCTGCCTGTATATTTCCCTAAATATGCTAATAGTGGAGAAGCGCTGCTCCACACTCTGGATGTTCACCACTGTCTTAGGTATTACCTGAACAGGACTAAACAGCTTCGCAAGTCGGAGCAACTTTTCGTTTCCTTCGCTGACAGGATGATGGGCCAACCAGTATCTAAGCAGTCCCTTTCTCGCTGGCTTGTCCAGTGTATATCATACTGCTATGATACAAAGCAGAAACCCCTCCCGGGTACAGTCCGGGGCCATTCCACTAGAGGGGTGGCTACCTCCTTTGCAGCACTCCGTAACGTCTCCTCCTTTGCCATCTTTGCTGCAGCCACTTGGAGCTCTGTGCATACTTTTATCAGGCATTACAGCCTGGACATTGCTTCACGGCGAAGAGCATGTTTCGGCTTGGCTGTGCTACAGGGTCTTCTGTCCTAGAGTCAGGACTTGGTATGGACTTTCCTAGGTTCCTCCTCCCAGAATGCTTACAAGCGTTATTGCTTGGAAATCAGTCCTAATGGTGTTACCTGCTGCAAGAGGGGTATCACAAGTCGTAAGAGGGAGGTAATAATCCCTCTGTACAAGACATTGGTTAGGCCCCATCTGGAGTACTGGTGCGTATTGGAGCCCACACCTTCACAAGGACATTAACCAAATTGAGGCAGTCAGAGAAGGGCACCAAAATGGTGCAGGGACTGCATCAGAAGACATATGAGGACAGATTAGCAGGAGCTCAATATGTATACCCTTGAGCAAAGGAGGAGAGAGGTGATATGATCGAGACATTTAAACACCTTAAGGGCATAAACAAGGTGAAAGAGTCTAACATGTTTAAATGTAAGAAAAATAGCAGGACAAGAGGACACAGCATGAGATTAGAGGAGGCCGATTAAGGGGAATATGAGAAATTCTTTTTCACAGAAAGGGTGGTGGATGCATGAATGGCTTACCACAAGAAGTGGTGGCTATGAATACAGTGCAGGGCTTCAAACAGGCATGGGATAGGCATAAGGAGCAATACAAATGACTATGAATAGATAGGTCACTGACAGAGCAAAGGCCGATGGCACATTTATGAGGTAGAAAAAGAAATGGGCAGACTGGATGGGCCTTGCGGTCCTTATCTGCCGTCAACTTCTATGTTTCTATGTAAGAGCTGTATCTCGAAGTAAGATAGTACACTTACGTAAGAACTTACCGTAACAGTAGATCTTAGAGAACAGCTCTTGCAGCAGGTACCTTCCCGACCACCTTCCCCCTTGGAGGAGGCATGGCTTTCCGAGCCTTCGGCAGGGGTTTATGCCCTTTTACCTTCTGATGGTGGATCCTCGATCTCCCCTTCTGATATCGTCCTGCGGTCGGAAGTCTCCGGCGGGAGAACTGGGGAATCTGGCGGGACCGCCCCCTTATGTACTACACCTGACGTCGGAGGCAGTCCCCGCTGAAGATAGCTAGCTAGAAGAATTCTGTGGGGTCCTGACGCCTGTCGGCTTCAGTCCTAATGGTGTTACCTGCTGCAAGAGCTGTTCTCGAAGATCTACTGTTACGGTAAGTTCTTGCATAACTGTAGTTCCATTTGAGAGCCTTTTGGTCTCAAAGGAAAGATCCTTTAACCAAATTGATCCCAGTAACTCGAACCCTGATCCAAGCCCTACAATGGTGGCAGGATCAGAGCAATCTGAGACAAGGGGTTCCCTTTGTCACTCAGTCTCACTCCTTAATCCTTACTACAGATGCATCCCTCTTGGGGTGGGGAGCTCACATGGGCGACCTCACTACCAGGGATTGTGGTCCCCTCAGGAATCTCTGCTCCACATCAGTCTGTTGGAACTCAGAGCAGTTTTTCTAGCACTTCAAGTTTTTTCCAAATCTGTTCAGAACAAAGTTGTACAGGTCAGAACAGACACCACCACCACAATGTGGTACATCAACAAGCAAGGAGGCACTCTGTCTACGGCCTTGTGCACCAAAGCAATGAAGTTGTGGTCTCTGGCTTACTCTCCGACACCTCCCTTACAGCAGTTCACCTCCCAGGCAAGGACAATGTCCTGGCAGATGCTTTCAGCAGGATTTCCCAGGGCCATCACGAATGGTCACTGACCCCCTGGTCCTGGAGGTAATTTTTACCAGATGGGGCACCCCGCAGATCTTTTTGCAGCCCCAGACAATCACCAACTTCCCCTTTTTTGCTGCAGGCCCCCAGTGTTGGGCTCAGTCCCTCTGGATGCCCTAGTTCTCAATTAGGAAGGGAAGTTTCTCTATGCCCCCCTCTCCTGTTCAAAGTGTTAGTCAAAATTAGATCTCAATCCTGCAAGATGATCCTGATTGCTCCAGATTGGGCCAGACAACCCTGGTATCCACTCCTACTGTCCTTAGCAGTCCATCTTCCCCTGTGTCTTCCCAGGAAACACAACTGTTAACCTGTGCTCAGGGGAGGGTTTGGTACCCGAACCTCAAATCTCTCAATCTCAAGGCCTGGCTCTTGAAGAGTTAGTTTGCTGATCTACACCTCTCCCAAGGTGTAATGGATATATTGAAGGCTTCTAGGAAACCTTCCACCAGGGCTACCTATAATTCCAAATGGAAGAGGTTTTCCATATGGTGCTCTGGGATGCATATTTCCCCAGAATCTGCTGATTTACCCACAGTCCTGGATTATATGGTCCATTTAAATACCTTGGGGCTGAGACCAGCTACCCTAAAAGTACATTTGGCAGCTGTGTCTGCTTTTATTTCAGCAGGTAAACCCTCTTCTCTTTCAGCTCATCCTGTATTCTCCAAGTTTTTTAAGGGATTGCTTCACACCAACCCTCCTTTCAGGGACTCTGCCCCTGCCTGGGATCTTAATGTTTGCATTGCTCAGCTTATGCAACCCCCCTGAGTCCTTGTCTTCAGCAGAGCTTAAGTACTTGACTTGAAGACGGTGTTTCTGTAGCCACTACTGCTAGACGATAAGTGAACTACAAGCTTTGTCAGTGGAGCCTGACTTTTATCTTCTTTCATAGAGATGAGGTGGTCCTCAGGACTAACAGGAAGTTCTTGCCTAAGGTGGTTTCAGATTTCCACCTTAATCAATCTATATCTCTTCCAGTGTACTTCACTGACCATTCCTCCTCTGGCGAGAGGAGGCTGCACAGTTTAGATGTGAAGAGAGCCCTTAGTTACTACTTAGAGCGTACCAAGGGTCACAGGTTTGTCTCCCTCCAACTGTTCCTCACTTATGGTGAGGTTGGTAAAGGGAAACCTGCCACTAAAAGATCCATTGCCAGGTGGATTGTCTCTTGTATCCAATTCTGTTATGAGAAGCTGGGTAAGGTTCCTCCCTCAGGCCTGAGGGCTCACTCTACCAGAGGTACAGCTGCTTCCCTGGCTGCTGCCAGGGACATCCCTATTCTAGAGATATGTCAAGCAGCTATCTGGAAAACAGTTCACACTTTTACTAAGCATTACTCCTGGACATCAGGCTAGGGTGATGCTCGGGTTCTAGCAGCTGTGCTTCAGAGCCTATTTCTAAGTAGGTTCTGACCGTCCTCCGATGGAGGTACTGCTGTAGTCTGCATATGTCATAATATAGCAAGACTTCATGTTGTTTGAAGAAAAATTACCTTAGTAATGTTGTTTCTTCTAATGGAGTCTTGCTATATTATGACCTCTCCCTGCCTGCCCCTCTCAGAACCTCTGTTTTGGGATGTGAGTGGGCAGTGCAGTGTTGACATAGTAGATGCCCACCTTGTTGTTTCACCTCTCCTTTTTGGGGTGACTTGGTGTGTTTTCATTTTTGGGTCTCTGACTTGAGTCTTTGTTTTGGGACCAAAAAAAGTGTTCTTATGTTTAGTAGCCAGTTGGCTAGTGTAGGTTTACAGCTTCCACACAGGACCTCAGTGAGTTTAGCTCGTAAAGATCTGACCGTTTGAGTTTGAAGAACAGACGGAGTTTCAGCCGAGCTCGAGCTCAGCATTCCATGCCTGGCATGGAAAGTTAACTCTTTCACCTCCGGAGCAGTTCGAAGGTTGGGACTCACTGCATATGTCATAATATAGCAAGACTCCATTAGAAGAAACATTACTAAGGTGAGTAATTTTTTCCTTTCGCTCCCTGCTGTTCTGAAAAGCCTATTTCAGTGAAAAGCTGCTGATGTCACGACCAGAACTCGCAGCTTAGTACTCTATGTCAGCAACTTTACAGGACATGTTTCTCCAAAGTTATAGAAACTAGCTGCAGTAATAATAATAATAAAAAAAAAAAAAAAAAAAAAAAAAAAAAAAAATGACAGGGTTGCCTGCAGTGCTTGTGTTTCCAGAATGTTCAGTTGCATGTTACGATGTGGTTTTGGAATGCAATGCTGATCCAAGGTATAGCATGTCAAAACTGTTTGTAGAGGGGAAAGACATGGCAATCTCGGCATTTGGGCAGGGATGCACCATCTGAATGTGGTGGAACAGTGGGAGACACTGTTCCCGGAATGCGACAGGGACACACATCATGGATTTTAAAGGGTACTAGCAGTCCTGCAATATAGCAATGATGTACATTGTCGGAATGTCACAGGACACCATTTTAGTTTGAAGTTGCTTGTCTTTGCCACATTCCAGAATTCTGTGCACCGACCACATTTCAAAATTGTGCATCACAACCCGAAATTATACATCCCAGTCACATTCCAAAGGTGTTTCAGTGCCACATTCCGAAAGTGCATGTCACTGCCCCACATTTCTGAAAGTGCATG
Organism: Neoceratodus forsteri; assembly: GCA_016271365.2. NCBI lineage: Eukaryota > Metazoa > Chordata > Ceratodontiformes > Ceratodontidae > Neoceratodus > Neoceratodus forsteri. The sequence continues at coordinate 15,715,435 of CM057456.1, forward strand.
TGACCAACACATTCCAAAAGTGCATGTCACTGCCAGTCCCAAATCGAGCATCACTGTCACATTCTGAAATCGAGCGTCACTGCCACATTCCGAAGTTGTGCCACTGCAGTGTTCCAAAGTTGTGCATCACTGCCACATTCTACAGTAGTGTCACCGCTGCATTCTGCAGGTGTGCGCCACCGCTGCATTCTGATAATTGCCTGTCATTGTCACATTCTAAAAATGTACATTCTCAGAATTTTCCAAAACTGCACATCCCCACCACCATGCTCAAAATGAATGCCACTGCCATAATCAAAAATTTCATGTCCAAGCTGCATTCTAAAATTAAGCATCCGTACCTCATTCTGAAACTGCGTCACCCCAGTATTCTGAGACTCTGTGCCCACTCCACATTCTAATATTAAATGTTGCCACCACATTCTGGAATCGAGCATACCAACCGTGTTTTGAAATTGTGCACCACCACCATATGGCAAATTAATGCATCCAAGACGCATTGCAAAATTACATATCTTTGCCACCTTCCACAACCATGTTTCTTCTGCATTTCAAAATTGTGCATCTGTCATATTTTAAAACTTGACACCGCCACATTATGAATTTTTAGCATCCCTGCCACTTTCCAAAATTGTGTCCCCCAGTTACTTTCTATTCATTGCTGCATTGCACAGTGCAGTCTGGTGTCATTTCGAGTCTCATCCCTGCAGTATTCTAAAATTTGCATACATTTTTCATTCTAAAGCCATGTTTGCCGCTGTATTCCAACCCTTCCTGTACCTTGCATCTGCACATTATGGAAAGGCATGCCCTGACCCACCCAGTACCAGCCTTTCTTTTTCAGAGGTTTGCATGTAATGTATGATAGTAAAAACCAGCAGAATAGGCCCTATGGTCTGTCGTGTCTGCTCGGAAGCTAGCTCTCTACTGGGAGCTCGCTCCTCTATTGCCCCCAGCCCCAGAGGTGGCCCTCCCTGGCCTCAGCTTCTCCCTGCATCTGTCCCAACCCTTCTTGAATCCTTCCACTGAGGGTGGAAGAAATAAGTCTTAAGGTAGTTTACAGGAAGAACTAGGCTGAGTTCTGGTTGTGACATCAGTAGCTCTTTACCCGAAACAGACTTTTTCGAGCAGGCAGTGAATTTAGGTTTGCAAAATAACTTGTAATATTGAAACAAAGGAACTTGGAGATCTCATTTTTGGTATGAGGCTGATTGGGGATATGCTAATCCAGATTCTTAATTTAGTGGTGCTAAAAACTTTGCCCTGACTCCCCACTTTAATAAATGCTTCATCACCTCCAAATCTGCTGTTGAAGTTCTAGAAAGGTCACGTTTGACTGAACCCTCTGGGAGAGCAGAAATGCTGGACACAGGCTGTTTGGTATTTGACCATATGCCTGGTAGTTGGTGTTTCTAGGGACCAGCAGTGCGGTGGCATGGTTTCTTTTTCCAGAAACGTCTAGCCTCCAGGATTCCTTATCAGGTGGCAAGGAGCCGTGTGTGTCCTGGTGCCTTTGACATGTCATGAGCTGCCATACACCAGAGCCTGTCTCGGGTCTGTTAACAAGTTCTGAAATCGGTTTGGACCCCACCCCTTAGCTGGTCAACTTCCTAACCTGCTTCATGTGCAGCACAGTGTCAAAGGCCTTGTTGAAGTCCAGATAGCTAATAGCTATATCCATGGTTCTTTCATGGTCTGTTTCCTGCTCACCCAGTGAGATCAGTCTGGTTTGTTTACCATGACCTCCTGATTGATCCATGCCGCCTGTGGTCCTGCAGCCCATTGGATTCTAGATGCCTCAACGAGGCTTTCTTTCAGTAGGGTTTCCATTAATTTTACCCATCATGAGTTAAGCAGTGGCCTGTAGTTGCTAGCTTCCTCCCTGCTGCTGTTATGTAGCAGGACCGCATCTGCCCCTTCTTCAGTCTGTTGGAACCACACTTGCTTCCAGTGAGCTATTGAACAAGGTGGCAGCTACAGATCTTACTTCGAGAGGGCTCTTGCAGTAGGTACTATCTGTTGTGACTAAGCCGCCAGGCACTAGGACCACACAGAGAACTTTAGGTAGTGTCTGGCAGGGGACTGCCCACCCGTCAGCATGGTGCTAAGTAGTGAACAGTCCCCACATCTGCCCTCCAGTTCTTTCCTGCCATTGACCGGAGAACGTTGCTTCTGTCTGCGCCATTTTGGATGAGTGTTCTCTACTTATTTCTTTTTCTCATGGAGTACGTGTATATTTCATATCGTGTATGTCTTCTCTGCCTCCCGATTCTCATAGCAACAAGTGAAACTCCTGCGGATCTCCACCCCCCTCAGAAGGATTGCCATTCCCTCTGCCTCTTCTGCCTGGGCCCAGAGCACAAGACTGAGGACTGTGAGCCCTGCCAGAGTTTCAGCCAGGCCACATGGAAGTCAGCAGACCCTGGAAGCCCATTTACTGAAATTAGAAATAGTCTTCATGGAAGAGGGTCTGCAGAAACTCGGGAACTTGTCTTTACCAGAGGGCCATTACAAGAAAAGGCGGGACAAGGAGGGACATCGGGACTGGAAACTGCATGCTTCCCATCCGCTTCCTGGAGCTGCAGACAAGGAGGTCCCCTGCCCCCCAAAAGAGGTATCCTTTTGGCCACGGCCACATCTTCTGGCACGGCACAGTCGTTGCCACGCACCCCCCGGTTCCGACTGGACTCTCTGGGAAACAGGGGACACCTGCTATCCTTAGACCCTTAAAGACTATAGTGTCTACAGGGTGTAGGAAGGCTAGTAAGTAAAGCATCTGCTCCTTCGATCGCATGACCATGGCTGATAAGTCGTACGTTGTCCGGCAGGCCCCGGAAAAGAGGCCTGACGTCTAAGAACCAGATGAGCTGCTGCTAAAGTTGCATCTTACCCCAGAGAGCCCTTCACCTTGAGACTCTCCCCCTCCACCTCTTGAGGTGGTCCCTCCAGATTTCCCCAGTACCATGGGATCCGGAGGAGGGAGAACAACCTCAGTCGGGCACCGTCCAGCTACAGACACCGGATCGCCGTACGCCTGGCTTGCTGTCTGGCCTGACGATAACTCTGGTCCCACAGGGTCTTTCGGGTCCCTCTGGGCCGCCGTCTGTTCCTCTGCCAGGCCCAGCAACTTTTCCGTCATGGCCTTCGCTGGTTCCCTTGGGTTCTATGCCGAACTACTTGGCGCCAGGATTTCCAACTCCTAGTTACCAGTCGCCGGGATTTCCTCAATGCATGCTGCCAGACTATCCCCCGGTGGGATTCCAGTCACATAACCAAGTGCCGGGCTGTCTGCCCAGGTATGGATGTCGGCCTCCACCACCTCCAACCCAGCCCCGGGTGGACTAGCGGGCGATGCTGCGATTATGGTGGGACGAGGCCAAATTGCAGCTCACGTCAGAACTTGAGAAACGTCGGCCTCGGGTCGCACCTACGTCGGTCACCAGAGAGCAGACACGCAGGCCTCTGTCTATTGACTCTAGGCCTTCTTCGTCAGGCAGGTCTCCCGTGCCTCTACCGCAACCGGATCGACGCACAGACATCTCGAGACCCGTGGGCCTCTTGAGACCTGTGGACATTTCTCTACCCAATCTGTGTACCTCTGACGAAAGCCCGACGTAGGAATCTGACACGGCCCATTTGGGATCGGATAATGAATCCACTATCCTGGAGGAGCCAAAACCAAAGGACTCCTCAAAGTCTCCTCCTGAGGACCCTTCCCTGATGGAACTCAAAGATCCAAGTGGCCTATGACTGGAGAACAAAGGAACAAGATTTCCTAACTGTGATCAGTCTCTGACTCTCATTCCACCGTGGAACCATAGACTTTGATGGCAGATGAGGACTGCTTGGCTCACCTAGTCTGTTTCCCTACCTATTGGATAAGCTGCAGATCTTTTTATTTTTTGTACAGTTCTTTCTCCCCAAACCAGGGCATCTCAGGATCCCCCTCGAGGCCTGCAGCTCCTAACCACCAGCCTGAATGCGAGCCTTCGACAGCTGTATGAGGTCAGGACTCGTATCTCTCTCCCAAGCCCCATGGAGACAGGAGGGTAGATTCAGGTGAAGCGACCGCCATTGGGTGTGTGGGCCTTGGCCTCCAGGTTCACCATCTCCTCTCCCAGTGGCCGGGGGTACTGTTCCCCTTACTTGTTACGCTCTCAATCTCCCTCCCTTCAAGAGCTCAGTCATGCAGTGGCGTCCAGGGCACCTGCTGCAGCTCTTGTCCCCACGCTGTGTGTTGCCCAGGCATGCGTAGTGCCTCCGGTCACCAGGGGAACGCTGCTTTACTGGGCAAGCCTCGATCCGACCCCAGAAAGGAGAGCTGTCCTCCGGACGCTCAGTCCTCTCTTCCTTGTCGACCCCAGCTCGTTCCTGAACCCAGGTTGCCGGCATGGAGATAGAGGTGTGACGTCCAGCGCCTCAACCCTCGGCGCCACGGGGCCGGCTAATAAGCTGCAGATCCTAGTTAACCAACAGCCTATTTTTCTTTTTCCTGCCCCCACCCCACAAAATTGCCTTTTGTCTGTCCCAAGCATTCTTGAATTCCCACACTGTTTTTGACCCCACGAACTCGGAAGGCCGTTCCATCGCCCACCACCCTCTCTGAAAAAATACTTCCTCACATTGCCCCTGAAGCGTTCCCCCCCCCAAATTTTCAAATTGTGTACCCTTGTTCTTGCCCATCTCTTTTCTAAAAGATGCTACCCTCTTGGACTTTGTCAATTTCCCCCTTGAGGTACTTAAAAGTTTTTATCATGTCCCGTCTCTCCCTTCCTTTCTCAAGGGTATACATATTAAGCTCCTTTAATCTCTCTTCGTATGATTTCTGGTGCAGACCCTGCACCATTTTAGTTGCCCTCCTCTGGATTGCCTTCATCCTGTCAATGTCCTTGCGGAGATTTGGTCTCCAGAACTGCACGCAGTACTCCAGATGGGGTCTCACCAACTGTCTGTACAGAGGGATAACTTCCTCTTTTCTGCTGGTGATGCCTCTCCCTGTACATCCTAGTATCCCCCCAGTCATCCCTACTGCCTTCTTGCATTAAATCAAAGCAGAAAGGACTCTGCACTCCTTGTCAAACACAATGTCAGATTTCTTCTGTAAAAGATTTATTGTGGTGAAAACGAGCACTATATCCTGGTGTAGCCTGAGACTACCACAAATGTTTCACACTCGAACTGAGCGCTTTGTCAAGGTGTAGAGCACCCCCTTCTGACCATATTGATGCATTACATCTTAATTAACTTTCAGCACAAAAAGCATGAGGAATGCACATAACAATTTAGCTTAATCCACCACATCTGTGCTTCATTCTGTAGTCCTAAATCCAGATATACATGTATTGGCTTATTGTGGCATGACCTTCATGTCCACTATAATCCTATGTATGTGTCAGTAGGATTGGCCACGTTTATAGCAATATAAATATTTTTCCGACACATTCTTAGAAACTATATACAAAGTTAGTAATACTAACTACATCCTGGACACTACATGAAGCTATTGGACACAGTATAGTGATAAATAGATGAGAAATATGGGGGACAAAGAGAAAATTAAAACATAAATTTTCAGTTTAGAAGCAGTGAAGAACATTTTCATCATTTAATACAATAGCCTTGCTAATTATATCTGATCATTAATGCATGGCCATTCCATTGTACCAAGTTTATAGATCCAAAAGGCCTCTCTTCTAGCCAATTTGGACTCTAGCACCACCCATGTTACCTGTCATTACTTTATCAATACCCATAAACTTAGGTGCATGTAATAATACTTTTCTAGCATTATTAATGTGCATCGCAAGTGCATATTTAAATATGTAAATCAGATTTGTGCATAAATATTTCTCATTTTTATTTGATTGCACGCATGTGCTCCGTAATCCTTTCTTTTTAGGTTGTTTTGTCCCCCCAACCCGATAATTTTTGTGTACTCTTCCCCTGGGTTTGTTTCCCAGATGCATTATTTTGCACTTATTTGTATTGAATCTAAGCTGCCATACTTCTGACCATTCCTCCAACCTTTGCCAAGTCCCTTCTCATCCTTTCCACCCCTCCCAATGTATCAACCCTGTTGCAGAACTTTGTGTTGTCTGCAAAGAGGCATACTTTTCCTTCCAGTTCCTCTACAATGTCATTTCTAAAGCCATTAGAAAGGACTGGACTCCAGTACCAAACCCTGCGGTAGCCCACTAGTAACCCCACTTTCTTCGAAGTGGACTATGTTTACTATTGCCCTCTGTGTCCTGTTGTCCAGCCAATGTTTTACCCAGGGTACCACCCTGGGATCCACTCCCAGGCTGGATGATTTGTTAATCTTTTGTGTGGGACTGTCAAATGCCTTCCTAAAGTCCTAGGTAGGCCATGTCCACAGCCCCTCTCTGGTCTGCTACTTTGGCCACCCAGTTAAAGAAATCGCTTAGTCTGACATGACCTTCCCCCTATGAATCCATGCTGCCTTGGGTCCTGTGCCCTGCTGGCTTCTAGGTACTAGACTAATTCTTTCAGAAGTGATTGTCATTTTCCCTACCACTGAGGTCAAACTGACAGGCCTGTAGTTTCCTGCCTCTGTCTTGCTCCCACTTTTATGAAGGGGAATCGCATCCACCCTCCAGTCCTCGGGTACCACACCATCCTCCCATGATTTGTTAAAAGGAGTAGTCAGTGGTATCACTAGTTCTCCTCTTAGTTCTTTTAGAATTCTGGGGTGAATCCCGTCAAGGGGATAGTTCCTCATGAAGATTTGGCCACCACGATATGGAAACAACCTGCTTCCCTGGTACTAGTGGCAAGGAAAGCAGACTGGTTGTACCAGACGCCGGAAGGGAAGGATCGCCTCAGCGTCCATCCTAAGGTTGACTCTGTGGTAATCCGCGCCACCCATGACCATTTGTCCAAACCAAAACATCTCAGTACTTCTTCTCCTGACAAGGCGTTGAAGGTGCTGGATCAGTTTGGGAAGAGCTTTTACTCTTCGTCCACCTTAGCCATTAGAGCACTTAATTACGTCGCTCATGTTGTAGTTTACCAGAAATCTATTCTGGGACAACTGGAATCCAAGCTGGAGCAACTCCCTAACTCTGAGCTAAAGGAGAACATGGCCAGTATGGTGAGGTCTGCTAGATTTGCTAGCCGACATACACTGAGGGCTACCTATGATGTGGTGGATGCCTCTGCAGGGGTTACGGCTACTGCCATCCGCTTACAAAGACATTCATGGCAGAGGATCTCTGGCCTGGCGCTTGAGGTCCAGTCTGCCATCCAGGGTGCCCCTTTCCGGGGTCCTGTCCTGGTGGGGATGTCAGAGATCATCATTACTGATCTAAAAGACAAGGGCAAAGACTTGCACTCTGTCCAGTTCAGGTATAAGCCCCTTCAGAAGCCTAAGCAGCCCTTTCTTCGGCAATAATGGCGACAGCAAAGGCAACAGCAAGACACAGCTGAACAAATGTCTGCCACTGCTCCCCCAGCTAAATCCCACAGAACCTTAGGAGCCACGCCCTCCACCCTCCCTGCCACCTCCTGACTCACTCCGGCCCATCTCACCACCCCCCCCGCCAACCCAGATCAGGGGGAACTGGTAGGAGGCAGTTTTTCACACCATCTAGCGGGTTAGGAGGCAGTCATAGTGGATTCGTAGTACTTCAACTCATAGCCCAAAGGCACACAAACTAGTTTTTAGAGAGACCGCCAGAGCATCCTCCAGGTTTTTCTTATTACCCTCCGGTTCACATCCATTTGGTCAGAGAGGAAATAGTCTCTGCTGCAGAAAGCAGCCATAGAACCCGTTAAGAGTTAGATGGGCAGGGGATACTACTCCCACTTCATTCTAGTCCTCAATAAGACTGGTGACCTCAGAACAATACTGGACCTCAGCAGTCCGAGTACAAGAGGTTCCGCATGCTAGCCCTTCTGGGTCTTCTTCCCTTGTTACATCAGGGTCATTAGCTCTCTGCTCTGGATATGCAGGATGCATACCTGAATATCCCCATTTTCTGTCTCACCGCCGCTTCCTCAGATTCTCTTTTTCAGGGAGAACATTTCCAGTTCAAAGCTCTCCCTTTTGGCCCATCGTCTGCACTCAGTGATGACGAAGTGCGTAGTGGTGGTAGCTGCGGCTTTACGAAGAGGGGGCATTTATGTGTTCCCCCTACCTTGATGACTGACTCATCTCTACCCTGTTGAGGGACAGCCTACTCCAATCCTTGTCCAGTACCTTGGCCCTTTTCCAGAAGGTGGGCATTTGTCAGTTATTTCAAATCCCACCTTATTCCTTCGCAACGCCTACAGTGTATTGGGGCAGTGTTGGATGTGGTCCAGGGGAGAGCCTTCCTCTTGCCAGACAGAGCAGAGACGTCATCGACAACAGGGCTAGAAATTCATTTAAAAAAAAAAAAAATGGTGGTCCCCACAGAGTACCATTTCACAAGCTTTGGTAATCAGTCTTGAAAACTGGTATTCCAGACCTGTTTTTGTACACCTCTCTTCAGTTGTGTTTCGTTTTTTTTCTTCCCACAGCACGCAACAATTGATAATAGAAAATCTTACTTCGAGAAACAGGTCTTGCAGCAGGTTACATCATTAGGATTGAAGCCGACAGGCGCCAGGACCCCACGGAAATTTTCTAGCTAGCAATATTCGAGGACCGCTCCTGACGTCGGTCACGCTCCCGATGTCAGGCATAGTACATAAGGGGGTGGTCCCCCACAATCCCGAGTTCTTTTCCCGCCGTCGACTCGCCAGCATCGGCCTCTCGCACTCTACCTAGCGCATGATGACTACAGAACTTCCTGTGTTTTTCTTCAAACTGATGTCCTCTCCAACTCCTTCGCTTGAGGGGTCACGTTTCTAAGTGTGCCTGCGGAAAACAGATCTTTCAGGGATCCTTACTACTCCTGTGTGCGGTGCCTAGGCCCGGACCACTATATCAAAGTCTGCACCCTTTGCCAAGGGTTCATTAGCCGCACCAGGATCCGCCATCAGAAGGCACTTCAGGCGTATCTTCTGGAAGAAAAACTGAAAAGGATGGACCAAGAACCTTCCTCCAGGGGAGAATCTACCTCGAAGGCCCATAAGCACCGGGAGAAAGTAAAGTCCAGATCCCCGAACGGATCTTGGACTCCCGCAGCTCAGGCTCCGCTAGATCGGACCGCTCTCCCTCCAGGGCTCGGTCTCAGCCCCAAATTAAGGTCCGGCTTCAGGCGGCTCTTCTACGCTCCAGCCTATCAAGACTTCAAGGCCCTCTGCTTCCTCCACTCCCTCCAAGTCTTCAGAGTGCCATAAATCTTCCTGTTCTACTCTGTCGGGACACTGACCCCAGATCAGTCTCCTAACCTCCGAGAGGTCTTGATCCAACTCCTAGGAAGACCAAGGACCTGACGTCCCTGAAGTGGGCGTCGGACCCGACGTTGGCTAAGCACTCCAAGTCGGCCAGGCGCTCGCAGGATCTGAGGACACCATCCAGACACCAGTCGCCGGCTGGGTGTTCACCGGATCCGGAGGCATCGGCCAAGAGACAGACGTCTGCATCGTGCACTCCAGAGCGGAAGACTGCCCCCAAATCACGGGGATGCCAGTCACAGGGACTCTATGGAGGAGGACGCTACATTGCCCGAAGACCAGGTGGGCGACAGAGGATGTCGGGCTCCTGTGGGGAACCTTTCCAGAACCCGGAGACGCTCGCGGACCCGACCCCGGCGACAGACCACTGGCGCCAGGCCCGTCATCGGGCATGAACATAGAGAAGGTAAAGGAACTCTTTACCTTCTGGTGGGACACTATCCGAAAGGATGTGGTCCCTGTTAAAGCTCCTACTCCTACTCCTTCACCTTCTTCGCCCCTCTTCCACCAAAGGGGCCAGCAGAACGACCACCAACCCCTAAGAAGCAGACACCACCTCCTAGGGGCAGATCAAAAGACAGAAGGCCTCCCTCAAGATCTCCATCAGGGTCTCTCAGCCCCAAGCGACCCAGATGGCGTAGGTACACTCCGGGGGAGGACCCAAGATCGGACACCTCAGACTACTCCAGATCTCTTCCTCCGCTCAGCATCTCCTCTCCTGTCCGACATGACCTCCCCAGGTCTCCTCCGGATGATCCCTCATTCGCTGAGATCATGAGGCACATCCAGGACAACATGGGGTGGGATGCTGAAGACCTTGACCCCGAACGACAATGCCTTGCATGCTGTCTTCAGCAGAAAGACCCAAAGCCTGTGGTAGTACCACCCTTGGTAGACACTTCCGCGGACGTCACCAAGGCTGCGTGGAAGCGTCCGCACTCCACTCCCGCAGTGCCGAAGAAGGCTGACTGCCTGTACAGGGCTCTGAGAGAGGACCAGTATTTGGCCCAACAACTGCAGGCTCCCTGGTCATCACGGCCTCACATGACTGGTCTCAGACCACAACATATGAGCACACAGCCACTGGACCAGGAATCCAAGCAACTGGATGCCATGGGGAGACGCACGTACGTGGTTGCTACATGCGCCATCAGGTCTCTGAACTACCCCATTCACATGGTACAGTTTCAGAACGCCCTATGGGAACAGGGCCAGGACCCGGTCGACAAGCTTCCGGATGGCAATTAAAAGGCGGAGCTCCTCAGTTATCTCCGCATAGGCCAGATGTGGGTACCCAAGTGCTACGAGCTACATAAGATTCTGCGGACTCATCTGCCAGAGCAGCAGCTTCAGGCGTTTGTCTCTGGAGACTCTCTTGGCTCCGCGTCTCCGGTTTCACCCCGGACGTACAGAACATTCTTGACGTCCTGTATAACAGCAAAGTACTCTTTGGTGAACCCTTGGAGAAGGTCATCACCAAACTCCAGGATGCTGGGAAGGCAGTCCGGTCTGTACAGGCCAGGTACAGATCCAGGCTGGGTTCCTTTCAAACAGCCAGAGACGTTTTCGCAGCCGGCATCAAAGGCAGCAGCCATGTTACGGCCAGCAGCAAAGGGGCACTTTTCAGCGTAAAGTCCAGACAAAGTCGTCTCCAGGCAGAGGCCAACGTTACACGAAATCGGCCCAGCCTGCAGGGACAAATGCTGCCACAGCATGAATCCTTCCCAGACCCTGCCCCTCCTCTGGATCAACAGGCGCAAAAGGTCGGGGGTCGCATCGCTCGCCACTTTTCAGGGTGGTAGTCGATTACCTCTGACTGGTGGGTTCTTCAATTGGTCAAAAGCCATTTCATAGAGTTTGTCGACCACCCAACGGCCAGACCTCCCCTGCTGTCCTGTTACTTGGGTCAGCATGCTCTGCTCATACAGCAGGAGGTGCTCGCGCTTCGGGGAAAAAGAAGCTATAGAGCACATACCGCGGAACCAGAGAGGTCTAGGATGATATTCTCACTTCTTTCTGGTTCCAGAGAAAACGGGGGACCTCCGTCCGATATTGGACCTCAGCGACCTCAATGAATCGGTCCTGTACAAACGCTTCCGCATGGTGACCCTCCCAGGTCTGATTCCCATGCTCAAGCAGGACACCTTTCTATCGTCCCTGGACATGCAGGATGCCTACCTGCACATACCTATTGCTCAAGCGCACAGGAAGTTCCTGCGCTTCAAGTTTCAAGGTCACCATTATCCATTCCGAGCCCTTCCCTTCAGGCTGTCATTGGCACCTCAGGTGTTCACGAAGTGCATGGTGGTCGTAGCAGCATCTCTGAGGAGACAAGGCCACTGTGTTCCCCTACCTGGATGACTGGCTTCTCATGGCGCCCTCCCGGGAGGCTCTGATGTCCGCCATTCACCATACTCTGTCTCTGTTCAGGATGTTGGGCATCATTATCAATCACGAGAAGTCACGCCTGGTTCAGTCTCACTCTGCAGTTAATAGGTGCAGTTCTGGACACCATCCAGTGAAAAGCCTTTCTCCCCCCACCGGACAGAGCAGAACACATCGGATCCCTCGTCGGGGACCGTTCCTGCCAGACTGGTCCTTTGCCTGCTCGGACACATGGCTGCGGCCTTCGCAACAGTCCCGCTAGCCCGTCTCCACATGGGGGTAACCCAGTGGATGTTAAGGGTCCAGTGGGATCAAAGGCAAGACCATCTGCAGCACCCAAACTGGATCACGAAGGCCGTAATCTGGGATTGGCAATGGTGGCTAGATTCAAGGAATCTATTGGTGGGAGTCCCCTTCACTGCGCTGTCTCAGATTTACACTCTCCACAGACTCTGATGGGGAACACACCTCGACAGTGTTTGGTCTCAGTACCTGTGGACAGTCCAAGAATCGCATCTTCACATAAACATCCTGGAAATGAGAGCAGTTCTTCACGCCCTGCAGGCCTTCCAGTCGGAGATCCCACCGGGTACTTTTATGTTACAGACAGTTCCATGGTGATGTATTACCTCAACAAACAAGGAGGCACCCGCTCCTACCCACTTTGCAGGGAGGCAGTTTCTCGCAGTAAGATAGTACAGTTAGGTAAGAACTTACCGTAACAGTAGATTTTCGAGAACCGCTCTTGCAGCAGGTACTTTCCCTCCCTCCATCCCCCGCAGGAGGTAGATTCTAGTTCCAGCATCCTTCTCCTAGGATCGGGTGTTTCAGCATCTCTCTGACTGTCATTTGATGGTGGATCCTCAGTCTCCTCTTCTGGTGTCATCTAGCGGCCAGGAGTCTCTGGCAGGAAAACCTGGGATTCTGGGGGACCGCCTCTTTGTACTATGCTGACGTTGAAGTGGGACCCGATGTCGAGGCGGTCCCACTGAATATTGCTAGCTGGAAAATTTGTGGGGTCCTGGCGTCTGCCGGCTTCAGTCCTAATGGTGTAACCTGCTGCAAGAGCTGTTCTCGAAGATCTGCTGTTACGGTAAGTTCTTACGTAACTGTACTTTTCTAGCCCAAAGTGCCCTATTCAACTAAATTTCAAAACTGTATAAATTCTCATGCATCTTCTGTGTTGAGGTCCCAGAGAGAGTCCTGCCAGTCCTGTAATGGGGTTGGTCTTATTTTTAAGTCTTTAGATTTTTATTTTTAAGAGGTATAATATATTGAAATTTTTAGATGGATATAAATAGATCGATTAGATGGATATATGTGTGTGAAATTCTCGGGCACAAAATAAAAGTATTTAAAGAAAAATTTGGCCTGTGAAGCTGCACTTTACAGCCAGTGTTGGTGGTACCATGTATCCCCAGTTTCTTCAATAGAAGTTGCTCTTTCTTAAACACGCACGCGCGCACACACTTTTTAAAAGTAATAATTTATTGTGTTAACAGTATTGAATAAAAATTGAAGTCTGTGTGTTCTGTTTATTCCCCTGCTATCTCACTATTATCCAGCTATTTCCCTGTCTACACAAAGCATTTTTTTCTTTCCTCCTTATGTTGCTTGCATGCATGTGCAAGAAACATAGTGCCATCATCCGAGTTTACGGAGGTGCGTCAGCTCCTCTTCCAATGCAGTCAGTGTGTTTGTGGGCACGGCCCCAGTTCCCCAGTGAGTGCTGCAGCTGTCTGACTGCTCCAAAATGTAGTGGCATACAATTGAAAGGGAGAGCTCCGCTTCAGTGAGCAGAGCTCCCCCCTGCCTTTGCAGCGCAAACAGCATATTGCATGCTGATGCCTCCCCCCCACGCACACACTGTATGGCCGATGCCCATGCCCCCAACAGCTGTCCAGGTGCCACGCTGGGCCTACCCCAGCATGGCAACAGCAGTTATAGCCGACGGGTGCCCAATCCCGTCGGCTCCAAGGCTGCACGCCCAAAAAAAAAAAAGCTTTCCCGTGTCGGCTGGGAGCCACCCCAGCATGGCAAATCTTGTTTTGGCCAGGGTGCCCAATCCCCATCGGCTCCACGTCCCCCAAACAGCTTTTCCTGCTGCTACGCTGGAGCCCACCCAGCGTGGCAAGCGTCCTGCATCGTGCGTCTTTATTTAAAAAAAAAAAGTCCCTCGTAGTCTCCCCCCCAACCCGCACTCCTGCCCCCCCACACACCCCACCCCATACATGGCTCGGAGCTCGGCGCTGACGATCATCGGGTGGACGGAACATGTCTGCACTCTTCAAAGCCGACTGCGAACTGAGGAAATGCCGGTAAGCTGTATAATGGGATAGATAGGGTTTTTTCAACTTTGTTGCATATCTCAGGCATTTTTGGGAATTTTGGCCCCAAATTTTCAACATGGGGTTTTTGGGACCCTTCCTCATGAAATCTTGCACTGTCATGGCGTTGACCGGACCCGAAGGGTGATTTGGCGGTCACTGCGCGAAATCACCTTCGGGACTGATTAACGGAAATGACACTGCCAGTGTTCATGAAGGTCGGTTCTCAAAAAGCCTATGTTTGAAAATTTAATTAACATTCTAAAAGTGACTGTTTAACATCGTTGGCAGTTCCTACATACCTTAAGTTTCGCAATTTTCAATATTTTCACTCCAGATTTTCAACATTGCCATTTTACCACACCCCTATGAGCAGTACAGCTGTCGTTTTTCACATCCTGCCCCAAAACGTGTTCGCCCATGCAGCGCATAATGGCGCAGGTGGTGTCCTGAGACTCAATGTATGGGACACTTAAGAATCACAGTGACACGTTCATTAGCAGGGTCTTAAAATGGCTATGTTGAAGATTTGTTAAGAAATCCTAAAAATGACTTACGGCGTTCTACGCGGTTCCTTGCAGCCGTAAAATCATAATTTTCAATATTTGCACTCCAATGACTTCCAAATACCTAAACAGCACCTAGAAGCAAGCAGCATTCAGCATTGACAAATGCTTGTTCTAATTGCCCAACTCCTGATCAAAATTCTGATTCAGGCACAATTTTTTTTTTTTTTTTTAAATATATATTTTAGCAGCAGTCAGTCCTGAGTCGCATGCATTAAATATGCCCAGTGATTCTTTTTTTTTTTTTATATTTAGAAGTCCTGTATAACAGCAAAACTTCTTAAACTGTCTCGGTTTTGCACTCTGATAACGAACAGGTTAGTCTTACCTGACGATTGTGACAAACTGCTGCAAAAAGGGTCCTAAGTGACTTCTCTGCATGTTTTTCTATCTCTCTCTGGCTCCCCAGTGTTGATTGGGTGTTAGAATCCCCAAACCAAGAGAAGTACGGTACGCTTTCTTTCTAGTACTGTTTACTGGGTTGCCGTCTGAGTCTGGTTTCAGAGGTGCGGTGCGGCAGTGAGAGAGTGACAAAGTCCTGCTAGCTATAGTGTGAACTGATGCTGACTTACATTTGTGTGCTGCGTTATACTTGGAGAGGACAGTTTTTCTGTAGTGGCTGTACATTTAGGGCATTGTTACTTTGTTGGCAACTGTATTTCACTGTAAGAAGCAGAAAACGCATACAAAAAGTGGAGTACAACAGCGGGCATTCTAATCCGGGATCAGAAACCAGTATACAGCACTGGTTACCAGCCAGCACTATTTGGTGTTCCGTGCATGAGTGTTGGTGTGCATGAAACACCAAATAAAGGGGAATTTCGAGCCCTGTACAGGCACATATGGTGGCTTCCCAGAGGTGGACCTCTGCAAGGTCTCATGGCAGCAGTAATCCCGACTGTACATCTGGCCAGACTCCATATGCGGGTTATGCAATGGACTCTCAAAGTGCAGTGGGCCCAAAGATCAGACAACCTAGACCACATGATCCTGGTCTCCAACCAGATGACTTGGGACCTCTTGTGGTGATAGAACCCGGACACCCTCCGAGGAGGTGTACCTTTCCAGCCCCACAACCCGACCCTGACGACTAACACTTCGGGACTGGGATGGGGGTGCCCACTTGGGAACCCACAAGACCCTGGGTTCTTGGGCTCAGAGGGAACTTGTGCTCCATATCAATGTGCTGGAGATGAAATCTGTGTTGTACGCCCTCCGGGCCTTCCAGCATCTCCTTCAGCCAGGGTCACTCCTGATCCTGATGGACAACATGTCTGGTACGTAAACAAGGCACTCGTTCATACCCACTCTATCGCGAAGCGAGTATGGTCTTGTGCAGTTCAGCGCAGTCTTCACCTGACGGCAGTGCACATACCTGGCGGACACATTCGGCCGCACTCTAGCCAGAGCTGAGGTAGTCTGTGGTAGACTAGATATTCACCCATTGGTCAACTACATCTCAATATGTTCACAACCCCATTCACTGCAAAACTACAGCCTTCTGCTCGCTTGCTCTAGGGGGTGGGTCCCCCCCCCCCCGCGAGACGCGCTGTCTCTATGCTGGACAGAGATTCATGTATGCTTTCCCTCTCTTTCCATTGTGGAGGGGTTGTGGGATAACAGATGAACCAGACACTGAACTTCAGGTTAAATATACAGTCTCTGTGTGATGTTTATTCAAAATAAAGGATACGTTTCTGCAGTGCCATATTTCTTCTTCAGTACATCTGTTTGCAGCAACGGACTATGAATGTCCTTTCTCTGCACTTAGCCAGCACCTACTGACACCGATTTCTGATCTAACCACTTTTCAGTGAAAACTCTCTATCCCTTTGTGGGCCCACGTTTGCTTGATTAGTGGGGGCTCTAAAGGGGGGGGGGGAGAGCTAAAAACAAAAAACTTCAGTGCAGAAATACTGAAACATGGTTTACCCCAAAGGGCATTGGCAACAAATAGTTTCAAAGAAATTCAACATCATACATGCTTCCATAATGCAAAGCATCATGGGACATGCGGCGCAGATCGCCATGAAATTTCAGACTTGTTCAGTTTACAGAAATTTACATGCATTTTAAATAGCACAAATAGCTTAATTTCTATAATCACCAAGTACTTTTCTATTATGAGAAAAACACTTAGTGCCATGGTATTCAACATTTACAGGTTTTATAAAGTATATGGATCAAGATATTATGACATTGCTATTACGTATTAAATACAACAGTGAAACACAACCTGTTTTTACATAAGTTTGGTGGTCACCACAATAACCTCCCTGTGTGAGGACCTGAGAGGGAAAGGAAAATTAGAGGAGACTAAAGCACAGTCAAGAAAGGGAAGGGGGGGGGTGCCCATAGGTGGCCAACCTTGTGGACTAGAAATTGTAATGGATAAATTAGGATAAGAAAACAGAACTGTTGCAACAGATTTAAGAAAAGGTTGGTTCTTGAGTGGCAGGAGCTTTCTGTCACATCCATTACTACAGAGGGTATTACTGAAACTACAGTCGGAGGGAGCACGTATGATCCTGATTGCTCCCTACTGGCCGCATCAGATGTGGTTCTCTGCCTCCACAACTGACAGTGGAACCACCAGATCATACTTCAAGAGGGCTCTTGCAGTAGGTAATTACATATAGGACTGACGTCGGCAGGCGGCAGGACCCCACGGAAAAATTTCTAGCTAGCAGTCCCTGGCGGGGACCGCCCCCACGTCAGGTGACCGGCGTCGGACGAGGTCGGTATAAAGGGGTGGTCCCAGACGCCCGCCTTCCAGTTATTTCCCACCGTCCGCTCGTGCAGCGTCTCGCGGTGAAGTTCATAAAGCTCAGTCCTGTTGCTTCGTCGTTTTTTTCCGAAAAGTATCAGTATTTTGCATTTCTTCGTCAGGTGAATGTCTGTATATGTCGTCCCCTTCAAAAAATAAGTGCGACTCGTGCGGCGCCCAACTGCCTCACAAGGACGGTCACTCACTCTGCCTTTTCTGTTTAGGCCCCGACCACGCGGTCGACAAGTGTCCGCACTGCCTACATTTCAACGCGGCAACCCGCAGACGACGCCAGCAGTCTCTTGAAGCCCATCTCCTTAAAATGATGATGTCCGCAATGGAGAAGGAGTTGAAGAAGCTTCGGCAGGCGTTGACCTCCCCTGAAGGACACAAGAAGCAGGACAAAGAAAGGCACCGGGAGAAGGCCTCCTCCTCCGCGACTCCGGCCGGAGCCGTGGCCAAGGTAACGTTCCCTCCGGAGGATCACCCGATGGCCACCTCCAAGGCTTTAGAGGAGGCGTCTGCCCGCCCGTTGGGTTTGCGCTCGAGCCCGGCGGGTGCCTCCGGGCAAAGGGAGGCTTCAGCCCCAGTACCGCCGCGGGCTTCGCGGCCACTGCGATGCAGGCGCCTCCCGTAAGCCGGACGTCTGCTCGCCCGATGTCCGCCTGGAGAAGGCATTAAGGCGCCCGACCCTTCCGAGGCGGCGCACGGCAATGCTCCAACGAGGACCCGAAGTCAGACGCTGGCTCCTCTGGCGTCCGCTGGGTCTGTGCCTCTAAGTCGCATGTCGGCTCCCCTGACGTGCGCCGGGCCTCGGAGCCTATGGCAGATCCTGCTCCGTCTGCCGTCCCAGGTTCCCCGCAACCTTCGCTGCCGTCCAGGGACCCAGAGTCCCCCCCCTGCCTGACCCCGGGGACTTTTCCCCTCCGTCCCGGGGTGAGGCTCGGGATGCTGGTCCGCTGTCTGATCCCCTTCCTGCTGAGTCGGATCTGACGCTGGCTCCCCGAGCAGCTCCGCCCGACACCGGCCCGCCGACAGCGATTCCGGCGCGGGCAGGGATATTCCTCTCCCATCGGGCCCTCCCCCCGGGCCTGTCGCGGTCGATCCGCCCGTGGAGTTCCCTACTGGGCCGTCTGCTCCGGCAGCTCCTCCGGTACCTGGGTATCCACAGTCTTATCAGACGCCGGTTTACCCGGGTCCACAGTACCCTAAGCCATCTCCACTAGCGCCATAATACCCAACTCCGGTATTCTGGCCGGAGTTTACGGATACTCTCCCTACAGATTTCATCCGTGCAACTCCCCCAAAGCAGCGGTATATCTCCAGGAGACTCTGGCCTCCTGGTGGGCTGAAGCCAGGCTCAGCTCACCAAGGAAGTAGAGAGCCGTTTCTGACAGCGGTGCCACCCCGGCTCACGTCGCCCCAGGCGGCACACTCCCTCTCTGCCTCCGGATTCCCGGGCTCTCCGCCTCTGGATCTGGAGAGGGCGGAGATGCGCGTCCGAGGATTCCCCTAAGGAACCCGTTCCTCCCCTAAGCGGCTAGGGAGTCTTACTCTGCTTCAAATTCCTCTTCTTCTTCTCTCTCGGACTCCTCCGATTCCTCCGATGGTTGGTTGTTCAGAGAAAGACGACGAGCCCCGCTCTCCATCCAAGCCCCGGCCGAGGACTCCTCTGAAGTCTCCTCCAGAGGATCCTTCCTTCACGGAGTTGCTCAGGAAGATCCAGGAAGTCCATCAGTGGCGTTCCTTAGAGCCAGATCCTCAGCGGGTTAAACTCGGCGAACATCTGGACTTGCCCCTAACGGCCCCTACTCTAGTGCCACTCTGGATCGAGCCTCATGCCCACCTTGTTTCCACCATTTGGAAACAACCGTTGGCTTTATCCCCATTTCCTCGGAAGTCCAACAGGCTATACCAGGCTCCGGAGGGTGTAGATTTTTTTTTAGACTCTCACCCCCGTGCAGACTTGGTTGTGATCAGCGCCACTCACGGCCGGTCAGCACACCTGAAACATTTGAGCTCATCTCCCCCGGATAAGGAATCTCGCCTTCTGGATCAGTATGGAAGGAAGATCTATGCTTCTTCCACACTGGGGATTAGGGCCCTGAATTATGTAGCACATATGGGGGATTACCAAAAGGCTGTCCTTACCTAGGCGGAATCAAAAATTGACTCCTTGCCTGACTCCCAAGTCAAGCAGGAGTTAGCCGACCTGGTCCGTTCTGCTCATTCAAGCCAGTTGTCACATTCTGAGGACAACCTACGGCGCAATGGACACCGCTGGGCGGAGCTCTGCGTTCGCCGTGAAGTCTTCAGCGTCATGCATGGCTCCATGTGCCGGGTCTGGTCCGGAGGTGCAGTCAGCAATCCAAGAAGCACCTTTCAGGGTTCTGTGCTTTTCAGTGGTGATGTCAAAGACATCATCACTGACTTGCAGGAGAAGGACGCCCTTAAATCTGTTGATTCAATGTGCGTCCCCATCCCCGCGGCGCCGTCCGTTTTTGCAGGCGCAGCGGCTAAGCGAAGAAACCCGGGAAAGGCGGGCCATAAAGCGTCGGGCCCTCCACAGCTGCAGGCCCCGCCGCCCAAAAAAGCAGCGGTGCCCCAGCTGCGGCACTGCATCACACACCACCTGACTCCTTTCCTCTCCCACCCCTGGACCTCCAGAGGAACGGTGGGAGAGGTTCTCCCTCCACCTTCCGGTTGGGAGAGGATAACATCGAATTCATGGGTGCTTCAGATCATAGCAGAGGGGCACTCCATAGAGTTTCTGCAGAAACCTCCACGTCACCCCCCCGCTGAACTTCTCTTACTCGAGGGACCATCTTCCTTTGGTCAAGGAAGAAATTTCTGCTCTCCTCGCGAAGCAGGCCATAGAGCCTGTTCCCCCTCACCTTCACGGGACGGATTACTATTCCCGTTTCTTCCTTGTACCAAAGAAGACGGGAGATCTCAGACCCATTCTCGATCTCTGCTCCCTGAACCTATGTGTGGAATACAAGAGGTTCAGGATGCTCTCCCTTCAAATCCTCTTGCCCCTGCTTTGGCCGGGCCAGTGGCTTTGTGCACTGGATATGCAGGATGCGTACCTGCACATCCCCATTCGCCCTTCACACCGAAAGTACCTCAGGTTTGCGTTCCAGGGGGACCACTACCAATTCCGGGCACTCCCTTTTGGCCTTTCCTCGGCTCCCCAAGTCTTTACCAAATGCCTGGCGGTGGTAGCGGCCGACCTGCGTACTTTGGGAGTTCAGGTTTTTCCCTACCTGAGCGACTGGTTCCTGGCGGCCCGTCCAGGGAGGAACTCCTGCATTTTCTCTCCCTCACCCAGCAGGTTTTCACTGGCCTGGGTATCACCATCAACCATTCCAAGTCTCACCTAGATCCTTCCCAGAGACTCCAGTTCATCGGGGCAGTCTTCGATACGACAATGTGCAGGGCCTTCCTGCCTCCGGACAGGGGGGCCTCCCTCCAGTCCCAGATTTTTTTTTATCGGAACACAGGAGGGTTCTGGCGAAGTCGGTGCTCCTTCTCCTGGGGCTTATGGCGGCTGCCATCCCGACGGTTCCGAGCGCCTTCACATGAGGATCTCTCAGTGGACTCTACGCTCTCGGTGGGATCAACTGGTAGATGACCTAGATCATCTGGTACTGATCTCCTCGCCGATAAGAGACCTGCAATGGTGGATGGTTCGAGAGAACCTATTCTGGGGGGTCCCCTTTTATCATCCTCCCCCCACTCAGACTTTGACCACGGACGCTTCAGGCGAAGGTTGGGGAGCCCATCTGGGTCCTAATCGAACCCAGGGCTTTTGGTCAAAATTGGAGTTAGTTCTCCACATCAGTGTGCTCGTGCTTCGAGCAGTGCTGTATGCTCTACAGGCCTTTCACCAATACAGCCTTCCCGGTCACCTAGCCGTCCAAACAGACATGTGCGTGGTGTGGTGCATCGACAAGCAGGGAGGGACACGGTCCTACCCGCTATGCAGGGAAGCGATGAGGGTTTGGGAATGGGCAGCCCTTCACAACCTTCACCTCACGGCGATCCACGTTCCGGGAGTCGACAGTGTCCTGGCAGACTAGCTAAGTGGTTCTTCGGCTCTACCACACGATTGGGAACTGGACCAAAAAGTTCTAAAAAGCATCTTCCAGGTTTGGGGGATTCCTTAGATAGACCTGTTCGCCTCCTTCCAAAATGCAAAGCTTCCAATCTTTTGCTTGCTGCAGAGCGGGCGCTTTCTGGAGCGACACTCTGTCTCTAAGCTGGAAGGGCAGATTCGTCTATGCCCCCCATTCCTTTGGTCCTCGGTGTGTTGCAGAAACTGGCATTGGAAGGACGAGAATGATTCTGATCGCTCCTTTCTGGCTCCAAACAAATCTGGTTTCTCTTCTACAACAATACTCAGGAGTTCCTCCGCTTCCTCTTCCTTTTCTCTAGGATTGCTGACCCAGGATCAGGGGACCCTGGTCCATCTGGAGACTCAAGTCTCTCTTCAACTTCATGCATGGCTCCTGCAGACACCTAGCCTAATCTGGCTTTGGGGTGTCCCAAAGTGACAGATTAATGGTGGAGGCTGAAAACCCTCCACTAGGTCCACCTACGCCATGAAATGGAAAGATTTCCATTTGGGCTGCATCCAGGGCAATGGAGCCTTTCTCCTGTCCTGTAGCCGTTCTGCTTGATTACCTGCTTCATCTTTTCGACCTGGGTCTCAGTCACTCCTCTTTGAAAGTCCATATGGCGGCTATTTCAGCCTACCATGTCCCTTTTGCTGATGAGGCTTTTGCCCAACTGGAGGTTTCCAAGACCTTTCTCAGAGGGGTCCTTCATCTTAGACCCCCTGTTTGGACTCCAGCCCGGGACTTGAACTTTGTTCTCGAGAAACTTACCCTTCCTCCCTTTGAGCCTGCGGCTTCCGCAGACTTGGAAGTTCTTATCGTGGAAGACGCTCTTCTTAGTGGCCATTACTTCTGCTCGCAGAATTTCAGCGCTCCAGGCCCTTATGTGTAAAATCCCTTATTTGATCTTTCACAAAGAAAGAGTAGCTCTTCGCACGAATCCTAAGTTTCTACCTAAGGTGGTAGCGGAGTCTACCTTAAATCAGTCTATTGAATTACCTGCCTTTTTCACGCAGTATTCCAACCAAGGAGAATACTTGCTTCATACCATGGATGTCCACAGGATTCTGCGATATTACACCGATAGGACGAAGGATCTCAGAAAGACTGATCAGTTGTTCGACTCTTTTTTACTCACAAAAGGGAAGGCAATGCTGTCTCCAAGCAATGCCTATCAAAGTGGTTGGCTCATTGCATCACTTTCTGTTATGACAAGTACAAGAAGACCCTACCGGGCCAAGTCAGAGGCCACTCTATTCGAGGAGTAGCAGCCTCTGCGGCTTGTTTCAAGAATGTGTCTGCGGCAGACATCTGTGCTGCCGCCACTTGGACCTCTGTCCATACATTTGCTAAACATTACAGTTTGGAAATTGCGTCTCGCCGTAGAGCAGGCTTCGGGTTAGCTGTCTTGCAGGGCCTCCTCTCTTGAGGTTTGCAAGCTTTTTTACTACTACTTGGAGTAGTTCCTCCTCCCGGTGCCTTTCACTTGTTCCAGACTGCTTGGGATTCTGTCCTGTATGTAATTACCTACTGCAAGGTCCCTCTCGAAGTAAGATAGTACAGTTACGTAAGAACTTATCGTAACAGTAGATCTTCAAGAGAGGCTCATGCAGTAGGTAATGCCTTCCCACCCTCCATCACCCTAGGCTTTTTCAGCTCCTTTTCCATTGAGGGAAATATCTGCTTCTCTCTTGTCCGGGCCTGTGGCGGGAAAGAACAGGAAGGCGGGCGTCTGGGACCGCCCCTTTATACCGACGTCGTCTGCCGGTCACCTGACGTGGGGGCGGTCCCTGCCAGGGACTGCTAGCTAGAAATGTTTCCGTGAGGTCCTGCCGCCTGCCGACGTCAGTCCTATATGTAATTACCTACTGCAAGAGCCTCTCTCGAAGATCTACTGTTATGGTAAGTTCTTACGTAACTGTACTTTCCCCTGCCCGTCTGCAAGACGTGACTCAGGAATAGGGCGCCTTGGTCCATCCAGGCCTTTAGCCCCCACACCTGCATGCATGGCACCCACTGACATATCCACCACTTGCTTTGGCGTATCCTCTAGAGTGGCACAGGTACTAGTAGAGGCAAGAAATCAGTCTAGTAGATCCACTTATGCAGTGAAAAGGAAGGGGTTTTCCATATAGGCCATGTCTAAGGAGTGGGACCCCTTCTCCTGCCCTGTTCCGCAGGTCTTGAGTATCTGCTGCACCTTTCTGACTTGGGACTTTTTACTAGACTCCTGAAGGTCCACTTATGTGCCATTTCTGCCTGTCATTGCCATCTCCCTGAATCGCACTTTACGGAACTAGGCAGTGTGCTCCCGACTAACTTCTTTAATCCCATCACCACAAATGACCCACTAGAGAAACTGCTGCCCCCACCGACCAACCGCTATTTCGCTTCAAAGTGCTTTCTGAAGCTGATGCCTGGAAATACCTGGAAAAGGTACTGGGGAGGTGAAGACGCAGCAGAGACTCCCTAGACCTAAAATTTATTAGCCTGGCACTAGAGGAAGTTCTTGGCCCGGTGATGCAAATCATAAACCTTTCACTTTGTCGCTCACAATTCCCTCAACTCTAGAATTGTGCAACAGTCACCCCGGTGCATAGATGTGGTGGTTGGACTGCGCAATAACACTAGACCAATTTCGATAATCCCCCCCCACGCCCCAGAGATTATTGTGTGGCTGATCAATTTTTGGAGTACCTCAACCACCATCCACTACTCTGTCCTGAGCAGCAGAGGTTCAGGGGTGGCCACAGCACCACCACCACGGCCTTGCTAGAATTTACGGGATACATCCATCACACTAGACAAAGGCCACCTGGCGGGAGCTGCATTCATTAACCTATCAAATGCATTTGATACAGTGCATCATGGGCTCCTCCTCAGTCAACTGGCTAATATTGGGCTCTCCTTGGAAGCCTCGAGCTGTTTCACTAGTTACCTGAGCAACCGCTATCGGCAGGTTAGGACCTGGGATGTGATTTCTGACAGCAGACCTGTCAGATCTGATGATCCGCAAGGATCCATATTAGGACCACTGCTGTTCAGTATTTTCTTAAATAACCTCCCCACCTCTAGCTTGTCAGATGCTTCTCTATGGAGATGATGTGGTCTTATTCACCAGCAGCCAATACCCGGAACATCTGGAGACAGATCTACAACTTGGCTTTGCATCCGTGGAACTGTGGTTCTAGGAGCGTGGATATGTTGTTCATCCACACTCTCAGGCAATGGCCGGGGAGGAAGCCGTGGCAGGCTTAGGCCCGGACAAAATGAGCTGCTGCCACATGAGGTCCTTGTAGCGCCGGAGTTTCCATCTGAGCCTCTCCTCATTCGAGGAGGACGACTGATGGCATCACCTCTTTGAGCACTTGTGGCCCTTCCGTGGCCTTTCGGATGAGGAGGTCCTAGACCTCAGTCGAGATCAGGCAGGCAGACTCGATCGGTCAGGAGACACTGGAGACTGGGTCTCCTCATCAGGGAAGACAAGGACTGGGGGCCTTTCTAGAGAATCGTCGACCAGAGTCTACGACAGTGGGTCGATAACTAGCTTTACCACATTGGTCGTCTGGCCTGACTGATTTGGGGGGGGGGTCCGAGAAGCCAGCAGCCGAGGAAGCGATCTCTACAGAGGTCGAGACCGCATGCTGCTGGAACTGAGACCTCTCAGTCCCAAGAGTATCTTTGTCTAGACGAAGACTCTCTGACCCTTGTACCTGGGACTGAATCGGGAAGAGTGCAGGCCCACAGGAGTCTTCCCCCTTGGTAGGGAGAGACTGGCACCGCTCCCTGAAGGAACCAGAGAAGGTGGAGCCCAGGTTGAGTGGAACGAAAAAGCTCAAGGAAGAGGGGGCGGCTTCTTCCTCGAAAGCTTGCAAGCGCTTCAGCTGTTTAGTGGATCCTGCCGCCGTGGAAACTACCCACCTAGTCTCCTTTGATTTCATCGGAGGGTTCCTTTTTTCCGACCTCCCCAGCTGTAGTCACGCAAGAATGTCATCCAGGACTTTGGGATGGAAGGCCAAGCAGAAACTGCAGGACAAGGTGTCATGGCAGAGACTGAGGCAGTAGACACACAGAGTAGGGATCGGTACACGACATCTTCTGGCTGCAGGAGCTCCGGCGGAGGTCGGGGGAAGATTTTTCTTCCATAGTAGAAGCGTCAAATTCACGATTGCTAATTCGAGAAATTCGAAGTTTCGGTAGAACCGATTTGAAAGCCAGGGCCTACGAATGCGTGAGCACGAGAAAGAAGATCTGGCATCGTTGAGTGTGAGTGTACGTATGTATGTACATATATGAGAGATAGAGGCAAAATCTTTTAGCGATGCATCAGTTAGGTTACCACAGCGACTAAAGCGAGGAATTCGGATGTTAGTTGAACTCTCTGCACCTCTCCAGCCCACCCCCCAACTGGAATCGGGCGATTAGTCATCGGCCCTAAGTATCACCCCATCACATGTGGAAAGAAGCTGAGGAATTGGAGAATGGGGTGACAGGACCGATGATCCCAATGCATACCCCAATTCCAGTTGGGGGGGGTGGACTGGAAGGGTGCAAAGGGGGTTTCAACCCTAACATCGAATTTCCTCGCTTTTGTCGCTGTGGAACAACCCTAACTGATGCATTAAACTGAGTTTTTTGCCTCTAATTTCCCTTCTTTTTGAGAATGATAATGAGAAATGGTGAATGTAATGCAGCGGCAGGAGCGCGCGGGTGATGTCTTGTCGCATTGTAATATTGTGCCTGCAAACGTAAATCGTAATGCGTATGGTGATGCAAAGCGAAACAGAAAGAGGAACAGTACTGTAGACAGAAATGTTAAAAACAGAAATGCAACCGCAAATGAAAACGCAAAGGGTAACGCACATGGTGGTGTAAACGTGAACGGTAAGTGAAATGGGTACGGAACCGCAAGCAGAAACGGTAATGGTAAGAGTAATGTAAGCACACAGGCTGATTTTCCCCAAAAGCTGTATAGAGAAAGACAGTGAGTAGAAAGAATGTATGCAAAATAATGACTCTCGGAACACAAAAATCAATAGTTGTAATAGTAAATTGCTTATCTCAGTAACCGTACGACATGGGGAAAAAATGTAAAAGTCGTGGTATTATCACTTTCCTGGCTAGTTTTACTCGAGCCCTATAATTTTTCGCCAAACTCTTATCTCGCGACCGCTTTGAGATACGGCCCTCAAAGGCGCAGCTGAATGCCATAATGTTATCCCTATGGGGAAAAACACAAGTTCAGACTGCCATAACTTCTGAACAGTTTAATTTTTCTCAAATCTGGAAAGGCACATCGGGACCCCGCCGAGACGCTCCTGAAGATTTCGGGCGGTCAGGAAACCATGCGACCTGTAGGCGTGACCGTAGAATTCCAGAAAAAGCGTATGAATGCAGATCACGCTAATAACTCCAGTCATGGTATCCCATTGGTACAAACTTGGCAGATCCCAAGGCGTATGGGTCTTGATCGTGTATTCAAATTTCGGCAACCTGTCAAACGGTTGCAAAGCTCTTAAGGTGCAAAATTTTGGGTTTAATATGTAAATGGCTCCTCAACCCTAACTATGGCAGCACTACCTTGCTACTGTGTGTGTGTGTGTGTGTGTGTGTGTGTGTGTGTGTGTGTGTGTGTATGTATATGTGTTATATATATATATATATATATATATGTGTGTGTGTGTGTGTGTGTGTGTGTGTATATATATATATTTCTCTCACCCTTCCCCACCACTTGGGTGGATGGGAGGAGCCAGTTTGAAGACTTCCAGTAATCCTTAAAGGGGAAAGAGACATGCCAAAGTGTGTGGATGAACATATACCACTCCTAGAGCTACTGGTACAGGTAAGTAACCTGTTCTTTACATAGACTGGTCTTATAAAAAGACCAAGACCATGATGTTCTCCACCCCACAAAGCAAACGCAGAACCTTCCCCCTTGCAGTTATGAACGATGTGGGTGCCTCTCTCGAACTTGTTCATCATTTTAGAATATTTGGACATCACCATCGATTCCACTCTCATAGATACGTACGCTGTCAGCAGATAAGGACCTATGGTCCACTCAGTCTGCCCATTTATGCTTGTAAGTTCACTTTGTTTTTCTAAGTCTGTTGCCCCTTACCTCCAGAATTCCCTTATGTCTATCCCATGCATTCTTAAATCCTGTGATTGTTTCAGCCCTCACCACGTCCTCTGGCACGGTGCTCCACTTGTCCACCACCCTTTCTGTGAAGAAATTCTTCCTCACGTTTCCCTGAATCGCCCTCCCTCCAACTTCATCCCATGTCCTCTAGTCTCGGAACATTTTTTTTCCACTGGAAAATAGTGCATTTCTGCACCCTGTTCCTCCCTGTAAGATACTTGTATGTCTCAGATTCTCTCCTCCAGGGAGTATATATTCAAGTCCTTCAGTCTGTCCTCACAGGACGTGTGATGCAATCCCTGTACTGTCTTTGTTGCCCTCCTCTGAACCTTCTCTACACTCTGTCCTTGCGTAGGTAAGGTCTTCAGAACTGTACTCTGTACTCTAGGTGGAGCCTCATTAGTGTCTTGTATAGTAGAATTATGACCTCCCTTTTTCTGCCGCTGATGTCCCTGCCTATGCATCCCAGGTATCGTGCACCAAACACATCGACATTACTGCGAAGGCCATCAATACAAGAATCTGGATCCTGTATCTGCACAGGTACTGTCTCGCACACAAAGCCCTGAGCACTGCCATCACTGGCGCAGTGGTATCATTCATTGATTATGGGCTAGTGATTTATGGCTGTGCAGCAGACACAGCCCTCCACTGCATCTCAACTGCACTGAATAAAGCCTGTCTACTCACAGGTACAGCCAGAGTCACGCACACGTGTAATCTCTACACCATGGCTAGTTGGTAGGCTAAAGCTCAGCGGTAGAATCCGATCCTAAAAAAAGCCTCCTTAAGCCTTCTACCTCCAGGAGTACAGAACCTTCTGACCCCTCCCCAGAGCACACATCAAACCAAAAGTGCCGCATTTTTGGGTATTCTATGTGCCAAGGTGCCGTACTACCTTGGCGCAGCGGGAGTGCTCATACCGAACCCCTCTTTGTACAGATGCGCTGCCCCCAGCAATTGGCGCTTTTAAACACAGACTATGCCATCAGCTTCTTGCCGTAGGTCCCTGTGCCTGTCCCTGCTAAAAATCCCACCTCAAGTCAGTAATTTCTCTGCCAAAGTCTATACTTACACACTAGGACTTCTCACCCGGTTACTGTTCCACTGGATAGCCCCGTCCTTTGCACTTCACTCTACCCTCCCTTGCTGTCCCTCCCAACTTTACCTTCTCCTCACCTCCACTGCCTGATGCACCCACCCCTTCCTTTACCCTCCATCTTCCTCGACCCTCCCTCCTCTGTCTACTCTATTGAATTTTTTTCTCCCCTAGACCTGGGCATACATTGTATGGTGCCTCAGTATAGTCTATTCATGTACCTTGTCTGTAATGTTGCACTGTAACATGTTTGTATATTTACCACTGAACAAGTCTGTTTCTGTGCCGCTCCACCTCCATTATTAAATGGACTCCTTGGGACCACCCATTGGGGGATGCGCGTATCAGAGGAAGCCATGCGACTGAGCAACTGGGTGAGGGTTGTGGCTACCCTAGATTGCCTTTCCAAAGTTTTTCAGGGACAGTGACTTTATAGGGGTATAATTTAAAGACTTTAGAGATATCTTGTACAGTTTGTAATTTAGAGGCTCTATTCTCTATACATGTAACTTGGGTTGGGGCATTCGCCAGGGAAGGTGTGAGGGGGTCTGTAGTGGAAACAAATATCTTAACACAAAAACCAGGATCGGGATGAGGATAAGGCATGGGCCACAAATCACTATGGCTGGCATCTTTGGTAGGGTAGTGGGGTGAATTGGGTGCTAGTCAGCCATGGTTCTGGCATGGGCATAGAGGATGGGGGGGCTGTATGGTGTGTCGTCAGTTGGCACAGTTATGGGTAGAGGTAAGGGGGATAAGGAGGACTCTTGAAGGGTTGGGTGGGGTGTAGAAAAAGGAGGCTGTCCTGGTAGTGGAGGGGGTTGGGAACAGCAGGGGAAACTATGGGGCAGGCAAAACGGGGGGTGGGGTGGTGGGAGTGGACCACAGAGGAAGGAGGGGAACACCAGGGAGGTTGAGGGGACCCTGAGCTAAACAAGTGCCAGGGGGGACTGGCAAGAGGTTAGGAGGAATAAAAAAAAAAAACTGGGCCTGGCAAGAGGACAGGAGAAGGGCTCCGGGGTATGGGCAAAAGAGAATGGGTAGGCAGGGTGAGTCAGCAGAGGGAGGCCAGACAAGTGGTATAGAGCATAAGAACAGATTCACACCGCTGACTGACAAACGAGGAAGGGGACGCTCCTCTAGAGGCAGGTAAGTGGGGGATGGTGATGAACACAGCAGGTAAGAGAGGAGCTGTTACTCCCCAGTCATAGAGCCTCTGGGGGGGTGGGTACAGGATGCGGAGGTGGCATGAGCACTGGCAGAAGAAATGGGAGACTGGGCACGGGGGAAGGGAGCAGATGGGAAAGGGGGGCAGAGTAAAGGAAGTGGGTAAAATATGGGAGGATGAGGTTTTGCAGGGAGGGCAGGTATGGGGGGGGAAGGGGGCTGCATTACCCGAGAGGTGGGGTCCCCATGTCTTAGGGGAAATATTGGAGCGGAGTCTGGGAGGGGAAGAGGTGGTGGGGTCAGGACGGAGGGATTGGCATGGGGGGCCTCGCCTCCTGGGGAGTTATTGGGTTGGTCCTGACATGGCCAGGAAAGAGGCTGAGGTGGACAGGTCATGGAGGAGGAAGTTGGGGGGGTCCTTGTCTTGTAGCAAACTGAATGGACCACAGTGCTGAAATAGGGAATGCGCCAAGGAGGACAGGTCAGAGAGAGAACGGGTTAGAGTGGAGGAACAGGACAGATCTTACTTAGAGATACAGATCTTGCAGCAGGTTACACCATTAGGACTGAAGCAATCGGGGTGTCAGGACCTGAGGAAATTTTCTGGCTAGCTGTGTGTTCAGCGGGACACCCCGACATCAGGCGTAGTACATAGAGGCAGTCCCCCATCATCCTCAGTTCTTTTCCCACGTCTGTGCATCAGGCAAAACATCACATTTATTCTGTAGCGAAGGGGTGTGATGGGATCCCTGCCATATTGGTGCACCTGGATACTAACTGTATAGAGGGGAACAGTGAGCTAGAGATGCAAACTAGGTTTAGGGAGCTGGCCAGGGTCTGTCAGGACATGGGGTGCTCTGTCTCCTCCTCGGAGATTCTGCTGGTGCCTAGGGCCAGTGTGGAGAATAAACACAAAAAAAAAAAAAGGGATGTAACTGTATAACTCTCTAAATGGTGCAAGGCCAGGGTGGGAGACTGGGGAGCAACTTGGGAGGACAAGGAATTGTTCTCAAGGGACAGGCTGCACCTTAGCTTGAGGGAAAAGAGGTCCTGCAGTTTAGACTGGCAGAGTTAATGTGTTCCTGGTTGGTTTAAACTTGAGAGGGAAAAGACTCCCAGGCAGGCCAGGCCAGGGAGGCCCTGGCCTTCTCACACAGGCGCGAGGGATGGGGCAGGAGCACCCGATGGTGCATGAGGTGGTCCTTGTAGGCAGAGGGCAAGGTGGCCTCAGGGGAGAGGGGAGCAAGGGGGCAGGTTTGAGGGTGGTCCTAATAAACGCCAGGAGCATGGGAAACAGGATGCCGGAGCTTCAGGCGCTGTTCGTAGGGGAGGGGTGGATGTGGCAGCAGTCGCAGAGACTTGGGTCACGTCCAGATATGATTGGGACCTAAACATACTAGGGTACACCACATGCAGAAGGGATGGTGTGGAGGGAAGGGGAGGCGGTAGCTTTTATCATTAGGGATAAGCAAGGTGGAGGAAGCGGGGGGTGGGGATCGGGTATAGGCTCTTTGGGTCACCCTACAGGCTTCCGAGGGAAAACTGATGAAGATGGGGGTAGTATATAGACCACCAGGCAGGAGGAAGGCCTGGTGGCTAACCTTGGGGACCACTGTGGTGCTGGGAGATCTGAATAGGCCAGGAGCAGACTGGGGAACTATGGCATCCTCATCGAGCAGGGAGCAGCACCTGTTGGACGTTTTCCAGGATGCGTTCCTTGCCCAGCTGGTGACTGAGCTGATGAGGACTGGGCATGTCCTGGATGTGGTCCTGTCAGACATGGAGCTCATCAAGGACCTAGTTGTTGGGAACCTACTGGCGGGAAGCGACCACACCATGGTTTGGTTCTCCCCAGAACTAGGGGGCCGGGTAGAACACAGAAAAACGACAGTGGTTGATTTTAGAGGGGCGGACTTTGCAGGGATGGAGCAGATCCTTGGGGCTACCTAGAGATCATCAGGCCAAGTATGGGCATGGAGGCCTGCACGAGGGAAAGGCGCTAGTGGGGCAAAGCTAGGAGGCCGAGCTGGTGGAGAAGGGAGGTCCAGGATGCAGTGGGGGGGGGGGAGAGGCTGCTTATAGCCAATACAAACATTCTTGAGGAGCAATGCCCAAGGGGGAGTATAAGGCAGCCAGGATGAGTTACCAGGGTGGTGAGGTCCGTCAAGGTGGCGGCGGAGCTGAGATTGGTACAGGGGATTAGAAGGGGGAAGGATTCTTCAAGTATATCAGGGAAAGAAGAAAAGAGAAAGGGCAGATTAGTCTGCTTGGGATAGCGAGTGGGTGGGTGGAGAAGGCGGAGGTACTAAATTACTTTCTCTCTGTCTTTACCCAAAGAGGATTGGGGGGGCAGCACAGCTAGGAGAGGGGGTAGGGGGACCATCAGAGAAAGTTTAAGAACTGGATGTTGAAATACCCAGAGAGAGGGTGTGGTGAGCCCTCAAGGCCCTAAGGGGGGGATGAAGCACCGGACCCTGATGGGATCCATCCCAGGGTGCTCAAAGAGCTAGCAGATACGGTGGCCGCACCCCGGTGGACCTTTTTAACTCCTGCCTACGGTCGGGGTGGGTGCCTCAGGACTGGAATGGCCTATATTGTGCCTATACACAAGAGTGGCTTGCCAGAGGAGCTGGGTAACTATAGGCCGGCTAGCCTGACATCAGTGGTGGGCAGAGTGATGGAGGTTATCCTGGAGGAGAGGATGGAGGGGGTTCTGTGAATGAAAGATCACCTAGACGATCGCCAGCACGGCTTTAAGGGCAGATCATGTCAGACCAATCTGGTGGTGTTTTATGAAGGGGTGATGAGTGTGCTGGATCAGGGCAGGTCAGTGGATGTTCTCTTTCT
Organism: Neoceratodus forsteri; assembly: GCA_016271365.2. Taxonomy (NCBI): domain Eukaryota; kingdom Metazoa; phylum Chordata; order Ceratodontiformes; family Ceratodontidae; genus Neoceratodus; species Neoceratodus forsteri. The sequence continues at coordinate 15,748,198 of CM057456.1, forward strand.
GGACTTTACCAGAGCATTTGACTTGGTGCCACATCATGGGCTACTGTGGAAGCTGGAGAATATGGGGATGAGGGAACAGATGGTCAGGTGGATAGGAAACTGACTAGTGGGGGGAGGTCTCATCCTCCAGATTGGTCGCTAGCGGGGTCCCACAGGGGTGAGTATGGAGCCCGCTCCTGTTTAACACATATCTTAGACATCAGAAGTGGTATCAGGAGCGGGATGAGCCTCTTTGCGGATGACTCCTAAGCTGTGGGCAGTGGTGGATGGGGAAGGAAAGCTGGATCTCCAGGAGGACCTGGAGACTGGGGAGATGGTCATGAGCCTGAAAGCTAAAGTTTAATGCTGTAAGATGCGGTTCTGCACCTGGGGCAAAATTTCGACTCATGTATTGGGGGGGCACTGCAGGCTTCTAGTGGGGAGGAACACCTCTGGTGATGGTGGATGCCAGAAAGAATAACTCTGAGCAGTGTAAAAGGGCTGCGGTCCAAGCAATCAAAATGCTTGGATGAGGACTTCGGTGACGTAGGCTCCACATATGGCCGCTTGAATCTGAAACTCCGCTCAACCCAGCAAAATCTAATACCATCCTGGCATCCAGAAGAAAAGAGAGCCAAAAAAACAGCGCAGGGTAGTCTAAATATGGCTACACGACAGAAGTTAAGAGAATTTGAAGCGCCAAACATATCTAGAGAAACTTCGGAACGGACTCTTAACTGGCAACCGCCGGCAACCCAGCGGCGTCACCAAAGCACGATGGCGGACACAGAACAACCCGGAGACATTGGAGAAGAGCCTGAATTTACAATCACCTCCAAACAACTCTGTGCTCAGTTAAATAAAATTGGAGATACCCTGCAGCACATCGAGACAGCAGTAGCGGACACCAGGCGTGATCTCGGTATAGCCGAAAAGCGAGTAAGAGCAGTAGAGGCCTGCCTCACCGAATACTGTAAAGAAACAGATTTACATAATACAGCTCTCCTAGATCTACACTACAGAGAGATGCAGCTCAGTAGACTGGATGAATTGGAGAACCGTCATCGACTAAATAACATAAGAATTCACGGGCTCCCTGAAAAAACAGAATCTGGTGATATGGTGCCATTTATTGAGAGCGTGCTACAAGAGCTTTTGGGTTGGCCTAAGGAGGTACCTCTTGGTATTATTCGTGCTCATCGAGCACTGGTACCCCCTCCAGTAAACTTGTGCGCTAGGCCAAGGTCAATAATCCTCGAATTTCTGGACTTTAGAGTAAAAGAAAAAATTCTTAAAACAGCGTGGAGCCGCAAGGAGGTTATTTTCGGGGACCAACAACTGTACTTTGATCACGACTTTGCTGCATCGACAGCACTACAAAGGTGGCTGATCCTGGCCGCAATGAAGTCCCTGAAACAGAAGGGGTTTAAGGTGCACCTGGACTACCCAGCTAAGCTCCGGGTGAAGACAGGAGAAGGGACGACCAGACGCTTTGCAGACATCATGGAGGCGAGAGAGTTCCTGGCAGACCAAGGGATTAAGGTGGAGGAGTTACAGGCACGTTTTCCAAGGCGGGAGCTGAGCTTCTAGCCTGGCAGTCGACTCCTGGGAAAAGGTTGGAGCCTCAGACCACGAGTATCTGGCAAGAAGTACAAGACGCAGCCAGACCGCTTATAGCTTTAACCAAGAAGGAGCCCTCGACAGCAGAATCCCGCATGCAGGTTCAGACTTCCAATGGAGCAGACTGATGATCGACTGTACAGGACTGGATAATCTCAAATACATGGGTTTGCTGGTAAAAATGATCCCTTAGAGGGGGATCTTAAATATGCCTGGGATAAAGTTGGGGTTGGAGGGGGGGTCATGAGTTGACAGCCACGAAGTAGTTATGGTCGTCGGTTCAATTTCACAGCAGATGTTCATTGTTGAGATGTGGGCAACTATATCCTCTAAGTCTAAAATTATGTCTACGCATCCCCTCAAAACAGGCGGCACGTAGCCAGAGAAATATTATACTAGCAAAGTCACGCCGCTATAAAATATGGGGGTAATGTGGATTGAGTTAAACTGCAAATGCGACATTGGCAGAATATATTAAGTTAGACAAATGAACTGCCTATTGGTAGATGCTTGAATATGCCTGAACCAGGGATATTGATGGCCCACTCCCTTGTCCTTTCCCCCTTCCCCTCACACCAAGGAGAACTATGTTCCTGCTTCTTTCTTTTCTTTCTTTTTTTTTTACTCTTGAGGAGAAAAGGAAACAGTGGGGAAAAGTACCGATTTTGTTGGGCAGGGCAAGCGGAGCATCGAGGCCCAGACACTTTATCTAGTTTAGTCCTCGAGAGAGGTAATTACTGCTACCTCACGCTAAACTGCTCAGCTTATCACCCTACTGACCACCGAGGAGTGGTCAGCCGGGGAGCACCTAGAGTAGTCTCCCCAGGGTCTCCCTTTTTACCGTCGACTACAGGCAAGACCTAATTAGGGTTCTAGACTCTATGTTGTTCCATCTAAAGTACCACCTTGAAGCACATAGTGGATTACAATATAAAATTGCACAGCAGAACAGAACGATAAGATCTGTTAACTTGTATATAGTTAAAGTAATGGTTATGAAGTTTAGTGTATTTTCTCTTGATTTTGAAATGACTGAGTGTGAGTTGAACAAATCCTTAGTGAGGAAAGCCCTCAGGGGTCAGACCAAACCAGTATCACAGTCGAAGGAATATGGCTGAAATCCAGATAGTCACTTACAATGTAAAGGGTTTGGGAAGCCCAATTAAGAGGGCCAGGGTGCTGAAAGAGTTGAGGGAGTTGAGGACGGACATTGCCCTGCTTCAAGAGACTCACCTTACACAATTGGAGCATTCCAAATTAAAAAGATCCTGGGTAGGACAGGTGTTTTCCTCCTCTTGTCAAACCCAACCGCATAAATGGGGAGTAGCCATACTAATTAGAAGGAATCTTCCCTCTAAGGAGATAGAGGTAAGGTCTGACCCCGAGGGCAGATACGTATATGTGGAGGCAGATCTGGGGGCTCATAGATGTAGTATCCTGAACATATATGCCCCTAATGAGGAACACCTCAGATCAACGTTCCTCACAAGAATGTTGTCAGATTTCCCAAGTTTAGAGACTGGCCTCAGGATACTGGGTGGAGATTTCAATACAATTCTCTCCCCTCGATTTAGATAAAGTCTGGGACACAGCCAGGTAGGCGATCTAAAGATCTTACTTGGAGAGGGCTCTTGCAGTAGGTAATTACATATGGGACTGACGCCGGCCGGTGCCAGGACCCCACGGAAAAATTTCTGGCTAGTGGTCCTGGCGGATGCACAGCAGGTGACCGGCGGCCATACGACGCTGGTATAAAGGGCGCGTCCTGGGACGTCCGCCTTCCAGTTCTTTCCCGCCAGTTTGTGCAGTGCCGCATGGTTAAGTTCATATCGCCTAGTCCTGTTATTCGTTGTTTTTTCCGAATAGTTTTCAGTATAGAATTTTTTTTTTCTTTCGTCAGGTGAACGTCAGTATGTTGTCCCCTTCAAAGAATAAGTGCGACTCATGCAGCGCCCAACTGCCTCACAAAGACTGTCACTCCCTCTGCCTTTTCTGCCTAGGCCCCGACCACGCGGTCGACAAGTGTCTGCACTGCCTCCGGTTCAACGCGGCCACCCGCAGACAACGCCAGCAGTCCCTTGAAGCCCATCTCCTCAAAGATGTCTGCGATGGAGAAAGAGTTGAGAACTTCGGCAGGCGTCGACCTCCCCTGAAGGGCATAAGAAGCGGGACAAGGAAAGGCACCGGGAGAAGGCCTCCTCTTCTGCGACTCCGGCCGGAGTCGCGGGCAAGGTAACATCCCCTCCGGGGATCACCCGACGGCAGCCTCCAAGGCTTTGGAGGAGGCGTCAGCCCGCCAGATGGGTTTGCGTTCGAGCCCGCCGGGCGTCTCCGGGCAAAAGGAGACTCCAGCCCCCAGTACCGCTGCAGGCCTCACGGCCTACTGGTGCGGGCACCTCCCTTAAGCTGGGCGTCTGCTCCTCCGTACACGGGAGAAGGCCCAGCTTCAAGACCGCGCCTCGGGCGGCGCACGGCAGTGTCTCCTCGGACGGGCCTCCTCCTCTCATCCTCGGCCCACCTCAGGCGCGGGACCCCCAAGCGCGGACGCCGGCTCCTCTGGCGTCCGCCGGGATTCGGCCCCTAAGCCACACGTCAGCTCCTCCGATGTGCGCCGTGCCTAGGAGCCTACGGCGGACCCTGCCGTATCTGTTGTACCAGGCTCCCCGCAGCCTTCGCTGCCGTCAGGGGAGCCCCAGTCCCCTGCCTCACCCCGGGGATTTTTCCCCTCCGTCCCCGGACGAGACTCGGGACCCTGGACTACCGTCCGATCCTCTTCCTGAAGAACTGGATCTGACGCCGGCTCCCCTGACGCCGGCCCAGACACCGGCCCCGCCGACGCCGGTTCCAACACCAGTCCCTCCGCCGGCGGGGGATTTTCCTCTTCCTTCAGGCCCTCCACCCCACAGGCCTATCCCGGCTGATCCGCCCGTGGAGTACCCGGCTGGGCGTCTGCCCGCAGCTCCTCCAGTGCCTCGGGTATCTGCCGCCCTATCTGACGCCAGTCTTCCCAGGTCCGTAATGAGTATCCTGCACCTGGTGCCGACTTCTTCGACACCGCAGTGCCCGACGCCACAGTACCCGACTCCGTATACCCAGCGGTTATGTATACTCTACGATTTCCTCCGTACAACTATCCCCTCCTCCTCCACCGCGCCCCCAAGGCTGCTGGTGGATCTTCAGGAGACTCTTGCCTCCTGGTGGGCTGAGGCCAAGGCTCAGCTCACCAAGGAAGTCGAGAGCCGTCTTACGGCGATGGTGCCACCCCCGGCTCCCGTACGCCCTAGACGGCACTCTCCCTCTCCTCCTCCGGATTCCTGGGTTTTGCCCTCGGGATCCAGAGAGGGGCAGGACACACGTTCTGGGATCCCTCCCAAGGAACCCGTTCCTCCCCCTAGACGAGTTAGGGAGTCTTACTCTGCTTCAGATTCTTCCTCCCCATCTCTCTCTGACTCGGACGCTCCATGGATATTCCGAGAAAGACGAACCACGCCTCCGCCCAAGTCCCGGCCGAGGACTCCTCTGAAGTCTCCTCCGGAGGATCCTTCCTTCACGGAGTTGCTCAGGAAGATCCAGGAAGTCCATCAGTGGCATTCTTTAGAACCAGATCCTCAACTGGTAAAACTCGCCGAACATCTGGACTTGCCCCTCACGGCTCTTGCCTTAGTGCCACCCTGGATCGAGCCTCACGCCACCTTGTTTCCACTATTTGAAGCAACTGTCTGCTTTTAGCCCCACTTCCCAGGAAGTTGAACAGGCTATACCAGGCCCGGAGGGTGGGACTTTAGACTCTCACCCCGCAGACTTTGCTTGTGATTGCGCCCGCCACGCCGGTCAGCACACCCGAAACACTTGAGCTTGTCTCCCCTGGATAAGGAATCTCGCCTTCTGGATCAGTATGGAAGGAAGATCTACGCTTCTTCCACACTGGGGATTAGGGCCCTGAACTATATAGCACATATGGGGATTACCAGAAGGCAGTCCTTACCCAGGCGGAATCCAAGATAGACTCTTTGCCTGACTCTCAAGTCAAGCAGGAGTTGGCCGACCTGGTCTGTTCTGCACGTTCGGCCAGTCGTCACATTCTGAGGACGCACCTACGGCCCGCAGTGGACACCGCGAGGACAGAGCTGCTCATTCGTAAGTCTTTGCGCACGCATGGCTCCGGGTGTCAGGTCTGGTCCCAGAGGTGCAGTCAGCCATCCAAGAAACACCTTTCAGGGGTTCTGTGCTTTTCGGTGGTGATGTCAAGGACATCATCACTGATTTGCAGGAGAAGGGGATGGCCCTTAAATCCGTTGATTCTATGTACCGTCCCCATCCCCCACAGGTGCAGTCCTTTCGCAGATGCAGCTGGCCTCAAGCGAAATCCTCAGGAAGGCGGGCTACTCAACGTTGGGCCCCCACAGCTGCCAGGCCCCCGCCGTAAAAGCAACAGGTGCCCCAGTTGCGGTGCTGCTCACACCACCTGACTCCTTTCCTCTCCCACCGGACGCCTGGAGGAACTGGTAGGAGGGAGGTTCTCTTCCACCTTCCGGGTTGGGAGAGATAACTCTCAGATCTATGGGTGCTTTAGATCATAGCAGAGGGCACTCCATAGGGTTTCTACAGAAACCCACGCCACCCCCTCTGAACTCCGCTACTCAGGGACCATCTTCCTTGGTCAGGAAGAAATCTCAGCCTCATGAAACAGGTTATAGAGCCCGCCCCTCCTCACCTCTATGGGACGGGGTACTATTCCCACTTTTCCTTGTACCAAGAAGACGGGCGATCTCAGACCTATTCTCGATTCAGCCCCTGAACCTGTATGTGAATACAAGAGGTTCAGGATGCTCTCCTTCAATCCCTTTGCCCCTGCTTCCGCCGGGCCAATGGCTTTGTGCACTAGATATGCAGGATGCGTACCTGCACATCCCCTATCTGCTCTTCGCAACGAAGTACCTCAGGCTTGCATTCCAGGGGTCCACTACCCCGGCGCCCATTTGGTCTTTCCTCGCCCCCTGAGTCTTTACCAAATGCCTGGCGGTGGTAGCGGCCCACCCATGCTTCTTTGGGAGCTTCAGGTTTTCCCTACCTGGACGACTGGCTCCTGGCGGCCCTGTCCAGGAGGAACTCCTGCATTTTCTCTCCCTCACCCAGCAGGGTTTTCACTTGGCCTGGGTATTACCATCAACCATTCCAAGTCTCACCTGGATCCTTCCACAGAGACCCAGTTCATCGGGGCAATTCTCGACACAACTTTGTGCAAGGCCTTTCTGCCTCCGGACAGGGGTCTCCCTCCAGTCCCAGATTTCCCTCCTATTGGAACACAGGAGGGTCCCGGCGAGGTCAGTGCTCCGTCTACTGGGGCTTATGGCGGCGGCCATCCCAACTGTTCTGCGCGCATGCCTCCACATGAGAATCTCTCAGTGGACTCTTCGATCTCAGTGGGATCAACAAGTAGACCTAGATCTGGTTCTGATCTCCTTGCCAATGGTAAGAGACTTGCAATGGTGGATGGTTCGAGAGAACCTCTTCCGGGGTCCTATTTTTTCATCCTCCCCCGATCAGACTCTGACCATGGACGCTTCAGGTAAAGGTTGGGGAGCCCATATGGGTCCTCACTGAACCCAAGGCCTTTGGTCAAAGTTGGAGATAGTTCTCCACATCAACGTGCTTGAGCTTCGAGCAGTGCTGTATGCGCTCCAGGCCCTTCACCAATACATCCTTCCCGGTCACCTAGCTGTCCAAACGGACATGTGCGTGGTGTGGTACATCAGCGATCAGGGAGGAACTCGGTCCTACCCACTGTGCAGGGAAGCGATGAGGGTCTGGGATTGGGCAACACTCCACAACCTTCACCTCATGGCGATCCATGTTCCGGGAGTCGACAATGTCCTGGCAGACAGACTGTCGTTCTTCCGCTCTTCCACACGAGTGGGAATTGGACGAAAAAGTTCTAAAAAGCATCTTCCAAATTTGGGGGACTCCTCAGATAGACCTGTTCGCTTCCTCCCAAAACGCAAAGCTTCCAATCTTGCTCGCTCGCTCCAGAGCGAGGCACTTTCTCTAAGCTGGAAGGACAGATTCGTCTATGCTTTTCCCACAATTCCTCTGGTCCCTCGTGTGCTACAGAAGCTTGCTTTAGAAGGAGCGATAATGATTCTGATCGCTCCTTTCTGGCCCCGGCAAATCTGGTTCTCTCTTCTAGAAAAATACTAGGAGGTTCCTCCTCTTCCTCTATCTCAAGGATTGCTGACCCAGGATCAGGGGACCCTGGTCCATCTGGGACTCAAGTCCCTTCAACTTCACGCATGGCTCCTACAGACCTAGCTTAAGCTCGTTTTGGTGTTTCTCCTAAGGTGGCTGAGATTCTGGTGGAGGCTAGAAAGCCCTCCACTAGGTCCACCTATGCCATGAAATGGAAAGATTTTCTATCTTGCGCCCAGGAACGGGAGCCCTTTTCCTGCCCTGTGACCATTCTGCTTGAGTACATGCGCCATCTTTCGACTCTAGGTCTCAGTCACTCCTCTTTGAAAGTCCATATGGTGGCTTATTTCAGCCTACCATGTCCCTTTCATGGATAAGGCATTTGCTCAGCTGGAGGTATCCAAACTTCTCCTCAGAGGGTCCTTCATCTCAGGCCCCTGTCCGGGCTCCAGCTCCGCCTTGGGACTTAAACTTTGTCCTCGAGAAACTTACCCTTCCTCCTTTGAGCCTGCGGCTTCCGCAGACTTGAAGTTTTTATCGTGGAAGACGCTCTTCTTGGTGGCCATTACTTCTGCTCGCAGAATTTCCAAGCTCCAGGCCCTCATGCAAAATCCCTTATTTGATTTTTCACAAAGAACGAGTAGCTCTTCGCATGAATCCTAAGTTTCTTCCGAAGGTGGTAGCGGAATCTACCTTGAATCAGTCTATTGAATTACCTGCTTTCTTCACGCAGTACTCCAATCACAGGAGAATACCTGCTCCATACCATGGATGTTCACAGGATTCTGAGATACTACATCGATAGAACGTAGGATCTCAGAAAGACTGATCAGTTGTTCGCCTCTTTCATTCCAAAAGAGAAGGCAATGCTGTCTCTAAGCAATGCCTATCAAAATGGTTGGCCCATTGCATCACTTTCTGTTACGACAAGTACAATAAGACCCTCCCTGGTCAAGTCAGAAGTCACTCCACTCGTGGAGTTGCCGCCTCTGCGGCTTGTTTCAAGAATGTGTCTGTGGCAAACATCTGTGCTGCTGCCACTGACTTGTGTCCATACCTTTACTAAACATTACAGTTTGGACATTGCCCTCTCTCAGAGAGCAGGCTTCGGGTTAGTTGTCTTGCAAGGCCTTTCTTGGAGACCTGCTAGATTATTTTCTACTTTTTGAGTAGTTCCTCCTCCGGTGCCTTTCATTTGTTCCAGACTGCTTGGGATTCTGTCCTATATGTAATTACCTAATGCAAAAGCCCTCTCAAAGTAAGATAGTACAGTTACGTAAGAACTTACCGTAACAGTAGATCTTCGAGAGAGGCTCTTGCAGTAGGTAATACCTTCCCACCCTCCATCCCCCTAGGCTTTTTCAGCTCCTTTTCCATTGAGGGAAATATCTGCTTCTCTCTTGTCCGGGCCTGTGGCGGGAAAGAACTGGAAGGTGGACATCTGGGACTGCCCCTTTATACCGACGTCGTATGACGCCGGTCACCTGACGTGGGGGCGGTCCCCGCCAGGGACTACTAGCTAGAAAGTCTTCCATGGGGTCCTGCCGCCGGCCGGCATCAGTCCTATATGTAATAACCTACTGCAAGAGCGCCTCTCGAAGATCTACTGTTACGGTAAGTTCTTGTGTAACTGTACTTTTTGACTACTTTCCACAGACTTATGAGCGAGCATGGCATGACAGATGCCTGGAGATTTTTACACCCCACCATGAGAGATTACTCTCTCTATTCACCCAGGCACTCCAGCTACAGCAGGATTGATCTCCTGTTGGTTCCCACAAACTGGGCCTAGGCATTGAATTCAGCCCGTATAGGTAGCTTTACTCTGTTTGATCATGCCCTGGTCCTGCTGAAATTGTTATTGGGAACACCAAACCGCTCTTTGACTTGGAAATTAAACGTGAGTTTAATTAACAAAGAAGAATTCAAATCAATGGTCAGAGCAGAGATCGGACAGTTCCATATATTAAATAATCAGGCAGATACTCCTCCCACGATATACTGGGACACGTTTAAAAGCCTATCTTGGGGGTAAAATTATCTCATACGCATCTAGGGTTAATAAGGACAGAAACAAAGTTCAGAGGAAGCTGGAAAAAGTAATCTTTGAGCTAGAAGCACAACACAAACAACATAATCAAGTGGGAATAAAGAAAGAGTTAGATGCAGCCAGGGAAAAGCTGTTCCGGTTGATAAAGCAGCGAATAGAAGCTAACTGCCGGTTTACCAGGCAGCTATACTATGAGAAGGGTAACAGGGCAGGTAAACTGTTAGCTGCCCAGCTATGTAAAGAGGCAGCATCCAGGGCAGTGCTGAGACTTAGGAGGGTAACGGACAGTCGCTTGTTTATGTCCCAGTAGGACATAACGAAGTGCTTTGCGGACTATTACCAAAAATTATATACGGCGGAATGGAACCCAAATCACGACACTAAAATTGCCCAATACTTGGGAGAGATCTGTCTTCCAGTCCTGGATTTGGTTTGTAGAGAGAGGCTGGGAGCCACCATTACAATGCAAGAACTAAGAAACCAGATTTCCGCACTTAGTAACACCAAAGCCCCGGGAATAGATGGGTATCCCGCTGAATTCTATAAGATATTTCAGGCAGATCTCCTTCCTCCCCAGCTGGAAGCGTTTAATGCAATCTTGAGGGCATCTCTCCCGATCCCTCCGTCGTGGAACTATGCCAGGATATCTGTATTGTTAAAACCTGGCAAGCCGCTGGAGGAATGCGGATCGTACAGACCCATTTCCCTGTTGAATACAGATCTAAAAATATTTACTGGCATATTAGCCCAGAGACTTCGACTAGTTATCAGTGATCTGGTACATCCAGATCAAACTGGATTTATCTCCGGCAGATTTTTACAAGATAATGTAAGGCGCCTCTTGAATATAATCTCTGCTCAAAAAACAGCCTCCACACTTAAACTGGCGGTGAGTATTGATTTCGAAAAGGCATTCGACAGGGTGGATTGGGTTTTCCTCCAAACAGTCCTTAAAAAATTCAATTTAGGGGACAACTTCATTAGAGCAGTCACAGCACTATATTCCCAACCAGAGGCGATGGTAAATGTAAATGGCTGTGCTTCTGCCAAGTTTCCTCTGTCTCGAGGAACCCGTCAAGGATGCCCACTTTCCCCACTGCTATTTGCCCTTTCCCTAGAGCCTTTAGCTGAACAAATCTGACAACATCCCCAGGTGGTGGGAATCAAGATAGGATCCCAGACCCATAAACTTTCACTATACGCCGATGACTCAATAATCTACCTGGGTGACCCAATTGGCTCCCTTCCCCACCTTATGGAAATCCTGAACCAATTCAGTATAATAGCGGGGTATAAAATTAACCCTTCGAAGTCTGAGGCGATATGGTTGAGTGGGCGTCCTCCACCTGAATTAGTCTCACTTCCAGTTCATGTGGGCCCCAAATAACACAATAAGATATCTAGGAATAAGGGTTTCCGCAGATATTTCTCAACTTTTCCCTGCTAATTACCACAGACTCAGAGATTCTATCAGGCAGGACTTGGGTAGGTGGGAACTGCTCTCTTTGACCCTTTTAGGTAGGGTACACACTATTAAAATGAACGTGTTGCCTCGTTTACTTTTCCTATTTCAGACTCTGCCGATTACCCCTCCCAAATTGTTTTTCAAAGAAATTGACTATCTAATAACAAGTTTTATATGGAACGGTAAAAAGTCCCGGCTAAGAAAGACACTCCTGTGTAGTAGGCGGGAGCGAGGAGGGTTGGGTCTGCCAGATATCAAAAATTACTACTTTTCGGCACAGGCTCCCTGGCTCTCTGCCTGGGCGAAGCAGAGGGTGGATAACAGATGGTACACTATGGAATTAGAACAAGCCCTAAAGACAGCAATTTGGACCCTTCCTACAGCCTCTGTTTCTCCGGGCGTGGTGAGCAAGGTGAAGAATCCTTGGACTAGATATACCCTGCAGGTATTACTTATGTTACGTAAACGGCTGGGAGTCCCTGGAGGGTTGGGCCTGCTGTCTCTTATTCGCCATCATGAATCATTTGGCCCCCCCCTAGTTTGGATGCAGTATATGGATTTTGGGAGCGCCAGGGCCTCACAAGGTTTACCATCTCCTGGAAGGGGGTATTTGCACTACATTCCAACAATTAAGCTTAAAATATGACTTTAGAAAAGACCATTTTCGTTTTTTGCAAGTAAGGCATTTTATTCAGCAGTCCTCCCATGTACAGCAGTTGTTAAGGCCCCTGACAGACTTGGAGCAGCTCATTTACAGTTGGATTACCTTAAAAGTTAAGATGAAACCCATCTCCCAAACCTACAAGCTTTGTTAGATCAACATTCGGGACTAATCGAGGTGGCCAAGATTAGATGGGAAAGGGAATCAAACTTGCATATAGAGTATTCAGAGTGGCAGAGGGCTCTCTCCCAAAGTTGGCACATTACAGCTTCACCTACATGGGGTGAATTCCATTGGAAGATCCTGATGCGCTTTTTTAGAATCTCCATGACTACTCAGCATTTTAATCCAAACTATACGAATAAATGTTGGAGGGGGTGTTGGGAGGTAGGTTCCCATTATCATATTTTCTGGGGATGTCCAGAGCTTGGCAGCTTCTGGCCGCGGGTACATGTACAGATCCAGAGAATTCTGGGGGTCTCCTTACTGGGAACTTTTGAAGCCTTGTGTCTAGGACTTCAAAACAAGGAACAGTTTAAACTTTCTAGGCCTTGGAGGAAACTATACCACTCCTTTAGATTGGCCGCTTTAAAAAGCATCACAATTCGCTGGTGCTCTACAGACCTACCTACTCTTCAGACCTGGAGAGACAAGGTTAACAAGATTGAACAGATGGAAAAAATTACAGCAGCTTTGAGGTTTGTGGAGAGATTTGGGATGGTGTGGAAAGACTGGTACGAGAAAGGCTCCCCGTCACAGATCTGAGTCCATATGGGAAGGGTAGAAGGGGCAAAGAATTAGAATTAACATAAAATAGATGAGTTCGATACACACACTCAATCAGTTAGCTAGCTATTTATTTAGTTAATTAATTAGTTATAATATTTAATTTTCTTGTTCTGAAATAGTGTTGGTCAGTCACATGGCCCATGGCCACGATCTATTAAATGTGTTTCCAGGTTTTTTCTTTTACTCTGGAAGGTGTATTGTTACAGGCAGAGGAGTTTGGGCTAAGAATGGAGTTAAATAAGCCACAACGAGGATAATTCAAAATATGTGTGAACAAAAGAAAATGAACTGTAGAATGTTTGTTTTTTGACTATACCAATGTGGACATTTGTGGTCCGTATCTAGAGACTCTGTTCACAGACCACACAAAAAAGAAAATGGATATTATAAGAATTCCTCTAGACGTATAAGATAATTAATACGATTTGTACTACTTGTTGAATATGGTAACAGATTGACTGTTATGTCACGCTGATATATTTTCTGTGCATCAATAAAAATTAAGTAGCAAAAAAAAAAAAAATAAATGCTTGGATGCATAGCCAAGGGATAACCATAAGGAGCTGTGAGGTGCTCCTTCTGCTGTACAATAGCCTGGTTAAACCACACCTTAAATATATTGTGCAGTTTTGGTGTCCCTACTTAGAAGAACATTGCATTAGTGGAGAGGGTGCAGAGGAGAGTGACCAGGAATGTACTGGGGCTAGGAGAAAGGCCCTATGTGGAGAGACTGGGGGAGCTCAACCTGTACTCTGAGAAGGAACAGGGGGAATATAATAGAGGTCTTCAAGTATCTCAAGGGAATAAATAGGGGTAAGCCTTGAGGGGGTCTTTCAGCTGAGGAAGGTAGGGGCCACCAGGGGACACTCAATGGAGCTGGACGAGGGGAGGCTGAGGGGGCAACAAGGAGGCACTACTTCACTGAGAGAGTGGTGGAGCCCTGGAATGTGCTGCCTGGGGAACTGGTGGCTGCTACAGCTGTGGAGGGGTTCAAGACAGGCTGGGATAGGTATAGAGGGAGGGTGCATACCGGAGCCCTGCTAGGAAATGGAGGACCGGGGCTACAAATGGTGCCCTGGGAAGGCATTGACCATCAAGCAGACTCTATAGACCATAGGGCCTAATCTGTTGGCTTCATATTATGTTAGTATGTATCACACTATACTTGTTACCTGATGTGGAACCAATTAATGAACATCCGCTCACTGATGTTATCCAAGATTTTAGTAAATAAAAATAAATACCACCTACCAGTGAATGGCAAAACCCTGGCTCAGTCTCCCCCAGTTTAACCAGGAGAGACTCACTAAGCTGAAAGCTTGTTTATAGGTGCAACCTGGGAGCACAGGGAAGTCAAGTGACTTGCTCAGGATCACACAGTATGCATGTGGGGGCTGTGGGATTCAAACCCAGGTCTCCAGATTTTCAGCTCAGAGCCTTAAACCTGTGCGCTATACTGCCTCCCCTGGAAGTATCCAAGGGATTCTTAATTTGAAACACCCAGTCAGGAGTTCTGCTCCTCCCTGGGACCACTCTTGCCACTTTTTCAGAGAACCATAACCCATTCCTTTTCCTTCAGATTTTGCATACTTGTTTGAGGCAAAGGTGCTTTGCTATAATTACATTCTCCTGTATTTTCCCTATTGTATCTCTATTCCTCCTCCATGGCATGTCTGAGACAGTCTCCCATTTCTTTAAAATCTGCCCACCTTTAGTCCAGGACCCTTCACAAAGGTAATGGCTGTCCTAGTGGTACAGCTCTGAGAATGGGAGATTATCCATATATGGACAAAAGGCTCGCACAGGTCTTCTCACTTGAGGTGCAGGCAGTGTTGGGCAACTGCACGGCTGGATCATTCATTAGGCAGCAGCAGAAGAGCTCTCCTCTGCCATCACAGTACCTGCAGCAACCGCTACAACCCTCTCCCAAGACCACATTTCCACATAAGCGAAAAGCTCAAACTCAAGTTCATGGTGACTGCCAAGGGCATCCTCCTCGTGCTGGGCCTCATGGCGGTGAGCATCAGCCAGGTACAGTGGGCCAGGCTTCACTCCTGATCTCTCCAAGTCTTCATAAGATACTCATAGACCGTGTCTGTCTGACCCCAGAATAAAGAACTCCATAACTTGGTGGACTCTTAACCTCCCAGCCTCTTCAAGAGAGTCTGTAAGGGATATGCAGCAGCTCAATTGTAATGACAGACGCCAGTCTCACCAGTTGAAGCACTGTATTTGGCACCATTTCAGTGCAGGCACCTGTACATTGCTGGAAAGGAAGCTGCCAATCAACGTCCTGTAGATAAAGGCTGTGCTCAAATTGTTGCTGTCCTTCAGGAGCAGGATACGCAACAGGCATGTGCTGCTGTGTTCTGACAGTGACGGTGGCCTGTATGAGGAAATGGGGAGGTACCTACAAGAAAGTGACAGCGATTGACGCATACAAGCTAGGAAGATGAGTCCGAAATCCCTTTCAGCAGTTTATCTTGCAAGGTCACTGAACATGCAAGCAAGACTGGCTCTGCCACTCAATACTTCAGGGGTTGGGGTAGGGGTGAAGTTAAATTGGGAAATGTTTAACATGATTTGCAGCCAGTGTGGCACTCTGTCAGATTTAATGGCTGCAAAGGCAAAGTCACCTTGCTACTTCAGCAGCTTCTGGGTACCCCAGTTGCCAGGAGTAGACTGTCTATCCCTGCTGTGACCAGATAATCTTGTATATGCATTTCTGCCATGGGTAATGATCCCCAAGTCCTCAATCTACCAAGGGGGAATGCTGCCTGATGGCTCAGCAGAAGCGCCATGCGCTTCCATGATGGACCATTTGGGTTCAGGAGCAGACCTGGGAAGTTGATTGGGGGAGCGCTGAGTAGTGTTGCTGCATGGCAGCGCTCCCAGTCAGATGAGGGGAAACGTCCTGGTTCTGACCTTGTAGTTACTCCTGTGGTAAGCCAGAGTAGCTTGTCTCTTTCGCGGGACATTGCTCCATGTGGCTGAGGTGGCGTGCATGAAGACACCTGCCCTGCGCGAGGGGGGTTGGGAGAACCCAGAACAAACATTGTAACCAAACCTGTGAATGACTGCAGTGATGCTCTCTGGTCCCTCCTCATCTGGATCCCTGTTCAAACATGAAGTCTTGCTGTATTCAGACATAATGCAGTTAGCCCCAGCACTTGAACTGCCCCGGAGAGGAAAGAGTTAACTCTATGCAGAAGCATAGAACTTTGAGCTCGAAGCTCTGTTTTCAAACCTCTGTCTGTGGTACTTCCAGTGTAACTGTCAGATTCTTTACTCCGCCTAATAGTGAAGTTGCTCCAGAGATTTCCTCTGCTTGGTTCGGTAAAAGTAAAATAAAGCATTCAGTTTCACCGCATATTTTTATTTTCCGATTTCCAGTCTCTGCCTACGGTACAGGTAGTATGTAGATAGGTACTAGCTGTTTATATTTTGCTAAAAAGAGTGAAAATTGTCTGTCTTTGATTTCTTTCCCGTCGGTCTGGAACGGAACCAACTTTGTAACATTTTTCTCTTTCCGGGATTAGTGTGGTGTTCCAGTACCGATCAGTTTCAAAAGAACCGGACTTTTGCTGGTTCTTTTAAAAAGCCCGTGCCACGGTTTGTAACCGATCGGTTGCTTTATTACCTGGCTTGAAAGCTTCTATAGGGTAATTTGTTAGGTTGGCCATGTCTGAGAAGCCCAAGAAGAAAACTGGTCCCACTGGATTTCAACACTGTACTGAGTGTTGGGAGGCCTTTGCTAAGGCTGACCCCCGCCTCATCTGTGTTTATTGTGTATTGTCTGGGGTTTGACCACCTCAAGTCAGACTGCCAAATCTGTAAGAACTTTCCTAAAACCACTCTAGATAAGACTGAGGTAGGCTGAAGGAAAAGGAGGCCGAGAAGTCCATAGATCCGGATGGCCATCCCAGTTCGGTTGTGGCCGAACCTGTGGAGGTGCCAACTGACCTAGGCAATACCTCCTCGGGCAAAAGGAGAGTCGATCCCGAGGGATCGGTTCCATCAAAGAAAAAGTGCAAGTCTGCTGGTTCGGATCCTGTATCCCACACTCCAACCGCGGAAGAAATAGCCAAAGCGATTAGTATTATCCTATTGCTTAGACCAGTTCCGTCTGAATTGATACCGCCGGTTTGGCACTCGGTTTGGTCGGATCAGTCTCCTCCGGATTATGACCCAGATGCTTATTATGAGGAGTGGGAGGGAGACTGAGACTATCATGGTGGTGGTGGTGGTGGTGGTCTGGATGTGCCCATTGAACCAGACATCTCCCCAGACAGGTGCTCTGGTGTCTCTCCTCCCAGGCTCTGAGTCCCCTTCACACTTTTTGTTCTACAAAAAGGTGGCACAAACCCTACAGCTTCCCTTGGTTGAAGCAGCAGAGGAGGAAGAGCCTGATTTTTGTGGAAATGGACATCCCAGAGTCCAAAAAGCTGTTTATCCCTATTCATAAACCTTTGGGGAAAGAGACATAAAATGTTACAAACCCCCTAATTCAGTGTCTCCTGTGGATAAGAGAATGGACAGGAGGTATTCGTTATCAGGCTCAGCTGTGGAGTTCCTTTATAGTCATTGCAGCCATGTTGGGGTAGTGCAGGCTGCAGCCTGTGACGGGGCTAACATTCCTTTGGCCCCCCCTCTCCCCGATAAGGACTCCAGGAAAGTGGATGCCATGGCCAAGAAACGGTATTTGGCATCCTCTTTGGGACTCAGGCAGGCTACTTATATGGCCTACACAGCCAGGTACCAGCAATCCAGATGGGACACTGTTCTGGAACTGGCTAAACTGGCCTCTCCCCAGCTAGCCAAGGAGCTGGAGGTGGTGGCTGCTGATGGAATTGAGGCATCCAAAATGCAGTTTCATGCTGCTGTGGACTCCAGTGATGTGGCATCTAGAGTCATGGCTACATCTGTGTCTTTCAGAAGACATGCTTGGCTCAGATGTGCTAGCCTTTCACAGGATACCCAGACTAAGGCCATGGATTTTCCTGTAGTAGGTAACACTCTGTTTGGGGAGCAGACAGAGGCTTACATGAAGAAAATGGATGAATATAGGACCACGTACAGGAGTGCACAGGCCACGGAAGGCAGGCCACTTCACATAAGCAGCAGTTTAGGGGCAGGCCCTTTCAAAGGCCTTTTTACCAAGCCCAGGCCTCCTCTCCCTTCCCACACAGAGGGTTCTTCAGAGGGAGGGGTAGGAGGGGGATGAGCAGAGCAGCTCCCTCCTCCTCTCAGTCTAAGGCTCCTACCAAGCAGACACCCTGATGTGTCAGCCCGGGTTGACTGCCCATTTCCGGCTTACTACTTCCAGGCCTAGAAGTCTGTGAGCTCAGACAAGTGGATCCTGGAAGCAGTAAGCCAGGGACTGGCCCTCAACTTCAAAAAATTTCTAAAAGAAGGGCCAGGTCTTTTCCACCTGCATCAGTCTCAGAAACCCTTTCCCTAGAGGCAGAGGTTTCCTTTCTTCTAGCTCTCTGAGCTATAGAGAAGGTTCCTACTTGGCACAAGGGAAAAGGACTGTATTCCAGGTACTTCCTTACCCCCAAAGAAAACAGGGTAGTGGCGACCCATCCTAGACCTAAGGTATCTGAATAAACACATTTCAAAGCCCAAATTCAAAATGGTAACTCTGGGAAGAATCATTCCCTCTCTAAGGCCATGGGATTGGCTAGCATCTCTGGACCTCAAGGATACCTACTTCCATATTCCTATCAGGTGCTCCCACAGAAAATAACTCTGGTTCAAGTTGCCTTCAGGCCACTACCAATTCAGAGCCATGCCATTCGGTCTAACATCAGCTCAAAGGGTGTTGACAAAGTTCCTTGCAGAGTGGTGGCTTACCTTGGAAGACAGTATCACCATCTTTCCGTATCTGGACGACAGGCTGCTAGTGGGTCAGTCTCGTTTACAGGTCAAGTCAGCTCTTCAAACTACCCAGGACCTACCCAGCTCCTTGGGTTTTCTTCTCAGTCTTCCAAAGTCTGTACTCGAACCAGTTTAACATCTCACCTTCATAGGCATAGAGTTGAACACTGTACAAGCAAAAGCCTTCCTTCCCCTGGCAATGATAAAGGCCCTAGTGGATCTCGCTTCCTACTTTTGACCTCTGGTCTCCTGCCTAGCAAGACAGTTCCTCCAGCTCCTGGGCCACATGGCAGCTTCCACGGCAGTGGTGCAGGGAGCAAGGTTCCAGATGAGGGACATTCAGTTTCATCTGGGTCTTTTTGGTCTCAGAAGAAGGATTCACTTACCAAACTGATTCCAGTGACTCAGACTCTGGTCCAAGCTCTCCAGTGGTGGCTGGACCAGGACAACCTCAGACAAGGAGTTCCATTTCTTCAAGTCCCATCTGTAGTTTTAACTACGTATGCTTCTCTCCTGGGGTGGGGAGCCCACCTGGGTGCCCTGACTGCTCAGTGGCTCTGGTCTCCACAAGAGTCTCTCCTTTGTATCAATCTTCTGGTACTCAGGACAGTTTTCCTAGCCCTGCAGAGCTTCTCGGATTCAGTCAAGGGCAAGGTGGTCCAAGTGAGAACAGACACCACCACCACAATGTGGTACATCAACAAGCAGGGAGGCACTCGGTCCTTGGCCTTGTGCACAGAAACCATGAAGCTGTGGTCTCTGGCCTGTTCTCTTCAGACTTCTCTGGTAGCAGTTCACCTTCCAGGGAAGGACAACATACTAGCAGATGCTCTGAGCAGAAAATCACAGGAACACCACAAATGGTCCCTGGATCCTCACATACTGAATGTCATCTTCTCCAGGTGGGGCAGTCCAGAGATGGATATCTTTGCAGCACTGGACAATCATCAAATTCCTCTTGTTTTGTTGCAGACCTCCAGTCCTGGGGACGGTTCCCCAGGATGTTTCTTTTTGGACTGGAAGGGCAGGTTTCTCCATGCCTTCCCTCTGCTGTTCAGAGTTCTGATCAGGACTCAACCCTGCATAGTGATACTAGTGGCTCCAGATTGGGCCAGACAGCCTTGGTATCCTCTACTGCTGTCCTTGTCAGTGTCACGTCCCCTGTCTCTGCCCAGGACATACAATCTTCTGTCCTCCCGGGGCAGATCTGGTACCCCAATCTTCACTCTCTCCATCTTAAGGCCCGGCTCTTGAAGAGTTAAAATGTGCAGCTCTTCGTCTCTCAGGGAGTTCTGGATATTCTGAAGGTCTCTAGAAAACCTTCCACTAGAAAAACTTACAACTCCAGATGGAGAAGGTTCAGTATTTGGTGCTATCAGAAAGGCATCCTGCCTGATTCTGCAGACATTTTCACAACCTTAGACTATCTGGTTCATCTCAATGGTTTAGGCCTTAGGCCTGCCACACTGAATGTTCATCTAGCAGCTGTCTGCATTCCTCTCAGCAGGGAAATTCTCTTCCCTGGCATCTCACCCTGTTTTCAGAAAGTTTTTCAAAGGTCTGGTTCACAGTAACTTTCCCTTTATGGAGCCCACTCCGCCTTGGGATAGTAATGTCTGCATAGCTCAGTTAATGTAGCCACCCTTTGAACCTCTGGCTTTGGCCAAATTGAAGTACTTGACGTGGAAAACTGTGTTTCTGGTAGCTATTACTTCTGCCAGGGGGATTTAGTGAGTTAAAGGCTCTGTCAGTGGAACCTGACTTCATCTCCTTCCATAGGGACAAAGTAGTCCTCAGAACCAATAGGGGGTTCTTGCCCAAAGTGGTTTCAGATTTTCATCTGAACCAGTCTACCTCTCCCTGTGTTTTTTCACTGACCATTCTTCAGGTGAAAGAAGGTTACACAGTCTGGACGTTAAGAGGGCCCTTAGCTACCACATTGAGCTTACTAAGGCACATAGAAATGACTGTCTTCAATTGTTTTTCACTTATGGTGAAGTGGGAAAGGGTAAGCCTGCCACTAACAGAACTATTGCCAGGTGGATTGTTTCTAGGGACATGGATATGTTCGTTCACACTGTCTGGCAGGTTCTTTGCTGCTTTAAATCTTGCCAGAAGGTCTTCAGGCTGGCTCCTCCCACCCACCTGGGTGGTAAAACTCTCTGCTCCGCCCCATGACGCCAGATCTTCATTACTGCTTGGAAGCTCAGGTTCCCCCCTTAACGCTCTGCGTATAGACTGGATCCTAATTCTTGATTTGCTAACCAATTCTTAATTTCAAGACTTGGTCAAATTACCTCGCCGCGATGGACAAACAGACTCCCGGTTTTCGGTGGTGCCTATGTGGGCAGAAAATGTCCAGGACTGATCCGCACTCCACGTGCGTCTGCTGCCTCTGCCTAGATCATGACCCGCAGGCCTGCGAGTTGTGCTGTTCGTTTTCGGCCAACGTCCTGGAAGACCGCTGCCTGGTTACAGCTTGGGCGCCCCGAGAAGTGCTACCTGCTGGTGAAGTCCAAGGAGGCCTGTTGGGCGGTGTCCAGTGGCTGGCTCGGCTGAGCAACTCAAGCAGATGATCGCCCTCGAGGAGGAGGCGGCCCAGGTCGCATCTTCATCTTCCTCGTTCGCTGCATTTATCCTGCTCTCTTTGGGATCCTCCTACACAGCTTCTTTTAAGGAGCTTTGCCAGTCCCTTTCCACGGAGGGAGAGGGGCCATCGGGACACTCTTCTTGGTCAAGAAAGAAGGACTAGAAGGGTAAGTCCCACCGTTGACGTTCGTGGGAGAGGTCACTTTCCCTGGACAGTAGACACTCTACTTCGGTCGAGGTTGCGGCTGAGTCCGCTGGCTCCACGGTGTCCCCGTCAGGTCAGCCGGCCGAGACACCTGTCGACGCGGTCGAGATTTTTCTCGACCCGTCGGACGGGCTGTCGACTGGTGAAGCAGACCACCCTTCTTCACCGGTTCCCCCCGGTGGAGACTGAGGACTTGCCTGCGCCTCCCGTGCCGGAGTCCCTGGTCAAGGCTTCTGAGCCAAGGGAAGAGCGGGTGTTCCCCACCCCTTCCCAGACCCGCCCTCGGAAACACCGAGGGTCTCTGTCTTGGACCTCGTCTCAGTCCAGCTGATCCCGCTGACGTCGGCAGTCTCTGTCTCGGCACCGAGGTAAGCGGCAGTGCCGCTCGTCCTCGTCTTCCTCCTCAGAAGAGGAGACGCTGTGGTGCAAATTGCGTTGATTCTACGAGGACCTAATGTGGCAGCAGTAACTTCTGCCGGAAACAAGCAGACGCCATCACCCGAATGGCCGAAACAACCCCTCGCCGTAGTCGAGGTGCCCAAGCCTGGGCCAGTTGTTCAGCCAAAACCAGCTGCCCCACCGATTGTGGTGGAACCTCCGCCTCCACAACCGAAATCGGGGGCGCCAACCAAGGACTCTTGGTCGAGTCAGGGTTTGCCCCCACAGGTTGTCGGTCATCCTCACTCCCTACTGTCCTCAGCAGGTGGAGGGTGGCTCAGGCCCCAGGCAGCTCTTCGCAGACTCTTCAGCGTCCGACTCCTCCCTGTTTTTCCAGGCCGCTTGACCTGGAATCCTCGGGGGCAGTCGATGGACAAGAGCCCATCGTCCATTACGGGTCTGCTATTGACCGATGCGCCTCTGATGGGTTGGGGTGGCCATCTGGCGGAGCACAGAGCGCACGGCCTCTGGTCCGCTCGCGAGTCCCGATGTCACATGGACCTGCTGGAGCTCGAGGGTCTGCCCATTCTCACCGCCTCGCACTATTTCTACAGGGTCAAGTGGTGCAGGTCCAGACAGACAATACCATGACCATGTACTGTCTAAACCGCCAGGACGGGACGCGCTCAATGCATCTGTGCAAGGCACCTGTCCGCATTTGGTCACTCGTGCGCAGCCTGGAGGTGGATCTGCTTGCCATCCATGTGACCGGAGCTTCCAACATTCTGGCCGATGCCCTAAGCCGGATAGGGGCTGTGTCCCACGAGTGGTCTCTCCTGCTGGAGGTAGTACAAGATCTGTTCTCCCAGTGGGGTATGCCTCAGGTGGACCTGTTTGCTTCCAGGGAGAATGCGAAGCTGAGACTGTTTCATGCCCGCCCCCCCTCGGCAGGGCTTGCTGCAGGGGATGCCTTCTCGAGGCCATTGACCCTGGGCCTCTTCTACGCCTTTCCCCCATTTCCCTTGATCCACAAGGTGCTTCTCAAGGTGAGGAGGGAGAAGGCGCAGGTGATTCTGGTATGCCCAGACTGGCACCGCCAGTTCTGGTATCCAGATCTCCTCAGCCTCGGCTCCAGGCTCCCAAGGCGGCTTTCAGCCCACCTGGACCTGATCTCAGACAATCGGCGGAAGGTATTCCATCTGGACCTTCAATCCCTGCACCTGACGGCCTGGTTCCTGAGTGGCTAGAGTTCCATGCCTTGGGTCTTTCTGACGAAGTCCTCAACATTTTTGAGGCGTCCTGTGAGGAGTCGACCAGAAAATGCTATGCCTTCAAATGGAAGAGGTTCTTTATTTGCTGCCAGGGCAAGGGCCTGGACCCTTCCTCCTGTTCCTTGGCAAGCATTCTGGACTAGCTGTGGTCACTTTCTCAGCAAGGGCTTCGGTCGACCCTTAAAGTGCACCTGGCAGCTCTTTCCGCTTACCAGGCGTGGGCTGGGAAGCAGTCGGTGGCGCAGGAGAAGGTGGTAGGGCGTTTTTTCAAAGGCCTTGATCACATATCCCCTCCGGTGCAAGAACCTCCACCTCCGTGGGATCTACTGCTGGTATTGGCTAAGCTCACGGGCAAGCCATTCGAACCGATGCACAGGTGTGACATCTCTCACTTGTCGTGGAAGACCGCCTTCTTGGTGGCTATCACGTCAGCCAGAAGTATGGGAGCGCTCCAGGCACTTTCCAGAGAGTCTCCTTATCTGGTCTTCCACAGGGACACGGTTGTCCTGCGCCCCACCCGAAATTCCTTCCGAAGGTGGTGTCTGAGTTTCACCTTAACCAGGTGTTGACTCTGCCGGTGTTCTACCCCAGTCACACCTCTGAGTCCGAATATAGGCTCCATACTTTGGACCCTAGAAGAGCGCTCGTTTACTATAAGGAGCGGACGGCTGAAGTTCATGGAGAGGTTCGCCAGCTGTTTGTCACCTACGCTGAAGCTGCAGCTGGCAGACCTGCAGCCAAGTGGACAATAGGCAGATGGGTCACTTCCTACATAGATCTCTGCTATAAGTTGGCAGGCATGGAGCCTCCCAGAGGGATAAGAGCTCATTCTACCCATCATACCGCTGCATCGGTGGCTGCTTCCAGGGATGTCCCTCCAGGAAATCTGCAGGGCTGCTACCTGAAAGTCAGCACACACCTTCATCACCCACTACCACATCGACCTTTAGTCACGCCGGGATGCTGGTTTTGGGGCCTCTGTTTTCCAGTCTTTATTTCCTAAGTAGGTGGTGTGCGCCTTGCCTCCCTCTTCCTGGAGAACTGCTAGGAGTCTGCCAGACGGTATGGATGAACAAAATATCCATGTTCCTAGAAATACAGGATGCTCACCTGTAACAGGAGTTCTAGGAATGGTATATGTTGTTCATCCACACGACCTACCCGGCCTCCCCGGCTTCGACGCACAACCTGGCTTCCAGTGGGCTAGATCTGGTGTCATGGGGCGGAGCCGAGAGTCTTACCACCCGGGTGGGTGGAAGGAGCCAGCTTGAAGACCTTCCGGCAAGATTTAAAGCAGCAAGGAACCTGCCAGACAGTGTGGATGAACAACATATACCATTCCTAGAACTCCTGTTACAGGTGAGTAACCTATATTTCTTGTATACAATTCTGTTATGACTAGTTGGGTAGGATGCCCCCCTCAGGCCTGAGGGCTCACTCTACCAGGGGTTCAGCTGCTTCTCTAGCTGCAGCCGGAAAGATAACCTTTGTTGGAGATCTTTAAAGCAGCCGTGAGGTAAACAGTACACACTTTCATCAAGCATTACTCCCTGGACATCCAGGCTAGGAGTGATGCTAGGTTTGGTACAACAGTACTGCAGAACGTCTTCCCAAAGTAGGTTCTGCATTTCCTCCTCTGTAGGGAACTGCTTGGTAGTCTAAATACAGCAAGACTTCATGTTTGAAGATAAAATTACTCACCATAGTAGTGTTTGTTCTAATGGAGTCTTGCTGTATTCAGACCTTCTCTCCTCTCAGAACCTGGTTTTGGGAAGTGGGCTGGCTGGTACAGTGTAGCACCTCAGGGATGTACCTTGTACCCTCCCTCTTGGGTGGGGTAGATGTTATTTTTTTCTGGTGTTTTACTAAATATTGTCACTACCTTTCCTTCTTGGGTTCTCAACTTGAGTCTTTTGGGGCCCAAGAAGATGTATTTTGCCCTTTGGCTATATTTTGAACAATTTCCATACTTTAGTTACTAGTTAGCTCATAAGAATCTGACTGTTACTGGGAAGTACCACAGAGGTTTGAAATCCGAGCTCTAGCTCAACGTTCTATACTTCTGAATAGAGTTGACTCTTTCCTCCATGGCAGTTCAAGTGCTGGGGCTAACTACATTATGTCTGAATACAGCAAGACTCCATTAGAAGAAACATTACTATGATGAGCAGTTTTTTCTTAGAGGGACGAAGGGGAGTGGCAATTGGGACTGGGGATACTGGATTGAAGCCTGAAGCACGCAGAGGTGGCCTTGGCCAGAAAGCTTGGTGGAGGTGAGCTATAAAGGGAACTGGCAACCTTGATACTTAGTCGCAGAGTGGCCCGCAAATGAGCATGGTATTTGGGAGTAGTCCATCTGGCCTTATGAGAACCAACCCAGCTTTCATGCTGGCTCTTCTTAGCCAAGGCTCAGTCATTCACCCAGACCCTCAGAAGTTTCAACTCTCAGCCTGGCTCCTGAGTGTAGAAGATGGCATGAAGACTACTCCAGAGGTGTAGTCAACATCCTTTTGCACCCCAGGAAGTCTCTTAGTAGTAAGACCTACGGTAGAGTCTGGGAAGTGTCCTGTTCCTGGTGTTCTCCATTAGGGATCAGGCACATGGCCACCTCTGTCCAGTAATTTGGAGTTTTTGTAGTAGGGTCTAGAAAAAGGGTTGCTTATTTTCCTCAGAGTTCAGGTAGCTTTACTTTTTGTAGTCCATGGCTGTGTAGGGTCATAACCTCTGGTGCCACCCAGGCTTCATTAAAGGGAATGGTTACTTACAGCCAGCAATTTATACAGGCCCCTTACCACAGGATTTAGCCCTGGGTGAGTAAAGGTTGGAGCATCCGTTTCTGTAAAATACGCAACATTTTATAAACTCCAACCCCCACCCCCTGACCCTGAAGCACCGTGCCATCTTTTCCAGGAGCGGTCTCATAGTAATCAGGCTGGTCTATCCTGGTGACGTCCATGCCTGACATATGTTTGTTTCAGATGTTTTACCAGGAAAGGCATACTAAGCTGGTAGCTGCTCTTTTCTGGATGTGCCCTGGTAGTAGGGGAAAGGGGAGAACTGCATTACAAGCATGAACGTATATCAGATCTATACCCCATGGCTGATAGTGCACATAGTGTGCACCTTTGGCAAACGGTTTCCCTTAAACCTACCCGGAATCACTGCCTCCATGACTGGGTCTGTTGCCTAGGCTCGCTCTAAGAATTTGAAAGAACTGCAGTTCCGTTCCCTTGAGCCCTCAAGATTTTTGAGACAAACTCAAATTGTTTCTGCAAAAGTGACTTGTTTTACTTGGCCCCTCAGGGAAGAAGGCTGGCCCCAGCTTAATCGTTCCTTGGCAAAGTGGCTTGGTGCTGCCATTAGACTGGTGTAGTCATCAAGAGGGCTGTCTGCCTTTTGGGACGCACAGCTCACTCCACTAGTGCCATGACTTCCTTTTACTTTGAGCAGGCCTCTGCTGCCCTGAAGACATTTGCAAAGTTACTACGTGGGCCTCTGTCTGCCTGGTTGTGCTAATCTCTGCCATTGCTGAGCGCTGTGATTAGGGGACTGCTTCTTAGGGTCCATACCTTTCTGATTGTCCATTAGAGTTAAAACATAAAGGAGAATTATGTCGTTACCAGTAATTATGGTTATGTGTAGACTTTGTCCATGGGTAGGTAGATTCACAGATTCATACATGTAATGGCAGAAAAGGACCTTCCTGGCCTGTCAAGTCTGCTCATCTTCCCTCTTCCCTCTTCTCCCCATTGACCCCCTTCCTCCCCTTGGCAACCCCTTATGGTTGTTCCTGGCCTTTTGAAGCCCTCCACTGTACTGGCCCTCACCACCACCTCAGTCAGTCCGTTCCAGGGTTCAACCACACTGTCTGTGTTGTGATACTTCCTAATGTTTCCCCGAAAACTCCCCCCTCACCTTCAGTCCATGCCCCCTAGTTCTTTTTATCTACCTTACCTGAAAATAAGCCCCCCTCCCTTTGTAGATCCCTTTCATGTACTTAAATGTTTTGATTATGGCCCCTCTCTCTCCCCTCTCGTCTCCAGAGGATACAGATCCAGCTCCTTCAGTCTCTCTTCCTATGTCATCCCACTTAACCCTTGTACCATTTTAGTGGCCTTTCTCTGCACCCTTTCCATGCCATGTGTCTTTTCGTAGATGGCGCCTCCAGAGCTGTACCCCATAATCCAGGTGTGGCCTCACCATGGAACTGTAGAGTGGAATAAACATCTCCAGTCTTCTGCTGGTTATCCCTCTCCCTATGCATGCCAGCATCCTGTTAGCTTTGCCCACTGCCTTGCTGCACTGGGTCTTCACCCTTAGGTAATCCATGATTATAACTCCTGGAACCTTCTCCTGCCTGGTTGCAGGCAGTATCTCCACCCCCTCCCCCTTTAATGTTTGTGATATTTGGATTCCTTCTCCCCAAGTGCATCACTGCATTTCCTGGCATTGAATTTTAGCTGCTATGTTTCTGACCATCCTTTCAGTAAGCTTAGATCATTCTTCATTAAATCCCTCCCCCTGTGTCCACCCTGTTGCCGAGTTTTGTCACCAGTGAAAAGGCAGTCCTTCCTTGAAGCCCCTCTGCTATGTCACTGACGTAGATGTTCAACAGTGGGCCCCAGCACCAACCCCTTGGGGACACCACTCATGACCCCTGTCTCCCCAGAGTGCACCCTATTGACCACCACCCTTTGGCCTCTACCAGTCAGCCAACTCTCCACCCATCTTGTTGTTTTCTGCCCCACCCCTAGACTCCCCAACTTATTTGCCAGTCTTACGTGGGGCAGCGTGTCAGAGGCCTTCCCGAAGTCCAGGTAGGCCACGTCCATTGCCCCACCATGTAGTTTGTTGTAAAAAAAAAAAATTGGATTTTGTGCTATTTTTTGCCAATGATAAAAAATGAAAAGGTATCTGTAAATGTAACGCCACTCATTTTGTAGATCTTTTTTGTGCAGAAGAACTTTCATGTTCACAGTACCATGCTGTCATTTTTCGTGTTTATTTGCATTTGACTGTGGTTAGTACTGTTACTGTGGCCGAACGTTCTAAATGAGTTCCAAACCTTTTGTGACATACCCAGCTGGCCAAGATATCCATTGTGACATGCCCAACTGTGAAGATAAAAGTGATCTCACATGTGGTCTTTGAGATATGTTATCTTCCTGAAAAGAGGCGCACATACACGTTGTATAAAGACAGTTTTGTTTCTTATGTGGTCTTATCCTAGGCTCAGAATGTTGTACAGAGAAATTGTAATGAATGCAGTAAACATAAATACAGCAAACATTTGCCAAAGAATTCTCTAGATATAATTTATTGAATATTTTTAACCAGGTATGCCCACCGGAACTCTAAAAAGACCCTCTTTCAGGGGTGACCGAGTTCATTACACAGAAGGCCAACCAATATAGATTTTACAGATGTCTGACACTTCATGGTGTAATAAACTAGTTGTGCTAACAGGACATACCATAACAAGAAACAGCGTACACAAGGCAGGATTTTAAATAGCTGGTAAAGCATTGCAAAATGGGGTCATGCTACCAGTTCCAAAAATGCATAGCAGTAGACTGCTAACCATTTTTCCAGTGAATCTATGGCACAGTAGACGGAATTAATAAAATTATATGTATTTTTAAATTTTTTTTAACCATTCTGTGCCAAGTGCTATGCATTTTTAAAGCTGATTAGCACTTTCACGTGTAAAATTACCAAAACTCAAATGTTTTTGGTTTAATACCCTGCAAGGATGATGCACGCCATAACAAGAAAGTGTACACAAGTATAATACATACCATAAGCAAAAAATATGTTCAAAAGGTACAGGAGATTAGTTCACAGGTTGGATCGTAATAGACAGGATAGTAACACAATATTAGACCAGCATACCAGATGCCTATTCCATCAAAAATGCAAAACAAGTACAGTGGGAGGGCCACTGCCACTATATGTAAAACCGAATGCATTGAGGAGTGGCAGCAGCTCCAGGTCAGCGACAGAGCACAGACTGTTCAAGCAGGCATGCATTGAGGCCTTTATTAAAAACCTCCAAGTGAGGTGCAGTTTTGAAGGGTTGTCCAGAAATGTGTTTGTATAGAGGGTGCTGAGCTGGGAAAGGATCTCCCTCCTGCGTTCTGTCTAACTCTTGGTATTTCTAGTAGAGTGCATCCAGTGGACCTGAGCACTCTGTTCAGGCTTGAGGGACAGGGTGTCTTGGAGGCAGGGTGGAGTTGGGCCTTTCAGGATTTTGTGAGACAGAGGACGGTATGCTCTAGTTTGCCCTCTAACTATGGCCAGTTAGAGAGAAAGAAATTTAAGTATTCAGTTTAGAGTTTGAGCCAAAGGTGAGAAATTGTGTCCTGGTATATTTTGTAACAATCCACTTGTAAAGAGTCTTGAAACTTTCTCCTCCCTGATTAACTTCCTTCAGCATCGCTTTTCTTTGACATCAGTACCAGAATGGGGCTGGGGTGCGCTCATAGACTGCAATTGAGATTTTTTTTAAAAGCAGTTTTTATTCTGTTTAGTGCCGACTCTTGAGAAAGCTAAGGTCACTACTCGAACTAACAAAGTCTTTGCTTTCTCAGTCTACAAGCGATAAAGCGTTTAAAAAGTTCTCCATTGTATGGTTTAGTATTATGCCCGTGCCATTCTGGTATTTGTCGAAAATGAGCAGGCTTGGGGGCGTGGCTCTGATGGGAGGATAGCTTCCGTTTTGGACATCAGCTTCACGGAGCTCTTTTACGAGTGGATTTTTACAAAATATACCTGGACATAATTTCTACTTTTGGGCTCTAACTCTAAACTGGAGAGTAAGCAATACTGTGTGTTGGAGTGGAGGGAGAGTTTTACTGGTAGAAACCTGCTCTTTAAGTTTGAGCTCAGTGTTTCTCACAAAGTGAGCAGGGGCCTGTATTCTAAGAGTGGGAGCATTGCACTGCTGGCAATTGCTAGGCAAGATTCCTTAGTGAGGTAATTACCTAGACTTGTATATGAGACCAACCTTTTGGTGTCGGATTTAGTGAGAATCGGTGTGTACTGTGAAGGAGACTTCTTGATCAAGGTAAACACCTGGGTATTTAGTAGCCTTGACCACCACTGTTTAGTTGCCTCCCGATGTGGACAGTTTCAGGAGGTGTTGCCTTTCAACACCTAGGTGCCTGGTGCCGAAAAGGATGGCTTTAGTCTTTTTGGGATTGAGAATTGGCTTGTTTGATTTGAACCACCTTTTGAGCACCAGGAAGTCCTCAGCAAGGAGTTCACTGATAAGGGTGATATCATTTTCGAGCTCATGTACTGTATCATCAGCACAGAGCTGAAGCCGCACCCCTCCATAATGACCAGGTAAGTAGCTTACAAATAGAATAGCACTGGGCCCAGGATGAACCCTTGGGGGACGCAGTCTGTTACAGTGCATACTGCACTATAATAGTCCTGCTAATTACCAACAAATTGTTGGATAATAAGCATGGTTAGAGAGTTTTTAGGGCACCTTTAATGGCCCCACCACTGCTGGCAGAACAGATGTATACAAGTAACTCATTCCAAAGCATCGGCGTGGCCACCAGGAGTAATCTGTACCTTGACAGCTTCAGCTTGGACCATGGGACAAGACAGCAAGCCAGCATTGGTGATGCAGAGAGGGCAGATGGAGGTACATAGTTAGGAGATCTTTTAGATAGGCAGGACCCTAACCATATAGGGTCTTCTGTACCAATAAGCATATCTTGAATCTGACGCACCATGTGCAGCATTGAAATAATGACCTTTCCCATCCATGTTCCTTTAATCATTTTCGTGTCCACCACAACCTCTCCCTCAAATGCGTTTTGATGTTATGAAGTAGGGCTAATATGCATAGAGTTGACGTGGGACCTTTGTAAATGAACTTTTAGCTCAAAGGTTTTACTCCAAGAAACACAAACAACATAGAGGGTGGTTAGGACAGTCTACCTTTACATGTATTTTTATTGTTCAGACACTTGTGAAGTATTACATATACAAGTGACTGCTTGCTGTGTTTTATGCCCATTAGTAGCCCTGCAGCCCCTTTCCTAATTTGCATCGGCCAAAATAGTTTCTGGTGTTCAGTACACTTGGAGGAAAGGATATTGAGAACTTAAATATCTACAGAATCCCTTTACAAGAACATTCTTAAAACTGATCAGGTCCTTGGGCAAGCAGCCACTTCCCATGACTTGTCTGACCTAGAAACTTAGACTTTGACTGCAGGTAAGGGCTGCTTGGCCCACCTAGTCTGCCCATTTTCTTACGTACAGGATAAGCTGCAGATCCTAGTTAACCAAAAGCCTATTCTAGGAGCGTGGATATGTTGTTCATCCACACTCTTTGGCATGTTCCTTTCCCCTTTAAATCTGGACGGAAGTCTTCAAGCTGGCTGCTCCCACCCACCCGGGTGGTAAATACCTCTGCTTCGCCCCATGACGCCAGATCTTCCTTTCTGCTGGAATATTCAGGTTCCTTCATGCTACTTTAGCAATTCGCAGGCCCTGAATTCGCAACGTTGGTTTTACTGCAAATTACCTTGAAACTGAGTTCACTATTCCGATCACAGCGCATTGCATATGGAGGACGAATCGTCCCCGTATTTCGCTGGTGTCCCTGCACAGAAAATGTCGCACACAGATTTCCCACCTCTCGTGTCTGTTGCCTAGGTGTTGGTCATGACACCACTTCTTGCACCTTCTGTTTGGCCTTCCATCCCAACGTTTTGGACGACTGCAAGGCGCGCCTAAAATTGGGGAGACCAGAGCTCAAACATGCCGGTGAAATCTAAGGAGGCAAGGTGAGTGGTTTCTACGGCCGTGGGATCCGCTGAGCAGCTAGAGCAGATGGCTGCTTTTGAAGAGGAAGTGGCTCAGGCTTCGGCCAGTCGCGGGTTTTTCGTTCCTCTTAACCTTGGCTCGACTTTCGGGCTCCTTTAGGGAGTTGTGCCAGTCTGTCCCCACCAGGGGTGAGGTGCCCTCCAGCTCGCACTCCTCCTGCCCTCAGAAGAGGGATAAGGAGCCCAAGTCGTCTTCTCGAAGGAGACACTCCTGGGATCGAGAGAGGTCAGAGTCCCAGGAACATGCGGTCTCGACTTCGGTCGAGATTGCTTCCTCGGCCGCCGCCTTCACGGACCTTCTGTCTGGCCAAGGCACTGAGACCGAGGAAACAGCTGAACCAGCTGAGATTATTCTCTACCCAGTCGAGCCTTGTCGACGATTCCTATTGACTGTTCCTTAGAAAGGATGCCTGTCCTTTCCTTTCCCGACGAGGAGACGCTGCCTTTGGGTGTCCCAATCGAAGGAAAGGTGCCGGAACCTCTGTTTTCAGTCTCCAGTGTCCCCTGATTGAACAAACCGACCCAGTCTGTCTCGATCGAGGACCAGCACCCCTTTGGACGAAAAAGGGCCACAAACATTCAAAAAAGAGGCAGCGCCGCCAGTCCTCATCCTCCTCGGAGGAGGAGAGGCTTTGACAAACTCCGACGCTATGAGGACTTGATGTGGCAACAGCTGATTCTGACCGGGCAGAAGCCGTCCCTCTGGCCATTACTTGGCTCCCAGCTCCTAAGCCAACCCCTCTGGAACCGATGGCCTTTGTTCCACCGCCTGTGGGGCCAGCGCATATCCTGGCTCGGCTATTCCGGTTTCTTCACCGATTTGGTAGACCCACCACCTAAGCAGCCTCGAGGAGGGACCCGATCTCCCCCCAAGTTCTCCCATTACGGTCACCCCAACCGCCCCAGCTGATCAAGGGGACGTAGGCAGTAGGCCGTTGTACCCATACTCTTCGGATTCAGAAGACACGGGGTTACACTCTCATCCAGGAGATGAGTCGTCCGTGACCTGATTAGAGGAAGGCCCTTCCTCTTCCCAGGGCATTCTCTACTTGATCTCGGAGTCCACCGGAATGCCCCTGGAGCCCATCCAGAAAAAGGCAGAGTACCCCCTTTAGGATATCATCAAAAGGGGGGATACCCCAGCGGAGGCCTTTCCACTGGCAGAAGCCATCATTGGCCCAGCCCTTGAGCTTTGGCAGCGCCCTACTTCCTGCCCAGCTCCGTCTGCTGGAATGGCCCGCAAGTGCATGGTACCCATGGGGTCCCTGGCGGGGTTCAGAGAGCATCCTTTGGCTGAAAGCCTAGTCACTGCCTCTGTGTTCAGACGTACTGGCAGCACGGCCGACATTGACTGACCCCCGGACAAGGAGTCTAGGAATATGGACCATTTCGCCAGTAAGGCTGATGCGGCTTCCTCCTTAAGCCTTTGTCAGGCCAGCTTGGCTGTTATCATGGCACACTTCTCTCATGCCCTTCTTGGGTCATTGGACAAAGTCCTCCATCATCTCCCGGCGGACATGCAGACCACAGTGAAGCAAGTCCGTGATCAGGGCCATGCTGTTGCAAAACAGCAGCTCCAGACGGCCCTGGACATTGGAGGAGTCCTGTGCCCGTTCTTTGGCAGCCACAGTGTCCGCTTGCCGCAGGGCTTGGCTGAGGCTATCCTCCTTCCCAACGGATACCCAGCACAAGTTAGCTGACGTGCTCTTCCTAGGCACCGACCTCTTCGGTACAGGAGTGGTTTGTCGCATCCAGTGCATAGAGCAGTCCAGTGCCACCTTGGATGCTACCTCTGCGAAAGGTTCTTCAGGCAAGAACCAGCAGAAGCACTCTTCCCCTGTGGTTAGGCAGCCCTCCTATCAAAGAGGACAGCAGCAACAGCAGGCTCACGCTTGGCGCCCCAGACCCAAGCAGGGACCTCAACAGCCTCAAAAAGGAGGCTGAGGTGCCGGTTTAGGAGCCGCCTCTAAGTCTGCTCAGTGACTGGTCTGGGGTTGCCACCCCTACACCCGTCACACCAGCTCTGGGTCCTTCGGTGGGAGGCCGGCTCTGCCACTTTGCTTCCGCCTGGTCGATATCTCCTTGGACAGGTGGGTTCTAGAAGTGGTTGGCCAGGGACTGCCTCTGGAGTGAGCAGTACCCTCCCAGCCGATCCCCTCCCTCGGGAGAAAGGATTGCAGCTTGCACTCAGTCTGCTCTTGAGGCGACATAGCTCTGCTCCTCCTACAGACCCAGGCTTCATGTCCTGGTGCCCAGAGCAGACGGGGTTGGTTGGTGCTCCATCCTAGATCTCCACGACCTGAATCAGTATCTCGGGTCTCGCACCTTCCGGAGGGTAACTCTGAACCAGATCATACCATCCCTGGAGCGAAACATGGTTCTGTTCACTGGATATACAGGACGCGTTCTTCCACGTCCCAATCCATCCGTCCCATCAGCGGTTCCTCCACTTCAGGGTCGAGGGGACCCTGTACGAGGTCCGAGTCATGCCATTCGGTCCGTCATTGGCCCCGAGGGTCTTCACCAAGTGCATCACAGTGGTGGCAGCCCATCTCTGGCGTCGGAATTCGGATTTACCCTTATCTCGACTACTGGCTCTTGGCAGGTTCCTCCCTACAGGAGGTGGAGAGATCCAGGGATCTGGATCTTCGAACCTGCTCCCAACTAGGCCTCCTGATCAGTGAGGCAAAGTCGGAACTCGTGCCCTCTCAGGTGATGGGCTTAATTCCGGGCAGAGCTAGACTCTTGTCCAGCCAGAGCATGTCTCCCAGCGGACAGGGCGGAGGATATTTCCTCCTTTGCTCAGTCATTCCTGGTTGGGCACTTGTGCCCTGCCCGGGACTTCCTGTGCCTTCTGGGTTACATGGGGGCGTGCACCTCAGTGGCCTGTTGGGCCAGGTGACACATGCGTCCCCTCCAGTGGGAAGTGGCCGCTCAGTGGACTCAGCGCCACGGTAATTTCGACCAGCTGATCACTGTGACCCAGAAGATGTGGGACACACTCCAATGGTGGACCGTCCCATGCTGGTTGCAGGAAGGGATCCAGTTTGTCTGCCCCGAGCAGACTGTCATTCTCACGTCCAGTGCCTCTCTCATGGGCTGGGGTGCCCACATGGGGGACAGCAGGGCCCACGGGTTCTGGACCCCCGAGGAGTCCCGATGCCACATCAACCTGTTGGACTCAGAGCAGTCAGATTGGCACTGTCAGTTTTCGGCTCCTCAGCTCCGAGGTCAAGTGGTTCAAGTCCAGATGGACAATACCACAACCAGGTACTACCTCACACAGGCGGCACGCACTCCCATCTGCTGTGCAAGGAGGCTCCACATCTGCACCGAAGCCAGTTGGAGGCGGATCGCCTAGCCATCCATGTGGCAGGAGTCTCGAACCAACTGGCAGATGCTCTGTCGCGATAGGCTGGACGCCCACGCAGTGGGCTGTCCATCCAGAGGTAGCTTACAGTTGTTCTCCCGTTGGGCAAACCATTGGTGCACCTGTTTGTCTCCAGGAAAACACCAAGCTGAGACTGTACCACAGAAACATAGAATTTGACAGTAGATAAGGACCGCTAGCCCACCTAGTCTGCCCATTTTCCTACCTAACAGATAAGCTGCAGATCCTAGTTAACCAACAGCTTACTTCCTCCCTACCCCCACTAGGACTGCCTTATTGTCTGTCCCATGCATTCTTAATTCCCCACTGTTCTTGACTCCACGACCTCCTTAGGGAGGCTGTTCCATCATCCACAACCTCTCTGTGGAAAAATACTTCCTCACATTACCTCTGAGCCGTCCCTCCCTCTGTCTTCAAATTGTGCCCACTTGTTCTTGCACATCTCTTCTTGAAAGATGCTACCCTCTTGGACTTTGATTCCCTTGAGGTGCTTGAAAGTTTCTATCATGTTCCCTCTCTCCCTTCTTTCCTCAACGGTATACATATCAAGCTCCTTTAGTCTTTCTTCATATGTCCTCTGGTGCAGACCCTGCACCATTTTGGTTGCCCTCCTCTGGACAGCCTCCACTCTGTCTGTCTTTGCGGAGAGGGGGTCTCCAGAACTGCACACAGTACTCCAGATGGGGTATCACCAACTGTCTGTAGAGAGGGATAACAACTTCCTGTTTTCTACTATTGATGCCTCTTCCTATGCATCCCAGTATCCCCCCAGCCTTCCTTACTGCCTTCTCACATTGCTTGCCCACCTTTGGGTCATCTGATGTAATTACCCCCAGGTCCCTTTCCATTTTTACTGTTGTCAGTATCTCGCCCCCATTGTGAACTCTTCCCCTGGGTTTTTGTTTCCTATGTGAATTATCTTGCACTGAATCTAAGCTGCCATACATTTGACCATTCCTCCAACCTTGCCAAGTCCCTTCTCATCCTTTCTACTCGATCTTGTGCATTAACCCTGTTACAAATCTTTGTCATCTGCAAAGAAACCTACTTTTCCTTCCAGTTCCTCTGCAATGTCACTTATAAAGACATTAAAAAGGGGACTGGTCCCAGTATTGAACCCTGCAGTACCCCGCTAGTAACCCTCCTTTCTTCACTGTGGACTCCATTTACTACTACCCTTTGCGACCTGTTGTCTAGCCAATTTTTTATCCAGGCTACCACCTTGGGGCCCACTCCAAAGCTGGCTAACTTGTGTATTAATCTTTTGTGTGGGTCTGTACCATTCCTGCCCCACTCAGCAGGGCTCGCTGCAGGGGGATGCCTTCTCGAGGCTGTGGACCCCAGGCCTCCTTCTACCCCTTTCCTCCATTTCCCTTGATCCACAAGGTGCTGTTCAAGGTGAGGAGGGACAAGGCGAAGGTGATCCTGGTAGCACCAGATTGGCCACGCCAGTTCTGGTATCCAGATCTCCTCGGCCTTGGCTGCAGTACCCCGGAGCAGCTTTGTACACGCCTGGACCTGATGTCTCTAACCAGGGGACGATATACCATCCGGACCTTCAATCCCTGCACCTCACAGCCTGGTACCTGAGTGGCTAGAGTTCCAGGCTCTGGGTCTTTCTGCGGATGTCTGCACTGTGGTGGAGGCATCTCCTAAGGAATCGACCAGGACATGTTATGTTTTCAAATGGAAAGATTTTCCATTTGGTGTCATTAAGTCTGGACCCCTTATCCTGTTCTGTGGCTAACATTCTAGACTACCTTTGGTCTCCAAGGGAGGGGTCTCAGTCATCGACCCTTACAGTGCACCTGGCAGCAGCCATTTCTGCCCCACCGATGCATGGGCGGTCAGCTGGCGGTGTCTGAGGAGACAGTGGTTGCGAGCTTCTTCAAAGGCCTGGAACACATATCCCCTCCAGTCGTGAACCTCTACTTCCATTGGGATCTCTTGCTGGTTTTGACAAAGCTAATGGGCAAGCCGAGCCGAAGCACAAGTGTGAGCTCTCACACCTGTCATGAAAGATGGCCTTCCTGGTGGCTCACGTCTTCCAGAAGGACAAGGGAACTCCAGGCGCTTTCGGTGGACTCCCCTTACTGGTCTTCCACAGGGACAAAGTTGTCCTCTGCCCCCACCCGAAATTCCTTCCTAAGGTGGTCAGTTTCACCTTAACCAGGTGTTGACTCTGTGGGTATACTACCCTTATTACACCTCTGGCGCTGAGTACAGGCTCCATACTCTGGACCAGAGCAGTGCTCTCCTAAGATAACGGTGGAAATTTTGTGGAGGTTCGCCAGCTGTTTGTCACCTACGCTAAAGCCGCTTCTGGCAGACCTGCAGCCAAACTGACTGTTGCAAGGTGGATTACATCATGCATAGGTCTGTGCTATGAGTTGGCGGGCAAGGAGCCTCCCAGAGGGATAAGAGCTCATTCCTCCGCCATACTGCTGCATCAGTGGCTGCTTTCAGGGACACCCTTATCCAGGAAATCTGTCGGG
The DNA here is from genome assembly GCA_016271365.2 of Neoceratodus forsteri. Lineage (NCBI taxonomy): Eukaryota > Metazoa > Chordata > Ceratodontiformes > Ceratodontidae > Neoceratodus > Neoceratodus forsteri. The sequence goes on from CM057456.1 coordinate 15,786,005, forward strand.
CTGCTACCTGGAAGTCAACAAACACCTTCATTACCCACTACCACATCGACCTTGAGTCATGCCTGGATGCTGGTTTTGGGATCTTGGTTTTCCGATCTCTTTTTTTCCCAGATAGGGTGTGCATCTTGCCTCCTCCTCCTGGAGAACTGCTTGGAGCCTGCCAATAAGTGTGGATTGAACAACATATCCACGTCCCAAGAAATACAGGTTACTCACCTGTAACAGGAATTACAGGAGTGGTATATGTTGTTCATCCACCCGACCTCCCCAGCTTCGATGTACAACCTGGCTTCCAGCGGGCTAGATCTGGCGTCATGGGGCGGAGCTGAGAGTTTTACCACCCAGGTCGGTGGGAGGAGCCAGCTTGACCTTCCGGCAAGATTTAAAGCGGCAAGGAACTTGCCAATAAGTGTGGATGAACCACATGTACCACTCCTAGAACTCCTGTTTACAGGTGAGTAATGTGTATTTTCTTCCTACTCCCTGCAAAAATTGCCTTGTCTGTCCCATGCATTCTTGAATTCTCCCACAGTTTTAGACCCCACAACCTCCTCAGGAAGGCTGTTCCATGCGTCCACCACTCTGTCTGTGGAACAAATACTTTCTCACATTGCTCCTGAGGGGGGACGGCTATCTTCAAATTGTGTCCCCTTGTTGTTGCACATCTTTTTCTGAAAGGTGCTACCCTCTTGGACTTTGTTGATTCCACTGAGATACTTGAAAGTTTCGATCATGACCCCCTCCTCTCCCCTATAAGGGTATACATGTTAAGCTCCTTTAGTCTCTCCTCGTATGGCTTCTCTTGCAGACCCTGCACCATTTTGGTTGCCCTCCTCTGGACTGCCTCCATCCTGTGTCTTTGTGGAGATGGGATCTCCAGAACTGGACGCAGTACTCCAGATGGGGTCTCACCAACTGTCTGTACAGAGGGATAACAACTTCCTGTTTTCTGCTGGTGATGCCTCTCCCTATACATCCCAGTATCCCCCCAGCCCTCCCTATTGCCTTCTCGCATTGCCTGCCAACCTTACGGTCATCTGATATGATTACCTCTGGTCCCTTTCCATTTTAATTTCCTCCCCCCTTTCCCAATTGTGTAATCTTCCCTTGGGTTTTTTGTTTCAGAGGTGCATTATTTTGTACTTCTTTGCATTGAATCCAAGCTGCCATACTTCTGACCATTCCTCCAACCTTCCTGAGTCCCTTCTCATCCTTTCCACACCTCCTTGTGTATCAACCCTGTTACAGATCTGTCTCATCTGCAAAGAGGCATACTTTTCCTTCTAGTCCCTCTGCAGTGTCATTTCAGACTGGACTCCCATTACCTTCTGTGTCTTGTTGTCCAGTCAGTGTTTTACCCAGGCTACCACCCTGGGACCCAGTCCCAGACTGGTTAATTTGATTATTAATCTTTTGTGTGGGACTGTCAACTGCCTTGCTAAAATCTAGGTAGGCTATGTCCACAGCCCCTTCCTGGTCTACTACTTTGGTCATCCAGTCAAAGAAATCGATTAGATTCGTCTGACATGACCTTTCCGCTGTGAACCCATGCTGCCTTGGGTCCTGTGCCCCACTGGCCTCTAGGTACTCAACAGTTCTTTCCTTCAGAAATGATTCCATCACTTTCCCTACCACAGAGGCCAAACTGACAGGTCTGTAGTTTCCTGCCTCTGTCTTGCTCCCTCTTTTGTGAAGGGGAATCGCATCTAGCTTCCTCCAGTCCCTCTGGTACCGCACCATCATCCCGTGATTTGTTAAAAAGGGTAGTCGGTGGTGTCACTAGTTCTCCCCTCAGGGCTCGAAATAACCGGCTGTCCACCCGTCCTGGACAGCCGTTTTCCACCCGGGACAGCCGTTTTGTGAAGTCCGCCTGTCCCGGGGACAGGCGGTTTAAATTTGCAGCCAGAGTATTGAGCTGGGCACTAGGACCCAGCGGCAGACGGGAGGTTTCCGGATGGCGTCGACGTCATGACGTGTAGCTCCGCCCGCCCATTCCCACTGACTGAGGGTCAAGTGACTGCAGCTACTAGCGTCACCTGACCTCTCAGCGAGCAGGAAAAACTGACTGGCGCCGACTCGCGCTCCTCACTCACTAGTCTGGCCATAGGGTGAGGAGCGCGAGCGAGTGGGGGAAAAAAAAAATATTCTGCAATTTCACAACAGCCCTTCTCAGGGCTCTAGCATTTGGGTGCTGCTGGTACTTGGAGGAGGAGAGGGAGGTGAACAAGGATTTATTTAGTAAAATTGACTCAGTGGAAAAAAAGACTCTGTAAATTCTAAACAGCCCTTCTCAGGGCTCTAGCATTTGGGGGCTCAGTTTGTGTGCATCAGTCCTGCTGGTACTTGGAGGAGGAGAGGGAGGCGAACAAGGATTTATTTAGTTAGTCTCAAAGTGGGGAAAAAGACTTCTGCAAATTCTCAACAGCCCTTCTCAGGGCTCTAGCATTTGGGGCTCAGTTTGTGCATCAGTCCTGCTGGTACTTGGAGGAGGGAGGTGAACAAGGGATTTATTTAGTGTAAGTCAAGTCTCAAAGCAGTCAGACACTGTACCTGTAGTACACCTCAAACTCTCTCAAAGCCAAAAGACACCTTGTGATCTGCAAGTCTCATCATCTCTGACTCTGAATAAAAAATATCTTGAGTGTGCAGAGAGGTGAAGGCAAGGCTCTATTAAAGCTTATTGTTCACTCAGCCTGTGTAAAGCCCTCCAGAGCTTGAACCTTGAAGACAGATACTGACAGACTTACTGTACTACTACTAGTACTACTACTAATTTAAACTAGCCCTGTCAGCCTGCTGTTGTGCTCTGCCACTGGACTAACTGAATAAAAGTAAAATTGGTGACACTGTGACAACTTCAAGAAGGACTGTCGAAGGAGAGGAGGATTAAATTACAAAACAGGTTGACAGCAGGATACCCCTCAGGTTTTAGTTGTGAAATCTGAGCGGGAGGAAAATATAAATATTAAACTCCTTTGTCTGGGGTTTTACAGGGAGGGAAAGAAAACTAAACGGACTGTTCACGTCTTCTAATATCTCTGATCATCACTTCACTGTAGTGTCCACTGTCTTCAGAGTGCTTACTGTACTTTAAATTCGTACTAGCTAAGTAAACCAAAAGGGAAAAAAATGTCTCTGTTAAAGTTTGGCTTTAAAAAAATTACAGGAAAGCCTTCGGTTTCAAGCCAAGAGGGAGGAGAAAGCTCGGGTTCTTCCATGTGTACTGCTTCTCCATTACTGATAGACTCAGTAGCACCAACTACTCACCCCACCATTGTGGCCACAGATGTGACAACTTGTAGTGCCAGTGCTGATATGCCAGCAACTCTGACTACTGTTGAAAGTGGCGGGAGTCCCGGGCAAAAGAAAGGGGGTTCCAGGAGACCTGGAAGAAAATAGGAGTGGCTACTATATGAGCCTGATGTGGGCATGACCTGCTCATATTGCAAAAATACTTAAGGGAGACAAACACTTTCGTGAGTGGCTGTAAGAGCATGAGACTTGAAAATGTACGAGCTCATGAACTCTCCAAACCTCAAATTAGCCAATGAAAAAATACTGTGTCTAACACAGACCCTTCCAACTTAGTAATAGAACGAGGAATAATACAAATGGAAAAAATGAGGCACAAGTGGAACATTTGTTTAGAACAACTCTTTATTTGATTAATTCAGAACGCCATTCACAGATTTCCTGGCATCTTAGAATTACAACATGTAAATAGTGCAAATGTCGGAGTCAGTTATAGAAGTGACAAACAGGCAGCAACGTTCACACATTTTATTTCAGAATTAATAAGGATAAAAGATGCAAAACTGGTTAACAGTAACACTTTCATCTCTGTCCTGTGTGACTCGAGCACTGATGCCTCAGTAATAGAAGAGGAGGCAGTCTATATTAGGACAATGGAAAATTTCCGTCCAGTTAACAAATTTGTTTCTCTTCAGCCAGTCTGTATTCCAAATGGTGAAAGCATTTATAACTCAATAGGTGATGCCTTAGAATTCACCTTGGACTGTAAAGACTGGCAAGAAAAAAATGTTGCTTTTGGATCTGATGGGGCACCCATCATGTTGGGTAAAGTGACTGGGGTGTTTGGCAGGATTTTGAAAGATGTACCTCATTTGTTAGGGATTCAGTGCAGTGCCCACAAGTTGGAGCTAGCTATAAAGCAATCAGCAACATCTATTTCATACATGAAAACAACAGATGAAGCCTTAATGGGAATCTATAAAATATACCATAAGTCTCCCAAAAACTGGGCCGGTCTCAAAGAGTTGGCCAGTAATATAGGTACACCATTCACAAACCAGTTAACGTGTCAGGGACCCGTGGGTTGCACACAGAAAGGGCTCTGTCTGTTATTCTGTCCAGCTACAAGGCCTTAGTTGTACATTTACAGCACATTGCTTCCTCACCAGGGCAAACAAAAGATCAGGCCAGTGGGTTGTTCAAAACAATAAGTACTGTGAGATTTGTCCTCTTTTCTCAGTTTCTGGCTGAATACCTTTGTCATGATGGCCTTCAGTCTAACTCTACAGAGACAGCTCAACAGTAGAAACAATAGTCCATAAGGTTGAAAGCACGGTGCTCTGGCTGAGAACTACCCTGCACAGGATAAACTTGATAAAGTCTGTACCTAATTGCTGTTGCTCCCTGACTCTGACACAGCTGACAGTGACACTAGAACAAGTCGACTGACAGGCTCAGCCACTACTCAGGTTCAGTTCCGTGGATCTGACATCTTCCTTAACTTAGAAAGGGGATATTCTATAGATAGAACCAAACAGGCAGTGTTGCGTGATGTTACAAGCCTTCTTTCTTCTACAATTGAAAGTATTAACTCACGATTTTCCAATTTTAAAACAAAGTCCTACGGTCATTCAGTATATTTAACCCATTACAGTTACCAGATAGTGACCATGACCAACTAGCCCTTTATGGCAATGAGGAAGTCAGAACCCTCACAGAGCACTACAGTGACCTACTGAAGAAACACAATAATAATATAAACTTGATTGAAGCGCAATGGTTAGAGCTTAAACCACTTATGAAAAAATCACTGAATGAGCTGTCTCCGAAATTTCACTATTTGGATTTCTGGCAAAAAATTCTCCATAATGATGCACATGAACAGCGATTCCCTGATATTCTGGTCTTAGTCACAATAGCTCTACTGATCCCAACCCAAACTGCAGTAGTTGAGAGAGATTCAGCTTGATGGGCAGAGTGAAGTCTGACTGGCGGTCCTGTCCGTCTCCTATGACTACATCTGAACTAATGCGTGTCAAGCTGTCAGATGCTAGCGTTGCTACATTTGACCTGCAGGATGCCATAACACTATGGTTCAAATCTGAAAAACAAGAGAAGACCTCATGTGAGACCATAGGCTGCAGACTTGATTCAAGTTCTGATTCAGAAATAGACTAGATTCAATCAGTGTTTTACCTTGAAAAATAACCCCCCAAAAAGCAACAGTTTTCTCTCTTTCCACTTTACAGTCCATTTTATGTTTAAAGTTTAAAATTCACCTCACAAAAATGTGGACAGGTAAAACGTCCGGACAGGCAACATTTACATTCCACCTGTCCCTTGGACAGGCATCTCAAAAAAATTATTTCTAGCCCTGTCTCCCCTTATACTTTTAGAATTCTGGGGTGGATTCAGTCAGGCCCCATTGCTTTGTCCACCTTCAGTTTTAGGGAGTTCTTGCAGAACCCTTTCTTCTGTGAAAGGACTGGGATCTACCCCCACCCCAATCCAGAGTGCTTCTGTTAATTGGATTAAGCACCTCCCATCCTCCTTTTGTGAATACTGAGCAGAAGTATTCGTTCAGTATCCCTGCTTTTTCACTGTCGCTCGCTGCCCATCCACCATCCATTCTGTTCAGCCTCTCTATCCCTCCCTTTGTCTTTCTGTGCTCCCTGATGTACCTAGTAAAGGTTTTATCCCCCTTTATAACAGAGTTGGCTATCTTTTCCTCAATTTGGGCCTTTGCTATTCTGACTTCCCTCCCTGCTTCCTTCCGCCTTAACTGGTACAGTTCTCTCTTGCTCCTTCTGTGTTTCCTTATACTTCCTAAATGCTCTCTTTCTCTCCCTAATCTAACCCGCCACCTCTTTTGAGAACCATAGTGGCTTTTTCTGTCGTTTTGATGTTTCCCCATTGTTGCTCCACCCCTCCTCCTAGCCTGTTTGCTAGTGCTTTTCTAAGGCACTCTCCCATCTTGCCAAAGTCAGCCCTCCTGAAAGTCCAGTACCCTCACTTTTGTAAGGCTTGACTCTGTAGCTGAGTTTATCGTGAACCACACTGTTTGTTTGGTGGTCGCTTGTTCCCAGATGGCTACCCACTTCTAGATCTGAGATCCTCTCACTGTCCCCATTTGAGAGTCACGAGGTCTATAATTGCTCCTCAGGGAGTGGGTTCCAAACTAGGTGTCTGAGGCATGCCACCTGTAGGGCATCGAGAATGGCCCTGCACTTGGATGTGACTGCAGCAAAGGTGTTCCAGTTAACATCTGGCATATTCAGGTTCCCCATCAACAGCATCTCCCTTTCTCTGCCATTCTAAGGATGCCGTCTATCATGCACTTGTCCAGTTCCTCCCCTGAGATGTCTGTATCAGGGGTGTAGCCAGCCATTTCAGATTTGTACAACCTGCCACACTGGCGCCCCCAAAATGACTAGAGTCCTGGGTTCCTGGCTCCAGTCAGATGATTCCCACACTAGACCTGCTGTCTGTCTGAGCTGCTAGTGTGGTGCCTCGCTGCCTGCTGGTAAATGCCACTGACTGCACCATGAGTTCAAGACCATGGCAGAAATTTTTCTCCCTGCAGGTAAGCAGATTCACCCACATGAAGTCTTAATTCTTTTTGCTTGCTCCGAGTCTGTTCTTCAGTCTGCTGCTGTTCAGTTCTTCTACTGCTTCTCTCACTCCCAGTACAACTGAACTAATAGTATGGCTTCTAACTTTGCTGGGGTATGTAAACTCACCACCCTGGACTTGCTACACCCCCTACCAAATGCCACAGCTAATCACTATGCAGGTGGATCATGCAGACCTAATTGAGACCTTCAGCTTCAAAGTCCATGGTCCACTCCCCCCACCCACCCCCGCAAAAAAAATCAAAGCAGAAAGAAAAGAAAAAAGCCTGTGAAGCCAAACAAAGGAATTTAAACGCGATGAACTAGAGAGGGCAGAACAATGCTGGCCAGCTTGTTTGCTAGCCCTTGCTACTAAACTTGGTATGCCATGGCTTACTTGGAGTATCAGTAGCTACACCCTTGGTCTGTATACACACCCTGTGCGGATTGTGGTGACATTTCTAGCCTCTAAAGTGACCCAGTACCTCCTCACTGACCTAAGGAGGTAATGGTGTCTGCTGCTTTTTAAGGATGTTAGCCCTTGGTTTCACAAAACATTTTGGGATGGCATTGTATTTTTATTGTACAGCGTGCAAGTAGTAACTGTAGTAGTGCACCAACTGGCTGGCAAACTGAGGGCTTAATTTTGTGCTGTAATTTTCTGGAACTGTCTGGGTATGTGCAGAGGTTGCTAGTCCATTTCAAAACTGGAAAAAACTGCTGGAGGAAGGTGTTTTGGAGTGAGTGTGTATGTATGTGTGTGTGTATGTATATGTGTGTGTGTGTGTGTGTGTGTGTGTGTGTGTGTGTGTGTGTGTATGTGTATATATATATATATATAATGTGTGTGTGTATATGTATATGTGTGTGTGTGTGTGTGTATATATACATGTGTATATGTGTCTATAAAGTGTGTATGTATGTTGTGTATATATATACACGGTGTGTGTGTGTGTGTGTGTGTATATGTATATGTATATGTATATGTGTGTGTGTGATAGTTTTTGAACATTGTCAGTGGAATGAGGCCACTTATGCTGAGCCTGAGGACTGGCCTTCCAAACAAAAGTAATTACTTGGTGAGTAGTACTGGTATTTGCCAGTCACTTGTTTTTTCACTAATATTGACGTGATTGTTTTTACAGAAGAGAATCTAATAGTTGAAGGCAAGAGGGAAAAGAAAAAGGTGGAGAGATTGAGCTTCCAGGCTTCACCACCAAAGAATGAGTCTCTTGACTTTGCAGAAGGTAAGGGTGTTTTGAATCCTACATAATTCACTGACTAACATTTTGCTTTGTACTTGGAGGAAAATAAATTGTTTAAAACTACAAATGGCATATTGGTAGCATGTTTGCTTGCTGTGCTATAGAACTGAGGTTCATAGACTGGTGTAGCTGGGTATGATGCTCTACAGTGCTTCCTGTTTTCTTTGGGGGTGAGGTAGACTCAAGCCAGTGCATCACTGCACTTGGTGTTCTAGGGATGGAGCGTGCAGATTAAAATGTTTCATTAATTACTTCTGCTCTTTGTGCCAAAATGGAGAAGAGGCTTTCCCGTCCTGCCTGATGCCAGCATGTTGGGGTGGGTGGGTATGCCTTCACCATGTTCTGCTTCAGCCATTTGTGATGTGGGCCATATAAAGTTTGATATATCCTTATCAGTTCTCTTCCCCATCCAGAGGTGTAAAGTCTGAATACCAGGCAGTGTGTTTCGGGAAGGGGGTGCAAAGGTTTCATGGGAACTCTGTCATGGTCTGTAGTGGATTTTTTGTTTTGTTCTTGTTGGGGGAGGTGGTCTACTTGATAGCAGCATAGTTGAATAGGTCTTTTGAATCGACAGAGGAACCAATCATAAAGGACATGGAAACCTTCCCAGATGGCTACAGTCACCACATGGCAGTCATGCAGTAGGTGGCACACGCTTCTATCTTGATTGGTTAGCTACTGATAATCCAGGCTCAGATTGTGAATTCTGATCTCCAGCCAGTGTTATACCAAGCTGTGTGTTGTCGTGAACCTTGGCTGTCTAGTTTAGCTTTTCATGCATGTATGGATGTAACATTTTCTCATCAGTACTGAGGAGTATATACCTCATCTAGTATGGCATTATTTCTGTTTTAACATTTTATTAAAATACCATTCAAGAGGCTGCCATATGTGCACTGGGCCATCTACACCTGAAGTGTCAGTGTCACCTTAGAGTATGACAGCAGGTGAAGACCAAAAGGGCCATCTAGTCTACCCCCCCTTTTGCACTACCTATACTTTGCCTCTATTGTCCATTAGTGTCTGAGATCTTTCACCCGATCCCATCTGTGCTTGAACCCAGTCTCTGCCCCCACTACATCTGCTGGCAGGCTGTTCCTAGGCTCCTCTACCCAGTCTGTAAATACTTCCCTCGCATCTCTATTGAATCCTCCTCCTTCCAATTTCCCGTCATGGATTTGAGGTTCCTAGTGAATAGCTTCTTGAAATTTATCTTAATGCCCCTCAGGAATTTGCATGTCTCGGTTGTATCAGCCTGCTCCCTTCTTGTCTCCAGGGAGTACATGTTCAGGACCCTGAGACGCTCCTGAAAATCTGCCTTGCTGACCCTGAATCATTTTGGTTACTGTACTATGAACTGTCTGCAGTTTATTTATCTTGGCCACAATTTGTACTGTGTATGCAAAATGCAGGATCAGATGCAAGGGTTAAAGTGCATCAGATAATTTTATTTTGCACAAGTGAAAATGTAGGTTAGCACCCCCCTTGGCGCTTTGATTTATGACTGTTCTTCTTTAATCATTTGTTAAAGCCCACAACTTTGATTACCAGTAGCACCAGAACAGTTGTTGCGTAACTGTTTTAAATCCGGTACTGAGTACATTGAGCTCCGTGTGGGGCCACAAGATGGTCTAGAGAGTACTGTAAGAGCACTTACTTACCGTGTGAGTCTGGGTGGCTTTCAGGGAATGGAAATCTTACTAGAGGCTATGCACTGTCAGATGGGCATAAACTGTGCCTCTGGGAGGATGGTTTCTGTCTGACTAGCCCCTGGCAGCCGGGGAATAAAGCCATGCAAGCAGCATAATTCTAAGTTATCATCCTATACCCACACGTAGTGAAGTTGAGTACAAGGTTATGTAAGGAGCCCCACAGACAGTCTGTGAAGCTGCAGGTAAGGATGCTGTTGTGTGCACCAAGGTGAGATCCATCTGTCTGGAAGACTGGGCCTCTGTCAACCATGAAGATGACAAAGCACATGGAGAGACAAAAAGAAAAATGTAGGTGGTAGGAGATGGTGTTTATAAAAAAAAAAAAAAAAAGAAAAAAATTGCTCAGGAATGTATTTCTTTCTAGGTAAGGAGAGAAACTCGGGGACATAGAAAGAATACATTACTTCATGAGCCACATAAAATCAGAAGAGCTGAGACCACTTCACAAACTTCTTTTTAACAGACCAGGAACGGTAAGTATTCCTCCAAACTAATGCAGAGTTTGTGTTTTGCCAGCATTCAAAGGCTGCTGCTGCCATTACACCAGTAGCTGCACACTTTCTTCACTCATTTCTCTTTTTAATTTCAAATTTGAGTTTTTATACACAGTGCATCAGGCTGTTTTGATCAAATAAAAAAAATGTTGGATGACTCATTATCCTTCTGTGTATGTTTTCTAGAATAAGCCTTTTTTATGAGAGTCCAAGATCTGTAGACTCCAAATAGAGTAGAGAGAGTACAAGATAAAAAAGCAGATACCCCGACAGAGGAGGTGCCCACTGTAGAGTATACCTTTGAGGCAACCTAAAATTCCAACTGATGTAGTCCCACATATTAGAGCACAATCAACTGTGACTAGCTTTTGGGTTGTGTTGTCGTTAGTCTCGATGTTCCACCACTGCTAAATAGTACAGCTAAATACAGTCTCGGACACTAAAAGAGAGTGAGTAGATGGAGCTTTGAAATATGTATTTGTTAAATAAGATGAGAAAGACAAAGATGGCACCCAAAGATGGGCTCACCCCAGATGCCATCACCCACCAGAGTGTCCCTTCGCGGGCTCCCCCCCTACCCCACCAGGCCACATTCCTCAAGGTACAAAATCCCTACAGCAATCTAGTTGGAACATTACCCTTTTTCGCCATCACATTTTGAACATCCCTGTCCGGCTCGATAGTTGGGCCATTAGCCTTTCCAAGGCATAAATTTCTGTTGCTAATGTTCTCATGCCTCCTTGTTGGGGACTGTCTTGGAGAACCAGAGCCTGTATATGGCTTTGTGGGGCTTCCAGGAGAAGCAAGGTAACCTGTCTGTATGTGTTTTATCAACTCTCATGCCCTCTGGCATGGTGAAGGTCTGAATATATATATATATATATATATATATATATATATATATATATATACACACACACACACACACACACACACACACACACACACACACACACACACAAGTAGATCCTAGCAGGTGTACATTTCTGTTAGTTTCTTAGTTAGTTCTTGCCAGAAGGGCGTCAGGCTTTCGCAGTCCCACAGAATGTGAAACTGATCTGCCTCTTTGCACCTGCAATCCCCCAGCAGCATCCCTCTCTGAGTACTATGGAAGAACATTGGGTGTTCTAAAATATTTAGACCGTAGCTTCCATATGTATTCCTTCAATAGGGGAGGACACCCTGTAAGCAGGAAGAGCTAACCTAGACCTACCCCTCAAAGTTAGCCTCAGTATGTAGATCCGGAGACCATTTCATCCTTATGGACTCAGTCCTTCATTCTCTCCCTAAGGGCCCTATAGATAGTGCTGATCAAGTGCTCCATCGAGGTGCCGTTCAAGTAAGTTTGAATTAGAGAGATCAGTGGTGGGGGCCTTTCTGCTCTAGAAGACGTTGCCTCCTCATATTGCAGCGGATACGATTTTAATTGCAAGTACCTATGAAATTGGTTTTGGGGGAGCTTATAATTAGCTTGTAAGGCTGCAAATGAAAGACCTGTGGGGTCCATTTGAAAAATGCACCAGATCCCGTATTGATGCCACTGCAAAAAGCTTCCCTCATGGGCATTAGGAGGGAATTTGAAGTCATATGTGATAGCCCTACGGTAGAGAGCCTCTGATGGGGTGAGATGTTTATGCATAAGCTGATTCCACTGGCCTGGGGGATCTAGTGAAGACGGGAATTTGAGTGGCAGTAACTCTGGGGGACTCCTTAATAAGTAGGCAGTGTAGTCTAACAAATCACTCCAGGAGAGTTAAATATTTTTCCAGTGAGCTTCATAGTGTGGATTTATCCAATACATGACCAGACAAGAATGAGAGAGGCTAGGCATATAGGCGAGGTTAGGTAGGCCGAGGCCTCCCGGCCCCTAGGGAGGTGCAGTACTGAATATCATCCTGGGGGCTTCTATTTCCATAAAATTGAGATCAGCCTATCCAGGCCCTAAAATATTTGATTGGCATGATGGGAAGTGTCTGTGAAAACAGAACCCAGGGCAAAATATTTTGTTTCAATTCTGTTAAAAACCTAAGGGGATGTTAGACCATCTGGTGACCTCTTAGGTTGGCTGTTTTCATCAGGGTTTTATAGTTGAGCAGTTCTGTATGAATAGGGTATTTACTTAATTTGATTTCCAAGTAACACGTGGGCGGTGTGTTCCACCTAATCTGGAAACTCCTTTTTAGAGATTTGTTGGGTGTAGAATTATACAAAAGAACTTCTGTTTCTAGGGACGTGTGGATATGTTCAATCCACACTTACTGGCAGGTTCCTTGCCGCTTTAAATCTTGCTTGAAGGTCTTCAAGCTGGCTCTTCCCACCCACCCAGGTGGCAAAACTCTCGTCTCCACCCCATGACGCCAGATCTTCCTTACTGCTTGGAAGCTCAGGTTCCCTCCTTAGCGCTCTGCGTTTTAGGCCTGGATCCACACTCTTCGGTTAAACCTAAACTCATTCTAAAGTTTAAAAGACTTCGATCTTCCTTTTCGGCTGCGATGGACAAATAGACTCCTGGATTTCGTTGATGCCCCTATGGGCAGAAGATGTCCTGGACCGATCCGCACTACACGTGCGTTTACTGCCTAGGACTCTGCCATGACTCGCAGGCTTGTGAGTTATGCAGATCCTTCCTGGCTTCGTTCTTGCAGGACCACGGTGCCCGATTGCTCTTGGGGCGACCTGAAAAACGTTATCCTCCAGTCAAGTCGAAGGAAGCCCGTTGGGCAGTGTCCGGCGGCGGGCTCGGCAGAACAGCTAGAGCAGATCGTCCTCGAGGAGGAGGCGGTCCAGGCCGCATCTTCATCCTCAATCGCGGTATTTATCCCGCTCTCCCTGGGCTCTTCCTATATAGCTTCTTTTAAGGAGCTTTGCCAGTCCCTCTCCACCAAGGGAGAAGGGCCATCGGGACATTCCTCTCTGTCCAAAAAGGACTTCAAAGGTAAGTCCCACCGACGTTCGTGGGAGTGGGAGAAGTCCCCTTCCCCAGATAGTCGATGGTCGACAGTCTACTTCGGTCGAGGTTGCGGCTAAGGCCACTGGCTTCACGGTGTCCTCATTAGGTCAGCCGGCCGAGACAACAGGTGATGCGGTGGAGATTTTTCTTGACACGTTGGACGGTTTGTCGACTGGAGAAGCTGACAAGCCTTCTTCACCGGTCCCCCTGGAGGAAACCGAGGATTTGCCTGTGCCGGAGTCTCTGGTTAAGGTCCCTGAACCGAGGGAGGAGTGGGTTTCCCCAGCCCCCTCTCTGACTCACACTCGGAATCCCAGAAGGTGTCTGTCTCAGACCTCTTCCATGTCCAGCCGGTCCCGCCAACGTTGGCAGTCTCGGCACCCTGGAAAGAGGCGGCGACGCTCATCCTCGTCGTCCTGTTTGGAGGATAGGCTTCGGCACAGGTTGTGTCTACGCTACAAGGATTTAATGTGGCAGCAGCTCTTATTGTCCGGGAATAAGCAGACTCCACCTTCTCCGGCCATTAAGTGGCTGTCACCAGAGAGGCCAAGCAACACTCATAGTGATCAAGGAGCCAAGCTGGCACCGGTTGTTTGGCCGAACCGATCATGCCTACACCCATTGTGGTGGAACCTTTGCCTCCACAACCGAAGACTGGGGCCCCGACCAAGGATTCTCTGTCGGGTCAGGGTTTGCCCCATAGGTTGTCTTGTCACCCTCACACTTGATTGACCTTGGCATCTGGAGGGTGGCTCAGGCGCTCGGCAGCTGTTCACAGACTCCTGAGTCTGATGACAACTCCTTGTTCTCCAGGCTGCTTGACCTGTAGTCCACTGGGGGTCAGTCGGTGGATGAGAGCCCATCCTCGTTCCTTGGAATGCTTCGACTCATCTTAGAATCTACTGGGATGAAGCTCAAACCTGTTTCAAAACTGGCCAAGTATCCCCTCAAGGAGATGCTGGACTGAGGGGATTCCCCTACGGAGGCCTTCCCGGTGGCCATACCCATTGTTGGCCCGGACCTGGAGCTGTGGCATCGGCCAGCTTCCCAATCCAGCACCTTCGGCCAGGATGGCTCGGAAGTATGTTGTCCCTACTGGTTCACTCTCCAGTTTTCGGAGCACCCCTGCCAGAGGGGTTGGTGACAGACAGCTTTCCGCATTCCGGGATCGCTGATGTGGATGAGCTCATCGATAAGGAGTCCAAGAAATTGGACTACTCTGGGCTAAAGTCGATGTTGCTTCCTCCCTAGGCCTTCGGCCAGGCTAGCTCGGACGTCCTGATGGCGCACTTTACACGCCCTTTGGGCTCCTGGATGAGGTGATTCTCATCTTCCAGCCGATCTTCAAACGACGGTCAGGCAGGTGGGGATCAGGGAAGGTGTGGCCAAACAGCAGCTCCAAACTTCTTTGACATCGCTGACCTGTGCCCAGTCAGTAGTGGCCATGTGCCGCAGAGCTTTGCTGTGGATCTCCACCTTTATGGCAGATACCCAGCACAAGCTGGCAGATGTTGCCTTCCTGGGCACCGACTTGTTTGGTCTTTGGGTGGAGGGTAGTCTCCAACGGATTGAGAAGTCCAACGCCACCTTGGACTCGGCCATGTCTGCCCAGAAGAACAAAGGCCGCCAACAGCAGCATAAGCCTCTTTCCCTCTCAGCCCCTGCGGCACGTCCGCCCAGCAACACCAGCATCAGGGCCAGCAGGCTCGCACTTGGCACCCCAAAGCCAAGCCTGCTGCTTCCTCTAGCAGGACGCCAGGAGGAAAAGGTCCAGGCGGCTCCTCGGCCGGCCCTTCCAAGCCTGCCCAGTGAAGGGGTTGATGGATGTCTTCCCCCAACCTCATCACTCCTCCCCGGGTTCCCCCGTGGGGGGACGGCTCTGCCACTTCCTTTCCGCCTAGTCCTTTATCAACAGGGACCGCTGGGTGTTGGAAGTGGTAGGCAGGGGTCTGCCTCTGGAATTTGAGCAGTCCCCACCCTATCGAGCAATCGCCCCACGGGGGGCTACGGGTTCCGCAGCCTATGTCTGCTCATCGAGCCGACATTGCCCTGCTCCTCCAGAAGGAGGTGATCAGGGAGGTGGCGGACCCTCCTCCAGACCCAGGGTTTGTGTCCAGGTGCTTCCTGGTCCCAAAACGGACTGGAGAGGGGCTGCGTCCATTCTCTCTCCTACACGACCTGAAATGTTCTTAAGGTCTCGCACCTTCTGTGTGGTCCCTCTGGCCTTGTGATCATTCCATCCTTGGTACGAGGCATATAGTTCTGTTCTTGGACCTCAGGACGCATTCTTTCACGCCCAACTGTCTATCTCGCTAGTACCTTGCTTCAGGGCAGAGGGATCCCTTTACTAGTTCCGGGCTATGTCTTCGCCTCTCCAGCTCCCAGGGTCTTTACCAAATGCATGGCAGTGGTGACAGCATTCTATGGTGCCGAAAGGTCGGTGTACCCTTAACCTGGATGATCTGTTGATTGCAGCCCCCACCAGGTTGGAGGTGAGCTGTCCAGAGATCTGGCCTCCAGGTTCAGTCTCAGATTGGCCTCCCTCATCGAGGCCAAATCGGAACTCATGCCATCGCAGGTGATTCAGTTCATCGGGCAGAGCTCGACTCTCTGGAGCCAGAGCACGGCTCCTGTGGCGGACAGGCCGAGGTCCTTCCTCCTTTGCCCAGTCATTTCTGGTTGGGCAGTTGCACCTTGCCTGGGAATTTCTGGGCCTCATGGATGGCCTGCACCAGCATGGTCTATTGCGCCATGGTCATGTGTCCTCTGCAATGGGGGCTGGTCAGACAATGGTCAAAGCGCTCCGGTCCTCTGGACCAGCCAGTGACCCAGGAGATGTGGAACAGCCTCCAGTGGTGCCTCGTTCCAGCTCATCTTCAGGAGGGTATCCTGTTTGTCCACCCCATGCCGACGGTCACTCTGACAACCGCCTCTCTGGGTTAGGGTGCCCATCTGGGGGAGCTCGGAGCTCACGGCCTCTCGTCCCCTCAGGAGTCTCGATGCCACATCAGTCTGCTGGAGCTTCGAGTGGTCTGACTAGTCCTCACTGCCTTTGCTCCGTCTGTATATGGTCAAGTGGTCCAGGTCCAGATGGACAACACCACGACCATGTACTACCTCAACCGACAGGGCGGGATGCACTCCTTGCCTCTGTGCAAGGAGGCTCTCCGCACTTGCTCTCTCGTGATCAGCCTGAAGGCGGATCTCCTAGCCATCCATGTGGCAGGAGCCTCTAACAGTCTAGCTGATGCCCTAAGCCGGATAGGCGCTGCATCTCATGAGTGGTCTCTCCTGCCACAGATAGTACAAGATCTGTTCTCCCACTGGGGCACCCCTCAGGTGGACCTGTTTGCCTCCAGGGAGAATGCGAAGCTGAGGCTGTTCCGTACCCACTCCCCTCCGCAGGGCTTGCTGCAGGGGGATGGCTTCTCGAGGCCGTGGACCCTGGGCCTCTTCTGTGCCTTCTCTCCATTTCCCTTTATCCACAAGGTGCTTCTCAAGGCGAAGAGGGACAAGGCGCAGGTGATTCTGGTAGCCCCAGACTGGCCTCCAGGCTCCCAAGGCGGGTTTCAGCCCACCCAGACCTGATCTCACTCGGCACGGGGAAGGTACTCCACCCAGACCTTCAATCCCTGCACTTGACTGCCTGGTTCCTGAGCGGCTAGAGTTCCAGGCCTTGGGTCTTTCCGATGAGGACCACAGCGTTGTTGAGGCATCCCGTAAGGAGCTGACCAGAAAATGCTATGCCTTCAAATGGAAGAGATTCTCCATTTGGTGTCAGGATAAGGGGTTGGACCGTTCTTTGACTAGCATTCTTGACTACCTGTTGTCATTTTCTCAGCTAGGGCTTCGGTCGACTCTTAAGGTGCACCTGGCTGCCATCTCTGCTTATCAGGCGCGGGCTGGGAAGCAGTTGGTGGCGTAGGAGAAGGTGGTCAGGTGCTTTTTCAAAGGCCTTGAGCACATATCCCCTCCGGTGCGAACCTCCACCTCCTTGAGATCTACTGCTGGTATTGGCTGCTCATGGCAGCTATTCGAACCGATGCACAGGTGTGACATCTGCCTGTCGTGGAAGACCGCCTTCTTGGTGGCTATCACGCCAGCCAGAAGGATGGGTGAGCCTGCGCGCTTTCCATCGAAAGTGTCCTTATCTGGTCTTCCACAGGGACAGGGTTGTCCTGCGTCCCCACCCGAAATTCCTTCCGAAGGTGGTGGTGGAGTTTCACCTTAACCAGGTGTTGACTCTGCCGGTGTTCTACCCCAGTCACACCTCGGAGGCTGAATATAGGCTCCATACTCTGGACCCTAGAAAAGCGCTCTCTTTATTATAAGGGGTGGATGGCTGAAGTTTGGGGAGATGTTCGCCAGCTGTTTGTCACCTACGCTGAAGCCGCAACTGGCAGACCTGCAGCCAAGCGGATTTATAGGCAGGTGGGTCACCTCGCTGAGAGATTCGTTATAGGTTGGCGGGCATGGAGCTTCCTAAAGGGAAGGGCTCATTCTGCCCACCATACCACTGCTTTGGTAGCTGCTTCCAGGGACATCCCTATCCAGGAAATCTGCAGGGCTGCTACCTGGAAGTCAGCACATACCTTCATCACCCACTACCACATCGACCTTGAGTCACGCCGGGATGCTGGTTTTGGGACCTCTGTTCTCCAGTCCTTATTTCCTAAGTAGGGGGTGCACACCTTGCCTCCATCTTCCCGGAGAACTGCTAGGAGTCTGCCAGACAGTGTGGATGAACAACATATCCATGTCCCTAGAAATACAGGTTACTCTCCTGTAACAGGAATTCTAGGAGTGCTATATGTTGTTCATCCACACAACCCACCCGACCTCCCAGGCTTCGCGCAACCTGGTTTTCAGCAGGCCACATCTGGCATCATGGGTCAGAGCCGAGAATTTTACTACCCGGGTTGGTGGGAGGAGCTATCCTGAAGACCTTCCGCAAGATTTAAAGCAGCAAGGAACCTGCCAGTAAGTATGGATGAACAACATATACCACTGCTAGAACTCCTGTTACAGGTGAGTAACCTTTATTTTTTTTAATGGGCAGTATTGACAAGCTCCCTGGCAGTCACATTAAGTGTGGACAACTTGTAAATGGCCTGTGGAGTGATTTTGTTCTAAACGGTTAATGCAGTTGTGTGTGCTGGGATAACATCACAGGTCTAGCCCCAGGCTGGCAAGAAAGAATCCTGGGCACAAATTGGTCATTGTATAATAATTTTATAATGTACACCTCTGCTTGTCCACTTTGACACACCTTGTCGGCCTTTTCCCAGAGGAGGAGGCTTTCAGTCTCTTAAAATCCTGAGTTCTTTTACCCAGTATGGACATGTGAATTTGCGTTTGCTCAGAAGACTCCAAGACTCTTACACTTTCTGAAACTGTTGCTGTGCCTGCCAGAGCCATCAACTGACTGGGTTGAGTCTGCTACACCAGCCATAAGCCATTCCTGAGGTGTCCCAGGGTCCTGTGTTTTTTTTTTTTTTTTTTAAAGGGGGGGTAACTGGGTTGCACCTGGTGGCCAACATCAGTGGGGGTGGGCTTAAAGGCTTGGAAAGAGCAGCTGCTTCAGCCTGCTGCAGACTGTTTCCCCGGCATGGTCCTCTCTCACTGTCGACTGTGACCCTTAATACAATCCAGACTTCATCCTGGAGGAGTATGAGGAAGGGAAGGTGGCCAGTGCCTCCTTAGCATTGGTTCTATCTTTTCCTCTGGCAGTATAAGCACCATTGCGTCAACCCCAGAAGACCTGACATTTCATGCAGTGATGCAGTACTTGCAGGCTGCGATGGATTTCACGAAGGAGGAACTGATTCCATGTGACGGAATGTCATAGATTTTCTAGAGCTTCCAGAAACTTCTGCTCCTGTCATACCTCTTTATTCTGCTGTCGCTCAAACATCATGTGCAAAGTTCTAATGTAATTCAATGTGCTGCTGTTTGTGATTCACTAACAGGCTGCTCATTGGTCCTCAGCAGTATTTTCTGGTCTGTGCTGCCCAAATGCCAAGAAAATTAAGTTTCTAGGACTGTGCTATGTTCATCCACACTTTTGGTATGTCCTTTTCCTTTAAATCTTGCCGAAGTCTTCAGTTGGCTCCTCCCACCCACCTGGGTGGTATAAACCCCAGTTCCGCTCTCATGACGCCATGATCTTCTCTTCCGCTGGAAGATGCAGGTTCCCCATGCTACAACAGTTCGTAGAGGCCCTGGATTCTAAGCGCCTTTTTACCACTACTTTAAAACTCTCGAGTTATTGACTCCGATAGTAGCGCATCGGACATGGAGGATAAATCTACTTCCAGATTTCGCCGGTGCTCCTGCGGCCAGAAGATGTCACGCACCGATCCCCCTCCTAACATGCATCTACTGCCTAGGTGTCGGACATAACACCTCCACCTGCATTGTTCTGCCTGGCCTTCCATCCCAACGCCCTGACTTACCACTTGGCACTCCTAAAATTGGGGAGACCGGAGAAAAGGAACCCATTGGCGACTTCAAAGGAGGCAAGATGGCGTGTTTCTAAGGGTCATGGGATCCGCCTAGCAGTTGGAGCAAATGAAAGCTTTCGAGAGGAAGCGGCTCAAGCTTCAATTCAGTTGGAGCTTTTTCTTCCTCTGAAGCCGCATTCTTTCGGGCTCCTTCAGGTGAGTTGTGCTGTCTCCACCAGGGGTGAGGTGCCCTCTGGCTCGCACTCCTCCCGACCTCAGAAGAGGGATAAGAACCCGAAGTCTTTGACCAAATGAAGGTGTTCTTGGGATTGAGAAAGGTCAGAGTCCCAGGAACACTCTGTCACGACCTCTGTCGAGATCGCATCCTCAGCCACCAGCTTTACGGATCTTCCGTCTGGCCAAGAGATAGAGGAAGTGGCCAACCAAGTTGAGATTTCTCTCTACTTAATCGACCCTATTTTGCAGACTCCGGTCGATGATTCTTTGGAAAGGACCCCGGTCCTTGTCTTTCCTGATGAGACCCAGCCCGCTGGTGTCGCCATTGAGGACACTGTTCCAGACCCTCTGTTCACCTAACCAGGTGTCTTCTGATTGACCGAGTCTGCCAGTCCAATCTCTATCAAGGTCCAGAACCACTTCAGTCGGACGACCAAAGAGGCACGGCCGCAGATCTCATCCTCTTCGGACGAGGAGAGGCTTCGACGGAAACTCTGTCTATGCTATGAGAATCTTATGTGGCAACAGCTAATCTTGACTGGGCAGAAGCAGTCTCCGCCATCCACCCCGGCCATCACTTGGCTACCGTCTCCTGGGACGACGCCGACCCCTCCAAAACATTTGGTTCCTCCCACGGGCTGGCCTGTGATTCGGTTAGCCCATCTTGGTCTCTCCACCGATTCTGGTAGAACCACTGCTTACAGCCTCGGGAGGGTTCCCTCCAAAGAGGACTGTACAAACACCGAGCTTCCCAGACGTCTGTCCATTACGGTTACCTCTGACCGCCCCCGGTGGATCGAAGGGGACCTAGGCGGGAGACCGTTGTACCATGACTCCTCAGACTCTGATGTCACAGGACTGCACTCCCATCCTGGGGATGAGTCCTCCGTGCAGGTTTAGAGGAGGGTCCTTCCTCCTTTCAGGGAGTTCTCCGCCTGATATCCGAATCTAATGGAATGCCCCAGAGTCTAGCCAGAAAAAGGGTGGAGTACCCCCTTATGGACATCCTTGTACTGGTAGCTTGGCCGACACGGACCGACCTCCGGAAAAGGAGTCCAAAAATATGGATCACTCTGCTTGCAAGGTCTATGCGGCCTGTTCCTTAGGCCTTCGTCGGACCAGTTCTGCTGTCATTATGGCACACTTCTCTCATGCCCTCGTCGGGACATTAGATGAAGTCCTCCCTCATCTCCTGGCGGACATGCAGACCATGGTCAAGCAAGTCTGTGATCCGGGCCGTGCTATTGCAAAACAGCAGCTCCAGACGGCTCTAGACATCGGGGATTCCTGGGCCTGGCTGAGGCTATCCTCCTTCCCAGCGGATACCCAGCACAAGTTAGCTGACGTTCCCTTCCTTGGCACCGACCTGTTCGGTCCAGGGTGGCCAGCAACCTTCAGCGTATCAAGCAGTCCAATGCTACCTCTGTAAAAGGTTCTTTGGGCAAGAACCAGCAGAAAAAGAGAGCTATTTCACATTCTTCCCCATGGCCAGGCAGCCCTCCTATCAAGGAGGCCAGCAGCAACAGCAGGCTCAAGCTTGACGTCCGTGGCCCAAGCAGTGCCCTCAACAGCCCCGTAAAGGAGGCCAAGGCGCAGGTCCAGGAGCAGCCCCCTCCTCTAAGCCTGCTCAGTGACTGGTCAGGGGTTGCCACCCCTACACCCGTCATGCCAGCTCTGGGTCCTCACGTGGGGGTCCGGCTCCGCCACTTTAATTCTGCCTGGTCCGATATCACTTTGGACAGGTGGGTTCTCGAAGTGGTCAGTCAGTGACTGCCTCTAGAGTTCGAGCAGTACCCTCCCAGCCGAGCCCGTACCCCTTGGGAGGAAAAGATCTCATCTTGCACTCAGTCGGCTCTTCGAGACGAGATAGCTCAGCTCCTCTGAAAGGAGGCGGTAGCTCCAGTGCCGGATCCTCCTGCAGACCCAGGCTTCGTGTTCAGGTACTTCCTGGTGCCCAGCGATTTGGGGGTTGGTGCCCATCCAAGATCTCCACTACCTGAATCAATATCTCAGGTCGCGACCTTCCGGCTGGTAACTCCGAACCAGATCATACCATCCCTGGAGTGAAACATGGTTCTGTTCACTGAATCTGCAGGTTTTTCACGTCCCAATCAGTCTGTCCCATCAGCGGTTCCTCTGCTTCAGGGTTGAAGGGACCCTGTACGAGTTCCGAGCCATGCTGTTTGGCCTGTCATCGGCCCCGCGGTCTTCAAGTGCATTGCAGTGGTGGCAGCCCATCTTGCCGTTGGTGCACGAATCTCCCTTATCTCAACGACTGGCTCCTGGCATGATCCTCCTTCAGGAGGTGGAGAGGTCCAGGGATCTGGCTCTCTAAACCTGCTCCCATCTCTGCCTCCTGATCAACGAGGCTAAGTCGAACTCATTCCTGCTCGGGTGATAGGCTTCATCGGGGCAGAGCTTGATTCTTGTTAAGCCAGAGCTCGGCTCCCGGTGGACGGAGCGGAGGTTCTCTCCTTCTTTGCCCGATCATTTCTGGTTGGGCACTTGCGCCCTGCCCTGGAATTTCTGCACCTTCTGGATTACATGGCGGAGTGCACCGCAGTGGCCTGGGCCCAGTGGCACATGCGCCCCCTCCAATGGGAGCTGGCTGCCCAGTGGACTCAGCGATATGGTCATGTCGACCAGCTGATCACTGTAACCCAAAAGATGTAGGATGCTCTCCAATGGTGGACCACCCCAGAACGATTGCAGGAAGGGATCCCGTTTGTCCGCCCTGAACAGACGATCGTCCTTACGAGCGATGCCTCTCGCATGGGCTGGGGAGCCCACATGGGGGACAACAGGGCCCACTGGTTCTAGAGCCCTGAGGAGTCCCGATGCCACATCAACCTGTTGGAGCTCAGAGCTGTCAGACTGGCATTGTCAGCTTTCGCTCCTCAACTCCGGGGTCAAGTGGTTCAAGTCCAGACAGACAGTACCACGACCATGTACTGCCTCAACGAACGGCGGCACACACTCCCGTTTGCTGTGCAAGGAGGCGCTTCGCATGTGGACCCTCGTAAGTTGGCTGGAGGCGGATCTCCTAGCCATTCATGTGACAGGAGTCTCGAATCAGCTGGCGGGATGCTCTCAGCCGCATAGGCCAGACATCCCATGAGTGGTCTCTCCATTCAGAGGTAGCTTAGCCTGTTCTCCCACTGGGGCAGACCGTTGGTGGATCTGTTTGCCTCCAGGGACAACAAGCTGAGGCTGTACCATGCCCACCCCCCTTAGCAGGGCTCGCTGCAGGGGGATGCCTTTTGGAGGCCGTGGACCCCAGGCCTCTATGCCTTCCTTCCATTTCCCTTGATCCACAAGGTGTTACTCAAGGTGAGGAGGGACAAGGCGAAGGTGCTCTAGTAGCTCTTGATCGGCCGCGCCAGATCTGGTATCCAGATCTCGTCAGCCTCAGCTACAGACCCCCGGAGCGGCTTTGTACACGCCTGGACCTGATATCTCTCAACCAGGGGAAGGTATTGCATCCGGACCTTTAATCCCTGCACCTCACAGCCTGGTACCTGAGCGGCTGGAGTTCCAGGCTCTGGGTCTTCCGAGGATGTCTACACCATTGTGGAGGCATCTCGTAAGGAATCGACCAGGAAATGTTATGCCTTCAAATGGAAGATTTGTCTATTGGTGTCAGGGTAAGAGTCTGAAACTCTTATCCTGCTCTGTGGTTAACATCCTCTACTACCTTTGGTCTCTATCCAAAGGGGGTCTGGGTCATCAACCCTTAGGTTGCACCTGGCAGCCATTTCTGCTTACGGGCGAGGCCGCCAGCCAACATTGGTGCAGGAGACTTTGGTTTGGCGCTTCTTCAAGGCCTGGATCACATCCCTTCTAGTCGTGAACCTCCTCCTCCGTGGGATCTGTTGCATGGTTTTAGCAAAGCTCATGGGCAAGCCATTCGAACCTATGCACAAGTGTGCACTCTCACTTGTCTTGGAAGACTTCCTTTCTGGTGGCTATCACATCAGCCAGAAGGACAGGGGTGCTTCAAGTGCTGTCAGACTCCCCTTATCTGGTCTTTCACAGGGACAGAGTTGTCCTGCGCCCCCACCCGAAATTCCTTCTGAAGGTGATATCAGAGTTTCATCTTAACCAGATATTGACTCTGCCAGTATACTACCCTAACTACATCTCGGATGCCGAGTACAGGCTCCATACTTTGGACCGGAGACGTGCTCTCTCCTATTATATGGAGAGAACGGTGGAAATTCGTGGAGAGTTACACGCTTGTTAGTCACCTACGCTGAAGCCGCTTCTGGCAGACCTGCAGCCAAACGGACCATTGCAAGGTGGATAATGTCATGCATAGGTCTGTGCTATGTTGGCAGGCAAGGAGCCTCCCAGAGGGCTAAGAGCTCATTCTGCCCACCATACTTCTGCATCGGTGGCTGCTTGCAGGGACATCCCTATCCAGGAAATCTGTCTGGCTGCTACCTGGAAGTCTGCAAATTACCCACTACCACATCGACCTTGAGTCACGCTTGGATGCTGGTTTTGGGGCCTCTGTTCTCCAATCTTGATTTCCTAAGTAGTGGATGTGCACCTTGCCTCCCCCTCTCCTTCCGGAGAACTGCTTGGAGTCTGCCAAGAAGTGTGGATGAACAACATATCCACGCTCCTAGAACGGGTTACTCACCTGTAACAGTAGATCTTACTTCGAGACACAGCTCTTGCAGCAGGTTACACCATTAGGACTGAAGCCGGCAGGCGTCAGGACCCCACGGAAAAATTCTAGCTAGCTATTTTCAGCAGGGACCGCCCCCGACGCCAGTCCCGCCTCCGACGTCAGGCGTGGTACATAAGGGGAGTCCCACCAGAATCCCCAGTTCTTTCCCGCCGACTTGCATGCCCCGGACCCTCCGGGTCTCAGTCTAGCTTGACGGTGGTTTCTGAACTTTCCCACGGGAATTTACTCTCACTCAAGGATTTTTTCGCTGATGTCCTCTCCGACCTCCAGGCATACGTCCTAAGTGTGCTTGCGGAAAAGATCCTTTAAGGACCCTCACACGGCCTCGTCCGGTGCCTGGGCCCAGAGCACGATACCCAGGCCTGCTCCCTCTGTCAAGGGTTTAATAGCCGCACGAGGATCCAAGCGACAGAAGGCTCTTTTCAGGCGTTCATTGAAGAAAAATTAGAGCCATGTCCCCTAAGGGGAATCTTCAAAATCCCACAAGCACGCAAGGAAGAGAAGGAGAAGGACCCTTCCAGGTCTCCAACTCGGCCTCCAGTCCCGAGCTCCGGGTCCTAAGTCAGACGGACTCCATCCAGGGCCTCTTCCCTCCCCCCGGCTGAGGTAGTTGTTTCTCGATCTTCTCAGGCCCCTACTGCCAGGCCGTCGTCGTCCTCCACTCCTAAGGCCTCGGCGAAGTCCGGGGAGCGTCATCACCACCACCATAAGTTGGGCTCCCGCCCGGCGGCACCCAACGTCCGGTCCTCTTCAGTGCCGCCCCGGAAAACCCTAGAGCTTACTCCTCTGAAGAGGCCGGTAGACCCAACGCCGGCTCGACCTCCGTCACTCCTCCTCGGAGCCGTCGTCGGCTGTCAGACCGTCGTCGGCCAAGTCTTCCCATCGGACGTCGGTTGGGGGACCGGCGTCTGCAACGCCTGAGAAGAGGACTCCTGTGCCTCCGACAGTCGTCGGGCAGGAGTCGCTAACGGAGGAAGATCTGCGCAGCCCGAGGACCAGACAGGCGATCCGGCCTACATGCAGTCTCACAGGCTCCCTACGCCGCCGCCCGAGGTCTCTGTGGAGCCGCCGACCCGACGACCGCCCCGGCGTCTGGGCGCGTCGTCGGGATTATCTGTAGCGGATGTGAAGGATCTCTACGTACTGGTGGGACACCATCAAGAAGACGTGGCGCCACCGCTCTTGCTCCTCCGGCTCCGTCGCCCTTTGCCTGCGGGGTCGGGTTGGCGCTCTACTCTCCCCAGGGAGTCCAGATCTCCTCCCGGGGTTCAACCATCAAAGAGGAGACCTCCGTCAAGATCTTCTTCTGGATCACCCAGCCCCAAGAGATCCAGGAGACGCCGACGTTCGCCGTCGACGGAGGACACGGGATCAGTATACTCCACCTCTAGAGCCCCATCTCCAATCTCCATCCCTTCTCCGGACCCACGTGAGACGCCACGGTCTCCTCCGGATGACCCCTCGTTCATGGATATCATGCGCCATATCCAGGAGAACATGGGGTGGGATGCTGAGGAGTTAGACCCCGAAAGACTACGCCTGGCTAAGTATCTTCGGCAGAAGGACCCTAAGCCTGTGGTGGTGCCACCCTTGGTGGACACTTTTTTGAGCGGCACCGGTCACCAAGGGAAGCGCCCACATTCACATCGGGCGGTGCCAAAGAAAGCTGACCGTCTATACAAGGCTCCTAAAGAGGACCAGTATTTGACGCAACAACCTCAGGCCGATTCTGTGGTCATAACAGCCTGACATGACCGGTCACAGAGGCCGCAGCATTTGAGCACCCTGCCACCGGATCCAGAATCCAAGCAGTTGGACTCTCTGGGCAGGCGCACGTACGCTTCCGCTACCTGCGCCATCAGATCCTTAAATTACTTAACCCACATGGTTCAGTTTCAGAACGCTCTGTGGGAACAGGGTCTGGAGGTAGCTGAGAAACTACCTGAAGGTGAGCAGAGGAGGAGATGCTCCAGCTCCTCCGCACCGTTCAGACGGGGACCTAAGTGCTTAGAGCTCTGATGATTCCGCTGGACTCATCGCCCGAGCAGCAGCTTCGCGCTTTGCCTCCGGAGACACTCCTGGCTTCAGATTTCCGCCTTCACCCGGACGCCCAGAAGAACATTGGTGGACGCCTTTCGAGGAGATGTCTTATTTGTAATCCTTCGGAGAAGATTATTACCAAACTGCAAGAGGCGGAAGGCGGTGAGGTCGGTACAGGCCATGTACTGTCCTGAGTTCGGTTCCTTCAGAGGAACCAAAGCCGCTGTATGGACACAGAGGCAGCAGCCCCGCCTCCGCTACACAACAGAGGGGCTCTGGTTTCCGTGAGAACCCAGGGTAAGCAGCCCGCTAGCAGAGGTCACGCACCCTAGGTCGACCCAGCCAGCGGGTCCATCTGCCGCCACAGCATGACTCCTTTCTGGCCCCGCCTCAGGATCAACAGGAAGCTATGGTCGGGGGTCGCATTGGAACTTCCTGCCGGGATGGCAGGCGATCACCACCGACAGGTGGGTTCTGGAGCTGGTCAGCGGCCACTTTTAAAGTTGCAGAAAAGCCACCGAGGCCTCCTCTGCTCTCCCGGTATCCGGGTCAGCATGGAACCTTAATTTGGCAAGAAGTACTCGCCCCAAAAGGGGCGAGAGTACGCCCCGGGGAACCAGAGAGGACAAGGATATTATTCTCACTTCTTCCTGGTTCCCAAGAAAACAGGGGACCTCCGTCGATTCTGGACCTAAGCGACTCAGTATGTCGGTCACAGACAGAGATTCCGCATGGTGACCCTTCCGGTCTTATCCCCATGCTGAAACAAGGCGCCTATTTAGCGCCTCTAGACATGCAGGATGCATCACCTGCATATCCCCATAGCCTCAAGCGCATCAGAGGTTCCTGCGCTCGAGTTTCTAGGCCACCATCTTCAGTTCCGGGCTCTCCGCTCGGACTGTCATCCGCACCAAGGGTTTTACCAAATGCATGGCAGTCGTGGCAGCATCTCTAAGGAGAAAGAGGCCACTGTGTGTTCCCCGCACTCCAGACGACTGGCTTCTCATGGCGCCTCCAGAGAGGTTTCCTGTTATGATCCAGGACACCCAGGACTTATTTCGATCACTGGGCATCCTTATAAATCACTGAAGTCCTCTTGGTACCGCCGCAAAAAACTGCAGTTTATAGGTGCAGTGTTGGACACGGTCCAGGGAAGAGCTTTTCTTCCGGCCGACAGGGCGGAACGCATCAGGTCCCTTATAGGGGCCTTATCATCGAACCAGACCGTACCGGCCAGGTCGGTCCTTCGTCTGCTCGGACACATGGCTGCGGCCATTCCTACAGTCCCTCTCGCACGACTCCACATGCGAATAACACAGTGGATGCTCAAGGCGCAATGGGACCAGAGGCAAGACCATTTGCAGCATCCAGTCAGGATCACGAAATCGTGATTCGCGACTGGCAGTGGTGGCTAGCCCCGGTCGCTCTCCAAGGGTGTCCGCTTGCAGCGCCCGGCCTCGGATAACCCTCACCACGGACGCCTCAGGTCTCGGGTGGGAGCACATCTAGACGGGGTGAAGTCTCAGGGTGTATGGACCCCATTGGAGGCTCATCTCCATATCAATGTCCTAGAGATGAGGGCGGTCCTCTATGCACTTCAGGCTTTCCAGTCGATAATTCCACCATGCACTATCCTGCTTCAGACGGACAACACGGCGGTAATGTATTACCTCAACAAACAGGGGCGCACACTCTTACCCTCTTTGCAGGGAGGCCATGAGAGTGTGGGATTGGGTAGTCGGACACGGCGCAAACCTGATCGCAGTTCACGTCCGGGGTGGACAACCACGATCAGAGACGGCCTGAGCTGCTCCCAGGCCAGAGTCCACGAGTGGGAACTTTTCAGGAGGTGGCAGAGGATCTTTTCTTCATGGGAGTTCCAGAGCTGGATTTGTTCGCATCCCCATCCAACGCAAAACTGCCCAATTTCTGCTCGCTAGGTCCAGGGCCTGGTGTTTTCTGGCGAGACGCGTTGTCCCTCTCCTGGGTGAACAGATTCCTCTATGCCTTCCCGTTGATCCAAAGAGTTCTTCTCAAACTGCACAGGGAGCACGCGCGAATGATTCTGGTGGCCCCGTTCTGGCCCAGACAGATATGGTTCCCCTTGCTGGCACAGCTGTCTCGGGAACCCCCGCTCCCGTTGCCGTTCAGCTCCCACCTACTGTCTCAGGAGGAAGGTTCATTGCTCCATCCGGATCTACGTTCTCTGAACCTGCATGCTTGGCTCCTAGAGACATAACCATCTTGCGCCACGGGGTCTCGCAAGAGGTTGCAGAGGTTCTCTCCGCAGCCAGAAAGCCGGCAACGCATGCTACGTATGCCATGAAGTGGCGTCGTTTTTGTTTATGGTCACGGGCTCGTGACCTTTCCCCTTTAGGTTGTCCTGTGGGAGTAATTTTAGACTATCTCCTGTCTCTCTTCCATTCAGGGCTAGCCTACTCCTCTATCAAAGTGCACCTTTGCGCTATTTCTGCCTACCATCTTCCGGTGGGGCAGCGTACTGTTGCGCAATTAGACGCCTCGGGAATTTCTTAGAGGAGTGTTGCACCTTAGGCCCCTCATCAGGGACCCAGTGCCTCCGTGGGATCTACTCTTTGTCCTGGAACAACTTACGCTCCCTCCCTTTGAGCCTGCCGCTGATTGTGAGCTACGTTTTCTATCGTGGAAGACGTTATTTTTGGTTGCTGTTACTTCAGCCAGTAGGATTTCTGAGCTTCACGCTCTCATGTGCAAAGAGCCCTATTTGGTTTTTCACCGGGACAGAGTATCCCTGAGGACGAACCCAAAGTTTTTGCCTAAGGTGGTTTCGACACTCACTTTGAATCAGGATATCGATCTTCCGGTCTATTTCCCGAGTTACTCTAATAGAGGAGAGGCTTTGCTCCACACCCTGGATGTTCACCGCAGCCTGAGGTATTACCTTAACAGATCTAAACCCTTTTGGGGTTCTGACCAGCGCTTTGTCTCCTTCTCCCAGAGGATGAAAGGCCAACCAGTATCCAAACAGACTTTGTCTCGCTGGCTTGTCCAGTGTATTTCAGTACTGTTATGAGATTAAGCAAAAGCCCTCCCGGTTCTATCCGGGTCATTCTACCAGGGTGTGGCCACTTTGCAGCACTCAGGAATGTATCCATTTCAGCCATTTGCGCTGCAGCTACTTGAGACTCTGTGCATGCCTTCATCAGGTACTACAGTCTGGACATCGCCTCTCGGTAAGTGCGGTTCGGCTAACGGTGCTGCAGGGTCTCCTGTCCTGAGTCAGGACTTGGAATGTTTCTCTTGTCTCCTGCCTCCTCCCGGATCTTCTGGTAGCGTTACTGCTTGGGAATCAGTCTTAATGGTGTAACCTGCTGCAGAGCTGTGTCTCGAAGTAAGATAGTACAGTTACGTAAGAACTTACCGTAACAGTAGATCTTCGAGAACAGCTCTTGCAGCAGGTACCTTCCCGCCCACCTTCCCCCTTAGAGGAGGTATGGCTCTGCCAAAAAAAAAAGAGAAACGAGAAGAAGACTGAGAAAAAGAAGAAAATGCTTATGTCGGGATTTTCTCCCTTGTTGCCTTCTGACGGTGGATCCTCGGTCTCCCTTTTTGATGTCATCCTGCGGCCAGGAGTCTCCGGCGGGAGAACTGGGGATTCTGGCGGGACCGCCCCCTTATGTACCACGCCTGACATCGGAGGCGGGACCGACGTCGGGGGCGGTCCCCGCTGAAGATAGCTAGCTAGAATTTTTCTGTGGGGTCCTGACGCCTCGCGGCTCGTCCTAATGGTGTAACCTGCTGCAAGAGTGTTCTCGAAGATCTACTGTTACGGTAAATTCTTACGTAACTGTACTTTCTAGGAGTAGTATATGTTGTTCATCCAGATGCACCCACCTGACCTCACTGGCTTTAGGCGCACAACCTGGCTTCCAGCAGGCCAAGATCTGCGCCATGGGTGGAGCAGAGTTTATACCACCCAGTGGGTGGGAGGAGCCAGCTTGAAGACTTTCGGCAAGATTTAAAGGGGAAAGGGACATGCCAAGAAGTGTGGATGAACAACATATACCACTTCTAGAACTACTGTTACAGGTGAATAACCTGTTCTTACATCTCACACACTCAGCAGTTCACGTACTGCCTTCTGTTTTCCGCTGCAGTGCCTGAAGAACGTCTAGCGTGATGTCATTTGGAGTGCAAGCAGGACTGTGAGATCCTGACAGTAGAGTGCCACTTTGTTTTCTGAATGCTTTAATGAAATAGAGCAATAAGTTAATAGCTGAAATTACCCCTCACCCTTTCGCTCTGTAAATCCAGATCTTAGAATGATAAATTGAGTTTATAAAACATGCTGATTCTGCAGTCCCCCCGCCCCACCCCATACTTGTCATTCTGTATCAAGCGAGCCACGATCTGAGGGCGCACTCCGACAAGATCCCGAGCAGCCTGGAGAGTTGTGCTGGAGCTAATTTCCATATCTGGAGCATGTTAGGCTAATATGTTTATTAGATGGACTAACTACTACCACCTACTTGCACTTGCCTCCTGTCAACGCTATGCTGATAGATCCCAACTTCAGCACTATAGGCTATATCCTCTCCCTTCCCCTCTGCATCTCTCTAACCCTGCTCCTCCTACTTCCCACCTTATGTTTGCAACCCAGTAGGCTGTTGTAATCTCAGACGCTGGCAAACTGCTATATTGCCTAAGGTGTTTAATTTCTATTATGCACGTTTGTACCTTGCCTGTATCACATGCAATTGTATTGTCTGTAAACTGATGTCGAACCTAAATGAGCATTCGTTCACTGGTGTTATAGAGATCTCAATAATTAAATTCCAATCTAAGAAACAGACCAAGAAATGGCAATACGTAAATTGTGAATCGAGAGTGCTCCCAGACCTCTCAATTCCTACACTTCTCTGGAGTTCCGACTTTGTCGGTTTGCCAGACCTCTGGCCCCACAGTCTCCCATCGGACCAGTTGGTTGAGATGCAGGTTGATCTTTCAGCAGAGATGCTTCTCAAATCAGTCAACCCGTTGTCAGAAGAGGCAGATACATCCCTGCCTAGGACCTTGGTCCTACCACTCTCTTGGGGGAGAGAATAGACCAGTCTGATCTGCCACCTCTCACCCAAGAGCTTCTGGACCAGGAGACGACCTGGTTCTTGCCAGACCCCTCAGACCCGCCACAAACGGTTGAGGTTGTGGTCCCGCTGAGTCCTGAGTTGAGAAGCCTGTCGACATTGTGTGCGCTTTCCACACTCTGGCAAGTGGTGCCGACGCTACTCTTCATTCTTCCTGGCTGGGGAGAGGCTCTTTCCCAAGCTGCATTGGCGCTGGGATGACTTGGTAGCTCTTTCACTTGGGTGAAGCCTGTCCTGACCTTGACCTGGCCATTACTTGGCTTTCGCCACAGAAGCAGCAGCCTTCTTCTCCTTGGTAGGAACAAATCCATCAGGTCCTGGCTGTGTCTCCCCCAGCCTCTCCATTGATTCTGGTGGAGCCACAACTGAAACAGCCGTAATGTGGAGCTCTAAGGAGGCCCACCTGACCGTGGGTATTCCCATTGGCTGTCAATCACTGTTGTCCCTGTCCATCCTGGAGAGTCAGTGGGGTCTTTGGCGGTGATCTCTCTTCATGAATCCTTGAATTAGAATTCCTTTGCAGTTCCGCCTGGGTGACTTGGAGTCGGCCGAGGATCTGTCGACGTGGCAGGGCCCTACTTTGTCCCTTCTCCATCTCATCTTGGAATCTAAGGGATCTCTTTAAATCTTTGCCGAGGCGACTTCCCAAGGGAAGCCTGCCCAGTAGTAGCTGCCATTCTTTGTCCTGCCTTGGAACTGTGGAAACACCCAGCCTCTTGTCTTGTGCCGTTGACCCAGATGGCCCGAAAGTATGTGGTCCCTACTGGTTCCCTTTTGTTAACTGAGCACCCGTCTGCTGAGGGTCTCGTGGCTGACTGTTCATGCTCACCGGCGACATGTGGGATGTTGAGAATTCCCTGATAGGGAGTCTGTCTCCCCTCTCTGCGTTCAAGCGAGTTCAGCCCTTTTGATGGCCCACTTCTCGCATGCCCCCCTGGGCACGCTTGATGAGGTGCTTCATCATCTCCCAGCAGAGCTACAGACCACGGTCAAATGGGTCCGGGATCGAGGCTAAGCAGTAGCCAAGCACCCGCTCCAGACTGCCATGGGCATAGGCGACTCTTGTGCTCGGTCCGTGGCAGCCTCAGTGGCTATGTAGCACAGGCCTGACTGAAGATCTCGACTTTTACAGCGGCTACCCAATGCAAGCTGGCATATGTTCGAACTGTGCCTGGGGTGAGGAGCACCTCACCCGCATTAAGAAGTCCATTGCCACCTTGGACTGTGACAGCCTCCCAGAGACCCCAAGGGCTCTAAGCAGCAGAAGAAGCCCTTTCGGGCCTGCCTCTGTAGCCAAACCAGCCCAGCCTCAGGCTGGACAGGAGGCTTAGGCCTGGCGACCTCTACCTCGACCGGAGTGTGGCCATGGACGTCTAGAAGCCTCGCGGCTGGGGCCCTGGCAGTTCTTCAGCCTGGCCTTCCACTGCTTCCAGGCCTGCTCAATGATGGGATGAGTGGTACCTCCCTCATGCCAGTCATGTCTCCCTCCTTTGGGGGGCTGACTCTGCCACTTTTTCCGCTTGGTTTGCTGTCACCAGGTACAAGTGGGTTCTTGAGGTGATCGATCATGGTCTGCCTCTGCAATTCGGGGCCCATCTGCCTTGCTGAGCCCATGCCCCATGGGAGGACATTGTGTCCACAAACATCCTGTTGCTCCTTCGGGAGGTCATAACTCCCATCTCTGACCCTCTGGAACACCCAGGATTTGTCTCCAGGTACTTCTGGTGGCAAAACGTACGGGGCTGCTGGCACCCCATGTTGGATCTGCACAATCTGAACAAGTTTCTTAGGCCATGCACCTTCAGCATGGTCACTGTCTCAGATCATACCATCTCAAGCAAAACATGTGGTTTTGCTCTCTGGATCTTCAGGATGCATCTTTTCATGTCATAATCCATCTGCCCCATCGCAAGTTCCTTCGGTTCCGGGTGGAGGGTATCCTCTACCAGCTCCAGACCATGCCATTCGGCCTGTCCTCAACCCCTGGGGTTTTAACCAAATGCATAGCAGTGGTGGCGGCTTACCTGAGGCGCCAGGGAGTCACGTTATACGCCTGCCTGGGTGACTGGCTTATTGTGGGTCCCTTTAGGAAGGAAGTGGATCAGTCCAGAGATCTGGCCATTCAGACCTGTGTCCCCTTGCCTCTTGGTCAACAAGGCAAAGACGGAACTCATGCCTTCGCAGGTGATCTTCATCGGGTTGGAGCTAGACTCTTGCAGAGCCAGGGCTAGACTTCCGGTTGACAGGGTGGAGGCTGTGTCCTCCTTTCCCCTGATCATTTGTGATCGGGCAGTTGGGCCTGCTGGAGAATGTGCTGTGTGCAATGGGAGCTGGTCTGCCTGTGGTCTCTGCGCAAGGGCCACTTCAGCCAGCCGGTCACTATGCCTTAGCTGATGTAGGACGCCCTCCAGTGGTGGTTAGTCTGAAAACATCTGAAGGAATGTGTCCCATTTATCTGCCCAGTGCCGACTGTCATACTGACGACTGATGCCTCTCATGGGCTGGGTTGCCCACCTGGGGGAACAGTCCATGGGCTCTGGACCCAGAGTAGTCTCGATGCCTTATCAAACTGCTGGAGCTCCGGGCAGTTTGGCTGGTGCTGTCTGCTTTAGCGCCACGTATTTGGGGTCCGGTCGTTCAGGTCTAGACTGACATGGCCATGTACTATCTCAACAAGCAGGGCGGGGCGACTCTCCTCTGTAGGGAAGCCTCCGCGCCTGACCCTTGTGCGCAGCCTGTGGAGGCTGATCTCGTGGCCATCCATGCGGTCAGTGTCTCCAGTTAGCTGGCAGGCGGCTCTCCCACCAGAGGTTGTACACGGCCTGTTCTCCCACCAGAGGTGGTACACTGCCTGAGGTGGACCTGTTTTCCTCCAGGGGAATGCAGAGCTAAGGCTGTATTGTGCCCGCCCCTCTCAGCAGGGAACGCTGCAGGGGGATGCCTTCCCTTGCACCACAAGGTGTTCCTCAAGGCAAGGAGGGACGAAGTACAGGTGATCTGGTGGTTCCGGACTGGCCATGTCAGTTCTGGTACCCTGCTCTCAGTTGCAGGAGGAGCCCTTCCCCCGTGTCTTTCTCTTCACCCAGACCTGTTCTTGTTCAATCAGGGGACAGTACTCCATCTTGACCTTCAATCCCTCCTGGTAGTTTGGTTCCTGAGCGGCTACAGTTCCTGGTTTTGGGTCTTTATCCGAAGATGTCCTCGCTGTAGTTGAGGCATCTCTGAAGGAGTCCACCTGATAATGCTATGCCTTCAAATGGAAGAGGTTCTCCATTTGGTGCCAGGGCAAGGGGCTGGACCCCTTATTTTGTCCAGTCGCTAGCATTCTCTACTACGTATGGTCCCTCTGAGTCGGGCCTTCGGTCGACTGTTAAGGGGCACCTGGCAGCCATTTCTGCCTACTAGGCACCGGCTGGTACGCAGTCTGTGCAGGAGAAGGTGGTCTGGGGCTTTTTCAAAAGGCCTTGACCACATTTCCCCTCCAATGCGTGAACCACTACCACCTTGGGATTTGTTGCTGTTTTTGGCAGGGCTCATGGGCAAGCCATTCGAACCAGTAAATGGGTGTGGCATCTCGCATGTTGTGGAAGACCACCTTCCTGGTGGCTGTCACGTCAGCCAGAAGGATCGGTGAGCTCCAGGCGCTCTCGGTGGAATCTCCTTACCTGGTCTTCCACAGGGGCAAGGTTACCCTTGGTTAACCTGAAGTTCCTCCCAAAGGTTGTCAGATTTTCACCTTAGCCAGGTGATTAATCTCCCAGTGTACTTCACCAGTCTCACCTCAGAGGCTGAGCACAGGCTCCATACCTTGGACCTGCAGTGAGCATTGGCCCATTATAAGGGGTGCACGGCTGGTGTTCGGGGAGAGGTTCACCAGCTGTTTGTCACCTACACTGAAGCTGCACCTGGCAGACCGGCAGCTAAACGGACGATTGGCAGGTGGATTGTATCCTGCAAAACCTCTGCTATAGGTTGGTGGGTAGGGAGACTCTCACAGGGCTAAGGGCTCATTCCACCTGCCATACTGCTGCCTCGGTGGCTGCTTCCAGGAATGTCCCTATCCATGTAGCAGCCCTGCAGATTTCCTGGAAGTCCGCACATACAACTTCATTTAGCACTACCACATCAACCTTGAGTCACACTGAGATGCTGGTTTTGGGGCCTCAATTCTTCAGTCTCTACTCCCTAAATAGGGGGTGTGTGCTTTGCCTTCCTCCTCTCAGAGAACTGCTAGGAGTCTGCCTGAAGTGTGGATAGAACACCATATTCACGCCTCTAACAGGTTACTCACCTTTAACAGTCTAGGAGTGTTGTATGGTGTTGGCACTTACCCACCCTCTCCTGGCAAGGGGCACAGCGGGTAAGATCTGGTGCCTACTAGTAAGTGTCCCTACTAGTTAATTGGTAGCTATAATTTTTTATCAATTTGATTTAATTCTTATAAAAGGAGTTTGAAAAAGTCCCCCATAGACTCCAGTGTAGCACACTCAGTGCTTTCCCTAGTTAGGTGTCACAAAATGTCTTGGGGCGGTGGTGATGCTGGCAGACTGGGAAGTGGAAGGGATCAACTGTCCGCTTGCTCTGGCAAACTTTATGATCCCTTTCCTCCTGAAGAGGAATACTTGAACAGTTTTACTTTTAGCTCAAGCTAGTAGTATTGGGCAGTGGGCTGTGGCATTTAAAAGCCCTTGTAGACATTCTCTTTAAGGGAAGAGATATCCTTGAGTAAGATAGTACAGTTAATCTTGAGAGAATCTTCCTTGTCATCATCAACCCTCTCTCCATCCCACCTCTGGTGACACAGTACATGTTTCCCTTAGAACTTCCCTCGCCCAGTATGCTTGGTGCTGACTTACACTTCTAGTTCCCCAAAAAGGATGGCCCACCAGATCTGATCTCTGGTAGGTAACTGAGGAGACTTAAGGCTGCTCACAGTTGCATACGTGCCGACGCACAGTGTCAATTTGGGTGGCTCCAGCGTGGCAAAATTTTAAGGGTGATTTTAGTGCCTGGTGGCTGCAGTTCCAACGGTGTGGCTTAAAGGGACAGTGTCAACCAACCTTTTTGCATCGTATTTTTTTCTAGTTAAAACCCCAAATTTTATAATTGCTGATCTTCTCTAAAATTCATTGATGTTGCTGATCTGCCTTCTTTCTTAGAAGTGAAATGCATACTAATGATACAATTGTACTCAAACTTTCAAATCGTTGCTCTACTCTTATTGTATGCTGCCTGAATATTAGAGCCACTCAAGATGCATGGTATCCTTTCCTCTTACTGCCTAATAAGTGGTTAGACTGACGGGAGTGTTCCCAAGCCCAGGTAAGATGCAACAGGAGTTGATAAAGGAATGTAAACAAGTGTGTGTGTGTGTGTGTGTGTGTGTGTGTGTGTGTGTGTGTGTGTTAACACCAGTATGGTGGTCTGTTTCACTTTTTAAATGAATAAATGAATCCAAATTAAACTTCCAGCAACATCATGTACTATAGACTTTTGAGCAATCTTAACGTGTATTTTAAACTAGGGACACTCTGAGGCCTTGGGGGTTAATGGTGTCCCTTTAAGGGAGAAGATTCTTTCGAAGATCTACTGATCTTCTTCGAGATACAGCTCTTGCAGCAGGTTACACCATTAGGACTGTAGCTCAGGACCCCACGGAAATTTTCTAGCTAGCAGTCCTCAGCGGGACGCCAGACGCCGGTCCCGCCCTGACATCGGGCGTAGTACATAAGGAGGCAGTCCCGCCAGAATCCCCAGATCTTACTTGAGACACAGCTCTTGCAGCAGGTTACACCATTGGGACCCGAAACCCGCCAGGCGCCAGGACCTGGAAAAATTCTAGTTAGCTAACTGCAAGCGGGGACCATCTGACGTCCAGTCCCGCCTCCGGCGTCAGGCGTGGTACAAAAGAGGCGGTCCCGTAGATTCCTCAGTTCTTTTCCGCGTCGACTTAGCTACCTGACCCCTTCGGTTACACCAGTCTAGCGACAGCGTGAATAGTTCTTTTTCGATAAAATTTTGAAAATCTTCAGAATCCTCTTCAAGCAAGATCTTGATGTCATCACCAACTTCTGGCCATCCATCGAAATGCGCTTGTGGAAAGCAGATCCGTTCAAGGACCCCACCACGGCCTGCGTCCGGTGCCTAGGCCCAGACCACGTATACTCGGGCCTGTCCTTCTGCCAAGGGTTCAACAGCCGTGCCCGGATCCGCGCGTGAAGGCTTTGCAGCATGCCTTCTGGAGGAACAACTGAAGACCATGTCCTCCAAGGGGAAAGCTCCAGGGTCCACAAGCACGCCGGAGAAGAGAGGGAGAAGGCCCTTCCAGGTCCCTTCCAGGGGTTCGAGTCCCAGAGTCTCGTTGAAATCTCCCCGGCTGCAATCAAGAAACCTTCATCTCAGGAGAAATCCATGAGGCCTTCCTCCCCTTCCAGGGCCTTGGCGAAGTCCGGGAACGACACCATCACCACCGCAGAGTCGGGATCTTACCGAGACACAGCTCTTGCAGCAGGTTACACCATTAGGACCGAAGCCGCCAGGCGCCAGGACCCCACGGAAAAATTCTAGCTAGCTAACTACAGCGGGGACCGCCCCCGACGTCGGTCCCGCCTCCGACGTCCAGGCGTGGTACAAAGAGGGGCGGTCCCGCCAGATTCCTCAGTTCTTTTCCGCGCCGACTTAGCTACCTGACCCTTGATGTTACCAGTCTGAGCCAGCGTGAATAGTTCCTTTTCGATAAAATTTTCGAAAATCTTCAGAATCCTCTTCAAGCAAGATCTTGATGTCATCACCAACTTCGGCCATCCGTCAAGCGCTTGTCGGAAAGCAGATCCGTTCAAGGACCCCCACACGGCCTGCGTCCGGTGCCTAGGCCCAGACCACGATACCCGGGCCTGTCCTTCTTGCCAAGGGTTCAATAGCTGTACCCGGATCCGGCGTCAGAGGGCTTTGCAGGCGTTTCTTCTGGAGGAACAACTGAGGACCATGTCTCCAAGGGGAAAGCTCCAGGGTCCACAAGCACGCTGAGAAGAGAAGGAGAAGGCCCTTCCAGGTCCCTTCTAGGGGTTCGGAGTCCCGTAGCTCCGGTTCGAAATCTCCCCCGGCTGCAATCAAGAAACCTTCATCTCAGGAGAAATCCGCCAGGCCTTCCTCCCCTTCCAGGGCCTTGGCGAAGTCCGGGGAACGACACCATCACCACCGCAAGTCGGGTTCCCGCCTCGGTACCCGACGCAGGTCCTCGCCGGTGCCTCCACGCAAGACGCTGGAGCTCACGCCTTTAAAAGGCCTGTAGCCCAGGCGACCGGCTCGACAGCTGTCAGCCGTGCGCCCTTCTTCCTGGACCGCCGCGGCCCAGTCGACCGACCCCGCCATTACATCCCAGCGACGCCGGTAGGGGGACCGCACCGCCCCCTCCTGAAAAGAAGAAGGTCTGTTGCCTCCGACCGACATCGGTCAGGAGCCCTCCATCGGAGGAGGACCTAGAGCAGCCTGAGACCAGACGGGCGACCCCGGTCCAGAGGGTACTCCCAGGATCCTCGCCATTACCAGAGCCCCCTGTGGAGCCGACGCGGACCCGACGACCGCCCACCGCACCGGCCGCCGTCGGGCCTCTCTCTAGTGGAGTGAAGAATCTGTTCACCTACTGGTGGGATACCATTAAAAGACATGGTTCCCCTCCTCCTCCTATTCCTCCTCCTCCTCCTCCTCCTCCTACTCCGGTTCCTGCCCCCCCCTCGCCATCGGGGTCGGCAGGCCGTGTTCCTCCTCCCCGGGAGCCTAGAACCCCTCCCAGGGGGAGACCTGATAAACGGAGACCTCCGTCGAAATCCTCTTCTGGATCACCCAGCCCCAAGAGATCCAGGAGACGCCGACGATCGCCTTCAACGGAGGACACGGGATCAGACTACTCCACCTCTAGATCCCCATCTCCACTCTCCATCCCTTCTCCGGAACCACGTGAGATGCCTAGATCTCCTCCGATGATCCTCTGTCCTTGATATTATGAGACATATACAAGAGAACATGGGATGGGATGCTGAAGACTTAGACCCCGAAAGAGTGCGACTCGCCAAATATCTTCGGCAAAGGACCCAAGCCTGTGGTGGTACCACCCTTGGTTGACACTTTCGTGGACGCACAAGGCTGCGTGGAGCGTCCCACACTCGCCTCCCCGGCGAGATCAAGAAAGCTGATCGCTTGTACAAGGCTCCTATGACACCAGTATTGACGCGAGCATCCTCAGGCCGATTCTCTGGTCATCACAGCTCACATGACCGGTCACAGAGGCCACAACATTTGAGCACCCTGCCACGGACCCAGAGTCCAAACAACTGACGCATTGGGTAGGCGCCCGTATGCTTCGCTACCTGCCATCAGATCCCTGAACTATTTAACCCACATGGTTCAGTTCCAGAACGCTTTGTGGGAACAGGGTCTGGAAGCGGCTGAAAAGATGCCGAAGGTGAGCAGAAGGAGGATGCTTCAGCTCCTCCGTCACGGAGGTTCAGACGTGGGGACCCAAGTGCTAAGAGCAGCGTGTGACTCCGTGGACTCCATCGGCCCGAGCAGCAGCTTCTGGCGTTTGCCTCCGGAGACACTCTTGGTTGCGCGTCTCCGGTTTTACCCCGGACGTCCAAAAGAACATCTTGGACGCCCCTTTTGAAGGAGAAGTATTGTTTGGTAATCCTACAGAAAAGATCCTTACCAAACTCCAAGAGGCCGGGAAGGCGGTAAGGTCGGTTCAGGCCATGTACCGACCTAAGCTTGGTTCCTTTCGTAGGAACCAAAGCCGTTTTCGTGCGCGGACGCAGAGGCAACAGACCCACTCAGCTGCACCTCAGAGGGGCTCTGTTTTCAGAGAGCCCAGGGCAACACCCGCCAGCCGAGGCCAGCGTTTCCCATAGCAGGCCCAGCCAGCGGTCCATCTGCTGCCACAGCCTGACTCCTCCCGCCCCGCCCCTCAGGATCAACAGGAGTTTATAGTCGGGTCGTGCATTACGAACTTCCTGCCGGATGGCAGGCCATTACCACCCACAGGTGGGTTCTTCAGTTGGTCAGTCTAGGCACTTTATAGAATTCAAGGGAAAGCCACCCTCGAGGCCTCTTTGCTCTCCCGGTATCAGGGTCAGCACAAAGCCTTGATCCGGCAAGAAGTACTCGCTACTACGAAGGGAGGCGATAGAGTACGTCCCAGAGAACCAGAGAGGACAGGATACTATTCCCACTTTTTCCTGGTTCCCAAGAAAACAGGGACCTCCTCCAATTCTTGGACCTCAGCGACCTCAATGTGCGGTCACTTACAAGAGATTCCGCATGGTGACCCTTCCAGGTCTTATCCCCATGCTCAAACAGGACGCCTTTTAGCTGCCTCTAGACATGCAGGATGCCTACCTGCACATCCCTTATGGCTCAGGCGCACAGGAGGTTCCTGCGCCGAGTTTCTCGACCACCACCTTCAGTTCCGAGCCCTTCCTTTCGGACTGTCTTCCGCACCGAGGGTCTTTACCAAGTGCATGGCAGTCGTGCAGCTGCCTCTGAGGAGACAGGGCCCTCGTGTTCCCTACCTGGGCGACTGGCTTCTCATGGCCGCCTCCAGAGGACGTTGCTTCTTGCAATCAAGAGCACCCTGGATCTGTTCCGATCCCTGGGCATCCTCATAAATTACGAGAAGTCTCTCCTGGTACCGTCAAGAAACTGCAGTTCATAGGAGCAGTTCTGGACACTGTTCGAGGAAGAGCCTTTCTTCCGGCCGACAGGCGGAGCGCATCAGATCCTCATAAGGACCTATCACTAAGCAAGGTTGTACCTGCCAGGTCGGGTCCTTTGCTTGTTCTGAGACACACATGGCTAAGGCGCTATTCCTACTGTCCCTTCTCTGAAGACTCCACATGCGCATTACTCAGTGGATGCTCAAAGTGCAATGGGACCAAAGGCAAGACCACTTGCAGCATCCGGTCAGACTCATGATTTCAGTGATTCAAGACTGGCAGTGGTGGCTAGCCCCAGGGTCGCTCTCATCAGGCGTCCCGTTCATTGCGCCGTCCCCGGAGGTCACCCTCACCACAGACGCTTCCGGTCTTGGGTGGGGGGCACACCTGGACGGGGTAAAGTCCCAAGGTACGTGGACCCAGATGGAAGCTCACCTTCACATCAACGCGCTGGAAATGAGCGGTCCTCTATGCCCTGCAGGCTTTCAGTTCAGTTATCCCACCTGTACT
Organism: Neoceratodus forsteri; assembly: GCA_016271365.2. NCBI lineage: Eukaryota > Metazoa > Chordata > Ceratodontiformes > Ceratodontidae > Neoceratodus > Neoceratodus forsteri. The sequence continues at coordinate 15,828,045 of CM057456.1, forward strand.
CTTCTACTTCAGACAGACAACACGGCGGTAAGGATGTATTACCTCAACAAACAAGAGGCGCATCTTACCCCTTTGCAGGGAGGCCATGAGAGTGTGGGATTGGGTAATCAGACACGCTAATCTGATCACCGTGCACGCTCCCGGAGTGGACAACAGGTTGCAGACGGCCTGAGTCGTTCTCAGGCCAGAGTCCACGAATGGGAACTCCTTCAAGAGGTAGCAGAGGATCTGTTTCTTCGATGGGGAACCCAGATCTGGACTTTGTTCGCCTCCCCATCCAATTCAAAACTGCCCAATTTTTGCTCACAGATCCAGGGCTCTGGTGTTTTCTGGCTAGACGCTAAGTATCCCTCTCCTGGGCTACAACAGATTCCTCTTATCGCTTTTCCCTCCTTTCCCGCTGATCCAGAGAGTTCTTTCAAATCATGCAGGGAGCACTTAATAATGATCCTAGTGGCCCCATTTTGGCCCAGACAGATTTAGTTCCCTTGTTGATTCAACTATCTCGGGAACCCCGCTCCGCTTCCGCTCAGCTCCCACTTACTGTCTCAGGAGAAGGGTTCATGTCCACGGACCTCACGTCCCTGAACCTGCATGCTTGGCTCCTAGAGACATAGCCATTTTAAAGTCACGGGGTCTCGTAAGAGGTTGCAGAAGTCCTTTCTGCAGCCCAGAAAGCCGCAACGATATATCGCATTTGGCGAAATGGCTCGCTTTTTTGTGTATGCATCATGAGCACGACCTTTCCCCTTTTAGGCTTCGTCCTGTGGGAGTAATATTAGAATATTTGCTCTCCTCTTTCATTCGGCCCAGCCTACTCCTCTATTAAAAGTGCACCTCTGTGCCATTTCGACTACCACTCCCGTGGAAACGACAGTGGCTCAGGTGACCTCTCGAAATTTCTTAGGAGTAATGCACCCAGGCCTCCTATTAGAGACCCTGTGCCTCCATGCGATTTGCTTTTGTCCTTGAACAGCTCCACGCCTCCCTTTGAACCAGGCCATGGATTAAACTTAGCCTTTCTGTCATGGAAAACGTTGTTTTAGTTGCTGTTAATCGGGCAAGAAGAATTCTGAACTTCACGCTTCATGTGCAAAGAGCCTTATTTAGTTTTCCACGGGACAGAGTATCCCTGAGGACGAACCCTCAAATTCTTGCCTAAGGTGGTTTCTTCACTCACTGAACCAGGATATTCGACCTTCCGGTCTACTTCCCGAACTACTCTAATAGAGGAGAGGCTCTGCTCCATACCTGGATGTTCACACGCAGCCTGAGGTTTTAACTCAACAGAACTCAGTCCTTTCGTAGTTCTGAGCAGCTTTCATTTCCTTCTCTGAGAGAATGATGGGCCAATCAGTATCCAAACAGTCCCTTTCTCGCTGGCTTGTCCAGTGTATTTCTCACTGTTATGGTATCAAACAAAAGCCCCTCCGGTTCAGTCCGGGTCATTCCACTAGAGGGGTGGCTACTTCCTTGCAGCGCTCAAAAATGTTTCTACTTCTGCTATATGCTGCAGCCACTTGGAGTTCTGTGCATACCTTTATCAGGCATTATAGCCTGTGACACGCCCTCTCGTGAAGGGCTGGTTTTGGTTTGGCCGTACTTCAGGGTCTCCTGTCCTAGGTTCAGGACCTGGTTTTATCCTTTAATTTCCTCCTCCCGATTTTCTGACAGCGTTACTGTGCAGGAATCGGTCCTAATGGTGTAACCTGCTGCAAGAGCTGTGTCTCAGTAAGATAATACAGTTACGTAGAACCTACGCAACAGTAGATCTTCGAGAACAGCTCTTGCAGCAGGTACCTTCCCGCCCACCTCCCCCTTGAGGAAGCATGGCTCAGTCTTTCTGAGCAGGAATTGTATCTTCTGTCTTCGACGCATGAATCCTAGGCTCCCATTTTGATGTCAGCCTGCGGCAAGAAGTCTCCAGGGAGAACTGGGGAACGGCGGGACCGCCTCCTTTGTACCACGCCTGACGCCGGAGGCGGGACCGATGTCGGGCGGTCCCGCCTGTAGTTAGCTAGCTAGAATTTTCTCAGGTCCTGGCGCTCATGCAAGCCGGTCCTAATGGTGTAACCTGCTGCAAGAGCTGTTCTCGAAGATCTACTGTTACAGTAAGTTCTTACGTAACTGTACTTTCTGTCCCGCCGTTGACTTTGCAAATCTCGACCTCTCGGTTAGTTCTAGCGCACCACGACCAGGAAAACTTTCAAAAATCACACTCTTCAGTCGGTTTTCGTCTGTCCTCTCCAACCTCAGTGGAGGGCCATTCTTCGAAGTGTGCCTCTGGAAAGCAGATTCCTTTCAAGGATCTTCATTCAGCCTGCGTTCGTTGCCTGGGCCCAGACCACGACACCCAGGCCTATTCCTTCTGTCAGGGCTTTAACAGCCGTACGAGGATCCGCCGCCAGAAAGCCCTCCAGGCTTCCCTCCTTGAAGAAAGACTTAAGGCCATGGACCCTTCCTCCAGAGGGGAGTCTTCAGGAAAGTCCCACAGGCACCATGAGAAATGCTGGGCGAAGGTGAGACCCAGATCCCCCTTCAGGGCCTCGGACTCCTGCAGCTCCGGCTCCAGGTTGTACCGCTCTCCGTCGAGGGCCCGCTCTTGGCCTCCTCCGGTTTTGGTCAAATCGGCTAGTGGTTCCTCTACTCTGTAGCCTGCCAAGTCCTCCAGGCCCGCATCTTCGGCTAAGGCCTCGTCCAGGTCTGGGGAGCCTCATAAGTCGTCGTCCTGGCATTCGTCCCGCGACGTACGGTCAGTCTCTCTACCGCCACCTCCCCAGCACAAGACCAAGGAGCTGACCTCCCTCAGCGGGGCCGCCGGACCCGGCGTCTGCCAAATACCACAGCACTCAAGGAACCGCGATTCGCCCCCAGGACGCCGGCGGGGGGACTGGCATCAGATACCACAGTCAAGAGGACCACACCACCGCCTGCCGACGTCTGTCACGAGGCGTTGTCTGAGGAGGAGTCTACGCAGCCCGAAGACCAGGCGGGCGATCACGGACCTGTCTAACTCCCACGGGAGCCCTCTCCAGAACCAGAGACCCCCGGGGAGCAGACACCCGGCCGCGACGACAGGCCACCGGCGCCTGGTCCGTTGTCTGGCCTAAACTTGTCAGAGGTGACGGAGCTCTTCACCTTCTGGTGGGACACCATCAAAAAGGATGTGGTCACCACGCAGCCTCCTGCGCCTGCTGCACCTCCGACGCCTGCACCCCCTCCTCCACCCAGGGGGGTCAGCAGGATGAGCACCTTCTCCCCAGGAGCCAGCAGCACCTCCTAGGGGTAGATCTTTGGAGAAGAGAAGGCCTCCGTCAAGATCCTCTTCAGAGTCGCCCAGCCCCAAGAGACCCAGAAGACGTCGGTACTCACCGTCCACGAAGGGTTCCAGATCTGACATCTCTGAATGCTCCAGGTCTCGTTCACTAGTCGAGATCCCTCTCTGGACCAGCGACCTTCCTTGGTCTCCTCGGATGAACCCTTGTTCTCGAAATAATGAGGCATATTTAGGAGAACATGGGATGGGACGCCGAGGAGCTTGACCCCGAAAGACTACGCCTTGCCTGCTACCTTCGGCCAAAAGACCCCAAACCTGTGGTAGTGCCACTTTTGTGGACGTCACCAAGACTGCGTGGAAGTGTCCACATTCGACCCTGGCAATGCCGAAGAAGGATGACCGCCTGTACAAGGCCCCAAGGGAGGACCAGTACCTGGCTAATCATCCTCTGGCCGACTCCCTGGTCATTACAGCCTCTCATGACCAGTCTCAGAAACCGCAGCATTTGTGCACGCAGCCACCGGACCCGGAGTCCAAGCAGTTGGACGTGCTGGGCAGGTGCACGTACACGGCCGCGACTTGCGCCAGTAGATCATTGAATTACCTCACCCACATGGTTCAGTTCCAGAACGCGTTGTTGGAACAGGGACAGGACCTGGCGGAGAAATTGCCAGACGGTGGCCAAAAGGAGGAGCCTGCAACTCCTCCTTACGGAGGTTCAGGCGTGGGGACCAGGTGCTCAGAACCGCCACAACTCTCGGGACTCTTGGCCAGGCGGCAGCCTCAGGCATGTGTCTCGGAGGCGCTCATGGCTTCGTGTCTCCAGGTTTACCCGGACGTCCAGAAAATATCATGGACACACCTTACCATGGCGAAGTTCTGTTTGGTGAAGCCTCGGAAAAGGTGATCACCAAATTGCAGGAAGCCGGGCAGGCTATTAGAATCTGTCCATGCCATGTACAGATCTTGACTTTGTTCCTTTCGTAGGAACCAGAGTCTTTCGCAGCTGGATCCAAAGGCAACAACCATGTTCCGGCCAGTAACAGAGGGGCTCCTTATCTCGGAAAGCCCAGGCTGACATCCTCAGGCAGAGGCCAACGAGCCACGAAGTCGGCCCAACCTGCAGGATCCAGTGCTGCCACAGCATGACTCCTTCCCGGCCCCCGCCTCTCCTCAGGATCAACGGGAAACAAAGGTCAGGGGTCGCATCGCGGACCACCTGCCAGGGTGGTGGTTGATCACCACTGACAGGTGGGTGCTACAGTTGGTCGAAAAAGGCCATTATATAGAATTTGTAGACAACCCGCCCACAAGGCCTCCTCTCTGCTCTCCCGCTATTCGGGCCGCTCGCCTGCTCATACAGCAGGAAGTGCTCTTCACAATTGTACAGAAAGAAGCTTTGGAGCACGCCCAGGGAACCAGAGAGGAGCAGGATACTATTCACACTTCTTCCTGGTTCCAAAAGAAAACAGGGACCTCCGTCCAATCTTGGACCTCAGCGACCTCAATATGTCTGTCATTTACAGCGCTTCGCATGGGTGACCCTTCTGGGGCTAATCCCATGCTGAAGAAGAGCGCTTTCTCTGCGTCCTTGGACATGCAGGACGCTTACCTGCACATCCCTATTGCTGAAGCGCACAGGAGGTTCCTGCGCTTCGAGTTTCTCTGCCGCCATTATCAGTTCTGAGCGCTTCCTTTCGGGCTGTCATCAGCACCCCGCGTATTTACCAAGAGCATGGCAGTCGTGGCAGCGTCTGAGGAGACAGGGCCACTATGTGTTCCTGTACCTGGATGACTGGCTTCTCATGGCCCCCTCCAAGAAGGCATTGCTGATGGCCATTCAGCATACTCGGGACCTTTTTCAGTCTCTGGGCATCTTAATCAACTACGAGAAGTCTCTCCTGGTACCGTCCCAGAAACTGCAGTTCATAGGGGCAGTTCTGGACACCGTCAAGGAAAGCCTTTCTTCCCGAAGACAGAGCGGAATGCGATCGATCCCTCATCAGGGACTTATCAGCGAAGAAGACCGTCCCAGCCAGATTTGTCCTTCGCCTGCTCGGACATATGGCTGCGGCCATTCCAACAGTCCCGATGGCAAGACTCACATGCAGGTATCCCAGTAGATGTTAAGGGTGCAGTGGGACCAAAGGCAAGACCATCTGCAGCATCCAGTCAGAATCACGAAGACCATGGTTCGGGACTGGCAATGGTGGCTAGATCCGGGAACCCTCGCCAGGGGTTCCTTCACAACGCCGTCCCGGTGATAACACTCTCCACAGACTCCTCAGGGCTGGAGTGGGAGGCGCGCGAAGCGGAGGTGAGGTCTCAGGGAACATGGACTACCCAGGAATCTCATCTCCATATCAACATATTGGAGATGAGGGCGGTCCTTTACGCCCTGCAATCCTTCCAGTCGGAGATTCCACCGAGTACTCTCCTGTTACAGACAATACTGCGGTGATGTATTACCTTAATAAACAAGGAGGCACACACTCCTACCCCTTTGCAGGGAGGCCATGAGGGTGTGGGAATGGGTAATACGACACGGCGCAAACCTCATTGCAGTTCACGTTCCCGGGGTGGACAACACTGTCACAGCCTGTCGTTCCCAGGCCAGAGTCCACGAGTGGGAACTTCTACAGGAGGTGGTAGAGGATCTGTTCCACAGATGGGGCACTCCAGAATTAGATCTATTCGCGTCCCCATCCAACGCAAAACTGCCCAGTTTTTGCTTGCTAGATGCAGGGCCTGGTGTTTTCTGGCGAGACGCGTTGTCCCTCTCCTGGGCGGGCAGATTCCTCTACTCCTTCCCTGTTGATCGAGAGTCCTTCTCAAACTTCGCAGGGAGCATGCAACGCTTATTTTGATAGCGCCTTTTTGGCCCAGGCAAATTTTATTCCCGCTTCTGAATCAGTTGTCCCAGGAACCTCCGCTTCCTTTGCCAATCAGCTCCCACCTGTTGTCTCAGGAGGAGGGTTCACTAGTCCACCCGGACTTAACATTCATTGAACCTACATGCCTGGCTCCTAGAGACATAGCCATGATCGTCAGGGGTCTGTGAGAGGTGGCAGATGTGCTGCAGCTGAAACCCCGGCAACATCGCTATGAAGTGGCACAGGTTTTGCCTGTGGACTCAAACACGCAGGTTTCTCGCCCTTAGACTGTCCTGAGAAGCTGGTTCTGGAGTACCTACTTTCCCTTTTTCAATCCAGGCTAGCTTACTCCTCGATCAAAGTGCACCTTTGTGCAATCTCAGCTTATCATGTCCCCATAGGCCATCGCATGGTGGCTCAGTTGGATGCTACTCATGCCTTTCTAAGGGGGGTCCTCCACCTTAGGCCGCCCATTAAGGATCCCGTTCCTCCTTGGTACTTGCCCTTCGTCCTGGAGCAGCTTACACTGCCGCCCTTTGAACCAGCTGTGGATTGCGAGCTACGTTTTCTGTCATGGAAAATGTTGTTTTTAGTTGCAATTACTTCGAGAAGATTCTCCGAATTACGTGCTCTCATGTGCAAAGAGCCTTATTTAATTCCCTACCAGGATAGAGTATCCCTGAGGACAAATCCTAAGTTCCTGCCTAAGGTGGTTTCAGCCCTTACCCTTAATCAGGACATTGATTTACCAGTGTACTTTCCCAAGTACACCAATCGAGGAGAAGCACTGCTTCACACCCTGGATGTTCACAGGTGTCTCAGATATTATCTGACCAGAACCAAACAGCACCGGAAAGTGGAGCAGCTGTTTGTATCTTTTACTGTCTGATGGCGGGTCCTCTGTCTCCTCTTCTGATGTCCTCCAGTGGCTGGGAGTCTCCGGCGGGAGAACTGGGGATTCTGGCAGGACTGCCTCCTTATGTACTATGCCTGGCGTCGGGCGGGACCGGCGTCTGAGGCAATCCCGCTGAAGACTGCTAGCTAGAAAATTTCCGTGGGGTCCTGGGTCCTGGCGACTGCAGTCCTAATGGTGTAACCTGCTGCAGAGCTGTTCTCGAAGATCTACTGTTACGGTAAGTTCTTACGTAACTATACTTTACAGTTTGTATGTAACTGTAATCTTACTTCGGAGGAGCTCTTGCAGTAGGTAATTACATATAGGACTGCGCCGGCCGGCGGCAGATGACTGGGAAAAATTTCTAGCTAGCAGTCACTGGCGAGACCCCCACATCAGGTGACGGCGTCAGGAGATGTCGATATAAAAGGCGGTCGACGCCCGCCTTCAGTTCTTGCCCACGATAGCTCGTGCAGGCTCATCCTTGCGAGAAAAGTTTGTGCCGTCAGCCCTACCTTCGTCATTTTTTTTTTACGGAAATTTTTTCGACTAACGTCAGTACTGTCATCAGTGTATCGTCCCTACACCTTCCGAGCACAAGAATAAAGTGCGATTAGGTGCAGCCTAACTACCCCACAAGGATGCCACTGCCTGTGCCTGTCTGCCTAGGGCCCCGAGCACCCGTCGAGAAATGCCAGCACTGCCTCAGTTTCAACATGGCTACCCGGAAAAGGTGGCAGCAATCCCTGGAAGCCCATATTCTGAAGGAAAAATGAGTTCTATGGAGAAGGAGCTCAAAAACTGAGGCAGGTGTCCACTTCCCTGAAGGCCATTGGAAGAAGAGGCACGGGACAGGGCTCCTCCACGCGTCTCCCTCGGAGTCGCTGGGATGCAAGTAACATCCTCGAGGGGATTGCTCCTCCAAGGCAGCCTCTGAGGTTTCCAAGGGGCGTCGGGCTGCCAGTCTGGCTCGCCTTGCAGGTGCCTCCGGGCAGTGCAGGCCTCCGCCCTGGTTCGGCCGCGGGCTTCGGCCTCCCGTGGACGACTCCGGTAGGCCGGGTGTCCGCTCCTCTGACGTCCACCCGGAGAGGGCCGGTAAGACGTCTGACCCTCCGGGGCGACGCACGGCCTCCACTCCACCGGACCAGGCAGACCTCTCTACTCGGCCCGCCTCCGGTGATGGCTCTCATGAGTCGGACGCTGGCTCCTCCTCCGCCTGCCGAGACCTCGCCCCGATGCCTCACGCCGGCTCGTCTGGCTGGTGAAGGAACAGACTCACGGACCTCTCTACGTCTGTCGTATCCTGTTTCCCGCAGCCTTCGCTGCCGTCCTGAGGAGACAAGTCTCCCCAACTCGACCCCAGAGACTTTTCCCCTCCATCCCAGGCGAAGCTGGGGATCTTTACCTCAGTTAGTCCTTCCTCCACCTGGTGCGGAACTGGCGTCGGCTCCCGGACGCCCTCTCCAGTGGTGGTAACTCCGGCGTCAGGGCCTCCACCTTCGGCCCTGACATCGGCCTTACTGACTCACGGAGACATTCTGCTTCCATCGAGCCCTCCATCCTCTCACTATGAACCTGCCCGTGAGCCACCGGCCGGGCCGTCTCTCCGCAGGCCCCAGCTCCGGGTGCCCTCCGTCCTATTCGAGCCCTGGTGTACTGGGACCGCAGTATCGGCGCAGCAGGACTCGACACCACAATACCCGACGTGGGACTACCTGCAACCGGGTTTTGGATACGCTCCATACGGTTACAACCTGTATCCTTATCCCCCGCCTCCACCACCCTCGCGGCCGCCGGTGGACCTGCAGGAGACTGGCCTCCTGGTGGGCTGAGGCCAAGGCTCAGCTCAGAGGTCGAGAGCCGCCTTCTGGCGACGGTGCCATCCAGGTTCACGTACGTCCGATGCGGCACACTCCCTCACCACCTCCGGACTCTAGGGTTCTTCCGTCTGGTTCCAGAGATGGGAAGGACATGCTTTCCCGGGGACTTCCCAAGGGGTCTGTTCCTCCCCCGGGTCGGGAAGAGTCTCTTTCTCCTCTTCATCATCTCCTTCACCCTCGGACTCTTCCGACAGTTGCTCAGAGGGCGACAAACCACGCTCTCAATCGAAGCCCAGGCCAAGGACTTCTCCAGAGTCTTCTCCGGAGCATCCTCCTTTTTTTAGGAAAATCTAGGAGGTTCATCAGTGGCACTCCCTGGAACCAGATCCTCAGTGTCTGAAACTCGCTGAACATCTGGATCTGCCCGTGACAGCTCATACCTTGGTGTCACCCTGGATAGAACCTCACGCCGACCTTGTTACCACAGTTTGGAAACAGCCGTCTGCCTTAACCCCACTTCCTAGGAAGTCTAACCGGCTATATCAGGCTGTAGAGGGTGTCGATTTTCTGGATTCTCAACCTCGTACCGACTGGGTTGTGATTAGCGCTGCTCATGGCGGTTGGCGAACCCCAAACATCTTAGCTTGTCACCACCTGATAAGGAATACGCCTTCTGGACCAGTATGGGAGAAAGATTTCACGCTTACTCACGCTGGGATTGGGGCCCTGTACTATGTCGGCCATTATGGGGACTACCAGATGGCCATCCTGACTCAGGCGGAAGCCAAACTGAACTCCCTGCCTGACTCCCAAGTCAAGCAGGAGTTGGCTGATCTCGTCTGCTCTGCTCATTCGGCCTGTCGACACATGCTACATACGACGCAGTGGACACTGCTGGGCAGAGGTCAGCTTTCACTGTAGGCCTAAAGTGTCATGCTTGGCTCTGTGTGTCAGGGTTGGTCCCAGAGGTGCAATCTGCTATCCAGGAAGCACCCTTCCGGGGGTCGCTGCTTTGGGGGTGATGTCAAGGACATCATCACCGGTTACAAGAGGAGACACTGAAGTAAGTTGATTCCATGTACCTTCCCCATCAGCAGCAGCGCCGACCCTTCGTCAGACGGAATCGCCGAAGGCGAAACCCTAGGAAAGGGGCCACAAACACCGGGCCCCCACAGCTGCCAAGCCCCAAAAGCAGCAAGTGCTTCAGCTGCGGTGCTGCCCCACACCACTTGACTCCTTTTCTCTCCCACTGCCTCCGGACTCCCGGAGGAACCCGATGGGAGGAGGTTTTCCCTCCACCTTCCAGGATGGGAGAGGATAACCACAGATTCTTGGGTGCTCCAGCTCATAGCAGAAAGACCTCCTTAGAGTTTCTTCAGAAACCACCCCACCACCCCCTCTGAGTAAATCGTATTTACATGAACATCTTCTCTTGGTCAGGAGGAAATTTGGCTCTCCTGCTGAAGCAAGCAATGAGGCCTGTCCCCATCTTCTGAGGACAGGTTACTATTCCATTTCTTCCTGGTCCCAAAGAGACAGGAGATCTTGGACCAATTTTGGATCTCAGTTCCTGAATCTTTACATAGAATACAAGAGCTCTCTTTGCAGAGCCTTCTGCCCCTCCTCCGGCCGGGTCAGTAGCTTTGTGCTCTGGATATGCAGGATGCTTATCTGCACATTCCCATTCGCCCATCTCATCGCAGATAACTTCGTTTTGCGTTCCAGGGGGACCACTACCAGTTCAAGGCACTCCCGTTTGGTCTATCTCTTCTCTCCCCCCCCCCCCCCGAGTATTTACCAAATGCCTGCCAGTGGTGGCAGCCCACCTGCGTACCAAGGGAGTGCAGGTTTTCCTGTACCTGGACGACTGGCTCCTGGAGGCCTCGTCCAGGGAGGAACTCCTGCGTTTCCTCTCCCTTACCCAGCAGATTTTTGCCTGCCTGGGTATTACCATCAACCATTCAAAGTCTCATCTGGACCCATCCCAGAGGCTACAGTTTACTGGGCGATTCTCAGCCGACCTTGGGCAGGCCTTCCTGCCTCCGGACAGTCGTCTACCCTTCAGACCTAAATAAGTCTGTTGTCCGACCACAGGATGGTCTCTGCGGTCCCTTTGCCTTCTCGGGCTCATGGCAGCTGCTATCCCGGCGGTGCCTCGCGCTGGACTCCGCACGAGGATCTCTCAGTGGACTCTATGCTCTAAATGGGATCAGCTGGTGGACGACCTAGATCACCCAGTTCTGATCTCCTCACAGATGATTCGGGACTTGCAGTGGTGGATGGTTCAAAGAACTTGTTTCGGGGAGTTCCTTTCTTTCATCCCCCCCCCCCGCCGGTAGCCACAGATGCCTCAGGCGAAGGTTGGGGAGCCCATCTATGCCCTCATCAGACCCAGGGCTCCTGGTCCAAGGTAGAACAAGCTCTTCACATCATTGTGCTCGAGCTTTGTGCAGTGTTATACGCTCTCAGGCCTTTACCAAACATCATTCCGGCCACCTGGCCGTCCAACATGCGTGGTGTGGTACATCAGCAAACAGGGAGGACTGGTCCTACCCTCTATGCAGGAGGCAATGAGGGGTTTGGGATTGGGCAACACAACATGACCCTCACCTCACGGCAGTTCACATTCTGGGAGTCGACAACACCCTGGCAGACAGAGCTAAATCGCTCTTCTGCTCTGACTCACGAGTGGGAACTGGACCAAGGGGTCCTAGACAATATCTTCCAACTTTGGGGAACACATGAAGTTCGACCTGTTCGCATCCCCCAAGCATAAAACTTCCGTCTTCCGCTTGCTGGTTCCAGGCGAGGCACTTTTGAAGCGGCGCTCTCTGAACTGGAAGGACAGATTCGTCATGCCTTTCCCCCAATTCCACTTATCCCATGAGTCTTGCAAAAACTAGCTTCAGAAGGGGCTCAAATAATTCTGATCGCTCCTTTCTGGCCCAGAGCAAGTCTGGTTCTCTCTTCTACAATATTCAGAGGATCCTCCTCTTCCTCCATCAAGCCTCAGATCCCTTAACTGCATGCATGGCTCCTGCAGACTCCAGCCCAGTCCCGTTTGGGTGTCTCCCAAAGTGGCGGAGATTTTAGTGGAGGCCAGAAAACCCTCCACCAGATCCCTTATGCCATGAAGTGGAAAAGATTCACTCGGCCACTTCCAAAAGCGTGGAACATTTCTCCTGTTCAGCCGTGCTTCTGCTGGAGTATCTCGTCCAAGCAATGCAGCCAACTGAAAAGGAGGGCGCCTGCAACTCCTCATACCCAGGTTCAGGCGTGGGGACCCAGGTGCTCAGAACCGCCACAACTCTCGGACTCTTCGGCCAGAGCGGCAGCCTCAGGCATGTGTCTCCGGAGACGCTCATGGCTTCGTGTCTCCAGGTTTACCCCGGACGTCCAGAAAAATATCATGGACACACCTTACCATGGCGAAGTTCTGTTTGGTGAAGCCTCGGAAAAGGTGATCACCAAATTGCAGGAAGCCGGGCAGGCTATTAGATCTGTCCATGCCATGTACAGATCTTGACTTTGTTCCTTTCGTAGGAACCAGAGTCTTTCGCAGCTGGATCCAAAGGCAACAACCATGTTCCGGCCAGTAACAGAGGGGCTCCTTATCTCGGAAAGCCCAGGCTGACATCCTCAGGCAGAGGCCAACGAGCCACGAAGTCGGCCCAACCTGCAGGATCCAGTGCTGCCACAGCATGACTCCTTCCCGGCCCCCGCCTCTCCTCAGGATCAGCAGGGAAACAAAGGTCAGGGTGCGCGACTGACCACCTGCCAGGGTGGTGGTTGATCACCACTGACAGGTGGGTGCTACAGTTGGTCGAAAAAGGCCATTATATAGAATTTGTAGACAACCCGCCCACAAGGCCTCCTCTGCTCTCCAGCTATTCGGGTCAGCTCGCCCTGCTCATACAGCAGGAAGTGCTCACAATTGTACAGAAAGAAGCTTTGGAGCACGTTCCAGGGAACCAGAGAGGAGCAGGATACTATTCACACTTCTTCCTGGTTCCAAAGAAAACAGGGGACCTCCGTCCAATCTTGGACCTCAGCGACCTCAATATGTCTGTCATTTACAAGCGCTTCCGCATGGTGACCCTTCTGGGGCTAATCCCCATGCTGAAGAAGGGCGCTTTCTCTGGCGTCCTTGGACATGCAGGACGCTTACCTGCACATCCCTATTGCTGAAGCGCACAGGAGGTTCCTGCGCTTCGAGTTTCTCTGCCGCCATTATCAGTTCTGAGCGCTTCCTTTCGGGCTGTCATCAGCACCCAGCGTATTCACCAAGAGCATGGCAGTCGTGGCAGCGTCTCTGAGGAGACAGGGCCACTATGTGTTCCTGTACCTGGATGACTGGCTTCTCATGGCCCCTCCAGAAGGCATTGCTGATGGCCATTCAGCATACTGGGACCTTTTTCAGTCTCTGGGCATCTTAATCAACTCTGAAGTCTCTCTGGTACCGTCCCAGAAACTGCAGTTCATAGGGGCAGTTCTGGACACCGTCAAGGAAAGCCTTTCTTCCGAAGACAGAGCGGAATGCATTCGATCCCTCATCAGGGACTTATCAGCGAAGAAGCGTCCCAGCCAGATTGTCCTTAGCCTGCTTTCCGGACATATGGCTGCGGCCATTCAACAGTCCCGATGGCAAGACTCCACATGCAGGTATCCCAGTAGATGTTAAGGGTGCAGTGGGACCAAAGGCAAGACCATCTGCAGCATCCAGTCAGAATCACGAAGACCATGGTTCGGGACTGGCAATGGTGGCTAGATCCGGGAACCCTCGCCAGGGGTTCCTTCACAACGCCGTCCCGGTGATAACACTCTCCACAGACTCCTCAGGGCTGGAGTGGGAGGCGCGCGAAGCAGGGGTGAGGTCTCAGGGAACATGGACTACCCAGGAATCTCATCTCCATATCAACATATTGGAGATGAGGGCGATCTTTCGCCCTGCAATCCTTCCAGTCGAGATTCCACAGTACTCTCCTGTTACAGACAATACTGGGTGATGTATTACCTTAATAAACAAGGAGGCACACTCCTACCCCTTTGCAGGAGGCCATGAGGGTGTGGGAATGGAGTGTCGACACAGGCGCAAACCTCATTGCAGTTCACGTTCCGGGTGGACAACACTGTCACAGCCTGTGGTTCCCAGGCCAGAGTCCACAGTGGGAACTCTACAGGAGGTGGTAGAGGATCTGTTCCACAGATGGGGCACTCCAGAATTAGATCTATTCGCGTCCCCATCCAGCAAACTGCCCAGTTTTGCTTGCTAGATGCAGGGCCTGGTGTTTTCTGGCGGGGCGTTGTCCCTCTCCTGGGCGGGCAGATTCCTCTACTCCTTCCCTGTTGATCGAGAGTCCTTCTCAAACTTCGCGGGAGCATGCAACGCTTATTTTGATAGGCCTTTTGGCCCAGGCAAATTTTATTCCCTTCGTGAATCAGTTGTCCCAGGAACCTCCGCTTCCTTTGCCAATCAGCTCCCACCTGTTGTCTCAGGAGGAGGGTTCACTAGTCCACCGGACTTAACATTCATTGAACCTACATGCCTGGCTCCTAGAGACATAGCCATGATCGTCAGGGTCTCGTGAGAGGTGGCAGATGTGCTGCAGCTAGAAACACCGGCACATCGCTATGAAGTGGCACAGGTTTGCCTGTGGACTCAAACCACAGGTTTCTCGCCCTTAGACTGTCCTGAAGCTGGTTCTGGAGTACCTACTTTCCCTTTTCAATCCAGGCTAGCTTACTCCTCGATCAAAGTGCACCTTTGTGCAATCTCAGCTTATCATGTCCCCATAGGCCATCGCATGGTGGCTCAGTTGGACTACTACGCATGCCTTTCTAAGGGGTCCTCCACTTAGGCAGCCATTAAGGATCCCGTTCCTCCTTGGTACTTGCCCTTAGGTCCTGGAGCAGCTTACACCACGCCCTTCGAACCAGCTGTGGATTTAGAGCTCGTTTTCTGTCATGGAAAATGTTGTTTTTAGTTGCAATTACCTGAGAAGATTCTCCAGTCACGTGCTCTCATGTGCAAAGAGCCTTATTTAATTCCCTACCAGGATAGAGTATCCCTGAGGACAAATCCTAAGTTCCTGCCTAAGGTGGTTTCAGCCCTACCCTTAATCAGGACATTGATTTACCAGTGTACTTTCCCAAGTACACCAATCGAGGAGAAGCACTGCTTCACACCTGGATGTTCACAGGTGTCTCAGATATTATCTGACCAGAACCAAACAGCACCGGAAAGTGGAGCAGCTGTTTGTATCTTTACTGTCTGATGGCGGGTCCTCTGTCTCCTCTTCTGATGTCCTCCAGTGGCTGGGAGTCTCGGCGGAGAACTGGGGATTCTGGCAGGACTGCCTCCTTATGTACTATGCCTGGCGTCGGGGGGACCGGCGTCTGAGGCAGTCCGCTGAAGACTGCTGCTAGAAAATTTCCGTGGGGTCCTGGGTCCTGGCGACTGCAGTCCTAATGGTGTAACCTGCTGCAGAGCTGTTCTCGAAGATCTACTGTTACGGTAAGTTCTTACGTAACTATACTTTACAGTTTGTATGTAACTGTAATCTTACTTGGAGAGAGGCTCTTGCAGTAGGTAATTACATATAGGACTGGCGCCGGCGGCAGGGCTTGGACCCACGAAAAATTCTAGCTAGCAGTCCTGGCGAGGACGCCCCACATCAGGTGACCGGCGTCAGGAGATGTCGGTATAAAGAGGCGGTCGACGCCCGCCTTCAGTTCTTGCCACCGATAGCTCGTGCAGCTCATCCTTGCGGAGAAAAGTTTGTGCCGTCAGCCCTACGCCCATTTTTTTTTACGGAAATTTTTCGACTAACGTCAGTACTGTCATCAGTGTATCTCGTCCCCTACACCTTCCGAGCACAAGAATAAGTGCGATTCGTGCAGCGCCCAACTACCCCACAAGGACGGCCACTGCCTGTGCCTGTTCTGCCTAGGCCCCGAGCACCCGGTCGAGAAATGCCAGCACTGCCTCAGTTTCAACATGGCTACCCGGAAAAGGTGGCAGCAATCCCTGGAAGCCCATATTCTGAAGGAGAAAATGAGTTCTATGGAGAAGGAGCTCAAAAAACTGAGGCAGGTGTCCACTTCCCCTGAAGGCCATTGGAAGAAGAGGCACCGGGACAAGGGCTCCTCCACCGCGTCTCCCTCGGGAGTCGCTGGGATGCAGGTAACATCCCCTCCGGGGGATTGCTCCTCAACGGCAGCCTCTGAGGTTTCCAAGGGGGCGTCGGGCTGCCAGTCTGGCTCGCGCCTTGCAGGTGCCTCCGGGCAGTTGCAGGCCTCCGCCCCTGGTTCGGCCGCAGGCTTGCGGCCTCCCCGTGGACGACTCCGGTGAGCCGGGTGTCCGCTCCTCTGGCGTCCACCGGAGAGGGCGGTGGGCGTCCTGGCCCTCCAGGCGGCCGCGGCCTCCACTCCACCGGACCAGGCAGACCTCTCTACTCGGCCCGCCTCCGGTGATGGCTCTCATGAGTCGGACGCTGGCTCCTCCTCCGCCTGCCGAGAGATCGCCCCGATGCCTCACGCCGGCTCGTCTGGCTGGTGAAGGAACAGACTACGGACCCTCTCACGTCTGTCGTATCCTGTTCCCCGCAGCCTTCGCTGCCGTCTGGGGAACCAGAGTCTCCCCAACTCGACCCCAGAGACTTTTCCCCTCCATCCCCGGGCGAAGCTGGGGATCTTTACCTCAGTTAGTCCTTCCTCCACCTGGTGCCGGAACTGGCGTCGGCTCCCGGGCGCCCTCTCCAGTGGTGGTAACTCCGCGTCAGGGCCTCCACCTTCGGCCCTGACATCGGCCTTACTGACTCACGGGAGACATTCTGCTTCCATCGAGCCCTCCATCCTCTCACTATGAACCTGCCCAGTGAGCCACCGGCCGGGCCGTCTACTCCGCAGGCCCCGGCTCCGGGTGCCCTCCGTCCTATTAGAGCCCTGGTGTACACTGGGACCGCAGTATCCGAGCGCAGCAGGACTCAGATCCCACAATACCTGACGTGGGACTACCTGCAGCGGGTTTGGATCAGCTCCATACCAGTTTACAACCTGTATCCTTATCCCCGCCTCCACCACCCTCGCGGCCGCGGGTGGACCTGCAGGAGACTGGCCTCCTGGTGGGCTGAGGCCAAGGCTCAGCTCAGAGGTCGAGAGCCGCCTTCTGGCGACGGTGCCATCCAGGTTCACGTACGTCCGATGCGGCACACTCCCTCACCACCTCCGGACTCTAGGGTTCTTCCGTCTGGTTCCAGAGATGGGAAGGACATGCTTTCCCGGGGACTTCCCAAGGGGTCTGTTCCTCCCCCGGGTCGGGAAAGAGTCTCTTTCTCCTCTTCATCATCTCCTTCACCCTCGGACTCTTCCGACAGTTGCTCAGAGAGGCGACAAGCCACGCTCTCAATCGAAGCCCAGGCCAAGGACTTCTCCAGAGTCTTCTCCGAGACATCCTCCTTTTTGGAAAATCTGGGAGGTTCATCAGTGGCACTCCTGGAACCAGATCCTCAGTGTCTGAAACTAGCTGAACATCTGGATCTGCCCGTGACAGCTCATACCTTGGTGTCACCCTGGATAGAACCTCACGCCGACCTTGTTACCACAGTTTGAAACAACCGTCTGCCTTAACCCACTTCCTAGGAAGTCTAACCGGCTATATCAGGCTGTGAGGGTGTCGATTTTCTGGATTCTCAACCTCGTACCGACTCGGTTGTGATTAGCGCTGCTCATGGCGGTTGGCGAACCCCAAACATCTTAGCTTGTCACCACCTGATAAGGAATTACGCCTTCTGGACCAGTATGGGAGAAAGATTTACGCTTACTCACGCTGGGATTGGGGCCCTGTACTATGTCGGCCATATGGGGGACTACCAGATGGCCATCCTGACTCAGGCGGAAGCCAAACTGAACTCCTGCCTGACTCCCAAGTCAAGCAGGAGTTGGCCTGATCTCGTCTGCTCTGCTCATTCGGCCTGTCGACACATGCTACATACGACGCAGTGGACACTGCTGGGCAGAGGTCAGCTTTCACTGTAGGCCTAAAGTGTCATGCTTGGCTCTGTGTGTCAGGGTTGGTCCCAGAGGTGCAATCTGCTATCCAGGAAGCACCCTTCGAGTCGCTGCTTTTGGGGGTGATGTCAAGGACATCATCACCGTTACAAGAGGTGACGGCACTGAAGTAAGTTGATTCCATGTACCTTCCCCATCAGCAGCAGCGCATCCCTTTGCAGACTGGAATCGCTCAAGGCGAAACCCTAGGAAAGCGGGCCACAAACACGGGCCCCCAGCTGCCAAGCCCCAAAAAGCAGCAAGTGCTTCAGCTGCGGTGCTGCCCCACACCACTATGACTCCTTTTCTCTCCCACTGCCTCCGGACTCCCGGAGGAACGGTAGGGAGGTTTTCCCTCCACCTTCCAGGATGGGAGAGGATAACCACAGATTCTTGGGTGCTCCAGCTCATAGCAGAAAGACCTCCTTAGAGTTTCTTCAGAAACCACCCCACCACCCCCTCTGAGTAAATCGTATTTCAGGAACATCTTCTCTTGGTCAGGAGGAAATTTGGCTCTCCTGCTGAAGCAAGCAATAGAGCCTGTCCCCTTCATCAGGGGACAGGTTACTATTCCATTTCTTCCTGGTCCCAAAGAGACAGGAGATCTTGGACCAATTTGGATCTCAGTTCCTGAATCTTTACATAGAATACAAGGCTCTCTTTGAGCCTTCTGCCCCTCCTCCGGCCGGGTCAGTAGCTTTGTGCTCTGGATATGCAGGATGCTTATCTGCACATTCCCATTCGCCCATCTCGCCATGAATAACTTCGTTTTGCGTTCAGAGGACCACTACCAGTTCAAGGCACTCCCGTTTGGTCTATCTCTTCTCCCCAGTATTTACCAAATGCCTGCCAGTGGTGGCAGCCCACCTGCGTACCAAGGGAGTGCAGGTTTTCCTGTACCTGGACGACTGGCTCCTGGAGGCCTCGTCCAGGGAGGAACTCCTGCGTTTCCTCTCCCTTACCCAGCAGATTTTTGCCTGCCTGGGTATTACCATCAACCATTCAAAGTCTCATCTGGACCCATCCCAGAGGCTACAGTTTACTGGGCGATTCTCATCACGACCTTGAGGCAGGCCTTCCTGCCCGGACAGTCGTCTACCTTTCAGACCTAAATAAGTCTGTTGTCCGACCACAGGATGGTCTCTGCGAGGTCGGTCCTTTGCCTTCTCGGGCTCATGGCAGCTGCTATCCCGACGGTGCCTCGCGCTGGACTCCGCATGAGGATCTCTCAGTGGACTCTATGCTCTAAATGGGATCAGCTGGTGGACGACCTAGATCACCCAGTTCTGATCTCCTCACAGATGATTCGGGACTTGCAGTGGTGGATGGTTCAAAGAACTTGTTTCGGGGAGTTCCTTTCTTTCATCCCCCCCCCCCGCACAGATGCCTCAGGCGAAGGTTGGGGAGCCATCTATGCCTCATCAGACCCAGGGCTCCTGGTCCAAGGTAGAACAAGCTCTTCACATCATTGTGCTCGAGCTTCGGGCAGTGTTGTACGCTCTCCAAGCCCTTTACCAATACATCCTTCCCGGCCACCTGGCCGTCCAACATGTGCGTGGTGTGGTACATCAACAAACAGGGAGGGACTCGGTCCTACCCTCTATGCAGGGAGGCAATGAGGGTTTGGGATTGGGCAACACAACATGACCCTCACCTCACGGCAGTTCACATTCTGGGAGTCGACAACACCCTGGCAGACGAGCTAAATCGCTCTTCTGCTCTGACTCACGGTGGGAACTGGACCAAAGGGTCCTAGACAATATCTTCCAACTTTGGGAACACACATGAGTCGACCTGTTCGCATCCCCAAAGCATAAAACTTCCGTCTTCCGCTTGCTCGTTCCAGGCGAGGCACTTTGGAGCGGCGCTCTCTGAACTGGAAGGACAGATTCGTCATGCCTTTCCCCCAATTCCACTTATCCCATGAGTCTTGCAAAAACTAGCTTCAGAAGGGCGCAAATAATTCTGATCGCTCCTTTCTGGCCCAGGCAAGTCTGGTTCTCTCTTCTACAATATTCAGAGGATCCTCCTCTTCCTCCATCAAGCCTCAGATCCCTTTAACTGCATGCATGGCTCCTGCAGATTTCCAGCCCAGTCCTTTGGGGTGTCTCCCAAAGTGGCGGAGATTTTAGTGGAGGCCAGAAAACCCTCCACCAGATCCACTTATGCCATGAAGTGGAAAAGATTCACTTCGGCCACTTCCAAAAGCGTGGAACATTTCTCCTGTTCAGCCGTGCTTCTGCTGGAGTATCACGTCATCTGTTTGACCTGGGTCTCAGTCATTCCTCTCGAGCGTACACATGGTGGCCATTTGGCCTGTCATGTTCCCTCGCCACAGCACTTATTTCGCACTACTGGAGGTCTCCCAAGACCTTTCTCAGAGGGGTCCTCCACCTGAGGCCCCCCATCCGTACTCCTGCTCCCCATTGGAACTTGAATTTTGTTCACGAATCGTACTCTCCCTCCCTTCGAACCTGCAGCTTCTGCGGATTTGAAATTTCTTTCTTTCGTGGAAGACTCCCTTCTTGGTGGCCATTACTTCTGCTCGGAGAATCTCCAAGCTCCAGGTCCTGATGTGTAAAATCCCGTACTTGATTTTTCACAAGGGACGTGTTGCTCTTCGCACGAATCCTAAATTTCTCCCTAAAGTAGTAGCCGAGTCTACTCTAAATTAGTCCATAGTTACCTGCCTTTTTTGCGCAGTACTCTAATCAAGGGGAATATTTACTCCATACTATGGATGTTCACCGGATTCTGATACTACACCAACAGGACAAAGGATCTCAAAGACTGATCAATTGTTCATCTCTTTTGCTCACAAAAGGGAAGGCAGTGCTGTTTACAAGCAATGCCTGTCTAAGTGGTTGGCTCGTTGCATCACTTTCTGTTACGACAAATACAAGACCACCCTCCCGGTCAAGTCAGAGGTCACTCCACAAGAGAGTAGCTGCCTCAGTGGCTTGTTTCAGAATGTGTTTGTGGCAGATATCTCTGCTGCTGCCACTGGACTTCCGTCCATACCTTTACTAAACACTGCTGTTTGGATGTTGCCTCTCGCTGTAGAACAGGCTTGGGCTGGCTGTTTTGCAAGGCCTCCTATCTTGAGACTTGCACAACCAGAATGACCTTTGGAGTAGTTTTCCTCCTCCCGGTGCCTCTCTTTGTTCCAGACTGCTTGGGATTCAGTCCTATATGTAATTACCTGCCAGAGCCCTCTCTTAAGTAAGATAGTACGATTCGTAAGAACTTACCGTAACAGTAGATCTTGAGAGAGGCTCTTGCAGTGTACATCTCATTCCGCCCTCCATTCCCTAGGTTTTCAGCTCCTCTCCCATTGAGGAAATATCTGCTTCTAGGACATGGATATGTTGTTCATCCACTGTCTAGCAGTTTCCTTGCCGCTTTAAATCTTGCCAGAAGGTCTTCAGACTGGCTCCTCCCACACCTGGGTGGTAAAACTCTCGACTCGCCCCATGGCCTAGATCTTCCTTACCGCTTGGAAGCTCAAGTTCCCTCCTTAACGCTCTGCATAAGACTGGTTCCTAATTCTTGAATTTTGAAATTAAAAAGTTTTCTAAAAGACTTGGTCTTCTCTCCCTGCGGCTGCGATGGACAATCGACTCCGTTTCCGGAGATGCCCTTGCGGGCAGAAGATGTATCGGATGGATCCGCACTCACGTCGTCTACTGTGGAGCGCGTGACACGACCTGCAGGCCTCGACCTGTGCTCTTCCTTTTGCCCTCGTCCTCAAAGACCCGTGCTGCCCGTTTACAACTGGGGCATCCTGGGGCTTGGCGGATCAGTTCGAGCAGATGATCGCCTCAGAGAGAGGAAGTAGCGGGCGCTTCTACCTCGGCTGCGGCATTTGTCCGCTATCTCTCGGTGCCTCTTAGTCGGCTTCTTTTGGGGAGCTTTGTCTGACCCTCTCGACAAAGGTGAGGTCCAACTTCTTCTGGACCGTTTCTCGGTCCAAAGAAGACAAAGTAAGTCTCACCGTCGGCGCTCTTGGGAGCCGGGAAGATCCCTCTCCCTAGTTGTACGGCCGTCGACTTTAGTCGACCTCTCGGCTTTGGCCACTGGTTTCCACGGTGTCCCGTCAGGCCAGTTGGCCCGAGACTCCCGTCCAAGCGGTCAAATTTTTCTCGACCCGTTGGACGGGTTGTGGGCTGGAAAGCTGAAATCCCCTCTCCCGTTCCCCGGTGGGGAGTTGAGGATCCCGTTGGCTCGTCTGTGCCTCCGGTTCTGGAGCCTCCGGTTGAATCGTCGAACCGAGGAGTGCGATTCCCGTGACACCTCCCGCCGTCCTCGGCCTAGCAGAGGTTCTCGGGCGTCTTACGAGTCCAGCTGATCCCGCCGTCATAGGTGGTCTCGGTCTCTCTGCGCTGCTCATCCTCTTCCTCCTCCTCGGACGAGGGAGGCTTGGCGCAAGTTGCGTCGGAGTATGAGGAACTCATGGCAACAGCTCCTTCTGACCGGGAATAAGCTGGCCGCCATCGTTCCCGGCCGTTAAGTGGCTGTCACTGGGCGGCGAAACAACCCCTCTTTTTGCCCGAGGCCTGTTCCCAGGCGGTTGTTCGCCAATTCCAGCTGCCACCGATTCGGTGGAACCTCCGCCTCCACAGCCGTTGGTTGGGGCTCCGACTAAAAATTCTCGGTCGGCTCAGGGACTGCCC
This sequence comes from Neoceratodus forsteri, assembly GCA_016271365.2. NCBI lineage: Eukaryota > Metazoa > Chordata > Ceratodontiformes > Ceratodontidae > Neoceratodus > Neoceratodus forsteri. Next base: position 15,850,631 of record CM057456.1, read on the forward strand.
CATAGGCTGTCTGTCACCCTCACTCCCGATAGACCTCGGCAGGTGGAGGGTGGCTCAGGCCCGAGGCAGCTCTTTGAGGACTCTTCCGAGTCCGAGGATGATTCCTCCCTTTTCTCCAAGCGAATGGACTTTGAGTCCTCAGGAGGACAGTCGGTGGACGATAGCCTCGTCCTTCCTAGGATTGCTTGGCTCATCTCGAGTCCACGGGATGAAGCTCGAACCAGTTTCTAAGCGGCCAGGTATCCCACGGAGATTCTGGACGAGGATCTCACGGAGGCCTTTCCGGTGGCCGAGGCCATAGTGGGTCCGGCCTTGGAGCTCTGGCGCCCTGCTTCCTGTCCTCGCCTTGACCAGGATGGCCAAGGAAGTATCTCGGTCCCTACGGTTCCCTGTCCGTTTTGGAACACCCTCGGCTGAGGGGTTGGTTACCGACAGCGTTTTCCAGCGTGCGAAGCGCTAGGAGATATGGACAAACCTCTGACAGGTAGAAAGTGGACTATGCCGGGCGAAAAGCCTATGCTGCGTCCTCTCTCGGCCTTCGCCAGGCCAGTTCGGCCGTCCTCATGGCACATTTTTCTCATGCCCTGTTGGGCTCCCTGGATGAGGTTGTCCCTCATCTTCCCGCGGATCTGCAGACTACGGTCAGGCAGGTGCGGGACCAGGGCAGTGGCCAAACAGCAGCTCCAGACTGCTTTAGACATTGGGGACTCATGTGCCAGGTCTGTGGCGGCCGCAGTGGCTATGCGTCCTCGGGCTTGGCTGAGGATATCCACCTTTACTTCGGATACCCAACACAAGTTGGCAGATGTTCCCTTTTTGGGGACTGACCTCTTCGGCCCTGGGGTGGAAGGTCACCTGCAGAGGATCGAGAAGTCCAATGCTACCTTGGACTCAGTCTCTTCCGCTCAGAAGAACAAAGGCCGCAAACCACAGCCTAAGCACTTTCGTCCTTCGGTGCCCACGGCGCGTCCGGCCCAACAACGTCAGGGCCAGCAGGCTCGGGCTTGGCATCCCAAACCCAAACCTGGAGCTTCCTCCAACAGGAAGCAGGGAGGTAAAAGCCCAGGAGGTCCCTCAGCGGTCCCTCTCCAAGCCTTCCCAGTGACTGGCTGAGGGTGTCACCCCAACCCCGTCACCTCACCCAGGTTCCCCCCGTGGGGGGACGGCTCCGGCACTTCCTTTCCGCCTGGTCCGTTATTACCATGGACAGGTGGGTACTGGAGGTGGTGGGAAAAGGCCTGCCTCTAGAATTCGAGCAGGCCCCGCCCTTCAGAGCCGTCGCACCTCGGGGGGCCTCGGGGTCCGCAGCCTCACTGTCGGCTCATCGGGCCGACATCGCTATCCTCCTCCAAAAGGAGGTGATCAGGGAGGTGGCGGACCCTCCCTCAGACCCGGGCTTGTGTCCAGGTACTTCCTGGTTCCGAAACGGACGGGGGGCTGGCGCCCCATTCTCGACCTACACGACCTGAACAAGTTCCTAAGGTCTCGAACCTTCAGGATGGTCACTCTGGCTCAGATAATACCATTCCTGGAACACGGCATGTGGTTCTGCTCTCTGGACCTGCAGGACGCGTTCTTTCACGTCCCTATCCGTCCGTCACATCGGAGATTCCTTCGTTTTCGAGCAAAGGATCCCTCTTCGAGTTCCGAGCCATGCCCTTCAGCCTGTCTCCAGCTCCCAGGGTCTTCACCAAATGCATTGCAGTGGTGACAGCTTTCCTGCGGCGCCGAGGGTTCCGGGTATACCCTTACCTGGACGATTGGCTGATAGCAGCCCCCTCCAGACAGGAGGTGGAGCGGTCCAGAGATCTGGCCCTCCAGGTTTGCTCTCAAGTCGGACTTCTCATCAACGAGGCCAGGTTGGAACTCGGGCCGAAGCAGGTGATTCTGTTTATTGGGAAGAGCTCGACTCTCTTGGAGCCAAACCACTCTCGGCCGGACAGGGCGGGTTCTTACCTCCTTTGCCCAATCATTTCTGGTTGGGCAATCGCGCCCTGCCCGGGACTTCCTGCGCCTCCTGGGTCTCATGGCGGCCTGTACCAGCGTGGTCCGTTGGGCACGCTGGCACATGCGCCCCCTTCAGTGGGGACTGGCCAGCCAGTGGTCACAACACTGCGATCCATTGGACCAGCTAGTGATGGTGACCCAGGAGATGTGGAACACTCTCCGGTGGTGGACCGTTCCATCTCACCTGCAGGAGGGCATCCCGTTTGTCCGCCCCGAGCCGACGGTCTCTCTATCGACCGATGCCTCTCTGATGGGTTGGGGTGCCCATCTGGGGGAACACCAAGCGCACGGCCTCTGGTCCCTGCAGGAGTCCCGATGCCACATCAACCTGCTGGAGTTCCGAATGGTCCGCCTAGCTCTCACCGCCTTTGCTCCGTTTCTCCGGGGTCAAGTGGTCAGAGTCCAGACGGACAATACCACGACCATGTACTACCTAAACCGCCAGGGCGGGACGCGTTCCATGCTTCTATGCAGGAAGCTCTCCGCATTTGGTCACTCGTGCGCAGCCTGGAGGCGGATCTCCTAGCCATTCATGTGGCAGGAGCCTCCAACACCCTGGCCGATGCCCTGAGCCGGATAGGGGCTGCATTTCACGAGTGGTCTCTCCTGCCGGAGGTAGTACAAGATCTGTTCTCCCATTGGGGCACACCTCGGGTGGACCTGTTTGCCTCCAGGGAGAACGCGAAACTGAGGCTGTTTCATGCCCGCCCCCCTCAGCAGGGCTCGCTGCAGGGGGATGCCTTCTCAAGGCTGTGGACCCCGGGCCTCTTCTACGCCTTCCCCCCATTTCCCTTGATTCACAAGGTGCTTCTCAAAGCAAGGAGGGACAAGGCGCAGGTCATTCTGATAGCCCCAGACTGGCCCCGCCAGTTCTGGTACCCAGATCTCCTCGGCCTCAGCTCCAGGCCCCCGAGGCAGCTTCCAGCTCGCCCGGACCTGCCCTGTCAATCAGGGGAAGGTGTTCCATCCGGACCTTCAGTCCCTGCACCTGACGGCCTGGTTCCTGAGCGGCTAGAGTTCCAGGCCTTGGGTCATTCCGACGAGGTTCTCAATGTTGTTGAGGTGTCCCGTAAGGAGTCAACCAGGAAATGCTATACCTTCAAATGGAAGAGATTTTCCATTTGGTGTCAGGGCAAGGGCTTGGACCCTTCCTCCTGTCCTTTGGCAAGCATCTTGGACTATTTATGGTCCCTTTCTAGTCAAGGGCTTAGGTCGACGACCCTAAAGGTGCACCTGGCAGCCATCTCTGCTTACCGGGCGCGGGCCGGGGAGCAGTCGGTGGCGCAGGAGAAGGTGGTCTGGCGCTTTTTCAAAGGCCTTGATCACATTTCCCCTCCGGTGCGAGAACCTCCACCTCCATGGGATTTACTGCTGGTACTGGCAAAGCTTATGGGCATGCCATTCGAACCAATGCACAGGTGTGAACTCTCACCTGTCGTGGAAGACCGCCTTCTTGTTGGCTATCACGTCAGTCAGAAGGATGGGAGAACTCCAGGCGCTCTGCATTGAGTCTCCTTACCTGGTCTTCCACAGGACAAGGTGTCCTATTACCGAAATTCCTTCCGAGAAGGTGGTGCCGGAGTTTCACCTTAACCAGTGTTGACTCTGCGGTGTTCTACCCCAATCACACCTTGGAGGCCGAATACAGGCTCCATACTTTGGACCCTAGAAGGCTCGCTTGTTATAAGGGCGCACTGCTGAAATCGAGGAGAGGTTAGCAGCCATTTGTCACCTACATGAAGCCGCACCTGGCAGACCTGCAGCCAAGCAGACGATAAGCAGATGGGTCACCTTCTGCATAGATCTTTACTACAAGTTGGCGGGCATGGAGCCTCCCAGAGGATAAGAGCTCATTCTACCATGTGCTACATCGGTGGCTGCTTCAGGGGCGTCCCTATCCAGGAAATCTGCAGGGTTGCTACCTGGAAGTCAGCCTTTATTACCCATTACCACATCGACCTTGAGTCACGCTGGGATGCTGGTTTTGGGGCCTCGGTTCTCCAGTCTTTATTCCCTAAGTAGGGGTGTGCTTGCCTCCCTCCTCCCGGAGAACTGCTAGAGTCTGCCGGACAGTGTGGATGAACAACATATCCATGTCCTAGAAACACAGGTTACTCACCTGCAACAGGAGTTCTAAGAATGGTGTGTTCATCCACACACCCACCCGACCTCCCGGCTTGACACACAACCTGAGCTTCCAGCGGGCCAGATCTGGCGCATGGGCGAGCCGAGAGTTTTACCGCCCGGGTGGGTGGGAGGAGCCAGCTTGAAGACCTTCCGGCAAGATTTAAAGCGGCAAGGAACCTGCCAGACAGTGTGGATGAACAACATATGCCATTTCTAGAACTCCTGTTACAGGTGAGTAACCTGTATTTCTCTCTCGTCCGGCCTCTCTTGACCTGTGGCGGGAAAGAACTGGAAGGCGGGTGTCCGGGACCGCTGCTTTATACTGTCGTCGGTCAGTTGACGTGGGGGCGGTCCCTTGCCAGGGACTGCTAGCTAGAAATTTTTCTGTGGGGTCCTGCCAGCGTCAGTCCTATATGTAATTACCTACTGCAAGAGCCTCTCTAAGATCTACTGTTACGGTAAGTTCTTGCATAACTGTACTTTTCGTCACACACCTGCCAGAGTTGTTCATCTGTATGATCTCTTTCATGGCTCTCTGCTGGTGAGAGAGGCCTTTTGTAACCCTCCTTTGGTGAGTGAGTTGATTTGTAAAGTGTAAGGTTCCACTCCCCAGTGATCACCAGCAGGGTAGGATGTACAAGTAAAAGTTTGCAGACCTCTGCATATGCTTATGGAGCAGGGGGATGACTAAGACTTAACTCATTCACACCTCTAGAGCTCCTTGAGACTTCCACCACTTGTGCCCTGTATACTTGTAACACTGCATTGTGGGCCTTTCTAAGTAAAATCGAGTCATAATCAGCATGCCACAAACAAATGTGAACATCTCTTGAACCAGAAGTGCTTCACACAAAGTATGAGTGGCAAAATTGTTCAGCACAACATTACCTTTCAGATGGTGCTATGCAATTAATTGTAATCAGTTTGGTTTTTATTTTATACTAGCCGAACTACCAAACTGTTTTTTTTTCTTCAAAGTGCTAAGGTGAGGCTTGACAAATGTCAGCTATGCACACCATACCTTAAACAAATGTGAATAATTCCTAAAGTATACGTGGTAGACATAAAGTATCAGTGGCAGAATTATTCAGCTCAAAATTACCTTTCTAATGGTCCTATGCAATCAGTTGTAATCCATTTAGTATTTATTTTATACTAGCTGAAATACCAAACTTTTTTTCAGATTTGTTCAAGGTGCTTAGGTGAGGCTTGAGACAAATGTCAGTCTTGCACACGATACCTTAAACAAATCGAATAACTCCTAATGTATAATAATGTATACATGACAGAGTATCAGCAGCAAAATTGTTCAGCACAAAATTACCTTTCTAACGGTACTATGCAGTCGATTCTAAGCAATTCGTTTTTTTAATATTAAGGTAAAAACTGCTGACTTCCTCAGGCGCTTCCTGGCCTGAGTGAAAGTCAGCTGAGTAATCCTACGGCGTTATTGGCCTGAGAGGCTGTGCTTTCAGGCGCCACCTACAGACATATCTAGGCCTGAATGAGTTAAAGTCCTGAGGGGAATAACAGGTCGACTGAGGATCTCTTCACTAGTAACGGGAGTTTGGTGAGAGGCATTGATGGAGGCTGGTCAGGGGAAGTTTAGTCCATCACCAAGAGGGTGGAGGACCAGTGAAATCTACTTCGAAAGGGTTGAGATGAGGAGACTGTAAATGGGTTCAAGGGGCTTGGTTACACCAAAGGGTGAGAAGGATGATGACACTAGGAGGTAGAAGAGGGGCAACTTGGGGGGGGGTCTTGTCACTTTATGGACCCTGTTGAAGTAGCTGCTTGTGTGTGTGCCTTACTTGCTCTCTGCCTTGTAAAGAAAAGTAAAACTAAATCGGCAGTGGTGTCCTTAAGGCAAATCACAGTGCAGAAAATAGCCTCCTCAAACGTTGAAAACATATGAAGTTTAACAGTGTCTTTGTTGTTCAGCCTTTCTCGCTCACCTGACAGCACCACCACGTGACCCATCACAGACCTTCTCATGAACTTACTGGTTATGCACCAGTAGCCCAGGACGGCTGTAGTGGTGGGTGGCCTGCCTTGTTTTGGGGGTGGGGACAAGGATCCCCCCAGCTCCTGGTGTTCTCCTAGAAGGTGCCAGCATGCAGAGGTGCGTGCCTGGTGTTGGAATGCTCCAGTTTGTCAGGCGTTCCGGCTGTGGTTGCCATCTTGTCTCCACTAGGTGCCAGTCAAGTACCAAGGACACAGTCCCACCCCCACCTTCCCCAGGGAGCAGAGCTGTCCTTGGGATGCTTGCTCCATCCCCCTGCCTAGCCTCTCAGCAAAATTTATGAAGCCAGGTCAGCTGTATAGCAAGCAGTAGTGTTACTACTGCATATCTGACTTGGGCGACTTTTAATTATTTACAGTGGGACAAAACCCATATTATAAACTCAGTAAGAAGAGAAGGTGGGATTTATGTTGATCAGTACTCTCACATGGGCTGTAAGAGTCTCAGGTCAAGTGTGTCCCTGGTCCTGCGGTAATCTCATCAGTCCAACTATGATGAGTCTTGTTAATTCCTACAATAAATGACATCGACAGCAGACCAAACATATCGGTTAGCTTTGCTTCTTCTCCCTGAAATCTGTTTAAAATGATACTGTACTTGCGGCAGGTTTACTTGTCAGTCTTTAAAATGGTAGAAAGCGCTTTGTCTTTATTGTACCTTCCTTTACCATAACTCTTTTCTAGCAGTACCACATTTTTGTAGGTAGGAGGCTAACTGCAGTGCACTTGGAATGAAAACTACACAATTGCATATGACTGAAATTATTCATACTGTCTTGCTTTTCATTTAGATTGCATCAGTAAAGAGAAACATCCGGCAGTTCAGTGGCTTTCCCTTTGAATGTGACAGTAAGCAGTACAAAAAGAAAGAAGAAATGATAAAAAAGTAAGGTTTTGAGTAGTTTCAACAATACGACTGTACTGTTTTTGTGGGGTTTTTTTTTTGCTCTTTTCTCCTCTTGGGCAAAAAGCAATAGCACAAAAAGAGGATCTTTTTTGAATTTTGCCCTTAAAAGCTCAGCTAACATGCTTTTGCCCACTTCTTCAGCTGGATGGACTAGAGCACCAACAGGTCAAGTGACATGCCCACGGTCACACTGTGGCCATTTGTTCCCTGCTCTAACCACTGTGCAACACTGCCTTGGTGTCATCTCCATTGGGCAGGCAGTAGTTGGTATGGGCCTTCTTTCCCTTTCAGCAGGGACAGACTGAAGGTTCTGATCATGTAAAGATTTCCCCTATAATGCTAGCTTGTAGACAGCTAGCTCCCTGTCTAGCTGTTGGAACTTTATCGTAACATTTTGCTACAACTGTATCGGGGGTAAAAATTAAGAAAATAATATAGTGTGGGAGGCAGAATATCAACCTAAATTTGGGTTTGTCTTAGTCTGGTATTCCACCTGTCCAGAAGGGCATGCTATTGATTAAACTGCAGAGTGACTGCATTCAGGAGTGGTATTCCATTCGGAATACCGCATGATGAAAAATGTATTCCACTTTGAAAACTGGAATGTAAAACAAGGAGGAATACCATTAAATTCGAGCCTTGTGTATCAATCTGGGAGTCCCCAGCAACTGAAAGTCACTAAAGACCATGCTACAAGAACAGTGGGGCAACTTGGAACATCAGAGGATGGAGCCCAGGGCTACTGTTTGGTAGGATTGCTAGAAAGCTGCACTCCTTGGTGCACTTGTTGCCCTTTTGAGCTTGGTGGAGATGAGCTATTTCTTGTCCTGTAGGGAGAGGGATTGCCCTAGGAGTCGGATCACTGTGCATTTAGCACAGTTTAGATGGTGGGCTCCTGTGTTAGACTGTAATTGTGGCAGCAGCTTATTCAGAGTCCCTTATTGCATTCTGGTTGTCTGCTGGCCATCTTACACATGGCCACTCGTGCATAGTATGTTAATTTTTTTAGTATTTGGCATGTTTTTGTAAGTTGTGCTGCAACATTCCTGCCAGTGGGACTCCCAGATGGCGTTCGGCAGCTGCTTAGGGCATTCCTGAACAGAATCTGTTTATCACTGGCATTCTCTCCATGGGGCAGAACTGAGGCTCTGTTTATCCTGCTGCAGAACTAAGGCGTAATTTTTACTACTTCAGGGCTCTAGATCTTTCCAGCCTGCAAGCAGGGAATTTTTGCACCCCAGGACTTAATTCCTTAAGGACCCTGCTTAGTGTTGGACAGCTTGAATTTATATTTCTAGGGACGTGGATATGATGCTCTATCTACACTGTCTGGCAGTTGCCTTTCCCCTTAAGACTTGCCGGAAACATCTTCAAGCTGGCTCTTCCCACCCACCTGGGTGGCAGTTCCCTTGGCTTTGCTCCATGACGCCAGAGCTTCCTTTCCACTGGAAGAAGCAGGTTACCTCCTTGCCGCTTCCACATTGAGCAGGCCCTGACGCTTAAATCTTCGGGTTTATTTTTAAAACTTAAACTAAAACTCATTAGAGTTTAGTCTTCACCTCCATCTTTGATCGCGACTGTGATGGAGGATAAGTCTTTGCCCAGATTTTGCCGGTGTCCATGTGGGCAGAAGATGTAGCGTACTGACCCCCATGCCTCGTACGTTTACTGTCTGGGCCACTATCACAATCTGCAGGCCTGTGGCATTTGTCTGTCGTTTCACCTGATTGTCCTCGGACTGCACTGCCCTCCTAAAGTTGGGCCATCTGGAAAGACGTTACCTGCTGGTCAAGCCAAAGGATGCCCGTTGGGTGGTCTCTGTGGCCGTGAGATCTGACGAGCAGTTGTTGGAGCATCTTAAGGCCTTCGAGGAGGAGGAGGAGGCAGCCCCAGCTGCTGCTCAGTCTTCAACCTCTGCCTTCGTTCCGCTCCAGTTGGGCATCGCATATTCGGCCTCCTTCAAAGAACTGTGCCAGTTCCTCTCGACTAAAGGAAAGGGCCTTTCTGATTCGCACAGTTTCCACTCGCACAAGGAGTCCAATAAGGATAAAGAGAAGATTCATCATTGACTGTCTGGGATCAGGAGCATTCCGGCTCTCAGGAATCTTCAATTGTGACTACGGCTGGCTTCCTGCACCCTGTCGGACTAGTTGGCTGGGGCGTGGTGGAGGCAGAGATCTTTCTTGACCCTGTCGACTGGCTGTTGTCTGAAGGGGGACAGCTCTTTTCAGGACCCTGGTCCTGCCAGTGACTACTGACGAGTCTGCTCAGCCCACTAAGCCACACGAGATGGTCACCAACCCAGACCAGGAGAGCAGCGGGCCTTCCCAGCTCCTCGAGGGCCCACCATCTGCACAGACTATTGAGGTCTTGTCATCTTCATCCTCTTGAGTTGAGCAGGTCCGCGGTCATCAGTGGTCTTGCTCTAGGCACCATGGGAAGCGGCATCGCAGCTACTTGTCTTCGTCCTCCTTTGGGAGGAGCTTCGGTACAGATCGTCGGCGCTCACGAAGACCTCATGTGTTGGCAACTAGTTCTGTCTGGACCCGAAGCAAACAGCGACTGCCACGCTGCCATTACCTGGCTGTTGCCCTGAGGCTGACAGACTCCCCTGGCGGGGCTGGTGGAGCACCGATCTTGCCCGAGCAGCTCTTTGCAGCAGGTTACCATTAGGACTGAAGCCGGCGGGCGCCGGGACCTAAGGAAATGTTCTGGCCAGCAGTATTCAGCGGGGACTCCCGACGACGTCTATCCCGCCCCCGACGTCAGACACAGTACATAAGGAGGCGGTCCACCAGTATCCCTAGTCCTTTTCCTGCTGTCGACTCGCCAGCATCGGCCTCTCGGTCTTTACCTAGTGCACGACGTCTTGGAACTTATCTCTCTCCAACTCCTTCATTTGAGGGACATCTTTCCAAGTGTGCCTGCGGAAAACAGATCCCTTTTAAGGATCCTCATTCCTCCTCTGTGCGGTGCTTAGGCCTGGACCACAACACCAGGCCTGCACCTTCTGTCAAGGGTTCAACAGCCACACCAGGATCCACTGTCAGAAGGCACTTCAGGCTTTTCTACTGGAAGAAAGACTTAGTAGGATGGACCAAGAACCTTCCTCAAGGCGATCTTCTTCCAGGCCCATAAACACTGGGACAGACACTGGGAGAAAGCAAGGTCCAGATCCCGATCTCAGCCTCGGACTCCCGTAGCTCAGGCTTCACCAGGTCGGACCTCTCTTCCTCCAGGTCTCGTTCTCAGCCCCCTCCGGTCAAAGTCCGAGCCTCTCCAGCCTATCAAGACTTCAAGGCCCTTGGCTTCCTCCACTCCCTCTCGGGCCTCTTCCAAGTCTTCCGAACGCCGTAAGTCTTCCTCATCGACCTGACGTCGGGACCCCGACTCCAGGTCTGTCTCCCAGCCTCCCAGAGGTCCGGATCCACCCAGTAAGACTAAAGATCTGATGTCCCTGAAGCGGACGCTGGACCAGACGTCTGCCAAGCATACAAAGTCGGCCAGGCATTGGCCGGAGCCGTGAACACCAGCCATTCACCAGACCCGAGGCGTCGGCCAAGCGACAGGCGTCTACCTCGCCATTCACGGGCGAGATGGACCCCAGTCACTGGTGGACACGGTCACAGGGATTCAGCGGAGGAGGACACGGCGCTGCCCAAAGACCAGGCGGCGACACTGAGGATGCTGGGCTCCCGAGGGAACCTTCGCCCACCCCGGACACCCGCAGACCCGGTGACAGACCACCGGCGCCAGGCCCGTCGGGCATGAACCTGCAAGAAGTAAAGGACCTCTTTACTTTCTGGTGGGACACCATCGAACGATGTGGACCCTGTAAATCCTCATCCTCCTACTCCTTCACCTCCTGTGCCCCCTCCTCCACTACAGGGGCCATCAGGATGACCACCAACCCCTAGGAGCAGACTCCACCTCCCAGGGATAGATCCAAGGATCAGAGAAGGCCTCCCTCAAGAGCTCTATCAGGGTCTCCCAGCCCCAAGCGACCCAGACGTCGGTATACTCGGTCAGGGGAGGACTCCAGATCGGATACCTCGGATTATCCAAATCTCCTTCTCCACTCAGCATTCCATCACCTAAACCACATGACCTTCTCAGGTCTCCTCTGGATGATTCCCCAAAGAGATCATGAGGCACATACAGGACAACATGGGGTGGGATGCTGAAGACCTCGACCCAGAAAGACCTTCTTGCGGTTATCTTTGGCAAAAAGACCCAAAGCCTGTGGTAGTGCCACCCTTTGTGTCCACCTTTGTGGGCGTCACCAATGCTGCGTGGAGCGTCCGCACCTCTGCTGCAGTGCTGAAGAAAGCTGACCGCCTGTACAAGGCCCGAGAGAGGACCAGTACTTGGCTCAACAATCTCTGGTAGACTCCTGGTCATTACGTCCTCACATGACCTGTCCCAAAGACCGCAACACATGAGCACACAGCCACCGGACCAGGAATCCAAACAATTGGATGCCCTGGGGAGACACATGTATGCAGCTGCTACATGCTCCATCAGGTCCCTGAACTACCTAGCCCACGTGGTACAGTTTCAAAACACTCTGTTGGAACAGGGCCAGGACCTGGTAGATAAACTTCCAGAAGGCGGAGCTCCTAAACATGCTCCGCACAGTGTATGATGTGGGTACCCAAGTACTACGAGCCACATAAGATTCTGCGGACTCGTCCGCCACAGCTGCAGCTTCAGACGTCTGTCTCCGGCGACACTTTTGGCTCAGTGTCTCCGGCTTCACCCCGGATGTACAGAACATTCTTGACGTCCCCACAACGGTGAAGTACTCTATGGTGAACCCTCGGAGAAGGTGATCACCAAACTCTAGAACGCTGGGAAGGCAGTCAGGTCTGTGCAGGCCCTGTACAGATCCAGCCGGTTCCTTCGTAGGAACCAGAGCCATTTTCACGGCCGGCAACAAAGGGCACCTTTCAGCAGAAAGCCCAGGCTGTCGCCTCCCAGGCAGAGCCCACACTACACTAAACCGTCCCAACCTTCAGGGACCAGTGCTGCTACAGCTTGACTCCTTCCGGTCCCCACCCTTCCTCTGAGCAGCGGGCACAAAGGTCCGAGTCGCATCACTCGCCACTTTTTTTAGGGTGGCAGTTGATTACCACCAACGGTGGGTTCTCAGTTGGTCAAGAAAGGTCACTTTATAGAATTTCGACCACCCACCGGCAAGCCCGCCCCGGCTTTCCGTTCGGGTCAGCACGACCTGCTCCCATAGCAGGAGGTGCTCGCGCTTCTAGGAAAAGAAGTGATAGAGCACGTACCGCGGAACCAGAGGAGTGGGGGTATTCTCTCTTCTTTCTGGTTCCCAAGAAAACAGAGGACCTCCGTCAGATACTGGTCCTCGGCGACCTCATCGAGTCGGTCCTGTACAAACGCTTCCGCATGGTGACCCTTCCAGGTCTGATTCCCATGCTCAAGCAGGGCGCCTTCCTGGCGTTTTTGGACATGCAGGACGCTTACCTGCATATACCCATTGCTCAAGCGCACAGGAAGTTTCTGCGCTTAGAGTTTCAGGGCCACCATTATCAGCTCCGAGCACCTTCCCTTCGGTCATCGGCACCTCAGGTATTCACGAAGTGTATGACGGTCATAGCTGCGACTCTGAGGAGACAAGGCTGCTACATGTTCACCTACCTGGAAGACTGGCTTCTCATGGCACCCTCTCGAGAGGCCTTGATGTCCGCCATTCATTGTACTCTGATCATGATGCCCAACGTCTCGAACAGAGACAATCAAGAGAAGTCGCTCCTGGTTCCGTCACAGACTCTGCAGTTCATCGGCGCAGTTCTGGACACCGTCCAAGGGAAAGCTTTTCTTCCCCAGGACAGAGCGGAACACATCAGATCCCTAATCAGGGACATTTTGGCAAAGACTCTTCCTGCCAGATTGGTCCTTTGCCTGCTTGGACACTTGGCTGTGGCCATTGCAACAGTCCCGCTAGCCAGTCTCCACATGCGGGTGACCTAGTGGATGTTACGGTACAATGGGATCAAAAGCAAGACCATCTGCAGCTCCCAATCCGGGTCACGAAGGCCATAATCCGAAATTGACAATGGTGGCTAGATCCAAAGAATCTATCGGCGGGAGTCCCCCTTCATTGCGCTGTCTCTGATTGTGACACACTCCACAGACGCCTCAGGGCTCTGAATGGGTGCACACCTCGACTGTGTCCGGTCTCTGGGCCTGTGGACAGCCCAAGAGACTCATCTCCACATAAATATCCTGGAAATGAGAGCAGTTCTTTACGCCCTGCAGATTCCACCGGGTACTCTTCTGTTACAGACTGACAATTCCGCGGTGATGTATTACCTCAACAAACAAGGAGGCACCCATTCCTACCCACTTTTCAGGGAGGCCATGAGGGTGTGGGATTGGGTTTTGCAACACAGCGCAAACCTCACTGCTGTTCATGTCCCTGGAGTGGACAACATCATTGCAGACTGCCTGTGCCACTCTCAGGCCAGAGTCAACGAGTGGTAAGTACTCCAGCAGGTTGTAGAGAATCTGTTTCGCAGATGGGGTACACCAGAATTAGACCTTTTCGCGTCCCCATCCAATGCAAAACTGCCCAATTTTTGCTCACTAGATCCAAGGCCTGGTGTTTTCTGGTGAGCCAGCGTTGTCCCTCTCCTGGGCGGGCAGATTCCTTTATGGCCCCGTGATCCAGGGTTCTTCTGAAACTTTGCAGAGAGCAAGTAGCGTTGATACTTATCGCTGTTCTGGCCCAGACAGATCTGGTTCCCTCTACTACATCAGCTGTCGGGAACCTCCAGTGCCTCTTCAATCAGCTCTCACTTGTTGTCTCAGGAGGAGGCTCCTTGGTCCATCGGACCTTCGTTTGCTGAGCCTGCCGCTTGGCTCCTAGAGACATAGCCATTTTGCGTAGGGTCTTGCAAGAGGTAGCTGACGTTCTGGTGGCTGTGAGAAAACCAGCCACTCATGCTACTTATGCCATGAAATGGCGCCGTTTTGCCTATGGGCTCAAGCACGAGGGTTTTCGCCTCTAGACTGTCCAGAAAAGTCTGTCTTGGACTACCTCCTGTCTCTCTTTCAGACAGGCTTGGCATACTCCTCGATCAAAGTACATCTCTGTGCCATATCAGCCTATCATTGTCCTATAGGCCAACATACCATATCTCAGTTGGACATGGCATGAGCCTTCCTGAGAGGTATTCTCCACCTTAGACCTCCAATTAAGGATCCAATTCCGCCATGGGATCTACCCTTTGTCCTGGAAGCTCATGCTGCCACCCTTTGAACCAGCTACAGATTGCGAGCTACATCTTCTCACTTGGAAGATGTTGTTTTAGTTGCCGTTACCTTGGCCAGAAGAATTTCTGAACTCCATGCACTCATGTGCAAAGAACCTTATTTGGTTTTTCACCAAGATGGGGTATCCTACACACTAATCCCAAGTTTCTGCCTAAGGTGGTCTCTGCTCTCACCCTTAATCAGGACATCGATCTACCAGTGTACTTCCCCAACTATTCGAATTGAGGAGAGGCCCTGTTGCACACCTTAGATGTACATAGGTGTCTCCGATACTACCTGACCAGAACCAAACGCCACCGAAAATCAGACCAGCTTTTTGTCTCCTTTGCCCACAGGATGATGGGGGCTCCTGTCTCCAAGCAGTCGCTATCCAGGTGGCTCATTCAATGCATTATGTTCAGTTACCAGAAGCGCAGCAAACCCTTACCGGGCGCGGTCAAGGGTCATTCCACAAGGGGGGTGGCTACCTCCTTTGCAGCCCTTAAGAATGTGTCCACCTCTGCCATCTGTGCTGCAGCTACTTGGAGCTCTTTACACACTTTCATCAGGTATTATAACCTGAATATTGCATCGAGGCGAAGAGCAGGTTTTGGTCTAGCAGTCCTTCAAGGACTTCTTTCCTAGGCTTTGGTTCCATTAAGGATTTCTACCTTCTAGGCACATGGATATGTTGTTCATCCACACTATCTGGCAGGTTCCTTGCTGCTTTAAATCTTGCCGGAAGGTCTTCAAGCTGGCTCCTCCCACCCACCCGGGTGGTAAAACTCTTGGCTCCGCCCCATGACGCCAGATCTTCCTTACCGCTTGGAAGCTCAGGTTCTCTTCATAGTGCTCTGCGTTTTTGACTGGTTCCTGATTTTTCGGTTTCTCCAAATTTAGTTTGGAAGTTTTCTAAAACTTCGGTCTTCTTCCCTCGCTGCTGCGATGGATATTTTGTTTCCCAGCTCTCGGAGGCGCCCGAGGAATACCTCCAGGACGGACCCGCGCTCCACGTGCGTTTACTGCCTCGACTTGGACCATGATCCGCAAGTTTGCGAATTTTGCTGTGCTCTTTCGACCAGCATCCTGGAGGATCGTGCACATTTTGGGGCTCGGGCGTCCGAGGAATTTTTTCGCGCGGAAAATCTTTAGAGGATCGTCGGGCGGTGTCCATGTCGGCTGTCTCGGCTGAGCAGCTTGATCTCTCTTCCTCCCTGGAGGAGGCGGTGGCTAAGGCTGCATCTCCCTCCTCCTTTGTCGCGGCGCTTATCCCGCTGTCTTTGAGTTCCTCTCATTCAGTTTCGTTCAAGGAGCTTAGTCGGTCCCTTTCCTCGAAGGGAGAGGGGCCTTCGGGACCTGCCTCTCAGCCCAGGTCAAGGGAGTTGCAGGGTAAGTCCCATCGTCGGCGCTTGCAGAAGTGGGAGAGGTCCCCTTCCCCTGTTTGCTGACTTTCGACTTCGGTAGAGGTTGCTACTCAGGCCGCTGGCTTCACGGTGCCCCCGTCAGGCTAGCCGGCCATGATTCTCGTCGACGTTGTCTAGTCTTCTCTCGACCCGTAACCCGGGCGGTCTAGTGCAGGAGCCGTCAACCCTGCCGCGGTTTCCCGGTGGAGGCGAGGTTCTGCCTGCACCTTGGGCGGCGGGCCTCGTGGTTTTTTTTCGAGCCGAGAAGAAGCGGGTGTTCCCGCTCCTTCCCAGACCCACCCTCGGTTTCGCTGAGGATCTGGGTCTCGGTCTTGGTCCTCTTCTCGGTCAAGCCGCTCCCACCGACTTCGGCGGTCTTGGTCAGGGCACCGAGTTAAGTGGCAATACCGCTTCTCCTCAGATGAGGAGTGGCCTCGATGCAGATGGCGTCGACGTTACGAGGAGTTAATGTGGCAGCAGTTGCTGTTGTCCGGGAATCAGTCGACTCCGATTCATTCCCCATCCAGCAAGCAGCTGCTGCCCGAACGGCCTACACAACCGCTCACTGCAGTCGAGCTGCCCACTTCAGGGCTGGTTGTTCGTCCGAATCTTGCTACCCCACAGATTTCGGTGGAACCTCGGTCGGGTCACGATCTGTCCCACAGGTTGTCTGTCACCCTCACTCCCGCCCGCCCTCGGCGGGTGAAGAGGGGCTCAGGCCTGAGGCAGCTCTTTGCAGACCCTTCAGAGTCTGACTCCTCCATGTTCCCCAGTCGGGAGGACCTGGGGTCCTCCCCGGACCGCTCTGTGGACGACAGCCCACCGTCCTTTCTGGGTCTGCTTCGGCTCATCTTGGAGTTCACCAGGTTGCAGCTTGAACCCGTGTCCAAGCGGGTCTCTTATCCCAGCGGAGATTCTAGACCGGGGGTTCACCCTCGGAGGCCTTCCAGTGACCCGAGGCCATTGTCGGCCCGGCCTTGGAGCTTGCAGCGGCTACTTCCTGTCCTGCGCCCTCGGCCAGGATGGCCAGGAAGTACTCTGTCCCTGTCGGTTCTTTGTCCATTTTTTTTCGGAGCACCCCTCTGCTGAGGGGTTAGTTACCGATAATGTCTTCCAGCGTTCTGTGAACGCTCGGGATGTGGATAGGCCCCCCCACAGAGTCCAAAATGATGGACTATGTCGGGCGCAATGTTTACGCCGCATCCTCCCTAGGCCTCAGACAGGCCAGCTCGGCTGCACTGATGGCACATTTTTCCCACGCCCTTTTGGGCTCCCTGGATGAGGTGCTCCCTCATCTCCCGGCTGACCTGCGGACCACGGTCCGGTGGGTGCGGGACCAGGGTAGGGCAGTGGCGAAGCAGCAGCTTCAGACTGCTCTGGACTTAGGTGATTCCTTTGCCAGGTCGGTAGCGGCCGCGGTGGCCATGCGCCGCAGGGCGTGGCTGAGGATATCCACTTTCTCAACGGATACCCAGCACAGGTTGGCGGACATCGCCTTCTTGGGGACTGATCTCTTCGGCCCTGGAGTGGAGGGACACCTCCAGGGGACCAAGAAGTCCATTGTCACTCTGGACTGTCACCCCCGCCCAGAGGGACAAAGGCCGCTGGCCACCTTTGCGTAAGCCCCTTTGTCCCTCTGCCCCTGCGGCTCGACCGGCCCATCAACACCAGTATGAGGGCCAGCAGGCTTGTGCTGTGCATCCTGACCCCAAGCCAGCGGCTTCCTCCAAAGGGAAGCAGGGAGGTAAATGCTCAGGAGCTCCCTCGGCCAGTTCCTTCTCCAAGCCTGCTCAGTGATGGGCTGAGGGGTGCCGTCCCCGGCCTCGTCACCCCTACCTAGGTCCCCCCTGTGGGGAGACAGCTCCGCCCCTCCTCTGCCTGTTCCGCTTTCTCGGACCGCTGGGTGTCGGAGGTG
The DNA here is from genome assembly GCA_016271365.2 of Neoceratodus forsteri. Lineage (NCBI taxonomy): Eukaryota > Metazoa > Chordata > Ceratodontiformes > Ceratodontidae > Neoceratodus > Neoceratodus forsteri. The sequence goes on from CM057456.1 coordinate 15,868,293, forward strand.
CTAGGGGAAGGTCCTGCCTCTGGATTGCGAGCAGGCCCCACCCTTTCGAGCTGTTGCCCCGGGGGGGGCATCGGGTCCACAGCCTCGCTGTCGGCCCGCCCGAGCCGATTGCCTTGTCCCTCGAGATAGGGTGATCAGGAAGGTGGCAGATCCTCCTCCAGACCCGGGGTTTGTGTCCAGGTATTCCTGGTCCCCAAACGGATGGGGGGCTTGCGCCCCATCCTTGACCCGCATGACGGGATGGTCACTCTGACTCAGATATCCCATCCTCGGAACGAGGCATGTGGCTCCATTTCCTGGACCTCCAGGACGTTTCTTTACACTTCGATCCGTCCGTTTCTTGGGAGACTCCTCCGTTTCTAAAGCGGGGGATCTCTTTACGATTCAGGCCATACCCTTCGGTCTCCTCTCTGCAGCATTCCTGCAGCACCGAAGGGTCCGGGCATACCCCTACCCGGATGGCGGCCTGACTGCAACCCCTCCAGGGCGGAGGGGGACGGTCCAGAGTTCTGGCCCTCTGGGTTACTCTCAGACCGGTCTCCTCTCTAATGGAGCCATGTTGGAACTCGTATCTAAGCAGGTGATCCTTTTTTCGGGACGGAGCTTGACTCTTGAGTCAGAGCTCGGCTCCCGGCAGACAGGGCCGAGGTTCTTCCTCCCTTACCTAGTCATGTCTGACTGGACAATTGTGCCCTGCCCGGGACTTCCTGCACCTCCTGGGCCTTGCGGTGGCCTGCACCGGCGTGGTCTGTTTGGACCCGCTGGTCCATGCGTCCCCTTGTGGGGGCTGGCCAGCCAGCGGTCCTCGCTGCGATCCTTTGGACCAGTCCGTGACAACAGCGCGGGGTTGAGGCAGCTCTCCTCGGACTGTTCCAGCTCATCTGCAGGAGAACATCCCGTTCGTCCGGCCAGTCGACGGTCTTCTCAGACTGATGCATCTCTGATGGGTGGGGGTGCTCATCAGGGAACACAGGTGTACCACCTCTGGTCCTCTCGGGAGTCCCAATATCATTCCAACCACTGGAGCTCAGGCGGTCTGCTTAACTACACCGTTCGCTCCAGTTTGTGCAGGGTCTAGTGGTTTTAGGTCGAGGCGGACAATACCACTACCATGTGCTACCCTAACCCACCAGGGTCGGACGAGCCCCTTGCCATTGCGTAAGGAGGTTCTCCCGCATTGGGTCTTTCGCGCAGCCGGGAGGCGGTTTCCTAGCCATTTCTATGGCAGGAGCCTCCAGCACCCTTGCTAATGCCCTAAGCCTGATAAGGGCTGCGCCTCACGAGTGGTCTTCCCTGCCGGAGGTAGCACAAGATCTTTCTCACTCTAGGTCACGCCTTGGGCGGACATTTTTTTCCCTCCAGGGAGAATACTAGGCAGAGACTCTCATACCTGCCCCCTCAGCAAGGTTCGCTGTAGGGGATGCCTTTGAGGGCCCTTGGACCCCGGGCCTCTTCTCGCCCCGCTTCCCCATTTCCCTTGACCCACAGGCAAGGCGGAGGAGGACTAGGCGTGAGTGATTCTGTCAGCCCCAGACTGGTTTGCCAGCTCTGGTATCCAGCTCTTCTCAGTCTCAGCCCCAGGCTCCCGAGGCGGCTTCCAGCTCACACGGTCCTGTTCTATGTTATTAGAGGAAGGTATTCCATCCGGACCTTCAATCCCTGCACCTGGCGGTCTGGTTCCTGTGCGGCTAGTGGCCAGGCCTTGGGTCTTCCGGCAAGGTCCTCGACATTGTTGAGGCATCCTGCCAGGAGTCTACCAGATATGCTACGCCTTCAAATGAAAGAGTTCTCCGTTTGGTGTTGGGATAGGGTCTGGTCCCTCTCCTGTTCCTTGGTGAGCATTCCGGACTACCTGTGGTCCGTTCTTCCTCTTTAGCAAGGGCTTGATTGACTAACATTATGGTGCTCCTGGTAGCCACCACTGTCTTCGGGCGCAGGCGAAAGGTAGTCCGTGGCGCGGAAAGGTGGTCGGGCACTTTCCAGGCCTTGATCACACTTCCCTCGGGAGAGTATCCCCACCTCTGTGGGATCTTGCGCTGGTATGGGCTTAGCTCACGGGCAAGCCCGTTCGAACCTATGCTGGGTGCAATTCCCCACCTGTTGTGGAAGAACACCTTCTTGGGGGCTACCATGCCAACCAGAAGGCTGGGAAGCTCAGGCTCGCCGAGGTCTCCTATCTGGTCTTCCACAGGGACAAGGTTGTCCTGCGCCCCACCAGTTCCTTCCGTGGGTGGTGGCGGAGCTTTTCCTAACCGGTGTGTCTCTGCCGGGGTTCAATCCCATTCACACCTCGGAGGCCGCATATAGGATCCATTGGGACCCAAATTTAGCGCTCTTCTTACCAGGGAGCGTCTGGCTGAAGTTCGGGAGAGGTTCTCCAGCTGTTTGTCATCTACACTGAAGCCACATCTGGCAGACCTGCAGCCAAGCGGACGATGAGTGGGTGGGTCACCTCCTGCATAGATCTTCGCTATAGGTGGGTGGGCATGGGACATCCCAGAGGGATAAGTGCTCATTTTACCCGCCCTTCCGCTGCATCGGTGGCTGCTTCCGAGGATACCCTGTCAGGATATCCACGAGGGGCTCCTACCTGGAAGCTGGCATATACCGTTTACCCCTACCACATCGACCTTGGATCACGCCGGGATGTTGGTCGGGGCCTCGATTCTCAGTCTTTATTCCCTAAGTAGGGGAATTGTGCACTGCCTCCCTCCTCCCGGAGAGACTGTAGGAGTCTGCCAGATGGTGTGGATGAACAACATATCCATGTCCTAAATACAGGTTCTAGGGACATGGATATGTATTCATCCACTAACGAGTATCCTACAGCTTTAATTCTTACTGGAAGGTCTTCAAGCTGGCTCCTCCCACCCATCCGGGTGGTAAAACTCTCAGCTCCGCCCCATGATGCCAGATCTTCCTTACCGATTGAAAGCTCAGGTTCCCTCCTTAATGCTCTGCGTTTTAGACTGGATCCTAACTCTTCGGTTTGTCGAATTGGTTTTGAAGTTTTCTAAACTTCGGTCTTCATCTTCCCTCGCAGCTGCGATGGACAGATCTGTTCCCGGCTTTTGGAGGTGCCCTTGCGGGCAGAAAATGTCCAGGATGGATCTGCACTCACGTGCGTCTACTGCTTAGGCCTAGATCACGACCCGCGAGCCCTGCGAGTTGTGGCGCTCTTCTCTGCCAACGTTCTGGACGATCGCTGCCCGTTTGGCTTCGGGTGCCCGGCAAGTTTCCCGCCGGTAAAATCTAAAGAGGCTCGTTGGGCGGTGTCCGGCGACTGGCTCGGCTGAGCAGCTCGAGCAGATGATCGCCCTCGAGGAGGAGGCGGCCCAGGCCACATCTTCCTCCTCCTCGGCCGCAGCATTTACCCCGCTCTCCGAGTTCCTCGTATACGACTTCGTTCAAGGAGCTTTGCCAGTCCCTTTCCACGAAGGGAGAGTGGCCCTCGGGACATTCTTCTCGGCCCAAGAAAAAGGTGAAAGGTAAGTCCACTGTCGGCGTTCGTAGGGCGGGAGAAGTCCCTTCCCAGACAGCCGACCGTCGACTTGATCGTGGTTGTGGCTGAGGCCGCTGGCTTCACGGTGCCCCCGTCAGGCCAGCCTGCCGAGACTCTCGTCGACGAAGTCGAGATTTTTCTCGATCCGTTAGACGGGCTGTCGACTGGAGAAGCAGACAACGTTCCTTCACCGGTTCCCCCGGTGGATACCGAGGATCTGCCTGCGCCTTCGGGGCCGCAGTCCCCGGTTAAAGTGCCCGAGCTGAGGGAAGAGCGGGTATCCCCCACCCTCGGTCCCCCCGAAGATCTCGTTTTCGGACCTCTTCTCGGTCCAGCTGTTCCGCCGACATCAGCGGTTTCGTTACTAAGTAATGGCCGGCGCGTTTTCCTTGTCGTCCTTCTTGGGTGAGGAGAGGCTGCGACGCAAGTTGCGCCAGCGCTACGAGGACCTTATGTGGCAGCAGTTGCTGTTGTCCGGGCCTAAGCCGACCCTGGCCATCAAGTGGCTGTCGCCTGAATGCCTGAAGCAATCACTTGTTCCAGTCGAGTTGCCCGCTCCAGGGCCGGTTGCTAAGCCGAAACCAGCTGATCCACCGATGGTGGTGGAACCTCCGCCTCCACAACCGAAGTCGGGGGCACTGACCAAGAATTCTCGGTCGGGTCACAGCCTGCCCCACAGGTTGTCGGTCACCCTCACTCCCGACCGTCCTCGGCAGGTGGAGGGTGGCTCAGGGCCGAGGCAGCTCTTTGCAGACTCTTCAGAATCCGACGACGATTCCTCCCTGTTCTCCAGGCAGTTCGATCTGGAGTCCTCCAGGGGCCAGTCAGTGGACGATAGCCCATCGTCCTTATTGGGTCTGCCTCGACTCATCTCGGAGTCCACCGGGATGCAGCTCGAGCCCATGTCAAGCGGTCAAGTATCCTGGCGGAGATTCTGGACCGAGGATTCTACGGAGGCCCTTCTGGCGGCAGAGCCATTGGCCTTGGAGCATCAGAGCGGCCTGCTTCCTGTCCTGCGCCCTCGGCCAGGATGGCCAGGAAGTATGCGGTCCCTGCCGGCTCTTTGCCCGGTTTCTCGGAACACCCCTCTGCCGAGGGGTTACTCACCGACAGCATTTTCCGGCGTTCCAGTAACGCTCGGGATGTGGATAAGCCCCCCCGACAGAGTCCAAAAAGCTGGACTTTGCCGGGTGCAAGGTGTACGCTGCGTCCTCCCTCGGCCTCCGACAGGCCAGCTCGGCGTGCTGATGGCACACTTCTCCACGCCCTCATGGGCTCCCTGGATGAGTTGTTCCTCATCTCCCGCCTGACCTGCAGACCATGGTCTGCCAGGTGTGAGATCAGGAAGAAGCGGTGGTGAAGCAGCAACTCGAGACTGCTCTGGACATAGGTGATTCCTGTGCCAGGTCGGTAGCAGCTGCGGTGGCCATGCGGCGCACGAGGCGTGGCTGAGGATATCCCACCTTCATGGCGGATACCCAGCGCAAGATTGGCGGGCGTCCCTTCTTGGGGACTGACCTCTTCGAGCCCTGGGTGGAGGACATCTCCAGCGGATCGAGAAGTCCATTACCTCTCTGGGCTCTGTCACCTCGGCACAGAGGGACAAAGGCCGCCGTCAGCAGCAGAAGTCCTTTCGTCCTTCGGTCCCTGCTTCTCAACCGGCCCAGCAGCACCAGCAACAGGGCCAACAGGCTCGCGCTTGGCGTCCCAAACCCAAGCTGACTGCTTCCTCCAACAGGAAGCAAGGAGGTAAAGGCCCTGGAGGTCCCTTGGCCGGTTCTTCCTCCAAGCCTGCACAGTGACTGGTTGAGGTGCCGCCCCAACCTTGTCGTCCCGAGGAGGCGGCTCCGCCACTTCCTTTCTGCTTGGTCCGCTATCACCACGGACGCTGGGTGTTGGAGGTGGTGGAAAAGGCCTGCCTCTGGAGTTGAGCAGGCCCCGCCTTTCGACCCGTCGCCCCTCGGGAAGTCCCACAACCTCGCTGTCGGCCCGCCGAACCGATATTGCCATGTTCCTCGAAAAAGAGGTAATCAGGAAGGTGGTGGATCCTCCTCCAGACCCGGGGTTTGTGTCCAGGTACTTCTGGTCCCAAAACGGACGGGGGGCTGGCACCCCATTCTCGACCTGCATGACCTGAACAAGTTCCTAAGGTCTGGAACCTTCAGGATGGTCACTCTGGCTCAGATAATCCCATCCTTGGAACGAGGCGTGTGGTTCTGCTTCCTGGACCTCCAGGACGCATTCTTTCACGTCCCAATCTGTCCGTTTCATCAGATATTCCTCCGCTTCAGAGCGGAGGGATCCCTATACGAGTTCCGGGCCATGCCCTTCGGCCTCTCCTTAGCTCCCATGGTCTTCACCAAATGCATGGCAGTGGTGACAGCATTCCTGCGGCGCCCAGGGGTCCGGGTGTACCCTTGCCTGGACGATTGGCTGATAGCAGCCCCCTCCAGACAGAAGGTGGAGTGGTCCAGACATCTGGCCCTCCAGGTTTGCTCTCAGGTTGGCGCCTCATCACAAAGCCAAGTCGAACTCGGTGCCAAGCAGGTGATTCTGTTCATCGGGGCAGAGCTCGACTCTCTACAGGCAAACACGGCTCGGCGTTCAGGGCAGTTCTTTCCTCCTTTGCCCAGTCATTTCTGGTTGGGCAATTGCCCTCTTGTGCGGACTTCCTGGGCCTCATGGCGGCCTGCACCAGCGTGGTCCGTTGGGCCCATTGGTATCGTCCCCTTCAGTGGGGACTGGCCAGCCAGTGGTCACGACGCTGCGATCTGTTGGACCAGCCTGTGACAGTGACCCAGAAGATGTGGAACGCTCTCCAATGGTGGATCGTTCCAGCACATCTGCAGGAGGGTATCCCGTTCGTCGGCCCCGAGCCGACGGTCTGTCTCTCTCGACTGATGCATCTCTGATGGGTTGGGGTGCCCATCTGGGGGAACACCGAGCGCATGGCCTCTGGTCCCCTCGGGAGTCCCGATGCCACATCAACCTGCTGAAGCTCCGAGCGGTCCGTCTAGCTCTCACCGCCTTCGCTCCGTTTCTACAGGGTCAAGTGGTTCAGGTCCAGACGGACAACACCACGACCGTGTACTATCTGAACCGCCAGGGCGGGACGCGCTCCATGCTGTTATGCAAGGAAGCTCTCCGCATTTGGTCCCTCGTGCGCAGCCTGGAGGCGGATCTCCTAGCCATTCATGTGGCAGGAGCCTCCAACACCCTGGCCGATGCCCTAAGCCAGATGGGGCTGCATCTCACGGTGGTCTCTCCTGCTGGAGGTGAGTACAGATTTCTTCTCCCACTGAGACGCGCCTCCCAGGTGGACCTGTTTGCCTCAGGGAGAATCGCGACTGAATCTGTTCCATGCCTGCCCCCTCAGCAGGGCCTGCTGCAGGGGATGCCTTCTCGAGGCCGTGGACCCCGGGCCTCTTCTGTGCCTTCCCCTTTCCCCTTGATCCACGAGGTGCTTCTCAAGGCGAGGAGGGACAAGGTGCAGGTGATTCTAGTAGATCCCAGACTGGCCCGCCCAGTTCTGGTATCCAGATCTCCTCAGCCTCAGCTCCAGGCTGCGGCGGCTTCCAGCCCGTCGGACCTGATCTCAGTCAATCAGGGGAAGGTATTCCATCCGGACCTTCAATCCCTACACCTACGGCCTGGTTCCTGAGCGGCTAGAATTCCAGGCTTTGGGTCTTTCCGGCAGGCTCCTCAACGTCATTGAGGCGTTCCGTGAGGTCGACCAGAAATGCTATGCCTGCAAATGGAAGGGTTTTCCATTTGGTGTCGGGGAAGGCTTGGACCCTTCGACTGACCTTGCAACAAGCATTCTGGACTGCCTGTGGTCCCTTTCTCAGCAAGGGCTTGATCGGCGACCCTTAAAGTGCACCTGACAGCCATCTCTGCTTACAGGGGCAGGCCAGCAAGCAGTCGGTGGCGCCAGGAGAAAGTGGACGGGTGCATTTTCAAAGGCCTTGACCAAATTTCCCCTCCGGTGTGAGAACCTCCACCTCCGTGGTATCTACTGCTGGTATTGGCCAAGCTCATGGGCAAGCCATTCGAACCAATGTACAGGTACGATATTTCACACCTGTCATGGAAGACCGCCTCCTCGATGGCTATCACGTCAGCCAGAAGGATGGGAGAGCTCCAGGCGCTTTCCATCGAGTCTACCTGGTCTTCCACAGGGACATGGTTGTCCCTGCGCCCCACCCAATTGCCTTCCGAAAGTGAATTAGCCGGAGTTTCACCTTAACCGAGTGTTGACTCTGCTGGTGTTCTACCCCAGTCACACCTGGGAGGCCCAGAGTATGACTCCATACTTTGGACACTAGATGGCTAAGCTTTTTATAAGGTGGGCCGGCTGAAGTTGGGAGAGGTTAGCCAGCTGTTGGTCACCTACACAAGCACTTTACAGCAGACCTGCAGCAAAGCGGACGATAGGCAGGTGGATCACCTCCTGCATGGAGCCTCCCAGAGGGATAAGAGCTCATTCTACCCGCCATACCGCTGCATCGGTAGCTGCTTCCAGGGATGTCCCTATCCAGGATATCTGCAGGGCTGCTACCTGGAAGTCTGCACATACCTTTATTACCCACTACCACATCGACCTCAAGTCACGCCGGGATGCTGGTTTTGGGTCCTTGGTTCTCAGTCTCTTTTCCCAAGTAAGTATCGGGGGTGCAGCTTGCCTCGTCCTCCCGGAGAACTACTGGAGTCTGCCAGAAAGTGTGGATGAACAACATATCCATGTCCTAGAAATACTGGATTACTGGCCTCTAACAGGAGTTGTAGGACTGGTATATGTTGTTCATCCTGCATCCTAACCTCCCGACTGACGCACAACCCTGAGCTTCAGCGGGCAGATCTCTGTGGCGTTATGAGGCGGAGCCGAGGTTTACCACCGGTGCAGGTGGAAGGGCATCTTGAAGCCTTCCAGGCAAGAATTAAGTGGCAGGATGCCTGCCGAAAGTGTGGATGAACAACATATACCATTCCTAGAATTCCTGTTACAGGTGGTAATCTCTGTTACTCACCTGTAACAGAAGTTCTGGAATATTATATATTCATTTATCACATCTGACACCCGGCCCGACGCAGTACAGCTTCCAGCGAACTAGATCTGGCGTCGGGCGGGCGAGTTTACCACCCAGGTGGGTGGGAGAACCAACTTGAAGACCTTCCGGCAAGATTTAAAGTGGCAAGGAACCTGCCAGATAGTGTGTATGAACAGCATACAAGTCATAGAACTCCTGTTACAGGTGAGTAACCTGTATTTCTAGGGACATGGATATGTTGTTCATCCGCGACCATAGCAGGTTCCTTGCCGCTTCATCTGCGGTGGCAACTCTCGATGTGCGACTCGACTCCGCTCTATGGCTGCTCAGATCTTCACCCACTTGGGCTCAGGTTCCTCATAGCGCTCTGCGTTTTCGACTGGTTCCTGATTTTTTTGGTCTCTCAATTTAGTTGGAAGTTTTTCTTAACCGGTCCTTCCCTCGCTGCTGCGATGGATAATTCTTTCCGGCTCCGGGCCCGGTTAATCCTCCAGGAAAGGACCCGCCTCACGTGCGTTTACTGCCTCGACTTGGACCATGATCTGCAAGTTTGCGATTTTTGCTGTGCCCTTCCAGACCAGTGCCTGAAGTTGCACAGCCCGTTTTGAGCTGGCGACCTGAAACTTTCTGCGCGGAAAAATCATCCCGGAACTCGTCCGGGCAGATGTCCGGCGTCGGCTGTCTCGGCTGAGCAGCTCGATATCCTTTCCTCCATGGAAGGCGGCAACTGAAGTCTGTTCCCCCCCTCCTCCTGGGTGGCAGGCGCTTATCCCGCTCTCATGAGTTCTCCTCATTCAGCTTTGTTCAAGGAGCCGCCCGGTCCCCTTCCTCGAAGGGAGAGGACCTGCCTCGGCCCAGGTCAAAGGAGTATGAGCTAAGTCCCTTGGCCTGGTGGGAAGTTCCCCTCCTGTCGGATGACTTTTCGACTTCAGTGGGGTGTGACTCAGGCTGCTGGCTTCAAGGTGTCCCCGTCAGGTCAGCTGGCCAGGACTCCGTCGGCGTTGTCAAATCTCTCAACCCATCTTCTGGACTATCTTCTGCAGACCGCCATCCCTTTGCGGTTTCCCGGCGGAGGCAGTTCTGCCTGTACCTTCAGGCGACAGGCCTCGATCCCTTTAAGTCGTGCCGGGAAGAGCGGCCGTTCCCGCCCTTGAGCCCACCCCTCAATTCCCCAAGGATTTGGGTCTCGGTCTCGGTCCTCTTCTTGGTCAAGCTGCTCCCGCTGACTTCGGTGTTCTCGGTCGGGGCACCAAGTGGCATTACCGTTCTTCCTCGGATGAGGAGTGGATTCGATGCAGATGGCGTCGACGTTACGAGGAGTTCATGTGGTAGCAGTTATTGTCCGGGAATCAATCGATACCGATTCATTCCCCGTCCAGGAAGCAGCTGCCGCCCGATCGGCCGATACAGCCGCTCGCTGCAGTCGAGGTGCCCACTCCAGGGCCGGTTATTTGTCCGAACCTTGCTGCCCCACCGTCTTCGGTGGAACCTCGGTCGAGTCACGACCTGTCCTGCAGGTTGTCTGTTCCCCTCACTTCCGCCTGCCCTCGGGCGAAGAGTGACTCAGGCCTGAGGCAGCTCTTTGCTGACCCTTCGGAGTCCGTCGACTCCTCCATGTTCCCCAGTCGGGAGGACCCGGGGTCCTCTCCGGAATGTTTTGTGGACGACAGCCCATCGTCCTTTATCGGTCTGCTTCAGCTCATCTGAGTTCACCGGGATGCAGCTTGAACCCGTGTCCAACCGGGTCTCTTATCCCCTGACGGAGATTCTAGACCGAGGGGTTTCACCCTCTGAGGCCTTCCCGGTGGCCTAGGCCATTGTCGGCCCGGCCTTGGAGCTCTGGCGGCGGCCTTCTTCCTGTCCTGCGCCCTCGGCCTGGATGGCCAGGAAGTACTCTGTCCCTGCCGGTTCTTTGCCCGGTTTCTCGGAGCACCCCTCGGCTGAGGGGTTAGTTACCGATAATGTTTTCCAGCATTCTGGGAACGCTCGGGATGTGGATAGGCCCCTCCCACAGAGTCCAAAAGGATGGACTATGTTGTGCGCAAGGTTTACGCTGCGTCCTTCCTAGGCCTCCGACAGGCCAGCTCGGCGGCACTGATGGCACATTTTTCCCACGCCCTTTTGGGCTCCCTGGATGAGGTACTCACTCATCTCCCGGCCGACCTGCGGACCATGGTCCGGCGGGTGTGGGACCAGGGTAGGGATGGCAAAGCAGCAGCTTCAGACTGCTCTGGACTTGGGTGATTCCTGTGCCAGGTCGGTGGCGACCGCAGTGGCCATGCGCCGCAGGGCGTGGCTGAGGTTATCCTTTCTCTCATCGGAAACCCAGCACAAGTTGGCAGACATCGCCTTCTTGGGGATTGACCTCTTCGGCCCTGGAGTGGAGGGACACCTCCAGGGAACCGAGAAGTCCAATGCCACTCCAGACTCTGTCACCCCCGCCCGGAGGGACAAGGGCCACCGGTAGCCTTTGCATAAGCTCCTTTGTCCCTCGGCCCCTGCGGATCGACCGGCCCATCAACTCCAGCATGAGGGCCAGCAGTCTTGCGCTGGGCGTCTTGTCCCCAAGCCAGCGGCTTCCCCTAAAAGGAAGCAAGGAGTAAAGGCCCAGGAGCTCCCTCGGCCAGTCCCTCCTCCAAGCCTGCTCAGTGGCCAGGCTGAGGGCGCTGTCCCCGACCCGTCACCCTACCGGGTTCCCCGTGGGGCAGATCGCCCCTCCTCCACCTGGTCCGCTTTCCCGGACCTCTGGGTGTCGGAGGTGCTATGGGATGGTCCTGCCTCGGGATTGTGAGCAGGCCCCACCCTTTCGAGCTGTTGCCCCTCGGGGGTCATGGGGCCCGCAGCCTCGTTGTCGGCCGCCGAGCCGACTTGCCCAGCCCTCGAGATGAGGTGATCAGGAAGATGGCGGATCCTCCTCCAGACCCTGGGTTGGTCCAGGTATTCACGCCACTAACGGACTGGGGCTTCGCCCATCCTTGATCCACTGACGGGGATGGTCTCTCTGTCTCAGATATCCCATCCTCAGAAGCAGGCGTGGCTCTTTCCTGGACCTCAGGACGTGCCCGCTTGTTCCGTCAGTTTCTTTGGAGACTCCCCCTTTTCTTAAGTGGGGGATCTCTTTACGAGTTCCAGGCCAGGCCCTTCGATCTCTGCCCAGCACTCCTGCGGCACTGAGGGGTCCGGGTGTAACCCCACCCAGATGGCGGCCTGACTGCAACCCCTCCAGCGTAGGAGGACGCTTCAGAGTTCTGACCCTCTAGGTTGCTCTCAGACTGGTCTCCCTTTTATTGGAGCCACGTTGGAACTCGTGTCTAAGCGGATGATCTTTTCTTCGGGACGAGGCTCGACTCTTGAGTCCAAGCTCAGCTCCTGGCGAAGGACAGGGCCCAGGTTCTTCCTCCCTTACCTAGTCAGGTCTGGCCAGGCAATTCGCCCTACCGGACTTCCTGCACCTCCTGGGCCTTGCAGTGACCCCTGCACCAACATGGTCTGTTTGTATCCGCGGTTCATCGTCCCCCAATGGCTGGCCAGCCAGCGGTCCTGGCGCTCGTTCCTTTGGACCAGTCTGCGGCGACAGCCCAGGGGTTGGGGAGGCAGCTCTCCTGGACCGTTCAGCTCATTTGCAGGAGAACACATCCCATTAAATCCGTCCCGAGTCGAAGGTCCTTCACGACCGATGCATCTCTGATGGGTGGGGTGCCCATCAGGGGAATACAAGTGCACCGCCTCTGGTCCTCAGCAGTCCGATGTCTTCCTACCTGCTAGAGCTCAGGTGGTCTTAGCTTACACCGCTCGCTCCGTCTGTGCGGGGTCTAGTGGTTTAGGTCCAGGTGGACAATACCACGACCATGTGCTACCTATCCCGCCAGGATCAGATGAGCCCCTTGCCTCTGCGTTAGGAGGTTCTCCGCTTTGGTTCTTTCGCGCAGCCGGGAGGCGGCTTCCTAGCCATTTCAATGGCAGGAGCCTCCATCACCCTGGCCAATGCCCTAAGCCAGATAAGGGCTGCGCCTCATGAGTGGTTTCCCTGCCGGAGGTAGCACAAGATCTGTTCTCCTCTAGGTCACACCGAGGTGGACCTTTGTTTTCCTCCAGGAAGAGATCGAGGCCGAGACTGTCTCATGCCCGCCCCTCACCATGACTCGCTGTGGGGATGCCTTTGAGGCCGTGGACCCGGCCCTCCCGCCTCTCCCCATTTCCTTGACCCTCAGGCAAGGCGAGGAGGACTAGAGTGCAGGTGATTCTGGTAGCCCCAGACTGGTTTGCCTGCTCTGGTATCCAGCTCTCCTCAGTCTCAGCCCCAGGCTCCCCCCGGTCCTGATCTCTGTTGTTAGGGGAAGGTACTCCATCCAGACCTTCAATCCCTGCACCTGACGGCCTGGTCCTTGTGTAGCTAGTGGCCAGGCCTTGGGTCTTCTGGCAAGGTCCTCGACGTTTTTAAGGCGTCCTGACAGGAGTCGACCAGATATGCTCGCCTTCAAATGGAAGAGTTCTCCATTTGGTGTTGGGATAGGGCCTGGTCCCCTCTCCAGTCCCTTGGTGAGCATTCCGGACTATCTGCGGTCCGTTCTTTCTTGAACGAGGGCTTCGGTCGACGACCCTCAAGGTGCTCCTGTTAGCCACTCCTGTCTTCCGGGCACGGGCCGGACGGTAGTCGGCGGCGCAGGAAAGGTGGTCTGGCGCTTTCCAAGACCTGATCACACCTCCCTCTGGGAGAGTATCCCCATTTCTGGGATTTTATGCTGGTATGGACTTAGCTCACCAGACAAGCCGTTGAACCTTTGCACAGGTGTGAGGTTTCCCCACCTGTTGCGAAGAACACCACCTTGGGGCTACCATGCCAGCCAGAGCAGGAGAGTTCAGGGTCCTTTGAATCTCCCTATCTGGTCTTCCACAGGACAAGGTTATCCTGCGCCCACCGAAGTTCCTTCCATAGGCAGTGGCGAGTCTTTTTCCCTAACGGTATTGTCTCTGCCGGGTTCAACCCCATTCACACCTCGGAGGCCGTATATAGGATCCATTGGGACCCTATTTGCTTTCGCCTTCCCAGGAGCATAGGGCTGAAGTTCGGGAAGGTTCGCCAGCTGTTTGTCATCTATGCTGAAGCCACACCTGGCAGACCTGCAGCCAAGCGGACTGAGGCGGTGGTCACCTCCTGCATAGATCTCCACTATAGGTGGGTGGGCATGGAGCCTCCCAGAGGGATAAGTGCTCATTTTATCCGCCCTTCCGCTGCATTGGTGGCTGCTTCCGAGGATACCCCTGTCCAGGGTATTCGTAGGGCTCCTACCTGGAAGCAGGCATATACCGGTTCCCCCTTCCACATCGACCTTGGGTCACCCTGGGATGTTGGTCGGGGGCCTCTGTTCTTCAGTCTTTATACCTAAGTAGGGGGTGTGCGCCTTGCCTCCCTCCTCCCGGAGAACTGCTAGGAGTCTGCCAATAAGTGTGGATGAACAACATATCCATGTCCCTAGAAATACAGGTTACTCACCTGTAACAACAGGAGTTCTAGGAATGGTATATTGTTCATCCTACATTTCCTGACTCTCCCGGCGGCACGAGACAGGCTTCCAGGGCTAGGTCTGGCGTCATGGGGCGGAGCCGAGAGTTTTACCACCCGGGTGGGTGGGAGGAGCCAGCTTGAAGACCTTCTGGCAAGATGTAAAGCGGCAAGGAACTTGCCAATAAGTGTGGATGAACAACATATACCATTCCTAGAACTCCTGTTACAGGTGAGTAACCTGTATTTTCCCTTCTCCCAGTGGTGTGGGATTTCCATTATTGCTTGGGAATCGGTCCTAATGGTGTAACCTGCTGCAAGAGCTGTTTCTCAAAGTAAGATGGTACAGTTATGCAAGAACTTACCGTAACCGTAGATCTTCGAGAACAGCTCTGGCAGCAGGTACTTTCCTTCCCACCATCCCCATTGGAGGTGGATTCCGGTTCCAGTACCCTTCTCCTAGGATCAGGGATTTTCAGCATCACTCTTGATTGCCATTTGATGGCGGATCCTCAGTCTCCTCTTCTGATGTAATCCAGTGGCCGGGAGTCTCCGGCGGGAGGACTGGGGATACTGGAGGACCACCTGCTTATGTACTGCGTCTGACATCGGGGGCGGGACCGACGTTGGAGGCAATCCCCGCTGAATACTGCTAGCTAGAACATTTCTGTGGGGTCCTGGTGCTTGTTGGCGTCAGTCCTAATGGTGTAACCTGCTGCAAGAGCTGTTCTGGAAGATCTACTGTTACGGTAAGTTCTTGTGTAATTGTACTTTCCTCCCCCAGTGGAGCCGGTTCAGACCTTGCCCACTCAACCAAAGCAGGCTTCTCCACTGATGGTGGTGGAACGCCACCTAAGCAGCCTGTGATGGGGCTCTGACCGAGGAGTCTTTCCCAGTCAAGGGGCTTCCCCATGGCTGTTGGTCACTCCTATGCCTGACTTCCCACGTGGTCGAGGGCAACATGGGTGGTTGCCGCTTTATGCAAACTCCTCAAAGTTTAGGATTCCTCCTTGCACTCAATCCATTGGACATGGAGTCGATCGGGATCTTTCCATGGAGAAAGGTCCTGCTTCATTCATGGGCATTCTCTGCCTCGTCTCGGTCTATGGGGATGAAGCTGGAGCCCATCGAAAAGCGTGCTCGCTATTCCTTTATAGAAATTCTGGACAAAGGGGAGACTCTGGAGGCTTTCCCAGTGGCTGAGGCCATTGTTGGCCCAGCCCTGGAGCCCAGATGGCCTGCAAAAATGCAGTTCCCATTGGTACCCTTTCCGTGTTCATGAAGCATCTCTCGGCTGAGGGGTTGATGGCTGGCTTAATATTTTGGCGCTTGGACAATACTGGGGTCTTTGATAGATTGCCAGAGTGCAAGAAACTAGACCATTTGGCTAAGGTCGGTGTACTAGCTCTCCGCCAGCAGAGCTCGGCAGTCTTAATGGCACACATTTTTCTCATGCCCTCTTAGGCTCCCTGAATGAGGTGATTACTCACCTTCCTGTGGACCTTCAGACCGGTCCGCGACCAGGGTAGGGCAGTGGTAGAACAGCAACTCCAGATGACTGTGTACATTGATTTTTGTGCCCGCTCAGCGGCCGTGGTTGCCATGCACTGTAGGGCTTGGCTGCGGATTTTGTCCTTCACGGCAGATACCAAGCACACGCTGGTGGATGTCCTCTTTTTTGGTTTTTTGGCACCGATCTCTTTGTGCCTGGTGTGGAGGGTCACCTCCAGCACATTGAAAAGTCCAGTGTCATCCTGGACTCCATGACCCCACAGAATTACCCCAAGGGCTCCAGGCAGCAGAGCGCAAGCCCTTCGGTCCTCTACTCCTGTGGCAAAACCAGCCTAGCTTCAGTCTGGCATGCTGGCTCAGTCCTGGCGACCTCTGGCCTAGTCCGTGGCTCTGTGGTCCAAAAGCCCAGAGGAAAGGACCCAGTGACTCCTTGGCTGGATCCTTCTCCTCTTAGCCGGCTCAGTGACAGGATGGGGTTCCTTCCCTCATGCCCACTATATGTAGAATCTGAGGATTGCTCCATGGTCTCCGTCCGTGAACACGGAATCTGATGGGGATGTTTTCTGTGCCGACGGTCATTCCTCGCTGATGGGCATTTGTTGGCTCATCTCAGTCTCTACGGGATGGAGCTGGAGCCTGTGTAGAAATGGACTAAGTACCCCTCACAGAGATTCTGGATAGGGGCATTCTCTCTGGAGGCCTTGCCAGTGGCTGAGGCCATTGTGGACCCAGCCTTGGAGCTGTGGCAGCGTCCTGCTTCCTGTCCTGTGCCTTCTTCCCGCATGGCCCACAAGTATGCGGTGCCCATGGGGTCCAAGTCTGGCTTTACAGAGCACCTCTCTGCTGTGGGGTTGGTGGCAGACTCCCTTTTTCGGCGCTCGGGCAACAAGGGAAACGCGGATAGACCCCCGGACAAGGAGTCCAAGCAGTTGGACCACTCCAGAAAGAAGGTCTATGCAGCCTCTCTCTCTGAGCCTTCGTCCAGGCCAGCTTGACCGTTACAGCACATTTCTCGTACGTGCCTCTTGGGGTTCCTGGATGAGGTGATTCCTAATTACCTGGCTGACCTCAAGACCACGGACAGGCAGGTCTGGGATCAGGGAAGGGCGGAGGCCAAACAGCGGCTTCAGATGGCTCTGGATTGTCTACTTCTTGTGCCCACTTGGTAGCGGCCGCAATGACCTGTCGCCACGCAGTGCTGGCTCCCATCTGGAACCTTCATGGCAGATCACGCAGCACAGTTTGGCAGATGTCCCCTTTTTGGGTACTGACCTTTTCTAGGGACATGGATATGTTGTTCATCCACACTTATTGGCAGGTATCCTTGCCACTTTAAATCTTGCCGGAAGGTCTTCAAGCTGGCTCCTCCCACCCACCCGGGTGGTAAAACTCTCGGCTCCGCCCCATGACGCCAGATCTTCCTTACCGCTTGGAAGCTCAGGTTCCCTCCTTAACGCTCTGCGTATAAGACTGGTTCCTATTTCTTCGGTTTACCCGAAATTACTTTTAAGGTTTTCAAGACTTCGGTCACTTATTTCCCTCGCGGCTGCGATGGACAAATAGACTCCTGGTTTCCGGAGGTGCCCATGCGGGCAGAAGATGTCTCGGACAGATCCGCACTCCACGTGCGTCTACTGCTTGGGCCTGGGCACGACCCGCAGGCTTGCGACCTGTGCTCTTCTTTTACGGCCTACGTCCTGGAAGACCGTGCTGCCTGTCTACAACTTGGGCGACCAGCTGTCTCGTGCAAGTCGAAGGAGGCCTGGTTGGCAGTTTCCATGCGCGGGCTCAGGCGGAACAGCATGAGCAGATGATTGCCCTCAGGAGGAGGCGGCGCAGGCCGATCTTCGCCTTCCTCAGCGCGCAATTATCCCGTTCTCCCTGGGATCCTCCTATTCAGCTTCTTTTAAGGAGCTCTGTCTCTCCCTCTCCACTAAGGGAGAGGGACCAACATCTTCAGGACCTTCCTCTTGGTCCAAGAAGAAGGACCACAAAGGTAAGTCCCTCCGTCGACGCTTTTGGGAGCGGGAGAGGTCCCTCTCTCCGAGTAGTCGACCATTGACTTCGGTCGATCCTTCGGCTTCGGCCACTGGCTTCACGGTGTCCCCGTCAGGTCAGCTGACCGAGACTCCCGTCGACGCTGTCGAGATTTTTCTCGACCCGTTGGACGGGCTGTCGACCGGTGAAGCCGAAAACCCTCACTCCCCAGTTCCCCCGGCGGTGGTTGAGGTGTGTCTGGATTTGCCCGTGCCTCCGGTTCCGGAGTCCACGGTTGAGCCCTCCGAGCCGAGGAGAGAGCGGGTTTCCCCCGCTCTACTTCCATACCCTCCTCGGAAAAGCCGAGGTTCACGGTCTCGGACTTCTTCTCGGTCCAGCCGATCCCGCCGTCACAGGCGGTCTGGATCTCGGCATCCGTGGGCAAGCGCGCCGCGCCGCGTCCTGTCTCCTCCCGGATGAGGAGAGGCTTCGACGCAAGTTGCGTCAACGA
Source organism: Neoceratodus forsteri (assembly GCA_016271365.2). NCBI lineage: Eukaryota > Metazoa > Chordata > Ceratodontiformes > Ceratodontidae > Neoceratodus > Neoceratodus forsteri. The sequence continues at coordinate 15,886,346 of CM057456.1, forward strand.
TACGAGGACCTCATGAGGCAACAGTTTCTTCTGTCCGGGAGCAAGCCATCGTCGCCTTCCCCGGCTATCAAGTGGCTGTCACCAGAGCGGGCGAAGCAACCCCTCGCCTTAGCTGAGGCGCCTGCTTCCAGGCCTGTTGCTTGGCCGAAACCGGCTGCCCCACCAATTCCGGTGGAACCTCCGCCTCCACAGCCGTTGTTTGGGGCTCCGACCAAGAATTCTCGGTCGGCCCAAGGTCTGCCCCAGAGGCTCTGTCACCCTCACTACCGATCGCCCTCGGCAGGTGGAGGGTGGCTCAGGCCCAAGGCAGCTCTTTACAGACTCCTCCGAGTCCGACGATTCCTCCCTGTTCTCCAGGCGGGTCGACTTGGAGTCCTCAGGAGGTCAGTCACTGGACGATAGCCCTTCGTCCTTCATGGGTTTGCTTAGGCTTATCTCTGAGTCCACCGGGATGCAGCTCGAGCCCGTATCCAAGCGGGCCAAGTATCCCCTCACGGAGATATTGGACAGAGGAGATCCTCCTACGGAGGCCTTTCCGGTGGCCGAGGCCATTGTAGGTCCAGCCTTGGAGCTCTGGCAGCGTCCTGCTTCCTGCCCTACGCCTTCGGCCAGGATGGCAAGGAAGTATGCAGTCCCTACCGGTTCCCTGTCCGGTTTCTCGGAACACCCCTCAGCCGAGGGGTTGGTTACCGACTGCGTCTTCCGGCGTGCCGGAAACGCCAGGGACGTAGACAAACCTCCCGACAAGGAGTCCAAGAAGTTGGACTACGCCGGGCGAAAAGTTTACGCTGCGTCCTCCCTTGGCCTTCGTCAGGCCAGCTCGGCCATGCTGATGGCACATTTCTCTCACGCCCTGTTGGGCTCTCTGGACGAGGTAGTCCCTCATCTCCCGGCTGACCTGCAGACCATGGTTAAGCAGGTGCGGGACCAGAGCAGGGCAGTGGCCAAGCAGCAACTTCAGACTGCTTTGGACATCGGTGACTAATGCGCCAGGTCAGTAGCGGCCGCAGTGGCTATGCTCCGGGCATGGCTGAGGATATCCACCTTCACAGCAGATACCCAGCACAAATTGGTGGATGTCCCCTTCATGGGGACCGACCTCTTCGGCCCTGGAGTGGGAGGTCACCTCCAGAGGCTCGAGAAGTCCAGTGCCACTCTGGACTCTCTCTCATCCGCCCAGAGGGACAAGGGCCGCAGACCGCAACCCAAGCCCTTTCGTCCATCTGCGCCCGCAGCACGTCCGGCCCAGCAGCATCAGGGCCAGCAGGCTCGCGCTTGGCGTCCCAAACCCAAGCCTGCGGCTTCATCTTCCAGGAAGCAGGGAGGTAAAGGCCCAGGAGGTCCCTCGGCCGGTCCCTCCTCCAAGCCTGCCCAGTGACGGGTTGAGGGGTGTCGCCCCCAACCTCGTCACCCCACCCCTGGTTCCCCGATGGAGAACGCTCCCTTACTTCCTTTCTGCCTGGTCTGCTATAACCACAGACCGGTGGGTGTTGAAGTGGTAGGAAAGGCCTGCCTCTGGAGTTCGAGCAGGCCCCGCCCTTCCGAGCCGTCGCCCCAGGGTGGCCTTGGGGTCCGCAGCCTCGCTGTCGGCTCGCCGAGCTGACATCGCTCTGCTCCTCGAGAAAGAGGTGATCAGAGAGGTGGCGGACCCTCCTTCAAACCCGGGGTTTGTGTCCAGGTACTTCCTGGTCCCAAAACGGATGGGGGGCTGGCGCCCCATTCTCGACCTGCACGACCTAAACAAGTTCCTAAGGTCTCGCACCTTCAGGATGGTCACTCTGGCTCAGATAATACCATCCTTGGAATGCGGCGTGTGGTTCTGCTCTCGGGACCTGCAGGATGCGTTTTTTCACGTCCCTATCCGTCCGTCTCACCAGAGATTCCTTCGCTTCGGCGGAAGGATCCCTTTCGAGTTCGAGCCATTCCTTCGGCCTGTCTCTTGCACCCAGGGTCTTCACCAAATGCATGGCAGTGGTGACAGCATTCCTCTTGGCGCCCGAGGGGTCAGATGTACCCTACCTGGACGATTGGCTGATGGCAGCCCCTCCAGACAGGAGGTGGAAGCGGTCAGAGATCTAGCCCTCCAGGTTTGCTCTCAGGTCGGCCTCTTCATCAACGAAGGCCAAGTCGTAACCCAGACGAAGCAGGTGATTCTCTTCATCGGGGCAGAGCTAGACTCTCTTGAGCCAACACGGCTCCCGGAACAGGGCCGAGGTTCTTTCCTCCTTTGCCCGATCATTTCTGGTTGGGCAATCACGCCCTGCCGGGACTTCCTCGCCTCCTGGGTCTCATGGCGGCCTGCACCAGCGTGGTCCATTGGGCCCGCTGGAACATGTGCCCCTTCAATGGGGGCTGGCCAGCCAGTGGCCTCAACGCTGCGATCCATTGGACCAGCTAGTGACGGTGACGCAGGGGATGTGGACCGCTGTTCAGTGGTGGATCGTTCCAGCTCATCTGCAGGAGGGCATCCCGTTTGTCCACCCTGAGCCGACGGTCTCTATTGACTGACGCGCCTCTGATGGGTTGGGGTGCCCATCTGGGGGAGCACAGAGTGCACGGCCTCTGGTCCCCGCAGGAGTCCCGATGCCATATCAACCTGCTGGAGCTCCGAGCGGTCCGCCTAGCTCTCACCGCCTTCGCTCCGTTTCTACGGGGTCAAGTGGTTCAGGTCCAGACGGACAATACCACGACCATGTACTACCTAAATCGCCAGGGCGGGACGCGCTCCATGCCTCTGTGCAAGGAAGCTCTCCACATTTGGTCACTCATGCGCAGCCTGGAGGCGGATCTCCTAGCCATTCATGTGGCAGGAGCCTCCAACACCCTGGCCGATGCTCTAAGCTGGATAGGGGCTGTGTCCCATGAGTGGTCTCTCCTGCCAGAGGTAGTACAAGATCTGTTCTTCCATTGGGGCACACCTCAGGTGGATCTGTTTGCCTCCAGGGAGAACGCGAAGCTGAGGCTGTTCCATGCCGCCCCCTCAGCAGGGCTCACTGCAGGGGGATGCCTTCTCGAGGCCATGGACCCCGGGCCTCTTTTCGCCTTTCCCCATTTCCCTTGATCCACAAGGCGCTTCTCAAGGCGAGGAGGGACAAGGCGCAGGTGATTCTGGTAGCCCCAGACTGGCCCCGCCAATGCTGGTATCCAGATCTCCTCAGCCTCAGCTACAGGCTCCCGAGGCAGCTTCCAGCTCACCCTGCCCTGCTTTCAGTCAATCAGGGGAAGGTGTTCCATCTGGACCTACAATCCCTGCACCTGATGGCCTGGTTCCTGAGCGGCTAGAGTTCCAGGCCTTGGGTCTTTCCGACGAGGTCCTCAATGTAGTTGAGGCGTCCCGTAAGGAGTCGACCAGGAAATGCTGTGCCTTCAAATGGAAAAGGTTTTCCATTTGGTGTCAGGGCAAGGGCCTGGACCCTTCTTCCTGTTCCTTGGCAAGCATCTTGGACTATTTATGGTCCCTATCTCAGCAAGGGCTTAGGTCGACCCTAAGGGTGCACCTGGCAGCCATCTCTGCTTACCGGGCGCGGGCCGGGAAGCAGTCAGTGGCGCAGGAGAAGGTGGTCTGGCGCTTTTCCAAAGGCCTTGATCACATTTCCCCTTCGGTGTGAAAACCTCCACCTCCGTGGGATCTACTGCTGGTACTGGCAAAACTCATGGGCAAGCCATTCGAACCAATGCACAGGTGTGATCTCTCACCTGTCATGGAAGACCGCCTTCTTGGTGGCTATTACGTCAGCCAGAAGGATGGGAGAGCTCCAGGCACTTTCCATAGAGTCTCCTTACCTGGTCTTCCACAGGGACAAGGTTGTCCTGCGCCCCCACCGAAATTCCTTCCGAAGGTGGTGTCGAGTTTCACCTTAACCAGGTGTTGACTCTGCGGTGTTCTACCCCAGTCGCACCTCGGGAGGGCGAATATAGGCTCCATACTCTGGACCCTAGAAGGGCGCTGCGCTTACTATAAGGAAACACGGCTGGGGGAATTTGGGAGAGGGTTAGCCAGCTGTTAGTCACCCTACGCTGAAGCACTTTCCTAGACCTGGGCCGAGTAGGCGATAAGCAGGTGGGTCACTTCCTGCATAGATCTCTGCTATAGGTTGGCGGGCATGGAGCCTCCCAGAGGGATAAGAGCTCATTCTACCCGCCATACCGCTGCATCGGTGGCTGCTTCCAGGGATGTCCCTATCCAGGAAATCTGCAGGGCTGCTACCTGGAAGTCAGCACACACCTTCATCACCCACTACCACATCGACCTTGAGTCACGCCGGGATGCTGGTTTTGGGGCCTCGGTTCTCCAGTCTCTTTTCCCTAAGTAGGGGGTGTGCATCTTGCCTCCCTCCTCCCGGAGAACTGCTAGGAGTCTGCCAATAAGTGTGGATGAACAACATATCCATGTCCCTAGAAATACAGGTTACTCACCTGTAACAGGAGTTGTAGGAATGGTGTATGTTGTTCATCCACACAACCCACCCGACCTCCCGGCCTTCGACGCACAACCCTGGCTTCCAGCGGGCCAGATCTGGCGTCATGGGGCGGAGCTGAGAGTTTTACCACCCGGGTGGGTGGGAGGAGCCAGCTTGAAGACCTTCCGGCAAGGTTTAAAGCGGCAAGGATACCTGCCAATAAGTGTGGATGAACAACATATACCATTCCTAGAACTCCTGTATTTTTGGGCCAGGCGTGGAGGGTCACCTCCAGTTCATAGAGAAGTCCAATACCATCTTGGATTCTACTACATTTGCCGAAAAGGACAAGGGCTCCATGCGTGCTAACCGCAATCTCCTTCGCTTCTCCATCCCTGTGGCCAGCCCAGCCCAGCAGCAAGGCCAGCAGGCTCAGACTTGGCGTCCTCTGACCAAGTCTGTGATCGCCTCCTTCAGGAAGCTGGGGGGAATGTCCCAGCGGTCCTCCCACTGGACCCTCCTCCAAGCCTGCTTAGTGATGGGTTGGGGGTAGTGCCTCCCTCAACTCCCATCACGCCTCCCTTGGGTCTTCCCATGGGGGGCCAGCTGAGCCATTTTATTTCTGCTTGGTCAGTTATCACCTCTGAACTGGTGGGTTTTGGAGGTCGTCAGTCGAGGCATGCCTCTGGAATGCAGGCAGGCCCTATGCAGAGCCCACCCCCACGAGGGGGTTAAGAATCTGGCTTCTTGAGTCGACTCAGAGCCGACCTGCCCCAGCTTCTTCTAAAGGGGTGATGTGCCCAGCAGCGGACTCTCCTTCAGACCCAGGGTTTGGCTCCAGGTACTTACTGGTGCCAAAGTGGACGGGGGTGCTGGTGCCCCATTCTAGATCTGCACGATCTGAATGGGTTCCTGAGGTCCCGCACTTTGCGGATAGTAGCTCTGGCTCGGATCATGCCATCCCTGGAGTAAGGAATGTGGTTCTGCTCCCTAGATCTTTAGTACACGTTCTTTCACGTCCTGATCTGTCCATCCCATCGACTGTTCCTCTGCTTCAGAACAGAAGGAATCCTTTTAGCGTTCCAGGCCATGCCCTTCGGCCCATCTTCAGCCCCCAGGGTCTTCACCAAATGCATGGCAGTGGTGGCTGCTTACCTGAGGCTCTGAGGGGTCCGGATGTACCCTTACCTGGAAGACTGGCTGATAGCAGGTCCCTCCAGGTTGGAGGTGGAGCGCTCCAGGGATCTGGCCCTCCAGACTTGCGCAGAACTTGTCCCTGGGTCTCTCCGACGTCCTCAACGTTGTTGAGGCATCCTATAATGAATCGACCAGAAAATGCTAAGCCTTTAAATGGAAAAGATTGTCCATCTGGTGTCTGAGCAAAGGATTGGACCCCTCATCCTGCACAGTGACTAGCATTTTAGACTACCTTTGGTTCACTTTCCCAGCAGGGGCTGCGGTTAACGACCCTAAAGGTGCACCTGGCAGCCATCTCTGCTTAACGGGCATGGGCTGTTCAGCAGTCGGTGGCGCAGGAGAAGGTAGTCTGGTGTTGTTTCAAAGGCCTAGATCACATATCCCCTCCGGCGCATGAACTTCCACTTCCGTGGGATTTACTGCTGGTTTTGGCAAAGCTCATGGGCAAGCCTTTCAAAGCTGTGCACAAGTGTGTGATGTCACACTTGTGGAAGACTGCCTTCTTGATGGCTGTCACGTCAGCCAGAAGGACTGGGGAGTTAGACACTCTGCATTATATCCTCCTTACCTGGTCTTCCACAGGGACATGGTTGTCCTACGCTCTGACCCAAAATTCCTTCTGAAGGTGGTGTTGGGAGTTTCACCCTAACCAGGTGATTACTCTGCCTATATTCTAACCCCAACCCCCCCCGCACCTCTGAGGCAGAGTACAGGCTCCATACTCTGGACCCGAGACGAGTGCTCGCCTATTACAAAGAGCGAATGGCTGAAGTCTGGGGAGAGGTTCGCCAGCTGTTTGTCACCTACACTGAAGCCGCACCTGGCAGACCTGCAGCCAAGCTGACAATAGCTAGATGGATTGCATCTTGCATTGACCTCTGCTATAGGTTGGCGGGTAGGGAGCCTCCTGCTGAGCTAAGGGCTCATTCCACCCACCATGCCGCTCTGTCTGGCTGCTTCTAGGGACGTCCCTATATAGGAAATCTGGCAGGGCTGCTACCCGGAAGTCTGCGCACACCTTCATTTCCCATTACCACATCGACTTTGAGTCACGCCGGGATGCTGGTTTTGGAACCTCAGTTCTCCAGTCCCTCTTCCGTAAGGAGGGGGTATGCATCTCTCCTCCCTCCTCCCAGAGAACTAACATACTAACATACTATTTGCCAGCAGATTAGGCCTTACGGTCTATCGAGTCTGCTCGAACCTAGATCGTTAATTGGGTGCCGAGACCCTCCCATCCCTTGTTCTCTAGAAACCCCTATCATCCATCCCCACCCCTCGGGACAGGCCATCATCTGATACATCCACTTTCTGTGTCTGTCCCACCCTCTCTTGAAGCCCTCCACTGTGGATCTCTGAACCAGCTCACCAGGCAGTGCATTCCAGGGTCCACCACCCTCTCGGTGAAAAACCTCCTCCTCCTTTCCCCTCACCTTCCACCTTCCAACTTCAAACCATGCCCTCTGGTGATACCTCCCTGCTTTAGCTTAAAGATCCCTCCATGTTTACCTATTTATTTCCTTGAGGTACTTGAAGACCTCAATCATGTCCCCCTGTCTCTCCTCTCCTCCAATGAAAACAGGCAGAGCTCCTCAAGTCTGTCCTCATAAGTCAAATCCCTAGCCCTCGTATCATCTTTGTTGCCCTCCTCTGTACCCTCTCCAGGAGCTGTTGTCCCTCTTCAAATGTGGTCTCCAGTACTGTACACAGTACTCAAGGTGTGGTCTAACCAGTCCATTGTACAGAGGCAGAATCCCTTCCTTGCTCCTAGAGGTGATCCCCTACAATGCATCCCAACATCCTGTTTGCCTTGCTAGCTGCTCTCCTGCACTGCTCAGAGTTATTCATACATGTATCCACCATGACCCCTAGGTCTTTTCCCTCTCAGGCCTCCAGCGCTCCCCTCCCAGGGTGTACCTGTGTTTAGGGTTTCCCGACCAAGATGCAACACCTTGCACTTGGTGATGTTGAGATTTAATTTCCATGTGAGCCCAGCTTTCCAGGGTGTCAGGTCCCTTGCAGGGCCACCCTCCCTCTTTTCCCTCAACTTCTGCTCCCATCTTGGAGTCATCATGAAAGACTCATTTCACCCTATACCCTCCCTGATGTCCGATATGTATGCATTAAACAGGATCGGACCCAGGACGAGCCCTGTGGTACCCACTACCAACCTCTCTAGGGTTTGAGAGCTCCCACAGACCTCTACTCTCTGAGTGCGTCCAGCTAGCCAGTTTCAGTCCATCTGACCATCAAAGGGCCTACTCTAACCCCATCAGTTTCTCCACCAGACCACTGTGGGGACAGAGTCAAGCATTGCTGAAGTCCAAGAATAATACATCCACAGGCTTCCCTGTCCAGTTCTGATGTTACCCATTCATAGAACTCCACAAGGTTGGTTTGACATGATCTACCTGGCACAAACTCATGTTGCTGACTATCCAGACCTCCCACCTCCTCCAAGTACACCCCCAATCGTTCCTTTAGTATACTCTCCATTAATTTTCCCACCACCGAGGTCAAACTGATGGGTCTATAGTTACCTGGTACTTCCCTCGGCCCCCCCTTTATGGATTGGTACCACATGTGCCTCTCGCCAATCCTAGGTACCCTCCCTGTCTCAAGTGACCTGCTGAAAAGCTCCATGAAGTGCAGCCAGTATGTCATCAATTCCCATAGTACTCTGGGATGAATGCCATCGGCCCTGGAGATTTGTTTTCTTTAGGGCCTTGAGGGCTAACCACACCTTTGGTGGAGATAGCATCATCTGTCCCTCCCCTTACTGGTCTTTTATCCTTATCCAGATGTGACACCCCTGGGGTACCTTCCCTCCCTCTTGCTCCATTTCTGTTGCTCCCCTGATCCCACTCCCTGCCGCTTCTATCCCCTTCATGCCTTGCTTTGTAGATATCCCATCCCCCTCCCTAGCGAACACAGAGGCCAAGTACTCGTTAAATACCTCTGCCTGGTCCCTCGCCTCTTCCACCCACCCTCCTTCTGATCTCAATCTGCTGAGATGGCCCTTAGTTTTTCTCCGCTCCCCAATGTACCGGAAGAACCCCTTTTCCCCTCCATGTATCCCCTGTGCCAGCCGCTGCTCTTTACTGGACTTTGCTCCCCTCACCATACGGGTGACTTTTCTAGATGCAAGCTGGTACATTTCCTTATCCCTATCCCCTCTTGTTGTTTTATATTTTTTGTAGGCCGCCTTCTTTTCTCTGACTGCTACCTGTACCTCACTGGACCACCAGCATGGTTTACGTGACCTTGCTCCCTTACGTTTCAACTTAGCACAGATCCTGACTGCCTCATGAAGTCCCCGTTTTATGACCTCCCATCTCCTTTCCACACTTGTCGTTGAGGTAATCCCCTTCAAGTGATCCTTGAGAATATTTCCCATGCCCATAAAGTCTGCCCCCCTGAAGTCCACTGCCAGTGTCCTAGATCTCACCCCCACTCCCCCCATGCTTATTTGAAACCAGACAGTATTGTGGTCACTCCCAGTCAGGGGGTCCTGTACAACTATGTCCTTACCAGATCCCCATCTGCCAGAACCACATCCAGGACATGCCCCTCCTTGTGGGCTCCATCACATGCTGTGTTAAGAACACATCCTGGAAGCCATCTAGCAGCCTCTGCTCCTTGGCCACCCTAGAGGACATGGTTCCCCAGTTTGTACCTGGCATATTAAGGTCCCCCATCAACACCACTCCTTCCCCTTTTGGACCACACTGGGCAATGATGTTGTCCAGCAAACCATCCTCTAGAACTTCACTCATCCCGGGGGGCCTATATGCTACTCCAAGCTTGACCTTATCTCCTGCTGGGGATCGTAAGGTGACCCATAAGGCCTCCACATTTCCCTCTGCCTCTTCTACCATAGTAATTTCTATATCATCTCTAATGAACATAGCCACTCCACCCCCTCTGACCTCCTTTCTATCCTTCCTAAGCATAGTGTACCCCTGTACATTTAGGTCCCAGTCATGGTTTTTGTTTGCGATCTCGTGACGCGCCACATCCCCGAGAACTCCTAGAACTGCTAGGAGTTTGCCAACAAGTGTGGCTAGAACATATCCACGATCCTGGAAAAACTGGTTACTCACCTGTAACAGTAGTTCTAGGAGTGGTATATTGTTCAGCCACACTGACTTATCTGAACTCCCCGGCTTCCAGTGGGCTAAGATCTGGCATTGTGGGGTGGAGCTGAGGGTTATACGATCCGGGTGGGAGGAGCCAGCTTGAAGACATCTGGCACATCTTAAAGTGGCAAGGTATTTGCCAACAAGGTGGATGAACATATACCACTTCTTGAACTACTGTTACAGGTGAGTAACGTTTTTTTTGTGTTCTAGATTTTCTGGACTCGTTCTTTCACATCCCGATCCGTCCGTCCCACCAGTTCTCTGCTTCCGAGCAGAGGGAACCCTTTTCGAGTTCCAAGCCATGCCTTTTGGCCTCTCCTCTGCCCCCAGGGTCTTCGCCAAGTGCATTGCAGTGGTGGCAGCTTACCTGAGTTGCTGAGTGGTCCAAGAGTACCCCTACTTGGACGACTGACTGCTAGTAGGTCCCTCCAGGCAGGAGGTGGAGCGATCCAGGGATCTGGCCCTCCAGACCTGCATCCAACTTGGTCTCCTGGTTAGCGAGGCCAAGTTGGAACTCGTGCCCTTGTAGGTGATAGGCCTCATCGGGGCAGAGCTAGACTCTTGCTGAGCCAGAGCTCGGCTCCCGGTGGACAGGGAGGAGGTTCTCCTTGTTTGCCTGATCATTTCTGGTTGAGCAGTTGCACCCTGCGTGGGACTTCTGCACCTTCTGGTTTACATGGCAGCCTGCACCATCATGGTCTGATGGGCCTGTTGGCATATACGCTCCCTCCAGTGGAAGCTGGCCAGCCAGTGGTCTCGGTGCAGAGGTCACCTTGACTAGCTGGTCACTGTGACCCAGAGGATGTGGGATGCCCTCCAGTGGTGGCTTGTCCCAGAGCATCTGCAGGAAGGGATCGCGTTTGTCCGCCCCAAACCAGCAGTCGTTCTGACGACCACCTCTCATGGGCTGGGGTGCTCATCTGGGGAACACAGTCCACAGGCTCTGGACCCCTTAGGAGTCCCGATGCCACATCAGTCTGCTGGAGCTCAGAGTAGTCCTGCTGGTGCTGACTGCCTTCACTCAGTTTGTTCGGGGTCATGTGGTCCAAGTCCAGACAATACCACGACCATGTACTACCAACAAACAAGGCAGAATGCACTCCCTGCCTCTTTGCAAGGAAGTGTCCTGCGTTTGGACTCTCGTGCACAGCCTGGAGGCGGATCTCCTAGCCATCCATGTGGCAGGAGCCTCCAGTCAGGTGGCGGACACCCTCAGCTGGGTGGGTGAGGTGTCTCATGAGTGGTGCCTCCATCAGGAGGTAGTTCAGTCTGTGCTCCCAGTGGGGCAGCCCTCTGGTGGATTTGTTAATCTCCAGGGAGAATGCAAAGCTGAGGCTGTTTTGTGCTTCCCCCCCTCAGCAGGGAACACTGCGGGGGTGGCTTCTCATGGCCTTGGACCCCAGGCCTCTTCTATGCCTTCCCTTGATCCACAAGGTGTTACTTAAGGTCAGGAGGGACTAGGCACATGTGATCCTGGTGGCTCCGGACTGGCGCGCACCCCCCCCCAGTTTTGGTACCCTGATCGCCTCAGCTGCAGCCTTCCGAGGCATCTGATTTTGAGGGGAAGGTTTTCCACCGAGACCTTCAATCCCTGCACCTGACAGCTTGGTTCCTGAATGACTAGAGTTCCAGGCTTTGGGTCTCTCTGAAGATATCCTCACTGTCATGGAGGCATCTAGAAGGGAATTGATCAGAAAATGTTATGCCTTCAAATGGAAGAGATTCTCCATTTCGTGTCAGGGCAAGGGGTTGGATTCTTTGTCCTGTTCAGTGGCTAGCATTTTGGACTATCTGTGGGGTCTCCCCTAAAGGGGTCTTTGGTTGACCCATAAGGTGCACCTGGCAGCCATCTCTGCTTACTGGGCACAGGCTGGTCAGCAGATGGTGGCACAAAAGGTGGTCTGGTGTTTCTTTAAAGGCCTCAAACATATTTCTCCTCCGGTGCGTGAACCACCACCACCGTGGGACCTGTTTCTGGTTTTGGCAAAGCTCATGGGCAAGCCATTCCAACACAGGTGTGAGATGTCACACCTGTCGTGGAAGACCGGTTTCTTGGTGGCTATCACATCAGCCAGAAGGATCAGTGAACTCCAGACGCTCTCGGTGGTGTCTCTACCTGGTCTTCCACAGGGACATGGTTGTCCTGCGCCCTAACCCAAAGTTCCTCCCGAAGGTTGTGTCGGAGTTTCACCTGAACCAGGTGATACTGCCGGTGTTCTTCCTAAATTGCACCTCGGATGCCGAACACAGGCTCCATACTTTGGACCTGAGGCGAGCATTCGCTTATTGGAGCACATGACTGGAGTTTTGGGAGAGGTTCACCAGGTCTTTGTCACCTATGCTGAAGCCGCACCTGGCAGACCTGTAGCCAAGTGGACGATTGGCAGGTGGATCACATCGTGCATTGATCTATGCTATAGGTTGGCAGGTAGGGAGCGACGGTGGCTGCTTCTAGTGACTTTCCCGTCGGAGAAAATCTGCAGTGCTGCTACCTGGAAGTCAGCGCACACTTTCATTTCCCATTAACACATTGACCTAGATTCATGCTGAGATGCTGGCTTTGGGAACTCCGATCTTAATTCGAGATGGCTCTTGCAGTAGGTACTCACAGGTAGGGCTAAGCCACCAGGTGCTACGACCACATGGAAAAATTTTAATTAGCAGTGTCCGGCGGGTGACTGCCCCTGACGTCACGTGATATCAGCGTGATGCTATGTAAGGAGCGGTCCCCCTACCCGCCTCCCAGTTCTTTCCTGCCATTGACCTATGCATGTTGGACCACGCGGAAAGAATGCTGCTAGTCGACGCCATCTTGGATGAATATTATTCTAACAGGTTTACTATCTGTGTATTTCTTTTTTTTTAATCAAAAATAGTCGTGTACATTGTCTCCGCCTTCAGAATCACATAAGAACAAGTGCGACTCCTGTGTAACTCTGCTCCCTAACAAGGACGGCAGTTCCCTCTGTCTTTTTTGCCTGGGCCCCAGGCCATAAGGTGGAAGGGTGCGAGTATTGTCAAGTTTAATGCGGCCACACGTAAATGTAGGCAGCAGTCTCTGAAAGCCCATTTTTTAAAAGAAAAAATAGTCAATATGGAGAAGGAGCTGAAAAAACTCTGGCAACAGTTGTCCTCTCCGGAGGGCCACCATAAGGGCAAGGAGACATCTGCACTGAGAAGGGTCTTCAGCCATTCCACCACCTCCCACTGGAGTTGCGGCCCATCAGGTAACATCCCCTCCGTGGACTCTCCTTCAGCTGCTTTGGTGGCTACAAAACTGCCACTGACTCGCCTGTCTGGCCCAAACTTGGGCCCGACAGGAGGCACCCACTTCCTCTACGGCCTCCAAGATTTCAAGACCTTGTGGTACAAGTTGGACCGGTAAGTCGAGTTCTGGCTCTGATGGTTCTCATGTAGCTGTGGCTGCTGAGCAGCCCGTTGGCTTCTGCAGCGGATGCCCAGCCCTATGTCCTCCAGGCCCCGATAACAGGCCTGACAGAGGTGGCAACACAGTGGACGTTTGATATGCAGCTGACTAAGGACATTACTCCTTCCTCTTCTTTACTGCCTGTAGAAGCGGTACGTTCGACTTCCCTGCGGGGGATGTGGAGGCAGGAGATCACCCGCTGACAGGGGTCTTCTTACCCCCTCCGCCAGTGCATCACACACCAGAGGCGGCGTCTGACCAGATGATTGTCCCTCCAACCTCCTCAGGCGATTCAGTCCCACAAGGCCCTTCGGGCCAGACATAAAGACCTTCAGGATCCTTTCGTCCGCCTCTTCCATTGGGACTTTCCGAGCAGCCCGTGGTACATGGTACAGATCTGACTATTCCTCGGCAGGGCCTTCAGCCCGTCCGTTGGGCCTTCCGTCAGGACCACCTGGAAATCCTTATGGACACCCATCGCCGGGCTGTCCTCCTCAGCACCCAGCATCACAGTATCCTGCATCAGGATTCCATGTACCAGGCTACCCTCTGGGCTTTAACTATTCCTACTTACAGGTACCTTAGCTACGGGTTTAATAATCCTCAACCCCAGCCTCAAGTAGACCTTCAGGCGGTCCTGAAGACCTGGTGGGTAGAAGCAAGATCACAGCTTACGTAGGAGCTGAAGAAGCGTCGGCTACTAATGGCCCCGATGCCTGCTCCAAGACTACCTGTGTCGGATCCTTCCCCATCATCGGGCCTGACGCAGGCCAATCGTCCTGATCCTAGCATTTGGCCTTAGGAGTTTTCTAGGCATACAGAATTTTCTAGACCAGTGGAACTGCTGCTTCTGGCCATCAGCTCTGAGTGACCAGAATTCCTCAGACTCCAATAGCAACATGGTCCATTCCGACTCTGACGTCGAAACACCCACACAGGATGACCTGAAACCGGAGGACTTTCCAAAATGTCCTCCAGAGGATCCTTCCTTCTTGGAGTTCCTAAGAAAAATCCAAGCGGCCTACGATTTGCACACTGTTGTCCAGGACCCGCAGAGGCTGGCAGCTCATTTAGATTTGGCTGATTCCTCCCCAAACCTCACTCTGCCCTGGATTGAACTTCATGAGGATTTGGTCACCACTACATGAAATCAACCTTCTTCTCTGGCCCCAGTAGTCAGAAAGGCTGACAGGCTTTATTAATCCCCCAGATAAGACTTTTTCAGTCTTCATCCTGAGGCTGATTCAGTGGTCATTAGTGTGGCTCACGATAGGTCTGCTAAACCCAAATGCCTCAGTGCTTCCCCTCCTGATAAAGAATCTAAAATTCTGGGTCAGTATGGGAGAAAGGTTTACTCTTACTCCACCTTAGGAATCGGAGCACTAAACTAAGTTGCCCATATGGGGGACTACCAAAACTCTGTGCTAGGTCAGAGTCCAAGTTTGACTCTCTTCAAGACTCTACCCTAAAAAGATGAAATGGTAGATCTAGTATGGTCAGCTAGAGCTGCCTGTCGTCACATGTTGCGTGCCACCTACGATGCAGTGGACACTGCTGGTAGGGGGGCTCGGCTACTGTGGTTAGTCTGCAGTGTCATGCCTGACACCAGAGGTCCAGTCGGCCATACAGAATGCTCTTTTTAGAGGGTTGGTCCTTTTCGGCAGGGACATTGAAGGATATGATCACTGACCTCCAAGATGAGGGCAAGGCCCTACGTTTGGTACAATTTATGTACAAGCCTCCACAGAAGCAGAAACAGCCTTTTCAGAGGCAGCAACGTCTCCAACAAAGACCAAATCAGAACAGACATCCGAACAAACTCTAGGCAACCTCAGCTGCTAGAGCCCCCCCCCCGCCCCGCCTAAGTCTCATAGAGCCTCTGGAGCCACGGCCTTACCCTCTGACTCCTTAAACCTCCTACCTCCACTGGTATGCTTTCCAGAGGAGTCGGTAGGGGTCAGGTTCTCCTGTCACCTGCCAGAGTGGGAGAAAATACTCATGGGTTCGTCTGGTGGAATAAGGTCACTCAGTAGAATTAATAGAAAGACCCCCAAGAAAGTCTCCGGGTCATTCATCCTACCTGCCCAGCCGCCCACCGCTGGTGAGAGAGATCACATCCTTGCTGGCAAAGGCAGCAATAGAACCAGTTCCCGTAAAGTATCAGGGGAAAAGGGTACTACTTACATTTCTCTTGGTTCCCAAGAAGACAGACAACCTCAGAACAAGCCTAGATCTGAGCTCTCTGAATCACTTTGTTTGGTGCAAGAGGTTTCAGACTGCGGTTTCTCCCCAGCCTACTTACTCTCTTACAGAAAGATCAGTGGGGCTGCGCCCTGGACATGCAGGATGCATACCTGTACATCCTGATTTGCTCGCCACACCACAAATTCTGCAGATTCTGTTTTTAGGGGGAGCATTTCCAGTTCAAAGCACTACCCTTTGGCCTTTCCTCATCTCCCAGGGTATTCACTAAATGCCTAGCAATGGTGGCAGCCTTTTTGCGCAGGCAGGGGTTCCAAGTTTTTCCCTACCTGGACAACTGGCTGATATCAGCCTCCTCCAGGGAAGCCCTAGTCAAGGATCTGAACCTTACCCTGGACACTTTCCACTGGGTGGGAGTTAGTTATGCCAAATCCCACCTAATCCCTACCCAACACCTCCAATTTATTGGGGCAGTTTTGGACGCGGTACAGGGAAAGGCTTTCCTACCACACGACAGGATATTTACATTGCAGCACCAGGCACAAATGGTAGCCTCACAGAAGAGGGTACCAGCCAAAATGATCCTGCGACTATTGGGGCTCATGGCGGCGGCCATCCCTTATGTTCCCTTAGCCAGACTCCACATGAGTCTCACAGTAGACCCTCAGAATCCAATGGAACCAGAGGGCAGACGAACTGGACCACGAGATTATGATCTCTGGTCCAACGGCAAACAACCTCTTGTGGTGGCTCAAACAAGACAACCTCTCCAAAGGGGTTCAGTTTCGATCAGACAACCCCTCACAAACCCTGACAGATGCTTCAGGTCTGGGCTGGGGAGCACATCTGGGTCCTCACAAGACACAAGGTCTTTGGTCCCACATAAAATTGTCTCTGTATATCGGCATACTTGAGATGAGAGCAGTGTTGAATGTATTAGAGGCCTTTCAACATCTTTCTCCTGGGTCATCTTATGATTCACAGACAACGTGTGTAGTCTGGTACATAAACAAGGCGGAACCTGCTCTTAGCCCCTTTGCTGGGAAGCAGTGAGAGTGGTATTGGGCAGTTGACCACGACAGTCATCTGACAGCAGTACATGTGCTAGGTGTCCAGAACATCCTGGCAGATGCACTCAGCCGCATGCAAGCCAGAGCACACGAGTGGGAGTTCAGACAGTGGGTAAAGTCTTCGCAAATCGAGGAAGTCCTCAAGTAGACCTATTTTCCTCTCCATTCAACACAAAACTACCAACCTGCTCGCTCGCTTCATGGTGTGATGTTTTCTGGCGAGACACGCTGTCTCTTTGCTGGAAGGGGAGATTCATGTACACCTTTCCTTCACATCTGTTAATCCAGAGAGTTCTAATGAAACTGCAGGCAGAAGGAGCTCGAATGATCCTCATTGCTGCCTTCTGGCAGAGACAGATTTGGTTCCACTGCAACAACTGTCAGTGGAACCTCCCGTCCACTGCCTGTTTCCCATGATCTCTTTACTTAGGAACAGGGGACCCTGGTTCATCCAGATTGGGTCCCCTCATCTGCACGCATGGCTCCTTATGACATAGCGGCCGCCTGATTTCAGGGTTTCCCAGAGGGTAGTACAGATCTTGGTAAAGGCCAGGAAGCCCTCTCCCAGAGCTACATATGCCATGAAATAGAAAAGGTTTTCCATCTAGGCAGATTCGAAAGGGATTGAACCCTTTTCCTGTTTGGTCACGAAGGTCTTGGACTACATGCTGCACCTTTCTGACTTGGGTCTTTGTTATTCAACCCTAAAGGCCCACCTTTCGGCCATTTCTGCCTTTCATATTCCAATAGGACCAAAGTCTTTGGCACAGTTGAAAGTATCTAAAACCTTTCTGAAAGGGATTCTCTATCTAAAACCCCCAATCTGGAGCCCTACTTCTCTTTGAGACCTAAACTTGATTCTCTAGTGCGGACATGTGCTATCTCTCATGAAAAGCACTGTTCCTAGCAGTCCTGGGTCTCCTCTCCTAAGCTCCACCTTATCAGTTATATCCTCCTCCTCCTCTCTGACCCGGGTATCTCTTTGGGTATTGCTTGGGACTCGGTCCTATTGGTATTACCTGCTGCAAGAGCTCCCCCTCGAAGTAAGATGGTACAGTTACGTTAGAACTTACTGTAACAGTAGATCTTCCAGAGGAACTCTGCAGCAGTTGGCTTTCCCACTCTTCAGCCCCCAGGCACATATTACTTTTTTCCTTCTCTGAGTATGGGAGACCCTCCTCTGTTCTCCAGATGGCACCAGGGAACCGCCCCTTTTGTACTACATCTGACATTGGGCGGAGCCGACGTCCAGGTGGTCCCTCGCCACAGACTGCTAGCTAGATTTTTCCTTGGGGTCCTAACACCTGGCTGCCTTAGTCCTATTGGTATTACTTGCTGCAAGAGCTCCTCTCGAAGATATATTGTTACGGTAAGTTCTTATGTAACTATTTTTCTCCCTAAGGTGTTCTCAGAGTTCCACCTTAACCAGTCCATGACCTTACCATTCTGACCACTCCAGCTCAGGGGAACGAAGACTGCGTAGTCTTGATGTAGAGTGCTATAAGCTACTACTTGGATCATATGAAGGGCCACAGGCAGGATAGAACCCAGCTCTTCCTGACCTGTGGGGGAAGGGCAGTGCTGCCTCAGAGGTTCACTGCCCGTTGGATTGCCTGTATCCAGTTTTGCTACAGCAAAGTGGGTAAAGAGCCCCCTGTAGGCCTCAAGGCCCACTCTACAAGGGGTACAGCTGCTTTAGTGGCAGCTGCAAGAGATATCCCTCTGTTAGAAAACTGCAAAACAGCTACCTGGAAAACAGTTCACACCATTTACCAAGCACTGCAGTCTGGATACCCAGTCCAGAAGTGATGCCAGGTTTGGCACAGCAGTACTGCAGATCTGTTTCCTAAATTGGTTGTCTATTCTCCTCCAAAGGTACTGTTTGGGTAGTCTGCAGAAGTCTGCATACAGTAAGATTTCCTGGGGTTTGAAGAAAAAATATACTTGTCATAGTAATCTTGTTTCTTCCTGGGGAATTTGACTGTATTCTGAGCTCCCACCCTGCCTCCCCTGCTAGAACCTATGGGTACTGCAGCACAGCTGTCTGTACTGTTAGAAACTGTTGAGTGGTTTGGTTTTTGGGCCTAGTGACTCGAGTCTTAGTGTGGGCCACATTTTTAAATAAAAGGGATGGTTTATGGTTTGGTGGTCAGTTTTTAGTACAGTTTAGATAGCTTGTTCCGTAAGAATCTTGACTGTTGCAAGATGTATTCCAGAGACAGTGGTTTGAAACCCAATCTCCAGCCTAAAATTGTGATTAGAATAGGTTATATTAACCAGTGTGACTCCAGGGGCATTCTTGTGGTGATACTACATAGTAAGATTCCCTTGGAAAAAATAACTATGGTAAGCAATTTTTTTTTTTTTGGTGCTGCATCTTCTTGCGTGGGATACTGCACATTAAATCTCCCATTAGGGACCCTGACCCCCTCATGGGACCTTTTGTTCATTCTAGAGAAACTCTGTTGCTTCCTTTAGAACCTGCCGCAGAATGCGAGCTACGTTTCCTTTTATGGAAAGCATTATTTCTAGGGACATGGATATGTTGTTCATCCACACCGTCTGGCAGGTTCCCCTTCAAGCTGGCTCCTCCCACCCACCCGGGTGGTAAAACTCTCTGCTCCACCCCATGACGCCAGATCTTCCTTACTGCTTGGAAGCTCGGGTTCCCTCCTTAATGCTCTGCGTATAGACTGGATCCTAATTCTTTGGTTTGTCCAAAACTCATTCTTAAGTTTTCTAGACTTCGGTCAAATTACTCCCTCGTGGCTGCGATGGACAAATTGACTCCTGGTTTTCGGTGGTGCCCGTGTGGCAGAAAATGTCAAGGACGGATCCGCACTCCACGTGCGTCTACTGCCTCTGCCTAGACCATGACCGGCAGGCCTGCGAGTTATGCCGTTCGTTTTCGGCCAACGTCCTGGAAGACCACGCTGCCCGGTTACAGCTTGGGCGCCCCGAGAAGCGGTACACACTGGTGAAGTCAAAGGAGGCCTGTTGGGTGGTGTCCGGCGACTGGCTTGGCTGAGCAGCTCGAGCAGATGATCGCCCTCGAGGAGGAGGCGGCCCAGGCCGCATAATCTTCTTCCTCAGTTGCGGCATTTATCCCGCTTTCTTTGGGATCCTCCTACACAGCTTCTTTTAAGGAGCTTTGCTAATCCCTTTCCACGAAGGGAGAGGGGCCATCGGGACATTCTTCTCGGTTCAAAAAGGACGACTCAAAAGATATGTCCCACCGTCGGGGTTCGTGGGAGTGGGAGAGGTCCCCTTCCCCGGACAGTCGACACTCTACTTCGGTCGAGGTTGCGGCTAAGGCCGCTGGCTTCACGGTGTCCCCGTCAGGTCAGCCGGCCGAGACACCCGTCGACGCGATCGAGATTTTTCTTAACCCGTCGGACTGGCTGTCAACTGGTGACGCAGACAACCCTTCTTCACCGGTTCCCCCGGTGGAGACCGAGGACTTGCCTGCGCCTCCCGTGCCGGAGTCCCTGGTCAAGGCTTCTGAGCCGAGGGAAGAACAGGTGTCCCCCGCCCCTTCCCAGACCCGTCCTCGGAAACGCAGAGGGTCTCTGACCTTGTCTTGGTCCAGCCGATCCCGCCATCGGCGGTCTCTGTCTCTGCACCGAAGGAAGCGACGCTGCAGCTCGTCCTCATCTTCCTCCTCGGAAGAGGAGAGGCTTTGGTGCAAACTGCGTTGACGCTACGAGGACCTAATGTGGCAGCAGTTACTTCTGTCTGGGAACAAGCCGATGCCATCGCCTTCCCCGGCCATCAAGTGGCTGTCACCTGAGCGGCCGAAACAACCCCTCGCTGTAGTTGAGGTGCCCAAGCCTGGGCCAGTTGTTCAGCCGAAACCAGCTGCCCCACCGATTGTGGTGGAACCTCCGCTTCCACAACCGAAATCGGGGGCGCTGAACAAGGACTCTCGGTCAGGTCAGGGTCTGCCCCACAGGTTGTCGGTCACCCTCACTCCTGACCGTCCTCGGCAGGTGGATGGTGACTCAGGCCCCAGGCAGCTCTTTGCGGACTCCTCCGAGTCCGATGATGACTCCTCCCTGTTCTCCAGGCCCATTGACCCGGAGTCCTCCGGGGGCCAGTCGATGGACGAGAGCCCATCGTCCTTTATGGGTTTGCTTCGGCTCATCTGAGTCCACCGGGATGCAGCTCGAGCCTGTATCCAAGCGGGCCAAGTATCCCCTGACAGAGATATTGGACCGAGGAGATTCGCCCACGGGGGCCTTTCCGGTGGCGGAAACCATTGTTGGCCCAACCTTGGAGCTCTGACATCGGCTGGCTTCCTGTCCTGCGCCTTCGGCCAGGATGGCCAAGAAGTATGCGGTCCCTACCGGCTTTGTCCGGTTTTTCAGAACACTCCTCCGCCAAGGGGTTGGTCGCCGATAGTGTTTTCCGGCGTTCCAGGAACGCTAGGGATGTGTATATTGCCCCACCGGACAAGGAGTCCAAAAAGCTGGACTGTGCCGGGCACAAGGTATACGCTGCGTCCTCCCTTGGCCTCCGCCAGGTCAGCTCGGCCGTACTGATGGCACATTTCTCCCACGCCCTCATGGGCTCCCTGGATGAGGTGATCCCTCATCTCCCAGCCGACCTGTAGACCACGGTCAAGCAGGTACGGGACCAGGGAAGGGCGTTGGCAAAACAGCAGCTCCAAACGGCTCTGGACATTGGAGACTCCTGTGCCAGATCAGTTGCGGCTGCAGTGGCCGTGCGCTGCAGTGCATGGCTGAGGATATCCACCTTCACAGCAGATACCCAGCATAAACTGGCAGATATCCCCTTCCTGAGGACTGACCTCTTCGGCCCTGGAGTGGGAGGTCCCCTCCAGCGGATCGAAATGTCCAGTGCCACTCTGGACTTTGTCACCTTTGCCCAGCAGGACAAGGGCAGTCGCCAACAACTCAAGTCCTTTCGCCCTTCTGCTGCGCCTGCTGCACGTCTGGCCCAACAGCACCAGCATCAGGGCCAGCAGGCTCGCGCTTGGCACACCAATGCCAAGCCTGCAGCTTCCTCTAACAGGAAGCAGGGAGGAAAAGGCAGAGGTCCTCAGCGGTCCCTCCGTCAAAGCCTGCCCAGTGACGGTTGAGGTGTGGTCCCCAGCCTCGTCCTCCCCGGTTCCTCCGTGGGGAGACTGCTCCACCACTTCCTTTCTGCCTGGTCTGCTATCATCACGGACCGCTGGGTGTTGGAGGTGGTAGGAAAGGGCCTGCCACTGGAGTTCGAGCAGGCCCTGCCCTTCCGAGCTGTCGCCCCTGGGGGGATGGGCTACGGGGTCCGCAGCCTCTGTCGGCTCACCGAGCCGACATTACCCTGCTCCTCGAAAAAGAGGTGATCAGGAAGGTCGCAGATCCTCCACCAGATCTGGGGTTTGTGTCCAGGTACTTCCTGGTCCCAAAACGGACGGGGGACTGGTGCCCCATTCTCGACCTGAACAGGTTCCTAAGGTCTCGGACCTTCAGGATGGTCACTCTGGCTCAGATAATTCCATCCTTGGAACGAGGCGTGTGGTTCAAACAACATGAAGTCTTGCTGTATTCTGACAGTAGCAGAGTCCCAACCTTCGAACTGCCCCGGAAATGAGTTAACTTTCCATGCCAGGCATGGAACGCTGAGCTCTAGCTCGGTTGAGACTCTGTCTGTTGCTGTTTAAACTCAAACTGTCATTTTTTTTATTCCGCCTCACTGAACAGTCGCTCTGGAGATTTCTCCTTCTGCTCGGTTCAATTTGTCGGTTAAAGCACCGTTTTTCTCGGTTTTCGACCGAATTTAAACCGCAACCTGTCGGTTCAGTCTCTGTCTGTGGTATTCGTGAGTACTAGATGGGTTATACATTAATCTTATTCTGTGTGGAACTTGTAAACGGTTTATCGGTTCGGTTTGAACCGATCAAGTTGTTTAAAAATCCTGAATTGTAATTTTAGAGTGTGGTTACCGGTTCTTATCGGTTCTAAAAAAAAAAAAACTGATTTTATTACGTTTTTTTCCATGACCCGTGACATGGTCAGGAACAGATGGGAGGGTCTTGCCTGGCGGATTGCCATTAAAGTAAGTTTGGTTAGGACTGGCACAATGTCTGAGAAACCCAAAAGAAAAACCGGGCCCACTGGGTTTCAACACTGTAGTGTGTGTGGGGAAGTCTTTGCCAAGGCTGATCCCCACATCACCTGTGTTTATTGTCTGGGGTTTGACCACCTCAATGCAGACTGCCAGATTTGTAAAAATTTTCCTGCAGCTACCTAGAAAGAGAATTGGTAGGCTCAGGGAAAGGGAGGCCAAAAAGTCCGCTGAACTGGATGGCCAGCCCGGTTCGGTTCAAACCGAACCAGAAGGAGTGCCCTCTGACCAGGGCGAGACTTCGGGCAAAAGGAGATCCGACTCTGTCGGTTCCAGCAAAGAGGACTAGAAAATCAGCTGGTGTGGAGCCACAACTTTCCTCTCCAACCGCTGAAGAAATAGCCAAAGCGATCAAAATTGTCCAGTTGCTTTCCCCGGTTCTGACCGAACCGGCACCATCAGGGAGGCGCTCGGTTCGGCGGGTTCCACCGGTTCAAGGGTATGATTTAGAGGACTATTATGAACCGGAGGAGGGGGAAGAGGAGTATGAGGAGAGTGAATGTGGATTTGAAAGTCTGGATGTGCCCATTGACCCGGACATGTGTAACTCTTGGTGTGCCAAGATGGCGGCTGAGCTGAGCCAGCCTGAGTACTAGCTCTGTTTGCTTCGTTTGTTTTTCGTTTATTTTGTCTACTGTGTTTACTTCACGTTTACGTTTATTTTAATTTATATGCTTATAGATTAGATTAGGGTTGAAGAAGTAGGCTAGACACAAGGTCTAAATATAATAGAGTTTGGTTTGCCGTATTCGGTGTCGAGTTGAAGTTTAAAGTTTAATTACCGTTTTTGAGCTTTTCGTATGCGCTGTGTTCTTACTTGCGATGTGCTAGCCTGTGGAGTCGGGGTTGCGGAGAGGATTTTTATCTGCCCACAGTAGTTGTGATTGCTGAGCGCCTTTGAACTGTGGGATTCTACTTTGTTGATGCGCCTCCAGCGAGCTTGGCGTCTGCCTGACCGCTTATCCGACCGCAGTACGAGCAGACTGAGGAATCGGAGAGCAGCGGAGAGGATTTTGCGCCATTCTTTTGGACTGGTGGTGGTGTTCTGCTTTCTTTGCTGAGGAAACTTGGTTTGGGAACTGACCTGGATCTGGAGTGTTCAATTGTGCTTGGGGATTCTCGAACATTTTTGAAGGATCAAGCTTCAGTTAAGGACTGAGTAGAATTATAATTTTATTGTGGGATAAGGGTTCCCTTAATTTGTGCTGCGGTTGCCTGTTATCCATGAAACTGTTACAATAGGTGATTTGTTTTAATTTGTGGGGAGTATTGTCCACTTATTGATCTTCAGCCGGGCAGGAGTCTCCCTGGGTGCTTCCCCAGGGAGCTGGGGGGACTAGGGCTTCTTCTAGGCTGCCTCGGGGCCAGCTGTTTGGGCTGACTTACGAGACAGCTTTAGCAGTAGGCTGTTGACTGAATGAGGGTAATGCTCCCTGCAGAAACATATTTCGCCTTCTGAAGCTCTTGCTGTCTTGGATCATTAACTGTTAGAACTGTTGGCGTCTGAAGAGCAGCTGTTGGAAGATCCATTGGACATTTCTGGGTTCCCGTTTGTGCGTTTAAACAATTTGATTTCTCTGCTGAGAACTCTCTGACCTTGCCTGGATTTTATGTTTGGATCATCAGAGAATTGTTTTCTCTGATTTTATGATGTATTCTTATTTATTTTACTTTTATTACAAATTTGATTTATTTATTTAACTCCTGCCATGTGAGAGGTGGTATTGGGAGATTATATAACATCTTTGCAGCTGCCGTGAGAGGTGCTACACTGTTTAAAACACAAATTTGTTTAATAATTGATTAGCTATTTTATTGTGTTTAAATTATTGGATTTATTTTATTTTATTGCTTTGGTTTGAGCTGGGGTTTATTTTGGTTTATGTTAGTTTATTTTTGTTACTTGCCTCCTCAGTGAGAGAGAGGAGAGTGTTATTGAGTGTGTTATTTACAGGTTTGATATTTTTAGGTTTATTTTCTGCGTTTTATTTAAGTAATGACGGTTGGGCATTATTCCCCACTAGGCTAGGAATTGCGTCCATTCGAAGTGCCCACCATTTCATCGACACCTATTTTGAGGTATTAGGGCATTGGGCATTTGAAGAGGGGCGAAGGTGGAAAGCTGGGCCTTGTGGGGGACAGGAAGGAGGACAGATTGGGGTTCTAGGGTCCAGAAGGCGTCCTGGGGAAAATGAGGTCAGGATAGAGGTTGCTCTTATCTTGTCCCCATACCAAGTCCTAAAGATTCGGACAGGTACCGAGGTGTTCCCGACATCTCATCCTGCCTTGGCGGTGTTGTGCAATGCCAGATCTATAAAAACAAGACAGCTATTATAGCTGATCTTGTTGGGTCATCTGATCTGACTTGCATCACCGAGACCTGGCTGGATGAAAATCCTGGCCCTATATTGGCCTTGGCAACTCCAGCCGGGTTCTCGGTGATACACCGTCCAAGGCTGGATTGTAGGGGCGGAGGTGTGGCCATTATGTTTAAATCTGAACTGGGCCTTGTGGATGTGCCATTGGGAAACACCAGATCTTTTGAATATATCCTGGGCGAGGGTGCAGGTTGTGGGATTCTCCTCGTCTACCATCCACCAGGTGACAGAGGCGAATTCCTACAGGAGATTGCAGACTTCGTTGTCGACCTGGTGTTGAGGTTTCCCAGATTAATACTTCTGGTCGACTTCAACGCCTGGGTCGATGATGAACTCTCTCATTTTGGTCAAAATCTCCTCCAGTTGATGAATACACTGGGCCTGACACAGGTTGTTACCACCTCTACCCATATAGGGGTCATTCATTAGATCTGGTCTTTCTCTTGGGTATGGAGATCACTGACTTGGGGGTGGAACCAGTCAGTTGGTCGGACCATTACACCATAAGTTCAGTTTCAGGGCCCCTCTAATAGGTCTGCCCTACAGAGATGGTCCAATACCGCCCTTTAAGGGGTATCGGCCCCGATGACCTAATGGCGGTGCTGGATCTATAGAGTTTGTCGGGTGAATGCATGAGTCCAGATGATCTTGTCTCTGCCTATAATAAGGCTGTGGGAGATGCTCTGGACAAAATTGCTCCTGTTCGTGTTCGGCCTCTTACCATCCGTCCAAGGAGTTTGATGGCTCCTTGAAAGAATTATGACGAGAAGGCCAAAGGCTGGAGAGAGCCTGGTGGAAATCGGGCCTTGATGCTGTCAAGCTTAGATTGCTAGCCCATTATGAAGGCTACCAATCAGAAATCACTCGTAAGAAGGCAGAATTTCTGTCCAGAGAGATTTCTGCTGCAAAGAATCGACCAGCTCAGCATTTCCGGACTGTGGACAGACTGTGCAATCCAGTCTGTCTTCAGCCTAGAAGCTTTTTCTCAGCTTAGATCTGAGGTTAGCTCGCTTCCTTGCAGATAAGGTTGCCAGCATCAGGTCCGGCATTGGTCCGACCTCTCCTCAGGGGATTGTGGTGGACGACTGGTGGTATCTAATCCTCGGCCTGTCTGGTTAGATTTTCACCGCCCGGAATTCATGGACATTGTGAAGATCATCCAAACAATGCGACCAACTAGTTGTAGTTTGGATCCGGGTCCTACACCGCTATTATTAGGTTGTGTAGAAGTTATCTACCCAATCCTTGCTGACATTGTCTGGAAATCCTTGGAGAGGGTTTTCCTGACCCCTTAAGGAGGCAGTAGTTCACCACTCCTTAAAAATCCTCCTTGGACCCAGACTGTCTAGCTAACTCACCGCCTATCTCTAACCTGCCATTTGTTGGTAAGGTTATTGAGAAAGCAGTTGCATTGCAATTGGATGATCATCTCACCTCTCATAATGTCTATGATACTCTCCAGTCTGGCTTCAGGAAAAGGCATAGTACTGAGACTGCCCTTGTTCGGGTATTGAGTGACCTCCTAATGGCCAGAGATCGAAAGGCTTGTACCATTCTGGTCCTTCTTGATCTTTCTGCTGCATTTGACACTGTAGACCATGGGGTGCTATTGGAGCGACTGCGGGTTTTTTGTGGGCTGTCTGGTACAGTCCACAAGTGGTTTCGTTCTTACCTCACTGGTAGGTCTCAGAGAGTTGTCACTGGAATTTATTCCTCTGACGCTTTCTCCCTACCGTGTGGGGTACCACAGGGCTCCATTTTAGCTCCCATGTTGTTTGCAGTGTATATGCTGCCATTGGAGAAATCATCAGGAGATACAGTCTGAGTTTTCACTGCTATGCAGATGATACTCAGCTGTATCTGTCCTTTCTCCCGATCAGTGATGCACTCTGTACTAATAACTGCCTGGATGAGATCAGAATTTGGATGAGTTCGAGCTGGTTAGACTTAATCCGGATAAGACCGAGGTATTGGTTGTGGATCCAGGTCGTCCTGGGGGGGACTGGGTGTTGGACAGCCATCAGGTTTATCACTTGGTGGTGTACCGCTCTCTAGCTCTCGACAGGTGCGAAATCTGGGCGTTATTTTTGATGATGGTCTGACCCTGAAATCACAAGTGTCAGCTGTTGTCAAATCCTCTTTTTACCATCTGAGGAATATCGCCCGGGTGAAACATCTGATTCCCCGGGAGGACCTTCCAACTTTAGTCCACGCCTTTGTTACCACCCGTCTGGACTACTGCAATTCCCTCTACCTAGGGCTACCAGGGGTTGATATCCGCCGCCTTCAGCTGGTGCAGAACGCTGCAGCCAGGCTTTTGACTGGGACTTCGAGAACCAGTCATATCATGCCTGTGCTTCGCGAACTGCACTGGCTGCCTGTTCGGTGGCGGATCACCTTTAAGGTTGGTTTACTAACCTTTAAAGCCCTACATGATCAGGAACCCGGTTACCTGAAAGATCTTCTGGTTCCCTATTGCCCCCTCCGTCCTCTCCGCTCCGCCAGTGAGGGATTGCTAGAGATTCCCAGGGTTCGTTTGAAGCTATCGGATCTCGTGCTTTTGCCTTTCAGCTCCAACCCTGTGGAATTCTCTACCTCACTGGTTAAGAGAATGCCCGACCATTGACAGTTTTAAAATGGCTTTAAAAACATATCTTTTACTTATGCTTATTCTTTTAGTTATGGTTGTTTAATATTTGGATTTTTCTGTTCTATTTATTTTTGTACAGCGCCTTGATTTTGAAAGGCGCTTTATAAATAAACTTGACTTGACTTGACATCTCCCCAGACGGACCTTCAGGAGTGTCTCCTAGGCTTCGAGTCCCCTTCTCATTTTATGTTTTATAAAAAAAGTGGCTGAAACCCTCCAGCTTCCTATGGAGGAAGCTGTGGATGACCAAGAGGAGCCTGACTTTGTGGAAATGATGGATATCCCAGAGTCTAGGAGGCTGTCTATTCCCTTGCATAAATCTTTTGGGAAACAGACATTTAAATTTTAAAATTCTAACACTATACCTCCTGTGGATAAAGAGAATGGACAAGAGGTATACATTGTCAGGCTCTGATACGGAGTTCCTTACACAACAATGCAGCCATGTTGGGGTAGTGCAGGCTGCAGCCTGTGACAAGGCAAATATTCCCTTGGCTTCACACCCCAGACAAGGACTCCAGGAGGATTGATGCCATGGCAAGAAACAGTACATGGCAGCATCCTTGGGACTCAGACAGGCCAATTATATGGCCTATGTTGCTAGATATCAGAAATCCAGATGGGACACTGTCATGGCTTTAGCAAAACAGGTCCTAGCCAGCTGCCAAGGAGCTGGAGCAGGTGGCTGCTGATGGTATTGAGGCATCCAAGGTGCAATTCCATGCTGCAGTGGACTCAAATGATGTGTCATCAGAGTCATGGCTACATCTGTGGCACTTAGCAGAATGGCTTGGCTCAGATGTACTAGCCTGTCACAGGATACCCAGACTAAGGCCATGGATTTCCTGTTGTGGGTAATTCTCTGTTTGGGGAGCAGACAGAGGTACATGAAGAAAAATGGGCAGTATAGGACCACCTACAGGAGTGCACAGGCCAGGAAAGGCAGGCCACTCCTCAAGGCAGCTTCCAGGGGCAGGGCGCTTTTCACAGGCCTTTCTACCAAGCCAGGCCTCCTCTTCTGCTTATGCTCAGAGGGTTCTTTAGAGGAGAGGCAGAAGGGGTACCAGCAGACCTGCTTCCACCCCTCAGCCAAACCCCTGCCAAGCAGGCACCTGATGGGTTTGCCAGGGCCGATTCTCCACCACCTGTAGGGGCAGGCTGGCTTACTTTGTCCAGGACTGAAGTCTCTAACATCAGACAAGTGGGTCCTGGAAGTAGTAAGCCAGGGACTGGTTCTCAGCTTCAAAAATTTCCAAAGCTGAGAACCAGATCCTTCACCTGCAAATCCCTCAGAGGCACTTGCCCTAGAGGCAGAGGTCTCTTCCTCCTAGCTCTCAGAGCTGTGGAAAGGTTCCACCCTACACCAGGGCAAGGGTTGTACTCCAGGTACTTCCTTACCCCAAAAAGACAGGAGAATGGCGGCCCATCCTGGATCTCAGATACTTAAACAAGCACCTTTTAAAACCAAAATTCAAAATGGTGACTCTGGGAATTATTCTACCCTCTCTAAGGCCAGGGACTGGCTAGTGTCCCTGGACCTCAAGGATGCCTACTTCCATATTCTCATCAAAAGCTCCCATGAAAGTACCTCAGGTTCGAGCTGCCCTCAGGCCATTACCAGTTCAGAGCAATGCCCTTCGGTCTAACCTCTGCTCCAAGGGTATTCACAAAATGCCTGGCAGTAGTAGTTGCTTCTCTAAGAAGGCAAAGGATTGCCATCTTCCCTTACCTGGACGACTGGCTCATAGTAGGCCAGTCCCCAGACCAAGTCAGTTACACCTACAGATAACTCAGCAACTGCTCAGCTCTTAGGTTTCCTCCTGAATCTTTCAAAGTCAGTTCTAGAGCCTGTCCAGCTCCTCACCTTCATAGGCGCAGAGCTAGACACAGAAAAGGCCAGAGCTTTCCTTCCCCTGGACAGGGCAAGGACCCTTATCTCTCTGGCCTCCTCATTCACCCTGCAGGTGTCTCTACCAGCAAGGCATTTTCTACAGCTCCTGGGGCACATGGCTGCTTCCACAGCAGTGGTGCAGGAAGCAAGATTTCAGATGAGGGACATTCAGTTCCATTTGAGAGCCTTTTGGTCTCAGAAGTGATCCCAGTGACTTGAACCCTGATCCGGGCCTTACAGTGGTGGCAGGATCAGAGCAATCTGAGACAAGGAGTCCCCTTTGTCACTCAGTCTCACTCTTTAATCCTTACTACAGATGCCTTCCTCTTGGGTTGGGGGCTCACTTGGGCGACCTGACCACCCAGGGGTTGTGGTCCCCTCAGGAATCTCTGCTTCACATCAATCTGTTGGAACTCAGAGCAGTGTTTCTAGCACTTCAAGCTTTTCCAAATCTGTTCAGAACAAAGTTATCCAGGTCAGAACAGACAATACCACCACAATGTGGTACATCAACAAGCAAGGAGGCACTCGGTCTATGGCCTTGTGCACAGAAGCAATGAAGTTGTGGTCTCTGGCTTATTCCCTGAACACCTCCCTCACAGCAGTTCACCTTCCAGGCAAGGACAATGTCCTGGCAGATGCTCTCAGCAGGATATCCCAGGGCCATCACGAATGGTCACTGGATCCCCTGGTCTTGGAGGTGATATTTTCCAGATGGGGCACCCCACAGATAGATCTTTGCAGCCCCAGACAATCACCAACTCCCCTTTTTGCTGCAGGCCCCCAGTGTTGGGCTCAGTCCCCTGGATGCCTTAGTTCTCAGTTGGGAAGGGAAGTTCTCTATGCTTCCCCCCTTCCTCTCTCTGTTCAAAGTGCTAGTCAAAATCAGATCTCAACCCTGCAAGATGATCCTGATTGCTCCAGACTGGGCCAGACAGCCTTGGTATCCACTCCTACTGTCCTTAGCAGTCCATCTTCCCCTGTGTCTTCCCAGGAATCACAACCTGTTAACCTGTGCTCAGGGGAGGGTTTGGTACCCGAATCTCAAATCTCTCAATCTCAAGGCCTGGCTCTTGAAGAGTTAGAGTTTGCTGATTTACACCTCTCCCAAGGCGTAATGGACATTCTGAAGGCTTCTAGGAAACCTTCCACTAGGGCTACTTATAATTCCAAGTGGAAAAGATTTTTCCATATGGTGCTCTGGGAGCATATTCCCAGAGTCTGCTGATCTGCCCACAGTCCTTGATTATATGGTCCATTTAAATAGCTTGGGGCTTAGACCAGCTACACTAAAGTGCATCTGGCAGCTGTTTCTGCTTTTATCTCAGCAGGTAAGCCCTCTTCTCTTTCAGCTCACCCTGTATTCTCCAAGTTTTTCAAGGGATTGCTTCACACCAACCCTCCTTTCAGGGACCCTGCCCCTGCTTGGGACCTTAATGTTTGCATTGCTCAGCTTATGCAACCCCCTTTTGAGCCTTTGTTTTCAGCAGAGCTTAAGTACTTGATTTGGAAAACTGTTTCTGATAGCCGTCACCTCTGCCAGAGGCATTAGTGAGTTACAAGCTTTGTCAGTGGAGCCTGATTTTACCTCCTTTCATAGAGATAAGGTGGTCCTCAGGACTAACAGGAAAGTTCTTGCCTAAGGTGGTTTCAGATTTCCACCTTAATCAATCTATGTCTCTTCCTGTGTACTTCACTGACCATTCCTCCTCTGGCAGAGGAGGCTCCACAATTTAGATGGAAAAGAGCCCTTAGCTACTACATAGGCGTACCAAGGGTCACAGGTTTGACTCCTCAACTGTTCCTCACTTATGGTGAGGTTGGTAAAGGAAACCTGCCACTAAAGATCCATTGCCAGGTGGATTGTCTCTTGTATCCAATTTTGTCTATGAAAAACTGGGTAGGTTACACCCTCAGGCCTGAGGGCTCACTCTACCAGAGGTACAGCTGCTTCCCTGGCTGCTGCCAGGGATATCCTATTCTAGAGATATGTCAAGCAGCTACCTGGAAAACAGTTCACACTTACCAAGCATTACTCCCTGGACATCCAGGCTAGGAGTGATGCTCGATTCTAACAACTGTGCTTCAGAGCCTATTTCCTAAGTAGGTTCTGTCCCTCCTCCATGGAGGTACTGCAGTGAGTCTGCTACTGTCAGAATACAGCAAGACTTCATGTTGTTTGAAGAAAAAATTACTCACCTTAGTAATGTTGTTTCTTCTAATGGAGTCTTGCTGTATTCTGACCTCCCCTGCCCCTCTCAGAACCTCTGTTTTGGGATGTGGGCAGTGGCAGTGTTGGCACTCAGTAGATGCCCACCTTGTTGTTTTCACCCCCTTTCTTGGGTGAATTGGTGTTGTGTTTTCATTTTGGGTCTCCTGACTTGAGTCTTTGTTTTGGGACCAAAAAATGTTTTTATGTTTAGTAGCCAGTTGGCTAGTGTAGGTTTACAGCTTCCACACAGGACCTTAGTCTGCTCATAAAGATCTGATGGTTTGAGTTTAAACAGCAACAGACAGTCTCAACCAAGCTCAGTGTTCCATGCCTGGCATGGAAAGTTAACTCTTTCATCTCTGGGGCAGTTCGAAGGTTGGGACTCATTGCTACTGTGAGAATACAGCAAGACTCCATTAGAAGAAACATTACTAAGGTGAGTAATTTTTTCTTCTGTTCTCTGGACCTCCAGGACGCGTTCTTTCACATCCCAATCCGTCCGTCCCACCAGAGATTTCTCCGCTTGGGGCAGAGGATCCCTTTAGAGTTCCGGGCCATGCCCTTCGCCTTTCCCAGCTCCCAGGGTCTTCACCAAATGCATGGCAGTGGTGACAGCATTCCTCTGCGCTGGAAGGTCGGGTGTACCTACCTGGACGACTGACTGATTGCAGCCTCCTCCAGAATGGAGGTGGGCGGTCAGGGATCTGGCCCTCCAGGTTTGCTCTCAGGTTGGCCTCCTCATCACGAGGCCAAGTCGGAACTCGTGCCAAAGCAGGTGATCCAATTCATCAGGGCAGAGCTCTACTCTCTGAGCGCAAACCGGCTCGGCCAGACAGGGCGAGTTCTTTCCTCCTTTGCCCAAGTCATTTCAGGTTGGGCAATTCGCCCTGCCTGGGACTTCCTGACCTCCTGGGGCCTGCCTGGCGTGGTCCGTTGGGCCTGCTGGCATTGACGTCCCCTTGCAATGGGGCTGGCCGCCAATGGTCACAGCGTTCGGTCCTCTGGACCAGCCAGTGACAGTGACCCAGGAGATGTGGAACAGCTCTCCAGTGGTGGCTGGTTCCAGCTCATCTGCAGGAGGGTATCCGTTTGTCCTGCCGAGCTGGCGGTCACTCTCGACCGCCTCTCTGATGGGTTGGGGTGCCCATCTGGGGGAGCTCAGAGCCCACGGCTTCTGGTCCCTCAGGAGTCTCGATGCCACATCAACCTGCTGGAGCTTCGGCGGTCCATCTAGCCCTCACTGCCTTCGCTCTCGTTTTATGCAGGGTCAAGTGGTCCAGGTCCAGGCGGACAACACCACGACCATGTACTACCTCAACGACAGGGCGGGCACTCCTTGCCTCTGTGCAGAGGCTCTCCACTTGGTCTCTCGTGATCAGCCTGGAGGCGGATCTCCTAGCCATCCATGTGGCAGGGCCTCCAACAGTCTGGCCGATGCCCTAAGCGGATAGGTGCTGCATCTCAAGGTAGTCTCTCCTGCTGGAGGTAGTACAAGATCTGTTCTCCCACTGGTGCACCCTCAGGTGGACCTGTTTGCCTCCAGGGAGAATGCGAAGCTGAGGCTGTTTCATGCCCACCCCCTCAGCAGGGCTCGCTGCAGGGGGATGCCTTCTCGAGGCCGTGGACCCCGGGCCTCTTCTGCGCCTTTCCCCCATTTCCCTTGATCCACAAGGTGCTTCTCAAGGCGAGGAGGGACAAGGCGCAGGTGATTCTGGTAGCCCCAGACTGGCCCCGCCAGTTCTGGTATCCAGATCTCCTCAGCCTCAGCTACAGGCTCCTGAGGTGGCTTCCAGCCCGCCCGGA
Organism: Neoceratodus forsteri; assembly: GCA_016271365.2. Classification (NCBI taxonomy): domain Eukaryota; kingdom Metazoa; phylum Chordata; order Ceratodontiformes; family Ceratodontidae; genus Neoceratodus; species Neoceratodus forsteri. The sequence continues at coordinate 15,919,847 of CM057456.1, forward strand.
CCTGATGTCAGTCAGCAAGGAGAAGGTACTCCACCCGGACCTTCAGTCCCTGCACTTGACTGCCTGGTTCCGGAGCGGCTAGAGTTCCAGGGTTTGGGTCTTTCCGACGAGGTCCTAAACATCGTTGAGGCATCCCGTAAGGAGTGTATCGGACAATGCTATGTCTTCAAATGGAAGAGATTCTCCCTTTGGTGTCAGGGCAAGGGGTTGGACCCTTCCTCCTGTTCTTTGACTAGCATTCTGGACTATCTGTAGTCCCTTTGTCAGCTAAGGCTTCGGTCGACGACCCTTAAGGTACACCTGGCAGCCATATCTGCTTACCGGGCGCGAGCCAGAAAGCAGTTGGTGGCGCAGGAGAAGGTGGTTGGGCACTTTTCCAAAGGCCTTGATCACCTATCCCCCTCCGGTGTGAGAATCTCCACCTCCGTGGGATCTATTGTTGGTATTGGATAAGCTCATGTGCAAGCCATTTGAACCGATGCACAGGTGTGACATCTCTCGCCTGTTGTGGAAGACCGCCTTCTTGGTGGCTATCACGTCAGCCAGAAGGATGGGAGAGCTCCAGGTGCTTTCCATAGAGTCTCCTTATCTGGTCTTCCACAGGGACAAGGTTGTCCTGTGCCCCCACCCGAAATTCTTTCCGAAGGTGGTGTCGGAGTTTCACCTTAACCAGGTGTTGACTCTGCCGGTGTTCTACTCCAGTCACACCTCAGAGGCCAAATATAGGCACCATACTCTGGACCCAAGAGAGCCTTCTTCTTATAAGAAACGGACGGCTGAAGTTCAGGGAGAGGTTCACCAGCTGTTTGTCACCTGCGCTGAAGCCACACCTGGCAGACCTGCAGCCAAGCGGACGATAGGCAGGTGGTCATCTGCTGCATAGATCTCTGCCATAGGTTGGCGGGCATGGAGCCTCCCAAAAGGATAAGAGCTCATTCTACCTACTATACTGCTGCTTTGGTGGCTGCTTCTAGGGACGTCCCTATCCAGGAAATCTGCAGGGCTGCTACCTGGAAGTCGGCACAAACCTTCATTACCCACTACCACATCGACCTTGAGTCACGCTGGGATGCTGGTTTTGGGACCTCTGTTCTCCAGTCCTTATTTCCGAAGTGGGGGGTGCGCGCCTTTCCTCCCTCCTCCCGGAGAACTGCTAGGAGTTTGCCAGTAAGTGTGGATTGAACATATCACGTCCTAGAATACAGGTTACTGCCTGTAACAGGAGTTCTAGGGTGGTGTATGTTTATCCACAGCCACCCGACCTCCCCGGCTTCAACGCACAACCTGGTTTCCAGCGGGCTAGATCTGGCGTCATGGGGCAGAGCCGAGAATTTTACCACCCGGGTGGGTGGGAGGAGCCAGCTTGAAGACCTTCTGGCAAGATTTAAAGCGGCAAGGAACCTTCCAGTAAGTGTGGATGAACAAAATATACCACTCCTAGAACTCCTGTTACAGGTGAGTAACCTGTATTTCCATGCCCTGCCCTTTGGCCTGTCCTAGGCACCTTGGGTGTTCAATAAGTGACTAGCTGTGGCGGCGGCAGCCCTCAGGAAGCAGGGACATTGCATTTACCCCTACCTAGATGACTGGCTACTATCGGTCTCTTCTGAGGAACAGCTTCGCTGCACTTTGGAGTGCACCTTTGGGATGTTTCAGGACCTAGGGATTACGCGGAATCCTCCATAAGTCCACACCATGGCCATCCCAGAGGCTCCAGTTTATAGGAGCCATCTTGGACATGGTTCAGTGTAGAGCCTTTCTCCTTCCAGCCTGGTGGGGAGGCACCTTCAGGCTGTTGCTCGAAGGCTGGCCTCTGTGCAGCAGGCTCCAGTCACAATGGTATTGCAGCTTCTGGGGCACATGGCTGCTGCCTTTGTGTCAGTACCACTTGCTCGGCTGCACATGAGGAGACTCCAGAGGAACCTGAGTGCAGTGGGATCAGCACAGCAGTGATCTTGACCAAGAGTGTCTGGATCTCAAAGACTGTTCACCAAATCCTCTTGATGGTGGCTGTACCCCTCCCACCTATCGGCAGGGGCCCCATTCAGCACTCCCCGGCCTCAGTAGGTAATCACCACAGACCCATTTGGTATGGGATGTGGTACCCACCTTGGGAACCACCAGACCAGGGGGTCCTGAACTACGGCCAAAGTCTCTCTCCACATAAATGTACTGGAGATGAGAGCTGTGCTTAATGCTTTGCAGGATTTCCAGAGCAAACTTCTCTTGGGCCCCACATTAGACTGACATGTTAGTAGTGTTACCTCAACCGGGGGGGGTCTGGTATTGGGCGATGGACCACAGCTGCAGCTTCTGGCAGTACATGTTCCCGGTCTTAAATATGCTCGCAGATGGCTTGTCGTTCGCAGTCCCATGCCCACGAATGGGAGTTGCTGCAGAACATAGCAGAAGAGCTTTTCGACAGATGGGGCACTCCAGAGTTGGACATCTGTCCCCAGTCAACACCAAACTGCCAAGTTTCTGCTTGCTAGAGCCAAGGCATGGTGCTTTCTGGCGAGATGCATTGTCCCTCTCGAACGGCGACGTTTCTTCACGCCTTCCCGCCCTTTCCCCTGCTTCAGAGGATGCTGCTCAAATTAGTCTGAGCCAGCAACCCCGAGTCTGATAGCACTCTTCTTGCCCAGACTGATCTGGTTCCTACTTTTGCAGCAACTGGCGGTGGAACCACCTGTTCCCCTCTGGCTATCCTCTTGCTTGTCCTTCCAGGAGTGAGGAACCCTGCTACACTCCAACCTCAAGTCTCCTGCAGACATAGTTTGGAGCTGGTTCGGGGTATCAGAGGGGGTAGCAGAAGCGTTGGTGGCTACAAGGAAACTGTCCACTAGGGCCACTTGCGACATGAAGTGGAAAAGATTCAGCCTCCAGGTGGCTGCACACGTGGTCTGGACCCATTTTCTTTTTTCTGTTTAAATTATTTATTTTTCCCTTTCTGTCTCCGACATCCATCCCCTTTTCGGGAGGGGGGTGGGGTCCTCAATGTGCCGCACAGCTATGCTGGTAGGACCCTGAGGACACGGGCTGTTATAAGTGCCCCGCTCCTGAGATCTGTAGGATCTCCTGATGAAACCCCCCCCCGGGTAGGCAGAGATCATCTCTCTTGACCTCCTCCAATACTTAAGCTGCAGTGGACAACCAGAGTTGTATCCCTCTGCTCCTCCAGTCGTTGACGTGGCATGGATGTGGGGGTACTTTCCTTTGTTCTCCTGCTCCCCTGCAAACGTCTGCACACAGGAGAGTACCAGTGAGTCTGAGGCACATACAGAGGCACCTCCGCTCCAGTCTTCTGCCAGTGTCTGCCCCTCCCTTATTCTGCCTTCTCTGCTGCACTGGCACAACCCATGGTCACCCAGGTGGTGGTGGTAGTGCAGTGAGGAGAGCTACCAACCCCTACCAAAGGAGGAGAGCAGTCTGTTGGGCCCTCAATCCTTCTCCCCCTGGCTGGCCCTCCGACCCGGGCTCACTACCGGACTTGGGTCGTTGACATAGCAAGCAGTAGCTCTACCACTGTGTGTGGCCGGTCCAATCTAGACCCATTTCTGTGTGAGGTGAATTGGGTCCTGAAGTACCTTTTATCTCTCTCTGTCTCTGGTCTTAGCTATTCCTACATTAAGGTGCATTTCTCGGCCCTTTCAGTCCATCACTTACCAGTGAATGGTAAGAACTTGTCCCAGCTTGACTTATCACATACCTTTCTACGAGGTATCCTGTATATTAAACCTCCCATAGGGGACCCTGTCTGTCTTTGGGATTGGTTGTTCATGCTGGAAAAATTTACTTTCTAGGGACGTGGATATGAGCTATCCACACTTTGACAGTTGCCTTTTCCTTTAAGATTTGCCGGAAACATCTTCAGGCTGGCTCCTCCCTCCCTGGTGGTATATCCTTCAGCTGCGCCCCGTGACGCCAGATCTCCTTTCCGATGGAAGGTTCCTTCCTTACCGCTTCCGTGTTGAATAGGCACTGGCTCTCAGATCTTTGGATTTGCTTCCAAAACTTTCTCTAAAATTCGTTCGAGTTTCGTCTTCACTTTATTCTTCGACTGCGATGGAAGAGAAGACCCTTCCTGGGTTTCATCCATGCCCTTGCGGGCAGATATCCTGTACGGACCCTCGTGCCTCGTGTGTTTACTGTCTGGGCCATGATCCGCTGGCCTAAGACTGTCGGTCGTTCCATCCATGCGTTCGTGAAGACCGTGCTGCCAGTCAGATCCAAGGATGCCTGTTGGTTGGTCTCTGCGGCTTCGGTGTGCGCCGAACAGTTTGAACAGCTCAAAGCCTTCGAAGAGGTGGCGGCCCAGGCCTCTGTTCAGTCCTCTTCTGCCTCAACTTTCGTTCTGCTCAAGTTGGGCTCCACCTATTTGGCCTCCTTCGAGGAACTGTGCAATTCCCTCGACTAAAGGAGAGATCCCCACTGAGTCGCACAGTTCCTGCTCTCGTCCCTGTCGGAACAGTTGGCTGAGACGCCAGTCGACGACGTGGCAGAACTTTTTCTCTAGCACGTCCATCGGTTGTCTGAAAAGGCCAACACTTTTTAGGACTCCAGTCCTACCAGTGACCACAGACTAGAAGGCCTAGCCCGCTGAGCTGAACCCGCCGGTCACCAATCCAGACCAGAAAGAGCGCGGCACTCCCCGACCCCCTCCGAGACCCCCTGTCGGCACCACTGACAGCAGAGGTAGAGGTCTCTGTCATCTTAGACTTTGGGGGTCGAGCAGGTCCCACTGACATCGGCGTTTTTGCTCTCAGCACCATGGCAAGTGGCTCCTCCACTACTCGTCTTCGTCCTCCTTGGGTGAGGAGAGACTTCAGTGCAGATTGCGTTGACTCTGACTCTATGAAGACCTTATGTGGCAGCAGTTAGTTCTGTCTGGGCTGAAGCAGACTCCGGCTACCACCCTGACCATTACCTGGCTGTCACCCAAAAGGCTGGGGCCGGTTGATGCTGTTCTCCCTCCCCGCGGAGCTGGTTCAGACTACGTTATCTCGGCCGAAGCAGGCTTTTCCGCTGATCGTGGTGGAGTCGCTACCAAAGCAGCCAATGACCGGGGCACTGACCAAGGAGTCATGGCTGGTCAAAGGATTTCCCCCTCGACTGTCACCCTTACGCCTCACTGTCTGGCAGGTCAAGGGGCGACACAGGTGGCCGCCCACTTTGTGTAGTCTGAGGATTCCTCCTTGCACTCCTGTTCACCTACTTCGTTTATGGCATTCTCCGCCTCATCTGAGTCTATGGGGATGAAGCTAGAGCATGTCCAAAAGAGGGCTTGATACCCCCTTACAGAAATTCTGGACAGGGGGCATTCTTTGATAGAGGCCTTCCCAGTGGCCTAGTTCATTGTTGGCCCTGCCCTGGAGCTTTGGCAGCGCCCTGCCTCTTGCCCTGCGCCCTCAGCCCGGATGACCCACTAGTATGTCGTGCCCATTGATATTCTTTCAGGGTTAATGGCGCATCCCTCGCCTGAGGGGTTTGTGGATGACTGTGTTTCAGCACATTGGCAGTACCGGGGAGGTCATTAGACCACCAGAGTCCGAACAGTTCGACCATTTGGCCAAAAAGGTTTATGCTGCCTCCTCGCTAGGCCTCTGGCAAGTGAGCTTGGCCATCTTGATGGCACACTTTGCTCATACGTTTTTAGACTCCCGGGATGGGGTGATTCCCCACCTTCCTGCAGAACTTCAGACCACAGTTAAACAGGTCCGAGACCAGGGTAGGGCAGTGGCGAAACAGCATCTCCAAATATCTCTGGATATTGGTGATTCTAGGATTGTGGATATGTTGTTCATCCACACTTTTTGGCAGTGTCTCTTCCGCTTTAAATCAGCCAGAAAGTCTTCAGGCTGGGTCCTCCCACCCAATTGGGTGGTATAACCCTCCGCTCCATCCCATGACGCCAGATCTTCCTTGCCACTGGAAGATTCAGGTTGCCTCCTTTGTACTCTCGCATTTTGTAGGCCCTGGCTTCAGAAACTTTGGTTATTCTGAAAATTCGCCTTGTTCGCGTTAGCGATTGTTTATTCCTGATCATAGAAGACAAGTCTTCCCCCCACATTTCGTCATTGTTCATGCAGCCAGAAGATGTCGCAGACCGACCCGCATGCCACGAGCATTTATTGTTCGGGTTTTGGCCAAGACACCACAACGTTCGAGTTTTGCCTCGCATTCCAACCTAACATCCTCAACAGTCTTGCACACCTTAAGCTGGGGAGGCCCGAAAAACTGAATTCGTTGGTGAAATCCAAGGAGGCCCGGTGGGTGGTGTCCGTAGCCGTGAGATTTGCCGAGCAATTGGCATGCATGCAAGTCTTCGAGGAGGAAGCGGCTTGTACTGCTGAATCTTCCTATCGGAGCTTCTTCATTCCACTCAACCTGGGCTCCACATTCTTGGGTTCCTTCCAAGAGTTGTGCTACTCTATCTCGACTAAGGGCGAGAGTCCTGTGGCCACACACTCCTCTCGGTCCCGTAAGTGGGAGAAGGACCCAGGACCATCTTGGTCTCGACTGAGACGTTCTTGGGATCGGGAAAGATCTCAGTCCCAGGAACCAGCCATTTTGACCTGTTGAAATCGGCTCTTCAGCTGCTGGCTTCTCGGCCTTGACGTCTGGCCAGTCGACCAAAGTGTCGATCGTTGAGAATTCTCAACCTAGTTGACCCTTTTTCGCAGACTCCCTCTCTTGGACTCTGGTCCTTGCTTTCCCCAATGAGGAGACCCAGTCTGCTGGGAATCCTGCCGAGGAAGTGGTCCCTGACCCCAGGAAGCTGCCGGCCCCCCACCCAGCGTCTCCCGCGCAATCTCTATCGAGGTCTATGACCTCCTCAACAGGAAGGGCCAGAAGCGCTCTAAAAAGGTGTCTCCATCGGTCATCCTCATCCTCCTTGGATGAGAGGCTCCGGCGGAAGCTGTGGCGGCACTACGAGGCCCTTATGTGGCAACAGCTGATTTTGTCCAGGCACAAGCCTACCCTGGCCATTACTTGGCTTTTGCCTCCCAGGCCGAAGCAGACTCCTCTGGAGTTGTCGGTTCTTCTGTCTGCGGTGCCAGCAAAACCTCCAGTTCAGCCTAAACCTGTCTCTGCACATATTTTGGTGGAACCACCGCCCAAGCAGTCTGTGGAAGGGGCTCCTAAGGAAGTTGGACCAGACACAGTACTTCCCCGGCATCTGTCAGTGTCACGCCTGACTGCCCCCGGTGGGTCGAGGGTGATGTGGGCGGTAGACCGCTGTATCCGGATACCTCTGGTTCGGATGAAGCTGGCCTCATTTCTTCTCCATTCTCATCCAGGGGATGATGAATCTGCTGGTGGGATAGAGACGGAGGAAGGTCCTTCGTCCTTTCAGGGCATTCTTCGCCTCATCTCTAGATTTCTACAGGGATGCCCCTGGAACCTATCCAGAAAAAGGCGGAGTACCCTCTAACACCCTCAAGAGAGGGGATACCCCGACGGAAGCCCTTTCTGTGGCAGAGGCCATTGATGGCCTGGCCTTAGAACTTTGCAAGCACCCTGCCTCCTGTCTAGCTCCATTTGCCTGTATGGCCCACAAGTATGTGGTGCCCATGGGGTCCCTTGGGTTTACAGAAGCACCCTTTGGCCGAGAGTCTTGTGACCAGCTTTGTGTTCAGGCGTACTGGTAGTTCTACCGATATCGACAGACCTCCTGAGAAGAAATCCAAATATTTGGATCACTGTGCCCGGAAGGTCTGTGCACCCTTATCTTTGGGCCTCCATCAGGCAAGCTCAGCCGTAATCATGGCACACTTCTCCCATGTTATTTTGGTGTCCTTGGACGAAGTCCTCCACATCTCCCCGCGGACTTGCAGACCACAGTCAAGCAGGTCTGGGACCAAGGCTGTGCTGTTGCCAAACAGCTTCAGATGGCTCTGGACATTGGGGACTCGTGCCTGTTCGTGGTAGCCGCAGTTGCCTCTTGCCGCAGGGCTTGGCTGAGGCTCACCTCCTTTCCAGTGGATACTCAGCATAAACTAGCTGATGTGCCTTTCCTGGGCACCAATCTCTTCGGCCCAGGTGTGGCTAGTCACCTTCAGCGTATTGAGCAGTCCAGTGCCACCTTGGACGCCACTTCTGCTAAGGGTTCTTCTAGTCCCAAGAAGCAGCAGCAGAAGAAGCCTTTTCGGCACTCTTCCCCTGCGGCCCTGCCGTCCTCCTTTCAATGGAGTCACCAGCAGCAGTAGGTTTAAGCGTGGCACCCCCGACCTGAGCCCGGACCCTCCCAGGCCCGTAAGGGAGGTTGGGGTTCAGGCCCTGGACCCTCTGCCTCCAAGCCTGCCCAGTGATGGGGTGGGGGCTGCCACCCGTACTCCTGTCAGGCGAGCTCTGGGTGGTCCTGTGGTGGGCCGGCTCCGCCACTTTCTTTCTGCCTTGGTCCACTGTTACCACGTACAGGTGGGTTCTGGAAATTGTCGGTCAGGGGTCTGCCTCTGGAATTCGACCAGTACCCTCCAAGCCAAGCCCACACCTCGGGGGAGGACTTGGCATCCGCAGACAGGGTGGAGGTTCTCTCCTCCTTTGCAGTCATTTCTGGTTGGGCACTTGGCACCCTGCCTGGCACTTACTGCACCTTCTGGGTTACATGGTGACCTGGACCAGCGTGGTCCAATGAGCCTGTTGACGTATGCGCTCCCTCTAATGGGAGCTGGCCAGCCAGTGGTCTCGGCACTGAGGTCACTTCGACCAACTGGTCACTGTGACCCAGATTATGAGGGATGCTCTCCAGTGGTGGATCGTCCCAGAGCATTTGCAGAAAGGGATCCTGTTTGTGCGCCTCGAGCTGATGGTCATCCTGATGGCCACCTCTCATGGACTGGGGTGCCCACCCAGGGGAGCACAGAGTCCACGGGCTCTGGACTCTTCAGGTGTCCCCAATGTCGCATCAACCCTCTGGAGCTCCGAGTGGTTTGGCTGGCCCTGACCACATTCGCTCCGTTTGTTCAGGATCAAGTGGTCAAGGTCCAGACGGACAACACCATGACCATGTACTACATCAACAAGCAGGGCAGGATGCACTCCTTGCCTCTGTGCAAGGAAGCTCTCCTCATCTGGATCCTCATGCACCACCTGGGGGGGCGGATCTCCTAGCCATCCATGTGGCAGTAGCCTCCAACCAGCTGGCGGATGCCCTCAGCCAGGTGGGCGAGGCATCTCATGAGTGGTTCCTGTACCCGAGGTAGTTCACATCCTGTTCTCCCAGTGGGGGACCCCTCAGGTGGACTGGTTTGCTTCCAGGGAGAATGCAACGCTGAGGCTGTTTCGTGCCCACCCCCCTCAACAGGAGACTCTGCGGGGGATGCCTTTTCGAGGCCATGGATTTCAGGCCTCTCTTATGCCTTCCCTCCACTGCCCTTGATCCACAATGTGCTTCTCGAGGTCAGGAGGGAGAAGGCATGGGTTATCGTGGTGGCTCCGGACTGGCCCCACCAGATTTGGCATCCCAATCACCTCAGCTTCAGCAGGCTCCTGAGGCGTGTTCCAGCATGCCAGGACCTGCTCTCTATCAATCAGGTGAAGGTACTCCACATGGATCTTCTATCCCTACACCTGACAGCCTGGTTCCTGAGCAGCCAGAGTTTCAGGCTCTGGGTCTCTCTGAAGGTGTCCTCGCTGTAGTAGAGGTATCTAGAAAGGAATCAACCAGGAAATGCTATGCCTTCAGATGGAAGAGATTCTCCACTTTGGTGTCGGGGCAAAGATCGACCCCTTAAGGTGCACCTGGAAGCAGTTTGTGCTTACCAGGCACTGGCTGGTCAGCAGTTGGAGGCACAGGAGAAGGTGGTCTGGTCCTTTTTTTTTTTATAAAGGCCTTGACCACATTTCCCTTCCGATGCATGAACTACCACCACCATGGGACTTGTTGCTGGTTTGGCAAAGCTCATGAGCAAGCCATTTGAACCGATGCACTGGTGTGAGATCTTGCCTCATGGAGTACCACCTTCCTGGCGACTGTCTCATCAGCCAGACGGATCAGTGAGCTCCAGGTGCTCTTGGTGGAGTCTCCTTACATGCAAAGTTCATCACTCTGCCAGTGTTCTTCCCGAATCGCACCTTGGAGGCCGAACACAGGCTCTGTACTCTGGACTTGAGCCGAATGCTTGCTTATTACAAAGAGTGCATGGCTGGAGTTCAGGGAGAGGTTTGTGATTCTGCTGATGCCACACCTGGCAGACCTGCAGCCAAGAGGACGATTGGCAGGTGGATCACATCCTACATTGTCTTATAGATTGGTGGGTAGGGAGCTTCCCAGAGGGCTTAAGGGCTTAATTCCATCTGCCATACCGCTGCTACTAGGGACGTCCCTATTCTTGAAATCTGCAGGGCTGCTACCTGGAAGTAAGCACACACTTTCATTTTCTATTACCACATTAACCTAGAGTCACGCCGGGATGCTGGTTTTGGGGCCTCAGGTTTCCAATCTCTGTTCCCTTAGTAGGAGGTGTGCACCTTGCCTCCCTCCTCATGGAGAACTGCTGGGAGTCTGCCAGACAATGTGGATAGATCATATCCACATCCCTAGAAACTGTTACTCACCTGTAACAGTAGTACTAGGAGTGGTATATGATTATCCACACAGACCTATCTGACCTCCCCAGCTTCGGCGCACACACTCTGCTTCCAGTGGGCAAGATCTGGCATCATGGGACAGAGCCAAGGGAGTTACTACCCGGATGGGTGGGAGGAGCAGCTTGAAGAAGTTTCTGGCAAGTCTTAAAGGGAAAGGCAACTGCCAGACTCTGTGGATGAACATCGTATACCACTCCTAGAACTACTGCTGCAGGCAAGTAACCTGTGTTGTCAGGTCATGCCGTCCTCTCCCTTCTTCCCCCTTTTCTCTCTGCTGCTTGGCTGTCCTGTTGCTCCAGCCTTTTTTTTTTTTTAGTTGGTATTTTTCGTGCTCCCTCTTTCTCTCTTTGTCCCTCCCTCTCTGTTCTTGGTTCCCTGGCAGGACTCCTTTCTCTCATGGCCTCCAGCTAAGAAAAGAACTAGGGAGGGAGTGGGGCCGCCCATGCTCGTTTAGGGCTGTAACGTCTGAGCCTGACGTCTGTGTGGGTGGCTGTTGCTACACTGCTGCAGAAAATCTTCCATGGGATCCTAGTGCCTGATGGCTGTTTCATAGGTGTGACATGATAGGATTCCTTCAAAGATCTACTGTTATGGTAAGTTCTTGTGTAAACATTCTGTATTTTCCATGATCTGTAGGAAATGTTAATCCAGAAAAAACTTTGAAGAAAAGTATCCTACTTTTACTACTATACCCCACTCCCCTCCAAAAAGAGATGTACTCATTGAGCTTTTGTAGCACCCCACTCTCATCATCCATAGACACACATTGAACCGTAAAAGTATCGACAGCTGTGACCTGCAGAAGTATTAATCTCATGAATTCAGATTTTTTTAAGCATGCATCTCCTGCTGGCATGGTTTTGAAACTGGAGTTCATGTTCAAGCCCAAGAATCTCAAGCCAAGACTGGCTGGGGGCTAGTCATGTTGCAGTAGTCGTCTGAATCTCTCAGATGGATGCACATGGGCTACCTGGCGCAACACTGGTGACCACTGTGAAGGCAGCTACTCTCCTGTAGTCCTGTTTGGAAGGGTGTAGCCTAGGCGGTTCGATCATAGTGGTGGTGGACGGGGATTCCAAAAGGACAAAATTGGCAAAAAAGTAAAAGGCAATATAATTTTTTTAATGTAATTTTTTTCTTCTCCCTTTTAGGTACACAAAAGCTTCTTTGAGGATGATATGCGGTGTTCTTGATCTAGAAAAGTCGAAGACGCACGTTGATCTTGTAGAAAATATCATGGCTTTCCTGATGAAACCGAAATCAACAGGAAAGGTAATGTATTTTTAGCATTAGTGTTTATTCTAGGATCGTGGCTATGCTGTTCATCCTTGGACTTTAGCATGTCCCCTTCCACTTTAAATCTTGCTGGAAGTCTTCAAGTTGGCTCCTCCCTCCCACATGGTTGGTATAACCCTCTGCTCTGCCCCATGACGCCAGATCTTCTTTTCCACTGGAAGATTCGGGTTGCCTCCCTCGTGCTCATGCATTTTGTAGGCCCTGCCTCTAAAACCTTTGGTCATTCCGAAAATCCATCTTACTCGCATTAGCGATCGCAAATTTGTTCGATTATGGAGGACAAGTCTTCCCCTGGATTTCGTTGGTGCCCTTGCAGCCAGAAGATGTCACGCACCGATCCCCACACCGCATGCGTATGTTGTCTTGGTGTCTACCATGACACCTCGAAATACGAATTCTCGCTTTCCATCCTAACGTCCTCGACAACTGTCTTGCATGCTTGAAGTTGGGGAGGCCGGAGAAAGTGAACCCTCCAGTGAAATCCAGGGAGGCTCGGTGGGTGGTTTCCGTGGCCGCGGCATCTGCCGAGCAATTGGAACAAATGCAGGCATTCGAAGAAGTGGCTTAGACTGCAGAAACTTCTCTGAGCTTCTTTGTTCTATTCAACCTGGGCTTCATCTTCTCTGGTTCCTTCCGAGAGTTGTGCCATGCTCTCCCGACCAAGGGAGAGGGTCCTGCAGCCACGCACTCCTCTCTATCCCGTAAAAGGGAGAAGGATCCGGGATAGTCTTCGTCTCGATGGAGACGCCCTTAGGAGCGGGAGAGATCTCTGTCCCAGGAACTGGCAGTCTCTACTTCGATTGAGATTGCTTCAGCTGCTGGCTTTTCGGCTTTGCCATCTGTTCAGTCAACCGAACTGTCGATAGACTATGTAGAAATAGTCATCGACCTAATTGATACATTATCACCGACTCCAGTTGATGATTCCCTCGATCACTTATTCTGAATTTCCCCGACGAGGAGACCCAGCCTGTTGGGACTCCCACTGAGGAAGTGGGCCACGATGCCGGGAAATCACGAGTCCCGCTGGTATCTCCCGAGTGACCGAATCGGCCCGTCCGATCTTGATCAAGGTCTCAGACCCCCTTGACCAAAAGGCAGAGGAAGAGCCATAAACCCTCTTAAAAAGAGGTGACGCCATCGGTCATCTTCGTCCTCCTCGGATGAGGAGAGGCTCGGCGGAAACTCCGGTGCTACGAGCACCTCATGTGGCAGCAACTGATTCTGACGGGGGACAGTTCGACTCCAGCTTCCACCCCGACCATTACTTGACTTTCGCCTCCTAGGCCGAAGCAGACTCCTTCGGAGCCAATCAGGTTGGTTTTCCTGCCTGCGGAGCCAGTAAAACCCTCAGTTCGACAGATCGTGGTGGAACCACCACCCAAGCAGTCTGTGGGAGGGACTCCTTCCAAGGAAGAAAGGCCGGACACCGGGCTTCCATGGCATTTGTCATTCACGGTGACCTGGGCAGTCGGACGTTGTATCTGGATTCCTCGGATTCGGATGTCACCGGCCTGCATCTTCATCTAGGGGATGATGAATCAACCGTTGGCTTGGAGAAGTTTTTTCAAGGCATTCTTCGCCTCATCTTTGAGTCCACAAGGATGCCCTTGGAGCCAATCCAGAAGAAGGCTGAGTACCCTATCATGGACATCCTCAAGAGAGGTGGATCCCCTGATAGAGGCTTTTCCTGTGGCTGAGGCCATTGCTGGCCTGGCCTTCAAACTCCGGCAGCGCCCTGCCTCTTGTCCAGCTCAGTCTGCCCGCATGGCCCGCAAGTATGCGGTGCCCATGGGGTCCCTTGTGGGGTTCACAGAGCACCCCTCGGCCGAGAGCCTGGTGAGTCTATGTTCAGGCGTACTGGCAGTTCTGCCGATACTGACCAACCCTTTGATAAAAAGTCCAAGCTTTTGGACCATTCAGCCAGGAAGGTCTGTGCGGCTTCTTCCCTGGGCCTTCGGCAGGCAAGTTCATCCGTCATTATGGCACACTTCTCCCATGCCCTTCTTGGGTCTTTGGATGGCCCGCAGACATGCAGTCCACGGTCAAGCAGGTCCGGGATCAGGGCTGGGCTATAGCCAAGCAGCAGCTGTAGACAGCTCTAGACATTGGGGATTGTGCCCGTTCGATGACAGGCGCAGTTGCCTCTCGTCGCAGGGCTTGGCTGAGGCTTTCCTCCTTCCTGGCGGATACTGGGCACAAACTAGCTGACATGCCCTTCCTAGGGATGATCTGTTCGGCCCAGGAGTGGTTGGTCACCTTCAGCACATTGAGCAGTCCAATGCCACCTTTTATGCTATTTCTGCCAAGGGTTCTTCAGGCAAGAACCAGCAGAAGAAAAAGCCTTTTCGGCATTCTTCCCCCAGCGGCTCAGTAGTCCTCTTTTTTTCAAGGGGGACAGCAGCAGGCTCAAGCTTGGTGCCCCCGGCCCGAGCCCAGGCCTGTAAAGGAGGCTGAGGTTCCGGTCCTGGATCCTCCTCCTCCTCCATACCTGCTCAGTGATGGAGCGGGGGCTGCCAACCCCTTTCCCGTCACCCCAGTTCTGGGTCCTCCTGTGGGGGGCTGGCTCTGCCATTTCCACTTCCTTTCCTCCTGGTTCACCGTCACCTCGGACAGGTGGGTTCCCGAAGTGGTCGGTCAGGAACTGCCTCTGGAATTCGAGCAGTGCCCTCCAAGCAGAGCCCGCGCCCTTCAGGAGAGTATCCACTCACTCTGTCGGCTGTCCAAGATGACATCGCTCAGCTCCTCCTCAAGGAGGCAGTAGCTCCAGTGGTGGATCCTGCAGCAAACCCAGGCTTTGTCTCCAGGTACTCCCTGGGGCCCAAACCGGGGGAGCTGGGGCTGGCACCCCGTGCTCTACTCCCACCCCTTTCGGATGGTCACTTTGTCCCAGATCATGCCATCCTTTGAGCAAAACGTGGTCCTGTTCACTGGATCTGCAGGATGTTTTTTTTCATGTCCCAATCTGTCCATCCCATCAGCGGTTCTTCCGCTTTAGGGTTGAAGGGACCCTGTACGAGTTCAGAGTCATACCGTTCGGCCTGTCATCGGCCCCACAGGTCTTCACCAAATGCATTGCAGTGGTGGCTGCCCATCTGGGGGGGGGGGGGCAGGATTTATCCTTACCTCGACAATTGGCTCCTAGCAGGTTCCACCCAACAGGAGGTGGAGAGGTCCAGGGACCTGGCCTTCCAGACCTGTTCCCAACTCTGCCTCCTGATCAGCGAGGCCAAGTTGGAACGCGTTCCCTCTCAGGTGATAGGCTTCATCTGGCCAGAGCTTGGCTTCCAGTGGTCAGGGTGGAGGTTCTCTCTTCCTTTGCCCAATCATTTCTGGTTTGGCAATTGCACCCTGCCTGGGACTTTCCACGCCTTCTGGGTTACTTGGTGGCGTGCATCTCGGTCTGTTGAGTCTGGTTGTACATGTGCTGCTCCAGTGGGAGCTGGTCGCCCAGCGGACTCAGCGCCACAGTCATTTCGACCTACTGATCACTGTAACCCAGAAGATGTGGTCCGCTTTCCACTGGTGGACCACCCAGACCGATTGCAGTAAGGGATCCTGTTAGGCTGCCCCGAGCCGACTGTTGTCCTTACGCCCGATGTGCCTCTCATGGGCTGGGGAGCCCACGTGGGGGACAAAAGGGCCCACGGTCTCTGGACCCGAGGAGTCCCGATGCCGCATCAACCTGTTGGAGCTCAGAGCAGTCAGACTGGCACTGCCAGCTTTTGCTCCTCAGCTCTGGGGTCAAGTGGTTCAAGTCCAGACTGACAATACCACAACCATGTAACTACCTCAGCAAACAGGGCAGCACGCAGTCCTGTCTGCATATCTGTCCTCGTGACCCAATTGGAGGCAGATCTCCTAGCCATCCATTTGGAAGGAGCTTCAAGCCATCTGGCAGATGCTCTGAGCCGCTTAAGCCAGACATTCCACGAGTGGTCTCTCCATCCAGAGGTAGCTTACAGCCTGTTCTCTCAGTGGGGAAAACTGATGGTGGACCTGTTTACCTCCAGGGAAAACACCAAGCTGAGGCTGTTCCATGCCCACCCCCGCAGCTGGGCTTGCTGCAGGGGGATGCCTTCTCATGGCCGTGGACCCCAGGCTGCCATATGCCTTCCCTCAATTTCCCTTGATCCTCAAGGTGAGGGACTAGGCGAAGGTGATCCTGGTAGCCCCAGACTGTCCACGCCAGTTCTTGTATCCAGATCTCCTCGGCTTCAGTCACAGACCCCCGGAGTGGCTTCCACCACGCCCGGGCTTGATATCTCTCAATCAGGGGAAGGTATTCCATCTGGACCTTCAATCCCTGCACTTCACAGCCTGGTACCTGAGTGGCTAGAGTTCCAGGCGTGGGTCTTTACAACGATGTCTACACTGTGGTGGAGGTGTCTGGAAAGGAATAGACTGAAATGTTATGCCTTCAGATGGAAATGGTTTTCCATTTGGTGTCCGGGCAAGGACCTGAACACTCTGTCTTGTGCAGTGGCTAACATTCTTGACTACCTTTGGTCTCTCTCTCCAGAGGGGGTCTACAATCATCGACCCTTGGGTTGCACCGGGCGGCCATCTCTGCTTACCGGTGTGGGCCGGTCAGCCGAGGTTTGCTCAGGAGATGGTGGCTGGGTACTTTTCCAAAAGCCTGGATAACATATCCCCTCCAGTGCATGAACCTCCACCTCCGTGGGATCTACTGCTGGTACTGGCAAAGCTCATGGGCAAGCCATTTGAACCAATGCACAAGTGTGCCTTGTCACACTGGTGGAAGACTGCCTTTCTGGTGGCTATCGCATCTGCCAGAAGGACAGGGGAGCTCTGGGCGCTTTCAGTGGACTCCCCTTATCTGGTCTTCCACAGCGACAAGGTTGTCCTATGGCCCCACCCGAAATTCCTTCTGAAGGTGGTGTCAGTTTCACCTTAACCAGGAGTTAACTTTGCCGGTTTACTACCCCAGCTACACCTCTGAGGCAGAGTACAGGCTTCATACCTTGGACCAGAGACATGCTCTCTCTCCTATTATAACGAGAGGATGGTGGAAATTCTGGTAATCTCTGGATTTTTCTTCGAGAAACGGCTCTTGCAGCAGGTTACACCATTAGGACTGAAGCCTGCAGGCACCAGGACCCCACAGAAATTTTCCCCTGGAGGAAGGTTCTTGATCCATCCTGCTAAGTTTTTCTTCCAGCAGATAAGCCTGAAGTGCCTTCCGATGGCGGATCCTGGTGCAGCTGTTGAACCCTTGGCAGAAGGTGCAGGCCTTGGTGTCGTGGTGCGGGCCTAAGCACCACACGCAGCAGGAATGAGGATCCTTAAGAGATCTGTATTCCGCATGCACACTTGCAAAGATGTCCCTCAAGTGAAGGAGTTGGAGAGGACATTAGTTTGGAGAAACTCTTGAAGTTCTAAGTAGTCGTGCGCTAGGTAGAGACTGAGAGGTCGATGCTGGCGAGTCGACGGCAGGAAAAGAACTGGGGATTCTGGGGGACCACCTCCTTATGTACTATGTCTGACGTCGGGTCGGGACAGACTTCTGAGGCGGTCCCCACTGAATACTGCTAGCTAGAGGATATCTGGAGGATAACTTTAGATTCCTGGGTGCTCCAGCTGATCGCAGAAGGACACTCAGTTTCTCCAGAAACCACCTTGTCACCCTCCCCCAAGGTTGTCGTACTCTTGGGAACACCTTCGGGTCCAAGAATAGAGTTCAGCACTTTTGCTGAAGGAGGCGATGGAGCCTGTCCCCCTTTCTCTTCAGGGTACGGGTTACTATTCACATTTCTTCCTGGTCCCGAAGAAAAGAGATGTAAGGCAGATTCTCTACCTCAGTTCCCTGAACTTATTCGTGGAGTACAAGAGGTTCAGGATGCTCTCCCTGCGGGGCCTCCTGCCCCTGCTTCAGCCGGGTCGGTGGTTGTGCGCTCTGGATATGCAGGATGCTTACCTGCACATCCCTATCAGCCCTACTCACCGCAGATACTTCCGTTTTGCTTTCCAGGGGGACCACTACCAGTTCAAGGCCCTCCCATTTGGTCTTTCCTTGGTACCCCGGGTGTTCACCAAACGCCTTTCGGTGTTAGCGGCCTACCTGCGTAGCCAGGGGGTGCAGGTTTTCCTGTACCTGGACAATTGACTCCTGGCAGCCCCATCCAGGGAGGATCTCCTGCACTTCCTTTTCCTTACCCAGGGGGTGTTTTTCTCCCTGTGCATCGCCATCAACCACTCCAAGTCCCACTTGATCCTGTCCCAGAGGCTCCAGTTTATCAGGGCGATCCTGGGCACGACCTCTGGCAGGGCAGCCACACTCCAGGTTCAGGTCAGCCTGTTGTCCGGCTGCAGGCAGGTCAGTGCCAGGTCGGTCCTTCGCCTTCTCAGGCTTATGGCAGCTGCAGTCCCAACAGTCCCTTGCGCTCGGCTCCACATGAGGATCTCTCAGTGGACACTTCAATGTCTCAGTGGGATCAGTTGGTGGACAACCTGGACCAGCTTGTCCTAGTCTCCTCCCCCATGGTTTGGGACTTGCAGTGGCGGATGGTTCAGGAGAACCTTTGTCGGGGAGTTCCTTTCTGTCTTTCTCCCGCCTCACAGACTGACTGCAGACGCCTCGGGCGAAGGTTGGGGAGCCCATCTCTGACCTCACAGGACCCAGGGCTCCTGGTCCAAGCTTGAGAAAACGCTTCACATCAGTGTGCTTGAACTTCGGGCAGTGCTTTATGCCCTTCAAGCTCTGCATCTCCTTCCCGGCCACTTAGCTGTACAGATGGACAATATGTCTGTGGTATGGTACATCAACAAACAGGGAGGGACTCTTTCCTACCCTCTTTGCAGGGAAGTGATGAGAGTTTGGTATTGGGCAGTAAAGCACAACTTCCACCTCACGGCAGTTCACGTCCCAGGGGTCGAGAACACCTTTGCAGACAAACTCAGTCGCTCGTTTTCTCAAGCTCACGAGTGGGAACTGGATCAGGGGGTCTTAGACGATATCTTCCTACGTTGGGGAACACACCACAGGTGGACCTGTTCGCCTCACCTCTAAACGCAAAGCTTCCAGACTTCTGCTTGCTTGCTCCAGAGGGCAGCATTTTTTTGAGAGACGCTCTGTCTCTAGATTGGAAGGACAGATTTGTCTATGCTTTTCCCCCCGATCCCTTTGATTCAGAGAGTCTTGCAGAAACTCTGTTCAGAAGGAGCTCAAATTATACTGATCGTTCCTTTCTGGCCCAGGCAAGTTTGGTTCTCTCTTCTGCAACAATACTCAGAGGACCCTACTCTTCCTCTGTTGCGACTTTTACAGACCCAGGATAGGGGACCCTGGTCCATCCAGGTCTCAAGTCCCTTTAACGGCACACATGGCTCCTGCAGACATGGCTCAAGCCCGATTTGGGGTTTCACCCCGAATGGCTGATATTTTGGTGGAGGCTAGAAAACCGTCCACTAGGTCTATCTATTCCATGAAATGGAAACGGTTCACAATCTGGGCCGCTTCAAAAGATTTCGAGCCTTTCACGTGCTCTGTTGGGCGGCTGCTGGATTACCTGCGCCACGTCTCTGATCTGGGTCTGTCACTCATCCTTGAAGGTGCACATGGCAGCCATTTTGGCCTACCATGTCCCTTTTGCAGGCAGGACGTTTGCTCAGCTGGAGGTCTCAAAGACTTTCCTTAGAGGGGTTCTCCACTTGAGACCCCCTATCCGGTTTCCTGCCCCTCCTTGGGATTTGAATTTCATCCTCGAGAAGCTTACTCTGCCTCCTTTCGAACCGGCAGCCTCAGCAGACGTGAAGTTCCTCTCATGGAAGACTCTCTTCCTAGTGGCCATTACTTATGCTCTGAGGATTTCCGAGCTCCAGGCACTGATGTGTAAAATCCCATATTTGATTTTTCACAAGGAACGTGTGGCTCTGCGCACCACCCCCAAGATCTTACTTCGAGACACAGCTCTTGCAGCAGGTAACACCATTAGGACTGAAGCCGGCAGGCGTCAGGACCGCACGGAAAACTTCTAGCTAGCTATCTTCAGCGGGGACTGCCTCCGTCTGTCCCGCCTCCGACATCAGGCGTTGTACATAAGAGGCGGTCCATAGATTCCCCAATTCTTTCCACGCGTCGACTTGCAAGTCTCGACTTCGGTTCAATTCTAGCGGAGTGATGTGTGGTAAAGTTTTTCCTTCGGAAAATTCGTTGTTTCTATCGGTCAGTTTATTGCCTGATGTCCTCTCCAACCTCTGGTCATTCTTTGAAGTGCGCCTGTGGGAAGCAGATCCCTTTTAAGGATCCACATTCGGCCTGCGTCCGGTGCCTAGGCCCAGACCACGACACCTGGTCCTGCTCCTTTTGCCAAGGTTTCAACAGCAGAACCCGGATCCGTTGCCAGAAGGCCCTACAGGTGTTCCTGCTCGAGGAACAACTCAAGACCATGGCCTCCAAGGGGGATTCTTGGAGAGGCCTAAATATTCGAGCATGTAGGAGAAGGCCCCTTCAGGTCCCCGTCTAGGGCCTCTGATTCTCGTAGCTCCGGCTCCATGTCCGACTGCTCGCCTTCCCGGGCCAGTTCTCAGCCTCCCCGCTGCGGTGAGAAAATCTTTGGGCTCCTCTTCTCAGGCCAAGACTTCCAGGCCTCCTTCGTCTTCCAAGGCCCTGGTCAAGTCGGGGGACCGCCACCATCACCACAAGTCGGGTTCCTGCCATTCTGAACCCGACGTCAGGTCTGCCTCCTTGCCTCCTCCTCCCCAGCGGAAGACCAAGGAGCTCACCTCTCAAGAGACCGTCGGACCCGGCCTCTTGCCACAGGTCCCCAGAGCCGTCGGCCGCCAGATGACTATCGCTGGCCAAGCCTACGCACCCCCGGACGCCGGTAGGGGGGCCAATATCCGTGCCTGTCCGGATTGAGAAGAGAGGACCCGGCGTCGGTAAGGAGACTATTACAGAGGAGGAGTTGACCTGGCCGAGGACCAGGCAGGCGACCCGGTCCTGTCAGCCTCCCAGGGAACCCTCCCCGCAACCCGAGGCCCCTGCGGAGCAGACGCCGGAACCAGACGACCGACCACCGGCGCCCGGTCCATCGTCTGGTCTTTCTATCTCAGAGGTTAAGGAGCTTTTCACTTACTGGTGGGATACCATCAAAAAGGACATGGTCCCCACCCCACCACCTCCTCCTGCTAGACCGGTTACCCCTCCGGTTCCTGCGCCCCCTTCTCCATCCGGGTCTGCAGGCCGGTTACCTCCTCCCCAGGAGCCCAGGATCCCTCAAAGGGGGAGACCAGATAAAAGGAGACCTCCGTCCAGATCCTCTTCTGGGTCACCCAGCCCTAAGAGACCCAGAAGACGCCGCCGTTCGCCTTTGACGGAGGACACAGGATCAGAGTTTTCAACAGGATCTAGATCCCCATCTCCCTTCCACATCCCCTCTCCGGACCCACTTGAGCTTCCAAGGTCTCCTCCGGATGACCCTTCTTTCTCGGACATCATGAGACACATTCAAGAGAACATGGGATGGGATGCGGAAGAGTTAGACCCCGAAAGGCTGCGCCTTGCGAAATATCTTCGGCAGAAGGACCCCAAGCCTGTGGTGGTGCCACCCTTGGACGTCACCAAGGCAGCGTGGAAGCGTCCACATTCACTCCCGGCGATGCCGAAGAAAGCTGACTTCCTGTACAAGGCTCCAAAGGAAGACCAGTACTTGGCTCAGCATCCTCAGGCCGACTCTCTGGTCATAACAGCCTCTCATGACCGGTCCCAGAGACCGCAACATTTGAGCACTCTGCCACCGGACCCGGAGTCCAAACAGCTGGACGCTATGGGTAGACGCATGTATGCTTCTGCTACTTGCGCCATCAGATCCCTGAATTACTTGACCCACATGATGCAGTTCCAAAATGCCCTGTGGGAGCAGGGTCTGGATCTGGCTGAGAAGTTGCCAGAAGGTGAGCAGAAGGAGGAGATTTTGCAGCTCCTCTGGACGGGTTCGGACGTGGGGACCCAAGTGCTACGAGCCACGTACGACTCCGCGGACTCCTTGGCCCGAGCAGCAGCTTCAGGTGTATGCCTCCGGAGGCACTCTTGGCTCCATGTCTCCGGCTTTACCCCGGACGTCCAGAAAAACAACATGGACGCCTCATTCGAGGGAGAAGTTCTCTTTGGTGAGCCCTCTAGAAGGTCATCACCAAGCTTCAAGAGGCCGGGAAGGCGGTGAAGTTGGTCCAGGCGATGTACCGACCGAGGCTTAGTTCCTTTCATAGGAACCAAAGCTGTTTTCGTGGACGGGCAGAGAGACAACAGTCCCGCACCGGTCCACAACAGAGAGCTCCGGTTCCGCAGAGCCCAGGAGTAGAACAACCCAGCGGGCCGAGGTCAGCGCCCAGCTAAGCCGGCCCAGCCCTTGAGCCCTCGCCGCCACAGCCTGACTCCTTTCCAGCCCCGCCCCTCAGGATCAGCGGACATCAAGGTTGGGAGTCGCATTACGAGTACCTGCCAGGATGGCAGTCCATAACCACCGACGGGTGGGTTCCTGATTGGTCGAAAGAGGCCACTTTATAGAATTTGCAGAAAAGCCACCCTCGAGGCCTCCTCTGCTCTCCCGTTACTCGGGTCAGCACAAGCTACTGATCAGACAAGAAATACTCGCGCTCCTGCAAAAGGGGGCGACAGAGTATGTCCCAGAGAACCAGAGAGGATACGGATATTACTCCCACTTCTTCCTGGTTCCAAAGAAAACAGGGGACCTCCGTCCTATTCTGGACCTCAGCATCTGTCGCCTACAAAAGATTCCGCATGGTGACTCTTCCGGGTCTTATTCCCATGCTAAAGAGGGATGCATTTTTAGCGTCCCTAGACATGCAGGATGCATACCTGCACATCCCTGTAGCTCAAGCGCACAGGAGGTTCCTGCGCTTCGAGTTTCTCGGCCACCATTTTCAGTTCCGAGCACTTCCATTCGGACTGTCCTCGGCTCCCAGGGTCTTTACCAAATGCATGGCAGTCGTGGCCGCGTCTGAGGAGACAGGGCCATTATGTGTTCCGTACCTTGAGCGATTGGCTTCTCATGGCCGCCTCCAGAGGCGTTGTTAATGGCTATCCAGAGTACCCAGGATCTGTTTGGTCTCTGGGCATCTTAATCAATTACGAGAAGTCTCTCCTGGTACCGTCATGAAACTGCAGTTCATAGGCGCAGTCCTGGACACCGTTCAGGGAAGAGCATTTCTTCCAGACGACAGAGCGGAGTGCATCAGATCCCTCATCAGGGATCTTTCGTCGAAGAAGACCGTCCCAGCCAGGTCGGTCCTTCTCTTGCTCGGACACATGGCTGCGGCCATTCCGACCATCCCTTTCGCAAGGCTCCACATGCGGGTAACTCAGTGGATGCTGAAGGTGCAGTGGGATCAAAGGCAAGACCATATGCAGCATCCGGTCAGAATCACGAACGTCGTGATTCGAGACTGGCAATGGTGGCTAGACCCAGGGACACTCTTTATGGGTGTCCCGTTTATAGCGCCGTCCCCAGAGGTAATCCTCACCACAGACGCCTCAGGACTAGGGTGGGGAGCACACCTGGACGGGGTGAAGTCCCAGGGAACATGGACCTCTCAGGAGGCTCACCTTCATATCAACGTTCTAGAGATGAGGGTGGTCCTTTATGCCCTGCAGGCATTTCAGTCAGAGATCCCGCCGACTACTCTCCTGCTCCAGACAGACAACACGGCGGTGATGTATTACCTCAACAAACAAGGAGGCGCACACTCTTACCCCCTTTGCAGGGAGGCTATGAGGGTGTGGGATTGGGTAATCCGACACGGCGCGAACCTGATCACAGTACATGTTCCCGGGGTGGACAGCACAATTGCAGACGGCCTGAGTCGTTCCCAGGCCAGAGTCCATGAGTGGGAACTTCTTCAGGAGGTAGCAGAGGATCTGTTTCTTCGATGGGGAACTCCAGAATTGGACTTGTTCGCTTCCCCATCCAACACAAAACTGCCCAATTTTGCTCGCTAGATCCAGGGCCTGGTGTTTCTGGCGAGGCAACGTTGTCCCTCTCCTGGGCAGACAGATTTCTCTCGCTTTCCCTCCCTTCCCGTTGATCCAGAGAGTTCTTCTCAAACTGCGCAGGGAGCATGCAACAATGATCCTGGTGGCCCCTTTCTGGCCCAGACAGATCTGGTTCCCTTTGCTAATACAGCTATCCCGGGAACCCCCGCTCCCGTTGCCATTCAGCTCCCATCTCTTGTCTCAGGAGGGAGGTTCACTGGTCCACCCGGACTTACGCTCACTGAACCTGCATGCATGGCTCCTAGCGACATAGCCATTTTTCGACACAGGGTCTCGCAAGAGGTTGCGGAAGTTCTTTCTGCAGCCAGAAAGCCGGCGACGTACGCCATGAAATGGTGCCGTTTTTGTCTCTGGTCGCAAGCACGCGGCCTTTCCCCTTTAGGTTGTCCGGTGAAAGCAGTGTTAGAGTACCTGCTCTCCCTTTTCCGTTCGGGTCTCGCCCACTCCTCTATTAAGGTGCACCTCTGTGCCATTTCAGCTTATCACCTTCCGGTGGGGCAGCACACAGTGGCACAATTAGATGCCTGTCGAGAATTCCTGAGAGGGGTGTTACATCTTAGGCCGCCCATTAAAGGCCCAGTGCCTCCATGGGACTTACTTTTTGTCCTGGAGCAACTCACGCAACCCCCCTTTGAACCTGCCGCAGATTGTGAGCTGCGTTTTCTGTCATGGAAAACGTTGTTTTTAGTTGCTGTTACGTCAGCGAGAAGAGTTTCCGAGCTTAATGCTCTCATGTGTAAGGAGCCTTATTTGGTTTTTCACCAGGACTGAGTATCCCTGAGGACAAATCCTAAATTCTTGCCTAAGGTGGTCTCCATACTCGCTCTCAATCAGGACATTGACCTGCCAGTCTACTTCCCTAATTATTCTAATAGAGGAGAGGTGCTGCTCCACACCCTGGATATTCACCGCAGCTTAAGGTACTACCTGAGCAGAACTAAGCAGCTTCGTAAGTCTGAGCAACTTTTCGTTTCCTTTACTGAAACGATGATGGGCCAGCCAGTATCCAAACAGTCCCTTTCTCGCTGGCTTGTCCAGTGCATATCATACTGCTGTATCATCGAACAAAAGCCCCTCCCGGGATCAGTCCGGGGCCATTCCACTAGGGGAGTGGCCACCTCCTTTGCAGCACTTCGTAACGTCTCCACCTCTGCCATTTGTGCTGCAGTCACTTGGAGCTCTGTACATACCTTTATCAGGCATTATAGCCTGGACATTGCTCCACGGCGAAGAGCCGGCTTCGGCCTGGCTGTGCTACAGGGTCTCCTGTCCTAGAATCAGGACTTGGAATGATCTTTCTAGTTTCCTCCCCCCAGAGTGTTTGCAAGCGCTACTGCTTGGGAATCAGTCCTAATGGTGTTACTTGCTGCAAGAGCTGTGTCTCGAAGTAAGATAGTAAAGTTACGTAAGAACTTACCGTAACAGTAGATCTTCGAGAACAGCTCTTGCAGCTGGTACCTTCCCGCCCACCTTCCCCCTTGGAGGAGGCATGGCTTCTCGAGCCTTTTAACAGGGACTTATACCCCTTTGTCTTCTGACGGTGGATCCTTGGTCTCCTATTTTGATGTCATCCTGCGACCGGAAGTCTCCGGCGGGAGAACTGGGGAATCTGGTGGGACCGCCCCCTTATATACTACACCTGATGTCGGAGGCGGGACCGACGTCGAGGCGGTCCCCGCTGAAGATAGCTAGCTAGAAGTTTTCCGTGGGGTCCTGACGCCTGCCGGCTTCAGTCCTAATGGTGTTACCTGCTGCAAGAGCTGTTCTCGAAGATCTACTGTTATGGTAAGTTCTTACGTAACTGTACTTTTCTCCCTAAGGTGGTAGTGGAATCTACTTTGAACCCGTCCATAGAGTTACCTGCTTTCTTTACGCAGCACTCTAGTCAAGGGGAGTATCTCTTACACACTCTGGACGTTCACCGAATTCTGAGATACTACACTAAAAGAACAAAAGATCTCAGAAAGACTGATCAACTGTTTGTCTCTCTTGCCCACAAAAGAGAAGGCAATGCTGTTTCTAAGCACTGCCTGTCCAGATGGTTGGCTCATTGTATCACTTGTTATGACAAGTACACAAGACCCTTCCGGGTCAAGTGAGAGGCCACTTCAGCAGAGGAGTCGCTGCCTCGGCGGTTTGTTTCAGGAATGTCAGCGGCGGACATCTGTGCCGCTGCCACTTGGACTTCCGTCCATACCTTTTACAAAACATTACAGTTTGGATATTGCCTCTCACAGTAGAGCAGGCTTCGGGCTTGCTGTTCTGCAAGGCCTCTTTTCCTAAGGCCTTCACAGCTAGAGGACCTACTTTGAGTAGCTTTCCTCCTCCCGTTTTGCTGCTGCTTGTTCCAGACTGCTTGGGACTCAGTCCTATATGTAATTACCTACTGCAAGAGCCCTCTCGAAGTAAGATAGTATAGTTCAATAAGAACTTACCGTAACAGTAGTTCTTCGAGAGAAGCTTTTGCAGTAGGTAATACCTTCCTGCCCTCCATCCCCCTAAGCTTTTTTAGCTCCTTTTCCAGGTTGGGAAATATCCGCTTCTCTCTTGTCTCGCCCTTTTAGGCCTTTGGCGGGTAAGAACTGGAAGGCGGGTGTGGGGGGCTGCCCCTTTATACTGACGTCGGTCACCTGACGTGGGGGTGGTCCCCCGCCAGAGACTGCTAGCTAGAAATATTACCGTGGGGTCCTGGCACATGCCGTCGTCAGTCCTGTCGGCAGGTTCTTACGTAACTGTACTTTCCCCCACTGGTGGGAGACCATTTGGACTGACATCCTTCCGCCAAAGCCTCAGCCGGACATAGTGGTGGAACAGGACTCGTAACAGAATCCCAACAAGGATGATCACCCACTATTCCTGGAACCAAACTTGGCCCCCCACTATCCCTCTGAGGAGGATCGGGGCAAGCATCTCTCCTGAGAGGCCAAGGAAGAAAGTGGCTAAAACGAAGTACCACAGATCTAGGGCAAGGAGCCCCAGCTCTTCAGGTGAGCAGTGGCATAAATGCAGGAGACTCCAGTCTCCCTCTGTGTTCTCTTCTGACTGTTATCATTCGTCGGACTCTTTCAGTTCACCCTTAGAGGATTTGCCTCCCAAGGGTCCCGAAGATGCTCCAACCCCCCCAAGAAGACCCATCCTTCATGGAGGTCATGCGTCACATTCAAGCTAGCTTGGGCTGGGACACAGGGGACCTGGACCCTGAGCGTATGCAGCTTGCCAAATACCTCGGCCTAAAAGACCCTAAACCAGCCGATGCGACTTGGAGGGGAGCTCTTGCAGCATTTACCAATAGGACTAATGCCACCAGGCGTTAGGACCCCATGGAAAAATCTTGTAGCTTGCAGTCTGAGATGGGGGACCGCCCAGACATTGGCTCCACCCAGCGTCCGACATGGTATAAAGAGGGTGGCCCCCGGCGCCATCTCAGTTTTTCCCGCTATCGACCCACTTAGTTTAGCTCCACAGATGCCTTTTCTCGCAGTCGACCCTGCTTTTTTGCTGTTTTTCTAGTTCAGTTTTTGATGGTCATTCTCTTGCATGTATTCGCCCTCTCCACTGCGGCACAAGTCCAGGTGTGCGTGCAGAAAGCAGATACCAGCCAAGGACGGCCACACGGCCTGCCTCATCTGCCTAGGCCCCGACCATCTGCCTGCTGACTGGGCACATTGCAAGAAGTTCAACCATAAGACGAGGACTCTTGAGAGCAAACACCCTTAAAGACTACGTCCTCGAGCAGACTATGCTGACTTCCTGTACAATCAAAGGCCTGCCGGAGCGCTCTCTAAACTGGACACACTCTATCACAGAGCCTTAAGGTTTATAACGGGCCTTCCCTGTTCCACCCACCACTGTTTGTTGTACACAGCCATAGGGTGGTCCTCTCTCAACTTCAGTCGACGGAATGCCATCATATAGACAGTTCTCATAAATAAGCTTCCAACCAAAACATCTCTGATTGCTTAACCAGTTTGCACTATCGGTAGGTATGCCCTGAGAAATGCTTCCTACCTCTCCTTGGAGGTACGTAAGGCCAGTTCTCGTTTTGGTCGCGCAGCCATTGGCCATGTGCTGCCTTTTACGTGGAATAATTGCAAAAGCTCTCCAAACTAAGCTATGCGTCCCAGCAGGAACACTCAAAACACTATACTCCTGTCCGTCACAGAACCCTGTGTGTGCCACTTTCTGGTGCCCACCTATCACCTGGCTGCAGCCTTCCCTAAGTACTGGTCCAGCCACTAGCTTCTCTCTGCCCCCCCACGTTTCCCTCCCTTGCGCCTCTCCTACTCCCTTTCCTCCCTGACCTGCTCTGGCACTGCAGTTGCTTCGCTCGCACCCTGCCCTCCGTTATTCTTCCTACTAGAAGACCACATAGTACAATCTGCACTGTGTACCCTATTTTTAATCCCGGCCCCGTCCTCCTTCCTCCCCTGCTCCCCCTACCCTGTCCTTCCCATACCCCTTGTGAGCCTTCTGTGTGACCTTGTGGCTCCAGTCAGCTCACCTTCCCCTTATGACCCATGCATTTACACCTTAGTTGCGGAAGCCATCTGTAGCACTGGTTGTTTGGACAGTTCGCTTGGTTGTACATTTATTTCCATCTACTCCTGCTCTCGCCCATGCTGTCTTGCTAGTATGTTGTAATTGTTATGTATCTTCTTGTTTTCTTTGTCTCAACATTAATGTACTCTCTGCTTGACTCTCTATTTTCATCCAGCATCACATTATCGCTGTTTATATCCATACAGTTTATGCCATTGTATTGTAACTATTGTGTATTATCCCTTTTCTGTATTTGTTATATCCAGGTCCACCTCGAAAATGAGCCTTGCTCATCGGTGATCGCCTGGTTAAATAAAGATTTTGTTTGTTTGAGGAGGTGGCATCTATGCAAAAGACCTCAAAGCGCAGCTGTTCCTCTCCTACCAACCCCCACCCCACCCCTACCCAAGAGAAAAGGCTTGGAGGGAAACACCATAGGGAGAATAGGACCAGGTCTGAGTCCCGCCAAAAGTCTCCTTGGCAGGTCGGGTTCAGTTCCTCTGACTCCTGCAGGGAATTCTTCGAAGACTGCTCCCTCCTCTTCTCCAGGTAAGCACAGGGAGCAGTCTTCCTCTTCCTCCGTGCATTCGTCCACCCAGCCTTCCCTGACTCACTGATCCCACAAATTCTTAACTGGGTCGACCCAGGAAGGGCAGTCTCCTTTTGGCAGACCTAAGGACTCCAGCCATAAGCCCTGCGGGTTGTGAGACTCACAAATGACCGGGTGACTCCGACAAGTGACTGGGGGCCGTTTGCCATCGGACGCCTCCTCCGGCCAAGGAACGCCCGCCATCAGCCGACAAGTTCCCCTAGAGCCGGTCGCCCTCTCCTGTGGCACTAGGCCTAGATGCCAGACCGGAGGTCGTCGCCGGATGACATACGGACGCCTGACACACCTTGTGGAATTTGTCTCCTGAGGGTCCCCCTCGCACTCCGGACGTTGAGCAGCAGCCGGACATGGCCAAAGGGGATTCCCCTGACAAGACGCCCGGTCTCATGAATCTGACGCCTGCCCCGCCTGTCGTTCCTTTGGTAGATAGTGAATCACTTTTTTCGACCTGGTGGAATACAGTCAAAGGGGACATGCTATACAGCCCCCCGACCCTCCTCCTAGAGAGGCCTCCAATGGGACCCGCTCCACCTCCTGAGTAATACCACACCCACCAGATCCAAAAGGCAAACGAAGGAGAAGGTACTTGTCCCCGGTCCCCTCCACCAGTGGGCGTCAAACCTCCTCGGATGATGTTGCTGCGAGTCCTTTTCCTCAGATGAGGAATGGTTTCTTCCCTCATCTCCAGGCCTCGCCCTGGTCTCCCCCCAAGACCCCTCATTCCTGGACATTATGCGCCATATACAGTCCATTTATGAATGGTATATTGAAGAGCTGGACCCAGAACGAAAGCGGCTAGCCATGTTTCTGGGGTCCAAAGAACCCAAACCTCTAGTTATCCCACCAGTGGGGGAGCCCTTCCAGGACGTCACCAGGCTTACGTAGCAGAAACCATTGACCACCTTGGCTGTGCCTAGAAAGGCAGACTGACTCAGTTAAGCCCCCCAAAGAGGAACCTTTCTTGAGGGAGCAACCTAAGGCAGACTCTTTGGTGCTGACAGCTGCTCATGCCCATGTCAGTCAGCCCAAGTACCTGAGCGTTCAGCCCCCTGATCTGGAGTCCAAAAAGTTGGATCATTGGGGCAGAAAGGTATATTAATCAGCCACCGGATCTATCAGTTTGTTGAACTTTATGGCCCACATGGTCAAGTGTCATAAGTGTTTGTGGGAAAAGACCATGGAGCTGGTTAAAACTCTGCCTGACTGACATTAAGAATGAAATCCTACCTTGCATTCAGTGCGGAATGGAAGTGGACAAGCACGTTCTCCGTTGTTCTTATGACTCTGACATGGCTTCCCATGCAGCCGCAACTGGAATCTGTCTAAAGAGGCACTTCTGGCTTAGGGTGTCTGGTTTTCGCCCTGACCTTCAGGACTCCATACTGGATGCTCCCTTCCAGGGCCCAGTATTGTTTGGCCAGGAGGTAGTCACTCGTCAAATGCCTGTAAGGTTCAGGCAAGGCTGTCGCAGATGTTCATAGGATGTATAAGTCGGAGCGTCAGGGTCCCAGTCATCCCTCTCGTAGACGTCAGGGACAACAGGGTAGCAAGCAACCCCAAGGAAAGGGGTTCAAGAGGCACAGCCACCCTGTCCCTCAAGGTGCCCAGGGCCCCAAGCAAACCCAAAGTTCAGGCACCAGGCCCAAACCCTCCCTCTACAGCCTGACTCACTGCAGCCCCCCTCCTCATCCTCTGGTCATGCAGAATGAGACAGTAGGAGGGAGGTTTTCCCTTTACCTTGCAGAATCGTCCAGTATCACCTCAGATCAATTGGTGCTAGACCCCATTCAGAGGGGTTACTCTCTCCAGTTTCTTAGCATCCCCTGAGACAGTCCCCCAACATTGTTCACCCAACCATACCCGGCTTCTGGCGGACGATACACAGTTCCTCCTTCAGAAGAAGGTTATTCAGCCGGTGCCCTTGTGGAACACAGGCTTCTACTTGTTTATTTCCTGGTTCCCAAGAAAACTGGAGATGTTCGTCCCATACTGGATCTTGGCCAACTCAATCTTCCTGCAAGGCTTGTAGAGGCTTTACCAGCAGAACAAGAATTAGACGCCTGAAGGCCCTTAAAAGCCCATCTATTAGAACAGCAAATGGATGTCCTGCACAGCTTGGGGGACAAGGGCAAACCCCAGGACAAACCCCGTAAGCGCTCCCGGGACAAGGACCATAGCCGGTCCCATCATCAGTTCTGTCCCCCGTCTCCCGGAAAAGCCTCTTCTTCTTCTCTGGCTCGGGGGAACACTGCAGAGACGACTGCAAGAAACAGAGCCCTCCCGCAAAAAAAAGATGACGCCGGTCAAGGTGGGAACGTCGAGAGAAGCCGGTGAATTCTAAGGTGGTGGTGCTCCGTGTGACTCCCAAGGCTGTTTGGCACAAGCTTTGGCCCTGCCCGAGAAGGCCTCGGCTTCGCCCAGTTTGGGCAAGCCGCTAGGTGACAACACCCCGGCACCGCCTCCGGCTGCGGTACAGACTCCAGTGGAGGGTCCTCCGGTGGAAGACACCCCAGCAGAAGGGGCACCCACTAAGGTTCTGGCAACCCCCAGGCCTTCCACTCCGTATTCCTTCATTTACCACAAACATAGAAAGTCCAGCACTCCAGAGGTGTAATGAATCCTTAATTTAAACTTCAGACCACAGCGTTGGATTCAAATAAAAATTGCTCTAATAAGTAGTTTGGTATATATTTAAGCATTAATATTTTTCTTCGTTTTTTTGTATTTTATGTTATGTAAATAATTGCATTTAGTATTTGAGTTAACTGTCAGTCAATAGAGTATTTGTTAAACTGCAGCATATAGCTTTAAACCAAAATGGAAAGATGTGTATTTGTTAGTAAGATAATTAATATATATTGTTAATTGTTAGCAGTAAAAATTGATTGTGGTTATCCTAGCAGACAGCCTCCTGATGAAGCTGATTTGAGTGAAGCACCCAGGCTGCTAGGCACTGACTTCCAGTGTATGTACCTGACCTGGATGTCTGTAAGCAACTAAAGCAGTTTTTATTTGAGTGTAACGCTGTGGTATGAAGTTTAATTTAAGAATTCATTACACCTCTGGAGTGCTGGATTTTCTATGTTTGTGGTAAACGGGGGTGCCGTGCCTTGTTCTTCGCACCTCATTAACTGTGAGCGCTGTGGAACCACATTCTTGTTTTTACTCTATCGAGGATTCCCCTACTCCTGCCATACCAGACCCTCCGGCTTCTCCGGGTCCCTTCCTGGGAACAGCAGCTGCTGCTCTCAACAAAGAGGAGCTGCAAGAACTCTTCTCTTTTTGGTGGAGTCGGGTGAAAAGAGGAGACTTCACCGAAGCCAGACCAGACCCCGGTTCCCGGCTGGCTGGACAACCATGAGCCTGAGGGCCTTCCCGCTCCTTCTCCGAACACCCCTGAGCAGCCACTGCCTCACCCGCCCTAGAAGACTCTTTCCCAGTCTGAGAACTGTCGTCGGCACCCTTCTCGATCGGGCAGCCGTAATCAGTCCTGGTTTCCGCCCAAGAGCCAATCCTGCTCTCCCAGGTGGGTCCGCTCATGACGCCGGTTCTCAGGCTGGCGTCTGTTGCTTCGTTGTCGGTCCCATAGCCACCGACGCGCGAGTGGAGGGAGTCCTAGACACAGCTCAGGCTACTCTAGGCCTAGTAGCAGGTAGTCTTCTGCTTCCGCCTCACCCCCTTGGGGGTTACCACGTGGGAAAAGGACCAACCCCGTCACCTCCTGACGATCAGACTTATGGATGTCCTGAGGCACATCCAGGCCTCCAGTGAGTGGGAGACGGAGGACCTGGATCTGGAATGCCATCGACTGGCACGTTACCTGGGTCAGAAGGAGGAAAAGCCTCTGCTGGTGCCTCCTTTAGTGGACACCTTCCAAGACCTTACCAGGATAACTTGGAAGCATCCAGCATCAGTCCCAGCCATTCCAAAGAAGTCAGACAGACTGTATAGAGCCCAAGGGATGAGCCTTTCATGGCAGAACACCCTCAGGCGAATTCATCGGTCATTACAGCTGCTCACAAGTCAAAGCAGCCTAAGCATCTCGGCTCTCAGCCTTCTGACCCAGAATCCTACTACTTGGACCAGGTGGGCAAGAAAGTCTATTCTGCCTCCACCTGCTCCATTAGATCCCTTAACTTCCTTACGCATATATTCCAGTACCAAAATGCGCTGTGGGGGAGAGGACAGGAGCTAGCTAATGTCTTGCCAGACTCCAGGCAAAAAAACAGAGCTTTTGGACAAATTGAAATCCGGCTGTGACGTAGGCATGCCTGTCCTCCGTGCCTCTTACGACACTGCAGATACGGCAGCCAGAGCAGCAGCGTCGAGTGTCTGCCTCCAGTGCCATGCCTGGTTGAGAGTCGCAGGTTTTCACCAGGATTTGCAGTCTGGAATCCAGGACCTCCTGTTCCAGGGTTCCATCCTTTTTGGGCAGGAGACAGTCTCTTGTCTTAAGGAGTCTGGCAAATCTATCTGGTCTGTCAGGGAGATGTACAGAGGGGACCAGAAATGCACAAAACTCCTGCCTTTTCGTAAGCCCTGAGGTGCTCAAGCCCATGGAAACCAACAGGGCCAGAGAGGTGGATTCAAAAGGAAAGCTGGCAACAAGCAACCTGAAGGTGCTCCTTTTCGAGGCCCCAAGTCCTGCCAAGCGCCTCTGCTCACTCCTGGCTCCGCCCAACGACCCCCCCGAGGTACCAGGGAAGGCAGTAGGGGGTTGCTTTTGGAACTCTAGTACAGCAGACCAGTGGGTCCTAGATATTGTAAGGAGGGGTCATATGCTGGAGTTCACTGAAATCCCCCAAGACACTCCACCAAGATCCTCGAGATATTCTCCTTCTCACATACCCCATATAGAAGGAGATATTCAGGCCCTCTTGCGAAAAAGGACGATAGAACTAGTTCCTCTGCAGCAGTGGGGAAAGGGATATTACTCCCACTTTTTTCCTAATTCCAGAAAAGACGAAAGATCTTCGGCCCATCCTGGACCTCTGCTCCTTAAACAACTTTATTTGCTCATTTTGTGTACACTGCTTATCTGGTAATTTTGCTGTAATTGTATATGTCCTACTTGTCCAGGAACATCTTGCAAATGAGCTTGCTCAAGGATGATTTTGCCTGATTAAATAGTTTGATATAGAGCACCGAAGGTTCAGGATGGTGACCCTTCCAGGTCTTATTACTCTGCTGCACCAGGGAGACTGGCTCTGCTCCCTAGACATGCAAGATGCATACATACACATCTGAGTCTTTCCCCCCTCACAGGAAGTACCCGAGGTTTCACTTCCAGGGGGCGCATTATCAGTTTTGGGTTCTTCCGTTCGGCCTCTCCTCCGCTCCTTGAGTCTTCACAAAATGTTTGGCAGTGGTAGCTGTGGCTCTAAGGCCCCGGGGCATTATGTCTTCCCTTACCTCGATGATTGGTTGCTTGTGGCCCCCTCAAGGAAGCGCCTCCTTCAGGCTCTGAGACACCTATACTCTGTTCCGAGAAGTGGGGATCACCCTGAACCTTACAAAGTAGTCCCCAGAGCTCAGCCAGACTAGTCTTCATAGGGGCGTTCCTGGATTCAGTCCAGGACATGGCTTTTGTACCTCCAGAGATGGGCGATCGCCTGCGGGAGACAGCCGGATTGGTCCTAGTAATTCCTTGGGTCCAGGCCAGGACCTTCCTCAGACTTCTGGGGCACATGGCGGCGGCCATCCCTGTCACTGCTTTGGCCTGCCTCCACATTACATTTCTACAGTGGATGCTCTGGGTGCAGTGGGATCCATGCCCAGGCAAACTAGACCACATGGTTAGAGTCGCCGAACCGATCAAGAGGACCCTATTTTGGTGGCTGGACCATCTCAGTCTAGAGAAAGGGGTCCCTTTCCGTCAGGAGCCCCCAAAATCAGGCCCTATTGACGGATGCATCAGATTTGGGATGGGGGGCACGCCAAACACAAGTGGTCTGGACCCCTGAGGAGCACGACCTCCACATCAATGTCGTGGAGATGAGAGCGGTCCTCAATGCACTGCATGCCTTCCAAGAGGACCTTGTTCCAGGCCGTCTCCTAGTTAAGACGGACAACATGGTGGTCGTCTTCTACATCAAAAAGCAAGGGAGAATGCACTCCTACCCCCTTATGCAGGGAGCGATGAGTCTGGTACTGGGCACTGGAGCGTCACATCTCTGTCCGTTGTGCATGTTCTAGGCATCCAAAACGACTTGGCAGACAGCCTAAGCAGGTCTCAGTCTAAGGCGCATGAGTGGGAGTTGCTACAATCAATAGCGGACCAGCTCTTCGACACATGGGGTTGTACAGAGCTGAACCTTTTGCGCCTCACACAATGCCTAAACCGTTAACTTCTCTGCTCATGAGAGCTTCCCGCGCCTGGTGCTTTCTGGCCAGACACTGCTTGTCCCTTTGTGCAGGGAGGTATCTTTACGCCTTCCCTCCCATGCAGAGTGTGCTGTTGAAGATACCAGCCGAGGGGGCTTGGATGATTCTAATCACCCCATTGTGGCCTTGGCAGATTTGCTTCCCACTACTTCAGCGGTTGTACTCTGAACCTCCAATTCTGCTGCCAGTATGCTCGCAGTTGCTGTCCCAAGATTTGGGCACCCTGGCCATCTAGATATCAGGTTTTTGCACCTTCATGCTTGTCTCCTGCAGACGTAGCAAAATCCAGGTATGGTGTCTCCCAAGAGGTGGCGGACGTACTCATCTCGGCGAGGAAGTCCTCTACTCGCTCCCCTTGTGCTATGAAGTGGAAGCGTTTCTGCTTATGGGTGTTGTCTCACCGTCTGGACCCCCTTACCTACCCAGTGAACTCAGTATTGGAGTATTTCCTTTCCTTATACCAACAAGGCTTGAGCTACTCTTCGATAAAGGTGCACATGTGAGCCATTTCTGCATATCGTGGTCTTTTGGGGATAGAACCTTGGCCCAACTGGCCGTGGCCCGCACCTTCTTATTGGGTATATGAGACCTCCTGTTAGGGATCCTGTCCCTCCTTGGGGCCTCCTGTTTGTGTTGGAGAAGATCGCCCCCAAAAAAAAAAACCAGCGGCAGATTGTGAGGTGCGTACCTTTCCTGGAAGATTTATTTCTTAGTTGCTGTTACCTCAGCTAGAAGAGTTTCTGAGCTTCAGGCTCTGATGTGTAAAGAGCCTTATTCGTTTTTTTGCAGGGAAAGGGTTTCCCTTGGAACAAATCCTAAGTTCCTTCCTAAAGTGGTCTCTGAGTTGACCCTCAACCAGTTGGTTGACCTTCCAGTTTATTTTTCTTCTAATAGGGGAGAAGCTCTCCTACACACTCTGGACGTTCACAGGTCGTGACTACCTCAGGCGCACAGCTACACGCCGTAAATCGGAGCAATTGTTTGTGGCCTTGCGCCACAACACTTGGGCAAACCGGTGTCTAAACTGACTATTTCTAAGTGGCTTGTTCACTGTATTGTGTTTTTGTTATGAGAAGCACAACAGACCCCTTCTGGGCCTGGTTAGGTGTCACTCCACTAGGGAAGTTTCGGCTTCTTTTGCCGCCTTAAAGAATGTCTCCATAAGAAACACCTGTGCGGCAGCCACCTGGAATTTTGTGCACACTTTTGTGAAGCACTACAGCCTGGACATTGCATCCAGACGCGGTGCCGGTTTCGGCTTGGCAGCCCTTCAGGGACGTCTGTCCTGAATTGCTTTATTCCATCCTTCCTTCTCCTGGGGTAAGGCACCTCCTTGGCGCGGGGCTGCTTGGGATTCAGTCCTAATGGTTATAGCCTGCTACAAGAGCTCCCTCTCGAAGGAAGATAGTACATTTACATAAGAATTACCGTAACAGTAGATCTTCGAGAACAGCTCTTGCAGCAGGCGCTGCTTTCCCGCCCTCCACCTCCTGGATGAGGTGCTCAGCACACCGACAGGCTTTGCTTCTTTCGCTCGCTGGGGTCCGTTCGTGGGTCTTGGCGGGGAACTGAGGTGGCGCAGGGGGCTGTCCCCCCCTTATGTAGCGTGGCTGGGGTGGAGCTGTCTGGGGCGGTCCCTGCTGGGTACTGCTAGCTAAGACTTTTACGGTGTCCTAAGGCCTGCGGCATTAGTCCTAACGGTTATAGCCTACTGCAAGAGCTTCTCTCTCTTGCAGCAGGTTACACCATTAGGACTGAAGCCGGCAGGCGCCAGGACCCCATGGAAATTGTCTAGCTAGCAGTCTTCAGCAGGGACGGCCTCCGTCTGTCCCGCTCCCGTCTGGCGTAGTACTTAAGAAGGTGGTCCCCCCATAATCCTCAGTTATTTTCCCGCCGTCGACTCGCCAGTATTGGCCTCTCTGTCTCCTTTCTAGCTTGCGACGACTACAGAACTATGACTAATTTCGTCTTTTTTTGGCTCTGATCAACTGATGTCCTCTCCAACTCCCATCTTTAGAGGATCACCACTCAAAGTGCGCCTGCGGCAAACAGATCCCCTTCAAGGCTCCCCATTTGTCCTGTGTGCGCTGCCTAGGCCTGGACCACGACACCAAGGCCTGCCCCTTTTGCCAGGGTTTTAACAGTTGCACCAGGATCTGCTGTCAGAAGGCACTTCAAGCATTTCTTCTCGAAGAGAAGCTGAAAGGCATGGACCAGGAACCTTCAAGCAAATCCCATAAACAGCGGGACAAGCACTGGGAAAAGGCGAGGTCCAGGTCTCCTGCACGGGCCTCGGACTCCTGAAGCTCCGGCTCTAAATCGGACCGCTTTCCCTCCAGGGCTCGGTCGCAACCTTCCCTGGTCCAGGTCAGGTCCTCTAGCGGTTCTTCTTCACTCTAGCCTCTGAAGACTTCGAGGCCCTCGGCCTCCTCAATACCTTCCAAGGCCTCTTCGAAGTCGGGTGAGCGCCACAAATCTTCCTCCCGTCGCCAGGATACTGACTCCAGGTCAGTCTCCCAGCCACCCCGAGGTCTGGATCCGGCACCCCACAAGACTAAGGACTTGACGTCCCTCAAACGGATGTCTGACCTGACGTCTGCCCACCACCCGACGTCTGCCAAGCATCTTCGGCTCTCACAGGAGCAGATGACACCTAGACACCCGTCGCCGGCCAGGCGTTCGCCTCCGAAGACAGCTACCCGGGAGCGGAAGACCGCACCCCGGTCACCGGTGGACGCCGGTCAGAGGGACTCTACAGAGGAGGACGCCACACAGCCTGAAGACCAGGCGGGTGACGTCGAGGATGCCGGGCTCCCAAGGGAACCCTCCCTGGAGCGGGAGACCCCTGGGGACCCGACGGCGGCGCCAGGCCCGTCATCCGGTATGAACCTTGTGAAGGTAAAGGAGCTCTTTACCTTTTGGTGGGACACCATCAAGAAGGATGTAGTCCCCGCATGTCCTCCTCCTACTACACCTGCTACTCCTCCTCCTCCTACTCCTTCACCGCCTATGCCCCCTCCTCCACCTAAGGGGCCCGTAGGACGACCTCCATCCCCCAAGGAGCAAACACCACCTCCTAGGGGTAGATCTTCCGACAGAAGGCATCTCTCCAGATCCCCCTCAGGGTCACCCAGCCCCAAAAGGCCCAGACGACACCGGTACACTCCGGAGGATTCCAGAATGGATACGTCTGAGTATTCCAGATCACCTTCTCTCAGCATGCCTTCTCCTGACCCACACGACCTACCCAGGTCACCTCCGGATGATCCCTCCTTCGCTGAGATCATGAGGCCCATCCAGGAGAACATGGGGTGGGATGCTGAGGAGCTTGACCCCGAGCGACAACTCCTTGCCTGCTACCTTCGGTAAAACGACACGAAGCCTGTGGTAGTGCCGCCCTTGGTAGATACGAACATACGAAATTTGCCAGCAGATAAAGGCCTAGAGGTCTATCAAGTCTGCTTGAATGTGCAGCTAGCACCCCTTATTCTGCAGCTGCCCCTCCCTTCCACCTTTCCCCTTCATTAACCCTCCCCCTTGTCCTGTCCCATCCTCGTTTGAAGCAGTCCACTGTTCTACTGCATACCACTTCAGCAGGTAACGATTCCACCCAGCTACCACCCCTCTCTGTAAAAAGTGTCTCTCATCTCCTCCTGAACCTTCCTCGCCTCCAGTCTCATATCATGGCCCCTGGTGGCCCTCCCTCCCTTACTTTGAACAGCCCCTCTGTACCCATCTTGTTTATTCCTTTCATGTATTTAAAGGTTTCAATCATGTCACCCTTGTCTCTCCTCTCCTCCAGTGAGTACATGTTCAACTCCTTCAACCTCCCCTCGTATGATAAGTCCCCCAGCCCCTTGATCATCTTTGTCGCCCTGCACTGCACCCCCTCCAGTAACTTAATGTCCCTCTTCAGATACGGACGCCAGTACTGCACGCAGTACTCCAGGTGTGGTCTAACTAATGACCTATATGGTGGCAGAATCACCTCCTCCCTCCTCGAGGATATACCTCTTGCAGTACAACCCAGCATTTTGTTGGCCTTTGCAGCTGCCTTCCTAAATTGTGCCGAGCTGTTCATTGACCCTGTAATGAGCACACCCAGATCCTTCTCCTCCTCTGTCTGGGCTAGCTGCACTCCTCCTTGGGTTCTTCATCCCAAAATGCAGCACCTTGCACTTTTTGGCATTAAAGCCCAGTTGCCAGGTGTCTGACCAGGTTTCAAGCTTTGCCAGATCATCCTGCAACCCCTGCCATCCCCCTAGGTCATCCACCACCGCGCCTTCCTTGGTATCATCAGCAAACAGACTGATCTTGCTCTTGGTGTCCCATGATATGTTTGCAATGAATATCCCAAACACTGGTCCCAACACTGAGCCTTGTGGAACACCGCTCGTCACTGCCCTTGGGTGTGAGAGCTCCCCACCCACCACCACCCTCTGTTGCCTTCCCTGCAGCCAGTTTCCTACCCATCTCACCAGCTTTGCACCCGCCCCTCTGCCTACTAACTTCCTTCCCTGCCTTCCATGTGGCACTGAGTCGAATGCCTTACTGAAGTCCAGATACAGGACATTCACTGCATGGTCCCTGTCCAGTTGCCTAGTCATAGAACTCGACCAGGTTGGTTTAGCAGGATCTGCCACGTATGAAGCCATGCTGTCTGCTGTCCTGTAGTCCTTTGGCCTCTAGGAGGCCACCAGCCTCTCCTTCAGGATAGTCTCCATTAGCTTACCCACTCATTGATGTGAGGCTCACTGGTCTGTAGTTCCTGGTTCATCCTTGGGCCACTCTTGTGGAGGGGCAGCACATGAGCCATCCTCCAGTCCTGAGGTACACACCTGAATGTAGTGAGGCATTAAATAGGTCTGCCAAAGGTCCTGCAAGTACCTCTGCCAGCTCCTTCAGTACCCTGGGGTGGATGCCATCTGGGCCTGGCGCCTTGTCCACCCTCAGTGCCTTCAAACCCTCTCGAACTCTGCTTCCATGATTTCCATCTGTCACCACCCCCCTGCTTTCTGCCGCTTCGCACCTTGGTGTCACCCTTCTCTTTAGTAATACTGGAGCAGAAGTACTCATTTAGTCTCCGCCTTATCGCACTTGCTCTACCACCCAACCCTCCTTCCTAATCCTTACAGCTCCTTTTTCCCTGATGTACTTAAAGAAGTCCTTCCCCTTCTTAATGCCTTGTGCCAGCCTGAGTTCCGTAGATGCTTTGGCTCCCCTTACTGCCCTTGTCACCTCCTTCGATTCTGTCAAGTACTCCTCCCTGTCCTCCCCCCTCCCTGTTTCTTGTACTTCCTAAACGCAGCTGTTTTCCTCCTTACCTTTTCCATGACCTCCTTGCTCAACCAGATCGGTTTCTTAGCCCTAGCCTTCTTGCTCTGGGCTTTGCAGCAGGTTTTGGTTGCCTCCACTATCCCCAGCTTTATGAGCTCCCGCCTCTGGTTAGTGTCCATACTAGATTGAATTCTGGCCAGGTACCTTTTACCACTTCCCCATCCTCACAAAGTCTGCCCTCCTGAAGTCTAGCACTATTGTGCCAGATTCCACTCCTTCCTTGCCCATATCCAGTGTGAGCCATACTGAGCGGTGGTCACTCCCTGACAGCGGTTCCTCCACTGTAAGTTCTCTCACAAAGTCCCCATTTGCCAGCACAAGGTCAAGGGTATTTCCAACCTGGTTGGTTCACTGACCATTTGCAGCAGGAAGCTGTCCTGAAGGCATCCAGCAGTACCTGCTCCCTTCTGTTCCTGGTTGTTGGGGTGCTCCAGTCCACTCCTGGCATGTTGAAGTCCCCACAATCACCACACTACCCTTCTCGCAGGTCCTCCTGATCTGTCCCGCTAGTTCCTCGCTTAGCTCCTCCGCCTGAGATGGTGGCCTGTACACCACTCCCATTCTAAGAACTTATTCTTGAATCCTGGATTTGCATCCAAAGTGACTCTGTACTACCTCCCTTTCTCCCTTACACACTTCAGTCCTTCCTTCACATATAGTGCCACCCTCCTTTCCCAAGCGCCTGTCCCTATTAAATAATCTGTACCCTGGTACAGACAGGTCCCAGTCATTGTATTGGTGGCCCATGCTCCGTGGATGACTGCAGTGTCCACCTCTCCTCTGCTATGAGAACCTGTAACTCTGGCAGTTTCTCTCCCAAGGCTCCTAGCATTAAGGGCAACCACCTTCCACCCTTTTCCTCCCATCCTGCCCTCCTTTCCTAGCATCACCAACAGTACTTACCATTTGTCCTTTGTCACTGTTATGGGGGTAAGCTCATATGGTTTCCCAACCTGTGGTCTCTGCATATCTCTTCCCAACTGCCACCCCCACCCTAGTTTAAATTCCCAACTCTCTATGTACTCCTCCATCCTCTGTTTCAACACTTCTTTCCCTCCTCACTCAAGTGTAGTTTGTCCTTGGCATAGAGACTACTGTCCTCCCAGGTCCCTCCCCACCCCCCAACAGCCCATACCCTTCAGCACAACACCAGGTTCTTAGCCATCCGTTAAATTCCTCTATTCTCAGCTTCCTTGTTGTGCTTGCCTTTGGCACCATAAGTATCTCTGAAAAAGGTACTGATCTTCCTGCCCCTCACATAATTGTGCTAGTTCCTCAGATCTCCTCTGACTGTATCTACTGTCTTGTCAGCCAGGTCGCTTTGTCCCAAGATGTATAATTAAATGAGGCTTGTCCCTACCCCTTCTAGCAATATTTCAGAACAGACTGTCCCACCCTTCCGCTGTCATTCCTGGCATGGCCTCCAC
Source organism: Neoceratodus forsteri (assembly GCA_016271365.2). Classification (NCBI taxonomy): domain Eukaryota; kingdom Metazoa; phylum Chordata; order Ceratodontiformes; family Ceratodontidae; genus Neoceratodus; species Neoceratodus forsteri. The sequence continues at coordinate 15,962,067 of CM057456.1, forward strand.
CCAAATGCGACTGTGCTCTCCCCTTGCTACCCCACCTAACTCCTCTTAGTATCGAGTCCCCAGCACTAAGATTCCACCCTCTTACTCCCTGCTTGCTTCCATTCATCTCCTCTCTCATTTCCAGCTCCTCTTCTCCTCCTGCACATTATTTCCCTTTACCCCTGTTGCAATCCTCCCAGCAGAACTTCCCCGCCTCCAGTTTGGTCCAGGCATTTATCAATTACTCTCTTAATTTCATCATTTCCCTCCTCCACCTTCTTCCTCTCTAGCAGTGCACAACTATTTCTCTGAAGGCCCTTCACAAATGCCCGCCCTCTCTCTTCATAGTAACCTTGTTCTTCTTTCCACTCCATGACTTTTGCCACCCTTCACCTCCCTCACAAGTCCCTATCTCCTCCTTCCATTTGTCTTGTCTCCTGACCTGGTTTCCTGGCAATTGTTCTTCCTGGCCTGGGCCCCTTTGTCTCTGCTTCCCTCTTCTGACCCTCTCACCACTGTTGGCTTAAATCGCCTCCCTCATCTCCTTCTTGCTCTCTCCAGTATTGGGCTAAACCACCCCCAATCTGCCTTGCCTGTCTTAGTTCCTCCTGCAGACCCTCAATCTCCTTTCTAAGTTTTTCTATGTGGTTGTACACTAAACATCCTCCCACACCCAGGCAATTTTAGAAAGATTGGTAGCACCGCAGTTGTTATAGCCACCATCCTACCCATTGCTGTCGTGCCCACCAGCGACCCCCCACCCTTCCAGATGCAGGATACCAAACACTCCCCAAGTCTCCCTCTCCTCCTATCAGTGCAAAACATTTTCTTTATTTCCCTTACCTCTTTTGTTGCACACGTTTAGATATATTGAGAAACTGCTTTTTATATTCCTATCCTTCTTATCCATACTGAAAAACAGACTTTGTAGCCATTGCACAACCTTCTTCAAACTCCTACTCCTCCTTTCCCCAATGCAATATCAATGCGAAGAAGTAACAATGAAAGCTCCTAGATTTGTATTTACTTCCCTTCCACTGAGATAGCAGTCACCTCTTTACTTGCTGCTGTTCCTTTCCTGGATGTCTGCTTTTGCTATGACAGGTGCATATCCTTTGCCTGTTTGAGGAAGTGATGTCAGTACTCCTGGTATAAAGGAAATAATGGACTAAGGGTGGGACCAGCCCAAGTCTTCCAGAAACGATCAGGTAGCTGAGGCCTCTGGTCAGACCATTAGCACCCTTCCCCCACTCTGCACTCAAACTTTGCAGCTAGTGAAGCCAGCAACAGTGAATCACAATTCTACTCAAAGCCTCCAAAGTAAGTTTGCTACCCAAAGAAATAGGACTCCAATTCAATCAGCTTCACCAACAACACATCAAAATAGGCTTGGAATTAGAAGATATATGTCTCCAATTCAAAGAAACAGACCCAGTTAAATCACACCAATTATGTTTTAAAACAGAAGAAATAGGTCTCTTCAAATGCAGCCTGCCACACAGTGAATCAAACAAATGAGCCCACTTATAGCTACCAAAACAGATTTCAAAATTCCAACAGCCCCAAACAATACCCTGTTAGCACCTTAGTAGTAAGAAAGAAAAGAAATAACCTTCTACCGAGTAGAATCCACAAGAAACAATGTAAAACAACAAGAAGCTACTGTACTGTAGATCTGATCTTGTCCCCCTTCTAGTTCCTTCTGAGAAGCCAAAGCACTGAGTTCCAAACTCTGATTTCCCTTATGCTGCTTTCAAAATCAGACAGTTCCAAACTTCACGGACGCCACCAGGATCATGGAAACGTCTGCATTCTACTCCCGCTGTGTCAAGAAGGCTGACTGTCTCATACAAGGCCCCTAGGGAGGACCAGTATTTGGCGAACCACTCTCTGGCTGATTCCTTGGTCATCACTGCTTCACATGACCGGTCTCGGAGACCTCGGCATATGAGCACCTAGCCACCGGACCAGGAATCCAAGCAGTTGGATGCCCTGGAAGGTGCACGTACGCAGCTGCTGCTTGCGCCATCAGGTCACTGAACTATCTGACCGATATGGTTCAGTTCCAGAATGCCCTGTGGGAACAGGGTCAGGATCTGATTGAGAAGCTGCCCGATGGCGACCAGAAAGCGGAATTCTTAAACCTCCTCCGCACGGGTTCAGATGTGGGGACGCAAGTGATCAGAGCCACATATGATTCTGGGACTCTTCAGCCAGAGCTGTAGCATCAGGCGTTTGTCTCCGTAGACACTCTTGGCTCCGTGTCTCCGGATTTACCCCGGACATCAAGAAAAACATTCTAGACGTCCCATATAATTGCAAGATCCTGTTTGGCGAAGCATCTGAGAGAGTGATCACCAAACTCCAGGACACAGGGAAGGCAGTCCGATCTGTGCAAGCTATGTATGGGTCTAGGCCTAGTTCCTTTCATAGGAACCAGAGCCGTTTTCTCAGCCTGCTACAAAGACAACAGCAACGTTCCGGCCAGCAGTAGAGGGGCACTTTCTCTCGCAAGGCCTAGGCCAAGGTGTCCCCAGGCAGAGGCCAACGATTCTGTCGGCCCAGCCTGCAGGGACAAACGCTGCCATAGCATGACTCCTTCCCGACCCTCCTCAGGATCAACGGAAAAAGAAAGTCGGGGGTCGCATCGCACGCCACTTTCCAGGGTGGCAGTCTATCACCACCGACAGGTGGGTCCTACAGCTGGTCAAAAATGGCCATTACATAGTTTGTAGGCAGCTCACCTAAAAGACCTCCAGCAAGTGCTCACGCTTCTGGAAAAGGAAGCCATGGAGCGCGCGTACCAGGGAACCAGAGAAGACTAGGATACTATTCTCACTTCTTCCTGGTTCCAAAGAAAACAGGGCACCTCCGTCCAATACTGGACCTCAGCGACCTCAACCCTTCGGTCGCTTACAAGCGCTTCCGCATGGTGACTCTCCTGGGCCTAATTCCCATGCTGAAGCAAGGCGCCTTTCTGGCGTCCCTGGACATGCAAGATGCCTACCTGCACATTCCCGTTGCTCAGGCGCACCGGAGGTTCCTGCGCTCCGAGTTCCAGGGCCGCCATTATCAGTTCCGAGCTCTTCCCTTCGGGCTGTCATCGGCACCTCAGGTGTTCATGAAGTGCATGATGGTCGTAGCTGCATCTCTGTGGAGACAGGGCCACTATGTGTTCCCATACCTACACGATTGGCTTCTCATGGTGCCCTTCCGGGAGGCCTTGATGGCTGTCATCCACTGTACCCAGTCTCTGTTCGAGACTCTGGGCATTCTCATCAATTACAAGAAGTCACGCCTGGTTCCGTCCCAGAAGCTGCAGTTTATCGGAGCAGTTCTGGACACCGTCGGAGGGAAAGCTTTCCTTCCCATGGACAGAGCGGAACACGTCAGATCCCTCATCAGGGAGTTGTTGACGAAGACCGTTCCAGCCAGACTTGTCCTTTGCCTGCTCGGACACATGGCTGCAGCCATTGCTACAGTCCTGCTAGCCCATCTCCACATGCAGGTAACCCAGTGGATGTTACGGGTACAATGGGACCAAAGGTAAGACCATCTGCAGCATCCAATCCGAATCATGCAGACTGTAATTCGAGATTGGCAGTGGTGGCTACATCCAGGGAACCTCTTGGCGGGAGTCCCCTTCACAGCGCCGTCCCCTGAATGTGACACTCTCCACAGATGCCTCAGGGCTGCGGTGGGGAGCACATCTCGATGGTGTTCTTTCTCAGGGCCTGTAGACAGCCCAGGAGTCTCATCTCCACATAAACATCCTAGAAATGAGGGCAGTCCTTTACGCTCTGCAGGCCTTCCAGTAGGAAATTCCACCGGGTACACTTCTGTTACAGACACTTCCGCGGTGATGCATTACCTCAACAAACAAGGAGGCACCCACTCCTACCCGCTTTGCAGGGAGGCCATGAGAGTGTGGGACTGGGTCTTGCAACACGGCGCAAACCTTATTGAAGTTCATGTTCCTGGAGTGGACAGCATCATCGCAGACAGCCTGAGCCACTCTCAGACCAGAGTCCACGAATGGGAGCTACTGCAGGAGGTGGCAGAGGATCTGTTTCACAGATGGTGTACTCCAGAATTGGACCTTTTCGCGTCCCCATCCAACGCAAACTGCGCAATTTTTGCTCGCTAGATCCAGGGCCTGGTGTTCTCTGGCGAGGCGCATTGTCCCCTCTCCTGGGTGGGCTGATTGCTCTGCCTTTCCTCCTCTCCCGTTGATCCAGAGAGGTCTTTTAAAACTTGGCAGGGAGGAAGCGATGCTCATCCTGATCGCACCCTTCTGGCCCAGACAGATCTGGTTCCCTCTCTTGCACCAGCTATCCCGGGAACCTCCAGTACCTTTGCCAATCAGCTCCCATCTACTGTCTCAGGAGGCGGGTTCTTTAGTCCATCCGGACCTACGTTCACTGAAACTGCACACTTGGCTCCTAGAGACATAGCCATGATGCAATACAGGGTCTCGCAAGAAGTGGCAGATGTACTTTCTGCCGCCAGAAAACCGGCTACCCACGCAACCTTTGTCATGAAATGGCGTAGGTTCTGCTTGTGGGCTTAAGCACGCGGCCTTTGGACTGTCCAGGAAAGCTGGTAGTGGACTACCTGCTTTCCCTTTTCCACTCCGGCCTGGCTTACTCCTCAATTAAAGTGCACCTTTTTGCCATTTCAGCCTACAATGCCCCCATAGGCCATCGGACTGTGGCCCAGCTGGACACTACTCGTGCCTTTTGAGGGCGCCTCCATCTTGGGCCTCCAGTTAAGGATCCAATCCTCCATGGGATTTACCTTTGTCCTGAGCAGCTCATGCTGCCCCTTTTGAACACAGCCTGATTGCAGCCACGCTTTCTCTGGAAAACGTTATTTTTAATTGTAGTTACTTCGGCCAGAAGAATTTCGGAAATGCACGCTCTTATGTTCAAAGATCCTTATTTGGTTTTCCACCAGGACAGGTTATCCCTAAGGACAAACCCCAGATTTTTGCACAGGGTGGTCTCTGCTCTCACCCTTAATCAGGACATCGATCTACCAGTGTATTTTCCAAAGTACTCTAATCGAGGAGAAGCCTTCCTGCACACTTTAGACGTGCACAGGTGCCTCAGATACTACCTGAGCAGAACCAAACAGCACCGAATGTCGGACCAACTTTTCGTTTCCTTTGCCCACAGGATGAAGGGAACTCCTGTCTCTAAGCAGTCACTATCCAGTGGGCTCATCCAGTTCATTACTTTCTGTTATGAGAAGCGCAATAAACCCTTACCGGGCACAGTCAAGGGTCATTCCACTAGAGGGGTGGCTACTTCCTTTGCGGCGTTATAGAACGTCTCCACCTCAGCCATTTACACTGCAGCTACTTGGAGCTCTGTGCATACCTTTTATCAGGCATTACAGTCTGGACATTGCATCGCGGCGAAGAGCGGGGTTCGGTCTAGCTGTCCTTCAGGGACTTCTGTCCTAGGCTCGAGTTATCTTGAGGTCTCTACCTTTCCTCCTCCCGATGGTGCTTGATTACCATTACTGCTTGGAAATCAGTCCTAATGGTGTAACCTGCTGCAAGAGCTGTATCTCTAAGTACGATAGTACAGTTACGTAAGAACTTACTGTAACAGTAGATTTTCAAGAACAGCTCTTGCAGCAGGTACTTTCCCTCCCACCATCCCTGCTGGAGGTAGGTCGTAGTCAAGCACCCATCTCATTAGATGGGACATTCCTATTTCCTTGTTTTGCCATCTAATGGGGGATCTTCCATCTCCCCTTCTGATGTCATCCAGCGGCCAGGAGTCTCCGGCGGGAGAACTGATGATTATGGGGGGACCACCTCCTTAAGTACTGCGCCAGACGTCGGGGGTGGGACTGACGTCAGAGGCAGTCCCCGCTGAAGACTGCTAGCTAGAAAATTTCCGTGGGGTCCTGGCGCCTGCTGGCTTCAGTCCTAATGGTATAACCTGCTGCAAGAGCTGTTCTCGAAGATCTATTGTTACGGTAAGTTCTTATGTAACTGTACTTTACTAGGCCACATGGTGGCGGCCATAGCTGCGATCCCTTTCGCCAGACTGAACATGAGGATTCTGCAATGGCACCTTAGGGTTTAGTGGGACCAGGTGGTGGACGACTTGGATCAACAGATTTGGGTCTCGTCGGCGATCCGTCATTCTTTCCAGTGGTGGTGCTGCCTTTTGCATCTTGAGAGGAGTCTCCTTCCAGAGACCATGCCTGTCACAAGCTCTTACGACGGACGTCTCAAATTCAGGTGTGGGGGGGGTGGGCCCATCTAGGGAATCACAGGACCAGAGCAGCTGGGTCCTCCGCAGAGCTGTCTCTTCATATCAGCGTTCTCGAAATAAGGGCTGTTCTGTATGCCGTCTGGGCTTTTCAGGACCCAGGTATCCAGAGGTCCTCTCTTGATGCAGTCAGACAATACCCTGGTTGTCTTCTGCATCAACAAGCAAGGGGGTACTCTGTCATATCCCCTATGCTGGGAGGCCAAGAGAGTTTGGGACTGGGCAGTAGGGCACTATCTGGATCGCATCGCATGGCAGTGCACGTGCCCGGAAGTCAGAACGTTCTCGCCAGCAGTCTGTCACTCTTGGTCACTGAACCACAAGTGGGAGTTGCTCCAGGAAGTCTGACCTCTTCGGTCATTGGGGCTAACCAGAGTTGGATCTCTTTGCGTCCCCATGCAATACCAAACTGCCAAATTATTGCTCGCTAGGTCCAGGGCCTGGTGTTTTCTGGAGAGACTTACTATTCCTGTCCTGGACAGGGAGGTTTCTATATGCCTTCCCTCTGAGTCCTGCTGAAGTTACAGACTGAGGAGGCCAGAGTGATTCTGGTAGCTCCTTTTTGGCCTCAACAGATCTGGTATCTGCTACAGCAACTGGCCACGGAGCTCCCGTGCAGTTGCCCCTCTCCACTCACTTGCATTCTCAGGAGCAGGGGACGCTTGTCCATCCTGCTCTGCTGTCTCTTCCTTTGCACGCCTGGCTCCTGTAGTCCTAGCAGAAGAGAGGTTAGAAGTATCAAGCAGGGTGACTGAGGTCTTGGTAGCAGCAAGGAAACTATCTACAAGGGTAGCCTATGCCATGAAGTGGAAGTGTTTCTGCCTCTGAGCAACAGCATGTTCCCTAGATCCTCTGGATTGTCCGGTCAAGCTTGTGCTAGACTACCTTCTCCACCTTTTGGACCTGGGCTTGAGCTATTCGTTCATTAAGGTGCACTTGTGTGCTTTATCAGCCTATCCTGCACTGTTTGGGGAGAAGACTCTGGCACAGCTTAATGTGTGGAAGACCTTTCTGTGAGGTGTCTTGCATATCAGACCCCCGAAGAGGGACCCTGTTCCCCTTTGGAATCTCCTTTTTGTTCTCGAAGCTCACCCTGCCTTCCTTCAAACCAGCCGCGACTTGTGAGCTTCGCTTTCTTTCTTGGAAAGCGTTCTGTTTGGTTGCTATTGCTTCTGCTTAGAGGGTTTCTGAGCTTCTGTCCCTTGTGTGCAAGGAGCCTTATCTTGTATTTCATAGGGACAGGGTGGCCCTGTTTAGGAATCCCAAGTTTTTTCCGAAGGTGGTGGTGTCCGAATTGACGCTGAACCAGGACATCCAGTTTTCGGTTTACTTTCCAGAGTTCTCCAGTGAGGGGGAAGCATTGTTGCATACTCTGAATGTTCAGAGTTCTACGTTATTACCTTCACCGCACCAGTTCTTTCGGGAAGACTAACCAGTTCATCGTTTTTGTTCACAGGAAGACCAGGGGCTCCTGTCCCCAAGCAGATACTAACCTGGTGGTTAGTCCACTGCATTTCCTTTTGTTACCAACACAACGGTAAGTCCTTGTCGGGCTCGGTCAAGGGCCACTCCACCAGAGCGGTGATGCCTCTTTTGCCTCATTGAGGAATGTGTCCTCGGCAGATCTCTGTGCTGCCGCAACATGGAGCACAGCTCACACTTTCATTAGGCATTACAGCCTGGACATTGCCTCTAGGAGGAGAGCAGGTTTCGGACTAGCCGTTCTTCAGGTCTGCTTTCTTGAGGCTTCTCAGCTGTTTGTTCTCCCCACCCATCAGAAGTGGGCCCATCTTTGGGTACTGCTTGGGACTCTGTCCTATTGGCAATACCTGCTGCAAGAGCTCCCCCTTCAAGTTAGATAGGACAGTTACGCAAGAACTTGCTGTGACAGTAGATGTGTGAGAGGAGTTCTTGCAGCAAGTGGCTTTCCCACCCATGATCCCCCAGGAGTTAGTTGCCCTTCTTTAGGGTAGGTCCTGCTTGGTTCTCCATTTACTTCAGCCGGGTATCAGGCAGGAGAACTGGGATGGCGCCAGGGTCTGCCCCCTTTTATACCATGTTGGATATTGGGTGGAGCCAATGTCGGGGGTGGTCCCCTGCCTCAGACTGCCAGCTACAAGATTTTTCCATGGGGTCCAAACGCCTGGCGGCATTAGTCCTATTGGTAATACCTGCTGCAAGAGCTCCTCTTGAAGATCTACTGTTACAGTAAGTTTACGTAACTGTACTTTATTCCCCCCATGGTTGACACCTTTGAGGACGTTGCTCTGGCAACCTGGAGATGCCCTTACTTTTCTACAGCCGTCCGAAAGAAGGTGGACCATTTGTACAGGGCACCCAAGGAGCACCCTTTTTTGGTTGAACAACCCTCCTCCGGCACACAACAGCACCACCAACAACAACCTCAAGGGGGAGGCTACAGTCGAGGCAGGCACAGGGATCTGCTGGACCTGCCTCTCGTCAGATTAAACCCGCCCAGCTTTCTTTTCCTGCCCCTCCCACTGCCTGATGCCCAGGTGACCCACCTCCCCCAGATGTTTTGTAGGGGGAGGAGGTAGGAGGCCGTTTCTGTCTCTACGCAGAGGCTTGGAGAAGTGTCCTCCGACCAATGGGTCCTCGAACCCGCAGACAACTGGCACTCTGTAGAGTTCGTCAGCATCCCACCGGACAGGCTCCACCCCCACCCTCATCCCGTCACTCCAGGGAAGCACGCAGGTCTGATTCAGCAAGAAATCCACATCCTGCTCTCCAAAAAGTCCATAGACTGTTCCCACAAGCCAGTGCGGAACAGGGTTCTAGTCTCACTTTTTCCTGGTCCCGAAGAAGTCTGGAGACTTGAGGCTAATTATTGACCTCAGCGACCTCAGTTGGTCGAGTACAGAAGGTTCCGAATGGTCACTCTGCAGAGCCTGCTTCCCATGGTCCGCCAGGGCGACTGGCTAGTATCTCTGGACATGCAGGACGCTTTACCTCCACATCCGGATAGCAAAACATCACAGGAAATACTTCAGGTTTGCTTTCAAGGGCAGGCATTTCCAGTTCAGGGCACTGCCCTTTGGCCTCGCCTTGGCTCTGAGGGTGTTCAGGAAGTTTCTCGTGATGGCCGCAGCGCTTCGAAGGATGGGACACCATGTGTTCCCATATTTGGACGATTGGCTTCTCACTGCACAGTCCAAAGAATGCTTGCGGTGTGCCATTCAGGACACTTGCACTCTCTTCTGGAGCCTGGAGATCACAATCAATACGGCGAAGTCATCTCTGATCCCTTCACAGCTCCTGCTTTTCATAGGGGCTCTTCTCAACACAGTCAGAGGAAGGGCCTTCCTGCCGCTGGACAGGGCAGATCACATTCGGGCCCTAGCCAGCCATGTCTTTTTGGCCTCCTCAGTACAGGCTAGGCTTTTTCTCTGGTTGCTGGGCCATATGGCAGCGTCCATCATCATGGTCCCCTTTGCAAGGCTCTGGATGGACAATCCAGTGGACTCGCTGGGTCCAGTGGGAGCAGAGATGGGATGACCTGGACGTCTAGAGCTATCCTGGTGGATGTCTCTCGCCTTGCAGGAAGGGATTCCATTCCAGAAGGCAGCTCCCAACCAGTCAGACGCACCAAACATGGGATAGGTTGCCCACCTAGGTGTTCACAGCTCTGGCCCTGGTCCACGACCGAGGTCCCTGCACATAAACGTCTTAGAGATGAGTCTTTGTCTGTGCTCACCAGGCCTTGCACAGTGCTTCAACCAGGACGCCGCCTCATTCAGACGGACATGTCTGTGGTGTTTTATATCAACTAACGGGGAGGCACACACTCGTATACCCTCTGTAGGGAAGCCATGAGTATGTGGGATTGGGCCATGGCCCATCAGATCTTCATTTCAGTGGCCCATGTGCGAGGAGTTAGAAACGCCTTAGCAGATGCCCTCAGCAGAACCAGGTCAAGGGCACACGAATGGTCGCTCCTCCATCTGTGGTACACTACCTGTTCGCCCTGTGGGGGACCCACGAATTGGACTCCTTTGCTTCAGCCACCAATGTAAAACTACCCAGTTTTTGCTCACCAGATCTCGAGCCTGGTGCTTTCTGGAAAGATGTGTTCTCTCTTCTGGAAGAGGAGATTCCTTTACGCTTTCCCACCATTCCCACTCCTTCAGAGGGTTCTCCTCAACGCACGGATGGGAGGGGACAGCTATGATCCTAATAGCTCCTCTGTGACCCCGTTAAATCTGGTTTCCAGTATTACAACAGTTGACAGTGGATTCTCCAATTGTGCTTCCGTTGAGCTCTCACTTGCTGTCTCAGGATGACGGGACCTTGGTTCATCCCAGCTTGCGATCCCTTCATCTTCATGCATGGCTGCTGAAGACCTAGTCAAACTTTGCTTTGGAGTTTCAGACAAGGTCACCGAAGTCCTGGTGGAGGCTAAGAAATTCTTCACGAGAGCTGCATACGCCATGAAGTTGAAGCGATTTTGCTTGTGGGCCATGGCACACCATCTGGATCCTCTGGCCTGTCCGGTTAACATCCTACTGGAATACCTCATCTTGCTTTGAGAGGGCTCTTGCAGTAGGTATTCACAGATTGGACTAAGCTGCAAGGCGTCAGAACCCCACGGAAAAACTTCTAGCTAGCAGTCTCTGGCGGGTGGCCTTCCTCACATCTGGGAACCAGTGTCGGACGACATCCGTATCAAGGGACGCCCCCCCCAAGTCTGCCTTCCAGTTCTTTCCTGCCGTCAGCTTGTGAAAGTTCCTTGGGGTAGAACGCTCATCAGCACCTTTTGTCGGCTTAAAGTTTTGATTTTTCAGCTAATTATTTTTTTATCGAAAACCAACAGCTGGGTATGTTGTCCCAGACGCCCACCGAATCGCATAAAACTAAGTGCGACTCGTGGTTCACAGCTTCCACACAAGGATGGGCACTCCTTGAGCCTTTTCTGCCTAGGCCCAGACCACCACGTGGAGGACTGTCAGCACTGCCAAAAATTCAACTCTGCAACTACCCGCAAACGAAGGCAACAGTCCCTGGAAGCCCATCTCCTGAAAAAGAAAATGGCATCCATGGAGAAGGAGTTTTTTGGGGGACTTTGGCAGGCTTCATGCTCCCCAGAAGACCATAAAAAAAAAAAGTGAGGAGGACTGGGATTCCTCATTCTCAGCAGCTGCTACTGCGGCTGGAGTCGCGGCCCTCCCGGTATCTGGCCTGCCGGGGCATCGCTCCTCGACAGCTGTCTTGTTGGCTTCCAAGAAGGCGTCGCCCCTCCCGTTGGGCTCACCCTTGGGAACCTCCGGGATAAAGGAGGTTTCTAGGGACATGAATATGTTCATCCACACTGTCTGGCAGGTTCCTTGCCGCTTTAAATCTTGCCGGAAGGTCTTCAAGCTGGCACCTCCCACCCACCCGGGTGGTAAAACTCTCGGCTCCGCCCCATGACACCTGATCTTCCTTACCGATTGGAAGCTCAGGTTCCCTCCTTAACGCTCTGCGTATAGACTGGATCCTTACGCTTTGGTTCACCCGAAAATAATTTAAAAGTTTTCAAGACTTCAGTCAAATTCTTCCCTTGCGGCTGCGATGGACGAATCGACTCCCATTTTTTGGCAGTGCCCATGCGGCAGATGATGTCTAGATGGATCCGCATCTACACGCATGCCTACTGCTTAGGCCTTGACCACGCACCCGAGGCCCTCGGAGTTGTGCAGATCTTTCTCGCCAGCGTCCTTGAAGACCGCGCTGCCCAGCGACAACTTGGGCGCCTGAGAAACGTTATCCGCCGGTGAAGTTCAAGGAGGCCCGTTGGGCGGTGTCCGGCGGCTGGCTCGGCTGAGCAACTCAAGCAGATGATCGCCCTCGAGGAAGAGGCAGCCCAGGCTGCGTCCTCATCTTCCTCGGTCGCGGCATTTATCCCGCTGTCTCTGGGATCCTCCTACACAGCTTCTTTTAAGGAGCTTTGCCAGTCTCTTTCCACGAAGGGTGAGGGGCCATCAGGACACTCTTCTCAGTCAAAAAGGGACTCTAAGGGTAAGTCCCACCGTCGAAGTTCATGGGAGCGGGAGAGGTTCCCTTTCCCAGACAGTGGACACTCTACTTTTGGTAGAGGTTGCGGCAAAGGCTGCTGGCTTCACGGTGTCCCTGTCAGGTCAGTAGGCAGAGACACCCATCAACGCAGTCGAGATTTTTCTCGACCCATCAGACGGGCTGTCGACTGGTGAAGCAGACAGCCCTTCATCACCGGTTCCCCCGGTGGAAACAGAGGACTTGCCTATGCCGGAGTCCCCGGTCAAGATTCCTGAGCCGAGGAAGGAGCAGGTGTCCCCAGCTCTCTCCCAGACCCACCCTCGGAAACACCGAGGGTCTCGATCCAGCCGATCCCACCGACATTGGTGGTCTCTGTCTCGGCACCGAGGAAAGCGGCGGCGCCGCTTGTCCTCTTCTTGCTCCTAGGAAGAGGAGAGGCTTCGGCGCAGATTGAGTCGACGCTACGAGGACTTAATTTGGCAGCAACTCCTTTTGTCCGAGAACAAGCCGACGCCGTCGCCTTCCCCGGCCATTAAGTGGCGCTCGCCCGAAAGGCCGAAACAACCCCTCGCAGTGGTAGAGGTGCCCAAGCCTGGGCTGGTTGTTCAGCCGAAACCAGCTGCTCCTCCGATTGTGGTGGAACCTCCGCCTCCACAACCAAAATCGGGGGCTCTGACCAAGGAGACTCTGTCGGGTCAGGGTCTGCCCCACCGGTTGTCTGTCATCCTCACTCCCAACTGTCCTCAGCAGGTGGAGGGTGACTCATGCCCCAGGCAGCTCTTCGCAGACTCCTTGGAGTCTGACGATGACTCCTCCCTGTTTTCCAGGCCCCTTGACCTGGAGTCCTCGGGGGTTCAGTTGATGGACTAGAGCCCATCACGTCGCTCATGGATCTGCTTGGCTCATCTTAGAGTCCACCGGGATGCAGCTCGAGCCCTTATCCAAGTGGGCCAAGTATCCCCTCACGGAGATACTGAACCAAGGGGATTCTTCCACGGAGGCCTTTCCGGTGGCTGAAGCCATTGTTGGCCCAGCCTTGGAGCTTTTGCAACGGCCGGCTTCCTGTCCTGCGCCTTCGTCCAGGAAGTATGCAGTCCCTACCGGCTCTTTGTCCGGTTTTTCGGAACACCCCTTTGCGGAGGGGTTGGTCACCGACAGCGTTTTCCGGCGTTCCAGGAACGCTAGGGATGTGGATAGGTCCCCCGAGAAGGAGTTCAAAAAGCTGGACTATGCCAGGTGCAAGGTGTATGCTGCGTCCTTCCTCTGCCTTAGTCAGGCCAGCTTGGCCATACTGATGGCACACTTCTCCCACGCCCTCATGGGCTCCCTGGATGAGGTGATCCCTCATCTCCCAGCCGACCTGCAGACTATGGTCAAGCAGGTGCGGGATCAGGGAAGGGCAGTGGCGAAACGGCTCCAAACGGCTCTAGACATCGGAGACTCCTGTGCCTGTTCAGTAGCGGCCGCAGTGGCCATGCGCCGCAGAGCCCGGCTGAGGATATCCACCTTTACGGTGGATACCCAGCACAAATTGGCGGACATCCCCTTCTTGGGGACTGACCTGTTCGGCCCTGGAGTGGAAGGCCACCTCCAGAGGATCGAAAAGTCCAACTCTACCCTGGACTCGGTCATGTCCGCTTAGGACGAGGGCAGTCATCAGCAACATAAGTCCTTTCGACCGTCTGTCCCTGCGGCACGTCCGGCCCAGCAACACCAGCATCAGGGCCAGCAGGCTCACACTTGGCACCCCAAAGCCAAGCCTGCAGCTTCCTGCAAGCCTGCCCAGTGACTGGTTGAGGGGTGTCGCCCCGAGCCTCATCACTCCCCACTGGGTTCCCCACGTGGGGGGGACTGCTCCGCCATTTCCTTTCTGCCTGGTCTGCTATCACCACGGACCGCTGGGTGTTGGTGGTGGTAGGAAAGGGTCTGCCTCTGCAGTTCGAGCAGACCTCGCCCTTCCGAGCTGTCGCCCCACAGGGGGCTGCGGTGTCCACGGCCTCCCTGTCTGCTCGTCGAGCCGACATTGCCCTGCTCATCAAAAAGGAGGTGATCAGGAAGGTGGCGGATCCTCCATCAGACTCAAGGTTTGTGTCCAGGTACTTCCTGGTCCCGAAACGGACAGGGGACTGGCGCCCCATTCTAGACCTGCACGACCTGAACAGGTTCCTAAGGTCTCGAACTTTCAGGATGGTCACTCTGGCTCAGATCATTCCATCCTTGGAACGAGGCATGTGGTTCTGTTCTCTGGACCTCCAGGACACGTTCTTTCCTGTCCCAATCCTTCTGTCCCACCAGAGATTCCTCCGCTTCAGGGCAGAGGGGTCCCTCTATGAGTTCCGGGCCATGCCCTTCAGCCTTTCTCTAGCTCCCAGGGTCTTCACCAAATGCATGGCAGTGATGACAGCATTCCTGCGGCGCCGAAGGGTCCGGGTGTACCCTTACCTGGACGACTGGCTGATTGCGGCCTCCAGAATGGTGGTGGAGCGGTCCAGGGATCTGGCCCTCCAGGTTTGCTCTCAAGTTGGCCTCCTTATCAACGAGGCCAAGTTGGAACTCTTGCCAAAGCAGGTGATCCAATTCATCAGGGCAGAGCTCGACTCTCTGCGAGCCAGAGCACGGCTCCCGGGGAACAGGGCCGAGGTTCTTTCCTCCTTTGCCCAGTCATTTCAGGTTGGGCAATTGCACCCTGCCCGGGACTTCCTGGGCCTCATGACAGCCTACACCAGCGTGGTCCATTGGGCACGTTGGCACATGTGTCCCCTACAGTGGGGACTGGCCAGCCAATGGTCACAGTGCTCCGATCCTTTGAATCAGCCAGTGACAGTGACCCAGGAGATGTGGAACTCTCTCCAGTGGTGGACCGTTTCAGCTCACCTGCAGGAGGGCATCCTGTTTGTCCGCCCCGAGCCGACAGTCTCTATCAACCGATGACTCTCTGATGGGTTGGTGTGCCCATCTGGGGGAGCACAGAGCACACGGCCTCTGGTCCCCTTGGGAGTCCCGATGCCACATCAACCTGCTGGAGCTTCGAGCGGTTCGTCTAGCCTTCACCGCCTTCGCTCTGTTTGTACGGGGTCAAGTAGTCAATGTCCAGACGGACAATACCACGACCATGTACTACCTAAACCGCCAGGGCGGGATGCGCTCCATGCCTCTTTGCAGGGAAGCTCTCCGCATTTGGTCACTCATGCGCAGCCTGCAGGCGTATCTCCTTGCCATCCATGTGGCGGGAGCCTCCAATATTCTGGCTGATGCCCTTAGCCGGATAGGAGCTGCGTCCCACGAGTGGTCTCTCCTGCCGGAGGTAGTGCAAGATCTGTTCTCCTACTGGGGCATGCCTTAGGTGGACCTGTTAGTCTCAGCTTCGCATTCTCCCTAGAGGCAGTTTCATGCCCGCCCCCCTCAGCAGGGCTTGCTGCAGGGGGATGCCTTCTCGAGGCCGTTGACCCTGGGCCTCGTCTACACCTTTCCCCCATTTCCCTTGATCCACAAGTTGCTCCTCAAGGTGAGGAGGGACAAGGCGCAGGTGATTCTGGTAACCCCAGACTGGCCCTGCCAGCTCTGGTATCCAGATCTCCTCAGCTTCAGCTCCAGGCTCCCGGGGTGGCTTCCAGCCCGCCTGGACCTGATCTCGGTCAGTCGGGGAAAGGTATACCATCCGGACCTTCAATCCCTGCACCTGACGGCGTGGTTCCTGAGCGGCTAGAGTTCCAGGCCTTGGGTCTTTCCAACAAGGTCCTCAACGTTGTTGAGGCTTCCCGTAAGGAGTCGACCAGAAAATGCTACGCCTTTAAATGGAAGAGATTCTCCATTTGGTGTCAGGGCAAGGGCCTGGACCCTTCCTCCTGTTCCTTGGCAAGCATTCTGGACTACCTGTGGTCCCTTTCTCATCAAGGGCTTCGGTCGACGACCCTTAAGGTGCACCTGGCAGCCATCTCTGCTTACCGGGCGCGGGCCAGGAAGCAGTCGGCGCAGGAGAAGGTGGTCGGGCGCTTTTTCAAAGGCCTTGATCACATATCGCCTCCGGTGCGAGAACCTCCACCTCCGTGGGATCTACTGCTGGTGTTAGCTAAGCTCATGGGCAAGCCATTCGAACCGATGCACAGGTGTGACATCTCTCACCTGTCGTGGAAAACAGCCTTCTTGGTGGCTATCACGTCAGCCAGAAGGATGGGAGAGCTCCAGGCGCTTTCCATCGAGTCTCCTTATCTGGTCTTCCACAGGGACAAGGTTGTCCTGCGCCCCCACCCGAAATTCCTTCCAAAGGTGGTGTCTGAGTTTCACCTTAACCAGGTGTTGACTCTGTCTGTGTTCTACCCCAATCATACCTCGGAGACCGAATATAGGCTCCATACTTTTGACCCTAGAAGAGCGCTGGCTTATTACAGGGAGCGGATGGCTGAAGTTTGGGGAGAGGTTCTCCAGCTGTTTGTCACCTATGCTGAAGCCACACCTAGCAGACCTGCAGCCAAGCGGACGATAGGCAGGTGGGTCTCCTCCTGCATAGATCTCTGCTTTAGGTTGGCGGGCATGGAGCCTCCCAGAGGGATAAGAGCTCATTCTACCCGCCATATCACTGCATTAGTGGCTGCTTCCAGGGACGTCCCTATCCAGGAAATCTGCAGAGCTGCTACCTGGAAGTCAGCACACACCTTCATTACCCACTACCACATCGACCTTGAGTCGCACCGGGATGCTGGTTTTGGGGCCTCAGTTCTCCAGTCATTACTCCCTAAGTAGGGGGTGTGTGCCTTGCCTTCCTCCTCCTGGAGAACTGCTCGGAGTCTGCCAGACAGTGTGGATGAACAACATATGCAGGTTACTCGCCTGTAACAGGAGATCTTAACTTCGAGAGGGCTCTTGCAGTAGGTAATTACATATAGGACTGACGTCGGCAGGCGGCAGGACCCCACGGAAAACTTTCTAGCTAGCAGTCCCTGGCAAGGGACCGCCCATATCAGGTGACCGCGCTGCATCTATCGCCTATAAAGAGGTGGTCCCAGACGCCCGCCTTCCAGTTCTTTCCCACCGTTAGCTCGTGCAGCGCCTCGTGGTAAAGTTAATGCTCAGCCCTGTTCTTTCGTCGGTTTTTACCGAAAATTATCAGTATTTTCTTATCGTATCGTCCGGTGAACATCGGTGTATATCGTCCCCTTCCAAAAATAAGTGCGTCTCATGCGGCGCCCAACTGCCTCACAAGGACGGCCACACTGTCTGCCTTTTTTGTCTAGGCCCCGACCACGTGGTCGACAAGTACCCGCATTGCCTGCACTTCAACACGGCTACCCGCAGACGACGCCAGCAGTCCTTGGAAGCCCATCTGCTCAAAAAGATGTCTTCAACGGAGAAGGAGTTGAAGAAGCTTAGGCAGGCGTCGACCTCTCCAGAAGGACACCACAAGAAGCGGGACAAAGAAAGGCACAGGGAGAAGGCCTCCTCGTCTGCGACTCCGGCTGGAGACGCGGTTCAGGTAACGTTCCTCCCGGGATCATCCGGCAACTTCAGGTTTTGGAGGCGTCGGGCTTAGCGCTCTGGTCTGGAGTGCGCCCGGGCTAAAGGGGCCTCTGCCCCAGTACCGCCAAGAGGCTTGTGGCTCACTGGCGCTGGCACCCCATAAAAGTCAGTCGTCGGGTTCTGATGTCCGGGCTGAGAAGATCGACAAGACGCCGACCCTTCAGGGGCGGTGTGCACGGTCGCGTGCCCCTCGGACTGGGCTGCTTCCCACCCCTTGGCCTGCCTCAGACGAGGGACCCCATAAGCCGGACACCGCTCCTCTGGCATCCGCCGGGATCCAGCCCCTAAGCTGCACGTCGGCTCCGACGTGCGCCCAGGCGTTGGAACCTACGACAGACCCTCCATCGTCTGTCGTCCCAGGATTCCCCGGAGCTCTCACTGCCGTCCGGGAGCCCGAGTCGCCCAGCCTGACCCCTGGGTTTTTCCTCTGTCCCCGGCGATGCACGGATGTTTTCTGCTGTCAGACCCCCATAGAACCAGATCTGGCGCCCGCAGTGCTGGCGCCCGGCGGGGATATCCCCATCATCGGGCCTGGACCCCCCATGGGCTATGTCACTGTTGATCCGCCGTGGGGCTCCCTACTGGGCCGTATGCTCCGGCAGTTCCTCCGGTACCTGGGTATCTGCCGTCCTGTCCGACGCCGGCAATACCCGGCACCAGTGTTCCTGCAGCCGGGTTACGGATACTCGCCCTACGGATATAATCCGTATAATTATCCCCCTCCTCCTCCACGGCCCCCCAGGCTACCGGTGGATCTTCAGGAGACTCTGGCTTCCTGGTGGGCTGAGGCCAAGGCTGAGCTCACCAAGGAAGTCGAGAGCCGCCTCACAGCGACTGTGCTACCTTCAGCCCCCGTACGCCCGAGACGGCACACTCCCTCTCTGCCTCCGGATTCCCGAGCTCTTCCCTCTGGATCCTGAGAGGGGCAGGACACGCGTCCAGGGATTCCCACTAAGGAACCAGTTCCTCCCCCTAGACAGGTCAGGGAGTCTTACTCTGCTTCTAATTATTCTTCTTCCTCACTCTCGGATTCCTCCGATGGATGCTCCAAGAGAGACGAGCCTCGCTCTCTGTCCAAGCCCCGGCCGAGGACTCCTCCGGAGGATCCTTCCTTCACGGAGTTGCTCAGGAGGATCCAGGAAGTATATCGGTGGCGTTCTTTGGAGCCAGATCCTCAGCGGGTTAAACTCGCCGAACATCTGGACCTGCCCCTTACGGCCCCTACTCTAGTGCCACCCTGGATCGAGCCTCACACCCACCTTGTTTCCACTATTTGGAAACAACCGTCGGCTTTAGCGTATATTTTTCTTCCACACTGGGAATTAGGGCCCTGAATTATGTAGCACATATGGGGGATTACCAGAAGGCTATCCTTACCCAAGTGGAATCTAAGATTGACTCCTTACTTGACTTCCAAGTCAAGCAGGAGTTAGCTGACCTAGTCCGTTCTCGTTCAGCCAGTCGTCACATCCTGAGGACGACCTACGATGCAGTGGCCACTGCCGGGCAGAGCTCCGGTGTCACACCTGGCTCCATGTGTCAGGTTTGGTCCCGGAGGTGCAGTCGGCAATCCAGGAAGCACCTTTCAGGGGTTCAGTGCTTTTCAGCGGTGATGTCAAGGATGACATCACAAATTTGCAGGAGAAGGGGACGGTTCTGAAATCTGTGGATTCCATGTGCTGTCCCCATCGCCTGCAGCACTGTCCTTTTCATACAGACGCAGCCGCCTCAGCGAACCCCAAGGAAGGCGGGCCACTAAACACGGGCCCCGCAGCTGCTAGGCCCTGGCCGCCCAAAAAAAGCAGCGGGTGCCCCAGCTGCGGCGCTGTCCCACACCACCTGACTCCTCCCCTCTCCCACCTCCGGACTCCCCGGAGGAACCGGTAGGAGGGAGATTCTCCCTCCACCTTCCGGGTTGGGAGAGGATAACAACTGATTCATGGGTGCTTCAGATTATCGCGGAGGGGCACTCCATAGAGTTTCTACAGAAACCTCCACGCCACCCTCCCTCTGAAGTCCTCTTACGCAAGGGACCATCTTCCTTGGCAAGGAAGAAATATCTGCCTCTCTCGCGAAGCAGGCCATAGAACCCGTTCCTCCTCACCTTCAAGGGACGGGTTACTATTCCCATTTCTTCCTAGTACCAAAGAAGACTGGAGATTTCAGGCCCATTCTCGATCTCAGCTCCCTGAACCTCTACGCGGAATACAAAAAGTTCAGGATGCTCTCCCTTCAAACCCTTCTGCCCCTTCTTCGGCCGGGTCAATGGCTTTGTGCGCTGGATATGCAGGATGCATATCTGCACATCCCCATTCGTCCCTCTCATCGCAAGTACCTCTGGTTTGCTTTCCAGGGGGACCATTGCCAATTCTGGGCACTACTGTTAGGTCTTTCCTCGGCTCCCTGAGTTTTTACCAAATGCCTGGCGGTGGTAGTGGCCCACCTGCGTACTTTGGGAGTTCAGGTGTTTCCCTACCTGGACGACTGGCTCTTTGCGGCCTTGTCCAGGGAGGAGCTCCTGCATTTTCTCTCCCTCACCCAGCAGGTTTTCACTTGCCTGGGTATCACCATCAACCATTCCAAGTCTCATCTGGACCCCTCCCAGAGACTTCAATTCATCGGGGTGATCCTTGACACGACAGTGAGCAAGGCCTTCCTTCCTCCGGACAGGGCGGCCTCCCTCCAGTCACAGATTTCCCTGCTATCAGAACGCAGGAAGGTTCCGGCGAGGTCGGTTCTCCGTCTCTTGGGGCTTATGGCGGCCGCCATCCCGATAGTTCCCCATGCACGGCTCCACATGAGGATTTCTCAGTGGACTCGCCGCTCTGTGGGATCAACTCGTAGACGACCTAGATCAGGTGCTGATCTCGCCGATGAGAAGAGACTTGCAGTGGTGTATGGTTCGAGAGAACCTGTTTCGGGGGGTCCCCTTCTGTCATACTTCCCCCCTCCCAGACTCTGACCACGGACGCATCAGGCGAAGGTTGTGGACCCATCTGGGTCCTCACCGAACCCAGGGTTTATGGTCCAGATTGGAGTTAGCTCTCCACATCAATGTGCTAGAGCTACGAGCAGTACTATACGCTCTCCAAGCCCTTCACCAATACATCCTTCCCGGTCACCTAGCGCTGTCCAAACGGACAACATGTGCGTGGTGTGGTACATCAACAAGCAGGGAGGGACTCGATCCTACCCACTGTGCAGGGAAGCGAGGGTTTGGGACTGGGCAACGCTTCACAACCTTCACCTCACGGCGATCCATGTTCCAGGAGTTGACAATACCCTGGCAGACGAGCTAAGTCGCTCCTTGGCTCTGCCACATGAGTGGGAGCTGGACCAAAAGGTTCTAGATGACATCTTCCAGCTTTGGGGGACTCCACAGGTGGACCTGTTCACCTCTTCCCAAAACGCAAAACTTCCCACCTTTTGCTCGCTCACTCCAGAACGAGGCGCTTTCTGTAGCGACGCTCTGTCTCTAAACTGGAAGGGCAGATTCATCTATGCTTTCCCCCAATTCCTCTGGTCCCTCGTGTACTGCAGAAACTTGCAGTGTAAGGAGCGAGAATGATTCTGATCGCTCCTTTCTGGCCCAGGCAAATCTGGTTCTCTCTTCTACAGCAATACTCAGGTTCCTCCTCTTCCTTCATCTCGAGGATTGCTGACCCAGGATCAGGGGACCCTTGTCCATCCGGGACTCAAGTCCCTACAACTTCATGCATGGCTCCTGCAGACCTAGCACAATCTTGCCTTGGCGTCTCTCCAAAGGTGGCCAAAATTCTGGTGGAGGCTAGGAAACCCTCCACTAGGTCTACTTATGCCATAAAATGGAAGAGATTTTCTATTCTGCCTCCAGGAAGGTAGAGCCTTTCTCCTGTCCTGTGGCGGTTCTGCTCAATTATTTAAGTCACCTCTTCGCCCTGGGTCTCGGTCATTCCTCTTTGAAAGTTCACATGGCTGCTATTTCAGCCTACCATGTTCCTTTCGCTGATAAAGCCTTTGCCCAATTAGAGGTATCCAAGACTTTTCTCAGAGGGGTCCTTCATCTTAGGCCCCCTGTCCGGACTCCTGCTCCCCCTTGGGATTTGAACTTTGTTCTCGAGAAACTTACCCTTCCTACTTTCGAGCCTGCGGCCTCCGCAGATTTGAAGTTTCTGTCGTGGAAGACGCTCTTCTTGGTGGCCATTACGTCTGCTTGAAGAATTTCCAAGCTGCAGGCCCTTATGTGTAAAATCCCCTATCTGATTTTTCACAAGGAACGAGTAGCTCTCCGCACGAACCCTAAGTTTCTGCCGAAAGTGGTAGAGGAGTCTACCTTAAATCAGTCTATAGAGTTACCTGCCTTTTTCACGCAGTACTCCAACCAGGGAGAATATTTGCTCCATACCATGGATGTTCACAGGATCCTGAGATACTACACCGATAGGACGAAGGATCTCAGAAAGACTGATCAGTTGTTCGTCTCTTTTGCTCACAAAAGGGAAGGCAATGCTGTTTCCAAGCAATGCCTGTCAAAGTGGTTGGCTCATTGCATCACTTTCTGTTATGACAAGTACAACAAGACCCTCCTGGGTCAAGTCAGAGGTCACTCCACTCGTGGAGTAGCAGCCTCTGCGGCTCGTTTTAAGAATGTGTCTGCAGCAGACATCTGTGCTGCCGCCACTTGGACTTCCGTCCATACCTTTACTAAACACTACAGTTTGGACATTGCCTCTCGCCGTAGAGCAGGCTTCAGGTTAGCGGTCTTGCAAGGCCTCCTTTCTTGAGGTTGCAAGATTTTTTGTTACTACTTGGAGTAGTTCCTCCTCCCGGTGCCTTTCATTTGTTCCAGACTGCTTGGGATTCTGTCCGTAGTATTGATACTACTGCAAGAGCCCCTCAAGTAAGATAGTACAGTTACGAAGAACCACGAACAGTAGATCTTCGAGAAAGGCTCTTGCAGTAGGTAATACCTTCCCGCCCTCCATCCCCCTAGGCTTTTTCAGCTCCTTTTCCATTGAAGGAAATATCTGCTTCTCTCTCAACCGGGCCTTCTGGGCCTGTGGCGGGAAAGAACTAGAAGGCGGGCGTCCGACTGCCCCTTTATACCGACGTCGTCTGATGCCGGTCACCTGACCTGGGGGCGGTCCCTCACCAGGGACTGCTAGCTATAAATTTTTTCGTGGGGTCCTGCCGACGTCAGTCCTATATGTAATTACCTACTGCAAGAGCCTCTCTCTAAGATCTACTGTTACGGTAAGTTCTTGCGTAACTGTACTTTCTAGGAATGGTATTTGTTCATGCATCCGGCCTCCCTGGCTTCGACGCACAACCTGGCTTCCAGCGGGCTAGATCTGGCGTCATGCGGCGGAACCGAGAGTTTTACCACCCTCGGTGGGTGGGAGGAGCCAGCTTGAAGACCTTCCGGCAAGATTTAAAGCGGCAAGGAACCTGCCAGACAGTGTGGATGAACAACATATACCATTCCTAGAACTCCTGTTACAGGTGAGTAACCTGTATTTTGCGTCTAACCCTCCTAAGCAGGGTGTTAAAGGACTTTACTGCCAGCTTGATGTCATAGGTCCTGAGGTATCCACTAATAAAGTACTTGTATTTGGGGACTTCAGCCTTTTACTTGGTTCAGAAACACTATAAATGTTAAACCGTTTCTGAATGCAAGTACTCACACTTTACACTTTATGTTCTAGCCATTACCAAAATCTAAAAAGAAGTCCCAGAAAGGTAGTAAAAAAGTGCGCAGCAGCTCTGGATCAGCACGGAAATCAAAGAGCTCAAAATCTGAAGAGATCCTGACAGATGAGTCTTCGAGTGATGATGAAAAGAATGAAAAGGAAGAATCTTCAGAGGAGGAAGAGGACAAAGAAAGTGATGATGAGGAGAAGGTAAAGTATTTTCTGTGCCCTTTCTGGTGTTGAGGGGAAAGATTCTCTAGGTCACTAGTTAGTCCAGGTAGTGATGGAGCTTGTTTGTACAACAGTACTAATTTGGACATGTCTAGAAGAAAATTTTATTTGGTCTAGTCCTGCTCAAAACATGGGGATTACGCCAGTGGAACTTGTAAAATATTAGATGATATTTTGAGGATATCTCTTGCAGCAGGCCACACTGGTGGGACTTAGTGTCTGGCACTAGGACCACACAGAAACCTTTCCAGTTTGCAGTCTACCAGAGGGGGCCGCCCACCTCAGTCACCCTGTGATGTTTACCCTGTCCTATGAGAGGGTAGCTCTCATAGCCTCCCCAGTTCTTTTCCTGCCATCGACCAACACGCCAGACCTCTGGAAACCGCCGCAACTTCAGTCAACCGCCATTTTTGCGTGCTGTTAGTGTGTCCCCCCTTTATTTTTCTTTTTTCTTTTTTTTATTACTATTTTTCTCCTTGTATGTCTTCTAAACGGACTTTGACCTTGGATCATTCTGAAACTAAATGTGCCTGCAGAAAACTCCCTGAGAAGGATGGGCATTCTGCTTGTCTGCTGCCTTGGCCCAGCTCACAACATCCAAGTCTGGTAGATCTGCCAGGGATTCAACCAGACCACCCGGCGACACCACCAGTGGAATTGAGAGAAATTTCTCTTGCAGCAGAAGGTTGCCTTGGTGGAGTGGGAGCTACAGGCCAGGAACATCTGTTTCCCCAGCCCAGTCCTCGAAATCCTGAGACAAGGCCAGTGGAAAAACGCACAACAGGGCAGAACCTCCTCCTCCTCCTGATCAGTCTCCTCGCCATTCGTCATTCGCAAAAGGACCTTCTTGGGGTGCGTCCGCCACTGTTACTGTGCACGTCCTCTCTCCTTCAGTCTGCCACTACTGCTGTTTATGGGGGAGGCCTTTTGGGTCTGGGCTTACATCGGGCACAGCATGCTGGCGCTCCCGAAGTATCTTTCACCAGCGCGGGTTTGATGGAAGCCGGGCTTTCTTCTGACTTCCACCCACAACTCATGAGTCATCTTCCTTTTGGGGTCTGCTGCCCAGCCTCGGGGCGAGCGCAGCAGGATACTGGCGCCTTCCCAGGACCAGTCCCTCACCACTTTCGCCTATCAGGGCTTCTCCCTCACTGGCGCCTGAATTAACTCAGCTGGCACCAGTGGGACCTTTGCCGGTCTTGCCTCAGCTGGCAGCTTGTTGAGCCTACACCTGTCTATCCTCAGTCGATGCCTATAGTCCCTGCCCTGGTCTGCCCTCAGCCGGCGCCTGCAGGACCTGCGCTGGCCTATTATCTGGCGCCCACTGGACTGACGCCAGTCAACAGATTTGCAAGGCCTGCTCACGTTCCTCTGGGGCTTCATACAGTTGCAGATTTCCCAGCTTCAGGGTCCTACTCCTCCCGCGCCCCAGGGGCCTTCTCCGGGGCCGTCCATGCAGGTGCTCTGCGATCGACCCTGCGACTTGGGCCAGCTCATGCTCCTCCCCCAGCACCCTATAGACGAGGGGGATGTGTACCACCCAGACATCCATTTACCTGACAGACCCTGATTAGAATGGAGATGAGGGCTATGACAGTGGCTCATCTACCCCCTCTACAGGCTCTTCTGGAGAGGGGACACCTAGGCGTGTCCCCACATTCCCACCAGATGAGCCCACCTTTATGACTTTTTTTTAATTCAACTTTATTTGTTTCATAATAGCACAGCATACATCAGAACCATGGAACAAGTCAATAAACCGGGATATCCCCCTTCCCCCCAAACTGAGTGTAGGCCTTACCCGGAATTAGTACTGTCATAAAACTAAAACATTAGGCATGAATATAATTTATATATTGTATATATCTATTATGATAGCACGGTAGTGCTACCATAGTTAGGGTTGGGGAGCCATTTAGATGTTAAACCCAATATTTTGCACCTTAACTTCGCAACCGTTTGACGGATTTGCCTGAAATTTGGAATACACAATCAAGAACCATACACCTTGGGATCTGCCAAGTTTTGTACCGGTCGGGTATATGGCTGTGGAGTTAAGCGTGATCTGTGCGCATAAGCACGCTTTTTGAATTCTACGGTTGCTCACAGGTCACACGGTTTTCGCGACCAGTCCGGAATCTTCAGGAACGGCATGCGGCCAGGGTCCCGATGTGCCTTTTTGATGATTTCTTGAAAAATATTAAACGGTCTCAAAGTTATTCAAAAAACAAGTTCCCATTATAAGTCAATGGGAAAAGTTAACAAAAAGTTCGACAGTGTCGCAAGTGCAGTTTTTACTTTCGCAAATAGCCCTTTTACTATCGCAAGTCCGCCATTTTGTTTTCATTTGGGGGTCAGAAAAATGCTTGGCATTTAAATTTGGGACCCTCTAACAACCTAATTATTTTTGTATTCACCTAGTCGGACCCTGAGGATGCTAGCCATGTCTTTATTTTGGGGTAAAACAGCCCAGAAATATGTTATTCAAATTTCTGGAAAAGTACAATCGACTTGCGACATCATCGAATCAATTTATGGAAGCTTTCATAAATCATGACAGTACTTTTCTAGGCTGTGGGAAAATGACCAAAATTCTTTGGCACTGTACTGCAAAGGAACGGCTTGGGTGTTCTGGGCTAAAATTTGGAGGGAATGCAGGCAACATCTCACAGATGTGCCTTTCAGTGTTTCTTTGAAAAATATTACATGGTGGCAAAGTTACGGCACTTCAAATTTGACGCTTTTTCCCATAGGATAACATTACGGCATCCAACACATTGCAGCAATCCTTTGGCGCCCTGCTGCAAAATAACGGTTCGGTCTTTTGTGCTGAACTTTGGAGGGAAGACAACCAACATCCCACAATGTGCCCTTCAGTGGTTTGGTGAAAAAATATTACAGGGAGGCAAAGTTATGGCACTCTCGAACTTCTTTTCCCCCATAGATAACATTATTTATGCCCACGTGTCTTTCAGGGCCTGTATCTTGAACGCGCAGATACAGACTTTCGTTCAGAAATGCTTATCCCTCTAATGGGGCTAAGCTCAAAACTAGCCAGGAAAGTGATAATTCATATGACTTTTTAAAAAATTTTCTACGTCGTGACGGTTCCTGAGATATAAGCAATTTAGTATTCCAACTCCTCATTTTCTGCTCAGAGACTCATTATTATGCATACATTCTTTGTACTCAACTGTCTTTCTCTATGCAGCTTTTGGGGAAAACCAGCTTGTGCGCTTACATTACTGTTCTTGCTTCTGCTTGCGTTCCATACCCATTTCACTTCACTGCTCCTTGCTCACGCCCACCATGTGCTACTCCTTATGCTTTCATTTGCGCTTGCTTTTGCGTTTTTAACATTTCTATCTACAGTACTGTTTCTCTTTCTGTTTTGCTTTTCGTCACCATGCTTATTACCATTTGCATTTGTGGGCACAATGTTACTATGTGACAAGACATCACGTGGCGGGAGCCTGGGGCCCTTCACTGCATTACGTGCTTGGGCCTTGCGCTACCGCATTACATTCACTATTTCTCGTTAGCATTCTCAAAGAAGGGAAAGGGAAATTAGAGGCAAAAAACTCTGTTTAATGCATTAGTTAGGGTTGTTCCACAGCGACAAAAGTGAGGAAATTCGGTGTTAGGGTTGAAAGCCCCCCTTGAACCCCCTGCTCACACCCCCAACCGGCATCGGGGTGCGAGATAGGGTTGTCGGTCCTGACTTTCCCCATTCTCCTATACCTCTGCTTCTTCACACATCTGATAGGGTGAGATTTAGGGCCGACAACCCAAACGCACCTAATGCGGGGGTCCAAGGGGGTTCCAACCCTAACACCAAATTTCCTCGCTTTGTTGCTGTGGAACAACCCTAACTAATGCATTAAACTGAGTTTTTTTTTTTTGCCTCTAATATATATGTGTGTATGTGTATGTATGTGTATATATATATATATATAATTTTTCTATTTATATTCTCTATATCTTTCTTTCTCTCTCTCTCTCTCTCTCTCTCTATATATATATATATATATATATATATATTTTACACCACACCACATGTAGACTAAAAAAGAGAAATCTGAGAGGAGTCCATGTTATTGAGTAGAGGGCATAGAGTTTGCCCCATTTTTTGTTGAAAAGGGGTAACCGATGCCTTGAACTGGCAATTAAGCGCTCTATCCTGAGAGAGCTCATGTAGCCATTTAGTATATGAGATGGGTGACTGGTCCAACCAGTGTCCAAGAACTAGTTGTTTGACTTAAGGATGTAAGTGCCAAGTGGTACCTTCTTTTCTAGGGACATGGATATGTTCATCCACACTTATTGGCAGGTTCCTTGCCGCTTTAAATCTTGCCGGAAGGTCTTCAAGCTGGCTCCTCCCACCCACCCGGGTGGTAAAACTCTCGGCTCCGCCCCATGACGCCAGATCTTCCTTACCGCTTGGAAGCTCAGGTTCCCTCCTTAACGCTCTGCGATTAAGACTGGTTCCTAATTCTTCGAAAGTTCAAAATCAAAAAGTTTTTTGCTAAAAAGACTTCGGTCTTCTTCTCCTCGCGGCTGCGATGGACAAATCGACTCCCGGTTTCCGGAGGTGCCCTTGCGGGCAGAAGATGTCTAGGACGGATCCGCACTCCACGTGCGTCTACTGCCTGGGCCTTGAGCATGACCCGCAGGCCTGCAACTTGTGCTCTTCTTTTTCGGCCTACGTCCTTGAAGATCGTGGCGTCTGACATAACTGGGCGCCCATGAGAAGAGAATTGGGAAATGCAAGGTACTCCACCTGGGCCAGAAACCCAGGCCAAGTGTACACCTGGGAATGCTACAAGTCTCGATGGCTGAGAGGGACCTGGGGTGGTGGTGGATGTCAAGAGAACAACTCTGAGACTTCTAGGAGGGCAGCAGCAAGGCCAACAGGATGCTGGGATGCACGCTAGGGGATCACTCTCCAGAAGGAGGGAAGTGATACTCCTCTGTATAACTGCTTGGTGAGGCTGCACCTTGAGTACTGCGTGCAGTTTTGGAGGCCACACTTAAAGCGGACATTAACCTCCTGGAGAGGTCCAGAGGAGGGCAACCAAAATGATTTGGGGCTTGGGGACAGGACCTTGAGGAGAGGCTCAAGAGCTAAATATGTACACATTGGAAGAGAGAAGGGACCGGGGACATGATAGAGGTCTTTAGGTACATGAAGAGGGTAAATGGGGGAGGAGCAGTCGGGGTGCTTCGAAGGAAGGAGGAAGGGGCCACTAGAGGGCATGGGTGGAAGCTGGAGGGGGGAAGATTTCAGGGGAGAAAGGAGGAGGTGCTACTTCACTGAGAGGGTGGTGGAGCCATGGAATGCACTGCCTAGGGGGCTGGTGGAGGCAGACAGTGGAGGGGTTCAAGAGGGGGTGGGACAGGTACAGGGGAAGGGTTCTGGAAGCAAAATCCAATGCAGCAAGAATATCCGGAACTGGGAAGGGAGAAGCCAGAGAAGGCGAGGGGGACAGCAAGGTCAGCACCCAGGTTGGGGACTGACCAAACGAGCAGACACGAAAGACCGTTAGGCCTATTCTGCTGGCATTTTAGTATGTTAGTAATTCCACCGGTGAAATCTAAAGAGGCCCGGTTGGCTGTGTCCAGCGCGGCTCGGCGGATCAGCTCGAGCAGATGATCGCCCTCAGAAGGAGGCGGCGCGCGACGCTTCTACCTCAGCTGCGGCATTTGTCCAGCTCTTCTCGGTGCCTGCTACTCTGCTTCTTTAAGGAGCTTTAATCTGACTCCTCTCGATTGAAAAGGTGAGGGTCCAATCTCTTCGGGACCTTTCCAGGTCCAAAAAGAGCAAAGTAAGTCTCTCCGCCGACGCCTTGGGAGTGGGAAGATCCCTCTCCCCTTGTCGACAGTCGACTTCGTTGACCCTCAGCTTCGCCACTGGCTCTCACAGTGTCCCAGTCAGGGTCAGTTGACCGAGACTACGACGCGCGGGTCGAGATTTTTCTCGACCTGCTAGGACGGGTTGTCGGCTGGAGAAGCTGAGAATCCCTCTCGCCGGTTCCCCGTGAGAGTTGAGGATCCCGGTCGCCTGCCTGTGCCTCCGTTCCGGAGCTCGTGGATGCCTGCCGAGGGAGTGCCGGTTTCAACACTTCTCCTCGCCTCTCGGCCTAGTCGAGGGTCTCGGACATCCTCGCAGTCCGACCGATCCCGCCGCCATGGGCGGTCTCGCACTGCGGTGTTGCGCCGCTTCTTCCTCAGACGAGGGAGGCTTTCGCGCAAGTTGCGCGGAGGCATGTTAGGAACTCATGGCAACAGCTCCTTTTTGATCGAGAATAAGCCGACTCAGTCGTTTTCCCCGACCATTAAGTGGCTGTCACCGGAGCGGCCGAAACAACCCCTCGCTGTAGCCGAGGAGCCTGTTCCCAGGCCGGTTGTTCGGCCAATTCCAGCTGCCCCACCGATTCTGGTGGAACCTCCGCCTCCACAACCATTAGTTGGGGCTCCGACCAAAAATTCTAGGTCGGCCTTGGGTTTGCCCCATAGGCTGTCTGTCACCCTCACTCCCGATAAACCTCGGCAGGTGGAGGGTGGCTCAGGCCCGAGGCAGCTTTTTTTGAGGACTCCTTCCGAGTCCACGATGGTTCCTCCCTCTTCTCCAAGCGCATGGACTTGGAGTCCTCAGGAGGCAGTCAGTGGACGATAGCTCTTCGGTCCTTCTTAGGGTTGCTCTGACTCATCTCGAGTCCACTGGGATGAAGCTCAACCCGCTTTAAACGGCCTGTGTATTCTCACGGAGATTCTGGACAGAGGGGATTTCCCACGAGGCTCTTCCGTGGCCAGGCCATAGTGGGTCCGCTTTGGAACTTTGGCAGCGCCCTGCTTCCTGCCCTGCGCTCGGCCAGGATGGCCAGAAGTATGCAGTCCCTACTGTTCCCTTGTCCGTTTTTTGAACACCCTCGCCGAGGGGTTGGTTACCGACAGCGGTTTCCGCGTGTCGGTAACGCCAGGATGTAGATAAACCTCCGGCAAGGAATCCAAGAAATTGGATTATGCCGGGTGAAAAGTCTACGCCATGCCCTCTCTCGGCCTTCAAGGCCAGTTCGGCCGTCCTCATGGCATATTTTTCATGCCTGTTTGGCTCCCTGGATGAGGTTGTCCTCATCTTCCTGCGGATCTGCAGACTACGGTCAGGCAGGTGCGGACCAGGGCAGGCGGTGGCAAAACAGCAGCTCCAGACTGCGTTAGACATTGGGGACTCATGTGCCAGGTCTGTGGCGGCCGCAGTGGCCATGCGTCGTCGGGCTTGGCTGAGGATATCCACCTTTACCTCGGATACCCAGCACAAGTTGGCGGATGTTCCCTTTTTGGGGACTGACCTCTTCGGCCCTGGGGTGGAAGGTCACCTGCAGAGGATCGAGAAGTCCAATGCTACCTTGGACTCTGTCTCTTCCGCTCAGAAGGACAAAGGCCGTAAGCCACAGCCTAAGCCCTTTCGTCCTTCTGTGCCCACGGCGCGCCAGGCCCAGCAACGTCAGGGCCAGCAGGCTCGATCTTGGCATCCCAAACCCAAGCCGTCGGCTTCCTCCAACAGGAAGCAGGGAGGTAAAGGCCCAGGTGATCCCTCGGCCGGTCCTTCCTCCAAGCCTGCCCAGTGACGGGCTGAGGGGTGTCGCCCCCATCCCTGTCACCTCACCCCTGGTTCCCCCCGTGGGGGGACGGCTCAGACACTTCCTTTCCGCCTGGTCCGCTGTTACCACGCACAGGTGGGTACTGGAGGTGGTGGGAAAGGCCTGCCTCTCGGAATGAGGTCCTCCCTTCAGAGCCGTGCCGCACCTTGGGGGGCCCTTTTTCGTCCGCCAGTTCACTGGCGGCTCGCCGACAGGACATCGCCCTCCTCCTCCAAAAGGAGGTGATCACGGAGGTAGAGGACCTCTTCAGACCCGGGGTTCGTGTCCAGGTATTTCTGGTTCCGAACGGACGGGGCTGGCGCCCATTTCGACCTCCACACGACTCTGAACAAGTTCCTAAGGTCTCGAACCTTCAGGATGGTCACTCTGACACAGATAATACCATCTCTGGAACACGGTGTGTGGTTCTGCTCTCTGGACCTACAGGACGCGTTCTTTCCGTCCCTATCCGTCCATCACATCGGAGATTCCTCCGCTTCGAGTGGAGGATCCTCTCAGTTCGAGCCATGCCCTTCGGCTTATCTCCAGCTCCCAGGGTCTTCACCAAATGCATGGCAGTGGTGACAGCATTCCTCGCGCGCCGTGGGTCCTGGTGTCCCTTACCTGGACGATTGGCTGATAGCAGCCCCTCCAGACGGAGGTGGGAGCGTCCAGAGATCTGGCCTCCAGGTTTGCTCTCAGGTTGGCCTTCTCATCAGCGAGGCCAAGTCGAACTCGAGCGGAGCAGGTGATCCTGTTCATCGGGGCAGAGCTCGACTCTCTTGAGCCAGAGCACGACTCCCCGCGGACAGGGCCGAGGTTCTTACCTCCTTTGCCCAGTCATTTCTGGTTGGGCATTGCGCCCTGCCCGGGACTTCCTGCGCCCTGGGTCTCATGGCGGCCTGTACCAGCGTGGTCCTTGGCTCGGCTGGCACATGCGCCCCCTTCAGTGGGGACTGGCCAGCCAGTGGTCACAACGCTGCGATCCTTTGGACCAGCTAGTGATAGTGACCCAGGAGATGTGGAACGCACTCCAGTGGTGGACCGTTCCATTCCATTTGCAGGAGGGCATCCCGTTTGTCCGCCCCGAGCCGATGGTCTCTCTATCGACCGATGCCTCTCTGATGGGTTGGGGTGCCCATCTGGGGGAACACCGAGTGCACGGCCTCTGGTCCCCGCGGGAGTCCCGATGCCACATCAACCTGCTGGAGCTCCGAGCGGTTCGCCTAGCTCTCACCGCCTTTGCTCCGTTTCTCCGGGGTCAAGTGGTCCGAGTCCAGATGGACAATACCATGACCATGTACTACCTAAACCGCCAGGGCGGGACGCGCTCCCTGCTTCTGTGCAAGGAAGCGCTCCACATTTGGTCACCGTGCGCAGCCTGGAGGCGGATCTCCTAGCCATTCTTGTGGCAGGAGCCTCCAACACCCTGGCCGATGCCCTGAGCCGGATAGGGCTGCATCTCATGGAGTGGTCTCTCCTGCCGGAGGTAGTACAAGATCTGTTCTCCTCTGGGGCACACCTCAGGTGGACCTGTTTGCCTCCAGGGAGAACGCGAAGCTGAGGCTGTTTCATGCCCGCCCCCCCTCAACAGGGCTCGCTGCAGGGGGATGCCTTCTCGAGTCTGTGGACCCCGGGCCTCTTCTACGCCTTTCCCCTATTTCCCTTGATTCACAAGGTGCTTCTCAAGGCGAGGAGGGACAAGGCGCAGGTGATTCTGATAGCCCCAGACTTACACCGCCAGTTGTGGTACCCAGATCTCCTCAGCCTCAGCTCCAGGCTCCCGAGGCAGCTTCCAGCTCGCCCGGACCTGCTCTCAATCAGGGGAAGGTGTTCCATCTGGACCTTCAATCCCTGCACCTGACGGCCTGGTTCCTGAGCGGCTAGAGTTCCAGGCCTTGGGTCTTTCCGACGAGGTCCTCAATGTTGTTGAGGCGTCCCGTAAGGAGTCGACCAGAAAATGCTACACCTTTAAATGGAAGAGATTCTCCATTTGGTGTCAGGGCAAGGGCTTGGACCCTTCCTCCTGTTCTGTGGCAAGCATTTTGGACTATTTATGGTCCCTTTCTAGTCAAGGGCTTAGGTCGTCGACCCTAAAGGTGCACCTGGCAGCCATCTCTGCTTACCGGGCGCGGGCCGGGGAGCAGTCGGTGGCGCAGGATAAGGTGGTCGGGCGCTTTTTCAAAGGCCTTGATCACATTTCCCCTCCGGTGCGAGAACCTCCACCTCCGTGGGATTTACTGCTGGTACTGGCAAAGCTCATGGGCAAGCCATTCGAACCAATGCACAGGTGTGATCTCTCTCACCTGTCGTGGAAGACCGCCTTCTTGGTGGCTGTCACGTCAGCCAGAAGGATGGGAGAGCTCTAGACGCTTTGCATCGAGTCTCCTTACCTGGTCTTCCACAGGGACAAGGTTGTCCTGCGCCCCCACCCGAAATTCCTTCCGAAGGCAGTGTTGGAGTTTCACCGTAACCAGGTGCTGACTCTGCCGGTGTTCTACCCCAATCACACCTCAGAGGCCGAATATAGGCTCCATACACTGGACCCTAGAAGGGCGCTCGCTTATTATAAGGAGCGCACGGCTGAAATTTGGGGAGAGGTTCTCCAGCTGTTTGTCACCTACGCTGAAGCTGCACCTGGCAGACCTGCAGCCAAGCGGACGATAGGCAGGTGGGTCACCTCCTGCATAGATCGCTGCTATAAGTTGGCGAGCATGGAGCCTCCCAGAGGGATAAGAGCTCATTCTACCCGTCATACTGCTGCATCGGTGGCTGCTTCCAGGGACGTCCCTATCCAGGAAATCTGCAGGGCTGCTACCTGGAAGTCAGCACACACCTTTATTACCCATTACCACATCGACCTTGAGTCACGCCGGATGCTGGTTTTGGGGCCTCGGTTCTCAGTCCTTATTTCCCAAGTAAGTATTGGGGTGTGTGCTGCCTCCCTCCTCCCGGAGAACTGCTAGGAGTCTGCCAATAAGTGTGGATGAACAACATATCCATGTCCCTAGAAATACAGGTTACTCACCTGTAACAGGAGTTCTAGGAATGGTATATGTTGTTCATCCACACGACCTCCCCGGCTTCGACGCACAACCTGAGCTTTCAGTGGGCCAGATCTGGCGTCATGGGGCGGAGCCGAGAGTTTTTACCACCCGGGTGGTTGGGAGGAGCCAGCTTGAAGACCTTCCGGCAAGATTTAAAGCGGCAAGGAACCTGCCAGTAAGTGTGGATGAACAACATATACCATTCCTCGAACTCCTGTTACAGGTGAGTAACCTGTATTTCCTGACCGTTATCCAGGAATAGTCCCCAGTGACACACATCTCGAGGATAAAAAGCCCTTCCCGACATAATAGGGGATCCATTTGTTCCTGGATACATTCCCATAAGGAAGAATCCCATTCACTTGGCCAGAAGAGGTGCAGCAGAGTAGCATCCACCTTCCCACATCTGTTACAGGATGGGGTTGGGAAGTGACCTATTCTAGCAAGCTTGACTGGAGTATAGTACACATGGTTCAGTATGTGATATTGAGCAAGCCTCAGATAGTCTTGGTCAATATAGGAGTAGGTCTTTCGATAATCGTGGCCAATCAGTGGTTATGTGTGGCATCAGGTTGCCCCAAATTTTAGAGCCAGCTGAAGAAGGGGAATGAAGAGAGGTAAGCAAAAGCAGGCATATACCAGATATTTTTATTTATTAAATTTTGGTAACCAGGTGAGCCCACTGGGCCCCGGAGGTACCTTTTTCAGGGGCGTCCCAGAGTTTACAAGGTATAAATTCAACATGGTACATTATATAAGAATGCATTCAAACGTACAGGGTTATACATGGTTGTATGTCAGCTGGTTACATATACTGAGTTAGGCATTAGGTTAGTGCAATCATAAAAGAGAATAGCCTAAGTGTGTGTTTGTGGGGGGGTTTAGCCCCCTGTTTTCGTAGGTGGATGTAGGGCTGTGATATTTTAGGCTTACGCTTGGGGGGCCCCTTTCCTTTAGCATTTGCACTTGGAGGTGGACATCATATGTGCCTTAAGCCTTGTGTGGAAGCTGTTGATGTAGGTAGCTTCCTGGACTCCTGGGGGCAAGGAGTTCTATAGGGTGGGGGCGGTATGAGCGAACAACTTGCCCCCCCACCTTGGTTTTGACCCTGGGCACTACTAGGAGTGTCCGGTCTGTCGTGCGGAGGAGCCTAGGGTTACTCTTTAGGGCAATGAGGCTGGGGGAAGGGGAGGGGCTGAGTAATTTAAAAGTTTGACAGAGTAAAGGGTACTGGAGCCGGGCTTCCCAGGAGGGCCATTTTAGTTGTGACAATGTGTCGCAGTGATGGGTCCTGGGGCCGGATTGTGTGTCGAACTGAGCCACCTTGTTATAGGGAACTTGGAGTCGGTTTGTCTCTTGTCTGGCTACTCCCTGGACCACCGGGGCCGCATAGATAATGGTCGGGAGTAGGACGCTGGTGGCAATAGAGGCCCTGGCAGCTGGAATCAGCTGGTCTTTCAACCTGTAGAGTTCCAAGTTTCACATTTATATTTTTAGTTACCTGATCTACATGGTCCTTGAGGGTAAAGCCCTGGTCCGGGGTAAGGCCAAGATATTTTAGTGATTAGACCATCTCTAGACTGCTGCCTGACGCAGTAGTCAGTTGGAGGTGTTAGCTTCTGTCACGACCGAGGGCTCTAGGTCCAAACAGCATGGCCTTGCTCTTGTTAGCATTAATGACGATTCTATTAGTGACAAGCCATTGCTCTAGTGATCTCAGGTCATCTTGCAGACAGGAGCTGAGGTCTCCTAGATTAGAGGAGGGGCGGTAAATGACGGCATCATCCGAATAATGTACCACAGAGCTCCCGCCACAGTGTTTGCTGAGTTCGTTGATGGAGAGAGAAGAGAAGGGGGACAAGGATAGACCCTTGGGGCACCCCCTCAGTTAATGGGAGAGGCTCCGACAAGGGGTCTTTCCATTTTACTCTCTTTGACCACCCGTTAAGGTAGCTGTCAGTCCACGACAGGGAGTGGCTGTCTAGCCCAGCGTAGCTCAGCTTGGCCAGTAGCAGATTGTGGTTGACAAGGTCGAACGCTTTGGAAAGATGAATGAAGACTGCTCCGTTGGGGGTCCTCTTGACCAGTTCTCTGAGAACATCTGTGGAGAACTTGATGGGCACGGTGTCAGTCCCGTGCTTGGTTCTGAAACCATGCTGGGGGGGGTGCTAGTAGTTGATGGAGCTCTAGGTAGTCGCAGTTTTGACCGCATATCAACCTCTCTTGTATCTTTGCCAGACTGCAGAGAAGGGAGATTGGCCTGTAGTTAGTTGACTCCCTCATGCCTCCCTTGTGGACTGGGACTACACGAGCCAGTTTCCATTGTTCCAGGATTGCACCTTCTATTAGGGATCGGTTGAGGAACCAGGTCCGGGGCCTGGCTAGTCCATGGGCTCCTTCCTTCAGTATACGGGGGTGAATTCCATCTGGTCCCACTGATCCATATGTTTTGAGGGCCATTAATAATGGGAGAACTTCATTGGGTTTTACTAGTCTGATGTGGAAGGCTGGGCGGTCCCATCTGTGGTGTGGGCGATCATTCGGGTCCGGGGGGAGGATTGGCAGTCTCGCTTTGAACTGATCCGGGTTTGTGAATTGGCGGTTGAGAGCCATTGCAATGTTTGGGACATCGTTTTAGTTGACCGTTTACCTTGACTGGGCATGGTCTTGCCATTCCCCTTTAACCCATTTATATGCGCCCAGAAAAGTCTAGGGTTGCCTAGATTCTTTTTCTGTAGATGGGTGACATACTCTCGTTTGGCCACTTTAATGTCCAGTTTGCACCTGTTTCTGAGAATTTTATAGCTCATCAGGTCGGCAGGTAGGGAGGAGTGCTTGTACTTCTTCCAAGCATTATCCCGTTTTTTTTCATTGGGGACTTCACCGGGTTGGGGGGGAGGATCCACCTATAGCAGCTCCCCTTGGTGCGGAGTTTCTTCATAGGGGCGAGTCGGTCCGCAACCATGGTAATTGTTCACTGAAAGAAGGCAGCAGCCTCATCCAGTGACGGGAGGAGTTTAATTGGACTCCAGTCAGTGCTGTTTAGACAGCCTGTTAAATGGTCGAGCAGAAGGTGTGTGAAATCCCTAACAGCCAGGATACGTGGGCGGAATCTGGGTGCCCTGTTTTTCCAGGTGCAGCATATTGGGGAGTGGTCATTCAGGGCATCTGCTAAGGTGCCTGCTGCCTGTATGTTGGAGGGTTTGCTCGTCAGCACCCAATCAAGCGTGGAGTGATTTCCCATTTTGTAATTCATACTAGTGGGCCCTGCGATATCCTGTTCTAGATTTGCTTCCTGAACCAGCCCTATTAGGGAGTGGTTATCATTTGGGGCCCAACTAAGATTAAAAGTCCCCCAGAATGAACATCTCAGTGACTACCTCTTCGGAGATGTCCTTTAGTACTGCCTCGAGAGATGTACGAGCATTTTTTTGGGAGGTTGTATACATATCCAATGGTGAAGTGTTTACATAGGCCAAGGGTGATGCGTATGAAGACTGATTCACCATCCGTGCAGGTAGAGTGCTGCAGGTTGACCTGCATGGAGTTAAGGGTATCTTTTGTGTAGATTGTGACATCTCCCCCTCTCTTGTTCACTCTCTCTTCTGTGGGCGAGGTACCCAAGGGCTGCAACCTCATGGGGAAGTATTTGGGGCTTGAGCCAGGTTTCCGATACGGCAAGAATGTCTGGGTTGTACTGGTCCAGCCAGGCTTGTACTTCCTCCATCTTTGGCCTTAGGCTACATATATTCATATGCGCAGTCCGCAGGCCCTTTGTGGACGCCCAGTGAGGGTCCTGAGGGGAGGAGACCAGGTGGTTGTTGGGGAGGTCCAGGGTTAGGCTGGATGTTCCCTGCCATAAGCAGGAGGTAGCAAGGAGGCAGAGAAAAGGAAGACTATGGAGGGGTAAGAGCTTGGCGCAGGGTCTACGCTTGGCATAGAGTAAGGTGGAGCACCCAGTACCTCTCCTGCAAAATTCATGGGCAATCAGAAGTGCCTCCGTGGCTTTGGGGAGGTAGTGCCAGGAGCTGGGTGTGTGTGGGGTGTCGGATGGAGGGGGACTTCTGGCACCCGTCTCTCCAGAGCTAATAGTCATGTCTGCCCAGAGGAGGGACAGAATATACAGAGTGCCCAGGAGGAGCCCTCTGTTAGGACAGCTGAGGTAGGGTTGTCCTTGCTTGATCGGCATATTGATAGGTGCAGGGGGCAGAAAGGTAAGGAGGGAGAGATGGATGGAGGGTAAGGTATTGTGCTTTGGCATTGTAGTCCTGCGTCAAGGGGGCTCCGCTACTGTCCAATACCCTATCTTGTAGGGACCCTGAGTCCCTGCGTGATTGCTCTGGGGTGGTAACAGGGCCAGAGGGGGGCCCACCTAGAGCAGGACTGGGATATCCCTTAAATACTCTGGGAAGGCTGGGTCAGTACTTAGGGAGGCAAGTAGGCGTAGAAGCACTTACTAATGTATAATCCTTTTGTCTGTGATTTTTGATGCTACTAATCTTTTGGCAGGCAAGTGGGCTGAGTGTAGTTTATAGCACTGGGGTCACCCTAAACAAATGATGCCCCACTGTTTGGAATATATCCTGACAGGGTCAGCCTGTTGCTTTCGGGGCAACTGTAGCCAAGCTAACACATCACTATCAGTAGAAGAGAGGCTATCTAGCCTGGCTAACACATCACTATCCAAGGATCAAATAGTTGCAATCGGTGCCCCTTTAGATAGGCTATAGCATACATATCGAGGGAAGTTAGACAATCAAGCAGGCTAGGCAAGTATTTACGAGTTAGATTATACAGGTTACCAAATTCTTGCAAGTGCAGCCTAAGGAACAACTAGCTACATTCATTGCCCCTGTAGTTAAGCTGTAGCATACTTTTGAGGAAAAGTAGTCATGCAGGCTAAACAATATAATCTAACTCATAAATACTTGTAGTGCATGTAGAACAGTGACTCCGATCTAAGCTAGAGGGATCAGCCATCAAAAATACTGTTACACCGTGGGTGAGGCAGATTACTGCCACTGCTTAGTCTGGAAGGGTAGCATTATGAGCAGTAAGGGCAGTGCAGGAGTTCTTATCGTGTTTCAGAATGTGGCTTTCCCTTCAGATTCCACCAGGGTGGGTTTGTCTATCCAGTGCTCCGTTTAGGGAGTTAACCAGTTTTCTCTCTGGAAAGGTTCTCCGAGGGGCAGTGAGAGAGGAGGCGATCCGCCTGATTGGCTCCCTACACAGAGTGGGTGTGGTGAGGGAGCATTTAATGGGAGGAGGAAGATATGCCATGAGACTTGAGGGCCAGCTCATGGACCTGACTGAGAAGATCCCCCCCCCCACCCCAAAACAGGGTAGTGGTTAAATTAGGTCTATACTGCTTCACTAGCAGGTGGCGGAGTTGATGGATTTTAAAATGTTTACTGGATTTAAGCGGAGGAACCTGGGGGGTGGGCTGCGGCAAAAGTCTGCGATCTTGAGCTCTGGCGGTATGGGCAGCCAGGTCGCACTCAGTGGTCGTCTGCCTGTTTGGACATTTAAGTTGGATAAAACAGATTGCGAGGTCTCCCTTAATGGTGACACCCTTAGGTAGTTAATTTGTGAGAAGGCCTTGACAGACACACCAATTAGTGAAGATCTTGCTGCTTCTGAAAGAGATTTGCAGGGAGAAAAGAGCATGGCTGCAGGGGAGGTATGTGATCTAATTAGAGGGATTCTGTTTGTAACCAGATAGGGGGATAGATACTGTATCTTCTAGAACCACTTGAACAGAAATTCATCCGCTGTATTTATAAAGGTGACTGGCCCAGTAGTAAGAGAGTTAGGTAATCCAGGCCTGACTTTTTTGGCAAGCTTAATTTGAGGTAAGATAGTCTGGGCGCCCTTTCCAACCCAGATAAAGGAAGCAATAAGTGAGTGTATTTGATTTAAAGAGAGAGGCAGCCATATGTTAAGCCTGTTTAAGGGATAGAAAAGCCTAGGGAGAAATATTCATCTTAACTGTATTCTGCCTGATAGAGAAATCTGGGGATCTCTCCACCTAGAGAGATCTTGCTGAATAATGGTTATGAGGTCATTTAGGTTGAGTGTTTGCATTAGGGAGAGATTAGTGGTGAGATGAATACCCAGATATTTGATAGAGCAAGATGACCATTTCATACCAAAAGAAGGGAAATCCTGCTTACAAACATAGTGATTAAGGGGATATACAGCCGTGGCCAAAAATATTGGCGCCCTTCCAGTTTTTTCTAATTATGCACCATTCCTTCCAGAAAATTGTTGAAATTAAAAAAATATATTTTGGTATCCACATATGTATTTCTTTGTTTTGCAGTGGAATAAAATACAAAAAGCAGAAAAATTTACTAAGTCTTGTCTTACTCCACACAGAAATCCTTAAATGGCCCGGACAAAATTGGCACCTTCTAGAAGTAGTTAGAAATAATTAGATTTCAAGCAGGTGATTCTCCTTCACTTTGGAATTGAACTCACCTATGGTGAGTTGCAGGTGCCTGCAATATAAAAATCAATCATTCAACCAGTTTGAATAGAGAAAATGACTCATTCTCCTGTTTTGTGTCACTGTGTACTGCAGTGAGCATGGAGAAAAGAAAGACAGCCAGAGAATTGTCTGAGGTCAGGCAGAAGATTGTAGCCAAGCATGGACAATCTCAAGGCTACAAATCAATCTCCAGAGACCTTGATGTTCCTGTTTCCACGTACGTAATGTTATCAGGATGTTTTAAGGCCCATGGCACTGTAGCCAACCTCCCTGGAGCGTGGCACTTGAGAAAACTTGATAGAAGATTGCAGCGCAGGTTTGTTTAGAATAGTGGAGAAAGCACCTCTATCAACCGCCAAACAGATTCAAGCTGACCTTCAGACACAAGGTACGACTGTTTCAACTCGCACCATCCGTCACCAACTCAATGAAAGGGGGTTATATGGTAGGAGGCCCAGGAGGACCCCACTGCTGAGAGACATAAGAAAGCCTGGCTGGGGTTTGCCAAAACACACAAACACAAGCCAAAATCCTTCTGGGAGAATGTCCTGTGGACAGATGAGACCAAATTAGAGCTCTTTCGTAAAGCACATAATCGCTATGTTTACAGAAAACAAAATGAAGCCTTCAAAGAAAAGAACACCTTCCCTACAGTCAAACATGGAGGAGGTTCAGTGATGATTTGGGGTTGCTGTGCTGCCTCTGGCACTGGGTACCTTGAATGTGTGCATGGCATGAAATCTGGAGATTACCAGGCCATTTCGGAGTACAGTGTTGAACCCAGTGTCAGAAAGCTGGGCCTCTGTGAAAGGTCAGGGGTCTTCCAGCAGGACAATGACCCCAAACACACTTCAAAAAGCACCCAGGAATGGTTCAAGACAAGACGCTGGACTGTTCTGAAGTGGCCAGCAATGAGTCCAGATCTAAATCCCATTGAAAACCTGTGGAGAGATCTGAAAACAGCAGTTGGGAGAAGGCACTCTTCAAATGTGGGAGAACTGAAGCAGTTTGCACAAGAGTGGGCCAAACTGCCAGTAGAGAGGTGCAGGAAGCTCATCCATGGCTTTAGGAAGTGGTTGATTGCAGTTATTTTGACCAAGGGCTGTGCTACCAAATATTAAGTCTAGGGTGTCAATAATTTTGTCAATGCCATTTCTTTTCATTTTCTGATTTAAAAGGATATTAAATTTTGAATCAAAAACAAAGGTTCTGTAATAGTAACAAATAAGAAATGTGGAGACCAAATATTGTACTGTTAAGTTGAAATTATGTTTAGAGGAAATTGTGAGTTATTTGAAAAAGTGCAAGGGTGCCAATATTTCTAGGGACATGGATATGTTCATCCACACTCTCTGGCAGGTATCCTTGCCGCTTTAATTCTTGCCGGAAGGTCTTCAAGCTTGCTACTCCCACCCAACCGGGTGTTAAAACTCTAAGCTCCGCCCCATGGCGTAGATCTTCCTTACTGCTTGGAAGCTCAGGTTCCCTCCTTAGCGCTCTGCATTTGGACTGGATCTAATTCTTCTGTTGCCAGAGGTGATTTTGAAGTTTTCCAAACTTAGGTCTTTTTTCCTCATGGCTGTGATGGACAAATCTGTTTCCGACTTTCAGGTGCCCTCATGGGCAGAAAATGTCCAGGACAGATCCAGTACTCCACGTCGTCTACTGCTTAGGCCTAGAATCCGACCCGCATGAGCTTCGAGTTGTGCCGTTCGTTCTTCGCCAATGTTCTGGGCGTTACGTGCTGCCCGTTTGAAGCTTCAGCGCCCGAAGCGTTTTCCGCCAGTGAAATCAAAGAGCTCCTTAGGCGGTGTCCGGCGCGGCTGGATCGCTGAGCAGCTCGAGCAGATGATCGCCCTCGAGGAGGCGGCCCAGGCCGCATCTTCTTCCTCCTCGACGCGGCATTTATCCCGCTCTCTGAGTTCCTCGTATACAGCCTCGTTCAAGGAGCTTTGCCAGTCCCTTTCCACGAAGGAGAGGGGCATTCGGGACATTCTTCGGCCCAAGAAAAGGAATCGAAAGGTAAGTCCCACCGTTGGCGTTCCTGGGAGCGGGAGAGGTCCCCTTCCCCGGGTAGCTGACCGTCGACTTCGGTCGAGGTGGCGGCTGAGGCCTCTGGCTTCACGGTGCCCCCGTCAGGCCAGCCTGCCGAGACTCCCGTCGACGAAGTCGAGATTTTTCTCGCGCCGTTAGACGGGCTGTCGACTGGAGAAGCTTACAACCCTACTTCACGGTTCCCCGGTGGATACAGAGGATCTGCCTGCTCCTTCGGGACTGCAGTCCCGGTTAAAGTTCGAGCCGAGGGGAAGAGCAGGTATCCCCGCCCCTTCCCAGACCCACCTCGGTCCCCGAGGTCTCTGTCTCGACTCTTCTCGGTCCAGCCGTTCCGCGAACATCGGCGAGTCTGGTCTCATTACGAGATAGCGGCGATGCCGTTCTTCCTCGATCCTCGGGTGAGGAGAGGCTACGGCGCTCACGAGGATCTTATGTGGCAGCAGTTGCTGCTATCCAGACCTAAGCCGACCCTGGCTAAGAACCCGGCCATCAAGTGGCTGTCGCCGGGCAGCGGAAAGCAACCACTCGTTCCAGTTGAGTTGCCGCCCAGGGGCGGTTTTCAGCCAAAACCAGCTGGTCCACCCGATTTGTGGGCGGAACCTCGCCTCCCAACCTAATTGGGGGCACCGACCAAAATTTCGGTCGGTCATGGCCTGCCCCACGGTTGTCGGTCACCTCCTCCCGGCCGTCCTCGGCAGGTGGAGGTGGCTCAGGGCGAGGCAGCTCTTCACAGACTCTTGGAATCAGATGGCGATTCCTCCCTGTTCTCCAGGCAGTGCGATCTGGAGTCCTCGAGCCAGTCAGTGGACGATAACCCATCGTCCTTTATGGGTCTGCTTGACTCATCTCGAGTCCACGGGATGCAGCTCGAGCCCGTGTCCAAGCAGAGCCAAAGTATCCCCAGCGAAGGAGATTCTGGACCGGGGATTCTCCCTACGGAGGCCTTTCCAGTGGCTGAGGCCATTGTCGGCCCAGCCTTGGAGCTTTGGCAGCGGCCTGCTTCCTGTCCTGTGCCCTTGGCCAGGAAGTATCACGATCCCTACCTGCTCTTTGCCGGATTCTCGGAACACCCCTCCAGCGGAGGATTGGTCACCGATAGCGTTTTCGGCGTTCAGGAGCGCTCGGGATGTGGACAAGCCCCGACAAGGAGTCCAAAAGCTGGACTTTGCCGGGCGCAAGGTGGTAAGGCCCCTCCCTCGGCCTCCGACAGGCCAGTTCGGCTGTGCTGATGGCACACTTCTCCCGCCCTCCATGGACTCCTGGATGGGTGGTCTCTCCTCTCCCCATGACCTGCAGACCACGGTCTGCCAGGTGCCGGACCAGGGTAGAGGCGGTGGCGAGGCAGTAGCTCAGACTGCTCTGGGACATAGGTGATTCCTGTGCCAGGTCAGCAGCCTCGGCCGCCAGTGGCCATGCGACGCAGGGCGTGGCTGAGGATATCCACCTTCACGGCGGATACCCAGCACAAGTTGGAGGATGTCCCCTTCTTGGGGACTGACCTCTTCGGCCCTGGAGTGGAGGGACACCTCCAGCGGATCGAGAAGTCCAATGCCACTCTGGACTCTGTCACCTCCGCCCAGAGGGACAAAAGCCGCCGTCAGCAGCAGAAGTCCTTTTGTCCTTTGGTCCCTGCTCCTCGACCGGCCCAGCAGCACCAGCAACAGGGCCAGCAGGCTCGCGCTTAGCGTCCCAAACCCAAGCCGATGGCTTCCTCCAACAGGAAGTAAGGAGGTAAAGGCCAGGGAGGTCCCTCGGCCGGTTCTTCCTCCAAGCCTGCCCAGTGACGGGTTGAGGGGTGCTGCCCCCAACCTAGT
This sequence comes from Neoceratodus forsteri, assembly GCA_016271365.2. Classification (NCBI taxonomy): domain Eukaryota; kingdom Metazoa; phylum Chordata; order Ceratodontiformes; family Ceratodontidae; genus Neoceratodus; species Neoceratodus forsteri. The sequence goes on from CM057456.1 coordinate 16,006,808, forward strand.
CACTCCCCACTGGGTTCCCCCCCGTGGGGGGACGGCTCCACCACTTCCTTTCCGCCTAGTCCGCTATCACCACGGACTGATGGGTGTTGGAGGTGGTAGGAAAAGGCCTGCCTCTGGAGTTCGAGCAGGTTCTGCCTTTTCGAGCCGTCGCCCCTCGGGGGGGGTCCATGGGGTCCGCAGCCTCGCTGTTGGCCCGCTGGGCTGATATTGCCCTGCTCCTCGAAAAAGAGGTGATCAGGAAAGTGGCGGACCCTCCTCCAGACCCAGGGTTTGTGTCCAGGTACTTCTGGTCCAAAATGGCGGGCGCGCCCCATTCGCGACCTGAACAAGTTCCTAAGGTCTCGGACCTTCAGGATGGTCCTCTAGCTCAGATAATCCCATCCTTGGAGCGAGGCGTGTGGTTCTGTTCCCTGGACCTCCAGGGCCAGCGTTCTTTCACGTCCCAATCTGTCAATCCCATCAGAGATTCTCCAGGATCCCTACCGAGTTCGAGCCATGCCCTTCAGCCTCTCTCTAGCTCCCAGGGTCTTCACCAAATGCATGGCAGTGGTGACAGCATTCCTGTGGTGCCGAGGGTTCCGGGTGTACCCTTACCTAGACGATTGGCTGATAGCAGCCCCCTCCAGACAGGAGGTGGAGCGGTCCAGAGATCTGGTCCTCCAGGTTTGCTCTCAGGTTGGCCTCTTCATCAACGAGGCCAAGTTGGAACTCATGCCAAAGCAGGCGATTCTGTTCATCAGGGCAGATCTCGACTCTCTGCGAGCCAGAGCATGGCTCCCGGCGGACAGGGCCGAGGTTCTTTCCTCCTTTGCCCAATCATTTCTAGTTGGGCAGTTGCGCCCTGCCCGGGACTTCCTGCGCCTCCTGGGCCTCATGGCGGCCTGTACCAGCGTGGTGCGTTGGGCCTGTTGGTACATGCGTCCCCTTCAATGGGGACTTGCCAGCCAATGGTCAGAACGCCGTGATCCGCTGGACCGGCCCGTGACAGTGACCCAGGAGATGTGGAACGCTCTCCAGTGGTGGATCGTTCCAGCTCATCTGCAGGAGGGTATCCAGTTCATCCGCCTCGAGCCGACGGTCTCTCTCTCTCTCTCTCTCTCGACTGACGCATCTCTGATGGGTTGGGGTGCCCATCTGGGGGAGTACCGAGCGCACGGCCTCTGGTCCCCTCGGGAGTCCCAATGCCACATCAACCTGCTGGAGCTCCAAGTGGTCCATCTAGCTCTCACCGCCTTCGCTCCTTTTCTACGGGGTCAAGTGGTTCAGGTCCAGACGGACAACACCATGACCATGTACTATCTGAACCGCCAGGGCGGGACGCACTCCTTGCTGTTATGCAAGGAAGCTCTCTGCATTTGGTCCCTGGTGCGCAGTCTGGAGGCGGATCTCCTAGCCATTCACGTGGCAGGAGCCTCCAACACCCTGGCCGATGCCCTAAGCCGGATGGGGCTGCATCTCAAGAGTGGTCTCTCCTGCCGGAGGTAGTACAAGATCTCTTCTCCCACTGGGGCCGCGCCTCAGGTGGACCTGTTTACCTCCAGGGGAGAATGCGAGCTGAATCTGGTCCATGCCCGCCCCTCAGCAGGGCTCGCTGCAGGGATGCCTTCGAGGCCGTGGACCCGGGCCTCTTCTCAGCCTTATCCGTTTCCCTTGATCCACAAGGTGCTTCTCAAAGGCGAGGAGGGACAAGGCGCAGGTGATTCTGGTAGCCCCAGACTGGCCTGCCAGTTCTGGTATCAGATCTCCTCAGCCTCAGCTCCAGGCTCCGAGGCTTCCAGCCCGCCCGGACCTGATCTCAGTCAATCAGGGAAGGTATTCCATCCGGACCTTCAATCCCTGCACCTGACAGCCTGGTTCCTGAGCGGCTAGAGTCCCAGGCCTTGGGTCTTTCCGACGAGGTCCTCAGTGTCGTTGAGGCGTCCCGTAAGGAGTCAACCAAAAAATGCTGTGCCTTCAAATGGAAGAGGTTTTCCATTTGGTGTTAGAGGAAAGGCTTGGACTCTTCCGACTGACCCTTGGCAAGCATTCTGGACTACCTGTGGTCCCTTTCTCAGCAAGGGCTTCAGTCGACGACCCTTAAGGTGCACCTGGCAGCCATCTCTGCTTACCGGGCGCGGGCCGGCAAGCAGTCGGTGGCACAGGAGAAGGTGGTCGGGTGCTTTTTCAAAGGCCTTGACCACATTTCCCCTCCGGTGCGAGAACCTCCACCTCCGTGGGATCTACTGCTGGTATTGGCCAAGCTCATGGGCAAGCCATTCGAACCGATGCACAGGTGTGATCTCTCGCACCTGTCGTGGAAGACCGCCTTCTTGGTGGCTATCACGTCAGCCAGAAGGATGGGAGAGCTCCAGGCGCTTTCCATCGAGCCTCCCTACCTGGTCTTTCACAGGGACAAGGTTGTCCTGCGCCCCCACCCGAAGTTCCTTCCGAAGGCAGTGTCGGAGTTTCACCTTAACCAGATGTTGACTCTGCCGGTGTTCTACCCCAATCACACCTCGGAGGCAGAGTATAGGCTCCATACTTTGGACCCTAGAAGAGCACTCGCTTATTATAAGGAGCGGACGGCTGAAGTTTGGGGAGAGGTTCGCCAGCTGTTTGTCACCTATGCTGAAGCCGCACCTGGCAGACCTGCAGCAAAGCGGACGATAGGCAGGTGGATTACCTCATTTTTTTATTTATTTTTTTTTTTTTTTTGAAATTTGCTCTTTATTTCACGCCCCACGTCCGTCCTCAGCCTGGTCACGGACTCCGGGATCCCCGGTCACCGGACATTTGCCGACTCCCCAGTCATCCCTGGCTTCCCCAGAGAGAGTGGGGCGCGGTTCCGACCCGGTATCGGACCGCGGAACTAGTAACTGGTCGGGGAGGCGGCTCAGTGGCCAATCAGGGCATCCAGGGTAAGCGTCATATAGGCGCTGGGCGTGGCACTACCCCATTAGCCCACTCCCTGAGGGAGGCGGGGGCGTGCAATGGCGCTGGCGTCTGCCCGCCTCCTCCCCTCCCTCCTGGCGTAAGCACGGCGGCGTGGGTGATCCCTAGCCTCCGCTGGCAGTCCCGCCAGCGCCGACTGCTACCCCAGCCCCTCCCCGGAGAAGGAGAGCAGTCCGTGGGGCCTTCGATCCTTCTCCCAGCCAACCCTCCGACGGACCTGAGTCCGTTTCGAACCGAGTCGCGCCCGGCGTGATGGCGGAAATCAACGCTGCGCCGACGGGCCAGCCAAGGTGGATTACCTCATGCATAGAGCTCTGCTACAAGTTGGCGGGCATAGAGCCTCCTAGAGGGATAAGAGCTCATTCTACCCACCATACCGCTGCATCGGTAGCTGCTTCCAGGGACGTCCCTATCCAGGATATCTGCAAGGCTGCTACCTGGAAGTCGGCACATACCTTCATTACCCACTACCACATCGACCTCGAGTCACGCCGGGACGCTGGTTTTGGGGCCTCAGTTCTCCAATCTCTCCCAAGTAAGTATTGGGGTTGTGCGCCTTGCCTACCTCCTCCCGGAGAACTGCTAGGAGTCTGCCAGAGAGTGTGGATGAACAACATATCCATGTCCCTAGAAATATAGGTTACTCACCTGTAACAGGAGTTCTAGGAATGGTATATGTTGTTCATCCACACGACCCACCCGACCTCCCAGGCTTTGACGTGACAACCTGAGCTTCCAGCGGGCCAGATCTGGCGTCATGGGGCGGAGCCGAGGGTTTTACCACCCAGGTGGGTGGGAGGAGCCAGCTTGAAGACCTTCCGGCAAGAATTAAAGCGGCAAGGATACCTGCCAGAGTGTGGGATGAACAACATATACCATTCCTAGAACTCCTGTTACAGGTGAGTAACCTGTATTTTTGGCCACGGCTGTATTTCAGTCTTGCTAATATTCAGTTTGTAGTTCAAGTAAAGGCTGAACTGGTCAATCACCTTTAACGCTTCTGTCAAGGAAGAGACCGCATTGGATAGGTGAAGCAAAATATCATCTGCATAGACCGAAAGAGATGGTGTTAATTTGCCAGTTGGGATCCCGTGTATATCGTGGGAAAGTTTAAGGTATTTGAGTGGTTCCAGACATAAATTGAAGAGGAAAGGAGATAAGAGGGCAACCCTGACGGGTGCCTGTATGTAGGGGAAACAAGGATGAGAATATGCCAATCTTACTTCGAGACACAGCTCTTGCAGCAGGTTACACCATTAGGACTGAAGCCGGCAGGCGTCAGGACCCCACGGAAAAATTCTAGCTAGCTGTCTTCCGCGGGGACTGCCCCCGACGTCGGTCCCGCCTCCGACATCAGGCGTAGTACATAAGGGGGCGGTCCCACCAGATTCCCCAGTTCTTTCCCGCCGTCGACTTGCATGTCTCGACCCTTCGGTTCGGTTTCTAGCGCGCGATGCGTGGTAAAGTGTTTTCCTACAGGAAATTTGTTCTCAGAGTTCAGTTTTTTCTCTGATGTCCTCTCCGACCTCCGGTCACTCCTCAAAGTGCGCCTGTGGGAAGCAGATCTTACTTCGAGATACAGCTCTTGCAGCAGGTAACACCATTAGGACTGAAGCCGGCAGGCGTCAGAACCCCACGGAAAAATTCTAGCTAGCTATCTTCAGCGGGGACCGCCTCCGACGTCGATCCCGCCTCCGTCAAGCGTGGTACATAAGGGGGCGGTCCCGCCAGAATCCCCAGTTCTTTCCCGCTGTCGACTTGCATGCCTCGACCCTCCGGTCTTAGTCTGGTGGCGGTACGCGTGGTTGCAGAAACTTTCCTACGGGAATTTCCTCCGCTCTTGAAGAATTTTCGCTGATGTCCTCTCCGACCTCGGGCATACATCGAAGTGTGCTTGCGGAAGCAGATCCCCTTAGGACCCCACACGGCCTGCGTCCGGTGCCTGGGCCCAGAGCACGATACCGGGCCTGTTCCCTCTGCCAGGGGTTTTAATAGCCGCCAGGATCCGGCGACAGAAGGCTCTTCAGGCGTTCCTGCTAGAAGAAAAGTTGAGAGCCATGTCCTCTAAGGGGAATCTTGAAATCCCACAAACATGACAGAAGAGAAGGAGAAGGACCCTTCCAGGTCTCCGGACGAGGGCCTCCGAGTCCTGCAGCTCGGGTGAAATCTGACGGTCTCCATCCAGGAGCCTCTTCTCTCCCACGGCTCGGTTCCGTTCTCGCTCTTCTCAGGCCCCTCCCGCCAGCCGTCGTCGTCCTCCGCCTCCAAGGCCTCGGCGAAGTCTGGGGAGCGTCACCACCACCACCATAAGTCGGGTTCCCGCCCGTCGGCACCCGACGTCCGGTCCTCTTCCGTTCCACCCCGCAAAACTTTGGAACTTACCTCTCTGAAGAGGCCGGTAGACCAGACGCCGGCTCGACCTGCGTCGACTGTCCGTCATCCCTCCTCGGAGCCGTCATCAGCCATCAGACCGTCGGCCAAGCCTTCCCACCGGACGTCTGTTGGGGGACCGATGTCCGCCACGTCTGAGAAGAGAACTCCTGTGCCTCCGACCGTCGTCGGGCAGGAGTCGCTGACGGAGGAAGATCTGACGCAGCCCGAGGACCAGACGGGCGACCCCGGCCTCGTGCAGTCTCCTAGGGCTCCCTCGCCACTGCCCGAGGTCCCTGTGGAGCCGTCGTCGGGATTGTCTTTAGCGGAAGTGAAGGATCTCTTCACGTACTGGTGGGACACCATCAAGAGGGATGTGGTGCCCACTGCTCTTCCTCCTCCTCCGGCTCCGCCCCCCTACGCCTGCGGGGTCGGTTGGCCATTCAACCCTCCCCAGGGAGTCCAGATCTCCTCCCAGGGGTCGATCAGGAAAGAGGAGACCTCCGTCAAGATCTTCTTCTGGATCACCCAGCCCCAAGAGATCCAGGGGACACCGACGTTCGCCGTCGACGGAGGACACGGGATCAATTTACTCCACCTCTAGATCCCCGTCTCCATCCCTTCGGACCCACGTGAGACGCCATGGTCTCCTCCGGATGACCCCTCGTTCATGGATATCATGCGCCATATCCAGGAGAACATGGGGTGGGATGCGGAAGAGTTAGACCCCGAAAGGTTACGCCTTGCCAAGTATCTTCGGCAAAAGGACCCCAAGCCTGTGGTGGTGCCACCCTTGGGTGACACTTTTGTGGACGTCACCAAGGCCGCGTGGAAGCATCCACATTCGCTCCCAGCGGTGCCGAAGAAAGCTGACCGTCTATACAAGGCTCCTAAGGAGGACCAGTATGTGATGCAACAACCTCAGGCCGATTCTGTGGTCATAACAGCCTCACATGACCGGTCACAGAGGCCGCAGCATTTGAGCACACTGCCACCGGATCCAGAATCCAAGCAGTTGGACTCTCTGGGCAGGCGCACGTATGCTTCCACTACCTGCGCCATCAGATCCTTAAATTACTTGACCCATGGTTCAGTTTCAGAGCGCTCTGTGGGAACAGGGTCTGGAGGTAGCTGAGAAACTACCGAAGGTGAGCAGAAGGAGGAGATGCTCCCGCTCCTCCGCTCGGGTTCAGACGTGGGCACCCAAGTGCTTCGAGCCGCGTAAGATTCTGCGGACTCATCGGCCCGAGCAGCAGCTTCCGGCGTTTGCCTCCGGAGACACTCCTGGCTTTGTGTCTCCGGCTTCACCCCGGACATCCAGAAGAACATTATGGACACCCCTTTCGAGGGAGATGTTTTATTTGGTAATCCTTCTGAGAAGATTATTACCAAACTCCAAGAGGCCGGGAAGGCGGTGAGGTCGGTCCAGGCCATGTACCGACCTAGGCTTGGTTCCTTTCGTAGGAACCAAAGCCGTTTTCGTGGGCGGACACAGAGGCAACAACCCCGTTCCGCTACACAACAGAGGGGCTCTGGTTTCCGCAGAGCCCAGGGTAAACAGCCCGCTAGCCGAGGTCAGCGCACCCCTAGGCCGACCCAGCCATCGGGCCCATCTGCCGCCACAGCATGACTCCTTTCCAGCCCCCGCCCCTCAGGATCAACGGGAAATTATGGTCGGGGGTCGCATTGCGAACTTCCTGCCGGGATGGCAGGCTATCACCACTGACGGGTAGGTTCTGCAGTTGGTCAGTATCTGCCACTTTATAAAGTTCGCAGAAAAGCCACCCTCGAGGCCTCCTCTGCTCTCCGGTATCCGGGTCAGCACAGAAACTTAATTTGGCAAGAGGTACGCGCGCTCCTAGAAAAGAGGGCGATGGAGTATGTCCCGGGGAACCAGAGAGGACAGGGATATTATTCTCACTTCTTCCTGGTTCCCAAGAAAACAGGGGACCTCCGTCCGATTCTGGACCTAAGCGACCTCAATATGTCGGTCGCATACAAGAGATTCCGCATGGTGACCCTTCCGGGTCTTATTCCCATGCTGAAACAAGACGCCTTTCTAGCGTCCCTAGACATGCAGGACGCGTACCTGCATATCCCCATAGCTCAGGCGCATCAGAGGTTCCTGCGCTCCGAGTTCCTCGGCCACCATTTTCAGTTCCGGGCTCTTCCGTTCGGGCTGTCATCCGCACCAAGGGTCTTTACCAAGTGCATGGCAGTCGTGGCAGCATCTCTAAGGAGACAGGGCCACTATGTGTTCCCGTACCTAGATGACTGGCTTCTCATGGCCGCCTCCAGAGAGGCGTTGCTACATGCGATTCAGAGCACCCAGGACCTGTTCCGGTCTGTGGGCATCCTCATAAATTACGAGAAGTCTCTCCTGGTACCGTCGCAGAACTGCAGTTTATAGGCGAAGTACTGGAGACTCTTCAGGGAAGAGCTTTTCTTCCGGCCAACAGAGCGGAGCGCAGCAGATCCCTCAAGGGATTTATCGTCTAACAAGATCGTACCTGCCAGGTCGGTCCTTCGCTTGCTCGGACACATGGCTGCGGCCATTCCTACTGTCCCTTTTGCAAGGCTCCACATGCGGGTAACTCAGTGGATGCTCAAAGTGCAATGGGACCAAAGGCAAGACCACTTGCAGCATCCGGTTAGAATCACGAATTCCGTGATTAGAGACTGGCAGTGGTGGCTAGTCCCAGGGTCACTCTTCACGGGCGTCCCGTTCGTAGCACCGTCCCCGGAGGTAACCCTCACCACGGACGCCTCAGGTCTTGGGTGGGGGGCACACCTGGACGGGGTAAAGTCCCAGGGTACGTGGACCCAGATGGAAGCTCATCTTCATATCAATGTCCTAGAGATGAGAGCGGTTCTCTATGCCCTGCTGGCCTTTCAGTCAGTAATCCCACCGTGTACTCTTCTGCTTCAGACAGACAACACGGCGGTGATGTATTACCTCAACAAACAAGGCGCACTCTTACCCCTTTGCAGGAGGCCATGAGAGTGTGGGATTGGAAATGTCGGACATGGCGCAAACCTGATCGCTGTACACGTTCCCAGGGTGGACAACACTACTCAGAGCGGCCTGAGTGGCTCCCAGGCCAGAGTCCACAGTGGGAACTTCTTCAGGAGGTGGTAGATGATCTGTTCCTTCGATGGGGAACTCCAGAGCTGGACTTGTTAGCATCCCCATCAAGCAAAACTGCCCAATTTTTGCTCCGCTAGATCCAGGGCCTGGTGTTTTCTGGCGAGGCAGCGTTGTCCCTCTCCTGGGTGAACAGATTCCTCTATGCTTTCCCTCCCTTCCCGTTGATCCAAGAGGTTCTTCTCAAGCTGCTCGCAGACACGCACAGATGATTCTGGTGGCCCCGTTCTGGCCCAGACAGATATGGTTCCCCTTGCTGGCACAGCTATCTCGGGAACCCCCGCTCCCGTTGCGCTTAGCTCCCACCTACTGTCTCAGGAGAAAGGTTCATTGCTCCATCCGGATTTGCGGTCTCTGAACCTGCATGCTTGGCTCCTAGAGACATAGCCATCTTGCGTCACGGGGTCTCGCAAGAGGTTGCAGATGTTCTCTCTGCAGCCAGAAAGCCGGCGACGTATGCCATGAAGTGGCGCCGTTTTTGTTTATGGTCACGGGCTCGTGATCGTTCCCCTTTAGTTTGTCCTGTGGGAGTAATTTCAGACCATCTCCTTTCTCTCTCTCATTCAGGCCTAGCCTACTCCTCTATCAAGGTGCACCTTTGCGCTATTTCTGCCTACCACCTTCTGGTGGGGCATCGTACTGTTACGCAATTAGACGCCTCTCGGGGAATTTCTCAGAGGAGTGTTACACCTTAGGCCTCCCATCAGGGACCCAGTGCCTCCATGGGATCTGCTCTTTGTCCTGGAAACTCACGCTCCCCCTTTTGAGCCTGCGCGGATTACGAGTTACATTTTCTTCGTGTAAGACGTTATTTTTGTTGCTGTTACTTCAGCTAGAAGGATTTCTGAGCTTCACGCTCTCATGTGCAAAGAGCCTTATTTAGTTTTCCACCGGGACAGAGTATCCCTGAGGACGAACCCTAAATTTTTGCCTAAGGTGGTTTCGACACTCGCTTTAAACCAGGATATTGACCTTCCGGTCTATTTCCCGAGTTACTCTAATGGAGAGGCTTTGCTCCACACCCTGGATGTTCACCGCAGCCTGAGGTATTACCTCAACAGAACTAAACCCTCATGGGGTTCTGACCAGCTTTTTGTTTCCTTCTCTCAGAGAATGAAGGGCCAACCAGTATCCAAACAGACCCTGTCCCGCTGGCTTGTCCAGTGTATTTCGTACTGTTACGAGATTAAGCAAAAGCCCCTCGGGTTCTATCCGGGGTCATTCTACCAGGGTATGGCCACTTCCTTTGCAGCACTTAAGAGCGTCTCCATTTAGGCTATCTGCGCTGCAACACTTGAGTTCTGTGCATACCTTTGTCAAGGCATTATAGTCTGGATATCGCCTCGTGAAGAGCGATTTCGACTACTTGATTGCAGGGTCTCCTGTCCTAAGTCAGGGCTTGGAATGTTATTTCTTACCTTTTGCCTCCTCTCGGATGTTCTGGCAGCTTTACTGTGGGAATCAGTCTAATGGTGTTACCTGCTGCAAGAGCTGTATCTGGAAGTAAGATAATAATTCATAAGAACTTACCGTAACAGTGGATCTTAGGAACAGCTCTTACCTCAGGTACCTTCCCTCCCACCTTCCCCCTTAGAGGAGGCAGGGCTCTGCTCCTGCTGGTATCGGGATTTTCTCCCTTATTGTCAGGGCCCCTACTTTTCTGCGGCACAGTGGGACCAAGTTCTGCGGCAAGACTACCATTTGCTGCAGAACTTCTGTGGCGGTGGTTTGTAATTTCTGCGGAAGTTCTGTGGCACTAACAAACTACCACATCAGTGTTGGCTTGTCATCCTGACTTCACTTTCATGGCGGTGGTTATAGCAATTAGGATGGTGGAAAGCACAGTAACACTAGTTCAAAAAATAACAAACTTATAAAAATAATTTTATGCCTAAAAAAGCAAAACAAATGTCTCTCCCTTAAGGTCCTAGCCTGTTGCATAAATGACATATGCAGAGGGAATCTTATGTGATAAAAAAGGTATTTATATATGCATGCTATCTATCCCACTAATGAGGTCTTCACTGTCTATCACTTATATATTTGTATGTGCTTTCTACACCTCTCATGAGGTTCCCACTGTGTATCACTTATATATTTATATGCAATCTGTAACATGGAAATGGAATAGAGGAGTTATTGCAAAATAATTTTCATGTCAACCTGCTTTCCTGACACACCATGCATACATCAGGCCATGACATGCATGTGAACCGATTGTGAGATAGAGCTCTCAGCCCATCACAATGTGTCCACCATGTGACAGAACACTGCACCATACCTTCCCAGGCTGTGAGCAGTGATATGTTCCACCAATCCTTGTGCTGCTCAGCCAGCTCCAGAGCTAATCTCTGAACCAGAGTTGCAGCACGAAACACAGCATGCTACCCTCTGGCCCAACAGCTGTCCCCACACATCATTTCTCCATAACTTTTAGGCGATTCTATCAACCAATGACAATATGTAATCAATAACCCTGGCAAAAATGCATAAAGGACAATTATTTATTTAACAGGTCTATTCTTTCAACAGGTCTACACATTATTATATTCCACTTTTCGGGGCATAATTACTTTTTTTTTTCTTAAAAATGATAGTTAAATTGATTTTACCAGTTCTTCATTTCAGATGGCATTCTCTATACCTTAAAGGCACAAATAGGTTTGTACAAAGTGAGGTATGGACTTAACAGGTCTGTGCTATTGACAAGGTTTTGTTTAAGTTGGCCCTAGTGCAATAATTTAAGACTGAAAATTGTATTAGGCTGTAGTGCAGGTTGAGCAAATGTCACCATGCATGATGTGCTGTGCCACCGTCTCTGGCAGTGGGAGCTGTGGTAGATAAGTGACTGTTCATTTCTGTTGCAGAATGCAGTCATTTCATAGTATGAATGTATGATGTTATAGCAATAACATCACATTCTGAGCATAGAGGGGGGTTTGGATATAAAAAGAGGAGACGGGAACCAGATTCTATGGATAAACAGAAATATTAATAAAAAATCACCAAGAAGAGTGAATTCTGCGGGACAGCAGAAGTTCTGCGGTAGATTGCAAGTTCAGTGCAAAATTCTGCGGCCGCAGAATTCTAGGGGCCTTGCTTATTGTCTTCTGATGGTGGATCCTCGGTCTCCCCTTCTGATGTCAACCTGCGGCCGGGAGTCTCCGGCGGGAGAACTGGGGATTCTGGCGGGACCGCCCCCTTATGTACCACGCTTGACGTCGGAGGCGGGACCGACGTCGGGGGCGGTCCCCGCTGAAGATAGCTAGCTAGAATTTTTCCGTGGGGTCCTGACGCCTGCCGGCTTCAGTCCTAATGGTGTTACCTGCTGCAAGAGCTGTTCTCGAAGATCTACTGTTACGGTAAGTTCTTATGTAACTGTACTATCCCATTCAAGGATCCGCGCTCGGCCTGTGTCCGGTGCCTAGGCCCAGACCACGACACCCGGTCCTGCTCCTTTTGCCAGGGTTTCAGCAGACGAACCCGGATCCGTCGCCAGAAGGCCCTACAGGCATTCCTGCTAGAGGAGCAACTCAAGACCGTGGCTTCCAAGGGGGATTCTTCGCAGAAGGCCCACAAGCATACTGAGAAGCACAGGGAGAAGGCCCCTTCCAGGTCCCCGTCTAGGGCCTCCGACTCGTGCAGCTGTGGCTCCAGTTCCGACCGCTCTCCTTCCCGGGCCAGCTCTCAGCCTCCCTCCGCTGCGGTGAGAAAATCTTCTTCTCAGGCCAAGACTCCCAGGCCTTCCTCGTCCTCCAAGGCCCTGGCTAAGTCGGGGGGATCGCCACCATCCCCACAAGTCGGGTTCCCGCCATTCTGAACCCGACGTCAGGTCTGCTTCCTTGCCTCCTCCTTTTCACCGGAAAACTAAGGAGCACACCTCACTTAAGAGGCCGCAGGACCTGACGCCGGTTTGTCCGACGTCGGCCTCTCGCCACAGGTCCCCAGAGCCATCGTCTGTCAGAAGACCGTCGCCGGCCAGGCCAACTCATCACCGGAGCCCTCTGTTGTGGGAACGGGGCGGACTGCTGTCTCTGCGTCTGTCCCAAATCGGCTTTGGTTCCTTAGCCGAAAGGAAACTAAGCTTGGGTCGGTACATGGCCTGAACTGACCTCTACCACCTTCCCCGGCCTCTTGGAGTTTGGTAATTATCTTCTGAGGATTTACCAAACAAAACTTCTCCTCGAATGGGAGTCCATGATGTTTTTCTGGACATCCGAGTAAAACCGGAGACACGGAGCCAAGAGTGCCTCCGAGGCATACGCCTGAAGCTGCTGCTCGGGCCGAGGAGTCCCATGAGTTGTACGCTGCTTTAGCACCTGGGTTCCCACATCCAACCGCACAGAGGAGCTGCAACATCTCTCCTCTTCTGCTCACCTTCCGGCAATTTCTCAGCCACATCCAGACCCTGCTCCCACAGGGCATTTGGAACTGCACCATGTGGGTCAAATAATTCAGGGATCTGATGGCCAGGTAGCGAAGCATCGCGCCTACCCATGGAGTCCAGCTGCTTGGACTCTGGGTCCGTGGCAGGGTGCTCAGATGTTGCGTTCCCGGGACCGTCATGAGAGGCTGTTGGTGACCAGAGAGTCAGCCTGAGGATGCTGGGTCAAGTACTGGTCTTCTCTTGGAGCCTTGTACAAGCGGTCAGTTTTCTTCGGCATCGCCGGGAGCGAATGTGGACGCTTCCACGCTGCCTTGGTGACGTCCACGAAAGTGTCTACCAAGGGTGGCACCACCACAGGCTTGGGGTCCTTCTGCCCAAGATACTTCGCAAGGCGCAGCCTTTCGGGGTCTAACTCTTCCGCATCCCATCCCATCTCATGATATCCGAGAACGAAGGGTCATCCGGAGGAGACTTTGGCAGCTCACGTGGGTCCGGAGAAGGGATGGAGAGGGGAGATGGGGATCTGGATGTAGAAAACTCTGATCCCGTGTCCTCCGTCAAGGGCGAACGGCGGCGTCTTCTGGGTCTCTTGGGACTGGGTGACCTAGAAGAGGATCTGGACGGAGGTCTCCTTTATCTAGTCTCCCTTGAGGGGTCCTGGGCTCCCGGGAGGGTAACCGCCTGCAGACCCAGACGGAGACGGGCGCAGGAACCGAGGAGCAACCGGTGTAGGAGGAGGAAGCGGAGGTGGAGTGGGGACCATGTCCTTTTGATGGTATCCCACCAGTAAGTGAAAAGCTCCTTCACCTCTGAGAAAGAAGGCCAGGCAATGACCCCGGGCTCGGTGTGACCCGGTCATTGGGTCAGCGTCTGCTCCACAGGGGGCTCGGGTTGTGGCAAGGGTTCCTGGGAGTCTCAACAGGACTGGGTCGCCTGCCTGGTCCTCGGGCTGAGTTAACTCTCAGTGATGGTCTCCTGACCGGGTCGGTCGGAGGCGTCGGGGTCCTCTTCTCAATTGGAGATTGGCTTCCCTAGTTACTCTAACAGAGGAGAGGCGCTGCTTCACACCCTGGATGTTCACCGCAGCTTAAGGTACTACCTGAGCAGAACTAAGCAGCTTCGTACTTTGGAGCAACTTTTTGTCTCCTTTACCGAAAGGATGAGGGGATAACCAGTATCCAAACAGTCCCTGTCTCGCTGGCTTGTCCAGTGCATCTCATACTGTTATGATATCAAACGAAAGACCCTCCCAGGAGCAGTCCGGGGCCATTCCAGTAGGGGTGTGGCCACATCCTTTGCAGCACTTCGAAACGTCTCCACCTCTGCCAGTTGTGCTGCAGCCACTTGGAGCTCTCTTCATACCTTTATCAGGCATTATAGCCTGGACGTCGCTTCACGGTGAAGAGCAGGCTTCGGCCTGACAGTGCTACAGGGTCTCCTGTCCTAGATTCAGGACCTGGAACGTTTTCTTATTTCCTCCTCCTCCTCCCAGAGTGTTTGCAAGCACTATTGCTTGGGAATCGGTCCTAATGGTGTAACCTGCTGCAAGAGCTGTGTCTCGAAGTAAGATAGTACAGTTACGTAAGAACTTACCGTAACAGTAGATCTTCAAGAACAGCTCTTTGCAGCAGGTACCTTCCCGCCCACCTTCCCCCTTGGAGGAGGCATGGCTTAAGCCTTTGTCAACATGGATTTTTTCCTGTTTGTCTTCTGACGATGGATCCTCGGTCTCATTTCAATGTCAGCCTGCGGCCGGAAGTCTCCGGCGGGAGAACTGGGGAATCTTGTGGGACTGCCCCCTTATGTACTATGCCTGACGTCGGAGGTGGGACCAACATCAGGGGCGGTCCCCGCTGAAGATTGCTAGCTAGAATTTTTCCGTGGGGTCCTGACGCCTGCCGGCTTCAGTCCTAATAGTGTAACCTGCTGCAAGAGCTGTTCTCGAAGATCTACTGTTACGGTAAGTTCTTACGTAACTGTACTTTACAGTAGATCCTGGCGGAGGGGAGGGAGTAAACTACTTCCAGCCATTGTAAGAAGGGGTGGAAATCCCATCTGCTGGAGAGCAAGCCAGAAGAAAGACTAATAAACTCTATCGAATGCCTTCTCGACAGTGAGAGAGATCAAAGCCATAGGAAGACGAGGCCTTAGCTGTCTGGAATAAGTGGCCCAGTTTATGGAGATGATCTGTGGAAGATCTTCTGGGAACAAAGTCCTCTTGTTCTGGGCACGGTAGACCAGCCCATACCTCCTGAATTCTGGTCGCCAGGATTTTGATGTCACAATTTAATAAATGTATGGGTTGGTAGCTTGCAGTAAGGGAGGGGGGGTTTATCCGGGTTTACACAGAAGAACGATAGTAGCTTGTAGAAGTGAAGGATCCAGAACCTCCAAAGAGAACATAAACTGACAGAACCGCAGCAGGAGAGGAAGAAAGGTCCTTCTTAATCTGTAAAAGTTTGAGGGGAAGCCGTCTGGACCGGGGGCTTTATCTAAGGTTAAACTGTCTGTAGTAGTCTCCACCTCTGCTAACGTAATAGGAACAGATAGGAGTGCTCTGTGATGGTCCAGGAGACGAGGTAAAGGAACTGACTCCAGATAAGTTGAGATCTCATCCCCGGTAGGTGGAGACGAATGCTGCCCAAAAAGGTTGGAGTAGAACCTTTCAAATATTCATGTTTTCTCTGGGGGATGTCAACATAGACCTATCTGGGGCTGTGATTGAGGGTATAAGTTTCGAGGCTTCCAGTTTCTTTAGTCGAACAGCCAGTAGCTGTCCTGCATTTTCCCCCTGCTCCATATATTTAGCTTGGGTTTTCAGAATAGCATATTCTGCTTTTTCTTGTAAAAGCACTGCATATTTCTTTCTGAGGGACAGTAGCACTTGCACTGTATCTGGGGGAGAATCTGCAGATATCGTTTGTTCTAATACATGAATTTGGTTACGTAGGGAGAGAGCCTCTGCCTCCCGGCGTCTTTTCAGTGTGGCCGCTAAGCAGATAACCGCCTCCCCCCACCCCCAAAACCCACTCCACATACACTTCAGAGCACACCACTCGTGGTCTACCCTCTGAACTGAGTTTCAGTAAGCAAAGATAAAGATGTGAATCAGGTCTGAAACCCTTGAGACTAGATGCTCCTCTTTTAGAAGCTGATTATTAAGTCCCCAAGATGAGTCCCTCTGATAGTGAGACATCTGAGCTAGCAAAATGCAAGCTACTGCATGGTCTGAGAGCACAATGGGTTCCAAACCTGTGGCACCTAGTCCGGGAAGAAGTGAGACTGGTGAGGACATAGTCAAGTCTAGAGGAGGTATGATGCACCATCAGACAAAATGAGAATAATCGGGAAAGAGGTTTGAGGATCCTCCAGCCCAAGAATGTCCATAAATTCCCGCAGCGCCCATTGGGCAGGTGATGGAGATCTAGGGGGAGAGTTTGATCTGACTAGATCTTGAATAGGAGAGATTCCAGTCTCCTTATGATCAGGGTAATAGAGAGATGGGGCCAATTATCTACAGTCTCCATAAAAAAGGATGGGTCGCCTCCCACAGGCCCATAAATACTGCCCAGGACCAACTCTCTGTTACAGGACACTTTTCACTAAGATGTACCTTCCCTGAGGGTCATATATGGTGTGATCGGCCTGGAAGGATATTTTGTGGCCAACCAGGATAGCAACCCCTCTGCTTGAGGGCGAATCCCCAGAGGCAAGTACCTGGCCAATCCCTTGGTGACTAAGTTTGGTTGTCTCTTGGGTAAGGAGATGAGTCTCCTGTAGAAAAGTAACATGGGCATTGAGTAATGCAATGTGTTTGAGTACTTGGTATCTTTGTAACTGCTCTGATTCGTTGAACATTCCAAGTTGCAAATTTAACTAGGCGACTAGCCATATTCAATACATCTATTTAGGCACAGAACCCAGACAGTAATACTAAGCAACACTCCATTCCCCCCTCCCATACTCACCTCTCCCCTATTCATTTGTCGAGACCCCTTCAAAGATGGCAAAATGATCCATAAGCCCCCTACCAAGTAGAAAACCAGCACAGCCTCTCGCCCAGCCCCCAGTACCAACCAGTGCAGAACAGTCCACTGCAGTTGTGGCGAGGAGTATCCCATCCCCCACCAAACATTCCCACACCAACCAGAAACTATTTATATTTGGTCCTACGGTCCCCAATATCCAGAAATATAAAGTGATTATGAGACTAAACCGTAAGGACCATCCCCTTGAACCCCTGCATCCCCCTCTCCTCTTAACTGGGGGACCCGATGAAGCCTTGTCAAAAGGTGATTGAGGAAAAATCGAAAAACCCAACCCCTGTAAAGTTACTCCCTCTCTATTATCCAGTCTGGGGTTCCCATCTTTAGATTCCAATAATAAACTGCCCTGCATAACCATAGAGGAACAAGCAGGGGTATCCCCCCAACTAGCCAGAACTTGAGGCTCAGTGTCTCCATGTCAATCTCCAGTCTTGCTCCCCCCATCCACCTGATTAACATAGGCATTTAGGCATCATGCATAGAGTACAGCACATTTGTATGAACCCATGATTAATTTACTTGCCCTCAAGACAGTTCCCAAACTGAGCAGTCAAGATCCCCCGGAGTCCCCGCAGGCCTGCCATAAACATCCCTGACACAGCTGTTGTATTTAAGAAGAAATGCAAGCAGAGAAGTGGTTGTCTACCATGTGAGTGAAGAGTTGCTAAGGCAACAGGGGATGCATACTAACTCTTCCCAGCCTGCGAGGGGGGAGTTACCACCCTTATCTAATATCCTAGCTAACTAATATGGGGTCTGACAAACTCCGTAAGACCTCCAGTTCAATTGCCTGAGATGGCTAGAGAGCAAACCTCTGGAGTTACAAACCTTCGTAGCAGTTAGGAACCAGAAGGAAGACATCTGTCTCTCCCACCCCCCACCCGCAGTTCCTTTAGTGGTCGGTCCCTTGGGGAACCGGTCCAATTCGATCCAGTCTTCCTGAAAAGAACCCTGAAAAAAGATGCTACTTGAGAGGGCTCTTGCAGTAGGTATTCATATATAGGACTAAGCCGTCGGGTGTCAGGACCCGGAAACATTTCTAATAGCAGTCTTTGGCGAGGACTGCCATGTCGGAGTGACTGGCGTCATGCGACGTCTGTATAAAGGAGCGGTCCCCCATGCCCGCCTACTAGTTCTTTTCTGCCGTCAGCTTGTGAAAGTTCCTCGGGGTAGAACAGCGTTCTTCAGTCATCCGTCTGTCTAACATTTTGACCCATTTTCTCTTTCGATTTTTTTTTTTCAAACAATTCGCTGTGTATGTCGCCCGCGACGCCCTCCAAACCGCATAAAAACAAGTGCGACTCGTGTGGTTCCCAACTTACACACAAGGATGGCCACTCCTTGTGCTTCTTCTGTCTGGGCCCGGACCAGCCTTTGGAGAAGTGCCAGCACTGCCAGAAGTTCAACTCTGCTATCCGCAGGAGAAGGCAGCAGTCCCTAGAAGCCTATATCCTAAAGAAAATGGCATCCATGGGAAAAGAGCTAAAGAAACTTAGGCAGGTGTGTACTCCCCACCGGCGATGACAAGGAGAAGCACTGGGAGCAGGAACCGGCTTCCACAGCAGCTGCTACTTCGGCCGGAGTTGCGGCACTCGAGGTAATGTCCCCTCCCGGGGATTGCTCCACAACGGCAGTCTTGGTGGTTACCAAGAAGGCGTTGCCCCTCCACTCTGGCTTGTGCTTGGGCCCTTTGGGAGCCTCCGGGGCAAAGGAGGCCTCCCCTTCCGTAAAGGCTGCTGCTTCCACACGTCCCTCCAGTCACAGCCGGTCCGTCCGGTAAGTTGGACGTTGGTCCCACCGACGCTCGCCTGGACAAGGCTGGTAAGTTGCTTACCCCTTCGGGGGTGGGCCTAGCCAAAACACCTCCCGACAAGACCGCATCTCCCTCGCGCCCTTCCCCGGGCAGGTAGTCCGATTAAGTCTGCTGCCTGCTCCACAGACACCCACCCGTCCAAGAAGCCTGCACCAGACGCCGTCGAACAGTCTGACGCCCCAGGCTTTC
Source organism: Neoceratodus forsteri (assembly GCA_016271365.2). Lineage (NCBI taxonomy): Eukaryota > Metazoa > Chordata > Ceratodontiformes > Ceratodontidae > Neoceratodus > Neoceratodus forsteri. The sequence goes on from CM057456.1 coordinate 16,025,689, forward strand.
TGCAGCTTCTTACCACGATGCCTTCTGAGGTCCCCGCGTCTCCTCGACTTACCCCAGGGATTATAATGCTCCTTCCCCGGTCGTCAACGAGGATACGGAATGCTGCCATCAGGGAACCCTCCTCGTGGGCCGGACCTCCCGACGCCGGAGGCCCCTCCCCAATGCTGGCTGACCCGATGCCATGCAGTGTCCCTTTACCTAACGATAGACCTAGTCTTCAGTCAGGTCCTTCGGACGCTTTCGAATGTATACCCACACCGGACCCAATGCTTGCGGGGCCAGCATTACCACTATTTGGCCCACCAGCAGGGCCTCTGCCAGGTCCCTCTGCTCCGTCAGAGCCCTTGGCGCCTAGGTATCCAACACCACAATACCCGGTGCTGCAGTACCTGGCCCCTCTGTATCCGGTGCACCAGTATCCCACGCCGCATTATCTGGTGCCGCAGTACCAGACGCCTGGCTACCCACCGTCGGGTTACGGATACCCTCAATATCTGTATCCTCTACCTCTGCCGCGCTCTTCTCAGCCGCCGACTGATTTGAAGGAGACCATGGCCTCCTGGTTGGCTGAGGCCATGGCTCAGCTCACCAGGGAGGTAGTCTACTGACGCCGGACCCTATACAGGATCTCCTGCGTCAGAGACTGGAGGCTCTCTCCCCCTTCTGGACACCAGAGGAGGTGAGGATACATGCCCCAGGGAACTCCCCAGAAGGGCTGTCCCTCCTCCTCCTCGTAGGGAGGAGTCTTCCTCTGACTCTGACTCAGAGTACGGCCACTCTAACCCAGAAGATGAACCGTGTACTTCAGAAGTCCCCACTGAATGACCCTTCTTTTCTGGAGTTATTGAGGAAAATCCAGGAAGTCCATCAGTGGAGCCAGACCTTCAGTATGTATAAAAAAAAAAAAAAAAAAAAAAGAGGGGTGGGGCTGCCCATCTGGATCTGCCAGAGACCGCTCCTGTGCTGATTCCACCCTCGATAGAGCCTCACACAGATCTTGTTTCTACTATTTGGAAACAACCTTCTGTTAGGCACCCCCTTTCCGAGGAAGGCAGACAGGCTATACCAGGGTCCTGAGGGTGTAGACTTTCTTAGCCTTCACCCCAAGGCGGGTTGTCATCAGCGCCGCTTGCAGCCGCTCCGCCAATCCCAAACATCTCAGCTAGTCTCCACCTGATGAGGAGTCCCGGCTTCTGGACCAGTACGGGAAGATCTCTTCTTCGATCCTTGGTATTGGGGCCCTTAACTGTGTGGCACATATGGGCGATTTCCTGAAGACCATCCTTAGCCAGGTGGAATCCAAATTGGACTCCCTTCCTGAATCCCAGACTAAGCAGGAAATGGCTGATCTGGTCCGTTCTGCTCGCTCGACCAGTCTGTGTATGCCTCGTGCCACTTACGACGCAGCGGACACAGCTGGAAGGAGCTCTGCCTTCACCGTAGGCCTACGGCGTCATGCCTGGCTCTGCGTGTCAGGTGTGGTCCTTGAAGTGCAATTCGCTATTCAGAATGCACCCTTCAGGGGTTCGGTGCTGTTCGGGGGTGATGTCAAGGACATCATTACCGAGCTGTAGGAGAAGGGTACTGCACTCAAGTCTGTCAACTTTATGTACTGACCCCCTCAAGGGCAGCGGTGTCCTTTCTCGTCGCAAAAACCACAGGGCAAACGTGCCAACAAACTTCGGGCTCCTCCAGCAACCAAGGCTCCCCCCAGCAAAAAAGCCGCAGGAGCCTTTGCTGCTGCGCTGCCCCACACCTGCTGACTCCCTACCTCTCCCACTGCCCCTGGAGGTTCCAGAGGAACTGGTAGGGGGGAGATTCTCCTCCCATCTGCCGGGTTGGGAGAGGATAACTTCAGACACTTGGGTGCTCAGTTTATCAGCAGGACACTCAATAGAGTTTCTGCAGAAACCACCCTGAAGTCCTCTTCTCCCCCATCCCCCAGTCATCTTACTCCCTGTAATATTTTCCTCTGGTCCTAGAGGAAATTCTCTCCCTTCTTCCGAAGGCGGCAATAGAGCCTGTTCCCACCCATCTTTGGGGAACAGGATACTATTCCCATTTTTTTCCTAGTTCCAAAGAAGAATGCAGATCTGAGGCCTATCCTAGACCTCTGCTCCCTGAACATGTTCATGGAGTACAAACGCTTCAGAAGGCTCTCTGCAGCGCCTTCTACCACTTCTTCGGCAGGGACAGTGGCTGTGCACTCTGGACATGCAGGATGCCTACCTGCATATCCCCATTTGCCCTTCCCACCACATATTCCTTCGTTCTGCTTTCAAGGGGACCACTACCAATTCAAGGCCCTCCCATTTGGTCTTTCCTAGCCCCCGAGTGTTTACCAAATGCCTGTCTGTGGTAGCGGCCCACCTAGGTACCCAGGGAGTACAGGTATTCCCGTACCTGGACAACTAGCTCCTGGCATCCCCGTCCAGGGAGGAACTCCGGCACTCCCTTTCCCTTACCCTGCAGGTTTTCACCAGCCTGGGTATCACCATCAATCAGGCTAAGTCCCATTTGGTCCCATGTCAACGCCTCCAGTTTATAGGGGCGATTCTGGACACAACCACGGGCAAAGCCTTCTTGCCTCCAGACAGGGTAGACATCTTTCAGAACCAGGCCTGTCTTCTGTCCGGTCACAGGAGGGTCGGAGCCAGGTCTGTCCTCCGTCTCCTCGGGCTAATGACAGCTGCCGTTCAGACAGTCCCACTTGCTCGGCTCCATATGAGGATCTCTCAGTGGATCCTTCAGTCTCAATGAGACCAAACCAGGGACAATCTAGACCAAGAAGTTCTAGTATCTGATCCCATGATCAGGGACTTGCAATGGTGGATGGTTCAGGAGAACCTGTGCCTGGGAGTTAATTTTTGCATCTGTCTGCCCTCTCAGACGTTGACAACTGACTCGTCAGGAGAAGGTTGGGTGCCCATCTGGGGTCTCGCAGGACTCGGGGCAGCTGGTCCAGGTTCGAACAAAACCTGCACATAAATGTGCTCTGAGAGCTGTCCTTTATGCCCTTCAGGCTCTAGTCTCGTCCATCCTCCCCGGTCATCTCATACAATCAGGCAACATGTGTAGTCTGGTACCTCAACAAGCAGGGGGAGGGGCACGGTCCTTCCCTCTGCTGGGAAGCAATGAGTCTGGCGCTGGGCAGCCCAACACCGTCTTCACTTGACCGCAGTTCACGTTCTGGGAGTGGAAAATACTCTGGCAGATCAACTGGTCATTCCTCAGCCAGGGCCCACGAATGGGAGTTGGATCAAGAAGTCGTAAACTACATCTTCCGGTGATGGGGAACACCTCAGATAGACCTCTTTGCTACTCCCCAAAACATAAAGCTTCCTGCCTTCTGCTCCTTCGCTCTAGGGCGAGACATTTCTTGGCGGGATGCTTCCTTTCTCACCTGGAGGGACAGATTTGTTTATGCCTTCCCTCCCATTCCTTTATTCCCGAGGGTCTTGAACAAACTCTGATCGGAGGGAGCTCAAATGATTCTCATTGCTCCCTTCTGGCCCAGGCAAGTTTGGCATTCTCTTCTGCAGCAGTTTTCAGAAGAACCTCCACTTCCTCTGTTGCAGCAATTGTTGACCCAGGATCAGGGGACCCCTGTTTATCCAGGTCTCAAATCCCTTCATCTACATGCATGGCTCCTGCAGACATAGCTAAAGCCCACTTTGGAGTCTCTTCTCATAGCGGACACTTTAGTTGAGGCCAGGAAGCCTTCCACCAGCTCCACCAACGCCATGAAGTGGAAACAGTTTTCTATTTGGGCAGATTCAAAGGACTTCGAGCCTGTCTCGTCCCCAGCCAATAAAGTCCTGGACTACATGCGTCACCTCTTCGTTCTGGGTCGCAGCCATTCCTTGTTGAAAGTCCACAAGGCCACTATTTCAGCCTGCCATATTCCCTTTGGAGACTGGACTTTTGCTCAGCTGGAGGTCTCAAGACTTTCCTCAGAGGGATTCTCCATTTGAGACCCCCAACCGCATTCCTGCCCCTCTATGGGACTTGAATTTCACCCTTGAAGCTTACTCTGCCTCCCTTTGAGCCAGCAGCCACAGCTGATTTGAAGTTCCTTCCTTGGAAGACCTTTCCTAGTGGCCATTACTTCCGCTCAGCGAATTTCTGAGCTCCAGGCCTTAATGTGTAATACTTGATATTTCACAAGGAACGTGTAGCTCTATGCACCAACCCTAAGTTTCTCCCTACGGTGGTGGCTGAATCAATTTATTGAGCTACATGCTTTCTTTACGCAACACTCCAATCAAGGGGAGTACCTCTAGCATACTCTGGATGTTCACATAATCGTGAGATACTACACCAACCGGACTAAGGATCTCAGGAAGACTGATCAGCTTTTGGCTCTTTTGCTCACAGAAGAGAAGGCAATACTGTTTCTAAGCAATGCCTATCAAAATGGTTGGCACATTGTATCACTTCGTTACGACAAGTACAAGACCCTTCTGGGTCAAGTCAGAGTTCACTCCGCCAGAGGAGTTACTGCTTCTGCGGCTTGTTTCAAGAATGTGTCAGCGGCAGACCTCTGCAGCTGTGACTTGGACTTCTGTCCATACCTTCACGAAACACTACAGTTTGGACATTGCTTCTTGCCGTAGAACAGGCTTCAGGTTGGCTGTCCTACAAGGTCTCCTTTAATGAGACCCGTTCAGCCCTGAGGTTCCATGCTGTGGATCACAATCCTCCTCCAGAGTGCTTTTCCTTGTTCCAGACTGCTTGGGACTCAGTCCTATATATGAATATCTGCTGCAAGAGCCCTCTCGAAGTAAGATAGTTATGTAAGAACTGACTGTAACAGTAGAGCTTACAGAGAAGCTCTTGCAGTAGGTATTGCCTTCCTGCCCTCCATCCCCCAAGCTTCTTTGCTTTATTTCCATGGGGGGGGGGGAACTATCCTCTTCTTTCGTCTTGCCTCTTTTGGCCTTTGGCGGGAAAGAACTGGAAGGCGGGCGTGGGGGACTGCCCCTTTATACCGACATCTTATGATGCCGGTCACCTGATGTGGGGGCGGTTCCCTTCCAGAGACTACTAGCTAGAAATTTTTCCATGGGGTACTGATGCCCGGCGGCTTAGTCATACATGTGAATACCTACTGCAGGAGCCTCTCACAGAGATCTACTGTTACGGTAAGTTCTTGCGTAACTGCTTTCCTGAGCCAGCCTGGAGCTCAAGAAATCCGGGAAAGTCCAGAAGGTCTCAGAAGGTGCCGTGATTCCCAATTCCTCCACATCAGGGTGCACCACCAAACAAAAGTCCCAATGGGATAGTCCTTGATTCCACCAGGGTCTCGGAGTCCGAGCCAGTGCAGGAGACTGACAGAAACAAGCCTCTTACGAAATCAAGAGCAGGTAATTACACACAAGCCACCAGTTCGGTCGTTACGGGATCATACCATAAAGCAGGTTTAACTCACTCAGCCCCATAGCACATATGTGCATCAGGAAAATTCCTCTAGTCCCCATAGCGCATATGTGCGTCAAGTATTCACTTCACTTCATCTCATCCCCAGAGCGCATAAGTGCGTCCTGCCCTTCTTATGCACTTTCTGGATCAACCAATCAGGGATAAGGTTATTGGAAAATGCAGGTTGGTAGGAAGCATTCCTATCTACCAGAACACTGACTTTATATTGGACATATTTGCTACCTTTCAGATTTAGGTTTTAATTTGGGTTAAAAAGTGAAGAAAATGCTATTTTTCTCCATCGTAGGTACTGTTTTAAAAAAAAAAAAAAAATGTAAATGCTAGAAACGTGTGATCCCTGATTTGAAAGCTCTTTTCGTTGTGAAAAATTAGTGTGTTGGTGTCTGGGAGCTAGGAGGTATACTTTAGCTCTTTTTTTTTTTTAAGTGTAAAAATTAGATTCTAGGGACATGGATATGTTGTTCATCCACACCGTCTGGCAGGTTCCTTGCCACTTTAAATCTTGCGGAAGGTCTTCAAGCTGGCTCCTCCCACCCACCCACCCGGTGGTAAAACTCGGCTCCGCTCCATGACACCAGATCTTCCTTACCGCTTGGAAGCTCAGGTTCCCTCCTTAACGCTTTGCGTGATGGACTGGATCTTACCTCTTCGGTTTGTTCGAAACTGGTTTTAAAGGTCTTCCTTTTCCCTCGCAGCTGCAATGGACAAATCGATTCCGGGTTTTCGGCGGTGCCCTTGTGGGCAGATGATGTCCTGGACGGATCCGCACTCCACGTTCGTCTACTGCCTCAGCCTAGAACACGACCCGCAGGCCTGCGAGTCATGCTGTTCGTTCTCGGCCAACGTCTTGGAGGACTGCGCTGCCCGGTTGAAGCTTGGTTGCCCCGAGAAGCGCTATCCGCCGGTAAAGTCGAAAGAGGCCCGTTGGGCGGTTACCACGGCGACTGGCTCGGCTGAGCAGCTCAAGCAGATGATTGCCCTCAAGGAGTAGGCGGCCCAGGCCGCATCCTCCTCGGTCGCGGCATTTATCCCGCTCTCTTTGGGTACCTTGTGTTCCTCTTCGTTCGAGGAGCTTTTCCAGTCCCTTTCCACGAAGGGAGAGGGGCCATCAGGACATTCCTCTTGGTTCAAAACGAAGGATTCCAAGGATAAGTCCCATCGTCGGCGTTCGTGGGAGCGGGAGAGGTCCCCTTCCCCGGACAGCCGACCATCTACTTTGGTCGAGGTTGCAGCTAAGGCCGCTGGCTTCACGGCATCCCCATCAGGTCAGCCAGCCGAGACACCTGTCGATGCAGTCAAGATTTTTCTCAACCCGTCGGACGGGTTGTCAACTGGTGAAGCCGACAACCCTTCTTCACCAGTTTCCCTGGTGGAGACCGAGGATCTGCCTGTGTCCTCGGTGCAGCAGTCCCTGGTTAAGGTGTCCGAGCCGAGGGAAGAGCGGGTGTCCCCCCGCTCCTTCCCAGGCCCATCCTCGGACACACAGAGGGTCTCGGACTCTGACTTCTTTTCGGTCCAGCCGATCCCGCCAACATCGGCGGTCTCGGCACTGAGGTAAGCGGCGACACCGCTCGTCCCCGGGAGAGGAGAGGCTTCGGCAGAAATTGCATCGATGCTATGAGGAACTGATGTGGCAGCAGTTACTTTTGTCCGGGAGCAAGTCGACACGGACGCCTTGCCCGGCCATCAAGTGGCTGTCACCTGAACGGCCAAAACAACCTCTCGCTGCAGTCGAGATGCCCAAGCCTGGGCCGGTTGTTTAGCCGAAACCTGCTGCCCCACCGATTGTGGTGGAACCTCCGCCTCCACAACCGAAATCGGGGGCGCCGACCAAGGACTCTGTCAGGGTCAAGGCCTGCCCCACAGGTGGTCAGTCACCCTCACTCCTGACCGTCCTCGGCAGGTGGAGGGTGGCTCAGGCCCCAGGCAGCTCTTCGCGGACTCCTCGGAGTCAGACTCCTCCTCCTTCCTGTTCTCCAGGCCGGTTGACCTGGAGTCCTCCGGGGGCCAGTCACTGGACGAAAGCCCATCGTCCTTTATGGGTCTGCTTCGGCTCATCTCGGAGTCCACCGGGATGCAGCTCAAGCTCGTATCCAAAAGGGCCAAGTATCCCCTGACGGAGAAACTAGATTGAGGGGATTCACCCATGGAGGCCTTTCTGGTGGCTGAGGCCATTGTAGGCCCAGCCTTGGAGCTTTGGCAGCGGCCTGCTTCCTGTCCTACGCCCTCGGCCAGGATGGCCAGGAAGTATGCGGCCCATACCGGCTCTTTGCCCAGGTTTTTGGAGCACCCCTCTGCCGAGGGGTTGGTCACTGGTGTTTTCCGGCGTTCCGGGAACGCTAGGGACGTGGACAAGCCCCCCGACAAGGAGTCCAAAAAGCTGGACTACGCCGGGCGCAAGGTGTACGCTGCGTCCTGCCTTGGCCTCCGCCAGGCCAGCTCAGCCGTGCTGATGGCACACTTCTCCCACACCCTCATGGGCTCCCTGGATGAGGTGATCCCTCATCTCCCGGCTGACCTGCAGACCACAGTCTGGCAGGTTCGGGACCAGGGTAGGGCGGTGGCGAAGCAGCAGCTCTAAACAGCTCTGGACATAGGGGGACTCCTGTGCCAGATCGGCTGCGGTGGCCATGTGCCGCAGAGCATGGCTGAGGATATCCACTTTCACGGCAGATACCCAGCACAAGTTGGCAGACGTCCCCTTCTTGGGGACTGACCTCTTCGGCCCTGGAGTGGAAGGTCACCTCCAGTGGATCGAAAGTCCAGTGCCACTTTGGACTCTTGTCACCTCCGCCCAGAAGGACAAAAGCCGCCGACAGCAGCAGCACAAGCCCTTTCATCTTTCTGCGGCACGTCCAGCCCAACAGCACCAGGGCCAGCAGGCTCACGCACTTGGCATCCCAAACCCAAGCGTGCGGCTTCCTCTAGTAGGAAGCAGGGAGGTAAAGGCACAGGAGGTCCCTCGGCCGGTCCCTCCTCCAAGCCTGCCCAGTGACTGGTTGAGGTGCCGCCTCAGCCTGTCACTCTTCCCCCGGAATGGCTCGCCACTTCCTTTCCGCCTGGTCCGCTATCGCCATGGACCATTGGGTGTTGGAGGTGGTAGGAAAGGGCCTGCCTCTGGAGTTAGAGCAGGCTCCACCCTTTCGAGCCATCGCCCCTCGGGGGGCCACAGGGTCTGCAGCCTCGCTGTCGGCCCGCCGAGCTGATATTGCCCTGCTCCTCGAAAAAGAGTTTAACAGAAAGCTGGCGGATCCTCCTCCAGACCCGGTGTTTGTGTCCAGGTATTTCCTGGTCCCAAAACGGACGGGGGGCTGGCACCCCATTCTCGACCTGCACGACCTGAACAGGTTCCTGAGGTCTGAGACCTTCAGGATGGTCACTCTGGCTCAGATTATCCCATCCTTGGAACGAGGCGTGTGGTTCTGATCTTACTTCGAGATACAGCTCTTGCAGCAGGTAACACCATTAGGACTGAAGCCGCAGGCGTCAGGACCCCACGGAAATCTTCTAGCTAGCAGTCTTCAGCGGGGACCGCCTCCGACATCGGTCCCGCCCCCGACGTCAGGCGTAGTACATAAGGAGGCGGTCCCGCCAGGATCCCCAGCTCTTTTCCGCCGTCGACTTGCATGTCTCGACCCTTCGGTCAGTACCTAGCGCGCGACGCCTGGAAAAGTTCTTTTCCTGTTTCTCGACTTGTAAACTTTTTCTCAATTGAATCGTCTGCCATCTGATGTCCTCTCCAACATCCGTGGAGGACCATCCATCAAAGTGCGCCTCCGGGAAGCAAATTCCCTTGAAAGACCCGCATTCGGCCTGCGTGCGATGCCTAGGCCCGGACCACGACACCTGGGCCTGTTCTTTCTGTCAAGGATTCAACAGTCGAACCCGGATCTGTAGCCAGAAGGCCCTCCAAGCTTACCTTCTTGAAGAGAGATTGAAGGCCATGGATTCTGCCTCCAAGGGGGAATCGTCCAAGAGAACCCGCCGGCACCTCGAAAAGCATAGGGAGAGGGCGAGATCAAAATCCCCTTCTAGGGCTTCCGACTCCTGTAGCTCCGGCTCCCGGTCCGACCGCTCACCTTCCCGGGCCCGCTGTCTGCCTACCCTGGTCGCCGTCAAGTCATCCTCCGGTTCCTCTACTCTGCAGCCTGTTAAGACCTCCAGGCCTTCTTCATGTTCCAAGGCCTCGCCGAGGTCAGGGGACTGCCATCACCACAATACCGGCTCCCGCCATTCAGCGCCTGACGTCCGGTGGGTCTCCTTGCCTCCTCCACCCCAGCGGAAAACCAAGGAGCTGACGTCGGCCAGGCACCACCGGTCCCGGGACCCGATGACTGCCAGATGCCTGTCGCCGGTCAGGCCTTCTCCACCTCGGACGCCGGCTGGGGGACCGACGCCCGACCCAGTAGAGAGAGGAACCCCTACGCCACCTACCGACGTCGGCCAGGAGGCACTTACGGAGGAGGAGTTGACTCAGCCCGAGGACCAGGCAGGTGAACCCGGTCTGTCGAACCCCCGAGGAAACCCTCTCCTGAACCAGAGACCCTTGGGGGTCCGTCGTCGGGCCTCAATATTTTTGAGGTCAAGGAGCTATTCACCTTTTGGTGGGATACCATAAAGAAGGATGTGGGTCCCACACCACCTCCTCTTCCTCCTTCTCCACCCGTGACTCCACCGGCCCCAGCGCCCCCCACCCCATCCGGGGCAGCAGGCCGAGTACCTTCCCCCCAGGAGCCTGCAGAATCTCCTTGGGGCAGACCAGACAAGAGGAGACCTCCGTCCAGATCTTCTTCAGGGTCACCCAGCCCCAAGAGACCCAGAAGACGCCGCCACTCGCCTTCGACGGAGGACTCTGGATCGGACTTCTCAGATGGATCCAGATCCCCTTCTCCCATCAGCGTCCCCGCTCCGGACCCACGTGAGCTCCCAAGGTCTCCTCCGGATGACCCATCATTCTCTGAGATTATGAGGCACATTCAAGAGAACATGGGCTGGGACGCAGAGGAACTTGACCCCGAGAGGCTACGCCTTGCACGTTATCTTCGGCAAAAGGACCCAAAGCCTGTGGTGGTACCACCCTTGGTGGACACCTTCGTGGACGTCACCAAGGCAGCATGGAAATGTCCACACTCGCTCCCGGCAATGCCGAAGAAGGCTGACCGCCTGTACAAGGCCCCTAGGGAGGACCAGTACTTGGCATCTCATCCTCTGGCCGATTTCCTGGTCATTACAGCCTCACATGACCGGTCCCAGAGGCGCAACATTTGAGCATCCTGTCACGGACCCAGAGTCCAAGCAATATAGAGCCTGATGAGCGGGCGCCGTCACGAGCTGCAACCTGCGCCATAAGGTTCTCAACTATCTTACCCACATGGTCCAGTTTCAGAATGCCTTGTAGGAGCAGGACCAGACCTGGCAGAAAGATGCTGAAGGTGAGCAGAAGGAAGAGCTGCTTCAGCTCCTCCCGCAGGTTCAGGCGTGGAACCCAGGTGCTTGAGCAGCGTGTGACTCGGGACTCCTCGCCAGAGCAGCAGCCTCAGGCGTATGTCTCCGGAGACGGTCATGGCTTCGTGTCTCCGGATTCACCCTGGACGTCCAGAAGAACATTCTGGACGCCCCCTTCCACGGCGAAGTTCTCTCCGGTGAGTCTCCGGAAAAGGTTCTCACCAAGCTTCAGGAGGCCGGGAAGGCCGTGCGGTCTGTCCAAGCCATGTACAGACCCAGGCCCGGTTCCTTTCGTAGGAACCAAAGCCGTTTTTGCGGCCAGATGAAGAGACAACAGTCCCGTTCTGGTCCGCAACAGAGGGGCGCCTTCTCCCGAAAAGCCCAGGGGAAGTCGTCCGCAGGCCGAGACCAACGCTTCGGCAAGTCGGCCCAGCCTGCAGGACCCTCAGCCGCCACAGCATGACTGCTTCCCAGCCCCGGCCCCTCAGGATCAACGGGACACCAAGGTCGGGGGTCGTATCGCAGACCACCTGCCAGGGTGGCAGTCTATTACCGACAGGTGGGTTCTTCAATTGGTCAAAAAAGGCCACTTTATAGAATTTGTGGACAAGCCACCCACAAGGCCACCTCTGCTCTCCCGTTACTCGGGTCAGCACAGATCACTTATCAGGCAAGAATTACTCACGCTTCTACAAAAAGGAGCGGTGGAGTACGTCCCGGAGAACCAGAGAGGAACAGGCTACTATTCCCACTTCTTTCTGGTTCCAAAGAAAACAGGGGACCTCCGTCCAATATTCAACCTCAGCGACCTCAATATGTCGGTCGCCTACAAACGGTTTCGCATGGTGACCCTCCAAGGGCTTATTCCCATGCTGAAGAAGGATGCCTTTCTAGCGTCACTGGACATGCAGGACGCCTACCTGCACATCCCCATTGCTCAAGCGAACAGGAGGTTCCTGTGCTTAGAGTTCCTCTGCCACCACTTTCAGTTCCGGGCACTTCCTTTCGGACTGTCATCGGCCCCCAGGGTCTTTACCAAGTGTATGGCAGTCGTGGCAGAGTCTCTAAGGAGACAGGGCCACTATGTGTTTCCGTACCTGGATGACTGGCTTCTCATGGCCGCCTCCAGAGAGGTGCTGTTGTTGGCCATCCAGAACACCCAAGCTCTTTTTCAGTCGCTGGGTATTCTTATCAACTACGAGAAGTCTCTCCTGGTACCGTCCCAGAAGCTGCAGTTCATAGGCGCAGTTCTGGACACCATCCAAGGGGAAAGCCTTTCTTCCCGAGGACAGAGCGGAACGCATCAGGTCCCTCATCAGGGACCTTTCAGCGAAGAAGACTGTCCCCGCCAGACTGGTCCCTGCTGCTCGGACACATGGCTGCAGCCATTCCAACCCGTCGATGGCAAGGCTCACATGCGGGTCACCCAGTGGATGCTAAAAGTGCAATGGGATCAAAGGCAAGACCACATGCAGCAGCCGGTCCAGAATCACGAAGGCCGTGATTCGGGACTGGCAATGGTAGCTAGACCAGGGACACTCTCTGTGGGTGTTCCATTTGCAGTACCGTCCCCGGAGGTAATCCTCTCCACAGACGCCTCAGGGCTGGGGTGGGGAGCACACCTGAACGGGGTGAGGTCCCAGGGAACGTGGACCCCTCAGGAAGCTCACCTCCATATCAATACTCTGGAGATGAGGGCTGTCCTTTATGCCCTGCAGGCCTTCCAGTCAGAAATCCCGCCAAGTACTCTTCTGCTTCAGACAATACGGCGGTGATGTATTACCTCAACAAACAAGGAGGCACGCACTCTTACACCCTTTGCAGGGAAGCTATGAGAGTGTGGGAATGTGTAATTCGACACGGCGTGAGCCTGATTGCAGTTCACGTTCCCGGAGTGGACAGCACAATCGCAGACAGCCTGAGTCGATCCCAGGCCAAAGTCCACGAGTGGGAACTTCTTCAGGAGGTAGCAGAGGATCCGTTTCTTCGATGGGGCACTCCAGAATTGGACTTGTTCGCTTCCCCATCCAACGCAAAACTGCCCAATTTTTGCTCACTAGATCCATGGCCTGGTGTTTTTTGGCGAGACGTGTTGTCCCTCTCCTGGGCAGACAGATTCCTCTATGCTTTCCTTCCCTTCCCGTTGATCCAGAGAGTCCTTCTCAAACTTCGGAGGGAGCACGCAACCATGATCTTGGTAGTGACTGTCTGGCCCAGACAGATCTGGTTCCCCATGCTGACTCAATTGTCACGGGAACCTCCACTCCCATTGCCCATCAGCTCCCACCTACTGTCTCAAGAGGAGGGTTCGTTAGTCCATCCGGACTTATACTCACTGAACCTGCATGCCTGGCTCCTCGAGACATAGCCATTATGCGACACGGGGTCTCGCAAGAGGTGGCGGAAGTCCTTTCTGCCGCCAGAAAGCCGGCAACTGCTGACGATCGCAATGAAATGGTGCTGTTTTGCCTGTGGTCTCAGGCACGCGGCCTTCCCTTTAGATACCCAGAGAAATCAGTTCTGGAATACCTGCTTTCCCTTTTCCACTCAGGCCTTGCCTACTCCTCTATTAGTTCACTCTGTGCGATTTCGCCTACCACTACCCGATAGGTCAGCGACAGTGGCACAACTCGATGCCTCTCATGATTTCCTGAGGGGTGTTACACTTAGGCCACCCATCAAGGATCCCGGCCCTCCTTGGGACTTACTCTTTGTCCTGGAGCAGCTCACTGCCCCGGACCTGCCGCAGATTGCGAGCTGCGTTTTCTGTCGTGGAAAACGTTATTTTTGGTTGCTGTCACATCAGCAAGGAGAATTTGAGCTACACGCTCTCATGTGTAAGGAACCTTATTTAATTTTCCACCAGGACAGTGTGTCCGAGGACAAATCCTAAATTCCTGCCTAAGGTGGTCTCAGCCCTTACCCTTAATCAGGACATCGATCTGCTGGTGTACTTCCCCAGGTACACCAATAGAGGAGAGGCATTGCTTCACACCCTAGATGTTCACCGCTCCTTAAGATACTACTTGACCAGGACCAAACAGCATCGCAAATCCGAGCAGCTGTTTATTTCCTTTGCTGAGAGGATGTTGGGCTAACCAGTCTCAAAACAGACCCTTTCTCGCTGGCTCGTCCAGTGCATTTCTTTTTGCTACAACAAAAAACAGAAGCCCCTTCCAGGCAGTCCGGGGCCACTCGACTGGGGTGTGTACTTCCTTCATGGCTCATGAGCGTCTCCGTCTCGGCCATTTTGCAGCGGCTACATGGAGCTCAGTGCACACCTTCATTAGGCATTACAGCCTGGATATCGCCTCACGGTAGGAGAGCAGGTTTCGGCCTGCGCCGTTTCTAGGGTCTCCTGTCTTAGAGCCAGGATTTTAAGATCTCCTGCTATGCCTCCTCTCAGAGTGTCTATAGGCGCTATTGCTTGGGAATCAGTCCTAATAGGTGATTCTGCTGCAAGAGCTGTATCTCAGAAGTAAGATAGTACAGTAACGTAAGATCTTACCGTAACAGTAGATCTTCAAGAACAGCTCTTGCAGCAGGTACCTTCCCGCCCACCATTCGTCCTTGGAGGAGGTTAGGCCTAACCAGGCTTCGGCAGGAGCATACTTTCCTTGTTCTTCTGATGGCGGATCCTCGGTCTCCACTTCTGATGTCATCCAGCAGCTGGAAGTCTCCGGCGGGAGAACTGGGGATTCTGGCGGGACCGCCTCCTTATGTACTACTCCTGACGTCGGGGGCAGGACCGACGTCTGAGGCGGTCCCCGCTGAAGACAGCTAGCTAGATTTCCATGGGGTCCTGATGCCTGCCAGCTTCAGTCCTAATGGTGTTACCTGCTGCAAGAGCTGTTCTCGAAGATCTACTGTTACGGTAAGTTCTTGCGTAACTGTACTTTCCCTGGACCTCCAGGACGCGTTCTTTCACGTCCCAATCCGTCCATCTCATCAGAGATTCCTCCGCTTCAGAGCGGAGGGATCCCTTTACGAGTTCCGGGCCATGCCCTTCGGCCTCTCCCTAGCTCCCAGGGTGTTCACCAAATGCATGGCAGTGGTGACAGCATTCCTGCGGCGCCGAAGGGTCCGGGTGTACCCCTACCTGGACGACTGGCTGATTGCAGTCCCCTCCAGAGCGGAGGTGGAGCGGTCCAGAGATCTGGCCCTCCAGGTTTGCTCTGATTGGCCTCCTCATCAAGTGAGGCCAAGTCGGAACTCGTGCCAAAGCAGGTGATACATTTCATTGGGGCAGAGCTCGGCTCCTGGCGGACAGGGCCGAGGTTCTTTCCTCCTTTGCCCAATCATTTCAGGTTGGGCAATCCCGCCCTACCCGGGACTTCCTGCGCCTCCTGGGCCTCATGGCGGCCTGCACCAGCGTGGTCCGTTGGGCCCACTGGTACATTCGTCCCCTTCAATGGGGACTGGCCAGCCAGTGGTCACAGCGCTTCGATCCGTTGGATCAACTAGTGACAGTGACCCAGGGGATGTGGAACGCTTTCCAGTGGTGGACCATTCCGGCACATCTGCAGGAGGGCATCCCATTTGTCCGCCCCGAGCCGACGGTCTCTCTATCGATCGATGCTCCTCTAATGGGTTGGGGTGTCCATCTGGGGGAGCACAGACGCCACGGCCTCTGGTCCCCTCGGGAGTCCCGATGCCACATCAGCCTGCTGGAGCTTTGAGCGGTTCGTTTAGCCCTCACCGCATTCACTCTGTTTCTACGGGGACAAGTGGTTCAGGTCCAGACAGACAATACCACGACCATGTACTACCTAAACCGCCAGGGCTGGACGCGCTCCATGCCCGTGTGCAGCCTGGAGGCGGATCTCCTCGCCATTCACGTGGCAGGAGCCTCCAACACCCTGGCCGATGCCCTAAGCCGGATAGGGGCTGCGTCTCACGAGTGGTCTCTCCTGCCGGAGGTAGTACAAGATCTCTTCTCCCACTGGGGCACGCCTCAGGTGGACCTGTTGCCTCCAGGGAGAATGCGAAGCAGAGACTGTTTCATGCCCGCCCCCCTCAGCAGGGGGATGCCTTCTCGAGGCTGTGGACCCCGAGCCTCTTCTATGCTTTTCCCCCATTTCCCTTGATCCACAAGGTGCTTCTCAAGGCGAGGAGGGACAAGGCGCAGGTGATTCTCGTAGCCCCAGACTGGCCCTGCCAGTTCTGGTATCCAGATCTCCTCAGTCTCAGCTCCAGGCTCCCGAGGCAGCTTCCAGCCCGCCCAGACTGGATCTCAGTCAGTCGGGGGAAGGTATTCTATCCGGACCTTCAATCCCTGCACCTGACAGCCTGGTTCCTGAGCGGCTAGAGTTCCAGGCCTTGGGTCTTTCCGACAAGGTCCTCAATGTCGTTGGGGCATCCCGTAAGGAGTCGACCAGAAAATGCTACGCCTTCAGATGGAGGAGATTCTCCATTTGGTGTCAGGGCAAGGGCCTGAACCCTTCCTCCTGTTCCTTGGCAAGCATTCTGGACTACCTGTGGTCCCTTTCTCAGCAAGGGCTTCGGTCTACGACCCTTAAGGTGCACCTGACAGCCATCTCTGCTTACCAGGTGCGGGCCAGGAAGCAGTCGGTGGTGCAGGAGAAAGTGGTCGGGCGCTTTTTCAAGGGCCTTGACCATATATCCCCTCTGGTGCGAGAACCTCCATCTCCGTGGGATCTACTGCTGCTATTGGTTAAGCTCATTGGCAAGCCATTTGAACCGATGCACAGGTGTGACATCTCTCACCTGTTGTGGATGACCGCCTTCTGGGTGGCTATCACGTCAGCCAGAAGGATGAGAGAGCTCCAGGTGTTTTCCATAGAGTCTCCCTATCTAGTCTTCCACAGGGACAAGGTTGTCCTGCGCCCCCACCCAAAATTCCTTCCGAAGGTGGTGTCGGAGTTTCACCTTAACCAGGTGTTGACTCTGCCGGTGTTCTTCCCCTATCACACCGCGGAGGCTGAATATAGGTTCCATACTTTGGACCCTAGAAGAGCGCTCGCTTACTACAAGGAGCGGACGGCTGAAGTTCGAGGAGAGGTTCGCCAGCTGTTTGTCACCTACGCTGAAGCCGCACATGGCAGACCTGCAGCCCAGCGGATGATAGGCAGGTGGGTCACCTCCTGCATAGATCTCTGCTATAGGTTGGGCATGGAGCCTCCCAGAGGGATAAGAGCTCATTCTGCCCGCCACACCGCTGCATCAGTAGCTGCTTCCAGGGACATCCCTATCCAGGAAATCTGCAGGGCTGCTACCTGGAAGTCAGCACACACCTTCATCACCCACTACCACATTGACCTTGAGTCACACCGGGATGCTGGTTTTGGGTTCTCGGTTCTCCAGTCTTTATTTCCCAAGTAGGGGGTGTTCGCCTTGCCTCCCTCCTCCCGGAGAACTGCTAGGAGTCTGCCAGACAGTGTGGATGAACATATGCATGTCACTAGAAATACAGGTTACTCACCTGTAACAGGAGCTGTGGGAGTGGTATATGTTCATCCACACAACCCACCTGACCTCCCCGGCTTTGACGCACAACCTGCCTTCCAGCGGGCTAGATCTGGCATCATGGGGTGGAGCAGAGAGTTTTACCACCCGGGTGGGTGGGAGGAGCCAGCTTGAAGACCTTCCGCCAAGATTTAAAGCGGCAAGGAACCTGCCAGACAGTGTGGATGAACAACATATACCATTCCTAGAACTCCTGTTACAGGTGAGTAACCTGTATTTTTTTTCCATTTCAGATACTTAAAAAAAAAAATAAATAAATAAAAAAAAAACTGTAAATGCGAGAAACATGTGACCCATCATTTGAAAGGTCTCTTTAATGTTGACTATTATCATGCTGGTGTCTGGCATCTAGGAGGTGTACTTTTTATGATGTAGGTTTTTACTTGGGAACAAAATGTAAAAAATAAATAAATTGAGCATTTTTTTATTTAATCATTTCAGGAAGTGTAAAAAAAAAAAATAAAAAAAAATAAATAAATGCAAATGCCACTAACATGAGTGACCCATCATTTTAAAGCTCTTGTTGTAAACATTTTCCATGCAAGTGTCTAGGGGTTAGGAGACATACTTTTTTTAGTTATCATGGTTTGTGCATCATGTTGGCAGTTGTGCAGAGCATTTTTCAGAGTTGTCTGCTTACTGGCGTTGTGTTGGCACATGCCTTACTTCATGGTCTGTAATGTAAAACTGTTCAGAAATACTCTACTGTGGCAGTGTAATGCACAGATGTTGGTGTGATGGAAAACCATCGTACAACAGACATTTGCCACTTCAAAGGTGTTTTAAAAAAAAAAAGTAAATGTTAATTGCACTACATGCTCTGTGTGTGTGAAAAAAAAAAAAAAAAGTGTGGGGGGGGGGGTAATGCTACTAACATGAGTGTCCCCTCATTTTAAAGATTTTTTTTATTGTGGGCAAACTTCGTGCTGCAAATTTTGTGACGGGAGTTGCACTTTTTTAGTTATTTATATTCCAAATCGGAGTGTTGCCATTTTAGTTCCAAACATTTTAACTGCTCAAGGAAAGAGCCATTTTTACACAGGAATACAGCACTCACTCAAAATTCCATTCTAGAGCTGAGTGAGTAAAAGCCATAACTTGGGGTTTTAAATAGCTCCGGCAGATGATTAGAGAGATGTTCAGAGGTCCGATTCGGAGTGTCATAAGAGTGCCACTCTCCCTTGTGTTCACCTTCACATGGGCTGGGTGGGCCATCTTGAACTTTAGGTCTGCTGCAGTTTGTTGGCAGGGTGAAAGGCAGCCTGTTTTTCTCATTTCGAGGGGCAGATCTTGAGTAATCTTAGTCTTTTCCCCCCCCTCCCAGGTAACCGATTGCAGTTTTCTGGTCTTCATAAGGACATGCTGTTTTTTCAGGTAGCTCAGGAATTTTAAGATTATGGGCCTAGGGTGTGCAGAATCTAATGGTCTGGGTCTGAGAGAGTGATGGGCTCCTTCAATGAGGTCTGATGGATTGTGGGGTGAAGGGCCCACGACTTTGAGGAGCAACTTTTGGAGAAAAGGGGATTATTGAGGTTATCTGGAAGACTGAAAATCAAGATGTTTTGTCTGCTGTGGCCCTCAAAATCCTCTGTTTTCAATTGTAATGTGTGAACTTGCTGCCATAATTTAGCTCGAGGTCCACTTTCTCTCTCTCTCTCTCTCTCTCCCCCTCCAGGACTCAAAAGGTGATGTACGAGCTTCCCGAGTCAGAGATCCTGCAACCTTAGTCTCCCATATCAGTCCTGATGGATTTTAGCTTGGAGACTGTCCATGAGTCCTTAAATGGTGCAAGCTCTTGCACAAGCCTGTCCTCTGTGAGTGGTACAGCTGAAGGTTGAGGAGCTAGGTGTTTTGGAGGGCTGTGTGTTCTGCGATTTTTGGTTTCTTAGCTTGTTTCTCTGGGGTAGCAGGCAGCGTATGCTGAGGGGCCTGCCTCCTCTCCAAGTCCATCGCGGTGGTAGTTGCCAATAGCAACGTTTAAAATCAGGAGATATCGGAGCATCCAGTGAATAAAAGTGGTGTTCTTCTATTTCTGAGCTTTTCCTGCATGGATTCCAGCAGATGGTGAGGCGGGTGGCAGGAGCGGAGTATAAGAGCAGCTATGGAGCCAGTAGCATCATGTGAGCTCTCACCTTTACAACTGTTATGTGGTATATTCAGGCTGCCATGGGGTATGAGACGGTTGAGCAGGACCTGGAGCGGTGCCAGCTAGCCACTCTTTGCCAGCCAGAGACTCCTTCATTGGTTGGTTCTTCTTTTCAGACACCAATGAGGATGCCTCCATGGCTGCCTGTCGTCTGTTTTATCTGGTCCCAGCCATGTCTAAAAAGGCCAGTGGGCAGTACCATGACCCGGGCGGGAAACTTGTTCTTTGGGAATAGGAGCAGGCAGACTCTATGTGAAACACAGCTCATGACCGCACCAAAAGGCCTAACCGTTTGAGCTCCTTGCCACCTGACAGTCGCATCGGTTTGAGCTTCTGGGTAAACGGGCATTTATCTATCCTGGTGATCTGTGCCCTCAGTTATTGGCTCACGTGTTTCAGTACCAAAATGCCCTGTGGGATCAGGCCAGGGACACTGTCCAATCCTTACCAGACAACCATGCCAAGCAGCTAGTCCTGGTTTCCCTCAGATCAGCCTCTGATGTCTGTAGCCATTGCTCCGGTGACCTACAATGCTGGGGATGGGTCGCATACCTCTCAAGTGTCCCTGATTTTCAGGGATGTCCCTGATTTTGCCTCAAAATTTTACTCTGTCCCTCCTAAAATTTGTGTTTGTGGCTAAACAGTGGGGACTGTAAGAGCAAAGTAATGTCAAACATTAAAGTTACAGACTTGTTCCTCTTTAGAAAATGCATTTTGCACTAAGTCCCATATTCTACCAGCTTTCTGGGTGGATATCTCTTAATTTTGAAGATGTGTCCCTGATTTTGGTCCTTTGTCCCTGATTTATGAGGCAGGAGGCTGAGAGGTATGATGGGTCGGCCTGGGTGGCAGCGACTGGCATTTGTATGTGCCGACATGCTTGGCTTCAGATGTCTGGGTTCACCCAAGATGTCCAATTGTCCATTATGAATGCCCCTTTTAGAGGGTACAAGTTAGTCGGATGTTGAGAATATCCTCTCCCACCTACAGGTGTATGGACGCACCCTGAGGTCGGTCCAGTCTATATCACATGCAGCCCAGGTCTGGGCAGAGGACACCCTTCCGTCAGGCTAGCCATAGGCACACCCGAGTGTGTTGCCCCTCTGCTCCCTTAACCAGCATGAGTTCTCAAGGAGGTACCACATCCCATGCTGTGGCTGGCCACACACACACACACACACACACACACACACACACTCCTTGCTGGACCTTCTTCCTCCAGTAATGCAGTAGGTGATCATAGGGGGTTGCTTCTCCTTCCATCTGGACAAGTGGTGGGAGGAAGCATCAGACAGTTGAGTGCTGCAGCTCATAGAGCATGAACAGTCTCTGGGACTTTGGAGTGTCCTCAGGACAAATGTCTCAGTTCAGTCCTTGTATCCTCCAGGTCATGTCCTTCTGATCCGGGACAAAATCCAGGTCCTGCTTCACAGAAGGGCCATAGAACCTGTCCCCACAGTCTCGGCAAGGGAAGGGTTTACTCCCACTTCTGGTTTCAAAGCAGATAGGGCCATCCTGTCCATTCTGGGCCTTGGCAAGCTGAACCTGTCAATTCAATACAAACGGTTCAGGATAATGATCCTTTAGGGTCTGCTGCCCCTGTTGCACCAAGGGGACTGGATTTGTTCCCTGGATATGCCGGATGCCTATCCGTATATCAAGGTATACGTGTCCCACAGGCACTTTCTCAGATTCCATTTTCAGGAAGCCCATTTCCAGTTCAGGTCTCTGCTCTTTATCTTATCTTCAGCCCCACCGGTGTCCACCAAGTGTTTGACAATGGTGGCAGCTACCCTTACACTGCAAGGGTTCTGTGTGTTCCCTTATCTGGATGACTGGACTGCTAGTGGCACCATCCAAGGAACATCTCCGCCAAGCCCTGTTTCATACCCGCCGCCTGTTTCATGATTTGGTGATCACCATTAGCTTGCTGAAGTAGTGTCACACTCCTGCCAACTACTTCAGTAGAATGGGCGGTGCTGAACACAGTCCAAGGGATGGCTTTCCTGTGCCAGAACAGAGTGGAGTGCTTGATGGATCAAGCCCGTCAGCGCTACTCTGGCTGTTGCATCCCAGCAACGGGTCTTTCTGCGACTTCTGGGTCTCATGGCTGCAGTTACTGTCACAGTACTTCTACCTAGGCTGCATATGAGGATTCCTCAGTGGATGCTGCGGGTCCAGTGGGACTGATGCATGGACGACTGGATCAGCCAGTCCTGGTTTTGGATCCAGTCAGCAAATCCTCACCACAGATGCCTCAGCTAGGAGCTCCCCTGAGTGCCCCACTAGACTCCACCAAGGTGGAGGAGGATCTTAACATAAATCTCTTGGAGATGTGAGCAGTTCTGTATGCCTTCCAGGCCTTTCAGACGCCGCTCTCCCCTGGTCCACTGCTGATGCAGATGGACAACTCCAACATGGTTAGTTATATCACCAAATTGGGTTGGGGGTGGTGGGCAGGCTCAAGTCTTACCCTCTGTCGGGAAGCGATGAGGGTCTGCTCGTATTGGCCCATAGATCGTGGCCTGGAACTCTTTGGCTGCACATGTTCTGGTGAGCAAAATGTCTTGGCAGACAACCTAAGCCGGTCTCGAGCTCATGAGTGGGAGCTCCTCACGTCCATGGTGGAAGACTGACCGCTGGGACCATCCAGAGTTGGACATTTTAGCGTCCACACTCAACGCAAAACTGCTGCTTCAACATGAAGTCTTGCTGTATTCTGACTATATGCAGTTAGCCCCAGCACCTGAACTGCTCCGGAGAGTAAAGGGTTAACTCTATGCAAAGGCAGAGAACGTTGAGCTCAGTTTTGAAACCTCCGTCTGTGGTACTCTGAAGTGTAACCGTCCGATTTCTTACTCCGCCTATCTGAAGTCGCTCCGGAGATCCCTCCTACGCTTCTGTTCGGTAAAAGTTTGAATCTGTTGGATTTTTAACTACAGTGCCTGTATTTTACGGTATTCTTATCTCTGTCTTGGTAAAAGTGGTAGTAGTAGGTAGTGTTTATTTTAGTGATTTTTTTTTGGTTAGGAATTTTTACCTTCGGTTCTTTGCCGGTCGGTCTGGTTCAGAACAGAAATTTGTGATTTGTTTGTTCATTTGTAGTGTGGTTTTCTGGTACTTACCGGTTCCTTAAAAAAAAAAAAAAACGAAATTTTTAGGTATTTCTTTAACCGGCCTGTGACACGGTTGGAACTGATAAGTTGTTAGTCGCCTGGCTTAACCGCTGACAAGGCTGACTTTTGATATTTAGGCATGTCTGAGAAACCCAAACAGAAAACCAGGCCTAGTGGGTTTCAGCACTGTACCGAGTGTAAGGAGGCCTTTGGTAAGGCCGATCCTCGTCTCGTCTGTGTGTATTGTCAGGGATTTGACTACCTCAAAGAATACTGCCAGATTTGTAAGAACTTTCACAAAAGCCACTCTGGAAAAACGTTTGAGTAGGCTCCGAGAGGGAGGCAGAGAAGTCTGACCTGGATTGCAAGCCCGGTTCGGTTGTGACCGAACCTGAGGAGGTGCCCACTGACCTGGGCGATAACTCCTCGGGCAAATGGAGAGCTGATTCTGTGGAATTGGTTCTGGCTAAGGGAAAGCCAGCTGGTTCTGATCAGACTTCCCATGGTCCGACCGCTGAGGAGTTATCAAAAGCGATTTCCACATTGCAATCACTTTTCCTGGTTCCAGCTGAACCGGCTTCTGTTAAGAGCTGATAAGTTTGGTTGGAAGTAGCTTCTTCGGATATAGACCTTGTGGCATATTACATGAGGGCGATTGGGAGGAGGATGAAGGTTGTGAAGAGCAATGTGAAGGCCTAGATGAGCCAGTAGAGCCTGACATCTCCCCAGACAGGCTTCCTCAGGCTTCTCCTCCCAGGCTCTGAGTCCCCTGCCCATTTCATGTTTTACAAGAAAGTGGCTGAGACTCTTCAGCTTCCTGTGGAAGAGGCTGAACAAGATCAGGAAGAACCTGACTATCTAGAAACGATGGATGTCCCAGAGTCAAAAAGGGTGTCCATCTCCTTACACAAATCCATGGGGAAGCACACAAAACATTTTTAGTTTCCTTCATCCAATCCTCCTGTGGAAAAAAGAATGGACAGGAGGTATGCTTTGTCAGGTCCTGGGACTGAATTCCTTTCAAATCATAGCAGCCATGTTGGGGTAGTGCAAGTTGCAGCCTGTGACAAGGCTGATATTCCCCTGGCATCTCACCCCCTAGATAAGGATTCCAGGAAAGTGGATGCCATGGCAAAATAAAAACAGTACTTGGCATCCTCTTTGGGACTCGGGCAATTGAATTACATGGCATATACAGCCAGGTACCAGAAATCTATGTGGGATACGGTTCTGGACCTGGCTAGGAATGCCTCTCCCAGCTAACCAAGGAGCTGGAGCGGGGACTGCAAATGGTATTGAGGCATCTTAGGTGCAGTTCCATGCTGCTGTAGACTCAAATGATGATCATTCTGGGGTCATGGCTTCGTCCATCTCCCTGAGGAGATTTGCTTGGCTTTGGTGTACCAACCTCTCTCAGCATACCCAGGCTAAGGCCATGGATTGTCCTGTAACTGGTAATTCTCTCTTTGGGGACCAAACCGAGAGTTGTATGAAGATGATGGATGAATACAGGGCCACCTATAGGAGTGTTGCAGCCATAGAAAAGCAGACCACTCCTCAGAGGCAGCAGTTTAGGGGCAGGCCTTTTTACCAAGTTCAGGCAGCCGCCTCCTCGTTCCAGCAGAGGGGGTTCTGTAGGGGAAGAGGCAGACAAGGGGTCACTAGGACCCCATCATCCACTCTGTCTATGCCCTGTGCCAAGCAGACACCCTGAGGTGTCTGTCAGGGTCACCTCCCCAGTTCTAGTAGGGGGCAGGCTGTCTCACTACTCCCAGGCCAGGGAGTCTATTACTTCAGACAGATGGGTCCTGGAAGTAGCGAGCCAGGGACTTGCTCTGTTTCAAAAGGTTTCCAAGAATAAGAGCAAGGTCCTTCAGTTCTCACTTTTTTGGAGACAAAGACCTTAGAGGCAGAAGTCTCCCCTCTCTCCTGCTTCTGCAAGCAGTAAAGGTACCTCTTTGTCACAATGGAAAAGGACTGTAGTCCAGATACTTCCTTACCCCCCAAAAAAGACGGGAGTGGCGACCCATCCTAGATTTAAGGTACCTGAACAAACATTTAACAAAACCAAAATTCAAGATGGTGACAGAGTAATTTTTCCCTCTCTGAGACCAGGAGACTGGCTGGCTGGCTTCTCTGGATCTCAAGGATGCCTACTTCCACATGCCTATCAGACATTCCCACAGAAAGTACCTCTGGTTCGAGTTGCCCTCAGGCCATTACCAGTTCAGAGCTATGCCTTTTGGCCTAACATCTGCTCCAGGGTTGTTCATCAAGTGTCTTGCAGTAGTGGTGGCATTCCTCAGGAGACTGGGTATCCTTCTGTTCCCATACCTGGACGACTGGCTCCTAGGGGGCCGGTCCTCGGATCAAGTCAAGTCAGCCTTAGAGGTCACTCGGACTCCTGGAATCCCTGGGTTTCATTCTGAATCTAGAAAAGTCTATTCTGGAACCAGCTCAACTTCTCACCTTCATAAGGGTGGAAATGGACACTATTCAGGCAAGGACATTTCTCCCTCTCTCAAGGGTTCAGTCCCTGGTCACTCTGGCTTCCTCCCTTCGTCCTCTAGTTTCTCATCCAGCCAGACACTTTCTACAGTTTGGACCACATGATAGCATCCACAGCTGTGGTCCAGATAGCAAGGTTTCAGATCAGAGAAATTCGGCTTCATCTCGGATCTTATTGGTCTCAGAAAAGAGACCCTCTCTCCAAATTGGTTCCAGTGTCTCAAACTCTAGTTCAGGCCCTCCAGTGGTGGCTGGAGGAGGACAATCTTCAACAGGGTGTCCCATTTATCAGTAGGCTCCTTCTGTGATTCCCACCACAGATGCCTTCCTACTAGGTGGGGGTTGGGGGGGGGGCTCACCTAGATCATCTTACAGCTCAGGGAACTTGGTCACACCAGGAGTTCCTTCTACACATAAATCTTCTCGGAATTGAGAGCTGTCTTTCTAGCACTTCAGACATTCTTAACTGTAAGAGGGAAAGTGGTACAGATCAGGACAGACAATACCACAACCATGTGGTATATCAACAAGCAGGGAGGCACTTGGTTCTCGGCCTAGTGCACAGAGAGGCCATGAAAGTATAGTCTCTAGCTTATTCCCTTCAGGCTTCCCTGATGGCTGTGCATCTCCCAGGGAAGGACAACATTCTAGCAGATGCTCTCAGCAGGATTTCCCAGGGCCACCACGAATGGACCCTGAACCCTCTAGTTCTTCAGGTCATTTTCAAGAGATGGGGCACTCCAGAAATGGATCTCTTTGCAGCCCCGGACAATCAACTTCCTGTTTATTGCTGCAGACCACCTCTTCTGGGTCTTGTCCCTCAGGACGCTCTTACTGAATTGGACAAGCAGGTTTCTGTATGCATTTCCTCCCTTTCCTCTGATATTCAGGGTCCTGATCAAGATCAGGTCTCGGCCTTGCAAAGTGATTCTGGTGGCTCCAGATTGGGCCAGACAGCCTTGGTATCCTCTACTGTTGTCTTTGTCCGTAACAGTGCCTTGGTGTCTTCCCAGACAGTACAATCTCCTTACTTCCTCCCAGGGGAGGATTCTGTTTCCCAACCTTCATGCTCTGACTCGAAGCCTGGCTCTTGAAGAGCTAGAATATGCAAACTTGCATCTTCCCCAATTAGTCTTGGATATTTTAAAGGTTAGCAGGAAACCTGCTATTGGAAAGACTTGCAACTCCAAATGGAAAATAATTGTTTTTGGTGTTCCCAAAGCATGTCAAGCCAGAGCTGGCCGATATTGGCACTGTTTTGGACTATTTTGTGCATCTTAACAGTTTAGGCCTCCGCCTACTACTCTTCAGGTACATTTGGCAGCTGTCTGCCTTCCTTTCTGCTGGTAAGGGATCTTCCTAGCTTCTCATCCAGTTTTCAAGAAAATTTTCAAGGGTTTAGTACATGTTAATTCTCACTTCACGAGCCTACCCCTTCTTGGTATCTGAATATCTGTATTGCACAGCTTATGCAGCCCTGTTTTGAGCCTTTATCCTCAGCTGAGCTGAAATACTTGACTTGGAAAACTGTATTCCTGTTAGCCATTACTTCTGCCAGGAGAATCTGTGAATTACAGGCTTTATCAGTGGAACCTAATTTTATTTCACGGGGACAAGGTGGTCCTTTGAACCAACAAAGTTCCTTCCCAAGGTGGTATCAGACTTTAATTTGAATCAGTCTCATTACCTGTATTTTTCAGTGACCATTCTTCCTCTGGGGAGAGGAGATTACACAGTCTTGATGTAAAGAGGGCTCTTGGTTACTATGTGGAGCATACTAAGGCCCATAGGAATGACTGTTCTCAGTTTCTCACTTATGGAGAAGTGGGAAACGGCAAACCTGCTACCAAGAGAACAATTGCCAGGTGGATTGTCTCCTGTATCCAGTTCTGCTATTCAAAGCTTGGGAAAGAACCTCCCTCAGGCCTGAGGGCTCATTCTACCAGAGGTACAGCTGCTTCAGTCGCAGCAGCTAGATATACCTTTAGTGGACATCTGTAAAGCAGCCACCTGGAAATGTGTTCACACATTTACCAAGCATTACTCCCTGGACATTGTCACGAAGTGATGCTAGGTTTGGCACGGCTATGCTGCAGAGCTTGTTCCCAAAATAGGTTCTGTGACTCCCTCCTCCAAGGGGGTGCTTCTTGGTAGTCTGCATATAGTCAGAATACAGCAAGACTTCATGTTTGAAGAAAAAATTACTCACCATAGTAATGTTTTTTTCTAATGGAGTCTTGCTGTATTCTGACCTCCCTTCCTGGAACCTAGTAGTTTTGGGATGTGGTAGGGTAGGCACAGTGCTGCACCCCAGAGGTATAATGGACATGCCTCCCATCTCATTAAGGGGTTTCTTCTAGTTGTTAGTGTTTGGGTTATTTCACTACCTGCTTGTGTTCTTTTTGGGGTCCTCGACTTCAGTCTTTTGACCTTAAAAACCTTGTTTTGCCACTTGGCACCAACATTTTAGAAACAATTTCTGCCTTTGAGTTAGTTTAGTACTTCTAAGAATCTGACTGTTACACTTCATAGTACCACAGACAGAGGTTTGAAAACCGATCGAGCTCAGTGTTCTGTTCCTTTGCATAGAGTTAAGCTTTTACTCTCCGGAGCAGTTCAAGTGCCGGGGCTAACTGCATACAGTCAGAATACAGCAAGACTCCATTGGAAGAAACAAACTTACTCTGAGTAATTTTCTTTTCTAGGGACATGGATATGTTGTTCATCCACACTTATCGGCAGGTATCCTTGCCACTTTAATTCTTACCGGAAGGTCTTCAAGCTGGCTCCTCCCACCCACCCGGGTGGTAAAACTCTCTGCTCCGCCCCATGACGCCCGATCTTCCTTACCGCTTGGAAGCTCAGGTTCCCTCCTTAGCACTCTGTGTTTTCGACTGGTTCTTGGAAATTTCAGTCTTCGAAATCAATTGGAAGTTTTTCTGAAACTTCGATCTTTTCTTCTTCGCTGCGGCGATGGCTCATTCTTTTTCCGGCCCAGGGAGGCGCCCGGTTAATTCCTCCAGGAGAGACCCGCACTCCACATGCGTTTACTGCCTTGACCTGGATCATGATCCTCAGCTTTGCGATTTTTGTTGTGCCCTTTCGGCCAGCTCTGCAGGATCGCACGGCCCGTTAAGGCCTCGGGCGCCCAGTAAATTTTCCGCTCGGAAAATTCTCGGGAGACTTCGTGAGGCAGCGTCCGCCTCGGCTGTTTCTGAGCAGCTCGATCTTCTTCCCTCCGGGAAGGGGGTGGCTTCCCCTCCCTCTTCCTCGGTCACGGCGCTTATCCCGCTCTCCTTGGGTTCTCATCATGCAGCTTCGTTCAAGGAGCTTCGCCAGTCCCTTTCCTTGAAGGGAGAGGGACCTTTGGGACCTGCCTCTCGGCCCAAGTCTAAGGAGCCGCAGGCTAAGTCCCTTCGTCGGCTCTGGAGGGAGCGGGAGAGTTCCCCCTCCCCTGCCGGCCGACACTTGATTTCGGTCGAGGATGCGGCTTCGGCCGCTGGCCTCATGGTGTCCCCTTCAAGTCAGCCGGCCAGGACCCCCGTCGACGTTGTCGAGCCTCTCGTCCCATCATCTGGTCTGTCTTCTGCTAGTGCCGCCATCCCTTCGCTGGTCCCCCCGGCGGAGTCTGAGGTTCTGCCGGTACCTTCGGGTCGACAGTCCTCGGCTATTTCTTCCGAGCCGAAGGAGGAGTGGGCCCGCCCCGCTCCTTCCCAGGCCCGCCCTCGGTTCCCCCGAGGATTCGGGTCTCGGTCCTCCTCTCGGCCTAGCTGCTCACGCCGACCTCGGCGTTCTCTGTCAGGGCACCGAGTGAAGTGGCATTGCCGTTCTTCCTCGTCCCCCTCCTCTGAGGAGTGGGTTCGATGCTGTTGGCGTCGACGTTACGAGGAGTTTATGTGGCAGCAGCTGTTGTTGTCCGGGAATCAATCGACCCCGATTCATTCTCCGGCTAGTAAGCAGCTGCCGCCCGGTCGGCCGACGCAGCCACTCGAGGCAGTCGAGGTGCCCTCTCCGGGGCCAGTTGCTCGTCCGATCCCTGCTGCCCCACCGTCTTTGGTGGAACCCAGGCCGGGCCATGACCTGTATCGCAGGTTATCTGTTCCCCTCACTCCCGCCCGCCCTCGGCGAAGAGTGACTCAGGCCTGCGGCAGCTTTTTGCAGACCCCCCGGAGCCCGAAATCGACTTCTCTGTTTCCCAGCAGGGAGGACCCATGGCCTTCTCCGGAACATTCCATGGATGACAGCCCATCGTCCTTTATGGGTCTGCTCCACCTCATCTCGGTTTTCACTGGGATGCAGCTCGAGCCCGTTTCCAAACGGGCCCCGTACCCTCTTATGGAGATTCTAGACCGAGGGGGTTCACCCTCGGAGGCCTTCCCGGTGGCTGAGGCAATCATGGGCCCAGCCTTGGAGCTCTGGCGGCAGCCTACTTCCTGCCCTGAGCCTTCGGCCAGGAAGTACTCTGTCCCTGTCGGTTCTCTGCCCGGTTTCTCGGAACACCCCTCGGCTGAGGAGGTAGTCACCGACAATGTTTTCCAATGTTTTGGAAACGCTAGGGATGTGGATAGGCCCCCCTGACAAGGAGTCCAAAAGGATGGACTATGTCTGGTGCAAGGTTTACACTCCGTCCTCCCTAGGCCTCCGTCAGGCCAGCTCAGCGGCACTGATGGCACACTTCTCCCACGCCCTTTTGGGCTCCCTAGATGAGGTCCTTCCTCATCTCCCGGCCGACCTGCGGACCACGGTCCGGCAGGTGCCGGACCAGGATAGGGCGGTGGCGAGACAGCAGCTCCAGGCGGCTCTGGATCTGGGCGACTCCTGTGCCAGATCGGTGGCGGCTGCAGTGACCATGCGCCGCAGGGCGTGGCTGAGATTATCCTCCTTTTCTTTGGAAACCCAGCACGAGTTGGCGGACATCCCCTTCTTGGGGACTGACCTTTTCAGCCCTGGAGTGGAGGGACACCTCCAGGGGTCCGAGAAGTCCGATACCACTCCGTACTCGGTCACTCCCGCCCGGAGGGACAAGGGCAGCTGGCAGCCTTTGCGTAAGCCCCTTTGCGCCCCGGCCCCTGCGGCTCGACCGGCCCAGCACGAGGGCCAGCAGGCATGTGCTGGGCGGCCTGGCGCCAAACCAGCGTCTTCCTCCAAAGGAAACAGGAGGTAAGGTCCGAGCTCCCTCGGCCTCTTCCTTCCCCAAGCCTGCTCAGTGACGAGGCTAGGGGGCTGTCCCGGCCCGTCGTCCTACCGGGTTTCCCCATGGGGAGGCGCACCTCTTCCTCTTGGTCCGTTCCCGGACCTCTAGGGTCGGGGTACTAAGGTCCTGTCGCGGGTTGCAGCAGGTTCCACCTTTTTTTGAGCCGTCGCCCCACGGGGATCTTGGGATCCACAGCCTCTTCGCGGCCCGCTGAGCCGACTTGCCTGGCCCTCTAATTAGAGGTGATCAGGAAGGTTGTGGATCCTCCTTCTGACCCTGGGTTCGTGTCCAGGTATCCCTGGTCTCAAATGGACGGGGGGCTAGCGCCCCATTCTTCCACACGCCTGGATGGTCTCTCTGATTTAGATATCCCATCCTCAGAACGGGCATGGGGCTTCGCTCCTGGGCCCCCAGGACGTACTTCCTCCTCATTCCGTCCATTTCCTGGGAGACTCCTTCCTTTCCTAATGGGGGATCTCCTCACGAGTTCCAGGCCAGGCCCTTCGGTCTCTGCCCACAGCTTTCTGCGGCATCGAGAGGCCCGGGCGTAACCCCACCCGGATGGCTGCCTGACTACAACCCTTCCAGGTGGAAGGGGTCGATCCAGAGTTCTGGATCTCAGGCTTGTCTCCTGTTATCAGAGCCACGTTAGAACTCGTGCCTTAGCGGGTGATCCTTCTTCGGGACCAGGCTCGACTATTGAGTCTGAGCTCGGCTCCCGGCGGACAGGGCTGAGGTTCTTCCTCCCTTACCTGGTCAGGTCTGACTGGGCAATTGCGCCCTGCCGGGACCTCCTGCTCCTGGGCCTCGCGGCGGCCGGCTCCAGCGTAGTCTGTTGGATCCGCTGGTACATGCATTCCCCTCGTGGGGACTGGCTAGCCAGCGGTCTCAGTGCTGTGTCCCTTCGGACCAGTTCGTGACTACAGCCCAGGAGTTAGGGAACGCTCTCCTTCGGACCGTTCCAGCTCTTGCAGGAGAACATCCTGCTCGTCCGCCCTGAGTCGCTGGTCTTCTCCGACCGATGCTTCTCTGATGGGTAGGGGGTGCCCATCTAGGGGAATACAGAGTGCTTCGCCTCTGGTCCTCTCAGGAGTCCCGATGTCTTTCCTACCCGCTGGAGCTCCAGGCGGTCCGCTCAACTTGCACCGCTCGCTCCGTTTGTGCGGGGTCTAGTGGTTTAAATCCAAGCGGACAACACCACGACCATGTGCTACCTACAGAGGGTCTTTCGCGCAGCTGGAGGCGGTTCACAGCCATTTGATGGCAGGAGCCTCCAGCACCCTGGCTGATGCCCTGGCCGGGCGTAGGCTGCGCCTCACGAGTGGTCTCCCCTGCCGGAGGTAGCACAGGATCTTCTCCCTCCTTCCCTCCAGGGAGAATATGAGGCAGAGACTGTCTCTTGCCCGCCCCCCTCAGCAAGGTTTGCTGTAGGGGATGCCGTCAAGGCCGCGGACCCCGGGCTTTTCTACGCCTCTCCCCAATTCCCTTGACCCACGGGCAAGGCGAGGAGGGTCTAGGTGCAGGTGATGCTGGTAGCCCCAGACTGGGTTTCCAGCTCTGGTATCCAGCTCTCCTCAGTCTCCGCCCCAGGCTCCCGACACGGCTTCCAGCCCGCCCAGTCCTGATCTCTCTTTCAGGGGAAGGTCTCTTCATTGGACCTTCAATCCCTGCATGGGCCAGGCCTTGGGTCCTTCGGCAAGGTCCTCGACGTTTCGAGGCGTCCTGCTAGAAGTTGGCCATACATGCTCGCCTTCAATTGGAAGAGTTCTCCATTGGTGATGGGATAGGGCCTGGGCCCCTCTCCCGTCCCTCGGCGAGCATTCTGGACCATCTGCAGTCCGTTCTTTTGAACTAGGGCTTCAGCCGACGACCCTCTAGGTGCTTCTGTTGGTCACCCCTGTCTTCCGGGCGCGGGCCGGAAGGCAATCGGTGGCACAGAAAAGGTGGTCTGGCAGTTTTCTACGCCTCGATCACACCTTCCCTTTGGAGGAGCATATCCCCATTTCTGTGGGATCTTCGCTGGTATGGGCTTAGCTCACGGGCAAGCCGTTTGAACCTTTGCACAGGTGCGAGTTCCCCTACCTGTTGTGGAAGAACACCTTCTTGGGGCTACTCTGCCATCCAGAAGGAGGGGAGAGTTCCAGATGCTCCTTTGAATCTCCCTATTGGGTCTTCCACAGGGACTAGGTTGTCCTGCGCCCCACCCGAAGTTCCTTCGGAAGGCGGTGGCGGAGTCTTCCCTAACCAGGTATTGTCTCTGCTGGGGTTCATCCCCATTCACATCTCGGAGGCCGTATATAGGTTCCATGGGACCCTATTGAGCGCTCACCTACCCAGGGAGCGTAGGGCTGAAGTTTGGGAGAGGTTCGCCAGCTGTTTGTAATCTACGCTGAAGCCGCACCTGGCAGACCTGCAGACGAGCGGGTGGGTCACCTCCTGCATAGGTCTCTGCTATAGGTGGGCGGGCATGGAGCCTCCCAGAGGGATAAGTGCTCATTTTACCTGCCCTTCCGCTGCATCGGTGGCTGCTTCCGAGGATACTCCGGTCCAGGATATCCACAGGGCTTCTACCTGGAAGCAGGCTTTACCGTTTCCCCTTCCACATCGACCTTGGGTCACGCCGGGATGCTGGTCGGGGCCTCGGTTCTCCAGTCTTTCTACCTAAGTAGGGGTGCCTTGCCTCCCTCCTCCCGGAGAACTGCTAGGAGTCTGCCAATAAGTGTGGATGAACAACATATCCATGTCCCTAGAAATACAGGTTACTCATCTGTAACAGGGTTCTAGGAATGGTGTATGATGTTCCATCCACCGATACCAACCGGCCTGTACAGCTGGCGCGGCTAGATCTGGCGTCATGGGGCGGAGCGAGGTTTTACCACCCGGTGGGTGGGAGGAGCCAGCTTGAAGACCTTCTGGCAAGAATTAAAGCGGCAAGGATACCTGCCAGAAAGTGTGGATGAACAACATATACCATTCCTAGAACTCCTGTTACAGGTGAGTAACCTGCATTTCGGCTTGCTCACTTTAGGGTCTGGAGTTGTCTGGCGAGACATGTTGGCCTTCTTTTGGAAAGGGAGATTCCTGTACGCCTTCACTCCCTTCCCACTCCTTCAGAGGGTTCTGATTAAACTTAAGATGGAAGGGGCAGCTATGATCCTGGTTTCCTCCCTGCTTCAGCAGCTGGCAGTGGAACCTCCAGTGCCTCTACTAGTAAAATCTTTTATTTTTATACAGGAAGATGGCTAAATAACTATTAGATCCAATGGACCAGTTTTAATGGTGATCCTGTGATTACTTGCAGGCTTTCATAAAATTCTACCTGTAAATGACATGCATACCAAAATATCCCATTTATGTTTTCATACAATACAAAATCCTGTTGTATCCTGCATACATCTAAATTAGGTGGGGGATCCCTATTTCACCCTAAACAATTTCCAGTAAAGGTTATTGGGTGTCCGATATATTTAAATTTAGAAAGATATTCTTAGTGGCTCAATGCCACTATTGATAGAAGCCGCAATAAGGAAAGGGGTTACTAAGCTCATGAGTAAGATTGCCAGATGCCTTAAGATGAATAAACACAGGCCCTGGATGGTAAAAAGTACTAATAGATGCACTAGATTAAGCGTACACAAATTGGGGAAGGGGGTATATCATTAATCAATAGTGTCTGGACAGGGGGTGTATCACTAATCAATGCAGAGTCTGGGTAATCGCCCAATAAGGAAGTGTTTAAAATGCTGAATAGAAATGTATTATAAAGACTCACAGCATTATAAAGAGCTAAAAAGGGGTGATTCAGAGTTGTAAGAACTGGATTCACAAGTGTCTTGGAAAACACTGGATATCCAAAAATTAAAAAGAAAGGGAATCACTAAATACACCAAAGGATTAAAAAATTAAAAAAAAAACCTTTGCCTCTATGCATAGGCTTGTTCTCCCAGGAGCAGGATACCCTGGTCCATCTCTCCACCTTCATGCTTGGCTCTTGAGGACATAGCCACTGCAAGATTTTGGGGTGTCCCCTAAGGTGACGGATGTTTTGGTTGTAGCCAGGCAACCCTCCACCAGAGCTGTTGATTCAGTGAAGTGGAAGTGTATTGCTATCTGGGCTGCATTGCCACTTAGTCCCCTTTACCTGTCGCGAATCAGATCAGAGTACTTGTACCCTCTCAGATTCTGGTCTGAAGTACTTACAACTTGATATGTCTTGCACGTTTTTGAGGGGCATCCTGCACTTGAAGCCTCCAATCCTCAATCCTGTCCTGGCTTGGGACTTAAAGCTTGTGTTGGAAAAACTCACCCTGCCTCCGTTTGAACCAGCTGCAAGTTGAGAGCTATGCTGTCTGTCCTGGAAAGCATTACTTTTGCTATTACTTCAGCTCAAAGGATTTCTGAGCTTCAGTCTCTTATTTGTGAGCAGTCGTATTGGATTTTACACAAAGACAGGGTGTCTTTTACGTACTAATACTTAGTTTCTTCCTAAGGTGGTGTCTTTGAGTTTACTTTGAATCAATCCATTGACCTGCCTGTTTATTATCCAGAGAATGCCAATCCAGGGGAAGCATTGCTCCATACTTTGGATGTGCACAGAATTTTGAGGTACTATACACACCGGATCAAGGGTCATAGAAAGTCCTCCCTGCCAATTAATTTTTTCCTCGCCCTTAGCGAAAGGGGGCATTCCCAGTGTCTAGGCAGTGTTTATCCAGATGATTAGCTTAACTGTATTATCTTCTATTACAGGAGGCATGGCAAGGAAATTCCAGGTGGGGTTTGTGCCCATTCGACCAGAGGTTTGGCCACTTCCATGCCATGATCCCGAAATGTCATGGCTGCAAAGATCTGTGCAGCCACTACTTGGAGCACGATCCATACCTTACCAAACATTACAGTTTGGATATTGCTTCAAGGTGCAGGGTTAATTTTGGCCAGACTGTTCTACAAGGCCTTCTCTTTTAGGTTTTTAACGGCCAGTCACCCAGTCTGTCATTGCCAGAACTGCGTGGGACTTGTCCTACCATTGTGGCCTGCTGCAAGAGAGAACCTCAAAGTAAGATAGTACATTTAAGTTAGAACTTACTGCAACAGTAGACCTTGAAGAGGATCTCCTGTAGCAGGCCATGCTTTTCCCTCCTTCCTTCTCCCTTTGTTCTTCCCTGGTGGCCTTTGGGCCTTCTTCCTAGCTCTCTTTTTCCTTGGAGATCCTGCTGCTTCCTTTTTCATTCTGATCGAAGGATACCTCTGTCTACTTGGTTCCCCTAGTGGGCCTTAGCTATCGGTCTCCAGCAGGAGAACAGTGTAGGCTGTGGGGGCCGATTTGAGAGGTTAACGTTGGAGGTGGGTGGCCCACTCAGGTAGACTGTTAGCTAAAAAGTTTCTGTTTGTCCCTAGTACCTGGCAAAGTCCTACCGGTATGGCCTATTGCAAAATATTTTCTCCAAGACATGCTCCTAAGTTCTTGCATAGTTGTACTTTCTTGCTAAGGAGATTCCATTTTCAGCTTTCTGCATCAGATAGCAGCTCTGTGTTTTGTTGTAACCAATTTTTATGCCCCAAGTTTGTTTTGTGTTTTTGTTTTGTTTGGGGGGTGATATTTAAAAATTTTTCATATTCTTAATACCTGTGTAAGTTGCATGTGAAATCGTTGCTTTATAAAGTAGCTGCCCCCTCCCCATTTATTTACTTTGGATAGCCTAGCTGGGATGCAGTATCCGATTCCCTTTGGGTCCTTTTGCAGCCAGTGAATATTACATGAATTGTGGAGCCACTTTAGATCTTACTTAGAGAGGGGTTCCTTCAGTAGTTCATTACATGTAGGACTGGCGTCGGGGCAACCACGGCAGACTTTTCTAGCAATCCTTGACAGGGACCGTCCACCTGACGTCATGTGACTGACATCACGTGGCATGTATATAATGGGCGATACCCACGACTGCCCTCCAGTTCTTTCTCGCCGTCACGGTAAGTCCCATTGCAGACTTCCATCACGATCGTGTTAGTTCTTACATCGGAATTTTTCCTTCACTAAATTTTTCTCTAATAATTCTACATTTGCTTAATGTCTTCACCCAAGAAGTTGCTCGCCTCTGTGGCACACAGATTACTTTATAAGAACTGTCGCCTGAAGTGCGTTGCCTTGTCCCAGACCATCCTGTCTCATCCTGCTGAGTGCCAAACATTTAATCAGACCACCAAAAGCGGACAGCGCCAGGCTTTAGAGGCCCACCTTCTAAAGTCCGCCTAGCTTCATTAGAGAAGCAAATGGACACGCATCAGAGTCCTCTTCTGAAAAATCTTCTCCTCAAGAAACACCACAAGGAGAAATCTAGAGAGCAGGAGCACTCCACGGACTAACCTGTGGCCTTGTGGCCCTCGGCGAACAAGACTTCCTCGTAGCCGCAGCTTAAGAAGACTTGGACGGTAAGTGTTTGGGGAATAATCTTAAGGGGTCAGTTGACCGGCTCCTACAGCTGCACCGCTACAGGTGCTAAGTCGCCGCGTCCCCCCGCTTCTCCAGGGACCGCCTGGCTGTAAGACTGGCCTCCGCCCACCCTGCTCTATCTGATAAGTTGTCGGTCTCTCAAGGGTGCTCAGGCATGGTTCTCCCATCTTTGCCTAATGGTGCCTCACCCGACGTCCGGCAGAACCAGGGGGAGAATGCCCCTCTTCCTCGCCTATACCATCCCCATCTCAGGTGGTTACCTCAGGAGAAGACAGTGCGGAACCCCTCAAGTCTTAGGACCATCCCTGGAAGGTCAGTCCGCTTCCCCTGATGGGGTCACGGGAAGGAGGCCCTCCTCCTCCTTCAGATGGGATGCCTTCAGACCCGACTAATATCCTGGTCCCGATCTCACGTCTGATCCGACAATTCAACGCTGAAACTCCAACTCTTTCCCAGCCAGGGGCCCAGTGGTCTGCCCATAACGCCCGCCTCCAGCGCTAGACCCAGTCCGCCTTCTGCCCCATTGCGGGTCCCTTACTGGCGCAGGATCGGGCAGTGCCAGTCCGCGTCGGTCCCCCGGATATTGGTTATCCCGACGCCGGACTCCCGCCAATTTACACTACAGCGGGTCCCCCTCCATCACATCTGACTGGGATTTATACTTGACCCCGGACTGTCCCTCATTACTCCTTTGGGTACCCTTCGGACCATTTCCAGGCTGTTTCTCCTCCTGAGTGAAGTTCCTTCGGACAGTACTACCCTGGTTACAACCCCTACTGCCATTTTCAGGGTTACCGGGGCACCATTACCCCCCCCCCCCCAGCCGCAACCTCCTCTACCACTCCTTCCACCTACTTCAGCTGTGCCGGACTTCAAGACCTTAATCCAGTCTTGGTGGCAGGGGGTGTGTTTGGAGTTGGTGTCAGACCTGGAGATGAGATTCCCACTTCCCACGCTTTACAAGGTCTGTGTCCCGAGGAGCTTCCCCATCCGTGGTACACATCTCTGGGGCAGCACATAAGGACATTGCCCTTTCGGACATTCGTAATCTTCCTGATAAGGGGCAGACGATGACTACGATGATGTGGATGCGGACGAGTTGGTGGAGGATGCCTTGGAGGAACCAGAGCGTCTGAAAGGCGAGGTCCCCTCTCCGGACCTTGCCTTCTCGGCTCTTCTGAGGTCCAAAAGATTTCTTCAACTGGAGAATTGGAGGATCAAAGACCCTATGAGACAGACTAGCCGAACATCTGAATTTAGTCTCTGTTTCTGGTCCCCATTCCTTCCTGGATCTGACCTCTCCTCTGCGTGTGGCAGATGCCTTATTCTCTCCCTGCTGTCCCCAAGAGGGCAGACAGGATATACCAGGTGCTGAAGGAAGTGCCTTTTCTTAAGATGCATCCTCAGGCGGACTGTTATTTCAGCTGCTCATGATTGCTCCGCTGCATTCAAGCACATGAGCATCTCTTCTCCAGACAGTCAAGCAGATGGATCAGTTCGAGAAAAGTTTTGCTTGCCACATGTGCTCAGATCCCTCAGCTATGTGGCCCACATGGTACACACCAAAAGGCTACCTTAGCCAGGTTAGAGGTCAGAGTCCAGTCGATTGAACCCTCGAGCCTCAAGGAGGAACTTGCACAAGGATCTTCGCCTCTCTCGCTTCTCCTGTAGGCATACTTTGTGAGCCACAGCAACTGCATTGATTCTGTGGTTAGATGCCCCTACGGCGACTACCCGTCATGTAAGAGCTTGCATTCTAGCTCCACATCTCTGGCCTTGCCAGCGAGGTACATTCTGCGATTCAGGAAGTCCCCTTCGGGGCTCAGTGCTTTTTGGTGGCGACACCAAAGACATTACTGATCTCCATGACAGAGGTCTCTCCCTAAGATCAGTAAGGTCCATGTACCGATTGGGCACTCAACAGTAACAGCCCTTTTGGAAAAGGACCTGGAATCTGAGGAAGCAGGCCCTGGCTCAGTGCCAGGGCAAACACAAGGCCATGGATTCTGCCACTTATCCGGCCTCCAAGAACCAGAGACGTTCAGGAGGTCCTCTCCTGAACATCCTGCCAATTCCTGACTCCCTGTCCCCACTAACTCCTCAGTCTCTCGACGAGGAGCAGGCGGGGGAAGGGTCCGCCCGCTTTGCGGAGGAATGGAAGGTGGTAAGCTCAGAGGCTTGGGTCCTGCAGTTGGTGTCCATTGGACACACTATAGAGTTTCTGGAAATGTTTCCAGAGTCTCTGCCAAAAAGGTTGTCTTACTCCAGGGATCAGGCTCTTCATTCGAGAAGTTCAAAGCTTCTTGCTCAGGGAAGCAATAGAACACATTCCCCTCCGGCAAAGGGGCAGGAGGGAGTTCTACTCCCATTTTTTCCTGGTTCCAAAAAAACACTAGCAGCTTGAGCAGCCTGTCGCTTTGTCAAGTACAAAAAGTTCAGGATGCTGACGCTCCAGAGTCGTCTTCCACTCCTGGAGAATCGTTGGTTGTGCACTCTGGACATGCAGAATGCATACTCGCACATCCCGATCTTCCCCAGCCACTGCCGTTTCCTGCAATTCCAATTCCAAGGGGGGCACTGACAGTTTCGGGCACTCCCTTTTGGTCTGTCCTCAGCACCTGGGGTGTTGAACAAGTGCCTAGCGGTGGTGGCAGCCTCTTTACGCTGCCTGGGTATTGTAGTTCATCCCTACCTGGACAGTTGGCTGATTTCAGCCCTGTCTAGGGACTCTTTACTAGAGGCTCTCTCTCCTTTACCCTGGTCCTCTTTGGCAGACTGGGGATTACTGTCATTATTCCCAAGTCATCCATGACACCGTCCCAGAGACTAAAATTCATTGTGGTGGTTTTGGATAGGGTCCAATGCATAGCCTTCCTTCCTCCAGACAGGGTGGAGACCCTGATCCATCAAGCTTCGTGGATAGCTTCATCCAGGACCATCCTGGCCCGGGAGATCCTTCATCTTTTGGCCTTATGGCAGCCTCCATCACTACTGTTCTCCTGGTGAGGCTCCACATAACATACTCAGTGATCCTTGTGGGTGCAGTGGGATCAACTTTTAGACAACCTAGGCCATCTGGTCCTGGTGTCGTCAGCAGTTCAGCAAGAATTGCTGTGGTGGAAGGACCACTGCAACCTTTCCTTGGGTCTTCCTTTCAGGAGCCCAGCTCCTTTGGCATCCCTAACTACAGATGCATTGAACATGGGATGGGGAGCACCAAGCTCAATGACTGTGATCCAGCTTGGAGGCATTATGACACAGCAACGTTCTGGAGATGAGGGCGGTCTTGTACACCTTACAGGCCTTCCAGACCCTCCTTCCCAAGGGATCACTGCTGGTCCAAACTGACAATATGTCGGTAGTTTGGTACCTCAACAAACATGGAGGTACTCGCTCTTACCCTTTGTGCAGGGAGGGGATGTAAGTGTAGAACTGGATGGTCCAGCACAATCTGGCTCTAGTGGCCGTGCATGTTCCAGAATACCTAGTGGTCAGTCTCATTAGGTCTCAGACCCTATCTCACGAATGGGAGTTAAATTGGGAAGTGGCAGAATCTCAATCTTCCTGGACAGAAGTCTCCACCACTCATTCACACTATTGGGATCTGCGCCGGAGGCACCAGGACCCATCGGGAGCAAACTTTTTTGCTGGAGGTTCGGCGCCGGAGATGGCGCCGCGAGGCATGGCACCGCAAGCCACAGCTCGCGCTGTAATGACTGTCTCGGCGTCAACCCTCCAACCGCCTCAGTTCCTTTTTTCCCGCCGAGTGTGCTTCAGTGACGACGTCGCTCCCCCCCGGGAGTCAAACTTCAACTAGCAGCATAGTTTTCAGTTTATTTTGTAATATTATCTCGATAACAGTATCACTTAGTCTTACTTTAAAAATAGTCTCAGCCTACTTTGACGGAGTCTACCATGAGCAGGTCAGGTAACGGTAGGGAGACTTCGTATGAAAGCTGTTCAGTCAGTCGGGCTAGGTCGGGTCCGGTCCGCCGCCTTCTCCGGAGGTGGGGTCTGACAATGGTCAGCCCAGTGCCCGGGGGGATGGGCGGTCCCCGCGAAGCATAAAATAAAGTCGCATTCTTGGCACCTGCTTGGCCTCGAGCTCTTCTTCAGCCCACAGGTCTAAAAGAAGGCATCACTTGAGGTCACCCTCTGATATGTCTGCTGCGTGAGCGTTCGGTTATTGGGGCTGTTGCGGTCTCCTCCTTCGGAGTCGCCACCGCCTCTGCTTGTAGCCAGCGCCGACATCAAGTCCCACCCCGCCCCGCAGGTAGGTCTTCAGGTGAGCAGTTTCATCAGTGGGCGCTCTTATGGAGCAGTGGGCTCGGGTTAGTTCAACTCCTGGCTCGGTCACTCCGTGGGCTTTCGGGCTCATTGAGAGACCAGGTGAGGCGGTTGGACTCTCCTGGTCGCGTGGCACCTTCTTGTGTGCCATCAACTCCAGCGCTTAGGTGTCGTTCCCCAAACATGGCTGCGCGCGGGGGCCACACCAATGCCTTTATCTCCTGCTCTTCTTCCTTCAAAACCTGTTTTGTCGGGGGTTGTTTCGGTGTCCTCGGCGTCGTCCTTGGCGCCGTCGCTTCTCGCGCGAGTTTTCGGCGCCTCCTCGGCTCCTCTGTTTTTCAGGACTCTCTTTTCACTCGCTTCCTTCTTCCTCTCTTCTGATTTTCATTCCTTTCCTGTCCATACAGTCCCTCCTGGACTGTCGGAGATGACATTGAGCCTGACCCAGACCTTCAGTTGGGTGATGAAGTGGACGAAGCAGGATCTATCTCTGCTGCAGAGCCTGTGGTCGAGGACCTGTCTTAAGTCTCTGCTGAAGAATCTGAGTTCCACTCTTTCTCTCCAGACTACAGACATCGATCCTGGGAAATTAAGACTCCAATACCTTCATGTTCTGGAGATCCCTACGGATTTGACTCCTCCGGTTCAACCTTCCTTTGAGACGCTGTCTCAAATGGTATGGAATAATCCTGCTCTCACTCCTTCTGTGGCTAAATCCATAGATTGGAAATATTCAGCCCCCAAGGATCGTCCGATCTATTTTGGCATCTCAAGCCTTTGCGGATCCTATTGTAGTCCTGGCAGAGAATAAGGTCGTTCTTCCTCAAACTACTACAGCTCGACCTATTAACAAAGAATCTCGTAAGATAGACACCTTAGGTAAGTGAGTCTTTGCTGCTTCTATCCTAAGTATGCGTATTGTCAGCTACCAGGGCTATTTCTCACAGTATGAATATATCCTGTGGCACTCTATCAAGCAGATGGTTGAAGCTCTTCCGGAGTCGGATGCAAAGCCGGAACTTCTTCAGACCATTACCAGAGGTATCGAATCTAACAACCAGCAGGTTAAAGCAGCCATGGATGCTTTCGACACTGCTTCCCGTTCAGCGGCTGCTGGTATTTGCACCCTACGTCATTCCTGGCTGCGCACTTCGGGTTTCACGAATGATGTGCAGCAGCAGGTAATGGCGTTGCCCTTTGATGGTGCGTATCTTTTTGGTCCTCAGGTAGAGCAAACTCTAGAAGCTACTCAGAAGACTAGGTCAGCCATTAAGTTGGCTCGACCCCCTCCTGCCCCTTCTCGAGGGCATGTCAATAAACGTCAGTTTCATAATCGTCAGTCCTTTCGAGGCAGAGGCGGTTTCCATAAAAACCAACCTGCCCAACCTCAAAGAAGAGCAGAATAGACGCAAGGGCCCAAAGTGCCCAGCGCTACCTTATGAATGTCTGGCCAAGTCCCATCTCAGCTGCCCGGGTGGACTTTTCCTCTCCGGTGGGAGGTCGTCTGATGCACTTCTACAACCAGTGGAAGTCCATAACCTCAGACAAATGGGTCCTTCGGATAATTTGCAAGGGGTATTCACTCAGTCTGGTGGATACCCCTCCGGATTGTCCCCCCAAACGGCAGCCCAGGCTGTTGACCCTTCAGTCAGACCTTCTTGCCGCCGAGATTCAGGGCCTTCTGAACAACAGGGCAGTAGAAGTGGTGCCGCTGCATCAACAGAACACGCGTTTCTACTCCCATTACTTTCTGGTTCCAAAGAAGTCCGGGGGTATGCGCCCCATTCTGGATCTCAGAAAGCTAAACAAATTTCTCCCCATGGAGAAATTCAAAACGATTTCTCTGGGAACCCTGTAACCTCTGCTTCATCAACACGACTGGCTAGCCTTCCTAGACATGCAGGATGCTTACCAGCACATTCCTATTCACCTGAGGCATCACAAATTCCTGAGGTTTGTGGCTCTGGGACAGCATTATCAGTTCAGGTCCTGCCCTTGGGCTATCCTTGGCGCTGGTTTTACAAAGTGTTGTGCAGTTCTCGAGCGCACCTCAGAAAGGTCGGAATACAGGTGTTCCCTTATCTGGACGATTGGCTTCTAGCAAGCCCTTCCAGGCAAGGGACCCTGGACGCCGTAGAGATGGCTTCTCGCCTCCTTACATCCATGGGAGTTCTGCTGAACCTCAAGAAATCGCAACTGCAGCCCTCCTAGAGGCTCCTCTTTATAGGGACTCTTCTGGACACCTCCTGTGCGAAGGCTTTTCTTCCAGAAGACAGAAGGAACAATATCCTTCAAATGGCCAGTCACATCGGGGAGAACACCTCAGTTACTGCTCTCTCGATGCAACGGATGCTAGGCCTCATGGCTTCCTCAGTGTTCACTTTTCCCCTAGCACGTCTGCACATGAGAACCACTCGATGGATGCTCAGTACTCAGTGGTCCCCAACCACTCACCCGCAGTCCTATCTCATCAAGGTAACAGAACCTTTAAAGAGGTCACTCACCTGGTGGTCTCAAGAGAGCAATCTCCTGGAGGGATATCCCTTTGCTCCTCTGGACCATCAGATCTCCATTACCACGGACGCATCCCTAATGGGGTGGGGAGCTCACTGTCAGGCTCTCCACGCTCAAGGTGCGTGGACTCAAGTAGAGTCCCAGCTCCACATAAACGTCCTAGAAATGAGAGCCGTCCTTTATGCGGTCCAAGCGTTGAAGGACATTCTGTGTCACAAGAACATTCTCCTTCAAACGGACAACAAAGCAGTGATGCATTACATCAACAAGCAAGGCGGTGCTCATTCTTACACTTTATGCAGGGAAGCAATGAGGGTATGGGAATGGTGCTTGGAGCACGAGGCCCTAATTCAAGCGGTCTACCTGCCAGGTATTCAGAACGAACTGGCAGACCGTCTCAGCAGAACAGAGACAGACCCTCTCGAGGGGTCTCTCGACTCAACCATAGTTCAGTCACTATTCGAAGAGTGGGGAACTTCAGACCTGGACCTTTTTGCATCCCCACTCAACACAAAACTGCGCCTCTTCTGCTCCAGAAATCCGGTGCCTGGCATTTTCTGTCAGGATGCGTTCAGGCTGCGGTGGACAAAACGCTTTCTTTACGC
This sequence comes from Neoceratodus forsteri, assembly GCA_016271365.2. Taxonomy (NCBI): domain Eukaryota; kingdom Metazoa; phylum Chordata; order Ceratodontiformes; family Ceratodontidae; genus Neoceratodus; species Neoceratodus forsteri. The sequence continues at coordinate 16,069,880 of CM057456.1, forward strand.
CTTTCCACCTCTTCCTCTAATTCAGAGGGTACTCCTCAAGTTCGAATCCCAGGGGGACAAAATGATCCTCATTGCCTTTCTGGCCTCGACAGCTGTGGTTTCCACTACTCAACAATATGTTGGCAGTTCCTCCGAGACCACTTCCCCTACAGATGAACCTTTTGACTCGGGAGACCTGTGGTCCACCCCAACCTGAGATCGCTTCACCTTCCACGCTTGGCTCCTGAAGAGGTAGAAGTAAACCGGTTCAATGTGTCTCAAGAGTTTCAGATATTATTCTGGCTGCACGAAACCAGCCACTAGGAAAACTTACACAGCCAAATGGAAGCGTTTCTCGCTCTGGTGTGCAAAGTCCTCTTTGAATCCTTTTTCCTGCCCACCAGATAAAGTTATGGAGTACCTCTTAGACCTCTCAAATTCAGGCCTACAGTACTCTACAGTAAAAGTTCACCTTAGCGCCATTTCAGCATATCGTGAGCCGATTTTTCTCCTGATCTCTGGCTACCATCTGTGGTTAAGAGGTTTCTTAAAGGAATTCTGCATACCAGACCTCCTACAAGACGTCAAGTTGCAGCCTGGGACATCAATCTTGTGCTAGATATGCTCACTCGGAAACCTTTTGAACCTCTGGCTACCTGTGAGCTAAAATTTCTCACCTGGAAGACTGCCTTACTAGTGGACATTACCTCAGCCCATAGGGTCTCTGAGATACATGCCCTGGTCACAGACCCTCCGTATACTGTGTTCCATAGGGACAAAGTAGTTCTTTGTACTCATCCTTAATTTCTTCCTAAGGTTGTGTCAGAATTTCATCTAAACCAACCTTTGGTCCTTCCCTCTTACTTGCGAACTTCCAAAATGAAGGAGGCGTTCTCTTCATTCTTTGGGCGTTAAGAGGGCCTTGCGTTTCTATCTGGATAGAACCAAGGACTTCATAAAGCCAGCAACTGTTCGTTTCCTTCAAGCGAGACCCGGCTGGGTCAACCTGTCACTATCAGATGCATCTCAGCATGCCTTACGCCACTGCTATTCCATGGCACAGGTTAAGTTGGAGGGCAGGGTTTGCGCTCACTCTTACTAGAGCGGTCGCGCATCCCTAGCGGAAATTCATAACGTGCCCATTGCAGATATTGCAACACTGCCACCTGGAGCTCAGTGCAAACTTTGTTAAACATTATGCACTAGATGTCCATGCCAGACGACATTCTTCCTTTGGCAGAGCCATCCTTAATGGACTTCTGTCTTAGAAACATGAGCTCTTGGTCTCTCCTGCCGCCCTCTCGGGGGATTATTAGCTCGGTACTCTCCCAATAGTGTGAATGAGTGGTGGAGACTTATGTCCAGGAAGATATGAAAATTACGTACCTACTGTAATTCTTGATCTTCTTGGACGAGTCTCCACCACTCATTCACACGCCCACCCTCCGTCCCCCGAGCTCACCTCTGTTGTTGGTCTTCACTCCCTTAAATCTTTAGGCTGTGAAGACTTCTTTGTTGACCCTTCTTATACGGGTCGTCCGGACTATCTTATGTCCGGTTTTAGGGTTAAGGCTACTCTTCTAGGTTAGTTACGCTGCACCTCCTTGGTTAAAAAAGGCACTGAGGCGGTTGGAGGGTTGACGCCGAGATAGTCATTACAGTGCGAGCTGTGGCTCGCGGTGCCGTGCCTCGTGGCGCCATCTCCGGCGCCGACCCTCCAGCAAAAAAGTTTGCTCCTGATGGGTCCTGGTGCCTCCGGCGCAGATCCCAATAGTGTGAATGAGTGGTGGAGACTCGTCCAGAAGATCGAGAATTACGGTAGGTACGTAATTTTCATTTCTAAGTTAGGGCATCTGAAATACGACCTTTTGCCTCCCAATTCAAAGCAAAACTTACCAGTTTTTGCTCGCTCGTTACAGGGCATAGTGCTTTCTGGCACGATGTGCCTCTCTCTCTCTCTCTCTCTGGACAGGGAAATTTTGTAGCATGCCTCCTCAGTTTCCCATTCTCCAGAGGGCCTTTCTCGAGCTTCAGGCAGAGAAGGCGAGGATGATTCTCATTGCCCTTCTCTGGCTGAGACAATGTTCCTGCTGCTACAGCAGCTATCGAGGGAACCACCAGTTCGACTTCCAGTGACCCACGACCTCTTGACTCAGGATGAAGGTTGCCTTGTTCCTCTGTGGCTCAGGACCCTGCATCTTCATGCGTGGCTCCTGCAGACATAGCGATTTCTTGCTTCGGGGTCTCCTCTCGAGTAGCTCAGATTCTTTGAGGCTAGAAAACACTCCACTCGTTCCACTTACGCCATGAAGTGGAAACGTTTTTCCATCTGGGTGACCACCAAGAAGTGGAACCCCTTTTCTTCTGCCCCAGAAGTCATGGAATATCTCCTTCATCTGTCAGACTCCAGTCTTTCATATTTGTCGTTGACCGTCCACCTTTTGGCAATTTTGGTGTACCACGAGCTAGTGGATGGTAAACCCGTGGCTCAGTTGGAGGTCTCAAATCCCTTTCTGAAAGGGATCCTCCATCTGAAATCCCCATACGCAGCTGAACCCCACCTTGGGATTTGAACTTTGTGTTGAAGTTCAACCCCAAAAAAACCATGAGCTGTGACTTGCGCTTCCTTTCCTGGAAGACATTGTCAGTTGCCATTGTCGTACAGGCTATTTCGGAGCTTCATGCTCTTGGTTTGTAAAGAACCTTCTTATTTCCACAAGGACCAGGTGGTCCTCAGGACAGATCTTGGTTTACCCAAGGTGGTGTCAGTAGCCACACTGAACCAATCAATAGAGCTTCCAGTTTACTTTCCGTCCCCTTTGAACAGAGGTGAGGCACTCCTGCATGCTATAGACGTCCATAGGATCCTTCGGTGCTACATGCACAGAACCAAATATTTCCGTAGCTGCAGTCAGCTTTTTGTTTCTTTTGCCCCCAGGTCAAAGGGCAAAGTGGTTCAGAAGTGGTGCCTTTCCAAATGGTTAGGCAACTGTATTTGGTATTACCAAAAGTATGAAAAACCTCTGCCGGGTCCCATCTGAGTTCATTCCCTAGGGGCATGGCTGCTTCTGTTGCTTTTTTGTGGAACGTCTCTGCTGCTATCTGCACCGCAGCTACTTGGAGTTCTGTCCATACTTTTTCTAAACATTAGTCTGGCATTGCTTCTAGGCGGAGGGCTGGCTTTGACCTAACTGTCTTGCAGAGCCTTCTGTCCTAGGCTGGGTCTGTTCTGGTTCCCAGTTTCCGCTGGAGTTCCTTTCTCCTCCTCCCTTGTTTCTCTGTCTCTCTTTGGAGGGACTGCTTGGGATTATGTCCTATATATGCCTTGCTGAAGGAACCCTCTCGAAGTAAGATAGTAGTGTTACGTGGGAACTTACCGTTAACAGTAGATCTTGGAGGTTCCTTCAGTAGGTAATATTTTTCCCTCCCTCCCTTCCCTTCATTTTATTTCTTACACAGGGACTCCAAATCCTGTTTGCTCCAGCAGGAGAACTGGAGAGCAGGCGTGGGGACCGCCCATTATATATGGCCATGCTGACATTGGTCACGTGACATTGGGTGGGCGGGCCCCCGTCAGGGATTGCTAAAGTCTGCCATGCGGCCAGACGCCAGATGGCGCTAGTCCTATATGTAATGACCTACTGAAGAAACCTCTCTTGAAGATCTGCTGTTACGGTAAATTCCTATGTAACTGTACTTTCTCACCTCATTGGTCCTTTAGCATCAGTAACATTTTATTTATTCTCCTGTGGCCACCCAGATGCTTCCCCGTAGCCTCGCAGCCCTACCTATGGGGATTAGGCTGCCATCCATCTCTACTGGGACTACTGGCCTGGTAACCCTATCTTACCCCTGCAGCAGGTGGCAGGAGCCCCTAATTCCCCACCCAGACGGATCCAGTTATGGTGCCAGCGTCCGCGAACTTGGCGGCCATCAAGCCACGTCGGGTGCCACCATTTTCCCTGTACTATTTTCCTGAGTTACGGCGGCAATGATGCCAGCAGGCGAGCAAAGATGTTGCCTCAGCCCATGCCTGCACCAGACTCTACCTCCTGTATGGTGTGCATCCCCGACCCCCCACCTCCGCCAGGGGGCAGTCGGACACAGTTGTGAACCCCCAACCCCGGAAAGGGAGAGCAGTCCATCAGACGCTCAATCCCTCTCCTCCCTGCCAGCCGCATCGACCCATACTCTCTCCCGAACCCGGGTCGCCAGCATTGGGCGAGGTGTAGCGTCCAGCGCGTCAACCCTGAGCGCCACTGGGCCGGCTAGCATCAGTAACATTAAGCTGTTAGCCGACTAGGTAGAACTGCCCCAGAGGTGTGGTTTATGCTAATTAATTAGCATGAGCCAATCAAGAGAGCTTGGGATGAGCTGAGGAGATCCTGCCTGAGAAGGCACCAGAATTTTTCTCTGCTGACTGAGCAGAACTGCCTCTGAGGTGTTTACTCATTTGGCCAGGAAAAGGTTTTTCTTGAACTTGTGTGATAAACTTATCTTTTCATACTCTGCTGTGTATTTTGGCCATTTTTCACGGTTCCCCTTGGTTCCCGGGATCCGCGTTTTTTGGTTGGTTCTGCGGTTCCTTTCTTTTCTTTATTTTAACCACGTTTGTGTATTTTCGATGGTTCCCTTTTTTGTTTTAATCGTGGTTCCTTTTTTCCTCGGGAACCGCAGTTTTTCACTACTTTTACTTCAGAAATTGCAGATCTTACTTCGAGACACAGCTCTTGCAGCAGGTTACACCATTAGGACCCGAAGCGGCGGGCGTCAGGAACGGAAAATTTCTAGCTAGCTATCTTCAGCGAAGGGACACCCGACGTCGGTCCATACCGGCGTCAGGCGTAGTACATAAAGGCTGATCCATAGATTCTGAGTTCTTTCCACGATACGACTTGCGTATCGACCCTTGATTCGGTTTCTAGCCTGCGACAGCGTGGTAAAGTGTTTTCCTCGGAAATTTGTTCTCAGAGTTCAGTTTTCTCTGATGTCCTCCCACCTCCGGTCACTCCTCAAAGTCGCCTGTGGAAGCAGATCCCATTCAAGGATCCGCTTTTCGGCCTGTGTCCGGTGCCTAGGCCCAGACCCGACACCGATCCTGTTCCGTTTGCCAGGGTTTAAACAGCAGAACCGGATCCGTCGCCAGAAAGGCCCTACAGGCATTCCTGCTAGAGGAGCAACTCAAGACCATGGCTTCAAGGATTCTTAGCAGAAGGCCGTAAGCATGCTGAGAAGCAAGGAAGGCCCTTCAGGTCCCGTCTAGGGCCTCCGACTCGCGCGGCTCTGGCTCCAGTTCCTACGTTCTCCTTCCGGGCCAGCTCTCAGCCTCCCCCGCTGCGGTGAGAAAATCTTCTTCTCTTCTCAGGCCAAGACTCCAGGCCTTCCTCGTCCTCAAGGCCCTGGCTAGTCAGAGGATCGCCACCATCACCACAAGTCGGGTTCCGCCATTCTGAACTCAGCGTCGTGGTCTGCTTCCTGCCTCCTCCTCTTCACGGGAAAACCGGGCTCACCTCACTTAGAGGCCGCGGACCTGGCCTTGATTCGTCCGGCGTGCCTCGCCACAGGTCCCCAGAGCCGTCGTCTGTCAGAAGACAGTCGCCGGGCCAGGCTAACTCCCTCACGGACGCCCGGTAGGGGACAGCACCAGCTCCAATTGAGAAGGACCCAGCGCCTCGAGCCGGCGTCGGTCAGAGACCATCACTGAGGAGGTGCTCAGCCCGAGGACCAGGCCAGGCGACCACGGTCCTGTTGAGACTCCCAGGAACCCTCGCACAACAGGCCCTGTGGAGCCGTCGTCGAGACCTTTCTTTTCAGAGGTGAAAGAGCTTTTCACTTACTGGTGGGATACCATCAAAGGACATGGTCCCACTCCTCCTACACGGTTGCTCCTCCGGTTCCTCGCTCCATCTCCGTCTGGGTCTGCAGGCAGTTACCTCCTCCGGGGCCAGGACCGCTCCAAGGGGAGACTCGATAAAGGAGACCTCCGTCCAGATCCTCTCTAGGTCACCCAGTCCCAAAGAGACCCAGAAAGCGCCGCTCGTTAGCAACCCGGACACGGGATCAGAGTTTCTACATCCAGATCCCCATCCCCCTCTCCATCCCTTCTCCAGACCCGTGAGCTGCCAAAGTCTCCTCTGGATGACCCTTCGTTCCCGGATGTCATGAGACACTCAGGAGAACATGAGATGTGATCAGCGGAAGAGTTGGATTCGAAGGCTCGCCTTGCGAAATATCTTGACCAGAAGGACCCCAAACCTGTGGTGGCTGCCTTGGGCGGAACCGCTGGGCGTCACAAGGCAGCGTGGGCGATCCCATTCGCTCGGCGATGCCGAAAGCTGACCGGCTGTACAAGGCTCAAGAGAGAGACCAGTACTTGACCCAGCATCCTCAGGCCGACTCTCTGGTCATAACAGCCTCTCATGACGGTCCCAGAGACACAACATCTGAGCACCCTGCCACGGACCCAGAGTCCAAACAGCTGGACTCCATGGTTAGGCGCCACGTATGCTTCGCTACCTGCGCCATCAGATCCAATAATTTGACCCACATGGTGCGGTTCCAAAATGCCCTGTGGAGCAGGGTCTGGATGCGGCTGAGAAAGTGCGGAAGGTGAGCAGAAGGAGATGTTGCAGCTCCTCTGTGCTGAGTTGGACGTAGGAACCCAGGTCTCTACGAGCTGACGTACGACTCTGCGGACTCCTCGGCCCGAGCAGCAGCTTCAGGCGTATGCCTCGGAGACACTCTTGGCTCCGTGTCTCGATTTTACTCGGATGTCAGAAAAACATCATGGGCCTCATTCGAGGGAGAAGTTTTGTTTGGTAAATCCTCAGAAAGATAATTATAAACTCAAAAGGGAAAGGGCCGGAAGGCGGTGAGGTCAGTTCAGGCCATGTAGCCACCAAGCTTAGTTCCTTTCATAGGAACCAAAAGATTCGTGGACGGCGCAGAGACAACAGTCCGCCCGTTCCACAACAGAGGGCTCCGGTTTCACAGGCCAGGAGAAAACAACCCGCAGGTCTGAGCCAGCGCACTCCTAAGCCGGTCCAGCCAGCGGGACCCTCAAGCCGCCACAGCCTGACTCCTTCCGGCACCGCCCCTCAGGATCAATGGGGCGTCATGGTCGAAGTGCGCATTACAAATTTCCTGCGGGATGGCAGACTATAACCACCGACAGGTGGGTTCTACAGTTGTTCGGAAGAGCCACTTTATGGGTCGCGGAAAAGCCACCTCGAGGCCTCCGTTGCTCTCCGGTACCGGGTCAGCACAATCATTGATCAATGAACAAGTGCTCACGCTCCTACAAAGGAAGCGATAGAGTCGTCCCAGAACCAGAGAGGATACAGATACTATTCCACTTCTTCCTGGTTCCAAAGACAGAGGACCTCTATCCGATTCTGGATATGTCGACCTCAGTTTGTCGATTAGCCTACAAAGATTGCATGGTAACTCTTCGGGTCTTATTTCCATGCTGAAGCAGGGCGCTTTTAAGCGTCTCTAGATATGCGGGCGGCTTACCTGCACATCCCTATAGCTCAAAGCGCACAAGAGGTTCCTGCGCTTGAGTTTCTCTGCCATCATCTTCGGTTCCGAGCCCTTCCATTCGGCGGGCTGTCACGCCGGCACCCAGGGTCTTTACCAAATGCATGGCGGTAGTGGCAGGCGTCTCTAAGAACAGGGCCATTGTGTGTTTCCGTGCCTGGACGATTGCTTCTCATGGCCACCTCCAGAGAGGCGTTGTTATAGGTGATCCAGCACCCAGGACCTGTTTCGATCTCTGAGTATCCTAATCAACCACGAAAAGTCCTCCTGGTACCGTCGCAAAACTGCAGTTCATAGGCGCGTATTGGACACCGTTCGAGAAAGCATTTCTTCAAGCGACAGGCGGGCGCATCAGATCCCTCATCAGGAGCTTTAAGTCAGTCAAGACCGCCCCAGCCAGGTCGGTCCTTCGCTTACTTGGACACATGGCTGCGTACTCTGTCCACGCTTCCTTGAGCTCTCCGCTCTTGGTAACTCAGTGGATGCTCAAGGTGCAATGGAACAAAGGCAAGACATGCAGCATCCGGTCAGAATTACGAATACATGATTAGAGACTGGCAGTGGTGGCTAGACCCAGGACGGTCTTTATGAGCATCCCGTTCATAGCGCCCGTCCCGGAGTAATCCTACCACGAGCGCCTCAGGTCTAGGGTGGGAAGCACACCTGGACAGGTGAAGTCCCAGGAGTCGTGGATCCTCTGGAGGCCCACCTCCATATCAATGTCCTAGAGATGGGCGGTCCTTTATGCCTCACAGACTTTTCAGTCAGAGATCGCGAGTACTCTCCTGCTTCAGACAGACAACACGCGGTGATGTGTACCTCAACAAACAGAGGCGACACTTACCCCCTTTGCAGGAGGCAGAGGGTGTAGGATTGGGTAATCCGACACGGCGCTAACTGATACAGATACATGTTCCAGGATGGACAACACAATTGCAGGCGGCCTGAGTGGCTCCCAGGCCAGAGTCCACAGTGGGAACTTCTCAGGAGGTAGCAGAGGATCTGTTCATCGATGGGGAACTCAAAATTGGACATTGGCCTCCCCATCCAACATAAAACTGCCCAATTTTGCTAAGCTAGATCCAGGGCCCCTGGTGTTTTCTGGCGGGGCAGTTATCCCTCTCCTGGGCAGACAGATTTCTCTAAACTTCCCCCCTTCCGTTGATCCAGAGTTCTTCTCAAACTGCACAGGAGCATGCAGCAATGATCCTGGTGGCCCCTTTCTGGCCAAGCAGATCTGGTTTCCTCTGCTAGTTCAGCTGTCCGGGAACCTCCGCTCCGTTGCCATTCGGCTCCCACCTCCTCTTGTCTCAGGAGAGGGTTCACTGGTCCACCGGACTTATGCTCACTGAACCTGCATGCATGGCTCCCAGAGACATAGCCATCTTAAATCACGGGGTCTGCGAGGATGAGGAAGTCCTTTCTGCAGCCAGAAAGCGCTGACAACGCATGTGACGTGACGCCATGAAATGGCGCCGATTTTGATCGATGGTCCAAGCACGCAGCTTTTCCCCTTTAGGTTGTCCGGATGGCGGTGTTGGAGTACCTACTCTCCTTTTCCGTTCGGGTCTCTCCACTCCTCTATTAAAGTGCCTCTGTACCATTTCAACTTATCACCTCGGTGGGACAGCACACAGTGGCACAATTAGATGCCTGTCGAGAATTCTTAAGAGGTATTACACCTTGGGCCGCCCATTAGGGACCCAGTGCCTCCTTAGGACTTACTCTTTGTCCTGGAGCAACTCCGCTCTCTCCCCCCCTTTGAACCTGTCGCGGATTGCGAGGCACGTTTTCTCTAGTGAAACGTTCTTTTTAGTTGCTATTATGTCAGCGAAGAGTTTCTAGCTAAGGCTCTCATGTGCAAAGAGCCTTATTTAATTACCACGGGACAGAGTATCCTGAGGAAGAATCTAATTCTCTTCAAATGGTTTCATGCTCACTCAATCGGATATTGACCTGCCGGTCTGCTTCCTAGTTACTCCTAACAGAGGCGCTGCTTCACACCCTGGATGTTCACGCAGCTTAAGGTACTACCTGAGCAGAACTAAGCAGCAGCGCCGGAGCAACTTTTCGTCTCCTTTACGAAGGATGAGCCGCCAGTATCAAACAGTCCTGTCTGTGGCTTGTCCAGTGCATCTCTTCTATTATGATATCAAGCAGCCCTCCAGGAGCAGTCAGGCCATTCCACCAGGTGGCCACATCCTTGCAACACAGAAGCGTCTCCACCTCCGCCATTTATGCTGCAGCCACTTGGGCTCTGTTCATACCTTTATCAGGCATTATAGCCTGGACCCCAACTTCACGGCGAAGGCAGACCGACACAACAGTGCTACAGGGTCACCTGTCTAGTTTCAGGACCTGGGCGTTCTTTTTATTTCCTCCTCCCAGGTGTTTAAGCGCTACTGCTTGAGATCATCTAATGGTGTAACCTGCTGCAAAGGCTGTATCTTGAAGTAAGGACTCAGTAGTAGATCTTCAAGAACAGCTCTGCAGCAGGTACCTTCCACCCACCTTCCCCTAGGAGGGCATGGCTTGCCTTTATTACCAGAGTTTTCCCATTTGTCTTCGACAGTGGATCTCGGTCTCCCAACAATGTCAGCCTACGGCGGAAGTCTTTGGCTGAACAAGAAGTCTGGTGGGACAACCCCTTATATACTCGCCTGGCGTCTGAGGCGGGACCCGGCGTCGGGGACGGTCCCATTCAAGATAATAGCTGATTTTCGTGGGGTCCCAATGCCTGCCGGCTTCAGTCTAATGGTGTAACCTGCTGCAGAGCTGTTCTGAAACTACAATACGTAACTTCCAATCACTAAATACACCAAAGGATTAAAAAATAAAAAAAACCTTTGCCTCTATGCATAGGCTTGTTCTCCCAGGAGCAGGATACCCTGGTCCATCTCTCCCACCTTCATGCTTGGCTCTTGAGGACATAGCAACTGCAAGATTTTGGGGTGTCCCCTAAGGTGACGGATGTTTTGGTTGTAGCCAGGCAACCCTCCACCAGAGCTGTTGATTCAGTGAAGTGGAAGTGTATTGCTATCTGGGCTGCATTGCACCACTTAGTCCCCTTTACCTGTACGGCGAATCAGATCAGAGTACTTCCTTACCCTCTCAGATTCTGGTCTGAAGTACTTACAACTTGATATGTCTTGCACGTTTTTGAGGGGCATCCTGCACTTGAAGCCTCCAATCCTCAATCCTGTCCTGGCTTGGGACTTAAAGCTTGTGTTGGAAAAACTCACCCTGCCTCCGCTTGAACCAGCTGCAAGTTGAGAGCTATGCTGTCTGTCCTGAAAGCATTACTTTGCTATTACTTCAGCTCAAAGTTTCTGAGCTTCAGTCTCTTATTTGTGAGCAGTGGTATTGGATTTTACACAAAGCAAAATTCGCATTACTAATACTTAGTTTCTTCCTAAGGTGGTGTCTTTGAGTTTACTTTGAATCAATCCATTGACCTGCCTGTTTATTATCCAGAGAATGCCAATCCAGGGGAAGCATTGCTCCATACTTTGGATGTGCACAGAATTTTGAGGTACTATACACACCGGATCAAGGGTCATAGAAAGTCCTCCCTGCCAATTAATTTTTTCCTCGCCCTTAGCGAAAGGGGGCATTCCAGTGTCTAGGCAGTGTTTATCCAGATGATTAGCTTAACTGTATTATCTTCTATTACAGGAGGCATGGCAAGGAAATTCCAGGTGGGGTTTGTGCCATCGACCAGAGGTTTGGCCACTTCCATGCCATGATCCGAAATGTCATGGCTGCAAAGATCTGTGCAGCCACTACTTGGAGCACGATCCATACCTTACCAAACATTACAGTTTGGATATTGCTTCAAGGTGCAGGGTTAATTTTGGCCAGACTGTTCTACAAGGCCTTCTCTTTTAGGTTTTTAACGGGCAGTCACCCAGTCTGTCATTGCCAGAACTGCGTGGGACTTGTCCTACCATTGTGGCCTGCTGCAAGAGAGAACCTCAAAGTAAGATAGTACATTTAAGTTAGAACTTACTGCAACAGTAGACCTTGAAGAGGATCTCCTGTAGCAGGCCATGCTTTTCCCTCCTTCCTTCTCCCTTTGTTCTTCCCTGGTGGCCTTTGGGCCTTCTTCCTAGCTCTCTTTTTCCTTGGAGATCCTGCTGCTTCCTTTTTCATTCTGATCGAAGGATACCTCTGTCTACTTGGTTCCCCTAGTGGGCCTTAGCTATCGGTCTCCAGCAGGAGAACAGTGTAGGCTGTGGGGGCCGATTTGAGAGGTTAACGTTGGAGGTGGGTGGCCCACTCAGGTAGACTGTTAGCTAAAAAGTTTCTGTTTGTCCCTAGTACCTGGCAAAGTCCTACCGGTATGGCCTATTGCAAAATATTTTCTCCAAGACATGCTCCTAAGTTCTTGCATAGTTGTACTTTCTTGCTAAGGAGATTCCATTTTCAGCTTTCTGCATCAGATAGCAGCTCTGTGTTTTGTTGTAACCAATTTTTATGCCCCAAGTTTGTTTTGTGTTTTTGTTTTGTTTGGGGGGTGATATTTAAAAATTTTTCATATTCTTAATACCTGTGTAAGTTGCATGTGAAATCGTTGCTTTATAAAGTAGCGCTGCCCCACTCCCCATTTATTTACTTTGGATAGCCTAGCTGGGATGCAGTATCCGATTCCCTTTGGGGTCCTTTTTGCAGCCAGTGAATATTACATGAATTGTGGAGCCACTTTAGATCTTACTTAGAGAGGGGTTCCTTCAGTAGTTCATTACATGTAGGACTGGCGTCGGGCAGCACGGCAGACTTTTCTAGCAATCCTTGACAGGGACCGTCCACCTGACGTCATGTGACTGACATCGGCGTGGCTGTATATAATGGGCGATACCCACGACTGCCCTCCAGTTCTTTCCCGCCGTCGCCTCGTGTAAGTCCCATTGCAGACTTCCATCAGCGATCGTGTTAGTTCTTACATCGGAATTTTTTCCTTCACTAAATTTTTTCTCTACGAATTCTACATTTGCTTAATGTCTTCACCCAAGAAGTTGCTCGCCCTGTGGCACACAGATTACTTTATAAGAACTGTCGTCTGAAGTGCGTCGTCTTGTCCCAGACCATCCTGTCTCATCCTGCTGAGTGCCAAACATTTAATCAGACCACCAAAAAGCGGACAGCGCAGGCTTTAGAGGCCCACCTTCTAAAAGTCCGCCTAGCTTCATTAGAGAAGCAAATGGACCGCATCAGAGTCCTCTTCTGAAAAATCTTCTCCCTCCAAGAAACACCACAAGGAGAAATCTCGAGAGCAGGAGCACTCCACGGACTAACCTGTGGCCTTGTGGCCCTCGACGAGCAAGACTTCCTCGTAGCCGCAGCTTAAGAAGACTTGGACGGTAAGTTTGGGGAATAATCTTAAGGGGTCAGTTGACGGCTCCTACAGCTGCACCGCTACAGGTGCTAAGTCGCCGCCGTCCCCCCGCTTCTCCAGGGACCGCCTGGCTGTTAAGACTAGGCTCCACCCACCCTGCTCTATCTGATAAGTTGTCGGTCTCTCAAGGGTGCTCAGGCATGGTTCTCCCATCTTTGCCTAATGGTGCCTCACCCGGCGTCCGGCAGAACCAGGGGAGAATGCCCTCTTCCTCGCCCTATACCATCCCCATCTCAGGTGGTTACCTCAGGAGAAGACAGTGCGGAACCCCTCAAGTCTTAGGGACCATCCCTGGAAGGTCCCGCTTCCCCTGATGGGGTCACGGGAAGGAGGCCCTCCTCCTCCTTCAGATGGGATGCCTTCAGACCCGACTAATATCCTGGTCCCGATCTCACCGTCTGATCCGACAATTCCAACGCTGGAAACTCCAACTCTTCCCCAGCCAGGGCCCAGTGGTCTGCCCGTAGCCGCCGCCTCCAGCGCCAGACCCAGTCCCGCCTTCTGGCCCCATTGCCGGGTCCCTTACTGACGCAGGATCGGGCAGTGCCAGTCCCGACGTCAGTCCCCCGGATATTGGTTATCCCGACGCCGGACTCCCGCCAATTTACACTACAGCGGGTCCCCCTCCATCACATCTGACTGGGATTTATACTTGACCCCGGACTGTCCCTCATTACTCCTTTGGGTACCCTGCGGACCATTTCCAGGCTGTTTCTCCTCCTGAGTGAAGTTCCTTGGACAGTACTACCCTGTTACAACCCTACTGCCATTTTCAGGGTTACCGGGCACCATTACCCCCCCCCCCCCAGCCGCAACCTCCTCTACCACTCCTTCCACCTACTTCAGCTGTGCCGGACTTCAAGACCTTAATCCAGTCTTGGTGGCAGGGGGTGTGTTTGGAGTTGGTGTCAGACCTGGAGATGAGATTCCCACTTCCACGCTTTACAAGGTCTGTGTCCCCGAGGAGCTCTTCCCCATCCGTGGTACACATCTCTGGGACGGCACATAAGGACATTGCCCTTTCGGACATTCGTAATCTTCCTGATAAGGGGCAGACGATGACTACGAGGATGTGGATGCGGACGAGTTGGTGGAGGATGCCTTGGAGGAACCAGAGCGTCTGAAAGGCGAGGTCCCCTCTCCGGACCTTGCCTTCGCTCTTCTGAGGTCCAAAAGATTTCTTCAACTGGAATTGGAGGATCAAAGACCTATGAGACAGACTAGCCGAACATCTGAATTTAGTCTCTGTTTCTGGTCCCCATTCCTTCCTGGATCTGACTCTCCTCTCGTGTGGCAGATGCCTTATTCTCTCCCTGCTGTCCCCAAGAGGGCAGACAGGATATACCAGGTGCTGAAGGAAGTGCCTTTTCTTAAGATGCATCCTCAGGCGGACTGTTATTTCAGCTGCTCATGATTGCTCCGCTGCATTCAAGCACATGAGCATCTCTTCTCCAGACAGTCAAGCAGATGGATCAGTTCGGCAGAAAAGTTTTTGCTTCGGCCACATGTGCGCTCAGATCCCTCAGCTATGTGGCCCACATGGTATCACACCAAAAGGCTACCTTAGCCAGGTTAGAGGTCAGAGTCCAGTCGATTGAACCCTCGAGCCTCAAGGAGGAACTTGCCACAAGGATCTTCGCCTCTCTCGCTTCTCCTGTAGGCATACTTTGTGAGCCACATGCAACTGCATTGATTCTGTAGTTCGTGCCTCGGCGACTACCCGTCATTAAGAGCTGCATTCCTAGCTCACATCTCTGGCCTTGCCAGCGGGGTACATTCTGCGATTCAGGAGTCCCTCGGCTCAGTGCTTTTGGTGGCGACACCAAAGACATTACTGATCTCCATGACAGAGGTCTCTCCCTAAGATCAGTAAGGTCCATGTACCGATTGGGCACTCAACAGTAACAGCCCTTTTGGAAAAGGACCTGGAATCTGAGGAAGCAGGCCCTGGCTCAGTGCCAGGGCAAACACAAGGCCATGGATTCTGCCACTTATCCGGCCTCCAAGAACCAGAGACGTTCAGGAGGTCCTCTCCTGAACATCCTGCCAATTCCTGACTCCCTGTCCCCACTAACTCCTCAGTCTCACGACGAGGAGCAGGCGGGGGAAGGGTCCGCCCGCTTTGCGGAGGAATGGAAGGTGGTAAGCTCAGAGGCTTGGGTCCTGCAGTTGGTGTCCATTGGACACACTAGAGTTTCTGGAAATGTTTCCAGAGTCTCTGCCAAAAGGTTGTCTTACTCCAGGGATCAGGCTCTTCATTGAGAGTTCAAAGCTTCTTGCTCAGGAAGCAATAGAACACATTCCCCTCCGGCAAGGGGCAGGAGGAGTTCTACTCCATTTTTCCTGGTTCAAAAAACACTAGCAGCTTGAGCAGCCTGTCGCTTTGTCAAGTACAAAAGTTCAGGATGCTGGCGCTCAGAGTCGTCTTCCACTCCTGGAGAATCGTTGGTTGTGCACTCTGGACATGCAGAATGCATACTCGCACATCCCGATCTTCCCCAGCCACTGCCGCTTCCTGCAATTCCAATTCCAAGGGGCACTGACAGTTTCGGGCACTCCCTTTTGGTCTGTCCTCAGCACCTGGGGTGTTGAACAAGTGCTAGCGGTGGTGGCAGCCTCTTTACGCTGCCTGGGTATTGTAGTTCATCCCTCACCTGGACAGTTGGCTGATTTCAGCCCTGTCTAGGACTCTTTACTAGAGGCTCTCTCTCCTTTACCCTGGTCCTCTTTGGCAGACTGGGGATTACTGTCATTATTCCCAAGTCATCCATGACACCCAGAGACTAAAATTCATTGTGGTGGTTTTGGATAGGGTCCAATGCATAGCCTTCCTTCCTCCAGACAGGGTGGAGACCCTGATCCATCAAGCTTCGTGGATAGCTTCATCCAGGACCATCCTGGCCCGGGAGATCCTTCATCTTTTGGCCTTATGGCAGCCTCCATCACTACTGTTCTCCTGGTGAGGCTCCACATAACATACTCAGTGATCCTTGTGGGTGCAGTGGGATCAACTTTTAGACAACCTAGGCCATCTGGTCCTGGTGTCGTCAGCAGTTCAGCAAGAATTGCTGTGGTGGAAGGACCACTGCAACCTTTCCTTGGGTCTTCCTTTCAGGAGCCCAGCTCCTTTGGCATCCCTAACTACAGATGCATTGAACATGGGATGGGGAGCACCAAGCTCAATGACTGTGATCCAGCTTGGAGGCATTATTACACAGCAACGTTCTGGAGATGAGGGCGGTCTTGTACACCTTACAGGCCTTCCAGACCCTCCTTCCCAAGGGATCACTGCTGGTCCAAACTGACAATATGTCGGTAGTTTGGTACCTCAACAAACATGGAGGTACTCGCTCTTACCCTTTGTGCAGGGAGGGGATGTAAGTGTAGAACTGGATGGTCCAGCACAATCTGGCTCTAGTGGCCGTGCATGTTCCAGAATACCTAGTGGTCAGTCTCATTAGGTCTCAGACCCTATCTCACGAATGGGAGTTAAATTGGGAAGTGGCAGAATCTCAATCTTCCTGGACAGAAGTCTCCACCACTCATTCACACTATTGGGATCTCTGCGGAGGCACCAGGACCATCGAGACAAACTTTTGCTGGAGGTGGCGCCGGAGATGGCGCCAGGCTAACACGCTAAAGCCACATCGCGCTGTAATGACTAGTCTCGGCGCCAACCCTCCAACCGCCTCAGTTCCTTTTTCCCGCCGAGTGCTTCAGTGACGACGTCGCTCGCCCCCGGGAGTCAAACTTCAACTAGCAGCATAGTTTTCAGTTTATTTTGTAATATTATCTCGATAACAGTATCACTTAGTCTTACTTTAAAAATAGTCTCAGCCTACTTTGACGGAGTCTACCATGAGCAGGTCAGGTAACGGTAGGGAGACTTCGTATGAAAGCTGTTCAGTCAGTCGGGCTAGGTCGGGTCCGGTCCGCCGCCTTCTCCGGAGGTGGGGTCTGACAATGGTCAGCCCAGTGCCCGGGGGGATGGGCGGTCCCCGTGGAAGCATAAAAATAAAGTCGCATTCTTGGCACCGTTTGGCCTCGAGCTCTTCTTCAGCCCACAGGTCTAAAAAGAGAAGGCATCACTTGAGGTCACCCTCTGATATGTCTGCACGTAGACGTTCGGTTATTGGGGCTAGTTGCCGGTCTCCTCCTTCGGAGTCGCCAGCCTCTGCTTCTGGTAGCCAGCGGCCGACATGCAAGTCCTACCCGCCCGCAGGTAGGTCTTCAGGTGAGCAGTTTCATCAGTGGGCGCTCTTATGGGCAGTGGGCTCGGAGGTTAGTTCAACTACCTGGCTCGGTCCTATCGTGGGCTTTCGGGCTCATTGAGGAGACCAGGTAGGAGGCGTTGGACTCTCCTGGTCGCGCGGCACCTTCTTCGGTGCCATCAACTCCGCGCTTAGGTGTCGTTCCCCCCAAACATGGCTGCGGCGCAAGGGGCCACACCAATGCCTTTATCTCCTGCTCTTCTTCCTTCAAAACCTGTTTTTCGGGGTCGGGGGGGTTGTTTTCGGTGTCCTCGGCGTCGTCCTTGGCGCCGTGCCGCTTCTCGCGCAGTTTTCGGCGCCTCCTCGGCTCCCTCTGTTTTTCAGGACTCCTCTTTTCACTCGTTTCCTTCTTCCCTCTCTTCTGATTTTCATTCCTTTCCTGTCCATACAGTCCCTCCTGGACTGTCAGGAGATGACATTGAGCCTGACCCAGACCTTCAGTTGGGTGATGAAGTGGACGAAGCAGGATCTATCTCTGCTGCAGAGCCTGTGGTCGAGGACCTGTCTTAAGTCTCTGCTGAAGAATCTGAGTTCCACTCTTTCTCTCCAGACTACAGACATCGATCCTGGGAAATTAAGACTCCAATACCTTCATGTTCTGGAGATCCCTACGGATTTGACTCCTCCGGTTCAACCTTCCTTTGAGACGCTGTCTCAAATGGTATGGAATAATCCTGCTCTCACTCCTTCTGTGGCTAAATCCATAGATTGGAAATATTCAGCCCCCAAGGATCGTCCCATTTTGGCATCTCAAGCCTTTGCGGATCCTATTGTAGTCCTGGCAGAGAATAAGGTCGTTCTTCCTCAAACTACTACAGCTCGACCTATTAACAAAGAATCTCGTAAGATAGACACCTTAGGTAAGTGAGTCTTTGCTGCTTCTATCCTAAGTATGCGTATTGTCAGCTACCAGGGCTATTTCTCACAGTATGAATATATCCTGTGGCACTCTATCAAGCAGATGGTTGAAGCTCTTCCGAGTCGGATGCAAAGCCGGAACTTTTCAGACCATTACCAGAGGTATCAATCTAACAACCAGCAGGTTAAAGCAGCCATGGATGCTTTCGACACTGCTTCCCGTTCAGCGGCTGCTGGTATTTGCACCCTACGTCATTCCTGGCTGCGCACTTCGGGTTTCACGAATGATGTGCAGCAGCAGGTAATGGCGTTGCCCTTTGATGGTGCGTATCTTTTTGGTCCTCAGGTAGAGCAAACTCTAGAAGCTACTCAGAAGACTAGGTCAGCCATTAAGTTGGCTCGACCCCCTCCTGCCCCCTCTCGAGGGCATGTCAATAAACGTCAGTTTCATAATTGTCAGTCCTTTCGAGGCAGAGGCGGTTCCATAAAAACCAACCTGCCCAACCTCAAAAGAAGCACGAACAGAAAGCGCAAGGGCCCAAAGTGCCCAGCGCTACCTTATGAATGTCTGGCCCAAGTCCCATCTCAGCTGCCCGAGGTGGACTTTTCCTCTCCGGTGGGAGGTCGTCTGATGCACTTCTACAACCAGTGGAAGTCCATAACCTCAGACAAATGGGTCCTTCGGATAATTTGCAAGGGGTATTCACTCAGTCTGGTGGATACCCCTCCGGATTGTCCCCCCAAACGGCAGCCCAGGCTGTTGACCCTTCAGTCAGACCTTCTTGCCGCCGAGATTCAGGGCCTTCTGAACAACAGGGCAGTAGAAGTGGTGCCGCTGCATCAACAGAACACGGGTTTCTACTCCCATTACTTTCTGGTTCCAAAGAAGTCCGGGGGTATGCGCCCCATTCTGGATCTCAGAAAGCTAAACAAATTTCTCCCCATGGAGAAATTCAAAACGATTTCTCTGGGAACCCTGTAACCTCTGCTTCATCAACACGACTGGCTAGCCTTCCTAGACATGCAGGATGCTTACCAGCACATTCCTATTCACCTGAGGCATCACAAATTCCTGAGGTTTGTGGCTCTGGGACAGCATTATCAGTTCAGAGTCCTGCCCTTTGGGCTATCCTTGGCGCCGCGGGTTTTACAAAGTGTTGTGCAGTTCTCGCAGCGCACCTCAGAAAGGTCGGAATACAGGTGTTCCCTTATCTGGACGATTGGCTTCTAGCAAGCCCTTCCAGGCAAGGGACCCTGGACGCCGTAGAGATGGCTTCTCGCCTCCCTTACATCCATGGGAGTTCTGCTGAACCTCAAGAAATCGCAACTGCAGCCCTCCCTAGAGGCTCCTCTTTATAGGGACTCTTCTGGACACCTCCTGTGAAGGCTTTTCTTCCAGAAGACAGAAGGAACAATATCCTTCAAATGGCCAGTCACATCGGGAGAACACCTCAGTTACTGCTCTCCTCGATGCAACGGATGCTAGGCCTCATGGCTTCCTCAGTGTTCACTTTTCCCCTAGCACGCCTGCACATGAGAACCACTGATGGATGCTCAGTACTCAGTGGTCCCCAACCACTCACCAGCAGTCCTATCTCATCAAGGTAACAGAACCTTTAAAGAGGTCACTCACCTGGTGGTCTCAAGAGAGCAATCTCCTGGAGGGATATCCCTTGCTCCTCTGGACCATCAGATCTCCATTACCAGACGCATCCCTAATGGGGTGGGGAGCTCACTGTCAGGCTCTCCACGCTCAAGTGCGTGGACTCAAGTAGAGTCCCAGCTCCACATAAACGCCCAGAAATGAGAGCCCTTATGCGGGTCCAAGCGTTGAAGGACATTCTGTGTCACAAGAACATTCTCCTTCAAACGGACAACAAAGCAGTGATGCATTACATCAACAAGCAAGGCGGTGCTCATTCTTACACTTTATGCAGGGAAGCAATGAGGGTATGGGAATGGTGCTTGGAGCACGAGGCCCTAATTCAAGCGGTCTACCTGCCAGGTATTCAGAACGAACTGGCAGACCGTCTCAGCAGAACAGAGACAGACCCTCTCGAGGGGTCTCTCGACTCAACCATAGTTCAGTCACTATTCGAAGAGTGGGGAACTTCAGACCTGGACCTTTTTGCATCCCCACTCAACACAAAACTGCGCCTCTTCTGCTCCAGAAATCCGTGCCTGGCATTTTCTGTCAGATGCTTCAGGCCGCGGTGGACAAACGCTTTTACGCCTTTCCACCTCTTCCTCTAATTCAGAGGGTACTCCTCAAGTTCGAATCCCAGGGGGACAAAATGATCCTCATTGCTCCCTTCTGGCCTCGACAGCTGTGGTTTCCACTACTCAACAATATGTTGGCAGTTCCTCCGAGACCACTTCCCCTACAGATGAACCTTTTGACTCGGGGGCCTGTGGTCCACCCCAACCTGAGATCGCTTCACCTTCACGCTTGGCTCCTGAAGAGGTAGAAGTAAACCGGTTCAATGTGTCTCGAAGAGTTTCAGATATTATTCTGGCTGCACGAAACCAGCCACTAGGAAAAACACACAGCCAAATGGGAGTTTCTCGCTCTGGTGTGCAAAGTCCTCTTTGAATCCTTTTCCTGCCCACCAGATAAAGTTATGGAGTACCTCTAGACCTCTCAAATTCAGGCCTACAGTACTCTACAGTAAAAGTTCACCTTAGCGCCATTTCAGCATATCGTGAGCCGATTTTTCTCCTGATCTCTGGCTACCATCTGTGGTTAAGAGGTTTCTTAAAGGAATTCTGCATACCAGACCTCCTACAAGACGTCAAGTTGCAGCCTGGGACATCAATCTTGTGCTAGATATGCTCACTCGGAAACCTTTTGAACCTCTGGCTACCTGTGAGCTAAAATTTCTCACCTGGAAGACTGCCTTACTAGTGGACATTACCTCAGCCCATAGGGTCTCTGAGATACATGCCCTGGTCACAGACCCTCCGTATACTGTGTTCCATAGGGACAAAGTAGTTCTTTGTACTCATCCTTAATTTCTTCCTAAGGTTGTGTCAGAATTTCATCTAAACCAACCTTTGGTCCTTCCCTCTTACTTTGCGAACTTCCAAAATGAAGGAGAGCGTTCTCTTCATTCTTTGGACGTTAAGAGGGCCTTGCGTTTCTATCTGGATAGAACCAAGGACTTTCGCAAAGCCCAGCAACTGTTCGTTTCCTTCAGCGAGACCCGGCTGGGTCAACCTGTCACTATCAGATGCATCTCAGCATGCCTAGTGGCATGCCTCGCCACTGCTATTCCATGGCACAGGTTAAGTTGGAGGGCAGGGTTTACGCTCACTCTACTAGAGCGGTCGCGGCATCCCTAGCGGAAATTCGCAACGTGCCCATTGCAGATATTTGCAACACTGCCACCTGGAGCTCAGTGCAAACTTTTGTTAAACATTATGCACTAGATGTCCATGCCAGACGACATTCTTCCTTTGGCAGAGCCATCCTTAATGGACTTCTGTCTTAGAAACATGAGCTCTTGGTCTCTCCTGCCGCCCTCTCGGGGGATTATTAGCTCGGTACTCTCCCAATAGGGTGAATGAGTGGTGGAGACTTATGTCCAGGAAGATATGAAAATTACGTACCTACTGTAATTCTTGATCTTCTTGGACGAGTCTCCACCACTCATTCAACCGCCCACCCTCCGTCCCCCGAGCTCACCTCTGTTGTTGGTCTTCACTCCCTTAAATCTTTAGGCTGTGAAGACTTCTTTGTTGACCCTTCTTATACGGGTCGTCCGGACTATCTTATGTCCGGTTTTAGGGTTAAGGCTACTCTTCTAGGTTAGTTACGCTGCACCTCCTTGGTTAAAAAGGCACTGAGGCGGTTGGAGGGTTGACGCCGAGATAGTCATTACAGTGCGAGCTGTGGCTCGCGGTGCCGTGCCTCGTGGCGCCATCTCCGGCGCCGACCCTCCAGCAAAAAAGTTTGCTCCTGATGGGTCCTGGTGCCTCCGGCGCAGATCCCAATAGTGTGAATGAGTGGTGGAGACTCGTCCAAGAAGATCGAGAATTACGGTAGGTACGTAATTTTCATTTCTAAGTTGGGGCATCTGAAAATCGACCTTTTTGCCTCCCAATTCAAAGCAAAACTTACCAGTTTTTGCTCGCTCGTTACAGGGCATAGTGCTTTCTGGCACGATGTGCCTCTCTCTCTCTCTCTCTCCTGGACAGGGAAATTTTTGGACGTCTTCCCTCAGTTTCCCATTCTCCAGAGGGCCTTTCTCGAGCTTCAGGCAGAGAAGGCGAGGATGATTCTCATTGCCCTTCTCTGGCTGAGACAAATGTTCCTGCTGCTACAGCAGCTATCGAGGGAACCACCAGTTCGACTTCCAGTGACCCACGACCTCTTGACTCAGGATGAAGGTTGCCTTGTTCCTCTGTGGCTCAGGACCCTGCATCTTCATGCGTGGCTCCTGCAGACATAGCGATTTCTTCTTGGGTCTCCTCGAGTAGCTCAGATTCTTTGAGGCTAGAAACACTCCACCTGCTCCACTTACGCCATGAAGTGGAAACGTTTTCCATCTGGGTGACCACCAAGAAGTGGAACCCTTTTCTTCTGCCCCAGAAGTCATGGAATATCTCCTTCATCTGTCAGACTCCAGTCTTTCATATTTGTCGCTGACCGTCCACCTTTTGGCAATTTTGGTGTACCACGAGCTAGTGGATGTAAACCCGTGGCTCAGTTGGAGGTCTCAAATCCCTTTCTGAAGGGATCCTCCATCTGAAATCCCATCTGTAGCTGAACCCCACCTTGGGATTTGAACTTTGTGTTGAAGTTCAACCCCCAAAAAAACCATGAGCTGTGACTTGCGCTTCCTTTCCTGGAAGACATTGTCAGTTGCCATTGTCGGCTCGCAGTATTTCGGAGCTTCATGCTCTGGTTTGTAAAGAACCTTCTTATTTTCCACAAGGACCAGGTGGTCCTCAGGACAGATCTTAAGGTTTTACCCAAGGTGGTGTCAGTAGCCACACTGAACCAATCAATAGAGCTTCCAGTTTACTTTCCGTCCCCTTTGAACAGAGGTGAGGCACTCCTGCATGCTATAGACGTCCATAGGATCCTTCAGTGCTACATGCACAGAACCAAATATTTCCGTAGCTGCAGTCAGCTTTTTGTTTCTTTTGCCCCCAGGTCAAAGGGCAAAGTGGTTCAAAGTGGTGCCTTCCAAATGGTTAGGCAACTGTATTTGGTATTACCAAAAGTATGAAAACCTCTGCGGGTCCCATCTGAGTTCATTCCTAGGGGCATGGCTGCTTCTGTTGCTTTTGTGGAGCGTCCTGCTGCTATCTGCACCGCAGCTACTTGGAGTTCTGTCCATACTTTTCTAAACATTAGTCTGGCATTGCTTCTAGGCGGAGGCTGGCTTTGACCTAACTGTCTTGCAGAGCCTTCTGTCCTAGGCTGGGTCTGTTCTGGTTCCCAGTTTCCGCTGGAGTTCCTTTCTCTCCTCCCTTGTTTCTCTGTCTCTCTTTGGAGGGACTGCTTGGGATTATGTCCTATATATGCCTTGCTGAAGGAACCCTCTCAAGTAAGATAGTAGTGTTACGTGGGAACTTACCGTTAACAGTAGATCTTGGAGGTTCCTTCAGTAGGTAATATTTTTCCCTCCCTCCCTTCCCTTCATTTTATTTCTTACACAGGGACTCCAAATCCTGTTTGCTCCAGCAGGAGAACTGGAGAGCAGGCGTGGGGACCGCCCATTATATATGGCCATGCTGACATTGGTCACGTGACATTGGGTGGGCGGGCCCCCGTCACGGATTGCTAAAGTCTGCCATGCGGCCAGACGCCAGATGGCGCTAGTCCTATATGTAATGACCTACTGAAGAAACCTCTCTTGAAGATCTGCTGTTACGGTAAATTCCTATGTAACTGTACTTTCTCACCTCATTGGTCCTTTAGCATCAGTAACATTTTATTTATTCTCCTGTGGCCACCCAGATGCTTCCCCGTGGCCTCGCAGCCCTACCTATGGGGATTCGGCTGCCATCCATCTCTACTGGGACTGCTGGCGCCTAGTAACCCCTGTGGCTTACCCCTGCAGCAGGGTAGCAGGGAGCCCCCTAATTCCCCACCCAGACGGATCCAGTTATGGTGCCAGCGTCCGCGAACCTGACGGCCATCAAGCCACGTCGGGTGCCACCATTTTCCCTGTACTATTTTCCTGAGTTACGGCGGCAATGATGCCAGCAGGCGAGCAAAGATGTTGCCTCAGCCCATGCCTGCACCAGACTCTACCTCCTGTATGGTGTGCATCCCCGACCCCTCATCGCCAGGGGCAGTCGGACACAGTTGTGAACCCCCACCCGGAAAGGGAGAGCAGTCCATCAGACGCCAATCCTCTCCTCCCTGCCAGCCGCATCGACCCATACTCTCTCCCGAACCCGGGTCGCCAGCATTGGGCTAGGTGAGCGTCCAGCGCCAACCCTGGCGCCACTGGGCCGGGCTAGCATCAGTAACATTAAGCTGTTAGCCGACTAGGTAGAACTGCCCCAGAGGTGTGGTTTATGCTAATTAATTAGCATGAGCCAATCAAGAGAGCTGGGATGAGCTGAGGAGATCCTGCCTGAGAAGGCACCAGAATTTTCTCTGCTGACTGAGCAGAACTGCCTCTGAGGTGTTTACTCATTTGGCCAGGAAAAGGTTTTTCTTGAACTTGTGTGATAAACTTATCTTTTCATACTCTGCTGTGTATTTTGGCCATTTTCACGGTTCCTCTTGGTTCCCGGATCCGTGCTTTTGGTTGGTTCTGATGTTCCTTTCTTTTCTTTATTTTAACCACGCTTTGTGTATTTTCGATGGTTCCCTTTTTGTTTTAATCGTGGTTCCTTTTTTCCTCGGGAACCGCAGTTTTTCACTACTTTTACTTCAGAAATTGCAGATCTTACTTCGAGACACAGCTCTTGCAGCAGGTTACACCATTAGGACCGAAGCCGGCAGGCGTCAGGAACCCACGGAAAATTTCTAGCTAGCTATCTTCAGCGGGGACCGCCCCCGACGTCGGTCCCGCCACCGACGTCAGGCGTAGTACATAAGGGGGCGGTCCCGCCAGATTCCCCAGTTCTTTCCCGGACCGCCGACTTGTATGTCTCGACCTTCTGGTTCGGTTTCTACGCCAGCGACGCCGTGGTAAAGTGTTTTCCCACGGAAATTTGTTCTCAGAGTTCAGTTTTTTCTCTGATGTCCTCCCCAACCTCCGGTCACTCCTCAAAGTGCGCCTGTGGGAAGCAGATCCCATTCAAGGATCCGCACTCGGCCTGTGTCCGGTGCCTAGGCCCAGACCACGACACCCGATCCTGTTCCGTTTGCCAGGGTTTAAACAGCAGAACCCGGATCCGTCGCCAGAAGGCCCTACAGGCATTCCTGCTAGAGGAGCAACTCAAGACCATGGCTTCCAAGGGGGATTCTTCTGAGAAGGCCGTAAGCATGCTGAGAAGCAAGGGAGAAGGCCCTTCCAGGTCCCCTGCCTAGGGCCTCCGACTGCTGCAGCTCTGGCTCCAGTTCCCACCGCTCTCCTTCCCGGCCAGCTTTCAGCCTCCCCCGCTGCGTGAGAAAATCTTCTTCCTTCTCAGGCCAAGACTCCCAGGCCTTCCTCGTCCTCCAAGGCCCTGGCTAAGTCGGGATCGCCACCATCACCACAAGTCGGGTTCCCGCCATTCTGAACCCTCGACGGCCGGGTCTGCTTCCTTGCCTCCTCCTCTTCACCGGAAAACCAAGGAGCTCACCACTTAAGAGGGTCAGAGGATCTGACGCCGGCTCGTCCGAGCCGGCCTCTCGCCACAGGTCCCCAGAGCCGCCGCCTGTCAGAAGACAATGCCGCCAGGCTAATCTCCTCACCGACGCCGGGGGACCGCACCCGCCTCCACCTGAGAAGAGGACCCCGACGCCCGAACGACGCCGGGTCAAGAGACCATCACTGAGGAGGAGTTAACTCAGCCCGAGGACCAGACGGGCGTACTCACGGTCCTGTTGAGACTCCCAGGGAACCCTCGCCACAACCCGAGCCCCCTGTGGAGCCGTCGTCGGGCCTTTCTTTTTCAGAGGTGAAGGAGCTTTTCACTTACTGGTGGGATACCATCAAAAAGGACATGGTCCCCACTCCTCCTACACCGGTTGCTCCTCCGGTTCCTGCGCCCCCATCTCCGTCTGGGTCTGCAGGTCGGTTACCTCCTCCCCGGGAGCCCAGGACCCCTCCAAGGGGCAGACTCGATAAAAGGAGACCTCCGTCCAGATCCTCTTCTAGGTCACCCAGTCCCAAGAGACCCAGAAGACGCCGTCGTTCGCCTTCGACGGAGGACACGGGATCAGAGTTTTCTACATCCAGATCCCCATCTCCCCTCTCCATCCCTTCTCCAGACCCACGTGAGCTGCCAAAGTCTCCTCTGGATGACCCTTCGTTCTCGGATATCATGAGACACATCCAGGAGAACATGGGATGTGATGCGGAAGAGTTGGACCCCGAAAGGCTGCGCCTTGCTAAATATCTCTGCAGAAGGACCTCAAGCCTGTGGTGGTGGTGCCACCCTTGGTAGTGACACTGTGGACGCCACTAAGGCAGCGTGGAAGCTGCCCACATTCGCTTCCCGGCGATGCCGAAGAAAGCTGACCGCTTGTACAAGGCTCCAAGAGAAGACCAGTACTTGACCCAGCATCCCTCAGGCCGACTCTCTGGTCATACAACAGCCTCATGACCGGTCCCAGAGACCGCAACATCTGAGCACCCTGCCACTGACCCAGAGTCCAAGCAGCTGACTCCCCATGGTTAGGCGACTGCATAGCTTCCGCTTACCCGCGCCATCAGATCCCTGAATTATTTGACCCACATGGTGCAGTTCCAAAATGCCCTGTGGGAGCAGGGTCTGGATGCGCTGAGAAATTGCCGAAGGTGAGCAGAAGGAGATGTTGCAGCCTCTGTAACGGGTTCGGACGGGGAACCCAGTGCTACGAAAGGCGTGATGACTCTGGCGGACTCTCGCCCGAGCAGCAGCTTCAGGCGATGCCTCCGGAGGCACTCTTGGTCTGCGGTCTCCGGTTTTACCCGATGTCCAGAAAAACATCATGGACGCCATTCGAGGGAGAAGTTTTGTTTGGTAAACCTCAGAGAAGATAATTACAAACTCCAAGAGGCCGGAAGGCGGTGAGGTCAGTTCAGGCCATGTAATCGACTCCAAGCTTTGTTCCTTTCATAGGAACCAAAGCCGATTTCGTGGACAGACGGAGAGACAACAGTCCGCCAGTTCTGACAACAGAGGGGTCTTCCTCGCAGAGCCCAGGAAAACAACCCAGAGGTCTGAGCCAGCGACTCCTGCCGGGTCCAGCCAGCGGGACCCTCAGCCACAGCCTGACTCCTTCCCGGCACCCGCCCCTCAGGATCAATGGGACGTCATGGTCGGGGGTCGCATTGCAAATTTCCTGCCGGGATGGCAGACTATAACCACCGACAGGTGGGTTCTACAGTTGTTCGGAAGAGGCCACTTTATAGAATTCAGGAAAAGCCACCCTCGAGGCCTCCGTTGCTCTCCCGGTACCCGGGTCAGCACAAGTCATTGATCAGACAAGAAGTGCTCACGCCTTGCCAAAGGGAGCGATAGAGTACGTCCCAGAGAACCAGAGAGGATACAGATACTATTCCACTTCTCTGGTTCCAAAGAAGACAGGGGATCTGTCCGATTTCTGACCTTAGCACCTCAGTTTGTCGGTCGCCTACAAAAGATTCCGCATGGTAACTCTTCCGGTCTTATTTCCATGTTGAAGCAGGACGCTTTTTAGCGCCTCTAGATATGCAGGACGCTTACCTGCACATCCCTATAGCTCAAGCGCACAAGAGGTTCCTGCGCTTCGAGTTTCTCTGCCATCATCTTCGGTTCCGAGCCCTTCCATTCGGGCTGTCATCGGCACCCAGGGTCTTTACCAAATGCATGGCAGTCGTGGCAGCGTCTCTAAGGAGACAGGGCCATTGTGTGTTTCCGTACCTGGACGATTGGCTTCTCATGGCCACCTCCAGAGAGGCGTTGTTATGGGTGATCCAAAGCACCCAGGACCTGTTTCGATCTCTGAGTATCCTAATCAACCACGTAAAGTCCCTCCTGGTACCGTCGCAAAAACTGCAGTTCATAGGCGCAGTATTGGACACCGTTCAGGGAAGAGCATTTCTTCCAGACGACAGAGCGGAGCGATCAGATCCCTCATCAGGAGCTTGCCGACCAGATCACTTCAGCCAGGTCGGTCCTTCGCTTGCTTGGACACATGGCTGCGGCTATCTCCACTGTCCCTTCGAGAAGGCTCCACATGCGGTAACTCAGTGGATGCTCAAGGTGCAATGGAACCAAAGGCAAGACCACATGCAGCATCCGTCAGAATTACGATCACCGCGATTCGAGACTGGCAGTGGTGGCTAGACCAGGGACAGTCTTTATGGGCATCCTGCTCATAGCGCTGCCCCGGAGGTAATCTCACCACAGACGCCCAGGTCTAGGTGGGGAGCACACCTGACAGGGTGAAGTCCCAGGGCATGGATCCTCTGAGGCCCACCTCCATATCAATGTCCTAGAGATGTGGGCGGTCCTTTATGCCCTGCAGACTTTTCAGTCAGAGATCCCACGAGTACTCTCCTGCTTCAGACAGACAACACGGCGGTGATGTATTACCTCAACAAACAAGGAGGCGACACTTACCCCTTTAGGGAGGCTAGAGGTGTGGGATTGGGTAATCCGACACGGCGCTAACCTGATCACAGTACATGTTCCCCGGGTGGACAACACACTTGCAGACGGCCTGAGTCGCCTCCCAGGCCAGAGTCCACAGTGGGAACTTCTCCAGGAGGTAGCAGAGGATCTGTTCCTTCGATGGGAACTCCAGAATTGGACTTGTTCCCCATCCAATCAAAACTGCCCAATTTTGCTCGCTAGATCCAGGGCCTGGTGTTTTCTGGCGAGACGCGTTGTCCTCTCCTGGGCAGACAGATTTCTACGCTTTCCCTCCCTTCCGCTGATCCAGAGAGTTCTTCTCAAACTGCACAGGAGCATGCAACAATGATCCTGGTGGCCTTTCTGGCCCAGGCAGATCTGGTTTCTCTGCTAGTTCAGCTGTCCTGGAACCTCTGCCCCGTTGCTATTCGGCTCCCCACCTCTTGTCTCAGGAGAAGGGTTCACTGGTCCACCCGGACTTATGCTCACTGAACCTGCATGCATGGCTCCTAGAGACATAGCCATCTTGCGTCACGGGGTCTCGCAAGAGGTTGTGGAAGTCCTTTCTGCAGCCAGAAAGCCGGCAACGCATGTGACGTACGCCATGAAATGGCGCCGTTTTTGTCTATGGTCACAAGCACGCAGCTTTTCCCCTTTAGGTTGTCCGGTGAAAGCGGTGTTGGAGTACCTGCTCTCCCTTTTCCGTTCGGGTCTCTCCTACTCCTCTATTAAAGTGCACCTCTGTGCCATTTCAACTTATCACCTCCCGGTTGGACAGCACACAGTGGCACAATTAGATGCCTGTCGAGAATTCTTAAGAGGGTATTACACCTTAGGCCGCCTAGGACCAGTGCCTGCCTTGGGACTTACTTTTGTCCTGGAGCAACTCACGCCTCTCCCCCGCCCTGAACCTGTCGCGATTATGTAGCCATGCTTTCTCTCGTGGAAAACGTTTCTTTTTGGTTGCTGTTATGTCAGCGAGAAGAGTTTCTGAGCTTCAGGCTCCTGCAAAGAGCCTTATTTAATTTTCCACCGGACAGAGTATCCCTGAGGACCTAATCCAAATTCTTGCCTTAAGGTGGTTTCTATGCTCACACTCAATCAGGATATTGACCTGCCGGTCTGCTTCCTAGTTACCTAACAGAGGAGAGCGGCTGCTTCACACCCTGGATGTTCACCGCAGCTTAAGGTACTACCTGAGCAGAACTAAGCAGCTTCGTACTTCGGAGCAACTTTTCGTCTCCTTTACCGAAAGGATGATGGGCCAACCAGTATCCAAACAGTCCCTGTCTCGCTGGCTTGTCCAGTGCATCTCTTACTGTTATGATATCAAACGAAAGCCCCTCCCAGGAGCAGTCCGGGGCCATTCCACTAGGGGTGTGGCCACATCCTTTGCAGCACTTAGAAACGTCTCCACCTCTGCCATTTATGCTGCAGCCACTTGGAGCTCTGTTCATACCTTTATCAGGCATTATAGCCTGGACATCGCTTCACGGCGAAGAGCAGGCTTCTGCCTGGCAGTGCTACAGGGTCACCTGTCCTAGTTTCAGGACCTGGAACGTTCTTTTTTATTTCCTCCTCCCAGAGTGTTTGCAAGCGCTACTGCTTGGGAATCAGTCCTAATGGTGTAAACTGCTGCAAGAGCTGTATCTTGAAGTAAGAACTTAACGTAACAGTAGATCTTCAAGAACAGCTCTTGCAGCAGGTACCTTCCCGCCCACCTTCCCCCTTGGAGGAGGCATGGCTTAAGCCTTTGTTAACAGGGATTTTTCCCATTTGTCTTCTGACGGTGGATCCTCGGTCTCCCATTTCAATGTCAGCCTGCGGCCGGAAGTCTTTGGCATGAGAACTGGGGAATCTGGTGGGACCGCCCCCTTATGTACTACGCCTGACGTCTGAGGCGGGACCGACGTCGGGGACGGTCCCCGCTGAAGATAGCTAGCTAGAATTTTTCCGTGTGGGTCCTGATGCCTGCCGGCTTCAGTCCTAATGGTGTAACCTGCTGCAAGAGCTGTTCTCGAAGAGCTACTGTTACGGTAAGTTCTTACGTAACTGTACTTTCCTCCCTGCGAGGGAATGACTGCGTTCTATTATTAAACTGTATTGGAACCTTCAATTTTCAACTATTTCTGAGGATTGGCATGTCAGAAATCCCCAAAACGAGGACTGGACCCACAGGTTTTAAAAAATATTTGATTTGTCACAGGATTGTGGCTAAGGCTGATGCCCATGACCTGTGTTTAAAGTGTTTGTTCCAGACCATTAGTGTACACTTTGCTCAGAATTTCATTATTAAACATAAAGAAACAGCAAAGAGGCTTGGAGATGGCTAAGGAAGGGTCTTCTGTTCCAAAACAAAGACCCAGGCTTACTGATGAGGGGCCTTCTAATAATTCCCTAGAAGAGGGATGAAGTGCCTTCAAAAATAAAAGCTTCCAAAGATGCTGTTGAAGTGCCTTCCAAGCCTAAAAATAGGGGGTGCTGATGAAGTACCTGGATCAAAAAGGAAGCCGGATACAGCCACTGATGATGTGGCACCAAAGAAATGATGTAAAGATAACATCCTGTTCCTCCCGATAATGCTAAGGGTGATCAAGCAGGAAGTAAAAAAAAAGAAAAGCACACACAGCCTGGCAGTCTCCCCGATTTCCAGAAGGAGCTACCTTCCGTTGAAGATGTAGCAAAGGCTTGGCACGTTTTTTCCAGACCTTAAAAGGCATGAGGTCCTTTTTGTCTGTCAAGCATCCTTCCGCAGCCCCCTCTGAAGCAGGGGCCAGTGAGGGTGAGGATGAAAATGATTACTGTGATGCTCCAGACAATATCCCAGACAGTGATTCCCTGGAGCCTGACATTTCTCCTGATCCTAATTTTGGTGCTTCTCCTTAGGATCAAGAGTAGAACTCCTCTAACTTTCCTTCAGCTCATGGTGGATACTCTTGACCTTCCCTGTCAGAAGTCCAATCTGGAAGAAGAGGATGATGATGACTGTAGGGAAAGGTCTCCCTTCTCTTAAAAAGATGGTTCTCCCTGTATATAAAGATTTCACAAGAAACACCGTGAAGTTTCTGCAGAGCTGCTCTTCTTCTTTATGTTGGTTCAGTAAGCGCGTGGACAAGAAATACCAGCTGTCCAGGGCGGACACTGAATTTTTCTGTCCACCCTGGGCATGAGGGTGTAGTGCAGCAAGTTGCCTGTGACAAAGCTGAGGTACCCTTGTCTACCTTACACCCTGACAAGGACTCCAAAAAAAGACTACATTGCAAAAAAAATCTATACTTCTGCACTTCTCCTCTTACATGGCTTACACAGCCAAGAACCAGAAGGCTTTGTGGAGTTCTGTTCTGGCCATTGCACAACAGGAATCTGATTCTGTGGTCCAGGACCTGATAGAAACTGCTAAGACTGCTCTGGAAGCTATAAAGTATCAGTTTCACATGCCTGATGATGCTGCTGCATCCAGGGTGATGGCTCAGGCCATTTGCCTAAGAAGGTTTGCCTGGCTAGGAACTACCAACTTGACGCAGGATACTCTGTCCAAGGCCATGGACTTCCCCTGTGATAAAAATCTTCTTTTCGACTCTGGGACAGAAGAATACATAAAAGAAAGGTGGATGAGTAGAAGTCCACTTATCAGAACAATACTGCCAAGCAAAAAAACTTCCACTCAGAAGTTGCAGCCCAAGACAAATGGAGGAAGGGGTTATTTTCTTAAGCCTTATTACCCCTATCCTCCAGAATATGCTGAGACTCATGAGAGCATACTACAGAGGAAGGGGCAGGAGAGGCCAGAGAAAACCGGTCCCTACCCAGGCCCCTGCAACCCTGACTTCAGTGCCCAGGTCACCTCCCCTCTGTCCGTAGGGGCAGGCTCTCCCAATACCTTCAGCCCTGAACCCTCATGATATCAGACAAGTGGGTTTTGGAAGTAGTGGAAATGGGCGTGCCTCTTCAGTTTAAGATGATGCCAGCCTTAAGGGGTACTCTGTTTTCAGAATTCTTAACCCGACAGACTCTAGCTGGAGTTGGAGGTCAAAAACCTCTTGGCATGAAAAGTGGTGGGAAGAGTACCACCATCTCAGAAAAACAAAGGTCTCTACTCCAGGTACTTTTCCCACCCAAAAGAAAAATGGGGAGTGGCAACCTATTCTCAACCTCCGCTATGTCAACAAATGTCTTTTGAAACCAAAATTCAAGATGGTCATTCAGTCCCTGCAACAGGGAGAATTGGCTAGTCTCTCTAGACCTCAGTGACTCCTGTTTTCACATACCCATAAGGCAGTCCCACAGAGCATTTCTGAGGTTTCAACTTCCTTCAGGGCATTACCAGTTTGCAGCCATGCCCTTTCAGCCCAACATCTGCACCAAGAGTGTTTACCAAATGTCTGACTGTCATGGCAGCACATCTCGGGAAATGAGTATAAGTCTATCCTTACCTGGCCA
Organism: Neoceratodus forsteri; assembly: GCA_016271365.2. Taxonomy (NCBI): domain Eukaryota; kingdom Metazoa; phylum Chordata; order Ceratodontiformes; family Ceratodontidae; genus Neoceratodus; species Neoceratodus forsteri. The sequence continues at coordinate 16,103,075 of CM057456.1, forward strand.
ACTGGCTCATCGTGGGCCAAACTCCAGCTCGGGTCCAAGAGATCTTACTTTGAGAGGGAGCTCTTGCAGCAGATGACACCATAAGGACTATGCTGCCAGGTGCTAGGACCCCACAAGGATACCTGTTGCAGGAGCTCCTCTTGAAGAGCTACTGTTACGGTAAGATCTTGCATAACTGTACTTTCCTGTTCCTTATAAAAACCATACTGCTCTCTGGGATTTCTCATAAACCTAAAGAAATCCCATCTAGAGTCAACTCCACTCCTAACATTCATAGCAGTACAGTTGGACACCAAGCAGAGTAGGGCCTTCTTGCCACCAGAAAGAATTCAGAATTTCCTGTCTGTGGCAAATTCTTTCATCCTGGTCCAACCAATGCCTGCCAGAACTTCTTAAGACTCCTGGGACATACAGCATCTATGACCGCTGTGGTCCTAGGAGTCTGGTACAGAATGAGGGATGTTCAGTATCGCTCACGCTCTCACTGGTCCCAGAAGATCAATGCTATATTCAGGCTTCTACCAGTCAGACATTTCAAGCCCTGCACTGGTGAAAGGACACTGCCAACCTGTCAGTAGGTGTCCCCTTCTAGGCTCCCCAGTCACTACAGATGCTTCTCTTCTAGGATGCGGGGCTCAACTGGACAACTCCTCTGTCAGTGGTACCTGGACTCCAAGAGTCAAGGTCACACATCAGCCTCCTGGAACTCTGTGCCATTTAATTGGCTCTAAAGAGCTTTGCCCCTCATATCAAAGGTGACACGGTGCAGATCAGGACAGACAACACCACTGCCATGTTTTACATAAACAAGCAGGGTGGCACAAGGTCAGAAGTCTTCTGTACAGAGGCCTTGAAAATTTGGACCCTGGCCTATTCTCTCGATGTGAGGCTTTATCAGCCATTCATCTGCCAGGCAAAGACAACACCCTGGCGGATGCCCTCAGTCGCATCAGTCAGGGACACAGCGAGTGGTGCCTTAAACCAGTGCTTACCATATTGTTCAGGAGGTGGGGGTGCCAGAGATGTTTGCCTCCCACCTCAATTACCAGCTTCCTCTTCTGCTGCATGCTACCAGTCCTGGGAACTCTCCCAGCAGATGCCCTAGTGCTGGACTGGTCAGGGAAGTTCCTATACATGTATGCCTTCCCTCCGTTTCTTCTAATTTTCAAGGTCTTGCTGAAACTCGGGCTGCAACCTGCAGTAATGATTCTGGTGGCGCCAGATTGGCTAAGGCAAGTATGGTATCCTCTGCTGCTAACACTGTTGTGCAGCAGGCCCATTCGCTTTCCCCCTCAGTCATTCACTCCTGACTCTTCCCCACTCAGGAGCAACTTATCCAGACCTGCAGTCTCTTCACCTCAAAGCCTGGCTATTGGTGGAGTTGGTTTCCTGCTTCCCAGTACTCGGAACAGGTCCTTATGATTTTAAGGATGGCTAAAAAGCACAACACAAAGAGAACCTATGCAGACAAATGGAAGAGAATCTCCATCTGGTGTAAAGGCAGGAAGATTATCCCATTCTCAGCTTCCCACACCATCCTTTTGGACTATTTGGTTCATCTTCAGGCCTCAGGCTTAAGGCCTTCTTCACTTAAACTGTGTTTGGCTGGAATTTCAGCCTATCTTTCTGTTGGAAAGTCCTAATCTATTTACTCCCAGCCGGTGTTCAGTTTTTCAAAGGCCTTTTACATCTTTAGCCTCCTGTCAGGGAGCCTGTTCCACCTTGGAGACTGAATCTATGCATTACCAAGCTCATGCAGCCCCCTTTTGAGCCCATGGCTACGGATCATCTTAAGTATGTATCCTCAGTTTTTTTTTTTTGGTAGCCATTACCTCTGCAAAGAGTATTTCAGAGCTGGAGGCACTCTGTACTGAGCCTAACTACATTATCCCCCACAGGGATATTGAGCTTAAGACAAACAGAAAATTCTTTCACAAGGTGGTTTCCGAGTTCCACCTTATCCAGTTCATTACCTTACCAGTGTTCTTTACTGAAAAGTCCACTCCTGGGGAAGAGAAGCTTCATAGTCTGGTTGTTGAGAGCCCTGTTCCACTACTTGGAGCATACCAAGCAGATCAGGGCTTCTCTACTTAGCTATTGGTCATCTATGGAGAAATAAGTAGAGGAAGACCAGCCACCAAGAGGACCATTTCTCATTGGATAATGTCTTGCATTCACTTCTGTTATGGCAAGACTGGCAAACCGCCTCCTGAGGGCCTCAGAGCCCACTCTACTGGGGTGCTGCTGCCTCTATAGCAGCTGCAAGGGACATACCCTTACTGGATGTCTGTAAAGCCGTTACTTGGAAGACTGTGCACACATTCACAAAGTACTACTGCCTGGATGTACAGTCTAGGTCTGATGCCAGATTTGGTAGGGTGATTCTGCAGAGCCTCTTTCCTAAGTAGGTTCTCTACCCGCCTCCCAACTACACTGCTTTTTAGTGTGCTTAATGTTACTGACACTAAAGAACCCCTGGAGTGAAAAGAGAAAATTACCATAGTCTATCCTCTAGGATTGTGGATATGTTGTTCATCCACACTTATTGGCACGTCCCTTTTGCCTTTTAGGATCACCAGAAGTCTTCAAGCTGGCTCCTCCCACCCACCCTAGTGGTATATACATCGGCTCCGCCCCATGATGCCAGATCTTACTTCCTGCTGGAAGATTCAGGTTGCTTCCCTCGTGCCCGCGCATTTTGTAGGCCCTGGCTTTCAAAACTTGCGGTTTTACTGAAATTAAAACTCGTTTGAGTTGACGACCGCTCCTTTGCATCTTTGATTATGGAGGAAAAATCTTCCCCGGATTTCACCGGTGTCCTTATGGCCAGAAGATGTCTCGCACCGATCCCCATCTCATGTGCGTCTACTGCCAAGGTGTCGACTATGACACCTCGTCCTGCAGCCTTTGCTTGGTCTTCCATCCCAACGTTCTGGACAACTGCCTGGCACGCTTAAAGTTGTGGAGACCAGGAACCCTCTGGTAAAGTCCAAGGAGGCTAGGTGGGCGGTTTCCGCGGCTGCAGGCTCCGCCAAACAATTGGAACGCTTGCAGGCATTCGAGGAAGAAGCGGCTCGTGCCGCCAACAATCTGGGCTTTGTTCCTCTCAGCCTAGGCTCCACTTTCTCGGGCTCCTGGGCGTTGTGCCAATCTCTTCCCACCCAGGAAGAGGTGCCTACAGGCTCGCACTCCTTCCGATCCCGTAAGAGGGAGAAGGAGCCGAGTAAGCATTCGTCTTGGCAAAGGCACTCTTGGGACCGAGAGAGGTCCCAAGACCATGCGATCTCTGCTTCGGTCGAGATTGCTTCTTCGGCCATTGGCTTTTTGGACCTTCCCTCTTGCTAGACGACCAAAGATGTGGTTGAGGTTGAGATCGACATCAACCCCATTGACCCACTGTTGCCGGCTCTGGCCAAGGACTCCGGTCCTTGTCTTCCCTGATGAGGAGACCCAGCCTGCTGGTGTTCCCATCGAGGACTCTGTTCTGGACCCCCGGAAGTCACTGTTCCCACCAGTGTCTCCGGAGCGACCAAGTCGGCTTGGCCGATCTCGGTGGCGGTCTAAAACCTCCTTGACCGAAAGGCCGAGGAAGAGCCATAAGTGCTCTAAGAGGCAATTCCGTCGGTTGTCCTCGTCCTCCTCTGAGGAGAGACTCCAGCTCTACGAGGACCTCGTGGCAACAGCTGATCTTGTCCAGGCATAAGCCTACTCTGGCTCCTTCCCCAGCCATTACTTGACTTTCGTCTCCTAGGCCGAAGCCAACCCCTCTGGAGCCGAAATATTCGGTTCCCCCGCCCGCGGTGCTGGCAAATCCACCTCTTCGGCCTAAATCGGTGTCTCCACCCATCGTGGTGGAACCGTCGCCGAAACAGCCTGTGGGAAGGGCTCCTTCAAAAGAACAGACCGGACACCGGGCTTCCCCGGCATTTATCGGTCACCCCAACCACCCTCGGCAAGTTGGGCGGCAGGGCGCTGTATCCAGACTCCTCGGATTCGGACGTCACTGGGCTTCACTCTGGGGATGTCGTCCATTGGCCTTAGGATGGCGGAAGGTCCTTCCTTCTTCCAAGGGATCCTTCACCTCATCTGAGTCCACAGGGATGCCCCTGGAACCCATCCAGAAAAAGGCAGAATACCCTCTTACGGACATCTTTAAGAGGGGATTCTCCGACTGAGGCCTTTCCTGTGGCCGAGGCCATTGTTGGTCCAGCACTTGAACTCTGGCAGCATCCTGCCTCTTGTCCAGCCCCCTCTGCCCGCATGGCCTGCAAGTACACGGTACCCATGGGGTCCCTTGCAGGGTTCACAGAGCACCCTTCGGCCAAGAGCCTTGTGATCGCCTCTGTGTTAAGGCATGTACTGGCAGTTCTGCCGACACAAACCGACCTCCCGACAGAGTCCAAGCTCTTGGACCAATCGAAGGTCTGTGTGGCTTCCTCCTTGGGCCTTCGTCAGGCAAGTTCGGCTGTTGTCATGGCACACTTCTCTCACGCCCTTCTCAGGTCGTTACACGAAGTCCTCCCATATCTCCCTGCGGACATGCAGACCACGGTCAAGCAGGTCCAGGACCAGGGCCGAGCTTTGGCCAAACAGCAGCTCCATATGACTCTGGACATTAGGGACTCTTGTGACCCATCGATGGCAGCCACTGAGGCTCTCCTCCTTCCCAGTGGATACTCAGCACAAATTGGCTGACGTGCCCTTCCTCGGAACCGACTTGTTTGGCCCAGGAGTGGCCGGTCACCTTCAGTGCATAGAACAATCCATTGCCACCTTGGACACCACTTTTGCTAAGGGTTCTTTAAGCAAAAACCAGCAGAAGAAGCCCTTTCAGCACTCTTCCCCTGCAGCTCAGCAGTTCTCCTTCCAAGGGGAACAGCAGCACCAGCGTCAGCAGCAGGCTCAAGCTTGGCACCCTCGGCCCAAGCCTGGACCCCAACAGGCCCGTAAAGGAGGCAGAGGCTCAGGTCCTGGAGCAGCCACCGCCTCCAAGCCTGCTCAGTGACTGGGTGGGGGCTGTCACCCCTACTCCTGTCACAACAGCTCTGGGTCCACCACTTCCTTTCCGCCTGGTCCGCTGTCGCTTCGTACAGGTGGGTTCTCGAAGTGGTCTGTTGGGGACTGCCTCTAGAGTTCGAGCAGTACCCTCCCAGCCGAGCCTGCGACCCTCAGGAAGAACGGGTATCTGCTCACACCCAGTTGGCACTTCGAGACGATGTTGCTCAGCTTCTCCTCAAGGAGGCAGTAGGTCCTGTGGCAGATCCTCCAACAGACCCAGGCTTTGTCTCCAGGTACTTCCTGGTGCCCAAGTGGACGGGGGGGCTGGTGTCCCATTCTAGATCTCCACGACCTGAATCAATATCTCAAGTCTTGCACCTTTTGGATGGTCACTCTGTCCCAGATCATTCCATCCTTGGAGTGAAACCATTACTTCGAGAGGGCTCTTGCAGTAGGTAATTACATATAGGACTGACGCCGGCAGGTGGCAGGACCCCACAGAAAAACTTCTAGCTAGCAGTCCCTGGCGAGGGACCCGCCCCCCCACTTCAGGTGACCGGCATCAGGAGACGTCGTTATAAAGGGGCGGTCCCTGACGCCCTCTTCCAGTTCTTTCCTGCCGTTAGCTTGTGCAGCGCCTGCATGGAAATGTTTGTGCTCATCAGCCCTATCTTCGCCAATTTTTACCAAAATAATTGCCTTTTTTTCAACTAACGTCAGTACCATCGTCTGTATGTCGTCCCCTACACCCTCTGAGCACAAAAACAAGTGCAATTCGTGCGGCGCCCAACTACCGCACAAGGATGGTCATTCCCTGTGCCTGTTCTGCCTAGGCCCCAATCACCCGGTCGAGAAGTGCCAGCACTGCCTCAGTTTCAACGCGGCTACCTGGAATAGGCAGCAGCAATCCCTGGAACCCCATATTCTGAAGAAGAAAATTAGTTCAATTGAGAAGGAGCTCAAAAAACTGAGGCAGGCATCCACTTCCCCCGAAGGCCATCGGAAGAAGGAGAGGCACCGAGACAAGGGCTCCTCTACCGTGTCTCCCTCGGGAGTCGCTGGGACACAGGCTACTCAACGGCCGCCTCAGAGGTTTCCGAGGGGGCATCGGCCTGCCCGTCTGGCTCGCGCTCAGGTCTTGGGGACGCCTCCGGGCTATTGGAGTCCTCCGCCCCTGGTTCGACTGCAGGCTTGCGGCCTTCCATTGTGGGCGACTCCGGTAAGTCTGGCGTTGGCTCATCCGACGTCTGCCCAGAGAGGGCTGGTAAGACGCCCGACTCTTTGGGGCGGCACGCGGCCTCCACTCCACCAGACCAGGCCGATCCCTCTACTCGACCTGCCTCCGGTGGTGGCTCTCATAAATCGGACGCCGGCTCGTCCTGCGCTCGCCCTTAAGCCACACGACGGCTCATCCGACGTCCGGCTGGCGAAGGAACCGACGGACGCTCCCATGTCTGTCGTACCCAGTTCCCCCGCAGCCTTCGCTGCCGTCTGGGGAACCAGTCTCCCCAACACGACCCCGGGGATTTCTCCCCTCCATCCCCGGGCGAAGCTGGGGATATTCCTACTCCATCAGTCCTTCCGCCACCGTGGGTGCCGGACCTGACGTCTGCTCCCCGGACGCCAGCCCCACAGACTCCGGGGACATCCCGCTTCCATCTGGCCCTCCAATGTGGACCCGCCCGTGAGACCATCGGCCGGGCAGTCTGCTCCGCAGCCCCCTCCATCCTAGCCGGCGTACCCAGGACCCAGTACCATACGCTGAGCTACCTTCAGCCGGGTTTTGGATACACTTCATACGGTTATAACCTGTATCCTTATCCCCCACCGCCTCCCCTTCCACAGCTCTCGTGGCCGCCGGTGGACCTGCAGGAGTCTCTGGTCTCCTGGTGGGCTGAGGTCGTGAGCCGCCTTCAGACTATGGTGCCGTACCAGGTTCCCATACGTCCGAGGTGGCACACTCCCTCGCCACCTCCGGATTCCAGGGTTCTCTGGCTGGATCCAGAGAAGGGCAGGACACGCTTCCCCAGGGACTTCCCAAGGGGTCCGTTCCTCCCCCAGGTCAGGAAAGGTGGGTCTTTTTCCTCTTCATCCTCCTTCACCCTCGGATTCTTCAGACGGTTGCTCCGAGAGAGACGACGAACCCTGCTGTCCGTTAAAGCCCAGGCCAAGGACTCCTCCGAAGTCTCTTCCGGAGGATCCTTCTTTTACAGAGTTGCTTAGGAAAATCCAGGAGGTTCATCAGTGGCACTCCCTGGAACCAGATCCTCAGTGTCTGAAACTCGACGAACATGTGGATCTGCCCGTGACAGCTCCTACCTTGGTGCCATCCTGGATAGAGCCTCATGCCGACCTCGTTACCACAATATGGAAACAGCCGTCGGCTTTAGCCCCACTTCCTAGGAAGTCGAACCGGCTATATCAGGCTCCAGAGGGTGTTGATTTCTTGGATTCTCACCCTCATGCTGACTCGGTCGTGATTAGTGCCGCTCACGGCCAGTCTGCGAACCCCAAACATCTTAGCTCGTCACCACCTGATAAGGAATCACGCCTCCTGGACCAGTATGGGAGAAAGATTTACGCTTCCTCCACGCTGGGGATCAGGGCCCTGAACTATGTCGGCCATATGGGGGACTACCAGAAGGCCATTCTGACTCAGGCAGAAGCCAAACTGGACTCCTTGCCTGACTCCCAAGTCAAGCAGGAGTTGGCTGATCTTGTTCGCTCTGTTCGTTCGGCCAGTCGACACATGCTTCATGCGACATACGATGCAGTGGACACTGGGCGGAGCTCAGGTTTCACTGTAGGCCTACGGCGTCATGCTTGGCTCCGTGTGTCAGGGTTGGTTCAGGAGGTGCAATCTGCTATCCAGGAAGTGCCCTTCCGGGGGTCGGTGCTTTTCGGGGGTGATGTCAAGGACATCACCGATTTGCAAGAGAAGGGGATGGCACTGAAGTAGGTTGATTCCATGCACCGTCCCCATCAGCAGCAGCGCCGTCCTTTTCGCAGACAGAATCTGCCAAAGGCAAAACCACAGGGAAGGTGGGCCAGAAAACGCCGGGCTCCCACAGCTGCCAAGTCCCCCCCCCCCAAAAGCAGCGGGTGCTTCAGCTGCGGCGCTGCCCCACACCATCTGACTCCCCAGAGGAAATGGTAGGAGGGAGGTTTTCCCTCCACCTTCCGGGATGGGAGAGGATAACCACAGATTCATGGGTGCTTCAGCTCATAGAAGAGGGACACCTGATAGTTTCTTCAAAAACCACCCCGCTCTGAAAGTAGTCTTATTCAAGGGAACATCTTCTCTTGGTCCAGGAGGAAATTTCGGCTCTCCTGCTGAAACGAGCAATAGAGCCTGTCCCCCTTCATCTGCAAGGGACGGGTTACTATTCCCATTTCTTCCTGGTCCCAAAGAAGACAGGAGATCTGACCAATTTTGGATCTCGGTTCCCTGAATCTTTTCGTAGAATACAAAAAGGTTCAGGATGCTCTCTTTACAGAGCCTTCTGTCCCCACCCCCACCCCGGCCGGGTCAATGGCTGTGTGCTCTGGATATGCAGGATGCTTATTTGCACATTCCCATTCGCCCATCTCATCACAAATACCTTCGTTTTGCATTCCGGGGGGACCACTACCAGTTCAAGGCACTCCCGTTTGGTCTATCCTCGGCCCCCCCGAGTGTTTACCAAATGCCTGGCAGTGGTGGCAGCCCACCTGCATACCAGGGGAGTGCATGTTTTCCCGTATCTGGACGATTGGCTCCTGGCGGCCTCGTCCAGGGAGGAACTCCTGCGTTGTCTTTCCCTAACCCAGCAGGTTTTTGCCTGCCTGCATATTACCATCAACCATTCCAAGTCTCATCTGGTCTCATCCCAGAGATTAGTTTATTGGAGCGATTCCTCGATACAACCACGGGCAAGGCCTTCCTGCTTCCGGACAGGGCGTCCACCCTTCAGACCCAAATAAGTCTGTCTGACCGCAGGATGGTCTCTGCGAGGTTGGTCCTTCGCCTTCTCGGGTTCATGGCGGCTGCTGTCCCGACTGTTCCTTGCGCTCGACTCCACATGAGGATTTCTCAGTGGACTCTACGCTCTCAGTGGGATCAGCTAGCGGACGACCTAGATCACCCAGTTCTGGTCTCCTCGCCGATGCTTCGAGACTTGCCATGGTGGATGGTTCGAGAGATCCTGTTTCGGGGAGTTCGTTTCTTTCATCCTCCCCCCTCCCAGACTCTAACCACAGACACCTCGGGCCAAGGTTAGGGAGCCCATCTAGGCCCTCATCGGACCCAGGGCTCGTGGTTCAAGCTGGAACAAGCTCTCCACATCAGTGTGCTTGAGCTTAGGGCAGTGCTGTACGCTCTCCAAGCCCTTCACCAATGCATCCTTCCCGGCCACCTAGCCGTCCAGACTGACATCATGTGCGTGGTGTGGTACATCGACAAACAGGGAAGGACTCGGTCCTACCCTCTTTGCAGGGATTCAATGAGGGTTTGGGATTGGGCAACACAACACGACCTTCACCTCACGGCAATCCACCTTCCGGGAGTTGACAACACCCTGGCAGACAAGCTAAGTCACTCTTCTGCTTTGACTCACGAATGGGAACTGGACTAAGGGGTCCTAGACAGTATCTTCCAACTTTGGGGAACACCACAGGTCTACATGTTTGCATCCCCTCTAAACACAAAACTTCCCGTCTTCTGCTCGCTCATTCCAGAGCGAGGCGCTTTTTGGAGCGACGCTTTGTTTCTAGACTGGAAGGACAGATTCGTCTATGCCTTTCCCCCAGTTCTGCTTATCCCACGAGTCTTGCAGAAACTAGCTTCGGAAGGAGCACGAATGATTCTGATCGCTCCTTTCTGGCCCAGGCAAGTTTGGTTCTCTTCTACAACAATACTCAGAGGATCTTCCTCTTCCTCTCTCTCGAGGTTTACTGACCCAGGATCAGGGAACCCTGGTCCATCCAGGCCTCAAATTCCTTCAACTGCATGCATGGCTCCTACAGACTTAGCCCAATCCTGTTTTGGAGTGTCTCCCAAAGTGGCAGAGATTTTGGTGGAGGCCAGAAAACCCGCCACCAGATCCACTTATGCCATGAAGTTGAAAAGATTCACTATTTGGGCTGCTTCCAGGGACGTGGAACCCTTCTTCGGTTCGACGGGGCTACTTCTGGAGTATCTACGTCATTTGTTTAACCTGGGTCTCAGTCATTCTTCTCTGAAGGTGCACATGGCGACCATCTCTGCCTACCATGTTCCGTTCACAGACAAAGCTTTCACCCAGCTGGAGGTCTCCAAGAGCTTTCTCAGAGGGGTTCTCCATCTGAGGCCCCCCATCCATAACTCCTGCTGCCCCTTGGGACTTGAACTTTGTCCTCGAGAAACTTTACCCCCCCAAGAACCTGCAGCTTCTGCAGATTTGAAGTTCCCTTCGTGGAAGACTCTCTTCCTGTTGGCCATTACTTCTGCTCGGAGAATTTCTGAGCTCCAGGCCCTGATGTGTAAAATTCCATACTTGATTTTTCACAAGGAACGGATCCTAAGTTTCTTCCCAAAGTAGTAGCAGAGTCTACCTTAAATCAGTCCATAGTTACCTGCCTTTTTCACTCAGTACTCTAATCAAGGGGAATATTTACTCCATACCATGGATGTTCACTGCGTTCTGAGATACTACACCAACAGGACGAAGGATCTCAGAAAGACTGATCAATTGTTTCTCTTTTGCTCATAAAAGGGAAGGCAGTGCTGTTTCCAAGCAATGCATATCTAAGTGGTTGGCTCATTGCATCACTTTCTGTTATGACAAATACAAGACCCTCCCGGGTTAAGTAAGAGGCCACTCTATTCGAGGAGTAGCTGCCTCAGTGGCTTGTTTCAAGAATGTGTCTGCGGCAGACATCTGTGCTGCCGCCACCTGGACTTCCGTCCATACCTTTACTAAACACTACAGTTTGGATGTTGCCTCTCACCGTAGAGCAGGCTTCGGGCTGGCTGTTCTGCAAGGCCTCTTATCTTGAGGCTTGCACAGCTAGAACTGCTTTTTTGAGTGGCTTCCTCCTCCTCCCGGTGCCTCTTTGTTCCAGACTGCTTGGGATTCAGTCTTATATGTAGTTACCTACTGCAAGAGCCCTCTAGAAGTAAGATAATACAGTTACGTAAGAACTTACCGTAACAGTAGATCTTCGAGAGAGGCTCTTGCAGTAGGTACACCTCTCACCATCCATCCCCCTAGGCTTTTTCAGCTGCTCTTTCCAGTGAGGGAAATATCTGGCCTCCTCTCGCCTGGCCTTTCTGGCCCATGGCGGAAAGAACTGAAGGCAGACGCCAGGACCGCCTTTATACCAGCGTCTCCTGACGCGGTCACCTGACGTGGGGCGGTCCTCGCCAGGACTGGCTAGCTAGAAATTTTCCGGGGGTCCTGCCGGCGTCAGTCCTATATGTAATTACCTACTGCAAGAGCCTCTCTCGAAGATCTGCTGTTACGGTAAGTTCTTGCGTAACTACTATTCTGTTCACTGGATGTGCAGGACACATTCTGTCACATCCCAGTCTGTCCATCCCATTAGCGGTTCCTCCGCTTTAGGGTCGAAGGGACCCTGTACGAGTTCCGAGCCATGCCGTTTGACCTGTCATTCTCTCCCTTTTTTTTTTTTCAAATGAATGGGGGGGGCGGAATTTACCTTTACCTCGATGACTGGCTTCTGTCGGGTCACTCCCTAAAGGAGGTGGAGAGCTCTAGGGATCTGGCCCTCCAGACCTGCTCCCAACTCTGCCAAGTTGGAACTCTTATCTTCTCAGGTGATGGGCTTCATTGGGGCAGAGCTAGACTCTTGTCAAGCCAGAGCTTGGCAGACAGGGCGGAGGTTCTCTCCTCCTTTGCCCAATCATTTCTGGTTGGGCAGTTGCACCCTGCCTGGGACTTTCTGGGTTACATGGCGGTGTGCACCTCAGTGGTCTGTTGGGCCCGGTGGCACATGCACCCTCTCCAGTGGGAGCTGGCCGCCCAGTGGACTTAGCGCCACGGTCAATTCGACCAGCTGATCACTGTAACCCAGAAGATGATGGATGCTCTCCAATGGTGGACCGCCCCAGACAGGCTGCAGGAAGGGATCCCATTTGTCCGTCCCGAGCCGACTGTCTTTCTCACGACTGATGCACGTCTCATGGGCTGGGGAGCCCACATGGGGGACGGAAGGGCCCACAGGCTGTGGACCTCCAAGAGTCCCAATGCCACATCAGCCTGTTGGAGCTCAGAGCAGTCAGACTGGCATTGTCAGCTTTCGCTCCTCAGCTCCGGGGTCAAGTGGTTAAAGTTTAGACTGACAGTACCACGACCATGTACTACCTCAAGAAACAGGGCGGCATGCACTCCCATCTGCTGTGCAAAGAGGCGCTCCGCATCTGGACCATCGTGGGCAAATTGGAGGCGGATCTCCCAGCCATCCATGTGGCAGGAGCCTCGAACCATCTGGCGGATGCTCTCAGCCGTGTAGGCCAGACATCCCACGAATTGTCTCATCCAGAGGTAGCTTACAGCCTGTTCTCCCGTTGGGGCAAACCAATGGTGGGCCTATTTGCCTCCGGGGGAAACACCAAGCTGAGACTGTTTCATGCCCTCAGCAGGGTTCGCTGCAGGGGCTGCCTTCTCGAGGCTGTGGACCCCAGGCCTCCTCTACGTTTTCCCTCCATTTCCCTTGATCCACAAGGTGCTCCTTAACGTGAAGAGGGACAAGGTGCAGGTCATCCTGGTAGCCCCACACCCCAGGCTGGCCGCGCCAGTTCTGATATCCAGATCTCCTCAGTCTCAGCTGCAGGTCCTCAGAGCGGCTTTGTACACGCCCGGACCAGATATCACTCAAGGGAAGGTATACCATCTGGACCTTCAATCCCTGCACCGCACAGCCTGGTATCTGAGTGGCTAGAGTTCCAGGCTTTGGTGTTTCCGACTGTGTCTACACTGTGGTGGAGGCATCTAGAAATGAATCTCCCTAGAAGTGTTATGCCTTCAAATGGAAGCGGTTTTCCATTTAGTGTCAGGACAAAGGGCCTGGACCCTCTGTCCTGTCCCGTGGCTAACATTCTCTACTACCTTTGGTCTCTCTCCAAAGAGGGTCTGCGGTCATAGACCCTTCGGGTGCACCTGGCAGCCATCTCTGCCTACCGGTCGAGGGCCGATCCGCTGACGGCACAGGAGACAGTAGTCGAGCGCCTTTTCAAAGGCCTGGATCACATATCCCCTCCGCTGCATGAACCTCCATCTCTCTGGGATTTACTGCTGGTACTGGCAAAGCTCATGGGCAAGCCATTCGAACCCATGCACAAGTGCAAGTTGTCACACTTGTCATGGAAGACTGACTTCCTGGTGGCTATCACGTCGGCCAGGAGGATGGAAGCTGCAGGTGCTTTTGGTGGACTCCCCCTTATCTCGTCTTCCACAGGGACAAAGTTGTCCTGTGCCCCATCTGAAATTCCTTCCGAAGGTGGTGTCAGTTTCTCCTTAACCAGGTGTTAACTCTGCCGGTTTACTACCCAACCTACACCTCGGAGGCAGAGTACAGGCTCCATACGTTGGACCTGAGACGTACTGTCTCCTACTATAAGGAGAGGATGGCGGAAATCCAGAGAGAGGTTCGCCAGCTGTTTGTCATCTACGCTGAAGCCACTTCTGGCAGACCATTGCAGGATAGATTACATCATGCCTAGGTCTGTGTTATGAGTTGGCGGGCAAGGAGCCTCCCAGAGGAATAAGAGCTCATTCTGCTCGCCATACTGCTGCATCGGTGGTTGCTTCCAAGGACATCCCCATCCAGGAAATCTGCCGGGCTGCTACCTGGAAGTCAGCAAACACCTTCATCACCCACTGCCACATCGACCTTGAGTCACACTGGGATGCTGGTTTTGGGGCCTCGGTTCTCCAGTCTCTGTTCCCTGAGTAGGGGGTATATGCCTTGTTTCCCTCCTCCCGGAGAACCACTAGAGTCTACCAATAAGTGTGGATGAACTACATATCCACAATCCTAGAACAGGTTACTCACCTGTAACAGTAGTTCTAGGAGTGGTATATGTTCATCCACACGGACCCACTCGACCTCCCCGGCTGCGGGTGCACACAACCTAGCTTCCAGCGGGCTAAGATCTGGTGTTATGGGGCCGAGCCGAGGTATATACCACCCGGGTGGGTGGAAGGAGCCAACTTTAAGACTTCCCGTGATCCTTAAAGGGGAAAGGGTCGTGCCAATAAGTGTGGATGAACATGTACCACTCCTAGAACTACTGTTACAGGTGAGTAACCTGTTCTTCCAGGGTGTCCTTTAGCATCAGTAAGCTCCCACCCTACTTTCCCTGACAGCCTTACAGGAGAGGACTCTGCCTCTTGTCTTCTCTCATATTTACTGTATTTCATATTAAACTTCATTTTAAGCAAAGTTTTTTTTTTCTTATTATTGGGCATGCTTTTGCATGTTTTTTAATTCCTGTTGGTTCATAACTCTGGGCATGTGCCCTTTTATCTTTGAAACAATTCTGGTGCCTTCTCGGGCTGGCTCTCCTCAGCCCACCTCTAGGCTCTTTTGGCCAATGCTAATTAGCATAAACCATACCTCTGGGGCAATTCTGCCTAGTCAGCTAACTGCTTAATGTTACTGCTGCTAAAGGACACCTTTGATGAAAAGATTGGTACAGTGAGTAATTTTTTGTTATAATTGCACATATGAATGTATTAGTCATGTTGTAGATTTCTGCTTTTAAAAAATGAAACTTGGATTTGAAAGCAGAAAGCTTTATTTTGCAGAAAAATAGAGAATCCCTGTGATAAAATGAACTATTCCAATTGAACTAAGAACTTCAAAACTATTAACGTGAGGTGTTCACTTTGTGTGTGTGTGTGGGGGGGGGGGGACGGAGTGACCATGAGTATCATGATTTGTAATGCTTGCAAGACCATTAATACTTGGTTCAAAAACACTACAAATGTAAAACCGTTTCTGAATGCGAGTGCTTATATACTTTTACACTTTATGTTCTAGCCATTACCAAAATCTAAAAAGAGGTCCCAGAAAGGTAAAAAAGAGCGCAGCAGCTCTGGATCAGCAAAGAAATCAAAGAGCTCAAAATCTGAAGAGATCCTGACAGATGAGTCTTCAAGTGATGACTAAAAGGATGAAAAGGAAGACTCTTCAGAGGAGGAAGACCAAGAAAGTGAAGAAGAGAAGGTAAAGTATTTGTGGATGTGCCCTTTCTGGTGTTGAGATTCTCTAGGTCACTATTTAGTCCAGGTGGTGATTGAGCGTCAGTTCGTACAGCAGTACTAATTTGGAATACGTCTAGAAGAAAATTTCATTTGGTCTGGTCCTGTTCAGAACATAGGGGTTACTCTAATGGAACTTGTAAAATATTAGATCTTATTTTGAGGATATCTCTTGCAGTAGGCCCACTGGTAGGACTTTGTGTCAGGCACTAGGACTACATGGAAAACGTTCCAGCTAGCAGTCTACCAGAAGCAGCCCACCTCAGTCACCCTCTCATGTTTGCCTGTCTTATGAGTGGGTGGCCCCCATAGTCTCCCCAGTTCATTTCCTGCCGTTGACCAACACATGTTGGACCTCTGGAAGCAGCTGCAACTTCAGTCGACCACCACTTTCGCACACTTTAAGTGTTTTTCCTTTATTTTTCGCCTCTTATGTCTTCTAAACAGACTTCAACCTTGGATCACTCTGAAACTAAATGTGCCTGCAGAAAGTAGGTTCCAGAGAAGGATGGCCTTTCTGTTTGTTTGCTGCCTTATCCCAGCTCACAGCATCCAAGCCTGCCAAATCTGCCAGGGATTCAACCAGGTCACCAACCAGGCCACCTGGTGACAACACCAGTGGAATTTACAGAAATTTCTCTTTCAGCAGAAGGTTGCCTTAATGGAGAGGGAGCTGCAGGCCAGGAGCTCCTCTGTCTCCCCGGCCCGGTCCTCGAAACCCCAAGACAAGACCAGTGGAAAATGCAAACACCGGGACAAGGACCTGGTCCTCCTCCCTCCTGGTCACAGTCTCTCCACCATCCGTCGTCCACAAAGTGGCTTTTTTGGGGGGGGGTCTGCCTCTATTACTGGGCATGCCCTCTCTCTGGTGCTACCAATGGCACCACCTCTTGCCACTATTACTGTTTATGGTGGAGGCCTTTTGGGTCAGGGCTCACTTTCGGGCACAGCATACTCACTCTCCCGGCATATCTTCTGCCTGCGCGGATTTGGTGGAAGCCAGGCTTTCTGTTGACTTCTACCTGCAACTCATGAGCAAGTCTTTCTTTTGGTGTCTGCTGCCCATCCTCTGGGCTAGTGCAGCAGGACACTGGCGCCTCCCCAGGACCAAGCCCTCAATCACTTTCACTTATCAGGGCTTCTCTCTCGCTGGCACCAGAATTACCTTAGCCGGCACCAGCGGGACTTTCGCTGGTTTTGCCTCAGCTGGCAGCTGTTGTGCCTACGCCTGTCTTATCCTCGGTCGATCCCTGTAGGCCCTGCCCTTGTCTATCCTCAGCCAGTGCCTGCAGGAGCTGCGCCAGCCTATGCTTATCTGGCGCCTGCTGGACAGGTGCCGGTCACTGGATTTGCAAGGCCTCCTCACATCCTCTGGGGCTTCATACGGTTGCAGGTTTCCCTTAATCAGGGTCCCTTGCCTCCCCCTCCCCAGGAGCCTTCTCTGGGACTGCCCATTGAGGTTCTCCGTGATCAACCCTGCAACGTAGGCCGGCTCATGCCCCCAGCACCCTGCAGATCAGGAGGATGAGTACCCCCAGAGCTCAATTTGCCTGACAGGGACAGAGATGAGGGTGATGACAGTGGCTTGCCTACACTCCTCTACAGGCTCCTCTGCAGAGGGGACACCTAGGTATGTCCCAAGTTCCCACCAGATGACCCCACCTTTGTGGCTGTTCTGCAGCATATTCAGGAGGCAGTGGGGTATGAGATGGCTGAGCAGGACCTGGAGCGGCACCAGCTAGCCACTTACCTTTGCCAGACTCCTCTGTTGGTGTTTCCTTCTCTTATTGACACCTATGAGGATGCCACCATGGCTGCCTGGCATCTTGCCATGTCTAAAAATGCCAATGGGCTGTACCATGACCCAACTGGGAAACTTTTTTGGGAACAGGAGCAGGCGGACTTTTGTGTAATAAATGCTGCTCATGACCGCACCAAAAGGCCTGAGCATTTGAGCTCCTTGTCATCTGACAGTCTCATCAGTTTGAGCTTCTGGGCAAGCAGACATTTCTCATCTGTCTTGGTGATTTGTGTCCTTGATTATTGGCTTCAGTACCAAAATGCCCTGTGGGATCAGGCCAGGGACACTGTCCAATCTTTACCAGACAATCCTGCTAAGCAACAAGCCCTGGGTTCCCTCAAATCAGCCCGACTTCTGCAATTATTTGCTCCAACGGCCTACAGGATTGTGGATGGGTCGGCCTGGGTGGCAGCGACTGGCATTTGCATGTGTCGATAGGCTTGGCTTTGGAAGTCTGGGTTCACCCAAGATGTCGAATTGTCAGTTATGAATGCCCCTTTTAGAGGGTACAAGTTAGTCGTGGACGTTGAAAATATCCTCTCCCACCTGCAGGTGTATGGAATGCACCCTGAGGTCGGTCCAAGCTATGTATCCTACGCAGCCCCGGTCTGAGCAGAGGACACACTATTGTCTGACTAGGTATAAGCAGACCGGAGCGTCTGCCAAGCCTCAAGGAAAGCAGCGGGTGACTGCAGTTTCCCTGTCTGTTTCCTCAGTCAGCACAAGCTCTTAAGGAGGTCCCATAGCTGGGGCTGTGGCGCGCCCACCCCCCGACTCCTTCCTGGACCTTCTTCCTCCATCTGGACAGGTGGTGGGAGAGCACATCAGACAGTTGGGTGTTGCAGCTCATAGAGCATGGACAGTCCCTGGGACTTTTGGAGTGTCGTCAGGACAAACCCTCAGTTCAGTCCTTGTACCCTTCAGGTCATCTCCCTCTGATCTGCGACAAAATCAAGGCTCTGCTTCACAAAAGGGCCATAGAACATATGCCACAGTCTCGGCAAGGGAAGGGGTTTTACTCCCACTTCTTCCTGGTGCCAAAACGGACGGGGGCTGCCACCCCATTCTAGATCTGCAAGACCTGAACAAGTTTCTCAGGTTCCGCACCTTCAGGATGGTGGCTCTGTCCCAGATCATACCATTTCTTGAGCATGACATATGGTTCTGCTCCCTGGATCTTCAGGATGCGTTCTTTCATATCCCAATCAATCTGTCCCAGCGAAGGTTCCTCTGGTTCCGGGCAGAGGGAATGCTGTACAAGTTCCAGGCCATGCCATCTGGCCTCTTCCTCTGTCACCGTCCCAAGCGTCTTCAAATGTTCAGCAGTGGTGGGTGCATACCTGAGGCGTGTAAGGGTCCAGAAGTACCCCTGTCGGAAGGACTGGTTTCATAGCAGGTCCCTCCCTGCAGGAGGTGGATTGGTCTAGAGATCTGGCCCTTCAGACCTGCATCGACCTGTGCCTCCTTGTCAACGAGGCAGTCTCCCTGCAGTGGGAGCTGGCCAGTCAGTGGTCCCAGCGCAAAGGTTACTTCGACCAGCTGGTCATGGTGAACCAGAGGATGTGGGACGCTCTCCAGTGGTGGACAGTCCTGGAACATCTGCAGGAAGAGATCCTGTTTGTCCATCCCGAGCTGTCACCTTGACGACCGACTCCTCTCTCATGGGCTGGGGTGCCCGTCTAGGGGAACAGAGTCCACTGGATATGGACCCTCGAGGAGTCCCAATGACACATCAACCTGCTGGAGCTTCGAGCAGTTTGGCTGACGCTGACTGTGTTCACTCTGTTTAGGGTCCAGTGGTCCAAGTCCAAAAGGACACCACCACAACTACGTACTACCTCAGCAAGCAGGGAAGGACACACTCCCTCCCGTTGTGCAAGGAAGCCCTCTCTACTTGGACACTTGTATGCAGCTTGGAGGTGGATCTCCTAGCCATCCATGTAGAAGGAGCTTCGAGTCAGTTGGCGGATGCCCTTAGCCGGATGGGCGAGGTGTCACTAGTGGTCTCTTCACCCAGAGGTAAATCTTACTTAGAGTGGGAGTTCTTGCAGCAGGCTACACCATAAGGAGTATGCCACCAAGCACCAGGACCCCACAGAAAATTTCTTAGCTAGTAGTACCCAGCGAGGATCGCCTCCGACATCCACCAGTAATATCTAGGGGACGGTTCCCCGCCACACCCCAGTTTTTCTGCCGTTGACCCGTTCGCATCAGCTCCACGGATACCTTCCAACAGTCGACCACCATTTTTGCATAACTTTTTATAAAACAGTTTAGTTCTAGGGACATGGATATGTTGTTCTTCCACACTTATTGGCAGGTTCCTTGCCGCTTTAAATCTTGCCGGAAGGTCTTCAAGCTGGCTCCTCCCACCCACCCGGGTGGTAAAACTCTCGGCTCCGCCCCATGACGCCAGATCTTCCTTACCGCTTGGAAGCTCAGGTTCCCTCCTTAACGCCCTGCGTATAAGACTGGTTCCTAATTCTTCGAATCTCGAAATCAAAGTTTTTTGCAAAAACTGTCTTCTGTCCCTCGCGCGATGGACAAATCACTCCGGTTTCTGGAGATGCCCTTGCGGGCAGAAGATGTCTCGACGGATCCGCACCACGCAGTATCTACTGCTTAGGTCTTGAGCACGACCCGCAGGCTTGCGACCTGTGCCTTCTTTTTCGGCCTACGTCCTCGAAGACCGTGATGCCCGTTTACAGCTGGGGCGTCCCGAGAAAAGATTTCCTCCGGTTAAGTCTAAAGAGGCCTGGTTGGCGGGGCTCGGCGGATCAGCTCGAGCAGATGATCGCCGTCGAAGAGGAGGCGGCGCGGGCCGCTTCTACCTCGGCTGCGGCATTTGTCCCGCTCTCTCTCGGTGCCTCGTATTCGGCTTCTTTTAAGGAGCTTTGTCTGACCCTCTCGACGAAAGGTGAGGGTCCAACTTCTTCTGGACCTTTTTCTCGGTCCAAAAAGAGCAAAAGTAAGTCTCACCGTCGACGCTCTTGGGAGCGGGAAAGATCCCCCTCCCCCAGTTGCTCGACACTCGGACCGGTCGCACTGCTCGGGCCACTGGCTTCACGGTGTCCCGTCAGGCCAGTTGACGAGACTCCGTCCGCGCAGTCGAGATTTTTCCGACCGTTGGACGGGTTGTCGGCTGGAGAAGCTGAGAATCCCGGTTCCCCGGTGGGAGTTGAGGGTCCCGTCGGCTCGTCTGTGCCTCCGGTTCCGGAGCCTTTGGTGGAATCGTCCGGAGCGGAGGTGCGATTCCGACACCCCGCACCGTCCTCGGCCTAGCCGAGGTTCTCTGTCTCGGACGTCTTCGGGGTCCAGCCGATCTCGCCGTCATAGGCGGTCTCTGTCTCGGCACCATGGCAAGCAGCGCCGCCGCTCTTCCTCCTCCTCGGACGAGGGGAGACTTCGGCGCAAGTTGCGTCGGAGGTATGAGGAACTCATGTGGCAACAGCTCCTTCTGACCGGGAGTAAGCCGACCCAGTCGTCTTCCCCGGCTATTAAGTGGCTGTCACCGGAGCGGCCGAAACAACCCCTCGTTTTAGCCGAGGATCCTGTTCCCAGGCTGGTTGTTCGACCAAATCCAGCTGCCCCACCGATTTCCGGTGGAACCTCCGTCTCCACAGCCGTTATTTGGGGCTCTGACCAAAAATTCTCGGTCGGCTCAGGGACTGCCCCATAGGCTGTCTGTCACCCTCACTCCCGATAAACCTCTGCAGGTGGAGGGTGGCTCAGGCCCAAGGCAGCTCTTTGAGGACTCTTCCGAGTCCGAGATGATCCTCCCTTTCTCCAAGCGAATGGACTTGGAGTCCTCGGGAGGACAGTCAGTGGACGATAGCCCTTCGTCCTTCCTAGGATTGCTTCGGCTCATCTCGGAGTCCACCGGGATGAAGCTCGAACCAGTTTCTAAGCGGGCCAGGTATCCCCTCACGGAGATTCTGGACCGAGGGATTCCCCACGGAGGCCTCTTCCGTGGCCGAGGCCATAGTGGGTCTCGCCCTGGAGCTTTGGCAGCGCCCTGCTTCCTGCCTGCGCCCGGCCAGGATGGCCAGGAATGTCATGGTCCCTACCAGTTCCTGTCCGGTTTGAACACCCTCTGCTGAGGGGTTGGTTACCGACAGCGCTTTCTGGCACTGGAGACGCCCAGGATGTGGGACAAACCTCCCGACAAGGAATCCAAGAAATTGGATTATGCGGGCTAAAAGTCTGTGCTGTGTCCTCTCTCGCTCGCCAGGCCAGTTCGGCCGCCCTCATGGCACATTTTCTCATGCCCTGTTGGGCTCCTGGATGAGGTCGTCCCTCATCTTCCCGCTGATCTGCAGACTACGGTCAGGCAGGTGTGGGGACCAGGGCAGTGGCCAAACAGCAGCTCCAGACTGCTTTAGACATTGGGGACTCATGTCTAGGTCTGTGGCGGCTGCAGTGGCCACATGCCGCGGCTTGGCTGAGGATATCCACCTTTACTTCGGATACCCAGCACAAGTTGGCAGATGTTCCCTTTTTGGGGACTGACCTCTTCGGCCCTGGGGTGGAAGGTCACCTGCAGAGGATCGAGAAGTCCAGTGCTACCCTGGACTCCGTCTCTTCCGCTCAGAAGGACAAAGGCCGCAAGCCACAGCCTAAGCCCTTTCGTTCTTCTGCGCCCCCGGCCCAGCAACGTCCGGGCCAGCAGGCTCGGGCTTGGCATCCCAAACCCAAGCCGTCGGCTTCCTCCAACAGGAAGCAGGGAGGTAAAGGCCCAGGAGGTCCCTCGGCCGGTCCCTCCTCCAAGCCTGCCCAGTGACGGGCTGAGGGATGTCGCCCCCATCCCCGCCACCTCACCCCTGGTCTCCCTCGGTGGGGACGGCTCCACACTTCCCTTTCCGCCTGGTCTGTTATTACCACGGGACAGGTGGGTACTGGAGTGGTGGGAAAAGGCCTGCCTCTAGAATCGAGCAGGCCTCGCCTTCAGAGCCATCGCACTGGGTCCCAAGAGCTCACTGTCGGCTCCTGCTGCCGACATCGCCTCCTCCTCCAAAAGGAGGTGATCAGGAGGACGGACCCCCGACCTTGGGTTTGTGTCCAGGTACTCCTGGTTCCGAACGGACAGGGGCTGGCGCTCCATTCTCGACCTACACGACCTGAACAAGTTCCTAAGGTCTCGTACCTTCAGGATGGTCACTCTGGCGCAGATAATACCATCTCTGGAACACGGCGTGGTTCTGCTCTCTGGACCTGCAGGACGCGTTCTTTCACATCCCTATCCGTCTGTCACATCGGAGATTCCTTTGCTTTCTAGCGGAGGGATCCCTCTTCGAGTTCCGAGCCGTGCCCTTCGGCCTGTCTTCAGCTCCCAGGGTCTTCACCAAATGCATTGCAGTGGTGACAGCTTTCCTGCGGCGCCGAGGGGTCCGGGTGTACCCTTACCTGGACGATTGGCTGATAGCAGCCCCCTCCAGACGGGAGGTGGAGCGGTCCAGAGATCTGGCCCTCCAGGTTTGCTCTCAAGTCGGCCTTCTTATCAACGAGGCCAAGTCGGAACTCGAGCCGAAGCAAGTGATTCTGTCTATCGGGGCAGAGCTCGACTCTCTTAGAGCCAGAGCACAGCTCCCGGCGGACAGGGCCGAGGTTCTTACCTCCTTTGCCCAATCATTTCTGGTTGGGCAATCGTGCCTCTGCCCGGGACTTCCCATGCCTCCTGGGTCTCATGGCGGCCTGCACCAGCGTGGTCCGTTGGGCACGCCTGGCATGCACCCCTTCAGTGGGGACTGCGCAGCCAGTGGTCACAACGCTGCGATCCATTGGACCAGCTAGTGGTAGTGACCAGGAAATGTGGAACGCCTCCGATGGTGGACCGTTCCATCTCATCTGCAGGAGGGTATCCCGTTTGTCCGCCTGAGCCGCGGTCTCTCTATCGACTGATGCCTCTCTGATGGGTTGGGGTGCCCATCTGGGGAACACCGGCGCACGGCCTCGGGTCCCCAGGAAGTCCCGATGCCACATCAACCTGCTGGAGCTCCGAGCGGTCTGCCTAGCTCTCACCGCCTTTGCTCCGCTTCTTCGGGTCAAGTGGTCCGAGTCCAGACGGACAATACCACACCATGTACTACCTAAACCGCCAGGGCGGGGACGCTCCCATGCTTCTATGCAAGGAAGCTCCAGATTTGGTGACTCATGCGCAGCCTGGAGGCGGATCTCCTAGCCATTCATGTGGCACGAGCCTCCAACACCCTGGCCGTTGCCCTGAGCCGGATAGGGGCTGCATCTCACGAGTGGTCTCTCCTGCCGGAGGTAGTACAAGATCTGTTCTCCCACTGGGGCACACCTCAGGTGGATCTGTTTGCCTCCAGGGAGAACGCGAAGCTGAGGCTGTTTCATGCCCGCCTCCATCAGCAGGGCTCGCTGCAGGGGGATGCCTTCTCGAGGCTGTGGACCCTGGGCCTCTTTTATGCCTTTCCCCCATTTCCCTTGATTCACAAGGTGCTTCTCAAGGCAAGGAGGGACAAGGCGCAGGTGATTCTGATAGCCCCAGACTGGCCCCGCCAGTTCTGGTACCCAGATCTCCTCAGCCTCGGCTCCAGGCTCCCGAGGCAGCTTCCAGCTCGCCCGGACCTGCTCTCAGTCAGTCAGGGGAAGGTGTTCCATCCGGACCTTCAATCCCTGCACCTGACGGCCTGGTTCCTGAGCGGCTAGAGTTCCAGGCCTTGGGTCTTTCCGACGAGGTCCTCAATGTTGTTGAGGCATCCCGTAAGGAGTCGACCAGAAAATCCTGCGCTTTCAAATGGAAGAGATTTTCCATTTGGTGTCAGGGCAAGGGCTTGGACCCTTCCTCCTGTTGTTTGGCAAGCATTTTGGACTATTTATGGTCCCTTTCTAGTCAAGGGCTTAGGTCGACGACCCTAAAGGTGCGCCTGGCAGCCATCTCTGCTTACCGGGCGCGGGCCGGGGAGCAGTCGGTGGCGCAGGAGAAGGTGGTCTGGCGCTTTTTCAAAGGCCTTGATCACATTTCCCCTCTGGTGCGAGAACCTCCACCTCCGTGGGATTTACTGCTGGTACTGGCAAAGCTCATGTGCAAGCCATTCGAACCAATGCACAGGTGTGAACTCTCTCACCTGTCGGAAGACCGCCTTTCTTGTGGCTATCACGCAGCCAGAAGGATGGGAGAACTCCAGGCGCTCTGCATTGAGTCTCCTTACCTGGTCTTCCACAGGGACAAGAGTGGTCCTGCGCCCCACCTGAAATTCCTTCCGAAGGTGGTGTCGGAGTTTCACCTTAACCAGGTGTTCACTCTGCCGGTGTTCTACCCCAGTCACACCTCGAGACTCTAATACAGGCTCCATACTTTGACTCTAGAAGGCGCCACTTATTATAAGGAGCGACGGCTGAAATTGGGAGAGGTTCGCCAGCTGTTTGTCACTCACGCTGAAGCCGTATCTGGCAGACCTGCAGCCAAGCGGACGATAGGCAGGTGGGTCACCTCCGCATAGATCTCTGCTATAAGTTGGCGGCATGGAGCCTCCCAGAGGGATAAGAGCTCATTCTACCCGTCATACTGCTGCATCGGTGGCTGCTTCCAGGGGACGCCCCTATCCAGGAAATCTGCAGGGCTGCTACCTGAAGTCAGCACACACCTTTATTACCCATTACCACATCGACCTTGAGTCACGCCGGGATGCTGGTTTTGGGGCCTCGGTTCTCCAGTCTTTATTCCCTAAGTAGGGGGTTTGCGCCTTGCCTCCCTCCTCCCGGAGAACTGCTAGGAGTCTGCCAATAAGTGTGGATGAACAACATATACCAGTCCTTGAACTACTGTTACAGGTGAGTAACCTGTGTTTTCTGTTCACTCGTTCCAGGGCCCAGAGTTTTCTGGCAAGACGCATTGTCCCTCTCTTGGAAAGGGAGGTTTCAGTATGCCTTTCCTCCCTTCAGCTCATTCAAAGAGTGCAACTCGAGCTGAAACTGGACGGGGCAACTCTAATTCTCATTGCTTTCTTATGGCCTTGGCAGATCTGGTTCCCTGTGCTACAGCAGCTAACAGTGGAACCCCCTGTACCTCTGTCACGTGCAAGAGTTTATTGTCACAAGAAGAGGGTACTCCGATACACTCAGACCTGGAGTCTCTCTATACATATGGTTTCTGAAGACATCGCCATAGCCAGATTTGGGGTGTCACAAAAAGTGGTAGATGTTATGGTGGCTGCTAGAAGACAATCCACCAGAAATATTATTTCAGTAAGTGGAGGAGGTTTACCTTATAGGCCGCTTCTCATCACCTGGATCCTTTTATCTGTCAAGTTAATGAGGTTCTGAAATACCTGCTGTCCTTATCAGATTCCGGACTAACGTATTCTTCACTCAAGTTGCACCTGGCTTCTATATCAGCTTTCCATGTGCCTGACGATGGCCATGCGGTAGCTCAGCTGGAGGTGGCCCGTACATTCTTGAGGCACCTAAAGCCTCCTATCCACAGTCCAGTCCCAGTTTGGGACCTGAATTTTTTGTTGGGAAAAGCTCACTTGGGCTTTTGAGTCAGCCGTGACATGGTGGCTTACGCCTTCTTTACTGGAAAGTGTTAATTTTGTTGCAGTCACTGCTGAAAGAATTTCAGAGCTGCAGGCTTCAGTGTTTGAACCTCCTTATTTGATTTTCCACAAAGATGGGGTGTATTTGCATAGCAGTCATAAGTTTCTTCCAAAGGTGGTATCTGAGTTTACTTTAAATGAAACCATCCATTTGCCAGTATATTATCTAGAGCATGCCAATCCAGGGGAAGCATTGTTCCATAATTTTGGCTGTCCACAAGCTGCGTGACTGCTCTGGCAGTGTGGTAGTACTGACGGCCAGAAAACGCTCTACTCGAGATTTGGGGGTGTTTTTGTGACATTTGTGCCTAATTTCTATAGCAATTCCAGTAGACCAGAGACCGGAAGCGAGCTGGGAGTGGTAGTTCTATACAGCAGAAAGAGAACCACATGTTCACCTGGAGGGTTAAATTCGGGGGGGATTTCTACTTTTGTGCAGCTTCCAAAAACATTAAGGTCTTTTTAAGGACTACTGTGGGGACTTTTTAGAGAAATAGAGCTATTTTGTGCTTGGGGCTTGCTCCAGAGTGGTCACGTGATTGCAGCCACTTCCTGGTTGCTCATAGGCAATTTGAGAAGCTTCTCCAGAGAGCATGGCGAGCGTGTGGTCGCCACACGGAGACGCGCATGACCATCAGGAGGAGCAGCTAGAGCCAACATTGCAAAGGGGCAGTTGGTAGGAGAAGGAAAGAAAAACGGTACAGCAATTAATTGTTCTATGGACATGGTTATGTTCATCCACACCGTCTGGCAGGTATCCTTGCCGGAAGGTCTTCAAGCTGGCTCCTCCCACCTACCCGAGTGATAACTCTCGGCTCCGCCCCATGATGCCAGATCTTCCTTACCGCTTGGAAGCTCAGGTTCCCTCCTTAGCGCTCTGCGTTTGAGACTGGATCCTAATTCTTCGGTTCGCCCGAAATTGATTTTGAAGTTTTCCAAACTTCGGTCTTCTTTCTCTCGAGGCTGCGATGGACAAATCTGTTCCCGGCTGGAGGTGCCCTGTGGGCAGAAATGTCAGGACGGATCTGGTACTCCACGCGTCTACTGCTTAGGCCTAGATCACGACCCGCAGGCTTGCGAGTTGTGCCGTCCCTTCGGCCAGTGTTCTGGACCCATCGCGCTGCCCGCTTGAAGCTCGGACGCCCGGTGAAATGTTTCTACCGGGTGAAATCCAAAGAGGCTCACTAAGAGTGTCTGCGGGTAGCTGGTTTGGCTGAGCAGCTCGAGCAAATGATCGCCTCGAGGAAGCGCCCAGGCCGAGATCTTCTTCTTCTTCTTCCTCGGCCGCGGCATTTATCCCGCTCTGAGTTCCTCGTACACAGCTTCGTTCAAGGAGCTTTGCCAGTCCCTTTCCACGAAGGGAGAGGGACCTTCGGGACATTCTTCTTGGCCCAAGAAAATGGAGTCGAAAGGTAAGTCTCACCGTTGGCGTTCCTGGGAGCGGGAGAGGTCCCCCTCCCCGGGCAGCCGACCGTCTACTTCGGTCGAGGTTGCAGCTGAGGCCGCTGGCTTCACGTTGCCCCCGTCTGGCCAGCCTGCCGAGACTCCCGTCGACGAAGTCGAGATTTTTCTCGATCCGTTAGACGGGCTGTCGACTGGAGAAGCCGACAGCCCTACTTCACCGGTTCCCGCGGTGGATACAGAGGATCTGCCTGCTCCTTCGGGACTGCAGTCACCGGTTGAAGTTCCCGAGCGAGGGAAGAGCTGGTATCCCCGCCTCCTTCCCAGACCCACCCTCTGTCCCCGGGGTCTCTGCTGGACCTATTCTCGGTCCAGCTGCTCACCATCATGGGCGGTCCCGGTCTGCCTCATATCGGGTAAGCAGCGACACCGTTTCTCGTCCTCCTCCTCGGGTGAGGAGGAGAGGCTTCGACGCAAGTTGCGCTGACGCTACGAGGATTTGATGTGGCAGCAGTTGCTGTTATCCGGGCCTAAGTCGACCCCGGCCATCAAGTGGCTGTCACTGGAATGGCCAAAGCAACCACTCGTTCCAGTCGAGTTGCCCGCCTCAGGGCCGGTTGCTAAGCCGAAACCAGCTGGTCCACCGATTGTGGTGGAACCTCCGCCTCCTCAGCCTAAGTCGGGGGCCCCGACCAAGAGTTCTCGGTCGAGTCATGGCCTGCCCCACAGGTTGTCGGTCACCCTCACTCCCAGCCGTCCTCGGCAGGTGGAGGGTGGCTCAGGGCCGAGGCAGCTCTTCGCAGACTCTGCGGGATCCGACGACTATTCCTCCCTGTTCTCCAGGCAGTGTGATCTGGAGTCCTCCGGGAGCCAGTCAGTGGACGATAGCCCATCGTCCTTCTTGGGTCTGCTTCGGCTCATCTCAGAATCCACTGGGATGCAGCCGAGTCTTGTCCAAACGGGCCAAGTATCCCCTGATGGAGATTCTGACCGAGGGGATTTCTCCACGGAGGCTTTTCCGTGGCTGAGGCCATTGTCGGCCCAGCCTTGAGCTTTGGCAGCGGCCTGCTTCCTGTCCAGCGCCCTCCAGGAAGGCGGTCCCCACTGCTCTTGGTCGGCTCCGAACACGCCCATGGAGGGAGTCACTCTGACTGCTTTCCTCGCGCCCGGTAACGCCGGGATGTGGATGATGCCCCCAACAAAGAATTCAAAAGCTGGACTTTGCCGGGTGCAGTGTGTACGCCAAGGCCCTCCCTCTGCCTCCGACATGCTAGCTCGGGTCGTGCTGATGGCACACTTCTCCCATGCCCTCATGGGCTCCTGGATGAGTTGTTCCTCATCTCCTGCCTGACCTGCAGACCACGGTCCGCCAGGTGGGACCAGGACAGGGCGGTGGCAAGCAGCAGCTCCAGACTGCTCTGGACATGGGTGATTCCTGTGCCAGGTCAGTAGCGGCCGCATTGGCCATGGGACGCAAGGTGTGGCTGAGGATATCCACTTTCACGGCGGATACCCAGCACAAGTTGGCGGACGTCCCTTTCTTGGGGACTGACCTCTTCGGCCCTGGTGTGGAGGGACACCTCCAGCGGATTGAAAAGTTCAGTGCCACTCTGGACTCTGTCACATCCGCCCAGAGGGACAAAGGCCACCGTCAGCAGCAGAAGTCCTTATGTCCTTCGGTCCCTGCTCCTCGACCGGCCCAGCAGCACCAGCAACAGGGCCAGCAGGCTCGCACTTGGCGTCCCAAACCCAAGCCGACGGCTTCCTCCAACAGGAAGCAAGGAGGTGAAGGCCCGGGAGGTCCCTTGGCCGGTTCTTCCTCCAGGCCTGCCCAGTGACTGGTTGAGGGGTGCCCCCCCAACCTCGTCACTCCCCTGGGTTCCCCCCGTGGGGGACGGCTCCACACTTCCTTTCCGCCTGGTCCGCTATCACCATGGACCGCTGGGTGTTGGAGGTGGTAGGAAAAGGCCTGCCTCTGGAGTTCGAGCAGGTTCCGCCTTTTCGAGCTGTCGCCCCTCGGGGGGCCACGAGGTCCGCAGCCTTGCTGTTGGCCCGCCGGGCCGACATTGCCCTGCTCTTCGAAAAAGAGGTAATCAGGAAGGTGGCGGATCCTCCTTCAGACCCGGGGTTTGTGTCCAGGTACTTCCTGGTCCCAAAACGGACGGGGGGCTAGCGCCCCATTCTCGACCTGAAAAGTTCCTAAGGTCTCGAACCTTCAAGATGGTCACTCTGGCTCAGATAATCCCATCCTTGGAACGAGGCATGTGGTTCTGCTCCCTGGATCTCCAGGACGCGTTCTTTCACGTCCCAATCCGTCCGTCCCATCAGAGATTCCTCCACTTCAGAGCGGAGGGATCCCTTTACGAGTTCTGAGCCATGCCCTTCGGCCTCTCCCTAGCTCCCAGGGTCTTCACCAAATGCATGGCAGTGGAGACAGCATCCCTGCGGCGCCGAGGGGTTCAGGTGTACCCTTACCTGGACGATTGGCTGATAGCAGCCCCCTCCAGACAGGAGGTGGAGCGGTCTAGAGATCTGGCCCTTCAGGTTGGCCTCCTCATCAACAAGGCCAAGTCGGAACTCGTGCCAAAGCAGGCGATTCTGTTCATCGGGGCAGACATCGACTCTCTGCGAGCCAGAGCACGGCTCCTGGCGGACAGGGCCGAGGTTCTTTCCTCATTTGCCTAATCATTTCTGGTTGGGCAATTGTGCCCTGCCCAGGACCTCCTCGGCCTCATGGCAGCCTGCACCAGCGTGGTCCGTTGGGCCCATTGGTACATGTGTCCCCTTCAATGGGGACTGGCCAGCCAGTGGTCACAATGCCGCGATCCGTTGGACTGGCCTGTGACAGTGACCCAGGAGATGTGGAGCGCTCTCCAGTGGTGGATCGTTCCAGCTCATCTGCAGGAGGGTATCCCGTTCGTCCGCCCCAAGCAGACGGTCTCTCTCTCGACCGACACTTCTCTGATGGGTTGGGGTGCCCATCTGGGGGAACACCGAGCGCATGGCCTCTGGTCCCCTCGGGAGTCCCGATGCCACATCAACCTGCTGGAGCTCCGAGCGGTCCGTCTAGCTCTCACCGCTTTCGCCCTGTTTCTATGGGGTAAAGTGGTTCAGGTCCAGACGGACAACACCACGACCGTGTACTGTCTGAACCGCCAGGGCCGGACGCGCTCCTTGCTGTTATTGCAAGGAAGCTCTCCGCATTTGGTCCCTAGTGCATAGCCTGGAGGCGGATCTCCTAGCCATTCACGTGGCAGGAGCCTCCAACACCCTGGCCGATGCCCTAAGCCGGATAGGGGCTGCGTCTCACGAGTGGTCTCTCCTGCCGGAGATAGTACAAGATCTCTTCTCCCACTGCGGCAAGCCTCAGGTGGACCTGTTTGCCTCCAGGGAGAACGCGAAGCTGAGTCTGTTCCATGGCCCGCCCCCCCTCAGCAGGGCTCGCTGCAGGGGGATGCCTTCTCGAGGCCGTGGACCCCGGGCCTCTTCTGCGCCTTTCCCCATTTCCCTTGATCCACAAGGTGCTTCTCAAGGCGAGGAGGGACAAGGCGCAGGTGATTCTGGTAGCCCCAGACTGGCCCCGCCAGTTCTGGTATCCAGATCGCCTCAGCTTCAGGCTCCCGAGGCGGCTTCCAGCCCGCCCGGACCTGATCTCAGTCAGTCAGGGGAAGGTATTCCATCCGGACCTTCAATCCCTGCACCTGACAGCCTGGTTCCTGAGCGGCTAGAGTTCCAGGCCTTGGGTCTTTCCGACTAGGTCCTCAACGTCGTTGAGGCGTCCCATAAGGAGTCGACCAGAAAATGCTATGCCTTCAAATGGGAGAGGTTTTCCATTTGGTGTCAGGGGAAGGGCTTGGACCCTTCCGCCTGCCCCTTGGCAAGCATTCTGGACTACCTGTGGTCCCTTTCTCAGCAAGGGCTTCGGTCGACGACCCTTAAGGTGCACCTGGCAGACATCTCTGCTTACCGGGCGTGGGCCGGGGAGCAGTCGGTGGCACAGGAGAAGGTGGTTGGGTGCTTTTTCAAAGACCTTGACCACATTTCCCCTCCGGTGCGAGAACCTCCACCTCCGAGTGATCTACTGCTGGTATTGGCCAAGCTCATGCGCAAGCCATTTGAACCAGTGCACAGGTGTGATCTTTGACACCTGTCGTGGAAGACCGCCTTCTTGGTGGCTATCACGTCAGCCAGAAGGATGGGAGAGCTCCAGGCGCTTTCCATCGAGCCTCCCTACCTGGTCTTCCACAGGGACAGGGTTGTCTGCGCCCCCACCTGAAGTTCCTCCCGAAGGTGGTGTCGGAGTTTCACCTTAACCAGGTGTTGACTCTGCCGGTGTTCTACCCCAATCACACCTCGGAGGCCAAATATAGGCTCTATACTTTGGACCGTAGACGAGCGCTCACTTACTATAAGGAGCGGATGGCTGAAGTTTGGGGAGAGGTTCGCCAGCTGTTTGTCACCTACGCTGAAGCCGCACCTGGCAGACCTGGAGCAAAGCGGACGATAGGCAGGTAGATCACCTCCTGCATAGAGCTCTGCTACAGGTTGACGGGCATGGAGCCTCCCAGAGGGATAAGAGCTCATTCTACCCGCCATACCACTGCATTGGTAGCTGCTTCCAGGGACGTCCCTATCCAGGATATCTGCAGGGCTGCTATCTGGAAGTCGGCACATACCTTCATTACCCACTACCACATGGGCCTCAGTTTTCCAATTTCTCTTTCCCAAGTAAGTATCGGGGGTGTGCGCCTTGCCTCCCTCCTCCCGGAGAACTGCTAGGAGTCTGCCAGACAGTGTGGATGAACAACATATCCATGTCCCTAGAAATACAGGTTACTCACCTGTAACAGGAGTTGTAGGAATGGTATATGTTGTTCATCCACGACCCACCCGACCTCCCTGGCTTCGACGCATAACCTGAGCTTTCAGCGGGCCAGATCTGGCGTCATGGGGCGGAGCCGAGAGTTTTACCACCCGGGTGGGTGGGATGAGCCAGCTTGAAGACCTTCCGGCAAGAATTAAAGCGGCAAGGATACCTGCCAGGCAGTGTGGATGAACAACATATACCATTCCTAGAACTCCTGTTACAGGTGAGTAACCTACATTTAGTGTCTCGTGAACTAGGAGTCCAATGTCAGTCCTGAGGTTTATTTAGTATAGTCACTGGCAATAGTTTAGGACTTCATATGTGAAAATTGTGCAGAAAGTAAGTTTTTCAAGCACTTGTAATTAGTAAAGACAATGAAATTGAAATATTAAAAGGGAAACTTGAACACTCTAAGCAAACTGTAAACAAATCCATAGTTAGTGATGTAACAAGTGTTAAGAGAAGGAGAAATGACAGGGATGGAGAGTGACAATGTAGTTAGCACTGCCATAGTCCACGAAATGGCAGATGATAGCAGAACACCAAAACGGGGGAATAAAGATTGTCCTAGTGAACAATATGTAATGAGACACAGTGTGACAGAGGGAAATAGACAGAAGTGAAACTGTATAACACAGGAAATATTGGAACAAGAAGTACCCATGGTATGTGGGGGAGAGAATTAACAAATTTACATTTTAGGATATTCATCAAATATACAGATCAATACTCAACCAGGGGTAATAAAGAAAATGTTACCAGCTGTTGCTATAGAGGTGCCAAGATAAGGGATATAAATCATATGATCCCAACTATTCTAAAGGAGGATAGAAAAACAAACATTGCTACTACATTTGGGTACAAATAATTTGGGAAATGGTGCACTAGAAGAAGCAATTGGAGAAACCATGGAGATATATGAAACGGCTAAGACATATCATGCTAACACTTTTCTCAGAAATTCTTCCGGTTCCAAGGTCCGGTGTCGCCAGTGTATCTGGAATACGGTCCTATAACTGACTTAGGAGATAGTGTTTGGAGAATGATGTTAGCTTGACAACATACGAGGATTTTACTGAGCAGTGGAATTTTTATAGTTATGATGGGCTACACTTAAACAAAAAAGGGGTAGCGAGATTAGGGAACCTATTCTACGATGCTATAGAAAATGAGAAACTGGAACAAAAAAAATCTAGCTGGGGGGAGATGGAGGCAGCCCCGTGAGATGATGAAATCTTCAGGGACTAAACGGAGGTTAAAAAGTTTTAAAATTTTGCTTACCAACGCAAGAAGCCTAAACATTATCAAGAAGGATGATTTGAAGTTAATATTGACAGAAAATGATGTTTTAATTTAATTTAGTTGTTTTTTTAACCAGGTATAGCACACTAAGCTGAAAGCTTTTTTACAGGAGCGACCTGGGAGCACAAGGAGGTTAAGTGACTTGCTCAAGGTCACACAGTATGCAAGTGGAAGCTGTGGGATTCAAACCCAGGTCTGGTCTGCTGGATGTCACCAGATTTGCAGCTCAGCACCTTAGACCACTGCGCTATACTGATGTTGATGTAGTGGCAGTTACGGAGACTTTGTGGAACGATGAGTCTTTATGGGACATAATGTATCAGAATATAAAACCTATAGTAAAGAAGGGGAAGGGAGGAGAGGAGTAGCAGCTATGTTCATAAGGGATTATTTGTGTAAACAAGTACATGAGGAAGTAGCAAATTTGTAAGTGGCAGACTGTTTATGCTTAGAAATTAGTTGAAGGCTGTAGGAAACTACTAGTTGGAGCTGTATATAAGACCACCTGATAGAAATAACCAGGATCATATGATGTTGATGGAGAGTATAATCACTGATAAGGATATAATCATGGGGATTTCAGTGCCCCTGGAATAAACCGGCTGGAAGATTTTTTTATTTCTTGTAAAATTGGAATTATAACCTTTGAGCTAAAAACTCATTTACAAAGGATCCTCGTTGAACAGAGAATGGGGAAACGTCAAGTACATGGACAGTGGAGAGAAACAGAAGCAGCTAGTAGACATTGTCAGTTACACATCATTAAAAAGGCTATGCAGCATTACAAACAGAAGGATGGGGAGAGACAGAATACACTGCAAAAGCCATCACTTAATTACATAATACAGAGGAAAACAGATTAGGTGAATAAAGTGCATATTCCAACTATATACAAAGTATGAAAATTCCCAGAATGCAGCTATAGAGCTTAGATAGGTTCCCGGAGGAAACAATTAATGTGACCACCACCAAGTACAACCATTAAGGGAGAGTAGGCCACAGGCTAGCTAGATGGATTTTGGGGGGGAGTGGGGGCACAACGGTGGGTGATAGCTTAAGGGTCAAGGGCTAAGCAGGTGTGGAGGTAGGGGTATGAAGGGTGAGGGGGTGGTGGGAATGGGGGACCAAGGGGTGGGTAGGTGCAGATTAGTGGGAGATTCTTAGGAGCCGTGGGTCGCCGCAGCAAAGCCACATTGTGTTAGAGGGCACTGGGAGGGCTAGAAAGTGGCAGACTGTTTATGGTTAGAAATATTGGTTGAAGGCTGTAGGAAACTACTAGTCGAAGCTGTATATAAGACCACCTAATGTAACCAGGATCATTTGATAGACCGTATAGATCATATAATCACTGATAAGGATGTTATCATGGGTGATATTTAAACCAGCAAGAACAAAAACTGCTTGATATCTGTCTAGCAAATGGTTTGCACCAAATAGTTCATAAGCCTACAAGAAAGAATATACTTTACTTTATTCTAACAAACATGTAAGAAAAAGTTAGCTATGTGGACATTTTGGAGCCTCTGCTAGGGAGTGACCATAACGTAGTGATGTGTACAGTCAAGACTGGGAATAAATATATATCATTGGAAAACTATGGTTAGAAATTATAGTAAGGCAGATTTTAATAAGATACTCATTGAACCAGCATTCCCATTCACGCATAAATGTATGTGAATCACGTAAAAAATAAGAAATTCACGCACATCTGTGCGAAGGGAGTACACTGCACATACAGAAGCCATTGTGACTTTTGTGAAAGCAGTCCTGTTTGTGTGCTCCTTTACGTGCAGCCTGTACTCTTAGAAAGGGCACTTTCTTTTTTTCTCTCCTTATTTTGAGCTGCCGTGAGATTGGTCCACATCCGCAGTTAACTGCCTTGCACACTATCAGTTTCAAGCAGTCGCAGCAAGTGGGCTAGACAGACTGCATCCCGTGGGGTGGTGTTGAATGGAATCACGGGCTTCATGTGCTGGCGCCAGTGAAGAGGAAAGCTGCGACTTGGAGTTCATGTAAACAGAGACCGTCATCGCTCACACTGTAGCCCAGAGATCTGTCACCTCAACCCCTGACCTCTGTGCGAACCTCCCTAGTCCCACTCCCAACCCAGTGGGACCCATACAGTATAGACCGGTGCTTCGTTTGATCAGGTATGTGGACTGTCTTTTATTGAGCATGGATTTATTTTCAGCTGCCTTGAATTGGATTCTTTTTTTCTGATGAGATGCATCATCATCTCCCTCTTCTCCACCCCCCAACCACACACACAGGTCTAGTTCATCATCGCTCAGTCCTCCTTTAAAGATCAACTGTCGCGCGATCACCAGCTCAGTGATATCTAATGGTTAGTGCAGCAATTACTGCACTTACCCCACCTATCACTGAGCTGGTGATCGGGTGATGGTTTGTCCTTAAAGAAGGACTGAACGATGACAGGGTTGGGGGGCAACATGCCATCGGGATGAAAAGAAAAATCTAATTCAGGTCAGCACAAAATAAATTTGCTCCCTTTGCTGTACTCTATGCAATTCTTTCTGATCTGCTGTGCCAACTTGTGACTTGGCTAAAAAAAAAAAAAAAACACTGTGCTGCTTGCTGAGGCACTGGTCTTCTCTCCCATGGATTTATTTTCAGCTGCCTTGAATTGGATTCTTTTTTTCCCTAATGACATGTATCTTCTCCACCGTGCACCCCCCACACACACACATTCCTTATCCTGCTCAGTTTTTGCCTTCCCCAACCCCCTCCTCCCATGCAGAGCCACCTTTAAATCAACTCACTGCATTTCTGAACTTGAGATGCCAAAAATAAAAAACAGAAATGCTGTCAGTATCTTCTTCCTGCTCTCGGCTAATCTGACCATGGGTGTACTAGTGTGTGGCCAAGATGGTGACTGGTGGTGGACCAGGCAGGATGTATGTCTGAGGCACCCAGTTAGTGCACTACTGATTTTTCTGTTCACACTGTAAACAGTTTCATCTACCACTGTGTGTGTGTTAAGAAAAAAAAAAAAAATTCTGTATTGGAAGTCATATCTGCTGTGCAGATTATTTTGTGGAAATATGAAAGTGATGTTGCCAGTCATAAACATGGCAGCATTACTTTCAGTGCCAGAAAGAAATCATAGTTGATCTGGGGGGGGGCAGTGCTTCTTTTTATCTGGTGTATAACTTTACCTATGTACCCTTAATTTAAAAAAAATGGTGGCAAGTCATGTTTTTAATGTAATTTGTGGCCCATATGTGAGCTGTCTCCTGCTTTTTTTTTTTTTGTCTACTCTGTTGCCTTGTTGGGACCTAAAATAGGTGTTCTGCTGTTGAGTGATTACATGGGCACAGGCCAAACCAACACATACCTCCAGTGATTTTATTTTTTTAAACAAGGAGTACGATGTACCCTCAAAACTCATATTGTACCCCTGAAAAATAGAGGGTTCGCTGTACCCTCTTATGTGGATCCAGTGGGAACACTGCACTGAATGGGTGGGACTGGAGGGAAGGCAGTGATGCAATTACAGATCTTTGGAACAGATTAAATGATACACATCTTCTAATTCAAGCAGTTTATGTCCCAGTGAATATTGTTTATAATAAAAGGGGAACATTACCAGTATGGTTTTCAGCCAAACTGCAGTATCAGATTACAGAAAAGGAAGCATACAAGTTAATGTGTAGGGAGAGCACTGAGTTTAATATTTTCAAGTATAGGCAACAGTTACAAATCACAAAAAAAGTCACAAGAAAGCAGCGGAATTTAGAGCAGCACATGCTAGGGATGGGCCTAAGTCCTTGTTCACATATGTAAGTAATAGATCTGCTAACAGGTCTATTGGTTCTATTATTTCAGATGAGCTAGAAATAGAAAACCCTATAGAAATGGCTGAAGCCTTTAATTCATATTTTTGTTCAGTGTTTGATTCAGATCAGAAAATATTGAAATCAGTTGGTAGTAAGGATAGTCATGAGTACTTTACAAGACAGGAGATCTCGGAGAAACTTAGAACATTAGATGCCGCTAAGTCAGCAGGTCCAGATGGATTACATCCAAAACTGATTAAAGAAACAAAGGATTGGTTGATAGACCCTCTCTATAAAGTTTTCGGCGCCTCCGTAAATAATGGGGAAGTCCCCCAGGACTGGCGGACAGCTTATGTGGTTCCAGTATACAACAAGGGTACTAGGACTGATATTGGTAACTACTGGCCTAGTAGTCTAACATTGATTTTAGGTAAATTACTGGAATCTCTTATTATAGATGAGCTAGAAGCTGAAATACAGTGTAGGGGCAAATGGACAAAACACAGCGTGGCTCTGGAAAGCAATGATCATGTCTGACAAACATGTTGATATTCAACAATAAAGTAAGTCTGCTGTTGGATCAGTCAAAACCGGTGGTTGTGATCTACCTGGATTTTAAAAAGGCATTTGATAAAGTACCGCATGACATACTTGTAAAACAAAACAAAAAAAAAGATGTCTATGGATCTGGATCAGAAAATAATTAAATGGGTTAATAAATAGGAACCAGAGGGTCAGGATTAGAGGATTTGTTTCATCAAGTGGTAGGGTCTGTAGTGGCATGCCACAGGGATCTGTACTGGGGCCGGTACTGTTCTCCCTCTTCATATCAGACTTTGGTAAACACATTAAAAATGAATGTCTAAAATTTGCTGACACTAAAATCTGTGCAGAAACATCAAGTAGGGAACACGCCAAACTACAAGAATGGGCAGTAGTTAATAAGATGGAGTTTAGTACAGATAAGTGTGTGGTAATGCATTTTGGATCAAACAATGGGAAACTTCAGTATTATTTAAAGAACACCTGGTTGAAAAAAGTAGGAGACGAAAGGGAGTTGGGTGTCATTATCAGTAAATCTTTTCAAATTATTGTGCATTGACTATGAAAAAAAGTAAGTAGAATTTTAGGGGCAATTAGGAAATCTTTTATAACTAGAGACTGGGTATGTCTCTTACCTTTATAACAACTTAATTAGACCCCATCTGACTACTGCAGCCAACTGTGAAGTACATATTTGGTAAAGGATGTTACTATTATTGAGAGACTTCAGAGGCAGCTAACAAAGATGATTATGGGATTCAGGAATCTGACATACGATGAGAGATTGGAGGTCTTGGGGCTATACATCCTAGAGTTGTGAAGAACTAGGGGGTATCTCTTTTGTTTCGACTGTCCGGGGATAGTGAGTTAATGACAAGTGTTGGTTTAGTACCGGCAGGTAAAAATTATAACCTTGGAAGTCACGATAATTAAAATTGACCAACTAGAGGATAAATCGAAGAAGGTATTTCTTTACCCAAAGAATAATTACACACTGCAATAAGTTACCTGGGGATATAGTGGAATGAGAAACATTTGAAACTTAAAAAAAAAAAAATCGGATAAACATTTGCTAAGGTAAAACAGGGATATACACCTCTGTAAGGGGAAGCAGGTATTTATGGGCTCAAAAGCCTTCCGCCTGTCTAATTCAGAGTATGACTCTGAATGTAATTTAGGCGTGCATAGAATACTCTGATACTAAACACACTCAATTGCAGAAAAGTCCTCAGAGCTTTTTGTTTGCCCTGTGAAAGAGGGCACTCCAGTTTCTAAACCGTGCTTGGCTAGCCAGCTGTATTACTTCTTGTTACATGAAGTACGGGTAGGGAACTTCTGGTATGGTTCATGGTCATTCCTCTAGAGGCATTGCCACCATCTGTTGCTGGTTTCAGGAATGTATCCACTGCTGAGATCTGTGCAGCTGCTACCTGGGGTACCGGCCACACCCTCACTAAGCACTACAGTCTGGACATTGTCTCTCGTAGATGAGCTGAGCTTGGCCTTGCTGTACTTTAAGATCTACTTCCATAAGCCTACAGGCTCCAGACCCCAGCTGTTACCTTTCGGTACTGCCTGGCAGTCGTTCCATAGGTTTAGCCTGATGAGAGATCCTTGTTGAAGATTAAACAGTTATGTACTTACCCTAACAGTAGATCTTCGAGAGAATCTCTTCCATCAGGCCATGCCATCCCACCCACCTTCCCCCTTTCATTGGGCCTACAACACTGAATATTTGTGCTCCTGCCTCCAGCCCTCTGTCTCACTTGATTTGTAGAGATCTGGGTTATCTCCTAGTTCCCCGGGGGGGAGGGGGGCATGGTTCTCTGAGCAGGATCTCTGGCAGTGAACTGAGAGGAGGGTCCACCTTTGATTATGTACATGCTGAAGTCATTGTGGGTGATCCTTGGCTGACAGCTTGAAGAAGTTTCCATGTAATCCTGTTGCCTGGTGACTATGTTCCATAGCTATGGCCTGATGGGAGATCCTCTTGAAGATCTGTTACAGTAGGTACATAAGTGTTCTAACTGTTGCATTATCCTTTAATTGCAGTCACCCAAAAAGGTAGCCAAGAAAAAAGAAACCCCAAAAGCTGCAGGTGAGAAGAAACGCAGCACAAAACCTGCCAGTGTG
The DNA here is from genome assembly GCA_016271365.2 of Neoceratodus forsteri. Taxonomy (NCBI): domain Eukaryota; kingdom Metazoa; phylum Chordata; order Ceratodontiformes; family Ceratodontidae; genus Neoceratodus; species Neoceratodus forsteri. The sequence goes on from CM057456.1 coordinate 16,142,719, forward strand.
AAGAAAGCACCGAAAGCTGCAGGTAAAAAGAAACGCAGCACAAAGCCTGCCAATGTGAAGAAAGCAGACAGCAGCACCACTAAAAAAAGTTCGAAGAAAGGTAAGACTGAAGGTCAGAGGTGAATAAACACCATTATGTTTTTGTCATAAGATGTCTCCTAGTGTTGACTGTGTTCTACAGACACTGACAGTAGGACTGAGGGATTATGGGAGTGGGTGGTACTACTGAAGATTCCAGGGTAGAGTTACTGTCTCGTGTTATAGGGACAGTGCCAGTAACCTTCTTACCCCAGGAGTCCTTTAGCATCGGTAACTTGTTTCCACTTAGCTGGCTGGGTGCAACTGCTCCAGAGGTGTGCCTTTAAGAGAGATTTAAATGAGCGTAGGGCCAAGCCAATCAAGACAGGAGAGGGTGTGAGCTGAGTGAGAGCTGTTGAATGCTTCAGAAGTTTTTCTCCGCTGGATTGAGCAATATAGTCTCTGAGGTGTCTCCCAACTTTCCTTGACAGCCTCCTAGTGCTTATCTGGGGTAAAGTTTTCCTCATAAATTATTTCCTTTAGTGTACTGAATGAAAGTGTCACTTATCCATTAGCGTTGCACAAATTTATTTTTAGCGCAACAGCGCTATTTTAACTTTATTTTTACCATGACTGTTCAGTTTAAAGCCTAATTTTATCGCAGGTGCTTATTTTCAACTGTTTCCTTCATTTTTGGGGCAAATTCTTGTGGGAACCGTCTAATTAGGGACAGTTGCCTTGTTTTGTACCTCAGACTTTGTGGGGTTTACCGCGAGGCACCTGCAGTAGATTCAGATTTAAACAGTGCCTGGGGTTTTTCTCTCTAGATTGGCAATTACGAGGTAACCTTTTTTTGTTATATTGCTGGACCTTGGTATCATGTGTCAGGACTGTCCATAAGGGTCCAGCAGCCACCTGTGCGCAGTTGAGTATTACTGGGTTTCTATAGATCCCAGTTTTACAACCAAAAAAAGGGCACTGGTAATACAGTTTATTAACTGGGGCAGGACTGGCCAGTGGCATTTTCACAGAAACTTGCACTCAGTTCATAGGTCCAGAACTGGTTTGCTTTGTTTAAATTGGCGAACATAGCAGACAAACCTTTTATTATGGCTGAGGATAAATCAAAGGCTTCTGACGAGGGGCCACTCAGAAGCACTAATACCAGAAGCAGAGGTGCTGAGGAACCCTCCAGATCCCAGTCAAAAAATAAAGCTTCCAAAGATGAAGTTCCTCACAAATTGAAAAATGAGTGATGAAAAAAGGACGCTTGATCAAGCCTCTGATGCAGTGGCTAAAAAGAAACTCTTGTCAAGATAGATATGCTCCCGTTGTTCCTGGGACAGCCAATAGTGAGACATCAGGCAGCTTGAAGCATACAGAAAAAGCAAAACACTTACTGACTACGCAGGTTCTTCCGTCAGTGCAACTTATGGAAAAAGCATGGCAACTATTTCAGACTCTTCAGAAGATGGGTCCTCGATTTACTGGGGCTGGCAAGCACTCTTCCACAGTTCTCTTCTGTAGATTGTGAGGGTGACGCAGATCAATTTTATGATGCCCCTAACATGGATTTTGAGGGCCTTGAGCCCCAGGAGTCCCTGGACTCTCACCTTGGAGATCCCCCGGGTGATACGAGGATCCTTCCTCTGTTTACATTTATACAAAATATGCTGGATACCCTAGACCTCCGTACGCAGGATGTCTATGAAGACTAAGATTATTGGGAGATGAAGGGTCTTTCATCCTCAAAGAACCTGGTCGTCCTTATCTATAATGCCTTTAGAAAAAATGCCATGAAGGTGCTTCAACATCCCGCTTCAGTATCAGGCTGATGAGCGGCTTGAGAGAAAATATAGTCTAAAAATGGTACAGAGTTACTGTCTGCACACCCGAGCCCCAAAAGTGTAGTGCAGCAGGCAGCTTGTGAGAAAGCTGGAGTCTCCTTGTTGCCCTCTCCCCTGACAAGGATTCAAAGAAAACTGACTTTATAGCAAAGAAAATGTATGCCACAGCTTCCCTGCTTCTCAGGTTTTCTTCTTACATGTCATTCACGGCCAGATATCAGAAAGAACTTCAGAAATCTGTCCAGGCTATTGCCTGCAACGGATCAGATTCTATGGTGCAGGAGCTGGTGGATACGTCTCAGACTGCCCTGGAAGCTATTATGTACCAATTCCACATGGCAGACGACAACAGTGATGCAGCCTCTACGACGATGGCCCATGCTGTCTCTCTTGAGACTCTTTGCCTGGCTCAGAACAACCAGTCTGACCACAGACACTCAGAACAAGGCCATGGATTTTCCCTGTGATCAAAATATGTTGTTTCATTGCAGAACCACTGACTACATGAAAAAAAGTCCAAGGTGGCCTGGCAGAGCCACTCATCTAAGCCTAAACCTGCCACCCCTCAGAGGTCCTGTCCCAGGGGCGGTAGGGGCAGAAGTTATGTTCCCAGGCCTTACAAATCCTTTCCCCAATCTGACTTTATCCAGTACAGGTGGTCTTTCAGAGGCGGGAGCAGAAGGGGTCAAAGAGCCACCTCTACCCAGCCGTCTGCTGTCCAAGTCCTGATGTGAGTGTCCAGGTCGCCTCCCCATCTTCGGATGGAGGCAGACTCTCACGGTCTTCAGCATTGGTCCCTCTTCAAACAACATGAAGTCTTGCTATATTCTGACACATGCAGTGAGTCCCAACCTTTGAACTGCCCCCGGAGATGAGTTAACTTTCCATGCCAGGCATGGAACGCTGAGCTTGAGCTCGGTTGAGACTGTCTGTTGTTCTTCAAACTCAAACCGTCAGATTCTTTACTCCGCCTCACTGAACAGTCGCTCCAGAGATTTCTCCTTCTGCTCGGTTCATTTTGTCGGTTAAAGTGCCGTTTTCTTGGTTTTCGACCGAAATTAAACCGTAACCTGTCGGTTCAGTCTCTGTCTGTGGTATTTGTGAGTACTAGATAGGTTATATTTTACTCTATTCTGTGTGGAACTTGCAATCAGTTCGGTTTGAACCGATCAAGTGTTTAAAAAATCTTGAATTGTAATTTTAGAGTGTGGTTACCAGTTCTTATCAGTTCTAAAAAAAACAGATTTTATTATGTTTTTTTCCACGAACCGTGACACGTTTGGGAACCGATAAGAGGGTCTTGCCTGGCGGATTGCCATAAATGGGTAAGTTTGGATAGGACTGGCACTATGTCTGAGAAACCCAAAAGAAAAACCGGGCCCACTGTGTTTCAACACTGTAGTGTGTGTGGGGAAGTCTTTGCCAAGGCTGACCCCCACACCACCTGTGTTTATTGTCTGGGGTTTGACCACCTCAATGCAGACTGCCAGATTTGTAAAAATTTTCCTGCAGCTACCCTGGAAAAGAGAGTTGGTAGGCTCAGGGAAAGGGAGGCCAAAAAGTCCGCTGAACCGGATGGCCAGCCCGGTTCGGTTCAGACTGAACCAGGAGTGCCCTCTGACCAGGGCGAGACTTCGGGCAAAAGGAGATCCAACGCTAAGGAGTCGGTTCCAGCAAAAAGGACTAGGAAATCAGCTGGTGTGGAGCCAAAACTTCCCTCTCCAACCGCTGAAGAAATGGCCAAAGCGATCAAAATTGTCCAGTCGCTTTCCCCAGTTCCGACCGAACCGGCACCGTCAGGTTGGCGCTCAGTTCGGCCGGTTCCACCGGTTCAAGAGTATGATTTAGAGCAACAGTTCTCAAACTTTGTCATAGTGAGCCTCCCCTAAGTCACGGAAAAGATCTTCAGCCTCCCCCAAAATACTGAAATATTTTCGGGCCTCCCCAAAGAAAAATAGCCCACTTTTCACAGGTACATCAGGAATAAATTGAAACCTCTTTGCATTGCTGGCTCTCGTGTTATTAAGCTTATTGTAACCCCCACTCCCAACAGGACAACCTATTTGCTCCAATATTTTGACTCTCGAACCATTGTTACTACTTACTGCCATACCTTCATGGATCAGACTGTTTTTCTGTTTCTCCTCTAACTGGAATAACCTTCCTGATGACCTCTGCCTCCCCCCTCCTACTCTTAAGCAACTTCTCAGGGATAATTTTGCTCCCTCCTGCTCTTATTCCTAGTACCTGTATGGTTAACTCTTATATTTGGACAGTTCTGCTGCCAGTCTAATTGATCAATTGTGCCTCGCATTGTTGGTTTTTTATTCTTAATTTAGTTGCACTTTTATTCATTTTGTATTGCTTGAGTGTTTTGCAGTTACATCTTGAATTGTATTCTCTCACTACTCTTCCTGGGTACACCTGATATAAGCCATGGCTCAGTGTACAGTAGCTTCCCAGGTCACAGACTTGTGAATACATACATATTCACCTACTATTATCCTCTTTCAGTTTGCCTTATTCCTTCACACAAAATCTATAAAGTTCAAAAGTGAAATATAATACTTTTTCGAGACTTGTTTGAGCCTCCCCTTGAACAGGTTGGGGCCTCCCTAGGGAGGCTGGCCTCACCATTTGAGAACCCCTGATTTAGAGGAATATTATGAACCGGAGGGCGGGGAAGAGTATGAGGAGAGTGACTGTGGCTTTGAAAGTCTGGATGTGCCCATTAACCCGGACATCTCCCCAGACAGACCTTCAGGAGTGTCTCCTCCTAGGCTTTGAGTCCCCTTCTCATTTTATGTTTTATAAAAAAGTTGCTGAAACCCACCAGCTCCCTATGGAGGAAGCTGTGGATGATCAAGAGGAGCCTGACTATGTAGAAGTGATGGATATCCCAGAGTCTAGGAGGCTGTCTATTCCCTTGCATAAATCTTTTGGGAAACAGACATTTAAAATTCTAAAAACTCCTCACACTATACCTCCTGTGGATAATAGAATGGACAAGAGGTACACATTGTCAGGCTCTGATCCGGAGTTCCTTACACAACAATGCATCCATGTTGGGGTAATGCAGGCTGCAGCCTGTGACAAGGCAAATATTCCCTTGGCTTCACACCCCCCAGACAAAGACTCCAGGAGGATTGATACCATGGTAAAGAAACAGTACATGGCAGCATCCTTGGGACTCAGACAGGCGAATTATATGGCTTATGTGGCTAGATATCAGAACTCCAGATGGGACACTGTCATGGCTTTAGCAAAACAGGTCCCTGGCCAGCTTGCCAAGGAGCTGGAGCAGGTGGCTGCTGATGGTATTGAGGCATCCAAGGTGCAATTCCATGCTGCAGTGGACTCAAATGATGTGTCATCAAGAGTCATGGCTACATCTGTGGCACTTTGTAGAATGGCTTGGCTCAGATGTACTAGCCTGTCACAGGATACCCAGACAAAGGCCATGGATTTTCCTGTTGTGGGTAATTCTCTGTTTGGGAGCAGACAGAAATTACATGAAGAAATGGATGAGTATAGGACCACCTATAGGAGTGCACAGGCCAAGGAAAGGCAGGCCACTCCTCAAAGCAGCTTCCAGGGCGCAGGGCAGGCCTTTTCATAGGCCTTTTACCAAGCCAGGCCTCCTCTTCTGCTTATGCCCAGAGGGGTTCTTTAGAGGGAGAGGCAGGCCAGGTACAGCAGGCCTGCTTCCACCCCCAGCCCAAAGCCCCCGTAAGCAGGCACCCTGATGGGGTTGCCAGGGCCAATTCTCAGCTACCTGTAGGGGCAGGCTGGCTTTCTTTGTCAGGACTGGGGTGTCTGACATCAGACAAATGGGTCCTGGAAGTAGTAAGCCAGGGACTGGTTCTCAGCTTCAAAAGTTTCCAAAGATGAGAACCAGATCCTTTCCACCTGCAAATCCATCAGAGGCACTTGCCTTAGAGGCAGAGGTCTCTTCCCTCCTAGCTCTCAGAGCTGTGGAAAGGGTTCCACCTCTACACCAGGGCAAAGGATTGTATTCCAGGTACTTTCTTACCCCAAAAAAGACAGGAGAATGGCGGCCCATCCTGGATCTCAGATACCTAAACAAGCACCTTTTAAAACCAGAATTCAAAATGGTGAGACTGGGAATTATTCTGCCCTCTCTAAGGCCAGGGGACTGGCTAGTGTCCTTGGACCTCAAGGATGCCTACTTCCATATTCTCATCAGAAGCTCCCACCGAAAGTACCTCAGGTTCGAGCTGCCCTCAGGCCATTACCAGTTCAGAGCAGTGCCCTTTGGCCTCACCTCTGCTCCAAGGGTATTCACAAAATGCCTGGCAGTAGTAGTTGCTTCTCTAAGAAGGCAGAAAATTGCCATCTTCACTTACCTGGACGACTGGCTCATAGTAGGTCAGTCCCCAGACCAAGTCAAGTTACTCTTACAGATAACTCAGCAACTGCTCACTTCTTTGGGTTTCCTTCTAAATCTTTCAAAGTCAGTTCTAGAGCCTGTCCAGCTCCTCACCTTCGTAGGCGCAGAGCTAGACACAGAAGGCCAGAGCCTTCCTTCCCCTGGACAGGGCAAGGACCCTGGTCTCTCTGGCCTCCTTGTTCACCCTGCAGGTGTCTCGACCAGCAAGGCATTTTCTGCAGCTCCTGGGGCACATGGCTGCTTCTACAGCAGTAGTGCAGGGAGCAAGATTTCAGATGAGGGACATTCAGTTCCATTTGAGAGCCTTTTGGTCTCAAAGGAAGGACCCTCTGACCAAATTGATCCCAGTAACTCGAACCCTGATCCAGGCCCTACAATGGTGGCAGGATCAGAGCAGTTTGAGACAAGGGGTCCCCTTTGTCACTCAGTCTCACTCCTTAATCCTTACTACAGATGCCTCCCTCTTGGGGGTGGGTGGCTCACATGGGTGACCTCACCACTCAGGGGTTGTGGTCCCCTCAGGAATCTCTGCTCCATATCAATCTGTTGGAACTCAGAGCAGTATTTCTAGCACTTCAAGCTTTTTCCAAATCTGTTCAGAACAAAGTTCTACAGGTCAGAACAGACAACACCACCACAATGTGGTACGTCAGCAAGCAAGGAGGCACTCGGTCTACGGCCTTGTGCACCTAAGCAATGAAGTTGTGGTCTCTGGCTTACTCCCTAGACACCTCCCTCATGGCAGTTCACCTCCCAGGAAAGGACAATGTCCTGGCAGATGCTCTCAGCAGGATTTCCCAGGGCCATCACAAATGGTCACTGGATCCCTGGTCTTGGAGGTGGTATTTTTCCAGATGGGGCACCCTCAGATAGATCTTTTTGCAGCCCCAGACAATCACCAACTTCCCTTTTTGCTGAGGACCCCAGTGTTGGGCTCAGTCCCTGGATGCCTTAGTTCTCAATTGGGAAGGAAGTTTCTCTATGCTTTTCCCCCCTTCCCTCTCCTGTTCAAGAGTGCTAGTCAAAATCAGATCTCAACCTTGCAAGATGATCCTGATTGCTCCAGACTGGGCCAGACAGCCCTGGTATCCACTCCTACTGTCCTTAGCAGTCCATCTTCCCAGGAATTACAACCTTTTAACCTGTGCTTAGGGGAGGGTTTGGTACCCGAACCTCAGATCTCTCAATCTCGAGGCCTGGCTCTTGAAGAGTTAGTTTGCTGATTTACACCTCTCTCAAGGTGTAATGGATATCCTGAAGGCTTCTAGAAAACCTTCTATCAGGGCTACTTATAATTCTAAATGAAAAAGATTTTCCATATGGTGCTCTGGGAAGCATATTTCCCCAGAATCTGCTGATCTGCCCACAGTCCTTGATTATATGGTTCACTTAAATAGCTTGGGGATGAGACCAGCTACACTGAAAGTGCATCTGGCAGCTGTCTGCTTTTATTTCAGCAGGTAAGCCCTGATCTTACTTCGAGACACAGCTCTTGCAGCAGGTTACACCATTAGGACTGAAGCCAGCAGGCGTCTGGACCCCATGGAAAAATTCTAGCTAGCTATCTTCACGCCCCCGACGTCGGTCCCGCCAGATTCCTCGGTTCTTTCCCGCCGTAGACTTGCATGTCTCGACCCTTCGGTTCAGCTTCTGGCGGCGGCAATGATAGTGGTTTTTCCTCGGAAATTGTTCTTCGTTCAGTTTTCTCTGATGTCCTCTCCGACCTCCGGTCACTCCTCGAGAGTCGCCTGTGGGAAGCAGATCCCTTTCAAGGATCCGCGACTTGGCCTGTGTCCAGTGCCTAGGCCCAGACCACGACACCGGTCCTGCACTTTTTGCCAGGGTGTCAACAGCAGAACCGGATCCGTCGCCAGAAGGCCCTACAGGCATTCCTGCTCGAGGAACAACTCAAGACCATGGCTTCCATGGGGGATTCTTCGAAGAAGGCCCGCAAGCATGCTGAGAAGCATAGAGAGAAGGCCCCTTCCAGGTCCCCGTCTAGGGCCTCCGACTCGCGCAGCTCCGGCTCCAGGTCCGACCGCTCTCCTTCCCGGGCCAGCTCTCAGCATTCCCCCGCTGCGGTGAGAAAGTCTTCAGGCCTTCCTCGTCCTCCAAGGCCCTGGCTAAGTCGGGGGATCGTCACCATCACCACAAGTCGGGTTCCCGCCATTCTGAACCTGACGTCAGGTCCACTTCCTTGTCTCCTCCTCCCCAATGGAAGACCAAGGAGCTCACCTCACTTAAGAGGCCGTTGGACCCGACGCCGGTTCGCCCGACGTTGGCCTCTCGCCACAGGTTCCCAGAGCCGTCGTCCATCAGGAGGCCGTCGCCGGCCAGGCCAACTCATCACCGGACTCCGGCAGGGGGACCGGCGCCCGCTCCAATCGAGAAGAGGACCCAGACGCCTCCGACCGACGTCGGTCAGGAGACCATCACTGAGGAGGAGTTGACTCAGCCCGAGGACCAGACGGGCGACCCGGCCTTGTTGAGACTCCCAGGGAACCCTCTCCGCAACCTGAGCCCCCTGTGGAGCCGACGCCGGGACCCGACGACCGACCACCGGCGCCCGGTCCTTCGTCGGGCCTTTCTTTTTCAGAGGTGAAGGAGCTTTTCACTTACTGGTGGGATACCATCAAAAAGGACATGGTCCCCACTTTGCCTCCGCTTCCACCTCCTCCACCTCCTACACTGGTTACTCCTCCGGTTCCTGCACCCCCCTCTCCATCCGGGTCTGCAGGCTGGTTACCTCCTCCCCGGGAGGCCAGGACCCCTTCAAGGGGGAGACCAGACAAAAGGAGACCTCCGTCCAGATCCTCTTCTAGGTCACCCAGCCCTAAGAGACCTAGAAGACGCCGCCGTTCACCTTCGACTGAGGACACGGGATCAGAGTTTTCAACATCCAGATCCCCATCTCCTCTCTCCATCCCTTCTCCGGACCCATGTGAACTTCCAAAGTCTCCTCCGGATGACCCTTCGTTCTCTGATATCATGAGACACATCCAAGAGAACATGGGATGGGATGCGGAAGAGTTAGACCCCGAGAGGCTACGCCTTGCGAAGTATCTTCGGCAGAAGGACCCCAAGCCCGTGGTGGTGCCACCCTTGGTAGACACTTTCGTGGACATTACCAAGCAAGCGTGGAAGCGTCCACATTCACTCCCGGCGATGCCGAAGAAAGCTGACCGCCTGTACAAGGCTCCAAGGGAAGACCAGTACTTGGCTCGGCATCCTCAGGCCGACTCTCTGGTCATAACAGCCTCACATGACCGGTCCCAGAGACCGCAACATTTGAGCACCCTGCCACCGGACCCAGAGTCCAAGCAGCTGGACGCCATGGGTAGGCGCACATATGCTTCTGCTACCTGCGCCATCAGATCCCTGAATTATTTGACCCACATGGTGCAGTTCCAAAATGCCCTGTGGGAGCAGGGTCTGGACGCGGCTGAGAAATTGCTAGAAGGTGAGCAGAAGGAGGAGATGTTGCAGCTCCTCCGTGCGGGTTCGGACATGGGAACCCAGGTGCTACGGCAGCGTCGACTCCAGCGGATCCTCGGCCGAGCAGCAGCTCAGTATCCTCCGGACGCCTCTTGGCTCCATGTCTCGGTTTACCCTTGGCGTCCAGAAAAACATCATGGACGCCCCATTCGAGGGAGAAGTCTTATTTGGTAAACCCTCCGAGAAGATAATTACCAAACTCCAAGAGGCCGGGAAGGCGGTGAGGTCGGTTCAGGCCATGTACCGATCCAAGCTTAGTTCCTTTGTAGGAACCAAAGCCGATTTCGTGGACGGACGCTGAGACAACAGTCCCGGCCCGTTCCACAACAGAGGGGCTCCGGTTTCCGCAGAGCCCAGGGAAAACAACCCGCAGGTCGAGGCCAGCGCTCTCCGAAGCCAGCGAGCCCCTCAGCCGCCACAACCTGACTCCTTTCCGGCCCCCGGCCCTCAGGATCAACGGGATTTCATGGTCGGGGGTCGCATTGCGAATTTTCTGCCGGGATGGCAGTCTACAGCCACCAACAGGTGGGTTCTCCAGATGGTCGGAAGAGGCCACTTTATAGAATTCGCGGAAAAGCCACCCTCGAGGCCTCCTCTGCTCTCCCGATACTTGGGTCAGCACAAGTCATTGATCAGACAAGAAGTACTCGCGCTCCTGCAAAAGGGAGCGATAGAGTACGTCCCAGAGAACCAGAGAGGACACGGATACTTTTCCCACTTCTTCCTGGTTCCAAAGAAGCCAGTGGACCTCCGTCCGATTCTGGACCTCAGCGACCTCAATTTGTCTGTCGCCTACAAAAGATTCCGCATGATAACTCTTCCGGGTCTTATTCCCATGTTGAAGCAGGACGCCTTTTTAGCGTCTCTAGACATGCAGGACGCTTACCTGTACATCCCTATAGCTCAAGCGCACAGGAGGTTCCTGCGCTTCGAGTTTCTCGGCCATCATCTTCAGTTCCGAGCCCTTCCATTCGGGCTGTCATTGGCACCCAGGGTCTTTACCAAATGCATGGCAGTCGTGGCAGCGTCTCTAAGGAGACAGGGTCATTATGTGTTCCCGTACCTGGACGATTGGCTTCTCATGGCCGCCTCCAGAGAGGCATTGTTACGGGCGATCCAGGGTACCCAGGACCTGTTTCGATCTCTGGGTATCCTAATCAACCACGAGAAGTCTCTCCTGGTACCGTCACAGAAGCAGCAGTTCATAGGCACAGTACTGGACACCGTTCAAGGAAGAGCATTTCTTCCAGATGACAGAGCAGAGCGCATCAGATCCCTCATCAGGGGCTTTAGTCGAACAAGACCGTCCCAGCCAGGTCGGTCCTTAAGCTTGCTTGGTCACATGGCTGCAGCCATTCCTGCGTCCTTTGCGAGGCTTCACATCGGGTAACTCAGTGGATGCCTCAGGGTGCAATGGGACCAAAGGCAAGACCACATGCAGCATCCGGTCAGAATCACGAGTACCGTGATTCGAGACTGGCAGTGGTGGCTAGACCCAGGGACACTCTCTACGTGCGTCCCGTTTATAGCGCCATCCCCGGAGGCAATCTTCACCACAGACGCCTCAGGTCTAGGGTGGGGAGCACACCTGGACGGGGTGAAGTCCCAGGGAACGTGGACTCCTCAGGAGGCCCATCTCCATATCAACGTCCTAGAGATGTGGGCGGTCCTTTATGCCCTGCAGGCATTTCAGTCAAAGATCCCGCCGAGTACTCTCCTGCTTCAGACAACACGGCGGTGATGTATTACCTCAACAAACAAGGAGGCGCACACTCTTACCCCCTTTGCAGGGAGGCCATGAGGGTGTGGGATTGGGTAATCCGACACGGCGCGAACCTGATCACAGTACATGTTCCCAGGGTGGACAACACAATTGCAGATGGCCTGAGTCGCTCCCAGGCGAGAGTCCACGAGTGGGAACTTCTTCAGGAGGTAGCAGAGGATCTGTTTCTTCGATGGGGAACTCCAGAATTGGATTTGTTTGCTTCCCCATCCAACGCAAAACTGCCCAATTTTTGTTCGCTAGATCCAGGGCCTGGTGTTTTCTGGCGAGACGCGTTGTCCCTCTCCTGGGCGGACAGATTCCTCTACTTTCCTCCCTTCCTGTTGATCCAGAGTTCTTCTCAAACTGCGCGGGAGCATGCAACAATGATCTTGGTGGCCCTTTCTTGGCCCAGACAGATCTGGTTCCTTTGCTAATACAGCTATCCCGGAACCTCCGCTCCCGTTGCCATTCAGCTCCCATCTCTTGTCTCAGGAGGAGGGTTCACTGGTCCACCCGGACTTACGCTCACTGAACCTGCATGCATGGCTCCTAGAGACATAGCCATCTTGCGACACGGGGTTTCGCAAGAGGTTGCAGAAGTTCTTTCTGCAGCCAGGAAAGCCGGCAACGCATGCGACGTATGCCATGAAATGGTGCCGTTCTAGGGACATGGATATGTTGTTCATCCACACTGTCTGGCAGGTTCCTTGCCGCTTTAAATCTTGCCGGAAGGTCTTCAAGCTGGCTCCTCCCACCCACCCGGGTGGTAAAACTCTCGGCTCCGCCCCATGACGCCAGATCTTCCTTACCGCTTGGAAGCTCAGGTTCCCTCCTTAACGCTCTGCGTATAAGACTGGTTCCTACTTTTGAATTTTGAATCAAAAAGTTTTGCTAAAGACTTGGTCTTCTCTCCCTCGGCTCGATGGACAATCGACTCCGGTTGCGGAGATGCCCTTTGCGGGCGAAGAAGATGTCTCGGACGGATCCGCCTCCACGTCGTCTACTGCTTGGGCCTTGAGCACGACCCGCAGGCCTGCGACCTGTGCTCTTCCTTTTGGGCCTACGTCCTCTAAGACCGTGCTGCCGTTTACAACTGGGGCGTCCCGAGAAGAGATTTCCTCCGGTAAAGTCAAAGAGGCCCGGTCGGCGGTGTCGGAGGTGGGCTCGGCGGATCAGCTCGAGCAGATGATCACCTCCTCGAAGAGGCCAGGCGCTGGCCGCTTCTACCTCGGCTGCAGCATTTGTCCGCTATCTCTGGTGCCTCTTATTCGGCTTCTTTTAAGGAGCTTTGTCTGACCCTCTGGAGCAAAGGTGAGGGTCCAACTTCTTCTGGACCGTTTCTCGGTCCAAAAGAAGACAAGGTGAAATCTCACCGTCGGCGCTCTTGGGCGGAAGATCCCTCTCCCTAGTTGGCCGGCCGTGACTTGATTAAACCTCTCGGCTCAGCACTGGTCTCCACGGTGTGTCCCGTCCGGGCCAGTTGACGAGACTTCGTCGGCCTTGATCGAATTTTTCGACCCGTTGGACGGGTTGTCGGCTGGAGAAGCCGAAATCCCCTCTCGGTTTCCCCGGTGGAGTTGAGGATCCGGTCGGCTCGTCTGTGCCTCCGGTTCCGGGCCTTCGGTTGAATCGTCCGAACCGAGGTGCGATTCCTCGACACCTCGCCGCACCATCCTCGGCCCTTGAGTCCGGATGTCTTCGGCGGTCCAGCCGATCCCGCCCGTCATGGCGGTCTCGCTGAGCAATGGCACTGCCACTGTCCTCTTCCTCCTCCTCGGTTGAGGAGGCTTCAGCGCAGTTGCGTCGGAGGTATGGAGAACTCTGTGTGGCAACAACTCCTTCTGACCGGGGAATAAGCCAGCTGTCACCTTCCCGGCCGTTAAGTAGCTGTCACGGGCCTTTAGAAATAACCCCTCGTTTTAGCCGAGGCCTGTTCAGGCAGTTGTTACAGCCAAATCCAGCTGCTTACCGATTCTGGTGGAACCTCCGCCTCCCCAGCCGTTAGTTGGGCTCCGACCAAAAATTCTCGGTCGGCTCAGGGACTGCCCCATAGGCTGTCTGTCACCTCACTCCCAACCGGCCTCGGCGGGTGGAGGTGGCTCAGGCCCCGAGCAGCTCTTTGAGGACTCTTCCGAGTCGGGAGCGATTCTCCCTTTTCTCCAAGCCCGAATGGACTTGGAGTCCTCAGGAGGACAGTCGGTGGGCGATAGCCCTTCGTCCTTCCTAGGATTGCTTCAGCTCATCTCGGAGTCCACGGGATGAAGCTCGAACCCGTTCTAAGCGGGCCAGGTATCCCCTCACGGAGATTCTGGACGAGGGATTCCCCTACGGAGTCTTCCGGTGGCCGAGGCCATAGTGGGTCCGCCTTGGAGCTGTGTGTCGCCTGTTTCCTGCCCTGCGCCTTCGGCCAGGATGGCCAGGAAGTATGCGGTCCCTACTGGTTCCCTGTCCGGTTTTTTGAACACCCCTCGGCTGAGGGGTTGGTTACCGACAGCGTTTTCCGGCGTGCCGGGAACGCTAGGGATGTGGACAAACCTCCCGGCTAAGGAGTCCAAGAATTAATTATGCCGGCGGAAAGTCTATGCCGCGCCTCCCTCTGTTTCTCGGCCAGGCCAGTTCGCCGCCCTCATGGCACATTTTCTCATGCCCTGTTGGGCTCCTGGATGATCGTCCTCATCTTCCCGCAGATCTGCAGACCACGGTCAGGCAGGTGCGGGGACTGAGGCAGTGGCAGAAGCGGCAGCAGACTGCTTTGGACATCGAGGACTCGTGTGCCAGGGTGCGGCGGCCGCGTGGCTATCACGTCGTCGGGTTTTGGCTGAGGATATCCACTTTACTCGGATACCCAGCACAAGTTGGCAGATGTTCCCTTTTGGGGATTGACCTCTTGACCCTCTTGGTCGAAGGTCACCTGGTCTTGGCAAAAAGGACCCCAAGCCTGTGGTGGTACCACCCTTGGTTGACACTTTTAGTGGGCGTCACCAAGACTTGGCGTGGAAGCGTCCACACTACACTCGGCGAGACGAAGAAAGCTGATGCGGCTTGTACAAGGCTCTAAGGACGACCAGTACTTGACGCAGCATCCTCAGGCGATTTCTCTGGTCATCACAGCCTCACATGACCCGGTCACAGAGAGCCACAACATTTGAGCACCCTGCCACGGACCCAGAGTCCAAACAACTGGGCGCATGGGTGGCGCAGTATGCTTCCGCTACCTCGCCATCAGATCATGAACTATTTAACCCACATGGTTCAGTTCCAGAGCGCTTTGTGGGAACAGGGTCTGGAAGCAGCTGAAAAAGATGCCGAAGGTGAGCAGAAGGAGGAGATGCTTCAGCTCCTCCGTGCGGGTTCAGACGTGGGGACCCAAGTGCTAAGAGCAGCAGTATGACTCCAGCGGACTCATCACGCCCGACAGCAGCTTCTGGCGTATGCCTCCGGAACACTCTTGGTTGCGGCGTCTCGGTTTCACCCGGACGTCAAAAGAACATCTTGGGCGCTCCTTTTGAAGGAGAGTATTGTTTGTAATCCTACAAAAAAGATCATTACCAAACTCCCAAGAGGCCGGGAAGGCAGTAAGGTCGGTTCAGGCCATGTACCGACCTAAGTTTGGTTTCTTCGTAGGAACCAAAGCCGTTTTCGTCTTGTGGACGCCAGAGGCAACAGACCAGCTCCGCTGCACCTCAGAGGGAGCTCTGGTTTCGTAGAGCCCAGGGCAAACACCTGCCAGCGAGGCCAGCGTTCTCTAGGCAGGCCCAACCAGCGGGTCCATCTGCCGCCACAGCCTGACTCCTTTTGGCCCCGCCCTCAGGATCAGCGGGGATTTATAGTGAGAGTGCGCATGCGAGCTTCCTGCCGGGATGGCAGGCCATTACCACCGACAGGTGGGTTCTTCAGTTGGTCAGTCTAGGCCACTTTATAAATGCAGGAAAGCCACCCTCGAGGCCTCCTTTGCTCTCCGGTATCAGGGTCAGCACAAAGCCTTGATCTGGCAAGAAGTACTCGGCGCTACTATGAAAGGGAGGCGATAAAGTGCGTCCCAGAAGAGACCAGAGAGGACTAGGATACTATTTCCCACTTCTTCCTGGTTCCCAAGAAAACAGGGGACCTCCGTCCAATCCTGGACCTCAGCGACTTCTCAATGTGGCGGTCACTTACAAGAGATTCCGCATAGTACCCTTCGGGTCTGTATCCCCATGCTCAAACAGGGCGCCTTTGAGCGTCTCTAGACATGCAGGATGCCTACCTGCATCCCTATGGCTCAGGCAGCACGCCAGGAGTTCCCGCAAGCCGAGTTTCTCGACCACCACCTTCAGTTCAAGCCCTTCCTTTCGGACTGTCTTCGCACCAAGGGTCTTTACCAAGTGCATGGCAGTTGTGGCAGCGTCTCTGAAGAGACAGGGCCACTACGTGTTCCGATACCTGGACAACTGGCTTCTCACGGCCGCCTCCAGAGGCGTTGCTTCTGCAATCAGAGCACCCAGGATCTGTTCGATCCCTGGGCATTCTCATAAATTAGAGAAGTCTCTCCTGGTACCGTCGCAGAAACTGCAGTTCATAGGAGCAGTTCTGGACACTGTTGAGGAAAGAGCCTTTCTTCCGACCGACAGGCGGGCGCATCAGATCCATCATAAGGACCAATCATTAAGCAAGGTTGTACCTGCCAGGTCGGTCCTTTGCTTGCCGCCGGACACATGGCTGCGGCCATTCCTGCTGTCCCTTCGCCAAGACTCTACATGCGAATTACTCAGTGGATGCTCAAGTGCAATGGGACCAAAGGCAAGACCACTTGCAGCATCGGTCAGACTCACGAATTCAGTGATTCAAGACTGGCAGTGGTGGCCTAGCCCAGGGTGCGGCTCTCATCAGGCGTCACGTTCATTGCGCCGTCTCCGGGTCACCCTCACCACGAGACGCTTCCGGTCTTGGGTGAGGGGCACACCTGGGCGAGGGTAAATCCCGGGAATGCGTGGACCAGATGAAGCTCACCTTCATATCAGCGTGCTGGAAATGAGGCGGTCCCTCATGCCCCTGCAAGGCCTTTCAGTCAGTTATCCCGTGTACTCTTCTACTTCAGACAGACAACACGGCGGTGATGTATCCTCAACAAACAAGGAGGCACACTCTTACCCCCTTTGCAGGAGGCCATGAGAGTGTGGGATTGGGTAATCAGACACGCGCGAATCTGATCACTGTGCCGCGTTCGGAGTGGACAACACGATTGCAGGCGGCCTGGAGTCAGTTCTCAGGCCAGAGTCCACAATGGGAACTTCTTCAAGAGGTAGCAGAGGATCTGTTTCTTGATGGGGAACTCAGATCTAGACTTGATGCCTCCCGATCCAGCATAAAAACTACCCAATTTTTGCTCGCTAGATCAGGGCCTGGTGTTTTCTGGCGAGGCAGCGTTATCCCTCTCCTGGGCGAGACAGATTCCTCTCACGCTTTCCCTCCTTTCCCGTTGATCCAGAGTTCTTCTCAAACTGCATGAGAACCGCACTAATGATCCTGGTACCCCATTTTGGCCCAGACAGATTTGGTTCCCTTTGTTGATTCAACTATCTACGGAACCCCGCTCCGTTACGCTCAGCTCCCTTACTGTCTCAGGGAAGGGTTCACTTGTCCACCGGACCTCACGTTCCTTGAACCTGCATGCTTGGCTCCCTAGAACATAGCCATTTTCGTCCGGGGTCTAGCTAGGAGGTTGCAGAAGTCCTTTCTGCAGCCAGAAAGCCGACAACGCTATGTCGAGGCGACGCCATGAAATGGCACCGCTTTAGTGTGTCGTCACAGTACGCGACCTTTCCCCTTTAGGTTGTCCTGTGGGAGTAATATTAGAATATTTGCTCTCCTCTTTCATTCGGGTCTAGCCTACTCCTCTATTAAAGTGCACCTCTGTGCCATTTAATTACCACCTCCCGGTGAAGTTATTACAGTGGCTCAGGTGGGCACCTCTCGGGAATTTCTTGAGGAGTGTTACACCTTAGGGCCTCCTATTACAGACCCTGTGCCCATGGGATTTGCTCTTTGTCCTGGAACAGCTCACGCTCCCCCTTTGAACCTGCCGCGATTGCGAGCTCGTTTTCTGTCGTGGAAAACATTGTTTTTAGTTGCTGTTACCTCGGCAAGAAGAATTTCTGAACTTCACGCTCTCATGTGCAAAGAGCCTTATTTAGTTTTCCACCAGGACAGAGTATCCCTGAGACGAGACCCTAAATTTTGCCTAAGGTGGTTTCTTCACTCACTCTGAACCAGGATATCGACCTTCCGGTCTACTTCCCGAGCTACTCAAATAGAGAGAGCTCTGCTCCATACCCTGGATGTTCACCGCAGCCTGAGGTTTTACCTCAACAGAACTCAGTCCTTTCGTAGTTCTGAGCAACTTTTCATTTCCTTCTCTGAGAGAATGATGGGCCAACCAGTATCAAACAGTCCTTTCTCGCTGGCTTGTCCAGTGTATTTCTCACTGTTATGGTATCAAACAAAGCCCCCTCCGGGTACAGTCAGGGTCATTCCACTAGAGGGTGGCTACTTCCTTTGCAGCGCTCAAAAATGTTTCCACTTCTGCTATATGCTGCAACCACTTGGAGTTCTGTACATACCTTTATCAGGCATTATAGCCTGGACCGCCGCCTCTCGGCGAAGGGGCTGGATTTTGACTTGGCCGTGCTTCAAGGTCTCCTGTCCTAGGTTCAGGACCTGGTATTTATCCTTTATTTTCCTCCTCCGGATTTTCTGACAGCGTTACTGCTTGGAATCAGTCCTAATGGTGTAACCTGCAAGAGCTGTGTCTCAGTAAGATAGTACAGTTACGTAAGAACTTACCGTAACAGTAGATCTTCGAGAACAGCTCTTGCAGCAAGTACTATTCCCGCCACCTTCCCCCTTGGAGGAGGCATGCTCAGTCTTTCTGAGCAGGAATTGTTATCTTTCTGTCTTCTGACGGCGAATCCTAGGTCTCCCATTTTGATGTCAGCCTGCGGCAAAAGTCTCGGCGGGAGAACTGGGAATCTAGGCGGGACCGCCCCTTTTATGCCGCCTGGCGTGGGAGGCGGGACGTCGGGCGCATCCCGCTGTGGTTAGCTAGCTAGAAATTTTTCCGCGGGGTCCTGGCGCCTGACGGCCTAGTCCTAATGGTGTAACCTGCTGCAAGAGCTGTTCTCGAAGATCTGCTGTTACGGTAAGTTCTTACGTAACTGTACTTTACTCACCTGTAACAGGAGTTCTAGGAATGGTATATGTTGTTCATCCACACGACCCACCCGACCTCCCGGCTTCTCGCACAACCTGAGCTTCCAGCGGCCAGATCTGGGCGTCATGTGGTGGAGCCGAGAGTTTTACCACCTGGTGGGGTGGTGGGAGGAGCTAGCTTGAAGACCTTCCGCAAGATTTAAAGCATCAAGGAACGTGCCAGACAGTGTGGATGAACAACATATGCCATTCCTAGAACTCCTGTTACAGGTGAGTAACCTGTATTTTTTGTCTATGATGCAAGCCTTGCGACCTTTCCCATTAGGTTGTCCTGTGAAAGCGGTGTTAGAGTACCTGCTCTCCTTTTCCGTTCGGGTCTCGCCTACTCCAAGGTGCACCTCTGTGCCTTTTCAGCTTATCACCTCCCGGTGGGACAGCACACAGTGGCACAATTAGATGCCTGTTGAGAATTCTTGAGAGGGGTGTTACATCTTAGGCCGCCCATTAAGGACCCAGTGCCTCCATGGGACTTGCTCTTTGTCCTGGAGCAACTCCGCTCCCCCTTTGAACCTGCCACGGATTGCGAGCTTTGTTTTCTGTCATGGAAAACGTTGTTTTTAGTTGCTGTTATGTCAGCGAGAAGAGTTCTGAGCTTCATGCTCTCATGTGCAAAGAGCCTTATTTAATTTTCCACGGGACAGTATCACTGAGGGCGAATCCTAAATTCTTGCCTAAGGTGGTTTCCACACTCACTCTCAATCAGGATATTGACCTGCGGTCTACTTCCTAATTATGCTAATAGGAGAGGCGCTGCTTCACACCCTGGATGTTTACCGCAGCTTAAGGTACTACCTGAGCAGAACCAAGCAGCTTAGATCGGAGCAACTTTTCGTTTCCTTTACTGAAAGGATGATGGGCCAACCAGTATCCAAACAGTCCCTGTCTCGCTGGCTTGTCCAGTGTATCTCGTACTGTTATGATATCAAACAAAAACCCCTCCGGGATCAGTAGGGGGCCATTCCACGAGGAGTGGCCACCTCCTTTGCAACACTTGAACGTCTCCACCTCTGCTATTTGTGCTGCAGCCACTTGGAGCTCTGTACATACCTTCATCAGGCATTATGGCCTGGACCTAGCTTCACGGCGAAGAGCCGGCTTGACCTGGCTGTGCTACAGGGTCTCCTGTCCTAGATTCCGGACCTGGAATGTACTTTCTAGTTTCCTCCTCCCAGAATGTTTGCAAGCGCTACTGCTTGGGAATCGGTCCTAATGGTGTAACCTGCTGCAAGAGCTGTGTCTCGAAGTAAGATAATACAGTTACATAAGAACTTACCGTAACAGTAGATCTTGAGAACAGCTCTTGCAGAAGTACTTCAACCCATCTTCCCCTTGGAGGAGGCATGGCTTAAGCCCTTTTTAACAGGGATTTTTACCTTTTATCTTCTGACGATGGATCTCGGTCTCCCATTTCGATGTCAGCCTGCGGCGGACGTCTCAGCGGAGAAATGGGGAATCTGGCGGGACCGCCCCTTATATTACGCCTGACGTCGGAGGCGGGACTGACGCCGAGGAATCCCGCTGGCATAGCTAGCTAGAATTTTACGCGGGGCCCCTGATGCCTACCGGCTTCAGTCCTAATGGTGTAACCTGCTGCAAGAGCTGTTCTCTAAGATCTACTGTTACGGTAAGTTCTACGTGAATCTGTATTTTCTTCTCGGATCTTATTGGTCTCAGAAAAACCTCTCCCAAATTGGTTCCAGTGTCTCAAACTCTAGTTCAGGCCCTCCAGTGGTGGCTGGAGGAGTACAATCTTCGACAAGGTGTCCTCTTTATCAGTTAGGCTCCTTCAGTGATTATCACCACAGATGCCTCTTCACTAGGTTATGGGGCTTATCTGGATCAGCTTACAGCTCGGGAGCTTGGTCTCACCAGGAGTCTCTTCACATTACAAACCTTCTCGCACTGAGAGACGCTCTTTCTAGCACTTCAGACATTCTCCGCTGCTGTTCAGGGAAAGTGGTGCAGATTAGGACAGACAATACCACAATCGTGGTACATCGAGCAAGGAGGCACTCTGTCCTCAGCCTTGTGCATAGAGGCCTTGGAAATATGGTCTCTAACTTATTCCTTCAGGCTTCCCTGATGGCTGTGCATCTCCCAGGGAAGGACAACATTCTAGTAGTAAAAAGTTATTCAATTAACAAGCAAAAGAATAGGAAACTCGACTGAGACAAGCTCATTTCCAGTGAGGTCCTTGGTACAAACATTCATGTTGACATCATAAAAATTTTACACAGATTGCATACATAAATCGACATACAAAAACACCACAACAATATTTAAGTTAAAATAACTACTTAACATCCATATAAACTACATAGACATACATGGCACATTCATTCATATGTACAAATTGCAAATCTTCATCATGTTTAATACATAATGTTCATGGTGGATTAACAATATACTTTTATCTACTTCAACTTTAAACCCTCTTTTATTTCTGCTATACAGGGCTAAAACTAAGTGGTCTAAGATAAATTGGCAATGAGTTCCAAATATTTGGACCTAAATAAAAAAAAAAAAAAAGTTCTCTACCCAAGTCTGTAGTCCTGGGCAATTCATATTCCATACCCTCCACAGAGCGTAGGCCGCCTCTAATTGTCTAACCTGAAGTTCATTGATAATATATTCGGTACTTTCCCTATCTGAATTAACCATGTAGAGCAAAGCATGGAAAGACCTAGCTTTTGGATACATCCAGTTCAATTCAAAGACTGTTACAGCTTTCTTCTATGAGTTATCTTGGGTACACTCAAAATAAACCTTGCTATTTTGTTAAAAAGAACATCTGTTTTAGCTAACTGGGTTGAAGTCGCCTTTATAAACAATATCCCCATAATCCAGAAAAGGTATCGATATGATTGTAGCTACGTGCTTCCTCACTTTCATCCATACAGTTTCTAATTCTGTATAGTGCACCCAAATGTCCATTAACTTTAATTATATTGTCTATGTGGGACGTCCATCCCAGTGATCTATCCAGATACATTCCTAGGTATCTATAACATTGCACTTGCTCAAGAACAATTTTCTTTAGTTACTATATTCAGACCTAACTCCGAATAGGTTACACTGTTCTCTTTAGAGAACAGTATAACCTAGATTTTGAGTTCAGAACAAGTTTGGATTCACCATAAAATAACTGAAGCTCATCAAGTACACTTTGAAGAAGCGAGTTCTATCTACATTATTGATGAACCCTCCACATAAATAATGGTATCATCTCTGATATAGATGACATTGTACATCAGGATTAGTTAGAACAAAATCATTCATGTATAAATTAAATATTGGACCCAGATTGGATCCTTGGGCACTCCAGAAATAATTGCCCTAAACCAGATCCCCATCCTTTTACTGATACCATTTGTTTCCTTCCAGTTAGATAAGCATCAAACCACCCAACCACATTGGTAGAAATACCCAAAGCAGGTAGTCTGGATAGGAGGATGTCGTGGTCCAAGGTATCAAATGCCTTGGACAAATGGTCAAAATTACCCCCACCGATATCCCCCTGTCCAGAGCACCATAACATCCCAAGTAACGTTCAGCAAGGCAGAAGTTGTACCATGCATAGGTTTAAAAACAGACTGGAATTTATTAGTCAACTTTCCTTTTTCTAAATGTCTGAAGTTGTTTAGCTACCATCTTTTTCAAACATTTTAGCTACTGTCGGTAATAATGATATAGGCCTATAATTCTGTAAGACTCTAGATCCATTTTGACAACTGGAATTACTCTAACCGATTTCCACATTTCAGAATTTCCCACATGTAAGTGACATGTTAAAGATGTTAGAGTGCGAGATAACCAGAGCAGAATATTTCAATAAAATATTAAGAATCTCATTTAACCCCCAGCTTTCTTAATATTCATTCCAAGTAATGCATTTTGTACATCTAATGGTGATATTGGTTCAAAATCAAACTCCTTAATCAGCTTGTCTCTTTTTGAGAATTTTTGATGAAGAGAAACTGTGGTTATACCTTGTGATAAAACCATTGTGCCCATGGCTGTAAAATAGTCATTAAAGCTATCCACAACCTGTGGGCCCAATGGAATTTCCACCTTCCCAATCTCAAATTTTCCGAATAATCTAATTGTTGTTCTCCGTCGCCTTTTTTAGAACTTTCCAGAATTTCCTCAGATTATCAGTCAGGTTAATTCCCTATTATAATCGTATTTAACTTTCTTAAGTTCATAGTTATGATTCCATGATTGTTTATACTTCACCAGTCTGTACCGTCTTTTGTAAATTTGGCTACCTTCCATCCCATCTAAGCTGTTTAACTTTAAATAAGTAAGAATTATACCAGCGGGCATTATTAAACTTTAATTTCCTAGTTTTAGATGGAGCATGCCTGTTACAAATTGTCAAATCTTCATGAAACATTACCCAAGCATCAACAACAGTGGGGACTAATAACATTTCCCAATTGCAGTCTTCCAACTTTAACATAAAATTTATATAATCAAAATTTTAAATGATCTATAATGAACTGTTTTCATTGATTTCCTTTGATTTCTAATACCATGTATCAGCTGCTGATCCGGGAGAATCTGGGAGGACACCACTAGCCACAAATTTATCTGGGTCCGTGGTAAACAATAAATCCAAGACTGTAGAAGAAAGTGGATGTTTAGTGTTGACTCTAGTTACATCTATAATTAGCTGGGTCATACCAAAATGGTACCCATCTCTACACAACTGATTACTCTCTACCGTTTTCCAATCTACATTTAGATCCCAATTAACATAATCTCATGGCTTATTCAGATATTCCCCAAAAAGTCCTGCAATGCTTGAAACACCTCAGTACTAGCTTTTGAGGTCTATACATACCAAGAATAATAAAGGCTTATTAAAGGGGAAGTTGAATAGTAGATGCACTCAGTAGGATTTCTCAGGGTCTACCACGAATGGACCCTGAACTCTCTAATTCTTCAGGTCATTTTCAAGAGGTGGGGCACTCAGAGATTGATCTTTTGCAGCTCTGGACAGTCACCAACTTCCTTTTTTTTTTTTTGCTGCAGGCCGCCTCTTCTGGGCCCTGTCCCTCAGGATGCTCTCTTGTTGAATTGGACCAGCAGGTTTCTGTATGCATTTCCTCCTTTTCTTCTGATATTTAGGGTCCTGATCAAGCTCAGGTCTCGGCCTTGCAAAGTGATTCTGGTGGCTCCAGACTGGGCCAGACAGCCTTGGTACCCTCTTCTCTTGTCACGGTCAGTGACAGTGCCTCTGTCTTCCCAGACAGTTCAATCTCCTTACCTCCTTACAGGAAGGACTCTTTACCTCGATCTTGGATTCTGAGGTTCAAAGCCTGGCTCTTGAAGAGCTAGAATATGCAAATCCTGCATCTTTCTCAGTCAGTCTTGGACATTTTAAAGGTTGGCAGGAAACCTGCTACTAGAAAGACTTGAAAGTCCAAATGGAAAGATTTGGGGTTTGGTGTTCCCAGAAGCATGTCCAGACAGAACTGGCTGATATTGCCACTGTATTGGACTATTTGGTGCATCTTAGTTTAGAACTCTGGCCTACTACTCTCAAGGTACATTTGACAGCTGTGTCTGCCTTCCTTTCTGCTGGTAAGGGCTCTTCCTAGCATCTAGTCTAGTTTTAAAAATTATCAAGGGTCTGGTACATGTGAATCCCCTTTTGGGAGCCTACCCTTCTTGGGTCCTGAATATCTGTATCGCATAGCTTATGCAGCCCCTTTTGAACCTCTATCCTCAGCTGAGCTGAAGTACTTGACTTGGAAACCTGTATTCCTGGTAGTCATTACCTCTGTCAGGAGGCGGTGGTGCAGTGGAACTTGACTTAATTTCATTTCACAGGGATAAGGTGGTCCTTCAAACCAACAAGTTCCTTCCAAGGTGGTATCAGACTTTCATTTGAATCAGGCTGTCATTGTCTGTCTTTCTCTGACCATTCTTCCTCTGGGGAGAGAAGATTATGCAGTCTTGATGTAAAGAGGGCTCTTACTACTATGTGGAAACACTAAGGCCCATAGAAATGACTGATCTTATTTCTAGAGGGCTCTTGCAGTAGGTATTCACATATAGGACTAGGCTGCTAGGCATTGGGGAACCCATGGAAAAATTTCTAGCTAGCAGTCACTGGCGAGGGACTGCCCCCTCAGGTGATCAGTATCCTATAGCGTCAGTATAAAGGTCAGTCCCCGCCCGCCTTCAGTTCTTTCCCACTGTCGACATGAAAGTTCCTCACAGTAGAACAAGCTCATCGGTCTTGAGTTTTTGAACTTTTCAACCCAGTTTCTCTTCGAGATCTTCCCTTGTCAGTCTTCACCATTCATTTCTGCTTGGGTTAGTGCGGTGCACCCGCTACAAGAGTTTTTTTTTAAATCGGCTCCAACTGTACCCTCAAAGTAGCGTGTTCGTCATGCGGCAGGCCCGTTAGATTCATGAACACCCTCCTCTATCTCAGTTCTGTTTCTCCTGCCAGCCAGGGCTGCACCTGCTGTGACGGTGGCGATAGTGAAACGGTTATTCGTATTCGTTCAAGACTCCTTGTTTTCTTCAATGACTCGCTCAACGCCGTATACCGGTAAGACCGTTCTTTATTTTTCTAGACAGCACTGAGTGCTTTATTGCTGTTTTGCCTATAGTTCGCATCATGTCGGGTTAAGGCGAAGCTAAGTCGAAGGCGGGCCGTGCCCTATGCGTTGAGTGGCCTGTGACCCGACATTTCTCCGTCTCGGACGGCATGATGTCTGTCTCTGTTGCCTGGGACCCAACCACGACATGGAGCGTGCGGCGCCTGTTTCTCCATGGACGTGGTGTCCTTGAAGTCTGCCGTTCAAGATCGTCAAGGCCCGCCCGACCGGGGGACGGTCGCTCAGGATTCCCAGGTCTCTGGGCCCTTCCTCCAGGTCCCCTCCGGGCCTATACGGTCCGTGGAAGAGGACTTCCTCCTCTTCTCTTGCTGAAGAAAGCTTCTTTCCACGGTGTCTGAGGAATGTCATGTTCCTCCGGGGCTGCGGCGGGGACACCGCCTCGGCAATCACCTCCTCGGAGTGCAGGCTCCCAGTGTCGAGGCCGCGCCTGCTGAGGCCCGACACCGATGGACCCTCGATGCCGCCTTCCGGCGCCCGATTTGGATCGGCGCTGGTGATCGAAGGGCGCGGTCGGTGGCGCGGCACGAAGGCCGTTTGCGCTCGACAGCGCCGGGTTGGGTTCCGGCGGGAGGCGGCGCCGTGGGCCTAACTGACACGCGGGGGGCTGCGGGTGGGCCAGGTAAATCGGCGCCCCTTTCTCCGGGGACTTCGAGGTTGCCAGCATCGTGGTTCAGCTGGTCTCTTCCTCTTCGGTCGTCGATGACTCCGGCGTGGACCCATCCTGGCAACCTGACTCTTGGTCGGGGTCCCCGTGTGCGTGGTGCTGGGCGGCACAGTGGGCCCTCACTGTCATCCCGTCCTCCCCTGAGGGCCCTCGGGCTGAGGTGGTCCGGGGCGGGGCACGATGGAGTGGAAGCGGAGGGCTCTCCCTCCTGGGGGCCATGACAGCTACCCTTCGGGTTCTGTTACCGCCTCTTGGGGTGGGAGGAGCTGCGGAGTGGGGAGGGCTCTCGGAGTCCGAGGCGGGATGGTCGTCGCGGTCTCTGCAGGCCACCCTCGCGGGGGTGGCTAGGAGCCGTGGCCTGGGCCCCGCCTTTCCCTCTTGGACCCTGGGGTCCCCTCCGGTGGCGTTACTGCGGACTGCCCTTCTGGATCCATGCAGTCCCAGGTTCATCACAGGGGAGAATCCTTCTGGTCTCATCCAGGTTTGCATCCCCAGGGTTCCGTTTTGCGACCTGGTCTGTTGTCTGGAATCCCGCCAGCTCGGGCTCCGTTCTCCGGTTCAGAGCCTAGCAGAGGTCAGTTGCCTCTTCGTAGGTGCCCATCTCCAGTGCCTCTGCAGCCACCCCGCTCTTCAGGCCATATGGGTCCCTACAGACCCGTTATCCTGGGAGCAGTTCAGGAGTTCTCTGAGCCTTCCCCTCATATGTCAGGTATATGCATGGCCGGGTCTTTCGCCTCTCCCCGCCCTTGAGGAATCTTCTGGACACTCGAGCTCTCCATCATCCTCGTCTCCCTCCTCTGAGAGAGGAACCCATTGCTCATATCTCCTCCGATGCTGATTTCCTGAATATCAGCGATTCCTTCGAGGTTGGTGAGTGATCTTGAATCTCCTATATTCACGGAGACATCTGAATTCCTGGAGAATTCAGTGCCCAGCACCTGGTGGTACCTTCCTGGCCTATCCCTTCCAGGAGGCGTCTATCCGTTCTTGGCAGTCAGCGCCCCTTCTCCAGCCTCAGCAGACTGTCGGCGTGGGTATTGTGCCCCTTGAATCCCTGGGTACTCTTTTCCCAACCCGTCCTCGGGTTTGGGTATACCTAGAGACTCTTTCAGGCGCCGCTGGCGCTCTGGCCATCCACGGTTGGATTCCCTACAAGTTCGACCCGGTGGGGGCGAAAGTGTTCTCTTCCTCTCGTGCAATAGCTTGCATTCGTCACATCAGGCTCACCATGCTGCCTACAGTAGGCATCTGTAGTCGATATTCTCTCAGCTCTTAGCATCAGTGCCCGATCGGAGCAAACCAGACAGGCTATTGCCCTCTCCGCCATAGGCCTGGGCGGCAAGACACCAAGCAAGGGCATCGTATGGCGCCAATGAGGTGGCTTCCAGGCTTGCGAGGACAGCGATCTGCATTAGGCGGATGGCATGGCCCGTCTATCAGAGGTTGTCACCCTGGCCCGGCGTGGGGTGATTTGCTCCGCCTTCCGGGACCAGTCTTTTTCTTTTTTTCCTCAGAGCTAGATTACTGCGGGGCTTCCTCCGTCTCCCATCCTCGGGGGACCTCCTAGCTCTTCTCCCATAGGCTTTTCTCTGGATTAGCCCAGGGTCTTCCCTTCTGTTTCTCACCAGCAGAAGGCTGGGGTCTTATTCCCTCGGGTTCTACCCCACCTTTTTTTTTTTGGGGGCTTCGTACTCATAGCAGTAGTAGATGGTGAAGATTGGCAGGAAGATATGAAAGTGCATTGCTACGTAATTCTTGATCTTCTTGTATCTTCACCCATTCATTCTGACTCACCTACCTTCCCCTCTCAGTGGCCTCCTTCTGTGAAGTCTCCCCCCTCCATCGTTCCTCTTCCTTCTTTTGGCCTTTATGCCCCCCCAAAAAAAGCGTTGTTTTCCATTCTTAATGAATGGTCTCTCTTTTCCTCAAGGTAAAGAAGGCGAACACGGTGTTCCTTTATCTAAATTCTGAGAACTCTTTCCGGCCGCCCTTAGGGTGCGATTCTAAAATACCTTCTTCAGGTTATGCAGTTTCACAGCCTAAGAGGCCATGCTCTGACTTGGCCTCGGCAAAGTCTAAAATCCTCCTGGCAGTTTATTTGAGCTCTTCTAGCTGCTGATTGAACTTGTCAGCTCTGGCGTCCGCTTGCCTTGCCTTAGGGAGTCTGATCGAGTTCACTCTATCTTTCATACAAAACTGCCTTCGAAAGGCATAGTCTTTCCATACACTACTGTGTTGCCACTTAAAGGGTGCTAAGGGACTTAGTCCCCTTCCTGGTTAGGCGCTCTACCGGAACAGGTTCTGCCGGGCAGTCTCCGAGCCCTCAGGATGAAGGGACTTGGCATGTTGAGTTCAGAGTCTGCCCTCATTCGGATCTGTTCAGGTGGTTGGTTGAACCTCCCTCAGTCCTAGCAACTGGGATTCTTGCTCCCTTATTTACCTCGAGCCTATAAGCCTCTCAACCGATGCTCGATGGGCACTGTTCTCCCTCTCCAACATGCCTCTTTTTCTTCTACTTTCTCTTCCTTCTCTCTCTTCTGCCCGGAAAGGAGGCCCTGCGGTCCTTTAGGGTAGGAATCCTTCTTCTCTGTCTATTCTCTACTGGCTTATTCCTTTTATATCCTTTTCCTTTTTCTGTCCCTCGGCTCTCTTGCCTCCTTTCCTTTTTCTTACCCTTTATTTCGCCTCTCCGGCTACAGAACTGAGATGGAGGAGGTCTGCGGCACCTCAGCCAGCCCCTCGCTCATCTCGTCACTCTCGAGTGGCGCCCGTTGGAGCAGATTTAAAAAAAAAAAAAATCCGTGGCAGACGTGGCGCCTCCAGCACTAACCCAAGCAGTAATGAATGGGTGAAGATCAAAATTCTACGGTAGGTGCATAATTTTCATTTTGTTTTTTTTTTCCAGCAATTTGTCTGCGTTATCTAGCGCCCTCTGAATCTCAAAACAAGTGCGACTGTGTGGTTTCCCAACTTCCTTACAAGACGGCCGTTCCTTGTGCCTTTCTGTCTGGGCCCAGACCACCCTGTGAGAGCGATGCCAGCACTGCCAGAGTTCAACTCTGCTACCCATGGCGAAGGCAGCACTCCTGGAAGCCCATATCCTTAAGAAGAAAATTGCCTCCATGGAGAAAGTTAAAGTTCAGGCAGGCATCTACTTCCTTCGAAGGTCATAAGAAAAAGCATGACAAGGAGAAGCACTGGTAGGCGGAATCTGATTCCACAGCAGCTGCGACT
Organism: Neoceratodus forsteri; assembly: GCA_016271365.2. Classification (NCBI taxonomy): domain Eukaryota; kingdom Metazoa; phylum Chordata; order Ceratodontiformes; family Ceratodontidae; genus Neoceratodus; species Neoceratodus forsteri. The sequence continues at coordinate 16,172,039 of CM057456.1, forward strand.
CCACTGGAGTCACGGCACTCAAGGTAAGGTCCCTCCGAGGTCATTCCCTAGCGGCAGTCTTCGTGGCTACCAGAAAGGCGTCGCCCCTCCAGTCTGGCTCGGGCCCTTTGGTAGCTTCTGGGGCAAAGAGGCCTCCACTCCCATGAAGGCGCTTCTTTCGTGGCCTTCCAGTCAGAGCAGATCCAGTCAGTTGGATGTCTGTCCTACTGATGCACACTCGAACAAGGCTACTAAGCTGCGTAACCCTTGAGTGCCCAGCCAACACCACCCCACCCCGACAAGACCGTATCCTTAGAGACCTTCCTTGGGCATGGAGGCCGATAAGTCGGACGCCGCTCTGCCCGTCGCGACCGGCAAAAGCTTGTGCCAGACCCCATCCAGCAGTCTGGCGCCCAGGCTCTCCACAGCGTCTCACCATGTTGCCCTCTGAGGTCCCGCATCTCCTCATCTGACCCCTGGGGATTATAATCCTCCTTCCCTGTTTGTCACTGAGGAAATTGAGATGCTGCTGAGGCTCCCCCTTCAGGGCGGACCTCCTGATGCCATCAGTGTCCTCATGCGGATGGTATACACGTGCCCATGAGGCATAAGTTTCCACCATCTGGCGGCCTACAGGGCCTCTGCCAGGTCCTCTAATCTATCAGAGCCCCGGCACCCAGAGTACCAGACACAACAATATCCAATCCCACATACCGGTGCGGGTTACCTGCTGTCTGGTTACGGATACTCCTTTACAGATGCCCTCAATATCCAGATCCCCTCTACCTCTCTGCGGTGGGATCTGAGAGGAGATCTTGGCCTCCTGGTGGGCTGAGGCCGAGGCTCAGCTGACCAGGAGGTCAAATCTTCTCCCAGCACAGGACACTTACAGGATCCCCTTGGTCAGGCGGGTGAGTCCCCCCAACCTGACACAGACCTCTGGCACCCTAGGCAGGTGGGATACATGCCCCAGGGAACTCCCTAGAGGGACCGTCCCTCTCCCGTCCTAGAGAGAGTCTTCTTCCTCTGTCGTCCTTGGTCACAAACTCAGTCCGACCACTCTGACCCTAAAGATGAGCCCATACTTGAGGAGCGCCCCAGGCCCAGGGATCCTCTGAAGTCTTCTCCAGAGGACTGCTCTTTTCTGGAGTTACAGGAAAAACCCAGGAAGTTCACCAGTGGCATTCAGTGGAGCCAGATCCACAGCATAAAAACTTGCAGCCCATCTGGATCTGCCAGAGGCCGCTCCTACACTGATTCCACCCTGGATTGAGCCTCACACAGATCTTGTCTCCACCATTTGGAAACTACCATCTCGTTAGGCCCCCCCTCAAGAGGCCGGGCGGACAGGCTTTACCAGGCACCGGAGGTGTGGACTTTCTTAACATTCACCCCAAAGGTGGATTTGTGGTGCGTCATCAGCGCCCGCTCAGCCAGTCCAAAACACCTCAGTTAAGTCTCCGCCTGGTAAGGAATCCTGGCTTCTGGACCAGTAACGGAAGACTTATTCGCTTCTACCCTAGGCATCAGGGCCCTTAACTATATGGGCACATGGGGATTTCAGAAGGCCATCCTTAGCCAGGTGGAATCTAAATTGGACTTACCGAGTCACAGACTAAACAGGAATTAGGTGTTCTTGTCTGCTCCGCTCGGCTAGTAGGCATATGCTCTGCGCCACTTGCGATCACGGTGGACACAGCGGGAAGGAGCTTTGGCCTTCGGCCGGGCGTATGGCGTCATGCCTGGCTCCGCGTGATCGGGCTTGGTCCCAGAGGTACAATCTGCCCGTACAGGATGCTCCTTCAGGGGTTTGGTGCCGTTCAGTGGTGTCAAGGACATTACCGAACTGCAAGAGAAGAGTACTGCACTCAAGCCTGTTCAGACTATGCTGGTCCCCTCAAGACAACGGCGTCCTTTTCATCGCTTCAAAACCGACAGACCCGAAACCGCCAGGACAACGTGCCAACAAGCGTCGGGCCCTCCAGCAAAAAGTCGCGGAGCCTTGATACTGCGCTGCCCCCACACCTCCTGCCTCTCCCACTTCTGAGGTCCCAGAGGAACTGGTCGGGGATTCTCCTCATCTGTCGGATTGGGAGAGGATAACATCAGACACTTGGGTGCTCCGTTAACAGCAGGACACTCAATAGAGGTTCTGCAGAAACCACCCGAGACACCTCATCATCATCATCCCCATCTCCTCTGGTCCTGGGAAATCACCTCCCTTCTCTAAGGCGATGAACCAGTCCCCAACCATTTCTGGGGGACAGGTAAGTATTCATTTCTTCCTAGTTCCTAAGAAGATAGGAGATCCGGGACATCATCCTAGATCTCAGCTCCCCGAAACATGCTTGTGGAGTACAAACCTTCAGAATGCTATCTTTGCAGAGCCTTCTACCACTTCTTTGGCAGGGACAGTGGCTATGCACTCTGGACCTTGCAGGATGCCTACTTCCATATCCCCATTTGCCCTTCCCACTGCAGATTCCTTTGTTTTTGCTTTCAGGGGACCACTACCAATTCAAGGCCCTCCCATTTGGTCTTTCCTCTGCCCCTGAGTTTTTACCAAATGCCTGTCTGTGGTAGCGGCCCACTGTGTACTCAGGAGTTCAAGTATTCCTGTACCTGGACGATTGGCTCCTGGCGGCCCCATCCAGGAGGAACACCTGCACTCCCTTTCCCTTACCCTGCAGGTTTTCACCAGCCTGAGTATCACCATGAACTGGGCAAAGTCCCATTTGGTCCCTTGCCGAGCCTCCAATTTATAGGGGCAATTCTGGATACGACCATCGGCAAAGCCTTTTGCCTCCGGACAGGTGGGCACCCTTCAGACTTGGGTCCATCTTTGTCCGGTCAGGAGCATCTGAGCCAGGTCAGTCCTTAGCCTTATGGTGGCTGCCATTCCGACAGTCCCAGCGCTCGGCTGTATATAAGAATCTCTCAGTGGATGCTTCGGTAGGGTGCTAGTTTCCGATCCAAGAGCAGGGACTTACAAATGGTGGATGGTGCAGGAGAATCTATCCCTGGGAGTTCACTTCAGTATCGTGCGCCACCCCACCCCAAAAAAACACACAAACAAAGACATTTACGACAGATCGTCGGGAAGGCTGGAGAGCCCATCTCGGGTCTCACAGGACTCAGGGCAGCTGGTCAAGTTCAAACAAAATCTGCACATAATGTACTCCGAACTGAGAAGCAGTCCTTTATGCCCTTCAGGCTCTGCACTCAATTACCCTTCGCAGTCATTTCCTCATACAATCACATGCGTAGTCTGGTATCTCAACAAGCAAGGGAGGAACATGTTCTACCCTCTCTGCTGGAAGCGAGTGAGTCTGGCTTTGGGCAACCCAGCATCACCTTCACTTGACTGCGATTCATGTTCTGGGAGTGTGAAACACGCTGGTGGACCAACTCAGTTGGTCCTCAGCCAGGTCCCATGAATGGGAATTGAATCAAGAAGTTGTAAACATCTTTCAGCAATGGGGAACACCTCAAATAGACCTTTCGCTTCTCCCAAAATGCACAACTTCCCACCTTCTGCTCGCTTGCTCCAGGGCGAGACATTTTTAGCAGGGCGCGCTCTCTCACTTGGAGGGACTGATTTGTTTATGCCTTCCCTCCTATTCCCTTAATTCCAAGGGTGCTGAACAAACTCTGATCGGAGGAGGTTCGAATGATTCTCATCACTCCTTCTGGCGCAGGCAAGTTTGGATCTTCCTTGTCAGTCTTCACCATTCATTACTGCTTTACGAAAATCAAACTCATTCGAGTTAGCAATTGCGCTTTTGCTGCATTTATCGCGAAGAAAAACTCTTCCCAGGATTTTGCCGTGCCCTGCAGCCAGATGATGTTGCCCACGATCCCACCTCACGTCGTTTACTGCCTAGGTATCAGACATGACACCTCATCGTGTAGTTTTGCCTGGTCTTCCATCCCAATGTCCTGGCGACCGCAAAGCACACTTGAAGCTGGGGAGACGGAGAAGAGAGATCCGCTGGTGAATCGAAGGAGGCTAGGTCTTCGGTTTCCGCGGCCGTGGGCTCCGCCAAACAGCTGGAACAGGTGAAGGCATTCGAGGAAGAAGCAGCTTGCGCTTTGGCCAGTTAGAAGCTTCTTAGTCCGCTGAACCTTGGCTCCACCTTTATGGGCTCCTTCAAGGAGTTGTGCCAGTCTCTCCCACCTGGGATGAGGCAACCTCAGGCTCGCAATCCTCCTGTTCTCGTAAGAGAGAAGGACCCGTCTATCTCGACGGAGCGTTCCTGGGATCGGGAAAGGCAGAGTCCCAGAAATCGCAATCTTGACCTCGGTCAAGATCGCATCCTCAGCTGCCGGCTTTACGGACCTTCCTTCTTGCCAGGGACCGAGGAAGTGGCCGATGCGGTCAAATTATCCTCGCCCGATTGACCCCTTTGTTGCGGCCATGGCGACTCCTGGAACCTATTCCGGTCCTGGATTTCCTGATGAGACCCAGCCCACTGGTGTTCCCATCAAGGACCTGGTTCCGGACCCTCTGGTTTCACGAATCGGTGTCTCCTGATCGAGTCGGACGACCGAGGAAGAGTTATGGCGCTAGAAAAGAGGCGCGCACAGGTCCTGATCCTCCTCGGGCGAGGAGAGGCTCAGTGGAAACTCCGGCGCTATGAAGACCTTATGTGGCAGCAGCAGATCCTGACCAGGCAGAAGCCGGCTCCGCCTACCCAGGCCATCACTTGGCTCTCACCTCCCTAGGCAGGCGACCCTCCAGAACCACAGCCACGGTTCCTCTGCTCGTGGGGCGGCCCGTATCCTAGTTCGGCCTATCCGTTTTCTCCACCGATTTGGGTGGAATCACTGCCTAAGCAGCCTGAGGGACGGTGCCCTCGAGGACAGACAGGACACGGGCTTCCCCGCGTTAGCCAGAGACCGCTGTATCCCAGTTCTTCAGACTGACATCACTGGATGATGAGTCGTCCATGGGCGTAGGGATGGAGGAAGGCCCTTCCTCTTTCCAGGGCATTCTCCGCCTCGTCTCCAATTCCACTGGAATGCCCTAGAGTTCATTCAGAAAAAGGCGTAGTACCCTCGCACTGAGCATCCTCAAGAGAGGGATACCCGGCGGAGGCCTTTCAGTGGCCAAAGCCATTGTTGCCCAGCCCTCGAACTTTGCAGCGTCCTGCTTCCTGCCCAGCACCATCTGCCCACATGGCCCGTAAGTACACGGTGCCTATGGGGTCCCTTGAGGATTCACAGAGGCACCCTTGACCCCTAGGGCCTGTGACCGCCTCTGTGTTCAGGCGTACTGGTAATTCAACCGGCACTGACCGACCCCCAGACAAGGAGTCCAAAATATGGACCACACTGCCTGTAAGGTCTCTCGGCCTCTACTCTAGGCCTTTGTCAGGCCAGTTCGGCTGTTGTTATGGCACACTTCTCTCATGCCCTTCTTGGGTCATTAGACTAGGTCCCCTCATCTCCCAGCAGACATGCAGACCACGGTCAAGCAGGTCTGTGACCAGGCCATGCTGTCGCCAAACAGCGGCTGCAGTGGCCACTCACTGCAGGGCTTGGCTGAGGCTTTCCTCCTTCCCCGCGGATACTAAGCATAAACTTTGCTGATGTGCCCTTCCTAGGCACCGACTTGTTCAGTCCAGGAGTGGCCAGTCACCTTCAGCGTATACAGCAGTCCATTGCCACCTTGGATGCTACTTCTGCCAAGGGTTCTTCTGACAAGAACCCGCAGAAGAGAAAGAAGCTATTTCGGCATTCTTCCCCTGTGGTCCGTCAGCCCTCCTAGCGAGGTCAGCAGCAGCAGGTTCAAGCTTGGCGCCCTCGGCCCAAGCAGGGTCCTCAGCAGCCCGTAAAGGAGGCAGAGGTGCAGGTCCTGGAGCTGCCTCCTCTTCTAAGCCTGCTCAGTGATGGGTTGGGGTGGCCACCCCTACACCCGTCCACGCCAGCTCTGGGTCCTCCGTTGGGGTCGACTCCGCCACTTCCTTTGTGCCTGGTCTGCTATCATTTCGGACAGGTGGATTTTCCAGGTAGTCGTTTGGGGACTGCCTCTAGGTTTGAGCAGTACCCTCCCAGCCGAGCCTCGCCCCTCGGGAGAAATGGATTTCGGCTTGCACTCAGTCGGCTCTTCCAGATGGTGTAGATCAGCTCCTCCACAAGGAGGCATTGGCTCCAGTGCGGATCCTCAGACAGACCCAGACTTTGTCTCTAGGTACTTCTTGGTGCCCAAGCGAATAGGGGGTTGGCACCCCATTCTAGATCTCCACGACCTGAATCAATATCTCAGGTCTCGCACCTTTGGATGGTCACTCTGAACCAGATCATATCATCCCTGGAGCAAAACTTGTGGTTCTGTTCACTGGATCTTCAGGATGAGTTATTTCACGTCCCAATCCGTCCATCCCATCAGTAGTTCCTCTGCTTCAAGGTCGAGGGACCCTGTACGAGTTCAGAGTCATGCCGTTCGGCCTGTCATCGCCGCACTGGTCTTCACCAAATGCATTGCAGTGGTGGCAGCCCTTCTTCGGCGTCGGGAGTCCGAATCTACCTTTACCTCAATGATTGGCTACTGGCAGGTTTCATCTGTGGAGAGATCCAGGGATCTGGCCCTACAGACCTGCCACCAACTAGTCGTCCTGATCAGTGAGGCCAAGGCGGAAATCGTGCCATCTCAGGTGATGGGCTTCATCAGGGCAGAGCTCGACTCTTTGTCAGGCCAGAGCACAGCTCCGGGAGCAGGGCAGAGGTTCTTTTCTCCTTTTCCGACCATTTCCTAATTGGGCATTTTCACCCTTCCTGGGACTTTCTGCGCCTTCTGGGTTACATGCGGCGTGCACCTCAGTGGTCCACTGGACCAGGTGGCACATGCACCCCTCCAGTGGGAGCTGGTTGCACAGTGGACTCAGCGATATGGTCATGTCGACCAGCTGAACACTGTAACTCAGAAGATGTGGGGCGCTCTCCAGTGGTGGACCGCCAAGACTGGTTGCAGGAAGGGATCCCGTTTGTCCACCCTGAGCAGACTGTTGTCCTTACAACGATGCCTCTCATGGACTGGGGAGCCCACATGGGGACAACAGGGCCCACGGGTTCTGGGACCCTGAGGAGTCACGATGCCACATCAACTTGCTGGAGTTCAGAGCAGTCAGACTGACACTGTTGACTTTCGCTCCTTGGCTCCGGTGTCAAGTGGTTCAAGTTCAGAAGGACAGTATCACGACCATGTACTACCTGAACAAGCAGGCGGCATGCACTCCCGTCTGCTGTGCAAGGAGGTGCTCCACATCTGGACCCTCGTAAGCGGTTGGAGGCTGATCTCCTAGCCATCCATGTGGCAGGAGCCTCGATCCAGCTGTCAGATGCTCTGAGCCACATAGGCCAGACATCCATGAGTGGTCTCTCCATCCAGAGGTAGCTTACAGTATGTTCTTCCGTTGGGCAAACCGATGGTGGACTGGTTTGCCTCAGGGAAAACACCAAGCTGAGGTGGTTTCATGCCCACACCCTCGGCAGGGCTCGCTGCAGGAGGATGCCTTCTCGGGCTGTGGACCCAGGCCTCCTCGCCTTCCCTCAATTTCCCTTGATCCACAAGGTGTTACTTAAGGTGAGGAGGGACAAGGCCAAGGTGATTCTGGTAGCCCCAGATTGTCTGCGGCAGTTCTGGTACCCAGATCTCCTGAGCCTCAGCTGCAGACCCGAGCGGCTTTGGGCACGCCCGGACCTGATATCTCTGAACCATGGGAAGGTATTCCATCCGGACCTTCAATCGCTGTACCTCACAGCCTGGTATGACGGCTAGAGTTCCGGGCTTTGGGTCTTTCGAAGATGTCTACACCGTGGTGGAGGCATCTAGAAAAGAATCTACCAGGAAATGTTACGCTTTCAAATGGAAAAGGTTTTCCATTTGGTGTCAGAGTAAGTCTGGATCCCTTATCCTGTTCTGTGGCTAATATTCTCTGTACCTTTCGGCTTCTATGTAAGGGGTCTAAAGTCATCGACCCTTATGGCGCACCTGGTAGCCATTTCTGCTTACAGGCGCGGGCCGGTCAGCTGACATTGGCACAGACAGTGGTTGGGTGCTTCTTCAAAGGCCTGGATCACCTATCCCTCCGGTGCGTGAACCTCCACCTCCGGGGATCTGTTGCTGCTTTTGGCAAAGCTCATGGCAAGCCATTCCAAGCCATGCACAAGTGAGCTTTCAAACTTGTCGTGGAAGACTGCCTTCCTGGTGGCTATCACTTCAGCCAAATTACAGGGCTCCAGGCCCTTTTGGTGGACTCCCCTTACCTGTCTTACACAGGGACAAAGTTGTCCTGCGCCCCACCTGAAATTCCTTTTGAAGGTGGTATCAGTTTACTTCAACCAAGTATTGACTCTGCCAGTTTACTACCTGAATTACGTGTGACGCCAAGTACAGGCTCCATACCTTGGATCCGAGACATGCTCTCTCCTAATACAAGGACAGGATGCAGGAAATGTGTGGAGAGGTTCGCCAACTGTTTGTCACCTACGCTGAAGCCGCTTCTGGCAGACTCCAGCAGCCAAGCAGACCATAGCAGGATGGATTACATCATGCATAGGTCTGTGCTATGAGTTAGCGGGCAAAGAGCCTCCCAGAGGGATGAGAGCTCATTTTGTCCATACTGCTGCATCAGTGGCTGCTTCCAGGGACATCCCTATCCAGGAAATCTGTTGGGCTGCTACCTGGAAGTCGGTGAACACCTTACCTACTACCACATCAACCTTGAGTCATGCCGGGATGCTGGTTTGGGGCCTCGGCTCTGTGCCTTGCCTCCTCCTCCCGGAGAACTGCTTGGGAGTCTGCCAAACAGTGTGGATAAACAACATAGCCACACTCCTAGAAGAACAGGTTACTAGCCTGTAACAGTAGATCTTACTTGAGAGGGCTTTGCGGTAGGTAATTACATATTGGACTGGCATCGCGGCAGGACTCCCATGGAAAAATCTCTAGCTAGCAGTCCCTGGCGAAGGACCGCCCCAAGTCAGGTGACTGGCATCATGCGACGCCGGTATAAAGGAGCGGTCCCAGACACCCGCCTTCCAGTTCTTTCCCACAGTTAGTCACAAAAGGAAAGCAATGCTGTTTCAAGCAATGCCTGTCAAAGTGGTTGGCTCATTGTATCACTTTCTGTTATGACAAGTACAAGACCCTTCGGGTCAAGTCAGAGAGTCACTCACGGCGTGAAGTAGCGGCCTCTGCAGCTTGGCTTCAAGAATCGTCTGCGGCAGAACATATGCGCTGCCCACCACCTGGACTTCCGTCCATACCTTTCACGTAACATTACAGTTTGGACATTGCCTCTCACGCCGTAGAGCAGGCTTCGGGCTAGCTGTTTTATAAGGCCTCCTGTCTTGAGGCCTGCAGGCTACTACTTCTTTCAGGAGTAGTTTCCTCCTCCCGGTGCCTTTTATTTGTTCCAGACTGCTTGGGATTCAGTCCTATATGTAATTACCTACTGCAAGAGCCCTCTTGAAGTAAGATGGTACAGTTAATGAAATTTACCGTAACAGTAGATCTTCGAGAGAGGCTCTTGCAGTAGAATATCTCCTGCCCTCCATCCCCCTAGGCTTTTTCAGCTCCTTTTCCATTGAGGGAAATATCTGCTTCTCTCTCGTCCGGGCCTGTGGCGGGAAAGAACTGGAAGGCGGGCGTCTGGGACCACCCTTTATAGCGGCGTCACCTGGCGTGGGGCAGTCCCTCACCAGTAACTGCTAGCTAGAGATTTTCCGTGGGGTCCTGCTGACCGGCATCAGTCCTATGTAATTACCTGCAGAGGCGCCTCTCGAAGATTTACTGTTACGGTAAGTTCTTGCATAACTGTACTTTCTAGGAGTGGCATATGTTCACCACACGCACCCACCCGACCTCCCGGCTTTGGGCGCACAACCTTGCTTCCAGCAGGCTACGATCTGCGTCGTCGGGCAGAGCCAGGTATATAACACCGGGCGGGCAGCTTGAAGACTTCGGCAAGATTTAAAGTGGAAGGGGACATGCCAGACAGTGTAGATGAACATATACCACTCCTAAAACTACTGATCTTACCGAGATGCAGCTCTTGCAGCAGAGTTACACCATTAGGACTGAAGCCTGCAGGTGCCAAGACTACAGAAATTTCGAACTAGCAGTCTTCAGCCCATAATCCCTAGTTCTTTTCCACCGTCTACATCGCCAGTATTGGCCTCTGTCTCCTTTTCTAGCGTGCAGCGACCATTAGAACTCTTGGCGATTTTGCGTCTGCCTTTCAACTTTGGATCAGCTGATGTCCTCTCCAGCAACTTCTGTAGAGGGTCACCATATGAAGTGTGCCTGCGGCAAACAGATCCCTTCAAAGATCCACATTAGACCTAAATGCGCTCACTGGGCCGAACACGATATCAGGGCCTGCTCCTTCTGCCAGGGCTTCAACAGTCGCACCAGGATCCACCGCCAGAAGGCCTTCAGCGTTTCTCTTGGAGGAGAAACTGAAAACTATGGATAAGGAACCTTCCTCTTGGGAAGTCATCAGGTAAAACCCACAAGCACCGAGAAAAGGAAAGATCCAGGTCTCCTGCGAGGGCCTCGGACTCACGAGCTCGGCTCGAAATCGGACCGCTCTCCTCCAGATCTCGGTCGCAACCTCCCGGTTCAGGTCAGATCTTCCAGCGGCTCCTCTTCTCTACAGCCCCTGAAGACTTCCAGGCTTTCAGCCTCTTCCACTCCATCTAAGATCTCGTCGAAGTCTGGGAGCGCCATAAATCTTCCGCTGGCGGGACATAGAGCGCCAGGTCAGTTTCCCAGCCTCTGCGTGGATGCGGATCTGGTTCCTCGTAAGACCAAAGACCTAACATCCCTCAGACATCTGACCCGGCGTCTGCCAAACACCACGGCGCTCTCAGGAGCGGCGACACCTAAACACCCGTCGCCGGCCAGGTGTTCGCCCGGAGGACATCGGCCAGGGGACTGGCGTTGGCTGCTTCAAGAAGAGGACCACACCACCGCGCCAGTCAAAGGATTCATCCGAGGAGGATGCCACACAGCCTGAAGACCAGGCGGGCAGCGCCCAGCTCCCACGAGGACCCGACCCCAGCAACAGGTCCGTCTTGGTGTGAATCTGGCAGAGGTAAAACTTTTTTCCTTCTGGTGGGAACACCATCAAAAGATATGGTCACAACACGTTCTCTTCGACTCCGCCTCCACCTACTCCTTCACTGCCTACATCCCTCCTCCACCTAAGGGGCCCGTGGGATGATCACCAACCCCCCAAGGAGACAGACACCTCCTCGGGGCAGATCTTCAGAAAGAAGACCTCCCTCTAGATCCCCCTCAGGTCCGCAGCCCAAGAGACCCAGGCAGCGCTGTACACTCCGTCTGGGGAGGATTCCATTCCGGACGAGACAGCGCTCCAGATCACCTTCTCCTATCAGCATTCCCTCTTGACCCACCCGACCTACCCAGGTCTCCTCTCCGGATGATCCTTCTTTCACGGAGATCATGAGGCACATCCAGGAGAACATGGGGTGGGATGCTGAAGAGCTCGACCCGAGAGAGAACTGCTGCTAGCTACCTTCGGCAGAAAGACCCGAAGCCTGTGGTAGTGCCGCCCTTGGTGGATACCTTGTGGACGGCCACCAAGGCCGCCTGGAAATGTCCACACTCCACTCCTACAGTGCCAAAAAGGGTGACCGCTTATATAAGGCCCCTAGGAAGACCAATATCTGGCAAACCATCCTCTGGCTGACTCCTGGTCATCACTGCTTCGCATGACCGGTCTGAGACCTCAGCATTGAATCAGCAGCCACCGGACCAGGAATCCAAGTAGTTGGTTGTCCTGGGTAGGCGCATGTCTGTGACCGTGACTTGTGCCATCAGGTCACTGAATTACCTCACCCACATGGTTCAATTCCAGAGCCACTGTGGGAGCAGGGACAGGACCTGGTAGATAAGATGCCCGATGGCGACCACAAGGAGGAGCTCTTGAACCTCCTCCGCACGGGTTCGGATGTGGGGACCCAAGTGCTCAGAGCCGCATATGATTCTGGGACTCTTCAGCCAGAGCTGCAGCCTCAGGCATGTGTCTCCGGAGACACTCTTGGCTCAGTGTCTCCGGCTTTACCCCGGACGTCCAAAAGAACATCTTAGACATCCTTTATAATGGCGAGGTCCTTTTTGGTGAAGCCTCCAGAGAGTAATCACCAAACTTCAGGGCGCAGAAAACTCAGTCCGATCTGTACAAGCTATGTACAGGTCTCTGCCTAGTTCCTTCCATAGGAACCCGAGCCGTTCTGTGGCTGGCTACAAAGGCAACAGCAACATTCCGGCCAACAGCAGGGGGCACTTTCATCCGCAAGGCCCAGGCCAAGTCATCCCCAGGCAGAGGCCAGCGATTTGCAAAGTCGGCCCGGCCTGCGGATCAAAGCTGCCACCACAATGCTCTTCCTGGCCCTGCCCCTCCTCAGGATCAATGGGAAAAAAGTCGAGTCGCTCGCACCCCACTTGCCAGGGTGGCAGTCGATCACTGCCGACAGGTGGGTTCTGCAGCTGGTCAAAAAAGCCATTATATAGAATTTGTAGGCAGTCCACCTACCAGACATGCCCTGCTCATACAGCAGGAAGTGCTCGTGCTCTGGAAAAGGAAGCCTTGAGCAAGTCCCAGAGAACCAGAGGAGATTAGGGTACTATTCTCACTTCTTCCTGGTTCCAAAGAAAACAGGGACCTCCATCCAATACTGGACCTCCAGCAACCTCAACCTTTCGGTGGTTTACAGACAATTCCATGGTGACCCTTCGGGCCTAATTCCCGTGCTGAAGCAGGGCGCCTTTCTGGCGTCTTTGGACATGTAGGCGCCTACCTGTGTATTCCGATTGCTGAAGCGCACGGAGGGTCTTATCTGTGTCAATCCTCACCATTCATCACAGATGGGTACTGGCGGAGATCAGGACGCAGGGAGCCTTTTTTTTTTTATTGAGATGGAGCCCGGCGCCGCTCAGCGCGCGCCCGCCCTCGGGCCGGCGGTACTATGGCTCGGGGATTGAGCCGTTTAGGCTGCGTCGACTCGCCTGCCTACCAGTTCTTCGTCTCCGCTGTCGGGGTCGCCTCCTGGGAAGCCATCTGAAGAATTTGAAGAATTTTAGGCCTTTAGCCTTTCGCGTTTGTTAGATTCGACAATCCGTCGGTCTCCTGCTAGTTCTGGGTTCTGCCTCCACTCGTCGTCGCCAGTAAGATCTTTCCATTTATTTTAAAGTATAAGCGATGTCGAGTCTGTTTTGATATTTTTCCGTGGGTCATGTCGTGGTGAGGGCAGAGCAACCTAAGGCGGGGCGGCCCCTATGCGTCGGTGTCCATGCGGCACAAGTGCTCCCGTTATCGACCAGCATGACCGGTGTCTGCGTGTCTTGGCCGCTTCACGACATGGATTAAATGCGAAGCCTGCTTCTCCATGGACCGCGCGTCCCTAGAACATGCCAGCGTTTAAAGTAGAGGCTGAGCTCCGCCCGACTTTGAGAGTAGGGTTCACACAATGGGTACCAAGCGCGCTCTTTCCTCCTTTCTCGGGGTCCCCTCCGGTTCTATACCAACCGAGGGCGGGAGCCTCGGCTTCTTAGCCTAGCCTTGGCGAGGCTCCTCCCCTTGGCCAGGAGGCCCATCCGCTTCCTCCCGGGAGGCGGGTGGGCGCTGCCCCTATGCAGATCGCCCCTTCAGGGGTGAGAGTTCCCCAGTGTTGCTCAGCGGTCCGGAAGGCCTGGGTCAGCGCCGTCGGGGCCTTCAGCGCCGTTCAGCGATGCCGTGGGCCCTGTCGGCACCGACTGCGTCTCGGCACCGTGGGCCTTGTCGGCGTCGCCTTCGCCATGTCTTGCCTCGGCGCGAGGTTGAGCCTGCGGCGCCGTGCGGCCTTGGTCATCTGTCTGTGGTGCCGTGTTGGTGAGTCCGCCAAGCTGTCGGCGCCCGAGGTTGTTGCTGGGGCTGCCGTCGGCGCCGTCTCTGTTCCTGGTACGCCCCGATGCCAGTGGACTTGATGGCGCGCAGCTGGCCCTGGCTGAGGACTTTGGCCAGCTGCCCTGCTGCCTTCTGTCAGCCCGGCTGTGGGGCTGTGGAGGCTGCGGTGCTGCCTCGGCCACTGCTGACTACTGGTCCTTTTAGTAAGGTTGCCTTCCCTCGCCCTCCTACCATTTGGCTTGGGCCTCAGACTCTTACCTCTTGGTCGGACGGGCAGTCACACCTTTGGGGTTGTCTACAGAGGAGGAGAGCGGTGGTCTCGACTAAGAGTCACAGCCAGTCCCCTTCTGAGGCGTCAGGTTCTCCCGAGGTTGGGGTAAGTGGTACTGACCAGCAGGCTATAGTGCGTGCCACCATTGCCATGCAACCTAGCCTTGGGAGGGTTCCTTGACCCTCGGCGGTGGTACCTCCTTCCGTAGTGTGTCTCGATCGCCCAACTTTGGGGCCCATCGGGAAGTCTACAGGAGGGAGGATGCTGCTCCCTGGGTCTCCCCTTCAGGGAAGCCCAGAGCTGCCAGCTACCTAGGCTGGCCCTCTGGGGACCAGGACCCTCTGGGACTCTGAGAGTCGAGGGGTGTGGGGTCGGCCAGCGTCGGCCCTTCTCTGGGGTCCACCGAGACTGAGGAGAAGTCTGGACTTCCGCCCTTCCCCTTCCGGTTCCTTGAGGGGTCCCATTCTTTGGAGGCAGGGACCGTCCTTCTGGATCTACTCGGCCCTGGTCGCCTCACTGGGGAGATTCTTCTGGGCACAGCCTAGGCAGTACCAGCGTGGTTGTACAGCTGTCGGCTCTTGAGTCTTCAGGACACCCTCCTCGGGTGTCCATGGTCCCTCTCTAGCCCTGGCAGAGGTCAGCCGATTTCTTCTCTCGGCTCTGCCCCTATCCCTCTGCCGCATTCTCCAGCGCTCCCAGGCATTCTTGGTCCTAAGCGGCCCTCTCACCTGGGAGCAGTTCAGGCAGCAGTGGCTGCTTGGTTCCCTGCCTACGTTAGGGCCATGGACAGCCAGGTTTTTAACCTCCCCGAGCAGCCACCCTCAGACGCATGGTGACCTCCAGCTCCTCATCCCCTCTTCTGGGGGAGGAACCATCTGTCCATATCTCTCCTGCCGCTGATCTCTGAGTATCAGCGTTTCCTCGTGAGGATGATGGAGGACCTTCACCTTTCTCCCTGTCCGTGAGCAATCCTGAGCATGCGGCCTGCGCCTTTCTAGGCAATTTCGGTGCGGCCACCCTTGTGGTGCCGCCCTGGCCTGCTCCCTTCGGGGCGTCCATGCGTTTCTGGCAGAGGCCCTTCTCCGGAGTTCCTGCCCCTAGGGACCTCAGCCAGAGGTATTGCGCTCCCAGGTCTCAGGTTCTATGCCTCATCCGCGGTCAGATTGGCACCTGGACACCCCCTAGAGGCACTCAGCCCTCCACCGTGACCGGCCCCCAGATCAAGACTCCTTGGATTTTTGACTTCTGGGGAGGAGGACTTTCTACTCGGCACGGTTGCTTCTCTCCATCTCTGCTCATCAGGCCCACTGTCAGCCTACAACAGGTTCTTGTGGTCAGCGCTAGGTCCGATCCTAGCTGCTTTGCCTGACTCGGAGCAAACCAGGCAAGCCATCGCACTCTCTGCACGTGGCCTGGAGCTAGCAAGGCACCAAGCAAGGGCATCTTCTGACGCCAGTGAGGTAGCTACCAGGGAATTAGTAGGGACAGCGATCTGCACCAGGAGATCGGCGTGGCCGCCTTTCCGGTTGTCACCCTTGGCCCGGCGGGGTGATTTGCTCCACTCACCAGGGAACCTGTCTCTTTTTCCTGTGGGGCGAGAGGCGGCGTTTGTAGGAACTTCCTTCCCTTCCGGGGACCCGTCTCGCTCTCCCCACTCTCGGGCCTCTTCAGGCCCAGGGTTCCCATAGTCGTCACCCACTGAGGGGCTAGGGACTCTGTCCCTTGGGTGCAATGAATCAACCCCCTTTGGGGGCTTAGTACTCACCAATCTGTGATGAATGGTGAAGACTGACATAGATGAGATATAAAAGTGCGTACCTACCCGTAGTATGATCTCTGTATCTTCACCATTCATCACAGTCCTCCATCCCCTGGGGCTTCAGTCTCTGGATCCTCCTCCTCTGTGCCTATCCCTCTTTTAGGCGGGATAAAGTTGGGACAGGCAGGAGTAATTTCTTCCTAAGGGTACAGTTTGAGTGGCACTCCTTCTCTACATATCTTCACTCCTACAGGGTGAGAGTTGGTGGTTGCACTCTTTCTGTTATTCATCTAACTTTAAAAAAAAAAAAAGAATTTCCTTTTTCACCAAATATCTTCTGGAGAAGTACTGGGTCCCTGTGCCTGTTCTCCTCCAGAATAGCCGACTCTGCTTTTGAGGGTATTGCCAGTTATTCTGTGCCTTGAATTCTGGCAAATGAGCTTACTTACTCCTTGCAGTACCTATACAGTCTGGTGACTGACAAGGGTCCTGGATCTTTGTTACCTCTCACTCTCCTAAATTCTCTCTCCCCCTTCCCTCCTTCTTCCTTTTCCAGAGACTGGGGCCTACCCAATCCCCTTAGTCTTACTTTTTCTATGCTGTCCTCTCAGTCATTATTTCTCCTTTTAGTTCAGTTTTCTCTTCCTTTTCTGTCCCTTGGACTCTCTTGTCCCACCCTCCATCCCTTCCTCTTACCTCTCGCGACTCAGAACTGGTAGGCAAGTGGTCGGCGCAAGCCTACAGCGGCTAATCCTCGGCGCCACGTAACGTCGGCCTCGAGGTGGCGCCCGATGCTGCGGCTCCACCTATCCTTTTTCAAAAAGAAAGGCTCCTGCAGGGTCCTGATCTCCGGCCAGTACCCATCTGTGATGAATGGTGAAGATACAGAAAGATCATAATTACGGTAGAGTACGTAATTTTTTTCCTGCACTTCGAGTTTCAGAGCCATTATCAGTTCGAGCTCTTCCCTGGGCTGTCAGCCGGCACCTCGTGTATTCACGAAGTGCATGGCGGTCGTGTGGCGTCTCTAAGGAGACAAGGCTACTACGTGTTCCCATACCTGGACGACTGGCTCTCATAAGCGCCCTCAGGGAGGCACTGATGATGGTTATTCACTGTACCAGTCCCTTTTCCACTCACTGGGTATTCTCATCAACTACGAGAAGTCACACCTGGTGCCGTCCCAGAGACTGCAGTTTATAGGTGCAGTTCTGGACACTGTCGGAGGAAAGCTTTTCTTCCCTCGGACAGAGCGGAATACATGAGATCCTCATCAGGGACTTGTCGGCGAGGACCGTCCCAGCGAGACTGGTCCTTCGCCTACTCGGACACATGGCTGCACCCATTGCGACAATCCCGCTGGCACGTCTCCCATCACGGGTAACCCAGTGGATGCTACGGGTGCAATGGGACCAAAGGCAAGACCATCTGTAGCATCCGGATTGGCAGTGGTGGCTAAATCCAGGGAACCTCTCTGTGGGGGTTCCTTCACAGCGCCGTCTCCGACTGTGACCCTCTCCAGACACCTCAGGGCTCGGGTGCGGAGCACACCTGGATGGTGTTCGGTCTCTGGGCCTGTGGACAGCCCAGGAGTCTCTTCTCCACATCAACATTTTGGAAGTGAGGGCAGTCCTTTACGCTCTGCAAGCCTTCCAGTTGGAGATTCCACTGGGTGCTTTTCTGCTACAAACAGACAATACCGCGGTGATGTGTTGCCTCAACAAACAAGGAGGCACTCACTCCTACCCACTTTGCAGGGAGACTGTGGGAGTATTGCAACAGGCAAACCTAAGTGCAGTACATGTTCCGGGAGTGGACAACACCATCACAGACTGTCTGAGCCGCTCTCAGGCCAGAGTCCACAGTGGGAACTTCTTCAGGAGGTAGCAGAGGATCTGTTTCACAGATGGGGCACTCCAGAGTTAGACCTTTTGCGTCCCCATCCAATGCAAAACTGTCCAATTTTGCTCGCTAGATCCAGGGCCTGGTGTTTTCTGGCGAGACCAGTCCCTCTCCTGGGTGGGCAGATTCCTCTATGCCTTCCCTCCTTTCCCGTTGATCCAGAGAGTTCTTTTAAAACTTCACAGGGAGCAAGCGACACTCATTCTGATCGCACCCTTCTGGCCCAGACAGATTTGGTTCCCTCTTCTCACCAGCTATCCGGAACCTCCAGTTCCTTTGCCAATCAGCTCCCATCTATTGTCTCAGGAGGTGGGTTCTTGGTCCATCCAGACTTGCGCTCATTGAACCTGCATGCTTGGCTCCTAGAGCGTAGCCATGATGCGATCTGGTCTATGTAAGAAGTGGCAGATGCTCTCTGCCGAGAAAACCAGCAACGTACGCCATGAAATGGCGTAGATTCTGTTTGTGGGCTCAAGCACGGCTTTCTGCTGTTAGACTGTCCAGAAAGCTGGTCCTGGACTACCTGCTTCCCTCTTCCACTCTGGACTGCATACTCCTTGATTAAAGTGCACCTTTGTGCAATTTCTGCTTACCATTCCCCGTAGGCCATCGGGACAGTGGCCCAGCTGGACACTACTTGTGCCTTCTTAAGGGATGTCCTCCACCTTAGGCCTCCATCAAAGATCCAGTCCCTCCTAGGGACTTACCTTTTGTCCTGGAGCAGCTTACGCTGCCACTCTTTGAGCCAGCCATGGATTGCGAGCTAAGTTTCTCTCTTGGAAAACATTATTTTTAGTTGCTGTTACTTCTGCCAGAAGGATATCGGAATTGCATGCTCTTACGTGCAAAGAGCCTTATTTGGTTTTCCACCAGGACTGGGTATCCCTAAGGACAAACCCAAAGTTTTGCCTAAGGTGGTTTCAGCTCTCACCCTTAATCAGGATATCAATCTACCAGTGTATTTCCAAGGTACTCTAGTCGAGGAGAAGTCCTTCTGCACACCTTGATGTGCATCGGTGCCTCAGATACTACCTGACCAGAACCAAACCGCTCCGAAGTCGGACCAACTTTTTGTCTTAGCTCACAGAATGATAGGAACTCCTGTCTCCAAACAGTCACTCTCTAGGTGGCTCATCCAGTGCATTACTTTTTGTTATAAGCGCAATAAACCCTTACCGGGCGCGGGTCAAGGGTTTGCAACGTTCACAACATCTCCACCTCAGCTATTTGCGCTGCAGCTACTTGGAGCTCTGTGCATACCTTTATCAGACATTAGTCTGGACATTGCATCGAGGCAAGAGTGGGGATCGGTCTAGCCGTCCTTCAGGGACTTCTGTCCTAGGCTCGAGTTATTTGAGGGTCTCTACCTTTCCTCCTCGGTGGTGCACGATTGCCACTACTGCTTGGAAATCAGTCCTAATAGGGTAACTTGCTGCAAGAGCTGTATCTCGAGTAAGATGGTACAGTTACGTAAGAACTTACCGTAACGTATATCTTCGAGAACAGCTCTTGCAGCACAACTCTTCGTCCACCATCCCCTTTTTGGAGGTAGGTGTAGTCAAGCACCCATCTTATGGGATGGGACATTCCTATTCACTAATCTTTGCCATCTGGTGGCGGATCCTCAGTCTCCTCTTCTGATGTCATCCAGCGGCCGAGTCTCTGGCGGGAGAACTGAGGATTATGAGGACCGCCTCCTTATGTACTACGCCCGGCGTCGGGAGGCAGTCCCGCTGAAGACTGCTAGCTGGAAATTTTCCATGGGGTCCTGGCGCCTGCGCGGCTTCAGTCCTAATGATGTAACCTGCTGCAAGAGCTGTTCTCGACTATCTACTGTTACAGTAAGTTCTTATGTAACTGTACTTTACAGGTGAGTAACCTGTTCTTCTCTCTTTATAGTCTTCTTTTGGGCCTTGGCGGGAAAGAACTGGAAGCGGGCGTGGGGACTGCCCTTTATACTGACATCGTATGACGCTGGTCACCTGATGTGGGCGGTTCCTGCCAGAGACTGCTAGCTAGAAATTTTTCCGTGGGGTCCTGACGCCTGGTAGGTCAGTCCTATATGTGAACACCTACTGCAAGAGCCTCTCTCAAAGATCTACTGTTACGTAAGTTCTTGCGTAATTGTATTTTTCTGGCTATCTAATAGTCATTCAAAGAGGATAATGCCCAAAAGTAAAGTTGTGCCACAGTTTCAGGTGCTGTTAGCAAAAGCGGGTATAAGGAGGTGTACCTGGAGCTGTTTAAATTGTGGGAGGTAAGTGCTGGATAGAATTGAGTGCAGGAGTGAATTCCAGGTGGATGTAGCCAAAAGACAGGATCTCCTGCCAGCGAGGGTTAGGAATTACAAGTAGGGGGTGGAGGCCGACTGTAAAGTCAGTGGGACTGCTTAAGTTTGACAAGGTCATCCAGGCAAGGGAGGGGTAAGAAGATGGGCCAGCTTAAACATTAGGCATAAGCTAATGTACTGGAACTTAGTCTGAAGTGGTAACCAGGCAAGTGATGAAAGGACATTGCAGTGGTAATGCAGGGTGTTGACCCCTAATGCAAAACGTCCTACCCTATGGTAGAAGTGGTTGAGGCGAGAGAGGATGGTGGCACAGGGTGGACATCTATAGTTTTAGGCATGTGGTGGATGATGGGAGCTGATGGATATGATGCAACAGACCTAGCTTCTGGTTGATTGCCTTAGTTAATAGGGTGACATGGGTTTCAAATGTGAGTTCAGGGTCTGGGTGACACCCTGGTACTTGAATGAGTGGACTAGTTCAAGAGCATTACCATGTAGAGATTGGACCAGGGGGTGCGGTAGAGTTGGGGTTGTACAACATTGCTGTCGGAACATGGGATTGCTCTCCTAGTCAGTGGGGGTGACAGAGAATGGAGCAAGATTGGTTGGGGCAGCCCCAGTAGTATTGCTGAAAATCTTCTGTGTGGATCCTGCTTCACCGACTGAAGTTCCTACAGTGTGACCTGATGACTGAGATCCTCGAAGAACTGCTGTTACGGTAAGTTCTTATGCAACTGTTCCTCCTTCCAGGGGTCCGTTGTCGTGCTTGAATCTCCCACTTTACCTCCCCTTCCAGAACCTGGAAAAGGTTCAATAATTTGTTTGTGTTCCGCATTGTTTAATTGCTTGAGCATTACTGTTTGTCACTATCACAAAATTCCTCTTTCTGTTGGCTTTTGGTATAGGATAGCTTAGTGTATTGATTACATGGACTCCTGGGTTGGGCTTGCTGCAAATATCAGGCATAATGAGGTATTTCCTGGAAGAAACAATATTACTATGGTAAGTAATTATTTCTTCCTGCTTTCATTTTGAGGTCCTTCACTAGCTACTGAATGATCCTGTCGTGATCCTTCATAGTGGATGCCAGTATATCACCAGCATCTTTGCGATGTGGTTTCAGCTGTACCGAGAGGCTGGATTAGATGAACAGTATCTGAAGGTGCGGGAAGAGAGCTGCATTTCAGGTCCATCTGTGCAAACAGTTTTTATTTGGCCAGTCTTTTAACTCTGCTGTCGGGTATCTGCCACCTTGCGCTGAAGGTATGCAGATCAGAGAGAGCCTGAAAATGCTTGTTCATTGGTTACTGAACCCAGAGGGTCAGATACCTTGTTGACTGTCCCTAGAACTGTACCAAGACATTTAGATGCCTAGAGAGCAAATGACTTGGCACTTTGATCCCAAACGGTGAGAAGTTGAGTTTCAAATTAAACTGCCATCTTGGTTGCTGGCAACCGCCCCTAACAACCCCTCTCAAGCCCTTGTTAGTATTAAGTGCGTCTTAATATTCAGAACTGAAATAGGGCTGGAGTGACAGAATTCAGACTAAAAGCTCTCTAGTATAATGGAAGTGAGAACCATTATAAAACTGTTTAAAATGCATTTTATTATTTTTTTTTTTTTTTCAGAGTGAATCTGAAGACAGCTCAGATGATGAGCCTTTGATTAAAAAGATAAAAAAACCTCCTACAGATGAAGAGCTTAAAGAAACTATAAAAAAGTTATTGGCAGACACTAACTTGGAGGAAGTTACAATGAAACAGATTTGCAAAATGTAAGTGCTTTTAAGATTCTAGTATAATTTTTTCTTCACTTAGCTGTACACTTGATATTTGCTTCTAAATATTTGTACTTTACACAGAACTTGAATTTGATGGCTACGCATGTTAGCCAACTTCATTAGAAAATTTGAAATGTGTGTGTGTGTGGGCTCTAGTATACACCGTTGGTATGGGCTGTCCTTCCTTGCTAGCTGAGACTGGCTGTAACAGTCCGAGATGTCTCAGGACATACCCTTCCTAGACTCCCTCAATCTTTACAACCTATTTTAGCTGGTAGACAGCTCCCTTACCTGCAGGGATTCTTTTCTTCAGAGCAAGTGAATTCTTTATTTTTCTGCATTGGATCATTCTTATTGCTGCTCCATTGGACCCTTCTACAAATTTGCAGCAATAAACAAGGATTTTCTCTGGTCTTGAACATCATCCAAGGAACTGCCTCCCTTTACACAATGACATCATTAAGATTATACAGATCACCTTGCCTGACGGCTCCGGCACTATCTCAGGCGCCGGTCACTGGCAGTGCAAAGTTTGAGGGTGATGCCAGGTCTGGTATCGCAGCAGCTGCTGACACTGATTCCAGTGTCAGTTCACTATGTGTGGGGGGGGACTTGGCACCGATCTGGGTGCTGAGTTGCCTTCTCTTCTGACAGCTGCCTATGTCTTTGTCAAGGGCAGGTCCCTTTCTCCTGGGCCAGGGTTGGGGAGGTCAAGTCTGGCTTCCCAGCTTGCCTGTGTGGTGCATCAGGGTGGAGCTGGAGTGCTGACTTGGGCCTCCTCTCCTGGCAGTCGAGAATCTGTGGTCAGTGGGGATAGGAGCTGCCCGCTGGGCCTGTGAGGCTCCAGTCTCCTCACCAAGGGTCTCCCCTAAAGGGCACCACCAGTCTGCTCCTTACAAGTTGAGCGTCTTTGGTGGCTGGGAGCACAGCCCCTTCCTCATGAGGAGTCCTTGCACGCTCCTGCAGCCTTGACAGAGGGCCTGT
The DNA here is from genome assembly GCA_016271365.2 of Neoceratodus forsteri. Lineage (NCBI taxonomy): Eukaryota > Metazoa > Chordata > Ceratodontiformes > Ceratodontidae > Neoceratodus > Neoceratodus forsteri. The sequence goes on from CM057456.1 coordinate 16,194,921, forward strand.
AGTCCTTCATGACCACTCCTTCTCAGCCTCTTCCACGACACTCTGGCCCCTGGGTCCCTTAACATGGGATCAGTACAGGGCTCTGGGCACATTCCTGTCTACCTTAGGTCCATTGATAAGGTCGTTTTGCACCTCCTTCCCTCTGTACAGAGCTCCTTCACATCTAAGGCTTCCTCCTCTGGGAAGAGGATACTTAATCTCCTATTTCTTCAGATGCTGATTTTACTATCAGCAGTTGTCTCGATGTTGGAGCAGCTCCATCTTCCCAGACTTCTAGATTGCAATCCTGTGTGTGTGCGCTGCCCTTCCTTGGGAGTACAGTGCAGAATCCACTGTTACCCCTCCATGGCTTCAGCCCTTCCTGTAGGAGTCGTGCACGGCTCTGAAAGATCTTACTTGAGGCGGAGCTCTTGCAGCAGGGAATACCAATAGGACTAAGGCAGCCAGCGTTTGGGACCCCATGGAAAAATCTTCTTGCTAGCAGTCTGTTTTGGGGACTGCCTCGTCGACTCCGCCCCGGCGTCATATGTGGTATAAAGGCAGCCCCTGGCGCCATCAGGTTCTCTACCGTCGACCCACTTACCTCTGCTCCGTGGATGCCTAGGTTTTTGCAGTCGACCACGCTTTTTCCTCATTGCCTAAAATGTTCGATTCCAGTATTCTTCATAGTTACTTGACAAATTTGCATGTCTTCGCGCCTTCACACAATGCAAGTCTGAGTCCATGCAGGAAGCAGATCACGGCCCGTCGTGCCATGATCTGCTTAGGCCCAGACCACTGGCCCGACGATTGCCCGCACTGCCAGTTTAATAGCAAGATCCGCATCAGAAGAGCCAATCCCTGAGGGCCTGTCTTCTAGAGAAGCAGGTGGCAGCCATGTAGATATCTCCATCAGGACGTGGTTCTTCATCCCCTGCTAAAGTGTCGTCTCCCTCCCGGAGAAGTCATCTGTTTGGGGTGGGGGCATCATCGGGAGAAAGGCCAGGTCGGAGTCCTGCTCTGGTCCCCCCCAGGCTTCTGCTTCCTCTGCCTCCAGTGGGAGTTCAGGATCGATCCCACCGGCCTCCTTTGGGACTGTTCCCAAGAAGACTTCCTCCTCCTCCCAAGACAAAAGCAAGGAGTCTTCTTCTTTCTGGGCGTTCATCTCCCAACTCACCGACCCACAGACCTTCTCATGGGTTGGCCCAAGAGGGACAGGCGTCTTCCTCAGGCAGGTCTTCAGAAGCAGGCCGCAAGTCCAGTGGTTCGTCCGATAGACACAAACATTTGGACAACTCCACCAGACACAGGAGCCGCCAAGCATTGAATGTCTGTCCCTGCAAAGGAAAACCTCCCGCTGGTGACAAACCCGTAAACCTGGCTAGCTCACCCTCTGGTAAGGACCAGGCGCCACCAGCCCATCTGCCCCCAAGGATCGGGCGTCTCCCCTACTCCTGAGATCAGTTGCCTGCTTATTCACAGTCCAAGCCAGACGCTGGAGTCGAACAGGTCTGCCCCTGATACTGAGCCAGACCTGCGGCCCGATGCTTTAATTGAGGAATCTGCTGACCAGGTGCCTGCCCCAGAGGGTCCTAAAGCCCCGCAACCCCGTTGTCTCCCTAGCAGCGGTGCATTGTTCACCTCTTGGTGGAACACTGTTAAAGGGACTTCTAGGAGCGTGGATATGTTGTTCATCCACATTCTCTGGCATGTCCCGTTCCCCTTAAATCTGGCGGAAATCTTCAAGCTAGCTCCTCCCACCCACCTGGTTGGTAAATACCTCGGCTCCGCCTCATGATGCCAGATCTTCCTTTCCGCTGGAAGATTCAGGTTCCCTTGTGCTACTAGCAGTTCGTAGGCCCTGGATTTGCAAGTCTCTTCACTGCAAATCACTTTGAAACTCAGTCAACGTTTCCAATTCCGATTTCAGTGCATCGGACATGGAGGACAAATTGTTCCCAGTTTTGCTGGTGTCCCTGCAGCCAGAAAATGTCACGCACCGATCCCACCTCGTGTCTATTGCCTGGGTGTCAGTCGTGACACCGCAGCCTGTGCATCCTGTTTGGCCTTCCATTCCAACGTTCTAGGCAGCGGTGGCGTGCCTAAAATTGGGGACCGGAGCTTAGAAACCCGCGGTGAAATCTAAGGAGACAAGGTAGACTACTCAGAAGTCAAGGGATCGCCTACCAGCTCGAGCAGATGGTTGCTTGAGGAGGAGGCGCCCAGGCTTCAGCCAGTTGCAGTTTTTTGTTCCTCTCAACCTTGGCTCCACCTTTTGGGATCCTTTAAGGAGTTGTGCCAGTCTCTCCCCACCAGGGTGAGGCGCCTGGCTTGCACCTCCCGCCCTCGGAAAAGGGACAAGGACCCCAAGTGTTCTTCCTGAAGAAGATGACCCTGGGACCGAGAGGTCAGAGTCCCAGGAACATGCGGTCTCTACTTCGTCGACGATCCTCGGCCACCGGCTTCACGGATCTTCCGCCGGGCCAAGGCACTGAGACCGAGAGAACTGCCTAACCGGCCGAGATTACGATAATCCCATCGAGCCCTTATTACCGACTCTTGTCGACGATTCCATAGATAGGACCCTGGTTCTTTTCCTGATGAGGAAACCGTCCGAACCTCAGTTTTCACAGACTCTGTCCCTGATCGACCCATTTGACCCCGCCGGTCTCGGACGAGGACCAGGAACCCTTTGGTTTAAAATGAAGAAAGGTCACAGACACTATCATATCGATCCTCAGATCGAGGAGACTTCGACAGCTCCATTATGAGGATCTCATGTGACAACAGCTGATTGTGACTGGTCAGAACGCTCCATGCAGCATTGGCCATTACTTGCTTCTGCCTCCCAGGCCGACCCGACCCCTCCAGAACCAAGGCTGGTTTCCCCACCTGTGGGGCCGGCGTATATTCGTCTCGGCCTGTCACGGTCTCCCCACCGATTCTGGTGGAACCACCGCCTAAGCAGCCTCGGGGTGGGGGCTCCTTCGAAAGAGGACGGACTGCCCGTCGTCTGTCCATCACTGTCGTCCCGATCGCCCTCGGTGCATTGAGGGAGACATAGGTGGGAGACCGATCTTCGCCGAGATACAGCTCTTGCAGCAGGTAACACCATTAGGACTGAAGCCGGCAGGGCAGGACCCCAAAATTCTTCTAGCTAGCTGTCTTCAGCGGGGACCACCCCGGCGATGGGTCCGCCTCCCGGCGTCAGGCATGGCAATGCGTGAGGCGGTCCGTAGTTCCCCAGTTCTTTCCGCCATCGACTTGCATGTCTGACCCGCCGGATCGTTTCTAAGCGCAGCCTTGCGGTCAAGTTCTTCCTTCGGAAAACACTATTTTCACGGCTAAGTTGCTGTCTGATGTCCTCTCCAACCTCCGCTGAAGGCCATCCTCAAGTGCGCCTGTGGGAAGCAAATCCTGCTTCAAGGATCCGCGACTGGCCATGCGTCCAGTGCCTAGGCCCAGACCACGCACCCGGTCCTGCAATTTCTATCAGGGTTCAACAGCCAGAGCGGCTCTGCAGGCATTCCTGCTCGAGGAAAGATTAAGGCCATGGACACCTCCAAGGGATTCAGCAGAAAAGGCCGGAAACACTGAGAAGCACAGGAGAGGTTCCTTCCAAGTCCCGTCTAGGGCCTCTGACTCGTGTTCTGACTCCTGGTCCGACCGTTCGCCCTCCCAGGCCCGTTCTCAGCCTCCCCCCGCGGAAGAAACCTTCAGGCTCCTCTTCCTCTTCATAGGCCAAGACCTCCAGGCCCTCTTAGTCGTCTGCCTCCAAAGCCCTGGTTAGGTCTGGGGACGTCACCATCCTCACAAGTCGGGTTCCCGCCATTTCGAACCAGGCGTCAGGTCTGTCTCCTTGCCTCCTCCCAGAGAAAGACCAAGGAGCTCACCTCTCTGAAGAAGCCGTCGGACCCGGCGTCGGCCACCCATCACAGGTCCCAGGAGCCGCCCACCGCCTAGACACCCGTCAGCCAGTCAGGTTCGCCTCCCGGTCCTCAGCAGGAGGGCCGACGTCTCACCCAGCGCAGTAGAAGAGGACCCCGATGCCTCCTACTGGCGTCAGTCAGGAGACCATCACAGAGGAGAGTTGGCGCAGCCCGAGGACCAGGCGGGCGAACCGGTCCTGTCACACCTCCCAGGAGCCCTCTCCACAACCTGAGGAGCCGCGCGGAACCAGGCGACTGGCCACTGGTGCCCGGTCCGTCGTCGGGCCTTTCCCTTGCAGAGGTTAAGGAGCTCTTTTCTCACTGGTGGGATACCATCAAAGGGATATGGTTCCCACACTGCCTCCTCTTCCTCCTCCTCCACCTCGCCCCCTCCGGCTCCCTGCGCCCCTTCCCCATCCGGGGCTGCAGGCCAGTACCTCTCCCCAGGAGCCTCACGGACCCTCCGAGGGAGACCTGATAAAAGAGACCTCCGTCTAGATCTTCTTCAGGGTCACCCAGTCCTAGAGACCCAGAAGATGCCGTCGTCCGCCGGACGGAGGTTACGGGATCGGAGTTCTCAACAGGATCCAGATCCCTCTCCTCTTCACATCCCTCTGGGACCCATTGAGCTTCCTAGATCTCCTCCGGATGACCCATCGTTCTCCGAAATCATGAGACATATCCAAGAGAACATGGGATAGGATGCGGAAGAATTGGACCCGAGAGACTACATGCTGCTAGGTATCTTGGGCAGAAGGATCCCAAGCCTGTGATGGTACCACCCTTGGTGGACACTTTTGTGGGACGTCCACCAAGGCAGCGTGGAGCGTCCACACTCGCTCCTGGCGATGCCGAAGAAAGCTGACTGCCTGTACAAGGCCCTAAGGAGGACCAGTACTTGGCTCAACATCCTCTGGCCGACTGTCTGGTCATAACAGCCTCTCACGACCGGTCCCAGAGACCAACATTTGAGCACCCTGCCACGGACCCGGAGTCCAAACAGCTGGACACTATGGGCAGGCGCACGTATGCTTCCGCTGTATTGCCATCAGGTCCCTGAACTACTTGACCCATGGTACAGTTCCAAAATGCCTTGTGGGAACAGGGACTGGATCTGGCGAAGAAATTGCCAGAAGGTGAGCAGAAGGAGGATGTTACAGCTCCTCCGTACGGGTTGAGACGTGGGAACCCAGGTGCTGCGAGCAGCGTGCGGTTCCGCGGACTCCTCGGCCAGGCGGCAGCTTCAGGCATATGCCTCCGGAGGCACTCATGGCTCCGTGTCTCCGGATTTACCCGACGTCCAGAAAACATCATGGACGCCTCTTTCAAGGAGAAGTTCTTTTTGGTGCATCCTCTGAGAAGGTTCTCACCAAGCTCCAAGAGGCCGGGAAGGCGGTGAGGTCAGTCCAGGCAATGTACCAACCGAGGCTTAGTTCCTTCGTAGGAACCAAAGCTGTTTTGTGGAGCGGACACATAGATAACAGTCCGCACGGTCCACAGCAGAGGGCTCCGGTTCCCGCGAGAGCCCAGGGAAGACAGCCCGTGGGCGAGGTCAGCGTCCAGCTAAACTGGCTCAGCCCGGGCCCCTCCGCTGCACAGCCTGACTCCTTTCTGGCCCCGCCCCTCAGGATCAGCAGGATATCAAGGTCGGGGTCAGACATAATTTCCTGCCAGGATGGCAGTCCATAACCACCGACAGGTGGGTTCTTCAGTTGGTCGAAAAGGCCACTTTATAGAATTCACAGACAAGCCACCTCGAGGCCTCCTGTGCTCTCCCGTTACTCGGGTCAGCACAAATTGCTTATCAGGCAAGAAATACTTGGCGCTCCTGCAAAGGAAGCGGTAGAGTATGTTCCAGAGAACCAGAGGCGTCACGGATACTATTCCCACTTCTTTCTGGTTCCGAAGAAAACAGGGGACCTCCGTCCAATCTTGGACCTCAGCGACCTCAATATGTCGATCGCCTACAAGCGATTCGGCGTGGTGACCCTGCAGGGTCTCATTCCCATGCTAAAGAAGGGCCTTCTTAGCGTCCCTGGACATGCAGGGGCATACCATATACCCGTATCTCAAGCGCACAGGAGGTTCCTGCACTTGAGTTCCGCCACCACTTCCAGTTCGAGCTCTCCTGTTCGGACTGTCACTCGCCCTAGGGTCTTTACCAAATGCATGGCAGTCGTGGCAGCATCTCTAGGAGACAGGGCCACTATGTGTTTCCGTACTTGGACGATTGGCTTCTCATGGCCGCCTCAGAGGCGTTGTTGATAGCTATCAGAGCACCCAGACTCTGTTTCGGTCTCTGGGCATCATAATCAATTCAGTCTCTCCTTGCACCGCCGCAGAAGCTGCAGTTCATAGGCGCAGTTCTGGACAATCTGCTCAGGGAGAGCATTTCTTCCAGATGACATAGCGGAACTAATCAGATCCTCATCAGGGATCTCTCGGCGAAGAAGACTGTCCCTGCCAGGCCGGTCCCGTCTCCTCGGACACATGGCTGCGGCCATTCCTACCGTCCCTTTGGCAAGGCTCCACATACGGGTAACTCAGTGGATGCTCAAGGTGCAGTGGGACCAAAGGCAAGAACCACATGCAGCATCCGGTCAGGATCACGATCGCCGTGATTCGAGATTGGCAATGGTGGCTAGACCCAGGGACACTTTGGGTGTCCCGTTTACAGCGCCGTCCCCAGAGTAATCCTCTCACAGACGCCTCAGGGCTGGGGTGGGAGCACACCTGAGCGGGTGAGGTCCCAGGAGACGTGGACCCTCAAGAAGCTCATCTCCACATCAACATTCTGGAGATGAGGGCAGTCCTTTACGCCCTGCAGGCCTTTCAGTCAGAGATCCCGCCAAGTACTCTCTTACTCCAAACAGACAATCGGTGATGTATTACCTCAACAAACAAGGGGCGTGCACTCTTACCCCTTTGCAGGGAAGCGTGAGAGTGTGGGATTGGGTAATTCGACATGGCGCAAGCCTGATTGCAGTTCACATTCCCGGAGTGGACAATACAATCGCAGACGGCCTGAGTAGTTTCAGGCCAGAGTCCACGAGTGGGAACTTCAGGGGTAGCAGAGGATCTGTTTCTTCGATGGGGTACCCAGAACTGGACCTATTAGCTTCCCCATCCGACGCAAAACTGCCCAATTTTTGCTCGCTAGATCCAAGGCCTGGTGTTTTCTGGCGAGACTTGTCCCTCTCCTGAGCGGACAGATTCCTCCGCTTTCCTCCCTTCCCGCTGATCCAGAGAGTTCTTCTCAAACTACGCAGGGAGCATGCAACAATGATCCTGGTAGCCCCATTCTGAGCCCAGACAGATCTGGTTCCCCTTGCTAACGCAGCTTTCCGGGAACCTCCAATTCCGTTGCCTTTCAGCTCCCATCTCTTGTCTGAAGTGGAAGGTTCTCCTAGTCCACCTGGACTTCGCTCACTGAACCTGCATGCTTGGCTCCACAGAGACACAGCCATTTTGCGACATGGGGTCTCGTAAGAGGTGGCGAAGTCCTTTCATGGCCAGAAAGCCGGCAACGCATGCGACGTATGACATGAAATGGCGTTTTGTCTGTGGTCGCAATCACGCCCTTGCCCTTTAGGTTGCCCGGTGAAAGCGGTGTTAGAATACCTGCTCTCCCTTTCCATTCGGGTCTCGCCTTACCTCTCTTTAAGGTGCACCTCTCGGTATTTCTGCTTACCACTTCCCGGTGGGACAGCGACAGTGGCGCAACTTGACGCCTCTCGAGATTTTCTGAGAGGAGTGTTACACTTAGGCCACCCATTAAGGACCCTGTTCCTCCATGGGATTTACTCTTTGTCCTGGAACAACTCACGCTTCCCCTTTTGAACCTGCCGATTGCGAGCTGCGCTTCCTGTCATGGAAAACGTTATTTTGGTTGCTGTTACATCAGCAAGGAGAATTTCCAGCTTCACGCTCTCATGGGTAAGGAACCGTATTTGATTTTTCACCAGGACAGTGTCCCTGAGGATGAATCCTAAGTTCTTGCCTAAGGTGGTCTCTGCACTCACTCTCAATCAGGACATTGACCTGCCTGTATATTTCCTAAATATGCTAATAGAGGAGAGCTGCTCCACACCCTGGATGTTCACCGCTGTCTTAGGTATTACCTGAACAGGACTAAACAACCCATAGTCGGAGCAACTTTTCGCTTCCTTCGCTGACAGGATGATGGGCCAACCAGTATCGAAGCAGTCCCTTTCTGCTGGCTTGTCCAGTGTATATCATACTGCTATGATACAAAGCAGAAACCCTCCCGGTTACAGTCCGGGGCCATTCCACTAGAGGGTGGCTACCTCCTTTGCACGCCCTCGTCTCCTCCTCTGCCATCTGTGCTGCAGCCACTTGGAGCTCTGTGCATACTTTTATCAGGCATTATAGCCTGGACATTGCTTCACGGTGAAGAGCCGGTTTCGGCCTGGCCGTGCCTGCAGAGTCTCCTGTCCTAGAGTCAGGACTTGGTATGGACTTTCCTAGTTTCCTCCTCCCAGAATGCTTACAAGCGTTATTGCTTGGAAATCAGTCCTAATGGTGTTACCTGCTGCAGAGCTGTTCTCGAAGATCTGCTGTTACGGTAAGTTCTTACGTAACTGTACTTTACAATGGATTCTAGCGTAACTACTTTCTAATAAGGTTTATTCGGTGTAAATCCACTGGCAATGACACACTGATTTTGTTGCTTCCAACAGGCACCATCTTCCATCACGAGGCGGTGTCGAATAGCGCTGCCACCTGGGTGAGTGGGACGAGCCAGCTTGAGGGCTGCTCTGGCAAGCCTTAAAGAGAAGGAACACTGCATGAAGTGTGGATAAACTCATGTATACCACTCCTAGAACTACTGTTACAAGTGACTTACCTGATTTTACTTGTCCTTCCTGCTTCAGGATTGACGCACAACCAGATTCACTGCCCTTTCAGCGCCAGCAAAGAAACTGCTTTTTCTCAAACATACAGAAAAGCAATATCGTGTGGCTGGTTGGCATCCTCCTAATACTTACACAGTAAGTCCAGTATATGTCAAAACTGTAACCTCAAGGAAAGGGATTTCTAAAAGTGATGGTGACAGCCATCTTTAATGAGTGGAGTCATCAATTATAAAATTGATTAAAAGATTTTATCATGCCATATTTTACTCCTTGCAGCCACTGACCTGCCTTGAATGCAGCCACTTCGGCTCCACCTCCGACCCGTGTCACTCACAGCTGGCATATGCAGCTCTGCCTTCTCGAGGATCACCCCTATTGCCCCGGCGCCAGGCGGGAACCGTACCAGGTTGCGCCTCAGGCATGTTTGACCAGCGGAGTGTACCCATCCAACTGCCCGGTCTGTACTGCCATTTTCCCTTTTCTACCCCTGGTGCAAGCGTGAAATGGCGTCTGGGCAGTAGCGTGCCAGCGTGTGCCGTCTCCATCCTTCTGCCTAGCTCTGGCAGTGCCCGATCGTCACAGGGACCGCTGCAGGCAATGGCTCCCTGGATCTCCCCGCCAATCCCTGACAGCTCAGGCTCGGCGTCAAACCTGGGTCGCCAGCATGACTGGAGATGTTAATCCAGCGCCTCAACCCTCAGTGCCATCGGGCGGTATGTTAAAATCTTCTTAAACACCTTTTGGAATTAAAAATATATAGAGGAATCTTAACGCTAAAACCTGTATGAAGAAATGTTAAGCCAACTAAAATACTACTGTCTTAAAAAGGGAAGAAGTCAGCTTTGTAGGCAGTGTGGAACTTATTTGTGGCATATTCTGTGATTATTCTCTTAATCTGGTAATATCAGTAGCTGTGACTTGAGATAACCATTTCTACACTGAAGCTGCGTTGGTATTTTCTTCACAGGTATATGAGAAATATCCCTCCTATGACTTAACAGACAGGAAGGACTTCATCAAAAAGGCGGTAAAGAGGTAAGTTCTCTCATACATACAGTGGTTTTACATTTTTGCTATCTGGGTTCATGAAATAAACCATTTCCCTTTTTGAGTAGGTATTTAGTTCCCTTCTGGGGACCATCCCATTCTGACACAAATAGCTGTCCTCCCACTATCCTACAATTTGTCTTCTGTCGTCTCCCAACCCCCACACACACACACACACCAGTGTGGCATGAACTTCGAGGTGGTGTCTCACCTTCAGAGTTCTCCAGTATTTAGGGCGTGGTGGAGAAGGTGTCTTAACGGCACAGGACCTGTGTGCACCAACTGTCTTTCTCACCATATTTCTTAAGATCTTAATGTCAGTCTTCACCATTCATCACGATTGAGTCTAAGCGGAGGACTGGACACTTGCATGAGCATGTTTCTTTAAAATTTTGGAGTCTGGAGACCAGGCGTCTAGATGGTGCTGATCTTACTACATAGTACATAGACTGGCCCCTAACCAGTGTCAACACCCCCACCTCCCTCAGTCCGTTTCCCCACTGTTGAAGAAGGATCTCTTGGAGGAGTTCTCAGAAAACTCCGTCTGCTATTTTGGCCCTAATCCAAGCCATACTCCTGCCAGTAGCATAAGTCTCGGCACTACTTTGTGGCACAGATTCTTTTCTTTTCTTTAAGTTTTGTGAGTGTGGCGTCAAGTTTTTCTTACTGTTTTGTCAGCCGCGATGTTGAGTTGGGGCTGAAAAAGTCTTCAAAGGGGGCAGGAATTGCCCTTATGTATCCCTGTGGCAACTCCATGATCATTTTAGACCCACATGATAGCAGCTTTTTCCTTTTAGGGTCCCTCCACCACGATGGACAAGTCGACACCTGTTTTCAGAATACTGCCACACCCTTGTTATCTGCGGCGGCAGCGTTGAGAGATCTTGGCGCACACACACACCCCTGTGGTGGATGGCATCACACTGAAGATGTTGAAACAAGTCCGGTCCCCAGCCCCTTCCGATTCTATACAGACCGATGGAGAGCAGACCCCTCTGTTTCTCATGTTGCTGGAAGAAGGGGGTTTCAGTGAGGGGTTTGTGGGGCAGCTTTCAGAGACTGCTCCACACCTCCCAGTCTGGTGTCTCCGAGGCCTGGAAAACCCTGTGTGTGGTGCTGTAACTATATACTCTGCCTGTTCTAGTGCTCCTCTCAGCGCCCAACCGTGCACCCAGGCTCCATTCCTATGTCCCTCTGTGCTGGAGGGTCTAGGATCCAGTGGGTAGCTAGCCTGGAAATCTCCTGATCTCGTCCTCCAACTCTGGCGAGGATTAAGATGATCCCAACTCTGAGCCCTGGATGCTTCCCAGGTCAACAGAGGCCTTCTGTGGGTCTGAGCCTGCAGGCTGTCCCTCGATGCCTTCTGGTGCCAGGGACACTCTTGGTGTGGCCTGGATACCTGTGGGGATGGCGGCTCCATGCTTGATGCCAAATTGTGAGTCGGCTGCGACTCTGGTGTCAGGTCTGCTTCTGCTACTTTTGATATGGAGGCAGGCTCCAGTGCTGGGAAAGGAGTCGGGTCCCTCCTCTGCTGCTTGGACTTCCCCTCTCCTGCTAGTCTGACTTCTCTAGGCCACTTCTGAGGGGCAGATAACTTCTAGTGAGGCAGATGATGGTGGGTCAGGATTGTCGCCATGGTCCATCCCTGGAGTCTCTAGGTGCTCAGGAGGAGCCGTAGTGCTGAATCTTCCTTGCTTCCTCTCATTTTAGGAAGGATCCTGTGGTTGATGGGGACAGAGGATGAGCACTGTTGCTTGACTCTCCTCACTTGGGGACCCCTCTCAAAGGGTTCCATTTAGTTCACGCTGCTGCTGTTGGGGGCTTTGCAGTGGGAGATAGGTAGCCCCTCTTTGGGAGGGGTCCTTCTGCATGGTCTTGCAGCCCTTACAGAGGACTTTTCTTGTTCATCAAAGCTGTCCCCTTCCAGGTCTACTTGATCCTAGGCGCTGCCTCCAACATCTCTGCAAGGAAGCTCTGACAGGAGGTAAAGTCAGCATCTGCAGAATGGAGTGAGGAGTCCTCTTTAGAGGAAGTGGAAGACTCCCTGGATTATTCCCAGAAGGTAACCCATATCATCAGTTGCCAAGTCAGACTGCCTCGCTTTAGAGGAACATAGAACATAGATTTTGACGGCAGATAAGGACCGATTGACCCACCCAGTCTGCCCATTTCCTACCTGTTGGATAAACTATAGATCCTAGTTAACCACCAGCCTACTTCCTCCTATCCCTACTATAATTGCTTTGACTGTCCCATGCTCTTGAATTCCCCACTGTTTTGACCCCACAGCCTTTTCATGCATCCACCACCCTCCTGTGAGAAAAGGCATCTATCTTAGAGAGGTTCCTGCAGTAGGTCATTACAGATAGGACTTTACCCAGGCGTCAGGACACACACAACAAACATCTAGCTAGCAATCCATAGTGAGGGACCACCATGGCGTCATCTGAGAGGACGTCAGCGTGACACTATAAAGGGGCGGTCCCCACGCTCGCCCATCAGTTTCCTGCTGCCACCCTGAGTCAGTTGATCCTCATGGAGAACTTTTGCCATTTTACGACTGTTTAATTTTTTTAGTCTTTCTAGTTTTTGTCGCTATTATATATCTGCTCCATTACCGAAGTGAGACAGGTGCAGCGCTCAAATCCTGCATGGGGCGACCACTCCCGCTGTGTCCTTTGCCTAGGCCTAAAACCCGGGACCAGGACTGCTTGATTTGCCTCTCCAGCAGGGACCACACGCGCTAGATGCCCCAAAGCCTCTAAGCCCATCTGCTAAAGAAGTGCCTGGCGTCCATGGAAAAGGAGCTGCAGGAGTTAAGAGCATGCCTCCTCTCCCAGCACCGAGCAAAAGAAAAAAAGGAGAAGCGCCGCATTGATCTCCTCTGTCCACTGCCGCCAGACCAAAGAAGCTGCCTCTGGGCGTCTACCTCCTTGAGTACCCCTCCTGCCTGGTCTCCGTCCACCTTGGATTGGTCGCTCCCTCCCCGTAGCTGTCAGAGGGCAGAAGGGGCGTCCTTCTAAGGAGGATTCAGTTTCAGGGACTGTTGGCAGCACTCCGTCTGAGCCAGACTCCAGCTCCTCAATGCCTGCTCAGTCACAGCCGATCAATTGGCCGCTGGCTCCATGGCTTTCCCGTCTAACCTTGGGGACTCGCCCAGCAGTGATCAGAGCCAGCTGACAGACCTAGCTTCTAGGGATGTGGATATGTTGTTGATCCACACTTTTGGCATGTCCCTTTCCCATTTTATTCTTGCCGAAAGTCTTAAAGCTGGCTTCTCACACCCATCTGGATGGTATAACCCTCGGCTCTGCCTCATGATGCCAGATCTTGCTTTCCGTTAGAGCCACAGGTTGCATTCTGTAGGCCCTGGCTTCATTTCCTCTGATTCTTTGAAGATTAATCTCGTCCAAGCTATCGATTGTGATAGATTGCTTCTCTATCACGGAAGATGAATCTTGCAGTTTCCACTGGTGCCTGTGCGGCCAGATGTCCCGCAAAACCCGCACCTCATGCATCTACTGTTTCGGTGTTGGCCATGACACTTAGGCCTGCGACATTTGTCTCGCTATTCACCTGAACGCCTCGACGACCATCTCGCATGTCTGAAGCTGGGCTGGCCCAAAACGGAATCCACTGGTGAGATCGAAGGAGGCCAGGTGGGTGGTCTCCGTGTCTGCGGGGTCTGCCGAGCAGTTAGAGCAAATGCAGGCCTTCAAGGAAGAGACAGAGGGGTGCTGAGCCTCCTCCAGCCGATTTTTGTTCCACTGTCTGGCTCCACCTTCTGGTTCCTTCTGGGAGATGTGCCAGACTCCCGCTAAGGGTTTAGGACCTTTGGGTGCACATGCCACCCGGTCCTGTAAAAGAGCAAGGAACCAAGAGATTCTTCGCCTCAAAGATGTTCTTGGGATGGATAGCGATCTTGGTCCTAGTGATATTCGGTTGAAACCGATACTTGGCTGCTGGCTTCTCTGCTTTGCCGACTAGTCAGCCTGTCGATCTGTTTCCCGATGAGACCCAATCTGCTGGTAATCCTATCGAGAAACCGTCCTTAATCTTGGAAAATTGCAGGTTCCCCTGGTGTCTACCAAGCGGCCTGGTTCGCCAGCCCGATCGAGGTGTTGAACCCCTCGAACGATGGACTGAGGAAGGTGCATAAGCACTCAGGAGAAAAGGTGACGCCAGAATTGATCTTCATCTTCCTGGATGAGGAGATGCTTCAATGGAAGCTCTGTCGACACGATGAAGATCTCATGTGGCAACAGCTGATCTTGTCCGCCAGAAACCGCTTTGGTTTAAACACCAGCCATTATTTGGCTTTCACCTTTTAGGCCGAAGCCAGCTCCATCAAAACCGATTGTCTTGGTTCCTCTGCCTGCAACGCTGGTAGAACCTGTCCCAGTTCAGCAAAATATCTCTCTCCACCGATAGAGGTGGAGCGCTACTAAACAGCCCACAGGAGGGGCTCCTTGAAGGAAGCTCAGACTGTTCCGGTCTTCCTGCAGGATTTTGGTCACCCTCACGCCTGACATTCCCAGGTGTGTGGAAGGGGACCTTAGTGGCTGGCCGACTTTATCCAGATACTTCAGATTCTGACAACTCCAACCTACACTCCCGTCTGCTTGAAGATGAATCAGTGAGCAGTCTGTTGATGGAGGAAGGTCCTTTGTCCTTTCTGGAATTCTCGCCTCATCTCCAGATCCATAGGGGTCCTCCTGGAGCCTGTCCAGAAATGGGCAGCCTACTGTCTTACAGACATTGAGGGATACTCCTAGAAAGCCTTCCCAGTGGCAGAGGCCATTGTTGGTCCGGCTTTGGGCTTTGGCAGCACCCTGCCTAGCACAGTCAGCCTGAATGGCCTGCAAGTACTCAGTGCCCATTGGGTCCCTCTCAGGGTTCACAGAACACCCCCTCAGCAGAGGGGTTGGTGACTACTTCAGTGTTCAGATGCACAGTCAGTTCTGCCGATACAGATAGACCTCCAGACAAGGAGTCCAAAAATTGAACTACTCTGCCAGGAAGGCTTATGATGCCTCTGTCAGGCAAACTCGCCGTCATAGTACTTCTTTGCCAAGTAACAACTCCAGATGGCCCTGGACCTCGGGGACTCGTCGCCCATTCGGTGTGGCTGCCGCTGACATGCGCTGCAGGGCTTAGCTGAGACTTTCCATCTTCACGGTGGATACCCTGCACTGATGTTCCTTTCCTGGGCACCGATCTCTTCGGCCAGGTGTGGATAGTCGCCTTCAGCGAATCGAGCAGTCCAGTGCCACCTCGGACTCTGCTGCTTATACTCAGGACCCCTGGCCCCAGAAAATAGCAGAAGAAGCCATTTCGCACCCTGCTCCTGCGGCCACAGCCCTCCTTCCAGGATGAGCTGCAACAGCAGGCACAGGCTTGGCACCCTCACCTCAAGTCTGGACCTCCAGCGACTCGCAGAGGCAATCTGGACCCTCTTCCTCCAAACCTGCCCAGTGATGGGATAGGCCACCCCTATTCCCATCATGCCAGCCCTGTGTCCTCCCTCAAATAGCCCGCCACTTATTTGCCTGGTCTGCTGTTACCACAGACAGGTGGGTCTTAGAAGTGGTCGGCCAGGGTCTGCCTCTAGAATTTGAGCAGTACTCTGCCAGCCGAGCCCACCGCCCCCATGGGAGGAAAGGATATCAGTCCACACTCTGGCTCTGAGAGACTACCTAGCCCAACTCCTCAAGGAGGTAGTGGTCAGAGTGACCGATTCTCCAGTCAACCCAGGGTTCCTTTCCAGGTACTTCCTGGTTCAAGCGGATGGGGAGCTGGCGCCCCATTCTAGATTCTCGCGACCTGAACCAGTTTCTCACTCTGTCCCAGATCATACCATCCCTGGTGTAGAACATGTGGTACATCTAGGTACATTATGGAGCGAAGAAAGACCAAAGGAGGGATACTGAGGCTTAATAAACGGGAGGAATGTGGGCAGAGGGTGACGGTGAAAAGCAGGGATACTGAGCAGAATATTTCTGCTCAGTATTCACAAAGGAAAAGGAGGAGGAGGTACCTAAACCAAACAAGAGAGACTCTGAAGACAGAGGTCGATACCAGTCCATTTACAGAAGAAAGGGTTCTAAAAGAACTAATAAAATTGAAGGTGGACAAAGCAGTAGGGCCTGACGAGATTCACCCAAGAATTCTAAAAGAACTAAGGGTAGAACTAGTGACTCCACTGACTACTCTTTAACAAATCATTGGTAGGATGGTGTGGTACCCGAGGACTGGAGGAGGGCGTATGTGATTCCTCTTAAGCGTGGGAGCAGGACAGAGGCAGGAGAACTACAGACCAGTTAGTTTGACCTCAGTGGTAGGAAAATGATGGAATCACTTCTGAAGGAAAGAATTGTTGAGTACCTAGAGGCCAGTGGGGCACAGGACCCAAGGCATGGATTCACCATGGGAAGGTCGAGTCAGACAAGTCTTAACAGATTTCTTTGACTGGATGATCAAAGTAGTAGACCAGGGAGGGCTGTGGACATGGCCTACCTAGATTTTAGCTAGGCATTTGATACAGTCGCATACAAAGATTAATGCACAAGTTAGCCAGCCTTGGGTGGGTCCCAAGGTGGTAGCTTGGATAAAAAAATTGGCTAAACAGGACACAAAGGGTAGTCGTAAACGGAGTCCACAGTGAAGAAAGGGTTACTAGCAGGGTACCGCAGGGTTCAGTACTGGGACCGGTCCTTTTAATGTTTAAGTGACATTGCAGAGGAACTGGAAGGAAAAGTACGTCTCTTTGCAGATGAACAAAGATCTGCAACAGGGTTGATACACAAGATAGAGTTAAAGGATGAGAAGGGACTTGGCAAGGTTGAAGAAATGGTCAAATGTATGGCAGCTCAGATTCAGTGCAAAGAAGTGCAAGGTAATGCACCTGGGAAACAGAAACCCAGGGAAGAGTACACAATGGGGGTGAGATACTGACAACAGTGTAAATGGAAAGGGACCTGAGGGTAATTATCAGATGACCTAAAGGTGGGCAGGCAATGTGAGAAGGCAGTAAGGAAGGCTGGGGATACTGGGATGCATAGGAGAGGCATCAGTAGTAGAAAACAGGAAGTTGTTATCCTCTGTACAGACAGTTGGCGAGACCCCATCTCAGAGAGATAGAGTGGAGGCTGTGCAGAGGAGGGCAACAAAATGGTGCAGGTCTGCACCAGAAGATGTCTGAAAAAGAAAGACTAAAGGAGCTTAATATGTATACCCTTGAGGAAAGGGAGAGAGGGGACGGATAGAAACTTTCAAGTACCTCAAGGAGCTCGCAAAGTCCAAGAGGGTAGCATCTTTCAGAAAGAGATGTGTAGAACAAGGGAGATGGGTCAGAGGTAATGTAAGGAAGTATTTTCATAGAGAGGGTTGTGGATGATGGAACTGCCTCCTGAGGAGGTCATGGAGTCAAGAACAGTGGGGGAATTCAAGAATGCATGGGATAGACATAAGGCAGTCCTAGTGGGGGTAGGAGGAAGTAAGCTGTTGGTTAACTAGGATCTGCAGCTTATCTGTTGGGTAGGAAAATGGGCAGACTAGGAGGGCCAAGCAGTCCTTCTAGGAGCATAAAAATGTTGATCCACACTCTCTGGCATGTCCCTTTCCCTTTAAATCTGGCCAGAAAGTCTTCAAGCTGGCTCCTCCCACCCACCAGTTGGTAAATACCTAGGCTCCGCCCCATAAGCCAGGTCTTCCTTTCGTGGAAGATTCAGGTTCCTAGTGCTACTTCTGCAGTTCGTAGGCCCTGGATTCTCAATGACTGTTTTCACTGCAATCGCTTTCTTTAAAACTCGTCAGTTTGCAATACCGATCCGAGCGCATCGGAGATGGGAGAACAAGTCTTCACCCCAGGATTTCACCAGTGTCCTTCCGGACATAACATGTCGCGTACTGATCCCTATTTCGTGGTATCTACTGCTTGGGTGTCACATCACACCACCTCTTGCACCATCTGTCTGGCCTTCCATCCCAACATCCTGGGCGACCGCGTATGCGCCTAAAACTGGGGGAGACAGAAGCCGCAATCCACGGTGGAAATTGAGGCATGTGGGTGGTTTTGCGCGGCCGCGGGATGCAGAGCAGCTCTACCAGATAGTGGCTTTCGAAGAAGAAGCTGCTCAAGCTTTAGCCAGCCAAGTTTTTCATGCCGCTTAACCTGGGTTCTACCTTCTCTGGGTCCTTTGGGAGCTGTGCCAGTCTCTCCCCAGCAGGGGTGAGGCACCCTCGGCTTACTTCTCCCGCCCTAGGAAAAGTACAAGGACCCTAAATCATCTTCATTCGAAGACGTTCCTGGGACCGAGAGCAGTCAGACTCCCAGGACCTTGCGGTCTCTACTCGGTCGAGATCGCTTCCTCAGCCGCTGGCTTCTCAGACCTTCCGTCAGGCCAAGGAAATGGCTGAACCAGTAGAGATTTCTCTCGACCCGATTGAGCCGTTGTCGCGACTCATTGAGAGGACACCTATCCTTTCCTTCCCGCCTAGGAGACCCAGCCCTCGTGGTCCTGATCGAGGAAAGGTGCCGGAACCTCTGATCTTACCGAGATACAGCTCTTGCAGCAGGTAACACCATTAGGACTGAAGACAGCAGGTGTCAGGACCCCACGGAAATCTTCTAGCTAGCAGTCTTCAGCGGGGATTGCCTCCGACGCCGCTTTCCGCCCCGACGTCAGACGTAGTACATAAGGAGGCGCGTCCCGCCAGATTCCCCAGATCTTAATTCGAGACACAGCTCTTGCAGCAGGTTACACCATTTGGACTGGAAGCCGGCAGGCGTCAGGACCGCCGAGAAAAATTCTAGCTAGCTAAGCTTCAGCGGGGACCGCCCCGGCGCGGTCCCGCCTCCGACATCAAGCGTATGGTAGTACATAAGAGGCGGTCCCGCCAGAATCCCCAGTTCTTTCCCGCCGTCTACTTGCATGCCTCGACCCTCCGGTCTCAGTCTAGCGCCGACGCGTGGTTTCTGAACTTTCCCTACGGAATTTACTCTACAAGGATTTTTTCGCTGATGTCCTCTCGACCTCCGGGCATATCGCTAAGTGTGTGCTTGCCGGAAGCAGATCCCTTTAAGGACCTCACTGGCCTGCATCCGGTGCCTGGGCCCAGAGCACGATACCCAGGCCTGCTCCCT
Organism: Neoceratodus forsteri; assembly: GCA_016271365.2. Taxonomy (NCBI): domain Eukaryota; kingdom Metazoa; phylum Chordata; order Ceratodontiformes; family Ceratodontidae; genus Neoceratodus; species Neoceratodus forsteri. The sequence continues at coordinate 16,213,898 of CM057456.1, forward strand.
CTGTCAAGGGTTTAATAGCCAGACGAGGATCCACCCACAGAACGCCTCTTCAGGTGTTCCTACTTGAAGAAAAATTTAGAGCCATGTCCTCTAAGGGGAATCTTCAAATCCCACAAGCACGCCGGAAAGGAAGAGAAGGAGAAGGACCCTTCCAGGTCTCCAACTCGGGCCTCCGAGTCCGCAGCCGGGTCTAAGTCAGACCGGTCTCCATCCAGACCTCTTCCCTCCCCGGCTGCGGTAGTTGTTTCTCGATCTTCTCAGGCCCCCTACAGGCCGACCGCCGTCCTCCACTCCCAAGGCCTCGGCGAAGTCCGGGAGCGTCATCACCACCACAAGTCGGGCTCTCGCCCAAGCGGCACCCGACGTCCGGTCCTCTTCAGTGCCACCGAAAACCCTAGAGCTTACTCCTCTGAAGAGGCGGTAGACCCGCGCGGCTCGACCTCCGTCGACCGTCCGTCACCTCGGAGCCGCCGTCAGCTGTCAGACCGCCGTCCAGCCAAGTCTTCCCATCGGACGCCGGTTGGGGACCGCGCCCACAACGCCTGAAGAGGACTCCTGTGCCTCCGACCGTCGCCGGGCAGGAGTCGCTAACGGAGGAAGATCTGACGCAGCCAGAGGACCAGACGGGCGATCCCGGCTCTTGCAGTCTCCCCAGGGCTCCCTAGCCAGGACCCGGCGATCGCCCCCGCGCCTGGGCTGTCGGGATTATCTATAGCGGATGTGAAGGATCTCTTTACATACTGGTGGGACACCATCAAGAAGGACGTGGCGCCCACCGCCTTCCTCATCCTCCTCCGGCCCCCTTTGCCTGCGGGGTCGGTTGGCGCTCTACTCTCCCAGGGAGTCCAGATCTCCTCCCGGGTTCGACCATCAAAGAGGAGACCTCCGTCAAGATCTTCTTCTGGATCACCCAGCCCAAGAGATCCAGGAGACGCCGACATTCGCCGTCGACGGAGGACACGGATCAGTATACTCCCCCAGATCCCCATCTCCAATCTCCATCCCTTCTCCGGACCCAGTGAGGCGCCACGGTCTCTTCGGATGACCCCTCGTTCATGGATATCATCGCCATATCCAGGAGAACATGGGGTGGGATGCTGAGGAGTTAGACCCGAAGGCTACGCCTGGCTAAGTATCTTCTGCAGAAGGACCCCAAGCCTGTGGTGGTGCCACCCTTGGTGGACACTTTTGTGGCATCACCAAGGCCGCGTGGAAGCGTCCCATTCGTTACGGCGGTGCAGAAAGCTGACTGTCTATACAAGGCTCCTAAAGAGGACCAGTATTTGACGCAACAACCTCAGGCCAATTCTCTGGTCATAACAGCCTCACATGACCGGTCACAGAGGCCGCAGCATTTGAGCACCCTGCCACGGATCCAGAATCCAAGCAGTTGGACTCTCTGGGCAGGCCACGCGTTCCGCTACCTGCGCCATCAGATCCTTAATTACTTAACCCACATGGTTCAGTTTCAGAACGCTCTGTGGGAACAGGGTCTGGAGGTAGCTGAGAAACTACCTGAAGGTGAGCAGGAGGAGATGCTCAGCTCCTCCTGCACGGGTTCAGGCAGTGGGGACCCAAGTGCTTAGAGCAGCGTCACGATTCCGCAGACTCATCGGCCCGAGCAGCAGCTTGGCGTTTGCCTCCGGAGGCACTCCTGGCTCGTGTCTCCGGCTTACCCGGACGCCCAGAAGAACATTATGGGACGCCCCTTCGAGGGAGATGTGTTATTTGGTAATCCTTCGGAGAAGATTATTACCAAACTGCAAGAGGCGGGAAGGCGGTGAGGTCGGTACAGGCCATGTACCGTCCCTAGGCTCAGTTCCTTTCTGGAACCAAAGCCGTTTTTGGCGGACACAGAGGCAGCAGCCCGCTCCGCTACACAACAGAGGGCTCTGGTTTCTGCAGAACCCAGGGTAAGCAGCCCGCTAGCAGAGGTCAGCGCACCTCTAGGTCGACCCAGCCAGCGGGTCCATCTGCCGCCACAGCATGACTCCTTTCGGCTCCCACCCTCAGGATCAACGAAATTATGGTGGGGTCGCATGCGAACTTCCTGCCGGGATGGCAGGCAATCACCACCGACAGGTGGGTTCTGCAGTTGGTCAGCGTCTGCCACTTTGAGAGTTCTGAAAAGCCACCTCGAGGCCTCCTCTGCTCTCCGGTATCCGGGTCAGCATGGAACCTTAATTTGGCAAGAAGTTCTCGCTCCTAGAAAAAGGGGCGTATAGAAGCACGGCCCCGGGGAACCAGAGGACAAGGATATTATTCTCACTTCTTCCTGGTTCCCAAGAAAACAGAGGACCTCCATCCAATTCTGGACCTAGCGACCTCAATATGTCGATCGGCGTAGACAAGAGATTCGCATGGTGACCCTTCCGGGTCTTATCCCCATGCTGAAACAAGGCGCCTATTTAGCGTCTCTAGACATGCAGGATGCATACCTGCATATCCCCATAGCTCAAGCGCATCAGAGGTTCCTGCGCTGAGTTTCTAGGCCACCATCTTCAGTTCGGGCTCTCCCTTGGACTGTCATCCACACAAGGGTTTTACCAAATGCATGGCAGTCGTGGCAGCATCTCTAAGGAGAAAGGGCCACTATGTGTTTCCCGTGCACCTAGACGACTGGCTTCTCATGGCGCCTCCAGAGGCGCTCCTGCCTCATGATCCAGGACACCCAGGACTTATTTCGATCACTGGGCATCCTTATAAATCACGAGAAGTCCCTCTTGGTACCGTCGCAAAACTGCAGTTTATAGGTGCAGTGTTGGACACGGTCCAGGAAGAGCTTTTCTTCCGGCCGACAGGCGGAATGCATCAGGTCCCTTATAGGGCCTTATCATCGAACCAGACTGTGACTGCCAGGTCGGTCCTTCTGCCTGCTTGGACACATGGCTGCGACCATTCCTACAGTCCCTCTCGTGACGACTCCACATGCGAATAACACAGTGGATGCTCAGGCGCTAATGGGACCAGAGGCAAGACCATTTGCAGCATCCAGTCAGGATCACGAAATCCGTGATTCGCGACTGGCAGTGGTGACTAGCCCGCGGTCGCTCTCCAAGTGTGTCCGTTTGCAGCGCCGTCCCGGAGATAACCCTTACCACGGACGCCTCAGGTCTCGGGTGGGAGCACATCTAGACGGGGTGAAGTCTCAGGTGTATGGACCCCATTGAGGCTCATCTCCATATCAATGTCCTAGAGATGAGGGCGGTCCTCTATGCACTTCAGGCTTTCCAGTCGATAATTCCACCGTGCACTATCCTGCTTCAGACGGACAACACGGGTGTATGTTACCTCAACAAACAAGGGGCGCACACTCTTACCCCTTTGCAGGAGGCGCAGGTAGTGGGATTGGTGTAATCGGACACGGCGAAAACCTGATTGCGGTTCACATTCCCGGGTGGACAACACGATCGAGATCTGCCCAAGCGCCTGCTCCCAGGCCAGAGAGTCCACGAGGGGAACTTCTTCAGGAGGTGGCAGAGGATCTTTTTCTTGATGGGGAGTTCCAGAGCTGGATTTGTTCGCATCCCTATCCAACGCAAAACTGCCCAATTTCTGCTCGCTAGGTCCAGGGCCTGGTGTTTTCTGGCGAGGCACGTTGTCCCTCTCCTGGGTGAACAGATTCCTCTATGCCTTCCCTCCCTTCCCGTTGATCCAAAGAGTTCTTCTCAAACTGCACAGGAGCCGCGTGAATGATTCTGGTGGCCCGCTCTGGCCCAGACAGATATGGTTCCCTTGCTGGCACAGCTATCTGGAACCCTGCTCCGTTGCCGCTCAGCTCCCACTTACTGCTCTCAGGAGGAAGGTTCATTGCTCCATCCGGATCTGTTCTCTGAACACTGCATGCTTGGCTGCTAGAGACATAGCCATCTTAGCCACGGGTCTCTAAAGAGGTTGCAGAGTTCTCTCCGCAGCCAGAAAGCCGGCAACGCATGCTACGTATGCCATGAAGTGGCGTAGTTTTTGTTTATGGTCACGGGCTCGTGACTTCCCTCTAGGTTGTCCTGTGGGAGTAATTTAGACTATCTCCTGTCCTCTTCCATTCAGGGCTAGCCTACCTCTATCAAAGTGCACCTTTCGCTATTTCTGCCTACCATCTTCCGGTGGGGCAGCGTACTGTTCGCAATTAGACGCCTCTCGGAATTTCTTGAGGAGTGTTGCACCTTAGGCCCCCATCAGGGACCCAGTGCCTCCGTGGGATCTACTCTTTGTCCTGGAACAACTTCGCTCCTCCCTTTGAGCCTGCTCGGATTGTGAGCTACGTTTCTATCGTGGAAGAGCGTTATTTTGGTTGCCATTACTTCAGCCAGAAGGATTTCTGAGCTTCACGCTCTCATGTGCAAAGAGCCCTATTTGGTTTTTCACGGGACAGAGTATCCCTGAGGGACGAACCCAAAGTTTTTGCCTAAGGTGGTTTCGACACTCACTTTGAATCAGGATATCGATCTTCGGTCTATTTCCTGAGTTACTCTAATAGAGGAGAGGCTTTGCTCCACACCCTGGATGTTCACCGCAGCCTGAGTATTACCTTAACACATCTAAACCCTTTCGGGTTCTGACCAGCTTTTGTCTCCTTCTCCCAGAGGATGAAGGCCAACCAGTATCCAAACAGACTTTGTCTCGCTGCTTGTCAGTGTATTTCGTACTGTTACGAGATTAAGCAAAAGCCCTCCCGGTTCTATCGGGGTCATTCTACCAGGCTGTGGCCACTTCCCTTTGCAGCACTCAGGAATGTATCCATTTCAGCTATTTAGCTGCAGCTACTTGGAGCTCTGTGCATACCTTTATCAGGCACTACAGTCTGACACATCGCTCGGCGAAGAGCCGGTTTCGCTTAGCGGTGCTGCAGGGCTCCTGTCCTGAGTCAGGACTTGGGATATTTCTCGTCTCTCTGCCTCCTCCCGGATCTTCTGTAGCATTACTGCTTGGAATCAGTCCTAATGGTGTAACCTGCTGCAAGAGCTATGTCTCGAATAAGATAGTACAGTTACGTAAGAACTTACCGTAACAGTAGATCTTCGAGAACAGCTCCTGCAGCAGGTACCTTCCGCCACCTTCCCCCTTAGAGGAGTGCGGCCTGCCAAAAAAAAAGAGAGAAACGAGAAGAGGCAGAGAAAAAGAAGAAAATGCTTATGTCGGGATTTTCTCCCTTGTTGCCTTCTGACGGTGGATCCTCTGTCTCCTTTCTGATGTCATCCGCGGCGGGAGTCTCCAGGGAGAACTGGGATTCTGTGGGACCTCCCTTATGTACCACGCCTGACGCCGGAGGCGGGACGGCGGGCGGTCCCGCTGAAGATAGCTAGCTAGAATTTTTCCATGGGGTCCTGCGCCTGCCGGCTTCAGTCCAAATGGTGTAACCTGCTGCAAGAGCTGTTCTCGAAGATCTACTGTTACGTAAGTTCTTACGTAACTGTACTTTCTTCCAGCCGTCAACTTGCATGTCTCGACCCTTCGGTTCGTTTCTACACGCGATGCCTGGTTAAGTTCTGCCGTTTGGAAAAGTTTGTTTTCTCTGCAAAGTTGCTGTCTGATGTCCTCTCCAACCTCCGTGGAAGGCCATCCGTCAAGTGCGCCTGTGGGAAGCAAATCCGTTTAAAGACCCGCATTCGGCCTCTGCTGGTGCCTAGGCCCAGATCACGACACCTGGGCCTGTACCTTCTGCCAGGGATTCAATAGCGGACCCGGATCCGTTGCCAGAAGGCCCTGCAGGCATTCCTGTCGGAAAAGGTTAAGGCCATGAATGCAGCCTCCAAGGGGAATCGCCTGAAAAGCCGGAGACACCTTGAGAAGCATAGGAGAGGGTGAGATCTAAGTCCCCATCTAGGGCCTCTGACTCCCATAGCTCCGGCTCCCGGTCCGACCGCTCCCTTCCCGGCCGCCTCAGCCTCCCCTGCAGCGGTGAAGACTCTTCAGGTTCTCTCTCTTCCTCAGGCCAAGACCTCCAGGCCCTCCTCTTCTTCTTCGGCTTCCAAGGCCCTGCTGAGGTCAGGGGACCGCCACCACCACCACAAGTCTGGTTCCGCGCCCGGTCAGTCTCCTTGCCGCCTCCTCCCCAGCAGAAGACCAAAGAGCTGACTTCCTCGGGGACGTCGGGATCCGGCGTACAAGCACCATCCGGTCCCGAGAACCGACGACCACCAGACGCCCGTCGCGGTTAGCCTTTGCCACCACGGACGCCGGCTGGGGCCGACTCCGTCTCTATAGAGGAGAACCCTCGCCTCCACCAGCGTCTGCCAGGAGGTGCTCGGGAGGAGCTGACCCAGCCCGAGGACCAGGCAGGCGAGACCCAGTCCTGTCCCACTCCACAGGAGCAGGCGCCAGAACCCAACAACCGGCCATCGGCACCTTGTCCGTCGTCGGGCCTCAGCATTTCCGAGGTTAAGAGCTGTTCACCTACTGGTGGGATACCATAAAAGGATGTGGTTCCCACACCTCCTCCTCCACCTGCGACTCCTCAGCCCTGCACCCCTACCCGTCTGGGGCTGCAGGGCACTTTCCCCCAGGAGCTCATGGATCCTCCTAGGGGTAGACCAGACAAAGGAGACCTCCGTCCAGATCCTCTTCATGGTCACCCAGCCCCATGAGACCCAGAAGACGCCCGCCATTCGCCTTCAACGGAGGACACTGGATCGGACTTCTCGGACATTTCCAGATCCCTCTCCAATCAGCGTCCTTCTCTGGACCCACGCGAGCTCCCAAGATCTCCTCCAGATGACTCATCGTTCTCGGAGATTGAGACATATCCAGGAGAACATGGGCTGGGGCAGAGGAACTCGACCCGAGAGACTACGCCTTGCCAGATATCTTCGGCAAAAGATCCAAAGCCTGTGGTGGTGCCCCTTGGTGGACCCCTTCGTGGAGCGTCACCAAGGCAGCGTGGAAACGTCCACCTCGCTCGCCGCGATGCCTAAGAAGGCTGACCGCCTGTACAAGACCCCTAGGAGGACCAGTACTTGGCATCACATCCTCTGGCCGATTCTCTGGTCATTACAGCCTCCTCATGACCGGTCCCAGAGGCGCAACATTTGAGCACCCTGCCACGGACCCAGAGTCCAAGCTGGGCGCTATGGGCAGGCGGCTGTCATGCATCCGCTACCTGCGCCCATCAGGTCCTCAGACTACTTAACCACATGGTACAGTTTCAGAAACGCCTTGTGGGAGCAGGACCAGTTCTGGCGGAAAAGATGCCAGAAGGTGAGCAGAAGGAGGTTACTACAACTCCTTCATGCGGAGTTCGGACGTGGGAACCCAGGTGCTGCGAGCAGTATGATTCCGCGGACTCCTCAGCCAGAGCGGCAGCCTCAGGCATATGCCTCCGGAGACTGTCTTGGCTCTGTGTCTCTGGATTTACCGGACGTCCAGAAGAACATCCTGGGCGCCTCGTTTCACGGAGAAGTTTTTGGTGAGTCCTCGAGAAGGTCCTCACCAAACTTCAAAGGCAGGGAAGGCGGTGCGGTCTGTCAGGCCATGTACAGACCAAGCTTAGTTCCTTCGTAGGAACCAAAGCAGTTTCGAGGCGGATGCAGAGACAGCAGTCCCGCACCGGCCCGCAACAGAGGGCTGTTCCGCAGAGCCCAGGCAAAGTTGGCCCAGCCGCAGGGACCCTCAGCCGCCACAGCATGACTCTTTCCGGCCCCGCCTCAGGATCAACAGGACACCAAAGCCGGGGTCGATCGCGGACCACCTGCCAGGGTGGCAGTCCATAACCACCGACAGGTGGGTTCTTCAGTTGGTCAAAGAGGCCACTTTATAGAATTCGTGGACAAGCCACCCACAAGGCCTCCTCTATGCTCTCCGTTACTCGGGTCAGCACAAATCACTCATCAGGCAAGAGGTACCGTGCTCCTGCAAAGGGAGCAGTGGAGTATGTCCCAGAGAACCAGAAAGGATCCGGATACTATTCCACTTCTTTCTGGTTCAGAAGAAAAACAGGGGACCTCCGTCCAATTCTGGACCTCAGCGACCTCAACATGTCGAGTGCGCCTGACAAGCGTTTTCGCATGGTGACCCTCCGAGGGCTCATTCCCATGCTGAAAAGGGCGCCTTCTTAAGCGTCCCTGGACATGCAGGGCGCCTACCTGCACATCCCAGTAGCTCAAGCGCACAGGAGGTTCCTGCGCTTGAGTTTCTTAGCCACCACTTTCAGTTCGGGCTCTTCCGTTCGGACTGTCATTGCCCCAAGGGTCTTTACCAAGTGTATGGCAGTCGTGGCAGCGTCTCTAAGAAGACAGGGCTACTCGTGTTCCCGTACCTGGATGACTGGCTTCTCATGGCCGCCTCAAAGAGGCGCTGTTGCTAGCTATTCAGAGCACCCAGGATCTGTTCAGTCTCTGGGCATTCTTATCAACTACGAGAAGTCTCTCCTTGTACATCCCAGAAGCTGCAGTTCATAGGCGCAGTTCTGGACACCGTCAAGGAAAGCCTTTCTTCCCAGCGAAAGAGCGGAACACATCAGATCCTCTTCAGCGATCTCTCGGCAAAGAAGACTGTCCCGCCAGGTTGGTCGCTCGCTTGCTCGGACACATAGCTGCGGCCATTCCAAGCGTCCCTTGGCAAGGCTCCACATGCGGGTAACTCAGTGGATGCTCAAGGTGCAGTGGGACCAAAGGCAAGACACATGCAGCATCCGGTCAGAATCACGAACACCGTGATTCGAGACTGGCAATAATTAGCTGAGACCGGGGGACACTCTCTGTGGGGGTCCCGTTTACAGCGCTGTCCCGGAGGCAACCCTCTCCACAGGCGCCGGGGGCTGGGGTGGGAGGCGCACCTGAGCAGGGTGAGGTCCCAGGAACATGGACCCCTCAGTATGCCCACCTCCACATCAACGTTCTGGAGATGAGGCGGTCTTTACACCCTGCAGGCCTTTCAGTCAGAAATCCCGTCGAGTACTCTTCTGCTTCAGACAGACAATATGGCAGTGATGTATTACCTCAACAAACAAGGAGGCGCACACTCTTACCCCTTGCAGGGAAGCTATGAGAGTGTGGGATTGGGTAATCCGACACGGCACGCAGCCTGATTGCAGTTCACGTTCCTGGAGTGGACAACACAATGCATGAGCAGGCCTGATTCGTTCCCAGGCCAAAGTCACGAATGGGAACTTCTTCAGGAGGTAGTAGAGGATCTGTTTCTTGATGGGGAACTCCAGAGTTAGACTTGTAGCTTCCCCATCCAGCATAAAACTGCCCAATTTTGCTCGCTAGATCCAGGGCCTGGTGTTTTCTGGCGAGATCGTTGTCCCTCTCCTGGCGGACAGATTCCTCTACACTTTCCCTCCCTTCCGTTAATCCAGAGACTCCTTCTCAAACTGCATGAGACGCAAACAATGATCCTGGTAGAGCCTTTCTAGCCCAGGCAGGTCTGGTTCCCCATGCTGGCCTTAGTGTCCGGGAACCTCCAGTTCCGTTGCCTTTCAGCTCCATCTTTTGTCTCAAGAGGAGGTTCACTAGTCCACCGGACTTACGCTCACTGAACCTGCATGCCTGGCTCCTCGGGTCTCACAAGAGGTGGCGGAAGTCCTTCCACGCCAGAAAGCCAGCAACGCATGCGACGCACGCCTTGAAATGGCGCCTCGATTTTGCTTAGGCGCAGGCACGCGGCCTTCCCCTTTAGAATGCCCAGTGAAATTGGTTCTGGAATACCTGCTTTCCCTCTTCCACTCGGGAATACCTGCTTTCCCTCTTCCCTCGGGTCTCGCCTACTCCTCTATTAAGTTCACCTCTGGCTGATTTGACCTACCACTTCCTGGTAGGACAGCGCCAGTGGCACAACTAGATGTCTCTCGAGACTTCCTGAGAGGTGTTACACCTTAGGCCACCCATCGAGGATCCCGTCCCTCCTTGGCACTTGCTCTTAGTCCTGGAACAACTCACGCTTCTCCCCTTTGAACCTGCCGCAGATGCGAGCTGCGTTTTCTGTTGTGGAAGCGTTACTTTTAGTTGCTGTCATGTCAGCAAGGAGAATTTCGAGGTTCCTGCTCTCATCTGTAAGGAGCCTTATTTAATTTTCCACCAGGACAGTGTGTCTCTGAGGACGAATCCTAAATTCCTGCCTAAGGTGGTCTCTGACCTCACTCTTAACCAGGACATCGATCTGCCTGTGTATTTTCCCAAGTATTCTAATAGAGGAGAGGCAGTGCTTCACACCCTGGATGTTCACGCTCCTTAAGGTGCTAACTGAACAGAACTAAACAGCTTTGCGTCGGAGCAGCTGTTTATATCCTTCGCTGGGAGGATGCTGGGCCAACCAGTCTCAGAGCAGACCCTTTCTCGCTGGCTTGTCCAGTGTATTTCCTTTGCTACAACAGCAAACAGAAGCCCCTTCCGGGTACAGTCCGGGGCCACTCGACAAGGTGGGTGGCTACCTCCTTTGCAGCACTGCGCCCAATGTCTCCACCTCGGCCATTTGTGCTGCAGCTACTTGGAGCTCAGTGCACACGTTTATTAGGCACTACAGCCTGGATATTACATCACGGCGGAGAGCGTTTGCCTGCCATTCTACAGGGTCTCCTGTCTTAGAGTCGGACTTGCTCAAGATCTCTCTAATTTCCTCCTCCCAGAATGCTTAGGCGCTATTGCTTGGGAATCAGTCCTAATGGTGTTACTGCTGCAGAGCTGTATCTCGAAGTAAGATAGTACAGTTAAGAGAACTTACCGTAACAGTAGATGTCGAGAACAGCACTTGCAGCAGTACTCCTCCACCATTCCCCTTGGAGGAGGTATGGCCTACCAGGCCTTGGCAGGAGCTAACACTCTTTCTCCTTTCTCTTCTGATGGCGGATCCTCTGTCTCCCTTCTTATGTCATCCTGCGGCCGGGAGTCTCCAGCGGAGAACTGAGGAATCTGGTGGGACCGCCTCCTTATGTACTCGTCTGCGGTAAGGACCGGCGTCGGGCCGGTCCCGCTGAAGACTGCTAGCTAGATTTCCGTGGGGTCCTGATGCCTGCGGCTTCAGTCCTAATGGTGTTACCTGCTGCAAGAGCTGTTCTCAAGATCTACTGTTCACGGTAAGTTCTTACACGTAACTGTACTTTCTCCCAGACTCCGGCTTCTCCCGGTCGAATGAGCTGACCCCGTCGGTCTCGATTGAGGACCAGGACCTTCAGTCAAAAAACAAGTAAGGTCACAAGCACTCTAGGAAGAGTGTAAGCCACGATTATCTTGGACGAGGAGAGACTTCAAGCTCCGTCGTTATGATGATCTCATGTGGCAACAGCTGATTCTGTCGGTCAGAAACTGGCGACACGGCCACTACTTGTCCCCAGCCTCTTATGCTGACCCCTCCGGACCGAAGATCCGGTTCTTCCACCCATAGGGCTGTGCAGCATTTCTAAGCAGCTGTTTGGTCTCCCCACGATTTTGGTGGAACCACCGCCTAAACAGCATCGGGAGGGCTCCCTCGAAAAGGATAGGACAGACACGGCCTCCCGTCTGTCCATTACGGTGGTCTCGATCGCCCTCGGCATATCGAGGGAGATATAGGCGGGAGACCTTTATATCCCGACTCTTTGGACTCTGCCACTGGCCTGCACTCACATCCGGGCAATGAAGAGTCATCAGTGGCAGGCTTGGAGGAAGGTCCTTCCTCTCTTCAGGGCATCCTCCACCTCATTTGCGAATCAACGGGATGCCCTTGGGCCTCTCAAAAGAAGGCGGAATATCCCTCACGGATATCCTCGGGGATACCGGCGGAGGCCTGTCCAGTGGCTGAAGCATTGTTGGTCCAGCCCTTGAGCTATGGCAATGCCCTGCCTCCTGCCTGCATGGCCCGCAAGTATACGGTACCATGGGGTCCCTTGCGGGTTTCTCAAGCATCACTCTGCCAAGAGCCTTGTGATGGCTTCTGTGTTTAGACACACAGGTAGCTCAGCTGACACTGACTGCCCTGTGGACAAGTAGTCCAGAATATGGGCCATTCTGCCCAGAAGGTTTATCGGCTTCATCCTTGGGCGCTGTCAAGCCAGCTTGGCTGTAATCATGGCACACTTCTCTCATGCCCTCTTGGGGTCACTAGATGAAGTCCTCCCTCATCTCCCAGTGCCAGCGGTCGTCTTGACAACCAGTGCATCTCTCATGGGCTAGGGAGGCCCACATGAGGAGGACCACAGGGCCCGCAGTTCTGGGCCTTAGAATAGTCCGATGCCAGATCAACCTGTTGGAGCACAGAGCAGTCAGACTGGCCCTGTCAGCTTTCACTCCTCAGCTCTGGGGTCAAGTGGTTCAAGTCCAGATGGACAATACCACAACCATATACTACCTCAACAAACAGGGCGGTATGCACTCCCGTCTGCTATGCAAGGAGGCGCTCTGGATCTGGACACTCGTCAGCCTGTTGGAGGCGGATCTTCTAACCATCCATGTGTCAGGAGTCTCGAACCAACTGGCTGGATGCTGTCAGCCGCTAGGCCAGACATCCCACTAGTGGTCTTTCCATCCAGAGGTAGCTTACAATCTGCTCTTCTGTTGGGGCAAGACTTGATGGACCTGTTTGCCACGGGAGAATGCCAAGCTGAGACTGTGCCATGCCGCCCCTCAGCAAGGCTCGCTGCAGGGGATGCCTTCTCGAGGCCGTCGACCCCTGGGCTCCTCTCGTCTTCCTCCCATTTCCTTGATCCCACAAGTTGCTTCTCAAGGTTTAGGCAGGACAAGGCGAAGGTGATTCTAGTAGCCGGAGCGGCTGTGTACATGCCGGACCTGATATCGTTGAACCAGAGAAGGTCTTCCATCTGGACCTTCAATCCTTGCACCTCACAGCATTGTACCTGAGCAGCTAGAGTTCCATGCTTTGAGTCTTTTTGAGGATGTCTGCACGGTGGTGGAGGCATCTCGTAAGGAATTAACCAGAAAATGCTATGCCTTCAAATGGAAAGGTTTTCCATTTGGTGTCAGAGTAAGAGTCTGGACCCTTATCCTGCTCTGTGGCTAACATCTCAAAGGGATATATGGTCATCGACCCTTGGGTTGCACCTGGCAGCCATTTCTGCTTACCAGGTGCGGGCCAGTTGACCGACATTGGCACAGGACAGTGGTCGGGCACTTTTCAAAGGCCTGGATCACATATCCCTCCGAGCGCATGAACCTCCACCTCCATGAAATCTTTTTGCTGGTTTGCCAAAGCTCATGGAAGCCGTCGTCGAACCCATGCACAGAGTGGCTCTCACACTTGTCGTGGAGATGACCTTCCTGGTGGTCATCACATCAGCCAGAAGGACAGGGGAACTCCAGGCACTTTTGGTGGCCTCTCTTATCTGGTCTTTCATAGGGACAAAGTTGTCCTGCACCCCCACCCAAATTTCTTCCGAAGGTGGTATCAGTTTCTCCATAACCAGGTTTGACTCTGCTGGTATACTACCTAACTACACCTCAGATGCAGGTACAGGCTCCATTACTCTGGACCCGAGGGCGTCCTCTCCTAATATATGAGAGGTCAGGGAATTAGGAAGAGGTTCACCAGCTGTTTGTCACCTGCGCTGCAGCCGCTTCTGGCAGGCCTGCAGCTAAGCGGACTCATTGTGAGATGGATTACATCATGCATAGATCTGTGCTATGAGTTGGGCAAGGAGCCTCCCAGAGGGATAAGAGCTCATTCTGCCAGCCATACTGCTGCATCAGTGGCTGCTTCCAGGGACATCCCTATCCAGGAGATCTGTCGGGCTGCTACCTGGAAGTCAAACACCTTCATTACCCACTACCACATCTACCTTGAGTCACGCCGTGATGCTGGTTTTGGGGCCTCTGTTCTCAATCAGTTTCCTAAATAGGAGGTGTCGCCTTGCCTCCCTCCTCCTGGAGAACTGCTTGGAGTCTGCCAGAGTGTGTGGATGCACAACATATCCATGCTCCTTGAAGAACAGGTTACTCACCTGTAACAGTAGTTCTAGGAGTGGTATATGTTCATCCATGCCTCATCCTCGACTCCCGACTTTAGGTGCACCACCTTGCTTCCAGCGGCTAAGATCTGGCGTCATGGGGGCGAGCCGAGGTATTTACCACCGGGTGGGTGGGAGGAGCCAGCTTGTAGACTTTCTGGCCAGATTTAAAGGGAAAGGTACATGCCAGAGTGTGTGGGTGAACAACATATACCACTCCTAGAACTGCTTTACAGATGAGTAACCTATCTGCTGTCAAATTCTGTTTCTATGCACACTGAATCTCAGGACACGTTTTTTTCATGTTTCAGTCCTTCCGTCTCACCAGTGGATACTCTGTTTCAGGCATAGAAGGAACCCTATGAGTTCAAGCCATGCCATTGACTGTTATCAGCCCACGGGTCTTCACCAAATGCATTCCTGTACTGGCAGCCCCACCTCGGGCATCGAGGGGTCAAAATCTATCCTATGTCGACAATTGGCTCTTAGCGGTTCCACCCAGTAAGAGGTGGAAAGGTCTAGGATCTGGCCCTCAGACCTGCACTCTGCTTGGCCTCTTGATCCACGAGGCCAAGGCTGAGCTCAAGCCTTCACAGGTGATATGGTTTCATCGGGACAGAGCTTGACTCCTGCGAGCCAGAGCCTGGCTCTCGGTGGATAGGGTGGATGTTCTCTTCTCCTTTACCCAATCATTTCTGGTTGGGCACTTGCATGCATGCCGGACTTTTTGTACCTTATAGGGTACATGGCGGCCTGCACCACTATGGTCCGATGGGCCCAGTGGCATATCGCCCCTTCAGTGGGAGCTGGCCACCCAGTGGACTTGGCACAAAGGTCATTTCGACCAGCTGATCACTGTGACCCAGAAGATGTGGGATGCTCTCCAGTGGTGGCCCATCCTGGAACATCTGCAGGAAAGGATCCAATTTGTCTGCCCAAGGCAGACAGTAGTCCTCTGGACTGATGCCTCTCACGGTCTGGGGAACCCACATGGGGAACAGGGCCCATGGGTTCTGGACCACAGGAATCCTGATACCATATCAGTCTGCTGTAGCTCAGAGTGGTCAGACTGGCACTGTCAGCATTAGCTCAGCAGCTTCAGGGTCAAGTGGTTCAAGTCCAGACGAACAATACCACGTCTGTGTACTACATCAACAGGCAGGGTGGCACACACTCTGGCTGCTGTGTAGGGAAGTGCTCCGCATCTGGACACTGTGAGCTGACTGAGGCAGATCTCCTAGCCATCCATGTTGCAGGAGCCTCGAATCAACTGGCAGATGCTCTCAGCCACATAGGCGAGACATCCCTCGAGTGGTCTCTCCATCCATGGGTAGCTCACAGCCTGTTCTCCCAGTGGGGCAAACCAATGGTGGACCGGTTTGCCTCTAGGAAAACACCACGCTGAGGCTGTTTCATGCTTGCTACAGGGGGGATGCCTTCTGGGGCCGTGGACCCCAGGCTTTCTCGCCTTCCCTCAATTTTCCTTAATCCTCCAAGGTGAGGAGGGAGAAGGCAGGTGATCCTGGTAGCCCCATACTGGCCGTGCCACTTCTGGTATCCAGATCTCCTCAGCAGCAGGCTCCCAAGGAGTCTTCCAGCCCGACCTGATCAGTCAATCAGGGAAGGTATTCCATCCAGATTTTCAATCCCTGCACCTGAGTGGCTGGAGTTCCAGGCTTTGGGTTTGTCTGAGGATGTACTTACAGAAGTGTAAGCATCCAGAAAGGAGATGACCAGAAAGTGCTATGCCTTCAAGTGGAAAGGTTATCCATTTGGTGTCAGGGCAAGGCCTGGACCTTCTGTCCTGTCCAGTGGCTGGCATCTTAGACTACCTTTCTCTGCTTACGGCATGGGCGGTCAGCAGGCAGTGACACAGGAGAAGGTGGTCTGGTGCTTCAGAAGCCTCAATCACATATCCTCTCCGGTGCTTGAATTTCCACCTCCTTGGGATTTATTGCTGGTTTTGGTAAAGCATGGGCAAGCCATTCTAACGATGCACAATCATGTCAAACAGGACGACTGGGGGCTCCAGGCGCTTTCAGTGGAGTCTCTTACCTGGTCTTCCGTAGGGACAAGGTGTCCTGTGCCCCCACCCGATATTTGTCGAAGGTGGTCAGTTTCAGCTCAACCAGGTGATGACTCTGCCTGTGTTATACCCAGTCTACACCCTGGATGCAGAGTACAGGCTCCATTCTGTGGATCAGAGGCGTGCTCACTGTTACTGCAAGGAGAGAACAGTGGAAATTCTGGGGAGGTTCGCCAGCCGTTTGTCACCTACACTGAAGCAGCACCTAGCAGACCTGCAGCAGAGTGGACGATTGGCAGATGGATTACATTATGCATTGATCTCTGCTATAGGTTAGCGGTTAGGAGCCTCCTGTAGGGCTGGGGGCTCATTCCACCCGACATACCTGCGTGCGGTGGCTGCTTCCAGGACATCCTTATCCAGGAAATTCTGGCTGGCTGCTACCTGGAAGTCGGGAAGCGGTCATCACCCACTACCGCATCGACCTTGAGTCACGACAGGATGCTGGTGTTTGGGCCTCAGTTCTCCAGTCTGTTCCCTAAGTAGGGTGTGTGTGCCTTGCCTCCCTCCTCCTGGAGAACTGCTAGCGTCTGCCAAGAAATGTGGATGAACAACATGTCTTCGTCTCTAGAAACACAGGATCTTACTTAGGATGCAGCTCTTGCAGCAGGTCAGACCATAAGGATTGAAGCCGACGGGGCAGTACCCACAGAAAGCTTCTAGCTAGCTATACTCAGCAGGGAATACCCCAATGTCTGTCCCACCCGACATCGGATACATCATAAAAGGTGGTCCCCAGCATACCTCAGTTCTTTTCTTGCCGTTGACTTGCAAACATTGGCTCCAAGGATTCCTTCAGCCTATGAGCGATGCAGAACTTTCTTTACTATTTCTTCAGAATTGTCCTCGCATGTCTTCGTCCCCGACCCTTCAGTCGAAGGACACCTTTCTAAGTGCATGTCTCGGCAAGCCGTCCCTTAAAGAGGCATATGGCCTGCATGGTGCTTGGGCCCAGACCACGACACCGAGGCCTGTACCACCCTGCCAGCAGTTTAACAGTCACCACGAGGATCTGCCGTCAGAAGGCCCTTCAGAGTTTTCTCTTCAAAGAAAAACTCAAGCAAATGGAGAGATCCATCCTCCGAGGGAATCATCCCACAGGTCCTGGCAACAGAGAAGGGACAGGAATAGAGATCCCTAACCACGCATCAGACTCCCTGGCCAGCTCTGGCTCCAACCATTCGGACAGGTCCCTTCACGGGCAGAGTCCCAGCCCCGACCAGTCAAGGTTCGGACCTCTGGTGGGTCAGGTACCTCTGTCTCTTTACAGTCCTTAGAGTAAACCTAAGGATAGCAGGTCGTCTGGTTCGGCTGCCTGGTCTGAGGCTTCAGACAGGCACAAGCAGTCGTCCAAGTTGTCCTCCAAGGTAGGCCCCAACCGGCCTCTGGACACTATCCCCAGATTAGTCTCCCAGACTCGAGGGCTCGGAAGCCCTCCCAAATCCTGGTAGCCTCAGCATGTGGCCGTCAGACCCGTCGACCACCAAACACCCGAAGGATCTGACTCGCCTGCCTTCCACACCAGGCGCCTGGGGCACGTCTGAGGAGTTACCAGGCGTTGGATGAACTAGAGGACTCCGGGTTACCTCAAGACCTGGCTACAGGCGGACTTCCCCTCGGGTGCAAGTGCCCAACCCCAAGAAGGGAAGCCGCTGGGGCAGTCTGGCTTGAGCATTGAAAAGGTGAAGGAATTATTCACCTTTCGGTGAGGCCACCCTCGAAAGGACATTGCCCCCAAGCCCCCACAGGAGATCTACCCCCACCCAGAGGGCACTTCCCAGCCATCCAGGGGCAGGTCTCGTGAAAAACCCACGAGGGAACCAGAAGCAACAACTTTCCAGGATCCCTTCAGTCTCCCAGTGTACATGGGCGCAGAGGCCCAGAAGATGATTCTGCTCTTCTACTGGTGAGGACTTCCACCTGGACACTTCAGATACATCCAGGTCTCCCCATGTCCCATGCGCCCGACTCTAGCAACCTGCCTGGGTCACCACTAGATGACCCCTCATTTATGGACATGATGATGTTGGAGGACTTGCCTCACTCCTACCACTATCAGCAATCCTGAGCACTCGGCACCACGCCTTTCCAAGCGATTTTGGTGAGAGCCACCCTTGTAGGTGCCGCCTGGCCTGCTCCTTTAGGGAGGTGTTGTTAGCTTCTGGCAGAGGCCCTTCTCCGGGAGTTCCTGCTCCAGGATCTCAGCCAGAGGTTCGTACTCCCGGAGTCTCCAGGTTCCATGCCTCATCCACAGTCTGGATTGACGCAGTTGGATACTCCTGATGGGCTTCAGGCTTCACCGTGACCGGCCCCAGGTTAAGACTCTTTGGATTTTGACTTCTGGGGTAGGAGGACTTTCAGCTTGGCACAGTTATTGCTTTCCATTTCTGCACATCAGGCCCACTATGCAGCCTATGACAGGTTCTTGTGGTCCAGGCTGGGTCGGCTCCCATCCTCTCATTGCCTGATACGGAGCAAACCAGACAAGCCATTGCGCACTCTGCTGCTGGCCTGGAGCTAGCAAGGCACCAGCGAGGGCATCCTGTGATGCTAAGGTAGCTACCAGGGTCGTGGGGTCAGTGATCTGCACTAGACGGACGACATGGCTGCATCTTTCCGGTTGTCACCCTTGGCCGGTGTAGGGTGATTAACTCTGCTCACCAGAGAACTATCTCTTCTCCCGTAGGCGAGATGGCGGTTGTGGGGCAACTTCCTTCCCCCCTCCGAGACCCCGTCTCACTGTCCCCACTTTCTGGCCTCTCCAGGCCCTGGAAGGTTCTCCTCTCTTAGTGTGTCACCCACTGAAGGCTAAGGGATTTTGTCCCTTAGGGTGTAAACAAACCCCCGGGCCTGCACTCACCCAACAGCAGATGAATGGTGAAGATTAACAGGTAAGATGAAAATTACATAACTACCTTTAATTATGGCCTTTCTGTGTATTTTCACCATTCATCACGATCCCACCCACCATCCTCCTGGGGCCTCAGTCTCTAGGTCCCCTCCTCTCTGTGCTCATCCTCCCCTCTCCTTTCTTAGGTGGGATAGAACAAGGGGCACACGGATAATGTTCGAGGACAGTGGAGAGCAAGGGGCACTCCTTCTCCAGTGCTCTGGCTCCACCCTGTGAGGTGGGGTTGTCAGTTGCCCTCCTTTCTCTTCTCCTCCTTTTCCCCTCTAACCTATTTCTCCTTGTTTCTAAAAAAAGGGGTCCCGCTTATTCATCAGTAATCTTTCCTTGAGAGGTGTTAATTCCCTGTCCTTCCAGAGTAGCTGACTCTGCTTCTGGGGTGTTGCCAGTCATTCTGTGCCTTGAATTCTGGCAGAAAGCCTTTAGCTACTCCTTGCAGTTCCTATATAATCTGGAGACTGACCAGAGTCTGGGATGTTTAATCCCCCACCCCTTTCTAAATCCTTTACCTACTCTACCTCCCTCTTCCTTTTCCAGAGATCGGGCCTTCCCAATCCCTCTAGTTTCTGACTTTCTGTCCTCTCTTTTTCTCCTTTTGGTTTATATCTTTCCTTTTCTGTTCCTTGGACTTCCTTGTCCCACCCTCCACTCCTTCCTCTTACCTCTCTGGCGACTCAGAACTGGCAGGCAGGGTGGAGTCGATGCAGCCTAACTGCTAACCCCTGGCGCCACAGTGCGTGGGCCTTTAGGGCAGCGCCGATGGTGCGTTAGCTCCCCTACCTTTAAAAAAAAAGCTCCGCTGGGTACCGACCTCCGCAGATACCCAACAGTGGTGAATGACAGAAGATGCACAGAAAGATCATAATTACTTGTGAAAATGTAATTTTCATTTTTTGTCTTTTGCCCACAGGATGTTAGGGCACCTGTGTCTAAACAGACACTTTCCAAGTGGTTGAACTGCATAGTGTTCTGCTATCACAAAGCGCAACAAGCCCTTACCGGGATCGGTAAAGGGCCATTCTACTAGGGGTTGGCTACCTCATTTGTTGCACTGAAAATGTTTCAGCGCAAACATTTGTGCAGCTGCTACTTGGCAGTACAGTGCACACCTTTATCGAACATTACAGCTTGGACATTGCCTCCAGACACAGAGTGGACTTGACCTTGCAGTCCTCCAGGACTTCTGTCCTAGATGTTTTTCTGGATTTCTCCTATCCTCCTCCCGAAGGGTCGGGTATCACCCTTTGTATAGCGTGGATATGTTGTTCATCCACACTTCTTGGCATATCCTCCCACTTTAAATCTTGCTGGAAGTCTTCAAGCTGGCTCCTCCCGCCCACCCAGGTGGTATATACCTCGGCTCTGCCCGTGGCGCCAGATCTTCCTTTCTGCAGGTTCCCTCGTGCTCTCAGCATATCGTGGCCCAGAATTTCAAATTGTCAGTTTTACGAAAAATTAAACTCGTTTGAGTTGGTGATCGTGCTTTACGCTGTCTCTACTATAGAGGAAAAATCATCCCTGGATTTTGCGGTGCCCTTGCAACTAAAGATGTCACGCACGATCCTCACCTCACATCGTTTACTGCTTAGGTGTCGGCCATGATGCCTCGTGCAGTTTTGCCTGGCTTTCCATCCCAACGTCCTGGGCGACTGCATGGCTCGCCTTAGCTGGGAGACCAGAGAAAGGAACCGCTGGTGAAATCAAAGGAGGCTAGTGGTTGGTTTCATGTGCAAGGGTCTGAATGCATGCTGGAACACAGAAGGCCTCGAGGAGGAAGCAGCTTGTGCTCGCCGTCTAAGCTTCTTCTGCTCCGCTTGGCCTAGGCTCCACCTTTATGGGTTCCTTCAGGAGATGTGCCAGTCTCTCCCCACTCTGGGTGAGGCACCCTTGGGCATGCACTCCTCCCGCTCTAAGAGGAAAAGGACCCAGTGTCTTTGTCCCGACAGAGACAGTCTTGGGACGGGAGAGGTCAGAGTCCCAAGACACACGGTCTTGACCTTTGTCGAGATCGCATCCTCGAGACGCTGGCTTTTGGACCTTCTGTCTGGCCAAGGAAGTGGCCAACAAAGTCAAATTATCCTCGGCCCCATCAGACTCCTTGTCACGGCTGTGCCAGACGAGTTGTTGGAAAGGACTTCAGTCCTGGTCTTTCCAGATGAGGAGACCCAGCCTGCTGGTGTCCCCATCAAGGAACTGGTCCCGGACCCCCGGGTCTCACCAATTCTAGTGTCTCCTGATCGACCGAGGAAGAGCCATAGCGCTCAAAGAACAGGCGACGTCCATAGGTCCTCATCCTCCTCGGACGAGAAAGGCTCCGGCGGAATCTCTACGCATGAAGACCTTATGTGGCAGCAGCTATTTTACTGGGCAAAACCGGCTCAAGCTACCCGGCCATCACTTGGCTTTCCGCCTCCTAGGCCGAGCTGACCCCTCCGAATTGAAGCTCTTGGTTCCTCCACCTGTGGGTCCAGCCCTTCTCCCGGTTAGGCCTATCCCAGTCTCGCCACAGATTTGGGTGGAACCACCGACAAAACAGCCTGAGGGAGGACACCCTCGAAGAGGCCGGGCAGGACACGGGCTTCCCGATGCCTGTCATCACCAGATCACCCGGTAGATCGAAGGTGACTTGCGCGAGTAGACCGCGCTATCGCGACTATCTTGGGACTCTGGCGTCCACCGCTTGCACTCACATCCTGGTGATGAGTCGGTCGGCGCAGGGATGGAGAAGCCCTTCCTACTTCCAGGGCATTCTCCGCCTCGTCTCAGATTCCACCAGAATGCCCCTGGGGCTATCCAGAAGGTGGAGTACCCTCTCACCGACATTGAGAGGATACCCTGACGGAGCCTTTCCAGTGGCTGAGGCCATTGTTGACCCGCCTTAAACTTTGGCAGTGCTCTGCCCTGTTGTGCAGCACCATCTGCCCACATGGCCTCACAAGTACGCTGTGCCCATGAGGTCCCCATGGGGTTCACAGAGCACCCTTCCGCCAAGAGCCTGGTGACTGCCTCTGTGTTCAGGCATACTACTAGTTTGGCGACACTGACCGACCTCCAGACAAGGAGTCCAAAATATGGACCACTCTGCCCGCAAGGTCTGTGAGGCCTCTTCTCTGGGCCTTCATCAGGCCAGCTCGGCTGTTATGGCACACTTCTCCCATGCCCTTCTGGGGTCATTGGACGAGGTCTTCCCTCATCTCCCAGCAGACATGCAGACCACGGTCAAGCAGGTCTGTGACCAAACTGTGCTGTTGTAAAACAGCAGCTCCAGACGACCTTGGATATAGGAGATTCTTGTGCCTGCTCGCTGGCAGCTGCAGTGACACCTCACTGCAGGGCTTGGCTGAGACTTTCCTCCTTCCCGGCGGATACTCTGCATAAGCTTGCTGGCGTGCCCTTCCTGGGCACGGACTTGTTCGGTCCAGGAGTGGCCAGTCACCTTCAGCATATAGAGCAGTCCAATGCTACTTCTAGGATTCTTCGAGCAAGAACCAGCAGAAGAGAAATAAGCCATTTAGGCATTTTCCCCTAACGGTCAGGCAGCCCACCTGTTGAGATCAGCAGCAGCAGGCTCAAGCTTGGCCCGGCGTAAACAGGGTCGCCAAACAGCCCCATAAAGGAGGCCAAAGGCGCGAGGTCCCAGAGCTGCTGGCTCAGTGACGGGTTGGTGGTCGCCCACCCTATATATCCATCATGCTAGCTCAGGGTCCTCCTGTGGGAGGTTGGCTCTGCCACTTCCTTTCCGCCTGGTCCGCTATCACTTCGGACAGGTGTGTTCTTGAAGTGGTTGGTCAGGGACTGCCTCTGGAATTCGAGCAGTACCTCCCAGCTGAGCCCGTGCCCCTCAGGAGGAATGGATCTCCGCATGCACCCAGTCGGCTCTTCGAGGCGGCGTGGCTCAGCTCCTCCGCAAGGAGGCAGTAGCTCAATGCCGGATCCTCCGACAGACCCAGGCTTTGTTTCCAGATGCTTCCTGGTGCCCAAACAGAGCGTGGGGTTGGCACTCCATCTTAGATCTCCACAACCTGAATCAATATCTCAGGTCCTGCACCTTTCAGATGGTCATTGGAACCAGGTCATACCATTCTTGGAGCAAAGCGTGTTCTAGGAGGCGTGGATATGTTCATCCACACTGTCTGGCTTGTCCCTTTTCCCTTTAAAACTTGCGGAAGTCTTCAAACTGGCTCCTCCCCACCCAACCGGTGGTAAATACCTCAGCTCCGCCCCTGATGCCAAATCTTCCTTTTGCTGGAAGATGCAGGTCCCTCGATGCTACTTTAGTATTTAGCAGGCCCTGGCTTCACAATGTCTGTTTACCGCAGCTTGCTATTAAACTCGTTAGAGTTATTGATTCCGTTTCGGATATGGAGAACAAATCATCCCCTGGATTTCGCTGGTGTGCCTGCGGCCAGAAGATGTCGCGACTGATCCCCACCTATCATCGTATACTGCTTCTGCATCGGACGTGACACCTCATCATGCGCGTTTTGTTTTAGCCTTCCATCCCAACGCTCTGGACGACTGCAAGGCATTCCTTAAACTGGGGAGACGGAGAAAAGGAACCCGCCGTGAAATCTAAAGAGGCGAGGTGGGCGTTTCATGGTCGAGGATCCGCCTGAGCAGTTGAAGGCATTTGAGGAGGATGCGCTCAAGCTTCAGCCACTGAAACTTCTTTATTCCACTCAACCTCGGCTCAACTTTCACATGCTCCTTTAGGTGGTGCCAGTCTCCCCACCAGGGTGGGGTGCCACGGGCTTGCACTCCTCCGCCCTTGGAAGAGGGATAAAGACCTAAGTCGTCTTCTTCCAGAAGACTCTCCCAGGACTGGAGAGGTCTGAATCCCAGGAACATGAGTCTCAACTTTGGTCGAGATAGCATCCTCAGCTGCCGGCTTCTGGACCTTCTGTCGGGCCAAGGCACCGAGGCAGAGAAGCTTGACCTAACTGGCCAAGATGCAGCTCAACCAGGTGAGCCTTTTAGCAAGACTTCTGTCGAGATTCCTTAGGACACCGGTCCTTTCTTCCCGACGCATAGACTCCCTCCTTCGGGTGCCCTCATCAAGGAAGCCATCCCAGAACCTCAGTTCTCACAGACTCTGGCGTCTCCCAGTTGAGCAAGCCACCCCGTCGGTTTTGATTGAGGACTGGGACCCCTTGATCGAAAAGACTGAAGAAGGGCCATAAACATTCAAAAGAGGCGCCACCACCGATCAATCCTCATCCTCCTCAGGCGAGGAGAGACTGGCGGAAACTCAGTCAATGTTATGAGGATCTCATGGGCAACAGCTGATTTTGACCGGTCAGAAGCCGCGCTCCCGCCTCCCAGGCTGACCCCTCTGGAACTGAAGGCTTGGTTCCGCCCGTGGGGCCTTCCAGGTCCTTCCGTATCCCGGCTCTGCCTATTACGGTTTCTCCCCATATTGGTAGAGCCACTGCCTAAGTAGCCTCAGGTAGGGGCTCCTTGAAAGAGGACCGCCGGACACCAGACTTCCTGACATCTGTCCATCACAGTTGTGCCCGATCGCCTTGGTGCATCGAGGGACACATGGGCGGAGACCCTTGTATCCTGACTTCTCGGACTCTGACGACACTGGTTTGCACTCCATACTGGGGATGATGAGTCATCGGTGGCAGGTTTGGAGGAAGGTCCTTCCTCCTTTCAGGGCATCCTCCGCCTAATCTCGAATCCACGGAATGCTCCTGGAGCCTATCCAGAAAAAGGCAGAGTACCCCTTACGGATATCCTCAAAGGGGATACCCTGAAGGAGGCCTTTCAGTGGCCAAAGCCATTGTTGGCTCAGCCCTTGAGCTTTGGCAGTGTCCTCTTCATGCCCGCAACCGTCTGCCTCCATGGCCGCAGAAGTATACAGTGCCCATAGGGTCCCTAAGCGGGTTCACAGAGACATCCCTCGGACAAAAAGCCTTGTGACTGTTTCTGTGTTCAGACACACTGGTAGCTCAGCAGACACTGACCGCCCCGGACAAGGGAGTCCCAAGAATATGTACCATTCTGCCCGGATGGTCTATGTGGCTTCCTCCTTAGGCCTTCGTCAGGTCAGCTCAGCTGTCATCATGGCACACTTCTCCCATGCCCTACTAGGGTCATTAGATGAAGTCCTCCCTCATCTCCCGGTGATCGTGCAGACCACAGTGAAGCAAGTCCGTGTCCAGGGCTGTGCTGTTGCAAAACAGCAGGTCGAACAACCCTGGACATTAGAATTCCTGTTCCTGCTGGTTAGCTGCCACAGTGGCTACTCTCCACGGGGGCTTGGCTGAGGCTGTCCTCCCTTGCGGTGGATACCCAGCACAAGTTGGCTGGCGGCCCTTCCCAGGCACCGACCTTTTCGTTCCAGGAGTGGCTAGTCGCCTCCAACGAGACAGAGCAGTCCAGTGCCACATTGGATGCTACCTCTGCGAGGTTCTTCGTTTAAGAACCAGCAGAAGCACAAGAAGCCATTTCGCACTCTTCCCTGTGGTTAGGCAGCCTCCTATCAAGGAGGCTAGCAGCAACAGCAGGCTCAAGCTTGGCGCCCAGGCCCAAGCAGGGTCCTCAACAGCCTAAAGGAGGCCGAGGTGCTGGTCCAGGAACCTCCTCCTCCAAGCCTGCTCAGTGGCGGGTTGAGGTTGCCACCCCTACACACGTCATGCCAGCTCTGGGTCCTCCGTGGGGCCGACTCTGCCACTTTCTTTCCACCTGGTCCGATATCCTCAGACAGGTAAGTTCTAGAAGTGGTCGGCCAGGGACTGCCTCTTAAATTCGAGCAGTACCCTCCCAGCCGGGCCCATGCCCCTCGGGAGGAAAGGATCTCTGCTTGCACTCAGTTGGCTCTTGAGATGACATTGCTCAGCTCCTCCACAGAGGCGGTAGCTCCAGTGCTAGATCCTCTTACAGACCCAGGCTTTGTGTCCAGGTACTTCCTGGTGCCCATACCGGGCGCCTAATCCTAGATCTCCACAACCTGAATCAATATCTCTGGTCTCGCACCTTCGGATGGTAACCCTGAACAGATCATGCCATCCCTGGAGCGAAACATGTGGTTCGGTTCGCTGGATCTACAGGACACGTTCTTTCACGTCCCAATCCATCCGTCCCATCAGCGGTTCCTCCACCTCAGGGTCGAGGGACCCTGTACGAGTTCCAGCCATGACATTTGGCC
Organism: Neoceratodus forsteri; assembly: GCA_016271365.2. Taxonomy (NCBI): domain Eukaryota; kingdom Metazoa; phylum Chordata; order Ceratodontiformes; family Ceratodontidae; genus Neoceratodus; species Neoceratodus forsteri. Next base: position 16,239,915 of record CM057456.1, read on the forward strand.
TGTTATCAGCCCCAGGGTTTGCACCACGTGCATCATGATGGTGCAGCCAGTCTCCGGCGCGGGATTCAAATTTACCCTTAACTTGACAACTGGCTCTTGGCAAGTTCCTCCCTCCAGGAGGTGGAGATCCAGGGATCTGGCTCTTGAACCTGCTCCCAACTTGATCAATGAGGCCAAGTCAGAACTCATGCCCTCTCAGGTGATGGGCTTCATCAGGGCAGAGCTAGACTCTTGTCAAGCCAGAGCTCTGCTCGGCACAGGGCGGAGGTGTTCTCCTCCTTTGCCTGATCATTTCTGGTTGGGCATTTGCACCCTGTCCAGGACTTTCTGCGCCTTCTGGGTTACATGGCGGCATGCACCTTGGTGGTCCATTGGGCCAGGTGGCACATGCCCCCTTCCAGTGGGAGCTGGCAGCCCAGTGGACTAAGCAATATGGTCATTTCGACCAGCTGATCACTGTAACCCAGAAGATGTGGGACGCTCTACAATGGTGGACCGGCCCAGACCAGTTGCAGGAAGGGTTCCCGTTTGTTTGCCCAGTCGACGATTCGTCCTGATGACTGATGTGCCTCTCATATGCTGGGAAACTCACATGGGGACAACAGGGCCCACGGTTCTGGACCCCCGAAGAGTCCTGATGCCACATCGACCTGTTGGAGCTCAGAGTAGTCAGACTGGTGCTGTCAGTTTTCGCTCCTCAGCTCCAGGGTCAAGTGGTTAAAGTCCAGATGGACAATACCACAACCATGTACTAACTCAGCAAGCAGGGCGGCACGCACTCCCTGGCCTGCTACAGGAAGAGTTCTGCAACTGGACCCTCGTAGCCGGTTGGAGGCAGATCTCCCGCCATCCATGTGGCAGGAGCCTCGAACCAGCTGGCGGATGCTCCCAGACATCCCACGAGTGGTCTCTCCATCCCGAGTAGCTTATAGCCTGTTCTCCCTTTGGGGCAAACCGATGGTGCGCCTGTTGCCTCAGGAAAACACCAGCTGAGGCTGTACCATGCCCCCAGCGCAGGGGATACTTCTCGAGGCTGTGGATCCCAGGCGCCTTCTACACCTTCCCTCCATTTCCCATGATCCACAAGGTGGTACTCAAGGTGAGGAGGGGCAAGGCTAAGGCGATTCTGGTAGCCCCAGACTGGCCACGTCAGTTCTGGTATCCAGATCTCCTCAGCTGCAGGACCCCAGAGTGGCTTCCAGCACGCCGGACTTGATCTGTTTCAATCAGGGAATATATCGATCTGGACTTTCAATCCCTGCACGTCACAGCCTGACACCTGAGCGGCTAGAGTTCCAGGCTTTGAGTTCTTTCCGAGATGTCCTCACCATCGTGGAGGCATCCTTAAAGGAATAAACCCAGAACTGTGCCTTCAAATTGAAAAAGGTTTTCCATTTGGTGTCAGGAAAGGGCCTGGACCTTCTGTCCTGTCCAGTGGCTAACATTCTCTACTACCTTTGGTCTCTGTCCATAGGGGTCTTGGTCACCGACTTTTAGGGTGCTCCTGGTAGCCATCTCTGCTTACCAGGCACAGGTCGGTTAGCCAACTGCGCAGGAGACCATGGTCGTGCACTTCTCAAGGCCTGGATCACACATTCCCTCCGTGTGTGACCCTCCACCTCCGTGGGATCTACTGCTGGTACTGGCAAAGCTCATGGGCAAGCCATTTGAGCGAATGCACAAGTGTGCGTTGTCACACTGTGGAAGACTGCCTTCCTGGTGGCTGTCGTGTCTGCCAGAAGGACAGAGGAGCTCCAGCCGCTTTGGGTGGACTCTTTATCTGGACTTCCACAGGGACAAGTAGTCCTACGCCCCCACCTGAAATTCCTTCCAAAGGTGGTGTCAGGGTTTCACCTTAACTAGGTGTTAACTCTGCCAGTATACTACCTTAATTACACCTCAGAGGCGAGTACAGGCCCCATACCTTGGACCCGAGATGAGCTCTCTCCTATTACAAGGAGAGGACGGGGAAATTCAGGGAGAGGTTCACCAGCTGTTTGTCACCTACGTTGAAGCCGCTTCTGACAGACCTGGAGCAAAAGGGACAATTGCAAGGTAGATTACATATTGCATAAGTCTGTTATGAGTTGGCAGGCATGGAAACTCCAAAGGGATAGGCTCATTCTACCCACCATACCGCTGTATCAGCGGCTGCTTTCAGGGACATTCCTATCCAGGAAATCTGTCGGGCTGCTACCTGGAGTCAGCTAGCACCTTCATTACCCATTACCATATCGACCTTGAGTCATGCTGGTTTTGGGGCCTCAGTTCTCCAATCTCTTTCCCAAGTGAGTATCAGTGGGAGGGTGCACCTTACCACCCTCCTTCCGGAGAACTGCTAGGAGTCTGCTAATAAGTGTGGATGAACAACATATCCACCATCCTAGAAAAAGTGGGTTACTTACCTGTAGCAGTAGTTCTAGGAGTGGTATGTGTTCACACGGACCCACCTGACCTCCCCAGGAGCGGATGCACAAACCTGACATCTAGCGGGTAAGATCTAGTGTCATGGGACAGAACCGGGGTTATACCCCCCACGTGGGTGGGAGGAGCTAGCTTGAAGACTGGCGATTCTTAAAGGGAAAGGACATGCCAATAAGTGTGGATGAAAAACATATCACTCCTAGAACTAACGTTAAAGGTGAGTAAACTGTTTTCCAGGAGTGGTATATGTTCATCCACATGGACCCACCAACCTCCCTGGTTGGAGATCTTAAACATGGCTTCCGGTGGGCTAAGATCTGGTGTCATGGGGTGGGCCGAGGGTTATACCACCGGGTAGGTGGGAGAAGCCAGCTTGAAGACTTCGGCGATTCTTAAAGGGAAAGGGACATGCCAATAGGTGTGGATGAACAAAATATACCACTCCTAGAACTACTGTTACAGGTGAGTAACCTGATCTTTCTTATCCGTCTTCACCATTCATTACTGCTGAGTGTAAGCCGAATACCTCTCTATGGGAGTTTTTAGGAGGAGTCTGCTCCACCGCGAGGAAATCACTACATGGTGTGCGAGGGGCAGCCATTAGATGCCACAGGCAGCTTCCCTGCATCCCAGTTCTGTTTATCCAACCGCTGAGGCTGCATGTGCTGGTCGAGAGTTGTTGCTGTGCCATTAGGCCTATAGTTCAAGGTTTGTTTCCATCCTTCCTTACGGTTCCTTCCCGGCGCCCATTGAAAGCGGTAAGACTGAGTTTTGTATTTAGGCGGCTGGGAGCTTTTCTGTTTCATTTTGCACCATGTTCGATTAGGTAGGCTTAGCGTAAATCCAGGCAGACCGTGCCCCTATGCTGTGCCCTTGTGGCTGGCGGTTTTCTGTCTTCACGGCATGGTGTTGGTCTTCAGTGCCTGGGACCCAACCATGATATGGACCACTGTGACACCTGTTTTTCCATGGACTGCCGTGTTTTGGAAATCCGTCACGTTTAAAGTTGGCAGGGCTTTGCCGACTTTTGGAGGACAATGTCTCCCGGGCCTCCCAGGCCAGATCTCTTGACCCTTCCTCCTGGTCCTCCAGGGTCTATACGCCCGGCAGGAGGAACCTCCTCCACTTCCGCCTTGCCGAGGAGGAGGCTTCTTCAGCGCTGAAGGAGCGGTGTGATCCCTCGCAGGGTCGCGTCGTTGGCGCCGTCCCAGCAGAGCTCCCCCAATGTTGTGGGGCCCGGCACTGGTGGACCCTCGATGCAGTCTAGTGATGCCGCCTTTGGTTCCGGGTCTTGGGTGGCACCGTTGTTCCAGTGCCGTCCGTTGGGCAGGGGACTAGGCGGTGCCGTTGGTATGTCATCGCAGCCTCGTCTGATGTTCCGGTGCCATAGCAGATGTTCTAGGGACATGGATATGTTGTTCATCCACACTGTCTGGCAGGTTCCTTGTCACTTTAAATCTTGCGGAAGGTCTTCAAGCTGGCTCTCCACCCACACCGGGTGGTAAGACTCGACCGCCCATGGCGCAGATCTTCCTTACCGGCTTGAGGCTCGGGTTCCCTCCTTGCGCTCTGCGTGTAGACTGGATCCTAATCTTTGTTCGCCAAAGCGTATTTTAAAATTTTCAAGATTTCGTCAACTTTCTCCTCGCGGCCGCGATGGACAAATCGACTCCTGGATTTCGGCGGTGCCCGTGGGGCAGAAGATGTCAGAACGGACCCACACTCCACGTGCATCTACTGCCTCTGCCTAGAACATGACCCGCAGGCCTGCAAGTTATGCTGTTTGTTTTCGGCCAACATCCTGGAAGACAGCGCTGCCGGTTGCAACGGTACGCCTCGAAGCGCTACCTGCGGTTAAATCGAAGGAGGCCCGTTGAAGCTCGGTTATCGGCGGCTGACTTGGCTGAGCAACAGAGAAAGATTGCCCTCGAGGAGGGCGGCACAGGCCGCATCATCCTTTTCCTCGGTCGCGGCATTTATCCCGCTCTCACAGGGTACCTCGTATTCAGCTTCTTTCAAGGAGCTTTGCAATCCCTTTCCACGAAGGGAGAGGGCCATTGGGACATTCCTCTCGGTCCAGAAAGGAATCAAAGGGTAAGTCCCATCGTCTGCGTTCATGGGAGGCGGAGGTCCCCTTCCCGGACAGTCGACACTCTACTTGGTCGAGGTTGCAGCTAAGGCCGCTGGCTTCAGTGTCCCCATCAGTTCAGCTAGCGAAACACCCGTCGAGCGTTCGATTTTTCTCTACCTGTCGGACGGGCTGTCAACTGGTGAAGCAGACAACCCTTCTTCACGGTTCCCTGGTAGAGACCGAGGACTTGCCTGCGCTTCGGTGCCACAATTCCCGGTTAAGGCTTCAGAGCCGAGGGAAGGCGGGTATCCCGCCCCTTCCCAGGCCCGTCCTCGGAAGCGCAGAGTATCTGTCTCTGACATCGTTTTGGTCCCGCCGACATCGGCGGTGTCTCGGCACCTGGCAAGCAGCGCCACCACTGTCGTCGCCTTCCTCCTCTGAAGAGGAGAGGCTTCAACGCAAGTTGCGTCCGATGCTACTAGGACCTGATGTGGCAGCAGTTACTTCTGTCTGGGAACAAGCCGACGCCGTCGCCTTCCCCGCCATCAAGTGACTGTCACCCGAGCAGCCAAACAACCTCGCTGTAGCCAAGGTGCGAAACCAGCTGCCCCACAGATTGTGGTGGAACCTCCGCCTCCACAACCAAAATCGGGCGTCGACCAAGGACTCGGTCGGGTCAGGGCCTGCCCACAGGTTGTCGGTCACCCTCACTCTCGACCGTCCTCGGCAAGTGGAGGGTGGCTCAGGCCCAGGCAGCTCTTGCGGACTCCTCAGAGTCAGAGCGACTACTTGTCCCTGTTCTCCAGGCCCATTGACCTGGAGTCCTCCGAGGGCAGTCATTGACGAAAGCCCATCGTCCTTCATGGGTTTGCTTCGGCTCATCTGAGTCCACGGGATGCAGCTCGAGCCCGTATCCAAGTGGGTTTGTATCCCTGGCGGAGATACTGGACCGAGGGATTCACCCACGGAGGCCTTTCTGGTGGCTGAAGCCATTGTTGTCCCAGCCTTGGAGCTCTGGCAGCGGCCTGCTTCCTGTCCTGCGCCTTGCCAGGATGGCCAGGAAGTATGCGGTCCCTACCAGCTCTTTGCCGGTTTTTAGAACACCTCTGCCGAGGGGTTGGTCACCGACAGCGTTTTCCAGCGTTCTGGGAGCGTTAGGGATGTGGACAAGCGCCCCCAGGAGTCCAAAAGCTGGACTGTGCGGGCGCAAGGTGTACACTGCGTCCTCCCTTGGCCTCCGCTAGGCCAGCTCAGCCGTGCTGATGGCACACTTCTCCCATGCCCTCATGGGCTCCCTGGATGAGGTGATCCTCATCTGCCAGCTGACCTGCAGACCACGGTCCGGTGAGGCAGGACCAGGGTAGGGCGGTGGCTAAACAGCAGTTCCAAATGGCTCTGGACATTGGAGACTCCTGTGCCAGATCAGTGGTGGCCACGGGTGGCCATGCGCGCCAGAGCATGGCTGAGGATATCCACCTTCATGGCGGATACCCAGCACAAACTGGTGGATGTCCCTTCCTGGGGACCGACCTCTTCGGCCCTGGATGGAAGGTCACCTCTAGCGGATCGAAAAGTCCAGTGCCACTCTGGACTCGGTCACCTCCGCCCAGAAGGACAAAGGCCGACAGCAGCAGCACAAGTCCTTTCATCGCCCCAGCCTGCACGTCCGGCCCAACAGCACCAGGGCCTGCAGGCTCACGCTGGCATCCCAAACCCAAACCCTTGGCTTCCTCCAACAGGAAGCAGGGAGGTAAGGCCCAGGAGGTCCCTCGGCCGGTCCCTCCTCTAAGCCTGCCCAGTGATGGGTTGAGGGGTCGCCCCCAGCCTCATCACTCCCCGTGGGGAACGGCCCGCCACTTCCTTTCCGCTTGGTCCATTATCACCACAGACCGTTGGGTGTTGGAGGTGGTAGGAAAGGCCCTGCCCCTGAGTTCGAGCAGGCCCCGCCCTTCCGAGCCATCGCCCCTCGGGGCGCTTGGGGTCTGCAGCCTCCTCTGTCGGCTTGCCGAGCCAGTATCGCCCTGCCCCTCGAAAGAGGTGATCAGGAAGGTGGCGGAGCCTCCTCCAGACCCGGGGTTTGTGTCCAGGTAGTTCCTGGGTCCCAAAACGGACCAGGGAGTGGGGGCTTGCGCCCATTCACGACCTGAACAGGTTCCTCGGTCTCGGACCTTCAGAATGGTCACTCTGGCTCAGATAATCCCATCCTTGGAGCAGGTGTGTGGTTCTGCTCTCTGGACCTTCAGGGCGTGTTTTCCGTCCCAATCCGTCTGTCCCACTAGAGATTCCTCCGCTTCAGGGCGGAGGGATCCCTCTAGGAGTTTTGGGCCATGCCCTTCGGCCTTTTCCAGCTCCGGGTCTTCACCAAATGCATGGCAGTGGTGACAGCATTCCTCTTGGCCTGAAGGGTCCGGGTGTACCACTACCTGAGCGACTGGCTGACTGCAGCCCCTCAGAAGCGGAGGTGGGCGGTCCAGAGATCTAGCCCTCAGGTTTGCTCTCAGGTTGGCCTCCTCATCAAGCGAGGCCAAGTCAGAACTCGTGCCCAAGCAAGTGATGCACCATCGGGTAGAGCTCGACACCTTACTTAGCCAGAGCACGGCTCCCGACAGACAGGGCCGAGGTCTTTTCCTCCTTTGCCCAATCATTTCAGGTTGGGCACCGCTCCTGCCCGGGACTTCCTGGGCCTCATCGCGCCTACACTAGTGTGGTCCATTGGGCCCGCTGGTACATGCGTCCCTTCAATGGGGGCTGGCCAGCCAATGGTCACAGCACTTGATCCTCTGGATCAGCTAGTGATAGTGACCCAGGGATGTGGAACGCTGTCCAGTGGTGGACCGTTCCAGCACATCTGCAGGAGGGCATCCCATTTGTCCCCAAGCCAGCTGTCTCTCTTATCAACCGATGCCACATCAACCTGCTGGAGCTTGACGCGTTCATCTAGCCCTCACTGTCTTCGCTCCGTTTCTACGGGTCAAGTGGTTCAGAAGGTCCAGACAGACACCACGACCATGTACTACCTAAACGCCACGGGAGCGCTCCATACCTCTGTGCAGGAAGCTCTCCGCATTTGGTCACCCGTGCGCAGCCTGGAGGCGGATCTCCTTGCCATTCATGTGGCGGGAGCCTCCAACACTCTGGCCGATGCCTAAGCGGGATAGGGGCTGCATCCCACAAGTGGTCTGTCCTGCTGGAGTAGTACAAGATCTGATCTTACTTGAGATACAGCTCTTGCAGCAGGTATACCATTAGGACTGAAGCCGGCAGGCGTCGGGACCCAAAATCTTCTAGCTAGCAGTCTTCAGCCTTGAGACCACCCCGACATCAGGCGTAGTACATAGGAGGCGGTCCCGCCAGATTCTCAGTTTTCTCGCCGTCGACTTGCATGTCTCGACCCTTCGAGTTTCGCTTCTAGCCGACGCTGGTTAAGTTCTTCTGTTTGGAAAAAGTTTGTTTTCTCTGCATAGTTGCTGTCTGATGTCCTCTCCAACCTCCGTGGAAGGCCATCCGCCAAGCGCGCTTGTGGGAAGCAAATCCGCTTAAAGACCAAGATTCGCCTGCATCCGTGCCTAGGCCCAGATCACGACACCAGGGCCTGTACCTTCTGCCAGGGATTCAATAGCCGGACCCGGATCCGTCGCCAGAAGGCCCTGCAGGCGTTCCTGCTCGAGGGAAAGGTTAAGGCCTATGAATGCAGCTTCAAGGGAATCATCTGAAAAGCCCAGAGACACCTTGAGAAGCATAGGGAGAGGGTGAGATCTAAGTCCCGTGCCTAGGGCCTCTGACTCTCGTAGCTCTGCCTCCCGTCCGACCGCTTCCCTTCCCGGGCCCGCCTCAGCCCCCACTGCAGCGGTGAAGACTCCTTCAGGTTCTTCCCTCTTCCTCAGGCCAAGATCTCCAGGCCTCCTCTTCGGCTTCCAAGGCCCTGCCAGGTCAGGGGACTGCCACCACCACCACAAGTCTGGTTCCCACCATCCAGATCCCGACGCCTGTCAGTCTGCTTGCCTCCTCCTCCCCAGCAGAAGACCAAAGAGCTGACTTCACTCAAGAGATCGTCGGATCCGCGCCGGCCCACCAGCGTCGGCCGAAACACCGCCGGTCGAGAACAGGCGACCGCCAGACACCAGTCGCCGGTTAGCCTACACCACGACGCCGGGCGGGGACCGGCGTCCGTATCTACAGAGAGGAGAACCCCACGCCTCCACCGACGCCGGTCAGGAGGCGATCACAGAGGAGGAGCTGACCCAGCTCAAGGACCAGACGGGTGAACCCGTCCTGTCGCACTCCCCAGGAACCTCTCTGGAACCCAAGACCCTGGGGAGCCGACTCCAGAAACCGACGACGTCATCGGCACCTGTCCGTTGTCGGGCCTCAGTATTTCTGAGGTTAAGGAGTTGTTCACCTACTGGTGGGATACTATAAAAAGGATGTAGTTCCCACACTTCCTGCGACTCCACCGGCCCCGCGCCCCACTCCATCCGGGGCTGCAGGCGAGTACTCCCCGGAGCCTCACGGATCCTCTTAGGAGTAGACCAGAAAAGAGGGGCCCTCCGTCCAGATCCTCTTCAGGTCACCCAGCCCCAAGAGACCCAGAAAACGCAGTCATTCGCCCGACGGAGGACACGAGATTGGACTTCGGACGGATCCAGATCTCCTTCTCCATCAGTGTCCCTTCTCTGGACCCACGTGAGCTCCCAAGATCTCCAAGCAGTTGATCGCTATGGCAGGCGCACGATGCATCTCACCTGCGCCATCAGGTCCTCAACTATTTAACCCACATGGTACAGTTTCAGAACGCCTTGTGGGAGCAGGGACTGGATCTGGCGGAAAGATGCCAGAAGGTGAGCAGAAGGAGGTTGCTACAACTCGCCGCTCGGGTTGAGACGTGGGAACCCAGGTGCTACGAGCCACGATGATTCGCGACTCCTCGGCCAGAGCGGCAGCTTCAGGCGATGCCTTTTACCCGGACGTCCTGAAGAACATCCTGGACGCCTCGTTTCATGGAGAAGTTTTTGGTGAGTCCTCGGAAGGTCCTCACCAAACTTCAAGAGGTCGGAAGGCGATGCGTCTGTCCAGGCCATGTACAGACCCAAGCTTAGTTCCTTTCAGTAGGAACCAAAGTTTGTCCGAGGCCGGATGCAGACGGCAGTCCCAAGACCGCCTGCAACAGAGGGGCTCCTTCTCCCGAGAGCCCAGGGAAATCGTCCACGGTTGAGGCCAACGCCAGCTAAGTCGGCCCAGCCTGCAGGACCCTCAGCTGCCACAGCATGACTCCTTCCCGGCCCCCGCCTCAGGATCATGCGGGACACCAAGGTCAGGGGTCGTATCAGGACCACCTGCCAGGGTGGCAGTCCATAACCACCGACAGGTGGGTTCTTCAGTTGGTCAAAAGAGGCCACGTTATAGAATTCGTGGACAAGCCACCCACAAGGCCTCCCTGCTCTCCCATTACTCGGGTCAGCACAAATCACTCATCAGGCAAGAGGTACTCACTCCTGCAAAGGGAGCGGTGGAGTATGTCCCAGAGAACCAGAAAGGATCCGGATACTATTCCCACTTCTTTCTGGTTTCGAAGAAAACAGGGACCTCCGTCCAATCTTGACCTCAGCGACCTCAACATGTCGGTCGCCTACAAACGCTGCATGGTGACCCTCCAAGGGCTCATTCCAATGCTCAAAAGGCGCCTTCTTAGACAGACAATACGGGGGTGATGTATTACCTCAACAAATAGGGAGGCGACACTCTTACCCCTTTGCAGGAAGCTAGAGAGTGTGGGATTGGGTAATCTGACACGGCACAAGCCTGATTGCAGTTCACGTTCCCGGAGTGGACAACACAATTGCAGGCGGCCTGAGTCGTTTCCCAGGCCAGAGTCCACGAATGGGAACTTCTTCAGAGGTAATAGAGGATCTGTTTCTTGATGGGGCACTCCAGAGTTGGACTTGGTCGCTTCCCCATCCAGCATAAAACTGCCCAATTTTTGCTCGCTAGATCCAGGGCCTGGTGTTTTCTGGCGAGACGCGTTGTCCCTCTCCTGGGCGGACCAGATTCCTCTCGCTTTCCCTCCCTTCCCGCTTGATCCAGAGAGTCCTTCTCAAACTGCGCAGGGAGCACGCAACAATGATACTGGTAGCGCCTTTCGGGCCCAGGCAGATCTGGTTCCCCATGCTGATGCAGTTGTCCCGGGAACCTCCAGTTCCGTTGCCTTTCAGCTCCCATCTCTTGTCTCAGGAGGAGGTTCACTAGTCCACCGGACTTACGCTCGTGAACCTGCATGCCTGGCTCGAGACATAGCCATTATAGCGACACGGGTCTCGCAAAGGTGGCGAAAAGTCCTTTCTCAGCCAGAAAGTCGAGCAACGCATGGATACCATGAAGTGGCGCCTGCTTGTTGTCGAGGCACGCTGCCTTTCCCTTTAGAATGCCCAGTGAAATTGGTTCTGGAATACCTGCTTTCCTCTTCCATTCGGTTTCGCTTACCTCCATTAAAGTTCACCTCTGCGCGATTTGCCTAGCACTTCCGGTAGGACAGCGCACAGTGGCACAACTTGATGCCTCTCGAGACTTCCTGAGAGGGTGTTGCATCTAGGCCACCCATCAGGATCCGTTCCTCCTTGGGACTTGCTCTTTGTCCTGGAACAACTCACGCTTCCCCTTTGAACCTGCCGCGATTGCGAGGCTGCGTTTCTGTCGTGGAAAGCGTTACTTTTAGTTGCTGTCACGTCAGCAAGGAGAGTTTCGAGCTCATGCTCTCATGCGTAAGGAGCCTTATTTAATTTTCCACCAGGACAGAGTGTCTCTGAGGACTGAATCCTAAATTCCTGCCTAAGGTGGTCTCTGCCCTCACTCAACCAGGACATTGATCTGCCTGTGTATTTTCCCAAGTACTCTAATAGAGGAGGGTGTTGCTTCACACCCTGGATGTTCACCGCTCCTTAAGGTACTACCTGAACAGAACTAAACAGCTTTGCCGTCGGGCAACTTTTTGTATCCTTCGCTGAGAGGATGCTGGGCCAACCAGTCTCAAAGCAGACCCTTTCTCGCTGGCTTGTCCAATTATTTCAGTTTGCTACAACAGCAAACAAAAGCCCCTCCAGGTACAGTCCGGGGCCACTCGACAAGGTGGGTGGCTACCTCGTTTGCAGCACTGCATAGCGTCTCCACCTCGGCCATTTGTGCTGCAGCTACTTGGAGCTCTGTGCACACATTTATTAGGCACTATAGCCTGGATATTACATCCAGGCGGAGAGCGATTTCGCCTGCCGTTCTACAGGTCTCCTGTCCTAGAGTCAGGACTTGCTCAAGATCTTTCCTAATTTCCTCCTCCCAGAATGCTTAGAGGCGCTATTGCTTGGGAATCGGTCCTAATGGTGTTACCTGCTGCAGAGCTGTATCTCGAAATAAGATAGTACAGTTACGTAAGAACTTACACGTAACAGTAGATCTTCGAGAACAGGTCTTGCAGCAGGTCCCTCCCACCATTCCCCTTGGAGGAGGTATGGCCTACCAGGTTGCAGGAGCTTACGCCTCTCGTCTTTTTCTTCTGATGGTGGATCTCGGTCTCCCTTCTGATGTCATCCTGCGGCCGGAGTCTCCGGTCGGGAGAACTGGGGAATCTGGCGGACGCCTCCTTATGTACTACGTCTGACGTCCGGGCGGGACCGACATCTGAGGCGGAGTCCCCACTGAAGACTGCTAGCTAGAAGATTTCCGTGGGGTCCTGACACCTGCCAGCTTCAGTCTTAATGGTGTTACCTGCTGCAAGAGCTGTTCTTGAAGATCTACTGTTCACGGTAAGTTCTTGCGTAACTGTGCCTTTCTGATCTCACGCCGATGATCAGATTTGCAGTGGTGGATGGTTCGAGAGAACCTGTTTCGGACTGTTCCTTTCTTTCATCCTCCCCCTCCCAGACTCTAACCACAGACACCTCAGGCGAAGGTTGGGTGCCCATCTGAGGCCTCATCAGACCCAGGGCTCTTGGTCCAGGCTAGAACAAGCTCTTCACATCAGTGTGCTCGAAGCTTCGGGCAGTGTTGCAGCTGTCCAAGCCCTTCACCAATACATCCTTCTGCCACCTAGCCGTCCAGATGGACATGTGGTAGTGTGGTACATCAACAAACAGGGAGGAACTCTGTCCTACCCTCTATGCAGGGAGGCAATGAGGGTTTGGGATTCGCAACACTACACGCACCATCACCTCACGGCCATTCACGCTTCAGGAGTCGACAACACCCTAGCAGACAGGCTAAGTCGCTCTTCTGCTCTGACTCACAGTGGGAACTGGACCAAGGGGTCCTTGACAATATCTTCCAACTTTGGGAATACCACAGGTTGACCTGTAGCATCCGTCCAAAGCGCAAAACTTCCCACCTTCTGCTTGCTCGTTCCAGGCTAAGCGCTTTCTGAACGACGCTCTGCCTCTAGACTGGAAGGACAGATTTGTCTATGCCTTTCCCCAATTCCTCTATCCCACGAGTCTTGCAGAAACTGGCTTCAGAAGGAGCGAATGATTCTGATTGCTCCTTTCTGGCCCAGGCAAATCTGGTTCTCTCTTCTACAACAATATTCAGAGGATCCTCCTCTTCCACTATCTCAGGTTTGTTGACCCAGGATCAGGGACCCTGGTCCATCCAGGCCTCAAATCCCTTCAACTGCATGCATGGCTCCTGCAGACCTAGCCCAATCCTGTTTTGGTGTGTCTCCCAAAGTGGCGGAGATTTTAGTGGAGGCCAGAAAACCCTCCACCAGGTCCACTTATGCCATGAAATGGAAAAGAATCACTATTTGAGCTGCCTCCAAGAGCGTGGAACCTTTTTCTTCAGCGGGGCTTCTGCTGGAGTATTTACGCATCTGTTTGACCTGGGTCTCAACCGTTCCTCTTTGAAGGTACACATGGTGGCTATTTCGCTCATCGTGTTCCCTTCGCAGACAAAGCTTACCAACTGGAGGTCTCTAAGACCTTTTCTCAGAGGGTCTCCATCTGAGGCCCCCATCTGTACTTCTGCCCCCCTTGGGACTTGAATTTTGTTCTCGAAACTTACCCTTCCTCCTTGAACCTGCAGCTTCTGCTGATTTGAAGTTTCTTTGAAGACACTCTTCTTGGTGGCCATTACCGGCTCGGAGAATTTCCGAGCTCCAGGCCCTGATGTGCAAAAACTCTTCTTGATTTTTTCACAAGGAGCAGTTGCTCTTCGCATCAATCCTAAGTTTCTACCTAAAGTGGTAGCAGAGTCTACCTTAAATCAGTCCATAGAGCGACCTGCCTTTTTTTTTACGCAGTACTCTAACCAGGGGAATATTTACTCCACGTATGGATGTTCACCAGATTCTGAGATACACCAACAAGACAAAGGATCTCAGAAAGACTGATCAGTGGATCTTACTTGAGATAGAGCTCTTGCAGCAGGCTATCGCAGTAGGACTATGCCGCGGGCACTAGGACCACACGGAAAACTTCTGCCAGCAATACCAGCTGGGGAACGCCCGATGCCAGCCCCGCCCGGCGTCGGTCAGGGTACAAGAGGCGGACCCAGCTCCACCGCGATTCTTTCCGCTCAGGTACCACGCACGTGAATAGCTGCTGCCTGCGATTCACCAGCGAGAACAGAGCTACAATCAAGCCATCTTTGAAATCGGCGTTCTTCCGTTTTTTTTTTCGTGTTACCATGACCGACGCCTGTATGGTTTTCGTTGAATCCGGTCTTCTCTGCGTTCGTTTGTCCTTCCCTCGGTGTTTCTAGCCGTTGGCGCGAAGTCAGTACAGCGTAGGTCCCGCGCTGGTTCGATGTCTTCCCGGCGTCCCTTTCCCCAGAACACGTCAATAAGTGCGGGTGCGGCCGCAAATTCCCACCAAGGACGGTCATCGGCGTGTGTGTTCTGCTTGGGCCCAGACCACGACACTGAACTGCACCGACTTCCAAGTGTTCACGAGCGGACTCTCATCCGGCGCCTGAAGGCCCTGAAAGCCTATCTACGAAAAGAAGATGGACCTGCACTCGTCCGAGGTGAAGAAGGAGGAGAAAAAGCGCCATAGCAAGGGCGCCAGTCGGTCCCGGCACCGGTCGCTGTGAGGGCGTGACCTTCCCGAAGGCCCATCCTTCGGGCTCTGGTGAGTCGCCGCGGCTGCGTCTTAGGCTAAGGCCAGCCCGTAGGGGAGCAGCCGCCAGGCCTAAGGTGACTCCGTCTAAGGTCATCACAAAGTCGACGCCTGCTAAAGGTGCGCCTCGGAGCGTAAGGACTCTCTGGTGCCCCTGTCACCCCTGCGTCTGCCGAGCACCAACGCTGGTCGAAGGGCTAAGGACCCGGGTCGGTCATTGTCCTGCCGGCGTCCCGTCCGCCAAGTCCTCCCTCCTCCCCTGGGCCAGGTGGAGCTGCTGTCGCGACCGCAGCGCCTGAAGCTTCTTTTCCACAGCGGTGGCAGAAGTTTTCTCCCCGGACGACGCAAACAACTATTTTCGTTTTGGTGGGGGCAGGTTCATAGCGTACCACCCGTTGCCAGCCAGGCGGTACCAGATCCTGCGGGTGAACCACAGCGGGCGAGGCCTCCCGTTGAGGTCCCGGGCGCGGTTTCGCCCCTTCTAGGGCTTGTTCGCGCCCGATCTGAAGACCGCCAGCGTCGCTCCCTAGGTTCCACTGACTGATGTCTGACCGGTCTCATTCGGAGCCTTCCAGCGCTCAGCAGGGACGGTTCCTGGCGTCCGTCATTGCTTCGTCGTCGGTCCAGGGACCGAGGTTGGTCTTCGGACCGTCTGTCCCCTGCATACCGGCATCGGCGCTAAGTGCGACATGAGGCAGAACCAGACTACTCTAAATCGGATAGTCGGTCTCCTCTTCATCATCTTCCTCTTCCCTCAGCCTCAAGTGCTCCCCTGAGGAGGAGGACATGCCTCGCTCGCCTCTGGAAGATCCCACATTCATGGACGTCATGAGGCATAATCAGGCTTCTAATGAGTGGGACACAGAAGACCTGGACCGGAACGCCGGAGATTGGCCAAGTACCTGAGGCAGAAGGAGCCAAAGTCGTGGTCATTCCTCCTCTGGTGGATACTTTTCAGGACCTGACTAGATCCACCTTGCTGCCCAGCCTCCATCCCGCGGTTCCCAAGAAGTCGGACAGGCTTTACAAGGCTCGAGGCTGAACCCGTTTGGCTGAACACCCTCAGGCAGACTCCACTGTGATCACGGCTGCTCATGACAAGTCTCGACAGCCGGCACCTCAGCTCACAGCCTCCCGACCTGGAGTCCTGTACTTGGATCAGGTGGGCAAGAAAGTCTCACGCTGCCTTCACCTGTTCCATTAGATCCCTCAACTTCCTCACGCATATGGTGCAGTTCCAGAATGCATTGTGGAAGCAGGGTCTTGAGCTGGCACAGGCCATGCCAGACTCTGATAAAAGATGGAGCTCCTGGCCCTCTTGCAGTCGGGCTCAGACATAGGCACTCATGTTTTGAGGGCCTCGTGCGATACTGCAGATACGGCTGCCAGAGCAGCTGCCTCTGAGTTTGTCTTCGCGCCATGCCTGGTTACGACTTTCGGCTTCCACTAGGATCTGCAGTCCAGTATCCGGGACCTGCCGCTTCAGGGTACCATCTTATTTGGGCAGGAGACTGGGAATCTGATCTGCGCCTCCAGGAATCGGGCAAGTCTATCTGGTCGGTCCGCCAGCTGTACTGCGTGGCGACCAGCGGCGCCTCCATCGCCGTCTGCTTTTCGGAAGTCCTCAGGCAACCAGACTTCAGCCCGTGGTTCCAGCAGGGCAGAGAGGTGACTTTGCACGCGATCCGAAATCAGCAGCCTGGTGGATCGTCTGGCCGTGGGCCCAAGTCCTCCCAGGCCTCTCCCCACCCGGTTCCGCCCAGTGACTTCCCTTCGCCCCCACGTGGGAGCGGTCAGGGCGCTTCTCCCTTCATCTCGAAGGGTGGCGCTCTATTACCACAGATCAATGGGTCTTGGATGTCATTCGGAGGCCACACGTTGGAGTTCAGAGTTCTTCCTCGTGACTCCACCAAAGCTCTCCGTTATCCTCCTTCTCACATTCCACTCTTGGAAGGAGAAATTCAGGTCCTCCTGCAGAAGAGAGCGATAGAACGAGTTCCCCTGGAGCAGTGGGGTCAAGGGTTTTATTCCCACTTCTTTCTGATCCCAAAAGACGGGAGACCTTAGCCCCATTCTGGACCTCCGTCCTTTAAATCTCTTTATAGAGTACAAAAGTTCAGGATGGTGACTCTTCAAAGTCTCCTCCCTCTGCTGCACCAAGGGATTGGCTCTGTCCTCTCGACATGCAGGATGCATACATGCATATCCGGGTTTTCCTCCCACAGGAGGTTTCTGAGTTTCACTTCCTAGGAGAGCATTATTAGTTCGGGTGGTCCCGTTTGGCCTTTCTTCCGCTCCGCTTTTTTACCAAATGCCTAGCAGTGGTGGCTACGGCTCTCAGGCGATCAGGCCATTATGTTTTCCCTTACCTCGACGACTGGCTTCTCACGGCCCCGTCAAGGGCGGCCTCCTGCACTCTCTGGAGATGCCTATATTCTGTTCCGAGCTGGGGATCACCTGAACTTAAAGAAGTGGTTCCCGGAGCCCAGCCAAAACCTCGCCTTCATTGGAGCGACTCTGGACTCCGTCCAGGGCAGGCTTTTCTCCCTCAGGACAGGGCACTCACCTGCAAGTTTGGCAGAGCAGTTTCAGTAGCACCTCGAGTTCCGGCTCTGAACTTCCTCAGTCTACTGGGGCAAATGGCGGCGGCCACCCTGTAGTACCCTTGGCCCGCCTCCACATGAGAATCCCACAATGGATGCTCAGGGTGCAGTGGGATCAATACTCCAACGACCTGGACACCTTAGTCAGGATCTCTGAGCCAGTCAGGAGAACATTGCTTTGGTGGATGGATCCCAGCAATCTGGAAAAAGGGGTCAGCTTCGTCCGGGGTCTCCAGGTCAGACTCTAACAACGGATGCCTCAGACCTGGGTTGGGGCTCATCTCGGGAGGTCACCTGCACGCAGGGGTTTGGTCCATGAGAACAGTCCCTCCATATCAATGTCCTGGAACTGCGGCGGTCCTCTCGCTCTTCAGGCGTTTCAGGAGGACCTGATACCGGGCTCTCTTATCATTCAGGCGGAGCAACATAGCGGTCGTCTTTTATGTCAAGCAAGGCACTCATTCCTATCCTCTTTGCGGGAGGCGATGAGAGTCTGGTATTGGGCGCGGGCAGGGGCATTGGTCTGTCGGCGTGCACGTTCCAGGGTCCTAAACAGTCTGGCCGGCGATCTCAGCAGGGCGTGGGCCAGTGCGCACAGTGGGAATTGCTTCAGTCGGTGGTGGATCAGCTCTTGGTCGGTGGGGCCTTCCAGAGCTAGATCTCTTTGCATCACCACGTAGCGCCAAGCTGCCACGCTTTTGCTCGGTGAGCACAGCGCCTGGCGCTTTCTGGCCAGGCGATGTTATCCCTTTGTTGGGCGGGAGGTTTCTTTATGCCTTTCCGCCTTCCCTCTCATCCAGAGGTGCTGCTCAAGTTACAGGCAGAGGGGCACGCATGAGCCTGGTGGCCCCAACTTGCCCCGACAGATTTGGTTCCCACTTCTGCAGCGGTTGTCCCAGGAACCTCCAGTCCGCTGCCCCTATGCAACTGCTGTCCCAGGACCAGGGTTCTCTGGTCCACCCGGATCTCGATCCCTGCACCTTCATGCTTGGCTCCTCCAGGCGTAGCTGTGAATCGATCTGGGTTTCCCTGGAAGTGGCTGAGGTCTTGGCGTCCGCGTAAGCCCTCTACTCACTCTGCTTATGCCATGAAGTGGAAGCGGTTTTGTCTTTGGGCCTTGCCTCAGTGTTTGGACCCAGTCACGTGCTCTGTGAATTCCACTTTGCAGAATCTCCTCTTCTTGTATGAGAAAGGCCTGAGCCATTCCTCCATCAAGGTGCACATGTGGGCGATCTCTGCCTACCATGCTTTGGTGGGCAGCAGAGCATTAGCCCAGCTAGAATTGGCCCACACCTTCCTTAGGGGTTCTTCATAGGACCTCCCGTCAGGGATTCCTGTCCCACCCTGGGACCTCCTTTTGTGTTGGAGAAACTCACCTTCCCCCTTTTGAACCCGCGGTGGCGTGTGAGCTGCGATACTTATCTTGGAAAGTTTGTTTTTGGTTGCTGTTACTTCCACTCAGAGTTTCCGAGCTGCATGCTCTGATGTGTAAAGAGCCCTATTTGGTTTTCATAGGAAAGGTTTCCTTCGAGCTAATCCTAAGTTTCTTCTGAAACGGTCTCGAATTGACCCTCAACCAGTCGGTTGATCTTCCTGTTTATTTTCCTTCTCCCTCCAATAGAGGGAGGTTCTCCTCCACGCATTGGATGTCCACAGGTCCCTGAGGTATTACCTCAGTAGAACAGTTCAACACCGTAAATCGGACAACTCTTTGTGGCCTTTGTGCCTCGAACGCTTGGGTCAGCCGGTGTCCAAGCAGACTATCTCAAATGGATGAGTCCACTGCGTTTTGTTCTGTTCACAGCATCACCACAAACCCCTACCGGGTCGGTGAGGAGTCACTCCACCAGGGTGTTTCAGCTTCTTTTGCCGCAGTGCAGAGATGTAGCCATTCAAGACATCTGTGCGGCTGCGACCTGAATTCGGTGCATACCTTTGTCAAGCATTACAGCTTGGATATCGTCTCCAGGCGCCCGTGCTGGCTTCGGCCTGGCTGTTCTCTAGGACTCTTGTCTGGCGGTCTCTGGAGTCAGTATATTCCTCCTCCCGGGCGACTGTCTCTTCACTAGGGAACTGATTGGGACTCGGTCCTAATTGTGATAGCCTGCTGCAAGAGCTCTATCTCGAGTAAGATAGGTACAGTTACGCAAAGAACTTACCGTAACAGTAGATCTTGAGGAGGAGCTCTTCAGCAGCAACATATTCCCTCCACCTTCCCCTCTGAGTGTGCAGGTTTCTTCTCTTCTCTGGATGGGCCTCATCTCCTTCTCTTGTGAGGCCATCTGCTGTGTGCTAGCGCGGGAGAACTGAGGTGGAACTGGGTCCGTCACCTCTTGTACCCTGGCTGGCGTCGGGGCGGGGCCAGCGTCGAGAGGCGGTCCGGCTGGTATTGTTAGCAGAAGTTTTTCCGTGTGGTCCTGGTGCCTGCGGCATAGTCCTAATTGTGATAGCCTGCTGCAAGAGCTCCTCTCGAAGATCTACTGTTACGGTAAGTTCTTGTGTAACTGTACTCGTCTGTTTTGCTCACAAAGGGAAGGCAATGCTGTTTCAAGCAATGCCTCTCTAAGTGGCTGGCTCATTGCATCACTTTCTGTTATCACAAGTACCAAGACCCTCCGGGTCAAGTCAGAGCCACTCCACAAGAGGAGTAGCTTGTTTCAAGAATGTGTCTGCGGCAGACATAAGCGCGCCGCCACCTGGACTTCCGTCCATACCTTTCTGAAACACTACAGTTTGGATATTGCCTCTACGCGTGGAGAGCAGGCTTGGGCTAGCTGTTTTGCAAGGCCTCCTGTCTTGAGGCTTGCACAGCTAGAGCTATTTCATGGAGTAGTTTCTCCTCCCGTGCCTTTTCCTTATTCCAGACTGCTTGGGATTCAGTCCTATATGTAATTACCTACTGCAAGAGTCCTCTCAAGTAAGATAGTACAGTTACGCATTAACCTAACGTAAAGTAGATCTTCGAGAGAGGCTCTTGCAGTAGGTAATACCTTCCCCGCCTCCATCCCCCAGGCTTTTTTCAGCTCCTTTTCCATATAGAAATATCCGCTCCTCTCTCGTCCGGCCTCTTTTGGCCTGTGGCAGGAAAGAACTGGAAGGCGGGCGTGAGGGACCGCCCCTTATACTGTCGCCTGACTCCAGTCACCTGACGTGTCTCCCGCCAGGGACCACTAGCTAGAAATTTTACGTGGTCCTGCCGCCTGCCGGTGTCAGTCCTATATGTAATTACCTACTGCAAGAGCCTCTCTCTAAGATCTCCTGTTACGGTAAGTTCTTGTGTAACTGTACTTTCCTGCCTAAGGTGGTTTTAGCCTTTACCCTTAATCAGGATATCGACTTACCAGTGTATTTCCCAAGGTACACCAACCGAGAAGCCCTTCTGCACACCTTTGGCGTACATCGGTGCTTCGATATTATCTGACCAGAACCAAACTGTTTCAAAAGGCGGATCAACTGGTTGTCTCCTTCACTGTTAGAATGAAAGCTCCTGTTTCTAAACAGCCTCTCTCGAGGTGGCTCATCAGTGCTTCACTTTGTTAATAAGCGCAATAAACCCTTACGGGCGTGGTCAAGGGTCATTCCATGAGAGGGTGGCCACTTCCTTTGTGGCATTAAAGAGCGTCTCCACCTCAGCTATTTGCTGCAGCCACTTGGAGCTCAGTGCATACCTTTATCAGGCATTACAGCCTGGACATTACATCGAGGTGAAGAGCAGGGTTCGGCCTAGCCGTCTTCGGGACTTCTGTCCTAGGCTCGAGTTGCATTAAGACTTCACTGTTCCTCCTCCTCCAGTCAAGATTGCCACTATTGCTTGGAAATTAGTCCTAATGGTGTAACCTGCTGCAAGAGCTGTATCTTGAAGTAAGATTAGTATAGTTAATAAGAACTTACTGTAACAGTAGATCTTCGAGAACAGCTCTTGCAGCAGGTACCTTCCTGCCCATCATCCCCCTTCTTGTGGAGGTAGGTTGCAGCCAAACATCCATCTTCACGAGATGGGACGTTCTGTTTTAGTCTTGGCCATCTGGTGGCGGATCCTCGGTCTCCTCTTCTGATGTTATCCAGCGGCCAGGAGTCTCTGGCGGGAGAACTGAGGATTGTGGGGAACCGCCTCCTTATGTACTACGCCCTGGCGTCATGGGCGGGACCGACATCAGAGCGGTCCCCTCGAAGACTGCTAGCTAGAAAATTTCCATGGGGGCCTGGGCGCTTGACGGCTCGGTCCTAATGGTGTAACCTGCTGCAAGAGCTGTTCTCGAAGATCTGCTGTTACGGTATATTCTTCGTAACTACTTTCCTAGTGGCTATTACCTCTGCTCGGATTATTTCCGAGCTCCAGGCCCGATGTGTAAAATCCTGTACTTGATTTTTTCACAAGGAGCAGGTGGCTCTGCACACCAATTTTAAGTTCCTCCCCAAGGTGATAGCAGAATCTACATTGAACCTGTCAATATTTATCTGCTTCACACTATGTATGTTCACGGATCCTGGGATATTACACTAACAGAACAAAGGATCTCAGAAAGACAGATCAACTGTTTGTTTCTTTTGCACCCAAAGAGAAGGCATTGCTGTTTCTAAGCAATGCCTGTCTAAATGGTTGGCTCATTGCATCACCTTCTGTTATGACAAGTACAACAAGACCCTTCTGGGTCAAGTAAGAGGCACTCCACCAGAGGATCGCTACCTCGGCATGTTTCAAGGATGTCAGTGACAGACATTTGTGCTGCTGCCACTTGGACTTCTGTCCATACATTTACAAAACATTAGTTTGGATATTGCCTCTCTCCATAGAACAGGCTTCGGGCTTGCTGTTCTGCAAGGTCTCCTTTCTTAAGGCCTTCACAGCTAGGCGTCTGCTTTGAGTAGCTTTCCTCCTCCCGTGTGCTTCTTGTTCAGACTGTTGGAACTCTGTCCTGTATGTAATTACCTACTGCGAGCCCTCTCGAAGTAAGATCTTAGTTATGTAAGAACTTACTGTAACAGTAGATCTTGGAGAGAGGCTCTTGCAGTAGGTAATACCTTCCCACCCTCCATCCCCTAAGCTTTTTCAGCTCCTTTTCCAGTGGGGTAAATATGTGCTTCTCTCTCGTCCAGCCTCTTGTGGCCTGTGGTGGGAAAGAACTGGAAGGCAGGCGTGAGGACCGCCTTTATACCATCTCCTAATGCCGGTCACCTGACGTGAGGGCGGTCCCTCACCAGAGACTGCTAGCTAAAACATTTCCTGTGGGTCCTCCACCTGTCAAGGCCAGTCCCATATGTAGTTACCTACTGCAAGAGCGCCTCTCAAAGATCTTCTGTTATGGCAAGTTCTTAAGTAACTGTATTTGTCAGGGTCACCATTATCGGTTCTGAGCCCTCACCTTCGGACTGTCATCAGGACCTCGGGTATTCACGAAGTGCATGGCGGTCATAGCGGCAACTCTGAGGAGGCGAGGCCACTCGTGTTCCCCTGCCTGACAACTGGCTTCTCATGGCGCCTCTCGGGAGGCCCTGATGTCCGCCATTCACTATACTCGGTCTCTGTTAGAGACTTTGGGCATCATCATCAATCAAGAGAAGTCACGCCTGGTTCCATCACAGACTCTACAGTTCATTGGCGCAGTTTTGGACACCATCCAGGGAAAACTTTTCTTTCCCAGGACAGGCGGAACACACCAGATCCCTCATCAGGGACATTTTGGCGAGAGACCGTTTCTGCCAGATTGGTCCTTTGCCTGCTCGGACATATGGCTGCGGCCATTGCAACAGTCCCGCTAGCCTGTCTCCACATGCAGGTCAACCAGTGGATGTTACGGGTCCAATGGATCAAAAGCAAGATCATCTGCAGCTCCCAATCCGGATCACGAGGCCGTAATCCGGGATTAGCAATGGTGGCTAGATCCGAAGAATCTGTCTGCAGGAGTCCCCTTCATTGCGCAGTCTCCAATTGTGACACACTCCACAGCGCCTCAGGGCTCAGATGGGGTGCACACCTCAACTGTGTCCAGTCTCGGGCTTGATGGACAGCCCAGAGACTCATCTCACATAAATATCCTGGTAATGAGAACAGTTCTTTCGCCCTGCATGCCTTCCAGTCGGAGATTCCACGGTACTCTTTTTGTTACAAACTGACAATTCAGCGGTGATGTGTTACCTCAACAACAAGGAGGCACCCATTCCTACCAGCTTTGCAGGAGGCCATGAGGGTGTGGGATTGGGTTTTTGCAACCGCAGGCGCAAACCTCATTGCTGTTTATGTCCCAGGAGTGGACAACGTCATTGCAGGCAGCCTGAGCCTCTCTAAGACCCAGAGTCCACAAGTGGGAATTACTCCAGGAGGTAGTAGAGGATCTGTTTAAGATAGGTACACCAAGAGTTGGACCTTTTGGCATCCCCATCCAGCACAAAACTGCCCAATTTTTGCTCGCGGATCCAGGGCCTGGTGTTTTCTGGTGAGCGCGTTGTCCCACTCCTGGTGGGCAGATTCCTCTGTCACCCCACCCCCTTCCATTGATACAGAGGGTCCTTCTGAAACTTCGCAGAGAAGCAAGCGGCGCTGATATTTATCGCGCCGTTTTGGCCCAGACAGATTTGGTTTCCTCTATATCATCAGCTGTCCTGGGAACCTACAGCACCTCTGCCAGTCAGCCTCACTTGTCTCACCGAGTAGGGCTCCTAGGTCCATCCGGACCTTCGTTTGCTGAGCCTGCACTCTTGGCTCCTAGAGATGCAGCTATTTTGTGACACTGGGTCTCGCAGAGGTTGCTGACGTTCTGGTGGCCGCAAGAAAACCGGCCATCATGCTGCTTACACCATTAAATGGCGCGAGTTTTTGCCTGTAGGCTCAAGCTGGGTTCCTCTCAGACTGTCCAGAAAAGTCAGTCTTGCACTACATCCTGTCTCTTTGCAGACAGGCTTGGCCTACTCCTCGATTGAAGTACACCTCTGCGCCATCTCAGCCTATCACATTTCCTATTATCTCAGTTGGACATGGCATGAGCCTTCCTGAGAGGTGTTCTCCATCTTAGATCGCCAACCAAGTATCCGATTCTGCCATGGGATCTACCCTTTGTCCTGGAGCAGCTTCGCTGCCACCCTTTGAGCCAGCAGCGGTTGCGAGCTACATCTTCTTACTTGGAAGGCGTTGTTTTTAGTTGCCGTTAACTCTGCCAGAAGAATTTCTGAACTTCATGCACTCGTGCAAAGAGCCTTATTTGGTTTTTCACCAAGACAGGGTATCCCTACAGACTAATCCTAAATTTCTACCTAAGGTGGTCTCATCTCTCACCCTTAGTCAGGACATTGATCTACCAGTGTGCTTCCCAAGTATTCTAATCGAGGAGAGGCCCTGTTGCACACTTTATATATGCATAGGTGTGTCTGATACTACCTGACCAGAACCAAACTCCACGAACATTGCACCAGCTTTTGTCTCCTTTGCCCACAGGATAATCGTAGCTCCTGTTTCCAGGTAGTCTCTGTCCAGGTGGCTCATTAGTGGTATCAAGTTCTGTTACCAGAAGTGCAAGAAACCCTTACCGGGTGCGGTTAAGGGCCATTCCACAAGGGATGGCTACCTCCTTTGCGGACCCTACAGAATGTGTCCACCTCTGCCATCTTTGCTGCAGCTACTTGGAGCTCCATGCACACTTTCATGAGGCATTATAGCCTGGATATTGCATCGAGGCGAAGAGCAGGTTTTGGTGTAGCAGTCTTCAGGACTTCTGTCCTAGGTTCAGGTTCTATTAAAGATTTCTACCTTCCCTTTCTCCCAATGGTGCGATTTCCATTGTTGGCGGGAATCGGTCCTAATGGTGTAACCTGCTGCAAGAGCTGTTTCTCGAGTAAGATGGTACAGTTACGTAGAACTTGCGGTAACAGTAGATCTTACTTGAGACACAACTCTTGCAACAATCCTCGATAGAACTGAACCGGCAGGCGTCCTGGACACCGCGGAAAATTCTAGCTAGCTATCTTCAGCAGGGACCGCCCGACGTCGGTCCCACCTCCGACGTCAGGCGTGAGTACATAAGGGGCGGTCCCCAGATTCCCCAGTTCTTTCCTGCCGTAGACTTGCAAGTCTCGAACCTTCGGGTTCCAGTTCTAGCCTGACAGCGTGGTAGTTTTCCTTGGAAAATTCGTGGGTTTTTTCGATCAGTTTGTCTGATGTCCTTGTACCGACCGAGGCTTAGTTCTTTCATAGGAACCAAGCGTTTTATGGACGGGCACAGACAACAGTCCTGCACGGTCCACAACAGAGGGGCTCCGGTTCCCGTGGGGCCGGGTAGACAGCCAGCGGGCCGAGGTCCACGCCAGCCTAAACCGGCCCAGCCCACAGGCCCCTCCGCCGCCACAGCCTGACTCCTTTCCGGCCCCGCCCCTCAGGATCAGCGGGACATCAAGGTCGGGGGGTCGCGTCGCGAAGTACCTGCCAGGATGGCAGTCCATAACCACCGACGGTGGGTTCTTCAGTTAGTCGAAAGAGGCCCTTTATAGAATTAAGAAAGCCACCCTGAGGCCTCTCTGCTCTCCCGTTATCAGGTCAGCACAAGCCTCTGATCAGGCAAGAATACTGCACTCCTGCAAAAGGGGGACAGAGTATGTCCCAGAGAACCAGAGAGGATACGGGTACTACTCCCACTTCTTCCTGGTTCCAAAGAAAACAGAGACCGCAGTCCGATTCTGGACCTCAGCGACCTCAATATGTCTGTCGCCTACAAAGATTCCATGGTGACTCTTCGGGTCTTATTCCCATGCTAAAAGGGCCGCATTTTGGCGTCCCTAGACATACAGGATGCATACCTGCACATCCCTGTAGCTCAGGCGCTCAGGAGGTTCCTGCGCTTGAGTTTCTCGCCACCACTTTCAGTTCCGAGCACTTCCATTCGGACTGTCGGCTCCCAGGGTCTTTACCAAATGCATGGTAGTCGTGGCGGCGTCTCTAAGGAGACAGGGCCATTATGTGTTCCGTACTTGGGCGATTGGCTTCTCATGGCCGCCTCCAGAGAGCGTTGTTGGTAGCTATCCAGAGTACCCAGGATCTGTTTCGGTCTCTGGGCATCTTGATCAATTCGGAAGTCTCTCTGGTACCGTCAGAAACTGCAGTTCATAGGCGCAGTCCTGGACACCGTTCAGGGAAGAGCAGTTCTTCCAGACAGGCGGAGCGCATCAGATCCCTCATCAGGGATCTTCCGTCGAACAAGACCGTCCCAGCCAGGTCGGTCCTTCGCTTGCTCGGACACATGGCTGCGGCCATTCCGACCGCCCCCCCTTCGCAAGGCTCCACATGCGGGTAACTCAGTGGATGCTCAGGTGCAATGGGACCAAAGGCAAGACCATATGCAGCATCCGGTCAGAATCCACGAGCGCCGTGATTCCGAGACTGGCAATGGTGGCTAGACCCAGGGACACTCTCTCACGTGATGTTCCGTTTTATAGCACCGTCCCGGAGGTAATCCTCACCACAGGCGCCTCAGGACTAGGGTGGGGAGCACACCTGGACAGGGTGCAGTCCCAGGGCGTGGACCCCCCAGGAGGCTCACCTTCATATCAACGTTCCGGAGATGAGGCGGTCCTTTATGCCCTGCAGGCATTTCAGTCAGAGATCCCGCCCGAGTACTCTTCTGCTACAGACAGACAACCGTGACGGTGATGTTACCTCAACAAACAAGGAGGCGCACTCTCACCCCTTTGCAGGAGGCTGTGAGGGTGTGGGATTGGGTAATCCGACCTGGCGCAAACCTGATCACAGTACATGTTCCGGGGTGGACAACACAATTGCAGGCGGCCTGAGTCGGCTCCCAGGCCAGAGTCCACGAGTGGGAACTTCTTCAGGAGGTAGCAGAGGATCTGTTTCTTCGATGGGGATCTAGAATTGGACTTGTTCGCTTCCCCATCCAACGAAAACTGCCCAATTTTTGCTCGCTAGATCCAGGGCCTGGTGTTTTCTGGCGAGACGCTTGTCCCTCTCCTGGGCGGATAGATTCCTCTCGCTTTCCCTCCCTTCCGTTGATCCAGAGTTTTCTTCTCAAACTGCGCAGGGAGCATGCAACAATGATCCTGGTGGCCCTTTCTGGCCCAGACAGATCTGGTTCCCTTTGCTAATACAGCTATCCGGGAACCTCTGCTCCCGTTGCCATTCAGCTCCCATCTCTTGTCTCAGGAGGAGGGTTCACTGGTCCACCGGACTTGTGCTCACTGAACCTGCATGCATGGCTCCTAGAGACATAGCCATTTTGCGACACGGGGTCTACTTGAGAGGTTGGAAGTTCTTTCTGCAGCCAGAAAGCCCGACAACGCATCGCGCGTCACGCCATTTCATGGCGCCGTTTTTATCTATGGTCGAAACAGCGGCCTTTCCCTTTAGGTTGTCCGTGAAAGCGGTGTTAGAGTACCTGCTCTCCTTTTCCTTGGGTCTCGCCTACTCCTCTATTAAGGTGCACCTCTGTGCCATTTCAGCTTATCACTCCCGGTGGGACAGCGCACAGTGGCACAATTAGATGCCTGTCAGAATTCTTCGAGAGGGTGTTGCATCTTAGGCCGCCCATTAAGGACCCAGTGCCTCCATGGGACTTACTCTTTGTCCTGGAGCAACTCAAGCTCCCCGAACCTGCGCGGATTGCGAGCTGCGTTTTCTGTCGTGGAGAGCGTTGTTTTAGTTGCTGTTACATCAGCGAGAAGAGTTTCGAGCTTCATGCTCTCATGTGTAAGGAGCCTTGTTTGATTTTCCACGGTCCGGGACAGAGTATCCCTGAGGCAGATCCTAAATTCTTGCCTAAGGTGGTTTCCACACTACCTCAATCAGACATTGACCTGCCTGTCTACTTCCCTGATTATTCTAATAGGGAGAGGCGCTGCTCCACACCCTGGATGTTCACCGCAGCTTAAGGTACTACCTGAGCAGAACTAAGCAGCTTAGTAAATCGGAGCAACTTTTCGTTTCCTTTACTGAAAGGATGATGGGCCAACCAGTATCTAAACAGTCCCTTTCTGCTGGCTTGTCCAGTGCATATCATACTGTTATGATATCAAACAAAGTCCCTCGGGATCAGTCTGGGGCCATTCCAGTAGGGAGTGGCCACCTCTTTTGCAGCACTCGAAGCGTCTCCACCTCTGCCATTTGTGCTGCAGCCACTTGGAGCTCTGTACATACCTTTATCAGGCACTATAGCCTGGACATCGCTTCTGGAAGAGCAGGCTTCGGCCCCAGGCTGTGCTACAGGGTCTCCTGTCCTAGAATCAGGACCTGGAATGAACTTTCTAGTTTCCTCCTCCCAGAGTGTTTGCAAGCGCTACTGCTTGGGAATCAGTCCTAATGGTGTAACCTGCTGCAGAGCTGTGTCTCGAGTAAGATAGTACAGTTACGTAGAACTTACCGTAACAGTAGATCTTCGAGAACAGCTCTTGCAGCAAGGTACTCTTCCTGCCACCTTCCTTGGAGGAGGCATGGCTTAAGCCTTTTTAACAGGGATTTATACCCTTTGTCTTCTGACAGTGGATCCTCGGTCTCCCATTTAGATGTGGGCCTGCGTGAAGTCTCTGGCGGGAGAGACTGGGAATCTTCGGGATCGACCCCTCTATGTACTATGCCTGGCGTCGGGCGGCGGGACCCGGCGTCGGGAGGCAATCCCGCTGAAGATAGCTAGCTAGAATTTTTCCGTGGGGTCCTGGCGCCTGCAGCTTCAGTCTAATGGTGTAACCTGCTGCAAGAGCTGTTCTCGAAGATCTACTGTTACGGTAAGTTCTTGCGTAACTGTACTATCTTCAGAACAGCTCTTGCAGCAGGTACATTCCCTCCACCATCCCCGCTGGAGGTAGATTCTAATTCCAACATCCTTCTCCTAGGATCAGGTGTTCTCAGCATCTCTCGATTGCCATTTGATGGCAGATCCTCAGTCTCTTCTTCTGATGTCATCCAGTGGCCAGGAGTTCCGGTGGAGAGCTGGGGATTCTGGGGACTGCCTCTGCGCCTAACGTCAGGGGCGGGACCCGGCGTCTGAAGCGGTCCCCGCTGAATACTGCTACCTAGAAAATTTCCAGGTAGGGTCTTGGCGTGCGGCTTCAGTCCTAATGGTGTAACCTGCTGCAAGGCTATTCTCAAGATCTCTTTGTTACGGTAAGTTCTTATGCAACTGTACTTTGCAGGCTGCATGACCTAGAGTCCTTTAAGATGAAGTAATTAACTCTTTTCTTCAATTTCAGTTAATTTCATGATGGAATCTCTCGCATAGAAAATGGAGCATCTTTTTCCCCTAAGCATCAATCTCTGAAGAACTACGTGACACCAGCAACAAAACTGTGTATTTACTTTGTAACAATTGTGGTATAGCAATGAGTTTTAAGTTTTTGTCCTAAAGAGCTGTTAAAAAACAGTTGCCGTGTGCTGTTCCTGGCTTTTTAAAAAGACATTGCTGCCATTTTATTAGTTGTACTTGTTATGTTTCCATGCATGGCATCATAAAAAATTTATACCATAGTTAAGGAAATGTTTGTACATTTGAATCCTTTTTGGGTGCTGATAAATGAGTACCTAAAAGTATTGATAAATGTTTAGGGTAGCTTTTAATGTCCATTATGGCTATCATGCTGAATTTACAATTTTAAGTGAGATACAGTAGTGTATATTTTGTGTAAATGCATGAGCGAGTCACATGTTTTTTTTGTTTTTGTTTTTGGGGTCATGTCAATGTGATCTAAAACAACTTGGTTATTGGAACTTTGTATTTTTATACTGAATGCATTTATCTGATCTTAAACATGAAACATTATTTGGAACATTATGTGTGTGTTTGAGTCTGTCCTGTTTTCTAAACAAATTGTGTGCTCACAACTGGAGATAGTACACAAATGTGTTTGAAACCTGTATAATACACAGATCTCGCTTGAGGGGAGCTCTTGCAGCAGGTATTAGCAATATGACTAATGCCAGCGGATGACCCGACGGAAAAATCTTCTAGCTGGCAGTCTGTGTGCGCCATCTCAGTTCTTTTCCGCCATCAACCCACTTAGTTTAGATCCACAGGTGCCTTGCCTTCGAGTCGACCGTGCTTTTGTCCTTTTGAATAAAACCTTTTTCTTCTACTTCCATCAAAGTTTTTGAATATCTTCACCCTCTCTACCGCGCGCAAGTCAGTGTCCGTGCAGGAAGCAGATCCTGGCCAAAAGGCCACGTGGTCTGTCTGATCTGCCTCGCCCAGACCACCAGCCCAATGATTGCTCCGACTACCAGAAGTTCAACAAAAACCAAGATCAGAAGAGCCAACGCTTTCAATGTCCATCTGCGGAGAAAAAGATGGTAGCTATTCAGAAAGCCCCGTCAGGACACAGCTCTTAGTCTCCTGCCAAGCAGTGTTCCCGAAGAAAGTGGGAGGAAGCATACACCTCATCGGGAGAAGGATAGGACCAGGTCAGAATCCAGCCCCAAATCCTCAGATAGCTTCCACCTCCTCTGCCTCTGGTGGGAGGTTGGGGTATGTCCCTCAGACTCCTGCTGGAACCAATGTGAAGAAGACTCCCTTCTTCTCATGAAAAGCCCAGGAGCCATCATCTTCATCTGCATGCTCACCTCCCCTGGCCCACCAACCCCACAAGGCCTTGCATGGGTCGACCCAGGAGGACAGTCTCCTTCAGGCAGGCCTAAGGAAGCAGGCCAGGCGACCAGTGGCTCATCTGACAGGCGTTCGGATGACTCCAGCAGGAGACTGTCATCAGATGCCCCCACCCGGCTATGGGACGGTCACATTCCTCGCGATAAATGCCCGACAAGAGGCAGTCACCAGCAAACGACGGATGCCTGCTCCTTCTTGGGAGATCAGTTGCGCAAGGCGCTCAGCCTATGCCGGTCGGGCGACAGGTATGCTCTGGATGCGGAGTTAGATCTACAACCCGGTAGCAAAGGAATTCCATGAGCTAGCATAGCACAGAAGGCCGAAAAGGCGGCACCCAGCCCTTCAAATCCAACACCTGCCCCACCAGTCGGCCTTTGGCAGATGTCGGCCTTATTCACTACATAGTGGAATACCATCAAAGGCGACCTTATACAGGCCCCCAAGGAACCCCAGTGCCGGTAGCCTCCAGATTCAGGTGCCCAGTCCTAAGGATAAAGGCTACGTCAGTCTTCTGTTCCTCTTAGGTAGGCTCCACGTTCTTCCTCAGAATCTTCTTACGGTGACTACTTTCTCCCTCCGTCCCTAGTCCAGGGACTCGCCCAGGTTACCCCGGATTAACCCATATTTTCTGGATATAATGCGTCACATCCAGACAATTTGAGGAAACACAGAGGAGTTAGACCTGGAAATGCGACATTTAGCCAAATTTCTGTTCAAAGGATCCTAAGCCATTGGTCATTCTTCATGGCAGAGAGTCATCCATGTCTGCAGTGCCCAGAAAGGCGGGCAGGTTATACAGGTCCCCTAAAGAGGAGCCCTTTTCAGAGGAGTAGAACCCCAGGGCGACTTCTGTGCTCGCTGCCGCCCATGGTCGGCAGTTAGCCAGCCCCTGGTCTGAATCCCAAGTAATTGGACCACTGTGCAGGAACATTTACTCTGCCACTGGGGCCATCCATTGCCTGAACTTTCTGGCCCACATGGTCACCTATCAGAAATCCTTGTGGGAGAACAATGGAGCTCATTAAGGCCCAGCCAGTCTCAGATGGCAGGAATGAGCTGTTGGCCTACATTCAGTCCAGCATGGGCGTTAACAAGCAATGCTCCTGTGATTCCACCAGCATGGCAGCTAGCGCAGAGCTCAGGAGTCTGCCTGAGGAGGCATGCCTGGCTAATGGTGTCTGGATTCTGCCTAGACCTCCAAAACGCCATCTTGGACGCCCGTCTAGGGCCCAGTTCTTTTGACCAGGACGAGAAGTCATTAGGGGCCTCCAGGATTTGGGGAAAATGGTGCCTGATATTCACAAAATGTACAAATTGGAACGAAGACTTCCGGTTGACTCCTTTCGCAGGAACCAAGGGCAGTAAGGAACTGTCAGCCCCAAGGCAAAGTTTGAAAAGGCGCAGCCACCCTGTCCCTTCAGGTGCCCAAGGCCCTTGCACCTCGAACTCCCACGCCCAGTTCTTTACAGAGCATGACTCCCAGCCGCCTCCCCATCTTCAGTGCTTGCAGGGGAGACTGTAGGAGGAGATTTTCCTGTACCTCTGAGTGGGCCAGTATCACATCAGACCAGTGGGTTCTGCAAACTATCCAGAGGGGTTACTCCTGGAGTTTTGAGTTTCCCCTCAGGACAATCCAGTCGTGCCTCCCTTCTTAAGAAGGATTCAGATCCTCCTTCAGAAGAAGGCTATTCAGTTGGTTCCACCTACCCAGTGGGGCAAAGATTTCTCTCCATTTTTCTTGGTCCCCAGGAAAACTGGAGACCTTCGTCCTATACTGGATCTCATTTAGCTGAACCAGTTCATCCAGTACAGGAAGATCTTACTTGACGGCTCTTGCAGCAGGTTACACCATTAGGACTGAAGCCGGCAGGCGTCAGGACCCCACAGAATTCTTCTAGCTAGCTATCTTCAGCGGGGACCGCCCGTCAGGCATAGTACATAAGGCGATCCACCAATTCCCAGTTCTTGCCCGCCGTCGACTTGCATGTCTAACCCTTGGCTCGTTTCTAGCGTCACGGACGCTCAGTTAAGTTCTTCCTTGGGAAAAGTTTGTTTTCTCGGCTCTTTTGCTGTCTGATGTCCTCTCCAACCTCGTTGAAGGCCATCCTTCAAGTGCGCCTGTGGGAAGCAAATCCTTTAAGGATCCTCATTCGCCTGCGTCCGTGCCTGGGCCCAGACCACAACACCCGGTCCTGCTCTTTTGCCAGGGGTTCAACAGCCGGACCGGATCCGTCGCCAGAAGGCCCTTCAGGCGTTTCTGCTCGAAGGAAAAATCAGGACCATGGAGCGCGGCCTCCAGGGGATCCTCAGAGAAGGCCCAGAGACACCCTGAGAAGCACAGGAGAGAGTTAGATCAAGTCCCGTCTAGGGCCTCTGACTCGTGAGCTCTGGCTCCCGGTCCGACCGCTCTCCTTCCCGGGCCCGTTCTCAGCCTCCCCGCAGCAGTGAAGACCCCTTGAGCTCCTCTGCTGTCTCACAGGCCAAGACCTCCAGGCCTTCCTCATCTTCCTCTTCTAAGGCCCTGGCTAGTCGGGGGACCGTCATCACCACCATAAGTCTGGTTCCGCTGTTCCGAACCCGTCAGGTCTGCCTCTTCCTCCCAGAGGAAGACAAAGAGCTTACCTCCTTAAAGAAGCCGTCGGATCGGCGCCGCCCTACACCATAGGTCCCAGGAACCATCGACTGCCAGGCGCCTGCCGCCAGTCAGGCTCTGCGTCTCGGTCGCCGGGTCAGACCCCACGCCTGTACTCCATTGAGAAGAGGACCTGACGGCTTCCCACCGACATCGGTCGGGAGACACACGGAGGAGGAGCTAACCCAGCCCAGGACCAGACGGCGTAACCCGGTCCTGTCACACCCCCAGGAGCCCTCTCGAACCTGAGACTCCGGGGAGCAGGACGCCAGAACCAGACGACCGCCATCGGAGCCCGGTCCGGCGTCGGCCTCTCCATATCTGAGGTCAAGGAGTTGTTCACTTACTGGTGGGACACCATAAAAGGGATGTGGTTCCCACCCTCATCCTCTTCCTCCTCCTGCGTACTCCTCCGGCCCCTGCGCCTCCTACTCCGTCCAGGGCGGCAGGCCGAGTACCTTCCCCAGGAGCCAGCGGATCCTCCTAAGGGGAGACCAGACAAAAGGAGACCTCCATCCAGATCATCTTCAGGGTCACCCAGCCCTAAGAGACCCAGAAGACGCGCGCTGTTCGCCGGACGGAGGACACGGGATCGAATTCTCGAAGGATCCAGATCCCTCTCCGATCCACTTCCCTTCTCCGGACCCACGTGAACTTCCTAGATCTCCTCCAGATGACCCATCGCTCTCAGAGATCATGAGGCATATCCAAGAGATCATGGGCTGGGATGTGGAAGAATTGGACCCCAGAGACTACCCGCCAGGTATCTTCAGCAGAAAGATCCCAAGCCTGTGGTGGTCCACCCTTCGTGGACGCACCAAGGCAGCATGGAAGGGCCCCACTCGCTCTCCCGGGCGATGTCAAGAAAGCTGACCGCCTGTAAGGCCCCTAGAGGACCAGTATCTGGCTTCACATCTTCTGGCCGACTCTCTGGTCATCACATCCTCTCATGACCGGGTCCCAGAGACCTCAACATTTGAGCACCCTGCCACCGACCTGAGTCCAAACAGCTGGACGCTATGGGCAGGCGCACGATGCTTCCGCTACTTGCGCCATCAGATCCCTGAACTACTTAACCCACATGGTACAGTTCCAAAATGCCTTGTGGGAGCAGGGACTGACCTGGCGGACAAATTGCCATGCGGTGAGCAGAAGGAGGAGATGTTTCAACTCCTCCGCATTTAGTTCGGACGGGGAACCCAGGTGCTGCAGCCGCGATTCCTCTGCAGACTCTCGCCAGAGCGGGCAGCTTCGGCGTGATGCCTCCGGAGACACTCATGGTCTGTGTCTCCAGATTCACCCTGGACATCCAGAAGAACATTCTGGACGCCTCATTTCATGGAGAAGTTCTTTTGGTGAGTCCTCAGAGAGGGTCCTCACCAAACTTCAAGAGGCTGGGAGGGTGGTGCGGTCTCCTGTCAGGCTGTACAGACTCCAAGCTTAGTTCCTTCGGAGGGAACCAGAGCCTTTCCGAGGTCGGGTGCAGAGACAGCAGTCCAGCTGCCGGGACAGAGGGCTCCTTCTCCCGCAGAGCCCAGGGAAGTCGTCCCGGGCCAAGGCCAACGACCAGCTAAGCTTGCCCAGCCCGCTGGACCCTCAGCTGCCACAGCATGACTCCTTCCCGCCCCGCCTCAGGATCAACGGACATCAAGGTCAGGGGTCGATTATGGACTGCCTGCCAGGGTGGCAGTCCATAACCACCGACAGGTGGGTCCTTCAGTTGGTCGAAAGAGGTCACTTTATAGAATTCTACAGACAAGCCACCCCGAGGCCTCCTCTGCTCTCCCACATTCTGGTCAGCGAATTGCTTATCAGGCAAGAAATACTCGCCTCCTGCAGAAGGGAGCGTGAGTATGTTCCAGAGAACCAGATAGGATCCGATACTATTTCCGCTTCTTTCTGGTTCCAAGAAAACAGGGGACCTCTGTCCAATCTTGGACCTCAGCGACCTAAATACATCGGTCGCCTACAAACGATTTGCATGTTGACCCTTCAGGGTCTCATTCCCATGCTAAAGCAGGGCCTTCTTGGCGTCCCCTAGACATGCAGGACCTACCTGCATATCCCTGTGGCTCAAGCGCTGCAGGAGGTTCCCTGGGCCTTGAGTTTCTCGCCACCATTTCAGTCTCGAGCTCTTCTGCTTGACTGCCATCGGCCTCAGGTTTTTACCAAGTGCATGGCAGTCGTGGCAGCTGCTTTTAAGGAGACAGGGCCACTATGTGTTCCTGCATTTGGACGATTGGTTTCTCATGGCGCTTTAGAGAGGCGTTGTTGCTGGTTATCCAGAGCACCCAGGCCCTGTTCCAGTCTCTGGGCATCCTAATCAACTATGAGAAGTCTCCTCATACCGCCACAGAAGCTGCAGTTCATAGGCGAGTTCTGGACACCGGCCCAAGGAAAGCATTTCCTTCCAGACGACAGAGAGGAACGATCAGATCCCTCATCAGGGACCTCTCGGCTAAGACTGCCTCGCCAGGCTGGTCCTTCGCTTGTCGGACACATGGCTGCGCCATTCCCAACTGTCCCTTGGCAAGGCTCCACATGCAGGTAACTCTGTGGATGCTCACAGCAGTGGGACAAAGGTGTTGACCATGCAGTAGCCGTCAGAATCTGTAAATGCCGTGATTCGAGACTGGCAGTGGTGGCTAGACCCAGGTACACTCTCTGCGGGTGTCTGCTCACAGCGCTGCCCCGGAGGTGATCTTTCCTGAGACGCCTCAGGGCTGGGTGTGAAGCACACCTGAGCAGGGTGGAGGGTCCAGGGAACATGGACCCCTTAAAAGCTCATCTCCACATCAATATTCTGAGATGAGGCGGTCCTTTTATGCCCTGCAGGCCTCTCAGCCAGAGATCCGCCTCTCGGTACTTTGCTCCAAACAGACACACGGCGGTGGGATGTGTTACCTGAACAAACAAGGAGGCGACACTCTACCCCTTTGCAGGGAAGCGCGTGAGTGTGGGATTGGGTAATCCGACACGGCGCGAGCCTGATTGCAGTTCACATTCCCAGAGTGGACAACACAATCGCAGACGGCCTGAGTCGCTCCCAGGCCAAGGTCCACGAAAGGGAACTTTTCAAGGGGCAGCAGAGGATCTGTTTCTTCGATGGGGCACTCGGGCTGGACTTATTCAGCTTCCCATCCAACTAAAACTGCCCAATTTTTTGCTCGCTATATCCAGGGCCTGGTGTTTTCTGGCGAGCATTACGTCCCCTCCTGGGGACAGATTCCTCAACTTTCCCTCCCTTCCCGCTGATCCAGAGAGTTCTTCTCAAACATGCGCAGGGAGCATGCAACAATGATCCTGGTAGCCCCATTCTGGCCCAGACAGATCTGGATCTTACTGAGGACACAGCTCTTGCAGCAGGTTAGCACTATTAGGACTGAAGCGGCAGTCGCCGGGACCCCACGGAAAATTCTAGCAAGCTATCTTCAGTAGGGACTCCTTCGACGCGGTCCCGGCCCGACGCCAGGCGAGTACATGAAATTGGGCCGCCTAGATTCCCCAGTTCTTTCCTGTCGGCTTGGTATGTCGTCGCCGGTTTCTAGCGCGCGCGTGGTAAAGTGTTTTCCCTACGGAAATTCGTTCTCTGAGTTCAGTTTTTCTCTGATGTCTTCTCTGACCTCCGGTCACTCCTCGAAATGCGCCTGTGGGGAAGCAGATCCCATTCAAGGATCCTTTTTCGTGCCTGTGTCCGGTGCCTAGGCTCAGACCACGACACCCGTCCTTGCACCTCTTGCCAGGGTTTCAGCAATAGCAGAACCTGGATCCGTCCCATGAAGGTCCTACAGGCATTCCTGCTGGAGGAGCAACTCAAGACCATGGCTTCCAAGGGATTCTTCGCAGAGGCCCATAAGCGTGCTGAGAAGCATAAGGAGAGGCCCTTCAGGTCCCGTCTAGGGCCTCCATTCGGCGCAGCTCTGGCTCCCAGAGTCCGACCGCTCTCCTTCCGGGCCAGCTCTCAGCCTCCCCCTGCCAGGGTGAGAAAGTCTTCATCCTCTTCTCAGAGCCAAGAGTCCCAGGCCTTCCCTCGTCCTCCAGGTCCTGGCTAAGTCGGGGATCGCCACTATCACCTACAAGTCTGTTCCCGCCATTTCTGAACACCTCCAGGTCTGCTTCCTTGCCTCCTCCTCTCTACTGGAAAACCAAGGAGCTCACCTCACTTAAGAGGCAGCTGGACCCGGCGCGTTCGTCCGGCCTCTCGCCATGGTCCCCAGAGCCGTCGTTTCTGTCAGAAGACGTGGCCGCAGCCAGGCGCTAATTTATCACTGGGCGCCGGGTAGGGAACCGCACCACTCCAATTGAGAAGAGGACTCACGTCTCAGACCGATGTCGGTCAGGAGACCATCACTGTGAGGAGT
Source organism: Neoceratodus forsteri (assembly GCA_016271365.2). NCBI lineage: Eukaryota > Metazoa > Chordata > Ceratodontiformes > Ceratodontidae > Neoceratodus > Neoceratodus forsteri. The sequence goes on from CM057456.1 coordinate 16,277,689, forward strand.
TAACTCAGAGCCGGGTGACCCCGGTCCTGTTGAGACTCCCAGGAGACCTGGGCCCCCTGTGGGGCCGTCGTCAGGCCTTTCTTTTTCTGAGGTGAAGGAGCTTTTCACTTACTGGTGGGATACCATCAAAAGGACATGGTCTCCTACCACCTCCTCCTCCTCCACATTGCTTCTCCGGTTCCCATGCGCCTTCTTCATCTGGGTCTGCAGGCTGGGTTACCTCCTCCCCGGAGCCCAGGACCCCTCCAAGGGGGGAGACTAGATAAAAGAAGACCTCCGTCCAGATCCTCTTCTAGGTCACGTAGTCCAGAAACCCAGAAGACGCCGCTTTTCTCGACTGAGGACGCAGGATCAGAGTTTTCAACATCCAGATCCCCATCTCCCCTCTCCATCCCTTCTCCGACCCACGTGAGCTGCCAAACTCTACTCCGGATGACCCTTCGTTCTGGATATCATGAGACACATCCAAGAGAACATGGGATAGGATGCGAAGAGTTAAACCTCAGCTACGATTTAGAAGTATCTAGGCAGAAGGACCCCAAGCCTGGTGATGCCACCCTTGGTAGACACTTCGTGGGCGTCTTAAGGCAGCGTGGAAGGTCCATTCGCTCCCGGCATGCAAGAAAGCTGACGGCTATGCCAGGGTTCAAGAGACCAGTACTTGACTCAGCATCCTCAGGCGAGACTCTGGTCATAACAGCTCTCATGACCGGTCCCAGAGGCCGCAACATCTGAAACACCTGCCGCTGGACCCAGAGTCCAAAGCAGCTGGAGCGCCATGGGTAGGCGTGTGCCTTCCGCTACCTGCGCCATCAGATCCTGAATTATTTGACCCACATGGTGCAGTTCCAAAATGCCCTGTGGGAGCAGGAGTCCTGGATGCGGCTGAAATTGCTGGAAGGTGAGCAGGAGGAGGAGATGTTTGCAACTCCTCGTCTGAGTTCAGGCAGTAGGAACCCAGGTGTTACTGAGCCCGCCGACTCCTCGGCCCAAGCAGCAGCTCAGGCGTATGCCTCCGGAGGCACTCTTGGTTCCGTGTCTCCGGTTTTACCGGACGTTCAGAAAAACATCATGGGCGCCCTATTCGAGGAGAAGTTTTTGTTTGGTAAACCCTCAGAAGATAATTACAAACTCCAAGAGGCGGGAAGCGGTGAGGTCGGTTCAGGCCATGTGCCCGAAGCTTAGTTCCTTTCATAGGAACCAAGGCCGATTCGTGGGCGGGCGCGAGACAACAGTCCCGCCCGTTCCATACAAGAGGGCTCCGGTTTTGCAGAGAGCCCAAGAGAAACAACCCGAGGTGAAGCCAGCGCACTCCTAGGCGGTCCAACCAGCAGGACCCTCAGCCGCCACAGCCTGACTCCTTCCGGCCTCCCCCTCAGGATCAGCAGGGCCGTCATGGTCAGGGAGTGCGATGCCAATTTCTGCCAGGATGGCAGACTATAACCACCGACAGGTGGGTTCCACTGTTGGTCGGAAGAGGCCACTTTATAGAATTGGGAAAGCCACCCTCGAGGCCTCCGTTGCTTTCGGTACCGGTCAGCACAAGTCATTGATCAGACAAAGTACTTGCGCTCCTGCAAAAGGGAGGCGATAGAGTACGTCCCAGAGAACCAGAGAGGACATGGATACTATTCTCACTTCTTCCTGGTTCCAAAGACAGGGACCTCCTTCCGATTCTAGACCTCAGCGACCTTAATTTGTCGATCGCTTCACGAAAAATTCCGCATAGTAACTCTTCTGGTCTTATTCCCATGCTGAAGCAGGATGCCTTTTAGCGTCTCTAGATATGCAGGCGCTTACCTGCACATCCCTATAGCTCAAGTGCACAAGAGGTTCCTGCGCTTGAGGTTTCTCGGCCATCATCTTCAGTTCGAGCCCTTCCATTCGGGCTGTCATGGGAGCTGGGTCTTTATAAGCGCATTAGCGGTGTAGCGCGTCTCTAAGGGAGACAGAGGGCCATTATGTGTTCCGGTACCTGGATGATTGGCTTCTGTGCCGCCTCAGGGAGGCGTTGTTACTAGCGATCCAGAGCACCCAGGACCTGTTTCGATCTCTGGGTATCCTAATCAACCACAGAAGTCTCTCCTGGTACAGTGAAAACTGCAGTTCATAGGCGCAGTACTGGACACCGTTCAGGGAAGAGCATTTCTTCCAAGCGACAGAGCGGGCGCATCAGATCCCTCATCAGGGATCTTTTCGTCGTTTCGAACCGCCCCAGCCAGTTCGGTCGCCGGCTTGCTCGGACACATGGCTGGCCATTCCTACTGTCCTTTCGCAAGGCTCCACATGGGTAACTCAGTGGATGCTCAAGGTGCAGTGGGACCAAAGGCAAGACCACGTGCAGCATCCGGTCAGAATCCACGAACCGCGATTGAGACTGGCAGTGGTAGCTAGCAGGACACACACTCTCTATGGGCGTCCCGTTTGTAAGCGCGTTCGGGTAATCCTCACCACAGATGCCTCAGGTCTAGGGTGGGAGCACACCTGGGCGGGTGAAGTCCCAGAATCGTGGACCCTCTGGAGGCCCACCTCCATATAAGCGTCCTAGAAATGAGGCGGTCCTTTATGCCCTGCAGGCATTTCAGTCAGAGATCCCCGAGTACTCTCCTGCTTCAGACAGACAACACGGCGGTGATGTATTACCTCAACAAACAAGGGCGCACCTCTCTTACCCTTGCAGGGAGGCCATGAGGGTGTGGGATTGGGTAATCCGACCTGGCTGAACCTGATCACAGTACATGTTCCGGGGTGGACAACACAATTGCAGGCGGCCTGAATCGCTCCCAGGCCAGAGTCCACAGTGGGAACTTCTTCAGGAGGTAGCAGAGGATCTGTTTCTTGATGGGATCTCCAGAACTGGACCTATTCTTCCCCATCCAGCATAAAAGCTTCAATTTTTACGCTTACGCTAGATCCAGGGCTGGTGTTTCTGGTGAGACGTATTGTCCCTCTCCTGGGTGGACAGTTCCTACGCTTTCCTCCTTCCGTTGATTCAGAGAGGTTCTCAAACTGCGCAGGGAGCATACAACAATGATCCTGGTGGCACCTTTCTGGCCCAGGCAGATCTGGTTCCTTTGCTAATTCAGCTATCCGGGAACCTCCGCTCCCATTGCCATTCAGCTCCCACCTCTTGTCTCAGGAGAAGGGTTCACTGGTCCACCGGACTTGCGCTCACTGAACCTGCATGCATGGCTCCCTAGAGACATAGCCATATTAGCGTCACGGTTTCTCGCATGAGGTTGCGGAGTTCTTTCTGCAGCCAAGCCAACAACGCATGCGGCCCGTACGCCATGAAATAGTGCCGTTTTGTCTGTGAGTATAGCGCGACCTTTCCCCTTTAGGTTGTCAGTGAAAGCGGTGTTAAGTACCTGCTCTCCTTTCCGTTTGGGTCTGCGCCTACTCCTCCATTATAAGTGCACCCTCTGTGCCATTTCAGCTTATCACCTCCTGGTGGGACAGCGACAGTGGCACAGTTAGATGCCTGTTGAGAATTCTTGAGAGGGTGTTACACCTTAGGCAGCCCATTAAGGACCCAGTGCCTCCATGGGACTTACTCTTTGTCCTGGGGCTACTCACGCTCCCCCTTTGAACCTGCCACGGATTGGAGCTGCGTTTTCTGTGGTGGAAGCGTTTTTGGTTGCTATTCGTCAGCAAGAAGTTTCTGAGCTTCAGGCTCTCATGTGCAAAGAGCCTTATTTAATTTTCCACGGGACAGGTATCCCTGAGGACGAATCCTAAATTCTTGCCTAGGTGGTTTCCACACTCACTCTCAATCAGGATATTGACCTGCGGTCTACTTCCTAATTATTCTAACAGTGGAGGCGCTGCTTCACACCTGGATGTTCACCGCAGCTTAGGTGCTACCTGAGCAGAACTAAGCAGCCGTGCCAGACAACTTTTCGTTTGCTTTACTGAAAGGATGATGGGCCAACCAGTATCCAAACAGTCCCTGTCTCGCTGGCTTGTCCAGTGCATTTCATACTGTTATGATATCAAGCAGCCCTCCAGGAGCAGTCTGGGGCCATTCCACTAGGGGTGTGGCCACCTCCTTTGCAGCTTCGAAACATCTCCACCTTTGCCATTTGTGCTGCAGCCACTTGGAGCTCTGTTCATACCTTTATCAGGCATTATAGCCTGGACATCGCTTCACGAAGAGCAGGCTTGACTGGCGGTGCTACAGGGTCTCCTGTCGCAGATTCAGGACCTGGGCGTTCTTTCTAATTTCCTCCTCCGGTGTTTGTAAGCGCTACTGCTGGAATCCAGTCCTAATAGTGTAACCTGCTGCAGGCTTTGTAATACGAGTAGATAGTACAGTTACGTAGAACTTGCGTAACAGTAGATCTTCGAGAACAGCTCTTGCAGCAGACCTCTATCCGCCCACCTTCCCCTTGGAGGAGGCATGGCTTAAGCCTTTAACAGAGGTTTTTCCCATTTGTCTTCTGACGGTGGATCCTCGGTCTCCCATTTCGATGTCAGCCTGCGGCGGAAGTCTCTGGCGGAGAACTGGGGAATCTGGCGAGTCCGCCCCGCATGTACTCGCCTGGCCCGTCGGGCCGGGACCAGCGTCGGGCGGTCCCCACTGAAGATAGCTAGCTAGAATTTTTCTGTGGGGTCCTGGCCGCTTGCCGGCTTCAGTCCTAATGGTGTAACCTGCTGCAGAGCTGTTCAGAGATCTACTGTTACTGTAAGTTCTTGCGTAACTGTACTTTCCCCTTGCTAGCAGCTGTCCGGGAACCTCCAGTCCGGTTGCCTTTCAGCTCCCATCTCTTGTCTCAGGAGGAGGTTCACTGGTCCACCGGACTTGTGCTCACTGAACCTGCTTGCATGGCTCCTAGAGACATAGCCGATTATGCGACGGGGTCTCTCAAGAGATGGCGGAAGTTCTTTCCAGCGGCCAGAAAGCCAGCAACACATCTCGGCGTGCGCCATGAAATGGCGCCGCTTTCTTGTGGTCATGAGCATGCGGCCTTTCCTCTAGGATGCCGGTGAAAGTGGTGCTGGAATACCTGCTTTCCCTATTCCATTCGGGCCTCGCTTACTCCTCTATTAAGAGTGCACCTCTCAGCGATTTCTGCTTACCCTTCCGGTGGGACAGCGCACAGTGGCACAGCTTGATGCCTCTCGAGATTTCCTGAGAGGGTGTTACACCTTAGGCCACCCATTAAGGATCAATTCCTCCATGGGACTTCTCTTTGTCTTGGAACAACTCCGCTTCCCCCTTTGAACCTGCAGCGGTTGTGACCTGCGTTTTCTGTCGTGGAAAGCGTTATTTTTAGTTGCTGTCCGTCAGCAAGGAGAGTTTCAATGCTCCACGCTCTCATGTATAAGGAGCCTTATTTAATTTTCCACCAGGACATAGTATCTCTGAGGACGAATCCTAAGTTTTGCCTAAGGTGGTCTCTGCCCTCACTCTCAACCAGGACATTGATTTCGTGTATATTTTCCTAAATATTCCAATAGAGGAGAGGCATTGCTTCACACCCTGGATGTTCACGCTGTCTAAGGTATTACCTGAACAGAACTAAACAGCTTCGCAAGTCGGAGCAACTATTCGTTTCCTTTGCTGAGAGGATGCTGGGCCAACCTGTCTCAAAGCAGTCTCTTTCGCTGGCTTGTCCAGTGTATCTCATTCTGCCTACGACAGCAAACAGAAGCCCCTTCCGGGTACAGTCCGGGCCATTAAAACAAGGGGGGTGGCTACCTTGTTTGCAGCACTTCGTAACGTCTCCACCTCTGCCATTTGTGCCGCAGCTATTGAGCTCTGTGCACACATTCATTACGCACTATAGCCTGGATGTTGCATCACGGCAGAGCCGGTTTCGGCCTGGCCGTGTTACAGGGTCTCCTGTCCTAGAGTCAGGACTTGTCAAGATCTTTCCTAGTTTCCTCCTCCCAGAATGCTTACAGGCGCTATTGCTCGAAATCAGTCCTAATGGTGTAACCTGCTGCAAGAGCTGTTTTTGAGTAAGATAGTACAGTTACGTAGAACTTACCGTAACAGTAGATCTTCGAGAACAGCTCTTGCAGCAGCTCTTCCCCCACCATTCCCCTTGGAGGCGCATGGCTTACCGAGCCTTGGGCAGGGGCTTCGCCCTTTGTCTTTTGATGAGAATCCTCTGTCTCCCATTCTGATGTCATTCTGCGGCCGGGAGTCTCAGTGGAGAACTGAGGATCGAGGGACCGCCCTCTTATATACTACGCCCACGTCGGGGGCAGTCCTCGCTGAAGATAGCTAGCTAGAAGAATCTGGGGTCCTGACGCCTGCCGGCTTCAGTCCTAATGGTGTAACCTGCTGCAAGAGCTGTTCTCGAAGATCTACTGTTACGGTAAGTTCTTGCGTAACTGTACTTTCGAATGATGACCCTGGCAAGCTTTGTGCCCTTATCCATCGAGGAGACTGGCTATGCTCCCTAGACATACAGGATGTGTATGTGCACATAAAGATCCTACTTCTCACAGGAAGTTTCTGTGCTTCCTTTTCAGTCTCAGCACCATCAATTCAGGGTTCTGCCCTTTGGCCTCTTGTCGGCACCAGGGTCTTCACCAGTTGTCTGGCGGTGGTAGCTGTGGCCTTCAGGAGAAAGGCCACTTTAAAACATGAAGTCTTGCTGTATTCTGACATAATGTAGTTGGCCCCTGCACTTGAACTGCCCCGAGAGGAAAGAGTTAATGCAGAAGCATAGAGCGTTGAGTTTGAGCTCTGGTTTCAAACTTCTGTCCGTGGTACTTCCCAGTGTAACTGATGCGGCGCCCTGTTTGGAATGCTTATGGCCCGCCGGTGGCCCGACCCGAGGGTCCTAGTCTTTGATCAAGACAGGGCGGCTTGTTTGTCGGGAGGCGCTCGGTCGGGGAAAACCGAGGTTCCGGATGTTTTCTCGATGAGGTCACATGAAGGTAGTGTACTGTTGGAACGGAAAGGACCGGGGTCCTTTCTAAGGAATCGTCGACAGGAGTTGGCAACAAAGGCTCGTCGGTCTCTGTGTCTTGGCCGAAGGAAGATCCATGAAGCCGGCTGAGGAAGTAATCTCGACAGAGGTCGAGACTGCATGTTCCTGGGACTCGCGGACCTCTCTCAGTCCCAGGAGAGTCTTCTTCTGGAGGAGAAAGACTTGGGTCCTTATCCCTCTTCTGAGAGCAGGAGGAATGGGAGCCCGTGGAGACACCACACCTGGTGGGAGAGACTGGCACAACTCCTAAAGGAGCCTAGAAAGTCGAGCGAGATTGAGAGGAACAAAGAAGCTTCAAGAGGCCAAGCTTGAGCCACTTCCTCCTTGAATGCCTTCATCTGTCTCACTGCTCGCAGATTCACTGTCGTGGAAACTGCCCACCCACTTCTTTAGATTTCACCAGCAGGTTCCTTTTCTCCAGTCTCCCCAGCTGAAGGCGCTGCCTTGGCGGTCATTCAGGAACGTGGGATAAAGGCCAAACAAATTGTACACCGCAAGCTAGGTGGGGATCGGTGCGTGACATTTCTGGCATAGGAACCTCCAGCGAAATCGAGGGGACTATTTGTTCTCCATATCCGAATCAAGAATTACGAACTCTTAACGAGTTGCGGTAAAACTGTCGTTTTGAAGCCAGGGTCTCTGATGCGAAGTAGCACGAGGACCTGTATCTTCAGCAGAAAGGAAGATCTGCAGGGGCGGAACTAAGGTATTTACCACCGGGTGGGTGGGTGGGAGGAGCCAGCTTGAAGACTTCCGGCAAGTTTAATGGGAAAGGAACATGCCAAAGAGTGTGGAGCCTCCAGAGCGGAGGTGGAGGCGGTCCAGAGATCTGGCCCTCCAGGTTTGCTCTCAGTTTGGCCTCCATCAACAAGGCCAAGTCGGAACTCGTGCCAAAAGCTGGTGATACAATTAATCGGGAGCTAGGCCCTCTACGAGCCAGGCACGGCTCCCGTGACAGGGCCAAGGTTCTTTCCTCCTTTGCCCAGTCATTTCAGGTTGGACATTCGCGCCCTGCCGGGACCTCCTGGGCCTCATGGCGGCCTACACCAGCATGGTCCATTGGGCCCGCTGGTACATGTCTCCACCTCAATGAGTGCTGGCCAGCCAATGGTCACAACACTTGATCCGCTGGATCAGCTAGTAACAGTGACCCAGGGGGTGTGGCAGCTCTCCGGTGGTGGACCGTTCCAGGCGCATCTGCAGGAGGGCATCCCGTTGTCGCCTGAGCCAGCGGTCTCTCTATCGACCGATGCCTCTCTGATGGGTTGGGGTGCCCATCTGGCGGAGCACAGAGCGCTGCCTCTGGTCCCCTCAGGAGTCCCAATGCCACATCAACCTGTTGGAGCTTCTGGTGGAGTTTAAGTCTAGCCCTCACTGCCTTCGCTCCGTTTCTCACGGGGTCAAGTGGTTTAGGTCCAGACGGACGATACCACGACCGTGTACTACCTAAACTGCCAGGGCAGGGCGCTCCATGCCCTTGTGCAGGAAGCTGTCCACATTTGGTCACTGCGTGCGCAGCCTGGAGGCGGATCTCCTTGCCATTCATGTGGCAGGAGCCTCCAACACCCTGGCCGATGCTCTAAGCTGGATAGGGGCTGCATCTCACAGTGGTCTCTCTGCGGAGGTGGTACAAGATCTCTTTTCCCACTGGGGCACGCCTCAGGGGACCTGTTTGCCTCAGGAGAATACAAAGCTGAGACTGTTTCATGCCCGCCCCTCAGCAGGGCTCGCTGCAGAGATGCTTTCTCGAGCCATGGACCCGGCCTCTTCTTGCCTTTCCCCATTTCCCAGATCCAAAGGTGCTTCTCAAGGCGGGGAGGGACAAGGCGCAGGTGATTCTGGTAGCCCAGACTGGCCCGCCAGTTCTGGTATCCAGATCTCCTCAGTCTCGGCTCCAGGCTCCCGAGGCGCTTCCAGCCCACCTGGACCTGATCTCAGTCAATCAGGGAAGGTATTCCATCTGGACCTTCAATCCCTGCACCTGACGCCTGGTTCCTGGCGGCTAGAGTTCCAGGCCTTGGGTCTTTCGATGAGGTTCTCAAGCGTCGTTGAGGCATCCCGTAAGGAGTCGACCAGAAAATGCTACGCCTTCAAATGGAAGAGATTCTCCATTTGGTGTCAGGCAAGGCCTGGACCCTTCCTCCTGTTCCTTGGCAAGCATTCTGGACTACCTGTGGTCCCTTTCTGAGCTATGGCTTTGGTCAGCGACCCTTAAGGTGCACCTGGCAGCAATCTCTGTTCACTGGGCGCGGGCGGGGGAAACAGTCGGTGGCGCAGGAGAAAGTGGTCGGGCGCTTTTCAAAGGTCTTGATCCATATCCCTCCGGTGCGAGAACCTCTGCCTCTTTGGGATCTACTGCTGGTATTGGCTAAGCTCATGGGCAAGCCATTCGAACCGATGCACAGGTGTGACATCTCTGAGCTGTCGTGGAAGACCACCTTCTTGGTGGCTATCACGTCAGCCAGAAGGATGGGAGAGCTCCAGGCGCTTTCCATTGAGTCTCCTTATCTGGTCTTCCACAGGGACAAGGTTGTCCTGTGCCCCACCCGAAATTCCTTCCAAGGTGGTGTCTGAGTTTCACCTTAGCAAGTGTTGACTCTGTCGGTGTTCTACCCAGTCACACCTCGGAGGCCGAATATAGGCTTAATACTTTGGACCCTAGAAGGCTCATTCGCTTATAAGAAGCGGACGGCTGAAGTTCGGGAGAGGTTCGCCAGCTGTTTGTCACGCTGAAGCCGCACCTGGCAGACCTGCAGTCAAGCAGGCGATAGGCAGGTGAGTCACCTCCTGCATAGATCTCTGCTATAGGTTGGCGGGCATGGGGCCTCCCAGAGGTATAAGACTCATTCTACCTGACATACCGCTGCATCGGTGGCTGTTTCCAGGATGTCCCTATCCAGGAAATTTGCAGGGCTGCTACCTGGAGGTCAGGACACACCTTCATCACCCACTACCACATTGACCTTGAGTCATGCTGGTGTTGGGGCCTCGGTTCTCAGTCTTTATTTCCCAAGTAGGGGTGTGCACGTTGCCTCCCCCTCCCAGAGAACTGCTAGGAGTCTGCCAGTGTGGATGAACAACATATGCATGTCCCTAGAAATACAGGTTACTCACCTGTAACAAGGAGTTCTAGAGTGGTATCTGTTCGTCCACCCGATACCGACGGCGCAGCAGCATCGGCGGGCTAGATCTGGCGTTATGGGGGAATTCGGAGCTGAAGTTTACCACTTCGGGTGGGTGGGAGGAGCCAGCTTGAAGACCTTCCAGCAAGATTTAAGCGGCAAGGAACCTGCCAGACTGTGTAGATGAACAACATATACCATTCCTAGAACTCGTGTTACAGGTGAGTAACCTGTATTTTTGAACCGTTCTGTTTTGGATTTCTAGGCTCTCTATGGTACTGGTAGTGTTGTAGATAGGTAGTGACTGTTTCATTTTAGAAAAATGGGAAATTGTTCTGTCCTCGGTTTCTTATCAGTCGGTCCGCTTAGGAACCGACCTTTTTTTTCTTCTGTTTAATTTAGAATTTTCAGGGATTAGAGTGGTGTTCCAGTACTGATTGGATCTTACTTGAGAAACCATTCTTGCAGCAGGTTACACCATTAGGACTGAAGCGGCGGGCGTCAGGACCCCACAGAAATTTTCTAGCTAGCAGTATTCAGCATGGACCGCCTCCGATGTCTGTCTGTCCGCCCCGGCGTCAAGGCGTAGTACAAAGGGCGGACCCCCAGTTCTTTTCCGCCGGCCGACTGACAGCATCGCCTCTCGTGTCTACCTAGCATAACATAACTACAGAACTTTCTAGTATTTTTGCCAACTGATGTCCTCTCCAACTCCATTGCTTGAGGGTCACCTTTGTAAGTGTGCCTCGCGGAAAACAGATCTCTCTCAAGGATCCTCACTTCCTGCGTGCGCTGCCTAGGCCCGGACCACGATACCAAGGCCTGCACCTTTACCAGGGGTTCATTAGCCACACCAGGATCCACCGTCAGAAGGCACTACAGGCATATCTCCTTGAAGAGAATTAAAAGGATGGACCAAGAACCTTCCTCCAGGGGATAATCTTCAAAGGCCCATAAACACCATGAGAAGGTGAGGTCCAGATCCTCTCCGGCCTCGGACTCCCGCAGCTCAGGCTCCAGATCGAACCGCTCTCCCTCCAGGGCTCTGTCACAGCCCCCACCCCGGTTAAGGTCTGGACTTCGAAGTGTGGTTCTTAAGCTCCAGCGAATCAAGACCTCGAGGCCCTCAGCTTCCTCTATTCCATCCAAGGCCTCTTCAAGTCTGGCGCCATAAATCCTCTTCCTCCACCCGCGCCAGGATTACCGACTCCAAGTCGGTTTCCCAACCTGAGAGGTCCTGATCTAGCCCCCAGAAGGACCAGGACCTGGCGTCCCTGAAAAGGAAGTCTGATCCGGCGTCGGCTAAACATTTGAAAGTCAGCCAGGCGTTGGCGGATCAGAAGGCGTCAGTCAGGAGACCGGCGTCTGCATCGCACTCTCGAGCAGAAGACCGCCTCCGTCACCGGCGGACGCCAGTCACTGGGAATTGACTGAGGACACCCCACTGCCTGAAGACCAGGAGGGTGACACGAGGATGCCGGGCTCCCACTGGAACCTTTCCTGAACCAGGGCGCACCCAGGGACCCGACCCGGAGACAGACCACCAGCACCAGGCCCATTGTTGGGCATGAATATCAAAGAAGTAATGGAGCTCTTTACTTTTGGTGGGACACCATCTGAAAGGATGTGGTCCTATAAAACCTCTCCTTCACCTTCACCTCCCACGCTCCCTCCTCCACCTAAGGGGCCAGCAGGATGACCACCAACCCACAAGGAACAGACTCCACCCCTAGGGGCAGATCTAAAGACAGGAGAAGGCCTCCTCCAGATCTCCATCAGGTATCCCAGCCCTAAGCGACCCAGGCAGGCGTTGGTATACTCCAGGGGAGGACTCCAGATCGGACACCTCAGACTACTCCAGATCTCCTCCGCCACTCCAACATCTCACGGGATGATCCCTCTCTTGCTGAGATCATGAGGCACATCCAGGACATGGGGAGGGATGCTGAAGACCTTGACCCCGAGCGACAACACCTTGCATGCTATCTTCCTAGAAGGAACCAAAGCGGACGTCACCAAGGCTGCGTGGAGCGTCCGCCTCCACTCCCATGGCCGAAGGCTGACCGCCTGTACAAGGCTCTGAGAGAAGACCAGTACTTGGCGAAGCAACCTCTGGCAGACTCCCTGGTCATCACGGCCTCACATGACCAGTCTCCGAGGCCCCAACATATGAGCACTCAGCCACGGACCAGGAACCCAGGCAATTGGATGCCCTGGGGAGGCGCCGCGTCTTGGCTGCTACATGCACCATCGGGTCTCTGAACTACCTTACCCACATGGTACAGTTTCAGAATGCCCTGTGGGAAGAGGCCAAGACCTGTCGACAAGCTTCGATGGTGACCAAAAGCAGAGCTCCTTAACCTGCTCCGCTTTGGAGTCAGATGTGAGGACCCAAGTGCTCCGGGCTTGCATATGATTCGGTGGGCTCTTCGGCCAGAGCTGCAGCTTCAGGCGTTTTCTCTGGCGACACTTGGCTCCATGTCTCTGGCTTTACCCCAGATGTACAGAACAATATTCTGGGCGTCCGTACAGCGGGAGATACTCTTTGGTGAATCCTCTAGAAGGTCATCACCAAACTCCAGGGCCTTGAGGGAAGGCAGTTTGATCTGTACAGGCCATGTACAGATCCAGGCCTACTTCCTTTCATAGGAGCCAGAGCTGCTTCGCGGCGGCAGCAAAGGCAGCAGCCGCGTTCTGGCCAGCAGCAAGGGCATTTTTCAGCGTAAGCCGAGGCCAGCGTTACGTGAAACCGGCCCAGCCCTCAGGGACCAATGCTACCACAGCATTACTCCTTCCTGGCCCCGCCCTCCTTTGGATCAGGGCAAGAACGATGGGAAATTCGCGTAAACTCACTGCTTTTAGGGTGGGTCGGTCACCACCAACAGGTGGGTTCTTCAGTTGGTCAGGATAGGCCATTTCATAGAATTTCTCGACCTCCCTGCTCTCCCTTTACTCGGGTCAGCATGCCCTGCTCATACAGCAGGAGGTGCTCGGCTTCTGGGAAAAGAAGCCATAGAACATGTACCAAGGAACCAGAGGGACTAGGATATTATTCTCACTTCTTTCTGGTTCCAGAGAAGACAGGGGACCTCTGCCCAATACAGGACCTCAGCGACTTCAATGACTCGGTCCTGTACAAGCGCTTCCGCACGGTGACCCTCCCAGGTCTTATTCCCATGCTTTAAAGCAGGGTGCTTTTCTAGCGTCCCTAGATATGCAGGATGCCTACCTACGTATTCCCATTTCTCAGATGCCAGGAAGTTTCTCGCTTGAGTTTCAAGTCGCCACTATCGGTTCCGAGCTCCTCCTTGGGCTGTCATCTGCACCTCGGTGTTCACAAAGTGCATGGTTATAGCCGCATCTCTGAGGAGACGAGGCCACTACATGTTCCCCTACCTGGATGATTGGTTTCTCATGGTGCCCTCTGGGGCCTTGATTGTCTGCCATTCTCTGCACTCAGTCTCTGTTCAAGCGTTGGGCATTATCAATCACGAGAAGTCACGCCTGGTTCCGTCCCCACCGCTGCAATTCATAGGTGCAGTTCTGGATACCGTCCAGGGAAACCTTTCCTTCCCCGGACATAGCGGAACACATCAGATCCCTCATCAGGGACTTTTCAGCGAGGAAGACCGTTCCTGCCAGACTGATCCTTTGCCTGCTCGGACACATGGCTGCAGCCATTGCTACAGTCTCGCTAACCAGTCTCCACATGCGGGTAAACCAATGTAATGTAAGGGTCAATTGGGACCAAAAGCAAGACCATCTGCAGCATCCAATCCAGATCACGAAGGTCGTAATCCGAGACTGGCAATGGTGGCTAGATTCGAGGAATCTCTTGGCGGGAGTCCCTTTATTGCGCCGTCCCCAACTGACACTCCACAGACTCTCAGGGCTCAGTTGGGGAGCACACCCTCGACGGTGTCCGGTCTCTGGGCCTGTGGACAGACCAAGCGTCTCATCTGCACATAAATATCCTGGAAATGAGGGGGTTCTTTACACCCTGCAGGCCTTCCAGTTGGAGATTCCACGGGTACATTTCTGTTAGACAATTTCTCGGTGATGTATTACCTCAACAAACAAGGAGGCACCCATTCCTACCTGCTTTGCAGGAGGCCATGAGTGTGGAACTGGGTCTTGCAACACGGCAGCAAACCTCATTACCGTTCATGTTCTGGGAGTGGACAATGTCTTTGCAGATGGCCTGAGGCGCTCTCAGGCCAGAATCCATGAATGGGAACTACTTCAGGAGGTAGCAGAGTATCTTATTCGCAGATGGGGATCTCCAGAACTAGACCTTTCGCATACCCCATCCAACGCAAAACTGCCCAATTTTGCTTGCTAGATCCAGGGCCTGGTGTTTTCTGGCGAGACACGCCCCTCTCCTGGGCGGGCAGATTCCTCTATGCCTTCCCCTTTCCCATTGATACAGAGAGTTCTTCTAAAACTTTACAGAGAGCAAGTGACACTGATACTGATCAGCGTCATTTTGGCCAGACAGATCTGGTTCCCTCTTTTGCATCAGCTATCCGGGAACCTCCAGTGCTGTTGCCATTGGCTCCCATTTGCTGTCTCAGGAGGCGGACTCTTTGGTCCATCGGACCTCACGTTCCCTGAACCTACATGCTTGGCTCCTAGAGACATAGCCATGATGCGACACGGGTCTTGCAAGAGGTGGCAGACATTCTCACTGCTGCCAGGAAGTTGGCTACCCATGCGCCTATGCCGTGAAGTGGTGCAGATTTTGCTTATGGCTTCGGCGCCTGGTTCATCGCCTTTGGACTGTCCAGAGAGTTGGTATTGGACTACCTGCTGTCTCTTTTCCATCAGGCTTGGTTTACTCCTCGATTAAGGTACATCTCTGTGCCATCTCAGCCTATCCGCGTTCCTATAGGACTAGCGTGCTATAGCTCAATTGGACCGCGGCGTGCCTTCCTGAGAGTGTCCTCCACATCAGGCCCCCGATTTAGGATCCGATTCCACCATGGGATCTGCCCTTTATCCTGGAACAGCTCACGCTGCCACCCTTTGAACCAGCTGCGGATTGCGAGCTACGCCTCTCTTGGAAGATGCTGTTTTAGTTGACGCTACCTCGGCCAGAAGAATTTCTGAACTACATGCACTTGTGTGCAAAGAACCTTATTTGGTTTTCCACCAATACAGGGTATCCCTAAGGACTAATCCAAAATTTCTGCCTAAGGTGATCTTAGCACTCACCCTTAATCAGGATATCTATTTGCCAGTGTATTTCCTGAAATACTGTAATTGAGGAGAACTCTTCTGCACACTCTAGATTTGCATAGGTGTCTCAGATACTACCTGACTAGAAACCAAACGCCAACAAAATTGACCAGCTTTTGTCTCCTTTGCCCACAGGATGATGGGAGCTTCTTTAAAAACAGTCGCTGTCCAGGTGGCTCCTCCAGTGTATTACGCTCTGTCACCAGAAGCTAAAAACCCCTACTGGGCATGGGTAAGGGTCATTCCACCAGAGGAGTGGCACCTCTTTGCAGCTCTAAAGAACGTATCCACCTCTAGCTATTTGTGTTGCAGCTTATGTGGGTCTCCATCCACACTTTCATCAGGCATTACAGTCTGGATATCGCATAGAGGCTAAGAGCAGTGTTTGGTCTAGCAGTCTTTCAGGGACTTCTGTTCTAGGATCGATGTAATTCGAGGATCTCTACCTTCCCTCCTCCCAATGGTGTGGAGATTTCCAGGATTGCTTGGGAATCAGTCCTAATGGTGTAACCTGCTGCAAGAGCTGTTTCTCGAAGTAAGTACAGTTGCACAAGAACTTACCGTAACAGCAGGTCTTAAGAACAGCTCTTGCAGCAGGTACCTTCCCTCCCACTAGCCCCGCTGGAGTAGATTCTGGTTCCAACATCCTTCTTCTAGGACAAGGCTCACAGCCCTTTTTTCTGTTTGCCATATGATGTCATCCAGCAACTTGGATTCTCTGGCAGGAGAACTTGGGATTCTGGGGACTGCCTCCTTTGTACTACTACTGACGTCAAGGTCCCCGCTGAATACTTCTAGCTAGAAAATTTCCATGGGGTCCTGGCACCAGCCGCTTCAGTCCTAATGGTGTAACCTGCTGCAAGAGCTGTTCTCTAAGATCTAATGTTACAGTAAGCTCTTATGTAACTGTACTTTTTAAA
The DNA here is from genome assembly GCA_016271365.2 of Neoceratodus forsteri. Classification (NCBI taxonomy): domain Eukaryota; kingdom Metazoa; phylum Chordata; order Ceratodontiformes; family Ceratodontidae; genus Neoceratodus; species Neoceratodus forsteri. The sequence continues at coordinate 16,293,916 of CM057456.1, forward strand.
AGAACTGGGCCTTTTCTGTTCTTTTTCAAAACCCGTGACACGGTTTGTAACCGATCAGTTATTCATTACCTGGCATGAAAGGTGCTTATAGGGTAATTTAGTAAGTTGGCCATGTCTGAGAAACCCAAGAAGAAAACTGGTCCCACTGGTTTCAACACTGTACTGTGTGGGGAGGCCTTTGCCAAATTCGACTCCCATGTCATCTGTGTTTATTGTCTGGGGTTTGATCACCTCAAGTCAGACTGCCAAATTTGCAGAAACTTTCCCAAACCCTTCCTAGATAAAAGAATGAGTAGGCTGAACGAAAGGGAGGCCGAGAAGTCTGTAGATCCTGGTGGCCAGCCTGGTTCAGTGGCGGCGAACCTGAGAGGTGCCTACTGACCCAGGCGATACCTCCTCGGGCAAAAGGGCGCCAACTATGAGGGACCGGTTCCCTCAAAAAGAAACTCAAGTCTGCTGGTTCGAATCCAGTACCGCATACTCCAGCCCGGACAAGATAGCGATTAGCGTTGTTCAGTCGCTCCGTCCAAACTGGTACCGCGGTTAGGCGCTTGGTTCAGTTGGATCTGTCTCCTTCGAATTACAATCCCACCGACAAGGACTCCAGGAAAGTTGATGCATGGCTAAAATATTTCTAGCAGTGTGGATATGTTGTTCATCCACACTCTTTGGCATGCCCTTTCCCTTTAAATGTGGCCGGAGTCTTCAAGCTGGCTCCTCCCACCCACCGGGTAGTAAATACCTCGGCTGTGCCCTATGATGCCAGATCTTCCTTTCCGCTGGAAAATTCAGGTTCCCTCATGCTACTTCTGCAGTGTCGTAGGTCCTGGATACTAATCGACAGTTTTAGCCGCAATCGCTTCTTTGAAACTTGTATGAAGTTTAAGATTCCGATCCTAGCGCATCAGACATGGAGGACAAGTCGTCCCCAGGTTTCGCCGGTGTCCCTGTGGACAGAAAATGTTGCACACTGATCCCCACTTCTCGTGTGTTTATTGTTTGGGTGTTGGGCTGACACCTCTTCGTGTTTCCTTGGCCTTCCATACCAGTGTTCTGAATGACCACAAGGCTCCTTAAGCTGGGGAGACCGGGCTTCGCAATCCACCGGTGAAATCGAAAGGAGGCAAGGTGGGCTGCTCATGGCCGTGGGATCCGCTCGAGCAGCTCTACCAGATGGCGGCATTTGAAGAAGCTGCCCAAGCCTCGGCCAGCTGAGGTTTTTCGTGCCACTAAACCTGCCTCTACCTTCACAGGATCCTTTCTAGAGCTGTGCCAGTCTCTCCCCACCAGGGGTGAGTCACCCTCAGGCATGCACTCCTCCCGCCTAGAAAACAGGACAAGGACCCTAAGTCATCTTCTCTGAGAAGATGTTCCTGGGACCGAGAGGTGTCTGAATCCCAGGACCTTGCGGTCTCTGCCGCCAGCTCGGACCTTCCATCAGGCCCTAGGCACAGAGGCCAAGGAACGGCAGAACCAGCCGAGATATCTCTCGACCCAATGGAGCCGTTGACGACTCATTGGAGAGGACACCTATCCTTCCCTGACGAGGAGACCCAGCCTCGGGTATCCCGATCGAGGGACAGGAGCCGAAACCTCTGTTTTCACAGTCTCCGGCCTCTCCCTATCGAACAAGCTGACCCCGTCCTGTCTCGAGGACCAGGATCCCTTCAGTTGAAAAAGGTCACAAACACTCTCGGAAGAGTCGCGCATACCGATCCTCATCCTCCTCAGACGAGGAGGGTCTTCGACGGAAGCTCTGGCATTATGAGGACCTTATGTGGCAGTAACTGAAGCACCTTTGCTGCAAGCACATGCAAGAGCAGGGTCATTCTTGATGCCCTACAGGGGCATGCCTCAGACAGCTAGTATTGGAACCCACTCGGAGGAGCAATCTTAGACCTGGTACTCTCAAATGGGGACAGAGAAAGAATCTCAGATTTAGAAGTGGGTAGCCATCTGGGAACAAGCGACCACCAAACAGTGTGGTTCACTATAAACACAGCCATACAAAAGCAAGAGTATTGGACTTTAGGAAAATGAGAGAGAGTGCCTCAGAAAAGCACAAGCAAACAGATGAGGAGGGGTGGAGGAACAAGGGGAGTAATCAAAACAGCCATCACAGAGGCAACAAGGCTTTGTGTAAAGCAAATCAAAACACAATGAAGGAAAAACGCTATGGTTCTCAAAAGAGGTGGCAGGAAGGTTAAGGAGAAAGGATAGCATTCAGGAAATTTAAGGAACAGAAGGAGCAGGACAGAGAACTTTATCAGTTAAAGCAGAAAGAGGCTGGGAAGGCAGTCAGAATAGCAAAGGCCCAAACCGAGGAAAGGATAGCCAATTCTGTTAAGAAGGGGATGAGACCTTTTAGGGTACATTAGGGAGTAAGAAAGACCAAAGGAGGGATACTGAGTTTTAATAAAGGGAGGGAATGTGGGTAGAGGGTGACAGTGAAAAGCAGGGATACTGGATGAATTATTTCTGCTCAGTATTCACAAAGGAAGAGGAGGGGAGGTACCTAAACCAGAGAAACACTCTGAAGATGGGGGTTGATACCAGTCCATTTACAGAAGAAAGGGTTCTGAAAGAACTAATAAAATTGAAGGTGGACAAAGCAATGGGGCTTGATGGGATTCACCCAAGAATTCTTAAAGAACTAAGGGTAGAACTAGTGACACCGCTGACTACTCTGTTTACCAAATCATGGGAAGATGGGGTGGTACCGAGGGCTGGAGAAGGACAGATGTGATTCTTCACAAAAGTGGGAGCAGGATGGAGGCAGGAAACTACAGACCAGTTAGTTTGACCTCAGTGGTAGGGAAAATGATGGAATCACTTCTGAAGGAAAGAATTGTTGAGTACCTAGAGGCCAGTGGGGCACAGGACCCAAGGCAACATGGATTCACGATGGGAAGGTCGTGTCAGACGAATCTAATAGATTTCTTTGACTGGGCACCAAAGTAGTAGACCAGGGAGGGGCTGTGGACATGGCCTACCTAGATTTTAGCAAGGCATTTGATACAGTCCCACACAAAAGATTAATACACAAGTTAGCCAGCTCTTGGAGTGGGTCCCAGGGTGGTAGCCTGGATAAAAAATTGGCTAGACAACAGGACGCAAAGGTAGTAGTAAATGGAGTACACAGTGAAGAAAGGAGGGTTACTAGTGGGGTACCGCAGGGTTCAGTACTGGGATCAGTCCTTTTAATGTCTTTATAAGTGACATTGCAGAGGAACTGGAAGGAAAAGTATGTCTCTGCAGAGACACAAAGATCTGCAACAGGGTTGATACACAAGATGGAGTGGAAAGGATGAGAAGGGACTTGGCAAGGTTGGAGGAATGGTCAAATGTATGGCAGCTCAGATTCAATGCAAAGAAGTGCAAGGTAATGCACATGGGAAACAAAACCCAGGGAAGCGTACACAATGGGGGTGAGATACTGACAACAATAAAATGGAAAGGGACCTGGGGTAATTGTATCAGATGACCTAAAGGTGGGCAAGCAATGTTAGAAGGCAGTAAGGAAGGCTGGGGGATACTGGGATGCATAGGAAGAGGCGTCAATAGTAGAAAACAGGAAGTTGTTATTCCTCTGTACAGACAGTTGGTGAGACCCCATCTGGAGTACTGTGTGCAGTTATGGAGACCCTGTCTCCTAAGAGACATAGAGTGGAGGCTGTCCAGAGGAGGGCAACCAAATGGTGCAGGGTCTGTACCAGAAGACATACGAAGAAAGACTAAAGGAGCTTAATATGTATACCCTTGAGGAAAGAAGGAGAGAGGGACATGATAGAAACTTTCAAGTACCTCAAGGGAATCAACAAAGTCCAAGAGGGTAACATCTTTCAGAAAAAGATGTGCAAGAACGAGGGGACAGCTCAGAGGTAATGTGAGGAAGCATTTTTCACAGAGAGGTTGTGGATGCATGGAACAGCCTCCTGAGTAGGTCGTGGAGTCAAGAACAGTGGGGAATTCAAGAATGTATGGGACAGACATAAAGCAGTCCTAGTGGGGGTAGGATTCAGTAAGCTGTTGGTTAACTAGGATCTGCAGCTTATCTTTAGGTAGGAAAATGGGCAGACTAGATGGGCCAGCGGTCCTGATCTGCCATCAAATTCTATGTAAGCAGTTAATTCTGACCAGTCATAAGCAGGCTACACTGCCATTACTTGGCTCCAGCCTCTTAGGCTGACGCTGACCCTCCGGAACCAAGACTCCAGTTCTTCCTCCTGTAGGACCGGCAAGCATGCCTGTTCCAGTCTTCCCACCAATTTTGGTGGAGCCACAGCATAGCAGCCTCAGGGAGGGTCTCCCTCGAAAGCACGACCGACAGATAATGGGTCTGCCCGTCGTCTGTCTATCACTGTTGTCCCCGATCGCCTCGGGTATTGAAGGGGACATAGGCGAGGACCCTTATATCCCGACTCTTCGGACTCTGATACCACTGGTCTACACTTACACCCCGATGAGTTGTCAGTGACAGGCTTGGAGGAAGGTCCTTCCTCTTTCCAGGGCATCCTCTGCCTTATTTCAGAGTCAACTGGTATGCCCTTGGAGCCTATCCAAAGAAGGCGGAATATCCTCTCACGGAAATCTTTAAGGGGGAATACCCTGACGGAGGCCTTCCCAGTGGCGAAGCCATTGTTGAGCCCGGGCCTTGAGCTATGGCAGTGCCTGCCTCTTGCCCGGCTCCGTCTGCCGCATAGCTCACAAGTACACTCTGTACCCATGGGGTCCTTGCCTGCCAGAGCATCCCTTGGCCGAGAGCCTTGTGACTGCCTCTGTGTTTAGACGCATGGGGTTTCAGCGGATACTGACTGCCCTCCAGACAAGGAGTCCAAGAATATGGACCATTCGGCCCAGAAGTTGTATGCGCCTCATCCTTGCCTTCGCCAGCCAGCTCGGCAGCGCATCATGGCACACTTCTCTCACGCCTTGGGTCACTAGATGAAGTCCTCCTTCATCTCCCAGTGGACATGCAGACCACGGTTAAGCAAGTCCATGACCAGGGCCGTGCTGTTGCAAAACAGCTCCAGACTGCCTTTGGATATTGGAGATTCTTGTGCAAGACTCACCAGCAGCCCAGGGCCTGGCTGAGGTTATCTTTTCCGGCGGATACTCTGTACAAGTTAGCTGACATGCCCTTCCTTTGCACCGATCTCTTCAGTCTGGGAGTGGCAGGTCACCTCCAGCGCATAGAGCAGTCTAGTGTCACCTTGGATGCCACTTCTGCAAAGGGTTCTTAGGGCAAGAACCAGCAGAAGCGCAAGAAGCTTTCTAGGGGCATGGATATGTTCTTCTATCCACACTTACTGTCAGGTTCCTTGCCGCTTAAATCTTGCCAGAAGGTCTTCAAGCTGGCTCCTCCCACCCACCCAGGTAACACTCTCCGGTTCCTTATGACGCCAGATCTTCCTTACTGCTTGGAAGCTCAGGTTCCTCCTTAGCGCTGCTTTTAGGCCTGATCCTAACTAGTCGGGTTAAACCGACACTGCATTTAAATTTTCTAGACTTCGGTCTTTTTCTTCCTTCGCGCTGCAATGGACAAATCGACTCCCAGATTTCGGAGGTACCCTTGTGGAGCGAAGATGTCTCGGACCAGTCTGCACTCCATATGCATTTACTGCCTTGGGCTCGATCACGATCCGCGGGCCTGCGGGTGTGCAAGTCTTTCTGGGTCAGCGTTGTCCGAACCGTGCTGCCAGACTTCAACTTGGGCCCTGAGAGACGTATTCCTCGGAAAGTCAAAGGAGGCCTGCTGAGTGGTGTCTCACGGGCGGGCTCGGCTGAGCAACTGAGCAAATGATCGCCTCGAGGAGGAGGCAGCCCAGGCCGCATCATCTTCTTCCTCGTTGCGGCATTTATCCCGCTCTCCTTGGGCTCCTCCTACTCTGCTTCATTTAAGGTGGTTTGTCATTCTCTCTACTATAAGGAGAGGCCATCGGGACACTCCTCTCGGTCCAAGAAAAAGGACTCAAAGGGTAAGTCCCACCGTCGACGTTCGTGGGGCGGGAGAGGTCCCTTCCCCAGATAGTGAGACACTACTTGGTCGAGGTTGCGGCTAAGGCCGCTGACTTCCTGTGTCCCCGTCGGGTCAGCCGGCCGAGACACCCGGCGATGCATTCGAGATTTTTCTCCATCGCGGATGGGCTGTCAACTGGAGAAGCAGACAACCCTTCTTCACCAGTTCCTCAGTGAAACCGAGAACTCTCCTGTGCCGGAGTCCCCGTTAAGGTTCCTGAGCAGGGAGGAACAGGTTTCCCGGCCTCCTCCCAGACCCACCCTTGGAAGCACAGAGGGTCTCGACCTCCTCTCGGTCCAGCCGATCGCCTGCTCATCCTCGCCTCGGAGGATAGGCAAGCTGCTGCAGCTCACGAGGATCTGATGTGGCAGCAGCTCCTTTGACCGGAGTAAGCCAACCCGTCAGCCTCCTGGCTATTGAGTGGCTGTCACCTGAGCAGCCAAAACAACCCCTTGTCATCAAGGAGCCAAAGCCGCCTCTTTTTGGCCAAAACCAGCTGTATCACTCATTGTGGTGGAACCCCGCCTCCACAACCAAAAACTGGGGCTGAGACCAAGGATTCTAGGTCGAGTCATGGGTTGCCCCATCGGTTGTCGGTCACCTCACTCCCGATCGTCTTCGGCAGGTGGAGGTGGCTCGGGCCCTCGGCAGCTGTTTGCAGACTCCTCGGAGTCTGGCGATGACTCTTCCCTGTTCTCCAGGCCTCGACCTGGAGTCCTCTGGGGACAGTCGGTGGATGAGAGCCCATCCTCATTCATGGGTTTGCTTCATGTCATCTCAGAATCTACTGGGATGAAGCTCGAACCCGTGTCAAAGTGGGCCAAGTATCTCCTCACGGAGATACTGGACCGAGGACTCTCCTATGGAGGCCTTTCCTGTAGCCGGCCATTGTGTGTCCGGCCCTGGAGCTATGGCAGCAGCCGGCTTCTTGTCCAGCCTCGGCCAGGAAGTATGCTGTTCCACCGGCTCACTCTCCGGATTCTCGGAGCACCCTCTGCGGAGGGATTGGTGACCGACTGTTTTCGGCCTCCAGAAATGCTCGGGATGTGGACAAGCCACCGGATAAAGAGTCCAAGAAACTGGACTACTCGAGGCGTGAAGTTTATGCTCGTGCTCCTTGGCGCTCGTCAGGCCAGTTCTGCCGTAGTGATGGCACACTTTCCCATGCCCTTTGGGCTCCTGAATGAGGTGATTCCTCATCTTCCGCTGACCTCCAGACTACGGTCAAGCAGGTGCGGGATCAGGGAAGAGGCGGTGGCAAAGCAACAGCTTCAAACTGCTCTTGATATTGGAGACTCTTGTGCCCGGTCAGTGGCGGCCGCAGTGGCCATGCACTGCAGAGCTTGACTGCGGATCTCCACCTTACGGGCAGATGCCCTGCACAAGCTGGCAGACGCTCCTTCCTGGGTACTGACTTTGTTCGGGCTGGGGTAAGGCCATCTCCAGAGGATCGAGAAGTCTAATGCCACCTTGACTCTGTCATGTCTGCCCAGAAGGACAAAGGCCACCAGCAGCAGTGTAGCCCTTTTGCCTTCTGCTCCTGCGGCACATCCGCCCAGCAACACCAGCATCAGGGCCAGCAGGCAGGCACTTGGCACCCAAAGCCAAGCCTGCAGCTTTCTCCAGCAGGAAGCCGGAGAAAGGCCCAGGAGGTCCCTTGGCCAGTCCTTCCTCCAAGCCTGCCCAGTGACGGTTTGAGGGTGTCACCCCAGCCCGCCGGTTCCCCTGTGGGGATGGCTCCATCACTTCCTTTATGCCTTTCCGCTACCACTGCAGACCGCTGGGTGTTAGAAGTGGTAGGAAAGGTCTGCCTCTGAATTCAAGCAGGCCCCAACCTTGGGCCGGGCCCCACAGGTGGGCTATGGGGTCTCATTCTCTGTCGGCTCATCGAGCTGGCATTGCTCTGCTCCTCCAGGAGGAGGTGATCAGAGAGGTAGCTTATCCTCCACCAGACCCAGGGTTTGTGTCCAAGTATTTCCTGGTCCCAAAGCGGACAGGGGCTGGCGCCCCATTCTAGACCTACACGACCTAAACAAGTTCCTAAGGTCTCGAACCTTCAGGATGGTCACTCTGGCACAGATCATTCCATCCTTGGAACAATGTGACCTCAGGACACGTTCTTTCATGTCCCAATCCTTCCGTCCCACCAGCGATTCCTTCACTTCAGAGCGGAAGGGTCCCTTTACGAGTTCCGGGCCATGCCCTTCGGCCTTTCTCCAGCTCCCAGGGTCTTCACCAAATGCATGGTAGTGGTGACAGCATTTCATGCACCGAAGGGTCTGGGTGTACCTCACCTGGATGACTGCCTGATTGCAGCCCCTCCAGGCTGGAGGTGGAGCAGTCCAGGGATCTGGCCCTCAGGTCTGCTCCCAGATTGGCCTCCTCATCATGAGGCCAATGGAACTAAATATATGAATTTCAATTCGCCGGGCAGAGCTCAACTCTGTTCGAGCCAGAGCATGGCTCCCAACAGGACAGGGCCGAGGTTCTCTCTCCTTTGCACAGTCATTTCTGGTTGGGCAATTGCGCTGCCGGGACCTCCTGGGCCTCATGGCGGCCTGCACCAGCGTGGTCCATTGGGCCTGCTGGCACATGCGTCCCCTTCAGTGGGTGCTGGCTTGCCATTGGTCACAGCGCTCGGTCCTCTGGACCAGCCAGTGGTGGTGACCCAGGAGATGTGGAACGCCAGTGGTGGATTGTTCCAGCTCATCTGCAGGAGGGCATCCCGCTTGTCCGAGCCGCGGTCATTCTAATGGCCGATGCCTCTCTGATGGGTTGGGGTGCCCATCTGGGGAGCACAGAGCGCATGGCCTCTGATCCCCTCAGGTGTCTCGATGCCACATCAACCTGCTGGAGCTCTGAGCGGTCCGACTAGCCCTCATCGCTTTCACTCCATTTGTACAGGGTCAAGTGGCCCAGGTCCAGACGGACAATACCATGACCATGTACTACCTAAACCGCCAGGGCGGGACGCACTCCTTGCCACTTTGCAGGAAGCTCTCTGCACTTGGTCCCTCGTGAGCAGACTGGAGGTGGATCCCCAGCCATCCATGTGGCAGGAGCCTCCAACAGTCTGGCCGATTTCCTAAGCTGGATAGGTGCTGCATTTCACGAGTGGTCTCTCCTGCCGGAGGTAGTACACAGTCTGTTCTCCCACTGGGGCACACCTCAGGTGGACCTGTTTGCCTCCAGGAGAATGCAGGCTGAGGCTGTTTCATGCCCGCCTCTCAGCAGGGCTCGTTGCAGGGGATGTTTTCTCGAGGTCGTGGACCCGGGCCTCTTCTACGCCTTTCCCCATTTCTCTTGATCCACAAGGTGCTTCTCAAGGCGAGGAGGGACAAGGCGCAGGTGATTCTGGTAGCCCCAGACTGGGCCCACCAGTTCTGGTATCCAGATCGCTCAGCCTTAGCTCCAGGCTCCCGAGGCGGCTTCCAGCCCGCCCGGACCTGATGCCAGTGTACCAGGGAAGGTACTCCACCCGGACCTTCATTCCCTGCACCTGACTGCCTGGTTCCTGAGCAGCTAGAGTTCCAGGCCTTGGGTCTTTCCGACAAGGTCCTCAACGTTGTTGAGGCATCCTGTAAAGTCGACCAGAAAATGCTATGCCTTCAAATGGAAGAGATTCTCCATTTGGTGTCAGGATAAGGGTTGGACCCTTTCTCCTGCTCCTTAGCCAGCATTCTGGACTGCCTGTGGTCTCTTTCTCAGCAAGGGCTTCAGTAGACGACCTTCCAGAGAAGTATTTGGAGAGGACATCAGTTGAATCCAGAATTGTGAAGAGAGGCTAAACGTCAGAGTCTAAATGTCGTCGCACGCTAGTAAAGGGACCGAGGCCAATACTTGCGATATGCTCGACAGCGGGAAAAGAACAGGATTATGGGGGGACCGCCTCCTTATATACTACGCCTGACGTGGGCGGGACCGAAATCGAGGCAGTCCCTGCTGAAGATTGCCAGCTAGAAAATTTTCCGTGGGTCCTGACGCCTGACTGCTTCAGTCCTAATGGTGTAACCTGCTGCAAGAGCTGTTCTTGAAGATCTACTCTACGGTAAGTTCTTACAAACTGTACTTTTCGCACCTCCTGGATGGTAACTCTGAATCAGATCGCACTCACCTCTGGAGCGAACGTGGTTCTGTTCACTGGATCTACAGGACGCATTTTTCCATGTCCCAATCTGTCTGTCCCACCAGTGGTTCCTCCGCTTCAGGGTGGAAAGAACCCTGTACGAGTTCCAAGCCGTGCTGTTCGGCCTGTCGTTGGCCCCTCTGGTCTTCAACAAGTGTATCGGTGGTGGCGGCCCATCTATGGCATCAAGAGATTCGGATATACCCCTACCTCGATGACTGGCTCCTGGCGGGTTCCTCCCTGAAAGGTGGCTTGGTCCAGGACCTGGCCCTCCCAACCTGTTCCCAATTAGGCCTCCTGATCAACAAGGCCAAGTCAGAACTCGTGCCCTCTCAGGTGATGGGCTTTATCGGAGCCAGAGCTCAACTCTCATCAAGCCAGAGCTCGGCTTCGCCGGACAGGGCAGAGGTTCTTTCTTTCTTTGCCCAATCATTTCTGGTTGTGCACTTCTCGCTGCCGGGACATCCTGCACCTTCTGGGTTACATGGTGTCATGCACCTCAGTTGTCCTTTGGGCCAGATTGCACATGCCCTCCAGTGGGAGCTGGCCGATCAGTAGACTCAGCGTCAGGGTCATTTCGATCAGCTGGTCACTGTCATCCAGAAGATGTGGATGCTCTCCAGTGGTGGACCGTCCCAGGTCGTCTGCAGGAAGGGATCCCATTTGTCCGCCCTGAGCCAGCGGTTGATCTTACTTGAGACACAGCTCTTGCAGCAGGTTACACCATTAGGACCCGAAGCGTAGGCGCCAGGACCCCACCGGAAAAATTCTAGCTAGCTAACTACAGCGGGGACCGCCCGACGTCGGTCCGCCTCCGACGTCAGGCGTGGTACAAAGGCGGTCCGACAGATTCCCTAGTTCTTTTCCGCCGTCGACTTAGCTACCTGACCCTTCCGGTTACCAGTCTAGCTGCCACGACGCGTGAATAGTTCCTTTTTCGATAAAATTTTCAAAATCTTAGAATCCTCTTCAAGCAAGATCTTGATGTCATCACCAGCTTCTGGCCATCCATCAAGTGTGCTTGGAAAGCAGATCCCGTTCAAGGACCCCACACGGCCTCGTCCGGTGCCTAGGCCCAGACCACGATACCGGGCCTGTCCTTCTTGCCAAGGGTTCAACAGCCGCACTCGGATCCGGCGCCAGAAGGCTTTGCAGGCGTTCTTCTGGAGGAACAACTGAAGACCATGTCCTCCAAGGGGAAAGCTCCAGGGTCCACAAGCACGCTGGAGAAGAGAAGGGAGAAGGCCCTTCCAGGGGTTCGAGTCCCATAGCTCCGGTTCAAATCTCCCCGCTGCAATCAAGAAACCTTCATCTCAGGAGAAATCCAGGCCTTCCTCCCCTTCCAGGGCCTTGGCGAAGTCCGGGGAACGACACCATCACCACCGTGGTCGGGTTCCCGCTCCTCGGTACCCGGCGTCAGGTCTTCGTCGGTGCCTCCACGCAAGGCGCTGGAGCTCACGCCTTTAAAAGGCCTGTAGCCCAGATGCCGGCTCGACAGCCGTCAGCCGTGCGCCCTTCTTCCCTGGAGCCGCCCGTTGGCCCGACGACCGCGCCGCCATTACATCCCAGCGGACGCCGCTAGGGGACCGACGCCCGCCTCCTGAAAAGAAGGCCCTGTTGCCTCCGGACCGACATCGGTCAGGAGCCTCTATCGGAGGAGGACCTAGAGCAGCCCGAGGACCAGATGGCGACCCGGTCCCGTCCGGTACTCCCAGGGAACCTCCGCCATTACCAGAGCCCCCTGTGGAGCCGACGCTGGACCCGACGACCGCCCACCGCACCCGGGCCGCCGGGCTTCTCTCTAGTGGAGGTGAAAGATCTGTTCACCTACTGGTGGATACCATTAAAAAGACATGGTTCCCCCTACTCCTCCTCCTCCTATTCCGTTCCTGCCCCTCGCCATCGGGTCCGGCAGGCCGTGTTCCTCCTCCCGGAGCCTAGAACCCTCCCAGGGGGACCTGATAAACGGAGACCTCCGTCGAATCCTCTTCTGGATCACCCAGCCCCAAGAGATCCAGGAGAGCCGACGTCGCTTTCAACGGAGGACACGGGATCAGACTACTCCACCTCTAGATCCCATCTCCACTCTCCATCCCTTCTCCCGACCCACCGAGATGCCTAGATCTCCTCCGATGATCCCTCGTTCCTTGATATTATGAGACATATACAAGAGAACATGGGATGGGATGCTGAAGACTTAGACCCGAAAGAGTACGACTGACCAAATATCTTGACAAAGGACCCCAAGCCTGTGGTGGTACCACCCTTGGTTGACACTTTCGTGATCGCCACCAAGGCCTGTGAAAGGCCCACACCGGGCCCCGGCGAGACCGAAGAAAGCTGATCGCCTGTACAAGGCTCCTAAGGACAACCAGTACTTGACGAAAGCATCCTCAGGCCGATTCTCTGGTCATCACAGCCTCACATGACCGGTCACAGAGGCCACAACATTTGAGCACCCTGCCACCGGACCCAGAGTCTAAACAACTGGACGCATTGGTAGGCGCACGTATGCTTCCGCTACCTGCTCCATCAGATCCCTGAACTATTTAACCCACATGGTTCAGTTCCAGAACGCTTGGGAACAGGGTCTGGAAGCGGCTGAAAAGATGCCCGAAGGTGAGCAGAAGGAGGAGATGCTTCAGCTCCTCTCCACGATACGGGTTCAGACGGTGGGGACCCAAGTTGCTAAGAAACGCGTATGACTCCGGCGGACTCATCGGCCCGAGCAGCAGCTTCTGGCGTTTGCCTCCGGAGACACTCTTGGTTGCTGGCGTCTCGGTTTTACCGGACGCCCAAAAGAACATCTTGGACGCCTTTGAGGGAGAAGTATTGTTTGGTAATCCTACAGAAAAGATCCTTACCAAACTCCAAGAGGCCGGGAGGCGGTAAGGGTCGGTTCAGGCCATGTACCGACTAAGCTTAGTTCCTTTGTAGGAACCAAAGCCGTTTGCGTCTGTGGACGCAGAGGCAACAGACCCACTCGCTGCACCTCAGAGGGGCTCTGGTTTTCGTGAGAGCCCAGGGCAACACACCCGCCAGCCGAGGCCAGCGTTCTCCAGGCAGGCCCAGCCAGCTGGTCTATCTGCCGCCACAGCCTGACTCCTTCCGGCCCCCGCCTCAGGATCAACGGGAGTTTATAGTCGGGGTCGATTATAACTTCCTGCCGGGTGGCAGGCCATCCACCGCACAGGTGGGTTCTTCAGTTGGTCAGTCTAGGCCACTTTATGAATTCTGAGGAAAGCCACCCCGAGGCCTCCTTTGCTCTCCCGTATCAGGGTCAGCACAAAGCCTTGATCTGGCAAGAAGTACTGCTACTACGAAAGGGAGCAATAGAGTACGCCCCAGAGAACCAGAGAGGACTAGGATACTATTCCCACTTCTTCCTGGTTCCCAAGAAAACAGGGGACCTCCGTCCAATCTTGGACCTCAGCGACCTCAATGTGTCGGTCACTTACAAGAGATTCCGTGGTGACCCTTCCGGTCTTATCCCCATGCTCAAACAGGACGCCTCTTTTAGCGCCTCTAGACATGCAGGATGCCTACCTGCACATCCCTATGGCTCAGGCGCACAGGAGGTTCCTGCGCTCGAGTTTCTCGACCACCACCTTCAGTTCCGAGTCCTTCCTTCGGACTGTCTTCCGCACTGAGGTCTTTACCAAGTGCATGGCAGTCGGGCAGCGTCTCTGAGGAGACAGGGCCCCTCGTGTTCCGATACCTGGACGACTGGCTTCTCATGGCCGCCTCAGAGGCGTTGCTTCTGCAATCAAAGCACCCAGGATCTGTTCCGATCCCTGGGCATCCTCATAAATTACGAGAAGTCTCTCCTGGTACGGCGCAGAAACTGCAGTTCATAGGAGCAGTTCTGGACATTGTTCGGGAAGAGCCTTTCTTCCGCCGACAGAGCGGAGCGCATCAGATCCCTCTAAGGACCTATCATTAAGCAAGGTTGTACCTGCCAGGTCGGTCCTTTGCTTGCTCTGGACATGGCTGCGGCCATTCCTACTGTCCCTTCAAGAAGACTCCACATGCGCATTACTCAGTGGATGCTCAAAGTGCAATGGGACCAAAGGCAAGACCACTTGCAGCATCCGTCAGACTCACGAATTCAGTGATTCAAGACTGGCAGTGGTGGCTAGCCCCAGGGTCGCTTCATCAGGCGCCCGTTTCATTGCGCCGTCCCTCGAGGTCACCTCACCACAGACGCTTCGTCTTGGGTGGGGGCACACCTGGACGGGTAAGTCCCAGGGCACGTGGACCCAGATGGAAGCTCACCTTCACATCAACGTGCTGGAAATGAGCGGTCCTCTATGCCCTGCAGGCCTTTCAGTCAGTTATCCCACCGTGTACTCTTCTACTTCAGACAGACAACACGGCGGTGATGTATTACCTCAACAAACAAGGAGGCGCACACTCTTACCCCTTTGCAGGGAGGCCATGGAGTGTGGTATTGGGGTAATCAGACGGCGCGAATCTGATCACTGTGCACGCTCCCGGTGGACAAACGGTTGCAGACGGCCTGAGTCGCTCTCAGGCCAGAGTCCACGAATGGGAACTCCTTCAAGAGGTAGCAGAGGATCTGTTTCTTCGATGGGGAACTCCAGATCTAGACTTGTTCGCCTCCCATCCAACACAAAACTGCCCAATTTCTGCTCGCAGATCCAGGGCCTGGTGTTTTCTGGCGAGACGCTATCCTCTCCTGGGCCAACAGATTCCTCACGCTTTCCCTCCTTTCCCGTTGATCCAGAGAGTTCTTCTCAAACCGCGCAGGGAGCACTCAATAATGATCCTGGTGGCCCCATTTGGCCCAGACAGATTTGGTTCCCTTTGTTGATTCAACTATCTCGAACCCCCCTGCGTTGCGCTCAGCTCCCACTTACTGTCTCAGGAGAAGGTTCACTTGTCCACCCGACTCTCACGTTCCTTGAACCTGCATGCTTGGCTCCTAGAGACATAGCCATTTTGGCATCACGGGTCTCAAGAGGTTGCAGAAGTCCTTTCTGCAGCCAGAAAGCCGCAACGTGATACGCACGCCATGAAATGGCACTGCTTTTGTGTATGGTCGCAGCATACCCACTCTTTCCCCTTTAGGGTTGTCCTGTGAGTAATATTAGAATATTTGCTCCTCTTCATTCGGGTCTAGCCTACTCCCTATTAAAGTGCACCCTGTGCCATTTCGCTACCACCTCCGTGGAAATCGACAGTGGCTCAGGTGGACGCCTCAGGAATTTCTTGAGGAGTGTTGCACCTTAGGCCTCCTATTAGAGACCCTGTGCCTCCATGGGATTTGCTTTTTGTCCTTGAACAGCTCACGCTTCCCCTTGAACCTGCCCGGATTGCGAGCCACGCTTTCTGTCTGGAAAACGTTGTTTTTAGTTGCTGTTACCTCGGCAAGAAGAATTTCTGAACTTCACGCCTCATGTGCAAAGAGCCTTATTTAGTTTTCCACCGGACAGAGTATCCCTGAGGACGAACCTAAATTCTTGCCTAAGGTGGTTTCTTCACTCACTCTGAACCAGGATATCGACCTTCCGGTCTACTTCCCGAACTACTCTAATAGAGGAGAGGCTCTGCTCCATACCCTGGATGTTCACGCAGCCTGAGGTTTTACCTCAACAGAACTCAGTCCTTTCGTAGTTCTGAGCAGCTTTCATTTCCTTCTCTGAGAGAATGATGGGCCAATCAGTATCCAAACAGTCCCTTTCGCTGGCTTGTCCAGTGTATTTCTCACTGTTATGGTATCAAACAAAAGCCCCTCCCGGTACAGTCCGGGGTCATTCCACTAGAGGGGTGGCTACTTCCTTTGCAGCGCCAAAATGTTTCCACTTCTGCTATATGCGCTGCAGCCACTTGGAGTTCTGTGCATACCTTTATCAGGCATTATAGCCTGGACACGCCTCGTGCAAGGGCTGGTTTTGGTTTGGCCGTACTTCAGGGTCTCCTGTCCTAGGTTCAGGACCTGGTTTTTATCCTTTATTTTCCTCCTCCTGATTTTCTGACAGCGTTACTGCTTGGGAATCAGTCCTATTGAGGTGTAACCTGCTGCAAGAGCTGTGTCTCGAGTAAGATAGTACAGTTACGTAAGAACTTACCTGTAACAGTAGATCTTCGAGAACAGCTCTTGCAGCAGGTACCTTCGCCCACCTTCCCCTTGGAGGAAGCATGGCTCAGTCTTTCTGAGCAGGAATTGTTATCTTTCTGTCTTCTGACGGCGAATCCTAGGTCTCCATTTTGATGTCAGCCTGCAGCAAGAAGTCTCCGGCGGGAGAACTGAGGAATCTGCGGACCGGCCTTTTGACTACGCCTGGCCGTCGGAGGCGGGACCCGACGTCGAGGTCCCCGCTGTAGTTAGCTAGCTAGAATTTTTCCAGGTCCTGGCGCCTGGCGGCTTCGTCCTAATGGTGTAACCTGCTGCAAGAGCTGTTCTCGAAGATCTACTGTTACGGTAAGTTTCACGTAACTGTACTTTCTCACACTGATGCTCTCTCATGGGCTAGGAGCCCACATGGGGACAACAGGGCCTCACGGTTCTGGACCCTGAGGAGTCCCGATGCCACATCAGCCTGCTGGAGCTCAGAGCAGTCAGACTGGCACTGTCAGCTTTCGCTCCTCAGCTCTGAGGTCAAGTGGTTCAAGTCCAGACATACAATACCACGACCATGTACTACCTCAACAAACAGGGCGGCACGCACTCCGCCTGCTGTGCAAGGAGGCGCCCAGATCTGGACCCTTGTCTGCCGGTTGGAGGCGATTCACTTGCCATCCATGTGGCAGGAGTCTCGAACCAACTGGCGGATGCTCTCAGCTGTATAGGCCAGACATCCCACGAGTGTGTCTCTCCATCCAGAGGTAGCTACAATCTGTTCTCCTGTTGGGGCAAAGCATTGGTGGACCTGTTTGCCTCAGAGAGAACACCGAGCTGAAGCTGTACCATGCCCGCCCCTGCAGGGCTCGCTGCAGGGGATACCTTCGAGGCCGGGACGCCAGGCCTCTTTCTACACCTTCCTCCATTTCCCTTGATCCACAAGGTATTACTCAAGGTGAGGAGGGACAAGGCAGTGATCCTGATAGCCCCAGATTGGTCCTGCCAGTTCTCGTATCAAGATCTCCTCAGCCTCAGCTGCAGGGCCCCGGAGCGGCTTTGTACATGCCCGACCTGATATCATTTAACCAGGGGAAGGTATTCCATCCAGACCTTCAATTCCTGCACCTCACAGCCTGGTACCTGAGCTGCCAGAGTTCCAGGCTCTGGATCTTCCAAGGATGTCTGCACAGTTGTGCAGGCATCTCAAGAATCAATCGACCAGGAAAAGTTATGCCTTCAAATGGAATCCATCTGGTGTCAGGCTAAGAGTCTGGACCCCTATCCTGCTCTGTGGCTAACATTTGACTACCTTGGTCTCTCTCCAAAGGGGATCTGCAGTCATCGACCCTTAGGGTGCACCTGGCAGCCATTTCAGCTTACGGGTGCGGGCGGTCAGTCGACATTGGCACAGAGACAGTGGTCTGGTGCTTTTTCAAAGGCCTTGATCATATACCCTCCGGTGCATGAACTTCCACCTCCATGGGATCTTTGCTGGTTTTGGCAAAGCTCATGGGCAAGCCATTTGAACCCATGCACAAGTGTGAGCTCTCACACTTGTGGAAGACTACCTTCCTGGTGGCTATCCGCGTCAGCCAGAAGGACAGGGGAGCTCTAGGTTCTTTCAGTGGACTCCCTTATCTGATCTTCCACAGGGACAAAAGTTGTCCTGCGCCCCTACCGAAATTCCTTCCGAAGGTGGTGTCAGTTTCACCTTATCCAGGTGTTGACTCTGCCGGTATATTACCCTAACTACACCTCAGGCGTAGAGTACAGGCTCCATACTCTGGACCTTAGACATGCTCTCTCCTGCTACAAGGAGAGGACAGCGGAAATTGTGGAGAGGTTCGCCAGCTGTTTGTCGCCTACGCTGAAGCCGCTTCTGGCAGACCTGTAGCCATAAACGGACCATTGCAAGATGGATTACATCATGCATAGGTTCAGGTTAGTGAGTTGGCAGGCAAGGAGCCTCCCAGAGGGATAAGAGCTCATTCCAGCCCCCATACTGCTAGATCGGTGGCTGCTTCAGGGACATCCCTATCCAGGAAATCTGTCGGGCTGCTACCTGGAAGTCAGCAAACACCTTTATTACCCATTAACCACATCGACCTTGAGTCACGGGATGCTTGTTTTGGGGCCTCGATTCTCGATCTCTGTTCCCTAAGTAGGGTGTCGCCTGCCTCCCTCCTTCGGAGAACTGCTAGAGTCTGCCAAAGAGTGTGGATGAACATGTCCATGCTCCTAGAAAAACAGGTTACTCACCTGTAACAGTAGTTGTAGGAGTGGTATATGTTCATCCACACACACACACACACCCGACCTCCCGGCTTTAGGCGATCACCTTGCTTCCAGCAGGCTAAGATCTGGCGTCACAGGCGGAGCCGAGGTATTTACCACCTGGGTGGGTGGAGGAGCCAGCTTGAAGACTTCCAGCCAGATTTAAAGGGAAAGGGACATGCCAAAGAGTGTGGATGAACATATACCACTCCTAGAACTACTGTTACAGATGAGTAAACTGTTTTGCCATCCTCTTTGGGACTTGGGCAGACAAAGTACATGGCCTACACAGCCAGGTACCAGAAGTCTAGATGGGATACTGTTCTGGAACTGTCTAAACAGGCTCCTCCCCAAGCTTGCCCAGTTGCTGGAGGAGGTGGCTGCAAAGGAATTGAGGCATCTGAAGGTAAAATTTCATGCCGCTGTGGACTCCAGTGGTGGAGCATCAAGAGTCATGGCTACATCTGTGTCTCAGAAGTCATGCTTGGTTCAGATGTACTAGCTTTCACAGGATACCCAGAGCAAGGCTATGGATTTTCTGTAGTTGGTAACTCTCTGGGGAGCAGACAGAGGCTTGGATGAACGCAGGACTGCACAGGACAAGGCAAGCCACTCCACAAAAGCAGCAGGGCAGGGGCAGACCTTTTCACAGGCTCTCCCCCAAGCCCAGGCCTCCTCTCCCTTCCCACAGAGGGTGTTTTTGCTGAGGGAGGGGCGGGGGATGAGCAGGGCTGCTCCCTCCTCCCAGTCTAAGGCTCCTGCCAAGTAGACACCCTGATGTGTCAGCCTGGGTCGACTCCCCAATCCCAGTAGGAGACAGGCTGGCTTACTACTTCAGGCCTGGAAATCTGTGGCCTCAGACAAGTGGGTCCTGGAAGTAGTAAGCTAGGGACTGGCCTCAGCTTCAAAAGTTTCTAAAAGAGGGCCAGGTGTTTTCCACCTGTATCAATCTCAGAAACTCTTGCCCTAGAGGCAGAGGTCTCTCTCTCTTCTGGGTCTGAGCCGTAGAAGGTTCCTACTCAGCACAGGGAAAAGGCTTGTATTCCAGGTACTTCCTTACCCAAAGAAAACTGGAGTGTCAACCCATCTTGGGCCTAAGGTATTTGAACAAACACATTTCAAAACCCAAATTAAAAATGGTAACTCTGGGAGTAATCCTTCCCTTAAGGCCAGGGATTGGCTAAGCATCCCTGGACCTCAAGGGTGCCCACTTCCATATCCCTATCAGGTGCTCCCATAGAAAATACCTGGGTTTGATTTGCCTTCAGGCTATTATCAGTTCAAGGCCATGCCATTCAGCCTAACATCAGCTCCAAGGGTGTTTAGGAAGTGCCTTGCAGTAGTGGTGGCTTACCTCAGAAGACAGGATATCACCATTTTCCCATATCTGGACGACTGGCTAATTGCAGTCAGTCATCAGACCAGGTCAGCTCTGCAAACCACCCAGGACTTGCTCAGTTCTCTGGGGATCTTACTTAGAAACAGCTCTGCAGCAGGTTACACCATTAGGACTGAAGCCGCAGGCGCCAGGACCCCATGGAAAAATTCTAGCTAGCAATATGCAGCGGGGACCGCCTCAACGTCGGGCATGACATAAAAGGGGCGGTCCCCAGCATCCCAGTTCTTTTCCCGCTGTCGACTCGCCAATATTGGCCTCCACGGAAGCCTGCTTGACACGTGAAATCTCAATTTTCAAACTTTACTCCATTTCTGCTTCTTCCACTCCTTCTCACAACCGACGTCCCTCTAAGTGCCTGCGCAAGCAGATCCCTTGCAGACCATCACTCTGCCTGTGTCAGGTGTCTGGGCCCGGAGCACGCACACCCAGGCCTGCTCTATTTGCTAGCAGTTCAATAGCAAGACCCGGATCCGCCGCCAAAAGGCCCTTCAGGGATTCCTCCTCAGGAGAAACTCAACGATGGAGAAAATACTTTTCTCCAGACGGAACCTTCTCATAAGTCTGAGAAGCACCGGACTCTGACAGAGCAAAATCTCCAAGCAGGGTCTCAGAGTCCAGGACCAGCTCCAGCTCTGCCTGGTCCGACAGATCTCCTTCCTGGCTCGCCTCCCAGCCTCCCCGTAAAAGTGAGGTCTTCAGGGCCCTCTGCCTACTTGCACCACCCAAGACCTCCCGGCAACGGATGCCACTTAAGCCTGCTTCTTCGACAGGCATAAGAAGTCTTCCTCTAAATCTAGAGGTGCCTGACCGACTTCAGCTCCTTCTCCCAACCTCCCAAGAAGACCTCCAAGCTGGCGTCCTTAAGCGGACAGCGGAGGCTAAGAAGGCATCCGACCCAAAAGGCATCTAACCACTACACCGACGCTGGTGGACACTGCACGTCAGGGGTCCTCGGGCGAGGAGGCTACCGTGCCGCCAGATGACTAGACGGGCGACACTGAGGACGCCGGGCTTGCCCAGGGAGCCAGATCCATTGCTTCCCTGGGCCTGACAACAGGCGACACAGACGCCAGGTCCGTCGGGCATGAATATCCAGAAGGGGAAGGATTTGTTCACCTTCTGGTGGAAACCATCAAGAAGGACGGGTTCCCCTAAGCCTCAGCCTCCTCCACCTCCTCCTAGGGGTGCCGTGAGGTGACAGATCCCTGACCCCTAAGGAGCCTACTCCGCCTCCTTGGGGCAGATCCAGAGACAGGAAGCACCCTTCACGTGCCCTCAGGGTCCCTGAGCCCAAAGCTACCCAGGGTGGTCATCAGGAGATTACTCCAGACCTGATATGTCTGATATTTCCAGGTCTCCATCTCCTTTCAGTCCCCCATCACCAGAGCCACCGGACCTCCTAAGATCGCCCGGATGATCACCTTCTTAGAAATCATGAGGCACATCCAGGACAATATGGGATGGGAGACTGAAGAGCTAGACCCCGAGAAACAAGACCTTGCCCATTACCTCAGGCAGAAAGACCAAGCCTGTGGTGGTCCCACCTTGGTGGACACCTTTTACGGAGATCACCAAGGCAGCTTGAAATGTCCACATTCCACACCGCTGTTCCAAAGAAGGCTGGCCACCTTTACAGGGCTCCTATGGAGGACCAGTATTTGGTGCAACAACCACTGGCCGACTTGCTGGTCATTGCTGCATCTCATGGCGGGTCCCAGCAGCCTCAACATTTGAGCACCCAGCCTCCGGACCAGGAATCTAAGCAATTAGATTCCATGGGAGATGCGTGTATGCGGCTGCTACATGCTGTACTATGTCTTTGAACTATCTGACGATATGGTAATTTCAGAACGCCTTTGGGATCAGAGCCAAGACCTTCTTAACTCATTCACACCACAAGAGCTCTTTGAGACTTTCACCACTTGTGCCCTGTATACTCTTAGCACTGCATCCTGAGCCTTTCTAAGCAAAATCGAGCCATAATCAGCACGCCATAAACAAATGTGAATACCTCCTGAACCATAAGTGCTACACACAAAGTATCAGTGGCAAAGTTGTTCAGCACACATTATTACATTGATTGCATAGCACCATTGAAAGGTAATCAGTTTAGTTTTTATTTTATATTAGCTGAAATACCAGACAACTGATTTTTTTTCAAGGTGCTTAGGTGAGGCGTAAGAGACAAATGTCAGCCACGTACACCATACCTCAAACAAATGCAAATAACTTAAAAAGTATACATGGTAAACACAAAGTATCAGTGGCAAAATTTTCAGCACAAAATCATCTTTCTAATGGTGCTATGCAAGCAATTGTAATCAATTTAGTTTTTATTTTATAGTAGCTGAAATACCAAACTTTTTTTTTTTTCAGATTTATTCAGGTGCTTAGATGAAGCTTGAGAGACAAATGTCAGCCATTCACACCATACCTTAAACAAATGCAAATAACTCCTAAAGTATGCACGTATAGACACAAAGTATCAGCAGCAAAATTGTTCAGCATAAAATTACCTTTCTAACGGTGCTATGCAATCAATTCTAAGCAATTCGGTTTAATACTTAGGTAAAACAGCCGACTTCCTCAGATGTTTCTAGGCCTAAGTGAAAGTCAGCAGAGTACATCTACAGGTGTTATTGTCCTGAGTGGCTGTGCTTTCAGATGCCACCTACAGGTGTGTCTAGGCCTGAATGAGTTAAAGATCTTCCGGATGGCAAAAGGAGGAGCTATCAAACCTCCTCCAACTGGGTCTGACATGGGAACCCAGGTTCTCCAAGCCGCTTACAACTCAGTGGACTCGGCAGCCAGGGAGCAGCTTCAGGCATTTGTCTCCGAGACGCCATGGCGGAGGGTCTCAGGATTTACCCCGGACGCCCAGATGAATCTCTCTGGACATCCTTTATAATGGAGCTGTCCTCTTTGGTGAAGAGTCCAAGAAGGTCATCACCAAATTGCAGGACGCTGGGAAGGCTGTCATGACTGTACAAGATATGTATAGACCTAAATCCAGTTCCTTTCGTAGGAACAGAATCGCTTCAGCCACCAACAAAGGCAACAGCCACGTTCCGCCATCGATCCTGGGCAATTTCGCCATAAGAATCAACAGGTTTCCCTCGGCCAGGGTCCAAAGCACTAAAGCAGCCCAGCCCGTGGGGCCAACACCACCACAGCATGACTCCTTCCCCGCCCCGCCTCTCTCTGGATCAAAGGGTCGAGAAGGTCAGTCTCATCTCTCACGACCTTTCAGGATGGCAGAGGATTGTCTCCAACCGGTGGGTGTTGCAGTTGGTTGAGCGAGGCCATTCTATAGAGTTTCTCGATCACCCACCATCCAGATCTCCCTGCTCTTCTGTTACTCGGGTCAGCATGCTTTGCTTATTCAGCAAGAGATCTTGGCCCCTCCTACACAAGGAGGCCATAGAACATGTTCCACTGAACCAGAGAGAAACGCTACTATTCCCACTTCTTCCTGGTTCCAAAGAAATCAAGTACCTCAAGGGAATCAACAAAGTCCAGGAGGGTAGCATCTTTGAGAAAAGATGTGTAAGAACAAGGGGCACAATTTAAAGATAGAGCGGGATGGCTCAGTGGTGAGGAAATTTTTTCACAGAGAGAGTGGTGGATACATGGAACCGCCTTCCTGAGAAGGTCGTTGGTCAAAAACGGGGAATTTAAACATGCATGGGACAGACATGAGGCAATTATAGTGGGGGTCAGGAAGTAGGCTTTTGTCAACTAGAATCTGCAGCTTATCCAGTAGGTAGGAAATGGGCAGACTGGGTGGGCCAAGTGGTCCTTCAAACAACATGAATGAAACCAGCAAAAACGACACTTTAACCTACTTTTTGAACCAAGCAAAGGAGAAATCTCCGGAGTGACTGTTCAGTGAGTCAGAGTAAAGAATCTGACGGTTGGAGTTTAAACAGCAGCAGACAGGGGCTTCAACTGAGCTCAAGCCGAGCGTTCCATGCTGGCCATGGAAAGTTAACTCTTCGTTCTCTGGGGCAGTTGAAAGGCAGGACCTAATTGCAATAGTCAGAATACAGCAAGACTTCATTAGAAGAAACATTACTAAGGTGAGTAATTTTTTCTTATCTGACGCAAAGTCTGTTTCTAGGGACTTGCACCCAATTTTGGATCTCGGCGATCTCAACAACTTTGTGCTATGCAAGCATTTCGCATGGTGACTCTGCTGGGTCTCATTCCCATGCTTAAAGAGGCGCCTTTACTGGCGTCACTGGACATGCAAGGCGGCTTATCTACACCTCCTGATCGCTAAGCACCGTAGATTTCTGCGCCTTCGCGAAGTCTTGGACGCCACTACCAGTACCGAGCCCTCCCCTTCGGACTGTCTTCGCACCTCTGGTGTTCACGCAGTGTATGGCAATCGTGGCAGCAGCTTTAGGAGATGAGGCCCACTACGTGTTCCCGCATTTAGACGACTGGCTCCTCATGGCACCCTCACGGGAGGCCCTGATGTCTGCAATACAGGATACCTGTACCTCTTCCTATCACTGGGCATCACCATCAATCAGGAGAAGTCATGCCTTGTTCCGCCTCAGAATTTGCACTTTATAGGAGCGGTTCTGGACGCAATTCAGGAAGTGCATTCCTTCCCAGGACAGGGCAGAATGCATCAGATCCCTCATAAGGGACATACAGGAAAAGAAGACAGTACCAGCCCGCACCGTCCTTTGCCTGCTTGGTCACATGGCAGCTGCCATTGCGACGGTTCCCCTAGCTCGACTCCATATGCGGTTACCAGTGGATGCTGAGAGCACAATGGGACCAAAAGCAGGATCATCTGCAGCATCCCGCTCGATCACTAACACAGTCATCCGAGACTGGCATTGGTGGCTCGCATCAAACCACCCCTCGATGGGAGTCCCTCTACTTTGCCACCTCCTTCAGTGACTCTTCCATGGGTGCCTTGGGGTCAGGATGGGAGCTCATCCCAACGGGTCAGGACTCAAGGCCCTGGTCATTTCAAGTCCCAACTTCACATAAACATCCTGGAGATGAGGCAGTCCTGTGTGCCCTACAGGCTTTCCTGATGGAGATTCCACGGGTACTCTTCTGGTACAAACAGACAATACAGCGGTGATGTACTAGCTCAACAAACAAGGAAGCACTCATTCCTACCCCTTTGCAGGGAGGCTCAAAGGGTTTGAATTGGGTGTTGCAACACGACGCACACATCATTGCAGTACATGTTCCGTGTGGACAACACTATCGCTGACAGCCTAAGCCGATCACAGGCCAGGGTCCACGAATGGGAACTGCTTCAGGAAGTCGCAGAGGACCTGTTCCACAGATAGGGGACACCAGAATCAGACCTCTTTATGCTCCCATTCAACGAAAACTGCCCAATTTCTGCTCGATAGATCCAGGGCCTGGTGTTTTCTGGTGAGACGCGTTGTCCCTCTCTTGGACAGGCAGGTTCCTCTACACTTTCCCCGCCTCTTTCCTTTGATCCAGAGGGTTCTATTGAAGCTCCATCAAGAGCAAGCGTGCCTTATTCTAGTAGCACCCTTTTGGCCCAGCCAGATTTGGTTCCCTGTCTTACATCAGCTGGCCCAGGAACCTCCGTGCCTCTGCCATTTTGCTGTCACCTATCCCTGGAGACAGGCTCCTTGGTCCATCCGGATCTTCAGTCTCTGAACCTGCATGCCTGGTTCCTAAGGCATAGCAGTCCTGAGGTACAGGGTCTCTCGAAAGTTCGTGATGTTCTGGTGGCAGCCAGAAAACTCGATACTTACGCCATGAAGTGGCGAGATTTTGTATTTGGGCTCAGGTTCGAGCATTGACCCCACTGGAGTGTTCTGTAGGTCTGTTTTGGACTATCTCCTATCCTCTACGAGGCAGGACTTGCCTATTCCTCCATTCAAACAACATGAAGTCTTGCTGTATTCTGACAATTGCAGTGATTCCCAACCTTGAACTGCCCCGAGAACAGAGAGTTAACTTTCTATGCAGGGCATAGAATTCTGAGCTCGCTGAAGTCTCTGTCTGAGTGTTTTGAACTTAGACGCAGATTCTTTACTCACTCACTGAACAGTCGCCTCGGAGTTTCTCCTTCAGCTCTGTTCAAGTCGGTTAGTTTTCACTTTCGCCGGGTTTTAAACCGAAAAAGTATCCGTATAGTCGGTCAGTCTCTGTCTGTGGTGCCGTGAGTACTAAATAGGAATTGTTCTCTTTTCTGTGTGGAACTTGTAAAGTGCGGCTCGGTTCGCTGAACTGGCCATTTGTTAGTGAAATTTGTGTGTTTACTTAGTGTCTGGTTACTGGTTCTTATCGGTTTTAAAAAAAAATGTGTTTTGAACGGTTTTCCAATACCCGTGACACTGTTGGGAACCGATAAGGAGTCTTGCCTGGCGGTTGCCGAAAAAGGTAAGTTTGGTTAGGTTGGCCATGTCTGAGAAACCCAAGAAAAAACGGGTCCACTGGTTTTAACACTGCAGTGAGTGTGGGGAGGTCTTTGCTAAGGCCGATCCCACACCACCTGTGTTTATTGTCTTGGGTTTGACCACCTCGATTCAGACTGTCAAATATGTAAAACTTTCCCAAATCTACCCTTGAGAAGAGATTAGGTAGACTGAGGAAAAGGAGGCCGAGAAGTCCACTGACCCAGATGGCCAGCCGGTTCGGTTTCTCGACCAGACCAGAAGGAGTGCCTCTTACCAAGGCAATACTGGCAAAGGAGAGCCGATTCCGAGGGATCGGTTCTGACAAAAGAAAACGCAAAGATAAATCGACCGTTCGGATCCAGAGGATCATGTTGAGATAGCCAGAGCAATTCAGATTGTGGAATCACTCCATCCGTTCCGACCGATCCGGCTCCTTCTGGCAGGGGTTCGATTCGGTTGGTTCGCCGGTTCAAAGATTATGCCTTGAAGATTTGCATGAACCAGAATTTGAAGAGGAAGGGGAATTTGAGGATGATGATGTAAGTGAGGGTCTGGATGTGCCTGTGGAACGGACATCTCCAGACAGACCATCAGGTGTTTCCTCCTAGGCTTTGAGTCCCTTCTCACTTTATGTTTTACAGAAAGGTGGCTGAAACCCTCCAGCTTCCTATGGAAGAGACTGTGAAGATCAAGAGGAGCCTGATTAAGTAGAGATGATGGACATCCCAGAGTCCAGGAGACTGTCTATTCCTCCATAAATCTTTTGGGAAACAGACACAAAAAATCTTAGTCTTCTAACACTATACCTCCTGTGGATAGAAGAATGGACAAGAGGTATACACTTTCAGGCTCAGACACTGAGTTCTTGTGTCATCAAGAGTCATGGCTACATCTGTGGCTCTTGGAGGATGGCTTGGCTCAGATGTACTAGCCTCTCTAGGACACCCAGCCTAAGGCCATGGATTTTCCTGTAGTGGGTAATTCTGTGTTTTGGGAGCAGACAATTACATGAAGAAAATGAATGAGTACAGGACCACTTATAGGAGTGCTCAGGCCAAGGAAAGGCAGGCAACTCCTCAAAGGCAAGCAGTCTAGGGCAGGGGCAGGCCTTTTCAAAGCCTTTTTCAAGCACAGGCATCTTCTTCCTTTTCTCAGATGGGGTTCTTGGAGGAGAGGCAGAAGGGGATGAGCAGAGCTGCATCCACTCCTCAGCCTAAAGCCCCTGCCAAGCAGACAACCTGATGGGCCTGCCCGGTCAACTCTCCTATTCCAGTAGGGGCAGGCTGGCTTACTTTGTCCAGGACTGGATGTCTATTACATGAGACAAGTGGGTCCTGGAAGTAGTAAGCCAGGGACTGGTTCTCAGCTTCAAAAATTTCCAAAGATGAGAGCCAGATCTTTCCACCTGCAAATCTCTCGAAACCCTTGCCCTAGAGGCAGAGGTTTCTTCTCCTAGCTTTAAAAGCTATGAGAGAGTACCTACTCCCACCGGGCAAAGGACTGTACTCCAGGTACTTCCTGACCCCAAAAGACAGGGAGTAGTGCCCTATCCTAGACCTAAGATATCTAAACAAACATCTTTTAAAACCAAAGTTCAAGATGATAACTCGGGAATAATCCTTCCTC
The DNA here is from genome assembly GCA_016271365.2 of Neoceratodus forsteri. Classification (NCBI taxonomy): domain Eukaryota; kingdom Metazoa; phylum Chordata; order Ceratodontiformes; family Ceratodontidae; genus Neoceratodus; species Neoceratodus forsteri. The sequence goes on from CM057456.1 coordinate 16,321,855, forward strand.
TCTAAGGCCAGGGACTGGCTAGCCTCCCTGGACCTCAAAGATGCCTACTTTCACATTCCCATCAGGTGCTGCCACAGAAAGTACCTCAGGTTCAAGTTGCCCTCAGGCCACTATCAGTTCAGAGCAGTGCCTTTGGCCTAACCTCAGCCCCAAGGGTTTTCACAAAGTGCCTGGCAGTAGTAGTTGCCTTTCTAAGAAGGCAAAAGGTTTCCATTTTTCCTTATCTGGACGATTGGCTAATAGTGGGTCAGTCTCCAGACCAAGTCAAGTCTCACCTACAAGTGACCCAGCAAGTGCTCACTTCTCTAGGATTTCTTATCAACCTTCCCAAGTCGGTTCTCAACCAGTCCAGCTTCTTACCTTTATAGGGGCAGAACTGGACACACTCAGCTAAGAGCCTTTCTTCCTCTAGAAAGGGCAAGATTCTTATAGAACTAGCTTCTTCCTTCAGCCTTCAAGTATCTTGACCAGCAAGGCATTTCCTCCAGCTCTTGAGCCACATGGCAGCTTCAACAGCAGTGGTCCAAGGCAGATTCCAGATGAGGGATATTCAGTTCCACCTGAGAGCTTTCTGGTCTCAGAAGAAGGATTCCTTACCAAACTGATCCCAGTGACTCTGACCTTGATCCAAACCCTCCAGTGGTGGCAGGATCAGGACAATTTAAGACAAGGTGTTCCTTTCATTGCTCAACCTTGTTCAGTGGTCCTTACCACGGATGCTTCTCTCCTGGGCTGGGGAGCCCACGATCCCTACTGCCCTGGGGCTGTGGTTCCCCAAGAATCCCTTCTCTACGTCAGTCTTCTAGAGCTCAGGGCAGTTTTCTGGCTCTAAAAGCTTCTCACAGTTAGTACAGAACAAGGTGGTTCAAGTCAGAACAGACACCACCACCACCATGTGGTACATCAACAAGCAGGGAAGCACTCGGTCCACGGCCTTGTGCACGGAAGCCATGAAGTTGTGGTCCTGGCTTATTCCCTGAAAGCCTCTCTTGTAGTAGTTCACCTTCCAGGCAAGGATATGTGTTGTCAGGGCCATCACGAATGGTCCCTGGACACTCGGGTGTTGAAAGTGATTTTTTCAAGGTGGGCACTCCAGGAGAGACCTCTTTGCAGCCCCAGACAATCACCAACTCCTCTTTTGTTGCAGACCTCCAGTCCTGGGCTCAGTCTCTCTGACACCCTGATCCTGAATTGGGAGGGAAGTTCACAGGGACCCACTCCTTGCCTCTCTGCAAGGAAGCTCTCTGCATTTGGTCTCTTGTGATCAGCCTGAGGCAGATCTCCTAGCCATCCATGTGGCAGGAGCCTCGAACAGTCTGACCGATGCCCTCAGCCAGATAGGCGCTGCATCTCACAGTGGTCTCTCCTGCGGAGTAGTGCAAGACCTGTTCTCCCATTGGGGCACCCTCAGGTGGACCTGTTCGCCCGGGAGAACGCAAAGCTGAGGCTGTTTCATGTCCGCCTCAGCAGGGATTGCTGCAGGGGATGCCTCGAGGCCATGGACCCCAGGCCTCTTCTACACTTCTTCTCCATTTCCTTGATCCGCAAGGTGCTTCTCATGGCAAGAGGTAAGGCGCAGGTGATTCTGGTAGCCCCAGACTGGCCTCGCCAGCAGTTCTGGTACCCAGACCGCCTCAGCTCCAGGCTCCGAGGCAGCTTCCAGCCCGCCTGGACCTGATCTCAATCGACAAGGAAGGTTCTCCATCTGGATCTTCAATCCTGCACCTGACGCCTGGTTCCTGAGCGGCTAGAGTTCCAGGCCTAGGGGCTTTCCAACGAGGTCTTCAACGCCGTTGAAGCATCCCGTAAGAGTCGACCAGAAAATGCTATGCCTTCAATGGAAGAGAGTCTCCATTTAGTGTCAGGATAAGGGGTTGGACCCTCTTCTGTCCATTGGCTAGTATTTTGGACTACCTGTGTCCCTTTCTCACTAGGGCTTCAGTTGATGACCCTTAAGGTGCACCTGGCAGCCATCTCTGCCTACTGGTCATGGGCGGCAAGCAGTCGGTGGCACAGGAGAAGGTGGTCGGGCACTTTTCAAAGGCCTGGACCACATATCCTCTGGTGGATCTTATCACGGTATTGGCTTAGCTTATGGGCAAGCTATTCTGAACTGGGATGCACAGGTGTGACATCTCTCACCTGGTCATGGAAGTCCGCCTTCTTGGTGGCTATCACGTCAGCCTGAAAGATGGGAGAGCTCCAGGCGCTTCCATAGAGTCTCCCTACCTGTTCTTCCACAAGGACAAAGTTGTCCTTTGCCCCCACCAGTTCCTTCCGAAGGTGGTGCGAGTTTCACCTTAACCAGGTGTTGACTGTGCCGGTGTTCTACCCCAATCGCACCTCTGAGTCCGAATATAGGCTCCATACTTGGACCCTAGAAGGGCACTCGCTATTATAAGAAGCGGATGGCTAAAATTGTAAGATTTGCCAGCTGTTTGTCAGCTACTCTGAAGCCGCACCTGCAGCCAAGTGGAAAATAAGCAGGTGGGTCACCTCCTGCATATATCTCTGCTATAGGTTGGCGGGCATGGAGCCGTGGTTACGCATGGCCGGTCGGTGCCATCCTCGACTCGGTCAGTGCCGTTGAGGGTCTGCGGAGCCGTTCCACGGCACCAACACTGCTAAGCGGCGCGTGGGGAACTGCTACGGCACCGTCTTCATCAGTGTCTCACCACAGTGCCGAGGTTGAGCACGCGCCGTGTCTCGGGGCTCGGTACCATGAGGCCGTCGGTTCGCCGTCCAGCACTGCCTCTGCCCTTGGCGCGGTTGCGGCGCAGATGGAGCCGTCCACGGCACTGTCTTCGTTCTCGGCGCCACGAGGGCGGATGGCACCATGGCTGGTACCGACTCTGGAGCTCTGTTCAGGCTGGGCCGTGCCCCTGCGTATTCTGCTTGCGGTGCTGCAGGGGCACTGGTACCGGCTCGGGCACAACTTTGGTTCCTGTGTCCTTTGGCAAAGATGGCAGTGGGCGCCTCTACGATTTGGCACAGGGGCCTTGGCTTCTACCTCCTCGGAGGCGGAGTCGAGCTCTTGTCAGGACGGACAGTCTGACCCTTTGGGGTTGGCTATTGAGGTGGGCAGCCTAGTAGTCTCTCAACATGCCGGAGTCAGCCCCTTCTGAGGAGGTGTCGGTGGCTACTCAGACTGGGGCTCAGGTACTGACCAGCAGGCAGTGGTGCAGGCCACCATAGCTCTGCAACCTGGTCTTGGTGGGTTCTCTGACCCCTCAGTAGTGATACCCCACCTGTGGTGTGCCTAGATCACCCAACTTTGGGGCGATCAGACACCTACAGGAGGGGAGGTACTGTGCCCTGGATAGCTCCTTCGGGTGCTGCCCGAGATGTCAGCTACCTAGGCTGGCCCTCTCGAGGAGGAGGCTCTTCGGACTCCGAGGGGTCCAAGGGGTGTGGGGTCCGTGGCAGCCTTTTGGGGTCCACCTCGGCTCTGGGAGAAGCTGTAGTGCGGATCTCCGCTCTTCCTCCTCGGTCTCTTTGAGAGCTCCATTCTTTTGAGGTAGGGACTGTCCTTCTGGACATATCTTGGCCCAGTCGCTTCACATGGGGATTCTTCCGTGCCAGCCAAGGCAGTACTGAAATGGTTTTCAACTGTTGGCTGTGGGGTCTTCCGGCACCTTCTTCCGTGGGTGCTCCCCGGTCCGCCTCCTTACCAGGCGGAGGTCAGCTGACATCTCACCTTGGCTCTGTCCCCATCCCTCTGACACATTCTCCTGCGCTCCCAGGCATCCTTGGTCCTAGCGGGCTCTCTCGCGGGAGCAGTTCAGAGTGTATGCTCATTTCCCTACTTATGTTAGGCGATGGACAGCCAGGTTTTCAACCTCCCCGCAGCCACCTACTGAACAGCCAGTGCCCTCCAGCTCCTTATCCCCTCTTCTGGGAGAGAACTTCTGTCCACATCTCTCCAGCTGCTGAGTCTCACTGAGTATCAGTGCTTCCTTGTGAGGATGTTGGAGACTTGCACCTCACTCCTACTACTACCAGCAATCCTGAGCACTCAGTGCATGCCTTTCTAGAGCAATTTTGGTGAGGTCACCCTGTGGGTGCCACCCTGGCCTGCTCCTTCGGAAGCATCGTTCCGTTCCTGGCAGAGGCCCTTCTCCAGAGTTCCTGCCCTAGGGATCTCTGCCAGAGGTATCTGCACGCCCGAGTCTCCAGGTTCCATGCTGCTTCCACAGTCTGGATTGACACAGTTGGATACTCCTGATGGGCTTTGTGCTTTTCACCGTGACCGCCCCCAGATCAAGACTCCTTGGATTTTGCCTTCTGGGGTAGGAGGACTTTCTACTGCACGGTTTTGCTTTCCATTTCTGCACATCAGGCCCACTATGCAGCCTATGACAGGTTCTTGTGGTCCAGGCTGGGTCAGCTCCTATCCTCATTGCCTGATACAGAGCAAACCAGACAAGCCATTGCACTCTCTGTGCGTGGCCTGCAGTTAGCAAGGCACCAGCGAGGGGCATCCTGTGATGCCAACAAGGTAGCTACCAGGGTTGTAGGGACAGTGATCTGCACTAGGTGGGCCGGCATGGCTGCATCTTTCCCAGTTGTCACCCTTGGCCCAGCATGGGTGATTAACTCCACTCACCTGAGAACCTATCTCTGCTCCCATAGAGCGAGACAGGCGCTTGTCGGGGCAACTTTCTTCCCCTCGGGGACCTCCTCCTCTCCCTCCTCGGGCCTCTCAGGCCCTGAAGGTTCTCCTTTTTAGTGTGTCACCCACTGAGAGCTAAGGACTTTGTCCCTTGGGGTGTAAAGAAACCCCCTTTGGGGGGCTCGGTACTCACCCAACAGTGATGAATGGTGAAGATTGACACAGATAAGATATGAAAATTATGTACCTACCTTAATTATGATCTTTCTGTCTTCACCATTCATCATGATCCCACCGCCAACCCTGGGCCTCAGTCTCTGGGTCCCCTCCCTCTGTGCCCATCCTCCCACTCCTCCTTAGGAGTGAGGTAAAACAAGGGCACATAGGGGATAATGTTCTGGGGAGAGTGGACAGCAGGGGGGGCACTCTTTCTCCAGTGCTTTGGCTCCACCACTGTGGGTGGGAGTTGACAGTTGCCCTCCTTTCTGTCCTCCTCCTGTTCTCGTCCAACGTATTTCTCCTTAAAAAATTTTCCCTTTTTCACAATGATCTTTCCTTGAGAGGGTGTTTATTCTCTGTACCTTGTCCTTCTTCCAGAATAGCCTACTCTGCTTATCTGGAGTGTTTGCCAGCTATTCTGTGGCTTGAATTCTGTGAAAGCCTTTGGCTACTCCTTGCAGTTCCTATACAATCTGGAGATGGACCAGGGTCTGGGATGCTTAACCTTCTCCTCTGTCTCTCTCTCCCTAAATTATTTACCCCACCTACCTCCTCCCTCTTCCTTTCAGAGATTGGGGCCCTGCCAATCCCTCTAGTTTCAACTCTCTCCCTTTCTGTCCTCTCAATCATTATTTCTCCTTTTGGTTCATATATCTTTTCCTTTTGTCCTTGGACTTCTGCTGTGTCCCACCTTCCACTCCTTCCTCTTACCTCTCGGCTGCAGAGCTGGCAGGCAGGTGGATTCGACACGGCCAGCGGACACCCGTGGCGCCACGCGGTCGTCAGCCTCAAGGGTGGCACCAGTGGTGCGTCGGCATCGCCTACTTGCCAGGAACAGCTAAACTTTTCCAAAATCCCACTTTTTGCTACCCGTTTTCTACGGTTGTTTCAAAGTATACCGTCAGGCCGCTTCTGTCGGTTTCGCAGTTCATTGACGGATGTCTCACTGTTGTCTGCCTCACTGAACCCCATCAGAACAAGTATTGTGGGAGGCAGATCCCTGCCAAGGACGGGGCATAAAGTTTCGTTTCTGCCTCGGGCTGGACTACGATACAGGCCTGTTCCGCCTACCAGGCATTTACCAGCCGGACCCAGATCGCGTCTGAAGCCCCTGGCTTTTTTTTTTCTGGAGAAGAAGATGGATCTGCACTCTTCCGAGGAAGCGCAAAGAAAAAGTCAAGTGACACGGGAAAGACCGTGAGTCGGTCCCAGCACTGACGTAGTCCTCGGTCTCACTCACGGCCCTCAAAGAAGGCCCGCCTTCCCGGGCTCAGGAGAGTGTCCCAAGTCATCATGAGCCTAGGCCAGCCTTCGGGGAGAAGCTAGCCAAGCCAAAGGTAACCTCGCTAAGGGTTACCACCAAGTCCTGAGATGTGAAAGCTGAGGCCCCACCTCCCAAGGCACCGTGCCATCTGCTAAAGGCGTGCCTCCTGAGCCCAAGGACTCTCCCTGTGCCCGCCATCGCCGGTACCACCACCGGCTGGTTGAAGGAGCGAAGGGTGAGGGATCGGCCATGGAAGAGCCGACGTCCCCATCTCCCAAGTCGTCCTCCCCGGGCCCCAGGAGGCTCTCCTTCCAGGGCCGACGTTCTGGATACTCTCTTTCCGGGCGAGCTTTTTGAAGAGACTGAGCTACAGGAGGTGTTCTCCTTTTGGTGGGGACAGGTCCAGCGGACTCCCCTGTCGCCGGCTCACACGGTACCAGACCCAGCAGGCAAACACTAGCTGGGAGGTGAGCCCCCACAGAAGTCCCCAGAGCCACCGCCACACCTCCTCTAGGGCTCTGCTCCTGCACCTGGTCTGGAGACCACCGACGCCACTCCAAGGACTCTGGAGACCATCACCATTCCAGGTCTCGTACAGAGCCCTTCTCAGTCTTCTAGACAAGAGCTCTCGATGTCAGTCCTCTGATGGAGGTCGGTCTTTGCTCCGTCGCCGGTCTCGGGACCGAGTCGGTCCTCTAGTTCCCTGACGACAGAGGGAGTCTGGTCATAAGGAGAGTCAGACTATTCCAGATCTTATAGTCTGTCTCCCTCTTCCTCATCTTCGTCATCTTCCTCTCTCAGCTTAGGCGGTCCCCAGGAGAGAAGGACCAGCCTTGCTCGCCTCCAGACGATCCAACTTTCATGGATGTCATGAGGCATATCCAGGCTCCAATGAGTGGGAAACAAAGGACCTGGATCCGAACACGGAGGCTGGCAAAATACCTGAGGCAGAAGGAGCTGAAACCAATGGTGGTCCCTCCTTTAGTGGACACCTCCAGGACCTCACTCGGACTACCTGGAAATGTCCAGCTTCCATCCTGGTTGTTCCCAAGAGTCGGATAGACTGTATAAGGCCCTGAGGGCAGAAGCTTTCCTAGCAGAGAACCCTCAAGCGGACTCCTCGGTGATCACGGCTGCCCATGACAAGTCCAGGCAGCCAAAATAGCTAGCTCACAGCCTCCCAATCCAGAGTCTCGGTATTTGGACCAGGTGGGCAAGAAAGTTTATTCTGTCTCCACCTGTTCTGTCCGGTCCTTAACTTCCTGATGCATATGGTCCAGTACCAGAATGCTCTATGGGAGAGGGACAAGAGCTATTGAAGGCCATGCCAGATTCGATCAGAAGACAGAACTACTGGACATCATGAGATCAGTTCAGACGTAGGCACCCCATGTCCTGAGAGCCTCGTATGACACTGCAGATACGGCAGCCAGGGCAGCCGCTCCAGGACAAGCCCGCCCACGATGGTTTGAGAGTTTGGGCTTTCACCAGGATCTGCAGTCCGGTATCAAGGATTTACCATTCCAGGGTACCGTATTATTTGGGCAGGAGATGGAAGCTTTGATTCTCATCTTCAAAAGTCGGCAAGTCTATCTGGTGGTCCATCAGATGTACCGGCGTGCCAGCAAGGCAACAAAAACGCCCATTTCAGTAAGCCCTCAGGTGGTCACGGTCATGCCCGGTAATCAGCAGGGTCAAAGAGGCAGCTTTCATAGGAGAACTGGTAACCAGCAGCCTGGGGGCACTCCACCCATGGGCCCAAGTCATCCCAGGCCTCTCTGCCTACCCCGGCTCAGCCCAATGACTCCCTTCCCCCTTCCAGAGGAAGACTCAGGAGAGACAGTCGGGGCTGCTTCTCCCTTCATCTCAAAGTGGAAGTCAATCACTGCGGACCAGTGGGTCCTAGATATCATCAGAGAGGACACATGCTGGAGTTCATGGAGTTTCCTCCAAATACTCTGCAAACCACTCCTGCTATCCCTCCTCCTCACATCCCACTAATAGAAGGAGAGATTTAGACCTCTTGCAGAAAGGCAATAGAGGTAGTCCCCTGGCATCAGCGGGAAAGGGGTTTACCCCACTTCTTCCCAGTCCCAAAGACACAAGATCTTCGTCCCATTCTGGACCTCAGCCTCTCAATCTCTTTATAGAGTACAAAAGGTTCAGGATAGTGAACCTTCCAGGTCTACTTTCTCTGCTGCACCAAGGAGACTGACTCTGCTCCCTAGACATGCAAGATGCATATCGGGGTCTTCCTCCCACAGGAAGTTTCTGAGTTCCACTTCCAGGGAGCACTACCTATTTCAAGTTCTTCCGTTTGGCCTCCTCTTCTGCTTCGCGAGTCTTTACAAAATGCTGGCAGTGGGGACTGCGGCTTTTAGCGCATGGGCTATCGTTTTCCATACCTAGACAGTGGCTATTTACAGCCCGTCAAGGTCATGCCTACTTCACACCCTTGGAGACACTTATACTCTATTCCGAGGCTGGGGATCACCTGAACCTCCAAATCATCCCAGAGCCCAGTCAAAGGCTCGTCTTCTTTGGAGCGCTCCTGGTTTCTATCCAGGGCATGGCTTTCCCCAGACAGAGGTGATTGTCAAGGGATCTCAATAAATCCTCAAGTTCCACCTGAACTTCCTCAGGCTACTGGGGCACATGGCAGCGGCCATTCCAGTCACTCCCTGGCCGCCTCCACATGCGGGTCCCACAATGGATGCTCAGGGTACAGTGGGACCAAGGCTCGACGATCTAGACTTCATGGTCAGGATCACGAGCCAGTCAGGAGAACTTTACTTAGGTGGATGGACCCCAGAACTTGGAGAAAGGGTCAGCTTTCTGGAGCCACCAGGTCAGACTCTACGGCAGATACATCAGACCTGGGGTTGGGGGCGCACCTGGGTGCTCATCAAATGCAAGGAGTTTGATACCCGAGGAGCGATCCTTCACATCAGTGTACTAGAGATGCAAGCGGTTCTCTGTGCCTTACAGGCCTTTCAAGAGGACCTGGTGCCAGGCTCTCTTCTGGTTCAAACAGACAATATGGCAGTGTCGTCTACATCAACAAGCAAGGGGTACTCATTCATATCCCTTTGAGGAGGTGATGACAGTCGTATGAGGCGCTGGAGCAGTACATTCTACTGTCCACAGTGCATGTTCCAGACATCCTGAATGATCTGTACGACAGCTTAAGCAGGTCTCGATCCAGAGCACACGAGTGGGAGCTGCTACAGTCCATGGCAGATCAGCTCTTGACAAGTGGGGTCATCCAGAGCTGGATCTCTTTGTTTTCACTCAACCGCCAAACTGCCAATGTTCTGCTCACAAGAGCACATGCCTGGAGTTTTCTGGCCAGGACGCTTGTCCCTTTATGGGCAGGGAGGTTTCTATGTCTTCCGCCCTTCCCTCTCATTCAGAGAGTTCTACTAAAGTTACAGGCAGAAGGGGCCGAATGAGTCTCGTAGCCTCCAGATGGCCTCGGCAGATTTGGTTCCCACTCCTGCAGCGGTTATCCACGGAGCCTCCAACTCCTCTGCCCATATGCTTGCAGTTGCTGTCCCAGGAACAGGGGTCCCTGGTCCATCTGGACCTTTGGTCCTTACACCTACATGCTTGGCTCCTTCAGGCGTAGTTCAACACAGATACGGAGTTTCCCGGATGGCGGCATTCCTAGTTTCAGCGAGGAAGACCTCCATCCGCTCCACCTATACTATGAAATTGAAGTGTTTTTGTTTATGAGTCTCGACACAGCATTTGGACCCCGCCACTTGTCCAGTGAACTCAGCGTTACAGTACCTCCTCTCCTTGTACCAAAATGGCCAGAGTTACTCCTGTATCAAGGTGCATATGTGGCTGTCTCCGCCTATCATGTCTTATTGGAGATAAGGCGTTAGGCGCAGTTGGATGTCCTGCACCTTTTTGAGAGGAATTTTGCATATGAGACCTCCCATTCGGGACCTTATCCTACCCTGGGATCTCCTTTTTGTGTTGGAGAAGCTCACTCTCCCTCCTTTGAGCCGCAGACTGTGAGCTGCGTTTTCTTTCTTGGAAGGTTTGTTTTTGGTTGCTATTACCTCAGTTCAAAGAGTTTTCCAAGCTTCAGGCTCTGATGTGTAAAGAGCCGTATTTGATTTTCCACAGGAAGGGTTTCCTCTTAGAACAAATCCTAAGTTTCTTCCGAAAGTGGTCTCGGAGTTGACCTCAACCAGTTGGTTGACCTTTATGTCGATTTTCTTTCCCCATCTAATAGAGGGAGGCTCTCCTTCACACACTGCATGTCCACAGGACTTTGAAGTATTATCTCAAACGGACAGCTACGCACCGTCAGTCAGAGGAAGTCTTTGTGGCCTTTGAACCACAATGCTTGGGCAAACTGGTGGCCAAGCAGGCGATATCAGGTGGATAGTCCACTTCGTTTCCTTCTGCTATGAAAAACACAATAAACCCCTACTGGGCCGGTTAGAAGTCACTCTACCAGGGGTGTCTGCTTCTTTTGCCACCCTGAGAAATGTTTCTATCAGGGACATATGTGCGGCCGCTACCTGGAACTCTGTGCATACTTTTGTCCAAGCATTACAGCTTGGATATCATCTCAGGCCTTGAGCCAGTTTCGATCTGGCTATTTTGCAACGACTTTTGTCCTAAGGCCTCTGGAGTCTGCATATTCCACCTCCCAGGGTCATCTACCTCTTTGGCGTGGGACTTCTTGGTATTCACTCCTGATTGTTATAGCCTGCTGCAAGAGCTCCCACTAAAGTAAGATAGTACTACGATGTAAGAACTTACCGTAATAGCAGATTCTTGAGAGGATTTTGCAGCAGGCATTACCTTCCTCAAGGTGTGCAGATCCATCTTCATTTACATCTCCTCTATGTGCTCTCCTTCTCCTGTCAGGGCTTGTTTGCGGGCCTTGGCGGGAGAACAGAGGTGAGCTGAGGCGTCCCTGCTGTATACTGCTGGCTGAAAATGATTCCGAGTGTAGTGCTCATGGCTTAGTCCTGATTGTTATAGTCTGCTGCAAGAGCTCCTCTCGTAGATCTACTGTTACGGTAAGTTCTTACATAACTGTACTTTCTAGGAGTGGTTTATGTTCATCCATGCACCCACCTGACCTCCCGGCTTTAGGTGCACAACCTGGCTTCCAGTGGGCTAAGATGTGGCATCATGGGGTGAACCAGGTTTATACCACCGGGTGGGTGGAGGAGCCAGCTTGAAGACTTCCAGCAAGATTTATAGAGGAAAGGGACATGCCAAGAAGTGTGGATGAACAACATATACCACTCCTAGAACTACTGTTACAGGTGAGTAACCTGTTCTTCTTGGCCAAAGATCAATTAGGTCTTTTTTCTGAGCTGGCTTCTCAAATATTCACACTTCCGGTTCCTGCGCACTGGATCTACGTGCAGTCAAAGCTCAAGTTATCCCTTCGAGTGCATGGACGGAGCTGTGATGTTTATTTTTCAGAAAACTAGAGTCCTTTCCTGCACCCTTGAGGGAGGCCGGAGTGAGTAGTGCCTCACCGCATTGAGTCACTTCTGCTGCTATTTAGTCACTTTCAACAAATGGGTTAGCCCTAATTTGGTCTTGCTTACGTCCCTCCTCGACGCACATCTGCCTCTATTTGCCTTAGAAATCCAGCCTGCTTTTTTTCTTGTCTGAATGTTTTTCCACAATGGACATGTCCTCCTGTACACTTTTCTCTCTTTCCTGAGTTCAGAAACTGCTACTACAGTTGTACAAACAGGGCAGGATGATTCCTTTTGGAATATAAAGTGGGTAGGATCTGGTTCTACTAGACCACCACAAGAGGCTTCTGAGTCATGCTTTGGGCTTCCATCAGGAAGGTTTCAGTGACTAAGTGAAAACCATTCTCGATGGGCTAATCCCACTGGGACCTTTTTGTTCACCTAGTAAGGGTTCAGGTGCTCCTGGACCTGTTGTTATAGGTCAGCCATACTTGGTAGTGGGGTTTCCATCTGTGCTTTTAGGTCTAGCATGAACCAGCAGACTTTACCCCCGGCTTTTCAGTTCCTGAGGTCCTCTTAAGTTAGAGTAGTACATGTCTTTGATACTATTAATTTTGGTCCTAGACCAAATTGTGTGGTCGGGTTCTGCTGCTCTCCTAGAGTGGTTGCAGCTTTCTGGCAGAGTTTCATTTTGTGTACATTGCAGTCGTCTGCAAGGTGGTGAGTTACAACTCAAGCGCTTTTCTTGTAAGCACTATGTTCTAGATCGTTTTCAAGACCACTGTTTTTATTAGCAGGACAGTCCCTGGCTGTCCTTTCTGAGTGAACCCCATCTCCTACCACCCTACTCAGGGTTGTTGGTTTTAGCTGTACTCTCCACTAGTGTGAATGAGTGATGGAGACTTAGTCCAGGAAGATATGGAATGCATGCTTACCATAATTGTTGATCTTCTTGGATAGTCTCCACTCATCTGCCACTCACCACATCTCCTGGGTTCACTCATTTTCTTTCATGGTCCCTATGCTTCAGACTGTGAAAATGTTCTTTGACCTTTCTTGCAAAGGCCATCTGGGCCCTCTCAGACCCAGAAAGACAGGTAAGATCTTATCTGTGTCAATCTTCACTATTCATCACAGATGGTTATCTGGCTGGAGGTCAGGACCCCATAGGAGCTTTTTTTTTTTAAAGGTAGGCCAGGCCGACACTGTCAGTGCGCCCTCGAGAACTGGCGCACTGCATGGCACTCGTGGGTTGGCCGTTAGGCTGTCGACTCCGTCTGCCTGCCAATTCTTCGTCTCCGCCGTCGAGGTCGCCTCGTGAGGAAGCTTTGAAGAAATTTTAGGCCTGTTTAAATCCTAATCCTTTGGCGTCAAGTCCGTCGGTATCCTGCCGGTTCTGTTTTCTGCCTCTACTCGTCGCCTGGTAAGATCTTTCCTTATTTTTGAATTTTCTGCGCGTCGAGTCTGTTTTGGTGTTTTTCCGTAGGTCATGTCCTCGATCGGAGGGCAAGAAGTCTTCAAGATGGGTCGGCCCCCATGCGGCCGGTGCCCATGCGGCCAGAAATTCTCCGTCACTGACCAGCACGACCGGTGTCTTTTGTGTCTTGGCCGCTTCATGACATGGCTCGTGATGCGCCTGCTTCTCCATGGACCGTCGGGTCCCTCGAACAACAGCAGCGTCCGAAAGTGGGTGAGCTCCATCCCACTGGGTTGTCTGTGACTGGCCGGCCAAGCTGCGCTCTATCGGCCTTCTCTGGGTCCCTCCCGGTTCTATATGGACCGAGGAGGAGGGAGCCTTTGCTGCTTGTAGCCTAGCCATTGCCAAGGCTTCTTCCGGGCGCAGGAGGCCCGCCCCCGCCTCCTTCCCGGAAGCGGGCGGGCGGTGCCATGGCAATCGCCTCTTCAGGGGTGAAGGCTCCCTCAGTGTCGTCCCGTGGCTCGGAAGGCCGGGTCGGGCGCCGTCCCACCGGTGCCGTCGTCCCTGACGCGCGCCGTCAGCGCTGACTCGTAGCGGCACCATGGGCTCGGTCAACACCATTCGCGGCGCCGACACTGTTTGTGGCGCCATGAGATCCACTGCGGCGTCCTTCACCATGTCTCGTCTTAGTGCCGTCCTCGGCGCGAGGTTGAGCATGGCACCATGTCCTCAAGGCTCTGCGCGTGGGGCCTTCAGTTCCATCGGTCGGTGCCGTCCCGGCGCCATCCACGCACTCTGTGCCGGCCGGGAGCCGGGCGTGCTGCAGCCCGGCACCGTCCACCTCACCGGGAACCGGGTGGTGCCGGCGCCGGGTACCGCTGGGACCGTCAGCGCCTGCCCCTGTCCTTGGAGCCGCTCCGTGGCGTGGGACGGATGGTACCGCGACTTGTCCTGGCGCTGGATCTCTGGCTCGGGCTGGGGGCGTGCCTCTCTCGGATCCCCTCCGCAGGGGTTGCGGGGGGTACTGGCACCGACTTGGGCACAGCGGTGGTCTCCGGGCCTGGTGGTAGGGATAGTTCTGCCCGCTCCCACGGTTTGGCTCAGGGCCTCGGACTCTACCTCTTCGGAGACAGAGTCGAGCTCTGAGTCGGACGTGCAGTCGCACCCTCGGGTTGGCTGCAGACGTGGCAGCACGGTGGTCTCTTCACCAGTCGGAGCCAGCCCCTTCTGAGGTGAGGTCGGTGGCTACCGAGACTAGGGTCAGTGGTGCTGACCAGCAGGCAGTGGTGCATGCCACCATAGCTCTGCAGCCTGGTCTTGGAGGGTTCACCGATTCCCTCAGTTGTGGTACCCTCCGGTGGTGTGCCTGGATCGCCCACTTTGGGGCCCATCGAGGCACCTGCAGGGGAGGTGCCTGCTCCTGGGTATCCCTTCAGGGGCTGCCCAGAGATGCCAGCTACCTAGGCTGGCCTCTCGAGGAGGTGGACTCTTCGGACTCCGAGGGTCGAGGGCTGTGGTGTTGCGCGTCGGCCTTTTCTGGGGTCCACCGGGCCCTGGGAGGAGCCGTGGTGCAGATTCCGCTCTTCCTCTGCGGTCTCTTTGAGGAGTCCTGCTCTTCTGAGGCAGGGGACCGTCTTTTCTGGATCTTACTGCCCCGGTTGCCTCACTGGGGAATTCCTTCCGGGCGCAGCCAACGCAGTGCCGCTGTGGTTGTGCAGCTGTCTGCTGTGGGTCTTCCGGGCACCTTCTTCCACGGTGCCCACAGTCCGCTGCTTAGCCCAGGCGGAGGTCAGCCGACATCTCTTCTCGGCTCTGTCCCCATCCATCTGCCACACTCTCCTGCACTCCCAGGCATCCTTAGTCCTAGCGGCCCTCTCACCTGGGAGCAGTTCAGAGTGGTGGCTGCCCGATTCCTGCTTATGTTAGGGCAATGGACAGCCAGGTTTTCAACCTCCCCCATGCAGCCACCCACTGAACAGATGGCGACCTCCAGCTCCTCATCCCCTCTTCAGGGAGAGGAACCTTCTGTCCACATCTCTCCAGCTGCTGATTCTCTGAGTATCAGCAATTCCTGTGAGGATGTTGGAGGATTTGCACCTTTCACCTTCCACTATCAGCAATCCTGAACATGCGTGACGCCTTTCTAGGCGATTTTGGCGAGGCCACCCTTGTGGTGCCGCCCTGGCCGGCTCCCTTTCGGGGCTGCTATGCTCCTGGCAGAGGCTCCGGAGTTCCTGCCCCAAGGGATCTCAGCCAGAGGTATTGTGCACCCCGAGTCTCCAGGTTCCATGCCTCAGCCACAGTCTGGTTTGACGAGTTGGATACTCCTGATGGGCTTTGTGCCCTTCACATGACCGCCCCCAGATCAAGACTCCTCGATTTTGATTTCTGGGGAGGAGGACTTTCTACTCGGCACGGTTACTTCTCTCTATCTCTGCACATCAGGCCCACTATGCAGCCTACAACAGGTTCTTGTGGTCCAGGTTAGGTCAGCTCCTAGCCTCATTGCCTGACTCGGAGCAAACCAGACAAGCCATCACACTCTCTGCACGTGGCCTGGAGCTAGCAAGGCACCAGCGGAGGCATCTTACGACACCAACGAGGTAGCTACCAGGGTCGTAGGGACAGCGATCTGCACTAGCCGGTCGGCATAGCTAATCGCCTTTCCCGGGTTGTCACCTTGGCCCAGCGTAGGGTGATTAACTCCGCCCACCAGGGAACCTACCTTTTCTCCCACAGAGTGAGACGGCGCTTGTCGGGCAACTTCCTTCCTCCAGGGAAACTGCCTCCGCTCTCTCCCACCTCGGGCCTCTCCAGGCCCTGAAGGTTCCCCTCTAGTGTGTCACCCACTGAGGGCTAAGGGACTTTGTCCCTTAGGGTGTAAGAAACAACCCCTTTGGGGGCTTGGTATCACTATCTATGATGAATGGTGAAGACTGACACAGATAAGATATGAAAATTATGTACCTACCATAGTTATATTTCTGTGTATCTTCACCATTCATCACAACCCCACCCACCATCCCCTGGGGCCTCAGTCTCTGGGTCCCCTCCTTCTGTGACTCTCTCCTCCTTAGGAGTGGGGTAAAGTAGGGACACACAGGGAGTATTTTTCCAGGGAGAGTGGATAGTCGAGCAGCATTCTCTCTAGTACCTTGTCTCCACCCTGCGGGTGGAGTTGTAGTTGCCTCCTTCTCTCCTCCCTGTTTCCATCCAACTATTTCTCCTAAAAAAACACCTTTTTTCACCAAACATCTTTCTTGAGAGAATACTGAATCCTTGTATCCTGTCCTTCTTCCAGAATAGCCGACTCTGCTTTCTGGAGTATTTGCCAGTTATTCCGTGCCTTGAATTCTGGCAGAAAGCTTTGCTACTCCTTGCAGTTCCTATACAATCTGGAGATGGACCAGGGTCTCGGATATCTTATACCTCCCCTCTCTCCTAAATTCTTTACCCACCCTACCCTTCCCTTCTTCCACTTCCAGAGATTGGGGCCCTCCAATCCCCTTTAGTTCTAACCTCTTTCTTTACTGTCCTCTCAGTCGTTATTTCTCCTTTTAGTTCATACATCCTTTCCTTTTCTGTCCCTTGGACTCTCTTGTCCCACCCTCCATCCCTTCCTCTTACCTCTCCGGCGACTCAGAACTGGCAGGCAGGTGGAGTCATCACAGCCTAATGGCCAATCCGTAAGTGCCATGCAGTCAGGGCCAGCCTCGAGGAGGCGCCGATGATGTGTCAGCTCCGCCTACCTTATTAAAAAAAAAAAAGTCCCAAGGTCCTGACCTCCGCCAGATACCCATCTGTGATGAATGGTGAAGATACACAGAAAGATCATAATTATGGTAGGTACGTAATTTTCATTTATTTTCATTAGTTATGCTGCACCTCCTTGGTAGAAAAGGTACTGAGGCGGTTGGAGGGTCGATGCTGAGAAAGCCTACACAGGCGCAAGCTAGTCTCGCAGTGCCACACATGCATGGTCCTCTCTCGCGCCAACCCTTCTGAAAATGCTGGCTCCCCTGGCTATTCTAGCGCCACCGGCGCTATCCCACTAGTGTGAATGAGTGATGAGACTGTCCAAGAAGATCAACAATTACAGTAAGTACGTAATTTCCATTTTTGAGAAGTGGGCTGGCAGGTACAGTATTGCACCGGTGCTTCCTTATACCCTCCCTCTTGGTGGGGTAGTTGTTTTATGGTTACTTTTCTGTGTTTTTATAGTTAAATATTGTCACTACATTTCCTTCTTTGGTTCTCAATTTAAGTCTTTTGGACCCAAATTGTTGCCATTTGGCTATACTGTATGTGTTGAATTCCATAGTATAGTACTCTGTTAGTTTGCTCGTAAGAATCTGATGGTTACACTGGGAAGTACCACAGACAGAGGTTTGAAAACAGAACTCTAGCTCAACGTTCTGTGCTTCTGCATAGTTAACTCTTTCCTCTCTGGGGCAGTTCAAGTGCTGGGGTGAACTGCGTTATGTCCAAATACAGCAAGACTCCATTAGAAGAAACAACATTACTATGGTGAGAACTTTTTCTTGTCTACCCTACCTCAACAACTGGCTCATTTCTGCTTAGTCAGAAGACCAGCTAACCGCCCTAAGGGAGACAATGGAGTGTTTCATTCTCTAGGCATCACCTTAAATTGGCGAAGTCGTAACCCTGGCCCTACCAACAGCTTCAGTATATTGGGAAGTCCTAGACACCAGTCAGGGCAAAGCTTTTCTGCCATCGGACAGAGCAGTTTGGCTGATGGACCTGGCCCACAGGGTTCAGACATCGGACAGTTTCAGTGAGGGTAGTCCTCCAGATCTTACTTGAAGGTTCCTTCAGTAGGTCATCACTTATAGGACTGGCGCCACCTGGCGTCGGGCCCACGATCGAACTTTTCTAGCAATATCTGACGGGGACCATTCACCTGGCGTCACTTGACTGGCCCAGGCGTGACTGTGCTCTGATGGCGGTCCCACGCCCACCCTCAGTTCTTTCCTGCCGTCGCCTCGTGTCAGGCATTGCAGACTTCATATAGCGATCTGGCCGTGAAAGTGTCTCGCCAGAATTTCCTTTGCTAATTTTACTAACCTTTAGAGTTCAGTTATTGATGTCTTCTCCAAGAAATGCCCCGTCCCAGGGTAACGAGATCCCGACAAAGACGGTCACCTCAAGTGCATCCTCTGTTTAGGGCCCAGACCATCCGGTTCCTCCTGACCCGAAAGCCAGACCTTTAACCAGGCCACAAAAGAGGAACGGCAGGCTTTGGAGGCCCATCTGCAAAGCCGCCTTGGCTTCCATCGAGAAGAAGATGGATCGGTTTAGACATTCTTCATCTGAAAAGTCTTCTTCTAAAAACATAAAGAGAAATCTAGGAGGCGCTCCGTGGGCGACACAGGCCCTCGGCAAGCAGGGCCCAGCTGCCACCCAGAAAATCAGGACGGTAAGTCTGGTAAATCTAAGGTGGATCAGTCTGCCGTCAGCTCCTCCGATGACCACTTCCGCCTCGGCCAATAAGTCGGCTCCTGGGGACATCGCGGCAGCCAGTAAGACAACTACCCAGGCTGTGGGTACTGCAGCCGCACCGGTTAGTAAGTCGGCTGGGGCTCCTTCCCGCCTTACTCCACCCACTAAGTTGGCCGCCCCTGACGACCGCATGGGTACGGTTCCCCTGTTTGAGCCTGACGCGCCACCCAACGTCCGATGCAAACCAGAGGAGAAAGCTCTCTCCTCCTCCTCCTCCTTCCTTGCCCGTACCTTCCAAAACACCGGCAGGTACATCAGGTGATGACAACGGAGAGCCCCTCGACTGTCGATGCTTTGGGTCTGCTCTGCTCCTCTCTGGGTCAAGGAGAAGGAGACTCCTCTTCAGCCATCCAGCCTTACTGTAGAGGCCCCATCTCTGCCTTCCGCAGGCTCCCACACCTGCTCTGGACGCGGTTGGCCCGATGACCGTCCCGCGGCCGGGACCGGTTGTCTGCTTCTGCCGGTGGCCCAGATGCTGGATCAGGGCCCTACGTCCGGCTCTGACGCGGACCTCTTCCATCACCAGATCGGGGATTCCTCCCTGACGTGGCTGTCCCGACGCTGGACCTCAACTTATTTGTATAACAGCTGGTCTGACTAAGTACCCCATGCCAGATCTGACAATGGGATTTATACCAGACCCCGAACTGTCCCGACTACCTGCAAGGGCATGATGGGGCTACCACCGGGGGCCCACTCCGGACTGGAGTATTTAGACAGTTCTACCCTGGATCCAATCCCTACTTGAACTTTCAGGGATTCCAGGGTTATTACACTCCACCAGTTACTCCTCCTCCTCCCCTCAGCCTCTGCCTACTCCACCACCCCTCCTCCGTTTACCCCATATTTCAAGGCCTTAATCCAGTCTTGGTGGCAGGGGCATGGTCAGGGTTCTTCTCGGACCTGGAGACTAGGCTCCCACAACCGTGGTCTCCCAGATCTTCCCAAGCAGTTCTTCCATTACCACTGTCCATGTCTCGGAGAAGACTGCAGGACGCTTCCCTTCCGGATACCAGACGCCTGTCAAGGAGGCGGACGATTCTTCAGAGGAGGTCCGGAGGAGCCGAAAGGCAAGGTTTCCAAGTCTCCACCAGAGTACTTGCCTTTTCGGACCTGCTGAGGTCCATGAAGGATTACTGTCTGGGAGTCTGAGGAACAGGACTCTGAGACAGAGGCTCACGCATCTCTACCTAGAGTCTCTGTCTCCAGTCCCTATTCCTCCCTGGATGGCACTTCACCAAGACCTCACCACTACCATCTGGCAGATGCCTCATTCCCTCCTGGCTGTCCCCAAACGGGTGGATAGGATTTACGGGCACCAAAGGATGCCCATTCTTGAAGGTGCCTTCCAAGGCTGACTCTGGTCATCTCTGCGGCTCATGATCGCCTCCTCAGCACCAAAGCACATGAGTACCTCTCCTCCTGACAGAGTTGAGGCAGATGGACCAGTTCGGAAAAATATATACGCGGCCACTCTTTCAATTACGTGCCCACATGGTGTCCCATCAAAAGGCTGCCTTGACCAGGCTGGAAGCGCAGTCCAGTCCATGGACCCCTCACCTTGAAGGAGGAACTTGCCAAGGATCTTCGCCTCCAAAGTTTCATGTAGGCACACCTAAGCGCCACTTGGACTCCGTCAACTCGGTATCTCATACCTCAACAACTGCCGTTGCCCTCAGACGGCATTCCTGGCTTCGCTTTTTCCGGACTCACCAACGGAGTCCAGTCGGTGATTCAGGATGCCCTTTCAGGGGTTGGTACTTTTGGTGGGGCAAAAACATTATCACAGACCTACAGGACAAGGGCCTTGCACTTAGGTCTGTGAGGTCAATGTACCGATCGGGCTCCCAACAGCAGCAGCAGCCCTTTCGGGAAAAGGACTTGGAAGCAGAGAAAGAATGCTCAGGTCGCCACCAAGGACGTAAGGCCACGAGTACATTCACCCTCCTGCTCCAAAAATTAGAGATGCTCAGGAAGTTCTCCCCTGAACATCCCACCACTTCATTCTCTGGCCCCACTGCCTCCTTAGTCTCGAGAACGGGAGCAGGTGGGGGAGGTTCGCCCACCACATGCAGGAGTGGAGGGCGATCACCTCCAACGAATAGGTTCTGCAGCTAGTGTCCATCAGACACACCACAGAATTTCTGGAAATCCCTCCAGAAACTCTACCACAGAAGTCCTCCTATTCTCGGGACCAGGCCCTCCTAGTTCATGAGGAGGTAAACTTCGCCTTGTTGAAAGAAGCACTGAGCGGGTCCCTCTGGCAAAGGGAAAGGATTTTACTCCCCACTTTTCCTGATTCCAAAAAAGACTGGGGACTTCAGACCCATACTCTACCTAAGCAACTAAATCAGTTTGTCGAGTACAAAACATTTCAATGTTAACACCACAGAGCCTCCTCCTCTCTCATGGAAAACCACTGGCTTCTGCGCCCTGGATATGCAGGATGCCTACCTGCACATCCCCATCTTCCCCAGCCACCGCTGATTTCTGCTTCGCTTCCAAGGGAACACTTTCAGTTCCGAGCACTCTGTTATGGTCTGTCTTGGCACCACAGGTTTTTACCAAGTGCCTGGTAGTGGATCCGCAGCGTTCCTCGCTGCAGGGCTATGCGGTTTTCCTTACCTGGACGATTGGTTGATTTCAGCCCCGTCCAGGATTCTTTGTTGAGGCTCTACCTTTACCCTGGACCTTTTCAGCAGACTAGAGATCACGGTCAGTGTTCCCAAGTCATCGCTATCCTGCCCAGAGACTTCAGTTAATTGGGGCAGTCCTGGATACGGTCCAGTGCAGAGACTTCCTGCCTCCACAGAACCATCCTAGCTCGGGAGGTTCTACACCTCTGGG
The DNA here is from genome assembly GCA_016271365.2 of Neoceratodus forsteri. Classification (NCBI taxonomy): domain Eukaryota; kingdom Metazoa; phylum Chordata; order Ceratodontiformes; family Ceratodontidae; genus Neoceratodus; species Neoceratodus forsteri. The sequence goes on from CM057456.1 coordinate 16,343,196, forward strand.
CCTGATGGCAGCCTTCATCACAACCATTCCCCTAGCAAGACTTCATATGAGGATCACTCAGTGGTCACTGCGGTGCAGTGGGATCAGCCCTGGACCATCTGGTTCTGGTCTCCTCTGCGGTTCAGAAAGAATTGCAGTGGTGGATGGATTCTCACAATCTTTTGCGGGACTCCTTTTCAGAGCCCTGCACCACTAACTAACCTCACCACGGATGCCTCAAATATGGGGTGCCGAGCTCATCTCTGGGAGCACCAGGCCCAGGGACTATGGTCCGTCTTGGAGACTTCTTTGCACATCAGTGTTCTGGAGTTGAGGGCGGTCTTGTACGCCTTACAGGCCTTTCAGACCCTACTTCCAAGGGGTCACTGCTAATCCAAACGGACAACATGTTGGTAGTTTGGTATATCAGCAAATGAGGAACCCAGTCATACTCCCTGTGTAGGGAGGTGACGCGGATGTGGAACTGGGCAGTCCAGCACTATCTGGTCCTCGTGGCCATGCACTTTCCTGGCATTTTAAATGTCCTAGCGGACAGTCTCCAGAGATCTCGGACCCTAGCTCACGTGGGAACTGCGTCCAAGAAGTGGCGGAGTCAATCTTCCAACGTTAGGCGTCCCAAATCGACCTCTTTGCTTCCGAATCCAATGCAAAGCTTCCCAGCTTTGCTTGCTCATTCCAGTGCACGGTGCTTTCTGGAGAGCGCATTGTCTCTATCTTGGACAAGGATGTCTTTATATGCCTTTCCTCCATTTCCCATTCTGCAGAGGGTCCTTCTCAAGCTACAGGCGGAGAAGGCAAGGATGATCCTCATCGCTCCTCTGGCGAGACAGATCTGGTTCCGCTGCTAGAGCAGCTTTCTGAGAACCACCTGTTTCACTTCCAGTGACTCACGACCTCCTGACCCAAGATCGAGGTCGACTGTTGCACCTGGGGCTCAGGACCCTGCACCTCCATGAGTGGCTCCTGCAGACATAGTGATCTCCCATTTCAGGTTTCCTCCAGGGTTGCTCAAGTCCTCATTGAGGCAAGAAAGCCCTCGCGCATTCCACTTCGCCATGAAGTGGAAGCAGTTTTCCATTTGTCACGACCGCTAAGGGTTGGAACCCCTTCTCTTGCTTGGCCCCACAAGTCATGGAGTACCTCCTTCACTTATCAGACTCTGGTCTGTCCTACTCTTCTTTGACGGGCCATATCTCAGCATACCATGAGCTAGTGGATGGTAAACCTGTGGCTCAGTTGGAGGTCTCAAAAACCTTTCTGGAAGGGGTTCTCCACCTGAAACTCCCCATCCGTAGCCCAACTCCGCCTTGGGACCTAAAGTTCATCCTGGAAATGCTCACCTTCCTAATTTCGAGCACTATGAGCTGTGATTTGCACTTCCTGTCTTGGAAGGTGCTTTTCTTGTGGCCATCGCATCAGCCCAAAGGATTTCAGAGCTTCACACTCTAGTCTGCAAAGAGCCCTATCTGATTTTCCATAGGGACCGAGCGTCCTCAGAACACATCCGAAGTTTCTTCCCAAGGTGGTGTCAGAAGCCACACTGAATCAATCAGTAGATCTTCCGTGTATTATCCATCCCCTCTAACAGGTGAGGCACTCCTTCATACAATGGACATCCATCAGATTCTCCGTGTTACACCCGCCAGACCAGAGTTCCGCTTCTGTGCAACAGTTTGTTTCCTTTGCCCCGAGATCGAGGGAAGCCAGTTTCTAAGCAGGGCCTGTCCAAATCGTTAGGCAACTGCATTAGATTCTGTTACCAGAAGTACGAAAAGCCTCTGCCGGTTCTATGAGGTCATTCTACTAGGGGCATGGCTGCCTCCGTGGTCTTTCTAAGGAACATTGTGGCGGCCGACATTTGTGCTGCCGCTACTTGGAGTTCTGGCCATACCTTTACCAAGCATTACAGTCTGAACACTGCTTCTAGGTGGAGGGCTAGCTTTGACTAGCCGTCCTGAAGGGCCTTCTGTCCTAGACTGAATCCATTCTGGATTTCTGTTTTTTCTGTGAGTTATTTTCCTTCTCCTGGTTTCTCTCGGTCTCTCCTTGGAGGGACTGCATGGGACTCTGTCCTGTTGTGATGACCTACTGAAGGAACCCTCCTGAAGTAAGATAGTACAGTTACGTAGGAACTTACCATAACAGTAGCTCTTCAAGAGAGGTTCCTTCAGTAGGTCATATTTTTCCCTCCCTCCTTCCCCTCATTTTCTGTTTTACAGGGACTCCAAATCCTGTTCACTCCTGCTGTCAGGCCTCTTCCTAGCTCTGGCGGAGAACTGGAGGGGCGTGGGAACCGCCACTATATACAGTCACGCTGACATCAGTCACGTGATGTTGGAGTGGGCAGTCCCCATCAGGGTTTGCTAGAAAAGTCTGCCCGTGCGGCCAGACGCTAGGTGGCGCAGTCCTATATGTGATGACCTATTGAAGGAACCTCTCTTGAAGATCTACTGATCTTACTTCGAGAGGGCTCTTGCAATAGGTAATTACATATTGCACTGACGTCGGCAGGCGGCAGGACCCCACGGAAAATTTCCAGCTAGCAGTCTCTGGCAAGGACCGCCCCACTTCAGGTGACCAGCGCCAGGAGATGGTATAAAGGGTCGGTCCCTCATGCCCACCTTCCAGTTCTTTCCTGCCGTTAGCTTATGCCAGCGCCTCCACGGAAAAGTTCTCTGCTTGTCAGGCTCCTTCTCACGGTAGTTTTACCGAGTATTTTCAATTTTTCTCAGTCATCGTCAAGTATCCATCAGTGTATGTTGTCCCCTACACCCTCCAAGCACAAAAACAAGTGCGACTCATACGGCGCTAACTCCTGCACAAGGACATTCATTCCCTGTGCCTTTTGCCTAGGGCCCCGACCATCCGTGGAGAAGTGCCAGCACTGCCTCAGCTTTAACGCGGCCACCCAGAGAAGTGGCAACAGTCCCTGGAAGCCTACATTTTGAAAAAGAAAATGAGCTCCATGGAGAAAGAACTGAAAAGCTTCGGCAGGCGCCGACTTCCCCTGAAGGCCATCACAAGGATAAGGAAAGGCACCGGGACAAGGGCTCCTCTCCCACCGTGTCTTCCTCGGAGTCACCGTGAAACAGACCGCTCCATGACGGCCGCCTTAGAGGCTTCTGAGGTGGCATCGACCTCCGTTGGCTCGCGCTTGGGCCTTTGCAGGGCATCTCTGGTTCTTTGAGGCTTTCGGCTTCCAGTAAAGCCGTGGGTTTCACGGCCTACTGGTGCGAAAGGCTCCGATATGCGGGCGTCGGCTCCTCCGATGCCTGCATGGAGAAAGGTCAGTAAGTTGCCCGACCCTTCCGGGCGTGCAGTCCCTGTTCCGCCTGACCAGGCCGCTCCTCCATCGCAGCCTGCCTCCGTGAAGGGTCCGTTAAGTCAGACGCTGGCCCCTTCGGTCGTGCTTTGATCCTGCTGTTAAGTCAGACGCCGGTTCATCCGACGCCTGCACAGCGGATGAGTCGACGCCGATCCCCCACGTCCGCATTCCCTGCCTCGCAGCCTTTGCTGCCCTCCGGGCCCTGAGTCTTATCAGCCTGACCCCACAGATTTCTCCCTCCCATCCCCAGGCGACGTAGAGGTTTCTGGTCTGACTCCATCAGACTGTCCACCTTCTGGTCCGACTGATCTGATGTCGCTTCTCGGACGCCGGCCCGACGCCGGTGTTGCTGACGCCAGACGACATTCCACCTCGATGTCACCCCTGACGCCAGGCCCTCCGCCCGGGTCTTCCCGCCCAGAACTGCCTGTGGGACCGCCGGCCGGGCTGTCTGCTCAGGCAGCTCCTCCAGCTCCCAGGTACCCGGCCCTGTCGTATCCAACACCGCCATACCTGGGACCGCAGTATCCGTTGCCTCAGTACCGGTGCCAACATATCCAACGCCGCAGTACCCGGCTCCAATACCCTGCTGGCTTCCGTCCATCGGGTTATGGATATGCACCTTTTTGTATAGTCCATACCCTTATCCCCTCCTCCTCCTCCTCCACCACCCCTGAGCCGGTGGACTTGCAGGAGACTCTGGCCTCCTGGTGGACTGAGGCCAAGGCTCAGCTAACCAGAGAGGTGGAGAGTCGCCTTCCGATGATGGTGCTGGTTCCCATACATCCACGATGACACACTCCTCCCCACCTCCAGACACCAGGGCTTAACCCTCTGGGTCCAGAGAGGGCAGGACACGCTCCCTCAAGGGATCCGCTCTCCCCTCGTAAGGAGAGGGAGTCTACCTTCTTCATATCTCCTTCTTCCTCGGACAAAACTAACTTCCTCGGTAAAAACTAACATACAAAACAAAAAAAGTGTGTGTTTGGGTTAACTGAACTGAATGGGTAACTGAAAAGTCATCTAGGTGTAAATCTCAGGTGACTGAAAGGACTTAACTGCTGTGAGGTTTAAATTACTTGTAGAACGATCTGGTAAGTAGGGGAGTGGCTTAGCTAGAAGGAAGCTACATTTAAAGACTGCCTTAGAAAGATTCTGCTAATAGCTTGGCAGAAGACACCAAGAGAAAGGACTGCTGTGTGACTGAACTTCTCTGCTGGGACTATATTGCCTCCTTCCTCCCTCCAGCCCCCACCCAAAGCTAGTTCTATTTTTATAGGCACAGGATTTGACTGACAACAGGAACTTCCTGTTTAGGGGCAGGAGTGAGTGATCACAGAACCACCAAGGACCCACCATCCTAGAAGGGCAAGAGTAGCTCTCCGGCCCTCTAGCTGCTGGAGGTCTGCCTCTGAACAAGTAAGTGGTCTACTGAGAAATATAGGATATTCTTGTCTCAGAACAGGACAATCAGGAGCTTAAAGGCACACAGGCAGAAAGTAAGGAGAGAGAGAGAAAAAACAGACGAAAGAGTAAGGATTGCAAACAGTTAAGGGGTCAGAAATAAGACATGATTGAGTGGTGCAGTGCAGTGGCTGTGGAGCATCAGTCTTCCGGGAGATGTTCTGGAGGATGCGGTGTTGTCCCATCTGCAGGCACCTCTCGGGCTGAGGGAGGAGGTTGCTCATCTCCAGGCTGAGTTGGCCAGGATTTGTGGGACCTCCTCTTCCATCCAGGGACCACCAGTGCCACTGCCGCTGCCTCAGAGGTTGCCAAGAAAGAGGAGCGTTGGACCACAGTGGGCTCAGGGTGGGTGAGGTGGTGGAACAGAGGCACATCCCTCCAGTTGTACCTCTCCACAATTCCTATGCCATTCTGGCAAAGTGTGGTTCCTCTATGGAGGCACCTCCAGTGGAGACCAAGGAGGATGCTGGGAACCTCCACAAAGGAGACCCACAGGAGGATGGCAGGGAAGGAAACAACTCCTGGTGGGGGACTCCATTGTTAGGAAGGTAGAACTGGGCAAGGAAGGGAGAGGGAGGTAGGCCTGCCTGGCGCCATGGCTTGGAGGGACAGGGAGCGAATCCTTAGGGATTGCCAGAGCAGCTGCACAGGGAGGGAGCTGGATGTCATTGTCCACCTAGGGACAAATGACCTGGCTAAGAAAGGATTAGAGAAGTGCAGGAAGAGTTTGTGGAATTGGGGAGGCCTTGGTCAAGTAGCACGACGGTAACCTTCTCGGAGGTGCTACCCATCTATGGCATAGGAGAGGCTAGGATGTTCCGTGCATGTGATTCAATCAGTGGTTGAAAACTGGTGTGGAGCTCAGGGATTTGGCTTCATTGGGGACTGGGGTCCACCTGGAGTGATGCAAGCCTATACTGGCATGATGGGCTGCATCTGTCCGGGAGGGGAACCAGGATCCTAGGTGACAGGTTTAAATGCTTCATTGGCAAGCTTTTAAACTAGCCAAGGGGAGGCACTGGAAAGGAGCAGGAAAATCCTAGCCCCCAAACAATCACGGTAGTAAGTGTGGCAAACACCAACATGGAGGTGTCGATAGGGAGAAGGGCAGGGTAAATGGAGAAAGTGACAAAGGCAAGAAGGACAGGGATGGGGCAAAGGGGTAAGGCCATCAGGAAATGGAGGGTAATGAGACCAATGCCCATAGTCTGGGCAACAAGCTCCCTGAGCTGGTGGCCTTAATGGAAGAGGGATGCCTGGATATCGTAGCAGTCACAGAAACATGGTACACAGAGAACCATGACTGGGATGTTAACATACCAGGGTACATAACCTACAGGAGAGACAGGCAGGGAGAAGAGGGAGGAGTAGCTCTCTATGTAAAGGAAGGGATAAAAGCGACTGAACAAAAGAGTAAACAGGGAGGAGAGGAGGCACTGTGGGTCACCTTGGAGACTGGAAAGGGCACCACAATCCGCACAGGGTTGTGTACAGACCCCATGTCAGGGGAAGGAATGGACAAGGATATGATGGAAGGCATTCTTAGAATGGCAGAGAAAGGGAGATACTGTTGATGGGAGACCTGAATATGCCAGATGTTAACTGGAGCACATTTGCTGCAGCCACATCCAAGAGCAGGGCCATTCTTGATGCCCTACAGGTGGCAGGCATTAGACAGCTAGTTTCGAACCCACTCGTGAGGGAGCAATCTTAGACCTCGTACTCTCAAATGGGGGCAGTAGAGGATCTCAGATCTAGAAGTAGGTTGCCATCTGGGGACAAGTGACCATCAAACAGTGTGGTTCACACGTAAACTCAGCTACAGAGTCAAGCCATACAAAAGTGAGGGTACTGGACTTTAGGAGGGCTGACTTTGGCAAGATGGGAGAGTGCCTCAGAAAGCACTAGCAAACAGGCTAGAAGGAGGTGTGGAGCAACAATGGGAATTATCAAACTGCCATCACAGACGCAAAAGCCTTTGTGTGAAGCAAATAAATCAAAACGAAAGAAAAGCCACTATGGTTCTCAAGAGGTGGCTGTGAAAGTCAGGAAGAAAAGATAGCATTCCGGAAGTATAAGGAAACACAGAAGGAGCAGGACAGAGCTGTACCAGTTAAGCAGAAGGAAGCAGGGAGGAAGTCAGAATAGCAAAGGCCCAAACTGAGGAAAAGATAGCCAACTCAGTTAAGAAGGGGATAAAACCTTTATAGGTACATCAGCGAGCGTAGAAAGACAAAGGGAGGGATAGTGAGGCTGAATAGAATGAACGGTGGGTGGGCAGAGGGGACAGTGAAAGCAGGAATACTGAACGAATATTTCTGCTCAGTATTCACAAAAGAGGAGGGGGAAGTGCCTAATCCAATTAACAGAAGCACTCTTGATAGGGGGTCGATCCCAGTCCTTTCACAGAAGAAAAGGTTCTGCAAGAACCCTAAAACTGAAGGTGGACAAAGCAATGGGTCCTGATGGAATTCACCCAGAATTCTAAAAGAATTAAGGAAGAAACTAGTGAAACCACTGGCTACTTTTTAATAAATCATGGGAGGATGGGTGGTACCCGAGGACTGGAGGGAGGCGGATGTGATTGCCCTTCACAAAGTGGGACCAAGACAGAGGCAGGAAACTACAGACCTGTCAGTCTGACCTCTGTGGTAGGGAAAGTGATGGAGTCACTTCTGAAGGAAAGAATAGTTGAGTACCTAGAGGTCAGTGGAGCACAGGACCCAGGCAGCATGGGTTCACAGCGGAAGGTCATGTCAGACGAATCTAATAGATTTCTTTGACTGGGTGACCAAAGTAGTAGACCAGGGAGGGCTGTGGACATGGCTACCTAGACTTTAGCAAGGCATTTGACACAGTCCCACACAAAGATTGACAGTCAAATTAACCAGCCTGGGAGTGGGTCCCAGGGTGGTAGCCTAGTAAAACATTGGCTGGACAACAGGACACAGAAGGTAATTGTAAATGGAGTCCACTCTGAAGAAAGGCGGTTACTAGTGGGTACAGAGGGTTCAGTATTGGTTCAGTCCTTTTAATGTCTTCATCAGTGACATTGCAGAGGGACTGGAAGGAAAAGTATGCCTTTTGCAGATGACACAAAGATCTGCAACAGGGTTGATACACAAGGAGACGTGGAAAGGATGGAAAGGACTTAGCAAGGTTGGAGGAATGGTCAGATGTATGGCAGCTAGGATTCAATGCAAAAGTGCAAATAATGCACCTGGAAACAAGAACCCAGGGAAGAATACACAATGGGTGGGGAGCTAGTAACAACAACAAAACAGGAAAGGGACCTGGGGTAATCATATCAGATGACCTTAAGGTTAGCAAGCAATGTGAGAAGGCAGTAGGGAGGGCCGGGGTATACTGGGATGTATAGGGAGGCAGCAGCAGCAGAAAACAGTAAGTTGTTTTCCTCTGTACAGACAGTTGGTGAGACCCCATCTGGAATACTGTGTCCAGTTCTGGAGACCCCATCTCCCAAGGACATAGACAGGATAGAGGCAGTCCAGAAGAGGGCAACTAAAATGGTGCAGGGTCTGCAAGAGAAGCCATATGAGGAGAGACTAAAGGAGCTTAATATGTATACCCTTGAGGAAAGAAGGAGAGGGGAGACATGATAGAAACTTTCAAGTACCTCAAGGAATCAACAAAGTCCAAGAGGGTAGCATCTTTCAGAAAAGAGACTTGCAAGAACAAGGGATAGAAGGAGGGCGTGTTCAGGGGCAATGTGAGGAAGTATTATTTCACAGAGAGGTAGTGGATGCATGGAACAGCCTTCCTGAGGAAGTTGTGGGGTCTAAAACTGGGAGAATTCAAGAATGCATGGGTCAGACATAAGGCAATTCTTGTGGGGGCAGGAAGATAAAGACTGTTGGTTAACTAGGATCTGCGGCCTATCCTGTAGGTAGGGAAATGGGCAGACTAGATGGGCCTAGTGGTCCTTATCTGCCGTCAAAGTCTATGTTTCTATGACACCTTGATCCTTCCGATGGTTGTTCCGAGCAAGACAACGAGCCACGCCTCCGCTCCAAGCCCCGGCTAAGACTCCTCCAAAGTCCCCTTCAGAGGATCCTTCCTTCACGGGTTGCACGGAAGATCCAGGAAGTACATAAGTGGCAATCCTTGGAGCCAGACCCCCAGCGAAAAACTCGCTGAACATCTGTATCTGCCCGTGACAGCTCCCACTTTGGTGCCACCCTGGATCGAGCCTCATGCCAACCTTATTACCACCATATGGAACCAACTGTCGCCTTAGCCCCACTTCCCAGGAAGTCGGTAGTTTTACAGAGTATTTTGATTTTTTTTCAGCCATCATCAGTATCCGCGGTGTATGTCGCCCCTACACCTACAGCTCTTCCGGGTACCCAGCCCCGTCAGATCCGACGCAGCCATACCTGAGACCGCAGTATCCAGCGCCTCAGTACCCGGCCCAACATATCCAACACCGCAGTACCCTAGCTTCTCAATACCCACGCCGGGCTTCCCACCATCGGGTTATGGATACGCCCTTTGGGTATAGTCCATACCCGTATCCCCTTCTCCTTCTCCACCGCCCCTCAGCCGCGGGTGGACTTGCAGGAGGCTCTGGCCTCCTGGTGGGCTGAGCCAATTCTAGCTCACCAGAGAGGTGGAGAGTCGCCTCTCCGACGCCGGTGCCGGTTCCCGACACCAGGGCTCAACCCTCTGGGTCCAGAGAGGGGCAGAACACGCTCCCGAGGGAGTCTACCTTCTTCATCTCCTTCTTCCTCGAACACCTCAGATCCTTCCAATGGTTGTTCTGAGCAAGACAACGAGCCACGCCTCCATCCTAGCCCTGGCCTAGGACTCCTCAAGTCCTCCCTGAGGATCCTTCCTTCACGGAGTTGCTACGGAAGATATTTGCACTGCGGCTACCTGGAGCTCAGTGCATACTTTGTCCAATACTGCCCTGGATGTCCATGCCAGGCGACATATTTTGTTTGGCAGAACCATCCTGAATGGACTTCTGTTCTAAATTTGTGAGCTCCTGGTTTCTCCTGCTGCCCTTTTGGAGGATTATTAGCTTGGTACTCTCCCATTATGTGAATGAGTGGTGGAGACTTTATGTCCAGGAAGATATGGAAGTTACGTACCTACCGTAATTCTTGATCTTCTTGGACGAGTTTCCACCACTCTTTCACACACCCACCCACCATGCCCCGAGCTCACCTCTGTTACTGTTCTTCACTCCTCAGTCTTTAGGCTGTGAAGACTTCTTTCTTGACCCTTCTTATACGTGGTCTTCCAGACTATCTTATGTCCATTTTGTTTTGTTAGGCTAACCTTCTAGGTTAGTTATGCTGCATCTCCTCGGGGAAAAAAGGTACTGAGGCGGTTGGAGGTTCACGCCGAGATAGTAATTCCGCACAAGCCGAGGCTCGCAGCGCCGCCTCCTCGTGGCTCCATCTCTGGTGCCAACCCTCCTGCAAAAAGTTTGCTCTCGCTGGGCCCTAGCACCTCCGTGTAGATCCCATTAGTGTGAATGAGTGGTGGGGACTTCATCCAAGAAGATCAAGAATTATGGTAGGTACGTACTTCCATTTCTAGGAATGTGATATGTTGTTCATCCACACTTCTTGGCATGTCCCTTCTACTTTAAATTTTGCTGGAAGTCTTCAGCTGGCTCCTCCCACCCACCCAGGTGGTAAATATCTCGGCTCCACCCCATGACGCCAGATCTTCCTTTCGCTGGAAGATACTGGTTCCTCATGCTCTTGCAGCAATCATAAGCCCTGGATTCAAATTACTTTTAAAACTCATTCGAGTTGGCGATTGTGATTCTACTGCATCGGGTATGGAGGAAAATCTTCCCTGAATTTTACCGTGTGCCTGTGGCAGAAGATGTTGAGCACCGATTCCCCACCGTAAGTTTACTGCTCAGGTGCCAGACATGACACTCGACATGTACTTTTGCTTGGCCTTCCATCCCAACGTTCTGGATGACCGCATGGCGTGTTTGAAGCTGGAGAGACTGGAGAAAAGGAACCGCTGGTGAAATCAAAGGAGGCGGGTGGGCGGATTCTGCGGCCACGGTATCCGCTGAGCCACTGGAACAAATGGAGGCATTTGAGGAGGAAGCAGCTAAGGCTTCTGCCAATCGAAGCTTCTTCGTTCTGCTGAACTTTGGCTCCACCTTTCGGGATCCTTCAAGGAGTTGTGCGAGTCTCTTCCCATCTGGGGTGAGGTTCCCTCGGGCTAGCACTCCTCCCGCCTCGGAAGAGAGACAGGACCTGATATCTTCATCCCGGCGAAGACATTCCTGAGACCGAGAAAGGTCCAAGTCCCGGAAACCGCACTCGACTTGGTTGAGATCGATCCTCGGACGCTGGCTTTACGGATCTTCCATCTAGCCATGGGACTGAGGAAGTGGTCGACAAAGTGGAAATAATCCTCTATTCTATCGACCCTCAATTGCCGACTCTGCCCGATGATTTCTTGGAGAGGACTCTGTCCTCGTTTTTCTGATGAGGAGACCCAGCCTGCTGGTGTCCCCATCAAGGAACAGTTCCAGACCCTCTGGTCTCACCAATTCCGTGTGTCCCGATCGACCGATTTGGCCTCCCCATCTCAATCGAGGTCTAGAACCCCTCGGCTGAGCGACCAGGAGCCATAAATGCTCTAAAAGAGCGTGCCACAGATCATCCTCCCGAGACGAGGAGGCTTCAGCGGAAACTCTGTCGGCGCTGTGAGTACCTCGTGGCAACAGCTTGTTTGACTGAGCAAAAAGTTGGCTGTGCCGTCCTGCCTGGCAATCACTTGCTATCACCTTCTAGGTCGAAGCCGACCCCTTGAACCGACTCCCTCATTTCCCCGCCGTGAGGGTCGGCCTGTGTTCCAGTTCAGCCAAAACCGGTTTCCTCCACCTATCCAGGTAGAACCACCGCCTAAGCAGCCTCAAGGAGGGCTTCCTGGTGCCTGTCTATCACGGTCACCCGGATTGCCCTCGGCACATCAAAGGGTGACCAGGCGGTAAACCGCTTTATCCTGACTCTTCGACTCTAACGCCACAGGACTGCTCTCACATCCCGGGATGATGAGTCCTCTGTGGCAGGGTTTAAGGAGGGTCCTTCCTCTTTCCAGGGCATCCTCCGCCTCATCTCCAACTCTACCGAATGCCCCTGGAATCTATCCAGAAAAGGCAGAATATCCTCTCACTGACATCCTTGAGATGGGATACCCCGACGGAGGCCTTTCCAGTAGCCGAGGCTATTGTGGACCCAGCTCTTGAACTTTGGCAGTGCCTTGCTTCCTGCCCGGTACCATCTGCCCACATGGCCCATAGTATCGGTGCCCATGGGATCCCTGCTGAGGTTCACAGAGCACCCTTAGGCTGAGAGCCTGGTGACTGCCTCTGTGTTCAGGCGTACTGGGAGTTCAGTCAACACTGACCAACCCCGACAAGGAGTCCAAGTATATGGACCATTCTGCCCATAAGGTCTTTGCGCTCTTCTTTGGGCCTTTGTCAGGCCAGCTTGGTGGTTATTATGGCACACTTCTCTCATGCCCTTCTGGGGTCATTAGTCGAGGTCCTCCCTCATCTCCCAGCTGAACATGCAAACCACAGTCAAGCAAGTCCGTGACCAGGGCCGTGTTGTCGCAAAACAGCAGCTCTGGATGGCCTTGGACGGGAGATTATTTTTATTTTTTAGTTGTTTAACCAGGAGTAGCACACTAAGCTGAAAGCTTTTTACAGGAGCATCCTGGGAGCACAGGGAAGTTAAGTGACTTGCTCAGGGTCACACAGTATGCAAGTGGAATGCGGATTCATACCCAGGTCTGGCCTGCTGGATGTCACCAAATTTGCAGCTCAGAGGCTTAAACCACTGTGCTATACTGCCTGTGCCTGCTCTTTAGCAGCTGCAGTGGCCACTACGCCGCGGGGCTTGGCTGAGCTTTCCTCCTTCGGCAGATACCCAGCACAAGCTTGCTGATGTGCCCTTCCTGGATACGTCGGTCCAGGTGGCCGGTCACCTTCAGCATATAGGAGCAGTCCAATGCCACCTTGAATGCCACTTCTGCTAAGGGTTCTTCGGGCAAGAACCAGCAGAAGAAAAAGAAGCCATTTCAGCATTCTTCCCCTACGGTCAGGCAGCCCTCCTATCAAGGAGAGCAGCAGGCTCAAACTTGGCACCCGTGGCCCAAGCAGTGCCCTCTACAGCCCTGTAAGGGAGGCTGAGGTGCAGGGCCTCCTCCTCCTCTTCAAGCCTGCTCAGTGATGGGTTGGGGTTGCCTTCCCCATTCCCGACACTCCAGCTCTGAGGTCCTGCGTGGTGGGTTGGCTCCCGCACTTTCTTTCCGCTTGGTCTGAAAAAGTGGTCCGTCAGGGGCTGACTCTAGAGTTTGTGCAGTACCCTCCCAGCCTAGCCCGCACCCTCGGGAGGAAAGGATCTCAGCTTGCACCCAGCTCGACTTTTGAGATGACATAGCTCAGCTCCTCCTCAAGGAAGCTATAGCTCCAGTGCCGGATCCTCGACAGACCCAGGCTTCGCTTTCCAGGTACTTCCTGGTGCTCAAGCAGACGGGGGTTTGCGCCCATCTTAGATCTCCACAACCTGAATCAGTATCTCAGGTCTTCGACCTTCCAGATGGTAACTCTGAACCAGATCATACCATCCTGGAGCACAACATGTGGTTCTGTTCTCTGGATCTACAGGACGTGTTCTTTTACGTCCCTATCCGTCCATCCCACCAGCAGTTTCTCTGCTTTAGGGTCGAGGACCCTGCACGAGTTCCAGCCATGCCGTTCGGCCTGTCATCGGTCCCTCTGGTCTTCAACAAATGCATTGCAGTTGGTGGCGACCCACCTTGCATCGAGGAGTCTGAATTACCTATCTCAACGATTGGCTCTTGGCAGGTTCCTCCTTCAGGAGGTGGAGAGGTCTAGGGATCTGGCCTCCAAACCTGCTTCCAACTCGGCCTCCTCAAGTGATGGACTTCATCAGGGCAGAGCTCGACTCTCATCAAGACAGAGCTCTGCTCCGGCGGACAGGGTGGAGCTTCTCTCCTCCTTTGCCCAATCATTTCGGTTGGGCATTTGCACCCTGCCCATGACTTTCTGCGCCTTCTGGGTTACATGGTCTCATGCACCTCAGTGGTTCATTGGGCCAGGTGGCACATGCGCCCCCTCCAGTGGGAGCTGGCGCCCAGTGGACTCAGCACCATGGCCACTTTGACCAGCTGATCACTGTAACCCAGAAGATGTGGGACGCTCCAATGGTGGACTGCCCCAGAGCGGTTTGCAGAAGGGATCCCTTTGTCACGCCCCGAGCTGGCCAGTCGTGCTGCAACCATCACCTCTCTCGTGAGCTGGGGAGCCCACGTGGGGACAGCAGAGCCTATGGGTTCTGGACCCCGATACGCATCCACATGTTGAAGCTCAGAGCAGTCAGACTGGTGCTGTCAGCTGCACCTCAGCTCTGGGGTCAGTGGTTCAAGTCCAGATGGACAGTACCACGGCCATGTACTACCTCAACAAACAGGGTGGCACGCACTCCTGTCTGCTGTGCAAGGAGGCGCCTGCATCTGGACCCTCGTAAGTCGGGTTGGAGGCGGATCTCCTAGCCAGCCATGTGGCAGGAGCCTCAACCAGCTGGCGGATGCTCTCAGCCGCATAGGCCAGACATCCCACAAGTGGTCTCCCATCCAGAGGTAGCTTACAGCCTGTTATCCTGTTAGGGAAAACTGCTGGTGACCCATTTGCCTCCAGGGAAAACACCAAGCTGAGACTGTACCATGCCTGCCTCCCCAGCAGAGCTTGCTGCAGGAGGATGCCTTCTCAAGGCCATGGACTCCAGGCCTCTTCTACACCTTCCCCCATTTCCCTTGGTCCACAAGGTGTTACTCAAGGCAAGGAGGGACAAGGCTAAGGTGATCCTGGTAGCTCCAGACTGGCCGCGCCAGTTCTGGTATCCAGATCTCCTCAGCCTCAACTGCAGGCCCCAGAGCGGCTTCGACACGCCCAGACATGATATCTCTAGCTCAGGGGAAGGTCCTTCATCCGGAGCTTCAATCCATGCACCTAACTGCCTGGTACCTGAGAGGCTAGAGTTCCAGGCTTTGGGTCTTTCCAACGATGTCTCACACCATGGTGGAGGCATCCCATAAGAATCGACCAGGAAATGTTATGCCTTCAAATAGAAAAGGTTTTCCATTTGGTGCCAGGGTACGAGTCTGGACCTCTTATCCTGTTCTGTGGCTAACATTCTTGACTACCTTTGGTCTCTCTCCAAAGGTGGTCTGTGGTCATTGACCCTTAGGTGCACGTGGCATCCATCTCTGCTTACTGGGCGCGGGCTGGTCAGCCAAGCGCAGAAAACAGTGGTAGGGTGCTTTGTCAGGCCTAGATCACATATCCCCTCCGCTATGCGAACCTCCACCTCCATGGGATCTGTTGCTGATTTGGCAAAGCTCATGGGAAAGCTATTCAAACCCATGCACAAGTGTGAGCTCTCACACTTGTCATGAGAAGACTGCCTTTCTGGTGGCTGTAACGTCATCCAGAAGGACAGGAAGCTCCAGGCGCTTCGTGGACTCCCTTATCTGGTCTTCCACAGGGACAAAGTTGTCCTGCACCCCACCGAAATTGCTTCCGAAGGTGGCGCCAGAGTTTCACCTTAACCAGGTGTTGACTCTGCCAGTGTGCTACCCTAATTACACCTCTGACGCCGAGTATAGGCTCCATACTTTGACCTGAGACATGCTCTCCTATTATAAGGAGAGAACGCAGGAATTGGGAGAGGTTTGCCAGCTGTTTGTCACCTACGCTGAAGCACGCTTCTGGCAGACCTGCAGCCAAATGGACCATAGCAAGATGGATTACATCATGCATAGGTTTGTGCTATGAGATGGCAGGCAAGGAGCCACCCAGAGGGATAAGGCTCTTTCACCCACCTACTGCTACATCAGTGGCTGCTTCCAGGGACATCCCTATCCAAGAAATCTGTCGGGCTGCTACCTGGAAGTCAGCAAACACCTTTATTACCCACTACCACATCGACCTTGAGTCACGCTGGGATGCTGATTTTGGGGCCTCGGTTCTCCAATCTCTATTTCCTAAGTAGGGGTGTGTGCCTTGCCTCCTCCTCCCAGAGAACTACTTGAGTCTGTCAAGGTGTGGTTGAACAACATATCCATGCTCCTAGAACTGATTATTCACCTATAACGGTAGTCCTAGGAGTGGTATATGTTGTTCATCCACACACACCTACCGACCTCCCCAGCTTCGGCTCACAACTTGCTTCCAGTGGGCTAAGATCTGAAGGCCATGGGCGGAGCCAGGTATTTCCCACCCAGGTGGGTGGGTGGAGAGCCAGCTTGAAGACTACCTGGGGATGCTGCAACAGAAGGTAAAGCCATCAAAAATGGAGAGCAATGAGTACCAATGCCCGTAGTCTAGGTAACAAGCTTCCTGAATTAGTGGCCTTGATGGAGGAGGAACATCTGATATTGTGGCAGTCACAGAAACATGGTACACACAAAACCATGACTGGGACATAAACATACCAGGATACACTATCTACAGGAGGGACAGGGAGGGTAAAGAGGAGGAGGAGGAGTTCTTTACATAAGAGAAGGAATAAAAGCAACAGAACAAAAGGGTATACAGGGAGGAGAAGAAGCACTGTGGGTAAATTTGGAGACAGGCAATGGCACCACAATCCGCACAGGGTTGTATACAGACCCTTCTCAGGGGAGGAAATGGGCAAGGAAATTATAGAAAGTATACTTAGAATGGTAGAAAAGGGAGATATTGCTGATGGGTGATCTGAATATGCCAGATGTTAACTGGAGCGCAGTTGCAGCTGCCACTTGAAGAGTGCAGTTATTCTAGATGCCCTACAGGGGCATGCCTTAGACAACTAGTACTGGAGCCCACCTAGAGGGAGCAATATTAGACTTGATTCTCTCAAATGGAGATGGAGAGAGGATCACAGATGTAGAAGTGGGTAGCCATCTGGGAACTAGCGACCATCGAACAGTATGGTTCACAATAAACACAGCAATAGAGTCAAGCCACACAAAGACAAAAGTACTGGACTTTAGGAGGGCTGACTTTGCCAAAATGGGTGAGAGCCTAAGGAATGCACTAGCAAATGGGCAGGAAGGAGGGGTGGAAGAACAATGGGGAATAATAAAACTGCCATCACAGAGGTAATGAGCCTTTGTGTGAAGCAAATAAACAAAACAAGACTATGTAAGAAACCACTATGGTTCTCAAAGGAAGTGGCAGTGAAGGTTCAAGAGAAAAGAAAGCATTCAGGAAGTACAAGGAATCGCAGAAGGAGCAGGATAGAGAACTGCATCAGTTAAAGCAAAAGGAGGCTGGGAAGGCAGTCAGAACAGCAAAGGCCCAAACCGAGGAAAAGATAGCCAACTCAGTTAAGAAGGGAATAAAACCTTTTATAGGTACATCAGGAGCAAAGGAAGACAAAGGGAGGATAGTGAGGCTTAATAAAGGAGGGAGGGTGGGCAGAGGGAGACTGTGAAAGGCAGAGATACTAAACAAATATTTTGCTCAGTATTTACAAATGAAGAGGGGAGGTACATAAACAAACAGTAGTAACACTCTGGATGCAGAAGTTGATACCAGCCCATTTACAGAAGAAAGGGTTCTGAAAGAACTCTTAAAACTGAAGGTGGACAAAGCAATAGGGCCTGATGGGATTCATCCCAGAATTCTAAAAGAGCTAAGGGTAGAACTAGTGACACCACTGACTACCCTTTTAACAAATCATGGGAGGATGGAGTGGTACCCAAGGACTGGAGGAGGGCAGATGTGATTCCCTTCACAAAAGTGGGAGCAAGGCAGAAGCAGGAAACTACAGACCTGTTAGTTTAACCTCAGTGATAGGGAAAATGATGGAATCACTTTGAAGGAAAGAATTGTCGAGTATCTAGAGGCCAGAGGGACACGGGACCCTAGGCAGCATGGATTCACAGCGGAAGGTCATGCCAGACAGATCTGATAGATTTCTTTGACTGGGTGACCAAAGTAGTAGATCAGGGAGGGGCTGTGGACATGACCTACCTAGACTTTAGCAAGGCATTTGACACAGTCCCACACAAAAGATTAATATACAAGTTAGCCAGCCTGGGAGTGGGTCCCAAGATGACAGCCTGGGTAAGAATTGGCTGGAGAATAGGACACAGAGAGTAATAGTAAATGGAGTCCACTCAGAAGAAAGGAGGGTTACTAGTGGGGTACCGCAGAGTTCAGTATAGGACGGTCCTCTTCAATGTCTTTATAGTGACATTGCAGAAGGACTGGAAGGAAAAGTATGTCTCTTTGCAGATGACACTAAGATCTGCAACAGATTTGATGCACAGGGTGGGGTGGAAAGGATGAGAAGGGACTTGGCAAGGTTAGAGGAATGGTCACATGTATGGCAGCTTAGATTCAATGCTAAGAAGTAAGGTAATGCACCTGGGAAACAAAACCCAGGGAAGAGTACACAATGGGGGTGAGATACTAACAACAATAAAATGGAAAGGGACCTGGGGTAGTCATATCAGATGACCTAAAGGTGGGCAAGCAATGTGAGAGGGCAGCAAGGAGGGTTGGGGATACTGGGATGCATCGGAGAGGCATCACCAGTAGAAAACAGGAAGTTATTATCCCTCTGTACAGATAGCTGGTGAGACCCCATCTGGAGTACTGTGTGCAGTTCTGGAGACCCAATCTCCAAAAAGACATAGACAGGATGGAAGCTGTCCAGAGGAGGCACTAAAATGGTGCAGGGTCTGCACCGAAGACATATGAAGAGACTTAAGGAGCTTACTATGTATAGCCTCGAGGAAAGGAGGGAGAGGGGACATGATAGAAACTTACAAGTACCTCAAGGAATCAACAAAGTCCAAGAGGGTAGCATCTTTCAAAAAGAGGTGTGCAAGAACGGGGGGAGTGCTCAGAGGTAATTTAAGGAAGTATTTTTCACAGAGAGGGTTGTGGATGCATGGAACGTGCCTTCCGAGGAGGTTGTGGAGTCAAAATCAGTGGTGGAATTCAAGCATGCATGGGATAGTCATAAGGCAATTCTGGGGGTGGGGTAGGAAGAAGTAGGCTGCTGGTTAACTAGGATCTGCAGCTTATCCAGTAGGTAGGAAAATGGGCAGACTGGGTGGGCCAAGCGTCCTTATCTCGTCAAATTCTATGTTTTTACGGTAAGATTTAAAGTGAAGGACATGCCAAGAAGTGTGGATGAACAACATATACCACTCCAAGAACTACTGTTACAGGTGAGTAACCTGTTCTTTTCACTATTTTCGACAGATTTTTCTCAGTACCGACATATGTTGTCCCCGGTCTCCTCGCCGGGACCCCATCTCAACAAGTGTGTAGCTGGGCCGTCAAATTGCAGCCAAAGCGGCTACACCAAGTGTGTCTTCTGCTTGGGGCCTATGCAGCGACACCATGGCCTGTTCTACCAGCCAGGGCTTTATGAGTAGGACCAGGATCCGCTGCTTAAAGGCTTTTAAGGCGTACCTACTAGAACAGAAGATGGACCTACACACCTCTGGGGAGAAGGCCAAACATTCAAGCAAGGAGAAATCAAGCGGTCCCACGACAAGGACCGTTGTCGGTCCCGCACTGGTCCAGGTCCCGCTCCTGGCCTCTCCCAAGAAGGCCCACTGCTTTCCGGTCTCAGGTGAGCACTCCAAACTAAACAGGCCAAAGCTGGACCATCAGGAGAAACCAGCCAAAGCTAAGGTGACTCCGCTAAGGGTCACCACTAAGCCCACGGAGACCAGAACTTGACCCTACCCTCCGAGGCCACGGCGTCACCCGATAAGGAACGCCCCTGGAGTCCAAAGACACTCCAGCACCCCCGCATTAAGCCAACGCCAGTAGAAGGGGCGAAGGATCCTGACGCTGCCGGCAAGGGAACAGCATCTCTATCCCCAAGTCCTCCCCCGGCTCTCCAGGTGGCTCCCCTTCCAGGCCGGATACTTCAGAAGTCCTTTTCTGGACACATCAGCCTCATTGTTCATGAAGGACAAGCTACAGGATCTCTTCCTTTGGTGGGGTCAGGTCCAGAAGCAGACCCCCGAAGCTGGCCCTGACACCGGTACCGGATCTATCGGCAAACCACAACCGAAGGTATCCTTCTCCAAGAAGACCCCGAGAGGCTGCCACCGACCACCCTCCAAGGTCCATTCCCGATCTCGGTCCACAGACTGACACCGGCGCTCACCACGGTCTGGTAGCCGATGCCGGTTATGTCTCACACCAGGAGCTGCTCCCATTCTCATAAGGCGGGCCCGCCACTGATGTTCAAGTGGGGCTAGTCACAGGATAGGCCCGCTACTCGACACCTAGTAGCCGTCCACCTCTTCCTCCTTCATCTTGGGAATCGGGTTCTCAGGAGAAAGGACCAGCCCGCCGCCTCCTGGTGATCCAACTTTCATGGATGTCATTAGCACATCCAGGCCACCAATGAATGGGATATGGAGGACCTGGATCTGGAACACCGTCGACTGCCCAGGTACCTGAGGCAGAAGGAGCTCAAACCTCTGTGGTGCCTCCTTTGGTGGATCTCACCCGGATCACTTGGAAGCGTCCAGCTTCAGTCCCGCAGTTCAGAAAATCGGATAGGCTGTAGAGGGACCCGAGGATGAACCTTTCTGGCTGAACACCCTCAGGTGGACTCTTCCATTGTTACGCCTGCCCATGATAAATCTAAGCAGCCCAAGCACCTTAGCTCACAGCCTCCTGACCCTGAGTCTGCTATTTGGATCAGGTGGGCAAGAAGGTATATTCTGCCTCCACCTGCTCCATTAGGTCCCTAAATTTCCTGGCGATATGGTTCAGTACCAGAATGCACTCTGGGAGTGGGGACAAGAGCTAGTGAATGCCTTGCCAGACTCCGAAAAGGCGGAATTCTGGATGTCCTGAAGTCGGGCTGGGACGTAGGCACATGTTTTGCTGCTTTGTATGACACTGCAGCTACAACGGCCAAAGCGGCAGCAGCAAGGGTCTGTCTCTGGCGCCATGCTTGGTTGAGGGTCTCAGGCTTTCACCAAGACCTGCAGTTTGGGATCCAGGACTTACTGCTCCAGGGTACCGCTTTGTTTGGGCAGGAGACAGTCACTCATCTCTCATCTCCAGGAATCAGGGAAATTCATCTGGTCTGTCCATGAGATGTATAGAGGAGACCAAGAAAGTGGTCATTTTGTAAGCCCTCAGGTGTCCAAGCCCGTGGAAACCAACAGGGTCAGAGAGGTGGCTTGGAAGAGCTGGCAACCAGTATCCTGGAGCGCTCCTTCCCATGGCCCCAAGTCCTCCCAGCCTCTGCCCACTCCCGGTCTGACAATGACTCCCCACGCCCTCTCCTCCAGCAGAGGCTTCAGGGAGGCAGTAGGCGGTCGCTTCTCCTTTATCTAAAGAGATGGAGCTCTATTACTGCGGACCCGTGAGTCCTAGATATCATAAGGAGAGGACATATTCTAGAGTTCACAGAGATTCCTCCAGACACCCCACCAAGGTCCAAGATATCCTTCTCATATTCTACTCATAGAAGGAGAGATACAGGCCCTCTTGCTAAAAAGGGCAATAGAAACAGTCCCCTGCAGCAACGGAGGAAAGAATATTATTCCCACTTCTTCTTGGTCCAAAAGACACAGGACCTTTGTCCCATTCTGGACCTCAGCTCTTTAAACTTTTATATAGAATACGGAAGGTTCTGGATGGTGACTCTTCCAGGACTGCTGCTTCTGCTGCACCAGGGGACTGGCTCTGTTCCCTAGACATGCAAGATGCACACATGCACATTGGGGTCTTCCCTCACAGGAAGTACCTGAGGCTCCACTTCCAGGGGAGCATTATCAGTTTAGGTTCTTCATTTGGCCTCCTCTGCTCCTCGAGTCTTCACGAAATGCTTAGCAGTAGTGGCTGTGGCTGTAAGGCGCCAGGAACATTGTCTTCCCTTATCTGGATGATTGGCTGCTTGCATGCCCATCAAGGTCATGCCTTCTTTAAGCTCTCAGAGACACCTATACCCTGTTCTGAGATCTGGGGATCACCCTGAACCTTCCAAAGTCTTCCCCAGAACCCAGCCAAAGATTCGCCTTTGTAGGAGTGGTCCTGGATTCGGTCCAGGGATGACTTTTCTACCCCCAGAGAGGCGATCGCTCTGGGAGATTGCTGGATGGGTCCTAGTAACCCCTCAGGTCCAGGCGAGGACCTTCCTCAGACTTCTGGGGCACATGGCGACAGCCATTCCGTCCTCCTCTGGCCCGTCTCTACATGAGAGTCCCACAGTGGATGCTCAGGGTGCAGTGGGATCAATGCTCAGGCGACTCAGACCACATGGTCAGAGTCACTGAGCCAGTAAAGAGGACACTTCTTTGGTGGTTGGACCCGCTAAATTTGGAAAAAGGGTCCTCTTCCATCCGAGCCCCGAATCAGACTCTGATAACGGACACCTCGATTTGGGTTGGGGGCCGCACCTGGGGCACGCCAAACGCAGGGTACCTGGACCCCCATGGAGCATGTGAACTCCACATCAATGTCTTGGAGATGCGTGCAGTCCTCAATGCGCTACATGCCTTTCAAGAGGAACTCGTGCCAGGCTCTCTTCTTGTTCAGATGGACAACATGGCGGTCATCTTCTATATCAACAAGCAAGGTGGCGCTCACTCTTACACCCTATGAAGGGAGGCGATGAGAGTCTGGTACTGGGCACTGGGCGCACATGTCCCTGTTCGCATTGCATGTTCCAGGCGCCTTACCACTTGGCAGACAGCCTAAGCAGGTCTCAGTCCAAGGCGCATGAGTGGTGTCGCCACTGCAATCAGTAGCAGACCAGCTGTTCGACACATGGGGTCGCCCAGAGTTGGACTCTTTTTGTGTCAGCACGCTAATACCGAACTGCCAGTTTTCTGCTCACAAGAGCCCGCGCCTGGTGTTTTCTGGCCAGACGATTGTCCCTTTGTTGGGCAGGAGGTTTCTTTACACCTTCCCTCCCTTCCTCTCGTACAGAGAGTTCTCTTGAAGCTTCAGGCCGAAAGGGCTTGGATGATTCTAATAGCCCCTCTGTGGCCTCGCAGATTTGTTTCCCACTATTTCAGCGGTTGTCCACAGAACCTCCAATCCTGCTGCCAATATGCTTGCAGCTGCTGTCCCAGGATCAGGGCTCACTGGTCCATCCCAATCTCAGGTCTTTGCACCTTCATGCTTAGCTCCTTCAGGCGTAGCAAAGTCTAGGTATGGGGTATCCCAAGAGGTGGGGGCGTTCTTGTTTCAGCGAGGAAGCCCTCTCGCACTCCACTTATGCTATGAAGTGGAAGCATTTCTGCCATGGGCGCGTCCACTGTCTGGACCCCCTTTCTGTCCGGTGAACTCAGCATTGCAGTATCTCCTCTCCTTATTCCAACAAGGCTTGAGCTGCTCCTCCATTAAGGTGCACATGTGGGCCATCTCTGCTTATCATGCTCTTTGGGAGACAGAACCTTAGCCCAATTGGATGTGGCCCACACCTTTACGGGATTTTGCACATGAGACCTCCCATTCGGGATACTGTCCCTCCCTGGGACCTCCTATTTGTGTTGGAGAAGCTTACTCTTCCTCCATTTGAACCTGCAGCAGACTGTGAGCTGTGTTACCTTTCCTGGGAGGTTTGCTTTTTAGTTGCCATTATGTCAGCTTGAAGAGTTTCCAAGCTTCAGGCTCTGATGTGTAAACAGACATATTTAATTTGCCATAGGAAAGGGTTTCCCTAAGAACGAATCCTAAGTTCCTTCCTAAAGTGGTCTCAGAGTTGACTCTCAACCAGTCGGTTGACTTTACAGTTTATTTTCCTTCTCCTCTAATAGAGGAGAAGCTCTCCTTCACACTTTGGATGTCCACAGGATGCTGAGGTATTGCCTCAAATGCACAGCTACTCACCGTAAATCAGAGCAGCTATTTGTGGCATTTGCGCCTATAGCACTTGGTAAACCGGTGTCCAGGCAGACCATTTCCAAGTGGATTGTCTGTTACGTTACATTTTGCTATGAGAAGCACAATAAACCCTTTCCGGACGGTTAGGGTCACTCCACCAGAGGAGTGTCTGCTTCTTCGCCACTCTGTGGAATGTCTGTATTAGGGACATATGACGCAGCTGCTACCTGGAACTCGGTGCATACTTCGAAAGCACTATAGTTTGGACATTGCATCCAGACGCCGCGGCCGGCTTTGGCCTGGCAGTCCTTCAGGGACTCTTGTCTTGACTTGCTGTGTCCAGCTTATTACCTTTCCACTTCCAGGATCGGATACCTCCTTGGCAAGAACTGCTTGGGATTTAGTCCTTATTGTAATAGCCTGCTGCAAGAGCCCCCACTTGAAGCAAGATAGTACATGTACGAACTTACCGTAATGATCTTCGAGAGGAGCTCTTGCAGCAGGCGTTGCTTTCCGCCCTCCATCCCCCAAATGAGGTGTGCAGAACATCATCTTGGACTTCGCCTCCTTTTCTTGTCAGGGCCCGTTCGCGGGTCTTGGCGGGGAACTGAGGTGGAGCTAGGTCCGCCCTTATATACCGGGCTGACGGGTGGAGCCGGCGTCGGGGGGTCCCTGCTGGTACTGCTGGCTGAGAAGTTTTCCGGTGGGTCCTAACGCCTGCGGGTTAGTCCTTATTATGTCGCCTGCTGCAAGAGCTCCTCTCAAGATCTACTGTTATGGTAAGTTCTTATGTAACTGTCATTTTCTCGATGGACCACCGTGTTCTCAAGTCCACGATTCAAAATCGGCAAGGCTCCGCCAACTTTGGGATGACTGTGTCGCTCGGCCTCCCAGGCCAGGTCTCTAGGCCTTTCCTCCAGGTTCCCTACCAGGCCTAAATAGTCTGGTGAGGAGGAGGTCTCCTCATCTTCAAGCCTTGCGAGCAGAAGGTCTCTTTGCGATGTCAGAGGAATACTTGGTCCAATCCGGGGCCGTGGTGGGGACATAGTTCGGCAGTCACCTCTTGGAGGTGCAGGCTCCCCAGTGTCTCGACCCTTGGTTTGCTGGATCCGGCATTGGTGGACCCTCGACAGTGCCATTAGCAGTGCGGTGATCAGGGCTGCACAGGTTGATTTCTTGTGCTGCTTCGCGGTGCCATCGGTCCGTTCACTCCGTCAGCACCGTGTTAGGTTGACCCCACCTGGTTCCCCCGGATTCTTCGGAATCAGAGTCTTCTCTGGAATGCGTGTCAGGCAGCCCAGCATTCCCATTCCTGAGTCTCCAAAACAGTCTTCCTCTGAGGACTCCCAGGCTGGGGTAACCTGAGGTCCATGTGAGGGCGGCTTGGAGATTAGGGAGCAGACTGTGGCAGCTGCCATTTCCAGCACTGCTGCACTGTCTCGGCTGGACTAAGGGTTCTGTCTTCGGGGCCCCTTGGGAGGCCCCAGGATCGATGGAACCTGTTGTTGGGGTCGAGGAGGAGGCGTCCTTAGTCAGGGGTTGAGGGACCTAGGTGAGGGGTGTCAGGTTCCACCTGCCACCCTTGGGGTGTGAGGAGGAGCCGTACTGCTGAGCCCCACCTCTCCTCTTATCCTCAACTGACCCCTCTGGTAGAGTTGCTGTATGTTGCACTTCCGGATCCTTGCAACCCCAGGTGCATCACAGGAGATTCCCCACCAGTCTTTTTCCAGAGTTCGCATCCCCAGGGTTCCGCCTCCTTATGTACTATGCCTGACATCGGGGCAGGACCGACGCTGGAGGCGGTCCCTGCTGAATACTGCTAGCTAGAACATTTCGTGGATCCTGGTGCATGCCGGCTTCAGTCCTAATGGTGTAACCTGCTGCAAGAGTTGTTTTTGAAGTAAGGTCACTCTTCGCCCCCACCGTCAAACTGTAGGGAATCTGAGTCCGTGGATGGTTGTGCACCAGGCAGCGGTGGCTGGAAGGAGTTCTAGGAACTCCAATCCAAAGGGTGGATTGGGAAGTGTACCTAGAGACTCAGATGGGGCACAATACTCGTCCAGCAGTCTACCGGGGCTGGGAAAGGAGTGGCTGGAGACTGCCAAATGTAGATAGATGCCTCCTGGAATGGAATAGGCAGGATGGCACCACCAGATGCTGGGCACTGAATTGCCAAGGAATTCACGCGCCTCCCACTCAGTATTGTCTCGTCTAACAAAGGAGATATGGAGATCCCCAACCATCTCGATAGGAAGCACTGATATTCCGTGAAATCAGTGTCGGAGGAGAGGTGAGCAGAGGGTTCTCTCCTCTGAGGAGGGAATCGAGGAGGATGAGGAACCGAATGCCCAGAGGACTCCTGTGGCAGTGGGGAGAGGTGAAAACCCGCCATGCATATATCTAACATATGACGGGAAAGCCTCCGCAGTGCCTCTGAACATCTCTCAGGATAACAGGACCGATATGGCCTGGAAGAGAAGTGGGTGGCTGCAGAGGAATGGGAGAGGGCACCTACAAGTAGGCACTTTCTCTGCTAAGGCTCTGAAATCCAGGGAACGGAGCCCAAGCTGGCGGGTCCCAGATATCAAACCAGGTCACAGAACGGAACCCTGGGGATGCGAACTCGAAAAGACTGGTGGGGGATTCTTGATGTCCCCTACAATGGTGAAGTATCTTTGGTGACCCTCGGAGAAGGTTATCACCAAACTCCAGGATGCTGGAAGGCAGTCAGGTCTGTACAGTCCATGTACAGATCCAGGCCCGGTTCCTTCAGAGGAACCAGAGCTATTTGCAGCCAGCAACAAAGGCAGCAGCCATGTTCCGCCAGCAACAAAGGGGAACCTTTCAGCGGAAAGCCCAGGCTAAGTCGTCCCCAGGCAGAGCCCAATGCTACACTAAACTGGCCCAGCCTGCAGGGACCAGTGCTGCCACAGCATGACTCCTTCCTGGCCCCGCGCCTCCTCTGGATCAACGGGCACAAAGGTTGGGGAGTCGTGACCGCCGCCACTTTTCAGGGTGGTAGTCGATTACCACCGACCGTGGGTTCTCCAATTGGTCAAGAAAGGTCACTTCATAGAATTTCTGACCACCCGCCAGCAAGACTCCCCTGCTTTCCCGCTACTTGGGTCAGCACGCCTGCTCATACAGCGAGGTGTTCGCGCCTCCTGAAAAGAAGGAGTGAGCACGCTCCACTGAACCAGAGGGGTGCAGGGTATTATTCTCACTTCTTTCTGGTTCCTAAGAAAACAGGCGACCTCCGTCCAATACTGGACCTCAGCAACCTCAACGAGTCGGTCCTGTACAAACGCTTCCGCATGGTGACCCTCTCAGGTCTGATTCTCATGCTCAAGCCTTTCTAGCATCCTTTGACTTGCAGGACGCTTCCTGCATATTCCCATTGATCAAGTGCAAAGGAGTTTCTGCGCTCGAGTTCCAGGGCCACCATTATCAGTTCTGAGCCCCTTCGACTGTCATCGGCACTCGGTATTCACGAAGTGTATGGTGGTCGAGCGTGTGGATCTGAGGAGACAAAGCCACTATGTGTTCCCCTACCTGGACGACTGGCTTCTTATGGCACCTTCGGGAGGCCTTGATGTCCACCATCCATTATACTTAGTCTCTGTTAGAGACGCTGGGCATCATGATCAATCATGAGAAGTCACGCCTGGTTCTGTCACAGACTCTGCAGTTCATAGGTGCTATTCTGGACACCGTCCAGGGAAAGCTTTTCTTCCCTAGGACAGAGCGGAACATATCAGATCCTTCATCAGGGACATTTTGGCGAAGAAGATCGCTCCTGCCAGATTGGTCCTTTTCCTGCTCGGACACATGGCTGCGCCATTGCAACAGTCCCGCTTGCTTGTCTCCACATGCAGGTCACCCAGTGGATGTTACGGGTCCAATGGGACCAAAAGCAAGACCATCTGCAGCTTCCAATCTGGATCTCAAGACCATAATCCGGGATTGGCAATGGTGACTAGATCCAAGAATCTATCGGCAGGGGTCTCCTTCATTGCACCATCTCCAATAGTGACACTCTCCACAGATGCCTCGGGCTCGGATAGGAGCACACTGATGGTGTCCGTCTCAGGCCCTGTGGACAGCCCAAGAGAATCATCTCTACATAAATATCCTGGAAATGAGAGCAGTTCTTTACACTCTGCAGGCCTTCCAGTCGGAGATTCCACTGGGTACCATTCTGTTACAAACAGGCAATTCCAGGTGATGTATTACCTCAACAAACAAGGAGGCACCCATTCCTACCCGCTTTGTAGGGAGGCCATGAGGGTGTGGGATTGTGTTTTGCAGCACTGCGCAAACCTCATTGCTGTTCATGTCCCAGGAGTGGACAACATCCGTGCAGACAGCCTGAGCCACTCTCAGGCCAGAGTCCACGAGTGGGAAGTACTCCAGTAGGTAGTAGAGGATCTGTTTCACAGATGGGGTACACCAGAATTAGACCTTTTCACATCCCCATCCAATGCAAACTGCCCAATTGTTGCTCGCTAGATCCAAGGCCTGATATTTTCTGACAAGACGATTATCCCTCTCCTGGGCGAGCAGATTCTCTATGCCTTCCCCTTCCGTTGATCCAGAGGGTTCTTCTGAAACTCGCAGAGAGCAAGCGACACTGATACTCATCACGCCCTACTGGCCCAGGCAGATCTGGTTCTCTGCTACATCAGCTATATCCCAGGAACCTCCGGTGCCTCTGCCAATCAGCTCTCACTTGTTGTCTCAGGAGGAGGGCCTTGGTCCATCCAGACCTTAGATTGCTGGGCCTGCATGCTTGGCTCCTGGAGACTTAGCCATTGTGCGACACGGGTCTCACAAGAGGTAGCTGACGTCTGGTGGCTGCGAGAAACCCGCTAATTATGCTACTCTACGCCATGAAAATGGCGCCATTTTTGCCTATGGGCTCAAGCGTGGGTTTTTCACTTCTAGATTGTCCAGAAAAGTTGGTCTTGGACTACTTCTTGTCTCTTTTCAGACAGGCTTGACCTACTCCTCAATCAAAGTACACATCTGTGCCATATCAGCCTATCATTATCCTATAGGCCAACGCACCATATCTCAGTTGGACATGGTACGAGCCTTCCTGAGAGGTATTCTCCACCTTAGACCTCCGATTAAGGATCCAATTCCGCCATGGGATCTTACCCTTTGTCCTGGAGCAGCTATACTGCCACCCTTTGAACCAGCCACGGATTGCTAGCTACGCCTTCTCACTTGGAAGACGTTTTTTTTGTTTGTTTTTTATCTGCCATTTTCTGCTCCTCGGTCGGCAGCCCCATTCCGACCGACCCCCAGCCCCCACCTGGAATATACCCTGGAATATCCGGCGCTCACCTTAAGCCCGGCATGGGAGCGGAGCCTGCTGTGAGTCGGTCATCATCCTGCTGCCGCTGGCATTTTCTGCCTCCAGTTTTCACCCAGGAACCCCAGGAGTAGGAGCAGATGTGCGTGGAGGTGCTCATGCACCCTACGGCCCCAGTTACAGCTCCTTTCCCCCACCCCATGGCCCAACGCCCGCCCCTCTGAGCCCGTG
The DNA here is from genome assembly GCA_016271365.2 of Neoceratodus forsteri. Taxonomy (NCBI): domain Eukaryota; kingdom Metazoa; phylum Chordata; order Ceratodontiformes; family Ceratodontidae; genus Neoceratodus; species Neoceratodus forsteri. The sequence continues at coordinate 16,372,431 of CM057456.1, forward strand.
CACCCCAGCCTCCACTAGGGGTCACCATCAGCTGAGGAGTGCTGCATCCCTCTCCGGAGAGGAGAGCCTGCCTGCCAGCAGCTCAACCCAGCTCGCCTCTGCCACCACCTGGGCTCGTTCTCGAGCCCGAGTCTCCTGCGTGCCGTGAGATAAGGCATCCAGTGCCTCAACCCTCAGCGCCACTGGGCCGGCGGAAGTTGTTTTTAGTTGCTGTTACCTCGGCCAGAAGAATTTCTGAACTCCATGCACTCCTGTGCAAAGAGCCTTATATGTTTTTTCACAAAGACAGGGTATCCCTATGGACTAATCCCAAATTTCTCCCTAAGGTGGTCTCAGCTCTCACCCTTAATCAGGACATCGATCTACCAGTGTACTTTCCCAACTATTCAATCAAGGAGAGTCCCTGTTGCACACCCTAGATGTGCATAGGTGTCTCCGATACTACCTGACCAGAACAAAACACCACCGAAAATTGACCAGCTTTTTGTCTTCTTTGCCCACAGGATAATGGGCGCCCTGTTTCTAAACAGTCGCTGTCCAGGTGGCTCATTCAGTGTATCACGCTCTGTTACCAGAAGCGCAAATAAACCCTTACCGGCGCGGTCAAGGGTCATTCCACAAGGGGTGGCTACTCTTTTGTGGCCCTTAAGAATGTGTCCACCTCGGCTATTTGTACTGCAGCTACTTGGAGCTCCGTGCACACTTTCATCAGGCATTATAGCCTGGTATCGCATCGAGGCTAAGAGCAGGTTTTGGTCTAGCAGTCCTTCAAGGACTTCTGTCCTAGGCTCAGGTTCCATTAAGATTTTCTACCTTCCCTCCTCCCAGTGGTGTGGGATTTCCAATATTGCTTGGGAATCAGTCCTAATGGGGTAACCTGCTGCAAGAGCTGTTTCTTGAAGTAAGATAGTACAGTTATGTAAGAACTTACCATAACAATAGATCTTCAAGAACAGCTCTTGCAGCAGGTACTTTCCTCCACCATCCCCACTGGAGGTAGATTCTAGTTTCAACATCCTTCTCCAAGGATCAGGTGTCTCAGCAACTCTCTTACTGCTGTTTGATAGTGGATCCTCAGTCTCCTCTTCTAATGTCATCCAGCGGCCGGGTCTTGGCGGAGAACTAGGGATTCTGAAGGACCGCCCCTTATATACTATGCCTGGCGTCGGGGCGGACCTGCTGAATACTGCTAGCTAGAAAATTTCCGTGGAGTCCTGGTGCCTGCCGGCTTCAGTCCTAATGGTGTAACCTGCTGCAAGAGCTGTTCTCAAGATCTACTGTTATGGTAAGTTCTTGCATAACTGTACTTTCTCTTCCTCTCGTATGCGATGTTGTGCATTGCATCACATCAGGCTCACCATGCTGCCTACAACAGGCACTTATGGTCGATGCTCTCTCATCTTCTAGCATCAATGCCTGATACGGAGCAATCCAGATAAGCTGTGGCCCCTCCGCTATAGGCCTGGAACTGGCAAGACACCAAGCAAGGGCATCCCACGATGCCAATGAGGTGGCTTCCAGGCTAGCAAGGACAGTGATCTGCATTAGGCAGACCGGCATGGTTTCGTCGATCAAGATTGTCACCCCTGGCCCAGCGTAGGGTGATTCACTCCGCTTCTCCGAGGGGACCCACCTTTTTCCACCAGGGCTAGGAGGCTTTGCAGGGGCTTTCTCCGTCTCCTCGTCTCCGGGATACCTCCTAGCTCTCGGTCTTAAGCTTCCTGTCTTGTAAGGCCAGGGTCTCTTCCTTCTGTTTTCACCAGCAGGAGGCTGAGGGTCTTGTTCCTCAGAGTTTTCCTAGTCCCCTTCCATGGGGCTTGGTACTCACCAAGCAGTAATGAATGGTGAAGATTGACAAGAGAAGATGTGGAAATTACGCACCTACCATAATTTTGATCTTTCTTGTATCTTCACTATTCATTACTGATACCCGCCCACCTTCTCCTCATGGGCCTCCTTCTTGGGCCATATCTCCTCCTCCCTCCTTTTCATATCCTTAAAGCCTAAATTTAAAAAAAAAAAATTTTTGAGCCTTCCATTCTCTCACACGGATCCATTTAATTTAGGAAGAGAGGAACAGTGAATTTATCTCTATCCTGAGGGAACTCTTTCTGATTGTCCCTGGGGTGACCTCTTGGCTCCTTCTTAAGCCATGCTGTTCAATTCACAGTTAAAGAAACCATTCCTTAAATAGTTTGGTTCCTTTTTCTAGGTCCCTCTGGCATGTCTGACTCTCCTGTTTGCACCAGCTTCGTCTAGTTAAACACTGTCCTGGCACTCCAGTTACCTTGAACTAGTATTCTGTTTTGCCCTCCTTCGGGAGTCAGACTGAGTTCCCACTCTGTCCTTTCCACAAAAAAGGGTGTCCACACACACACACACATCTGTGTTAGCACATAACAAGGTGCTAGTGGCTTTCCTACCCTGCCTAGTTGGGCTCTCCTTCAGAACAGATTTTCTGCCTTGGCAGTCTGTGAACTCTCAGCTGGAGTATGAGGGGTTGGGGATGGCGGGAGGTGTAGAGAGTCTGCCTTTTGTGTTCCAAGCCATGCAAAGCTTCAGTTGAACCTTCTTTACCAGTTTTCTTAAATGAGATCCTTGCTCCTTCACTCTGGTCATGAGCTTACGTGCCTTTAAGCCAGTTTTCACAATGTGGCAGAACTTCTCTTTCCTCCAAACATCCCCTCTCTTCTTCTCTCTCTCTCTCCTTATCCATTTCTGCCTCAGAGCCGCCCCAGAAGTGAGGACCTGCGGTCCCATAGGTAGGTTTCCTCTTCCTGTCCTCTATCGGCTTATTCCTTTTCAGTTTATTTCCTTTCCTTTACCTATCCTCGGCTCTTTGCCTCACTTCCTTTTTCTTATCATTATTTTGCCCTCTGGCTTACAGAACTGGGATGGATGAGGTCTGCGGGCCCTAATGGCCACCTCTGGTGCACCATGTGATGCGTGCAGCTCTTGGGGGCGCCCGTCGGCACCTGCTCCTCTCAAAAAAAAAAACTCCCGTGGCAGGTTGCGCGCCTGGCTTACACCCAAGCAGTAATAAACGTGAAGATATTAGAGAAGATCAAGAATTACGGTAGGTAATGAATTTCCATTTTTCTGGCGAGACGATTGTCCCACTCCTGGACGGGGAGGTTTCTGTATGCCTTCCTCTTTAGAGAGTTCTGCTCAAACTGAAGACAGAGGAGGCCAGAATGATTCTGGTAGCTCCTCTCTGGCCTTGGCAGATCTGGTACCCACTGCTGCAGCAACTGGCCACAGAGCCCCTGTGCAGTTGTCCTCTCCACTCACTTGCTCTCCCAGGAGCAGGGACGCTCATCCATCCTACTCTGGTCTCTTCATTTTCATGCCTGGCTCCTGTAATCCTAGGAGAGGAGAGGTTGGGGGGTCAAGCAGAGTGGCAGAGATTTTAGTGGCAGCGAGGAAACCTTCCACCAGGGCAACCTATGCCATGAAGTGGAAGCATTTTTGCCTGTGTTGCTTTCTCCACCTTTTGGATTTGGGTCTTAGCTACTCATCCGTTAAGGTGCACCTCTGTGCCCTGTCAGCATACCACACACCTATGGAGGGAGGACTCTGGCACAGCTAGATGTATGCAAGACGTTTGAGAGGTCTTGCATATCAGACCCGAGAAGGGACCCTGTCCCTCTTGGGATCTTCTTTTGTTTTAGAAAAGCTCACCCTGCCCCTTTAGAACTGGCCACGATGTGCGAAACTCGCTTTCTTTCTTGGAAAGCATTATTTTTAGTTGCTATTACTTTAGCTCAGAGAGTTTCTGTGCTCCAGGCCCTTATGTGCAAGTATGCTTATCTTGTCTTTCACAGGGACAGGGTGGTACTGTGTACAACCTCTAAGTTTCTTATGAAGGTGGTGTCCAAAATGACGAACCAGAACATCCCACTTCGGTTTATTATCCAGAGTTTTCCAACGGGAAGGCCCTGTTGCATACTCTGGACGCTCATAGAATACTTGGTATTCTCTTCATAGAACTAGTTCTGTTTGTCAGACAGACCAGTTCATCTCGTTTGCTCATCGGAAGATGGGCTCCTGTCACTAAGCAGATGCTAACTAGGTGGTTAGTTCACTGCATTTCCTTTTGTTACCAGCATCATGGTAAACCTTTGCTAGGATCAGGCAAGGTCATTCCACTAGGGCAGTAGTGACCACCTTTGTATCCTTACAGAATGTTTTGTCTGCAGACCTGTGCACTGCCGCTACCTGGAGCATTGTACACACATTTGTCAGACACTACAGTTTGGACGTAGCCTCTAGGAGGAAAGCAGGGTTCGGACTAGCAGTCCTTCAGGGTCTCCTCTCCTAAAGAGACGTTTTTCAGCTTGTCTGATTGGTTATTCCCCGCCCAGCTGACCTGGGCCTATCTTTGAGTACTGCTTGGGAATCAGTCCTATTGGTAGTACCTGCTGCAAGAGCTCCCCTGGAAGTGAGATAGCACAGTTACATAAGAACTTGTCTTAACATTTCTAGGATCGTGGATATGTTGTTCATCCACACTTATTGGCATGTCCCTTTCCCTTTAAGAATCGCAGAAGTCTTCAAGCTGGCTCCTCCCACGCACTCGGATGGTATAACCCTCAGCTTCGCCCCATGACACAGAGCTTCCTTTCCGCTGGAAGATTCAGGTTGCCTCCTTCGTGCTGCCACATTTTGTAGGCCCTGGCTTCCAAAACCTTGTTATTCTGAAAATTAGGTCTAGTTCGCATTAGCAATCGCAACTACTTATCTTCGATTATGGAAGACGAGTCTTCTCCCAGATTTCGCGGTGTTCATGAGGCCAGAAAATGTAAGCACACCGATCCCCACGTGTGCATCTATTGCCTGGGTCATGAGGACACCTGAATGCGATTTTGTCTTGCAGTTCACCCTAACATCTTGATAACCATCTACTTGCGCCTGAAGTTGGGAGGCGGAAAAACTGAACCCTCAAGTGAAATCAAAGGCAGAGCTCAGTGGGGCGGGTTCTGCGACGCGGGATCCGGCTGAGCAATTTGGAGCGCATGCAAGCTTCGAGGAGAAGCGACTTGTGCCAGGAATCCTCCTCTCGGGCTTCTCGTTCCACTCAACCTGGGCTCCACCTTCTCGGATTCCTTCCGAGTTGTGCCAGTCTCTCCCGACTAAGGAGAGGGTCCTGTGGTACACACTTTCGGTCCTATGAGCGGGAAAAGAACTTGGGATCGTCTTCGTCTCAGCGAGAAGGCGTTCTTGGATGAGGAGAGATCTCGGTCCCAGGAACCGGCAGTCTCGACTTCAGTCGAAATTGCCTCTTTGGCCACTGGCTTCTTGGCTTTGCCTTCTGGCCAGTCGATCAAAGTGTGGCTCAACGAGGTTGAAATAATCATCGACCCAATCAACCCATTGTTGCAGACTCTGGTTGACAATTCTCTCAATCGGACTCCAGTCCTTTCTTTCACTGATGAGGAGATCCAGCCCGCTGGGTCTCCCATCGAGGAAGTATCCCCAACCCTGGGAAATCACTGGTCCAGCGGTGTCTCCTGAGCAACGAATCGACCCATCTAATCTTGATCGAGGTCTAGGACCCCTCGACAGACAGGCCGATGAAGAGCTAAAAGCACTGAAAAAGGCGATGCCATCGGTCGTCCTCGTCCTCCTCGAGACTCCGGCAGAAACTACAGCAGCGCTAAGAGCACCTCATTTGGTAACAGCTGATTTTTGTCCAGGCACAAAGCCGACCCAGCTTCTATCCGGCCATTACTTGCTTTGCAACCAGGCGAAGCAGACTCCTTGAAGCCGATTAAGTCGTCTCCCGCTTGTGGAACTGGTGAAACCTCCAGTTTGGCCTAAACCAGTATCTCCACCGATCGTGGTGGAACCACCACCAAGCAGCTTGTGAGAGGGCTTTTCTAAGGAAGATAGACCAGACACTGGGCTTTCCAGTCATCTTTTGGTCACTGTCACCCCGGACCGCCTCGGCACGGAGAGGTGACCTGGGCGATCGACCATTGTATCCGGATACCTCGGTTCAGATAAGACCCTAGTACATACTCATCCAGGGATGACGGAATTGGACAGTGGGTTAAAGATGGAGTAAGGTCCTTCATCCTTTCAGGGCATTCTTCGCCTCATCTCTGAGTCTACAGGGATGCCCCTGGAACCTATCAGAAAAAGGCGGTACCCTCTCATGGACATCAAGAGAGGTATACCCTGATGGAGGCCTTTCCTGTGGCCAAGGCCATAGTTGGCCGACCTTAGAACTTTGCAGCACCCTGCCTCCTATCCGCTCCCTCTGCCCGAATGGCCCATAGTATGCGGTGCCCGTGGGGTCCCTTGCAGGATTCACAGAGCACCCTTGGTCGAGAGCCTGGTGACCGCCTCTGTGTTCAGGCCTACTGGCAGTTCTGCCAACACTGACCGATCTCCCAAAAGAATCAAACTTGGATCATTCGGCTGGAAAGGTCTATGCAGCCTCATATTTTGGCCTTCGTCAGGCAAGTTCGGCTGTGATGGCACACTTCTCCCATGCCCTCTTGGGGTGGGTTGGATGAAGTCCTCCCACACCTCCTGCGGACATGCAGACCACGGTCAAGCAGGTATGGGATGAGGGCGGGCTGTTGCCAAACAGTAGCTTCAGACAGCCCTGGGCATTGGGGATTCTTGTGCTGGCTTGATGGCAGCCACAGTTGCCTCTTGTCGAGGGCTCTGCTGAGACTCTACTTTTTCTGGCAGATACTCTGCACAAACTAGCTGTTGTGCCTCCTGGGCACCGATCTTTTTGGCCCAGGTGTGGCTGGTCACTTTCAGTATATTGAGCAGTCCAATGCCACCTTGGGGCTACTTCTGAAAAGGTTCTTTGAGCAGAAAACAGCAGAAGAAAAAGCCTTTTCGACACTCTTCCTGTGGCACAGCAAACTTCCTTTCAAGGAGGGCAACAGCAGCAGCAGGCTCAAGCTTGCCCCCAGCCCAAGCTTGGCCTCCCAGGCCCTCAAAGGAGGCGAGTTTCAGGTCCTGGATCATTCTCCTTCAAGCCTGCTCAGTGATGGGCGGGGACTGCCTCCCCCTCCCGTCCACCAGCTCTGGGTCCTCCTGTGGGGCCAGCTCGCCACTTTCTTTCCACCTAGTCCATTATTACCACGGACAGGTGGGTTTTGAAGTGATCAGTCAGGGACTGCCTCTGGAATTCTAGCAGCACCCTCCAAGCCAAGCCCGCACCCCTCGGGAGGAAAGAGTATCCATCCATAGTCAGCTCTCTGAGAGAACATTGCTCAGCTCCTCCTCAAGGAGGCAGTAGCTGCAGTGGCAGATTCTCCAACAGACCCAGGCTTTGTTTCCAGGTACATTCTGGTGCCCAAGCAGATGGGGGCTGGCACCCATTCTAGATCTGCATGACCTGAATCAGTATCTCTGGTCACACACCTTTCGGATGGTCACTCTGTCCCAGATCATACCATCCTTGGAGGTGAACGTGTTCTGTTCACTGGATCTGCAAGCGCGTTCTGTCACATCCTAATCCGTCCGTCTCATTGGCAGTTCCTCTGCTTCAGAGCCAAAGGGACCCTTATATGAGTTCTGAGCCATGCTGTTCGGCTTGTCATCAGCCCCACGGTTCATTAAATGCTTCGCAGGGTGGCAGCATATCTCGGGGTGGGCCAGAATTTACCTTACCTTGACGATTGGCTCTTAACAGGTCCCACCTAGCAAGAGGTGGAGAGGTCCAGGGCCCTGGCCTTCAAGATCTGCTCCTAACTCGCCTCTTTATCGACAAGGCCAAGTCTGAACTTGTGCCTTCTCAGGTGATGTGCTCCATCAGGGCAGAGCTCAACTCTCGTCAAGCCAGAGCTCAGCTCCCAGCAGACAGGGTGGAGGTTCTCTCCTCCTTTGCCCAATCATTTCTGGTTGGGCAATTGCGCCTGCCCAGGACTTTCTGTGCTTTCTGGGTTATATGGCGGCATGCACCTCCATGGTCTGTTGGGCCAGGTGGCACATGCAACCCTCCAATAGGAGCCGGCTGCCCAGTGGACTCAGCGCCATGGTCATTTTGACCAGCTGATCTCTGTAACCTAGAAGATGTGGGACGCTCTCCAATGGTGGACCGCGCCAGACCAGTTACATAGAAACATAGAAGATGAAGGCAGATAAGGACCACAAGGCCCATCCAGTCTGCCATTTCTTTCTACCGTATGAATGTGCCATCGGCCTTTGCAGGGTTTGTCCGTCGAGGCAGATGGACGTCCTCACGACCGATGCCTCTCTTATGGGCTGGGGAGCCCACATGGGGACAAAGGGGCCCATGGGTTCTGCACCCCGAGGAGTCCCAATACCACATCAACCTGTTGAAGCTCAGAGCAGTCAGACTGGCATTATCAGGTTTCGCTCCTCAGCCCGGGATCAAGTGGTTCAAGTCCAGACTAACAATACCACGATCATGTATTGCCTCGACAAACAGGGTGGCACGCACTCCCTTCTGCTTTTGCAGGAGGTGCTCTGCATCTGGATCTTCATCAGTGATCTGGAGGGGATGATCCCTAGCCATTCATGTGGCAGGAGCTTAAACCATCTGGCGGATGCTCTCAGCCGCTTCACGCGAGACATCCCACGATTGGTCTCTCCATCCAGATGTAGCTTACAGCCTGTTCTCCCACTGGGGCAAACCGATGGTGGACCTGTTTGCCTCCAGGAATACACCAAGCTGAGGCTATTTCATGCCCACCCCACCCCAGGTCTCACTGCAGGGGATGCCTTCTCAAGGCCGTGGACCCCAGGCCTCTTCTCGCCTTCCCTCCATTTCCCTTGATCCACAGGGTGTTCCTGAAGATGATGAGGGACAAGGCGAAAGTGATTCTGATAGCCCCGACTGGCCATGCCAGTTCTGGTATCCAGATCTCCTCAACCTCAGCTGCAGGCCCCCAGTGCAGCTTCCAGCACGCCTGGACTCTACCTCTCTCAATCAGGGAAGGTATACCATCTGGACCTTCAATCCCTGCACCCAGCCTGGTACCGAGCAGCTGGAGTTCCAGGCTTGGGTCTTTCCGAGGATGTCTTCACAATGGTGGAGGCATCTAGAAAGGAATAAACCAGGAAATGTTATGCCTTCAAATGGAAAAGGTTTTCCATTTGGTGTCAGGTCAAGGGCCTGGACCCTTTGTCCTGTCTGATGGCTAACATTCTCGACTGCTTTGGTCTCTCTCTAAAGGGGGTCTTCGGTCATCGACCCTTAGGATGCACCTGGCAGCCATCTCTGCTTACTGGGCATCGGCCAGTCAGTCGACGACACAGGAGACAGTGGTCAAGCACTTTTCAAAGGCCTGGATCACATATCCCTCCGATGCGTGAACCTCCACTTCTGTGGGATCTACTGCTGGTACTGGCAAGACTCATGGGCAAGCCAGTTGAACCAATGCACAGGTGTGCATTGTCACACTTGTCGTGGAAGACAGCCTTCCTGGTGGCCATCACATCTGCCCGAAGGACAGAGGAGCTCCAGATGCTTTTAGTGGACTCCCTTATCTGGTATTCCGGGGACAAGGTTGTCCTACGCCCCACCGAAATTCCTTCCGAAGGTGTTGTCAGAGTTTCACCTTAACCAGGTGTTAACTCTGTCTGTATGCAACCCTAATTACACCTCAGAGGCCGAATACAGGCTTCATACCCTGACCTGAGATGAGCCCTCTCTTATTACAAGGAGAGGACTGCAGAAATTGGGAGAGGTTCGCCAGCTGTTTGTCACCTATGCTGAAGCTGCTTCTGGCAGACCTGCAGCAAAGCAGAGTATTGCAAGGTGGATTACATCTTGCATCAGTCTGTGTTATGAGTTGGTGGGCATGGAGCCTCCCAGAGGATAAGAGCTCATTCTACCCGCCATACCGCTGCATTGGTGGCTGATTCCAGGGACATCCCTATCCAGGAAATCAGCTGGGCTGCTACCTGGAAGTCAGTAAACTCCTTCATTACCACGTCGACCTTGAGTCACGCCGGGATGCTGCTTTTGGGGCCTCAGTTCTCCTATCTCTATTCTTAAGTGAGTATCAGTGGGGTATGCCTTGTCTCCCTCCTCCCAAAGAACTGCTAAGAATCTGCCAGTAAGTGTGGATGAACAACATATCCACAGTCCTAGAAAACAGGTTCTAGGGAGCGTGGATATGTTGTTCATCCACACTGTTTGACATGTCCCCTTCCACTTTAAATCTTGCCAGAAGTCTTCAAGTTGGTTCTTCCTACCCACCCGGTGGTATATATTTTGCTTCACCCCATGATGCCAGATCTTTCTTTCTGCTGGAAGATACAGGATCTTATCTGTGTCAGCCTTCACCATTCATCACATTTGGGTGTATGGCCGAGATCACGACCCCACAGGAGCTTTTTTTTTTTTTGATGGACAGTCGACGCACCATTGGCGCCGCCTCGAGGCCGATACACTGTGTGGCGCCTTTGCTGGCCGTTAGGTGCTGTCGGCTCCGCCCCCACCAGTTCTTCATCTCCCACTGTCGAGGTCACCTCATGGGAAGCTAAGAAGAGATTGAGGCCTACCTGCTTCGTAGTTCGACTCCATCGTGATTTTCAATTTTGGTGCTGAAGTTAGTCGGTTCTCCTGCCGTTCTGTTTGCCATACTCGACGCCACTCGGTAAGACCTTTCCAATTATTCTATTTTCTGCGACGTCGAGTCTGTTTTTGGTGTTTTTTCTCTGTAGGTCATGTCTCGGTCAGAGGGCAAGAAATCTTCCAGTATGGGTTGGCCCCCATCACGACAATACCCATCTTGACGAAAATATTCCGTCACCAAACATGCGACCGTTGCCTTGCGTGTCTTGGCCCGCTTCACAACATGGATTCGAGTGACGCCTGTTTCTCCATGGATCGGAGAGTAATGTAACAGCACACATGGAAAGTGGGGCGGCCCACCACTCGAGTCGGGTTCGCACTGTCAGGCCAAGCCAAGTTCTCTGCCTTTCCTCTGGATCCCCTCCCGGTTCTATACAACTGAAGAGGAGGGAGCCTTGGCTTTTCCCAGCCTAGCCGTGGCCGAGGCTCCTCCCACGGTGCAGGAGGCCCATTCTGTCTCTCCGGGGACGGACAGGAGGCACCGTTATGGCAATCCCCCTTCGGGAGTGAAGGCTCCCCAGTGTTGGACCCGCAGCTTGGAAGGCCTGGGTTGGCGCTGTCCTCGACGCCGCTGGTCGGTGCTGTTTTGTCCCTCAGTACCGTTTGAGGTGCCGTGGGCTCCTGACACAGCCGCGCCAGTCACTCAGTCCGTGGCTGCTGCTGGCACTGTTCACAGTGCAGTGAGTGCTGGCGCGCCATCAGAGTTTCTATGGCGCAGTCTTCATCTTTCTCTCGCCGCACCGTCCACAGCGCCGGGGTTCCAGATCTTATCTGTGTCAATCTTCACCATTCATCACAGATGGGTACTGGCGAGGTCAGGACCTGAGAGCTTTTTTTTTTTTTTAAAAAGGGTAGGCGGAGCCGACACACCATCGGCGCCGCCCTCGAGGCTGACGTGACTGCGTGGCACTCAAGGGCTGGCCGTTAGGTTGTGTTGACTCCGCCTGCCTACCAGTTCTGAGTCCCGGAGAGGTAAGAGGAAGGGATGGAGGGTGGGACAAGAGAGTCCAAGGGACAGAAAAAGGAAAGGATAACTGAACTAAAAGGAGAAATAACAACTGAGAGGACAGCAAAGAAGAGATGAGACTAAGAGGATTGGTAGGGACCCCAGTCTCTGGAAGCAGAAGAAGGGAAGGTAGGGAGGAGAGAATTTAGGAGAGAGGAGAGGTATCAAGGTATCAGAGACCCTTGTCCATCACCAGATTGTACAGGAACTGCAAGGAGTGGCAAAGCCTCTGCCAGAATTCAAGGCACAGAATAATTGGCAAATACCCCAGAAGTAGAGTCAGCTATTCTGGAGGAAGGACAGGGTACAGGGATTTAGTACTCTCAGGAAAATGTTTGGTGAAAAAGGGATTTTTTTTTTTTTTTAGACGGATGGAAACCAGAAGGAGAATAGGAGGAGGGCAACCACAACCCCACCCCATCGGGTGGAGACATGTAGTAGAGAAGGAGCCGCTCGAGCTGTCTATCCTTTAAAGGAGAATACCCCATGTGTCCTTACTTTACCCCGCCTCCTAAAGAGGAGAGGGGAGCCACAGAGAGGAGGGAACCCAGAGACTGAGGCCCAAGGGGATGGTGGGTGGGTTAAAGAATGGTGAAGATACACAGAAAGATCAGAATTACAGTAGGTACGTAATTTTCATATTTTATTTGTGTCAATCTTCACCATTCATCACAGATGGGTGAGTACCAAGCCCCCAAGAGGGTTGTTTCATTACACCCTAAAGGACAGAGTCCCTCAGCCCCCAGTGGGTGACACACTAAGGGGGAACTTTCAGGGCCTGGGGAGGCCCGAGAGGGGAGAGAGACGGGGTCCCCCAGAGGGGGAAGGAAGCTGCCCTGACAAGCGCCTCGCCCTCGCCTACAAGAGAAAAGGTAGGTTCCTGGTGGGCAGGAGCAAATCACCCTACCGCCAAGGTGACAACCGGGAAAGATGTAGCCATGCCGATCTCCTAGTGCAGATCGCTGTCCCTACGACCCTGGTAGCTACCTCGTTGGCATCGTAAGATGCTCCTTGCTTGGTGCCTTGCTAGCTCCAGGCCACGGCAGAGAGCGCAATGGCTTGTCTGGTTTGCTCCAAGTCAGGCAAAGAAGCTAGGATCTGACCTAGCCTGGACCACAAGAACCTGCTGTAGGCTGCATAGTGGGCCTGGTGAGCAGAAATACAAAGGAGCAACTGTGCTGAGTAGAAGGTCCTCCTCCCCAAAATCAAAATCTGAGGAGTCTTGATCCACGGGCCGGTCACGGTGGAGGGCGCAAGCCCATCAGGAGTGTACAGATGCGTCAAGCCAGACTGCGGATGAGGCATGGAACCTGGAGACTCTGGGGAGCACAATACTCTGGCTGAGGTCCTTAGGGGCAGGAACTCCAGAGAAGGGCCTCTGCCAGAAACGCAAGGACACCTCCCAAAGGGGAGCAGCCCAGGGCGGCACCACAGGATGGCCTCGCCAAAATCACCTATAAAGGCGTGCTTGTCAGAGCTCAGGATTGCTGACAGTAGAGGGTGAAAGGTGCAAGTCCTCCAAAATCCTCACGAAGAAATGCTGATACTCCGAGAGATCAGCAGCCAGAGAGATGTGGACAGAAGGTTCTCTCCCCAGAAGAGGGGATGAGGAGCTGGAGGTCACCATATGTTCCGAGGGTGGCTGCATGGGGGAGGTTGAAAACCTGGCTATCCATAGCCCTAACATAAGCAGAGAACCGGGCAGCCACTGCTCTGAACTGCTCCCAGGTGAGAGGGCCGCTAGGACCAAGAATGCCTGGGAGCACAGGAGAATGTGGCAGAGGGATAGGGGCAGAGCCGAGAAAGAAGTCGGCTGACTTCCGCCAGGGCTAGGGAGGCGGACCGTGAGCACCCGAGGAGTGTGCCCCGGAAGACCCACAGCCGGCAGCTCGTACAACCACGTTGGTACTGCCTTGGCTGCGCCCAGAAGAATCCCCAGTGAGGCGACGGGCCGTAAAGTCCAGAAGAACGGTCCCCTGCCTCAAAGAATGGGACTCCCTCAAGGAACCCGAGGGGAAGGGTGAAATCTGCACTCGGGCCCGGGCCCAGAGCCCAAGTGGACCCCAGAAAAGGGCTGATGTGCCTACCCCACACCCCTTGACCCCTCAGAGTCCGAGAGAGTCCTCCTCCTCGAGAGGGCCAGCCTAGGTAGCTGGCATCTCTGGGCAGCCCCAAAGGGAGACCCAGGAAAATACCTCCCTCCTGTAGGCTTCTCGATGGGCCCCAAAGTTGGGCGATCAAGACACCCACTGGAGGGGTACCACCACCGAGGGTCATGAAACCCCAAGACCAGGTTGCAGAGCCAGGGTGGCTCGCACCACTGCCTGGTGGTCAGCACCACTGACACTAGTCTCGGGGCCACCTGACTCTCCTCAGTAGGGGGCTGGCTCCACTCGTCGACGAGACCACAGTGTTGCTCCTCCTCGCAGTCGACCCCGAGGGTGTGACTGCCTCGCCTGACTCGGAGCTCGACTGACGAGGTAGAGTCCGAGCCTGAGCCAAACAGTAGGAGGGCGGGCAGAACCAACCTTGCCAGCGGGCCCGGCAGCCAGAGTTGTGGCCGAGTCGGCACCGTGCCCTCTGCAACCCCGCGAGGGACCTGCAGGAGGCACCGGGCAGCTCGAGCCAAAGGTCCAGAGCCAGGGCCAGACGCAGCCGCCGAGTCCACCAGCACCGGGCGGTACCAGGGACCAGGGACGGCGCTGACAGCAGCCTCAGCAGCATCCTCGGTGCAGACAACGACACCGCCTGGCCACACACGCCATGAAAGGCACCGAGGACCGGCGGCACCAACGAGGCCCCCGGGCGGCAGACCCTGCGCCGAACACGGCACCGACCGACCTCAGCACCGCGAACGCCATTCAAAAGAAGGCGGAGTACTCTCTCACTGACATCCTCAAGAGAGGGATACCCGACGGATGTCTTTCCAGTGGCCGAGGCCATTGTTGGCCCGGCCTCGATCTTTGACAGCGTCCTGCTTCCTGCCCAGTACCATCTGCCCGCATGGCTCAGAAGTATGCGGTGCCCATGGGTCCTTCGGGGTTCACAGAGCACCCTTCTGCCGAGAGCCTGGTGACTGCCTCTCTGTTCAGGCTTACTGGTAGTTCGGCCGACACTGACCCACCCCCGGACAAGGAGTCCAAAAATATGGACCACTCCTGCCCGCAAGGTCTATGCAGCCTCTTCTTGGACTTCGTCAGGCCAGTTCGTGGTTATGGCACACTTCTCTCATGCCCTTCTTGGGTCATTAAGCGAGGTCCTCCCTCATCTCCCAGCAGACACACAGACCATGGTCAAGCAGGTCCATGACCAGGGCCTTGCTGTCGCCAAACAGCCGCTACAGACAGCCTTGAACATTGGAGATTCTGTGCCCGTCATTAGCAGCCACAGTGGCCATACTTGTCGCAAGGCTTGGCTGAGGCTTCCTCCTTCCCGGCGGATACTCAGCATAAGCTTGCTGATGTGCCCTTCCTAGGCACCGACTTGTTCAGTCCAGGAGTGGCCGGTCACCTTGAGCATATAGAGCAGTCCAGTGCCACCTTGATGCTACTTTGCCAAGGGTTCTTCAGGCAAGAACCAGCAGAAGAGAAAGAAGCCTATTTCGGCATTCTTCCCTGCAGTCTGTCAGCCCGCCTATCAAGGAGGTCAGCAGTAGCAGTAGTCTGAAGCTTGGCCCTCGGCCCAAGTAGGGTCCTCAACAGCCCCATAAAGGGAGGCCGAGGTGCAGGTCCTGAGCCATCTTTTCCTCTAAGCCTGTTCAGTGACGGGTTGGGGTTGCCACCCTACACCCATCACACCAGCTCTGGGTCCTCCTGTGGGGGTCGGCCTGCCACATCCTTTCCACCTGGTCCGCTATCACTGGACAGGTGGGTTCTCAAGTGGTTGATCGGGGACTGTCTCTAGAGTTCGAGCAGTACCCTGCCAGCCGAGCCTCCACGCCTCAGGAGGAACGGATTTCACTTCTGCACTCAGTCAGCTCTTTGAGACGACATAGCTGAGCTCTCCACAAGGAGGCAGTAGCTCCAGTGCCAGATCCTCCAACAGACCCAGGCTTTGTCTCCAGGTACCCAGCGGATGGGGGTTGGCACCCCACCCTAGATCTCCATGACCTGAATCAGTTTCTCAGGCCTCACATCTTTGGATGGTCACTGTAGAACCAGATCATACCATCCCTGGAGCGAAAAATGTGTTCCTGTTCACTAGATCTACAGGACACGTTTTCACGTCCCAATCCATCCGTCCCATCAGCGGTTCCTCCACTTCAGGGTCGAGGGACCCTGTATGAGTTCGAGCCATGCCATTCGGCCTGTCATTGACCTCACAGGGTCTTCACCAAATGCATTGCAGTGGTGGCGGCCCATCTTCAGCATCGGGAGTCAGAATCTACCCTTACCTCAATGATTGGCTCCTGGCAGTTCCACCCATCAAGAGGTGGAGAGGTCCAGGATCTGGCCCTCCAGACCTGCCAGCAACTCGCCCTCCTGATCAACGAGGCCAAGTCTAAACTCGTGCCTCTCAGGTGATGGTCTTCATCGGTGCAGAGCTCGACTCTTGTCAGGCCAGAGCTCGGCTCCCGGCGGACAGGGCAGAGGTTTTCTTCTCCTTGCCCGATCATTTCTGGTTGGGCATTTCCTCTGCGGGACTTTCTGCACCTTCTGGGTTACATGGCGGCATGCATAGAAACATAGAATTTGACGGCAGATAAGGACTGCTTGGCCCACCTAGTCTGCCCATTTTCCTACCTAACAGATAAGCTGCAGATCCTAGTTAACCAACAGCTTACTTCCTCCTACCCCACTAGGACTGCCTTATATCTGTTCCATGCATTCTTGAATTCTCCACTGTTCTTGACTCCACAACCTCCTCAGGGAGGCTGTTCCATGCATCCACAACCTCTCTGTGAAAAATACTTCTCACATTACCTCTGAGCCATCCCCTCTATCTTCAAATTGTGCCCCTTGTTCTTGCACATCTCTTTTCTGAAAGATGCTACCCTCTTGGACTTTGTTCATTCCCTTGAGGTACTTGAAGTTTCTATCATGTCCCCTCTTTCCTTCTTTCCTCAAGGGGTATACATATCAAGCATCTTGGTGGTCTGTTGGGTCAGGTGGCACATGTGCCCCTCCAATGGGAGCTGGCGTCCAGTGGACTCAGCAATACGGTCATTTCACCAGCTGATCACTGTAACCCCGAACACTCTCCAATGGTGGACCACCCCAGACCGGGTTGCAGGAAGGATCCTGCTTGTCCGCTTGGCCGACAGTCATCCCACGACTGATGCCTCTCTCATGGGCTGGGAGCCCACAGGGGGGCTACAGGGCCCACGGTTTCTGGACCCTGAGGAGTCCCGATGCCACATCAACCTGTTGGAGCTCAGAGCAGTCAGACTGGCACTGTCGCTTCGCTCCTCAGCTTCAGGGTCAAGTGGTTCAAGTCCAGACGGACAATACCATGACCATGTACTACCTCAGCAAGCAGGGCACCACGCACTCCCATCTGCTGTGCAAGGAGGCGCCCACATCTGGACTCGTAGTTTCACTGGAGGCGATCTCCCGCCATCCATGTGGCAGGAGCCTCGAACCAGCTGGCAGATGCTCTCAGCCACATAGGCCAGACATCCCACTAGTGGTCTCTCCATCCAGAGGTAGCTTACAGCCTGTTCTCCCGAGGGAAAACTGATAGTGGACCTGTTTGCCTCCAGGAAAACACCAACTGAGGCTGTTTAATGCCTGCCCCTCAGCAGGGCTCACTGCAGGGGATGCCTTCTCGAGGTCCTGGACCCCAGACCTCCTCTATGCCTTCCCTCCATTTACCTTGATCCACAATGTGTTATCTCAAGGTGAGGAGGGATACCAAGGTGACTCTGTAGCCCCTATTAGTCACAATTCAGTTCTGGTACCCAGATCTCCTCAGCCTCAGCTACAGGCCCCGGAGCAGCTTTGTACATGCCCGACCTGATATCTCTGAACCAGGGAAGGTCTTCCATCCGGACCTTCAATCCCTGCACCTCACAGCCTGGTACCTGAGTGGCCAGAGTTCCAGGCTTTGGTCTTTCCAGAGATGTCTACACCGTGGTGGAGGCATCTAGAAAGGTATAGTCCAGGGAATGTTACTTTCAAATGGAAAAGGTTTTCCATTTGGCATCAGGGTAAGAGTCTGGACCCCTTATCCTGTTCTGTGGCTAACATTCTCGACTACCTTTGGTCTATGTCCAAAGGGGTCTATGGTCATCACCCTTAGGGTGCACCTGGCAGCCATTTCTGCTTACCAGGCACAGGCCCGCCAGCCGACATTGGCGCAGAGACAGTGGTCGGGCACTTCTTCAAATGCCTGGATAACATATCCTCCGGTGCATGAACCTCCACCTCCGTGGGATCTGTTGCTAGTTTTGGCAAAGTTCATGGGCAATCATTGAACTCATGCACAAATGTGAGCTTCCACATTTGTCCAAGACCTGCCTTCCTGGTGGCTATCACGTCAGCCAGAAGGACAGGGGAGCTCCAGGCAACTTTGGTGGACTCCCCTTACCTGGTCTTCACAGGGACAAAGTTGTCCTGCGCCCCCACCAAATTCCTTCCAAAGATGGTGTCAGAGTTTCACCTTAACCCGTATTGACTTGCCAGTTTATCAATTCAATTACACTGGATGCAGAGTACAGGCTCCATACCTGGACCTGAGATGTGCTTTTCATACTACAAGAGAGGACGGTGGAAATTTGTGAGAGATTCACCAGCTGTTTACCCACGCTGAAGCCGCTTCTGGCAGACCAGCAGCCAAATGGACCATAGCAAGATGGATTACATCATGCATAGGTCTGTGCTATGAGTTGGCAGGCAGGGAGCCTCCCAGAGGGATAAGAGCTCATTCTACCCGCCATACTGCTGCATCGGTGGCAGCTTCCAGGGACATCCCTATCCAGGAAATCTGCCAGGCTGCTACATGGAAGTCAGCAAACACCTTTATCACCCACTACCACATCGACCTTGAGTCACACCGGGATGTTGGTTTTGGGGCCTTGGTTCTCCAATCTCTGTTTCCTAAGTGCGGGTGTGTGCCTTGCCTCCCTTCTCCCGGAGAACTGCTTTGAGTCTGTAAACTGTTTGGATGAACAACATATCCACGCCCTAGAAGAACAGGTTTCTCACCTGTGACAGTAGTTCTAGGAGTGATATATGTTGTTCATCCACACACCCACCCGACCTTGGCTGCACACAACCTTGCTTCCAGCGGCTAAGATCTGTGTCATGGAGCAGAGCCAAGTATATACCATCCGGTGGGAGGAACCAGCTTGAAGACTTCCGTAAAATTTAAAGTGGAAGGACATGCAACAGTATGGATGGACAACATATACCACTCCTAGAACTATTGTTACAGGTGAGTAACCTATTCTTACTCACCTGTCACAGTAGTTCTAGGAGTGGTATAGTTCATCCACACAGACCCACCCGAGCTCCCGGCTGAGGACCCACAAACCAGGCTTCCAGCGGGCTAAGTAGTTATACCACCGGGTGGGTGGGAGGAGCCAGCTTGAAGACTTCCGGCGATTCTTAAAGGGAAACGGACGTGCTAATAATGTCAATGAACAACATACCACTCCTAAAACTGTTATAGTGTAACCTGTTTATGTTTGAGAGGAACTCTTGCACCAAGTGGCTTTCCATCCACCAGCCTCCCCGGGAACCAGTGTTGTACACTTCTCGGGTAAGTGAGACCCTTCTGGTTTTCCATCACTTTCAGCTGGGTCTCCGGTGGGAGAACTGAGATGGTACCGGGGACCATCCCTTTATTCGTCGCTCGACATCAGGCGGAACTGACGCTAGGGCAGTCCCCCGCCACAGACCACTAGCTAGAAGATTTTCCCCAGGGTCCCAACGCCTGCTGTCATTAGTCCCTATTGGTAATACCTGCTGCAAGAGCTCCTCTCAAAGATCTACTGTTATAGTAAGTTCTTACATAACTGTACTATGTGGTGATATCCAATTACACAGGGCTTAATTTAGACTTTATGTAAAATTAAGTGCTTCAGTATTCATGATTCTCGTAACGAGATACCCGCATTCTTTAAGCACATTTTGGGTCTTATGTGCTTCAGAATTTCTGCAAGTCCCAGAGCGTTTGCCGCGAAATGGCACAGAGTTCCGCAGCTGCTGCTTTAAGGGAACAGCATGCCCTGAAATTGTTCCTTCCAGTACAGCTTTGCATGAAGTTTTGGGAGGAGGGGCGGTCAGACTCATAGCAAGTGTTTCACAGTGTTGAAATTTGAAATTGGAGCTGACTGCAGAACAGAAGGGGTGAAGTATGCAAATTACATACTACATCTCTTGTGTTCTGTTGGCCCGATTTCGCACTGTAAAACACTTGCTATGGGGTCTGGCCTCACTCCCTCCCAAAACTGCATGCAGAGGTGCTGAAGGAACAACTTCAGGAATGTGGTTTTAAAGCAGCAGCTGCGTGTAGATTCAGTTCAAGGGCTCAGAGTTCAGTTGAACAGTATCCTTCCAAACCATGTACAGTAGAACCCTGATAGTGCAAAACTCCCTATCTAACGAACTGGGATTGTGTCGCCAGATTTTTGCCATCTGTTACTGTAGAGTTCCTGACTGCTGCTTTTGTTTTTTCACCTGCTGAACTACTCATCCTCAGATTGTAATGTGTTGCTCTCAGCACTTAATTAGCAGCTCACTGAGACAAGTTAAATTGTTCGTACCTTGTTAAGCACAGACTTCAAAAGCTGTGCAGTTTTCACCAGTGACTTTCACTTGCACTATTGGCTGTACTTTTTACAGTACTAGTTATGTCTGCCAAACGAGAGAACAGTGCTTACTGTGGCTCAGAAGCTGCAGATACTGGAGAGCCTCGAAAACAGGGGCACCTGGCTTTAAGAAGGACTGAGTAACGATTCTTGGCTGTGCCAATGCAACAGGAAGTGACAAGTTACAACCCCTGCTCATTGGCAAGTCACGGACCTATGATGCTTTCGCTATGTGAAAATGAAAAATCTGCCCCTCAATATAAGTTCCAAAAATGCTTGGATGACCTCTGAGATCATTCTTAGATAGTACACCAATGAGTTTGTACCAAGTGTTAGGTGGGTCCTCCACTCCAGAAAAGGTAGTGCTACTGGACAATAGCCCAGTGCACCCTGAGATGCCACCCATAAAAACTAGGCAGAGAACAATATCCTGTCTTTTCCTCCCTCCAAACACATCTGTTACAGCCCTGTGATCAGGGAATCCTCGATCTTTAAGAGGAATTGCAGGAGAAAGCTGCTTCAGGCAAAACCACGAGTGCCTACTACGAACAGTTAAAGCACTCACCCTGAAAGATGTGGTGTATATGGCTTGGGATGCTGTGCACTCTGAAAGCATTGCAAAGTCCTGGAAGAAACCTGTAATGGACCAAGAACTGATGGTAGCCCTGAAGATAACCAAGAAGCTCCACCTGCCGAGACCCAGTACCCAGAGATGACTCTGGATGACCGTTGCCATGGAGCCTTCACAAAATCGAGTGCAGCCAGCATCCAACATTGATTGTCTGACAGAGATGGTTAGTAAACTAATCCTCAGCATCTCGGAGAAAGAGAGAGAAGAATGGATCAGCTGTGATTTTGAAATCGAGGGACACGTAAAACCTCGACGATAATGATTGTTGCGGCAGTGACTGGGCAGCGGGATGAAGATGCTGCCTAGGTAGGAGAGGGCAAAGAGGAGGGAGAACCAGATCACCAGGGAGCTACAATGAAGCTGAAGAGTGCTTTACAAAGTGCTTACTGTAGCTAGAGAACCAGAAAAATTTAAACCTAATGCATCTGCTGCTGCTACGATCACTGTGGTCTCAAGCATCCGCTGCAAGATTGGCAGTGCAAAAGAGCATCACTGACTGTTTTACAGTACCAAAAAATAAAATATACAGTAACACTGTACTGACTCACTTAACCGCAGCAGCACAAGCGCAAAACCCCAAAAGACAGAAACATATTTAACATAATAAATGAGCACCGCTTCCTGTTCCCAACATGGACTCCTTCTACAATGAGCTCCTGATTATCTGAACTAATCTAATGTCTCCCACTGTTCAGATAATCGGGTTCTACTGTATTTAGATTTAAATGTGGCTGCAATAAAACTGTAACTCGGCTGACGGTGGATATTTTAAAGCATAGACTTCTCAGAAATGCAAGACTTAAGTGTGGTTTTACTGTATAAAGCAAGGTCTGGCTTGTAGCCTCTGAGAAATACTGGAGCTAGGCATGGCAGTATACATTACATAGAATTGTAGATATTTTAGCACAGCAGGAGGGTATTCACTCCTGATAGATGATGGGTGCTGACAACTGGTCTATGGTGGAGGTGTCACCCAGTGTTTACAACAGTGGAAGGCAATGCACATGCCACAGCCATAATACAGGTATAGCCTATAGTTTCTGGTCTCCTAGACAGTAGCTTTATCTTCCATTTCAGGTCTCCACTGTGTGCCTGTTACAAACTGTGAAGCACAGGAGATGCTGTCAGAACCCATTCTTTTCATCTTTCTAACAGTATTTTCATCTTCTCGTATTTTATTATTGCTTTACTTTTAAACTTTTTTCATTAACTATTGGCTGTCTATCTCTATTTCTGCATTCGAGATGCACTGTTGGGTGACTGGTGAATAGAAACATAGAATCATAGACTTTGCCGGCAGATAAGGACCGCTTGGCCCATCTAGTCTGCCCATTTCCCTACCTACAGGATAGGCCGTAGATCCTAGTTAACCAACAGCCTATTTCTTCCTACTTCCACAAGAATTGCCTTATGTCTGTCCCATGCATTCTTGAATTCTCCCACAGTTTTAGACCCCACAACCTCTCAGGAAGGCTGTTCCATGCATCCACTACCTCTCTGTGAAATAATACTTTCACATTGCCCCTGAACCGCCCTCCTTCTATCTTTAAATTGTGTCCCCTTGTTCTTGCAAGTCTCTTTTCTGAAAGATGCTACCCTCTTGATCTTTGTTGATTCCACTGAGGTACTTAAAAGTTTCTATCATGTCCCCTCTCCCTTCTTTCCTCAAGGGTATACATATTAAGCTCCTTTAGTCTCTCCTCATACAGCTTCTCTTGCAGACCCTGCACCATTTAGTTGCCCTCCTCAGACTACCTCTATCCTGTCTATGTCCTTGCGGAGATGGGGTCTCCAGAACTGGACACAGTACTCCAGATGGGGTCTCACCAACTGTCTGTACAGAGGATAACAACTTCCTGTTTTCTGCTGCTGATGCCTCTCCTATACATCCCAGTATACCCCAGCCTTCCCTACTGCCTTCACATTGCTTGCTAACCTTAAGGTCATCTGATATGATTACCCCCAGGTCCCTTTCCTTTTTGTTGTTGTTGACCCACCCAGGCTGGTTAATCTGACTATTAATCTTTTGTGTGGGACTGTGTCAAATGCCTTGCTAAAGTCTAGGTGGGCCATGTCCACAGCCCTCCCTGGTCTACTACTTGGTCACCCAGTCAAAGAAATCTATTAGATTCGTCTGACATGACCTTCCCGCTGTGAATCCATGCTGCCTTGGGTCCTGTGCTCCACTGGCCTCTAGGTACTCAACTATTCTTTCCTTCA
Source organism: Neoceratodus forsteri (assembly GCA_016271365.2). Classification (NCBI taxonomy): domain Eukaryota; kingdom Metazoa; phylum Chordata; order Ceratodontiformes; family Ceratodontidae; genus Neoceratodus; species Neoceratodus forsteri. The sequence continues at coordinate 16,395,613 of CM057456.1, forward strand.
GAAGTGACTCCATCACTTTCCCTACCACAGAGGTCAGACTGACAGGTCTGTAGTTTCCCGGCCTGTCTTGGTCCCACTTTTGTGAAGGGGAATCACATCCGCCTTCCTCTAGTCCTCGGGTACCACACCATCCTCCCATGATTTATTAAAAGAGTAGCCAGTGGTTTCACTAGTTCCTCCTTAATTCTTTTAGAATTCTGGGTGAATTCCATCAGGACCCATTGCTTTGTCCACCTTCAGTTTTAGGAGTTCTTGCAGAACCCTTTCTTCTGTGAAAGGACTGGGATCAACCCCCTATCAAAGTGCTTCTGTTAATTGGATTAGGCACTTCCCCTCCTCTTTTGTGAATACTGAGCAGAAATATTCGTTCAGTATCCTGCTTTTCACTGTCCCCTCTGCCCACCCACCGTTCATTCTATTCAGCCTCACTATCCCTCCCTTTGTCTTTCTACGCTCGCTGATGTACCTATAAAAGGTTTTATCCCCTTCTTAACTGAGTTGGCTATCTTTTCCTCAGTTTGGGCCTTTGCTATTCTGACTTCCCTCCCTGCTTCCTTCTGCCTTAACTGGTACAGCCTCTGTCCTGCTCCTTCTGTGTTTCCTTATACTTCCGAATGCTATCTTTTTCTTCCTGACTTTCACAGCCACCTCTTTTGAGAACCATAGTGGCTTTTTCTTTGTTTTGGTTTATTTGCTTCACACAAAGGCTTGTTGCCTCTGTGATGGCAGTTTTGATGATTTCCATTGTTGCTCCACACCTCCTTCTAGCCTGTTTGCTAGTGCTTTTCTGAGGCACGCTCCCATCTTGCCAAAGTCAGCTCTCCCAAAGTTCAGTACCTCACTTTTGTATGGCTTGACTCTGTAGCTGAGTTTAACGTGAACCACACTGTTTGATGGTCACTTGTCCCCAGATGGCAACCCACTTCTAGATCTGAGATCCTCTCACTGCCCCCATTTGAGAGTACAAGGTCTAAGATTGCTCCCTCACAGTGGGTTCGAAACTAGCTGTCTAATGCCTGCCACCTGAAGGGCATCAAGAATGGCCCTGCTCTTGGATGTGGCTGCAGCAAATGTGCTCCAGTTAACATCGGATATTCAGGTCTCCCATCAATAGTATCTCCCTTTCTCTGCCATTCTAAGAATGCCTTCTATCATATCCTTGTCCATTCCTCCCCTGACATGGGGGTCTGTACACAACCCCTGTGCAGATTGTGGTGCCCTTTCCAGTCTCCAAGGTGACCCACAGTGTCTCCTCTCCTCCCTGTTTACTCTTTTGTTCAGTTGCTTTTATCCCTTCCTTTACATAGAGAGCTACTCCTCCCCTCTTCTCCCCTGCCTGTCTCTCATGTAGGTTATGTACCCTGGTATGTTAACATCCCAGTCATGGTTCTCTGTGTACCATGTTTCTGTGACTGCTACGATATCCAGGCATCCCTCTTCCATCAAGGCCACCAGCTCAGGGAGCTTGTTGCCCAGACCACGGCATTGGTACCATTACCCTCCATTTCCTGATGGCCTTACTCCCTTTGCCCCATCCCTGTCGTCCTTGCCTTTGTCACTTTCTCCATTTACCCCTGCCCTTTCCCTCATCGGCACCCCTATGTTGGTGTTTGCTGCACCTACTACTGTGATTATTTGGGGGGCTAGGATTTCCCTGCCCTTTCCAGTGCCTCCTTGGCTAGTTTAAAAGCTGCCAATGAAGCATTTAAACCTATCACCTAGGATCCTGGTTCCCCACCCATCTTAATTACTAAGTTTGGCTCCCATTTCCAGCCCTTGTATTGGCTCCCTCAGTCCTATCCACATCTGCTTACCTCTCAACCTCCTGCATCATAAATCAGGAACAGGGCTAAAAAAATCAGGGCAAGGGACCAAAATAAGGGACAGATCTTAAAACCTGGTGATATCTGCTCAGGAAGCTGGTAGAATAAGTGGCATAGTATAAAATGCATTTTCTGAAGACGTCTGTAAATCTAATACTTGACATTATTTTGTGCTTACAGTCCCCACCATTCAGTCATGGAAATACAAAGTTAAAGAGGGACAGAGGAAAATGTGGTGGCAAAATTAGGGATATCCTGAAAATCAGGTCATTGAGAGGTGTGGCCATGGGACACTGCAGTTAGACTTATTCTAATAATTTGAAAGGGACCACCAAAAATTTCAGTATAGGACCCCAAACAAAAAAATCCTACTCGAGTAGTCTACTAAACTACCATGCCTTTAAAGAACTTTTATATAATGACTGGTAACTTACAAAAAAAAGTGGCATGTCTGTACGGTGGCAGGGCTACCATCAGCAACCTAGGTTTGTGCCCTAAAGCTATGATTTGTGTGAGGGCCAGTGGGAAGATGAATGTCTAATAGAATGGTTTTATTGGAAGGGGTGGATAGTGTCATACTGCTATGTTATCACCTAGGTGACGTGAGACACCATTGTCTCGGCATGCTGGCACGAGGTTGACAGATGTGCAGACTCTAGGTGAGATCATAGAAGAGAAGATGGCAGCCACCACTAGATACAGTCCACCCAGCAACAGCGTGTCCCACCTCTCCATTGGTAGCTCACCAGTTCTGTGAAGTATTCATAATTGGAGCAGTTTGCCCCATGATGTGTAGTGGAGGCTAAAAGCGGTTGGGGGTTCAAACTGCATGGAACAGACACAAGGCTGTCATCAGGGCATAAGTCCTATAGGGAGGGGGATAGAAATCCAAACAGACTAAATGGATTATGAAGTCCCCATCTGCCATCACATTCTATAATGTATAATGAGAAAGAATGTGATCTAAGTGGGAGTTGAGCCAGTGCCCCTGGAGTACCATCAAGTTGCTGTACCAGCTGAGCTGTTAGGCCATTTGGCTACTCTGAGTTTCCTGCAGTCTTTATATCATGGAGGTAATCTCCATAGCAATCACTCTTTGGTCCCACGATGGAGCAGTAGGACCCAGCATAGTCAAGAACATTTCTTAAACTTCAAGTCAGAATAAAAACATTGTCAGCTTGCATAGAGAGGTGACAACAAAAATTCTGCATGCTATGACAAAACCATAACAGTTCAAGGATACAGTAAGTAACGCCAGCATAAACTTATTGGCCAGTAACTATGAAATAAGGTAATTGTGGGCACTAACATTAGTATTCAACTATGAAATTAGTTGAGACTGATCAGATATTCAGGAAAATGAAATAGAAATTAAATTAGGTTAGTGCATCTGATATTAAAAGAAATTAAGTTAAATCAGGTTAATCCCTGGGAAGCATAGCCATGCCAAGGGAGCCACAAGTCCATGAATTCAGCTTGACTGAAGAGACTCTCAATATGCTCCATGGCCTCTGTATTATTAACCTGCACCCACATGTACATGGTGGGCAGATCTTGTGCCTTCATTTGCTAGGAATACATTTTAGTGCAGCTAGACATAACATTCGATCCAGAGAGGCTGTGACTTCAGCCTGAAGCACCAGAATGGGAAAAGCCAACACCAAGTCAGAAATGGTATACTAGAGAGCACACCTCAAAAATCAATAGAAGAGCGAAGCAGGTAACCCCAGAAAATAAGGTAAAGCAAGCCTGTATCCCTGCAGATTCTCCACCTAAATGTTTTTAATGGTGGAGGTCCGAAGTACTGAATGAGCCATTTCCAATTGAATTCCTGCCAAGAAGGGGATGCAGTAACTTTCGAACCTTTCATCAGTCGTTGGTCCCAATCCCTAGTTAAACGGGTGCCATGCCATCTCCTAGCACTGTTTAATGTGCCTCTACAGCAGTAGTATCCAGTCTTTTTTTCTTTTCAGCTATACAACAAACAATGGAGCACAGGATGATGACCCAGTAAAGAAAATGTTCAGACTCTGCCTCATCTCTTAACTGTCTATCATGTCACGTTGTCACTGGGGCATTTAAGACATATCGGTAATGCCCCCAGGGTAGTGTTACAGCCCAAAGCTGTGACCAGCATAGAACTCTGAGAATATGAACATTCCATATACAACAGATCTTTGAGAATACCTGTTTCATTGGGCCACACCTTTGGAGCCATACCTGCGCCACCACTAGGACCACATGGAAAATTTTAGAAGCCAGGGGCTGCCCACAGAGTGTTCACATCCACATCTACATAATCGTGGGCAGCCCTGTGTCTGCTCAGTTCTTTTCCGCTGTCAATCATACTTTTGGACCTGCACATGTTGACAGCCACCATTATTACTTTTCTGAGTAAAGAATCACTGCTTTAGTGATTTTCAGGTCTTCTGTATGCCACTGAAGGAGCCCTCGAAATTATTTCGATATTGCAAGTGTAGCGAGAAAATTTTATAATGATGCACACAAAGTGTGTCTGCTATTCGAGCCTCTCTCACAACGTTCAGATTTGTGAGATTTGTCCGTGCTTCAACTCCTCTATGAAGTGACAGAAAAGGAGCACTGGAGAGGTTTCATTAAAGAAAACTTGGGCAGAGATGGAAAAATGGATGCAGAAGAAATCAGGTCACTTGCCCCATCGACTGAATTATGGTGGTCGTCAAACCATGGAAAAATTGTTGGGCAGCCATAAACATCAGGACAGGTAAAGACAAGGCCTCCCTGATGGTGCGGCCAGCAGGTACATCTTTAACTGTTACTGACTGCTACAGCAGCGATGACACAAGCACCCCCATGTTGACCAGACACCATGTGGTCGAGCTTGGCTTAGGTGCTACTGGGCCTATCACAGGCATTACAGCGCATTGCTGCTGGGTCTACACACGCTGCTGAGCATTGATCATGACCCTACTGTGGTCGTAATCGACATTCAAATCATTTTCGGAAATTATACGACACCTATTGCCAAGGGTTGCCTAATCAACCTTTGCTTACACAGACAGGACCTGCCACTTCCCAGCAACCATCAATGCAGCCTCCCAGCACTATATCTAAAGGAACCTACTCAGCTGTCGAAGACAAGGTGGAGTAGAACCTAGACCTCTTTGTGGAAGATTTTGAGAGAGATTATTGTGAAGACAAGTACTTACCTGACACTTATCTCCACTTTATCCTCCTGCAGTGAGCAATCAGTAGTGAATGCCCCAAGATCACCACCAGAGGACCCTTTTTTTCAGGCAGTGATAGTAGTATAGGGATATATCTTGTCAAATTTCAGCCAGTCAGAGCATGCCACGCCATTTGACAGGTGGTTACCATGGCAACGCCCACCCCTTTCCAACGAAGTCCCGCCTTCCGTCGCCATGGCAATGTCTTGCCCCTTCCTGCCACAGGAAGTGATGTACATTTTGTCCTCGAACCCGAAGTCCTCCCCTTTCTACACTGTACGTGCCTCCTTTTTCTTCCCTCTCTCGCATCCATGCCACAGACACCCGAGTCCTCCATCTCCTCTTCCTCGCCTCACATTGAAGTGCTAGCTTCTCGAACCCTCCCTTGGACCCGGTTTGGTGTCCTAGCTTGCACCCTGGTCCTTTCCCTCACATCGCAACCCAGCCGCACCATCCTAATTCACACCAGAGTCTTCCTCCTTGATCCACCACCACTTGCACCCGAGTCCCTCTTCCTCCACCCACCCTGCTCCCTCTTGCACCGCTGCTGAAACATCCTAGCTTGAACTCGAGTCCCTCTCCTCACCACACACCTCTGCTGTCTCCTCCTCCCCACCCTTTTGCACCCTGCTCCCTCCTCCTCCTCGATCCACCCACCTCTTGCACCCGAGTCCCTCTTCCTCCACACCACCCTGCTCCCTCTTCCTCCCTACCACTGTGTCCTAGCTCAAACCTCGAGTCCCCTCCTCCATTCCCTTCCCTCAGACTCCAGCTCCCTCCTTCTCCTCCCTCCCATCGCACCCAAGTCCTAGCACCTTCATACCCTATTCACTGCGACACCATCAGTCTGGGGATATAAGGACAGGATGTGTGTAAATGCTTTGTGGCTTGGAAATCTGTACAAGGAATGCATCATCAGGCAGATGCCGTGACCACAGGGCTATTTGGTGACACTGGTGTAAGCACACTTGTTTTGAGACAAGGTACATATTTTTAAAGGTTTAGAAAAAGTATTCATGTAACCTATGAATGTCCTACCAAGAACACCTTGTAAATGTTCAACAGCATCTCAGATTGGCAAGGCAGCATTCATCATCAGTCTGCAAAGTGCTGTGTGTGTGTGTGTGTGTGTGTGTGGGCATCAACCAACTCTTAGGAAAAGAAGAAATCTCTACAAGGCTTTAGATAGAAAATAACTTTACAAATCTTACCTTGTTTGATACATAAAGGTCAAAAAATAGGATTCAAAACTGTGTACAATATTTATTAAGTAATTATGAATGTTACAGAATGAAGGCTGAAGTCTTTACAACTGTAAAATCTATTTTTGACAGTCTGCTGAAATATGATTTAAGCAGAGGCTCCTGTGTGACTGTCACAGAAAGTTGTTTCAATACTGATGAGTTAGCAGATGAGCGCATCTTGTAAGAATGGAACAAGAGACTGTTTTACATCTGAAAGGATACTTTCTGTGTTAGAAAGACAATAATCATCCATTTAAATGTCTGGTCATGTCTCACATATACCACAGTAATACACACTATGAATAACTATGTTCTTTCAAATTATATTAAGCAGTAGGGCTCTGAGAAACAATATCTTAAAGTTTTCTCAAAGAGACATAGCTCTTTAATAGCAGACATTCTCAGGCCTCTGTAGTGAAATTCTGCATATTAAGTACCTTTCATTACAAAGTGAGGCATCCCCACTGATGACCTTAGCTTTATATAGAATGTCACACATTTGAAAGGACATGCTGTTAGAGTCTGGAAAAGTTTACATCTAAAAGGAATCACATTAAAGTTCATCTTGCATTCATACATAGCTAAAAATAATCTAGTTTAGAAAAGCCTGTAGTCGTCGATTAAATGTCAGGTAATTTCTCACATAAACCAAAGGAATATACACTATAGACACTTATGTTATTTCAGATTATATTAAGCAATGGGGCTGTCTCAGAAGCAATATCTAAAGCTCTCTCAAAGATGCCTAACTATGCAACAGCAGACCTTCCTGACCTCTGTAATGAGATTCTGCATGGTTCTGACGGTGAGCTCAGCATATTAGTTAGCTTCTAGCGTCTCTGAAGAATCATAATTTCATGTTATGCACTATGTACCTGTTATTTATGTATGTATCTGAGAGAAATACTACTTTTCACAAACAGAACCTACCTGGAATATGTTAGGTTATGATGTCTATGCTAAATTATTTTTTTTATTTATTTTTATTATAGATTTTATGAACATACAGTGCAAACTGTAATTGTACATATTAAAAAGTATTAGGTATGCAGACCTACACAGCATGTAATATGCATTTTAACAATCATCAGTACCAAGGAGTACACTTAATCATGCAGCATAGGTGAGCTTCGTGCTTTAACTTAAGAGTAAAGTCCAAGTGGATTAATATGTAGATTAATGTTACTCTCACCTCATCAATTCACTTTATATAGCTGTATCACCATATTATCCTCACCCTCATAGAAATAAATTATTGGTGGGAGACTATAGCATCCAGGACACGGTGGACAGTAACTGTGTAGAGGACCTGGACTCAATTAAGTTGCATTGTCAAACCTGCACTAATCAGTGGTATACTCATCCGCAGGTTTCAGGTTTTAGAATAACAGGCTATCTTTAAGTTCACTGAGTAGTGCAGAACGACTCATCAATTTCCCCACCCACCTCTCCTGAACTATTACATCTGTTAAACAATAACAATGTGCTAGAGCAGCACTTAGATGAACATATTAAACATTCACATGTTAAGGTAAAGAGATGTAATTTATCTCCCAACATTAGATTCTCTATTACTTTTCCAACTAATAAACTGCCCCTATTAAATCAACATAAGAAGGGCCTTAACTATTGTGACCCCCCATCCCACCCTAGATGGGAACTTGTGGGGTGCTATGAATGTTACTTGGAATTCCGATTATAGTCCCTTTCAGCCTTCCTCATCTTAGTCGGAGGTCACTGGGTCTGGATTCATCTTCTGATTAATTTCCCGCAAATTCTGTCACTTGTACTGGATCCACAAATCGTGCATCTTGGATTCATGGCATACCTGCAGCCTCGGGGTATATCAGCTGGCCTGGATTCCATTCCGTAAAAGGTCCTTCTTTATGCGTTGCAGTTCCTTTTACGGTTCTGAGTCTGTGCTGACAAGTCTGGAAATAAAGCCAAACAGAGTCTTCCCACACTATATCTCCCTGGCCCTGGCGCTTGCCAGAGAGGGATTCTTGCCTCTGCGGATTTACAGCATAGCGATCACTGTTACAGGCCTTTGGGATGTTTCTCCCGAGGTCGCGGTCTTTGCGGAATGGTGAAGGCCTTGATTATGGATATCCCAGAGTCCGATGGCAGTAGTTTTAAGTCCACAAAGATCATTTTCTTCAGGTTATTTAGAAGGTCGCGCCCGCCCGCAAGTCATAGTGTGGGAAGTTTACTACCCGCATGTTGGCCTGTCGCTGAGAGTTCTCTAGAAATTCCAACTTGCTCTTTAAGAAATGAAAGTCCCGGACAAAGGAAGCATTGCACTCTGATTCTTATTTTTGCTTCTGATAGGTCACTGATTGCTGTCGAGTGCTCTTGAGCGTATTATCATTCTCATTGAGTTTAGCCTCCACTGCTGTCAACTGCTTGAGAGTTTCCTCTCCATTACCTTGAATTTTGGTAAGTAGGGCCATTACTTGCACGCTGGTAACTCCGTGCTCATAGTACCACTCGATGGACCAGGCCCTGAGCTTGTCGTAGGGCTCGCTGAAAAGGAACGAATCCAGACCACGGGGCCCATGTTTCCCGTCTTTCTTGGATCCCATTTCGTCTACCCTACTTCCGATAGCTATTTACACCAAATTTGGGGCAGTAATCCAGATGTTTAAGTTTTAATCCGAATTTTGTAAGACAAATTCTGGAGACAAAATAGAGAGACGTCCATCACTGTGTTGCTCCACAGCACCCCCATCTATGCTAAATTATAATCATGCTAGTGTGCATAAATAGAACAGCCTTGTATGGTTTGTGAAATCATATAAAAGGGATCTTTGTGAGTGATCTTGGAAAATAGCACGTTAGTCACACTCGAGAGGCGGCTCTGTTAAGAGTGTGGGAGATTATGGCAGGTGGTGTAAATCAATATATCATCGGATACACAATAGAAGGTGCATACAAGCATCTGGGAAACATTTGCAAGATCTGGAAAATAGTATTCACACACGGTAGAAGGGTTCTGTTAAGAGTGTGAGAGATTTAGGCAGATTGTGTAAATCGGTATGATATCATCGGATACATAATAGAAGGTGCAGACATTTACATAGTAGATGGCTGGGAAACATTTGTAAGATCTGGAAAATAGTATTCATACATGGTAGAAGGGTTCTGTTAAGAGTGTGAGAGATTTAGGCAGATGGTGTAAATCAGTATGATATCATTGGATACACAATAGAAGGTGCATACATTTACATAGTAAGCATCTGGGAAACATTTGAAAAAGATCTGGAAATAGTCTAAAAGAAAAACCTTGCATTGTTTTCTATTTTATGCAAAGAAATGGGGAGTTGCTATGTATTGTTAGCTACATTATATAAGTGTTAGACATTACCAGTGTGACACAGTCTTGGCTGAAAACTGAAGAGATACTGCTAAAGTATGGAGCATTGCAAAATGGAATATCTCTTAGGTGGTGCTGTTGTGAATATAAGTGATGATGAACAGCCTACTACTAGTGTTGAACAGATAGAGACAACCAAAAACCACAAGGTATTTGTATATATATATATATATTTGCTGCTTTTAGAATGGTATAATCAGTTAGGATATGTTACTGTTTTTTTATTAGTTCAGAACTGTATCATTAGTGGCTAGAAGATTCCATGTAATTGTGTGTGTGTGTGTGTGTATATATATATATATATATATATATATATATTTCGCATTTAGAATTGTATAATCAATTAGGATGTGTTACTGTTTTTTTATTAGCTCAGAACTGTATCATTGGTGAATAGAAGATGCCATGCATTTGTGTGTGTGTATATATATATATATGCTGCTTTTAGAATGCTATAATCAGTTAGGATGTGTTACTGCTTTTTATTAGCTCAGAACTGTATCATTGATGAATAGAAGATGCCAGGACTCCCATATCGGTTTTGGAGGCATCTACAGGACAGCTCTTCCCACAGACTAGCATTGGTTATATAGGACAAATAGGGATATTTAGCAGCCACAGGAAATAATATAATATACAGGACTATCACTCTGGAGTTACAGGAAAATGCCTAAAAGATATGAGAACACTGAGAAGTTTTAATTAAAAATAGGATGTGTTACTGTTTTTTGTCATCTTAGAACTGTACCATTGGTGAATAAAGATGGCATGTAAAATATATATATATATACATACATACACAATTTGTTGCTTTAGAATGGTATCAGTTAGGCTGTGTTTTTTATTAGCTCAGAATTGTATCATTGGTGGATAGAAGATGCTTTTAATTAAAAAATAGGGTTTGTTTTACTGTTTTTTTTTTTTTTGCTAACCTAGATTCTTACAACTGTAATGCATGAAATGATTATTATAATTTACACTTTTATTGTAAGTTTAAACATAATTGAACAGCAATAAACACATTATAAATCTGTGGTTCAAAATCAGACATACAAACTTCCTTGTGATCCAAAACAGCTGATTAATTAAATGTATCTACCATTTTTAAAAGACCATGGTTGAAATATGTAACATCTGCTTTTCTGTTGCTAGCTACAAAAAGGTAAATCTTCTCAGAAAAGAAAAGGAATCAGCACAGAACACACGAGAGACGGCTGCCAATATTGTGAATAATATTGATTGTGGAGACACCAGGGGTGATGCTTTAGAATCTATAAATAATAACAGCATAATTTTGCTCCAAGGGTCAGAAAACACCAGCAGTTCCATGAATCCTGATGCAACTTCCAGGCATCTGCACATTTGGTGATTAAACCCTATGGTGAGTCTACAAGGCACCTTGCTTTATATCATGAGTCACAGCTGTCTGCCAGTTTGGGGCTACAGACAACGAGAATTCTGTCTCACCTCCCAGGCCTCCACCAGTTTGAGGTGTACAAACAAAAGGAAACCTGTTTCACCTCCCCAGTTTGGGAAAAGGGATTATGAGCTGACAAGGTTAATGATACAGCTTGCTGAAAAGTTGTTTAAATTGTTTGACAACATTGAAAGATTAAGTGGTAAGGAGAAGGAAACCATATATGCTTTACAAAAAAAAAAAAAACTACTAAAGTATCGTGAATGTGAATGCTGCATTTATATTGGTATGTTTAGGTAGGAAGGGGTCAGCGTTAGAGCTGAGGTGTGATATAGAGATGGTAGATCAGTTTAACTGTGTATCAGAAATGTTTACATCTATAAAACAGTGACCGAATAGAATGAATAAAAAGGAGGGCAATGCTAAAAATTAGACCAAACACAATAGACTGGTGAAAAGAAAGATATAGGATAAAAATAAAAAAAATCAGAGGAAAATCTGAAAGGAAAGTAAAGCGTGCCAGGAAACTATTACAACACAGAGATCACGACATCTTGGAGAGAATCACGATTCTCCATAAGATGCCAAGTTAGAAAACCACCAGTCCCTCCCATAGTTTTTTAGAAAGAATTCAAAGTTACACAAGGAGAGAAATAATTTCAGAGCAGTCAAACTTATGAACAGTTTGCTTTGTCAATTTTGACAGGTTTCAGTCCTTTACAGATGCCATTAGGGCAATACACCAAGCTATCCAAGAGTTGCTAGATAGGGTGATACCTGAACTGGGTCCCAATGATTTTCTGCAATTGTATTTTGATGATGACTCTTTAAATCACCCACTATTCTCAAGGAGAAGAGCCTCTGGAGAGCTTAAGCTGGGGTGTTTTTAGACCAGATAGCTGATATGCTTCAGAACAATTCTGAGGTGATTGCCGATGGATCTCTGCACCTCGTGTTAACCACTATTAGAAATGGGGAGGGAGAAGATGTACACTAAGTTCTGTTTTATAAAGAAAAAATGCTATCTGATTGATTTAAACAACAGAGATAATACTCTGTATTTTCAGCCAGTATAGTAGCATTACTAAACCACCACAGATATAATGATGCACAATTGATTAATAAGGGTAGAATTTGCACGCTGAACTGGGTTTGCCAGAACAGACGCCTGTTACTTTTAGTGATGTGTCACGATTTGAGCAATTTTAGGAGTAAGAATTAAGATTTTGTACTACAATCAGGGAGCTTGGCAAACATTTCGACAGGACTAGAAAGACTTCCTAAAACACTGTTAAGTATTATTGCATGACGCCATTACTATGGTGTCACAAATGTAAAGAAATTTATAGGTGCCAAATACCTGTGTGAATACTGTCATGCAGCTTACAGTCACAAAAATAATTCCTGTGCATGGTTTTGTAATGCGTGTTGTGAGCCAAACTGCTCAGAACAGAAAACTAGCGCAACATCATGCCTAAAGTGTAAAAGATTTGTAGGTCATCAGCTTGCCTGAAAGGCATTTGGACAGAGCGGCTTTGGGCAGGGTCTCTTGTGATCCGATGAAACTGTGTGAAGAATGTTTTGTTTTTACAAGAGGTCTCATGCATGCACACATATTCAGTGTGTAGATGCGCTCTCTGATGACCGCAGACAAACATATCTGTTACATGACCCCACTCACAGAAGTAAAAACTCTGAAAGATGCATAGTGTTTGATTTTGAGGCCAGACAAGAAACAGGTGTACACACCCCAAATTTTATATTTGCTAAGCAATTGACGGGAAGAGATCCTGGGACTTTGAAGGGGATGAATGTGTAAAAGAGTTTGTCGGACATTTTATAGATACACCGCTCAAACACTACATTTATAGCTCACAATGCCAAAGGCTATGACAGCAATTTTATCGTTAGCCAGCTGGTCAAGGAAAAATCGATATCAAGTTGCTCACCCAGGGAGGAAAATTGCTGTGTGACCATATCTGCCCTACATCAGATTTATTGATTCATTATCCTTTATGCCCATGAAATTAAGCAAAATCCCAGTGGCATTCGTTTTGAGAACGAGATGGCTAAAGGGTACTTCCTGCATTTTTTAACACCAAGGCCAATGAAAATTATGTAGGTCCCCTGCCCGATGCAAAATTTTATGGGTGGACTATATGATGCCTAGTGAAAATCAGAGTTCATGCAGTGGTACACAGCAAATCGACATATAGAATTTGACCTTAAAAAGGAACTTAGCTACTACTGTCAGTTAGATGCTGAAATTCATCGAAAAGCCTGTGACAGATTTAGGCAGGAAGTGATGAACATGACAACCAAACGTGTTTTAAAACAGTCAGACTGTGACACGGCAGAGTACAAAACAGACTCTTTAGATCCCTTCCAATACATGAACATAGCCTCTGTTTGTATGACAACCTACAGATATTTGTTTTCAGTGAGAACACACTCACGTGCCCCCAGATAACTACCATGGTCAGCAAAAGAGGTACTCACACCAGCCATTCAGTGGTTAATGTACATAGCTGAGAAAGAAAACATTTCTATTCAGCATGCTCTCAGGGGTGGAGAATTTAAAGTAGGTCCCTACTTTTTGGATGGGTATGCTATAATTGAAGGGGTCCCAACAGCCTTTGAATTCAATGGATGCTTTTTCACAGATGCAACATCTGTTACTGTGAGAAAGACAGAACCGCATGACAGGACTAGTTTTGGACAGTTATACAATTGGACCATGCATAAATCCCATTTTTAAAAAGCAAGGGGTTTGCCATTAGAGTACTGTGGAAACATGAGTGGAAAGAAATGTTGGCTACAGATGAGGGCTTGAATAATTTCTTGAGGAGGAGACAGCTACTGCAACCCCTCGAGCCTAGGGAGTCTCTGTTTGGGAGGATAATGCCATCTGACTGTACTATAAAGCACAGTCAGATGAAAAGATTTGCTATTATGATTTTACTAGCCTGTACCCCTTTGTCAACTAAACAAAACATTACCCCGTGGGTCACCCTACCATCATCTCTGAGAACTTTACAGATCTCAGTCAATACTTTGGTTTGGCAAAAGTAAAAGTTTTACCCCCTAGAGGTCTTTTTTTTTCCCAGCGCTGCTATCCAGGATTGGAAAAAAAAACTTGTGTTAGCATTATGTCATGCGGCGCTGAAGAGAGACTTCAGACAATGTCATGCATGCACAGTGATGAGGAGAAGGCTCTGACTATTACCTACTGTACCATGGAGCTAAACCTGATTGTAGAAAAGGCATCGAATCATTGATGTTTTGAAGTGTGGATTTCAGGCATTTCGACAGAGCTGTTTGCTGACTACATCAAACTGCACCTGAAAGGGAAGCAAGAGGCATCTGGTTTCCTTCATGGGTAAAAATGAAGCAGATAAAGCCAGGTACATACAGCAGTATTTTGAAAGAGAAAATTTACATTTGAACCCTGCTGCCATCACCGATAACCCCATGAGGAGAAATATATCTAAACGGTTTTAAATTCTCTTTGGGGTACATTTGGACAGAGACCTAATTTCACCGACCACGAGCATAGTTACAGACACCGATGAACTCTTTTCGTATGTATTTGCCCCTACTACCACGTGACCTCATGCTGTTTCATCGATTGAGACAGCGCCTAGATAATGACGACTCGCCCAAAAGTGCGCAATAGCAGGAGCAAGCTCAAGCCTATTGTTGCCATGCGCAGCAGGCCAGCGATATTCAAAGGAGCAGGCCCAATTCGCGCCTACAACCAGCATCTGAATATGGCACAACCTGCGCTATACGCGCAACTAGTGAGGGAAGCTGAGCGAGATATGATGCGCTATGGCGAACAAGGGATGTTCAGCTGAGCAGTCCAGAGGTGCCAGCGCAAGCAGGGAGCCCCTCAGCTGCAGAGCAATGTAACAGCACAATCAGGAGTAGGGGCTCACCACCCATGCCACAGAGATGGGCACAGGAACACACAGCGGAACAGACATCACACACCCCAAGCACTGCACAACCAGGGAGGCTGGAATAACCACTGGTCCATGGAGTCAAGCAACCAACCCACAGCCTGGCCATGGTGCCCCATCACACCTACCCGGCAGCTGTGACTGGCACACAAGGAGGGCTGGACCACCCTGTACACACCATCCCCCCAGTGCACAGCACACCCTGCACCGTGACCCCCAGACAATCCCCCATGAGCAGTGACCACCACTGCAGAAATCCCTATGCATGCCACCACCACCACAGAACCATGCAAGCTAGCCCCACCATGAGCACCCATCAGCAGGTTGCAGCGCAGCAGCAATGCAACAACGGCAGACAAAGTGCCACCACGCACAGTCCCCTGAGGTACTGCTGAGAGACCGACCATGCGTTGGCACAAGAGTGACCCCATATTGGATGGTCGTGTAGTTGACACCTCCCCAGTGCTACAGTGCTCTGTCACAGTATTCAGTAACACACCCTGGTCCACCACTGGCCACAACAGCAAGCACAGACACCCACAGTGGTGCGTGGAAGCATGCACACACCAGATGCCACACAGGGTCTGGACAGACACCCACCCATACCCAAGGCACAACAACACAGGGACGCGGTGGTGGGGCAACCAAGCCCCATTGTCAGGGCCCATGTAAGCTAATGTGCACACAACCTGCAGTCCACCATGGCACTGGAGTGCCAACCACCCTGCGCAGGCATCATGGACCAATACCCCACCATGAGTCACCTGGAGCACAAGCCACAGACAGTGGGGCACATCCCCTACAACACACACAAGCCACAGCATGGAGGTGGGACAATGACCGTGTTGCCCACAGTGCCACCTGGGCCAGGCATGCACCACACCAGTGACATGAGCAACCCAGCAAAGCAGCGGGTACAGTGTCCGCCCTGCAGGGAATGCCACCACTGACATGCCAGCAGATCATGCAGGTCACAGACAGTCATGTGTGTCAGCTGCACAGTGCCATGGACGGGTCGATGGTGCACCATGGACACAGAGCACGCGCCATGGACCACTGCACACAGTCATCCAGTGCACGGGGAACAACACACACAACACAGATACTGACTGATATCTACCCCACACCATAGACACCTCCACATGGACACACACACATACCCGATGACTGCTACCACCCTCTGATCCATGCACACCACTGCAGCTGAGCACCTATAGCCCGCTGCAAAATCAGAGACCACCACGGTATTCGCATAGAAAAGTCAAATGTATTATAAAAATAAATAAATTAACTATTTACAAGAACAACAACTATATACATTTGGTTGGGGGCTACAAAAAGGTGGGGTTGGCAGGGGAAGAGGTGACGGATGGGATAGGAGGGTGTGAGGGTGGAGTCCAGGGATGGGAGGTCAGGGGACAAGGGACTATTGGTTGGCCACACTGGTCCAGGCTCTGGCTCCACCTCACTCTGTGCCTCCGTGGGACCCCGATTCATCGATCCTCTGAAGGATGGACACTGTCTCCGTGCCAGGGTGAGTAGTTCCTGCAGGTGTCCCTGATCTCCCTCAGATGTCTCGCACCTGGGACAAGGGCACAGTCAGCACATGTGAATGCACAGCCCCATACAGCCTGCCCACTGTGCATGGCATATGGCCATGGGACATACCACTGTGATGGTGTGTGACCAGCTGCAGTGATCATGTCCACATGACGAGGCGCGTACAGCCATGTGGAATGCTGCACACCCACCAGCCAAATCACCGCACAGCACCACCGTGGCCATCTAGTGACATGGCTATGTGGTGCAAAGGCAGTGGCACAGCCATGCACCTGGTGCACGCATGCACCACCAGTGATCACACCCAGGCATGCATTGCCACTGGACAGTGTTGACTGTAACCAGTGGCGCATATGGCAGTGATGTCAATGAATGGTGGCCATGCCCGTTGCCCACCTTGTCACACAGCATGCAATATTAATCATGGATGTCTGTCACTCACCCTCATTGGGATGGTTGGGTGGCGTTTGGACCCTAAGCCTGCCTGGCTGTGGCTTCCACCACCCTCCACTCCACCCACAAGCAGCGTGCCTCTTCGGGCCTGTGGGACAAAAGGAGAGAGAGAACATCCAGTGCAGTCCCGAGCAACTTCCCCCTGCCCCAAGGGTATGCCCCCCCCACCCAGCCAGACCACACCCACCCACACCCTGTGAATACCGCCACGGCCAACCCCATACGGTCCCTCCCCTATGTGCTGGACACAAACAACAATGTGACTCATATGGACAATAACAGTGTGTTGACAGAACCCTACCTGGATGTGGTGCTGTGCCCTCCTGGCACGTGACCTTAGTCTGGCCAGTAGCTCCGGCTCCCTCCTCTGAAGGTCACCATATCAGTGCCTGCACTGCTCAGCTGTCCTGCCCCACCTGTCACCGCCTGAAGGCTGTGGCCACCTCTTGCCACAGCTGGGACCTTGCCCTATCCAGGAGGCCTCCCCAAAGAGAGGCCCATGGTGTGGCTCTACTGTAGCCACCAGATTGGCTAATTCAGCGGCAGACCAGAGGCAGCCCTTCTCCGTGCCACTGCGTTTGCTACAGTAGGCAATATGGCGCTCTGCAGCGTGGTACCCGCGTGCAGATGCTGCGCAGTACAGTGCTGCCATTCCCTATAAGCGCTGTTACCGAACAGCGCGTATAGAAGATGCAGCTATGCCTGGCGCGTAAGCCAAGGGGGCAAAGGTCGAGCACAGGATCAAGGGTCTCTGGTGCAAGGCCATGCAGAGTACCATCGGATGACAATGCATGTAGTGCGATTGGCTGCCTGTGTGCCAGCGCCACAGCGGACTATCGGGCAGTTGGGCCATTGCACCTATGAAGGCCCATTGCCACAGCGCCATGTAGTGACCATCGCTATAGCGCCACTGGCACAATGGTGGCCATGCCCTGCATTGCCTACCATGCACAGCACGTCATCAGCACGGCAGACACCTGCATCAGCAACCTGGGCATGCGCGGTGAGGTGTACTACGATGACACAAAACTGCGCCATTGGCTCAGCCGTTCAACACAATTGCGCAAAAGCACAACATCACGCTATCCAGCCTCATATGCAAATCACTCGATCAGCCATTCAATGGTGTAGCACTGCAATTTGCATCTAATTAAAGTTGCTCCTCCTCATTTGCATGGATTGCGCTATAAAGGTGCGATAATGTGCTGCAGTGGCCATAGTCGGTTACTGCAGTTTATTGGTGAGTTGCATGCTGTGTGGAGTGTGGACTGTGATTCAGGGACATGCATGGGACTGCACAGTCACAGGTAACAACTGCCATTCTTACAGGCTACATAATGACCGAGCACGTTCTTGAGAGGAGGACAACAGTGGTGGGGAGGAGGAGGTCGAATTTTACTAAGGCCGAAACCGAGGCCTTTGAGTCTACCTGGCTCAGGAGCCACTGCTCAGTGGATCGGCGAGGTATCACTTCAGGCCCATGCTGCTGCATGGGAGAGGGGTGGCATCGTGTTGTAACCTGCATGACAGCCACGTAGTGCTCCATGCAGGAGTGAGAGAGAAGATGGGTACAGACAGGAGGAGGGTAAAGGAGAAGGTGGTTACCATCAGGCGGCATGCGCCTGCAACAGGTGGGGACAGCCAGAGGTGGTACAGCTCACCCCAGCGGAGGACAGGCTTGCTGCAAGCATGCACCAAAAGTGCCATAGAGGGAGTTCGGGCGGTGGCTTCCAGAAGGGTGGTGGCCCATCTCTGCATGGTAAGTCGTGGTCTGTCTGGGGGCGGGTAGGCCACACTCAGTAACACGGCTTTGCTTTCCTTACAGATCCTGAGCATCTGCATGGGTCAGCGGTGGTGGGCCTGTCCACTGCGGACAGTTGGATTGGAGTCGGAGGTGGGACCATCCACCTCCACAGGTATGTGTGGTCTGTACGACAGTGGGGCTGCCTGTCTGTCCACACTGATGTCGTTGAGACAGGTGTGGAGGAAGCCCTGCCTGTGTCCCAGCATGCTGGCATCCATGGATGCCAGCATGCTTTGCCTGTGGCCAGGGCAGAGTCCGCACCTGTGATGATGACATGACCGTCATGGGCAGTGACACGTGTGTGCCATGGAATGGACACACAGCAGGGCACTTGCGCCCATGGCTGTGGCTGTGCGTGGGGGCCTGCGTGTCAGCACAGTCCCAGGCTGTGCCTGTCAGCAACAGTGGGCAGCACTGGTGTCTGTTCAGGAGAGTGGGACTGTTGCAGCCACTGTGGTGGCACCACTGAGCCCTGGTGTGTGGCGGCTGGAGGGCAGCATCAGCAGTCACCCACAGGGCCTGGGAGTACAGGGTTCAGCGGGCGCGTCTGTGCACCACCTGTGGACATGCCCATACCTGGTCCTGGTGCACAGCACCTACCCTCAAGGGTGCTGAACATCAGGTCCTTGCACACCCTGGAGCGACAGGATGCCGAGGAGGCTGATGACCTCTGGACAAGACACCCACCTACTGCGAGCATCGGTCCAGTAGCAGATGCAGCTCAGACGTCCGTGGAAGCACACTGTGTGTGGCTCTGGAGTGAGCAGAGGATCGTACAGCAGGGACACTGAACGGATCCTGTCACGGATGGACTGTTTGTGGGAGGATGTGACCGCTGCCATTGACAGGCATGCACTGGCGCTCATTGCTGTCATGGCCACAATGGGCACACAGTCAGGTGCCCATGCGCGCGGCCACCACGCAGTGCACTCTCCATCCCTGCTTCCGGCGCCATGCGACTCCCACCCTATCAATGCCGGGTTCAGCTGTGGGCATCCCAAGCATCCTGGTGCAGGCATGTTTGGTGTGCTGCAGACCCCTGCACTGGCACAGTCGCGTTCACACAGTGAAACCCTGGGGACCATCAGTGCCACCCTATGAGGCCAGTGGTCAGCCTGCCAGTGCTGGTGGGTCTCGGCGGGGCACGCACATCCGTGGTGGCCGTGGCACTGTGTCACGGACTGACCTGTCTCCCAGCGCTGACTACTGTCTGGTGCTTCCCTGTGTGCATTGTTGTGTTTCGTGGGAATGCACGGGTGGGTATTCGCCCTGCACGCGGACACAGTCCACCTGCACCCTCCCGTCTGCTGTCCACAGTTACGTGTGCATGATGATGCCTGCATTGCCCTGTACACCAAAGTGCAATGGTGCCCAGCATCTGACACATGCACATGGACAGGCAGTGGGCATGGTGGCCTGTGGACATGTGTGTTGCTAGGGTTGGCGTTCTGGGTGTGCCTCCTGCCCTCTGTGCACATTTGCGCAGCGCGTGTGTGTGTGCATCCGTCCATGTGGTGTGTTAATCCTCACCCATCCCTGGTTGTGTGTTGTGCTTCTGTGCCCTGCCACTTCCCTTTGATAGCATGCACCCCTGGTGTGTGTCCATGCTTTGTGGGTTGTGTCTTAGCCACTGGTGGTTGCACAGTCCCCACTGACTTACCTGGGTTGGCTGAAGTGCTCCTCCGTGATGGTGTCCCGTGCAGCTGTGCCAGCGGATCAGTCGGGGTCCTGTCGGTCAAGGGGCTGCCCATCACCATCGCCACCGTGTCCTCATGGTCCCCATCGCTGTCCCCCTTCGACCTGTACAGCTATCCTGACATCTGATTGGCCATCGTTGTGCAGGATGCAACAGGCCAGGAATATCCCACAAACCTTTGAGGAGCTGTACTGTAGGGCACCGCCAGAGGTGTCCAGGCAACGGAACGTGCTCTTCAGCATCCTGAACACCCGCCGATGACATTGCATGTGGCATGTGCCTCATTGTAGCATTGCTGCGATGGGGTCGTGGGCCACCGGTAGGGTGTGAGCAGCCAGGGACAGGTGGGTATCCACTGTCACCTGTGTGTGAGAGGGTGGAGGTTAGTTGGTGATCAGCACGCCTGCCCCAAGCCATGTAGGCCATCCCATGGCACCTCTGGCCATGCCCCCCAAGCCCCAGATTTGCCCATTTGGTTTGCATACTTACCCACTAGATGTCCTGTGGGGATGTCCCCACTCTCCGAATCTGTGGCACAGTGCCAACTGGTGCCAGATGAATGAATCATTTGCTCCCAGGGTGCATGGCACGAACATTGATGATGGCCCCTGGCATCGCACACCACCTGGCGGTTGATGCTGGAATGGCCCTTGCAATTCTGTGCAGCCTCATGGCCAGGTGGTGTGCGTGTCCACATGGGTGCAGTCTATTGCCCCAGCACGCCAGGCATACGTGCTACCCTGTGGAACTCCTGTATGTTTGCTGTGTGCTCCACTGCTGTGCTGGGAAAATGGATGTAACCCTCAGCATGTGGCAGCAGTGCGCTTGAGAAATTGGGTGAGGTGGCGTGGACGTGGCTGACTGGGTTGTGCCTGTGGTGTCCCCAGTTGGTCTCTGGAACGCACTGCGACGAGCAAGCACATGCAAGCTGTTACCTTTGTCTCCACTGACAGGGCATGGCTCCTGGCGCGTGGATGCCTGCATCACATCACTGCACAGCTCACAGAGCCCCTCAGTATTGCCCTGATCAGGCGGTACCCGACCCAATCTCAGTATCTGTGTACAGCTCAAAGCTGGTCAAGGCCGGTGCTGCCTGTTGGGGGCATACAGCCAAGCGGGCCTTCCACAGCCACGTCCCCCTGCCCGCCTTCTCACCCCCTCATTACAGCCTCCATGTGGAAGGTGGCACTGGCCATATCCCTAGCTTGCGTTCCCCGGCAGCTGTTACTTTATTCCCCGCTGTCCTGGCTGCTACCTCCTGCACGGGTACACCTGCCTGTGCTGGCCTTTGAGCTGTGTGGCTCCCCACACCTTCCCTGTGCCTGTCTGTTGCTGTGGCCCTTTCCCTGGCCTGCCCTGTTCCTGCCACTTGCCCTGTCTGTGCCTCTGCCTCTGGCGTGTGGCTTCCTTATGCAGCGTTCTTGCCTCTTCCTTGCTCCTTTTTATTTTGGCTCATTTCCGCTATGGCGAACTTCGCTTGCTCCACTGTTGTGCATTGCGCAAGTCTTTGAATATCACACTGTGCCATTTATGCATGGTTCCTCCTCTTTGGTTGCGCATGCCTTCATTATCATTGCGCTGTTGCTCAGCATGATTGGGCGCAACGCCTCCTGCTGAATATCGCAGAATGGCGCAATCGGACTTGCGCAGGTGCAACCCTATTGGCGCATGACTCAACTCTTTTGAATATCTGGCCCAGCGTGTTTAAGTTGGAAGTACACTAAAGACCATTACCCAAATTCTAACAACATCAACATTTTCATAGTGAGTTTCACAACAGCATATGCCAGAGTAGAACTGTACAATCTGCTAGCTAAGTTACAGGACAGGTGCTTGTATCACGACACAGACTCTGTTATTTTTGTGTCTAGACTGGGTGACTGGAACCCTCCTCTAGGGTGACTATTTAGGGAGCTAACCAGCGAGCTTCTGGCAGACGAACACATTACCGAGTTTGTGTCCGGAGGTCCCAAAACATATGGCTACTGGCTGTCCAGAGGAGAGGCAGTCCTCAAAGTGAAAGTATTTACCCTTAATGTAGGCAACAGTGAACACATTAATTTTGAAAACTTAAAAGATCTGGTGTTTGATTACAACGGTTCATGGATGTCTAAAGAAATCACGGTGAGGCAACCCAGCATAGTAAGAAATAAAAGCAGTGGTCCCTCAAACAAGAACACTGTCCAAAACACAAAGAGTAGTGTATGACAAATGAGTTTAACAAAACAAATGTAAAACCCTTCCTTACGGTACTGATTGAAAATAATGGACATTAGATTGTAACATCCTTTTCATGTCTGATAGCCGGACCGTCCAATTCTGGTAAAAGCTTTTCATAAAATGTATTGGAACATTCTGACAATGCTTTATCCGACAAACCTGAAAATATTGTCTGGTTTTACAGCTGCTGGCAACCTTTGTATAATGAGCTGATGTTGAAGTTTGCACAGATCAAATGTGGAGGCTGCCTGTATCATTAGCCGGTGATGATCTGCTGCCTTCTGACAAGAGTAATCTGATTGTCATTGATGATCTGATGGAATCGGCCTGTCAAAATGGTGAGATAGAACGTGTATTTATCAAGTACAGCCATCATCATAGTCTGTCAGCCTTTACCTTGTACAGAATGTGTTTTGTCAAGGCAAGAAAAGCTGGACCATCGCACTAAATACCAAATATACATTGTTTAAAAATCCACAGGACAAACTGCAGATTATGACTTTGGCAAGGCAGATGTATCCCGTCCAGGCAAAATTTTTTTGAAGCTTTTGAAGATGCCACTAGATGACCTTATGGTTATTTATTGGTAGATTTAAGGCCGGTACACCAGATGAATATAGGCTGTGCAGTGGATTGTTCCCCAACTGGCCAGCGGCATACATCTTGAAAAAAATCACATTCTGGTCCTAGAAATACATGATGCTGTATGGCCATTATGTCTAAAGGGCTGCAGAGAAACTTGCCTGTTCTAAAGTTACTAGTGAGAGGACCTCCCCATTTAAGAAAAGCTATTTTGTGCTCAGCCTCTGATGACTTGATATCTGCCATAGCAGAGGTTGCTTTAAACACTCTAAAAGGAAACATACCATTGTCAGCTAAACAACTAGCTTTTCTGAAAAAGGGAAGAGTCATAAAAATTTAAGCAACAGGAAGGTGTCTTTAAAATGAAAAACAGCTTGTAAACCAGACAGGTGGGTTCATAGGGACATTGTTGGGGATCACTATTCCATTGATTACAGGACTGCTGGCTAACAGATAATGGATTTTACTCAGAAAATGTATCTGGTACTACAACAGCAATTGGACCGTATGAGAATGAACTATCCCGATGACATGAGAAAAGTAGCAACTTACAGCTTGGTACTGAAATGAGATCTATACTTTACCGGACTGATTTGTCAGATCACGAGAAAGCAAGCTGTACTCCGCTGTGTTACAACGTTACCTCACTCTGGTATGTCAAGGGAACAGGATAAAACCAGTTTGACTTTATCAATGCCCAACTCTGAGGCTGTTTCTGAGCAACCCCCCTGCCATGCACTTTTCACGAGTTCAATGGAAAAGACATCTTAAACAGTGTTTCTCAAAGGTCTAAAAATGCTGAATTTTTATTAAATCAGATGGCAAAGAAGAAGGATATTATTTTTGGAATGATAAGGGTGAATTGTTGTATAAAGGTAATGTTATTTCTGGGTCTCACATGGTCGATTTGGTAAGGGCAGCTATGGCCACACATCGCTATCCCTGACCACAAAAACCAAAGGGTTGGAATGTTTTCCTCAGAGCCACCGCCGAGGCTAACATACCCACATCCATCTTTGGTCATTTGGCAAATAGGAGATATTTTGAAAGTAGAAAGACAGCCAATGCAAAAACATTGAGACCTCTCCAGTCAGCAGCTGGTCAGAGACATCCAAAGACAAAAGACATTAAACAAACCAGCCTGGCTCTCTGTATAAATGTAAATATTATAGACCTCTGGTCGATGTGTACAACCTATATTAGCTGTGTACAACCTATATTAGTGTGTTTTTACAAGAAGTTGTATGTTAGCCTACCTCATATTGAATATGCTAGCATTTTTACAAAAGGTGCTTATATTTCTGTATGTTAGCCTACTTCTGATGTATGACTCATTTATGGGCAAATTTTAACAAGAGATGTCTTTACTGTTTCTGTACTTTACTAATAATCCTACCTTTGATGTGTATCACATTTTATGGACTTTTTACAATAAACACCTTTATATTTTACACACTGTGTCATGATTGAAGAAAGACGCTAACCAAAACATGGGTTCATATATGCTTTTATAGATGACCTTTTGAGTTACAAGAAATTGCATATTTTAAACTCATTACAAGTCAAACAAGTCTGAACATGTTGAAAGATGGCAGGGCATGCCCTGACATGCTTAAATGTCTGAAAGGGTGACGTACAAAACTAGTCACCACGGTATCATTTTAAGTAAATCATTAGAGTACATATTTAGAACTTGATCGTAAGAAAATCCTTTACATCTGTGGTTTAAGAAAAATATGCAGTGAAATCCACAGGCTGTAAGAAGGTATCTTTGCAACTGTGTGTTTGGTACAGGATACATTTTGCATTTCTGTTTAAAAAGCCCCCAATCATTCATGCGTAATTATCAGGATGAAAACCGTAGCTGCCTAAAAACTCCCCAGACCCATCTTCTGAGATGTATGCGGCTAACTAGTGCTGTCCAGGGAGGTCATGGGGTCAGTATTGATGACCAGTGCTGTGGGAAGATTTCTCAGTCTCTCCTTGGAGTAGATCACAGGAAACACACCCATAAAACAGTCACGGACGTTGGGATCACGGGTTAAAACATTTTCCAGCTGCTTGGTGTTCATTTTATGGTTTGTCACATGTAATCAAAATGACATTTCTTCTCTGGTTTATCTCGATGACATTATCAAAACAGCGTAGACTATGAGATTAACCTTATGAGGAAGGGCTTCTGCAAATCTGATTTCTGCTCTGAGGTGCCCGTTCTAATCAGGAGTAATGGTTGGCACATTCTTGGTCCGAGTCAGATCAAAGGAAAACAGCATGTACCCTTGGGTGAATTCCTGACAGTTGACAATGAGGGGCGGTCCTTCATGTGCTTTCCGGCTGCCTGCACTAGATTAAAATATTCTCTCACAGCATTTCCGCTTCTAAAATCGGGCTGGAGAGACTTAGCAGGATTTGTTCACTGTCCAGGTACAGAGCCACAAAATTAATGTTGTAATGTTTAAAGTTCAAGGGGTTTTAGTGTAGGAACCACTAAAAGCATCATTGTCAACATCATTGACCATCATTTTTGGTAACTGTTCCAAAACAGATTATCCTGGTTGCAGACCCTGCTCCTGCAGGGATGCTGAACACTTTCATACCCACTCTATGGTGTATTTAGTGTTGGAGGACAGCAGGGCTTCTGAGTGTCCCAGATGAACACCGGAGTCACTTTACCCTTCTGACAGAGAGGCGGACATGATTTTTAGCTTATAAAGATCAGCATCTCCGCTCATCAAACAAAAGCTGTCCCTGTTACACGTCAGTGTAATTTTAATATCCACACCATTCAGCATCAGTTTCTCTTGGAAAAATAAGTCAGTGTGCAGGTGGCCCAGAAGCTCCACTCCCCTGCTGAGATGTGTGAAAGAGCTTTTTACTGAACCCCGCATTGTCACTGGCTCTGTCTCTGATTTTGTGTTTCCCGGTGTCTTTGTAAAATAACCCTGCGTGTGAATTGGGTAGAAAGGGTCTCTTCGCTGAAGTTCAGCACTGATTCTATGATAGCCCTGTAGGGGTAACAGTTATTGCCCTGGCTGATGAGCCAATCCTTGACAGTCACATCCAGCTGGCTGAAAATGGTGGCCACTGGGTAGTTGATGAGGCCCACCTTGGCCACTGCCAGTATGTCTGAGTCATCCATTTCAGTGATTTTACAAACCAGGTAAAGAAGCGCGTTGTTTAGATCCAAATAGTCTTTGCCATTCCTGCTATATAAAACTCGATTGGTGAGGTTTCTGAAAGGGCGGCCAGAGGGGATCTCTCTACATAAATGCTTTTTCAATGCTCATCTGTGTGGAGCGACGGTAAACAAGTCCAGTTCTGATTTTGTGCATTCTTCTGACTCGCGAGTGCACGAAGGCCATGTTTTGTTTTAGAAGAGATCTCTAGGTTTTTACGCCCCATGAATGTCCTTTGGACTTTGACCTCTTTCTTTTATGTGCAGATTTGCGCTTTGATGCACACCTTTTAAGTAGTGGGCGGTCCGATGAGAAGCGAAGGGGTTACTCCACGCTTTCTCTTTCTCCCTCTCTTGAACACCATCAGTCCCGAACTACCTGAGTGGTCTTATCTCCTCCCGACATCCTTTGAGCGACTGCGCTAGTCACATGCCCTACAACATCCTTTACGACATTTTAGCGGCCGTTTGTAGATGCAGTTTGGCAATTTCAAATCCTCTTCTCAAAATGGTACTGCTTTTCTAAACAGACTATGGAAATCCTCCCTATACCAGACCCATACATAGTAGGAAGTCCATGAAACTCGGAAGACCATATCCAGCCTGTGCCTTGTAATAAATTCTGTACAATACAGAGTCCCCTAATGTCGAACAATCACCATCCCGACTTAAGTTTTAAATTACTCTCTGGGACGGAAGTGCAACTTCATGATCACCTTTCCAAACCGAAATGGTACAGGTTAGTTTTGATCATTCTTAATTTCAATAGTGATAGTGTTGATCTGATGCTTACTGACTGTTTGGTAGTGGGGTTTATCATAGGTCACGGTCACTATCTCATTGTCGCCCCTCACAGGTACGCATCTCAGCAAAGGCACTAGACTGTTGCCCGCTATTTCATGTGAAATAATGTCGGTGTAACTATATAATATGTAAAACCACCATTAATATCTGTAGGGTTCTTTGCTACATTCTTACCCACGTCTACCTCGAGTCTGCTAAAACCCAAAAGGTGCTACAATTGCCGTGCATGAATAGAATGCATTTGATGTCGCTGTCAATGCTTATTTCTCTTGATGGCATGTTGTTCCAAAACCACAGGCAGTTCATTTACTTCAAATATATATTTTTTTGACTTGACTGATAACTCTCGCCATGTCACAATAATAGCTCGATGGGATTTTAAATGCCGCTGGATGCAGTAAAGGGTTCGATCAGTGGCATTTTACTGTGGGATACATTTAAAGGTTGAAAGACATAGTGAACCTGTTTTTGTGTACAGGTACATTGTCCCAGGTATGGGGTACTGAATTTCTGCTAGCCCCACTTCCCATTCACCTGGTAGTTCAAGTGTTTGTGCTAACTTTACTGTAAAAGTGGATATAGTATTAGTGGGGAAAGTCGTATGCAGATGTTGCTCGGCAAGGTGATGTAAAGCCATTTTGAACATGTTGAATCTTACAGGCTTCTAATGTCTTGAACCTGTGTTGCCTCAACCCAACTATTGAATTTATCGTGCCACCCCACCACTTTACCAGATACCAGGTTTTTCTTCCACGCTTTTCTCTCTCAGGATTTTCTGCACCCTATATAACCCGTCCTCATTCGGTTCAATTTTCTGCAACTCCTCCACATAGAAAGTACCTTTGATGTCTTCCCCGATAGTCTTTTAGCTTACAGGTGGCTCTCTGTCTTGTCAAGACCTCCATCACAATAAATATCTCATCTGTGTATATCTGTTCATATCCCTTTCAGCTTAGATATTCTCATGTGATCACCTTTCTGAAAGGTACCCTTTTTTTTTTCTCAAGAACAGTATTGCCGTAGAGGTTCTTCCATATACCCAGGACACTGGAAGGGTTAACATCCACAGGCCTGCATTTAATGCTTCTGTGATAAGTGTAATTATAGCTGTGCACCAGGTCAGGCAACACATCTATATATTTCCACATGTCCTGGGCCATAAAATAATGCCACATGCATGACTTTAAACTCCTATTGAAACGCTTCTACAATGCTGGCCTTAACTTCATTATTTGTCAAAAATGGTGTACTTTTTTGTTTTAATAATGTCTTTAAGGAAGCATTCAGAAATTATTTATCCTGATCTGTCTGCAGTTTCTGTGGTGTGCGCCCGCTTTTAAAAATAGTTTTGAAGGCATGCGTCACAGCCTTGCCTGATTTGTCTTTTAAAGTCACTACCCAAGCATACTTGACAGCACATCGATGCACGTCAGTATGTATTTAAAGCCTTTATTGTACTTTATGATTGACCCATATCCACTAAATCGGCCTGCCATTGTCTATGTCAGAAATAATGACAGGATTTCTTTTGAATCTGACTCTCGCTGGTTTGTGTAAAGTGTAAGGATCTTGCCCCAAAGCCACTCTGCAGCACCTTTCCTGCTGACACCTTTATCGATTTTCTTTGCAGCTTTATACAGCTGAGTCACACCGTAAAACTGCCCACTTTTTTGCATTGTAATATATACTCCGGAGCAGATGATCAGTCATCTTCTTTCATCAGCACCCTAATAATACCCTTTAGCTTGCCAACCTCTCATCACCAGAAAATAATGAGTGTGCTCTTAATCATTTTATCACAGACAGCAATGTCTAACTATATTTTATTCATATCCTACTAAAGTCATAACAGTATTTTATATGCTGTGATACACACGGCAATCGTAGTATACAAAAAGGCAAAACATGCAAATGATTACGACATTATCATGTTTCTACACTAGCTGTCGATGCTTGACTGTTACCTGTACACGATCCTACAAAAGTCATATCAGTAGTATTTTATAGGCCCTGCAACATACGACAGCCATGTTACTACAGACTATCATCTGTACAAAAGAGTACAATATTAGCAGTTTATAGTACATGCAACATGAGTCCTTATACATTCCACTTTAAAGATGCCCAAAGACAGTAGCAACTGGGCGGGGTGTTTCACACAGACATGGGCTTCGCTCCACTTTCCCCGTGATAAGGTGAGTACAAAGCATACACACATTGGCCATACACTCCTCATGTTGAGGTTCATGCTCTTTAAGGGCTTTTTGTAGCAGGAAAGATGCAGTTCACAGTGGATACAGGATCAGTTTTTTTTGTCCATTGGATTTAGATACACATGCCCAAAATATGGCGACATACTTTTAGTCAGAGACATTGTCCTTCTGTCAACGATTCAATGCGGCTCCAGAGGATACATCGAATACTGTTTTTTTTACAACATATACAGGGTCCTTTAGTATGTCCTTTATCACATGGTACATGGTACCCTTCAAGATTGACAGGAATACCAGGATCATTTCTTTATCACGTATCATCTGAAAGTATATCATAATACACATTATACAGATTAGTGTGTCACTTTTATATTCAGGAAAACAAGTGCTAAATAAGTGATTGTACACACTGGCAGGGGATTCCCATTTTTCTACACTCTGAAAAACATACAGTGTGATGTTTAGTGACCTTTCAGCCCATGGAGCAGTTTGATAAGCTGAGAAGCCACTTTCACAATTTCAGGGATATCACATTGTTTTTCTGTTTCAAATCAGACACACACATGGCTACGATGATCATTAAACAAAGGTAACAAAGGCGGGTAAATGATTTTAAAAAATTAACATGGTCCCTGATCTTCTTTTAGAAATTTTTAAAGGAGCCTTTGCTGACCAGACGACAGGCATCTTTTTTAATCTTATCGTCTGTCTCCTGTAACATTTGTATAACTAACCACATGGGATCATCGGATTTTCTCACATCATTTAAAACATGACTTATAGTTTCCAGGGTACAATTGGTCATATTTAACCCCGATGCTTCATAGCGATTGCCAAGATCACCGGCATGAGCTGCCCTATATGTATGGCTTCAGAAACATTTCTGTATGCTTCTTTAGACATCAAGTCATCAAGGATACATGAATGGTTTTTCTGACCTGGATCATCTATCTCACACCCTGGACAGGAATCGATCAATTCACACTGTATCACCCTCTGTATCACTGAGGCAATTATGCCATGAATGGTATGGTACATAACATACTTACAATACATGTCGTGGTCAGTTTTAGGGGGCTTAACACTGACATCTGTTTTTCACTTGAGGGTCCCTGTCTAATCTCTGTTGAACAGGATGGCTCGGTTGTGTAGTGATTACAGTATTTTCTGTCTTCTTTTGACACATTCTATTACTCTCTGTATTTCTAGCATACTGGCCCTCACACTGCTCATTAATAACTACATCTGTATCTTTAAAGCAGCACAAACAGTCACACAGTAGGTTTGTGGAGACTCGAGCATCCATGGTGTCCGAATATGACTGCTGCTCCATCGCAAATTCATCGCTGTATTAAAATAAAAAAACAGCATTGGTTCTTGTTCAACCTCTAACCCATCTGTTCAGTTACACTATGCACGAGGTCTCTGTCATGCTCTACACTTTTCATTAATGTTTAAAACATACAAGAAT
Organism: Neoceratodus forsteri; assembly: GCA_016271365.2. NCBI lineage: Eukaryota > Metazoa > Chordata > Ceratodontiformes > Ceratodontidae > Neoceratodus > Neoceratodus forsteri. Next base: position 16,426,616 of record CM057456.1, read on the forward strand.
TTACCTCTGCTGGACAAGGCTTTTCTGTATTCTTTTCTTCTTCTTCCTTAGCCTGGGTCTTGCTGGTGGTAGGAATTTCACCATCATCTGACTCTTGTTCAGTTGCTGCTTCTGGCTGTGTATCGGTATCACTCATGCTCTTCCTCCAGGTCACTTTCTCTTTCAGTATCCATTTTCACGGCATCAGATTCACTCTCTAGGTGCTCTTCAAGGTCCGCAGTGGTGGCTCTTGGTCAGGAGTATCTGATTTAACTTTTTCAGACTCACCAAACTGTGTAGCCAGCTTCCTTTTCACATCACCAATCCTTCCACTCAACAAGGTCTGAGGGCGATTCCTTGTCACACCTGTATAATACACAAATGCGGCTTGGGCACCCCTAACAAACATCTTCTCTCTTCTCATTTGGTGGTGTGACAGTCTGGCCTGTTGCTGGAGGTTAAATTTAGAAGTGCTGCGCTGTGCCATCTTCTTGAATGTTTTGGATAATCTGCACAAATTCTATAAAAGAGATTCCTCAGTCTCGGAACTGTACTATCAAGCCCCAAGCACAGGGTTTATATAAGACTGTGAGATCCACTTTCAAAAGGCTAGCTCCTCCCGGTATCATTATGTTTTCATTTGTAAGATGCTGAATGCCTGTTCCCAGATGCCTACTATGTAAATGTATGTACCACCTATTGTGTAACCGATGATATCATACTGTTTTATCCCTGTCAGCCTTAAGCTCCCACGCCTCAACAGAGCACTCTCCCAAGTGTGACTAACATGACTTTTTCCAAGATCACTCACAAAAGATCCCTGTGTATGTTTTCACAAAAGTCTCCTTTCACATGTAAATCTGTGTCTCATTCTATTCTTCAAAGATGAGTTCATCGCGCCTCCCAGCACGCTAACAAAACAAACCCGTGACGATTTAACAAAACTACCTTTTCACATGTAAATGTATGCCCATGATCTCATCGCTTTCCCAGAGTTAATTCATTAAGAATTCACGACAAGCTTATCAGTATTCAAAGCTGTTCACATGAACACTAGCAACAGGATGAGAATCTATTTGTAAGCAAATGCTTCAGACTCTAGTCACTTACTTCCAGTAAAGCTAGGACTACAGATGGATTTAACACCGTTAGACATTTTATGTGGGCATTCCATGTACTGTATGTACTATTGATGTCTCTTTGCAGATGACACAAAGATCTGCAACAGAGTTGATGCACAAGGTGGGGTGGAAAGGATGAGAAGGGACTTGGCAAGGTTAGAGGAATGGTCAAATGTATGGCAGCTTAGATTCAATGCTAAGAAGTGCAAGGTAATGCACCTGGGAAACAAAAACCCAGGGAAGAGTTCACAATGGGGGTGAGATACTAACAACAACAAAAATGGAAAGGGACCTGGGGGTAGTCATATCAGATGACCTAAAGGTGGGCAAGCAATGTGAGAGGCAGCAAGGAGGGCTGGGGGATACTGGGATGCATAGGGAGAAGCATCACTAGAAAACAGGAAGTTATCACTGTACAGACAGCTGGTGAGACCCCATCTGGAGTACTGTGTGCAGTTCTGGAGACCCAATCTCCGCAAAGACATAGACAGGATGGAAGCTGTCCAGAGGAGGGCAACTAAAATGGTGCAGGGTCTGCACCGAAGACATATGAAGAGAGGCTTAAGGAGCTTAATATGTATAGCCTCAAGGAAAGGAGGGAGAGGGGGACATGATAGAAACTTTCAAGTACCTCAAGAGAATCAACAAAGTCCAAGAGGGTAGCATCTTTCAAAAAAGAGGTGTGCAAGAACAAGGGGGCACAATTTGAAGATAGAGGGGGTGGCTCAGAGGTAATTTAAGAAGTATTTTTCACAGAGAGGGTTGTGGATGCATGGAACGGCCTCTCCGAGGAGGTTGTGGAGTCAAAAACAGTGGTGGAATTCAAGCATGCATGGGACAGTCATAAGGCAATTCTAGGGGTGGGGGTAGGAAGAAGTAGGCTGCTGGTTAACTAGGATCTGCAGCTTATCCATTAGGTAGGGAAATGGGCAGACTGGGTGGGCCAAGCAGTCCTTATCTGCCATCAAATTCTATGTTTCTATGTTCTATGTTTCTATGTTTCTCATTCTGTATTAAAAGGAAATTTATTTTCCTGACTCAAGGAGTAAATGGAAATATACTTTGGCAACCCTTGACAAAAGTTGGGACATTTTTCTGTGGATTACCTTCTTTTCATTGTGTGTTAAAAATGTTATCAGCCTCAAAAGGAATAATTTTTTCTGCAACATTCCCAGGAAACTTGGAGGACATATATATTTTACTACAAACAAGGTAAGATTTGTAAAGTTATTTTCTATCTAAAGCCTTGTAGAGATTTTTCTTTCCTAAGAGTTGGTTGATGCCCACACACACACACACACACACACACACACACACACACACACACTGCTTTGCAGACTGATGATGAATGCTGCCTTGCCAGTCTGAGATGCTGTTGAACATTTACAAGGTGTTCTTGTAGGACATTCATAGGTTACATGAATACTTTTTCTAAACCTTTAAAAATATGTACCTTGTCTCAAAACAAGTGTGCTTACACCAGTGTCACCAAATAGCCCCTGTGGTCACGGCATCTGCCTGATGATGCATTCCTTGTACAGATTTTCAAGTCACAAAGCATTTACACACATTCTATCCTTATATCCCCGACGGCATAAGGGTGCAAATGAATAGCAAGTGAATAGGGGGTATGAAGGTGCTAGAACTCGTGCAATGGGTAGGGGAGGAGAAGGAGGGAGCAGGAGTTTGAGGGGAAGGGAATGGAGGAGGGGACTAGAAGTTTAGCTAGGACACAGTGGTAGGGGTGGAGGAGGGAGCAGGGTGTGTGGAGGAAGAGGGACTTGGGTGCAAGAGGTGGGTGGATCAAGGAGGAGGAGGAGGAGAGGGGCAAAAGGGTGGGAGGAGGGGGAGCAGGTGTGTGGTGAGGAGAGAGACTTGAGTTCGAGCTAGGATTTTTCAGCAGGTGCAAGAGGGAGCAGGGTGGTGTGGAGGAAGAGGAACTCGGCGCAAGTGGTGGTGGATCAAGGAGGAGACTCTGTGAATTACAGATAGGCTGTGCTGGGTCATGTATGTGAGGAGGGACCCAGGCAAGCTAGACACCGAACCGGGTCCGAGGGAGGGGTTCGAGAGCTACTAGCACTCCGGCTGCGAGGCGAGGAAGAGGAGATGGAGGGACTCGGGTGTGAGTCTGTGACATGGATGCAAGAGGAGGGAGGGAAGAAGAAGGAGGCATGTACAGCATAGAAAAGGGAGGACTTCCAGGTTCGAGGACGTAAAATGCACATCACTTCCTGTGGCAGGAAGGGGTGAGGCATTGCCATGGCGTGTGGAAGGCAGGACTTCTGGTTGGAAAAGGGGCAGGCATTGCCATGGTAACCACCTGTCAAATGACGTGGCACACTCTGATTGGCTGAAATGTAACATTTGACAAGATATATCCTCTATACTACTAGTGATGCAGAAAACGTAGGCTGTCATGGGCTCACCCTGGAGGAACAAAACTCCACAAAGAAAAATTTATTGGAGTTTCTAGAGGTGCCAGTCACCATCTATTGTCATTCCTCCACTATACCCAGCCTTTGAGGATGCCACCTATGCAACCTGGTATAGATCTAATGCGATACCAGCTGCTCTCAGAAGGACTGACAAGATGTACCCTGTATCATCTAACAAGCCTTATGCCAAACAGCCTGAAACAGATTCAGTGATTATCACAGCTGCCCATGACAGGTCCAGGATACCTAAGCATATAAGCTCCCTACCTCCTGCTAAGGAATCCAGGAGTCAGATGTCATTGGCAAAAGGACTTGTGCTTGCTTCATTGGCCCTACGATTGCAAACTACTAGGCCCATATGAACAAATATCAGAATGCCATCTGAAAAGTGCCAAGGCTATAGCACAGGCCTTACCTGAGGGTACTGCAAAAATTAGTTAATGAAAACACTCACTGCAAGGGCTGAAGTGGGTTAGCACTTAAACCACTCAGCCAATGATGTCTTGACTGCCTCGGCATTTGCATGAGGCGGTACTCCAGGCTTAGAGTGGCTGGGCTTGCCAATGATGTGGAACAAGCAGTATTAAATGCACAGTTTAAAGGCACTAAACTATTTGGCTATGATGTGGAAGAGACATTGAGACCTTCTGTCATCTAGAATGACCCTAAGGTCAGTCAAATTCCTTTACTCCACACGGGCAAGGATAGGAATTGGTTTCATCCACCAGCCGCAGAGCCAGTAGACAGGCCTACAGGTGTCCAAGTAAATGAAAAGGTGCTGGAGCCCTGCGAGCCAACCTTCCCCAGGTGCCCATTCTGAAGCTGCTAGAGGTGGTAGAGCTATGGCACTGCCCCTACTGGTTCAGCATGACTTGCAGAACTACACTTCCTACCACTATTGACCCTCAGGGGGCCATCTTCCCTTCATTTGATCCAGTGGAGGAAGATTGCTATAGATGAACAGGTCCTGGATATCATTGTGAAAGGGCATGCTCTGGAGCTGCTTGATACCCTCCAGATCGTCCACCACAGATTTCAACCCTGTGCCCCGGACATTCAAACATACAAAGAATGCCTGCAGATACAGGTCTGATGGGTCTGTTTAGTCTGCTCGAGTGTGCAGCTAGCAGTTACGTTACACTGCATCTGCTCCCTTCTACCCACATATACAATTTCACACCCATACTGTCGTTGTTGAAAGAGGGCATTCTTTACTACAGAAACCGTCATAGAACCAGTCCCTATCAGGTATAGGAAGATAGACTTAACTCCTCAACTTGTACATAGTGTACTAGACATTCCGGTGGTCTCTACAAATTGATTCCCTTTACAAAACAAGGGATTAAAAATGTTCTCTGACATGAAGGATGCTTATTAATCTCAGAAAATATCTGAGATTCATGTTGGACAGGGAACATTACAAGTTCAGAGGTGCAAAAGACAAGAAAAAGGGCAAGACAAGGGTCTCTACAAATGCTTGGCAGTGATGGCAGTCCTTTACAGATAAGACCTGTATGTGTTCTTACCTGGACGATTGGCTATTGAAGGCCCACTTCAGGGGACATCTGCTCACCTAGCTTGTAACAGGAAGCTGTTCAACTTGGATATGACAGTCAATCTGCCAAAGTCAATCCTGACCCCGTGTCAAAGGTTGCAGTACCAAAGGGCAGTACTAGACACAGCTTGAGGCCATGCTTTCCTACCCCTCGACAGGGAGGAACACATTATAGCTCAGGCACACCTGGTGTATAATAGCCAGTATATCCCAGCCAAGGCGCTGCTGGGCCTGATGGTAGCAGCTATAGTAATGGTGCCACTAGCACGACTGCATATTAGGATCACACAGTGGTCTCTTAAGAACCTTGAGAAAGCGTCAGTGTGATGTGAAAAGCGTTCGCCCGTTTTGATGTTAGGTGCTGCTGTTTTATACATTTTATACTTTGTCATTTGCAATAAATTGATTTTTGTAAGTAAGCCAAGCTTAGGGCTTTCTTTCACTAACTTGATGCAGCCACACTTTTGTACCTTTGGACGATTTGATTTTAGGAGGCTCCAATTGTGCTCTTAGTAGCTACCTTTCTAGGAGCATGGATATGTTGTTCATCCACACTGTTTGGCATGTCCTTTCCCTTTAAATCTTGCTGGAAGTCTTCAAGTAGCTCCTTCCACCCACCCGGTGGTATATACCTCTCGCTTCACCCCATGGCGCCAGATCTTCATTTCCACTGGAAGATACAGGTTCCCTCGTGCTCTTAGTAAGCCCTGGATTCAAAGCATCATTTTTGCCCAAACTTACTTTAAAACTTGTTTGAGTTAGCGATTCTGTTTTTATCGTATCGGACATGAAGGAAAAATCTTCCCCTTATTTCGCGGTGTCCCTGCAGCCAAAAGATGTTGCGACTGATCCCCACCTAACGACGCTTATTGCTTAGGTGTCGGACATGACACCTGTCATGCACTTTTTGCCTGGCCTTCCACTCCCAACATCCTGGACAACCGCTATGCTTAAGCGGGGAGTCCAGAGAAAAGGAGCTCACTGGAGAAATCGAAGGAGGCGAGGTGGGTGGTTTCCGCGGGCTGTGGGATCCACCGAGCAGCTGGAACAAATGGAGGCATTTGAGGAGAAAGCAGCAAAAGCTTCGCCAATCGAGTTTTTGTTCCATAACCTTGGTTCCACCTTTTCGGCTCCTTCAAGGAGTTGTGCCAGTCTCTCCCATCAGGGTGAGGTGCCCTCAGGCTCGCACTCCTTCTGCCCTCGGAAGAGGGATAAGGACCCAGGGTCTTCATCCAAGTGAAGATGTTCTTAGGACTGAGAAAGGTCCGAGTCCCAGGAACACGCGTCTCGACTTTGGTCGAAATCGCATCCTCGGCTGCCGGCTTCATGGATCTTCCTTCTGGCCAGGGAACCGAGGAAGTGGCTGATGTGGTGGAAATTATTCTTGACCCAATCGACCCTCTGTCACCAGCCCCGATTGACGACTCTTTGAAAGGACTCCAGTCCTTGTCTTTCCTGATGAGGAGACCCAGCCTGCTGGCGTCCCCATTCAGGACCAGGTTCCAGACCCTGTTTTTCACCGACCCTGGTGTCTATCGACCAGCTCGGTCTGCCCGATCTCAGTCAAGATCCAGAACTCCCTCGACCCATCAGACGAGGGAACACAAGCATTCAAAAGAAGCACTGCAGGTCTTCATCCTCCCTCAGACGAGGAGAGGCTTCATGAAACTCCGATGCTATGAAGACCTCATGTGGCAACAGCTGGTTTTGTCCGGGCAGAAGCCAGCTCCGCTATCTACCCTGGCCATCATTTGGCTCCCACCTCCTAGGCCCGGCCCTACGACCCCTCCGGAACAGAAGCCTTTGGTTCCCCACCTGTAGGGCCGACCTGCATCCGGTTTGGCCTGTCTCGGTCTCTCCACTGATTCTGGTGGAACCACCGCCAAGCAGCCTCAGGGAGGGGCTTCCTCAAAAGAGGACCAGAGAGACACCAGGCATCCCTTGTCTGTCGATAACGGTCACCCCGCATATCAAGGGAGACCTAGGCAGGAGGCCATTATAACCAATTCTTCAGACTTGGACGTCACCAGATTACACTCCCATCCGGGATGATGAGTCGTCATGGCAGATTTGGAGGAAAGCCCTTCCTCCTTTTAGGACATTCTCCACCTGATCTCTGAATCCACCGGAATACCCCTGGAGTCCATCCAGAAAGGGAGAGTACCCTCACGGATATCCTCAAAAGGGGATACCCGACGGAGGACATTCCAATGACTGAAGCCATTGTTGGCCCAGCCTTTGAGCTTTGGCAGCATCTGGGTTCCTGTCCAGCACCATCTGCCCACTTGGACCGCAAGTACATGGTGCCCATGGAGTCCCTGGCGGGGTTCACAGAACACCCTTCAGCCGAAGAGCCTGGTGAGCACTTCTGTGTTCAGGCGTACTGGAACCTCAGCTGACACTGACTGACCCCGGACAAGGAGTCCAAGAACGGGACCACTTGCCCGTAAGGTCTATGTGGCCTCTTCCTGGTCTTCATCAGGCCAGCTCGGCTGTTGTCATGGCACACTTCTCTCATGCCCTTCTGGGATCATTAGATGAGGTCCTCCTCACCTTCCTGCAGACATGCAGACCACGGTCAAGCAGGTCCATGATCAGGGCCCGTGCTGTTGCAAAACAGCAGCTCCAGATGACCCTGGACATAGGTGATTCCTGTGCCCACTCTTAGCAGCCGCAGTGGCCACTCGCTGCAGGGCTTGGCTGAGGCTTTCCTCCTTCCCGGCGGATACTCAGCATAAGTTAGCTGACGTACTCTTCCTAGGCACCGACTTGTTCAGTCCAGGAGTGGCCAGTCACCTTCAGTGCATAGAGCAGTCCAATGCCACCTTGGATGCCACTTCTGTGAAAAGTTCTTTGGGCAAGAACCAGCAAAAGAGAAAGAAGAAGCCATTTCAGCACTTTTCCCCTGTGGTTGGACAGCCCTCCCATCGAGGTCAGCAGCAACAACAGCAGGCTCAAGCTTGGCACCCACGGCCCAAGCAGGGTCCTCAACAGTCCCTTAAAGGAGGCTGAGGTGCAGGTCCAGGAGCTTCTCCTCCTCCTCTAAGCCTGCTCAGTGACAGGTTGGGGTTGCCATCCCACACCCACACGCCAGTTCTGGGTCCTCCTGTGGTGGGCGGCTCCTCCACTTTCTTTCTGCCTGGTCCGATATCACCTCAGACAGGTAGGTTCTCAAAGTGGTTGGTGAGGGACTGCCCTTAGAGTTTAAGCAGTACCCTCCCAGCCGAGCCGTGCCCCTCGGGAGGAAAGGAGCTCGGCTTGCACTCAGTTGGCTCTTTGAGACGACATAGCTCAGCTCCTCTGCAAGGAAGCAGTAGCTCCATTGCTGGATACTCCTACAGACCCAGGCTTCATGTCCAGGTACTTCCTGGTGCTCAAGCAGATAGGGGTCTGGCAACCCATCCTAGATCTCCACGACCTGAATCAATATCTCAGGTCCGCACCTTCCGGATGGTAATTTGAACCAGATCATGCCATCCCTGGAGCGAGACATGTGGATCTTACTTAGAGAAACAGCTCTTGCAGCAGGTTACACCATTAGGACTGAAGCCGGAAGGTGCCAGGACCCCACAGAAATTTTCTAGCTAGCAGTTTTCAGGGGACCACCCCTGACGTCGGTCCCCCCGACGTCAGGCATCATATAAAAGGGGCGGTCTCCCAGAATCCCCACTTCTTTTCCTGCCGTTGACTCACCAGCACCAGCCTCATGGTCCCACTCTAGCGCACAATGACTAAGAACTTCCATAAAACTGTTTTACCAAACTAAATGTCAGCATCTCCAACTCCTTCTTCAGAACATCCTTCCAAGTGGCTTCGTGCAAACAGATCCCTTCAGGATCCTATTCATCCTGCCTGTGGTGCTTAGGCCCAGACCACGACACCAAGGCCTGCTCCTTCTGTCAGGGGTTTAACAGTCGTGCCACGATCCGCTGCCAGAAGGCACTTCAGGGTTCCTCTTGGAAGAGAAACTACACAGAATGGATAAGGAACCTTCCCCAGAAAAGTCCACAAACACCGGGACAAGCACCGGGAGAAGGCCAGATCCAGATCCCCTAACCGGGCCTTGAACTCGCGCACCAGCTCAGGCTCCACATGCTCAGACAGCTCTCTCTCCAGGGCTCACTCTCAGCCCCCTCCGGTCAAGGTTAAGGCTTCAGGTGGCTCTTCGCTTCTCTGCACCCTATAAAGACTTCCAGGCCTTGGCTTCCTCCACTCCCTCCCGGCCTCGTCAAGTCCTCCGACCATCACCAGACCAAGTCTTCCTCATCAGACTGATGCCAGGACCCCGACTCAGATCAGTCTCCCAGGGTCTGGATCCCCACCTAGGAAGACTAAAGACCTGATGTCCCTGAAGCGGACGACAGACCCGGCGTCGGTCAAGCACCCAATGTTAGCCAAGCACCCAAAGTTAATCAAACACCGAAGTCCGGCCAGGCGTTAGCGAGCCGAGGAGATCGGCCAAACACCAGGCGTCGGTCAGGCATTCGCCAGAGCCAAAGACTGCCCCCCATCACCGGTGGACACGGTCGCCAGGACTTCACGGAGGAGGACCAGACGTTGCCTGAGGACCATGCAGGTGACAACGAGGATGCTGAGCTTCCACAGGAGCCTTCACCAATCCCAGAGATGCCTTCAGACCCAATGCCCGACCCGGCGACAGACCACCAGCGCCAGGTCCATCGTCGGGTATGAACATCCAAGAGGTCAAAGATCTCTTCACTTTCTGGTTGGACACAATAAGGAAAGATGTGATCCCAGTGAAATCTCTTCCTCCTCCTCCTCCTACTCCCCTCCTCCACTGCAGGGGCCAGCAGGATGACCACCAACCCCCAAGGAGTGCACTCCACCTCCTAGGGAAGATCTAAGGAATGGAAAAGGCCTCCTTCAAGATCTCCCTCAGGGTCTCCCAGCCCCAAGTGACCCAGACATCGATGGTACACTCCACAAGAGGAGGATTCTAGACCGGATACTTCCTGACACCTCCAGGTCTCCTTCTCCACTCAGCATCCCATCACCTGACCCACAAGACCTGCCAGGTCACCTCTGGATGATCCCTCTTCTCTGAGATTATGAGGCACATCCAGGAGAACATGGGATGGGATTCAGAAGATCTCGACCCGAGAGACAGTGCCTTGCTCATTACCTTTGGCAGAAGGATCCTAAGCCTGTGGTAGTGCCACCCTTGGTGGACATTTTCACAGATGTCACCAAGGCTGCGTGGAAGCATCCGCACTCCACCCCACTGTGCCGAAGAGGCTAACTGCTTGTACAGGGGCCCAAAGAGGACCAGTACTTGGTGCAACAACCTCTGGCTGACTCCTGGTCATTATGGCCTCCCATGACCAGTCCCAATGACCGCAGCATATGAGCACACAGCCACCAGACCAGGAATCCAAATAGTTGGATTCCCTGGGAGGCGCATGTAAGTGGCTGCTACATGCTCCATCAGGTCCCTGAACTATCTGTTTCATATGGTTCAGTTTCAGAATGCCCTGTGGGAACAGGGTCAGGACCTTGTTGATAAGCTACGGATGGCGATCAAAGGTGGAGCTCTTAAACCTCCTTCACACAGGGTCTGATGTGGGGACCCAAGTGTTCGAGTCGCATACGATTCTGTGGACTTGTCTGCCAGAGCTGCAGCTGCAGGCGTCTGTCTCGGAGACACTCCTAGCTCTGTGTCTCCGATTTTACTCAGACATATAGAAAAACATTCTTGACGTCCCATACAACGGCAAAGTTCTGTTTGGTGAACACTCGGAAAGGTCATCACCAAGCTTCAGGACACCGGGAAGGCAGTAAGATCCATTACAGGCCATGTATAGATCTAAACCTGGTTCCTTTCATAGGAACCAGAACCGTTTTCATGACTGGCAACACAGGCAGCAGCCACGCGTTCCGCCAGCAACAAAGGGCACTTTCCATCATAAAGATCAGGCTAAATCTTCCCAGGCAGAGGCCAGTGATATACCAAACCGCCCAATCTGCGGAACCAACATTGCCACAGCATGACTCCTTCCCGCCCCCACCCCTCCTCTGGATCAATAGGCAGAAAGGTCGGGGTTGCATCGCTCGCCACTTTTCAGGGTGGCAGTTGATTTCTGCCAACTGGTGGGTACTTCAGATGGTCAAGAGGTCACTTTATCAAATTCCTTGACCAGCCACTGTCAAGACCTCCCCTGCTTTCCCGTTATTCAGGTCAGCATGCTCTGCTCATATACAGCAGGAGGTGCTCACGCTTCTAGGAAAGGAAGCTATAGAGCACATACCACGGAACCAGAGAGGTGCAGGTTACTATTCCACTTCTTTCTGGTCCCCAAAAGACAGGGAACTTCAGTCCGATACTGGATCTCAGCAATCTCAATGCTTCGGTACTCAACAAACGCTTCCATGGTGACTCTTCCTGGTCTGATACCCATGTTCAAGCAGGGTGCCTTCCTAGTGTCCCTGGATATGCAGGATGCTTACCTGCACATACCCATTGTTCAAGCGCACAGGAAGTTCTTGCACTTCAAATTTCTAGGTCGCCATTATCAGTTTCGAGCCCTCCCCTTCAGACTGTCATCGGCACCTCAGGTGTTCACGAAGTGCATGGCAGTCATAGTGGTGGCTCTAAGGAGACAAGGCCACTACATGTTCCCTACCTGGATGACTGGCTTCTCATGGTCGCCCTCTGGGAGGCCCTGATGTCCACCATTCATTTTACTCAGTCTCTGTTCGAGACGTTGGGCATCATTATCAATCAGGAGAAGTCACACCTGGTTTCATCACAGAATCTGCAGTTCATAGGCACAGTTCTGGACACCGTCCAAGGGAAAGCTCTTCTACCCCAGGACCAAGTGGAACACATCAGATCCCTCATCAGGGACATTTTGGCAGAGAGGACCGTCCCAGCCAGACTGGTCCTTTGCCTGCTCGGACATATGGCTGCGGCCATTGCAACAGTCCCTGTAGCCCGTCTCCACATGCAGGTGACCCAGTGGATGTTATGGGTCCAATGGGATCAGAAGCAAGACCATTTGCAGCTTCAATCCGGATCACGAATGCCGTAATCTGGGATTGGCAATGGTGGCTAGATTCAAAGAACCTATTAGCAGGGGTCCCTTCATCACGCCATCTCAAATTGTGACACTCTTCACGGACGCCTCAGGGTTTGGTTGGGGAGCACACCTCGACAGTGTCAGGTCTCTGGGCTTATGAACAGCCCAGGAAGCTCATCTCCACATAAATATCCTGGAAATGAGAGCAGTTCTTTATGCTCTGCAGGCTTTCCAGTCGGAGATCCCACTGTACTCTCCTGTTACAACAGACAATACCGTGTGATGTATTACCTCAACAAACAAGGAGGCACCCATTCCTACCTGCTTTGCAGGAAGGCCATGAGGGTGTGGGATTGGGTACTACAACACGGCGCAAACCTCATTGCTGTTCATGTCCCAGGAGTGGACAAAGTCATCGCAGACAGCCTGAGTCACTCTCAGGCCAGAGTCCACGAGTGGGAACTACTCCAGGAGGTTGTAGAGGATCTGTTTCACAGATGGGGCACACCAGAGTTAGACCTCTTGGCGTCCCCATACAACGCAAAACTTCCCAATTTGTGCTCGCTAGATCCAGGGCCTGGTGTTTTCTGGCAAGACACGTTGCCCTCTCCCTAGACAGGCAGATTCCTGTATGTCTTTCCTCCCTTCCTGTTGATCCAGAGGGTCCTTTTGAAACTCCGAGAGAGCAAGCGCGCTGATATTTATCGCGCCGCTTTGGCCCAGACAGATTTGGTTCCCTCTGCTACACCAGCTGTTCCGAAACCTCCGTGCCTCTGCCAATCAGTTCTCACTTATTGTCTCAGGAGGCAGGGTCTTTGGTCCATTTGGACCTTTGATCTCTGAACCTGCACATCTGGCTCCTAGAGACATAGACATCATGTGGTTCGGGTCTCAAGAGGTAGCAGATGTTGGGAGTGGGTCCCAAGATGACAGCCTGGGTAAAGAATTGGCTGGAGAATAGGACACAGAGAGTAATAGTAAATGGAGTCCACTCTGAAGAAAGGGGGTTACTAGTGGGTACCACAGGGTTCAGTATTAGGACGGTCATCTTCAATGTCTTTATAAGTGACATTGCAGAGGGACTGGAAGGAAAAGTATGTCTCTTTGCAGATGACACAAAGATCTGCAACAGAGTTGATGCACAAGGTGAGGTGGAAAGGATGAGAAGGGGCTTGGCAAGGTTAGAGGAATGGTCAAATGTATGGCAGCTTAGATTCAATGCTAAGAAGTGCAAGGTAATGCACCTGGAAACAAAAACCAGGGAAGAGTTCACAATGGGGGTGAGATACTAACAACAAAAATGGAAAGGGACCTGGGGGTAGTCATATCAGATGACCTAAAGGTGGGTAAGCAATATGAGAGGGCAGCAAGGAGGGCTGGGGATACTGGGATGCATAGGGAGAGGCATCACTAGTAGAAAACAGGAAGTTATCGCTCTGTACAGACAGCTGGTGAGACCCCATCTGGAGTACTGTGTGCAGTTCTGGAGACCCAATCTCCAAAAGACATAGACAGGATGGAAGCTGTCCAGAGGAGGGCAACTAAAATGGTGCAGGGTCTGCACCGGAGACATATGAAGAGAGACTAAAGAAGCTTAATATGTATAGCCTCGAGGAAAGGAGGGAGAGGGGACATGATAGAAACTTTCAAGTACCTCAAGGAATCAACAAAGTCCAAGAGGGTAGCATCTTTCAAAAAAGGTGTGGTAAGAACAAGAGGCACAATTTGAAGATAGAAGGGGCGGCTCAGAGGTAATTTAAGAAAGTATTTTTTCACAGAGAGGGTTGTGGATACATGGAATGGCCTTCGGAGGAGGTTGTGGAGTCAAAACAGTGGTGGAATTCAAGCATGCATGGGACAGTCATAAGGCAATTCTAGGGTGGGGTAGGAAGAAGTAGGCTGCTGGTTAACTAGGATCTGCAGCTTATCCATTAGGTAGGAAATGGGCAGACTGGGTGGGCCAAGCGGTCCTTATCTGCTGTCAAATTGTATGTTTCTATGTTCTAGCGGCTGCTAGAAAACCACACTCACGCTACATACACCATGAAATGGTGCAGATTTTGCCTCTGGGCTCAGGCACGGGGTTTTCACCCGATGGATTGTCCAGAAAGGTCAGTCCAGGACTACCTCCTGTCTCTCTTTCAGACAGGCTTGGCCACTGCTGATAAAAGTACACTTTGTGCCATCTCAACCTATCACACTCCTGTAGGCCAACGTCCCATAACCTCAGTTGGACATGGCACGCCTTCCTGAGAGGTGTCCTTCACCTTAGACCTCTGATTAAGGATCCTATTCCTCTATGGGATTTACCCTTTGTCCTGGAGCAGCTTACGCTGCCACTTTTGAGCCAGCTGCAGATTGCGAGCTACGTCTCCTTACATGGAAGATGTTACTTTTAGTTTCCATTACTTCAGCCAGAAGAATTTCTGAACTTCAAGCACTGATGTGCAAAGTACCTTATTTGTTTTTCACCAGGGCAGGGTGTCCCTACAGACAAATCCGAAGTTTCTACCTAAGGTGGTCTCAGCTCTCACCCTTAATCAGGACATAGATCTACCAGTGTACTATCCTAGATATTCTAATAGAGGAGAGGCTCTGTTGCACACTTTAGATGTGCATAGGTGTCTTCGATACTACCTGACCAGAACCAAACACCACCAAAAATCTGACCAGCTTTTCATCTCCTTCACCCACAGGATGATGGGAGCTCCCATTCCCAAACAATCATTGTCCAGGTGGCTCATACATTGTATCACGTTCTGTTACCAGAAGCGTAACAAACCCTTACGGGCTCGGTTAGGGTCATTCCACAAGGTGGCTACCTCCTCTGTGGCCATAAAGAATGTGTCCACTTCAGCCATCTGTGCAGCAGCTACTTGGAGCACCGTGCACACCTTTATCAGGCATTATAGCCCGGACATTGCATTGAGGTGAAGAGCAGGTTTTGGTCTAGCAGTCCTTCAGGGACTCCTATCCTAGGCTTTGGTTCAACTAGTGATCTCTACCTTTCCTCCTCCCACCGTGAGGGATTTCCAGTATTGTTTGGGAATCAGTCCTAATTGTAACCTGCTGCAAGAGCTGTTTTGGAAGTAAGATAGTACAGTTATGTAAGAACTTACCGTAACAGTAGATCTTCAAGAACAGCTCTGCAGCAGGTACTTTCCTCCCACCATCCCCGCTGGAGGTAGACTTGTTCCATATCCTTCTCCTAGGATTAGGTGTTTCTAACAACACTATGTTTGCTGTTTGATAGTGGATCCTCATTCTCCTTTTCTGATGTCATCCAGCAGCCGGAGTCTCCGGCGGGAGAACTGGGAGATTCTGGGGACCACCCCTTTTATACAATGCCTGGACGCCGGGTCGGGACCGACGGCCGGGTTGTCCCTGCTGAATACTGCTAGCTAAAAATTTTCAGGTCCTGGCACCTGCCAGCTTCAGTCCTAATGGTGTAACCTGCTGCAAGAGCTGTTCTCGAAGATCTACTGTTACGGTAAGTTCTTATATAACTGTACATTCTGTTCACTGGATCTACAGGATGCATCCTTTCACATCCCAGTCCGTCCATCCCATCAGTGGTTCCTCTGCTTCAGGGTCAGGGACCCTGTATGAGTTCTGAGCCATGCCATTCAGCCTGTCATCAGCCCCACGGGTCTTCACCAAGTGCATTGCAGTGGTGGCAGCCCACCTTCAGCATCGAGGAGTCCGAGTTACCCTTACCTCGATGACTGGCTCTTGGCAGGTTCCTCCCTTCAGGAGGTGGAGAGGTCCAGGGATCTGGCTCTCCAAACCTGTTCCCAACTCAGCCTCCTGATCAACGAGGCCATGTCAGAACTCGTGCTGTCTCAGGTGATGGGCTTCATCGGGCAGAGCTCGACTCTTGTCAAGCCAGAGCTCAGTTCCGGCAGACAGGGAGGAGGTTCTCTCCTCCTTTG
Source organism: Neoceratodus forsteri (assembly GCA_016271365.2). NCBI lineage: Eukaryota > Metazoa > Chordata > Ceratodontiformes > Ceratodontidae > Neoceratodus > Neoceratodus forsteri. Next base: position 16,442,675 of record CM057456.1, read on the forward strand.
CCCAATCATTTCTGGTTAGGCACTTGCACCCTGCCCAGACTTTCTGTGCCTTCTGGGTTACATGGCGGCATGCAATTCAGTGGTCCATTGGGCCAGATGGACACGCGCCTCCAATGGGAGCTGGCTGCCCAGTGGACTCAGCGCCACGGTCATTTCAACCAGCTGATCACTGTAACCCAGAAGATGTGGGATGCTCTCTAATGGTGGACCACCCTAGACTGGTTGTAGGAAGAATCCCATTTGTCCGCCCGAGCCGATGGCCATCCTCATGACCGATGCCTCTCTCATGGCCTGGGAGCCCACATGGGAACAGCAGGGCCCATGGGTTCTGGGCCCCGAGGAATCTCGATGCCACATCAACCTGTTGGACCTCAGAGCAGTCAGACTGGCACTGTCAGCTTTCGCTCCTCAGCTCCAGGGTCAAGTGGTTCAAGTCCAGATGGACAATACCACAACCATGTACTACCTCAAGAAACAGGGAGGCACACACTCCCATCTGCTGTGCAAGGAGGCGCTCCGCATCTGGACCCTCGTAAGCCAGTTGGAGGCAGATCTCCTAGCCATCCATGTGGCAGGAGTCTCGAACCAACTGGCGGATGCTCTGAGCGCATAGGCTAGATATCCCAAGTGGTCTCTCTCCATCCAAAGGTAGCTTACAGACTGTTCTCCCATTAGGGCAAACCGTTGGTGGACCTGTTTGCCTCTAGGAAAACACCAAGCTGAGATTGTATCATGCCCCCTCAGCAGGGCTCACTGCAGAGGATGCCTCTCGAGGCCATGAACCCCAGGCCTCTCTACACCTTCCCTCCATTTCCTCTGATCCACAAGGTGTTACTCAACATGAGGAGGGACAGGGCGAAGGTGATCCTGGTAGCCCAAGATTGGCCATGCCAGTTTTGTATCCAGAGCTCCTCAGCCTCAGTTACAGGCCCCGGAGCAGCTTTGTACATGCCCAGACCTGATATCTCTGAACCAGGGAAGGTCTTCCATCCGGACCATCAATCCCTGCACCTCACAGGCATCGAGAAAGGAATCGACCAGGAATGTTCGCCTTCAAATGGAAAAGATTTTCCATTTGGTGTCAGAGTAAGAGTCTGACCCTTTATCCTGTTCTGTGGCTAACATTCTCGACTACCTTTGGTCTCTCTCTCCAAAGCGGGTCTATGGTCATCGGCCCTTAGGGTGCACCTGGCAGCCATTTCTGCTACCGGGCATGGGCTGGTCAGCCGACAATGGCACAGGAGACAGTGGTCGGGCGCTTCTTCAAAGGCCTGGATCACATATCCTCCGGTGCGTGAACATCCACCTCTGTGGGATCTACTGCTGGTTTTGGCAAAGCTCATAGGCAAGCCATTCGAACCAATGCACAAGTGTGAGTTGTCACACTTGTGGAAGACACTTCCTGGTGCCTATCACGTCTGCCAGACGGGTAGGGAGCTCAGGTGCTTTGTGGACTCCCTTAACTGGTCTTTCACAGGGACAAAGTTGTTCTATGCCCCCACCCAAAATTCCTTCTGAAGGTGATGTCAGAGTTTCACCTTAACCAGGTGTTGACTCTGCCAGTATACTACCTAACTACACCTCGGACGCTGAGTACAGGCTCCATACTCTGGACCTGAGACGTGTCTCTCCTATTATAAGGAGAGAATGGTGGAAATTCATGGAGAGGTTCGCCAGCTATTTGTCACCCACGCTGAAGCTGCTTCTGGCAGACCTGCAGCCAAACGGACCATAGAAAGATGGATTACATCATGCATAGGTTCTGCTATGAGCTGGTGGGCAAGGAGCCTCCCAGAAGGATAAGATCTCATTCTACCCACCATACTGCTGTTTTAGTGGCTGCTTCTAGGGACATCCCTATCCAGGAAATCTGTCGGGCTGCTACCTGGAAGTCAGAAAACACCTTCCTTACCCACTACCACATCGACCTTGAGTCACGCCGGGATGCTGGTTTTGGGGCCTGGTTCTACAATCTTTATTTCCTAAGTGGGTGCACCCCAACCTCCCTGGCTTGCGCACAACCTTGCTTCCAGCGGCTAAGATCTGGCATCATGGGCTGAGCTGAGGTATATACCACCTGGGTGGTGGGAGGAGCCAGCTTGAAGACTTCCAGCAAGATTTAAAGGGAAAGGGACATGCCAAACAGTGTGGATGAACATGAACAACATATACCATCCCTAGAACTACTGATCTTACTTCAAGAGGGCTCTTGCAGTTGGTAATTACATATAGGTCTGATGCGGCAGGCATCAGCACCCATGGAAAATTTCTAGCTAGTAGTCTCTGGCGGGACCGCCCCGCGCCAGGTGACCGACGCCATGTAATGTCAGTATAAAGGGCAGTCCCCATGCCTGCCTTCCAGTTCTTTCCGCTGTTAGCTCATGCATGTGCCTCGCGGTTAAGTTCCACTGCTTGTCAGTCTGTCATCGGTAGTTCTACCATCGTTTTTTCTTCAATTTATTCAAATTTTTTCTACTATTTTGGTGGTGTATGTCATCCCCTACACTCTCCGAGCACAAAACAAAGTGCGACTCATGCAGCACCAACTTCCATACAAGGACGGTCACTCCCGTGCCTCTTCTGTCTGTGCCCGGATCACCCCATGGAGAAGTGCCAGCAGTGCCTGAAATTCAATGCCGCCACCCGCAGATGGAGGTTAGCAGTCCCTGGAGGCCCACATCCTTAAAAAGAAAATGACCTCCATGGAGAAGGAGCTGAAGAAGTTTTGTCAGGCCTCAACTTCCTCGAGGGTCTCCGCAAAAGAAAGACAAGGAGAAGCACCGCGACTCCTCTTCCTCGACCACCGTGACTTGGCTGGAGTCACCGGTGTTAAAGGTAACGCCCCCAGGGAACGCCCATGACGGCCATCTTGAGGCTTCAAGACGAAGCCGCCCACCCGGCCTGGCTCGCACTCGGCTCCCAGGTGCCTACGGGCAAAAGAGGCCTCTACTTCCCAGCAAGGCGCCGCCGCCGCCTACTGCGCGAGTGGCCTGGTAAGCCGGACGCCGCTCCTCTGATGCACGCCCGGAGAAGGGCACCAAGTCGCTTGACCCTTCAGGGCAGTGCACGCCCCTAAGCCACCTGACCAACTGCATCCCCATTGCAGCCTGGCTCGAGCAATGGTTCCACTAAGTCTGATGAGTGCTCCTCTGACATCCGCCCGGACTCGCCAGTAAGTAGAATGTCGCCCTCCAATGGTCGCCATGCAGAGCCGATGCCAGACCCTAAGACTTCCACTGTCCCAGGCTCCCACAGCATTTTCTGCCCTCCGAGGCCCCAGTGTCCTCAGCTTGATCCCGGGATTTTTCTGATCCTTTCCAGGTGATGCGGGGATATAGGCACGCCCCATCAGGTCTCCTCCTCCCGGGCCGGATGACCTGACTTTGGTTCCTTGGATGCCAACGTCGGTCCTCCCGTTGCTGGGCGACATCCCTCTTCCTCTCCCGGATGCTGTCCCACACTGGGCATGCCGCCCATTGGGCTCCCTCCTGGGCCGTCTGCCCCGGCAGATCCCCGTCCCTGGGTATCTGACCCCATCCTATCCGACACCGTTCGCAGTATCTGGTGCCACAGTACCCGACGCCAGGCTATCCAACACTGCAGTACATGGTGTCTCCCTACCAGACGCTGGGCTTCCGCCATCGGGTATGGATACGCAGTACGGATATGACCAATATCCATACCACCTCCACCTCCTCCACCACCCCTCGGCTGCCGGTGGATTTGAAGGAGATTCTGGCCTCCTGGTGGGCTCAGGCCAAGGCTCAGCTCACCAGAAAGGTAGAGAGCTGTCTTCTGATGATGGTACCGTTCCCCTACATTGGGGATGAGAGACTCCTCCCACCTCCAGATACCAGAGGCAAGCCCTCCGGTTCCAGGGCAGGGCAGGATATGCTTCCCTGAGGGCTTCCCAAGGGTCCGTTACTCCCCACACCGGAGGAGAGTCTTCTTCCTCTTCCTCTTCATCTTCCTCGGATGACTCCGATGGTGCGTTTCGACCTGGATGACGAGCCCTGCTCTCTGGATAAGCCCAGGCCGAGGACTACTCAAGTCACCTCTGGAAGATCCTTCTTTCATGGAGTTGCAGCGTAAAACCCAGGAGGTTCATCAGTGGCATTCCTTGGAGCTCGATCCACAGCATAAGAAACTCGCTGTGCACCTGAATCTGCTCGAGACCGCTCCGACCCTAGTGTCACCCTGGACTGAGCCTCATGCCGACCTTGTCTCCACTATCTGGAAGCAACCATTGGCCCTAGCCCTCTTCCTAGGAAATTGGATAGGCTTTATCAGGCTCCCTGAGGGTGTTGACTCCTAAATTCTCACCCTCAAGCCGATTTGGTCATGATTAGCGCCTACGGCCAGACAGCTAATACAAAGCACTTGAGCTCATCACCACCTGACAAATAATCTCGCCTCTGGATCAGTATGGAAAGAAGGTCCACGCTACTTCCACTCTGGGTATAAGGGCCCTGAATTATGTTGGTCATATGGGGATTACCAGAAGGTGACTCTTAGTGAGGAGGAATTTGTTGGACGCCCTTCCTGAGTCTCAGACAAAGCAGGAAGTGGCTGGTCTAGTCTGGTCTGCATGTTCGCCAGTCGGCACATGCTTTGTGCCACGTATAATGCAGTGGATGCTGTCGGTAGGAGCTCGGCTTTCATCATGGATTTGCGGCGCATGCTTAGCTCCATGTGTCAGGATTGGTCCCGGAGGTGCAGTCTGCTATCCAGGATGCGCCTTCAGGGTTCGTGGTGATGTCAAGGACGCCATCACTGATCTGCAGGAGAAGGGTACTGCACTGAAATCCATCGACTCCATGTACAAACCCCTTCAGGCTCAGCATCATCCCTTCGCAGATGTAATCGATAAAAACGAAACTTGGGAAAGCGGGCTAATAAACGCCGGGCCCCTCCGCTAAGCCCCCGCTGAGAAAAGCAGCCGGGCTTCAGCGGCGACACTGCCTCACACCACCTGACTCCTTTCCTCTCCCATAGCCTCTGGGATTTCAGAGGAACTGGTGGGAGGGAGATTCTTCCTCCATCTACCGGGTTGGAAGAGGATCACTTCAGACACTTGGGTGCTCCAGCTGATTGCAGAAGGACACTAATAGAGTTTCTTCACAAACCTCCTCAAAACCCCCAGGTCATCTTACTCCACAGAACACCTTCTTCTGGTCCAGGAAGAAATATCTGCTCTTCTCTTGAAGGAGGCGATAGAGCTCATTCCTCCCCACCTTTGGGAGATGGGGTACTATTCCCATTTCTTCCTGGTCCCGAAGAAGTCAGGAGATGAGAGGCCGATTTGCGACCTCAACTCCCTGAACTTGTTCATGGAATACAAAGGTTCAGGATGCTCTCTCTGCAGGGTCTTCTGCCCCTTCTTTGGCCGTGACAATGGCTGTGTGCACTAGATATGCAGGATGCTTACCTGCATATCCCTATTCACCCTTCCCACCGCAAAATACCTACATTTTGTGTTCCAGGGCGACCACTACCAGTTCAAGGCCCTCCCATTTGGTCTCTTCTTGGCACCCCGAGTGTTCACCAAATGTCTTTTGGTGGTAGAGGCCTACCTATGACTCTGGCAAGTAGATTTTCCTGCACCGGACGATTGGCTCCTGGTGGCCATGTCCAGGGAGGAACTCCTGTGCTTCCTTTCCCATACCGTGCAGGTTTTGCCTGCCTGGGTATTACTGTCAACCAGACCAAGTCCCACTTGATCCCATCCCAGAGGCTTCAGTTTACCGGGTGATCCTGGACACGACCTCTGGCATGGCATTCTCCAATCTTTATTTCCTAAGTTATGCACGGAGGGGTTCATGTGTTGTGGGTACAGCTGCAGCAAAGCAAAGTGGACCTTAACAATACAGATCTCAACCAAGTCCCCTGGTGCTCACAGCTCCTGATTTACTGTTGCATCCAGTGAGTGGATGTGGCTAGCAAGGGTACTTTCTTGAAATGTCTGGGTTGCTGAAACAAGAGTGAGCTGTAATTCATTCACTCAGAAGATTCATGTTGGAGCAAGAGAGGAGTGAGGTACAAATGAGGAGCAGACAGAGAGAGAGAGTGGAGGCCACAACTGAAGAGCAGAGCCTGGGGTTTCAGGCTGCAGCAGTCCAGTAACAGGGTCGGTCTGGCCTTGTTAAATCAACACAAGGAGCCAGAGTGAGGTTCAGGTCATCTTCTAGTAGTTGAAGCAAGCTGTAGCTGAGAGCTCTGCTCATTAGGAGTCATGGGCAGTGTGCTGTCTACAGAGAAAGAGTTTGCAGCCAGGTGACCAGAGACAGTATTCGACTAGGGGCACATAGACTTCAGCCTGCTGACAATAAATCAAGTCTTCATTTAATCAGGTACTTCTTGCTCTAAGAAAAATACTTTCACAGTCTAAAACTATGGAGGATGGGAGGTGGCTGCTGGGATGGGACAGGACATTAGTGTCCCATCAAACTGGTGTGTCATAAATGTAGTACTAGTGTTATTAATTTCTAGTATGAGGAGCTTAAATTCATGACATTAAATAGTTTAAGGTCACTGCTGGTTTTGTCCTATATGGCAAATTGATTTTGGTGTGGATTCACAGGAGAGGGAGTTGGAGGGTAGTGATCTCGGTAGCATGCTAGGAATGATACAAAACTTATGCTGAGGTAGGTCTGGTCTCAGCAACAGCATGAACCAGGAGAGGCAGTAACTGGTACATGAGCCCTTTGAACTGAGGTAAAAACTTCAGCATGTACTGTGTGTCTAATCTGTGTGGTCTTTTCAGTCATGGTTGTACAGTGTAAATGAACACAGAGGAATTATCAGACATACGGGTTTTGAAGGTGTTCTGCTGTATATTATGGCATGTACAGGAGTTTCTGCATGCTTGAGAGCAAACTGGCAACAGAAGTCATAAGACCTTGTTTGGCACATTGACACAGGCAGTTACAAAACTGGAGAAAAAGTGATAGAATCAGATATTTGGTTTATGTAGTTATATGTGTTGAATGGGGAGAGGGTAAGTTGTGATGTACCCAAGCAAGTGTTGTTGCCAATAAAAAAAATGCATTTTTATATTTCTTTAAAACTGTGTTTTGTTGTCTGTTAACTTACTTCTTGGGCCTATCATAAAAATGAGATGCCTCATACCATGGGGTCATCCCAGTAAAGGAAATTTCAAAACAATAAAAATATTTTATTTATTTAAAATGCATTTTCTTTGGAATAAGTTGCTCTATAGAATAAAATCTGTTTTGCAAAAATAGCAAGCAAACTTGAAATTATATTTTCAGAAACTAGATAGCAAAGTGACTTTGTTCCATATTTCTATAGTTATTGTATTTATTTTTTACTGAGATAAGGTTGGGGGATACGTTAATCTGTACTGCAGGACAATCTGGGATGGGTTGGCTTTATGGTAATGTCATAATGTGCTTGAGTGAGTGACATTTGTGAACTTGTTTACTTGGACTGTCATTTAATTTGTCTGCAATTTGTCTTTATCACCAAGTCTCTTTCAACTTGTCTCATTTTTATGTGTTTGGATGTGCTATTACCCAGCTGCAGTCTTTTGGTATTTTGTTTTATTTTTGGGGTGATAGGTATTTTGGGCAACATGCTGTCATGGGGACGCTGGGATGGTGCTCACAAAGCATGGGGAGGAGGAAAGGAGAAACTGCATTAGAAATACCCTCCAAAATGCACCAAAATGTTAAAATGTCTGGGGCTCTACGCCTGACTTGAGCTTCCCACCTATAGGACTCCTGGATCTGCCCCTCGACAGCCTCTCAGAAGCCAAGCTTTCAGCTGGAGCTTAGCTGGACTGGGATGGAACACTGGATCATGACACCAAAGATCATACTGCTGAGGGAGCCAGAAAGGATCTTGGTTTGCCAGACTAAGAATAAGAACCACGTAGTCTTAGTAACTATGAAGTGATTGGAATGAACCAACTTATGAGTGAAAGATCTTTCTTAGGACCGTGAGAAGTAAGGAACTGGCAGTAGTAGTTAACACCGTGATGAAAATCCATGGTTGAGACAGAAGGTCCACTATTCTTCCACTACTTGATAATAATAATAATACATCTTTATTTGTATGGCGCCTTTCAACAATCAAGGCACCTAACAGTCATTTAAAATAACATATCAAAATCCACACCATCATAAATAGTATAAAACAGATAGTACAACTCTAATGAGATTTAAATTAGTCACCAAAAGCTAACTGTATTGATCATAAAATCTTGCCATTTGAGCAATGCTTCTGGAGGTAAAGAGGTCCTTTATCATATATCTAAATCTGCAACAAAAGCATCAAAATATATCTTGATTGAGGGACCATTGTCCCAGATGCACCCTCTGGTGGCTAAGATGGTCTGCTAGATAGACCACTGATTTAGACTCCAGATTGGCTTCTGCCCAGTGAAGAAGGAAGTATGCTTCTGTCAACATCATCCTGCTTCTTTTGCTGCTTTGCTTGTTAATGAACATGGTAGTCACTAAGCTGTCAGACTGGACCCTCATCAATTTCTGAAGAACTCTGTCTTTAAAGTGTCTCAACACCAATAAGACAGCTCTGGTCTCCAGGATGTTTATTTGGAGGTTCTGCTCCTCCAGGACCATACCCTGGAAAAGAAAGTGGTCTAACACTGCACCCCAGCCCTTAAGGCTAACATTCATGGTTAAAAATGGGATGTGAGAAGTGCACAGGGGCACATTATAAGGAGAACCATAATAAAGATCCTGAATGCCTGAATGTGTCCGGAAAAATGGAAGAACTATTACAAACTAACTTGCAGTCTGATTTAGAAGAATTGAGGGGTGGTTCGCCAGGTCAGGGCTGATAATGAACACAAAAAAAAACAAAGTGTATGTATTTCCCATTAAAAAAAGTGGTGAACTTGTTTATGATTTGTCCATTTATACAGGAAACCAAACTAAACTAGAACAAGTTAAAGAATATAGTTATTTAGGGATTATATTTGATGAATATCTGACCGTTTCAAATCTTATTATTGCACTGATTAAAAAGTAAATAGAAGGGTAGGGACGTTAAGAAGAAGTACTGATTGTTTATCTTTTTAGATAGAAAAAAACTGGCAGATCAGTTAATTATTCCAGTGCTAAGATATGGAGAATTAATATATAGAAATGCAAATAAAACTTTATTGTCTAGATTAGATAGAACTTATTATCACAGAGAAGATATGTATTACAAGGAAACTATCGGATTCTGCATTGTCTATTGTTGAAGAAAGTGAACTGGTCACCTTTAGACATAAATCAAAAGTGTCATTGGTTATCTTTAATACACAAAATGAAATATTCATCTGTAAATCATCCAATTTCTTTAATATTATTTACAGTGAACAACTATCAAAAACGGATATTGATAAGATCAGTTTACTTAAATAAGATAGTTGTAGGTAAACATTATAATAAATATTGGGACAGGTCTTTGCTATATCAGGTTGTTAGTTTTGGAATTCTCTTCCTGATGAGGTAAGAGAAATTCCAAATTATTCATTGTTTACTCATACTATAAAGGAGCTATATGCTCACATTTGTGAGTGTTAAATTTTTTTTCTAAGGTTCCTTGGGATTTTGAGATTTTATAATCTAGCTATTGTAAGTCTTTCGGTATACCATGTTGTTTGTATATTGTGGTGTTTGTATTTATATGTATTTAACATGGAACTTATTTGTATGTGACTAGTTAGGAATTTACACAGGTCTGTCTTGTAAACTGGATTATGTCCAAATGACATGTATTACCTGTATAAAATAAATTTTACCTACCTACCTAAAACTTGCAGCATTGGGACATGTGCCAAAAAGTGAAAGGAGAGGAGGCAGACTCAATAAATTGTTGAAGAGGAAACATGGTGGACTTTCGACATGAAGTGTTTGTCACCCGTGGGTTAAATGAGATAGTTGATTATATGCCATATTTATAAGTTTTTTCTCTACATTTGAGCTATAGGAGACTGTGAATTTTTGACTTTTCTTGAAACATCCAGTACAAGACTACTTCCTAAGAAGATAATTTTTGACTGCCTGAATGAGAATCTGAGTGAAATTTGAAGCAATCATTGACTATATGCATGTACATTTGCATGAATTTTGACTCTCTGGTTCTAAGAATATGAGGGTTACTCACTAGTAACTGTAGTTCTGGGGAATGGTATATGATGCACATCCACACTCTGGCAGTCTTACGTCCCCCTTTAAATCCAGCTGGAATGTCTTCAAGCTAAGCTCCTCCCACCCACCCAGGTGGCATATGCCAGATCTTGCATGCTGGAAGCAGGATCCATGTGCTACTTGCCAGCGGAAGTCAGGTGGGTCATGTGAATGTGCACCATATACCACTCCTAGAACTACACTTACAGGTGAGTAACCTCATTTATAGGGGTGTGGATATGGTGCACTATTCACACACTGGCAGACTCCTAGCAGTTTACCAGGAGGAGGAGGGGTATGGCATACACCCCTATCTGGAGAACAGGGATTGGAGAACTGAGGTCCCAAAACCAGCATCCCGTGTGACTCAAGGTTGATGAGGTAGTGAGAGATGAAGATATGTGCTGACTTCAGGTAGTAGCCCTGCAGATCTCCTGGATAGGGATGTCCCTGGAAGCAGCCGCCAAGGCAGTGGTATGTCTGGTGGAATGAGCCCTAAGCCCTACAGGAGGCTTCATATCAGCCAACTTATAACAGAGGTCGATGCAGAGACAGTCCACCCGACAAATGTCCACTTAGCTGCTGATCTTCCAGGTACCACTTCAGCATAGGTGACTAAGAGTTGGTGAACCTCTCCCGAATTCCAGCCATGCACTCTTTATAATAAGCTGACGCTCACCTCATGTCCAACTTGTGAAGCCTTTGCTTGGCCTCTGAGGTTGGAGTGGTGAAGTACACTGGGAAGATAATCACCTGATTAAGGTGAAACTTCAACACAATCTTTGGGCGGAACTTGGTAGGGGCGGAGGACAACCTTGTCCTTGTGGAACACCACATAAGGCGACTCCCAAGAGTGCCTAGAGCTCACTGATCCTTCCTTCTGGTGGAGGTGATAGCCACCAAGAAGGCGGTCTTCCATGACAGGAGTAACATCTCACATCTGTGCATCATTTCAATGGCTTGCCCATGAGCACTGCCAGTATCAGCAACAAGTCCCAGGGTGGTGGTGGTTTATGCACTAGCGGGACAGGTGGTCAAGGTTCTTAAAGAAGCACTTGACCACCTTCTCCTACACCACCATCAGCATATCAGCTTGTGCCCAGTATGCAGAGATGGCTGCCAGGTGCACCTTGAAGACTGTCGACCTCAGGCCTTATTGAGAGAAGGAGGTAGTCAGAATACTAGCCAAGGGTAGGCCAGGGGTCTAGCTCCCTGCCCTGGCACCAAATGGAAAACCTCTTCCATTTGAAGGCATAGCACTGGCAGGTCAACTTTCTGGGAGGATTCCACGACATGAAGAACCTCTTCAGAGAGACCCAAAGCCTGGAACTCCAGGCGCTCAGGAAAAAGCTGTTAGGTGTAGGGACTGAAGGTCCGGTGCAAGACCATCCCTTCTGACAGAAGAGCAGGTCCGGGTGAAGGAAAAGTCACCCCAGATGCCTGCTGCTATGGCTGAGAAGATCTGGGTAGCAAAACTGATGTGGCCAGTCCAGGGCAACCAGGGTCATCTACACCTTGTCCCTCTGCATCTTGACCAACACTCTGTGGATTGGGGAAAGGGACAGAAGGTATAAAGGAGGCCAGGGGTCCAGGTCCTCATGAGGTAATCCCCATCAGTGTCCCACACTGTGGAGGGTGGGCACAAAACAGCCTCAACTTTGCATTCTCCCAGGAGGTGAACAGGTCGACTAGGAGTACCCCACTGTGAGAACAGGTGGTTCACTCTCCTGATGCAGGGACCACTGGTGAGATGCCACTTTCATCCAGCTGACGGCTCTGCTAGCTTGTTGGAGACTCCTGCTCCATGAATCATCAGCAGATGGACATCCAAGCTGTGCACAAGGGTCCAGGTGTGGAGGGCCTCCCAACACAACTGGAGGAATGCTTTCCACCCTGCTTGTTCAGGTATTACATGGTTGTGACATTGTCCATTTGGACCTGCTTGACCTGACCCTGAACCAATGGAGGTCTGTCAGAGCAAGGTGCACTGCATGGAGCTCCAGCAGATTGATGTGGTAACAGGACTCCATCGGTCAGCCAGCCCGTGGGCCCCCAGATTGCTTCCATCCCACCAAAAGATACATCAGTTCTCTGGGTAACTACTGGCTCTGGGCAAACGAACGGGACTCCTTCTCAAGATGTTCCAGGATAAGCCACCACTGGATGGCTTCCCACATCTACTGAGTCACCATGACTGGCTGGTCCAGGTGACCTAGACACTGGGACCACTGGCAGACCAGCTCCCACTGCAGCTGGTTCATCCACCAGCAGGCCCATCTGACCATGCTGGTGTAGGATGCCATGTACCCCAGCAGCCATAGGAAGTCCTGTTAGGACATGAGTGCCAACCTGAAGTGACTGGGCAAAGGACGTAGCATCCAATGCCCAGTCCACAGGGACTCGTGCCTTGGCCTGGAGGGTGTCTAGCTCTGCCTGATGATGTGGATAACCTGTGAGGGGCTGAGTTTGGACTTGGCTGGGTTGACCAGAAGGCTCAAATCTCTGCAGGCTTGATTGGCCAGGTGGTCACTGGACTGCTCCACCACCTCCCTGAATGGCCTGGCTATCAGCCAGTCATCCAGGTACAGACAGACCTGGACTGCTTGGCACTGCAGGAATGCTGTCACCACTGCTATGCACTTGATGAAGACCTTGGGAACCAAGGAAAGGCTGAAAGGCATGACCTAGAACTCAGAGAACCCCTCCATATGAAATCAAAGGTACTGCCAGTGGGATGGGTAGACTGGAATGTGAAGAAGGCACCCCCAGTCCATTTGGGGACCATGAAGTACCTGGACACAAAGCCCTGGGCAGCCATGGTGTCTGGGATACGAGCCACAGCTCCCTTCTCTAAGAGATGAGTGATGTCCTCCTTGAGGGTGGACAATGTATCCCTGACATCGTGGATTCCCGTGGAGCATGGGCTTAGTACAGCGGGACAGCATTGAAGTCGAGAGGCAATCCACTGTCACCACTTCTAGCACCCATTTGTCCAAAGTGATGGTGGACCAGGTGTGCCAGAAATGGTGAAGCAGACCCCCACAGGGAGCTGAGGCAGGAACTGAGGCAGAAGGCAGACACCCCCACCTGTCACTGAGTAGCCCTGGAGAAAGCACAGGCACCAGTTGCTGGTGGGACTCCGCTGCCCCAACTCCTGGGCTTTTGGTGTCCTGGCTGGTGAACTTAGGTTTGGGGCCCAAGACCTGCAATTGCCCGGCTGGGGCTGCTGCTGTCTGGGCTGCTGGGACAAAAGGGCTGCACCTGAAAGGACTTTTTCTTCAGCTGCTTTCCTGACTGGTCTTTCTGAGAGGATATCACCAAATTGAGAGTGACATTGGACTTCTTGATCCTCATAGGTGCCCATCAACCCCAGGGCCGAAAGGGTTAGTGCCCAAGAAGGGGACATCAGTCAGTTTGTGCTGGGTGTCTGTTGTGAAGGTGGAAATCCACAGCCAGGCCCTGTGATGCATCGCAACTGCTCTCTTGAAGACAAAAATTGAATTAAAAAAATAAAAATTACCTATACAGCAAACCTAATGTAGGTCACAACAGCAAGACTTTTAACACTTATCTTACACCTTTGAAGAATTCTGAGCAGAAAATTTAGTCAAAATGGCAAACATCTAGCCTCCCACAGGAATGTGGGGTTAAAGCAGAAGCAAGTAAGCGTATTAACAACAGGCACTGTTTAAATTTAGAAATTTTGTCTGTAAAAACAAACAAAATGCTCTGTGACAATTACTACAGCAGAAAAACAACAAAAGTTTCAAGAAAGTCTCGAGCAGGACAGCTACTAGCCATACTGTCTGCCCTCGCCAACACAGAAAGAGCCAAATCCACATCAGGTTCTGGCCCATCCACAGGTACAGAAGACTGGGATGGCCTCACTTGGTTGAAAGCTCCACTCTCTCCCACCTCAGACAATGCCACCTGCCTGAGCTAATATGATAGTACCTTGTCCCCAATTTTCCATTTACCTACCCCACTCTACATCTTTCTGCTATATACCACTTTTTCTTAACCTCTCCCCTACCCCAATTACCTGACGATGGCCTCACTTAGTTGAAAACTCCAGCTCAGACAATGCCCACCTTCAGCTGAACCCCCAACCCCCTTATCTAATCAGTCTATCTGTTAATATTTACTAATTTGATGTGTATGAGTTCAGATTTTACTATTACTTCCTGTGTATATGCTTCAATATTTTTCACTTTTTTTCTCTGTAAACCTTGTTTTTTGTATGTTTGTTCAACACTGACATGGAACCTTTGAAAATGAGTCCCTGACTCAAAGGTATTAATCCCAAACTGAAATAAATAAATAAATAAATAAATAAAGCCTCAGAGTGCACCCTATGAGCAGGAAGTGCACCACCAGAGCACTCCATGACATCCACAGTGAGGGACACGTGCCCCCTCTTCACCTTTTCCCTGTTCTGTGGGCATGGCTGAGCAGGGGAGGAGTGGGGTGGGCATGCACCCAATTTGAAGCCGTCTCCATGGTGCAGAGAGCTGGCAGAGGGAAGAGCACACAGCCCTACAGACTGCATTAGCAGCTACACACACCCTCCAGCACATCACATCTAATGGCCCCTGGCTCCAAGTGGCCCACTCTCTTCCAGCCTCCAAGCCGCCATGACAAGCTGGAGGCATCACAAGCTCCTGTCAGTGTTCAATAATGTACATATTTGCTGGTGGGGATACAGCATTCTTGAACTACCATATCATGCCACACCCTGTGCAAGCAGGAGCCAGTTGTGGACTGGGATGGGAATCCAAGTGCATGCCCATGGTTTGGCCCTGTTCTGCTGTCCCTTGCCCCAGTATAGGGCACCACACAAGCGCAGGATGGAGCTAAGGAGGATGCCATCCGGTGAAGATGGGTATTGGGGATGCAGGGATGCAAGTGGGATATGCTCCATTTGGTCCTATGTGGATCGGACCCTTAGACTGGATTTTTGTTTTTTTAGACTTTATTGATTTTTCATCATTTGTACAGACAAAATTCTACCAAAGGATAGGCAGATTCCACATAATATGTAGTTCAGACACTTATTTAATACAGGATTGTACTGCACTATTCTTCATTTTACCACTATGGGGACTATGCACTTAAAGTCTAACACAGTATTTTAACACTCAGTGAACCTTTTACAGCAGTCAATGCAAAAACTCTGTAACATTAACTTACTACTTTGGACTCTTAACCAGGCTAAATATTGAGTATCTATTAGCTTTGTACTATGTAATGAACTTAAACGTATTCACCTTTCACAAGCTCTTAATTACTGTTACTCCCATTTGGGACACCCTTCCATCAACTCCTGCTTTTATTTAGCCATTCAGCAGCCTGATTATCTCATGTCATCTCTATCCCAGCTCACTGATAGTGGAGGGGTTAGCAGTGAAAAACTATTGAGCAGAATACCTTAAGCCCAACTGTATCTTTGACACCTATTATACTCACTGTGGCCTCAGATGCTTCACAGTCATGCCTGGATTCCTGACCAGCTCCATGAAGCAATCATGCTCAAAATCACTCACCAGCTTTCTTTATGCCCCTTCCTCCTGGTTACCTGATCTCTCTCCGGTGAGGTCTCTCGGCCCGGCCTGTTTCCACACCTGAAGTCCCCAGCCGTACTCTTGCTTTGGGCCCGTCTCCTCTCCAGCTTCCACAGGTCACCCAATCCTTCAATCTGAGCCCCAAGGTGGGACCGCGACTCCAACCGCACTACCTGAAATCTAGTAGAGCAACCAGGGATCGGAGGAGAACCAGGACTTGGCTGGAGGACCCAACGCTCAGCGTGAGATGACGCCCACTGGACCCACCTTCACCTATCAGGCATCCAGGGCTTTTTCTGATTTTCTGTTCCTCCCTATTGGCTCGGTCGTGCAATGCGCACCAGTGCGACTGTGCACACTCCCTGCACACTCACAGGAGTGCCACCACAGCCAATCCCTTTACTAGAGATCCTGATGACTGCTGCACCCCAGTCTCCACTGGGAGTTGCCAAGTGCCAGGATCAACTACCTCCCTCCCTCCCAGGAAAGGAGGGCAGTCCTCTGGATTCTCAATCCTTTCCTCCCCTGCCACCCCCAACGGCCCTAGTCCGCTCCAGAACCTGGGTCACTGGCATGGCGCGAGTGTGGCAACCAGTGCCTCAATCCTCAGCGTCACTGGGTAGCCCAGGTGCCATCTTAATGGCACAGTACAGTTCAAATATGATACGCCTGCTAGTCTACTGTTCTCAGTGGTGCAAGTGGTAGGCAAGAAGTACAGGAACTCATGCACTGGCAGTTATGAAATGCAGAATGAAGATCTTCAATCTAAAGGATAGCGGTGTCAAGACACAACTATCTAATTCAACACTAGTAGATTCACTTAGAGATATTGAAGTATTTCAAGGAAACTAGCACTGTTGTACAAGACAGCTGTTGTTATGGAAACCCTGATTGTAGATCACAGGTCCTGAAACTGTCACTGTGTTGCTGGTTAAAGAATTTCAGTTTCAGTGTCAGTGGGAGAAGTACAGGAACTCAGTTCCTGCTGCAAAAGGTACAGGAACTGAGTTCCTGTGTGTTCCTGTTCACTTTCATCACTGACTGTTCTTAATCTAATTAACCCCCTCCACATCACAAATGTAAATTGCATACCTACTGTAATTCTTATCTTCTTGGACGAGTCTCCACCACTCATTCACACTAATGGGATAGCGCTGGAGGCACTAGGACCCAGTGGGAGCAAACTTTTGCTGGAGGGCGGCGCCAGAGATGGATCCAAAGGAGCGGCACCATGAGCCTCTGCTCGTCGGTAATGACTATCTCAGCGCCGACCTTCCAATCACCTCAGTATCTTTTTCCCTGAGGAAGTGCATAACTAACCTAGAAGGATAGCCTAACCAAAACCGGACATAAGATAGTCCAGACGACCCATATAAGAAGGGTCAATAAAGAAGTCTTCACAGCCTAAAGATTTGAGGGAGTAAGACCAACAACAGAAGTGAGCTCGGGGATGGAGGGTGGGAGTGTGAATGAGTGGTGGAGACTCGTCAAGAAGATCAAGAATTATGGTAGATACGTAATTTCCATATCTTCCTGGACATAAGTCTCCACCACTCATTCACACTAATGGAGAGTACCGAGTTAATAATCCCTGAGAGGGCAGCAGGAGAGAGACCAAGTGTCTCAGTTTTAGGACAGAAGTCCATTAAGGATGGTCCTGCTAAAGGAAAGATGTCATCTGGCATGGACATCCAAGGCATAGTGTTTAACGAAGTATGCACTGAGCTCAGGTAGCTGCATTGCAAATATCTGCAATGGGTACATTGCAATTTCCACCAAAGATGCTGCGACCGCCCTAGTAGCGTGAGCGCACACCTGCCCTCCAGCTTAACCTCGCCATGGAATAACAGTGGCGAAGGCATGCCACTAGCCATGCTGAGATACATCTGATAGTGACAGGTTGACCCAGCCGGTCTCGCTTGAAGGTAACAAACAGTTGTTGAGCTTTACAAAAGTCTTTTGTTCTATCTAGATAGAAATGCAAAGCTCTCTTGACGCCCAAGGAATGAAGAGAATGTTCTCCTTCATTTTGGAAGTTCGTGAAGTAAGAGGAAAGACCAAAGGTTGGTTTAGATGGAATTCAAACAACCTTAGGAATAAATTTAGGATGGGTTCTAAGGACTACTTTTGTCTTCGTGGAACACAGTATATGGAGGGTCTGTGACCAAGGCATGCATCTCAGAGACCCTGTGGGCTGAGGTAATGGCCACCAGGAAGGCCGCTTTCCAGGTGAGAAATTTTAGCTCACGGGTAGCCAGAGGTTCGAAAGGTTTCTGAGTGAGGATATCTAGCACAAGATTAATGTCCCAGGCTGCAACTGAACATCTTATAGGAGGTCTGGTATGCAGAATTCCTTAAGAAACCCCTTAACCACAGGTAACTGAGCCAGTGACAAGGAAAGTACCGCTCATGATAAGCTGAAATGGCACAAAGGTGAACCTTGACTGTAGAGTACTGCAGACCTGAATTTGAGAGGTCTAAGACGTACTCTAAAACTTTATCTGGTGGGCAGGAAAAGGGATTCAAAGAGGATTTTGCACACCTGAGCTAAAAACGCTCCATTTGGCTGTGTAAGTTTTCCTAGTGGCTGGTTTCCAGCAGCCAGAAGAATATGTGAAACCCTGTGAGAGACATTGAACCTGTTCACTTCTATCTCTTCAGGATCCAAGCATGAAGGTGAAGTGACCTCAGGTTGGGATGAACAACAGGCCCCTGAGTCAAGAGGTTCATCTGAAGGGGAAGTGGTTTCATGAGCTGTCAACATACTATTGAGTAGTGGAAACCACATCTGTCGAGGCCAGAAGGAGCAATGAGGATCATTTTATCCCCTGGGATTCGAATTTGAGAAGCACCTCTGAATTAGAGGAAGAGGTGGAAAGGTGTATAGAAAGCATTTTGTCCACCGCAGCCTGAACGCATCCTGACAGAAAATGCCAGGCCCTGGATTTCTGGAGCAGGAGAGAGGCAGTTTTGTGTTGAGTGGGGATGCAAAAGGTCCAGGTCTGGAGTTCCCACCTGTGAATAGTGACTGAACTATGGTTGAGTCGAGAGACCATTCGTGAGGATCTGTCTCTGTTCTACTGAGACGGTCTGCCAGTCGCTCTGCACTCCCGGGGTAGACCGCTTGAATTAGAGCCTTGTGCTCCAAGCACTATTCCCACACTCTCATGGCTTCCCTGAATAAGGACATCACTGCTTTTTGTCCGTTTGAAGGAGAATGTTCTTGTGACAGAGAATGTCCTTCAATGCCCGGACCGCAAGATGGCTCTCATTTCTAAGACATTTATGTGAAGCTGGGACTCGAGCGTGAGTCCACATACCTGAGTGTGAAGAGCCTGACAGTGAGCTCCCACCCCATCAGGGACATGTCTGTGGTAATGGAAATCTGACGATCCAGAGGAGCAAAGGGATATCCTTCTAGGAGATTGATCTTCATACCACCAGGTGAGTGACCTCTTTAGAGGTTCTGTCACCTTGATGAGAAAGGACTGCAGGTGAGTGGTTGGGACCACTGAGTACTGAGCATCCACTGAGAAGTTCTCATGGGAAGGCACGCTAGGGTACAGTGAACACAGAGGATGCCATGAGACCTAGCATCTGTTGCATCGAGAGAGCTGGAACCGAGTTGCTCTCCCAGATGTGACAGGCCATCTGAAGGATTTCGCCTCCTGTCCTCTGGAAGGAAAGCTTTCCCACAGGTGTCCAGAAGAGTTCCTATAAAAGGAGCTTCTGGGAGGGCTGCAGCTGCGATTTTTAGGTTTAGCAGGACTCCCATGGACGTGAGAAAGCTTGAAGCCATGGTTATGGCGTTCAGAGTTCCCTGCCTGGAAGGACTTGCCAGAAGCCAATCGTCCAGATAAGGAACACCTGTATTCCGATCTTTCTGAGGTGTGCATGAGAACTGCACAACACTTTGTAAAAACTGCGTGCCGAGGATAGCCCAAAGGGCAGGACTCTGAACTGATAATGTTGTCCCAGAGTCACAAACCTTAGGAGTTTGTGATGCTTTGGGTGAATCAAAATGTGCTGGAAAGCATCCTGCATGTCTAGGGAGGCTAGCCAGTCATGTTGATGAAGCAAAGGTAACAGGGTTCATAGTGAAATCATTTTGAATTTCTTCTTGGGCAGATATTTGTTTAGTTTTCTGAGGTCCAAAATGGGGCACATGCCCCCGGTTTTCTTTTGAACCAGAAAGTAATGGGAGTAGAATCCTGTGTTCCGTTGATGCAGCGGAACTACTTCTACTGCCCTGTTGTTCGGAAAGCCCTGTATCTTGGCAGCGTGAAGGTCTGATTGATGGGTTGACAGCTTGGGCTGTCATTTGGGAGGACGATCCAGAGGGTCTCCACAAGATTGAGTGAATACCCCTCACGGATTATCCGGAGGACCCATTTGTCTGAGGTTATCGATTTCCATTGATTGCAGAAGAGAGTCAGATGAGCGCCCACCATGGAGGAAGAGTCCACCTCAGGCAGTTGAGGGGGGTTGGGCCAAGAACTCAGAAGACGGCGCTAGGTGCCTTGGGTGCTTGCGCCTTCTGTTGCATTTTCTTTTGAGGCTGTGGGGCTTGGTTTTTAGGAAAACTTCCTCTGTCTTTGCCTCGAAAGGACTGACGGTTATGGAACTGGCGTTTATTAACACCCTCAAGAGGGATAGGAGGAGGAGGTCGAGCCAACTTAATGGCTGACATAGTCTTTTGTGTAACTTCTAGAGCCTGTTCTACTTGAGGGCCGAAGAGATACACACCATCAAAAGGCAATACCATTACTTGCTGCTGTGCATCATTTGTGAAACCTGAAGTGCGCAGCCAGGAATGACGGCGAGTACAAATGCCGCCACCGCTGCTGGGAAGCAATATCAAAAGCATCCATAGCCGCTTTAACCTGCTGGTTGTTGGATTCGATACCCCTGGTAATGGTGTGGAGTAGGTCTGACTTTGTGTCCGAATCCAGTAGAGCTTCAACCATTTGTTTGAGTGAATGCCAAAGGATATACACATATTGAGAGACATAGCCTTGGTAGCTGGCAATACACATACCCAGGAGGAAGCGGCAAAGACTCTCTTACCCAAAGTGTCTATCTTACTGAGATTCTTTGTTAGTAGGTCGAGCTGTAGTAGTCTGGGGAAGGACGACCTTATCATTCTCTGCCAAAACTACAATAGGATCCGCAAAGGCTTGGGACGCCAAAATAGGTCAATCCTTGGGGGCTGAGTATTTCCTATCTATGGATTTAGCCACGGAAGGAATGAGAGTGGATTTTTCCATACCATTTGAGACAGCTGCCTCAAAGGAGGGCTGTACCGGAGGAGTCAAACTGTGGGGATCTCCGGAACATGGAGGTATTGGAGTCGTAGCAATTTCCCAGGATCGATGTCTGTAGTTTGGAGAGAAAGAGTGGAATCAAATTTTCAGCAGAGACTTAAAAGACAGGTCCCGACCACAGGCTCTGCAGCAGAAATGGATCCTTCCACTTCATCACCCAGTCGAAGGTCTGGGTCAGGCTCAGTGTCATCTCCTGAGAGTCCAGGAGGGACTGCATGGACAGGAAAGGAGTGAAAATCAGAAGGAAATGAGGGAGAAAAGTGCTAAAGGAGGAGGAGTCCTGAAAAGCGGATGACACCCTAAGAACCCCGGCACGCAGAAGCGAGCAGAAGCCAACGGCACCGAGGAGTCAACACGGTGCTGAAGACAGCGCCGAGGCCAGCCAGCCCGTGACTCCACACGGCACCTACGGGCCGCACGGGCACTGAGGACGGCGCCCGGGTGACACCAAGGAGGCACTGAATGCAGCACATGGCGCCTGAGGATGGCGCCCGCCGACACCACGAGGCGCAGATGAAGCACACTGCACCGAGGACAGCGCTGAGAGGCCGGACGTGCCATGACACCATGCAGCACCGACAGTGCACGGCACCAGGGACAGCGCTGAAGCATACGGCGCCAAGAAACTCAACGGCGCGCCAACAGATGCATCGGTGCCGAAGACAGTGCTGAGCGTGCCATCAACACTGAGGGCATAGAAAACACCCCAAGACTCCAAAAACAAGATTTGAGGAGAAGGGGGAAGAAGAGCAGGAGATAGAGGCATCGGTGTGGCCCCTGCACCGCAGCCATATGAGGGGGAAGCACCTAACACGGTGTCAATGGCACCGAAGATGGCATTGCATGACCAGAGAGGCTCAACCACCCTACCTGGTCTCCCAAGAATCCTGAAGGCCCCGAGTGACCGGGTAGGCAGTTGGACCAACCTCCGAGCTCATTGCTCCACAAGAGCGCCCACTGATGAAACTGCTCATCTGAAGACCTAACAGAGGGCGGGTAGGGCTACTGGTGGAAGCATCAGCTACCAGAAACAGAAGCTGGCAACTCCGAAGGAGGAGACTGGCAACTAGCTCCAATAACTGACTGTCTACGGCAGACATATCAGAGGGCTACCCGAGTGATGCCTTCTTTTGACCTGTGGGTCAAGAAGAGCTCGAGGCTCGAACGGTGCTGAGAATGTGACTGTTTATTTTATTCTTTCTAGGGACCACCCGCCCTCAAGCATTGACTGACCATTGTCAGACCCCCTCTGGAGAAGGCGGCGGACCGGACCCAGCCTGGCTGACTGAACAGTTTCATACGAAGTCTCCCTACCGCCACCTGACCTGCTCATGGTCGACTCACAAAGTAGGCTGAGACTTCTTTGTAAATAAGAATAAACTTAAATGATACTTATTTGAGATATTACTACAAAACAACAAAACTGAAAACTATGCTGCTAGTTTGAAGTTTGACTCCCAGGCGGCGGCGTCATCACTGAGCGCACTTGGCGGTAGGGAAAAAAGGAACTGAGGGCGGTTGGAGGGTCACTGCCGGGGTAGTCATTACATGCGAGCTGAGGCTCATGTGCCGCCTCCTCACGGCTCCATCTCTGGCGCCGCCCTCCAGCAAAAGTTTGCTCCTCTGTGGTCCTAGTGCTCCGCTATCCCATTAGTGTGAATGAGTGGTGGAGACTTATGTCTAGGAAGATCTTATGACTAACCCTCGAAACAGTTAACTGTATTTGCAAGTACCAACAACTGATCAAACACTGTAAACCTTAAGCTTTAGGAGCAGGGGAAAAAACACAAGCACCATATTTCACAGAAAAATTTAAATTTCAGATTATGCAATGTCAGCCCCAACCCTCAGTGAGGTGTCCATTTCCCCACCTCGATCACATTGCAGCTGCCAAGTACTGTAGGTGTTTTTTTTTTTTTTCAGGCAGGAATAATGTGAAATGTTACATCTCCCATGCCCTTTCCCAAGCCCTAAAACAGCCTCAAACTGTACTTACAGCTAAAATCGGCCCTCAGTCGGCTTCATTTTCAGTCAAGGCCTTCTCTGTTGGGTTCTTCGCTGTGGACTTGGACCTTCGTGACACACGTCCCAGCTGCTTTAGGATCCGTGAAGGTGTGCATATTGTCTAGCAGGTGAACTGTAGCCTAGCTGGGAAGTTCAGCCTATGTTGAATATCTAAGGCCTGCAGCTTCTGGTGACTTTGAAAGCCTTACAGCTTTTCCTTGTGGCAAATAAATAGTCTGGGAAAAATAGAAGTCTGTCCCCTCATACTGATCCTCCCCATGTCCCTCGCCACTCTTAATATCCTGTCCCACATGAAAGAAGATTGTGTGCCCATCAGATGATGGGGCCTCCTCTGCATTATGAGCCCTCTCTGTGCGATTTTATAGGCTTTGATGATTACTGAAACAAATCCCAGCCCCAGCGCCTCTGGCATCCACTGCTCCAGAAAACTCCTGGGTCATCCACCTCTACCCCTCCAGCATTCCAACAGCCTGATACTTGGAGCATGGACCGAGTTCTCAATTGTTCAATTCAGGCTTTCAGCAGGCCCTGCTCCTTCAATGAGGTTGCCACCGCTGTTAGGGTTTTCCCGCATTTCAATGCAGTCCTCCACAGATGGACCCAGAGCCTCGGCTGTAGTTTCCACTTTAATCAGTCTGTCAGAGTAGGAGTCAAACTTTTATCTAACATGCAGATCAAGTCTGTCAACACATTCATGGCTAATTGTAGTGACTCAAGAGATGCGGGCAATCCATCTGGTACAATTGGCAGTAGTTTAGGCCCCTGAGCTATGTCGGACCTACTCCTGAGGAATCTTGTTTTTGCATGTTTCTGGGTCGGCCTGCCTTTCAAAAAGTTATACTTGCCAAGCAGTGTTGTACTATTAACCTGTGAGAGTTGCAATAAAATCAGTTAAAACATTCATATAAATCAATTTTAAACTAGCTGTTGAGGAGCTTGTGACAAGGTGACTTTCCTGTTGGTTGGTAACTCTACCCCCTCCAAAGACAGGATATTCTAAACTAATGGATTAGGAATGGGTGGAGTCAGAGGATCAATGATGATGTCAAAGCTTTGGAGTGTGTTGGCATGAGTTAATTATGAACATCTTATCAATCCTGTGTGGAGATAAATACAGATTCTACTACATCCCATTATGTATTTGATATATACTGTACCACATGATTTATAAGGCTTTTATCAATGTTTTACTGTAACTTGTTTTAGCTTAAAACTACCTTTCTTTCCATTGTAAACTACCTAGCCCTTTGTTCTGTGTGTTAATCATAGATTCTAAGCAGAAATAAAATGTACTATGTGAAAACACTTATTCCAGAATAACATAATTTACCATTTATTCACCGTCAGTGTGGTGAATATATAATATTTGTTTCTATTGGAGTACAGCGTTTTCCGCTGCTAACTGCCCCATCATGACCCTCTTGAAAAGTAGAGACACTACCTGAATGTGTAAATAATGTTGTGCAAAAATTCTAAATAATTAAATAAAATCTTTATAACAGCCAAGGTACTGAACAATCATGGATGTATGTACTGATAGTTAACAACACAACGTGACTCAAAACTGAAAATGACTTGGAATCAGAAATATGTAGGGTTTAACAAAACGTTATATATAATGGGTTGCAGTGGAATAATACATGAATAATATACATTTACATCCATTAGTAAGTGGTAAGACCAACAACTTACAAGTGGCAAAGCCACAAGTTGGTTATGAAGATATTACCACTCATGTATGGAGACATGCGGTAAATTTCAATGCAACCCATTATGTATTTGATACATAACACACCATTGTTGATGTTTTTCTTACTGTTGTGCCTTGTTCTGGTTTAAAATGGTAGTTTACTCACCTGGTAAAGGTGATTATAGGAGTACCTTCTTACAGCACTCCGAGTCTCAACACATGGGTAGTAAGCACTCTCCTCATAGGCTGATGCACAAAGGAATCCAAAATTCGAAATCCGATCCCTCTCCTATCCTTGCTGTTCCCAGAATCCTCAGTATGATATCTTCCAGAGTTAATTTCCTCGTGAAAGTAAACTGTTAAAAAACAAGAAAAAACAAAAACACACTGCTTTCCGTTGGTCCCATGAGGGCCGTTGGTTAGAATAATACACAACACGTGTGATGTTATGTCGAGAGATATTCTTTACTACGTACTGTTATTTATAAACATCTGATAACCTGTTACATAGCTACTGACTGTGTGGAGTCTATGTCCCATTACCGTATACAGTTAGTTATAGAAAGTTTCAGATACATTCTTAGGTGGATCACTCTAAATGCTTTCCTTAAACTGTATCACTGTATATATATATATATACACACACATATACACACACATGTTCCTCCGCAATGGGTGGGATACGAGTGCTGTGAGAAGGTGCTCCTATAATCACTTTTACCAGGTGAGTAACTACCGTTATCTATCGCACCTTCTTACAGCACTCCGAGTCTCAACACATGGGATGATTGTACAGCAGTATTAGACTTTGTCCTGGGTGGAGCAGGAACTTGAATCAAGCTGCTGGAGCACCCTGCGACCAAACTCTGAGTTTTCCCATTAGGCGGTGTCTAACCGGTAGTACCTGAGAAAAGTGTGCAGGGACTCCCAGGTCGCTGCCTGGCAAATCTCTCTGACCAATGCAGAATTGCATTCACCAAGATGTAGCTACTGCTCGTGTGGAGTGTGCTCTGATGTTTGCTGGAGGGATATTTCCTCTGCTCCTGTAGGCCCTCATTGTGGCTTCTCGTAGCCATCTAGCAATAGTGGATCTGGATGCTGCTAGACCTTGTTTATTGCCTTGGATCAAAATGAACAGCCTGTCTGTACGACGGAGAGTCTCCGTCCTGCCAGGTAGGTCTGAATTGCTCGGGCTGGGTCTAGGCTGAGTAGGGTTTCCTGTGAGGGTCCCCTAACTGGTGATTGAGGGTAGGGACTGAGATCTCTTGGGACGTGTGGTGGCGTTGGCCACTTTGAGATAAAGGATGGGATGGGATGGAGTATGACCCTATCTGGGAAAAAACAGATAAATGGTTCTCTGCAAGATAAAGCCTGTAATTTGCTAGTTCTCTTGGCTGAAGAGATCACTACTAGGAATACAGTCTTCATCGTAAGTAAGGATAAGGAATAGATTCAATGGGTTCAAATGGTGGGGTGGCGAGGCGCTGCTACCAAGTTGAGGTGCCACGAGCTGTTAAGGGTCTTGGGGTGTGTGTGATAAGGCTTGCCTTTAGGAATGCTTGAACCAAAGGGTGGGCTCAGGTAAATGTCCATTGGTTTCTCCCTTATAGCCCCATTATGCCATCTGTACCTGCAGAGATGCGCTGATAACCCCTTTTCCAACCCTTTTGCAGAAACTCTAATACATATATAATACTACATTGAGATGCCCTCAAGTCCTGGTTCTTGCACCATGAAGCAAAAGCCTACCAGTGTTTGTTATAGGTTCTGTTGGTGGATTCCTTCTAGCTTGTACCAAGGTGTCCACCACCTTACCTGATACCCTAGCCCTAACAATCTAGCTTCTGAGTGGCCAAGCCGTCAGTTTCAGTGGTAGAGGGTTTCGTGCCAGATCGGGCCTTGTCTGAGTAAGTTCTGGTGGCGAGGTAACCTCATAGGATTGTCTGTCAGCATTTTCCTGATTAGAGTTGTACCAGGTTCTCCTCGGCTAGTCTGAGGCTATGAGTACTAAGCTGTTACCTATGTCCCGGATTTTCTGTAGTACTGCTGGTAGCATGGCTATTGGGGAAATACATACACCTTCCTGAATTTCCATGGGGTTGATATGGCATCCACCTACCACTCTCTTGTCACTGAATCTGGACATGTAGTTCGGAAGTTGGGTGTTGGTCGCTGAGGCCATGAGGTCGATGTCGAAGGGCCCCATTTCCTCTGGAGCTCATTGAAATCTCTGGATGGATTGCCATTCCCCTGTTGCAGTGTTTGCCTGCACAGCCAATCTGCCTTTGTGTTTAGGTTGCCTGCCAGGTGGACTGCTGTGAGACTGAGTAGATATTTTTCTGCCCATAGCAGTAATATTTCTGCCTCTCGAGACATGGCTCTGCTTCTTGTTCCTCCCTGCTTGTTGATGTATGCCATCGCTACTCGGCTGTCGGTGCGCACTTTTACGTGGTGTCTTTGGAGTTGACCTTTGAAGTGTATGAGGGCTAGTCGGTTGGCTCTTGTCTCTAGTATGTTGATTGGGAGTTTTGACTCCCAGCTTGTCCATTTCCTTGAATGGACTGTCTGTCCAGTACAGCACCCCAGCCTAGCAGGCTTCGTCTCTTTCCGAGGGTTCTGTTGTATCTCTCTCCAATTGTGCCCTTGCGAAAGTGTGTGGGTCTGCCCACCATCTTAGTGATTTCTGATCGATAATGGAATTGCCACTTTCTGATTGTAATTCTGTTGACTGTAGCTCCAGTTGTCCAGGAGTAGGCATTGTAAATGCCTCATGTAACGTGGCCCAGTCATGTAGGTCTATCATGCTGCCATGAGACCCAATGGTTGCATAAGGTGCCAAAGTGTTGTCGACTTCTTCTGCATAACTGTTCTGGTAGTGCGCCTAACATGCTGATGCATGTCTGTGATGGTCTTACTGTGCCTGTCACTGTGTTGAATGTTGCCCCAAATGGTCTAACAATGTGGTAGGAGTTAGGTGGCTCTTTGCTTTGTTGATAAGTCACCCGTGTTCGGTCAGTAGTTGGGCTCTGCGTGTTGCTGTCCTTGACTAGTCCACTGATTCTCACCGTATCAACCAGTCGTCTGGGTATAGGATCACATGAATGCCCTCTGTGCGTAGTTTTGCGCTAGGGTTGCCATCACCTTGGTGAACAGTCTCGGAGCTGACGCCTAATCCGAATGGTAGGCATTGGTACTGGAAGTGGTATCCCAGAATGCTGAATCGGAGGAACCTCTGGTGGGAAGGTCTGATAGGTATGTGTAGGTAGGCATCCTTCAGCTCTATGGAAGTTAGAACATCGCCCTTGCATATAGCTGCAATGGTGGATCTTAGGGTTTCCATCTTGAATCTCTGGTACCCGTACAAACTTGTTCACAAACTTTAGGTCCAGGATAGGTCTGAGGTCTCCGGTCTTTTGGGACTAGAAAGAATACGAGTAGATGCCGGAGATCTCTCCTGAATTGGAATGGACGTTATGGCTCTGCTGTGTAGCAGTTGGTGTAGAATGGCCCGTAGTTGCTGTGAGGTCGCTTTGTCCCTTGAGACGTGAGATTCTATATATCTGTCCCGCCTTGGGACTGAGTTGAATTCTATGGCATAGTCCTGTGAGATGATCTCCTTGACCCATTTGTCTTTGATTGATTTGGTCCAGGTTGTGGCGGTGCTGTAGTCTTCTGCCCACTGCATCCGTCTGGCCCTGGACGATTGGATTCTCATTGGCGGAATCCCTGTTTGATTTGTTTGTCTTATACCCCTGTTTGCCATTGTAGTGAGACTCTGCCCTGTTGCCCTGAAAGTTCTGCCTGTTGTTGAAAAAATTTGGTTTGAATCAAAGGTCGTCTATCTTGTCCCTGGTGACCTTGACCCTTTTGGCTCTGCCCGAAATGTCGAATTTGTTTTTCAAAAGGATGGTAGAGTAGCTTGCCCTCCTTGATCCTTGTCATCCCCTGTCTTTACTGTGAACTCTTCTATGCCAGGCCTGAACACCTTGTCTCCAGAGAACTGTAGTTTCATGACCCTAGATTTGGACTCTTGATCTGCATTCCACAGCTTGAGCCATACCTGTCTCCTGGCTCTATTAATGGAAGCTGCTGGCCTGGATGCCATCTTAAAACTATCGATTGTGGCATCGGCTACATACTTCATGGTTTGAATGGCATAGTCCATGGTTGCTCCATGGGCACCGTTTCCGGGACGTCAAGTTGGACTGCTCTAACAATCTGAGTACGGTCCTCGCTGAATAGGTGGTGGCCTATGGATGCTCTCATGTTCATGATCATCATATCATGAACCTTCCTCACAATTCGTCTACCTTTCTGTCCATGGGGTCCTTCAGGGCCGAGGCTGACTCTGAGGGCAAGGCGGTCTTGTTGCTCAAGGGAACCTCTGCATCTACTCTGGGGGCAGTTGCCCAGAGTTTCTCTCTGTCTGCAGGAGTGGGTACCTTCTCTCAAGGTTCCTTTTCCTAGTCTTATTAGGATCTGGTGCCTCCCAGGCCTGGATATAGATGCTCTCTGTAAAGCTTTGCATACTGGGAAGAAGGCAGAGGATTGCTTCCTCTCCCCAAGCAGGGGTCTAATCTGTTGTCCAGCTGTTCCACTGGCTCATCCATTCTGAATGTTTGACAGACAACTCTTATGAGTTTGGGAATGGCGTCAAAGGGCATAGTCATGCAGCCATATCCTCCTGTTGTTCCTCTCCTCTTCATCAGAGTGTTCATCTTCTGACACATCTGGCGTATCATTTGAGTTTAGGTCACCCTGGGGTGCTAGGATGGGGGTTTGCTGGGTGACCTGGGTCTTTTGTTTGCTCCCAGGGGTCGATCCTGTCCAGGGAGTTTTTGAAATAATTGCAGCACTATGCTTTGGAAGCGGTGGATATGTTGTCATTTAGAGGATCCTCGTCTGTGGATCCTGAGTTGTGGAGTGAACTCCTAGGCTCGGAATCCACCATGCATAGAGACATAGCTCTCCCGGTCTGAGTGAGTAAGATGTTGGGGCACTTTCTGCACAATCTTCTTACGGTGGTCATGGTTCTGAAAAACATAATAGTATTGGGCTTGCTCAGGGTCATGTCTGAAGAAAATGCCATAATAAAATGAGTAGATAATAAAAATGACTACTTGTCCCTTGGCTGGGCCTGTAAAAGCACCAAGGCTATACATTAGGCTCTGTTCCTTTAGCTACATGGCCCAATATCATCTTAGAGATGAATTAGGTGCAATACTGGTAATACGCCTGAAAAAACAACATGTGTGGCCCTTGATTATTGCCCACTTGTGATTCTCTGGGTCGTTTGCCTTTAAATTTAAATTTTTGTGTGCAGTACACCTAAGAGTGTGTCTGTGCCTTTAAGGAGTGGTCCACGTTGGGTGCCATTTAGGTTCGGGAGGACAGGCGCCGCTATTTTGGAAGGTACTCCTTCACTATAAACCTCCTCTGAAAGCTGCAAGATTTCGCTAATAGTCTTGTGGCAGTAAAAACAATATGGCGAGCTTGTAGGAGAAGGAGGAAGGAGAAGGTTTCTCCGGGGAGAAAGGGAGTCGACAACAAATGGAGGAGCCCGTCCAAGGAATCCTGGCATTTGCAGGGAAGCCACTGCTGTAGGGACCCATGGAAATTCGTAGCGGCTCCTCTGGTAAGCAGGGGACAAGGGTGCTGGAAGATGGTAAAAACTGAGGGCTGAGAATCAAAGAGGCACTTATGAGGGTACAAAGGGCACTTTTGCTATACTAGTTTTGCCATACAGAATTAAAAAGTGGAGTAGCTACCACCCCTTTAGCCCCGGTTCCGGCACCTATGGCAGGGGAGAACCTCCAGTCTTTGCCATTGCCTGTAACATGCCCTTTGACTTATGGAGGCCCCTGAGGCAGTCGCAGTTGAGGCAGTAAACTGCAACCCCGGGCATTCAGAACCACATTATATTTATTAGACTGGCCTCATCCCTTTGTGGCTGAGTGAGATAAGCCGACAAGGGGGCTCCGATAGTGTGCTAGGGTGATGGGTTAGACTTCCTACCCCTCCTCAGCAGAACGAGGTGAACTGAGGGGGAGGTTGAATACTGCTATGCAGCATTGTCTCTGTAAACAACGATCGAATTGCTTTTTTAAAAAAAACTATTTCCAGTCTACTTTTAGCCCTGCGCCAGGGAGAGACTGCATCTAACAGTATTTAGATTTATTTTCTGAGAAGATATTCACTTATTATACACTCCTATTGGTCCTCTTTAATAAAAGAAACTGTAAAGATTATTGTCTGCCTTTATAGGCACTTTGGGATTTTAACACAGCATTAAATAACGGAAATATTCAGCTTACCTTAGAGCTTGGCACAGAGCCAGATGAAAACGTGACCAGCCTAGGAAGATGCACAAGAAAAACTGAGGAGTCTGGGAACAGCAAGGATAAGAGAGGATCGGGATTTGAATTTTGGGATTCCTTTGTGCATCAGCCTATGAGAGGAGAGCGCTTACTACCCATGTGTTGAGACTCAGAGTGCTGTAAGAAGGTATGATAGATAATGGCCTCTTTTCAACTGCAAACTTTCTATCTGATCCATTGTTCTCTGTGTTCTAGTTCTAGCTTCTAAGTGAAAATAAAGTGTTCTAAGTGCAATAACATGTTCTAACTGTACAAACATATTTTGTGTGTTCTAGTGAAAATAAATGTTCCTACATAACAAGATTTATTTACCTAATTTATTCACCAGTGGTGGGGATATTCAACAGGGCATAAAGGAAGACTTATAATTAAATCAGTGATCCAGCTTTTGTAAGTTAAGGTTCTGCCTCTCACAAATGAATATAAGTTGCATATTCTGAGTCATCCTACAGCATATTTCCTATTTATTACACCATATAACTTCCAAATGGACATTTATCTAGAGGTTACATGCATCACTGTACTTCTATACAGCCACTAAAGCAAAGGCCTCTGGTACCACTAGATAAATAGCATGTCTGGGTAGGGTCATTGTATTTTGTATCCCCTATTTATACAATGACTGAGAGAATGTGTCTGCAATTGTTTCCACTAACCCCATATTATCTAGCCTCCGCTATCACACTCCTGGACACTAGTAAACTGCCTCATTGCTCCCCACTGCCCAGCCAATGTCTCTCTCACCTTGCATCCCCCATCACCCAAGACCTCCCCTACACCACCCCCTCCTCCCACTACCTGACTACCCTGTTTGCCACTCCCCGCCCCACCAGACAATCCCCCTACTCATCCCTGCCCCCTATTCTGCCTCTACCACATTGATACTCCCCACCACCCTCTCCCACATAGTCAAGTGCTGATAATGCCTTCTCTGGCGCTTCTGGAGGCAATGATAGGGATCTAGTCCTCGTGCTTCTTAGCAGTACCCTGTTACTGCCCTAACTAATCTGTTCTTGCTCAGGAAACAGCTTCCATTTTCCATTATTCTGCACTTAATTCTAACCTAGTCCTGCCTCAACAGGTTCTCTAACTGTCTGTGTAACCAATGTATATATGTACACCTTTTGTAACCTGCAATGTAAACTTACTATTGAATCTGTGGAACCTTATGTAACCTAAGTGTTGTTTGGTTGTCTTATGTATCTGTATGACATGGAACCTTTGTAAATGAGTCTGACTCAAAGGTATTAATCCTAATCTGAAATAAATAAAAAATAAAATAAAATATAAATTGCCAGATGATGATGCTCCTGGATTGAAAATAATAATTTATTTCCACTCCTGGAGCTTCATAACTGATATTTCCATTTTAAAGTCTGTCAGATTCCAGAATACCTAAGAATTCCCAAATTATGCAAGTCCTTATTGGGACTCAGAATATACAAAGCAACAGTGGACTGATCCACTGTGACTGGGGGTAAAATAGTCCTGAACCAAGGTTATAAAAGTTTGTTTTGTAATAAAAATGAAAATTACGTACCTACCATAATTCCTGATCTTTCTGTGAATCTTCACCATTCATCACCTTTGGGTAATGTGGCTGGAGGTCACAACCGTGAGGAGCTTACTTTTTTGGATGAGCAGAGTAGATGCACCATCAGCACCGCCCTTGAGGCCGAGCAGCACCGCGTGGCACTCACGGGTTGTCTGTTAGGTGTCATTGACCACGTCCTCCCACAATTTCTGAGTCACCCTGAGTAAGAAAAGGTTAGGAGGAGGGACAATGGAGTCAAGGGACAGATAAAGGAAAATATATACAACTAAAAGGAGAAATAAACAACTGAGAGGACAGAAAGAGAGCTGGAAGTCTAAGGGGATTGGGAAGGGGCCCCAATCTCTGGAAGTAGAAGAGGAGGGAGGAAGAATTAGAAGTAAGGATGTTGGGGAAACGTACCCTGAAGCCTTGACCTGTCTCCAGATTGTACAGGAACTGTGAAGGAGTAGCCAGAAGGCTACACTGCCAGAATTCAAGGCACAGAATCACTGGCAATAAACTCCAACATAAGCAGAAGTGGCTATTCTGGAAGAAAAGAGGACACAGGGCTGAAACCCCACCCCTGAAACCAAGTTTGGTGGTAAGAAACAAGTTTCTTAAATTAATTTGAGGGTTGAGTGCTTAAGAGGGCAACCACCAACCCCACCACAGGGTGGGCAGAACACTGAGAAAAGTAGTGCCTCTGCCTGATCACTCTACCCCTGAGGAATGTAAAAATCCCGTGTGCCCAAGATCACCTCCTCCGACCAATGGCAAGGAAGGGGAAGAGGGGCACACAGATGGAGGGGGACCCAGAGGCTGAGGCCCCAGGGGATGGAGGGTGGGATTATGATAAATGGTGAAGATACACAGAAAGATCAGGAATTACAGTAGGTATGTAATTTTCATATCTTATCTGTGTCAATCTTCACCATTCCTCAACTTTGGGTGAGTGCCAAGCCCCCGAAGAGCCCTGGACCCTAAAGGACTAAGTCCCTTAGCTTTCAGTGGGTGGCACAGAGAGAGAGAGAGAACCTTCATGGGTTTGGAGAGGCCCAAGACTGGGGAGAGTGAGATGAGGACCCCCGGATGGGGCTTGAGGGTTGCCCGACAGATGCCGCCTCACCCTACAGGAGAAAGATGGGTTCTCTGGTATCGGAGGAAATCACCCTATGCTGGACCAAGGGTGACAACCAGGAGAGGCGTAGCCATGCCGTCCGCCTAGTGCAGGTCGCTGTCCCTATGACCGTGGAAGCTACCTCATTGGTGTTGTAAAAGATGCCCTCGCTTGGTGCCTTGCCAGCTCCAGACCATGTGCAGAGTGTGCACCGGCTTGTCTGGTCACCTCCATATCAGCATAGAGGCTAGGAGTTGACCTAGCCTGGACCACAGGATATGTGCAGATATTGAAAGGAGCAACCGTGCTGAGTGAAAGTCCTCCCCCAGAAGTTAAAATCTATGGAATCTGCATCTGGGGTTGGATACAGTGAAGGGTGCAAAGCCCATCGGGAGTATCCAGTTGCATCAGTCCTGACTGAGGATGAGGAAAACTACCTGGAGACTCCGGGGGCACAATACCTCTGGCGGAGATCCCTGGGGCTGGGACTCTGGAAAAGTTTCTGCCATAAACACTGATGATGCCTCCTGAAGGGGAGCAGGCCGGGGGGCACCATAAGGGTGTCACTAAAGTTGCCTAGGAATGCTGCACGCATCAAGTGTTCTGGATTGTGCTGAGTGGGTGGGGTGATATGCAGGTTCTCCAACATTCTCACGAGGAAAGCGTTGATACTCACGAGATCTGCATCAGGGCAGATGTGGACAGATGGTTCTCTCCTCTTGAAGAGGAGGATGAAGAGGAGGATCTCGTAGATTCAGTGGCTGGTTGCTCAGGGGAGGTTGGAACACCTGCCTGTCCATGGCCCCAACATAAGAGGGAAAATGAGCAGCCACAGCCTTGAATTGCTCCCAGGAGAGAGGTCTGCTAGGACCAAGAATGCCTGGGAGAGCAGAAGAAGGTGGCAGAGGAGTGGGGCAGAGCCAACAACAGGAATCGACTGTCCTCTGCCTGGGCAAGAGAGTGCACCTGGAGCCCCAAAGGAAGAGGGAGCTCCGGCAAACTCAACAGCTGACAGCTGATCAATCGTACTGGAACTGCCTAGGCTGTGCCTAAAGATTCCTCCCCATGAGGTGACTGTGGCTGTGGAACTCCAAAAGGACGGTCCCCTACCTCCAAAGAACAGGGCCCTCTCAAGGAGACCAAGAAGGAAGGCGGAGGTCCATGCCTCGACTCCTTCACAAACCAGGTGGGTCCCAGAAAAGGGTCATGTCGAACCCTACCCCTCAGAGTCTGATAGAGCCTTTCTCCTTGCAAATGCCTAGGCAGCTGACAACTCTGGTCAGTCCCCTAAGAGACTAACCAGGGGTAGCACTCCCCTCCTGTGGGTGCTCGATCAGCCCCAAAGTTGGGAGATCCAGGCACACCACCTGAGGATACCACCACTGAGGGTCAGAAAACCCTCCAAGGCCAGGCTGCAGAGCAATAGTGGCCTATACCACTGCCTGCTGGTCAGCACCCCAGACCCTGGACCCAGGGCAACTGCCCCTCCTCAGAGGGGCTGGTTCCGTCAGTCGAGGCACTACCAGGGTGTCCACATGAGCGGCCAACTCTGAGTCAGACCGCTTGTCTGACTCAGGAGTCCAACTCCAAGGAGGTGGAGACCAAGTCCCGTGCCAGACAGTACTCAGACGCCCACTGTCATCCTGACCGAAGGGGTACCAGTCCTAGTGACTGCACCAGAGTTGGCACTGAAGCCCTAACTGCACCACGAATGCTGTGCAAAGAAGACACTGTGCCAGGGCGGCAGCACCATCGAGCCAGTGCATATCATGCGTTGTCTCAATCCATGGCACCACAAGCGGCGCCAAGGTCAGCAAAGGCACCGCAGATGGCCCAGGCAGCTCTCTCAGTGCCACCGATGGCCTCAACAGCTCTCTTGGTGCCACGAATGGTGCCAAGAGCGGTACTTCCATGGCGCGTGTCCTCATTCGGCACCACAGGCAGCACCAGAGCTAGACACAGCATTGTGCTCAGCCTCAGCACCGTGAACGGCACAGAGGTGAGATACAGTAGAGGACGAGCCACAGAACTTGCCACAGCACTGTCAGCACCATCAGCACCGCGAACAATGCAGACAGTTGAGATGGCACCGAGTGAAGGACCAGCGCCGAGGCCCACGATGGCGCTGGACAGTGTTTGGACGTCAGCTGACCAGGCTTCCCAGCCCAAGGAGATGACACCATGGGAGCCTTCACCCCTGAAGGGACGATTGCCAAAGTGGTGCCTTCCACCCGCTTCCAGGGGATGGACTGGGCTTCCTGCACTGCAGAAGGGGCTTCTGCAATGGTGAGGCTATTAGGAGCAGAAGCCCTATTCCACGGTCCGCATAGAACCGGAGGAGACCCAGAGGAAAGGCCGAGAGACCAATGAGTGCGCGCCTGTCCCCGAAAGTTGGTGGAACTCATTCAACTTTCCACATGTGTTGCTCGATGACACGATGGTCCATGGAGAAGCAGGCATCACATGAATCCATGTCGTGAAGCCAGCCAAGACCGCAGCGAGCAATGGTCATGTTGGTCGGTGACGAGATTTACGACCTCATGGGCAGCGTCATAGGGGCTGTCTTATCTTGAACATTTCTTGCCCCCGACCAAGACATGACCTATGGTAAAAACAGCTAAGCAAGACTCGAGCATCGCTGACAAAATAAAGAAAAGGAACAGTCTTACCAGCAGCGCCGAAAGTGGAGGTAATAATGGAACCAGCAAGAGTCAGAACTATAATGGCATTGACGAATTTCGCGTTGATAACGCTTTTCGCAGAATAGGCCTCTTAACGTAGCAGCAGCTCCTCATGAGGTGCGACCTTCACGGCGGAGATGAAGAACTGGTGGACGGCGGGGTCGACGACACCCAACGCCAACCCATTGAGCACCACGACTAAAGGTCGACCTCAAAGATGGCAATCGAAAAGGCCGACCTGCCCAAACCCAAAAAAAAAAGCTCTACAGGGTCGTGACCTCCGCCACATTACCCAAAGGTGATAAATGGTGAAGATTGACACAGATAAGATCTAGGATTTGAGCAGTAGGGCCTGCCTTGCTAGAGAGGCTGTCATAAAAATGACATGTGCCGCTGGCTGATGGCGCTGAGGTTGAGGCACAGGGCGCCACACCTCCGCCACGCCCGGCGACCGGGTTCGAAGGAATGGACTCAGGCCGCGGGGGCTGGCAGGGAAGGAAGGATTGAGCATCCTACGACAGCTCTCCTCCCTTTGGGGTGGGTGAGGATACATGCGCCGCTGCAGTGACACCCAGGCTGGGCATCCAACAAGCGTCGCATTGGACAGGGGAGAAGCGGCAGATGTCTGCACGTGGTGCGCTGATGTCATTGCACATCCGCCTCCAGGGGCATATAATATACAAAAAAAAATAGGGACTCTCTATGAAGCCCTCCCGGGGGTTCCTCTCAGGTCGCCGATCCCCAACCAGTTACTAGGACCGCGGGCTGGAATATGAGGTGCCAGCTCTGCAGCCCCATCCTCTGGGGGTAAGCCAGGGGTGACCGGGGAATCGGCCAACATGGAGGACCTCAGGGGTCAGGACCAGGGTGGATACTAAGCAGAGTATCCAAAAAAAAAAAAAAAATGATGCCATGAGCTGGCAAAAAAAAAATCACATTTTATCTGCAGAGTTTGACTCTACAGGCACCACTAATGAGCCAGTCCATGGCATATCCCTATTTATCAAAATAAATGTATCACTTCTGGTGCTGTATACATCTTAGTACATTGGGGCAGAACCTTTTGTCCATTGCCATAATTGTGTACTTTGCGCAACCTTGACATAGCTACATTATGAATACAGCTTTCACAGCTTGTGCGATCTGTGGGAATGAGATTTTCAACACTGTTGAGGGCTATCATCAGTACTGTGGATCCACAACAGTTTCAAAACTAATACAGACCACTGTATAAATGGTTGAATGGGCTAAAAATGGCGCAGGAAAGAATTCAACAATGTCAACAGCACATTGCTACAAAATAAGGGCATTGTGAAGAACTGTCTTGGGTAACATGAACTGCTGTTTAAGGGCTCTCAACTGAAAGGTGGGGTGTACTCATTTAAAACAGCTTTTTAAGGCTATGGGGCATTTTATAAAAAGCACTTTTAAAGATGGCTAGTTCTAAACATGGGCATTAAGAAAAGGCTTTTAAAACTACTGACCCAGTGTCTGCATCAGTCCCAAAGACCCCACTGATAACTAATCTGCAAAGGACTTAAAACTCTCCTTGTTTCCTAATTTTACCTCAGTGTTTTTGTAAGGAAATGGATAGTAAATCCATGTATCGAGGAGCTGCAGCCAGATCCCTTTCCCTCCTGATAACTGAAATTAAGCTCCGCTCATGTGTTGCCCCTGCACTCTTACCTTTTTTGACATATGAGTTACCAAAGCGCTGGGACGTACTGTATTGAATTCAATTAGGGCGTTTTTGAATGGCATATTTATGTACTTTAGAGTGCCACTGGGTTTAAATCAATGCTGCAA
This sequence comes from Neoceratodus forsteri, assembly GCA_016271365.2. Taxonomy (NCBI): domain Eukaryota; kingdom Metazoa; phylum Chordata; order Ceratodontiformes; family Ceratodontidae; genus Neoceratodus; species Neoceratodus forsteri. Next base: position 16,480,953 of record CM057456.1, read on the forward strand.
GCAACAACTAACAAGACTCTTGCTAGCTCGGTAGCTGCACCAATTTAAACCCAGAGGCACCAGGAATTACCAGCAGCAGCCCTGCACTCTATAAACTCTTACATCTCAAAACACATCAGTGAGGAGCGGCAGAAAACCAGGTTACTCACCTGTAACAGTAGTTCTAGGAGTGGTATATGTTGTTCATCCACACTTACTGGCACGTTCCTTTTCCCTTTAAGGATTGCCGAAGTCTTCAAGCTGGCCCTCCCACCCACCCAGGTGGTATAACCCTTAGCTTTACCCCATGACACCAGATCTTAGAGTGACAGCATGTGTTGTACATCCTCAGCTGGGAGGTCAGGGAATTGTGTGGATGAACAACATATGCCACTCCTAGAACTACTGTTAGCAGGTAAATAACCTGTTTTTCTAGGGATTGTGGATAGTGCTGTTCATCCACACTATTGGCAGACTCCTAGCAGTTCTCTGGGGAGGGAGGCAAGGTGCACACCTCACCTGGGAAACAGAGATTGGAGAAGTGAGGCCCCAAAACCAGCATCCTGGGCGTGACTCAAGGTCGATGTGGTAATGAAGGTGTTTGCTGACTTCCAGATAGCAGCCCAACAGATCTCCTGGACAGAGATGTCCCTGGAAGCAGCCACCGATGCAGCGGTATGGCGGGTAGAATGAGCTCTTATCCCTTTGGGAGGCTCCATGCCCGCCAACTCATAGCACAGACTTATACAAGATGTAATCCACCTTGCAATGGCCATTTGCTGCAGATCTGCCAGAAGCAGCTTCAGCGTAGGTGACAGCTGGTAAATCTTTCCCCAAATTTCTGCATGCTTTCTTTATATAGGAGACAGCTCATCTCAGGTCCAATGTATGGAGCCTGTACTTGGTCTCCAAGGTATAATTAGGTAGTATACTGGTAGAGTTAACACCTAGTTAAGATGAAACTCTGACACCATCTTGGAAGGAATTTCAGGTGAGGCCATAGGGCAACCTTGTCCCTGTGGAAGACCCGATAAGGGAGTCCACAGAAAGCATCTGAAGCTCCCGTCCTTCTGGCAGACATGCAAGCCACCAGGAAGGCTGTCTTCCACAACAAGTGTAACAAGCACACTTGGGCATTGGTTCAAATGGCTTGCCCATGAGTTTTGCCATGGAGGTGGAGGTTCACGCACTGGAGGTATATGTGATCCAGGCCTTTGATAAAGTGCCCAACCACTGTCTCTACACCAGCGACGGCTGACTGCCCACGCCCGGTAGGGCAGAGATGGCTGCCATGTGCACCCTAAGGGTCGAGTGATCAAGACCCCTTTGGACAAGAATCAAAGGTAGTTGAGAATGTTAGCCACTGGACAGGACAGAGGGTCCAGGCCATTGCCCTGACACCAAATGGAAAATCTTTTACATTTAAAGGCATAACATTTCCTGGTAGATTCTTTTCTGGATGCCTCCACCATGGCGAAAGACCCAAAGCCTGGAACTCTAGCGCTCAGGTACCAGGATGTGAGGTGCAGGGATTGAAGGTTCGGATGGTATACCTTCCCTGATTGAGAGAGATCAGGTCCGGTGTGCTGGAAGCTGCTCCAGGGGCCTGCAGCTGAGGCTGAGGAGATCTGGATACCAGAACTGGTGCAGCCAGTCTGGGGCTACCAGAATCACCTTCGCTTTGTCCCTCCTCACCTTGAGGAGCAACTTGTGGATCAAGGGAAATGGGAAGGGTGTAGAAGAGGCCTGGGGTCCACGGCCTTGAGAAGGCATCCCTTAAAGCGAGCCCTGCTGAGGGGGCAGGCATGAGACAGCCTCAGTTTAGTGTTGCTCCTGGAGGCAAACAGGTCCACCATCGGTTTGCCCCAGTGGGAGAACAGGCTGTACGCTACCTCTGGATGGAGAGACCACTCATGGGATGTCTTGCCTAAGCAGCTGAGAGCATCTGCCAGATGGTTTGAGGCTCCTGCCACATGAATGGCTAGGCGATCTGCCTTCAGACGCTGACGAGGGTCCAGATGAGGAGTGCCTCCCTGCAAAGCAGATGGGAGTGCCACCATTTGTTGAGGTAGTACATGGTTGTGGTATTGTCCATCTGGACTTGAACCACTTGACCCCAGAGCTGAGGGTGAAAGCCGACAGTGCCAGTCTGACTGCTCTGAGCTCCAACAAGTTGATGTGGTATCAGGACTCTCAGGGGTCCAGAGCCCGTGGGCCCTTTTCCCCAGATGGGCTCCCAGCCCATGAGAGAGGCATCGGTCATGAGAACGGCCATTGGCTCAGGGTGGACAAACGGATCCCTTCCTGCAACTGATCTGGGGCTGTCCACCATTGGAGAGCGTCCCCATCTTCTGGGTCACAGTGATCAGCTGGTCAAAATAACCATGGCGCTAAGTCTACTGGGCAGCCAGCTTCCACTGATGGGCGCATGTGCCACCGGCCAATGGACCACGGAGGTGCATGCGCCATGTAACCCAGAAGGCACAGAAAGTCCTGGGCAGGGTGCAATTGTCCAAACAGAAATGATTGGACAAAGGAGGAGAGAACCTCTGCCCTGTCCACTGGGAGCCGAGGTCTGGCTTGATGAGAGTCGAGTTCTGCCCGATGACGCAACATCACCTGGGAAGGTATGAGTTCGACTTGGCCTCGATGATCAGGAGGCTGAGTTGGGAGCAGGTCTGGAGGACCGGATCCTGGACCTCTCCACCTCCTGCTGGGTGGGACCTGCTAAGAGCCAATTATTGAGGTAGGGTAAATTCTAAACCACCCCGATGCCTGACATGGGCTGTCACCACTGCAATGCATTTGATGAAGACCCATGCAGCCAATGACAGGCCGAACGGCATGGCTCAGAACTCGATAGGGTCCCTTAAGCTCTGAAGCGGAGGAACCAATGAGATGGGTGGATTGGGACGTGAAAGAACGCATCCTGAAGATCCAGTGGACAGAATGACATGTTTCGCTCAAGGATGGTATGATCAGGGACAGAGTGACCATCCGAAGGCGTGACCTGAGATACCAATTCAGGTCGTGGAGATCTAGAATGGGGTGCCAGCCCCCATCCGCTTGGGCACCAGGAAGTACCTGGAGACAAAGCCTGGGTCTGCTGGAGGATCCACCACTGGAGCTACTGCCCTTGAGGAGGAGCTCAGCAATGTAGTCTTGGAGAGCTGACTGAGTCTGGATGGATACTCTTTCTTTCTGAGGGCACTGACTCAGCTTGGAGGCACTGCTCGAATTCCAGAGGCAGTCCCTGACCGACCACTTCCAGAACCCACCTCTCCGTGGTGATAATGGACCAGGCAGAAAGAAAGTGGCACAGCCTGCCCCACAGGAGGACTCAGAACTGGTGTGATGGGAGGGGTGGCTGCCCTGCCCCATCACTGAGCAGGCTTGGAGGAGGAGGATACAGGACCTGAACCTTGGCCTTTTATGGGCCTGGGAGGCCGATGCTTGAGGCCTGGGAGGGCCGTGCTGAGCCTGCTGCTGCTGTTGTTGCTGCTCTCCTTGAAAGGAGGTTGCTGGGCCACAGGCGAAGAGTGCCAAAAGGCTTCTTCTTCTTCTGCTGTTTCTTGCTCAAGGACCTTTAGCAGAAGTAGTGTCCAAGGTGGCGTTAGACTGCTCAATACACTGAAGGTGACCGGCAAAAAGGTTGGTGCCCAGGAAAGGCACATCAGCTAATTTGTGCTGAGTATCTGCTGGGAATAGAGAGTCTCAGCCAAGCCCTGAGACAAGAGGCAAATGGAAATTACGATCTACTGTAATTCTTGATCTTCTTGGACGAAGTCTCCACCACTCATTCACACTAATGGGATCTACGCGGAGGTGCTAGGGACCCAGCGGAGCAAACTTTCTTGCAGGAGGGCCGACGCCAGAGATGGAGCCATGAGGAGTGGCGCCAGAGCCTCTGCTCGTGGTGGCAATGACTATCTCGCTGTCGCACCCTCAAACCACCTCAGTACCTTTTGCTGAGTCGGTGCAGCGTAACTAACCTAGAATGATAGCTCAACCAAAAAATGGACATAAGATAGTCCAGAAGACCCGTATAAGAAGGGTCAAGAAAGAAATCTTCCAGCCTAAAGATTGAGGGATTGAAGACCAACAACAGAGTTAAGCTTGGGGATGGTGGGTATGAATGAGTGGTGGAGACTTCATCCAAGAAGATCAAGAATTATGGTAGGTACGTATTCCATATCTTCCTGGACATAAAGTCTCCACCACTCATTCACACTAATGGGAGAGTACCTGCGCTAATAATCCTCTGAGAAGAGGCAGGAGAGACCAAGAATAATCCCCGAGAGGCAGCAGAGAGACCAAGAGCTCACAAATTTAGGACAGAAGTCCATTAAGGATGGTTCTACCAAACAAAATATGTCATCTGGCATGGACATCCAGGGCATAGTGTTTGACAAAAGTATGCACTGAGCTCCAGGTAGCCGCATTGCAAATATCTGCAATGGGCACATTGCAGATTTCCACCAGGGATGCCGTGACCATTCTAGTAGAGTGAGCATACATTCTGCCTTCCAGCTTAACCAGCACCATGGAATAACAGTGGTGAAGGCATGCCACCAACCATGCTGAAATGCATCTGATAGTGACAGGTTGACCCAGCCGGTCTCGCTGAAGGAAAAGTACAGTTACGTAGAACTTACTGTAACAGTAGATCTTCGAACAGCTCTTGCAGCAGGTAACACCATTGGACTCGAACCCCAGCAGGCATCAGGACCCCACGAATTCTTCTAGCTAGCTAACTTCAGCGGGACCGCCCCGATGTCGGTCCCGCCTCTGACGCCAGGCTGAGTACATATAAGGGGCGGTCCCGCCAGATTCCCCAGTTCTCCGCTGGAGACTTCCGCCACAGGACGACATCAGAATGGGAGACCGAGGATCCACCATCAGAAGACAAAAGGCGTAAACCCCTGCTCAAGGCTGATAGCCATGCCTCCTCCAAAGGGAAAGGTGGGCAGGAAGGTACCTGCAAGAGCTGTTCTCGAAGATCTACTGTTATGGTAGTTCTTACGTAACTGTACTATCTTACTTTGAGATACAGCTCTTGCAGCAGGTAACACCATTAGGACTGCTTTCCAAGCAATAGCGCCTGAAGCATTCTGGGAGGAGGAAACTAAGAAAATCCATCCAAGTCCTGACTCTAGGACAGGAGACCCTGTAGCATGGCCAGGTCAAACTGCTCTTCGCCGTGAAGCAATGTCCAGGCTGTAATGCCTGATAAAAGTATGCACAGAGCTCCAAGTGGCTGCAGCACAAATGGCAGAGGAGGAGAGGTATAAGTGTTGCAAAGGAGGTAGCCACTCCCTAGTGGAATGGCCCGGACTGTACCTGGGAGAGGCTTTCTGCTTAGCATCATAGCAGTATGATATACACTGGACAAGCCAGCGAGAAAGGGACTGCTTCGATACTGGTTGGCCCATCATCTTCTCAGCGAAGGAAACAAAGAGTTGCTCCGACTTCAGGTTGTTTAGTCCTGCTCAGGTAGTACCTAAGACAGCGGTGAACATCCAGGGTGTGGAGCAGCTCTTTCCTCTATTGGCAAATTTAGGAAAAAACAGGCAGGTCAATGTCCTGATTGAGAGTGAGTGCAGAGACCACCTTAGGCAAGAACTTAAGATTCGTCCTCAGGGACGATCTGTCCTGGTGGAAAATCAAATAAGGTTCCTTACACATGAGAGCGTGAAGCTCAGAAATCCTCCTTGCTGACATAACAGCAACTAAAAATAACGCTTTCATGACAGAAACGCAGCTCGCAATCTGCGGCAGGTTCAAAAGGGGAAGCATGAGTTGCTCCAGGACAAAGAGTAAATCCCATGGAGGAACAGGGTCCTTAATGGGTGGCCTAGATGTAACACCCCTCTCAGAAAATCTTGAGAGGTGTCAAGTTGCGCCACTGTGCGCTGTCCCACCGGGAGATGGTAAGCAGAAAGAGCGCAGAGGTGCACCTTAATAGAGGAGTAGCGAGACCCGAATGGAAAAGGAGAGCAGGTATTCTAGCACCGCTTTCACCGGCAACCTAAAGGGAAAAAGCCACGTGCTTCGACCACAGACAAAAACGGCGCCATTTCATGGCCTACGCCGCATGCTGGGTCTTGCTGGCGAAAGGACTTCCGCCACCTCTTGGAGACCCCATGTCACAAAATGGCTATGTCTCTAGCAGTCAAGCATGCAGGTTCAGTGAGCATAAGTCCGGTGGACTACAGAACCTTCCTCCTGAGACAAGAGGTGGAGCTGAAAGGCAACGGAATTGGAGGTTCCCGGGACAGCTGCATTAGCAAGGGGAACCATATCTGTCTGGGCCAGAATGGGGCTACCAGGATCATTGTTGTATGCCCTCAGCGCAGTTTGAGAAGAACTCTGGATCAACGGAAGGGAGGGAAAGCAGAGGAATCTGTCCGCCCAGGAGAGGGACAAGCGTCTCGCCAGAAAACACCAGGCCCTGGATCTAGCGAGCAAAAATTGGGCAGTTTTATGCTGGATGGGGAAGTGAATAAGTCCAGTTCTGGAGTGCCCCATCGAAGAAAAACAGATCCTCTGCAACCCTTGAAGAAGTTCCCACTGTGGACTCTGGCCTGGGAGTGACTCAGGCTCATGTATTGTGTGTTGTCCACTCCGGGAACGTGAACTGCAATCAGGTTGCGCCGTGTCGCACTACCCAATACCACACTCTCATGGCTTCTGCAAAGGTAAGAGGTGCATCCCCTTGCTTGTTCAGGTAATACATCACCAAGGTGTCTGTCTGAAGCAGAGAGTGCACCACGGTTTCTGACCGAAAGGCCTGCAGGTGGTGCAGAGGACTGCCTCATCTCCCAGCACATTGATGTGGAGGTGGGCTTCCTGAGGGGTCCATGTTCCCTGGGACCTCACCCCTATTCAAGTGTGCTCCCACCCTAGCCCTGAGGCGCTTAGGAGAGGATTATCTCCTGGGACGGCGCTGTAATGGGACACCTGCAGAAAGTGTCCTGGTCCAGCACTATTGCCAGTCTCAATCACAGCATTTGTGATTCTGACTGGATGCTGCATGTGGTCTTGCCTTTGGTCCCACTGCACCTTGAGCATCCACTGAGTTACCCACATGTGGAGCCTTGCCAAAGGACGGTCGGAATGGCGCAGCCATGTGTCCGAGCAGACGAAGGACCAGCCTGGCAGGGACAGTCTTCGCCGAGAGATCCCTGATGAGGGATCTGATGCATTCCACTCTGTCTGGGAGAAAGCTTCTCTGAACGTGTCCAGAACTGTGCCTATGAACTGCAGCTTCTGTGACAGTACGAGGAGACTTCTCATAGTTGATTATAATGCCCAGAGACTGGAACAAGTCCTGAGTGCCCTGAATAGCTTACAACAACGCTTCTGGAGGCGGCTATGAGAAGCCAATCGCCCCAGTACGGGAACACATAGTGAACCTGTCTCCTTAAGGACGCTGCCACAACTGCCATGCATTTGGTAAAGACCGGGGACGATGACAGTCCAAACAGAAGGGCCCGGAACTGAAAATGGTAGCCGAGGAACTCAAGCAGGAACCTCCTGTGCGCTTGAGCCACAGGATGTGCAGGTAGGCGCCCTGCATGTCTAGGGATGCTAAAAGGCATCCTGCTTCAGCATCGGAATGAGGCCCGGAAAGGTCACCATGAAAAATCGCTTGTAGGCGTACCAACATATTTAGGTCGCTGAGGTCCAAGATTGGACTTGAGGTCTCCTGTTTTCTTGGGAACCAGAAAGAAGTGGGAATAGTATTCTGAATCTATCTGTTCTCCGAACATACCCACTGCTCCTTTCTGCAGGAGCGTGAGTATTTCTTTGCCTGATAAGCACCTGTGCTGACCCGCTAACGGGAGAGCAGAGGAGGCCTCGAGGGGCTTGTCTGTGAATTCTATAAAGTGCCTTTTTGGACTAATCTGAAGAACCCACCTGTCGGTGGTTGGTGGACTGCCATCCTGGCAGGTATCTGACACGACTCTCGAATCTTGATGTCCCATTGATCCTGAGGGCTGGGGGCCGGAAGGAGTCAGGCTGTGGCGGCGGAGGGAGCAGCGGCTGAGCCAGTTTAGCTGGGCGCTGACTTCTGCCCACGGGCTGTCTTCCTTGGGCTCTGGCGGGAACCGGAGCCCTCTGTTGTGGACCAGTGCAGGACTGTTGTCTCTGTGTCTGTCCACGAAAATCAGCTTTTGGTTCCTCATGAAAGGAACTATGCTTTGGCTGGTACATTGCCTGGACCGAACCTCACCGCCTTCCCAGCCTCTTGAGCTTGGTGAGAACCTTCTCAGAGGGTGCACCAAAGAGAACTTTCCTTTGAAAGAGGCATCCATGATGTTCTGGATGTCTGGGGTAAATCCAGACACAAAGCATGAGTGTCTCCCGGAGGCATACGCCTGAAGCTGCCTCTGGCCGAGGAGTCATACGCTGATCCAGCACCTGGGTTCCCAATCCTGAACCCATATGGAGGAGTTGTAACATCTCCTCCTTCTGCTCATCTTCTGGCAATTTCTCCGCCAGATCCAGTCCTCGTTCCCACAGCATTTTGGAACTGCACCATGTGGGTCAAGTAGTTCAGGGATCTGATGCGCAGGTAGCGAAGCGCATGAGCCTGCCCATAGCGCCCAGCTGTTTGGACCCGGTCTGGTGGCAGGTGCTCAAATGTTGCAGTCTCTGGGACCGTCATGAGAGGCTGTTATGACCAGAGAGTTGGCCAGAGGATGCTGAGCCAAGTACTGGTCCTCCTTAGGAGCCTTGTACAGGCGGTCAGCTTTCTTGGCATCGATGGGAGCGACTGTGGACGCCTCCGGCTGCCTTGGTGACGCCCACAAAAGTGTCCACCAAGGGTGGTACCACCACAGGCTTGGGGTCCTTCTGTCAAAAGCAAGGAATCTCTCGGGGTCTAACTCTCCGCATCCAAGCCCATGTCTCTTGGATATGTTCTCATGATTTCGAGAATGATGGGTCATCCGGAGGAGATTTGAAGCTCACGTGGGTCCAGAGAGGGATCAGAAGGAGAGAGGGATCTGATCCTGGTCGAGGACCCGATCCTGTATCCTCCGTCAAGGCGAACGGCGCATCTTCTGGGTCTCTTAGGACTGGGTGACCCTGAAGAGATCTAACAGAGGTCTCTCTTCATCTGGTCTTCCCTTGAGGTCCGGAGGCTCCGGGAGGTACTGCCCGCTGCCCCGGATGGGGAAGGGAGGGGCCGGAGGGTCGCTTGGCGGAGGAGGTAGAGGAGGTGGTGGGAACCACATCCTTTTAATGGTATCCCACCAGTAGGTAAAGAGCTCCTTCACCTCAGAGAAAGAAAGGCCCGACGATGGACCAGGCGCCGCCGCCAGTCGTCGGGTTCGCGCCGGCCCTCAGGGCCCTCAGGCTGCGGGAGGGTTCCCTTGGAGGCTCGACAGGACCGGTTCGCCTGCCTGGTCCTCGGTCGCGCCAGTTCCTCCTCCGTGATAGTCTCCTGACCAACGCCAGTGGAGGCGAAGAGGTCCTCTTCTCAACTCGCAGGGACGCTGGCCCTCCCGCCGGCGACTGAGAGGGCAAAGGCCTGACCGCGACGGGCGCCTGGTCGGGCGGCCCTGGGACCTGTGATGAGTGGCCAACGCTGGACGGGCCGACGTCGTCAGACAGCTTGAGTGAGGTAAGCTCCTTGGTCTTCCGCTGGGGAGGAGGAGGAGGCAAGGAGGCAGACCTGACGGGTTCGGAATGGCGGGAACCCAATTTGCAGTGATGATGTTGTCCCCAGACCTAACCAGGGCTTTGGAAGAAGAGGACTAAGAGGGCCTGGAGGTCTTGGCCTGTGAGGAGGAAGAGGAGCCCAAGATTTCTTCACCACAGCGGAGGGAGGCTGAGAGCGGCCCGGATGGCAAACGGTCGGACCGAGAGCCGAACTACGGAGTCGGAGGCCCTAGACGGGACCTGGAAGGAGCCTTCTCCTATGTTTCTCAGAATGTTCCGGCTTTCTCAGCAGAACTCCCTTGGAGGTGTCCATGGCCTTAACTTTCTCCCGAGCAGGAACGCCTGCAGAGCTTTCTCGGGCGGATCCGGTCCCGCTGTTAAACCCTGGCAGAAAATACAGGACCAGGTGTCGGGTCTGGGCCTAGCACCGGACGCAGGGCCGACGCGGATCCTTGAACGGGATTTGCTTCCCACAGGCGCACTTCAAGGGATGGCCTTCAACGGAGGTTGGAGAGGACATCAGACAGCAACTAGCCGAAAAATGAACTTTCCTCAAGGAAGAACTTGACCATGTGTCGCAGCGCTAGAAACCATCCGGAAGGTCAGACATGCAAGCCGGCGGGCGGAAAAGAACTGGGGTAACGGCGGACCGCCTTTATGTACAACGCTTCGACGTTGGAGAGGCGGACTGCTGCCGGGCGGTCCTCGCTGAAGTTAGCTAGCTAGAAGAATTCTGTGGTCCTGACGCCTGCCGGCTTCAGTCTTAATGGTGTTACCTGCTGCAAGAGCTGTATCTCAAGTAAGATCAAGCAGTTGTTGAGCTTTGTAAAATTCTTTTGTTCTATCTAAATAGAAACACAAAGCTCTTTGACGCCCAGGAATGAAGAGAATGCCCCTCATTTTGGAAGTTCGCAGCAATAGGAAGGACCAAAGGTTGGTTTAGATGGAATTCTGAAACAACCTTAGGGAGAAACCTAGGATGGGTCATAAGAACTACTATGTCTTTATGAAACACAGTATACGGAGGGTCTGTGACCAAGGCATGTATCTCAGAGACCCCAGTGGCTGAGGTAATGGCCACCAGGAAGGCTGTTTTCCAAGTGAGAAATTTCAACTCACTGGTAGCTAGAGGCTCGCAAAGGTTTTCGAGTGAGCATGTCTAGCACAAGATTAATGTCCCAGGCTGTGACTGGACATCTGACAGGAGATCTGGTATGCAGAATTCCCTTAAGAAACCTCTTAACCATTAGGTAACTGAGCCAGTGACAAGGAAAGTACTGGCTCATGATAAGCTGAAATGGCACAAAGGTGAACCTTAACTGTAAAGTATTGTAGACCTGAATTTGAGAGGTCTAAAAGGTACTCTAGAACTTGATTTGGTGGGCAGGAAAAGGATTCAAAAGGATTTTGCACACCAGAGTGAAAAACACTTCCATTTGGCTGTGTAAGTTTTCTAGTGGCTGGCTTGCACGCAGCCAGGAAAATATCTGAAACTCTGTGAGAGACATTGAACCTGTTCACCTCTATCTCTTCAGGAGCCAAGCGTGAAGGTAGCGATCTCAGATTGGGATGGACCACAGGTCCTTAGTCAGAAGGTTCGCCTGAAGGGGAAGTGCTTCGGAGGGGTTTTCACATACTGTTGAGTAACGAAACCATATTTGTCAAGGCCAGAAGGGAGCAATGAGGATCATTTTGTCCCCTGGGACTCGAACTTGAGAAGTACCTCTGAATTAGAGGAAGAGGAGGAAAGGCGATAGAAAGCATTTTGTCCACTGCAGCCTGAATGCATCCTGACAGAAAATGCCAGGCCCTGGATTTCTGGAGCAGAAGAGAGGTAGTTTTGTGTTGAGTGGGATGCAAAAGGTCCGGGTCTGGAGTTCCCCACTCTGTGAATAGTGACTGAACTACGGTTGAGTCGAGAGACCATTCGTGAGGCTCTGTCTCTGTTCTGCTGAGACGGTCTTCCAGTTCGTCTGCACTCCGGCAAGTAGACCACTTGAATTAGAGCCTTGTGCCCAAGCACCTTCCCACACTCTCATTGCTTCCTGCATAAGGGGTAAAAGTGAGCACGCTTTGCTTGTTGATGTAATACATACACTGCTTTGTTGTCCGCTTGAAAAGAATGTTCTTGTGACAGAGGATGTCCTTCAAAGCCCGGACTGCATAAAGGATGGCTCTCATTTATAAGACATTTATGTGAAGCTGGAACCGTCCTGAGTTCACATACCTTGAGTGTGGAGAGTCTGACAGTGAGCTCCCCACCCCATCAGGGATGCGCCCATGGTAATGGAAATCTGATGATCCAGAGGAGCAAAGGGATACCCTTCCAGAAGATCGTCCTCTTGTGACCACCAGGTAAGTGACCTCTTCAGAGGTTCTGTCACCTGATGAGAAAGGACTGAGGGTGAGTGGCTGGGGACCACTGAGTACTGAGCATCCATTGAGAGGTTTTCATGTGAAGGTGAGCTAGGGCACAGTGAACACCGAGGATGCCATGAGACCTAGCATCCATTGCATCGAGATAGCTCAAACTGAGCTGTTCTCTCTGATGTATCAGGCCATCTGTAGGATATTGCTTCTTCTGTCCTCAGGTAGACAAGCTTTTGCACAGGAGGTGTCCAGAAGAGTTTCTATGAAAAGGAGCCTCTGGGAGGGCTGCAGCTGTGATTTCTTGAGATTTAGCAGGACTCCCAGAGATGAAAAGTCTGAGGCCATGGCACGGTGTTGAGAGATCCTTGCCTGGAAGGGCTGGCTAGAAGCCAGTCGTCCAGATATGGGAACACTTGTATCCCGATTTTTCTGAGATGCGCTATGCAGGATTGCACAACACTTTGTAAAAACTCATGTCGCTGAGGATAGCCAAAGGACAGGACTCTGAACTGAAAATGCTGGCCCAAAGCCACAACCTTAGGTATTTGTGATGACTTGGGTGAATAGGAATATGTTGGTAAGCATCCTGCATGTCCAGGAGGCTAACTAGTCGGATGATGAAGCAAAGGTAACAGGGTTCCTTGCGATATCATTTTGAATTTCTTTGGGAAGGAATTTGTTTAATTTTCTGATGTCCAAATGGAGAGCATGCCCCGGTTTTCTTTGGAACTAGAAAGTAATGGGAGTAGAACTCTGTGTTCCGCTGATCCAGCAGAACTACTTCTACTGCCCTGTTGTTCAGAAGGCCTTGTATCTCAGAGGCGAGAAGTTCTGACTGAAGTATTAACAGTTTCGCCAGGTTTGGGGTCAATCCGAGGGTTCTCTGAAAAATTGAGGGAATATCCCTCACGGATTATCCAGAGGACCCATTTGTCCAGGTTATGGACTTCACTGGTTGCAGAATTGAGTCAGATGACCTCCCATTGCTAAGGAGTCCCCTCGGGCAGCTGAGGTGGGACTTGGGCCAGAAACTCAGAAGGCGCACACTGGGCGCTCGGTCCTTGCGCCTTCTGCTGTGTTTTCTTTGAGGCTGAGGGGCTTGATTTTATTAAAACCTCCCTGCCTTTGCCTCAAAGGACTGATGGTTATGAAACTGTTGTTACCACCCCCGAGAGGGGGCGGAGGAGGTTGAGCCAATTTAATGGCTGACTTAGTCTTTGTGTGGCCTCTAGAGCCTGTTCTACTTGAGGGCCAAAGAGATGCACACCATCGAAGGGCAACACCATGACCTGTTGCTGGGCATCATTCGTGAAACCTGAAGTGCACAGCCAGGAATGGCGGCGGTACAAATGCCCACCACCGCTGGTTCTGGAGGCAGAGTATCAAGGTGTCCACAGCTGCTTTAACCTGCTGGTTGTTGGACCCGATACCCTGATTATAGTTTGAAGAAGCTCTGAATTAGTGTCCGACTCTGGTAGAGCTTCAACCATTTGTTTGAGAGAATGCCAAAGAATATATTCATATTGAGAGAAATAGCCCTGGTAGCTGGTGTCATACACCCAGGGTGGATGCAGCAAAGACTCTCTTACCTAAAGCATCTATCTTACGAGATTCTTTGTTTATAGGTTGAGCTGTAGTAGTCTGAGGAAGGACGACCTTATCATTCTCTGTCAAGACTACAATAGGATCCGCCAGAGGCTTGGGAGGCTAAAATAGGTAGATCCTTGGGAGCAGCATACTTCCTATCTATGGACTTAGCCACAGAAGGAATGAGAGCAGGATTATTCCATACCATTTGAGAAAGCGTCTCAAAGGAGGGTTGTCAGGGGGAGGGAGTTAAAGGGATGTCTGGAACCTGAAGGTACTGGAGTCTTAAAAGCTCCCAGGATCGATGTCCATAGTCTGGAGAGAAGAGTGGAATTCAAAGTTTTCAGCAGAGACTTAAATGACAGGTCCTCGATCACAGACTCTGCAACAGGATTAGGTCCTGCTCCTTCCACATCATCACCCAGTCTAAGATCTGGGTCAGGCTCAATATCATCTCCTGACAGTCCAGGAGGGACTGCATGGACAGGAAAGGAATGAAAATCAGCAGGAAATGAGAAAGGAAAAGAATTCAGAGAGGAGAAGCCCTAAAGATTGGCAGAGAAAGAAAGCCAGGCCTCAGCGCCGAAGAGAAACACGGCACCGAAAGGCCGCATGGCACCGACAAAGCAGATGGTGCCAAGAAGAACATGGCACCGAAAAGCCACATGGCGCTTGAGAAAGTCACCGGGCGCTGAAAAGCCACAAGGCAACAAGGATGGCGCTCGACAGGTGCTGGAGGACGGCAGCTGGGAGACGCACGGATGCCGACGGTGCCGAAACCAACCCAGGCCCCAAAATTAGGATTTGAGGGAAAAGGAGGAAGAATACCAGGAGACAGAGGCATCAATGTGGCCCCCCAGCAGCCATGTGAGGGGAAACACCTGAGCACGGAGTCGACGGCACCAAGAGGGTGAGACAGACTAGGGAGGTCCAGTCACCCTGCCTGATCCCCAAAGAGCCTGAGGGCCCTGGAGTGACTGGGCCAGGCAGCTGGACCAGCCTCCGAGCCCATTGCTCCATAGAGCAGCCCACTGAAGAAACTGCTCATTGGAAACCCTACCAGAAGGCGGGGAAGGGCTCATGCGTCTAAAAGGTCAGTGACCAGAACCAGAAACCGGCGATTCCAAAGAGGAGAATGGAAACTGCCCGATGACTGACCATCGACGTGCAGACATATCAGAGGGTGACCTTGAGTGATGCCTTTCTTTTGAGTCTACGGGCCAAGAAGAGCTTGAGGCCGAACGGTGCCAAGAATGTGACCGCTTACTTTTATCAAGCCGGGGACCGCCCATCCCCTCGGGAACTGGACCAGACCCAACCCAGCTGACTGAACAGCTTTCATGAAGTTTACCTACAGTCACCTGACCCGCTCATGGTCGACTCCGTCAATGTAGGCTGAGACTTCTTTCTTTGATAAGAATAAATTATAAGTAAGCGGAACTTTATTTGAAAAATACTACAGAATAATAAACTGAAAACTATGCTGCTAGTTTGAAGTTTGACTCCAAGCAGTGACGTCGTCGCTGAAGCGCACTCAATGGCGGAGATAAAAGGAACTGAAGTAGGTTGGAGGGTTGATGCGAGACAGTCATTGCCACATGAGTAGAGGCTCACAGCTCCACCTCTGGCGTCCGCCCTCCTGCAAAAGTTTGCTTCCGCTGGGTCCTAGTGCCTCTGGTGTAGATCCCATTAGTATGAATGAGTGATGGAGACTTTTATGTCCAGGAAGATCTGCAGCTGTCATCGAGTGGGCGATGAATCCCCGATGTCCAGGGCTGTCTGGCAACAGCCCGCCCTGATCCCAGACTTGCTTTACCGTGGTCTGCATGTCCGTGGGGAGGTGTGGAGGACTTCATCCAAGGACCCCAAGAGGGCATGGGAGAAGTGTGCCATGATGACAGCCGAACTTGCCTGATGAAGGCCTAAAGATGAGGCCACATAGACCTTCCGAGCCAAATGATCCAAATGTTTAGATTCTTTTTGGAGGTCGGTCAGTGTCGGCAGAACTGATGGTACACCTAAACAGAGGCGGTCACCAGGCTCTCGGATGAAGGGTGCTCTGTGAACCCCTGGCAAGGACCCTATACTAGCTGGGGTCATGTGGGCAGATGGAGCTGGGCGGAGGCAGGGTGCTACCAAAGTTCTAGAGCTGGGCCAACTATGGCCTCATCCCCAGGAAAGGCCTCCGTCGGGTATCCCCTCTCTGGAGAATGTCCATTGAGAGGGTACCTGCCTTCTTCTGGATAGGTTCCAGGGACATCCCTGTAGACTCATAGATGAGGCGAAGAATGCCCTGAATAGATGAAGGACCACCTCCATCTCTATCCCACCAGCTGATTCATGTGAATGTAGGCTGATCTGATCCAAACCGAAGAGTCCAGGTACAGCGATCAATGCCGAGTCACCTTCGACCCACCTGAGGCAGTCCAGGGTGACAGTGACCAAGAGTCGCCGGGAAGCCCAGTGTCTAGTCGATCTCCTTGGAAGAAGCCCCTCCCATAGGCTGCTTGGGTGGCAGTTCCACCATGATCGGTGGAGAGACGGTAAATGCTGAACGGGGTTTCGCTGGCTCCACAGGTGGGGAAACCAATTTGATCATCTTAGAAGGAGTCGGCTTGACCTGGGAGGTGAAAGGGCAATGGCCAGAGTCGGCTTGTTCCTGGACAAAATTAGCTGTTGCCACATGAGGTCCTCGTCGCGCCGACAAAATTTCTGCTGGAGCCTCTCATCTGAGGAGGACAAGGACGACTGATGGCACTGCTTCTCTCTAGAGCGCTTATGGCTCTTCCTCGGCTTGCCAGTCAAGGGGGTCCTGGACCTCGATCAAGATTGGGCAAGCGGACTTGGTTGATCGGGAGACACCGGCAGGACTGGTGTATTCCCGGGTCGGGGACCACTTCCTCGTGGGATTCCCAGCGGGCTAGGTCTCCTAGTCGGGGAAGGAAAGGACTGAGTCCGATCCAGAGAGTAGTCGACCGGAGTCGGCGGCAATGGGTCAATGACAATTTTGACCTCATTGATCAACTGTTGGTTGACTGGCCAGACGGCAAGGTCAAGAAGACAGCGGCGAAGTGGCGATCTCGACCAGAAGTCGAGACTGCAGTTCCTGGGACAAGGATCTCTCCTGATCCCAAGGGCGTCTTCGCCGAGGCGAAGACAATCCAGGTCCTTCTCCAGCTCACGGACCGAGAGGAAGTGCGTCCTGCAGGACTCTCACCCTTAGTTGAGAGAGACTGGCACAACTCTCGGAATGAAACTGAGAAAGGTGGAGCCCAGGCTGAGCAGAACAAAGATTCTGCTGCCGGGTAACTTCCTCCTTGAAGGTTTGCATACGTTCCAATTGCTCGGTGGATCCCGGCTGCAGAATCACACCTAGCCTCCTTTGATTTCACGGAGGGTTCCGTTTTCTGGCATCCCCAGCTTCAGGTGTGTGAGACAGTCATCAAGGAAGTTAGGGTGAAATGCAAGGCAGAAGTAGCACTTAGAGGTGTCATGGCCGACACTCAAGCAGTACACGCATCAAAGAGCACAGGACGAAAAAGAATATTTTCTGTCCGCATGAACACCAGTGAACCAGGGGAAGACTTGTCTTCCATAATCAAAGTAGTAGAGTCACTGTCACTAATGCGAACTAGATGAAGTTTCAGAAGAACTAAAGGTTAAGAAGCCAGGGCCTACAAAATGCTGGAGCATGAAGGAGGCAACCTGAATCTTCCAGCGGAAAGGAAGATCTGGCATCATGGGGTGGAGCCGAGGTTATACCACCTGGGTGGTGGGAGGAGCCAGCTTGAAGATCCGCTATCCTTAAAGGCGAAAGGGACATGCAATAAGTATGGATGAACAACATATCCACGATCCTGGAAAACAGGTTACTCACCTGCAACAGTACTTCTAGGAGTGGTATATGATATTCATCCACATTTCTGGCAGTTGCCTTCCCTTTAAGATTTGCTGAAACATATTCAAGCTGGCTCCTCCCACCAACCTGTGGCAACTTCCTGGTTATGCCCCATGATGCAATTCTGCCTGCTGGAAGCAGTGTTGTGCACCAAAGCCAGGTGAGGTCGGGTGGGTTTGTGTGGATGAACATCATATACCACTCCTAGAACTACTGTTACAGGTGAGTAACCTGTTTTTCTAGGGACATGGATATCATGTTCTGTCCACACTTCTGGCAGACTCCTAGCAGTTCTCTGGGAGGATGGAGGCAAGCACACCCCTACTTAGGCAACAGAGATTGTAGAACTGAGGCCCCAAAACCAGCATCCCGTGTGACTCAAGGTCAATGTGGTAATGGGAAATGAAGGTGTGTGCTGACCTCCACATAGCGGACCTGCAGATTTCCTGGATATGGATGGTCCTGAAGCAGCCACTGAGGCAGTGGTATGACAGGTGGAATGAGCCCTTAGCCCTCCGGAGGCTGCTACCCACCAACCTATAGCAGAGGTCAATGCAGGATACAATCCACCTGCCAATCATCCGCTAGCTGACAGTCTGCCAGGTGCAGCTTCAGTGTAGGTGACAAATAGCTGGTGAACCTTTCCCAAACTCCAGCCGTAAGCTCCTTATAGTAGGCAAGCGCCGCTGCAGGTCCAAAGTATGGAGCCTGTGCTCGGCCTCCAGGTATGACTGGTGAAGTATATTGGGAAATTAATTACCTGTTTAAGGTGAAACTCTGACACAACCTTCGGGAGGAACTTCTGTTGGGGTGGAAGACAACATTGTCCCTGTGGAAGACTAGGTAAGGAGACTCCACTGAAAGCACCTGAGCTCACTGATCCTTCTGGCTGATGTGATAGCCACCAGAAAGGCAGTGTTCCACAACAGGTGAGACATCTCACACCTGTGCATTGGTTCAAATGGCTGCCCATGAGTTTTGCCAAAACCAGCAACAAGTCCCATGATGGTGGTGGTTCATGCACTGGAGAAATGTGGTCAAGTCCTTTGAAAAAAGATAGACCACCTTTTCCTGTGCATACAGAGATGCCTGCCAGTGTATTTTGGGTGTCAACCGGGCCTGATTAAGAAAGGGTGCAGGTAGTCAAGGATGCTAGCCACCGGACAGGACAAGGGGTCCAGCTGGCACCAAATGGAGAACCCTTCCACTTGAAGGCATAGCATTCCTGGTTGACTCTTCCAGATGCCTCCACAACAGTGAGGACATCTTTGAGAGACCCAAAGCCTGGAACTCTAGCCACCCAAGAACCAGGCTGTCAGGTGCAGGGATTGAAGGTCCGAATGGAGTACCTTCCCGATTGATGGACAGCAGGTCCAGACGGAGAGGAAGATGCCTCAGGAGCCTGCTGCTGAGGCTGAGGAGATGGAGTACCAGAACCAGGGGTCCAGTCTGGAGCCACCAAGATCACCTTCAGCCTTGTCCCTCCTTGCCTTGAGCAACACTATGTGACTCAAGAGATGTGGAGGGAAGGCATAGAGGAGGCCTGGGGTCTGGGGCCTTGAGAAGGCATCCCCTGCAGTGTTCCCTGCTGAGGGGAGAGGCACAAAATAGCCTCAGCTCTAGGCTCTCTCTGGAGGTGAACAGGTCCACCTGAGGGGTGCCTCACCGGAGAACAGACTGTGTACTACCTCTGGGTGGAGACCACTGTGAGATGCCCTCGCCCACATGGCTGAGCATGTTCACCATCTGGATGGAGGCCCCTGCCACATGGATGGCTAGGAGATCAGCCTCCAGGCTGTGTATGAGGATCCACATGTGAGAGCATCCTTGCACAGTGGAAGGGAGTGCATCTTGCCCAGTTTGTTGAGAAAGTACATGGTTGTGGTGTTGTCCATCTGGACCTGGACCACCTGACCCGAGATGTAAGAAGTGTATGCCATCAGCACCAGCCAAACTGCTCAGAGCTCCAGCAGGTTGATGTGGAATTGGGACTCCTTGGGGTCCAGAGCTCGTGGACTCTGTTCACCCATATGGGCACCCCAGCCCATGAGAGAGGCATCGGTCATAAGGATGACCATTGGCTCTGGGTGGACAAATGGGATCCCTTCCTGTAGATGCTCTGGGACTAACCACCAGTGGAGGGCATCCCACATCTGCTGGGTCACAGCGACCAGCTGGTCAACATGACCTCTGCATTGAGACGCCTGGCTGGCCAGCTCCCACTGCAGGGAGCACATTCTCCAGAGTGCCCATTGGACCACGTTGGTGCAGGCCTCCATGTAACCCAGCAGGCACAGGAAGTCCTGGGCAGGGTGCAATTGCCCAACCAGGAATGACTGGGCAAAGAGGAGACAGCCTCCGCCCTGTCCACCGGGAGCCAGGTTCTAGGTTTGCAAGAGTTGAGCTTCACCCCGATGAAATGGATCATCTGTGAAGGTATAAGTTCTGACTTGGCCTCATTGACCAGGAGGCCAAGCTTGACGTGAGGTCTGGAGGGCCAGGTCCCTGGACTGCTCCACCTCCTGCCTGGAGGGACCTGCTATCAGCCAGTTGTCCAGACAGGGCTAATCACGGACCCTCGGTGCCTCAGGTAAGCAGCCACCACTGCAATGCACTTGGCAAAGACCCTGGGGGCTGAGGACAGACCTAATAGCATGGCCTGGAACTTGCAGAGGGTTCCCTCAGCTCAGAAGAAAAAATTACTCACCGAGTAATCTTCTTTCTTCAAGGTGTCCTTTAGCGTCAGTAACTTTAAGCAGTTAGCTGACCAGGTAGTACTGCCCCAGAGGTGTGGTTTATGCTAATTAGCATCAGCCAATCAGAGAGACTTGGGGGTCTGCTGAGAAGAGACTACCTGAGAAAGCACCAGAATTTTGTTCGAAGATAAATGGGCACATGCCCAAAGTTATGAACCAACAAGAATTAAAAATCATGCAAAAGCATGTATAACAATAAACCAGATAAACTGCTTAAAACGAAGTTCCAAATGAAAACTTAGCAAATTTGGTAGAAGAGAAAGCAGAGACCTCTGAAGCCAGGTTGTCAGGGAGGAAGGGCAGGAGCTTACTATTGCTAAAGGACACCCTGGAAGAAAGAAGATTACCATGGTGAGTAATTTTCTTCTTACCCAGGGGTCCTTTAGCATCAGTAAATAAAAGTGCATTACCACCGAATTATGATCTTTCTGTGTATCTTCACCATTCATCACAGATGGGTACTGGCAGGAGATCAGTCCCGCGAGCCTTTTTTTGGTGGATAGGTGAGGCCCATCTGTTATCGGGCGCCGCCTCGAGGCCCATCGACTACATGGCTTCGAGGATTAGCCTGTTGTGCCGACTCCGCCTGCCTACCAGTTCTGAGTCACGGAGATAAGAGGAAGGGATGGAGGGTGGGACAAGAGAGTCCAAGGGACAGAAAAGGAAGAGAAAACTGAACTAAAAGGAGAAATAACGACTGAGAGGACAGCATAGAGGAAGTAAGACTAAGGGGATTGGGTAGGGGCCCCAATCTCTGGAAAAGGAAGAAGGGAGGGAGGGGAGAGAGATTTAGGAGAGAGTGAGAGGTAACAAGGATCCAGGACCCTTGCCCGCCACCAGACTGTATAGGAACTGCAGGGAGTAAAAAGCTCATTTGCCAGAATTCAAGGCACAGAATAACTGGCAATACCCCAAAAGCAGAGTGGGCTATTCTGGAGAAGGACAGGGTACAGGGACTCAGTACCTCTCTGTAAAGATATTTGGTGAAAAAAAAGAGGAGTTCTTTTTTTTTTTTAATTAGATGGATAACAGAAGGAGGGCAACCACCAGTTCTCACCCTGTAGGGGTGAAGATATGTAGTAGAGAAGGAGTGCCACTCGAACTGTAACCCTTAGGGAAGAAAACTACCCCCGAGTGTCCCAACTTCTACCCCGCCCAAAAAGAGGGGTAGGCACAGAGGGAGGAGGATCCAGAGACTGGAGCCCCAGGGGATGGGCGGTTGTAGATGAATGGTGAAGATACACAGAAAGATCATAATTACGGTAGGTACGTCATTTTTATATCTTATCTGTGTCAATCTTCACCATTCATCACAGATGAGTGAGTACCAAGCCTCGAAGGGGGTTGATTCATTGCACCCTAGGGACAGCGTCCCTTAGCCCTCAGTGGGTGACACACTAAGGGGGGAACCTTCTAGGCCTGAGGAGGCCCGAGAGTGGGAGAGCGAGATGGGGTCCCCCGGAGGGGGAAGGAATTTGCCCCGACAAACGCCATCTCACCCTACGGGAAGAGAGGTAGGTTCCCTGGTGAGCGGAGCAAATCACCCCACCGGCCAAGGGTGACAACCGGGAAAGGCGAGCCACACCAATCTCCTGGTGCAGATCGCTGTCCCTACCACCCTGGTAGCTACCTCATTACGCTCGAAGATGCCCTGCTTGGTGCCTTGCTAGCTCCAGGCCACGTGCAGAGAGGCGATGGCTTGCCTGGTTTGCTCCGAGTCAGGCAAAGCAGCTAGAATCTGACCCAGCTGACCACAAGAACCTGCTGTAGGCTGCATAGTGGGCCTGATGAGCCGGAGATGGAGAGAAGCAACCGTGCCGAGTAGAAAGTCCTCCTCCCCAGAAATCAAAATCGAAGAGTCTTGATCTGGGGGCCAGTCATGGTGGAGGGTGAAGCCCGTCAGGAGTGTCCAGGTGCATCAACCGGACTGTGGATGAGGCATAGAACCTGGAGACTCGGGGAGCGCAATACCTCTGGCTGAGGTCCCTAGGGGCAGGAACTCCGGAGAAGGGCCTCTGCCAGAAACGCATGGACGCCTCCCGAAGGGGAGCAGGCCAGGGCGGCACCACAAGGGTGACCACATCGAAATCACCTAGAAAGGCGCGCTGCATGCTCAGGATTGCTGACCAACGGGAGAAAGGTGAAGGTCCTCCATCATCCTCATGAGGAAGCTGATACTCGGAGAGATCAGCGGCAGGAAAGATATGGACTGATGGTTCCTCTCCCAGAAGAAGGGATGAGGAGCTGGAGGTCACTATACATTCGAGGGCGGTTGCTCGGGGAGGTTGAAAAACCTGGCTGTCCATGGCCCTAACGTGAGGCAGGAACTGAGCAGCCACGCTCTGAACTGCTCCCAGGTGAGAGGGCCGCTAGGACCAAGAATGCCTGGGAGCACTGGAGAATGCAGCAGAGGGATGGGGCAGAGCTGAGAGAAGAAGTCGGCTGACCTCTGCCAGGGCTGGAGCGGACCATGGACACCCGGGGAGGGTGTCCCGAGAAGACTCCGCGGCCGACAGCTGTACAACCACGCTGGTACTGCCTAGGCTGCGCCCAGAAGAATCCCCCAGTGAGGCGACCGGGGCGTGATAGATCCAGAAGGACGTCCCCTGCCTCCAGAGAATGGGACCCCTCAAAGGAACCGGAAGGGGAAGGGCAGAAGTCCATACTATGGCTTCGCCCAGGGCCGGGTGGACCTCAGAGAAAGGCCGGCATGCCGACCTCCCACATCCCTTGACCCCTCAGAGTCCGGAGAGGGTCCTGGTCCTCGAGAGACCAACCCAGGTAGCTGACAGCTCTGGGCTGCCCCCAAGGGGAGACCCAGGGAGCAGCACCCCCCTCCTGTAGACTTCCGATGGGCCCCAAAGTTGGGCGATCGAGACACACTATGGGAGGGTACCACCGCCAAGGGGTCAAGGAACCTCCAAGGCCAGGTTGCATGGCAATGGTAGCTCACACCTAGCCTGCTGGTCAGTACCACTGATCCCAACCTCGGGAGAACCTGACGCCTCCAGAAGGGGGCTGGCTGCGACTCGTTGTCAAGACCACCTCGCTCGCCTCCTCTGCAGACAACCCTGAAGGTGTGACTGCTCGTCTGACTCGAGCCCGACCCGACCAAGAGGTAGAGTCTGAGGCCCTAAGCCAAACGGAAGGAGAGCGAGGAAAGGCGACCCATGAGAAGCTCGGAAGCCAAAGCAGTGGTCGTAGGCAGCCCCATGCAAGTGGGGCTGACAGAGCAGGCAGGGCAGCTCAGGCCAAAGGTCCTGAGCCAGGGCCAGCCATGCCGCGTCGTAAGTCCACTGGCACCGGGGCGGTACCAGGAACAGAGACGCGCGAGACGCAGCCCCAGCAACGGCCTCGATGATACCGCCAGACCCCTCAGTGCCGCTGAATCGCACCAAGGACCCAAGTGGCGCTAACGGCTCTGGAAAAGTGACCTCGGCACCTAACAAGGCACCATCAGGCCCCCGCCGCGAACGGCAACGAGCACTAACGGCACCGGAGGACGGCGCCGACAGATGGCCCGGGTTTCACGGCGCTGCGGCTCAACCTCGGCACTGAGGACGGCACCGGACGAGACACAGCGAAAGGCAACGTACCAATCCAGGGTCACGGCGCCGCTGGCAGCATCGGACAAAGCCCACAGCACCGAGACGAGTCGCACCGGGTTGCCTGCACCGACAGGGGCCTGGCTGCAGCACCGCGGAATGGCGCCAAGGCCCTGATGCGCCAACCCGGACGGCGCCGAGGATGGCGCGACCCGGCCTTCCGGACCATGGGAGCGACACCGGGGAGCCTCTCACCCCGAGGCGACACAGTGCGGGCGCCCCTGCCCACTCCTGAGGAAGCGGGACGGGCCTCCCTGCGCTGCGGAGGAGCCTCGCCAAGGCTAGGCTGCAGAAGCCGAGGCTTCTCCTCCTCGGTCCGTATAGAACCGGAGGGGACCAGGAAAGAGAGAGAGCGTGGCTTGGCCCGGACGATGTAACCCTACCAAAGTCAGCAGAGCTCACCCTACTTTGAACGCTGCGCTGTTCTAGGATCGCGGCAGTCCATTGAGAAGCAGGCATCGCACCGAATCCATGTTGTGAAGCGGGCCAAGACATGTGAGACACCGTCATGCTGAGTCGTAACGGAGTACTGGCGCCACACGGGCACCGACGATAGGGGCCGCCACTTTAGAGCTCTCTTGGCCTCCACCACGACATGACTCCTGGAAAAACACCCAAAATAGACTCGACGGTACTATACTTTAAAACAAATGGAAAGATCTTACAAGCGACATCGAGTGGAGGCAGAACCCAGAACTAGCAGGAGACCCGACGGACTGTCGAACGCACAAATTCAAGGCTAAGGCCTAACAACTGTCAAAAACTTCTTCAATGGCTTTCACGAGGTGACCTCGACAGCGGGAGACTAAGAACTGGTAGGCAGGTGGAGCTGACACAGCTGAACGGCTAATCCCCAAGCGCCACGTAGTACGTCGGCCCCGAGGGGCGGCGCCGATGCTGCGAATACGACCCGCCCATCCTTTAAAAAAAAAAAAAGGCTCCCCAGGGTCCTGATCTCCGCCAGTACCCATCTGTGATGAATGGTGAAGACTGACGCAGATAAGATCTCTAAGCAGACTAAAAGCAGTATAGTTGGGAGGAAGGCAAAGAACCTACTTAGGAAAGAGGCTCTGCAGTAATGCCCTTCCAAATGTGGCATCAGATCTAGACTGTACATCTAGGTAGTAGTGCTTAATGAATGTGTGTACAGTCTTCCAAGTGGCTGCTTTGCAGACATCTAGCAAAGGATGTCCCTAGCAGCTGCTACAGAGGCAGCCGTGCCCCTGGTAGAGTGGGCTCTGAGGCCCTCAGGAGGCTGTGTGCTAGTTTTGTCATAGCAGAAATGAATACAAGAGACTATCCAATGAGAAAAGTTCTCTTGGTGGCTGGTTTACCTCTTCCCACTTCCCATAAGTAAGGAATAGTTGGGTGGAAGAGCCTCTAACTTGTTTAGTGTGTTCCAAATAATGGAACAGGGCTCTCTTAACATCCAGGCTAGGGCATTTCTGTTCCCAGGAGTGGACTTTTTCAGTAAAGAACACCGTAGGGTAATGGACTGGTTAAGGTGGAACTTGGACACCACCTTGGGCAAAACTTTGTTTGTCCTGAGCTCAACCTTATCCCTGTGGGGAATAATATAGTTGGGCTCTCAACACAGAGAGCTTGCAACTCTGAAATCCTCCTAGCAGAAGTAATGGCTACCAGGAAGACAGTCTTCCAGGTAACATACTTGAAGTGGGCTGTAGCCATGGGCTCAAAGGGAGGCTCCATTAGCTTGGCTATACACGATTAAGGCTCCAAGGGTTAAGAGTTTCCTAACAGGAGGCTGAAGGTGTGACAGGCCTTTGAAAAACTGTTTGAACACCAGGTGGAGTAAACAGATTTAGGCTTTCCCGCTGAGAGGTAGGCTGAGATAGCGCAAATGCAGTTTGACTGAAAAGGGCCTCAAACCTGAGGCCTGGAGATGAACCAGATAGTCCAACAGAGTGGTGAGAGGCTGAAAAGGACTAGTCATCTTGCCTTTACACCAGATGGAGAATCTCATCCATTTGGCTGCATCAGTCTTTTTCACATTAGGTTTTGCCATCCTCAGGATTTTAAGGACCTGTTCTGAGTATTGAGAAGCAGAAACTCTAACTCCTCAAGAGCCAAGCTTTGAGGTGAAAAGACTGCAGGTCTGGGTTAGTCACCCCTGAGTGGGAAGGGTCAGAAGCGAGTGGTTGAGGGAAGGTGAATCAGCCTGCTGAGCGAAAGTAGTTAACAGCAGGGATACCAAACTAGTCTTGGCCAATCTGGAGTCACCAGAATCATTAGTGCTGGTTGGAGCCTGAGTTTCAGCAAGACTTGAAAATGAGAAGAAATGAAGGAAGGCATAAAGGAACTTCCCAGACCAATCCAACACTATGGCATCTGTTGGGAGAGTTCTCAGGACTGGTGGCCTACAGCAAAAGAGAGGAGCTGGTGACTGAGGGGAGGAAACATCTATTTCTGGGGTTCCCCATCTCCTGAACAACGTAGCTAGCACCTGCTTGTTGAGGCACCACCTGCATCCCTGATTTATGCAGTTGAGGGCATCCACCAGGGTTTTGTCTTTGCCTGGAAGGTGAATTGCTGATAGAGTCACCTCGAGGGAATAAGCTAGGCCCAAATCTTCATGGCTTCTGTACAGAGGACTCCGACCTTGTACCACCCTATTTGTTTATGCAGAATATGGCAGTGGTGTTGTCCATCCAGACCTGCACTGAGTGGCCTTTGATAGAGGAGCAAAGGATTTTAGTGCCAGATAAATGACCCTGAGTTCCAGAAGATTCATTCATGACCTTGACTCCTTTGGGGTACAAGTGCCACTGACAGAGGAACTGTCCAGATGTGCTCCACATCCAAGCAGGGAAGCATCTGTAGTGATGATTTCTGTCAGGGAGAGATCTGAAGGAACACCTACAGACACATTGGCACTGTCCTTCCAGCAGCACAGAGCTTGAAGAAGATTCTGTGTTATTGGTATAAGTTTGGACAGAGCATTGCTCTTCTGGGACCAGTGGGAGCGTAAGTGATACTGTATGTCCCTCATCCTGTAGCTCTGACTCCTGGGACTACAGCAGTCATGGATGCCATGTGTCCCAGGAGTTTTAGAAAGTGTCTGGATGGCCTTGGTTGGCCCTGGATGAAAGAGTTTGCCACTGCTAAGAAATTCTGAATTTTTTCTGGTGGCAAGAAGGCCCTGCTCTGCTCTCCTGTGTCCAGCTGTACCCCTATGAATGTTAGGAGCTGGGTTGGCTCTAAGTGAGATTTCTTTAGGCTTATGAGGAAACCTAAGGAGAGCAGAGTGCTTTTTGTGATTGACAGGAACTCCTGACCTGACTTGGGAATTTCCTACTATCAGCCAGTTGTCCAGGTAGGGGGATACACTGAGATCCCTTGTTTTCTGAGATGTGCTGCCACAACAGCCAGACATTTGGTGAATACTCTTGGTGCAGATGTTAGGCTAAAGGACATGGCTGCAAATTGGTAATTCCCTGAAAGAAGCCTGAACC
The DNA here is from genome assembly GCA_016271365.2 of Neoceratodus forsteri. Classification (NCBI taxonomy): domain Eukaryota; kingdom Metazoa; phylum Chordata; order Ceratodontiformes; family Ceratodontidae; genus Neoceratodus; species Neoceratodus forsteri. Next base: position 16,508,290 of record CM057456.1, read on the forward strand.
TCAGGAATTTTCTGTAGGACTGCCTTATAGGGATGTAAAAATAGGCATCCTTGAGATCCAGGGAGACTAGCCAGTCTCCCTGTTCCAGAGACTGAATGACCATTTTAGTGTCACCATCCTGAATTTTTGTTTTAGAGGGTGACTGTTGAGATACCAAAGTCTAAGACAGGTCGCCACTCCCGTTTATTTTTGAGTGAGGAAGTACCTGGAGTAAAGGCCTTTGTTTTTCTGTAAGGCTGGTACTCTTTCCACCACCTTTGATGCCAGAAGGTTGTTGACCTCCAGTTCCAGCAGGAGTTTTTCTGAATGGGTTAGGGGTTTTGAAAACAGAGAATCCCTTAAAACTGGCTTCTTTGTGATGTGAGGGAGGTAGGCCCTTTTCTACTTACCTCAGGACACTTGTCTGGAGTTATGTGGGTCCATGCTTGGAGGTAGTGGAGAGCCTGCCCCTACTGGTGGAGGGAGGTGACCAAAGCATTGAAATCAGGACTTAGACTGAGATGCAGGAGCCTGGGAAGTGGATGGTTTTCTGGCCTCTACTGCCCCTTCCCTTATAGTACCCTCATGCCTGAGGTAGTCGTACTCAGGGGAGGATACGGGTAATAGGGCTTGGAAAATAACCCTTCCTCTGCCTGCCTTGGGCTGAGACTTTTGGGTGGAAGCCCTTTGCTTAGTAATATTGCTTTGACAAGTGGACTTGTACTCATCCACCATTTTCATGTACTCTTGTTCTGGAGTCAAACAGAAGATTTTTGTCACGGGAAGTCCATAGCTTTAGACTAGGTGTCCTGTGTCAAATTGGTGGTCCTCAGCCAGGCAAACCTTCTGAAAGAAATGACCTGGGCCATGACTCTAGATGCAGCATCATTGTTATCGTCTGCCATATGGAAGGAACTGGTACTTAGTTGTTTCCAGGGCAGTCTTAGGAGTTTCAATTAAGTCCTGGACCATAGACTCAGACTCTGACTGGGCAATGGCCAGAACTGAATTCCACAAGACCTTCTGGTATTTGGCTGTATAGGCCAAATAGGAAGAGAGAGCGGAGAAGCAAAGAAGCAGAAGTGTCAGTTTCTTTGCAATATAATCTATCTTACTAGAGTCTTTGTCAGGAGGCAAGGAAGACAAAGGCACTCCAGCTTTATCACATGCAGCTTGCTGCACTACATCCTCATGCCTAGGGTGGACAGATAAAAATTCAGTGTCTGCCCTGGAGAGCTTGTACTTTTATCAATTCTTTTATCAACCCCAGATAAAGAAAATGGGGTCTGCAACAACTTCATGGTGTTCTTCCTGAAAGCTTTGTAAACAGGGAGAACCATCTTTTAGGAGGAGGAGACCTTTCGTTTCCCTGTAGTTGTCATCCTCCTCTTCTTCCTGGTTAGACTCCTGGCAGGGTATGTCTAGTTGTATGCTCCAGGTGCTGGAGAAAGGTTAACACAGATGAATTCTCCTGATCTGAAGGAGGGACCAAAATGAGGATCAGGGTGTTGAAAGTGGCCAGTGGCCAAAGTTTAGTGACCAGTGACCAAACTTTCATCAACAATATGTAATTGGCTAACCAAAAGGTTGAGGAGATAGAAAGGTGTAAAATGGCTAGTGTAGAGGCTGCAAAGTGCTAGTAAAAGGTAAAGGTGACTAGTAGATGACTACATGATACCAACATGTAGATTGATGTGCCTAGTAAGTGCAGAGGTGTTTGGAAAGTAATTATTGAAACCATGCAATTAATGATACCACTGTGCAAACTGATGTCTGTGTAGATGCCCAGGTTCAAAAGGTGTTGGGGCCCTTTAAATAACTGTAGAAAATAAGTGAAGAGCATAAACCGTGTTTAAAAATAAATGTTTTAAAGAAAATTAGTTTTGCTTTTGCTCAGCAGCGATGTTTTGTACAAAACCTTCCTTCAACCCAAGGTCATAGCCAAAGATAAGGTCCAGCTACTTCAACTCACTGCAGCTTAGATACAGTTCCTCATTTTATAATTTCTTATGTTAAAAAAAATGTGTAACAGAGAGTTGATAAGAAACAATTATATCCTTGTTTTGGCCACTGTCTAGTCAGCAAGTTATTTAAAGTAAATGTGAAGTCCCCTCATATGTTTTCTGTATCCTAAAGTGAGTTATTTTTGATAAATGTAAAATCCGATCACTTGTTTGTCCGTCTAAGAATGACCACATCTCAGCAAAGTGTCAAATGTTATCTCATGACTGAGGTATCTCATGGCCACTATACTTTTACACCCTTGTCTCATGACCCTACTCTCTTGCCTTTTATGGTCAGAGTGTCTAAACTGGAAAATTTCCTTGTTTTGCAATTCTTGTCAAACACTGTATAAATATCAGACAGACTGTATGTCCAGTGTGTCCAAGGGAGTGTGAACATAGCTGCCATAGATACTTAGGTCACCCAGAGGAATGAGGAATGTTGCTTCATTCCCTCTCAACACCTGTAGCCCTGGTGGTAATAAGCCATCAGCTGTTTAGATTTGATCATGTTAGAGGTAAAATTGTTAGGCTTATTTGGTATTAATAAATTGCAACTAATTTAAAACAACATTTGGTATCGGGTGGCTTTATTGGATTACCAGGACCACCAGCCAAAAATCTTGTGTTTTATAAATTGGCGAGCCAGCCAGGATGTGGTTTTGGTTCTGGTCTTGGTAGATTTGGTAATGCCTAGTGTTTACTCTAAACAGGGTCCACGCAGGTAAGGGTCATAACCTAACTGTGGGGCTGGAAAAAGAGTCTAATGGACTCTGAGTGTTCAGAGTGGACTTGAACCTACAGGAAAGGTCTATGGTGCAGCTGTAAGCTGGGTAAGGATAATGTATATTTATGTGGGGTTCTGAGGACCCCAGGTTTAAGGATATGTGGAGAGATGTATTAAGGAAAGTCTCTCAAACAAGTAAGGCAACTGCCCTTGTAATTTGTGTTGCTAAGTATATATTGTTAGAGCCGATGATGGCTTTCACAGTTCAGGCTGCTATTAGAAGAAAAAAAAAAATTACTCACCTTACTAATTGTGTTTCTTCTATTAGGTCTTGCTGTATTCTGACATATGCAGTGATCTCCAACCTGGAACTGCCCCGGAGAACAAAGAGTTAACTTTCTATGCTGAGCTCGAGCTCAGTTGGAGTTTCTGTCTGGGGTGTTTCAAACTCAAACCATCAGATTCTTACGAGCCCACTAACTAAAGATTCTATGGAAATTGTAAAATTCCTACTAGCCAACTGGCAGTAAAAAGTTTTGGGTTCCCAAAGGAAGACTCAAGTCATTAAACCCAAAAACCAAAACCCAATTTAATACAAATAACAGTAATAAATCAATGCCCAAACAAAAGGAAGAGGGTGTAAACAAAGAGCACCCCTGGGGTACAACTACTGCACCTACTACCCACTTCCCAAAAACAGGTTCTGAGAGGGAGGCAGGAGGAGGTCAGAATATAGCAAGACTCCAATAGAAGAAACACAATTACTAAGGTGAGTAATTTTTTCTTCAAACAACATGAAGTCTTGCTGTATTCTGACATATGCAGACTATGAAGCAGTACCTCCATACAGAGGACAGAATCTACTTTGGGAATAGCTCCAGAAGTACTGCTGTACCAAACCAAGCATCACTCCTAGCCTGGATATCCAGAGGTAATGCTTGGTAAAGGTATGGACTGTTTTCCACACAGAAACAGAACAATTCCTGTCTAGTACTCACGGCACCACATACAGAGACTGAACCAGTATTCGGATAACTTTTGGTTTAAAAACTGACTAAAAACTGAGACTTTGACTTTCAAACTGAGCTGAAGGAGAAATCTCCAGAGCAACCGTTCAGTGAGGCAAGTAAAGAAATCCGATGGCATGAGTTTGAAACACTCCAGACAGAGACTCCAACTGAGCTTGAGCTCAGCGTTCTATCTCTGCATAGAAAGTTAACTCTTTGTTCTCCAGGGCAGTTCAAGGGTTGGAGATCACTGCATATGTTAGAATACAGCAAGACTTCATGTTGTTTGAAGCGGTGTCTAATTAAAATAACGTTAGATAAGCAACATTTAGAAAGACAAATAAACTACTGTGGATGCATACACAGTAGGTGTGACTACTAGATGGGTTGATTTGAAAATCCTCACCCATGTTCCGTATCTATGAAGTTTCAAGTTTTTTTGTATCAATTTCAAGTTCCTTGCCTCCCATAGAGGCTAAAACATTTGATCCCAAACCCAGGTACTGGAGATCTCCACCAGTTAGATCTCAACCTAGTACCTAGTACTGCTACATATTTTTAAACTGCAAACCAGAGCTCTGGGAAAAGACTTGGTTTGGCAGGTTACTGAAATAGCCAAAAAACCTTTAAAAGGGTTAACAGCTGCAGCATTTGGAGATTATCATTAAGGTCCATGAGTGTTTTTCTCAATTGGACCAGTGTATCAGAAAAGCGAAGGAAAATACCTTGGCACAGGGTAAGTCTGAATTTTTTTATTTAAAGTTTTTTATCTGTCTGTTTTATTTCTCTGATACATATACTAAACAAGGTAATGCTCTGTCTCTCTCTCTGTTATATTTTCCAGCGTATATCTGTGTTCTGTAATTATGTTCTGTTGTCAAGGTTGCAAGATAGCATTGACTGCCTTTAGCGTAGAACAGGTTACAATAAAAAGAAGAAGCTTCTTTGCCTCATATCTGACTATTTTAGTTAGTTTTATTTTAATAAAACATTTGTGCTGCCTAGATAGGGTCAGTGAAGAACTTGTATGTAGTTGTTGGTTTGGAGCAGGTAGTGTTGAAGGTGAAGAGATATGACCGCAGATTGCAATGTGCAGAAAGATTTGTAGTTTGCAAAGTGCCAAGCCACTGCTAGGTGAAAATGTAATGTGTTAACAGCTATGAATGGCTTTATCATACTTCTAGTTAGAACCAGAAACTTTTTGCAAAATGGCAGAGTGCCATATTTTAGCTATCACGTAAAGGTGTAACCATGTTATACTAGATGTGTCCACTTACTGATGGTAAGTTGTCAGTGTCAGTGGCTCAGTAGGTAGCACACACCTCGCCTCTGAGGCCGGAGATCAGAGGGCTGTGGGTCCCATTCCCACATCTGGCATTTGGGTTAATGTCCCAGTACTGACAATTCGTAGTGCAGCATGAGAGGGTGCTGCACTCTGAGGTGCCGCTCGGATGAGACGTTAAACCGAGGTTCCATCTGCCTGGATTGGTGGTAGTTCAGGTGGATGTTAAAGATCCCATGGCACTTATCGAAAGAGTAGGGGTAGTTTATTAAGAAAAACATTGTAAATACATCCAAATAAACACCTTTTGAAACAGAGCAAGGAAACATAATTAAACAATTATAATACAGAAAGAAAAAAATAAGTCAGATCTTGAGAAGGGTAAATAAAATAAAAACAAATTCCTTGAAAAACTAAAAAAAACGTTCCATAATACACCTTATAACATTTCACCATTAGTGTTTGCTCTTACCCTAAAATCCCCATTTAAGCAGTAGAACCCCCTCAAAATAAATAATTTAAACCAAATTTATTCTAAGCACCTTATTTATATTTCATAAAAATGAAAAACCTTTCCACCATCGTTGGACTTGCCTATCCGTTGCCTGTGTAGTATCAGTACCATATACTTGACCCATAGCATCACAGATAAAGATCCTAACCATCTCAGAAGACATTCTATACTGACGAAGTACCAACTACATCTTGCTTGCCATAGATAAAATTTTAAAGAACAAAAAAAATAGCAAGAGTTTCTGAGTGGAAGCTGGAGCCCAAAAGGAATAATTCCTATAATGCATATCTCATAATTTAAATTAACAAGCCAAGGTATATTCCATACTTTGGCCAAATAGCCCATAATTGTGTAGAATAGGAACAAAAAATAAATGATGCTCCATGGTTTCTTCCACATTTATACAATCCGGATAGGGCAATTCGTCCCTTGACAGCTTTATGCTTAGTGTTCCCCTTACCTGGGTTCTACCATAAACTAATAACCACAAGTGTTCCCACATCTGAGGCAGGATTCTGAGTTTACTAATTGAGCCAAAATATATTTATTACAGTCCAGGGTACAAAATTTAAAACTCGGCTCTATTGGGTGATTTTATCTAAAACAGTTTTATACAGTTGCTTCCAGATTGAACCTGAATCTCTTTTTTTGTGAGGTTCCAAATATATAATTTGAAAACAGCTGATCTAAAAAATCAGGAACATGTAAAAAAAAAAAAAAAAAAGACCCTAATCTTGGGGCCACCGCCCCTCATGCCCTAAAATATCTGTCTAAACACTAATCTACAACATGACCTTTGTGGTGATGATGATGATGATCCTAAACCACATTTAACCATTTGCGATAAGAAAAGGTTGTGAAAAAAACAAAACAATAGGATCTAACATACCTAATCCCCCCCTTTTTTGGGAGACAAGTAAAACACCTCTAATAGGGTTTAAGCGGTTTCCCAAAGCATTGAAGAAAACACCATTTAATCTTACCTCTAACTGTTTTGGTGGGGATACAACATAGCTACATAAAGTAAAAGTGGGACCAGGAATTTTTATTATCTGTATGTGTTTAATTTTCAACATACTCCATGATTTCCAGTGGGATACTTTGGTTTCAACTTTAATAATGATTTTCCCAATTAAATAAGGCTATATTCTGGGGTCCAAAGTAATACCCAATATTTTCAATGGTTCAGAGGATATACGTAAACCCTGTACTATTTAAGCCTCCGGAATCCTACCCCAATGTATAAACCTTGACTTTTGCTATATTCATTTTAGAGTTGGATACTTTAGTAAAAATCCAACATAATGTTTGAAAATTTCCAAAATTGTGAAATTTCCTGAAAAATGGGCAGAGATCATCTGCAAAAGCTTAAGCATTTATAGCTGGTTGCAAGCCTAGTCCCTGAATACCTTTCCATTTAGGTTTATCTGTTATAAATCTTAAAAAGGATCCAAGAGAAGACATAAAGAAAAGGACTCAGGGGACAGCCCTGATGCACCCAAGCTGGGTTTTAAAATTATAAATAATTTGATTTAGATAATTGGGTAAACTGTTGTAGATCTATAAATTAATTGAATTAATCGGATTAAGTACTCCGAATTCCATAATATTTCAGAACTGAAAACAAATATACATGGAAACCCGATCAAATACATTTTCTTGGTCTATTGTTATTAAAGTGTCAAATTTACCTGAAAGAGAAAGATGTTCAATAACATCTCTCACTATCATTAGGGCTGATTTTATTTTCCGTGAGGGTAAACTACAATATTGAGCTGGAGATATAACCTGATCAGCAAAAGCTTCAACCTATTGTTTAAAATGTGCGTAAAAATTTTATAATCCGAATTAAGTATGGTAATAGGCCTCAATTAGAAATGTGCTGCCTGTCACCTGAGTTATAAAGATACATTAGAATACCATCTAAAAAGCTGGAGATTCTGTTCGTTTTGAAAAACTAGCCAAAAACTGGGAGACTGACCAGCTGGCGCAAGCGGTGGGATGTCTGCGACACAGCGACCAGGTTAGAGAATGGACCCGGATCGTCTGGTGACCTGGGGAGAAAGGAAGAGCGTCCCTATGGACTGCTCTCCTTCTCCGGGGAGGGAAGGGAGGCGATCGTAGCATCGAGGACTCCTGGGCGGGCCGGGGATCTCAGGCGTCCGGCGAGGTACAGTTCTGGAAGGGGCGGACGCTGGTGTCATTGCATGTCCCGCCTCCGTAACAAAAAAATGGAGAAGGTGAGGCAGGAAAAGGACCACCCCGTGCACATGAAGCTCTCTCCCAGAGGACCTCACCACATCACCGTCACTCGGTTCCTGAAGCAGACATTGGTTCCGTGGTCACTGAGGGAAGGTGGCCGTGGCCCCGCCCTCTGGGGGTAAGCTGAGGGGTGACTGAGGAGACTTGGCAGCCATAGACAGTGGTGGAGGTCTCTGGGGGCCGTGACCAGGGCTGATGGAAAAAGACAGGGTCCTGCCAGAAAGATAAAATTAAAAAAAAAAAAAAGCCAAAACTACTACTAAACAATCAGATAATTCCACCTCGAATGTTTTATAAAATTCATAAGGCAACCCTTCCAACCTGAGGATTTCCCGATGTCATTTTCTGAATTGCTATTTTTATTTCCGAAGAATCAATACTCGTGACATGTGTAGGAGCTCAGAAGGTATAGGAGGAATTTGAATATGATTTAGGTAAGCACCAATATCCTGAACTGTGGGATAACTATCTGGTAATAATATTACCCAATAATCTTTTATGATAGAAAAAAGGTCATAAACTGAACTTTGCAACACCCCTGAGAATCAAACAAAGCTGTCATTTCTGTATTTTCTCTCATAGTTTTACATGCCTGAAAAGGATCACTCGCTGTTTTTTTTTTTTATCCCATTCTGAAATAATACTTTCATGGTTTTAGCTCTATCATATTGATAGACTAACATTTCGATTTAATTTTCTTGATTTGTTCAGAATAATTCATTTTGAAGTATTAGCCCAAGTGTACAGTTAATATAATTGTTACGCAGGGAGAGATACTTTAAAATCATCATTCACCTTGTTTCCCATATTCTTTTAACCAGTCTTGAAATCTTTTTTTGAGTCCAGCCACCATTGGCCTATATCCGTATATAAAACAAACAGAACATCTTGCCTTAATAATGGCTCTTATTCCTTTTGGACCCTAGGTCGTCCAGGGCTCTAATATTCAATTTCCATCTGGTAACAGAAAATGTACATTCAGGGATATCGTATATCTGTACTATTAATAAAGCATGATCTGAAAATTCCACTGGACAATTTACCATTTTAATTCTAGATAAAGCCTTAGACACCAGTACATAGTCTATAGTGGACTTTAAATTCCTTCTAAACATAAAGTTTGGACCCGTTCCTTAAATTTACTGCAATCAATCAAGTTAGCTGAGGATATTAAATCTATCAGAGCATTGGAATGCAATATATTTTAGCCATAGGCTTTCTAGTTTTAACATTAGATGGAATTTCACAATTAAAATCGCCACAAAAATTATATTCTGAGTGGTCATTAGGTAAGGTTTGACTGCCACCAGCAGTGCTACTCTTCCTGCTTTAGTCTGTGGGCTGTAAATATTAATTAACCTATAATGCTTATTTTTCCATGTCCCATCCAATAGCTAGGCTCTTCCTGGAAGGACATCCACCAATTTTAGAAGATGAAAAGAAAAGAGTTAAATACAATCCCCACCCCATCTGCAGTATCCTGTCGAAGGATAATAAGATGGTCTCCAAAACCATTCACTCTGATAGTTTCATATATTATGAGTAGAAAAAAGTACAGTTACATAAGAACTTACGTAACAGTAGATCTTGAGAGAGGCTCTTGCAGTAGGTAATTACATATAGGACTGAAGCCGTGGTAGGACCCCACGAAAATTTTCTAGCTAGCAGAGCCTGGCGGGGACCCCGTCAGGTCATGCGCGGCCGGTATAAAGGGGCGGTCCCAGACACCCGCCTTCCAGTTCTTTCCCTGCCACAGGCCCGGAAGAGAGAAGCAGATATTTCCCTCAATGGAAAAAGGAGCTGAAAAAGCCTAGGGGATGGCCGAGGCGGGAGGTGTATCTACTGCAGAGCCTCTCTCCGAAGAATCTCTGTATTGTACTATCTTCTCGAGAGGGCTCTTGCAGAGTAATTACATATAGGACAGAATCCCATGCAGTCTGGAACCAATAAGAAAGGCACCGGGAGGAGGAACTACTCAGATAAGTAGCAGGAAAGCTTGCAACCCTCAAGAAAGAGGCCTTGCAAGACCGCTAACCAAGCCTGCTCTACGATGAGGCAATGTCCAAATTGTAATGTTTAGTGAAGGTATGGATGGAAGTCCAAGTGGCGGCAGCACAAATGTCTCGCATGACACATTCTTGAAACAAGCTCGCAGAGGCAGCAAATTCCACAGTGGAGTAACCTCTGACTTGACCCAGAAGGGTCTTGTTATACTTGTTATAACAGAAAGTGATGCAATGAGCCAACCACTTTGACAGGCATTGTTGGAAACAGCATTGCCTTCTCTTTGTGAGCGAAAGAGACAAACAACTGATCAGTCTTTCTGAGATCTTTCGTCCTATTGGTATAATATCTCAGAATCCTGTGAACATCCATGAGTGTGAAGCAAGTATTCTCCATGATTGGAGTATTGCATGAAAAGGCAGGTAATTCAATAGACTGATTCAAAGTAGATGCAGCTACCACCTTGGGAGAAACTTAGGGTTTGTATGCGAGAACTACTGTTCTTTGTGGAAGATCAAGTAAGGATTTTGCACATAGGGCCTGAAGCTTCGGAAATTCTGCGAGCTGAGGTAATGCCACTAAGCGTCTTCCACAATAAAACTTCAAGTCTGCAGAAGCACATGAGGCTCAAAGGGGAAAGAGTAAGTTTCTCAAGGACAAAATTTAAGTCCCAAGGTGGAGCTGGGGTCGGATCGGGGTCTGAGATGAAGGACCCCTCTAGGAAGGTTTGGATACCTCTAGCTGGGCAAAGGCCTTATCAGCGAAAGTACGTGGTAGGCAGAGATAGCTGCCATGTGGACCTTCAGAGAGGAGTGACTGAGACCCAGGTCAAGAGATGACCATGTAATCCAGCAAAGTGGTTACGGGACAGGAAAAGGGTTCCTCGTTCCTGGACACGGCTCAGATGGAAAATCTCTTCCATTTCATGGCATAAGTGGACCTAGTAGAGGACTTTCTGGCCTCTACTAAAATCTGCTACCTTAGGGGATACTCAAAGTGAGATTGAACTAGGTCTGAAGGAGCCATGCATAAAGTTGAAGGGACTTGAGTCCCGGATGGACCAGGGTCCCCTGATCCCGAGTCAGCAATCCCGGAGATAAGGGAAGAGGAAGAGGAGGAACCTCTGAGTATTGTTGTAGAAGAGAACCAAATTTGCCTGGGCCACAAAGGAGCAATTAGAATAATTTTTGCTCCTTCTAGAGCCAGTTTCTGTAACACACATGGGACCAGTGGAATTGGGGAAAGCATAGACGAATCTGCCCTTCCAGCTTAGAGACAGGCGTCTCTCCAGAAAGCTCCTCTCTCTGGAGCGAGCGAGCAAAAGATTGGAAGTTTTGTGTTTTGGGAAGAGGCGAACAGGTCTATTTGGAAGTCCCCCAAGCCTGAAAAATGCTGTTTAGGACTATTCCGTCTAATTCCCACTCGTGTGAAAGAGCTGACGAGCGACTTAACCTGTCTGCTAGGACATTGTCTACTCCTGGAACATGGATCGCCGTGAGGTGAAGGTTGTGGAGGTGGCCTCCCAGACCCTCATCGCTCCCTGCACAGTGGGTAGGATCGAGTTCCTCCTGCTTGTTGATGTACTACACCATGCAGATGTTGTCCGCTTGGACGGCTAGGTGACCAGGAAGGATGTATTGATGAAGGGCCTGGTGAGCATAAAGCACCACTCAGAGCTCGAGAACACTGATGTGGAGAGCTACCTCCAATTTCGAGCCAAAGTCCTTGAGTCTGATGAGGACCAAGATGGGCCCCCAACCTTCGGCCGGAGGTGTCCGTAGTTCAGGTCTGATCGGGGAGGATGAAAGAAGGGGACCCCCGAAGAGGTTCTCTTGTACCATCCACCACTTTAAGTCTCTGACCATCAGTGAGGAGATCAGGATCGGAAGATCAAGGTCGTCTACCGTTGGTCCCACTGAGATCGAAGAGTCCATTGAGATATTCTCATGTGAAGGCGTGCTCGTGGAATCGGGATGGCAGCCGCCATGAGCCCCAGTAAGGCAGACACCGACCTGCCGAGACCCTCCTGAAGTTCAGTAGGAGGGAAATCTGTGACTGGAGGGAAACCCCGTCGGAGGCAGAAAAGCTTTTGCACAAAGTTGTGTAGAAATTGCCCCAATAAACTGGAGCCTCTGAGAAGGCTCCAGAAGAGACTGGAGAGGTTGATGGTAATACCCAGGTTGGTAAAACCTGCCGGGTGAGGGAGAGGAATGCAGGAGTTCCTCCCTGGATGGAGCCGCCAGGAGCCAATCGTCCAGGTAGGAAAACCTGAGCTCCCAAAGAACGCAGGTGGGCCGCTACCACCACCAGGCATTTGGTAAAGACTGAGGGCTGAGGAAAAGCCAAATGGAAGTGCCCAGAATTGGTAATGGACCCCTTGGAATGCAAATCTGAGGTACTTGCAGTGCGAAGGCAAATGGGGATGTGCAGGTATGCATCCTGCATCCAGTGCACAAACCATTGGCCCAGCCGAAGTAGGGGCAGAAGGGATTGAAGGGAGAGCATCCTGAACCTTTGTATTCCACAAACAGGTTCAAGGAGCTGAGATCGAGAATCGGTCTGAGATCTCCCATCTTCTTTTGGTACAAGGAAGAAGTGGGAATAGTACTCCGTTCTAGAGGTGAGGAGGCACGGCTCTACAGCCCGTTTTGTAAGAAGAGCTGAGATTTTTCCCTGACCAGAGAAAGATGGTCCCTTGATTGCGGAATTCAGAGGGGGTGGCGTGGAGGTTTCTGCAGAAACTCTATGGAGTGTCCCTCTGTGATGATTGAAGCACCCATGAATCGATGTCATCCTCTCCCACTCTGGAAGGTGGAGGGAGAACTCCCTACTACGGTTCCACGGAGTGTCGGAGGCGGTGGGAGAGGGAGGAGTCAGGTGGTGTGAGGCAGCGGCGCAGCTGGAGTGCCCATCGCTTTTTGGGCGGAGGGCCCTGGCAGCTGCGGGGCCCGTGTTTAGTGGCCCACCTTCCTGGGGTTTCGCTGGGCCGGCTGTGTCTGCGAAAGGGACGACGCCGCGGAGGATGGGGACGGGTACGTGAACCAATGGATTTAAGGGCTGCCCTTCTCCTGCAATCAAAGTGATGATGTCCTGACATCACCGGCCGAAAAACGGAACCCCGAAAGGTGCCTCTTGAATGGTGGATTGCACCTCGGGACCAGACCTGACACCTGAGCCATGCGTGGCGCCAAAGGCTAACGGCAAGCGCAGAGCTCCGTCCAGCGGTGTCCACTGCATCGTATGTAGTCCTTAGCATGTAATGACTGGCTGAGCAGCGGAGGCCGGACTAGATCGGCCAACTCCTGCTGAGTTGGGAGTCCGGCAGGAGTCGATCTTGGATTCCGCCTTGTAAGGACGGCCTTCTGGTAATCCCCATGTGAGCTACATAGTTCAGGGCCCTTATACCAGTGTGGAGGAAGCGTAAATCTTCTTTCCAAACTGATCCAGAAGGCGAATTCCTTATCCGGAGAGACGAGCTCAAGTGCTTAGGATGTGCGGACCCGGCCATGAGGCGCTGATCACGACCCGAGTCGACGCGGGGGTGAGAATCTAAAAGTCTACACCCTCCGAATCTGGTATAGCCTGTTTGACTTCCTAGGAAGTGGGACTAAAGCCGACAGTTGTTTCCAAATAGTGGAAACAAGGTGGAAGTGAGGCTCGATCAGGGTGGCACTAAAGTAGGGGCCGTGAGGCAAATCCAGATGTTCGGCGAGTTCACCCGCTGAGGATCTGGATCTAAGGACTGCCACTGATGGACCTCCTGGATTTTCTTAAGTAACTCCGTGAAGAAGGATCCTCCGGAGACCTCGGAGGAGTCCTCGGCCGAGGTTTGGGAGGAGAACGTGGCTCGTCGTCTTTATCGGACACTCCGTGGAGGCTCCGAGAGTCAGAGGACCACAGAGGAAGAATCTGAGGCAGAAATAGACTCCCTCACCCGTCTCAGGGGAGGGCGTGTTCGATGGGAAGAGTCCCAGAACGCGTGTCCTGCCTCTCTCTGGAACCCGAGGAGGCCCGGGGACTGGAGGAGGAGGAAAGCACCGTCTAGAGGCATACAGGAACCGGTGGAGGCACCGTCGTCATCAAGCGGCTCTCGACTTCTCTGGTGAGCTGAGCCTGGCCTCAGCCCACCAGGAGGCAAGAGTCTCCTGCAAATCCACCGGCAGCCTGGGTGGCGGTGGAGGAGGAGGGGATAGTGAAACAGAGGATATCCGTAGGAGAGTACCCAAGACCCGTCTGCGGATAAGTCGGAGCGGGTGAGTGAGGCGTCGGGTACTGCAGAGCCGGAGGATTCGGCGCCGAATACGGTGGTGCGAGGGTACACGAGCCTGGGAAGACCAGCATCGGGTCATGGCACGGCGGTACATGCTCTGGAGGAGCTGCTGAAGAGACAGCCCAGCCGGGCACTCAGGGTGGATCAGCCGGAAAGGCCCCTGGGGTGGAGGGCCCAGAGGAGGAGAAAATCCTGCTGGCGTCGGAGGGCGGTGTCGAGATCGGCGACAGTGGGGCCGGCGTCAGAGAACGGTGTCAGATCCGGGGTTCTCAATGGGGATCTGACTGGCGGCCCAGGATCCCTAGTCTCATCTGGGGAAGGTGGTGAAAAATCCCGAAGTCAGGCAAGAGGGACTGGGGCTCTGGCGGCAGTGAAGGCTGCGAGAGCCTGGCATGATGGAAGAGGGTGGTTCCATGTAGGCTCTAGGACCCGGGCACATTGGAGGAGCCGGCGTGCGACTTATGGGTGAAACCGAGGACGTCAATCCAGATCTTTTGTAAACTCAGCTGACATTTTGTCATGCTTAGGATAAGGAACCCAGGGATGCTTGGCTTCTTTTATCCTATGAAGATAATAGTTTTATTTTTAGACTTGTGTATGTTTGTTTTGTTGTTTGTGTGTTTCTTCTCCTTCTTCTAGAGAAAAAGTTCCCCATCTTTATAGTAGATGTGAAACTTACTAAACTAGTTGCATATAATTCTGTTATAATTTGAATGTGCTAGGTAGGGAATGAGCAATGGGGCCCCATTACCATTTATCCAGTGCACTTTTTTTTTAAGGTGTTGCATGACTGGCTACTAATATTGCCAGACCATTTCTGGTTCAATATCCATGTCACCATCCACAGCTAACATTTTATTGCTACAGTAGTCAAGCTGTCTCTTCAACCAGTAGGAGCTGGAAGGGGCATACTACCCTTCCTTCAGTGCAATACCCACAAAGGCTGCAAGGTACATCACTGTCTCCCCAAAGGGGTAAATAAAGAAAATGTGTATTTGCCATTGACTATTTCTTATTTACAAGTTTTGAAAAGACCCAATGTACTTTGACAGTATAACCTAGCTCAGTCCTCTGCTTTTTCTAGTGCAAATGGTTAAACCTCATACCTATCATTGGTACAAGGGCTTATGCCCTCAGAAAGTAATCAGCTAAGCTGGAGGGGTGATTGTGTATGTATTTCCACACATATTCATATCTTTTGATTGTCTTTTCAGCTTTCTTATCCTGTCAGACAAATATATAAAACAACTCCTCATAGCCTTACAGCAATGGATGCAATCATCTGCTTTCTATAAGTGCAAAGTTTTTTAAAGTTCTAAAGCATTGCAGACCCTGAAAAAGTCTTACACATTAACAAAAACAGAGGGTGGATTGCTCCAATAATTCTTTCAACCAAAACTAAGTAATTGTTTACCACGGACTGCAACTTATAAACTTGAACTGTACCACACACCCTCTGCAACTTATTCAATGGTTATGTTCAACCAGTAAAGTCACAATGCTCAAGATTCCTGGACTTTGCACTTACTGTTTTTTATTTGTTCTGTGTTTAAAATGTATTTTATGCATTATGCTCAACACTGACATTGTTCTATTGCAAAAATGTTCATTTTATGTTTATGTTATAACGTTTTAATATACATCTTGCTACACAGTATCAAGTGTGTATTCAGAAAACTGCTCCACATTTATCAATGTTTTAATGCCCATAACCAAACCTAGATACTGGGGCCAGCATTGCTGACCCATCCCTACAATATGTTCCAAGCAAAACCCCAGACAAATTAATACTCTGTTTGTCTCATTACTCACAGAGTACCCCTGAAAAATAAGTGCACACTCTGCAGGTTTTGTCATTTTAAATCTTAACAATTATAATATGCAGAATTTAGATTGTGCTCCAAACCTATGCTTCAAGCCTTACCTCATTCAGTACTTTGGAGTATTTCACTATACAGGGTAAAGAAGGTAGACCCTTTCACTTGTCACAGGTGCAATAGGCACTACTGTCAGTTGGCATAGGCCAACTATATATATGTCCCACTATTGCATAGTGTAACAGGCATATTGCCATAAACTATATGTTTAAAGTGTGTTATTGTAACATTACAAGATTTTATAACACAGGTCTCAGTTAGGCCTGCCAGCAACAGACAGGAAATCATGTTCATCACTGTCATAACCTCTTCTGCAATTTGAAAGCAGGGTAACCATAACATTGTCATAGATTCACAGATGGTCAAATGGTATAATTGACATGCGCTTGCACCCCAAGTGTGCGGTTGATGTCCCATTTTATTTTCTCTTTCCACAATTGTCAGAATGTAGGCTCTATCACACCACTCTTTACAAAACAAAAAGTCATTGGTTTAAAAGATTATTTATGTGTGTTAACTCAGTTTCTAACACACTTTTGCAAGTTTGCTAGGTTTCCGCAGTGTAGCACACATAAGACCTCCATGTTCAACAGCAGTAATACTTTAATCTAAGTTGTCCAAAACCTTTATCTTTTCCTGAAAAGAAAACAACTGCCAAAGCTTCAGTGCCATCACTATTTTTGTGCCTGATTGGTTCCACATAAGGACTATTACATGAAACAGAATATTATTACCTCTGCAAGTGTAATGTTTTCAGCAAAATTACACCTATTTGTAGAACTTTAAATCAACAAAAAGGTCCAGTCAGTCCAGACTCTGCAATCAAGCTTATTGTTTCTGCTTACTATGAAGTTAAGTCAGGGGTAGGGGCAATCCTAACTTCAGCAAGAAGATTTTTCTTCAATTGATCTTCAAGCAAGACATCCATTTTCTTCACTGCTGCTTGTTCAAAACACGGCTGGTACTTTATACAAACCTATTGCTCTATTATGGACTGTGTTCTTAATAGTTTATTGTAAACTATTACTTTTTTATGGACTGTTAATCTTTGTGCAGGTGTAATCAACTACCACAACACAAATGCTATGCCAGTGTGTGTGTGGCTACTCCATTAAAAGGACTCAATGCACAATCTAATGCATCCCTGGCCAATGTGTTCGCTAATCAGCCATCCAGCAGCCAGCAACATGAACACTGACTTTTCTACTGTGCTGGTTTTTGTTTTTAAATTACTGTCTGCATTGCTCCATGTGCGTTGTGGGTTACCACCTTTCTGCAAATAACATTTCACCTGTACTGTAACTACACCAACTTGTGGTTACTCATATGAACTATTAATTTCATGGACTGTTATTCACATAAACTTTATAAACTGGTTATATATGTTTCATAAGGACTTATCTGTCAAGAGACATTATCAATAGATTCTTCAATCAAGCTCCAAGGGTGTACCACACCTCAACACCAGGTAGCATCTACCTTATCCACTCTCAAAGTGGATTCCATGAACTCTTCTTCAACAAAATTGTTATGTCATATTGTGTTCTATGTGGTATCACATGTTAACATCTTGTCACATATTTCAATTGTGGTGTTGACAACCTTGAGTTCTGCACTATGTTTTACAAACTCACCATTTGTGCTCCATCTGTAACCACCCTGTACCAACTCCAGAACAGGATGCTTTTTATAAATGCCTTGACTACCTGTATGCTGGCAACCAGTTTTAAAAAGGTTTTCATGTAATCAATTATAAACTGTTTTTCTAGCTTTAAAAATTATAGCTTGTATTATAATAGCTTAGAGATTATGTAAGGCAAAAGTATTAAAATGCAATTAACAGTTTAAGATCAAAAGTGTTTAGTTAAACCAACCTTATATACTAATCAAAGTATTATCTGTGGGGTTCAAGACTCCCTTACCAGTCTTCCTTCACCCCATAATCAGAATTGTTAAAAGTGTTCCCAGTTAACACCAGGGCCCCTAGCCGATTAACTGCTACTTCAGTACCTGAAACCCTTAGAAATAATGTACAATGTATGCATATACCTGTTGTCTTAAATATCTCCCATTGAAATATGGCCGAGTTTAAACATGCATTCAAACTCATGTGTCCTTATTTTATGTCTCCTAATAACAGATGTAATAGCAGCCCATTATCAGAGATCACAAGACAGAATCTCAAGCAGTAAGCTTTAAAAACATTTAATAATTAGCATCTTTATTTTTATGTTACTTTTGCAAAGGCTCGGGCCCCAATACAGGTTCCTTGCCTTCAAGGTGGGGATTGTGAAAGTGGTCAGTGGCCAAAGTTTAGTGACCAGTGACCAAACTTTTAACAATATGCAATTGCTAACCAAAAGGTTGAGGAGATAGTAAGTGTAAAATGGCTAGTGTAGATGCTGCAAAGGGCTAGATAAAGGTAAAGGTGGCTAGTAGATGACTACATGATACCAACATGTAGATTGATCTGCCTTGGAAGTGTAGGGTGTTTGGAGAGTAATTATTGAAACCATGCAAATAATGACACCACTGTGCAAACTGATGTCTGTGTAGATGCCCAGGTTCAAAGGTGTTAGAGCCCCTTTAAATAACTGTAGAAAATAAGTGAAGAGCATAAACCGTGATTAAAAATAAATGTTTTAAAGAAAATTAGCTTTGCTTTGCTCAGCAGAGATATTTTGTACAAAACCTTCCTTCAACCCAAGGTCATAGCCAAAAATAAGGTCCAGCTACTTCAACTCATTGCAGCTTAGGTACAGTTCCTCATTTTATAATTTCTTGTGTTTAAAAAAAAATGTGTAACAGAGTGTTGATAAGAAACAATTATATCCTTGTTTTGGCCACTGTCTAGTCAGCAAGTTATTTAAAGTAAATGTGAAGTCCCCTCATATGTTTTCTGTATCCTAAAGAGAGTTATTTTTGATAAATGTAAAATCCCGATCACTTGTTTGTCCATCTAAGAATGTCCACATCTCGCAAGGTGTCAAATGTTATCTCATGACCGAGGTATCTCATGGCCACTATACTTTTACACCCTTGTCTCATGACCCTACTCTCTTGCCTTTTATGGTCACAGTGTCTGAAAACTAAAAAAGTCCCTTGTTTAGCAATTCTTGTCAAACACTCTATAAATATCAGACATACTGTATGTCCAGTGTGTCCAAAGGAGTAACAAATGTGGTTGCCATAGATAATTGGGTCACCCAGAGGAATGAGGAATGTTGTTTCATTCCCTCTCAACACCTGTAGCCCTGGTGATAATAAGCCACCAGCTGTTTAGATTTGATCATGTTAGAGGTAAAATTGTTAGGGCTTATTTGGTATTAATAAATTGCAACTAATTTAAAACATTTAGTGTCGGGTGGCTTTACTGGATTACCAGGGACCACTCGCCAAGAAGAAAAATTACTCACCTTAGTAATGTTTCTTCTAATGGAGTCTTGCTGTATTCTGACATATGCAGTTAGGTCCTGCCTTTCAACTGCCCAGCGAACAAAGAGTTAAACTTTTCATGGCCAGCATGGAATGTTCATAAGTTCAGTTGAAGCCCCTGTCTGCTGTTCTTTAAACTGCAACCGTCAGATCTTCTGAGCAAAACTCACTAGAAGTTCTGTGTGGAAACTGTAAAAAATGAAAATTACGTACCTACCGTAATTCTTGATCTTCTTGGACGAGTCTCCACCACTCATTCACACTAGTGGGATTAGCGCGGAGGCACTAGGACCCATCGAGGAGCAAACTTTTGCTGGAGGGTCGGCGTGAGAAGATGGCACCACGAGGCATGGTGCTGCAAGCAGCGAGCTCGGCGGCAATGACCATATGGCGGCGACCACTCCAACTGCCTCAGTACCTTTTTTTACCAAGGAGGTGCAGCGCAACTAACGTAAAGAGTAAATCTAACCTTAAAAACGGACATAAGATAGTCCAATGCGACCGATGAAGAGGTCAGCAAAGAAGTCCTCACGGCCTAAAGATTTGAGAGTGAAGACCAACACAGCAGTGAGCTCGGGGATGGAGGGTGGGCGTGTGAATGAGTGGTGGAGACTCGTCCAAGAAGATCAAGAATTACGGTTGGAGTACGTAATTTCATATCTTCCTGGACATAAGTCTCCACCACTCATTCACACTAGTCGGAGAAGTACCAAGTGATAATCCCCAAAAGGGCGGCAGGAGAGCCAGAGCTCACGCGCCCAAGAATAGAAGACCATTAAGGATAGTTCTGCTGAATGCGGAATGTCGCCTGGCATGAACATCCAGTGCATAATGCTTAATGAAGGTATGCACTGAGCTCCAGGTGGCGGCGTTGCAGATATCCATCAATTGGAACATTGCGAATCTCCGCTAAAGATGCGGACCGCCCTAGTAGAGTGAGTTACTCTACCCTCCAATTTAACTTGAGCCATGGAGTAGCAATGTCGAAGGCATGCCACTAACCATGATGAGATGCATCTAATAGCGACGGGTTGACCCAGCCGGTGTCGCTGAAAAGAAACAAACAGTTGCTGAGTCTTGCGAAAATTCTTTGGTTCTATCTAAATAGAACATAAGCTCTCTTAACATCCAAGGAATGAAGAGATGATTGCCCTTCATTTTGGAAATTAGCGAAGTAAGAGGAAGTACCAGAGGTTGGTTTAGATGGAATTCTGACACAACCTTGGGAAGAAATTAGGATGAGTACAGGAGAACTACCTTGTCTTTATGGAATACAGTATATGGAGGGTCCGTCACCAAGGCATGAATCTCGAGACCCTGCGGGCTGAGGTAATGGCCACCAGGAAGGCAGTCTTCCAGGTAAGAAATTTTAGCTCACAGGTAGCTAAGGGCTCGAAGGCTTCCGGTGAGCATGTCCAGCACCAGGTTAATGTCCCAGGTTGCAACTGGACGCCTAACAGGGGTCTGGTATGAAGAATCCTTAAGAAATCTCTTCACCATAGGAAGCTGAGCCAGAGTCAAGGAAGAAACGGCTCATGGCAGCTGAGATGGCACTAAGGTGAACTTTAACTGTGGAGTACTGGAGACCTGAGTTTGATAGGTCCAAAAGATACTCCAGAACCTTGTCAGGAGGACAGGAAAAGGATTCAAGAGGACTTTGCACACCAGAGAGAAAAGCGTTTCCATTTAGAGCGTCGTTTTGGGTGGCTGGCTTCAGCGCAGCCAGAAGGATGTCCGAGACTCTCGAGGCGTTGAATCGATTCACTTCTACCTCTTCAGGAGCCAAGCATGAAGGTGAAGTGATTTCAGGTTAGGATGGACCAACGAACCCTGAGTCAAAAGGTTGATTTGCAGGGAAGTGGTCTGGAGAGGCTGCCAACATACTGTTGAGCAGAGGAACCATAGCTGCCGAGGCCAGAAGGAGCAATGAGAATCATTTTGGTCCTCTGAGACTCGAACTGAGGAGAACTCTCTGGATTAGAGGGATCGGTGGAAAGGCGTAAAAGCGTTTTGTCCACCGCAGCCTGAACGCATCCTGACAGAAAATGCCAGGCCTGGATTTCTGGAGCAGAAGACAGGCAGTTTTGCGTTGAGGGGGATGCAAAAAGGTCCAGGTCTGGAGTCCCCACTCTTGAATAGTGACCAAGCTACGGCTGGATCGGTGACCACTCGTGAGGTCTGCCTCCGTTCTGCTGAGGTGATCTGCTAGATGGTTTTGTATACCTGGCAGATAAACCCCTGAATCAGAACTTGTGCTCCAGCACCACTCCCACACCCTCATTGCTTCCCTGCAAAGGGTAAGAATGAACACCGCCTTTGCTTGTTGATGTAATACATCACAGCTTTGTTGTCCGTTTGAAGCGAATGTTCTTGTGACAAAGGATATCCTTCAGAGCTCGGATCGCGTGAGGACGCTCTCATCTCCAGGACATTTATGTGGAGAAGAGTTTGAACTGAGTCCATACACCTTGGTGTGGAGGAGCGACAGTGAGCTCCCATCCCATTAGCGATCGTCTGTGGTGATGGAGATCTGATGATCCGGGGAGCAAGGGGAACCCTTCCAGGAGATTGCTCTCTTAGGTCCACCAGGTGAGAGACCTTGAAGGGCTCCGTCACCTTGATGGGATAAGACTGGGGTGGAGGTCAGAGACCACTGAGTGGAAGCATCCATTGGGTGGTTCTCATGTGCAACAGGCCAGGGTACAGTGAACACCGGGCGCCATGAGACCCAACATCGTTCAGCCAGAGAGCTGTAACCGATTGGTTCTCCCCGATGTAACGGGCCATCCCAAGGATGTCGAAGTCTTCTGTCCTCTGGAAGGAAAGTCTCATGGAAGAGGTGTCTAGAACGTCCCTATGAAAAGGAGCCTCTGGGAGGGCTGCAGTTGTGATTTTTCAAATTCAGCAGAATTCCATGGACGTAAGAAGACGAGAAGTCGTTGCACGGCTTCAAAGTCCCTTGGCTGGAAGGGCTTGCTAGAAGCCAATCGTCCAGGTAGGGAAACACTCTGAGTCCGATCTTCCTGAGATGCTGCTACAGAACTGCACAACACTTGTAAGATCATGGCGAGGATAAAATGCAAAGGCAGGACTCTGAACTGATAATGCTGACCCAGAGCTACAAACCTGAGGAACTATGCGGTGGGTGGATGGATGGGATATGCTGGTAGCGTCCTGCATATCCAGGAGGCCAGCCAGTCATGTTGATGCAGCAAGGGTAACAGGGTAACCTAGGAATCATTTTAAATTTCTCCCTGGGGAGAATTTGTTTAACTTTCTGAGGTCTAGAATGGGCGCATTCCCCAGACTTCTTTGGAACCAGGAAGTAATGGGAGTAGAACCCTGTGTGCTCATGAATCGCGGGGCACCAGTTCTATTGCCCTGTTGCTCAGAAGGCCCTGGATCTCAGCGTGTGAGGAGGTTCGACTGAGAGGCTTACAACCTGGTTGTCGCCTGGGAGGACAATTGGGGTCAAAAAATTGAGAGAATAACCCTTTAATTATCCAAGAACCCATTTGTCCGAGTTATGGACTTCACTGGTTGTAGAAGTACATCAAACGACCTCCACGGAGGAGAAAGTTCCACCGAAGACGTGTGGATGGAATGGGCCCAGCAATTCATAAGGTAAGCTGGGAGCTTTAGGCCCCTACGCTTTCTGCTCTTTCTTTTTGAGGTTGGGCAGGTTGGCTTTTATGGAAGCTTCCCTGCACTCTGCCTCAAAGGACTGAACGACTATAGAGAACTGACGCTCTGTTCACATGCCCCGAGGAAAAGGCGGAGGTCTGCCAACTTAATGGTCACCTAGTCTTCTGAGTAGCCTGTAAGGCTTGTTCCACCTGAGGCCGAAAAGAAAGGAGCCATCTAAGGGCAGCGCCATTACCTGCTGCTGAGCATCATTCAGGAAGCCAGAAGCATGCAGCCAGGAATGGCGCCGAGTACAAAAACCCGCGGCTGCTGAGCGAGAAGCAGTGCCTAAAGCGCCCATAGCAGCTTTGACCTGTTGGTTATTGACCCAATAACCCTAGTAATCGTCAGAAGAAGCTCTGACTTGGAGTCCGAATCCGGAAGAGCTTCAACCATTCTTTCAAAGAGTGCCACAGGATATACTCATACTGAGGAAAAATAGCCTTGATAACTGGCAATGCATACTTAGAGTGGAGGCGAAAGACTCTACCTAATGTATCAATCTACGAGACTCTTTGTTAACAGGTCGAGCTGTGTAGTTTGAGGAAGAACCACCTTTATCATTCTCTGCCAGGACTACAATAGGATCCATAAACGGCTTGGGATGCCAAATGGGGCGATCCTTGGGAGCTGAATACTTCTTATCAATGGATTTAGCACTGAGGGAATAAGAGCAGGATTATTCCATACCATTTGAGACAGCTCTCGAAGGAAGGCTGGATCGGAGGAGTCAAACCGTAGGGATCTCCGAAGCATGAAGGTACTGGAGTCTTAATATCTTCCCAGGATCGATGTCTGTAGTCTGGAGAGAAAGAGTGGATCTCAGGTTCTTCAACAGAGACTTAAAGGACAGGTCCTCGACCACAGGCTCTGTAGCAAAGAAAGATCCTGTTTCCTCCACTTCATCACCCAACCGAAGGTCTGGTCAGCTCAACATCATCTCCTGATGGTCCAGAAAGGACTATTGGACAGGGAAGGAGGAAATTAGGAGAGGAGGAAATAGTAGAGAAACAAGGAGAGTCCCCGAGGCCCCCCGGCGCTGAGAAGGCAAAACGGGTTGAAAACAGCACCGCAGAGGGGCATGGCGCCGAAGAGGCAGCGCCTGCACCGGGCAAGCGCGCCACAGACCCAACGGGCGCCAGCAGGTGGCGCCAGCGAGATCTCACGTGGCACCGGCGGACGGGCGCCTTCGCAAGGCCGAAAAGGCACAGAAAATGGCAAATCACAAGCCAACAGACTCCCGCTGGAAGGCGCCGGAAACGCCCCAGGAACCTGGAAAGCTAGAGAAGGAAAAAAACAGGAGATAAGGGCATCGGTGTGGCCCCTGCGCCCAGCCATGTGGGGGAACACCTAAGCGTGGAGTCACGGCCACCGAAGAAGGCGCCCGCGCGACCAGGACGGGTCCAACCACCCTACCCGATCGCTGGAGGAGCCTGGGGCCCGTGGCAACCGAGCCAGGCAGGAGAACCAACCTCGAGCCCATCGCTGCCATAGGCGGCCCACTGATGAAACTGCTCATCTGGAGCCCGATGTCGAGGAGCGACGGTCACCAGCAGTTGGCGACTCGAAGAAGGAGACGGCAACTAGCTATGATAACCAGACGTCGACGCAGAACATACCAGAGGGCGACCTCGAGTGATGCCTTCTCTTTTTGACCTGTGGGTCAAGAAGAGCTCGAAGGCGAGCGGTGCCGAGAATGCGACCGTTTATTTTATGCCGACGGGGACCGCCCATCCCAGGCATCGGACTGACCATTGTCGGAACTCCGCTGAGGAGAAGGAGGCTGACCGGACCCAGCCCGCTGACTGAACAGCTTTCATACGAAGTCTCCCCACCGCTACCTGACCTGCTCATGGTCGACCTCATTCCAGTAGGCCGAGACTTCTTCAAGTAAGTTAAATTAAAATATTAGAAAAATTTAATGAAAATAGAATAAAATTAAGCGATACTACTATCGAGATAATGTTACAAAAAATAAACTGAAAACTATGCGCTAGTTTGAAGTTTGACTCCGACAAGACGGCGTCGTCACTGAAGCGCTTTTCGATGGCGAGAAAAAAGGAACTGAAGGCGGTTGGAGGGTCGTTGCCGGATGGTCATTGCCGCTCGAGCCGCTGCTCATGGCGCCATGCCTCGGGCGCCATCTCTCGCCGACCCTCCAGCAAAAGTTTGCTCCGATGGGTCCTAGTGCCTCGGCGCTAATCCCACTAGTGTGAATGAGTGGTGGAGACTTATGTCCAGGAAGATCTCATACTAGCCAACTGGCAACTATATCTATATAAAAGGGTTTTTGGTTTCAAAGAAGACTCAGTCAGAAAACCCAAAAACAAAACACATCAAAACACAACCACTCACCCAAACTAAAGAGGGTGAAAAAGGACACCCCTAGGGTGCCAACACTGCTCCTGCCCACCTACATCGCAAAATCTAGGTTCTGAGAGGGAGGCAGGAGATCAGAATACAGCAAGACTTCATTAGAAGAAACATTACTAAGGTGAGTAATTTTTTCTTCAAACAACATGAAGTCTTGCTGTATTCTGATATATGCAGACTACTACCAGTACCTCCATGGAGGAGGGACAGAACCTACTTTGGAAACAGGCTCTGAAGTACTGTTGTGCAAACCGAGCATCACTCCTAGCCTGGATATCCAGAGAGTAATGCTTGGTGAAAGTATGGACTGTTTTCCAGGTGGCTGCTTGACAAATTTCTAAGAGAGGAATATCCCTGGAAGCAGCTGTACCTGTAGTGGAATGAGCCCTCAGGCCTGAGGGTGGAGTTCTACCCAGTTTTTCATAGCAGAATTGTATACAAGAAACAATCCACCTGGCAACAGATCTCTTAGTGCAGGTTTGCCCCTGCCAACTTCTCCACACGTAAGGAACTGAGGGATTCAAACCTGTGACCCTTGGTATGCTCTATGTAGTAGCTAAGGGCTCTTTAACATCCGTTGTGTAGCCTCCTCTCTCAGAGGAGGACTGGTCAGTGAAGAAAACGGAGAGATATAGACTGGTTGAGGTGGAAATCTGAAACCACTTTAGGTAAGAACTTTCTGTTAGTTCTTAGGACCACTTTATCTCTATGAAAAGAGATGAAATCAGATTCCACTGACAGGGCTTGCAATTCACTGATACACCTGGCAGAAGTAATGGCTACCAAAAACACAGTTTTCCAAGTCAAGTACCTAAGCTCTGCTGAGGGCAAAGGCTCAAAGGGGGTTGCATAAGCTGAGCAATGCAAACATTAAGGTCCCAAGCAGGAGCAGGATCCCTAAAGGGGGATTGGTGTGAAGCAATCCTTGAAAAACTACAAAACACAGGATGGGATGATAGAGAGGAAGGCTTGCCTACTGACAAGAAAGGAGAAACAGCTGCCAAGTGTACTTCAACGGTATCTGATCTGGAGGCCTAGGCCATTAAGATGGACCATATAGTCCAGAACCGTGAGGCAACTCAGCAGAGTCTGGAGAAATATTCTTATTAGAACACCAAATGCTGAATCTTTTCCATTTGGAGTTGTAAGTCTTCCTGGTGGAAGGCTTTTGAGAAGCCTTAAGGATATCCAGAACCCTTGGGAAAGATGCAGATCTGCAAACTCTAGCTCTTCAACAGCCATGCCTTGAGATTGAGAGACCAAAGATCTGGTACCAAATCCTCCCTGGGAGGATGTCAACATGTTGTAATTCCTGGGAAGAGACAGGTGAAGGTGGACTACTAGGGACAGCAACAGGGGTACCAGGGCTGTCTGGCCCAATCAGAATCACTTTGCATGGCTGTGACCTTATCTTGACTAACACTTTGAACGGGGGGTGGGGGTGGGAAGCATACAGAAATTTTCCTTCCCAGTTCAGAATCAGAGCATCCAGGGGACTGAGCCCAAGATTGGGGGTCTGCAACAAAAGAGAGGAAGTTGGTGATTGTCTGGGCTGCAAAAGATCCATCTCTGGTGTGCCCCATCTCAAGAAAATCACTTTCAAAACTAGAGGATCTAGGGCCCATTCGTGATGGCCCTGGATATTCTGCTCAGTGCATCTGCTAGGACACTGTCCTTCCCTCGGAGGTGAACTGCTATCAGAGAGGTTTGCAGGGAATAGGCCAGGGACCACAACTTTGTTGCTTCTGTGCACAAGGCCATAGACCAAATGCATCCTTGCTTGTTGATGTACAACATGGTGGTGGTGTTGTTCTGATCTGGACCACCTTGTTCTGTACAGATTTGGAAAAAGCTTGCAGTGCCAGAAACACTGCTCTGAGTTCCAAGAGATTGATGTGAAGCAGAGATTTCTGAGGTGACCACAGTCCTTGGGTGGTAAGATCCCAAATGGGCTTCCCAGCCCAGCAGTGAAGCATCTGTGGTGAGTATCACTGAATGAGACTGAGTGACAAAAGGAACCCTTGTCTCAAATTGTCCTGATCCTGCCACCATTGCAAGGCTTGGATTAGGGTTCAGTCACTGGGACTAGTTTGGTAAGGGAATCCTTTCTCTGGGACCAGAAGGCTCTTAAGTGGAACTGAATGTCCCTCATCTTGAATCTTGCCCTTGGACCACTACTGTGGAAGCTGCCATGTGGCCCAGAAGCTGAAGGAAATGCCTTGCTGGTCGAGACACCTGAGGGTGAATGAAGAGGCCAGTTCCATGAGGGTCCTTGCCCTTTCCAGGGAAGGAAGGCTCTTGCCTTTACTGTATCCAGTTCTGCACCTATGAAGGTGAGGAGCAGTACTGGTTCGAGAACTGACTTTGGAAGGCTGAGAAGGAATCCTAAGGAAGTGAGCACTTGCTGGGTCACTTGCAAATGTGACTTGATTTGGTCTGAGACTGTCCTACTATGAGCCAGTCATCCAAGTATGGAAAGATGGAGATCTTTTTTTTTCTCAGGAAAGCAACAACTACTGCCAGGCATTTTGTGAAAACCCTTGGGGACGATGTTAGACCAAAGGGCATTGCTCTGAATTGATAGTGGCTTGAGGGAAACTCGAACCTGAAGTACTTTCTGTGGGATCACCTGATGGGAATGTGAAAGTAGGCATCTTTGAGGTCCAGGAGGCTAGCCAGTCCCCTGGCCTTAGAGAGGCAAGGATAATTCCAGAGTCACCATTTTGAACTTTGGCTTTAAAAGGTGTTTGTTCAGATATTTTAGGTCCAGGATGGGCTGCTATTCTCCTGTCTTTTGGGGGTTAGGAAGTACCTGGAGTACAATCTTTGCCTTGTGTAGGGTGGGAACCTCTCTATAGCTCTGAGAGCTAAGAGAGAAGAAACCTCTGCCTCTAGGGCAAGGGTCTCTAAGAGATTTGCAGGTGGAAAGGATCTGGTTCTCATCCTGGGAAATTTTTGAAGCTGAGAACCAGCCCCTGGTTTACTACTTCCAGGACCCACTTGTCTGATGTTACAGACTTCCAGTCCTGGACAAAGTAAGCCAGCCTGCCCCTACTGGTATGGGAGAATTGGCCGGCAGACCCATCAGGGTGTCTGCTTGGCAGGGCTTTAGGCTGAGGGGTGGATGCAGGCCTGCTCATCCCCGTCTGCCTCTCCCTCTAAAGAACCCCATCTGTGAAAAGAAGAGGAGGCCTGAGCTTGGTAAAGGCCTTTGGAAAGGCCTGCCCTGGACTGCTGCCTTTGAGGAGTTGCTTGCCTTTCTTTGGCCAGAGCACTCCTGTAAGTGGTCCTGTACTCATCCATCTTTTTCATGTAGTTCTCTGCTTGCTCTCCAAACAGAGAATTACCAATTACAGGAAAATCCATGGCCTTAGCCTGGGTATCCTGTGAGAGGCTAGTACATCTGAGACAAGCCATCCTCCGAAGAGCCTCAGATGTAGCCATGACTTTGATGAAACATCATTGGAGTCCACAGCAGCATGAAACTGTACTTTAGATGCCTCAATCCCATCTGCAGCCACCTGCTCCAGCTCCTTGGCAAGCTGGTCAGGGGCCTGTTTAGCCAAGGCCAGCACAGTGTCCCACCTGGACTTCTGGTATCTAGCTGTATAGGCCATATAGTTAGCCTGCCTGAGTCCCAAAGATGCTGCCATGTATTGTTTCTTTGCCATGGCATCAATCTTCCTGGAGTCCTTGTCTGGGGGTGTGATGCCAAGGGAATATTTGCCTTATCACAGGCAGCAGCCTGCACTACCCCAACATGGCTGCATTGCTGGAAAAGGACCTCTGTGTCTGAGCCTGAGAGAGTGTACCTCTTGTCCATTCATCTGTCCACAGGAGGTATAGAATTAGAGACTTAAGAATTTTATGTGTCTGTTTCCCAAAGGATTTGTGGAGGGAATAGACAGTCTCCTGGACTCTGGGATGTCCATCATCTCAACATAATCAGGCTCCTCCTGATCCTTTACTGCTTCCTCTACAGGAAGCTGGAGGTCTCAGCCACTTTTTGTAAAACATATAGTGGGAAGGGACTCAGAAAGCCTAGGAGGAGAAACACCTGAAGGTCTGTCTGGGGAGATGTCCGGTCAATAGGCACATCCAGACTTTCATAATCACCATAATCATCCTCATACTTCCTTCCTCCTCCTCCTCCGGTTCATAAAATTCTTCCAAACTTCCAAAGTATAATCCGGAACCGGGGAACCCGACCAAAGCCCCTGCCAGATGGTGCTGGTTCGGTCGAACAGAACTAAGCGATTGCACTATCGCTGCTCATGTGGCTATCTCTTCGGCTGTCAGTATTAATTTCTGGGTCTGAACCGACGATTATTCTTTCTCTTTCTTTTCACCGGAACCGACTCCTCAGAATTGGCTCTCCTTTTGCCCGAAGAAGTATTGCCCTGGTCAGAGGGCACTCCTTCTGGTTCAGTCGGAACCGAACCAGGCTGGTCATCCGGGTCAGTGGACTCTCAGCCTCCCTTTCCCTCAGTCTACCAAATCTCTTTTCCAGGGTAGATCTGGGAAAATTCTTGCAAATTTGGCAGTCTGAATCGAGGTGGTCAAACCCCAGACCATAAACACAGGTGGTGTGGGATCAGCCTTGGCAAAGACTTCCCCACACACACTGCAGTGCTGAAACCCAGTGGGCCTGGTTTTATTCTTGGGTTTCTCAGACATGGCCAATCCTATCCAAAACTTACCCTTTTTCGCAATCCGCCAGGCAAGACTCTCCTATCGGGTTCCTGACCGTGTCACAGGTCTTGGAAAACGAATAAAACTCTGTTTTTTTAAGAACCGATACGGACCGGTTACCATACTCTAAATCAAGCACAAACTTTTTACTCAACCTGATCGGTTCAGCCAAACCAATCCACAATTTACAAGTTCCACACAGAAACAAAACAAAAACCTATCTAGTACTCAAAGTACCACAGACAGAGACTTGAACCGACTAGCGGTAACAGCAATTGATAGAAACTGACCGAAAAAAGCGACACTTCAACCAACTTTTTGAACCGAGCAACAGGAGAAATCTCCGAGAGACTGTTCAGTGAGGCAGAGTAAAGAATCTGATGGTTGCAGTTTAAACAACAGCAGACAGGGGCTTCAACCGAAGTCAGTGGTGAACATTCCATGCTGGCCATGGAAAGTTTAACTCTTTGTTCTCTGGGCAGTTGAAAGGCAGCACCTAACTGCATATGTCAGAATACAGCAAAACTTCATGTTGTTTGAACCTCGTGTTTACAAGGGAAATGTCGGGCTCCTGGGGAGAGACTCCTGAGATTGTCTGGAGCATCGAATAATCTTTATTATCATCCCAAGCCCCTACATCAGACGGGACTGCAGAAGGGTGTTTGCTTGACAGAGCAGAAAAAACAGACCCCATGCTTTGTAAGGTCTGGAAAATGCAAGCCTTTGTCATATCTTCAGTCGAAGGCAGATCCTTCTGAAAATCAGGAGACTGTTACGCTGTGTGTGCTTAGACTTTCTTTATGTTTCTTACCCCTGCCTGATCACCCTTACCATTACCGGGAGGGACAGGAGGCAATTTTCTTTACACACTTTTTTGGTGCCACTTTATCAGTGGCAGAATCAGACTTCTTTTGATCCAGGCACTTCATCAGTGCCCCTGTTATTTTTATTTTTTGAAGGAACTTCATCAACCCTTTGGAAGCACTAGATTTCAAGGCACCTCATCAGCACCGATTTATGATTTTTTTCTTTTAAAGACACTTCATCAGTGCCTCTTTGGGCTTAGACTTAGTGGATGCTTCATCAGCACCTCTATTAGAATTTTTGAAGGCCCCCCATCGGTAAGCCTGGGAATTTTTGGGACAGAAGAGGACCCTTCCTTAGCCATTTCTCTAAGCCTCTTTGCTCTGTTTCTCAAGGTTTTGGAACAAAAGTTTGAGCAAACTGAACAATAATGGTCTGGACCCAAACACTTTAAGCACAGATCATGGGCATCAGCTTTGGCCACAATCCTGTGACAGTTTAGGCAATTTTAAAACATATGGTTCCAGTCCTTTTGGGATTTCTGACATGCCAATTGACAGTAACCATTTTAAATCGAATGGTTCCACTACCATTAGTAATGGAATGCAGTCGGTTCCCTTACCCAGTAAAGAAATGAAAATTACGTACCTACCGTAATTATGATCTTTCCGTGTACAGTCACCATTCATCACTGTTGGGTAGTGGCGGAGGTCAGGACCCGTGGAGCTTTTTCTTTTTTTTTTTTTTTAAAGGTAGGTGGAGCTGACGCACCATCACGCCCGCCTCGAGGCTGACATACTGCATGGTGCCCAATGGTTGGCCATTAGGCTGTGTCGACTCCGCCTCACCACAGTTCTGAGTCGCTGGAGAGGTAAGAGGAAGGGAGTGGAGGGTGGGATAAGGAAGTCCAAGGACAGAAAAGGAAAAGATATATGAACCAAAAGGAGAAATAACAACTGAGAGGACAGAAAGGAGAGAGTCGGAAACTAAAGGGATTGGGAGGGCCCCAATCTCTGGAAAGGAAGAGGGAGGTAGGGAGGGTGAAGAATTTAGGAAGAGAGGGGAAAGGTCAGTACATCCCAGACCCTGGTCCATCTCCAGATTGTATAGGAACTGCCAGGAGTAGCCAAAGGCTCTGCACAGAATTTGAGGCACAGAATAGTTGGCAAACCCTCCAGATAAGCAGAGTCAGCTATTCTGAGAAGGACAGGGTACAGAGAATAAACACCCTCTCAAGGAAGATTATTGGTGAAAAAAGGGAAGACCTTTTTTTTTAAACAAGGAAATAGGTTGGACGGAAACAGGGAGGAGGGAGAAAGGAGGCACTGCAACTCCCACCACAGGGTGGAGCCAAAGCACTGGAGAAGGAGTGCCCCCTGCTGTACACTCTCCTCGGAACATCATCCCCTGTGTGCCCCGTTTTACCCACTCCTAAGAAGAGAGGGAGGATGGGCACAGAGGAGGGAGGAGGGACCCAGAGACTGAGGCCCCAGGGGATGGAGGGTGGGATCGTGATGAATGGTGAAGATACACAGAAAGATCATAATTACAGTAGGTATGTAATTTCATATCTTATCTGTGTCAATCTTCACCAGTCATCACTGTTGGAGTATCAGAGCCCCCGAGGGGTTCTTTATACCCTAAGGGACAAAGTCCCTTAGCTCTCAGTGGGTGACACACTTAAGAGAGAGAGAGAGAACTCTCAGGGCCTGGAGAGGCCCGAGAATGGGAGAGTGAGATGGGGTCTCCCGGAGGGGGAGGAAGTTGCCCTGACAAGCGCCTGCCTCGCCTATGGGAGAAGAGATAGGTTCTCTGGTGAGCGGAGTTAATCACCCCACGCTGGTCCAAGGGTGACAACTGGGAAAGATGCAGCCATGCCGTCCGCCTAGTGCAAATCGCTGTCCCTACGACCCTGGTAGCTATCTCGTTGGCATCATAGGATGCCCTCGCCAGGATCCAGCCCACGCGCAGAGAGTGCAATGGCTTGTGTGGTTTGTCTGTGATCAGACAATGAGGCTAGGAGCTGACCTAGCCTGGACCACAAGAACCCGTCAGAGGCTGCATAGTGGGCCTGATGTGCAGAAATGGAAAGCACAACTGCGCCGAGTAGAAAGTCCTCCTACCCCAGAAGTCAAAATCGAGGAGTCTTGATCTGGGGCCAGTCACGTGAAGGGTGCGGCCCATCAGGAGTATCCAACTGCGTCAATCCAGACTGTGGATGAGGCATGGAACCTGGAGACTTGGGGGTGTGCAATATCTCTGGCTGAGATCCCTTGGGGCAGGAACTCCGGAGAAGGGTCTCCACTAGGAACGCAATGACGCCTCCTGAAAAGGAGAGGCTAGGGCGGACCACAAGGGTGGCCCCCACCAAAATTGCCTAGAAAGGCGTGGCGCCGAGTGCTCAGGGATTGCTGATAGCGGAAGGAGTGAGCTGCAAGTCCTCCCAACATCCTCACGAGGAAGCGCTGATACTCAGCGGATCAGCAGCTGAGAGATGTGGACAGAAGGTTCCTCTCCCCAGAAGGGGGATGAGGAGCTGGAGGCACCAGCTGTTCAGTGGGTGGCTGCACTGGGGTAGGTCGAAAACCTGGCTGTCCATCACCCAACATAAGCAGGGAACTGAGCAGCCACTGCTCTGAACTGCTCCTCTCCCAGGAGAGAGGCCCGCTAGGACCAAGGGTGCCTGGGAGCACAGGAGAATGTGGCAGAGGATGGGGACAGAGCCGAAAAGAGATGTTAGCTGACCTCCGCCTGGGCTAAGGGGCTGACCGTGAGCACCATGGAAGAAGGTGCCGAAGACCCCACAGCCAACAGCTGAACAACCATTTCGGTACTGCCTTGGCTGCGCCTGGAAGAATCCTCCCTGTGAGGCAACTGGGGCCATATGGTCCAGAAGGACGGTCCCCACCTCAAAGAATGGGCTTCTCAAAGAGACGCCGAGGAGGAGCGGAGATCCACACTACAGCTTCTCCCAGAGCCCGGTGGACCCCTAAAAGGCCACCGCGCCAACCCTACGCCCCGACTCGGAGTCTGAAATAGCCTTCCTCAAGAGGGTCAGCCTAGGTAGCGGACATCTCTGAGCAGCACCAAGGAGTTACCCAGGAATAGTACCTCCTTCTCACGAGGTGCCCTGATCGGCCCCAAAGTTGGCATCTAGGCACACTACAGGTTGGGGTACCACTACTGAGGGTCAGTGAACACACCAAGATCAGGTTGCAGAGCTATGGTGGCCTGCACCACTGCCTGCTGGTCAGCACCCCTGACCCCAGTCTCGCAGCCACCGACCCCACCTCAGAAGGGGCTGACCCGGCTTGTCAAGAGACTACTGGGCTGCCCACCTCAACAGCCAACCCCAAAGGTCAGACTGTCCGCCTGACCAGAGCTCGCTCCGAGAGGTAGAGGCCGAGGCCCTGTGCCAAATCGTGAGGGGCCCACTGTCATCTTTGTCAAATGGCACAGAAACCATAGTCGCGTCTGCTGGCACCAGTGCCCCCTGGGCACCGCGAGCGGAATCACAGAGGGCACAGCTCCAGCCCAAACAGGAGCTCCAGAGTCGGACCAGCCAGGGCACCATCCGCTCCCACGGTGTCATGAGTGGCACCGAGAACAAAGACAGCGCAAATGGCGGTCCTGGACGGCTCCATCGGCGCCGAAGACGGCGCCACCCTGCTCCACGGTGCTGCAAAATGGCGCTGAGGGTGAGTGGCACCGATGCGCTGGGAAAGACGCCAGTTCCACAGCGTGAGGGTAGAGGCGCCCGCTGATGGCGGGATTCGATGGCCTTGCCAGCCGCCAAGCCCAGAGGACACGGGCGCTTGCTTAACCTCGGCGCCACGGATGGCTCCGAGGTGAGACATGGACAAAGACGGAGTCAGAGCAGCTCCCTACGGCACTACTAGCAGTGTTGGTGCCGCATGGCTCCGGACAGAAGCAACGGCACCACGTGACAAGTCGGTGCAGAAGATGGCTCTGTCGGGGCCCACGGTGCTGCGAACGGCACTGAGGTCCGAATAGCGCAGGCCGACGGTGTCGAGGACAGCCGCCGACCCGGCCTTGCAAACCGTGGGTCCGACACTGGAAGCTCTTCGCCACTAAGGGGCGCGATTGCCATGGCGGTGCTTACCGCCCGCTTCGTGGAGGGGCGGACAGGCTTCCTGCACCACGGAAGAAGCCTCGCAACGCTAGACTACTAGTAGCAGAGGGTCCCTCCTCCTCCTCGGTCCATATAGAACTGGGAGGGACCCGGAGGAAAGGCGGCGAGGGCATGGCTTGGCCCAAATGCGCACCTGACCCCGAAAGTTGGCAGAGCTTCGCCCCACTTTCCACGCACGTTGTTCGATGAGATGGCGATCCATGGAGAAACAGGCGTCAAACGAATCCATGTTGTGAAGTGGGCCAAGACACGAAAGACACCGGTGTGCTGGTTGGAGATGGAATACTGGGCTGCATGAGCACCATCGCATGGGGGCCGACCTGTCTTAGAAGATTTCTTGCCCTCCGACCGAGGCGACCTATGGAAAAACCACCAAAAACAGACTCGACGTCGCAGAAATCAAAATATTGGAAAGATCTTGCAGGCGATGTCAAGTATGGCAAAGCAGAACTGTCAGGAGCCGACGGACTTGGCAACGAAAGGGAAATTAGAAATGGCATCAAGGCTTTCTTGACAAACTAGGCCTCAGCGCAGCAGCTCCACGCGAGGTAACCTCTATGGCGGAGACAAAGAACTGGCAGGCAAGTGGTCGACACAGCCTAATAGCCAACCAGCGAGCACCATGCAGTCGTAGGCTTAAGGGCGGTCTAATGGTGCGTCGGCTCCGCCTACCTTAAAAAAAAAAAAAAGCTCTGCGGGGTCCTGACTCCGGGCCAGTTAGCCAACAGTGATGAATGGTGAAGATTGACACAGATAAGATCTGGTATTTGGAAGTAAACGTTTTAAAATCGCAGTTCCTAAAGAAAAAAGGAACCACGATATAAGGTTTATAAGGAACCATTGAAATACACAAATGCAGTCAAAATAATATAAAGAAAGTATAGGAGGGAACCGTGGAACCGACAATAAATGTGGTTTCGGGAACTGCGACAAAACTAATAAAATACACTCAGTACAGTAAAAGAAAAGTAAACTGAAAAGATTTTACCACAAAATTCAAGAAAATGTATTTTCTTGGCTATGAGTGGAACACCGCGAGAGGCAGTGTTGTTCAGTCAGCAGAGAAAAATTCTGGTGCCTTCCCAGGCAGTCTCTCCTCAGCACACCCCAAAGTCTCTCCTGATTGGCTGATGCTAATTCATTAGCATAAACCACACCTCTGGGCAGTACTACCTGGTCAGCTAGCTGCTAAAGTTACTGATGCTAAAGAACCCTGGGGTAAGAAATGGAGGACTCTTCAGTGATGAATGGATCAGGACATGGAAGAACGATCCTGAAGATCTAGGGAGCAAAACAATGTCCAGCTCTAGAGATGGTATGATCGGAGAAAGAGTTAGCATCCTGAAGGTGTGTGACCTGAGGAACTTGTTCAGGTCATGCAGATCTAGAATGGGGCGTCAGTCCCCCATCCGCTTTGGCACCAGGAAGTCCCTGGAGACAAACCCTGGGTATTCCAGAGGATCCGCGACAGGAACCATGACCTTCCTTGCGGAGGAGCTGGGCTATGTCGTCTCGAGGGCTGACAGAATGTCTTCGGATACCAAGTCCTCCTGTGGGGTGTGGGGTCAGCAAGGAGGGTGCTGCTCCAACCCAAAGGCAGACCTAACCCACCACTGAGGACCCACCTGTCCATGGTAACAGTGGACCAGGCGGAAAGGAAGTGGCAGAGCCGGCCTCCCATGGGAGGGACCCAGAGGAGGTGTGACGTGCATGAGGGAGGCACCCCATCCTGTCACTGTGCAGGCTTAGAGGAAGAGGATGAGGTCCGCTGAGGGACCACTGAAGCCTCTCCCCAGGCTTATGGACAACTGAGGCCACTGACTTTGGCTGAGGTTGCCATGCCTGGGCCTGATGACCAGCGTGGGGTTGGGCTGGTTTGGCCAAGGAGTAGAGGTGACCAAAAGGACTCTCCTTTCTGCTACTGCTTGGAGCCCTGGGGTCCTTTGGGCAGATGTTACAGAGATCAAGGTGGCAGAGGACTTCTCAATAGAGGTGAGGTGGCCAACCCCGGCCTGAACAAGTCGGTGCCCAGGAAAGGACCATCTGCCAGCTTGTGCTGAGGTCAGCCGTGAAGGTCGAGATCCTCAGCCAGTGCTGCAGTGCTTGGCCACTGCACCGTCACAGAGCATGCACAGAAGTCCCAAATGTCCATGGCTGTCTGAGCTGCTGCTTAGGCACAGCCCGCCCTGGTCCTGGACCTGCTTGACCATGATCTGAAAGTCTGCTGAAAGATGAGGAAGTACCTCATCCAGGGTGCCCAGCAGGGCATGGGAGAAGTGGCCATAGGAGGCGAGGCTCGCATGGCTAAGACCAGCGAGGAGGTAGCGTAGACCTTTTAGCCACGTGCAATAATTTCTTGGACTCTTTGTCAGACAGCTTGTCAACATCCCCAGTGTTGCCAGAGCACCTAAACATAGAATTGATCACCAGCCCCTCGGCTGTGGGGTGTTCTGTGAATCCTATAGGAGGGAGCCGTAGGTACAGCATAGTTGTGGGCCATCCGGGAAGAGGCTGCAGGGCAGGAAGCGGGTGCTGCCAAAGCTCCAGGGCAGGGCCAAGAATGGCCTCCACCACTGGAAGGCTGCCATAGGAGCATCTTCTCAGTTGAGGATCTCTGTCAATGGGTAACAAGCATATTTCTGCACGGGCACCATTTTCATACCCGTGGACTCAAGAGATCAGGCGGGAAGGCCCATAAAGAATGAAGGGCCTTTGCCCATCAAGAGATCTCCCACTAACCCCATGTCAACTGGATGGGAGTGCAGGAAGGAACCTCCGACTCTGAGGATTTGTTAAAGATGGGCAACTGCCTGAGTCCCCACTGACCCTCTGCAGAGTCAGGGGTGACAGGCAGCCAATGGGAAATCCTCGGTCAGCTGAGACTTGGTTGAACCACCGGGTAGGTGGCTGTTTAGGTATGCAAGCCCACCAGAATTGGTGGAGACACCAGGGGTCGGGTAGAGTCAGGACCATCTTGGTCAGCTCCTTAGGGCAGAGAAGGCATTGGCCTGTTGGACTAAAAGCTAGGTAATGGCCAGCGAGAAGCCGAAGCCGGCTTCACATTGGTGTGCACCAGCCGTTGCCACAAGATCCTCGTAGTGTCCACTCAACTTGCGCTTGAAGCTCTCGCACTTTTGTGGTATCAAGAGTGGGAGCACTGATGTCGATGGGAACCGCCATACCCACAGGAGGAAGACCGAGACCGTGACCTCAACTGCCAGGGGACCGGAGAACGCCGAGGCTCCTCCAGGACTTGGGTGTCTACCACATGTGGCGGGTCAGCAGACTGATCAATCCTAAAGGTCTGAGTAAGGACCAGAGTCCTAGATAAGGAAGTGTCGGCCTTGCCGTCAACAACTGGTTGACCAGTTGAGAAAAATCTCAGCCAGAAGATCAACCAGCATCTTGGCCAACTGGCCTGATGGGGTTACCATGGAGCTGGCAGCCTGGGCCAAGGATTCAACTGAAGTCAGATCAGGAGAAGCGTGGGAATCCAAAGTTTTGACTGAGAGCACTCCCGATCCCATGAACATTGACAAGACCATTTTTTTACTCTTTCTTCGACTTGGATTTGTGCCCAGAGGGTCCCTGACTGAGGGTTGGCAAGGACTGGGACAATTCTTTGAAGCATCCCGTGAAAGTTGATTCCAGCTGGGGTGGCACAAAGGCAGAAGCTGAAAAGGAGTGGAAGTGGCCTGGACTGCAGCCTTCTCAAGCGCCAGGGCTGTTCAGTGGACCCCTGGCCGGAGGAGGCCACCCAATGGGCATTCCTAGATTTGACTGGCGGTTCTGTTTGCTCGGCCTAACTTGAGTCAGGTGAGATGGTCCTCTAGAGTGTAGGATGGAAAGTTTGACAAATGTTGCGGGCCTGGGGAGTGTGCAGACCTGTTCGGACATCTTCTGCCTGCAAGGGCACTGACGGAACCCGGAGCGGACTCGCCACCCACTGCGGTCACAATCGAGTTGAAGACAAAAAGTATTAAAATTTTTATGAAGTAAATCCATAGATTTAGTCACAAGGGCCTACTCAGTGCAAGAGCGGAAAGGAAGGAACCCGCTGCTTCCAGTAGATGGAAGATTGGCCATGGTACAGAGTTGAGGGAGTTACCACCCAGGTGGGGGAGAGGCCAGCTTGAAGATGTTTCTGGCAAGTCTTTTATGAAAGGCAAAAGCCAGGACTGTGGATAGAACATCATATCAACATCCCTAGAACTTTATTTTCAGTGTACTATTCATTTATTTAGCTTTTTGCTGAATGGATGCGTGCTCTAGACAAATTCTGCCTATTTTCAGGCACGACCGGAGAGGAAGATACAGATGAATGCCAACTGACTTTGAACCAGATTAAGCTGTTGGTGGTATTTTAGTGAATGGGGAAATTTTTGCCAGGGCACTGGGAAATTCTCACTCTTGGTAGGGTGTGCTGGTGTTAACGATGGACATGGATGTGGATCTCAGTCGTCTGAGACAGCTGGCGGTGGTGCAAGGAGCACTAGTTTGGATGGTACAGCACCAGAGCATGATGTGCAGTTTGGTTCTGAACAGGAGAAAAACGAAATAATGGATGTCTCAGTTGTGATGCAGAACGAAGAGGAGTCAGTGGATTTATTGGTGGCTGGGCTTCAACATGAAATCAAGTTTGTGCAAGCCTCAGTGAGGATCAGCAATCAAGGCTGCTTTCAGGTGCTGTCAACACCAGGTAGAGGGATGCAGAGTGAGCACAGATGACAGAATGCATTGCATCCTTCAGGGGAAGGTGCAGTTTCATGATCGGATGGAGAGGAAGAAAGTGGTGACGGAGGAGTTAGTCTGCAAACGACGGATGAGCCGCCAACACTCCAGCTTATGGTGCGAGACGTACAGCTGTTCTAATCAAGCATATGGCTGCTAAAGAGACCTTACTTGCATAGATGCAGGAAAACCTGCCACAGTAAGTACAGTTGGATTGGAAAATATGGCTGATGTAAATGATTTGAATGGCAGTAAAATCAAGGAAAATGTACAAAGGCCTAGTCTTGAATGTGAGACACAGCCTCAAGTTCAACAAACTCCAGGTTTAGGTTTATGCAGACGCCAGAGACTGGATGGTATAGATGTTACCCAAGGAAAGTATGGACAATGGTCGGTGGGTAAAGCATTAACAAGGGCAAGTTGGAAACAGAAGGAGTGGGGGTGGCTGGATACCAGATCCTTCAGACCTACTGATCCCTGGTAGTGAAAACCCAAGTATGCATGTATTAAATCAGGATGGTTTAGGAAATTACGTGATTCCATCTACTGATGGTACAAGCAGTGATGTGGTGCAGGATGCAGGCCCACCGGGTATGAGGAAGTACTGCCAGTTGCTGGTATACAGCATATAGAGGAGCCGCCAGTGCACTGGGGAAAGAAAGGAACATGAGGAAAATGCAACAGGGGAGGTCCAAAGGTTAGAACCTTCAACCTTGTGGAGACAATTTCATTGCCAGGATAAAGGGTTTCAAAGCACTATCCCAGTACAATGGAAAAATATGGTCTGCATCCAGTATCAGGGTGGGCTTCCTCACCTCCTAGAATATATGTGGCAAATGTTGATAAAAAATCACTGTGATTTTTCTCAAACGAGATTTACGCTTGATTCACGATCAGGGGACTCAGTGTTTGATGTTAGTTTTAAAACCCTACAGGGCTGGACTGTTTTGGGGTTGCTTATGACAAAAGTCACACAGCCTTGTGGATGCCATTTCGGGACATCCTGCTAACAAGGCCACTCATAAAGCAAGTAACCATTCTCTTTGTAATGAGGGAGTAGCAGTGTATGACATACAATTTTGGCTGCAGAATAAATGTGAAGTGCTTGAGACCCCTCTCCCTTTTGGATGAGGAACACATCTGGACGGGGCTGGAAATTTAAAGTTTGGTCTGGTTCTGGGCCTCAAGGCCCCTAAGCATCTGCCAAGTGCCTTTTTTCTAGGCTCTGAAAGAGGACACTGTTTTACCAGAGGCAGCCCAAGACCTGCTTTAGGTGTGGCTCTCATATGCACCTCAGCAATGCGTGCAGACGGAGTGAAATGCTCTTTATGCATGGAAATTGGACATAATACAGAATGCACAGATGAATCCATGTGTAATTTATGTGACTGGCTGGACATATCTATCGCATGTGAGTGGGCGCCCACAATAGAAGTGACCATCCTAATCAGGAACAGCTGACAGAAAAGGCTCAAAACTTAGCACTGAAACTCAATGGAAGGTAAGGGAAATGCATAAAGAGGATGAGGAGAGAGCTCAGAGATCACTTTGGTTTAAGAAAATCCTGAAGTAGGTCCGAATGTTGCTCAGAACGTACACTCCCCATCACCCCT
The DNA here is from genome assembly GCA_016271365.2 of Neoceratodus forsteri. NCBI lineage: Eukaryota > Metazoa > Chordata > Ceratodontiformes > Ceratodontidae > Neoceratodus > Neoceratodus forsteri. Next base: position 16,549,700 of record CM057456.1, read on the forward strand.
GCTGCACTTCTGCTACCACTATAGCTGACCCCTATAGTCCTGAGTGGCATTGATGTCACAAATCAGATGGACGTGGACTGAGGAGGAGAGATGAGTTTGGTCCAACAGACAGTTCTGTGCAGCAAACCTTTGGTACTTGTAAAGGAGATGTCTCTCACCTGAAACCACCGTGGTGGCTTCTAAAAAGAGGACAAAAAAATGCAAACCCCAAGGAGAAATTGCAAAATTGGGTAAGGACCAGCTACAGGTGCCCCTCTCAAATTCATATGAGGTTTTACAACTACCAGAGTCTGACATTCAGGAGGATTCTGAATCGTCATCTACCTTTTCCTCACAGAAAGGACAGTCCTCTGAGTCTGACGAGGACAGCTTACAGCTGAAGTTCATGTATTCAGAAAAAAAGAAACATTTGGAGACTGTACTTAGATGGAGTCAATGTCTGAGGAAGCAGTCTGGGACTTGAGTACTTTATTTCTTCAGTGCAATTTGTCAAAATTGAATAGATGGTGACTTCCACCTTTCTATAGCATGACTACAATGCATGTTTACAATATTGCGATGATCAATATATAGTGTCAGGAATGGGACAGCGCTGCCTCCTGACTTTTACAAATATAAAGGATAATAACATTAACATAGCATGCTTACAAGATATTAGATTTTATACAATTAATGATAGAAAATGCTTGGAAATTATGCTGCTGGGGACCTTCCTTTTTCTCTGATGCTGGAAAGATGTGTGGGGGTATTTTCTCAAGGTGGGATTACTGTATTTCTAAAGTGTTGGATATTTGTCCAGGGAGGGTTATCCTTATTGATTTCACTCATTATAGGGAGCAATGGAGATTGATAAATGTGTATGTGCCGCAAACTAAGAAAGAGAGGGTGGATCTGTTTCAGTGCATCAAGCCATATTTATTTACATCTAGAGTGTTGGTGTGGGTGGGAGACTTTAACTGTGTCTTGTCCTCCTTAGATAAAGGGCACAACCGACAAAAACATATTGTAATTTTGGGGCTCTGTCTAGAATTGTGCAACAGGTGGGTCTAGTGGATGCCTATAGATCGGTGCATTCTACTGGGGCTATACCTTTATAAAGCTAATTTGGCCAATAGGATAGATTACATATTTGTATCACCAAATTTAAAACTCTTTAGGCTTTTTCTATTCCAACAGAAACCTCTGACCATTTAATGGTAAAGGTGAGAATTCTCTAGGTGTGGGGATCAGCCAAGGAAAGGGATGTGAAAGTTGAAAACATATTGCTTCTGGACAACTGGTGTGTGGAACAAATTTTAGACTTAATACGAGCTAGAAAATCGATGGTGTGTCCTGAAGACAACATCAGTAGATGGTGAATTAAGACAAAACAGGATGTGAAAGTGAGGATCCAAATGCTGTCTCATAGATGACAAACAGATAAATATTTTCAATATTTGACATTAAAGGACAATTTATGAGAGTTGTGTCTTGTCTTAATGAGGGTATGGAGAATATGCTGAACAGATTCAACACCTAAAAACAAACAAATGATGGACTTGCAATATGAAAGAGCATCCTTTCTCCTGTATGAACATAGAATAGGCACCCCAGGAAAAGGACTACAGGTGACATTCATGAAAGTTGCCGTAAAAAGGGTGCAACGGAGGACAATGGATTCTGTGTACAGAAAGTGGATCAATTGTGACATCCAGGACGGACATCTTGAAGAGGTTGTCCAACACATGCAATGGATGTATTCTGCCACAGATATCACTGGCACAGGATTTGACTGAGAACAGGAACTTCCTGTTTGGGAGCAGGAAGTGAGTGATCACAGAGCCACCAGAGACTCACCATCCTAGAAGGACAAGAGTAGCTCTCCATCCCACCTAGCTGCTGGAGGTCTGCCTCTGAGCAAGTAAGGGACCACTGAGAAATATAGGATCTTCTTGTCTCAGAACAGGAAAATCAGGAGCTTAAAGGCACAGAAGCAGTAAGTAAGTATGGAGAAATAAATAAACAGAGGAAAAGGATTCCAAACAACAGTGAAGGGGCCAGAAATAAGACATGATGGGAGTGGTGCAGTGCAGTGGCAGTGGAGCAGCAGTCTTCCGGAGATGTTGTGGAGGATGCGGTGTTGTCCCATCTGCAGGCACCTCTCTGGGCTGAGGGAGGAAGTTGCTTATCTCCAGGCTGAATTGGTCAGGATTTAGGACATCCTCTCCCATCCAGGGGACCACTAGGGCCACTGCCATTGCCTCAGAGGTTGCCAAGAAAGAGGAGCAGTTGGACCACAGTGAGCTCAGGGAGGGTGAGGGGTGGTGGAACAGAGGGCATCCTCCAGTTGTACCTTCCACAACCATATTCCGTTCTGGCAAAATGTGGTTCCTCTGTGGAGGCACCCACAGTGGAGACCAAGGAGGATGCTAGGAACCTCCACAAAGGAAACCCACAGGAGGGTGGCATGGGACCCCACAGGGAAGGAAACAACTCCTGGTGGGGGACTCCATTATTAGGAAGGTAGAACTGGGGGATGAAGGGAAGGGAGATAAGGTGTCTGCCTGGTGCCATGGCTTGAGAGACAGGGGAGCGAACTCAGGATCGCCGGAGCAGCAGCACAGGGAGGGGAGCTGGATGTCACTGTCCACCTAGGGACAAATGACCTGGCTAAGAAAGGGATGAGGCAGTGCAGGAAGAGCTTGTGGAGATGGGGGAGGGGCCTTAGACAAGTATACGCAGTGGTAACCTTCTCCGGAGGTGCTGCCTGTCTATGGCATATGTGAGGCTAGGGTGCTCCACACCATGGGATTCGGATCAATGGTTGAAAAACGATGCAGAGCTCAGGGATTTGCTTCACTGGGACTGGGAGTCCACCTGGAATGATGCGAGCCTATACTGGCGTGATGGTCTGCGCCTGTCCAGGAGGAACCAGTATCCTAGGTGATAGGTTTAATGCTTCATTGGCAAGCATTTAAACTAGCTAAGGGGAGGCACTGAAAGTGAGCAGGGAAATCCTAGCCTCTCAAAAAAGTCAGGGTAGTGAGGTAAACACTGCTAGAGATGTCGATAGGGAAGGGCAGGAAATGAGAAAGTGACAAAGGCAATAAGGACAGGGATGGGGCAAAGGGATAAGGCCATCAGGAATGAAGGTAATAAGTACCAATGCCCGTAGTCTGGGCAACAAGCTCCTGAACTGGTGGTCTTGATGGAAGAGGGATGCCTGGATATTGCAGCAGTCACAGAAACATGGTACACAGTGAACCATGACTGGAATGTTAACATACCAGGGTACACAACCTACAGGAGAGACAGGGAGGGGAGAAGGGGAGGAGTAGCTCTCATGTAAGAGAAGGGATAAAAGCAACTGAACAAAAGAGCAAACAAGGAGGAGAGGAGGCACTGTGGATCACCTTAGAGACTGGAAATGGCACTGCACAATCTGCATGGGGTTGTATACAGACCCCCATGTCAGGGGAGGAATGGACAAGGATATGATAGAAGGCATCTTAGGATGGCAGAGAAAGGGAGATACTGTTGATGGAAGACCTGAATATGCCAGATGTTAACTGGAGCACATTTGCTGTAGCCACATCCAAGAGCAGGGCCATTCTTGATTCACTACAGGTGGCATGCCTCAGACAGCTAGTTCTGGAACCCACTCATGAGGGAGCAATCTTAGACCCTCAGATTTCAAATGGGACAGTGAGAGGATCTCAGATCTAGAAGTGGATAGCCATCTGGGAATAAGTGACCACCAAACAGTGTGGTTCATGATAAACTCAGCTACAGAGTCAAGCCATACAAAAGTGAGGGTACTGGACTTCAGGAGGGCTGACTTTGGCATTGGGAGAGTGCTTAGAAAAAATTAGCAAACAGGCTAGAAGGAGGGTGGAGCAATAATGGGCAAACATCAAAACTGCCATCACAGAGGCAACAAGCCTTTGTGTGAAACAAATAAATCAAAGCGAAAGAAAAAGCCACTATGTTTCTCAAAAGAGGTGGCAGGGAAGGTCAGGGAGAAAAGATAGCATTCAGGAAGTATAAGGAACACAGAAGGAGCAGGACAGAGCTGTACCAGTTAAGGCAGAAGGAAGCAGGGAGGAAGTCAGAATAGCAAAGGCCCAAACTGAGGAAAAGATAGCCAACTTGGTTAAGAAGGGGATAAAACTTTTATAGGTACATCAGGTAGCGTGGAAAGACAAAAGGAGGATAGGGAGGCTGAATAGAATGGACGGTGGGTGGGCAGAAAGGATAGTGAAAAGCAGGATACTGAACGAATATTTCTGCTCAGTATTCACAAAGAGGAGATGGGGAGGTGCCTAATCCAATTAACAGAAGCACTCTGGATAGGGGCTGTAGATCCCAGTCCTTTCACAGAAGAAAGGGTTCTGAAAGAACCCTAAAACTGAAGGTGGACAAAGCAATGGGGCCTGATGGAATTCACCCCAGAATTCAAAAGAATTAAGGGAGAACTAGTGAAACCACTGACTACCCTTTTAACAAATCATGGGAGGATGGTGTGGTACCTGTGGACTGGAGGAAGGTGGATATGACTCCCTTCACAAAGTGGAACCAAGACAGAGGCAGGAAACTACAGACCTGCCAGTTTGACCTGGAGGTAGGAAAGTGATGGAATCACTTCTGGAAGGAAAGACCTGTTGAGTACTTAGAGGCCAGTGGGGCATAGGACCCAAGGCAGCATGGGTTCACAGCAGGAAGGTCATGTCAGATTAATCTAATTGATTTCTTTGACTGGGTGACCAAAGTAGTAGACCAGGGAGGGGCAGTGGACATGGCCTACCTAGATTTTAACACGGTATTTGACACAGGCCCACACAAAGATTAATAATCAATTTAACCAGCCTGGGAGTGGTCCCAGGGTGGTAGCCTAGGTAAAACATTGGCTGGACAAGAGGACACAGAAGTTAATTGTAAATGGAGTCCACTCCAAGAAAGAGGGGTTACTAGTGGGTACCGCAGGGTTCAGTACTGGGTCCAGTCCTTTTAATGTCCTTTATAAGTGACATTGCAGAGGAACTGGAAGGAAAAGTATGCCTCTTTGCAGGTGACACAAAGAACTGCAACAGGGTTGATACACAAGGAGATATGGAAAGGATGAGAAGGACTTGGTAAGGTTGGAGGAATGGTCAGAAGTATGGCAGCTTGGATTCAATGCAAAGAAGTGCAAATACTACACCTGGAAACAAAAACAGGGAAGATTACACAATGGGGGAAGGAAGTAACAACAAAAATGGAAAGGAGCTGGGGGTAATCATATCAGATGACCTTAAGGTTAGCAAGCAATGTGAGAAGGCAGTAGGGAGGGCTGGGGGATACTGGGATGTATAGGGAGGCATCACCAGCAGAAAACAGGAAGTTGTTATCCCTCTGTACAGACAGTTGGTGAGACTCCATCTGAGCTACAAGCGTCTCGTTCTGGAGACCCCATCTCCGCAAGGACACAGACAGGATAGAGGCAGTCCAGAGGAGGGTAACCAAAATGGTGCAGGGTCTGCAAGAGAAGCCACACGAGGAGAGGCTAAAGGAGCTTAATATGTATACCCTTGAGGAAGGGGGGACATGATTGAAACTTTTAAGTACCTCAGTGGAATCAACAAAGTCCAAGAGGGTAGCATCTTCCAGAAAAGAGATGTGCAAGAACAAGAGGACACAATTTGAAAATAGGGGGAGGAGGTTCAGGGGCAATGTGAGGAAGTATATTTTCACAGAGGGTGGTGGACACATGGAACAGCCTTCCTGAGGAGGTTGTGGAGTCTAAAACTGGGAGAATTCAAGAATGCATGGGACAGACATAAGGCAATTTTTGTGGGGAAGGAAGAAATAGGCTGTTGGTTAACGAGGATCTGCAGCTTATCCTGTAGGTAGAGAAATGGGCAGACTAGGTCTATGTTTCTATGACTCCATGATAGAAGAGTTATTAACCCGTGTCAGATACCAGAGATTCCCAAAAGATTTGGACCGACTGATTGTACCGATAACAGTGTTGGAAATAACAGACTTAATAAGTTCTTTGAAAGCTAATACATCACCTGATGGACGGTCAGACGGATTGACTGTGGAATTCATAAAGCATTTACAAACTGAACTAGTGGACATATTGCATGTAGTCTTCAATCAAAATTCTGGATGGACAGGATACTGCACTTCAGTTTGGTCAGACAATTCAGCTGTTTATATATAAAAAGGAAGGCAGACAGTTGCCCGTAACTGGAGGCCTTTGAGCCTCATGAATACAGATTTGAAAATTTTTAGCAAACAGACTGGGACAGTGCCCCCATTCTTGTTATTGATCTGAGTCAGGTGTGTACAATTAGAGGAGGACTATTACAGATAATTTACTCCTGCTCGAGAGGTTGATACCTAGGGCATCAAAATGCCTTGGCAGGTTACTTACTGAGCATGGATCAGGAACAAGCGTACAATAAAGTTTCACATCTATACCTACAGATGGTATTAGATAAATATGGTATTCCAAGGTTATTCATTACCTGGATCCAGAAGTTGTATAGGATTTCCTCTATGTTTCCAGTGATAAATGGCTATCAAGGGAGGAAGTTCATGTTTCTTGGGTATGAAGGTGCCCGATGAGCCCCCATTTGTATATTTTTCTGCCTGGATCCTCTGTTGAAACTCATTCAACGAGATACTATAATCAGCAATATAGATATATGAGATGTTGTGGGCCTTACTAAAACGTTGGCATATATCGATGATGTGTGCCTATTAGTGGGGGATGAATTGTCAGTAGAAAGAGCGTTGGATACTGTTCAGTATTATTCTTGACTTTCAGGAGCAGACATGGCTAGGCTGAATGGAATAGATAGAGTGGAGCAGTGTAATCAAAAGTCCAGGTGTGGAAGAATTGGCAGCAGTCAAAAAAGAAAAAGGTACGCTAGTGCACACTTTTTATTTGTCACAGCTTTCATATTTGAGAACTATATTTCCTCCCCAAGCTCATGTGATGTCTTAATTTTAAGCCAAACCTTCCTACTAATTATGGGACAGCAGACTCAGCCCCATGAAGAGAGAAGTATTATATAGAGAATTAAGTATGGTGAATTACAGTTGATCAATCTAATTAGTTACTGCCATAGCATTTTCTTTTCACTACTTTCTCTGCCTTCCTGAAACCAGGAGTAGCTGAATGGTAGAGGGTGGCAGCATTGTGGATCACTCCCTTGTTTCAAAGACAGGAACAGGGGCTATCAATTCGGGAAAAAAGTGGAAGTTTGGCCAGGGTTTATGGTGTCCTCTTTAGAGAAGATAAAATTGGTCTGTCAAGAAAGCTCAGGTTTCAGTTGTAAATAGGAAAGTCTTATATAGGACGATACAAGAAAATTTATTTCAGATTCCTATTGAATATAAGGACATTAGACCTAGATACTATCCAGATACTGAAGCATATCTTATGGATAACAGAATCCCACCCAGGATGTGAGATGTGATATGGCTGTGTGCCCATGGTAGATGGGGAGTTAAAGGCAATGCTAAGCATAAGAGGGTGGAAGAATATTTGTGCCACAGAGAGTTATGTATACAACAAGTGGAGACTCTCGAGCATTTTCTTATACAATGTCCATATGCACAAGAGGTATGGTAGGCTCTGGCAACTCGATGGGGAGATGCTGGATGGCAAAATGTAAAGTATGAAAATGTGATCACAAGAATGGTACTATTACTACAAAAGGTAGATCCCAGTACTGTTCGTTTAATCTTTACATGTGTAAAGTTTCTTATGTGTAGATATGATGTAGTTTGTTCTCCAAGAGAAAATGATTTCTCCACAAGCACTGACTGGTCTGATTGAGAAGGAGATCAAAGCTCAAGCACAATTCGATAAAGATCGGATGACATGGGAACAGTGGAAAAAAAGATGGAAGGGATTGCACTACAGACTATGGGCTGAAGGTCAGACTGTCAAATTTTTTTTTTGTTAACACTATAGGGAATAATGGCATTACAGCAAGCACAGTGGTTACTAGGTGGTCTGCATGGTTTTTTGATTGATAGGTGGGATATGATATATGGAATAGTTTGTTTTGTTACCCAAAGGTTTGTTATGTACTAAAGACTGATTTATGTATTGTGATTTCTCAAATTTCTGTTAAGATAATTGTACCAGTGTGTGTTTATTTTGTATTGCAATAAAAGTCCCAACTCTTTTGAGAAGTGCCATGGGATCTTTGACATCCACTGGAACTACCACAGAACAAGTAGATGGGACCTTGGTTTAATGTCTCATCCGAAGACAGCACCTCAGGGTGCAGCACCCCCTCATGCTGCACTGCAGTGTCAGTATTGGGATATTAACAGAAGTGCCTGGTGGGGCTAGAACCCACAGCCTTCTGATCTCCTGGCCTCAGAGGTGAGTGTGCTACCTGCTGAGCCACTGGCACTACTAGGCAGGGGAAGGAATCTGGCTACCAGCTCCTCAATATGAGGATTTATGGCACCTTCCCTAAAAAAAACTATCGAGGTAAAAATTAGGAAACAAGGACTGTTTAACTCCTTTGTAGGTTAGCTATATCAGTGGGGACTTTGAGAATGCACTGAAACTGGTACACTTTAAGCTTCTCAGCTGAAAGATGGCATTTGGACCTTATTTTCAAAAAAAGTTTCTCCCATGCTTTGCCTATGGCAAAAACTTCTGAAAACAAAGACTCTAATGATGTAAAACAAAACAAAAGCAACCTTCTATACATGTACAATGAGAAGAGAAGCACTGTCAGACAACAGGAACTGTAATATGCCACAAACATTATATTTACAATATAGGCCTTTTAAAGGACACCATTTAAAAAATATTCAAGTAAACTTGCCACTCTGGTACCAAGTAATGCTTCTTTCTAATGAGATTTCACCATGCTACTGCAAATCATGTTTAGAAAACCCAAAGTGCAGTGTTAAAATTCAAGTATTAAAAATGCTTCTAGGAGAAAAATTCAACAGAAGAAGAGCTAAACAGTATGCAAATTACCTTGGCAGTAGGTATGAACTGAAGTAATATTACGAACATACGAATATTGCAAATACACAAAAACTTGCCTTTTGGTACTGCAAATATAAATGATCTCAAAACTTAGAATCCAGTTTGGTAGAAAGAACACTGACATTTCAGAAGGCATTGCAGTACCATTATCAGGCAGGCAAAGTTCTGCATCTGGCACTGCCAGGTGTAGCATTCAGGTAATGTTATACCATGCATGATGTTAACTTTGACAGCACAGATGTGTGCATGGTAAAAAAAAAATAGCATGTCTTAATTTTTCTGTAAGTTATAGCACTACAGTTTCAAACATGGATGACCAACCCAACTACTATTCACTTTTTCTGTTTAGAATAAACCTTGGCAGAAAAGCCTACGATCACATGAATAAAAATGCTTGAAAACCATACCTAAAATCACCTTTTACATTTTTTAAGTTTAAAACATTTCATATCATTTTGCTTTGATGCTCCAAATCATATCACCTTACACTCATATTCAATAAGCATTAATGTGGAATTTTGGTTTACCAGGTTTCATTTCCATCAGGTACCCATCAATGAATAAGTTTCAGTGAAAAGAAGCCAGCGTATGTTGCAAGAGACTGGCATTTCACTCAGAATTCAGTAGCTTTCATTTCACATTACTGTCAACACTAGGGAATTCAAGTTTAATCACTACAGTGTACCTTGCTCTGTCGTGAATTACAGGTTGACACAGTGGCTTACTATTCAAGTGCTCCAGTGAGGCAAATACTCTTAATGCGGATAAAGGGACCAAAAATATCAAATCTGAAGGCTGCAGGCCAGGTTACAATTAGCACTCACAACTGCAGCAGGGGAGGGGCATCTCTGTAAGTGACCTAGACCATGTCACTTAAGTCCTACCTTCCACAAGTTGGATACTTTTGTGACACTACTTTTAGTTCCACCTCTTCCTCTTCCACAGGTTGCGGTGGGCAAAAAGTGCAAAGTATACTACAGAATACAAAGGAAAAGGATCAACGAGAATGGACAGTTAGTAATGCCTTGTAAAATGGCACTTGTCTGCACATTATCCTTTACTGGTTGCATGAACCTAAACTGAAGGTCACTGCTTCGTGAAAGTCTCCGCTTCATGTTCCACAGACTACAGAAATGACTCCTGCATGAGGAAATGGAAATGGATAATCTGATGACAAAGTCTTCTGAAAAATGAGTGCTGTTTTCAAAATGCTGCTATTTTTGCTTCTCTTACGCCACTGAGGTATGCTCCCTGTCACCGTTTGGGGAAGTGTCTGTTTGTTGCCTATTTGCAGAAATGCAAAAAAAAAAAAGGAATAACAAATTATCCTTGAGAATTCATTATATACCAATCAATTAAATTTGGTTGCACTGCAAAACTTGCAAAGGTAACAATATCTGTACTACTACGCATGCACAAATAGTCATCTGATTTTTCACTTTGGATACTAGAGACCTTAGTCATCATTGTTCTACAAAACAAATCGGAACACGGTATTTAGAGGTCAACTGTAACACAATGATAGTTTTATTTTATATTTACTGGAAACATGCATTAGTAACAAGGTTGTTGAGACTTACTGTTTGTACAAGAGTACAACCAAATAGTGAAGAATAAAATGAGCAATAGTAGTCTTCAGACACATGAAATCATAAACTATAGGAAGGATTTTGTACGACAGTTAGTAAGAAGACATTCAGTCTAGCAACATTTGGCCTAATACCAGTTTCGCCTAAAAGACATTTGCTCTAACATGGCGGCTACTGACTCAAGGTAGCTTTTATCATTCGACTGCCTTGTAGCACGCTACAGTCCCACTGCCCATGGTTGTCAAGGTTGGTTTTGCCAGTTGTTGCTTTAGGCAAAATGTGATTAGCTGAATGAATTAGGGAAATATCGTTATGCTAAATGTCTTTTTACTACTGTCGTGCAACTTGAAGGTTTATATTTATCAAAGGATTTACATACTAACTATTCTAAAAGTTTCTACAAGAAATGAGAAAGATGTATGACATTTACTCACCTCACCAGCAAAAAGACCTTTCCTTGCATATCTTCTGCTAGAACATCATAAGCCTCTCCACTTCCTCCAGTCTTTACAAAGCTGTAAGCCATCTGTGACCATGGGTCTTTGCTCCATCGTGTAATAAAGTACCTCAATGGATCAGGGACTTCCTATGTTTTTATCAGATAAGAAAAGGTTACTCACCATAGTAACACATTTTTTGAAATGAATTAGAACAGCCAGTACAACTTGTGCATCATCTCTGTGATAAGAATGGTGCTCCGGGACTTAGAATCTTTTTAAAAGCTGTTCTCTTCCTAATGTGCTGATCTTAAGCCTCCCAGCATTTCACTGTTAGATCTTAGGAGAAAGAGGCCCAGGAGTCAAGACCTAGTTTGAAAATTACTCCAGTTATCGTAATTAAAAACTACAGATTAATACAAAAAATTTATAATACAAAACAATACAACAATCATCAAAAGCTCAAGCTGTATATCACAATAAATGATTATGAAGAACAAAAATGAAAACTACGTACTCACCATAAATGGAAATTACATACCTACGTAATTCTTTATCTTCTCTTGTATCTTCACCATTCATTACTGCTTGGGTGTAAGCGGAGGCACTTTTCCACTCAGTTGTTTTTTTCCAGAGGTCGAGCCTGCAAGAGTGGACGATTGCATAATGCATGAGGGCAGCCGTTAGGCGCCACAGACTCCTCCTACATCCCAGTTCTGTTAGCTGGAGAGGCGAAATAAGGACAAGAAAGAGAGAGGTAAGAGAGCCGAGGATAGAAAAAGGAAAGGATATAAAATGAAAAAGGAATAAGCCAGTAGAGGAGAGAAAAGGATGCCTACCCTAAGGGACGAAGGGCCTCACTCCTGGGGTGGCTCAAGGAGGAACAGAAGAAGGAGAGAAAGAAGAAGGAAGAAGAAGAGAGGAAAGAGAAAGAGGGATGTTGGGAAGGAAGAACTCTGCCAATTGAGAGATTGGTTTAAAGGCTTATAAGCTCGGAACCAAAAACAAGGAGCAAGGATCCCACTTGATAAAACTGAAGAGAAGGTTCAACCGAACCGCTTGCACAGCTTGGACAGAAAAGGCAGATTCTCTACACCTCCCACCATCCCAACCCCTTAAACTCCAGATGAGAGCTCACAGACTGTCAAGGCAGAAATCTGTTCAAAGGAGGTGCCCAGCTAGAAAGGTAAGGAAGCCCACTAGCACCTTGTTAAGTGCTAACACAGATGTGTGTGGGAGGAACCCTTTACATAAAGGACAGAGTGGGAACTCAGTCGGACCCTGAAGACAAAGCAAAAGATCACCAGCTCAAGGTAATTGTAGTGTCAGGACAGCGTTAAACCAGCAGAGGCTGACACAATAGGAGAGTGAGAATGCCAGAGGGACCTAGAAAAAGGGAACTGAGCCAAAAGGGACTGTCTCTTTAATTGTGAATTGAACAACATGGCTAAGAATAAGCCAAGAGGTCACCCCTAGGGGCAATCAGAAAGAGCTCCCTCAGGAGAGAGATAAATCCTACCCTCTCCGCTTCTTTCCTCAGGAAACTGGATCCATCCAGAGAAGAACTGGAAAAATCAAGATTTTCTTCTTGTTTTGTTTTGGCTTAAAGGCCAAAGAAGAAAAGGGAAGAACGGCAGGGAGGGGAGACAATCAAGAAGCAGACCCTTGAGGGAAGGTGGGTATTTAGTAATGAATGGTGAAGATACAAGAAAAGATCAAGAATTACAGTAGGTACGTAATTTTCATATTTTCTCTTGTCAATCTTCACCATTCATTACTGCTTGGGTGAGGTTATTCCTACATGGGACAAGAGAAACCTGAGGAACAAGACCTCAGCCTCCTGCTGGTGGAAAACAGAAGGAGAGATCCTGGACTATAGATGAGAAGCCTAAGGCCGAGAAGAGCTAGGAGGTGTCTCCCGAAGCGAGGAGACAAAGGAAGCCCCTGCAGAAGCCTCCCAGCCCTGGTGGAAAGAAGACGGGTCCCTCGGAAGGTGGGCGAATCACCCTATGCCGGGCCAGGGGTGACAATCTTGATAGAAGGCCATGCCGCCCACCTAATGCAGATCACTGTCCTGCAAGCTTGGAAGCCACCTCATTGGCGCATAAGATGCCCTTGCCTGGTGCCTTGCCAGCTCCAGGCCTATAGCAGAGAAGGCAATAACCTGTCTAGATTGCTCCGTGTCAAGCATTGATGCTAGAAGCTGAGATAGCATCGATCATAGATGCCTGTTGTAGGCAGCATGGTGTGCCTGAAGTGATGCGATACAGAGCATCGCACGAGGAAGAGAACACTCTTCGCCTCAACCGTCAAAAAGAGAATCTGAGTCTGGCGGTTGGTCATGAGCCAGGCGGCAGCGCCCGGAGGAGTCTCTAGGATACCAACTCCCGAAGGTGGGTTGGGAAGAGAACCTAGGGACTCAGATGGGGCACAATACCTCCTCCTCCTCCTGCAGTCTTCGGGGCTGGGATAGGGTGGCTGGAGACTGCCAGGAACGGATAGATGCCTCCTGGAAAGGAATAGGCCAGGATGGCATCACCAGATGTTGGGCACTGAATTCACTGAGGAATCCACCGCCTCCCATTCAGTACTGTCTCGCCTAACAAAGAAGACACGGAGATCCCCAACCATCCTCGAAAGGAAGTGCTGATATTCAGTGAAATCAGTGTCAGAGGAGAGGTGAGCATAGGGTTCCTTTCTCTCCGAGAAGGGAGATGAGGAGGATGGAAGCTCAATGTCCAGAGGACTCCTCGCAGTGGGGATAGGCTAAACATCCACTCATGCATACATCTAACATATGAGGGAAGGCTGCGAGTGCCTCTGAAAGTCTCCCAGGATAACGGACCCATAGGACTGACATGGCCCAGGAGAGAGGGGTGGCTGCAGAGGAATAGGACACCTACGAAGAGGCAACTGTCCTCTGCTAAGGCCCGAATCCGGGGAATGGGGCCCGAGCTGGCGGGCCCGGCTAATAAAACCAGGTCGCTGAACAGAACCCTGTAGATGTGAACCTTGAAGAGCCTGGAAGGAACCCTCCCCTGTGACATACCCGGGCCACGTGGATCCAGAAGGGCAGCCCACAGCAACGCCCATCGGAGGGGTCCCTGAGCTTGAAAAGGAGAGGCGGGCTCAGCGCCACGGCCCCGCCCACATCCCCGAGGGTAGCAGGCGGAACCTGGCGGCCCCCACCGCCCCTCAACCCCTCGGACTCAGAGGACGCCCCTCAATGCCAGCGACAGAGCCCGGCCGATCCTGGGTTCTCTCAGGGAGCCCCAGAAGACAGAGCCCCTAGTCCACCCTGAGAAGCGTGGCAGCACCGGAGACAGCAGCTGCCATAGTTCTCTCCGGGAGAACAGACCCTCCCCAATCCCCATACCATCCCCTCCCAGGACCCCAGGCCACCCCAGCCTGGGAGTCCTCAGAATAAGACTGCTGTGGAGACTGAAGAATGGGTACACTGGGCCGCTTGGCACCATGTCCCACAGAAGACTCCGATCCCAAGGAATTGGGGAGGCAGGATGGGTCCGTGTCTGAGTCATCTGCTTCGAGGAAGAGGCAACTAGAAGGACCTCGATACTGGCCACCCAGGAGTCTCCTGAGAAGCGGCGCGTTGGCCACTCACAGCGCCTCCGGCACCGGCACACCAGAGACAATGCCAGAACTGGCCCTGACTCGCTACCCATGGCTCCAGTCGAGTCCCCAGCACTGCCCCTCAACACCAGGACCACACGGTGACACCAGCAGAGCTGACCGGCCCGTGGCGCCACCAGCAGCACCGAGAGCCAAAATGGCGCCACGGGTCCACTCCACACCAGGGCCGGCAACAGCAGGCCACAACACTGGGGAGCCTTCACCTCCAAAGAGGTGACAGCCAAGACGGTAACCCCTACCGTGGCCCCAGAAGGGACCTCCGCATTCCCCCGACACAGAGAAAGAGGCCTCCTCGCAAACTAGAAGATGAGGAGCCTCCTCCTCCAGACCGATAGGCCTGGAGGGGACCCGGAGGAAGGGTCTAAAGATCTGACCTGGGAGGCCCAGAGCGACGCTGTCCTCCAATAGTCGGCAGGGCCTTGACGATTTTGAATGCGTGGACTTCGATAAAACAGCGGTCCATCGAGAAACAGGCATAGCATCTATCCATGTCATGGTTGGGTCCCAGGCACGAAGGCAGACATCATGCTGGTCGAAACAGAAAATGCAGCCACAGGAGTACCGATGCATAGGGGCACGGCTCGCTTTTGACTTACGTTTAGCTCCCGAACCAGACACGATGCAAAATAACTTTGTAAACAGAAAAGCTCCCGTGTGTAGAAATAATAAATGAAATGGTCTTACCGGTAGACGACGCCGAAACAAACCAGGATGCAGGAGATAACACGCGCCAAACTTCACAAAAAGGCCTAGTGTCGCAGTAAACTTACTGATACTCCATGCAGCAGGTGCAGCCTCGATGGTGGGAGAAACAGAACTGGGATGTAGGAGGAGTTTGTGGTGCCTAATGGCGTCCCTGATGCATCACGGATGCGTCACTCGGGGTGGCGCCACTGGTGCTGACTCCTCTGAAGAAAAGAAAAAAAAAAATTTGCATGGAAAAGGCTCACACCCAAGCAGTAATGAATGGTGAAGACTGACAAGGGAAGATTTCTTGATCTTCCAGAATATCTTCACCATTTATTACCACTAATGGGTCTGTGCCGGAGGTACTAGCACCCCACAGAGGCAAAGTCTTTCTACAGCCTAGGAGTCAATATCGGTGCCGGTGCTGCCCATGATACAGACACAATGACATGGCACTCATGGACTGATCAGCAACTGATACTGGCCCCCACCTTCCTCAGTTCTGTTTGCCAGAGAGAAACAAGTGGGAGAGGGGAAAAGACAGAGGACGGGACTAAGAAAACTAGTCGATAGGGATGGAAAAGGATATAAGATATAAAATCATAAAACAATAGAACCCGACTACCAACTTAGAGAAAGAGGCCAAGAATGAGCCTAAGGGTAGCAGGTTAAGGGAGCCAGAACCTAAAGACCACCTGGACAGCAAAGGTGGAAAGGGAGCAGCCATGGGAGGTGGCTCTGGTTGGGCACAGAGACTAAAGGAATCTCCTTTTGGAAAATAAATCAGAAAAGTAGCTTGTACAACAGTACAAGAGAGGAAAAAGGAAGATAGAATGGAAATAGGATACCCCTTGCCCTTCCAAAAGAAAAGAAAGGGAGAATGAAGAGGGAAAAAACCCCAGCTTGGTAGGTCCTCAATTCCAGGCAAGGCTGTTGGGACCGAAGAGGGCTGACTACCTCTGGCAGAGGCTAAGAGAAGGTTAGACAGGAAGAAAAAATTACTCACCTTAGTAATTGCTTTTCTTCTCATGGAGTCTTGCTATATTATAACAATAGCAGTCAGCCACTGCAGCTGAACTGCCCGGAGGAAGAGTTAACTCCAGAAGATCTGAGTTCTATGCCGCGAGGGCGCTGTGCCCAAAGTTTCATCTGGCAGTTTCAAATGAAACTGTCAGATCTTTACTTAAGCCAACATCAAAGGACGGAAAAAAGTCTGTGTGGAAAACTACACTCAGCCTATGGCTACCTACTAGTAGTAATAACAACAATATAAAACAACAAAGAGAACACTCCAGAACCATAATAACAAAGGTTGATGGTATTATGGTTCGCTTTACCACCCTTGACAAGCACATATGAACCCCCTTCCCCCAAGACTCAAGTCCAAGAAGGGGCAATAAAAATAACCTAAATGAACATCCTAGATCCCAACCCAAAGGAAAACAGGGTTAGGGAAAACTAAAATGGCATGACACAGTGCTTGCACCAATTTGCCACCTCTACCCAAGTAGGAGTTCTGAGAGGGCAGGAGGGAGGTGGTTATAATATAGCAAGACTCCATGAGAAGAAAAGCAATTACTAAGGTGAGTAATTTTTCTTCAAAACCATGAAGTCTTGCTATATTATAACAATAGCAGATTACACAGCAGTACCTCCATGGAGGAGGGTCAGAACCTACTTAGAAATAGGCTCTGAAGCACAGCTGTGCCAAACCAGCATCTCTCTTGGACTGGACATCTAGGGAATAATGCTTGGTAAAGGTGTGAACCGTCTTCCAGGTAGCAGCTGACAAATCTCCAGAATAGAATGTTCTAGCAGCCGCTAGAGACGCAGCTGTACCCCTGGTGAGTGGGCCTCAATCCTGAGGGGGTACTCTACCCAGTTTCTGATAACAAAATTGGATACAAGAGACAATCCACCTTGCAATTGTTCTCTTAGTGGCAGGTTTCCTTGCCAACCTCGCCATAGGTAAGAAACAGTTGGAGGATTCAACCTATGACCTCTGGTGCCCTCTAGATAGTAACTTAATGCCCTTTGACATCCAAGCTGTGCAGTCTCCTCTCACCTGAGGAAGAATGCTCAGTGAAAAATACTGGGAGGGAGATAGATTGGTTCAGGTGGAAATCAGAAACCACCTTAGGCAAAACTTTCTATTAGTCCTAAGGACTACCTTATCTCTGTGGAAAGAGATAAAATCTTCTTCCACTGACAGGGCCTGTAACTCACTTATGCGTCCTGGCAGAGGTGATAGCTACTAGAAAAACGGTTTTCCAAGTTAAATACTTGAGTTCTGCTGAAGACAGAGGCTCAAAGGGGTTGCATTAACTGAGCAATGCAAATATTCAGGTCCCAGGCGGGAGCTGGTTCCCTAAAGGGAGGGTTAGTGTGAAGTAACCCTTTAAAAACTTGGAGAACACAGGGTGAGAAGAAAGGGAGGCAGGCTTCCTGCTGACACAAAAGCAGAGACAGCTGCCAGATGAACCTTCAGGGTAGCTGGTCTAAGGCCTAAGGAATTCAGATGGACCAAATAGTCCAAAAGAATGGGAAGATCAGCAGATTCTGGGGTAATCTGCCTCTCAGAGCACCAGATGGAAAACCTCTTCCACTTAGAATTATAAGTGGCTCTAGTGGAAGGCTTCCTTGAAGCCTTTAAAATATCCATAACACCTTGAGAAAGGTGTAAATCAGCAATTCTAGCTCCTCAAGAGCCAAGCCTTGAGGTGGAGGGACTTGAGGTCCGATACCACACTCTCCCTGTGCACAGGCCAGTAAGTCGTGAACTCTGGGCAGGCTCAGGGCAGGGTGGACTGCCAGGGACAGGAGCAGAGGGTACCAGGGCTGTCTGGCCCAATCTGGGGCAATCAGAATCACTCTGCAAGGTTGAGATCTGATTTTCACTAGTACCCTGAAAAGGAGAGGAAAGGGGAGCATACAGGAACTTCCCTTCCAATCCAACAGAAAGGCATCCAGAGGACTGAGCCCAGTACTGGAAGCCTGCAGCAAAAAGAGGAAGTTGGTGGTTGTCTGGGGCCGCGAAAAGATCTATCTGAGGAGTGCCCCAACTGGCAAAGACAGACCCCAGTACTTGTGGATTCAGAGCCCATTCGTGATGGCCCTGAGAAATTCTGCTGAGGGCGTCCGCCAGCACATTGTCCTTCCCTGGGAGATGAACCGCTATCAGGGAGGTGTTCAGGGAATAAGCCAGAGACCACAACTGCATTGCTTGGTGCACAAGGCTGAAGACCGAGTGCCCCTTGCTTGTTGATGTACCACATTGTGGTGGTATTGTCTGTCCTGACTTGAACCACTTTGTTCTGGACAGAATCTGAAAAGACCAAGAGCTAAAAAGACAGCTCTGAGTTCCAGAAGATTGATGTGGAGCAGAGATTCCTGAGGAGACCACACTCCCTGAGTGGTAAGGTCGCCTAGGTGAGCCCCCACCCTAACAGGGAGGCATCCGTGGTGAGGGTGAGGGAGGAGAAATGGGAATGAAGGGAACCCTTGTTTCAGATTGCTTTGATCCTGCCACCAGTGTAAGGCCAGGATCAGGGTTTGAGTAACTGGGACCAATTTGGTAAGGGGTCCTTCCTCTGAGACCAACAGGCCTCAAATGGAACTGAATGTCCCTCATCTGGAATCTTGCTCCTGCACAACAGCTGTGGAAGCAGCCATGTGCCCGAGGAGTTGCAGAAAATGCCTTGCTGGTCGAGAGACCCGCAGGGTAAAGGAGGATGCCAGGGCGATGAGTCTGTCCACCCTTTCCGAGGGAAGAAAGGCCCTGGCTAACCTTGTGTTCAATTCTGCGCCTATGAAAGTTAGGGGCCTGAACTGGTTCCAGAACTGACTTTGGTAAGTTTAGCAGGAATCCCAGAGAAGTGAGAAGCTGCTGGGTGACTTGCAAGTGGATTCACCTGACCTGGAGACTGACCCACAATGAGCCAGTCGTCCAGGTAGGGAAACACAGCAACCCTTGCCTTCTTAAATGAGCCACTACTACAGCGAGACATTTTGTGAATACCCTTGCGCAGAGGTAAGGCGAAGGGCATTGCCCTGAACTGGTAGTGGCCTGAGGGCAGTTCGAACCTGAGGTACTTTCGTGGGAAGGCCTGATCAGAACATGAAAATAGGCATCCTTGAGGTCCAGGGAAGCTAGCCAGTCCCTGGCTTTAGGGAAGGCAATATCATTGCCAGAGTTAACATTTTGAACTTTGGTTTCAACAGATGCTTGTTCAAGTATCTTAAATCCAGAATGGGCCGCCATTCTCCTGTCTTTTGGGGTAAGAAAGTATCTTGAATAAAGCCCTTGCCCTGATGGCAAGGAGGAACCCTTTCCACTGCTTTGCAGACCAGAAGAGAAGAAACTCTGCTTCCAAAGCAAGGGCTTCTGAAGGATTTGCAGGTGGGAAATGCCTGGCTCTCATCTTTGGGAAATATTTGAAGCTGAGAACCAGACCCTGGCCTATTACCTCCACAACCCATCTGTCCGGTTAGGGACAGCCAGCTCTGGCTGAAATAGGCCAACCTGCCCCCACTGGTACAGGAGAACGGGCCCTGGGCACCCCATCAGGGTGCCTGCTAGCAGCAGCCTTAGGCTGAGGGAGGGAGACGGTCCACTGCGCCCACGCCTACCCCTGCCTCTGAAGAAACCCTCTACAGACAGCAGAGGAGGCTTGAAATTGCAAAAAGGCCTGGAAAGGGTCTGCCCTCTCCTCTGGGAGCATGCCTTTGTGGCATGGCATGCTTCTCCTTAGCCTGGGCACTTTTGTAGGTAGTTCTGTATTCATCCATCTTTTTCATATAATTTTCTGTTTGCTCCCCAAACAGAGAATTTCCCACTACAGGAAAATCCATAGCCTTTGACTGAGTATCTTGGGACAGATTAGTGCATCTGAGCCATGCCAACCTACTGAAAGCTAAGAAGTGGCCATGACCCTGGAGGAAACATCATTAACATCAACAGCAGTATGAAATTGAACTTTAGAGGCTTCAATGCCATCAGCAGCCACCTGTTCCAACTCACTAGCCAGCTGGCCATGGGCCTGCTTGGCTAACTGCAATACTGTGTCCCACCTAGATTTCTGATATCTAGCCACATAAGCCATATAATTTGCCTGCCTGAGTCCCAAAGAAGCTGCCATATACTGTTTCTTCGCCATGGCATCAATCTTCCTAGAATCCTTGTCAGGAGGATGTGAGGCCAGAGGAATATTAGCCTTGTCACAGGCTGCAGCTTGTACCACACCTACATGACTACACTGCTCAATAAGGAAGTCTGTATCCGAGCCTGACAAAGTATACCTTCTGTCCATTTTTTTATCTACAGGAGGGACAGAATGAGGATTTTTAAAATCTTTGTTGTTTGCTTCCTAAATGACTTATGCAAAGGAATAGACAACCTCCTAGACTCTGGAATATCCATCATTTCCACATAATCAGGCTCCTCTTGCTCATCCACAGCCTCCTCTAAAGGAAGCTGGAGGGTTTCTACAACCCTTTTGTAAAAATAAAGAAAGAAGGGGACTTAGACAGAGTAGGGGAGATTCTAAAGGTCTGTCTGGAGAAATGCCCGTTCAATGGGCACGCCCAGACCCTCCCAGCACACATATATTGATCAAATTCCTCCTCCCTCCTGTGGTTCATAAAATCCTCAACTTCAAAATCCTGAACCACTGGGACTGAACGAACCAACCTTTACCAACTGTTGGTGGTTCTACAGATCCCTGAGACAGTGACTGGACAATCTGAATGGCTTTAGCTATCTCTGCAGCAGTTGGAGACACAATTCTGGACTCCAAACCTCCTGATTTCTTTGTCTTTTACTTGGGACTGGTTCCTCTGAACCAGTCTTCCTTTGCCCGAGGAAGTCTCGCCCTGGTCAGAGGGCACTCCTCTGGTCCAGTGGGTACTGAACCGGGCTGGCCATCCGGTCAGCGGATTTTTTAGCCTCTCTGCCCCTGAGCCGCCCAATCTCTTCTCCAGGGTGGCTGCAGGAAATTTTTACACCTGGCAGTCTGACAGGAGGTGGTCAGCCCCAGACAATAGACACAAGTGGTGTGTGGGTCAGCCTGCAAAAGCGCCCCCACAGACATCACAGTGTTGAAACCCAGTGGGCCCGGTTTTTCTTTTGGTTTTCTCAGACATAATGCCAGCCTAACCAAAAACTTGTCCTTTGATGGCAGTGCCAGGCAAGACACCCTTATCGGTTCCTAACCGTGTCACGGGTATTTGAAAAACCGTAATAATTTGGTTTTTAGAACCGATAAGAACCGGAACCGCACTCTAAAACCCACAGTACAGTTTTAAAAGGCAGAAAAAACAAAAACCAAGCGATCGGTTCAAAACCGAACCGATAATTAATTTTCCACACAGACTTGAATTTTTGTACTTACGGTTACCAGATAGAGCTTTAGAACCGAAATGCGTAAAAATAATGACTTTTGCCGTTCAAATGAACCAAAACTACTTTGAACCGAGAATGAACCGAGCTGAAGGAGCTGATCTCCGAGCGACTGTTCAGTGAAGCGAGAAGAATCTGACAGTTTTCATTTGAAACTGCCAGATAGAGCTTTGGGGCACAGCGCCTCGCTGTAGAACTCCAGATCTTCTGGAGTTAACTCCTTCCTCTCGGGCAGTTCAGCTGCAGTGGCTCACTGCTATTGTTATAATATAGCAAGACTTCATGGTGTTTGAATCTGTCTATGCCCATAGGGCTGGAAAGCAGCAGCCTGAGAGTCTAGTTAAGATAGCAACAGCCTAGGAAAAAAAGCTAAAAGGAAGGGAAGGACAACAGAAAAATAAGGGAATTTTTATTTTATTATTTTCCTCCTGGAGGATAGAAACCTCAAATGGGGTCATTCTTCCTAACCCCTCCTTTAAAGAAAAAAAAGGGGGTCAGTCCCTACCAGGTAGAAAAGGCTGTAAGCAAAAGTGTAAAGGAATGGCAAGGAGATGGAAAAGAAAGAGAAAAGATAGGATGAGCTGCCCAGAGGCCCTGGCTCTCAGCTGAACCGGTGGTAGTGGATGGGCATGGTAATATATGGTGAAGATATTCTGGAAGATCAAGAATTACAGAGTATATAATTTTCATATCTTCAAGAATCAGTTTCACCATTTATTCCCACTCAAGTCAAGAGTACCAAGCTTACTACCCAGAGGGTCGGTGTTGACTCACCCTGAGAGAAATGGTTACTCTCAGCCCTCTGTGGGGATAACCACAGCAAGACAGGGACTCCTCACAGGTCTGGCGGGACCAGAGATTGATCAGGTGCTCCTGTAGCCTGGGAGCAGGAATGCGCCCCAACAGCTCATTCCTGACCCTAGAGGAAAAGAATCAAGTCCCCTGGAAGCACGAGTTGAGTACCCCACGCCGGACCAAGGGTACTAACCTGAAAGGCAATGCCATGCTATCCACAGAATGCAGAATGCAGACTGCAGTTCTGACCAACCTGTAAGCTACCTTGTTGGTGCCATAAGATGCCCTCCTTGTTTGGTGCTTCACCCAACCAGGCCCTGGGCAGAAAGGCAAATGGGTTGCCTGTCTGCCTTGCAGTCTGGTGGTGATGCTGGGAGCTGCCCTAACATCATCCACAGGTGCCTGCCATAGGTCGCCTGGTGGGCCTGATGTGCCAAGATGCACAGCATAATGTGCCACCAAAAACTTGTGGGCCCCGGATGTCAAACTCTTCAAGTCAGAGTTGGGGGCAGTCACACACCTGGTGCCTCTGCCCTCAGTGGGTATCCAGGAGCAGAGTACCAGAAGAGTGATGTGGCATGGTACCTGGAGACACCACAGGAGTACAATACCTGTGCTGGACATCCCTTGGGGCTGGAGATGGGGCAGAAGGATGGAGCCAGACATTCCTGGATACCTTTGTGAAGGGTCGAGGCCACAAGGAGAACTGTGGAGTTTCGCTGTATTTCCCCAGGAATGACAGCACCAGGTAGCAGGAGTACAACCAGCAAATGATGCAGGAGAAGCTCTTGCATCATCTCCCAAGGACCACTGGTACAGTACAGTTACGTAAGAGCTTGACATAAAAGATCTTCGAGGGGACTCTTGCATTAGGGCCACACCTAAGGAACTGTAGCCAGGCACCAGGACCACAAGGAAACTTTTATAGCTAGCAGTCTACAAGAGGGTTGCCCACGATGATGACAGATGCCTGACGCCCTCCCATATAAGTGTGGCGGCCCCCACCCTCCTCAGTTCTCCACACCATAAGCAAGAGAGCCCCTGCAGGGAAACTGAGGGAGCCATAGGTTCTGCTAGAAAAGGTAAAACAGAAGTTGAACTGCCTTGGAGAAAAGAAAGACAGAGAAGCCCAAAGGCCAAGAGGGCTGGGATGGCATGGTCTGATGGAAGAGATTCTCTCAAGATCTACTGTTATGGCAAACTCTTACATAATTGTACTGTCTTACTTCAAGGGTATCTCTTCCATCAGACCACACTTAAGGAATGAGTCCCAAGCAGTTGCAGACTGGTACAGACTGGGTGGTTGGAAGCTACAGGCCTAAGTCAAAAAGGCTCAAGACAAGAGGCTTGGAAGGAGGCAATATATGCCTAAGACAAGAGGACTTGAAGCACAGCCAGGCCAAAGCCTGCCATCCTCCTAGAGGCAAAGTCCAGTCTTTAGTGTTTAGTGAAGAAGTGGATAGTACTCCAGGTTGCAGCCGCTCAGATGTCAGCAGTGGAAACATTCCTGAAACAGGAAACAGAAGTGGCCGTGCCTCTGGCAGGTGGCCTACGGACAACCCAGAAGTTCCTTACTGCATTCCTATAACAGAAAACAATACAGTTGGCCAACCATTTGGATAGGCACTGTTTAGAAAGTGGAACGCCTCTTTCTCAGGGTGAAAGAAACAAACAACTGTGAGGACTTTCTGCAGTTCTTTATTCGGTGTGTACAGTAAAGCAGAATTCTATGCACATCTAAGGTATGGAGCAATGCTTCCCTGGACTGGCATGCTCTGGATAATAAATAGGCAGGCGGATAGTTTGATTTAACATAAACTCAGATTAAAGAACCTCAGTGCACAAGCACTGAGGCAATGGTTACCCCAAAGAGCATTGGCCGGAAGAAAAATTACTCACCTTAGTAATGTTGTTTCTTCTAATGGAGTCTTGCTATATTATGATATGCAGTGAGTCCCAACCTTGAACTGCTCCGGAGGTGAAAGAGTTAACTTTCCATGCCAGGCATGGAACGCTGAGCTCAGCTCGGTTGAAAACTCTGTTGTTCTTCAAACTCAAACTGTCAGATCTTCTGAGCCAAACTCACTAAGGTCCTGTGTGGAAGCTGTAAACCTACACTAGCCAACTGGCTACTAGATACAAGAACACATTTTGGTCCCAAAACAAAGACTCAAATCAGGAGACCCAAAAATGAAAACATAACACCCAGTCACCCCAAAAAAGGAGGGGTGAAAATAACAAGGTGGGCATCTACTAAGTGCCAACTGCACTGCCCACCCACATCCCAAAAACAGAGGTTCTGAGAGGGCAGGCGGGAGGTCATACATAGCAAGACTCCATTAGAAGAAACAACATTACTAAGGTGAGTAATTTTTCTTCAAACAACATGAAGTCTTGCTATATTATGACATATGCAGACTACACAGCAGTACCTCCATGGAGGAGGGACAGAACCTACTTAGGAAATAGGCTCTGAAGCACAGCTGTGTTAAACCGAGCATCACCCCTAGCCTGGATGTCCAGGGAGTAATGCTTGGTAAAAGTGTGAACTGTTTTCCAGGTAGCTGCTTGACATATCTCTAGAATAGGATGTCCCTGGCAGCAGCCAGGGAAGCAGCTGTACCTCTGGTAGAGTGAGCCCTCAGGCCTGAGGGAGGAACCTCACCCAGCTTTTCATAACAGAATTGGATACAAGAGACAACCCACCTGGCAATGGATCTTTTAGTGGCAGGTTTCTCACCAACCTCACCATAAGTGAGGAACAATTGGAGGGAGTCAAACCTGTGACCCTTGGTATGCTCTATGTAGTAACTAAGGGCCTCTTCACACCTGCTGTGTAGCCTCCTCTAGCCAGAGGAGGAATGGTCAGTGAAGTACACTGGAAGAGATATAGATTGATTAAGGTGGAAATCTGAAACCACCTTAGGCAAGAACTTCCTGTTAGTCCTGGAGGACCACCTTATCTCTATGAAAGGAGATAAAATCAGGCTCCACTGACAAGGCTTGCAATTCACTTATGCACCTGGCAGAAGTGATGGCTACCAGAAACACAGTCTTCCAAGTCAAGTACTTAAGCTCTGCTGAAGACAAGGGCTCAAAGGGAGGTTGCATAAGCTGAGCAATGCAAACATTAAGATCCCAGGCAGGGGCAGGGTCCTGAATGGAGGGTTGGTGAAGCAATCCCTAAAAAACTTAGAGAATACAGGATGAGCTGAAAGAGAAGAGGGTTTACCTGTTGAAATAAAAGCAGACACAGCTGCCAAATGTACCTTTAGGGTAGCTGGTCTCAGCCCCAAAGTGTTTAAATGGACCATATAATCCAGGACTGTGGGTAAATCAGCAGATTCTGGGAAATATGCTTCCCAGAGCACCATATGGAAAACCTCTTCCATTTGGAATTGTATGTAGCCCTGGTGGAAGGTTTCTAGAAGCCTTAATATATCCATTACACCTTGGGAGAGGTGTAGATCAGCAAACTCTTAACTCTTCAAGAGCCATGCCTTGAGATTGAGAGATTTGAGGTTCGGATACCAAATCCTCCCTGAGAGGATGTCAACAGGTTGTAATTCCTGGGAAGAGACAGGGGAAGGTGGACTGTTAAGGACAGCAACAGTGGGTACCAGGGCTGTCTGGCCCAGTCTGGAGCAATCAGAATCACTTTGCATGGTTGAGACCTGATCTTGACTAGCACTTTGAACAGGAGAGGGAAGGGGGAAAGCATACAGGAACTTCCTTCCCAATTCAGAATCAGAGCATCCAGGGGGACTGAGCCCAAGACTGGGGTCTGCAACAAAAGAGAGGAAGGTGGTGATTGTCTGGGGCTGCAAAAAGATCTATCTGTGTAGTGCCCCATCTCGAGAAAATCACTTCCAAAACTAGGGGATCTAGGGTCCATTCGTGATAGCCCTGGGATATCCTGCTGGGGAGCAACAGCTAGGATATTGTCCTTCCCTGGAGTGAACTTCTATCAGAGAGGTTTGCAGGAATAGGCCAGAGACCACAACTTCACTGCTTCTGTGCACAAGGTCAGAGACCGAGTAACTCCTTGCTTGTTGATGTACCACATTGTGGTGGTATTGTCTGTTCTGATCTGGACCACCTTGTTCTGAACAGATTTGGAAAAGGCTTGCAGTGCCAGAAACACTGCTCTGAGTTCCAAGAGATTGATGTGAAGCAGAGATTCTTGAGGTGACCACAGCCCTTGGGTGGTAAGATCCCCAAGTGGGCCCCCAGCCCAGCAGGGAGGCATCTGTGGTGAGTATCACTGAATGAGACTGAGTGACAAAAGGAACTCCCTGTCTTAAATGTCCTGATCCTGCCACCATTGCAAAGCCTGGATCAGGGTTCGAGTCACTGGGGCTAGTTTGGTAAGGGAATCCTTTCTTTGGGACCAGGAGGCTCTTAAGTGGAACTGAATGTCCCTCATCTGAATCTTGCCCCTGGACCACTGCTGTAGAGGCTGCCATGTGGCCCAGGAGCTGCAAAACATGCCTTGCTGGTCGAGACACCTGAAGGGTGAATGAAGAGGCCAGTTCTATAAGAGTCCTTGCCCTGTCCAGGGAAGCAAGGCTTTGTTTTATTGTATCCAGCTCTGCCCCTATAAAGGTGAGGAGCTGTACTGGCTCGAGAACTGACTTTGGAAGGTTGAGGAGGAATCCTAAGGAAATGAGCACTTGCTGAGTTATTTGCAGATATGACTTGATTCTGGTCTGGAGACTCGCCCACTATGAGCCAGTCATCCAAGTATGGAAAGATGGCGATCTTTTTCTCCTTAGGAAAGCAACCACTACTGCCAGGCAATCTGTGAACACCCTTGGGACTAATGCTAGCCAAAGGGCATTGTCTGAATTGATAGTGGCCTGAGGGCAACTCAACCTGAGGTACTTTCTGTGGGAGCACCTGATGGGAATGTGAAAATAGGCATCTTTGAGGTACAGGGACGCTAGCCAGTCCCCTGGCCTTAGAGAGGGCAGAATTATTCCCAGTCTCACCATTTTGAATTTTGGTTTTAAAAGTGCTTGTTCAGATATCTTAGATCCAGGATGGGCCGCCATTCTCCTGTCTTTTAGGGGTTAGGAAGTACCTGGAGTACAATCCTTTGCCCGTGTAGGGTTAGAACCTTTCTATGGCTCTGAGAGCCAGGAGGGAAGAAACCTCTGCCTCTAGGGCAAGGGTCTCTGATGGATTTGCAGGTGGAAAGGATCTGGTTCTCATCTTGGGAAATTTTTGAAGCTGAGAACCAGTCCCTGGCTTACTACTTCCAGGACCCACTTATCTGATGTTAAAGACTTCCAGTCCTGGACAAAGTAAGCCAGCCAGCCCTGTACAGGTATTGAGAATCGGCCCGGCAGACCCATGAGGATGTCTGCTTGGCAGGGCTTTAGGCTGAGGGTGGAAGCAGGCCTGCTCATTCCCCATCTGCCTTCTCCTCTGAAGAACCCCTGAGCATAAACAGAAGAGGAGGCCTGGGCTTGGTAAAAGGCTCTTGAAAGGGCCTGCCCTGCCCCTGGAATGCTGTCTCTGAGGAGTGGCTTGCCTTTCTTGGCCAGAACACTCCTGTAGGTGGTCCTGTACTTGTCCATCTTCTTCTTATGGTTCTCTGTCTGCTCCCCAAACAGAGAATTACCAATGAAAGGGAAATCCATGGCCTTAGCCTGGGTATCCCAGAAAGGCTAGTACATCTGGGTCAAGCCATCCTCCCAAGGGCCACAGATGTAGCCATGACTCTAGATGAAACATCACTGGAGTCCACAGCAGCATGAAATTGCACCTTGGATGCCTCAATCCCATCCGCAGCCACCTGCTCCAGCCCTTTGCAAGCTGGTCAGGGGCCTGTTTAGCCAGAGCCAGCACAGTGTCCCACCTGGACTTCTGGTATCTAGTTGTGTAGACCATATAGTTAGCCTGTCTGAGTCCCAAAGATGCTGCCATGTACTGCTTTTTTGCCATGGCATCAATCCTCCTGAGTCCTTATCTGGGGGTGTGAAGCCAAGGGAATATTTGCCTTATCACAGGCAGCAGCCTGCACAGAGGTTCTTTGTCTTTTAAATAGTTTTTTTATTTTAATGGGTTCACCACAACATATCCAAGACACACTGTCTTAGGGTAGCTGGTCCATTCCACTGGGGTGTCAAACAGGCGAGGCATAATGATGAGTCTGGTAGGACGACACACGTGTCTATGTCTTCTGTTAGCACCCTTTGCAAACTGTGTGAGAGCCTTCCGGCACCATGCAATTCTGCTTAAAGTTGGACCAGCATAACATTCTGTGGTGATTTGCATATGCAGCCCATGATGCTTTGCATTGTGTGGGCATGTGTGATTTTGTATTTTCTTGAAACTTGGCTTCCCAGCCAAATGCCCTTTGGGTAACCCTTGCCTCAGTGTTTGCGCACAGAGGTTCTTTTGTCTTTTAAATAGTTTTTTATTTTAATGGGTTCACCACAACATATCCAAGACACACTGTCTTAGGGTAGCTGGTCCATTCCACTGGGGTGTCAAACAGACGAGGCATACTGATGAGTCCTGGTAGGATCAAACACGTGTCTATGTCTTCTGTTAGCACCCTTTGCAAACTGTGTGAGAGCCTTCCGCACCATGCAATTCTGCTTAAAGTTGGACCAGCATAACATTCTGTGGTGATTTGTATATGCAGCCCATGATGCTTTGCATTGTGTGGGCATATGTGATTTTGTATTTTCTTGAAACTTGGCTTCCCAGCCAAATGCCCTTTGAGTAACCCTTGCCTCAGTGTTTGCGCACAGAGGTTCTTTGTCTTTAAATAGTTTTTATTTTAATGGGTTCATCACAACATATCCAAGACACACTGTCTTAGGGTAGCTGGTCCATTCCACTGGGGTGTCAAACAGACGAGGCATACTGATGAGTCCTGGTAGGACTGAAAAACACGTGTCCTTGTCTTCTGTTAGCACCCTTTGCAAACTGTGTGAGAGGCCTTCCGCACCATGCAATTTTGCTTAAAGTTGGACCAGCATAACATTCTGTAGTGATTTGCATATGCAGCCCATGATGCTTTGCATAGTGTGGGCATGTGTGATTTTGTATTAACCTGCACTACCCCAACAAGGCTGCATTGCTGGGAAAGGAACTCCGTGTCCGAGCCTGAAAGGGTATACCTCTTGTCCATTCTTCTGTCCACAGGAGGTGTGGAATTAGGAGTCTTTAGAATTTTAAATGTCTGTTTCCCAAAAGATTTATGGAGGGAATCGACAATCTCCTGGACTCTGGGATGTCCATCATCTCAACAAAATCAGGCTCCTCCTGATCCTCTACTGCTTCTTCCATTGGAAGCTGGAGGGTTCAGCCACTTTCTTGTAAAACATAAAGTGGGAAGGGGACTCAGAAAGCCTAGGAGGAGAAACACCAGAAGGTCTGTCTGGGAGATGTCCGGGTCAATAGGCACATCCAGACTTTCATAATCACCATCATCATTATCCTCATACTCTCCTCCTCCTCCTCCGGTTCATAAAATTCTTCTAGAGTATAATCGAACTGGGAACCGACCAACCGAGCCCTGACAGATGGTGCCGGTTGCTGGAACCGCTTAGCGATTGAACTACCCTTATCACTTTGGCTATTTCATCAGTGGTCAGAGAAAGAACTTGTGGATCCGAACCAGATGATTTTCCCTTCTTTTCTTTTTAACGGAACCAACTCCTCAGAATCAGCTCTCCTTTGCCCGAAGAAGTTTTGCCCTGGTCAGAGGACACTCCTTCTGGTTCGGTCGGAACCGAACTGGCTGGCCATCCGGTCAGGGACTTCTCGGCCTCCTTTCCCTCAGTCTACCTACTCTCTATCCAGGGTAGCTTTGGGAAAACTTTTACATATTTGACAGTCTGAATCAAGGTGGTCAAACCCCAGACAATAAACACAGGTGGTGTGGGGATCAGCCTTAGCAAAGGCTTCCCCACATACACTACAGTGTTGAAACCCAGTGTGCCGTTTTTCTTGGGTTTCTCAGACATGGCCAATCCTATCCAAAACTTACTCTTTGGCAATCTGCCAGGCAAGACACCCTATCGGTTCCTGACCGTGTTATTGGTCTTGGAAAAAACGAATTAAATTTGTTTTTTTGTTTTTTAGAACCGACACGGACTGGTTACCACACTCTAATAAATTTGAAATTTTTAAAACTAATCTGATCGGTTCAAACCGAACCGATCCAATGTTTACAAGTTCACACAGAAACTAAATGCAAAACCTATCTAGTACTCATGGTACCACAGACAGAGACTTAAACCGACAGGTTCAGTAGCAGAAATTCGGTAGAAACCGAGTGAAAACGACACTTTAACCGACTTTATTTGAACCGAGCAAAGGAGAAATCTCCGGAGCGACTGTTCAGTGAGGCAGAGTAAAGAATCTGACGGTTGGAGTTTAAACAACAGCAGACAGAGGTTTCAACCGAGCTCGCTGAACGCTCCATGCTGGCCATGTAAAGTTAACTCTTTGTTCTCCGGGCAGTTGAAAGGCAGGACCTAACTGCAAAATAGTCAGAATACAGCAAGACTTCATGTTGTTTGAAGCCAAGTTTCTAAGAAATACAAAATCACATATACCCCATAATGCAAAGCATCATGGGTTGTATATGCAAATCACCACAGAATATTATGCTGGTTCAACTTTAAGCAAAATGCAAGCCGAAAGGCTCCTCAACACAGTCTGCAAAGCGTACAACCAAGACACATACACATAAACTCAGACACCACCTTAGGGAGAAATTTAGAATTCATACCAAGACACCCTGTCTTTGTGGAAAATTAAATAAGGAGACTCACACATCAGAGCCTGAAGCTCAGATATCCACCGAGCAGAAGTAATAGCAACTAAAAATAATGCTTTCCATGACAGAAAGTGGAGCTCACAACTTATGCCAGCTCAAAAGGAGCCAAAGTAAGCTCCTCCAACACAAAATTCGTCCCAAGGTGGAATGTGTTACGGATAGGAGGCTTCATATGGAGAATGCCTCTCAAAAAGGTACAGGACACTTCAAGTTGTACTCACCATATGGCCCCTCAACAGGCACACGGAAGGCCGAAATAGCTAACAGGTGCACTTTAAGGAAGGAGTATTTCAGACCAGACTCTGAAAGGGACAGTAAATACCCAAAATCTTATTCATAGGGCAAGTGAACAGATCCAGCTGATGGGCAGTCACCCACAGAGCAAACAGCTTCCACTTCATGGAAGAAGTGGCCCTGGTGGAGGGCTTCCTGGCAGCCACCATAATGTCAGCCACCTTGGGGGATACCCAAACCTGGCCATGACTACATCTTCAGGAGCCAGGCATGAAGATGCAGAGACCTGAGGTCTGGATGGACCAGGGTGCCCTGTTCCTCGGAGAGTAAGCCAGTGTACAGAGGTAGAGGCACTAGAGGTTCCACTGCCAACTACTGCAGTAGAGGGAACCAAATCTGACAAGGCCAAAGGGGGGTGGGGGCAAAGAGGATCATGGTGGCCCCTCCATCTGGAGCTTGATTAGCACACTCTGGATTGGGGAGAAGGAAGGAAAGGTGTAAAGAAACCTCCCTTTCCAAGAGAGGGACAACACGTCTTGCCAGAAAACTCCAGGCCCTGGAGCGAGTGAGCAAAAATGTGGCAGTTTTGCTTGGAGTGAGGACATAAAAGGTCCAACTCTGGACATCCCCCATCAGTCAAACAGGTCATCTGCAACCCAGGTCAACTGAAGCTGGTGGTGCCTCTGTGGAGTCTGACATGCGATGGCTGACTGTGGGAAAAGAACTGAGGAGGGCTGGGGCTGCCCATGCTTATATGGGAGGGATGTCGGGCATCCGACACTGTTGTAGGCCCCCTTGTAAACTGCTAGCTAGAAAAGTTTCCATGTGGTCCTACTGCCTGGTGGCTATAGTTCCTTAGGTGTGGCCTGATGCAAGAGATACCCTCAAATTAATATTGAGTGTACTTGGTGTCAGAGGATAGATGAATAGAGATGTCTCTTCTTTGAAGGGGAAGTGGGAGAAGAGGGAGAAGAGGAGGAGTTGGAGTCAGGGGTGGAGGTGCAGAGAACTCAGGCCAGAAAACAGCCTGGTCTGACTTACGGTGACATGAGGAAAAGCACCAGCCATCACCCTGATCGGTCCCGGACAAAGTCCCAGAGGACCAAAAATGCCTGGGAGAGGAGGCGGGGAGGAAGAGGTTATGCAAGACCAGGCAGGGTCCTCTGCCAGGGCTGCAAGAATGCTCACAGGACCTCTCCAGGAGGTGGCCTAGCAAACTTGCCCATATAGCAAACAGCCAACAACTGCAGACCGATCCGGATGCTGCCCTTGTGGGGGAGACCATAGCTGCACAGGCCCCACGGGTGGCCCCAATCCCCCAAATGACAGGGCCAGATGGTTCTGGAGACTAGGCTTACTGGCCAAGGCACCTAGTTTCACCTGAGCTCTTTCCTTCTAGGTTGCTTGAAAGGACAGAGCAAAGAACCTTACCAGAGCAAGGGAAAGGATTAAGACTTCTTTGGCAAGGCAGATTTACTGTGTGTTGTTATTTTTATTTTGTACTCAAAGGACTGTTACTGTTTGTTGCTAACATGTTATTGCTTTATTTTTTCTGATTCAAATTGTTGCTGGGTATACCTTCTGCTGCATTATTATAAGGTGTGCCAACAGGTGTGTGTGCTAACAGATTATTGCTGTAATCTTCTGATTCAAATTGTCTTTTGCAAGGTATATCTTCTGTTACTGTTTTATTTTTCTCTGTAGCAAAGTGCTTCTATAGGATATATCTTCTGTGAAATTATTACAGGTGGTGCTTTATAGGTTTTACAGTATTATCTATCATTAGGATAAGCTTTCAGGGTTACTGCATTAGTTGCTGACTGTTTCTGCTCTTACCTCATTTCTTTCATCTGTGGTTCTTCTTTTTGGCAGGGAAGGGCCAGCCACCCATCCCCAACCACCCCCCACTATACTCCTTTTATAGGGTAGCACAGTCGTGACATTTCCTGTGGCAAAGCAGGAAGGGCTGGATCAGTGGGTATCCACACGGTGACCTTATTTACAGGGGCACTAGTAATTTAACTTGTTATAACAAATTATACAGAAACAAACAAACAAAACACAAAATCAAACTTTTGCTTTCATTTTCTTCCTTATAATTACTCTGACCAGGTTATAAACCCAGCAACTAATCTGGAATGGATATCATTAACTGCAGGTACTGCGGAACACTTTTCAGAAGGACAGTTTTACAGGATTTAGGACACTGTCCTACATGCTGGGCCATTGGAAATCTTAGGGCTCAGCTCCAGGCAGCATGGGCAGAGATTGGCGCACCTCAAATTTCATATTCAAGAGGAAATATATTATAAGAACCACCAACAGAAGCACCTCGACGCAGAGGGTAGTTGGTCCAGGAGGCTGGCAGATGGTTAGGAGAGCAAACTGGTACCCCATCACTCAGTGCTCTCCAACACATTACCTCCACAAACCATATAAAAACTACAAACAGGTATCTGACTCTATCTCTGAAATCAAACAAAGGGCAGAGGACACTGCAGAGCAGGACACTGCAGCACAGGAGCTAGCACAACAAAACTTGCCCAAAACAGGAACCAAAACAAAAAAATCAAAAGGAAATCCAAAAACTTCTGATCATAGGAGCCTCCATAATGCTGGGGAGTTGATAACCATCTCCAGCCAGGGTAATGGTCAGATGTCTCCCAGATACATCAGAGTGAGAGGCAACGCCGCATTACTAAAATTGTTCAGGAAGCAGGAGAAAACATGACGTCCTGGTACACATAGGACTAATGATCTCGCCGGTCAGTTGCCAGGAGGCCAAGTTAAACCTGACCAGGCTGGGTGACAAACTATCATCCATTTCATCTGGCATCTCCTTCTCTGAGATCCTGCCAGTCTGGGAGAGGGAAGATGGTCGGAAGGTCAGAGAAGTGGAATAGGGGAGCTAAACATGTCGCTCAGGGCTGGTGCCAAGAAAAGGACACAAATTTGCAGGAACTGGCAGCAGCTTGAGGAGGCGAAAGTCTTAAATTTGTTGGACTGCATCTGACTAAGGAGGGTCAGTGCTGTGGGGCAGAAGTTTGGACGTCTTTGCAGAATATTTAAACTAGCAAATGGGAGAGGGGTGCAGCACCCCATACGCCGAATGGGAAGAACACGCCTCCCCTCAGCTAGTGGTCAAGCAGGAGTTCAGCATGTTTGTAGTTTATTTGCATCACCAGGTAAGGAAGAAGGTCCAGCTCCCCATATGATGCACAGGGGAAACGACAGACCTCACCCAACAACTAACACATCGAAATCTGGCCAATGGAAAATCATGTACACAAATGCTCGCAGTCTGGGGAACAAGATCCCAGACCTGCAGGCAATAATGACAGAGGCTAAACTAGACATAGTAGCAATTAGCAAGACATGGTTTATCAGTAACCACACCTGGGGACTTCAGTACTGCTATGTACTGTCTAAAGAGACTGAGGTGCAAAAAGGGGGTGGAGGCCGGTCACGTCAATGAAAATATCAAAGCTACAGAAATTCAGAATACACTAAGGAGCCAGAAGAACTGTGCATCACCCTGGAAACAGGAAATGGACAGCCAGAAGAACTGGGTGGTCTACAGGCCCCGAGACCAGGGAGAGGACATAGACACATTACTGTTAGAAGATATACAAACATGACAGCTAAAGGGAGGTTCTGATAATGGGAGACTTCAACATGCCAGATACAAATTGGCCAATACCAGCAGGAACATCTGCCAGAACTAGACACGTGGTTTATTCCCTGCAGGAGGAGGGCCTCAAACAACTGGTACAACAACCCACAAGAGACAGGGCTATCCTAGATCTAGTACTGACTAACAGGAAAGGATCACAGATCTCCAGGTAGAAGGTCACCTGGGGCCAGTGACCATCATGGTATGGTTCAGTTTGGCCACTACAACTAAATATGAAAATTACGTACCTACCGTAATTCTTGATCTTCTCTTGTATCTTCACCATTCATTATTTCCTGGGTGTAAGCTGGCGCACCCATCATGAACTTTTTTTTTTTTAAACTTTGGCTAACGGCACCACCCTCGGTGGCGTCACGCCGCATCGCTGCGTAGGGGCGTGGGCCGTTAGGTGAAGCGACCGACTCCTCCTCCAACTCAGTTCTGTGAGCCGGAGAGGCAAAGCAAAGCAGAGAATAGAGATAGCAGGCAAGATAGCCAAGGATAGCAAAGCAAGGAAGAATGAACTGAAAAGGAATAAGCCGATGGAGGAAGGACAGAGGAGATAACAGTATCCTAACCTAGGGACTGCAAGGCCTCCTTACCTGGGTGACTCTAGGAGGAGAGAAAGGAAGGAAATGAGAAAGATGAAGAAGAAGAAGAAGAGAGATGGGATGTTGAAGGGACCAGAATGCCCAGCGAGCATAGTTAGCTTATAGCTGAAGGCTCGACTAACAGGGAAGCAAGATCCCGGAGATAGAGCTGAAGAGAAGGTTCACCAAATCCGCTAGACAGACTCAGGAGGGCATAGTCCTCATCTTCAACATGCCATTGTTGCTGATACCTCTTGGGCTCCTGGCGCGAAGGCCTTAACCGGGAGGACACCAGGAGGGAAGAATAAACCCCAGGCAGCATGGAGCGCTGCTCAGGGGGTTTAGAAATGGAAAATGTAAGCCTTTCAGGCGCTTTTGCAAGCAGAAGTGGGACTCAGACGGACTCTCGCCAAGGCAGGCCAGAGGCTTAGGCTGGCTGGGATTGGTTATGGTCAGTACTGTCTTCTGTAAAACTGTCCAGGAGGACACCTGAAAGGAAAAACCAATCATCAAAATCTCACGAGAAGGGTTGCCTGCCCTCTCATCTCCCTTCTTGTTTGTTTTCCTTTTTTTTTTTATACAGATAATCATTTGCAGGCTTGGAGCATGACCCCAATAAGAATGCCTATAGCAGTCAAGAGAGTTCCCTCAGCATTTTTCCTTTTTTAGAAAAAAAAAAGAAAAACAGACGTGCCTTTCCTCCGCTCTGCAAGGCAAGAATTAGAGAAGGGGGGGTTTTGATTCTAGGCATAACAGCTGGAGCACTGGGATTGCAGGATCAAAACTGGGCAACACAAGGCCAGGCTAAAACCCCAGAGGTATCTCGCCAGGGGATATGGCAAGATATAGTTGTGCAGTTTGATCGCCAATGCAAATCCACGAGATGGCCCAAGAATCTTAGAGAATAAATAATTTTCTGGAGAAATAAGAACCCTCCCCTCAAGATATAGATTTTTTTTTTGAAAAATTGAGCAACTCTTCCTATCTTTATAGTTTTTTTTTTTTTTATATTTATTTTGCAGAGAGAGAAGGAGGCGGAGGTGGAGAAGCCACAGGAAGAGGCCACTGAGGGGATGGTGGGGGTGTAAGTAATGAATGGTGAAGATACAAGAGAAGATCAAGAATTACGGTGAGTGCGTGAACTTCTATATCTTCCCTTGTCAATCCACCATTCTATTCCTCTCCTGGATGAGTAGCTCCTCTTCCCGGAGGGGAAGAGCCATGCCCTGAGGGAGCAAGACCCCAGCCTTCTGCTGGTGAGAAACAGAAGGAGAGACCCTGGCTTATTCAGAGCCTCAAGTGGGGAAGAGCTAGGAGGTGCCTCCCGAGGACAAGGAGACGGAGGGGCCCTGTAAAGTCTCCTAGCTCTAGGGAGAAAAGGCGGGTCCCCGGAGGCAGAGTGAATCACCCTCGCCGGGCCAGGGGTGACAACCTGGAAAAGGCAAGCCATGCAGGTCCGCCTGATGCAGATCGGCTGTCCCCGCTAGCCTGGAAGCCACCTCATTGGCTCATAAGATGCCCTTGCTTGGTGTCTTGCCAGCTCCAGGCCTACTGAGAGGGGCAATGGCTTGTCTGGTTTGCTCCGTGTCAGGCATTGATGCCAACAGCTGGGACATCATCGACCACAAATGCGGTTGTAGGCAGCGTGGTGAGCCTGATGAGATGCAATACAGGCACTCGCACGAGAAGAAGAGAACACTCTTGCTCCCAACGTCGAACTGGAGAGAGTCCGCATCGGTGGGCGGTGATCTGCAGCCAGCATGGGCCCAGAAGGTAGTATCTAGTGAAACCAAACCAGAGGCGGGTTGGGAGGGAACTCTAGAGACTCTGAGGGGCACAATACCTCTGCTGACAGTCAGCGGGGCTGGAGAAAGCGGCAGGGGACTGCCAGGACGGATAGACGCCTCCTGGAAGGGGATAGGCCAGGAAGGTACCACCAAATGCTGGGCACTGAATTCACCAAGGAATTCTCCGTCTCCTGTTGGGTATTGTCTCTCCGAACATAGGAAATCGAAGATCCCTCACCATCCTCGAAAGGCGCTGATATTCTGTGAAATCAGCATCGGAGGAAAGATGAGCAGGGGTTCCCTCCCTCAGAGGAGGGAAGCGAGGATGATGAGGGAGCTGGAATGTCCAGAGGATTCCTGCGGCGGTGGGGAGAGTCGAAAGACCCGCTCAGGCATGTATCTAACATATGAGGAAGGCAGCACAGAGAACCCCTGAACTGCTCCCAGGATAACGGACCCGTGGGACCGACATGGCCTGGGGCGGGGTGTGAAGGCAGAGAGATGGGAGGGGCACCTCCGAGGAGGCAACTGCTCTCTGCGAGGGCTCTGGAATCCGGGAAAGGCCCTAGTATGAGGATCCCGGATATCAGACCAGGCCGCGAAACGGAACTCTAGGGAAGCGGAGCCTGGAAGAGCCCTGGGGAGAACCCCTGTGGCACCCGGACTGCATGGATCCAGAAGGGCAGTCCACTGGCCGCGCGGGAGGACCCCTAGAACCCGGAGGGAGGAGGCGAGAGCTCTGCACTACGGCTCCTGGCCACCCCCTGAGGTGGCCAAAGAGACCGAGTGACAGACCCCTGCACTCAACCCCTCGGGACTCGGAGAGGCCCTCCTCCTCGACCACAGCATCCCCTGTTCCTGAGGGAGACAGCAGCAGCACCCAGGGGGTAGCTGTCACGAACCTCCAGAGAGGAGCCTCCCCCTCCGTCACCCCACGCCTGCCCCGGAACTCCAGCCACCCAGCGGGAGAACCCTCAGGAGGCAGCCGTGGGGGACAGAGGAGAAGCCCGCATGCGCCTGGCACCCCTAGCACCGGGGACCCAGACCCGAAGTGGGGGTGCCAGGATGGAGATCACATCAGTCCTTAGCCTCCGAGGAGGGCAGACCAGCCGGACCTCGATGCTAGCCACCCAGGGTCCCAGGCCACAGGGGCCGTTTGCGACCCAGTACCAAGAGACAGCCGTCAGCTGCCCACGCGGGTAGCAGCCAGGCTAATTCCACCAACAGGGCCCGGCAGGCCGGCACCGCCTGGAGGAAGGACAGTACGGCGCCGCAGGCGGCCGACACGGCACCGCCCTCGAGCCGCCATGTCCATGGTACGTGAACGCCAGGCGCAAGCGGCTTTCCTGGCGACGCCTCGATCACCAGCCGGGATCCGTGGCGCCGCCTCGGCTCACCCGGCGCGTGACGGCACGGGATCAAAAGCAGTAGCGGGGTCGCACCGTCTTGATCACCGGCCTTGACGGTAGCGGGATCCAACAGCCAGCGATGTCAAATTCGAGCCAGGCGGTAGGAGCCTCGACACGGAAACCTGCACCTCGAAGAGGTGACTGCGGCGGTGTCATGGCGCGCCCGGAAGGGACTATAGCGCTCCCCAACACTGCAGAGAGGCCTCCTCCTCGGCAAGAATAGACGGGGAGACCCTCCTCCTCGGACCGTATGAGCCGGGAGGACCCGGGAAGGGCCTAATGACCTGCCGAGAATCCTGAGAACACGCGCGTCCCAACGGTAGGGCGGGCCTTGCCGAAGCTAACGCGATTTCGAGGGACGCAGCGTCCATCGAGAAACAGGCGCCGCACGAATCCATACATCGCGGTTGGGTCCCAGGCAACGGGCGTAAACGCCATGCCGGTCCGGAGACGGAGAAATGCCGCCACAGGAGCACCGGCGCGCGGGGCGCAGCCCATCTTAGAAGCGCTAGCTCGAACCCGGACATAACGAAATTAACAAGACTAAAACACAGTAGGAAACACACCTGCGCGCTAGTAGATAGAAAAAGGAACAGTCTTACCGGATCGGCGCCGAGAAGTGAAGAAAACAAGGAGTCGGTACACTACCACGCAGTTAGGACGCTTCACACGCGAGCAGGTGCTGCCTCGACGGCGGGAGAAACAGAACTGAGTTGGAGGAGGAGTCGGTCGCTACCAACGCCGCCCGCGCAGATGACGCCACTCGAGGGCGTGCCGATAGCTAAAGTTTAAAAAAAAGTTTCGTGGACGGGTGCGCGCCCGCTTACACCCAGGAAGTAATGAATGGTGAAGATTGACAAGGAAGATCATCCCATTCCAAGGCAAAAATATGGGACTTCAGAGGAGCTGACTTTGATAAGATGGCCAACAGAGTTGAGCTAGCCCTGGCAAAAGAAATACAGGTGAGGGTACAGGCAAAGTGGGCAAGCATTAAGGATGCAATGCCTAAAGCAACATCCACTGTGTTAGAAAAAGAATTGTAAAGAAGAAGAAAACAACTTTGGTTCTCAAAACAGTAGCAGAAAAGGTCAAAGCCAAAAGGCTGGCCTTCAGGAAATATACGGAACGCAGCGGGATGAAGATAGGGAGAGCATACCAAACTTCCCTAAGGAAGCAGGGAAGGCAGTAAGGCAGGCAAAGGCCCAAACCGAGGAAACACTAGCACAAACAGTAAAGAAGGTGACAAGACTTTCTATAGATGCATTAGTGAAAGGAGAAAGTCCAGAGGGGTATTGCTAAGATCAAAGGAGATAAGGGGTGTGTGAGGAGGAGGACCATGTAAAAGCATCTATCCTATATAGATACTTCTGCTCAGTATTTACTGAAGAGAAGGTAGGGCAGGGCCCACAGCTCAGCACCATGGACACAGGGGGAGGAAGGTGAGCACAAGTCCCTTCACAAAAGAAAGGGTCCTACAAGAGCTTGATAAGCTCAGGGTGGACAAGGCAATGGGACCTGATGGCATACACCCCAGGGCACTAAAGGAGCTAAGGGTGGAACCAGCAGAGCCATTATCAGAACTGTTTAGTGAGTCTCTGAGCACAGGAGAGGACCCAGAAGACTGGAGAAGGGCTCATGTGATCCCGTTCCACAAGAGTGGTAGCAGGAGGAGGCAGGAACTACAGACCAGTCAGTCTTACCTCAGTAGTGGGCAAGATTATGGAGCACTCCATAAGGAAAGGATAGTGCAACACCTGGAATCCATAGGAGCACAGGATCCAAGACAGCATGGGTTTACAAACAGAAGGTCCTGTCAAACTAATCTCATAGATTTCTTGACTGGGTAACCAGAGTGGTGGCCCAAGGGGTAGCAGTTGATGTCACCTACCTTGACTTCAACAAAGCTTTCAATACTGTTCCACATAGAAGATTAACAAGCTGGGTAGGCTCAGGGTGGGTCAGAAGTTGGTCAACTGGGTGGCAAACTGGCTGGCGGGCAGAAAAAGAGAGAGGTGAGTAAACTGTATACAGTCAGAAGAGATGCAAGTCACAGTGGGGTACCTCAGGGATCAGGCCTGTGGCCAGTCCTCTTCAATATCTTCATCAGTGACATTGCAGATGGACTACAGAGGTAAGTTTGTCTGTTTGCAGATGACACCAAGATCTGCAACAGAGTAGATGATCCAGATGGGGTGGACAGAATGAGAAGAGATCTGGATAAACTAGCAAAATGGTGGGAAGAGTGGCAACTGGGGTTTTAATGCAAAGAAGTGCAAGATCATGCACATAGGGAAGAAAATCCTGAAGCCACCTACAGGCTGGGAGGAGTTGCTGGCAGTCAGAATGGAAGAGAGAGAGACTTGGGCATCATCATCACCGATGACCTGAAATCACCAAGTAGATCACTAAAGCAGTAGGTAAGGCTAGGGGATGTTAGTGTATTAGTAGAGGGTATCACAAGTTGAAGAGAGAGGTAATAATCCTCTTTACAAGACACTGGTTAGCTCCCATCTGGAGTACTGTGTGCAGTACTGAGGCCACACCTTCACACAAGGACATTAACCAAATTGAGGCAGTCAGGCAGTCCAGAGAAGGGCAACCAAAATGATGCAGGGTCTGCATCAGAAAACATGTGAGTGCAGATTAACGGAGCTCAATATGTATACCCTAGAGCAAAGGAGGAGAGAGGTGATATGATCGAAACATTCAAACACCTTAAGAGTATTAACAAGGTGAAAGAGTCTAACATGTTTCAGTATAAGGAAAATAGCAGGGACAAGATGACACAGCATGAGATTAGAGAGAGGCCAATTAAGGGGTAATGTGAGGAAGTTCTTTTCACAGAAAGGGTGGTGGATGCACAGAATGGCTCACCAGGAAGTGGTGGATATGAATACAGCAGGGCTTCAAACAGGCATGGGATAGGCATAAGGGAGCAATACAGATGAGTATGAATAGATAGGCCATTGACAGAGCAAAGTCCGATGGCACATTTATAAGGTAGTAAAGAAATGGGCAGACTGGATGGGTCTTGTGGTCTTTATCTGCCGCCAACTTCTATGTTTCTATGAGAAGTCTGAATCAGCACTGCTACTCTTGCCAGAGCTGCCACCTACTCTGGACAAGGAATGAGTCTCCAACTTAGACCTCAAAGTCCCTCCTTACCAGAACTGGCCCTGTCCCTTGGGCCAGACCAGATACTAAGACAGGATCTCAGGGTAGAGGTGTTGGGAACTAGCAACAGCACCGATTCCTTCCTGGTGCCACGAATGGTGCCAGGCTACAGGCTACACTGGGAATAGTGCCAACACCCGAACCAGCACTGCAAACTGTGCCAATAGGGGTCCTCGGCATCGCCCACTGGCACCGCAACTCAAGGAGTGCCTGACCCGACATAGGCCCAGAACCAGGTGCAGGAAAGCCTGATTCATCACCAAAGTTCTCAATAGGCCCAAGGCCCTCCCTGACATTCTCCTTCTGATCATCTATCCGCTTGGGGAAAATATCTAGAGTACCTTAAGGGGTGAGAAAGACCGGCTCCGGTGGCCTTCCCTCTCCCAGCACGCAAAATGATACCTGGATGGGACCCAGCCTTGTGGTCAGCACCACCCCACTCAATGGTATTGGCCCTAAGTAGCAAGAGCCAAGGCACAGCCAGGATGCAATGCCAAGGGTGCCCACCGCGCAGAGGGAGTACAGTTTCAACCTCATCATCAGGGGCATCCACTGCCCCAAAGAGCCAAAACACTGGGAGGGGCACTCAGCTAGTCCCTGGGAGAACAACTGTCCACCAGACCTCACCCCAGGCTCTCCAACGCCTCAGCAGGGCAAGCGTGAGGAGAGGCCTGGTCTCTCAGCATGTACAATACTGGGAAGAGGCTCGGGTAGAGCCAAAAAGCATTACTCTGAATTGATACTGGGCCTGGCCTATCCTGAATCGTAAGTATTTTCTGTGACTAGACTTGACTAGGATGTGGAAGTATGCAAGGCATACAGTCAATCCCTTGATGTAATGATGGTATAACGGTTTGCAGGGACCATTTTGAAAACTTGTTGTGTTCTGTGTGTCTATATAGGCCTGTGAGATACAGATTTGGTCCCCACTCTTCAGTTTTTTCATAGTTAGAAACGTCTAAAGGAGAAACCTTTCCCTTGCTGAGTGGCTACAGTTCTTTCCACAGTTCTCATCCGTCTGCACCTCAACTTTAAACTGCTGCATCCCTTCTCACAGAAAAATGTTGCAAAATTTCTGATTTGGCATTTTGGAAAATTCTGAAAGCAGAAAGTCCTTCTCGCTTTACTTTCAGAACCCAATTATCTTTGTGACATTCTCCCATTCCAAGAAGTAAGAGAGGCATCCCCACTGGTAAAAAGGGGTTGTGGTGCCATGGCTGCTTGTCAGGGATTTGGTTTTGCCTGTAAAGGGGAGGCTGAGGGTAACCACTGCCTTGATCCCCCTGCCTCTGCTTGTGTGTCAACCTTCTGGATTTCACAGGTGTGGATTTGATGCCATAATCTGACACAAAACATTGTCAGAATCCTGTTTATTTTGTTATGTTCTCTCCCATTTCTGTACGTTATTTATTTATTTAGCTTTTGTTGACGGGTAAGTGCACTAGACAAATCCTGCCTATTTTCAGAGCACGACCGGGGGGGGACACAGATGAATCCAACTGACCTTGAACCAGATTAAGCTGTTGGTGGTATTTTTAGTGAGAGAGGAAATTTGGCCAGGACACGGGGAAATTCCTCTACTTTGCCAGTAGGGGACCCTGTCGCTGTGTGAGGCAGTCATTCTGACCTCGAACATGGAGGAGGAAGGAGCACTGCAAGGACACTGAGGCCCAGAGTTCTACAGAACATGAAGTTCCATCATTGAGGATCCGCTGAGGTGGCGGCTGGGATGCACACTGGGTGGCCAGCATATCGCCCGACTCAGCGGTCCCCTGGAAGCTCCTAAAGTTTTGCCTTTGAGATCGGAGGAGAAGCAGCGCTGCTTGGAGGAAGAACTCCTCCCGGTGAATGAATTATTGGCACAGGAGTGTAGGAAGCTTGATGTGGAGGGCGACCGGAAGTGGAAGAGGTCACGATAGCGGGTGCTTCTGAGTAGCGGGGCCTAATAAACTCCATTCGGCTGCTGGCGACAAGTTTCGGGCAGTGTTATGGCATCTAAGGCTTGGGGGGACCTTG
Organism: Neoceratodus forsteri; assembly: GCA_016271365.2. NCBI lineage: Eukaryota > Metazoa > Chordata > Ceratodontiformes > Ceratodontidae > Neoceratodus > Neoceratodus forsteri. Next base: position 16,593,934 of record CM057456.1, read on the forward strand.
TGGACGTGTCCTTGTCTCCTGATCGAGTGCTACGAGGCGGGCTGGATTATGGTGGCGGGTGAAGCATGGAAGCCAAGCCGGCTGAGGAGGTTGCAGCTCTGCAGGAGGATGCTCAGATAAGTACTATGACTGTTCCTGCCCAATCTTCCTCTATTTTGAGTGATGTCTCCCAGTTTCCCCTGATCCTCCGGCTGCTTCTACCCTGGCCTTCCTTGGGTGTGATGTTGAGTGGGGTGGCTGAAGATCTGGCTTTTCTGCTGCTGCTGTGCAGGGGCTGGCTCCAGATCACGGAGAAGCCTACTTATGCTAGCCATTTTCGGCAGCCTGTGAAACTGGCTAAACAGCGCAATGCCATTCGTTTGTGCTATGTGGGACCCAGAGACAATCCTCCCGACAGATTTTATGTTGGGAAGGCAGCTTTTGAAAGCAGCATGGGGTTCTCCCCTCTGAAGTTTATGCTCTGATTCATGTCCTAGGAATTTATTTTTAAAATAAGTTTTGTACCCTGCACTTTTGGAACTCTTTTGGAGTCGCTATTTGAATCTGAAGACTAACACTTTGTGGTCTGACTTTATTGTGTTACCTCTTTCAAAACAGCCCTTTAGGGTCATTATGATCCTGTTCCAGGAGCGAAGGGGTTAACGTAGCTGATATTGTAAACTGGCTCTCTAAAAATGTGATATTCAGGGTATCCTGTTCTATCCTGGATGCTGAGGGCTTTTGGAATGGGGTTGGAAATTTCGGTAAAGCTCCATTCCACGATTCTGATTTAATACATCTCCCTGTTTTTCCTGGGTAGAGATAAGGGCTTCCTTTTCTACCGGGTCAGCAGAGTCTGCTTTAAATGTGGGTCTCGGACCCACATAGCACTCTCTTGAGGTGCTCAAGTGTTCTTATTGTGGGGAGACTGGTCACCCTAGTGCCCATTGCTTTCAGACATCCAGATGTAATCTCTGTGATGAGGTGGGCCATACTTTTGAATCTTGCCCTTGGCTGCCAAAACACGCCTGAAGCAGATTTTGGGGTTCAGGACCATTATATCCAGGTGGCTGTGTGGCTTGGCCTCTCTGGGGAAAGCTGTCTCCCAGTGCCTCTGTGGCTGGTCCCCTCTGGCTGAGACAGCCTTGCCTGAGGAACCTGATTTGGTTTCTGGTGACATTGATTTACCTGCAGTTGTGTCTTCCATGGTGTCTGAGCGGAGATTGTGGGGTTGCTGGCCCTGCTCCCCTTGCCTTCTGGTTTAGGCCCTCGGATTAAGGTTTTGTCACAGTTAGTGGCAAAAAAGGAAGTCAGTTACAGGAAAAGTAAACTGGTTAAAAACCCGTTGTCACGGTTTCAGCTTCTCCTATAGCTGACCTAAATATTTTTGAGGTTTTAATGGAAGATCCAGAGGTGTCAGAGCTGCTTCAGCCTTCTGTGCTTCCTTCTCAGCCTGAGCCTCTGGAGCCTTCGGGCCCATTTGTACCCTAAGCCTCAAGACTGTAAAAGTGGTAGAATAACTAGGGCATCCAGTAAGGTGAAGTGAAGTTATCCCTTTTGCATTCCATGGCTCCCTTTCACTTTCGAGTGGCATCCTTGAATGCAAACAGCATTAAGTCTCCGTTAAGCGTCGAACACTCATTCTCATTTTTACATGAGAATCTGGATTGTGTTTTCTTTCAGGATGTTTGTTTGCACTCTCTGAGGAGTCGGCAGCTGCCACTTCTGGTTGGATGGGGGGACAGTTTTTGGTCACAAGAGAGGATTTGTGCAGTGGGGTTGGGATTTGTTTTTTCTATCACATATCCAGGTGATTCATCACGTATAAATCTTAGAAGGCAGGGCCTTAGTTTTGGATATTAAATGGGGGTTCTCTGCCTTTGCGTTTAATGAATATTTATGCATCACAAACCAAATTTGATAGGGTGTCCTTTTAAAATCACTTTATCCCTTTTTGTGCACTCTTCTATAGTTATTCTCATGGAGACTAACTGTTCTCTACCCTCCTGGTCCCTTCTGCTAGCAGGAAAAGTTGTACTGTGATGTGGCTAGTTTATCTCAACTTCTTGCAGATACCGGCCTGGTTGACGCTTTGGGCCTTCTACAGCTGGGTTTGGTAATACCTATTTTTTGATCATTTTTCCTTTCTCCTGGGGTTGCTGTGCAATCACAATCTCTACAGGAGGTGGCTACGCCAGATCATAAATTGCTTAAATTAGCTTTATGTGATGTGCCAGAGGTCCGAGGGGCCGGGCCTTTGGAAATTGAACACTGCATTGCTTTTATCCCTTGTGTGGATGATGGGCTTCATTCCTTTTATTGGCACGTCAGTCTGTCTTATTTTTACATGATGACTTAAATTCTTGGTGGTGGGATACCAAAATGAAGTCAGGACCTACTTTAAAGTCATAGGTAGGCTTAATGGGAGGTTGAAGCATGATGAGCTTCGATATCTTAGAGGCCGGCTTCACTTTTGGTCTAATTTCTGCCAGCACCTTGGGTCTGACTGCCTTGATCGGATTAAGGGTTGAAAGTGAAGTTGGCAGTTACAGTCACAGGTTTTACAGGATATGGAGTGGAAGCATAAGTATGGGGTTTGTGGTAAGAAGTGGGAAACTTTACCTACTGAAGCTATGAGATTTGTTAAGGAATCCTGGGGTATGCCGTATTTGAATACTAGAGGGTGGGCAAGTAACAACAACTGACGACATTTTGGATGCTATACATACTTATGCTTCTGCCTCTTTTCGGAGTAGATTATTTTGGAAGCCTCTATTGTGACTGGTTCTCTTGCAGACCGGTACCTGTCTTGGCTCCTGATGAGCAGTATAATTTGGTACAACCCATCACGATGGAAGAATTGAAAACTATTATTTGGTCTTTGAAGTCAGGGATTACTCCTGGTTCTGATGGGTTACCTCATGAGGTCTATAAAGTCCTGTGGGAAGTCTTGGGTACTGAACTTTGTGAGGTATTGAATGCTGGGCTGCAGGGCGTTTTACTCTTGCTTTATAAGAATAAGGGGATTGAGGGTTTGCTAACTGGAGGCCTTTGTCTCTCTAAACACTGATTACAAGATTCTGATGAAGGTTCTATGCGTTCGTTTACAGAAGATTTTGGGTTCCTTATTGCATCCATCACAGTTTAGTAGGGTACCTCATAGGAGAGTTCAGAATGCCCGATTCTTCTTAGGGAACTTATCTCTAAGGGAGCATCAGGAAATCTTTGGGCATCTGGTCTGTTTAGATCAAGCCAGGGCTTTTGACCAGGTGAATACAATTATCTCTGGAGACCTTATGGAAGTATGGTTTTCCTTACAATTTGTGGGATGGTTACAGACTTGTTATGAGGTACTACTCTACTACTGAGTGTGAATGGCTGGTTGGGAAGGAAATTCGGTGCACAGAGGTGTTGGGCAGGGGTGTCCGCTTAGGCCCTTACTTTATGCGCTTTCCTTGGACCCCTTCTTGCATGCCTTACATAGGACGGAGGATATTATTGGTTTGTCGGTGAGCTGTGTGGATCCGCAGATTGTCTCTATAGCGTATGCGGATGATTTAGTTTTGGTTTCATCAGATGGGGCTTCTGCTGTTGCGGCACAGCTGTTGTTACAGTCCTTTTCTGACATGTCTGGCTCCTCCATAAATAAACTTAAGAGTGGGATATTACCTTTGGGGTAGGACGCCACTGATGTAGCTGCAATATGGGACATGCCTATTGATTCCGGGTATAGGAGGATTCTTGGGGTTTATTTTGGGGATACAAATGCCCATAGATACAATTGGGATAGGCAATTGTTGGAGGCCCGTGATAGAGTGGTGCTTTGGAATAATGGCGAATGTCTAAAGCTAAGCGAGCTTTACCTTATTAAGACTTTTGTTGCCATATCTTTGTTTATAGCTGCGGTTCTCCCCTTTCTTTGAAATCGTCTCTTTATGGTGTGTTTTTTCTTTGTTTATGAGGAAGTAGGTTGAACCCAGTGTGGAGGGTATTACATATTTACCTATTGTGAAGGGGGTCTAGGGATGTTAAATCCGGTGGTGTTCCTGCATAGTATTTTTATTTTTATAATTTAGTTCCATTGCTTAAAGGGACAATAAGATCTGGTCCCGTGGGTGGCTGATGGCATTGGTCTCTTTCTGGAGCAATGGGATTCTGCTTTCTTTTGGCTCGTCAGGTTCAGCTGTTACCTTGGCTAGCTATTTTCAGGTGATGTTTCAGAAATTAAAATCCTGGCATGTTGTCAAACAATCCTTTTTCTCCAATCATGGCAGCAATTTTACTGTGCTGTATTGCAGGATTTATTTTATCGGCTCCTGGTTTGAGATTTGTCTGTTTCTGAGCAACATTCTAAGCTGCAATTATTGGTCAATGAGCGAGTCCCTAGGTATATGTGAGTTTTTTGTGGCTTTGTCTTCATAAACGGTTGGGGTCAAGGGTAACATGAGGCATAAAGAACTCTCAGACAGATTTTGTCCTAGGGAGGAAACTTGTATAGGGTAGTTGAAACAATGCAACATTTCTTTTTGACTGTCCCTTTGTTGTGTCTTTCTGGTCCCACTTTCATGCTGTGTGGCCGCTGAACCCTTTTCAGGGTTATTCATCTGAGATATGGGTGGAGGGGTCCTGGGTTATTTATGATGCTGTCACAATTCGTCTTTTAATGGGTTATATTGGTTTTCAACTTTGGCAGGCTCAGTGTAGTCTTATACTTAGGCAGCAATTACAAACTGAACATCAGGTTGTCTTCAATATTAGGAAAGCAGTACTTAGTTGGAGGATGCAGGAAAGGGGAAGGTGCACCTGATCTGTATAAACTGTGGTGGAGGAAAATGAACTGGCTTGATACAGGGTAAGGGTTGTTGGGGGTAGTATTTCTGGTGCTACATAAGACACCTTTGATAATGAAATTTTGTATTGGATGTCTGCTGTTTGGCATACCACATTCCCTTGCTTTCTTAGTGGGGATAGGATTGGGGTTATCTTAAATACAGAATATTTCTGTCTGTGTTCTATGTCTGTTGCGTCTTTCTTTTGGGTTTTGCTTCTTTCCATCAGATTTTGTATGATGTATTTCACTTTTGTTTATTTTGTTTCGTTTTGAATAACCACATTGCCATCTCTTTGAGTGGGAGGGAGGGTCTTTCTTTTGTCTTGGATTACTTTTGTGTTCTAGTTTTGTATTAGGTAGCCTATTTGGATGTCTATATGACTGTAATACTTCTTTGCTTTTGTTTTGATTTGTAAGCTCTTTTGTGTGAAGCACCACTGTTGTATCTTGTTTTGCAACTGTTATTCTACTATAACATTTCCCTGCTGTAGTGGGGCCAGGATAGGAGTATGCAATTGTAGATTATTTATGTTTTCAGTTTTATGTATGCTGTAATACTTATTTCTGGTTTTGATTTCTTTCAGTATGATTTTGTATGATGTAATACAATTTTGTATATTTTGTTTTGAGTTTTGAATAAAAAATTCCCCTACTCATTTCGATAAGTGCCGTGGGATCTTTAACATCCACCTGAACACCACCAATCCCAGCAGATGGGACCTCGGTTTAACGTCTCATCCGAAAAACTGGCACCTCAGAAGTGCAGCACCCTCTCATGCTGCACTACAGTGTCAATACTGGGATATTAACCCAAGTGCCAGATGTGGGAACTGAACCCACAGCCTCTGATCTCCCAGCTTCAGAGGGAGTGTGCCACCCACTGAGCCACTGACACTTCCCCTCCTACCTAGTAGCACCTAAAAATGAGCCTCAACTCAGCATACCTTTCCTTACCAACAATTTCTGAATCAATAAAATAAAACAAATATATAACTGATTTATAGCTTTAAGAGCTTTTCTTGGGAGAAGCCAGAACTGCTTTGTTAGAACTGGAGCTGAGGTAATAGAATGATGATGACAGTGCTGGTCATTCAAAACTTCTGCTTCCTACCTGCTCCATTTAATTAAGGTTTAATTTACAGGGTACTACATTATAATATTGTAACTCAATGTTATGTGCGGAAATCAGCTGTCATGTTACTGACAGTCCATTACCTGCTCCTTGAAAAGTTCTCTAAGGACAATCATGCATTGGTTTGCTACTTGCTTGTCATCCATATCTCTGATTAAAGCAGCTGAGTCTCCAGTGATCACAGACATTAAAACAGCGTGTTTACCCTGGAAAACCAAGACACATTTTATACAGCCTGATACTCTTACATTCATCCTTTTACATTTCCATTTTCTACAAGTAACTTATCAGAACAAGCAAGTATACTCAACTGTTTTATTTCATGATCTTTTAATTTTACAACCCCACTTCCCCAACTACTGGAAAACACTAAATAGGTCAGAAGCGAAATTACCTCACACGTAATTCACGATCTTCCAGAATATCTTCACCATTCATCACTGGTGGGTCTAAGCCAGAGGCACTAGGAGCCTGCGAGGCGTATGCCTTTAAAGCTTTGGAGGTAGGGGACCAATGTCGGTGACAGCGTAGCCCACATGGCGAGACTGTGATGTGACACTCTTGGGCTGGTCAATAACTGATGCTGGCTCCCCTGCCTCCTCAGTTCTTTTCTCCTAGGGGAGGAAAGAAAGGGTAAGAAAAAAAGGGAGGGCAGGCAAGTGAGCCCAAGTGATGGACAAAGGGATATAGGATATAAAAGAACAAATAAAAACCGACCATAGAGAAGAAGATGGGCTTGGGAGGAGGGTCTTTATAGAGGCCAAAGGATGACCACCAACAACTGGACACAGGGAGAGAGAGAGAGAGAGCCGCACAGTGGGGACCCCTAATTTCCATGAAAAGCAAAAGGAGTTAGAAGAGTTAGCCTACTCTCAACTATGGCAGAGCATGGCTTATGCTCCCTAAGGGCTAGTTGACCCTAAAGAAAAGAACATGGTCCATGAGAATGTCAAAGGACCAGCTTAGAAGGGTAGATTGCAAGGAAAGGGTACTTCCTTGAAGTCTCAGAAACTGGAGTAGAGCTGTGAGCCCTGGAAAAACATTGCCAACCATAGCTGTCCACCTGAGGGTATGAAAACTATAAGAGGCTAGAGATTAGGAGTCCTATATGACCAAAACATAATATGGGAGAAATCAGAGTGCCTCCGATCTCCAAAGTCTGAGAATAAGAGAGCCAGGGCACAAACTGTGCACCAACAGGTCTGGTTTCCAAGCCAAGCAGAGATATTAGGAGCTCAGGAGATAAGAGGGAAAAAGACTGAGAAAGGGGGTCCCCACTAAAGGACAATTGCCAGGTATAGGAATCCAAAAAAGGAAGGATTCCCATCTGTCAGACTCCGCCTCTGACTGAAACATCCCAAAAATAGGGATTGAGAGAGAGAGAAAGATGTAACAGGCGACTACAGCAAATGTAGGAGGTAAACAGCAAGGAAAAGAAAGCTGAACTGGTGAGGAACTGGGCTACAATTCCAAAATGTTTCCAGTCCTTGAAGCACCTGCTCCCCTGCAAGGCCTTATTCCCAAAAGGGATGATAAAAACTTATCCAACAGCAAACAACTTTAGATCCCTCCACCTAAAGGGTCAGGGTGCGGAAGAAAATATGAAACAAAGGCTTCTGCAACCCATTGCTACTTTTAATGCTCTCTCTCTCCTCCCCTTTTTCTTTTTTTTTTTTGTTAGGCAGAGGAAGAAAAGGAGTTAAAAATGAGTCCATCCAGTTTTTTTTTTTTTTAGATAACAAAGAAGGCTAGGGAAAGGTTAGGGTAAGAACTGCCCTAAGAAAAAAGCTTTTTTTTTTTTTTTTTGGTAAGAGGGCCACACTAGGGCGTGTGGAGGGAACAGGTCCACAAAGAGGTTTGCCCTTAAATGCCTCCCCTCTGACCACTATAAAGACCCTCCCCAAACCCATCTTCTTTCCATGGTCGATTTTTGTTGCACGTTTATATCTATATCTTTTGTCTGTCTCTGGGCTCCCTTGTGCCAGCTCCCTTTTTCCTTACCCTTTCTTTCCTGTACGAGAAAAAGAACTGAAGAGGCAGGGGGCCAGCGTCAGTTACTGGCCAGCTTAGGAGCACCACATATCATACCTTTCACTTTGTGGTGGCGCTGTCTCTGACATCGGTCCCTACCTCCAAAGTTTTAAAGGCATATGCGCCATGGAGTCCTAGTGCATCTGGCATAGACCCACCAATGATGAATGGTGAAGACTGATTCTTCAAGATTAATTGATTATATTTCATAAGAAACAACTACCAATTCTGAAACAGAAAACCCAGTAAAGTTACTTAGCTTAACTCAGTCTTCTAGAGTATATCCTCCATTGAGCAACACTCTTTGGTTTTAAAACTGAAGGCACTCAGATCACAGGAACCAGAAATGAAAGTTAGGTAATTCTTGGAAATTGCTTATCTTCTTAAATATAGTCTCAATAGAGTACCACTAATGTGACTGTGCTGGAGGTGCTCAGAACCAGCGGGAGCCAGAACTTTTCTGGATGGCTGGCAGTGCAAGTCGACTCCACATGCACATAATCACATGCACCCGCTGGTACACAATGGCGCTAGCCCCAACTGCCTCAGTACTTTTTATTGAGGAGGTGAACAGCACAAGCCTAAGGAGTAACCTGTGGGCATAAGATAGTCCAGGTGGCCCATGTAAGAAGGACCACCAAACCCAGTAACACAGTGTCTTCACAGCCCAAACCAAGTACAAATCAGTGAAGACCAACACAATACTGGAGCGAGTCCGGCAGATGGTGGGCGGGCATGGACATGTATAGAGAAGATAGAAAGATCAACAGTTACACTAAGTATGTAACTTTCATGTCTTCCAAGAATCAATCTTCTCCACAGATTACCACTAATGGGTCAGAGTACCAAGCTCAGGAAGTTCACTGGACTAGAAGGCTGGAACTCAGGACTCACTCAGGATAATAATCCATTCAGAATTGTCTGCAAAGGTGGAATGCTACCTGGCATGAACATCTTGAGCGCCGGCTTGGTATAAAATAATATGCACTGTGCTCTAAGTTGCAGCTCTACAAAATTTCTCCAGTAGGAACAGAGCATATTTCTGCCAGGAAGTGGAAACCATTCTGGTGGAGTGGGGATGTACCTTCCCTCCAGTTTAGCCTGAGCCATGGTGTAACAGTGGCTAAGGCATTTGCAATCCAGGCTGAAATGCAACTGACTGTGACAGGCTGCACCTTTTGATTAGGGTAGAAAGGGACAAGAGCTGTTTTGACTGTCTAGTCCATAGTCCTATCCAGATAAAACCTAAGGACCCTCTTAACATCCAGTGTGTGAAGAGTCCTTCCTCACTCATTCTAGAACTTGGCAAAGTAGACAGGCAGGATTATAGCCTGATTAAGATGGAACTCAACACCACTTTAGGTAGAAACTTGGGGTGTGTTTGGAGAACTACCTTATCTTTATGGAAGGCAGTACAAAGAGATCTGTAACCAAAGCATGGATTCAGATATCCTGCATGCAGAGGTAACCGCTACTGGAAATGCTGCTTTTCAAGTTAGAAACTTTATGTCACAGGCTCGAAGGGCTTGCAAGTGAGCATATCCAGCACAAGCTTGAGATTCAAGAGCCACGGCTCCTGACGGAGGCCTTGTGTGCAGAATACCTGAGGAGCCACTTAGTGGCAGCTGTGCCAAAGACAGGGTACAGTACAGTTACGTAGAACTTACCGTAACAGTAGATCTTTGAGAGGAGCTCTGCAGCATGCAACACTGGTAGACTAAGATGCCAGGCGCCAGGGACCACATCGGGAACCTAGCTGAGTAGTCTACAGTGGGGACCACCCCACATATGGTATAAAAGGGTGGTACCCAAGCCCCACCTCAGTTCTCCTGCCAGAGACCCCAGCATGCCAGAAAAGAGAACTGAGGCAGTTCCTCAAAGATGAGGATGGCAGAGCAGCTGAGACAGAGATACAGCAATCAGTGGGTAGCCGGGAGGGAAAGCAGTGCCTGCTGCAAGGCTCCTCTCAAAGATCTACTGTTATGGTAAGTTCTTACGTAATTGTACTATCTTACTTTGAGGGCTCTTGCAGCAGGCAACAATGTAGGTCTGAGTTCCAAGCAATATCGGAACTAACCCAGTCAGCAGGGAGGAGGAAGAAACACACATAGGGCATTTAGGAAAGAAGGCCCTGAAGGACTGCAAGTCTAAAGCCGGTCCTACTCCTAAAGGCAATGTCCAAACTGTAATGCCTGATGAAGATATGGACAGAACTCCAAGTGGCGGCTGCGCAAATGTCAGCAGCGACACATTCTTGAACGAGGCAACAGAGGCAGACATGCCTCTGGTAGAACGACCTTTAACCGGTTCTGGTAAAGGTTTGTCACACTTGTGATAGCAGTAAATAATACAATTTGGTAACCACTGAAAACAGGGGCTCCTTCTCTTCAGGAACAAATGAAACAAACACATTGATCTGACTTTCCGATGAGCGGTGCGGTCCAGAAAATACCTGAGCACCCAGTGTACATCCAGAGTATGAAGTAAGGCCTCCCTGATTAGAATACTCAGGAAAATAAACAAGCAGGTGGATGGACTGATTTAACATAAACACAAGACACCATCTTGGGGAGAAACTTAGAATTTGTCCGCAAAGACACACCAAAACCAAAGGCTCTTTACACATCAGAGCCTGCAGCTCAGAAATCCTGCGAGCAGAAGAAATGGCAACTAAAAATAATGCTTTACAAAAGAAAGCGTAGCTTGCAGCTGGCTCAAAGGAGGTAAAGTAAGCTTCTCCAAAATAAACAAAAGGTCCCATGGTGGGACAAGGTGCCTGGTGGGAGGTTTCAAATGTAACATACCGCAAGAACATATGGGACAGATCCAATGGGCAACAGCCTTGCCCTCAACAGGTGCATGATATGCAGAGATGGCGGAAAGGTGCACCGTAAGTGAGGAGTAACCAGACCGAGTCCGATAGGGATAGAGGCACTCCAGAATGAGGTTCACGGACAGGTGAAGGGATCAAGTGTTGGTGGTGGCCCTAAAGGAGAATCGCTTCACTTCATGGCATTAGTGGCTCTGATGGAAGGCTTTCTAGCAGCCACTAAAACATCTGCCACCGGAAGGAAACTCGAAGTAAGCAATAGCTAAGTCTGCAGGAGCCCTTGCGGAGATGCAGTGATTTGGGTCCCGGATGGACCAGAGTGCCCTGCTCCTGGGACAGCAAGTTGGAGCACAGGGCAAGGGGTGGAGGCTCCACTGTCAGTTGCTGTAGAAGTGGAAACCATATCTGGCAGAAGGGAGCTATGAGGATCATCTCCACTCCTTCTGACTGTAGCTGAGGAGAAACTCTGCAGGAGTGGAAAGGAGGAAGGCATACAGAAACCTCCCTGTCCAAGAGAGGACACTGCGTTGTGTCAAAAACACTAGGCTCTGGATTGAGTGAGCAAAAATTGGGCAGTTTTGCGTTAAGTGGGGACACAAAAAGGTACAAATCTGGATGGCCCCACTTGCGAAGAGGTCCTCAACCATGGAGGACAGAGTTCCCATTCATGAGCCTTCAACTTGGACCTGCTTGAGTTGTCAGCCAGGTCATTTGGATGCCTGAAACATGTCGTGGTTAGTTCAGGTTGTGCTGTATGGCCCAGTACCAGATCCTCATGGCTTCTTTGCAAAAGGGTAAGAGTGAGTTCCCTTGCTTGCTGATGTAGAAGACTATTGACATAATGTCCACCTGTATCAAGAGAGGGCCTGGAAGGAGGTGAGTCTGAAGGCCTGCAGAGCATAAAGGACTGCCTGCATCTCCAAAACATTGATGTGAAATGCTGTTCACACTCCGACCAAATCCCGAGTCTGACGACTGGCCAAATGGGCTCCCAGCCCAGGCCCAATGTGTCCATTGAAGAATCTGTAATGGGATTCTGCCCTGAAAGGAACCTCCATGAGTAGATTGGAGGGGTTCTGCCACCAATACAGGGTCTGCCTCACTGGGTTGGAGACCAACACCTGCTGATCAGGTTATTGGTACACTGGTTCCATGGGACTCAAAGAGTCCACTGAGGTACTCTCATGTGTGGGTGGGCAAGGGAACTGTGGCTATGGCTGCAGCCATGTGCCCCAGGAGCAGCAGGAAAGACCTGGCTGGAACCGGACGGAAGGAGGAAACCAGCTGGCCCTGCGTTATCAAATGTTCCACTCCTGTCCTGAGGCAGAAAGGCTTTGCCCAGCGATGAGTGTAAGACTGCTCCTATGTATTGGAGGCGCTGACTTGGCAGGAGACAAGACTTGAGTAGGTTCAGAGTAACTGCCAGTCTGGAACAACCGAACGTGGCATCCAGGGTCCAAATCAACTGAGCCCTGGAGAGGATGTCAACAGCCAGTCATCCAAATAAGGGAAGATGTAATGTCCCGTCTCCAGGGACAACAGCCATCACTGCTAGACCTGAAACTGAAAATGTTCCCCCAAAAACAGAAATGGAGGAACCGGCGGTGGGATGGGAAAACCAGGATGTGAAGATAGGCATCCTGCATGTCCAGCGAACACAGCCAGTCCCCTGGTGAAGGAAGGGCAGTAACCCTTGGAGGGTGACCATACTGAAACATTTGTACTCCACGTGACAGATGCAGGCTGCGATCTAGATCAGTTTCAGGTCCCCTGTCTTCTTGGGGACTAGAAAGAAGTGGGAGTAGAACCCTTCCCTCTTTGTGCTGGGGATGGGCTCTATGGCCTTTCTGTGCAGTAGCACCTTAATCTCCTCCTGGATGAGGCGACATGGGCCTGAGGGTAATGGGAGTGCAAGGGAGGAGGCTGTTTGAGGGGCCTCTAGAATTTGAGAGTGTGACCCTTTTCCACTCCTGAAGAACCCATTGGTCTGAAGACAATCGCCCCCATCGAGGTATAGAGAAAAGTGATCCCCACCCCTCCCCCAAGGCCTCTGCTGGAGGAGGGGGTCAGGTAAGAGTCATGTGGTGGTGCAGGGGTGGGCAGAGCAGCTGAGGATGCTCTAGGAGCCCTAGGGCAGGAGCTCCAGTTAGTTGGGTTGAAACCTTGTGCTTGAAGGTGCCTCTGGGCTGCTGGCCCTTGGACTGCTGCCTCGGGTTCCCAACAAAGGACTGGTGTTGGTTGGGCTGGGCTGAAAACGGTACATGGATTGTACCGATTTTAAAACTTTGCTTGACTCTTGGAAATGCGAGAAATAATATTCTGGGCATCTCCAAAAAGGACAGACCCCTGAAGAGGGCACCAGAATTTGTGCCTGCACATCGAGTGCAAACCTGACACCCTGAGCCAGGAGTGATGGCGGTTGCAGACTTATGTCGCTGCAGCACATCGGTTGCATCTACTGTGTCATCGCAGCCCTAAGAACATGACTGCCCATGTCCGAGCCCAAGTTCAGGAGCTGGACCAGCTAGGGTCTTTGTAGGGCCAGTCCATGCAGTGCTGGGTAACCTGGCATCGCCCCTGAGATGTCAGGTTCCCTGGTGCTGGTCCCAGAGGCGTTACGGTCTGGGCGCTGGTCCCTCAGGCGTCGACTGGAAATTGCCTGAAGGGCCAGCCGGCGTTGGCGGAGGCTGAGGCGATGATGGCTGGGGTGAGACAGGTGCCTCTGGCCCTGAAGGGGAAGTGGGCATCTGTACAGGGGATGTAGCTCTGCGGAGACAGAGGTGACACCTGTGAGAAGGCGGCGCTTGCTCTGGGCGTTGTTTGAGGCACCAGCCCTGGAGTTGGGGACTGGCGTGGGCAACAACAGAACCAGGAGAGATGGGCAAGAACCGCTGGAAGTAAGGGCCGACAGCGGGCTGAGAGACAGGAAGCGAAGTCCGATGCCCGAGGCCACTGCCGAGACTGAAATAAGGGTGGGCAGCTGATAAACCGGCAGCCCGAAGGAGTGAGGACTGCTGAAGTGGGAGGGTCGACCTCTAGCAGGAGGAAGACCCAGGCGATCGCCGACTTGGTGTTGACTGACAGCGGAAGCTGACCAAGGACAGTCCCTATGCTTGTCCCTGTGTTTGTTCTTCCCAGTAGACTTCTTCTCTTTCTGGGCAGGGAAGAAGTAGAAGCCGGAGGCCGGGAAAAAGAGGAACTTTTCCCTGGAGCTCCTTCTCCATCATGGATAGTTTCTACTGCAGCAAGAAGCCCTGGAGGGTCTTCAACCCCGGTGTCTCCGTGTGGCCTGGCAGAAGTTCTGGCAGTGCCGGCAGCCCTCGTGTCGAGCCAGGCCTACAGAGCAGGCAAGAAGAGTGGCCATCCTGCAGGGAAGTTGCTTGTCAAAGCAAACTGTATGTCAGTCGGAAGGCAAGCTTGAGAAGGAGATATGCACAAAAGTAACAAAACACCAAAAATGAGGTTTTGTAAATGAAAATAAAGAAAATCATGGGTAAAGCACTTAGCAAATAGCAGTCGACTGAAGCAGGCATCCGTGGAAGTCCGATTTGCGCATGTCGATGATGGGGAAAAGAACTGAGGTGGGGCTGGGACCGCCCCTTTTATACCATATGTGGATGTTGGTGTGCCAGCGATGAGCAGTTCCTGCTGTAGACTGCTAGCTTGAAGTTTCCATGTGGTCCTAGCACCTGGCAGCTTAGTCCTGTCAGTGTTACCTGTTGCAAGAGCCCCTCAAGTAAGATCTACAGGTTCATGGTTGTTGCTATAGCACACAGGTGGACCTTAACTGTGGAATACTGCAGGTCAGCATCACATGGTCAAATAAGTACTCCAAAACCTTTTCAGGTGGACACCTGAAAGGGTCCAAGGGGTTCTGGAACACCAGATGTAAAATATTTTCCACCTGGCTGTGTAGGTCTTACTGGTGGAAGGTTTATGCACAGCCAGAAGTATTTCAGAGACCCTCTGAGATACTTTAAACCTGTTCCCTTCTATCTCTTCAGGGGCCAGACTTGAAGGTGACAGTAGCACAGGCAGGGGTGGACTATTGGACCCTGGATCTATAAGTTTATCTAGAGTGGCAGAAGCCATGGTTTGTGGACTGAAAGTCAATGCAAGAGAAAAAGCAAAATTACGTACCTACTGTAATTCTTGATCTTCTCTTGTATCTTCACCATTCATTACTGCTTGGGTTGTGCCAGAGATGCACACCTGCTACAGGAGATTTATTTATTTTTTTGGAGTCAGACAGCGGGCGCCGCTTCTGAGAGCCACGCGACTGCGCCATGTGCAAGGGGCAGCCAAGTAGGGAGTTGCAGACTCCTCCTCTATCTCAGTTCTGGTAGCTGGAGAGGCGAAAACAAAGGTAAGAAAAAGGAGGGAGGCAAGAGAGCCAAGGGACAGAAAAGGAAATGATATAAACTGAAAAAGAAATAAGCCGATAGAGGACAGAGGAGAAGAAGAGCCTACCCTAAGGGATTGAAAGGCCTCACCCTGGGGCGGCTCCAAAGAAGGAACAGAGGAAGGAGAGAGAAGAGAGGGAAAAGAAAGAGGATGGCGGGAGGAGAGCTCTGCTGATTGGGAGATTGGGTTAAGGCTGATAAGCTTGGAACCAAAAAACAAGGAAGCAAGGAGTGCGTTTTATAAAATGAGGAAAAGTTTAACTGAACCACTTGTCCAGAATGGACACAAGGCAGGTCTCTACAGCTCTCGCCATCCCAGCCCTTTAAATCCCAGTTGAGGCTCACAGACTGCCAAGGCAGAATCTACTCCGAAAAGGAGCACCCAACAAGGAGGGGAAGGCTCACAAGCACTTTGTTAGTGCTAACACATGTGAGTGGGGGAGAGTGAGGTTTAAGGCCTACAAGGACACCCTTAAACAGAAAAGAGTGGAACTCAATCGGACTCCCTGAAGGCAAGGCAAAGATCACCAGCTCGGGGTAATATAGTGTCAGGACAGCTTAGATTAGCAGAAACTGACACAAGGTTATCGAGACATGAGAGGGACCCTAGCAAAGGAGACTGAGCCAATTGAGGATAGTTCCTAAACTGTAAATTGAATAGCATGGCTGAGAAGAGCCAAAGGTCACCCCAGGAAATCACAGAAAGTTCCTCAGGATAAAATAAAGCTACTTGTTCCTCGAATCCCTCAGTAAATAGGATCCGTAAAGGGACGGAAAAGTAAGATTTTTATGCCTTTTTTAAAATAAAGAAGGGAGGAGCAGAACAGGGAGGAGGAGACGCCAGAGAAGGAGGCCCTTGAGGGGATGGTGGGTGGGTATCAGTAGCGAATGGTGAAGATACAAGAGAAGATCAAGAATTACAGGTGGGTACATAATTTTCCTATCTTCCTTGTCAATCTTCACCATTTATCTACTAACAGGTGATGCCAAGCCCCCACGGAGGGGGACAAGAGAAACCCTGAGGGAACAAGACCCTCAGCCTCCTGCTGGTTGGAATCAGAAGGAGAGACCTGGGCTAATCAGATGAAGCCTAAGGCTGAGAGAGCTAGAAGTGTCCCTGGAGATGGGGAGGCGGAGGAAGCCTGCAGAAGCCTCCTAGCCCTGGTGGAAAAAGCGGGTCCCCTGGAAAGTGGGCGAATCACCCTATGCGGGCCAGGGGTGACAATCTTGATGGATGAAGCTATACCGTCCGTCTAATACAGATCGCTGTCCTGCAAGCCTGGAAGCCACCTCATTTAAGTCATAAAAGATGCTGCTTAGCAGTGTCTTGCCAGCTCTGAGCCTATAGCAGAGGGTAATGGCCTGTCTAGATTGCTCCGTATCAGGCATTGATGCTAGAAGCTGGGATAGCATCGCCCATAAGTGCCTGTTGTAGGCAGCATGGTGTGCCTGATGAGACGCAATGCACGCATCACATGAGAAGAAGAGAAGAGAACACGCTTCTCCCCACGGTCAAATTGTAGAGAATCTAAATCCGTGGATGGTCATCGCCAGGGCGGCGCCGAGGGAGTTTCTAGGAATGCCAAATCCAAAGGTGGGGTTGGGAGAGAACCTAGAGACTCAGATGGGGCACAATACCTTCTCCTGCCGTCTGCCGGGCTGGAATAGGAACGGCTGGTGACTGCCAGGAACGGATAGACACGTCCTGGAAGGGAATAGCCAGGATGGTACCACCAAATGCTGGGCACTGAATTCACTGAGGAATTCACGCGTCTCCCGCTCGGTATTGTCTCACCTAACGAAGGAGATAAGAGCTCCCTCACCATCCTCGAAAAGAAATCGCTGATATTCAGTGAAATCAGTGTCGGAAGACAGATGAGCAGGGGTTCCTCTCCCTCGAGGAGGAGATGAGGATGATGGGGAGCTTCGAATGTCAGAGGACTCCTGCGGCGGGTGGGACAGGCGAAACACCCGCTCATGCGCATACATCTAACGATGAGGGGAAGGCGCGCAGTGGCTCTGAACGTCTCCCAGGATAATGGGCCCGTGAAGCTGATATACTAGAGAAGTTTAATGATCACTTTGCCACTGCAGGCTTGCCTTTGATACCTCATCTATCAGCAAACTTAGCCCGGCAAGAGACTACACTGTTGGCTTCACTGATAACCACAACCATAACCAACCATCCCACCCCTTCAGCTTCCTCACAATTACATTCAAGCAAATGGAGGACCTCCTCCTTTCCCTGGATACAAAAGAGTGCTGGTGCAGATAATATTGAACCTTACTTCCTAAAACTTGGACATACCTATCTGATCGCCCCATTACACACTTATTCAACACCTCTCGGATTCAAGGTGAGCTACCTGTCTGCGTGGAAAACTGCCCACATCCTACTATTATTCAAGACTGGGATCAGGTGATCTGAACAATTACTGGCCTATTTCTATACTATCCGTCCTCTCTAAATTACTTGAAAAAATTGTCAACATCCAACTTAGGAACATTGGGATTCACAAAGTTGCTAAATCCGCTCAGTCCGACTTCAGAGCCAAACACAGTACAGTATCGGCTCTTGCCAAAGTAACTACAGACTGGCAAATGGCCTTGGACTCTAAGAAGCATGTATTTGCCCTCTTCCTTGATCTCAGTAAGGCCTTTGATACTGTGGATCTTACCATCATGCTTACTGCACTAAGTAACATCGGACTTGATAGTTCTGCCATTAAATGGTTCACCAGCTATGTAACCAATAAGTTACAACAAGTCAAAGCCATAGGAGATCTGTCCCCACAAAAATCCTTGTTACGAGAGTCCCACAAGGCTCCATCCTGGGCCCTATCCTCTTTGCAATATACATCAATAATCTGGACTCGTAGCTGGGCACAGCCAATGTGCACTTATTCACAGATGATACTGTACTTACACCACAAATTCCTTGGATTTGGCCCATGAGTACTTACAGAAAGACTTCGCTACCTCCAATACAACCTTATCACTCTATAAGCTCCTCCTCAATGCCAAAAGACTAAAGCAATGATTCTCTCACCAAAGTCTACTTCCGGATGTCCACATATCACACAGATCCGAACACTCTTAGATGAACCCTTGAAGTAATTGATACCTTTAAATACCTAGGGTTCTAGCTGGATAACAAGTTCAACTTTCTGAGCCACTTAAATGAAACCTCGAAGAAACTAAGACAGGGATTAGATTTATTCTATGCATTAAACACTTACTTACGTTAGAAGCCAGAATGAGACTAGTACAAACTACATTCCTACCTATACTGGACTATGCTGACTTCCTTTACAGTCATTGCCCATCAACGATGCTAAACAAACTGGACACCCTTTACCACCGGGCTTTAAGATTTATCCTAAATCTACCCGTGCTACACATCACTGTCGCCTATACCAGGTTTCGGGATGGACCTCACTCTCAACTAAGAGAAAAGGAATGCTCTCCTCTGGTTTTAGAACATTATCTGATAATCTCCTGCATACATCCTGAACCTCTTCAAATGGGCTAAAGGTTCCCATCGCCTGAACCGCTTCTCCATAATCTGCTTCCAGATTCCTAGAGTGAAAACTACCCTTGGCTCGACAACAATCAACTTCTCACTTCCATCACTTTGCAACACTATGCAAGACTCTAAAATTCACTTCCAGCATTTCACATTCAAAGCTCTATTAACGGATTATCTGAAGGAATCATGCAACTGTTTCAGGCAACCTACTGACCCCTAAGCCCCGGTGCCACTCTCAAATCCTACGCTAAGTATCATCCACCCCACATTCTAACAAACAGAAACCTGGGACCTACAAGCCTAGTTCCCTTAATCCAAGATGGCCCTGCCTATTCTCTACCTTCTACCTATTCTGGCCTCCTCTTGACTGCTACTCTTTCACTCCAATTTCTGCCCTATTCCTTAATACCTCCTTATTTTTTATCATTTAGGTATGAGCTCTTACTTAGCGGAGACTATATGGGATTGTTGTCTCTTCTCATTCCAGTAAAGCTTATCATTATGTACCTTTGCATTTAATTATGTTGACCGGTATGCATAGGCCCATATTGACCGCACCTTCACAATGTTTTTTTTTTGCACCGCTGTCCACCGTAATTGTAATCTTATGAAGTGCACTGTATTGTATTAATGCCCAGGACCACCTTTAAAATGAGCTTGCTCAATGGTGTTTATGCCTGGTTAAATAAAGTGATTAATTGATTGATTGACTGACATGGCCTGGGAGGCGGGGGGTGGCTGCAGAGGAATGGGAGAGGACACCTACAAAGAGGCAGCTGTCCTCTGCTGAGGCTCTGAATCCAGAAAGGCCCAAGCTGGTGGGGTCCCGGACAGCAAACCAGGTCACAGAATGGAACCCAGAGGATCCGAAGCCTGGAAGAGCCTAGTAGGGGATCCTCCTGTGATGAACCTGGGGCTGCAAGGGTCCAGAAGGGCAGCCAACAAGCGCCACAGAGGGCCCCTGGGGCCCGAAAGAAGATGGTCCAGGCGATGGCTCCTACCTGCACCCAGGGTGGCAGGTGAAGACCGGCAGCACCTCACCTAGATTTCTCAACTCCTCGGACTCCAAGAACGCCTCCTCCTCGACCTCCTGGCAAACCCACCCGAGCAGGCGCAGCGGCACGGGAGTGGCAGCTACTGCAACCCCTCAGGAGGATTAGCCTCTTCCCCGTCTCCGCCATCTCTCCAGAGAACCCAGGCCACCCCAGCCTGGGAGGCCTCAGGAGAGGACAACAGAGGAGACTGAGGAATGTCTTGGCGCTGGACCGCCTAGCACCTAGTCTCACGGAGACCCCGACTCTGAAGAGTCGAGGCGCCAGGGCAGGTCACGTCTGAGTCATCCTCCTCCAAGGATGAAGAGGCCAGCTGGACCTCAATACTGGCCACCCAGGGGCCTCCAGAGAGAGGCGCGCGTGAATGGCGCGGTGCCACTGTAGGCTCAGGCGGCCGGCGCACCGGAGACACCCGAACCCGACTCCCCAGCGGCACCGGTCAGACCACGGCACTGTCCTCAGCACGGGACTGAATGCGGCGCCGCTAGAGGAAGTCGACTGAGCCCACGCACCACCGAGACCAACATGGCGCCACGAACAGGCGCCTCCCGGTCACTGGCGCCGCGAACCGTGCTGGGATCTGAAGCAGCGCTGGAAGGTGGCGCTAAGGGTCCACTGATGCCGGGCCCAGCAAACCTGGGCCACAACACTGGGGGAACTCGCACCTCAAGGAGTGACTGCCGGAGCAGTGTCCACCCGCCCCGGGAGGGACCATGGCGTCCTCAACACGGCGAAGAGGCCTCCTCCTCGGCAAGACCAGAAGATGAGGCTCCCTCCTCTCCAGACTGTATAGGCCTGGGAGGGGACCTGGAGGAAGGGTCTAGAGATCTTACCTGGGAAGCCCGACAGCGACGCTGTCCCCGAAAGTCGGCAGGGCCTTGCTGATCTTAAACACGTGGACCTCAAGGGCGTGGCGGTCCATCGAGAAACAGGCATCGCATGAATCCATATTATGGTTGGGTCCCAGGCAGCGAAGACAAACATCATGCCGGTCCGTTACGGAAAAATGTTGGCCACAGGAGCACGGCACATAGGGAGCACAGCCTGCTTTCGATATACGATTTGGCTCTAGACCTGACATGATGCTGAAAACAATTGAAAAACATAGAAAAAGGCTCGATTGCGTAGAAATAAGGAACAGTCTTACCGGACTGAAAACGGTTCAACGGCCGGGAGGAACTGGAAAAGGAGTCGCAGGAAGGCCTATGATGTAGGTTCAAAGGAATCGCACACGTGGTAGCAGATGCAGCCTCAATGGCGGGAGAAACAGAACTGAGATGGAAGAGGTCTCACGGCACCTAATGGCGCCCTCGTGCATGATGCATGGCGATAAGCTCTGGGGGCAGCGCTGTTAGTGCTGACTCAAAAAAAAATCTCCGTAGGCGGGTGCGCCTCCAGCACAACCCAAGCAGTAATGAATGGTGAAGATTGACAAGGGAAGATCCATATTGCCAAGGCCAATAAGGATCATCTTAGCCATATGTCTCCAACTTGAATAGCACTCTCTGAATGAGAGGGATTTGCAGGAATACATACAGAAATATAAGCAGTTCGGCTTCAAGTGTGGACGTAAAAGGTCCATATCCGGGTGCCCCACTCATGCAACTGTCATCTCACAACATCTGGAGCTAGTGACCATGTGTCAGGATCGTCCTCTGTTCAGCTCAGTTTATCCATAGAGTATTCTGCATTCCTGGCAGATAAACTGCATGGTGCAGGATCCGTGCTCAGGCACCATTCCACACTCTCACTGCCACCCTGCAGAGGCGTTAAGTGTGTGCTCTTCCGCCGGCCCGGTGGCGCTGAGGGTTGAGGCACTGTCGCCCACACCTCACGCCCGCCGCGACCCATGTTCGGGAACGGAAATGGGCGCTGGGGTCGACAGAGCGGAGTAGGATGAAGTGTCCGGAGGACTGCTCTCCTACCCTGGGGAGGCGGTATCACGGCACCGATACCTGAGTGACCTCTAGCGGAGGCTGGGAGCAAGGATATGGGTGTGCACATGGGGGTGGTCAGGTGCAGGCACGTCTCGTGTGCGGGCCGCCTCAGCTGATGTCATTACGCACCCGGCTCCTGAGGAAGTACGAAAAAAAATCCAGCCAAAGCGCCTCCGTGATGCCCTTCTTGCCACCCTTGATGTGCTCCCAGGCTGGCTCCCCAACCTGAACTGGCGTTAAGTGACACAGGCAAGTGCTCACGACCCCGCCCTGGGGGTAAGCCAGGGGCAGGAGGTACAGCTCATGTGGGTGGGAGGCGGAGGGGCGTGACCAAGGTTGAAGTTCGCTCAAGACTGGCAAAGTACAGTAAAAAAGAAAAAAAAGTGTGTCTCTTCCTTCTTTGTTGATGTAGTACATGACAGATTTGTTGTCTGTCTGGAGGAGGATTGTTTTGTGGCTGAGGAGGTCCACTAGGGCTCGAAGCAAGCAATAATACCCAACAGGGTAGGTGGTATTGGGCAATACCGGACCGCCCAGGGGCGTAATGAGGTGGCGGAGGGCCTTATAGTTCCTGGAAGGTTCGGTATTGCCCATACCGCCTACAGTGGAGGGTATTATTGTTGCTTAAAAATGGGCCATATGCTGCTTTTTATAGGATTAGAAAAAATCCTAATCTATAAAAAATGACTACAAATGTATTTTTCCTTTTATTTGATAAAGTAGTCCCTGTATGTACTGTATTAGCCAGTAGAGGGATGTGTAGTAGTTGCTGCATATTTTCTGGTGGTACCCCACACACACTTTTAGATCGTGATAGGTTCGCAAGTAAGGAAGTGAGATGTGACAAGGTTTCTTTATACTTTATTTTGGGGTTTTAAGTCAAGATTTATGCGAGGCATTATGTTGTGGACTGGGACAGCGTTGTTGCGCAGTTCGGCATGTAAGTGTAGCTGCAGCTAGGCAAGAGGTTAGAGTGATGCTGCTGTTTACTTACAGCAAAATATTTTAAATCTCCAACAGCCAAACGATGACAGCATTAGGGGCAGCAGGAGAATGGTTTAAGAAGGGAGAGATTGCTGAAGGTGAGGCGCGTCGGGAGATTACAGTCTTGTAAATGATTGTGGCTCGGCTGTGAGAAATCATTAATTCTGCTCTGGACTGAATTCTGAATCAGGAGAGCATTGTAGCGTTAGCTGAAGGACTGGCAAGAATATATTTTTTTTAAATCTCCAAGTTACACCAGGACAATGACAGTTAGGGGACAGCAGAAACAGTTTTAGAAGATGACAGATTGGCAGGAGCACAAGTGCAGTTGGGAGAGTGCTGCCATCTTTATAAATTACTGTGGTGTGAGGAAAAATAAATTGTGGATTGTGTTTGTTTATTTTTACATGAACAACAGCCAGCTTTGAGAAGACCTGGTAGGAAGTGTGCCAAGTAACTATGGAGCTTTGGGAGACCCTATCTCTAGCTAAGCGAGTCAAAAAATGGTAGCGATTTTAAATTGAAATTACCTGGTTTTTGCCAATTAGGAAGCAGGGTGGGCACTAAGATATTTTAGTGGGTGAAGGGCACTATAGGCTGGTACTTTTATTTCCTGGGCATCAATATGAAAGTTAATGTACCCCTGGCAAGGATACTAGCCAATCAGATGCCAGGAAATAAAAGCCCATTTCTAAGGCTATAAAATACAGCTCTCCTTTCCAGCACATTGACATGGAGATCAGACTCTGACGGGTTCCGGACACCTTGTGACTGGAGGCCTTGACAGATGGCTCCTCTGCCCTAACAGGAAGGCATCTGTGGTGAGACCCACCTGAGACTCCAGTTGTCAGCAGGGAAGCCCTGGTGAAGACTGTCCTTCACTGACCATCATGTGAGTGACCAAACAAGGATCTTGGTCACCTGAGCGGAAAAAGTCTTAAGGTGTGATGCTTGGGACCATTGAGCACTGAGCATCCACAGAGTCATTCCCATGCACAATCGTACCAGGGCACTGTGAACATTGAGGAGGCTACTAGACCCAGCATGCCTGCATGAAATAGGCTGTACAGTTTAGCACTCCATGATGTAGCATGCCATCTGCAGGACTGCCTGCTCTCTAGAAGAAAGGCTCAGACTTTGGTCATATCCATCCAAAAGAGCTCCTATGAATGGAGGAGACTTCTCTAGATTCAGCAAAGTCCCCATAAATGTGAGGAACTGAGAGGTGATGGCCACTGCTTGTTCCATCTCCTGCCTGGATGGACTGGCTATCAGCCAGTCATCCAGAGTATGAAATAACTCCAGTTCCTATCTTTCTCAGATGCCCTGCAGTACCTGCAAAGCACTTGTAAGACTCGGGGTGTGCAAAGGCAAAAGGGCAGGGACTCTGAACTGGTGAGCTGCCCCCATACAAAGAATCAGAGATAGCGGAGGACCATGTCAGAAGAACAGGCGCAGCAGCCCAGCTGACATTACAGCGTATGCGGTTTCAGGATTGGTTTATTTATACGGGCATGGTTTTGACTGCACCCATTTTCTGGTGTTTCACGCCATGCGATATCTGACCCCACCGCTCTTCTGACGCAGTTTTAACCTAGTCCCGGATGTACCAGAATGTGCTGGTATGCATCCTGCTTATCCAGGGAGCTAACCAATCCTGGAAGAAATAATTGCAAATGTTTCAATTCAAGAAATTGATGAGATTTCTGAGGTCAAAGAAAGGGTGCATGCCCTGTGAGAACGAACCAGTGGTCCAAGTCAGAAATGCTTTTGATGTAGATGCCTGCAGCAGCTGAGCAGGAGCAGAAGCAAAAATGGAAATTACATTACCTACTGTAATTCTGATCTTTCTGTATGTATCTTCACACTTCACTGTTCATCACCTTTGGGGTACTTGACTGAGGTCATGACCCTCGGGGAGCTTTTTTTTGGATCGGTGGGTCGGCCTTTCACGTGGTGCTCATGGGTTAGCCATCAGGTGTTGTTGACACCACCCTCCCGCCAGTTCTGAGTCACCGTGAGGTGAGAAAAAGGGTTGGGAGGGTGGGACAAGGAAGTCCAAGGGACAGACAAAAGAAAAGATATATAAACTAAAAGGAGAAATAAGCGACAGACGACAGAACAAGTTTGAAGACTAAGGGGACTGGGTAGGGGCCCCAATCTCTGGAAGTAGAAAAGGAGGAGGGAGGGAGGGTTAAGGATTTTAGAAATAAGGATAAGAGTGAGGGGGGTGGGAAAACAGGAGAAAACGTACCCTGTAACCTTGACAGGTCTCCAGTTTGTATAGGAACTACGAGGAGTAGCCAAGAGGCTAAGTGCCAGAATTCAAGGCACAGAATCACTGGCAATTAACTCCCAAAGCAGAATCGGCTATTCTGGAAGAAAATACAGGATACAGGGATATCCCCCCTCTCAAAAGGAGATTCTGCTGTAAGAAACCTAGTTTCTTAAATTAATTGAGGTTATGTCCAAAGGACAAGGAAATCAAAGGATTGACAGGGAAAAGGAAGAAGGAAAGAAAGGAGGGCAACTGCCAACCCTACCCCACAAGGGTGGTGCCAAAGTACTGAAGAAGGCTGCCCCCATCCTGACCACTCTGCCCTGAGAAAATTATCCCATGTGTCCCATGTCTTCCCGCCTCCTGACTAACAGAAAGGAGGGGCGCAGAGAGGGGCAGCAGAGAGAGAGGGGAACCCAGAGACTGAGGCCCCAGGGGATGGAGGGTGGGACTGTGATGAATGGTAAAGATACACAGAAAGATCAGAATTATGGTAGGTACGTAATTTCCATATCTTATCTGTGTCGATCTTCACCATTCATCACCTTTGGGTGAGTGAAGAAGCCCACCGAAGGGCGTTTTAACCCTAAGGGGCTGAGTCCCTTAGCTCTCAGTGGGTGACACTCTAAGAGGAGAACCTTCACAGGTCTGGAGAGGCCTGACAGTGGGGAGAGTGAGACTGGGACCCCCGGAGTGGGTGAGGAAGTTGCCCGACAGACGCAATCTCACCCTCACGGGAGAAAAGATAGGTTCTCTGGTAAGCAGAGTTAATCACCCCACGACTGGGCCAAGGGTGACAGCCGGAAGAGGCAGCAGCCATGCCGTCCGCCTAGTGTAGATCGCTATCCGATTACTACCCTGGTATCTACCTCACTGGCCATATCGATGCCCTTGCTTGGTGCCCTTGTTAGCTCCAGGCCACGCGGCAAATATGTGTATGGATTGTCTGGTTTGCTCCGTGTCAGGCATTGAAGCTAGGAGTTGACCTAGTCTGGATCACAAGAACCTGTCATAGGATGCATAGTGGCCTGATGTGCTGCAATAGAAAGCAGCAACTGTGCCGAGTAGAATGTCCTCCTCCCCAGAAGTCAAAATCCAAGGATTCTTGATCTGGGGCGGTCATGTGCAGGGTGCAAAGCCCATCAGAGTATCCAAATGTGTCAATCCTGACTGGGGATGAGGCATGGAACCTGGAGACTCTGAGGGAGGGGCACAATACGCTGGCAGAGATCCCTAGGGGCTGGGACTCCAGAAAGGGCCTCTGCCAGAGCGCAGACGCCTCCAAGGAAGCAGGCCGGGGGCACCGCAAGGGTATCCCAATGCACAGAAAGGCCCGCACCGAGTGCTCCGGATTGTGTTGAGTGGGTGGGGTGATGCACAAGTCCTTCAACATCCTCACGAGGAATCGCTGATACTCGGCGAGATCAGCAGCTGGAGAGTGGACAGACAGCTCTCTCCCCAGAAAAGGGGGATGAGGAGTTAGAGGACCCTGAAAGTTCAGTAGCTGACTGCTCGGGAAGGTTGAAAACCTGTCTGTCCATAGCCCTGACGTAAGAGGAAATTGAGCAGCCACCGCTCTGAACTGCTCCCAGGAGAGAGGACCACTAGGGCCAAGAATACCTGGAGCACAGGAGAATGTGGCAGAGGAGTGGGGGCAGAGCGGACAACAGAAATCGGCTGACCTCCGCCTGGCTAGGGAGTGCACCAGGAGCCCTAGGAAAAGAAGGAGCTCAGAAAACTCCACAGCCGACAGCTGATCAACCAAACTGGAACTGCCTAGGCTGCACCTGAAAATTCCCTGTGAGGTGACCGGGACCGTAGATCCAGAAAGAAGCTCCCCTACCTCCAAAGAACAGAGCCATCTTGAGGAAACTGAAGGGAAAGGCGGAGAGCCGCCAGGTGGGCTCGGAAAAAGGCCGACGCGACGGACCCCATACCTCCTCGACCTCTTGGAATCCAGGAGTGCCTCCTCCCCGAGAGAGAGAGAGAGCCAGCCTAGGCAGCTGGCAGCCCTGGTCGGCCCCGAAGGAGCTAACCAGGGAGCAGCACCTCCCTCCTGTGGGTGCTCGATCGGCCCCAAAGTTGGGAGATCGAGGCACACTACCTGAGGGGTACCACCACTGAGGGTCAGAGAACCCTCCGAGACCAGGCTGCAAAGCAATGGAGTACTGCACCACTGCCTGCTGGTCAGCACCCTGACCCTGGTCCCGGGGTCACTGCCCGCTCCCCCACAGAGGGCTGGCCCTAGTCTGTCGGGACACTGCCAAGGTGTCCATGTGAGCAGCCAACTCAAGGAGTCAGACTGCTTGTCTGACTCAGAGTCTGACTCCCCTCCGAAGAGGTGGAGACTGAAGTTCTGAGCCAAACAGTCGTGAAGCCGCTACCATCCCGACTGAAAGGGCACAGAAACCGAGACTGCACCACAGTCGGTGCGGGCGTCCCCAACAGCACCATGAACAGTGCCAGAAGAGGACATGGCTCCAACAATGGCAGCAGCCTCGAAGTGAAGCCTGTCACGGCGCCGCGCAAGTGGCGCCGAGACCACAGATGACGCCGACGATGGCACCAACCACGCCTCAGCGCCGAGTTCAGAGGCCCCACGGTGCCGCACTCACCCCATGGCACCACGAAAGTGGCAACCGAGGACAGAGACAGGACCCACAATGGCCCCGACCACGCTTCCCCGGAGCCGAAGCTCCGAAACTCTCACAATGCCATGTCCATGCTCGGACCAGAACTGGACACGGCTGTGCTCAACCAGAGTGAGAGATGGTCAGGGATGGTGCTGTAGAGCCTCCACGGTGCCACTAGTACCGTTGGTGCTGTGAACAGGCGCCGACAGCAGTATGGCGCAGGAGCAATGGACTGGACTGGCCAATAACAGCACCATCAGAGCCCACGGCACCACAAATGGCGCAGAGGCCCAAGATGGCACCAACAGGCGGCGTTATGGTGGCGCCGACCCAGGCCTTCCGAGCACGAGTGCGACACCAGGAGACTTCACCTCGAAGGGCGATTGCCTGGGTGGTGCCTCCCGCCTGTCCCGGGGGACAGACTGGGCCTCCTGCACTGCAGAAGAGGCCACTGCCATAGCTAGGCTATGAGAGGCAGAGGCCCCTCCTCTCCTCGGTCTGTACAGAACCAGGAGGGGACCTGGAGGAAAGGCCAAAGAGAGCGGCTTGGCCCGATTAAGGCAAGGCCTCCCTAAAGTTTTCCATGAGCTTGTCCCACTTTCTAATGACGTTGCTCGATGACACACCGTCCATGAAGAAGCAGGCGCTGCATGAATCCATGTAATGTAGCAGGCCAAGACACACGAGGCAACGGGTCATGCTGGTCGGTGATGGAGTACTTACAGCCGCGGCACCGACGCATGGGGAGCTGTCCCATCTTCAAAGTTTTCTTGCCCCCGACCAAGACATGACCTATGGAAGAAGAACACCAAACAAGACCCCACATTGCAAAATAAAATAAGGAACAGTCTTACCAGGCGGCGTAGAGTAGGGTGAACAGAACTGGCAGGATACTCTGAGCCAACGGACTTCGACACGGAATCAATGAACGGAGTCGACGGAGTCGATGAACTGAGTCGAAACTGTGACATGAAGGCTTTTAACAGATAGGCCTCTCAGAAGAGATTTTCTTCATAAGCTTCCACCGAGGTGACCTCGACTGCGGGAGATGAACTGGCCGGGAGGGCAGAGTCTAACACCTAACGGCCAACCTCTGCGGCCACGCAGTCAAGTCTGTCCCCAGGCGACTGCCGATGGTCGTTGACTCCCCCATCCAAAAAAAAAAAAAAAAAGGTTCACGGGTCATGACCTCCGCCAAGTACCCCAAAGGTGATGAATGGTGAAGATTGACACAGATAAGATCTAAAGTGACAGAGTAGATGACTGTTGAACTAAATTCCATGAACGGCAGTCAGCAGAATCCTTTGTTTAGACTCTGCCAGGAGTTAAGTGAGCCCCAGAGGGAGTTATAATAGGAAAAAAGGTGTCATTTTTTTTTGTATTATTTCTTTTCTCCCCTAGTGCCTCGTGGACCCACCACTCCTTCAGGCTGCCTAGGTCTCAGCCACTCCTCCTGTCCTTCCTGAGCCCTCCAGCCTCATATCGCAGCCAACCCTAGGGTAACCCGGACGTAACCCTTCACCAGGCAGGTCCCCTCCTCCAGGGAAGGCACCAGGAGGGGCAACTAGCACATACTTGGCCCCAGGGTGCTGCTGGTGAAGGACTCCTTCAGGGCATCGGTGGCAGTGGTGGACCGGCAGCCGTCATCCAGTAGGTTCGCAGTGGATTTTCCACTTTTCTACGTTGTCCCCGCCAGCGTGCATCTGCAGAGCTCCTGGTCTTCACCAGAGGCCACTACAGCAGCGGCGTCGGCCCACTATCCACCCCAGGAGAGGAGAGCAGTCCCACAGACGCTCAAGCATCTCCTTCCCTGCCAGCCCTTGGCGTCCCCGAATCCATTCTGAACTGGCTCGCTGGCGTGTGTTTGAGGTAAGGCACCAGCGCCCAACCCTCTGCGCCACCGTGCTGGCTAAGATGTCCTTCTTAGTTAGCAGTCCACACGCCTAGGGCAGCTGCTGCACAGGCCCGTTTTCCACAGTGTCAAATTTGTGAGATTCCTCGAAGAGGCTGAGCAGTGACCTCCTGGGGAGAACAAACTTGTCATTCTCGGGAGAATAATGGCATCAGCTATATATATATATATAGCTGGAGCAAGGGTGGTCCCAGAACCAGAACAGAATCTGGCACCAGGAGATCCCCTGAGCTGAGAATGCGCTGGGACCGGCACAGAAACTGATGTAAGATCAGGCCCCTGAAGTGCCCAACCCAACATCGGAACCAGATCCAGTGCCAATGACACCGCCATCAACTAAATGACCATCAATGGTACCTGGCCAGTCCCATCAAATGACATAAGATAAAGGTGCAGCCAGTGTGGCAGGAGTTGAGGTGCGGTCACCAGCAGGCTGAAGGCTCTTGCCAGAGCCAAACACTCTACCTGGCTTGAAGGTCTCTACTCCACGGCTCTCTCAGTTCCACTGGATCCCAAAGGGGCCAGGGACTGGCTCCACTGGCAGAGGCACATGAGCCTGATGCTGCACCCACTGCTCCAAAGAGCTCCCAATGGTGGAGCTGCCCACTGGTTCCCCACCTATAGACAGAGGGACTCAGGGCCGAGACCTTGACATCCTAGTACCAGGGCCCTCAGCAACACTGACAGTGCCAGCAAGGGTCTCCAGCTCCGAGAGACCGAGAGTCTAATGGAAGACCTCCAGAGGGATGACCTGAAGTGTTACTGTTTCTTCCCTTCGAAGGGAAGAAGAAGAAGAAGACCGAGGCTAGGCTGCGCTGAGAACCCAATCAGAATCAGGAATGGTCAGCTCATTTGTGCTTCGTGGTAGACTCTCCTTCCTCTCGAGCACAGGATCGCCCATGGTCAGAAGCCTTCCTTGATGGAAAAAGTGGACTGGATGCAGCCCCGCTGCCAAAGCAGCCTGCCTTAAGAGGCTCCCTACTGACATCCTCCAGGGCTGTCGAGTGTAGACCCGTAGGGTTGAGAGGAAAATTGACAGAAATATTTTGTAAAATCACTAAATTGACACAAAAATAAAAACCTTAACTTTAAACAGTAAAACTGAGAAGAACTGAATACGGTTGTCATATAGACATGAAGTTCTGACTCATGCGAGCATCATCACTGATGGGCACTTGATGGCAGAAAAAGGAACTGAGGCGGCTGAGTGCTGGTGCTTAGGTGTTTATGTATGCCACACATCTAAGTTATTGTGACTCAGTGGTGAAGACTGATTTCTGAAGATTTGGTAATGACCATTTCTAGCTTGAATCTCAGGTACTTTCTGTGGCTGAGTCTTAATGGAGCGTGAAAGTATGCACATTATAAATCCAAAGACCCCAACAATTGCCCTTTGCAGAGATCAAATCAAATCAAAAATCTTTATTTAACCAGACGAAACACCTTTGAGTAAACTCATTTACAAGATGGACCTGGACAGGTACATGATCAAATACAAAATAATATTTCAAAATTAAAATAAAGGCATTACACACAATAGAATAAGATACAGTTGCAAATAACATACACTAAAGAACACTTGCTTAGGTAGCAGTCACATAGCAATATATGCATTAACCATACCAGCATAGGAAAGGCGGTGTGGGCAACCATGCAGGGAAGGACAATGGTTACACGGAACAACTAAGGTGGAGGAGGGAGGAGGATAGCGGGAGTAAAAATCACATTGGGGAGGGGGTCAGTGGAGGTCAAACAGAGGGTACAATGTCTGAGGTCAGTACACCTTTAGCCAAAAATCAAGGAAAGCAATTGCAGGACTCCTTAACGAAATGTTCATATAGTGATTTGAATGCAGACAGATTAATATGGCAGGCTATTCTCATGTTTTTTGGAGTTTATTCCAGAGTTGAGGAAGTGCATAACTTATTGAGGCCCTGCCAAAGCATGACTTGACTTTGGGGATAGTTAGGGAAATGTAAGATGAGCTTCTCAGAGCATAACTACCTAACATACAACAGGGTAAACAATCTGAAATGTACTGTGGGAGCTTCTCAGGTGATTGCCTGCAAGGTCCAGAGGGCAGCATTTTTTGCCTTCTGAATTTAAAGGAAGACCAGCCCACTAAGGAGTAAAGGGAGCAATGGTGTGTAGAATACAGTGCTCCAGAGATAAATCTTAGGGCTCTGTGGTAAAGAGTATCAAGTTTGGTTAACGCTGTGTTAAGAGCTTGACCGTGAGAGGAAATCAGCATAGTCAAGATAGAAAGAAAAGTAGCAGGGACGAGCCTTTTCTAGCATTCTGTGAAGGAGGCATTTGATCCTGAATAAGAGACCAAGTCTCTGCTTAAGCTTTTGGACATCTCCTCAATATTGTCCAGAAAAGAAAACTTGCAAACAGTCCACACCCCAGGTATCTGAATTTAATTCTGAAGTCTAGAGATTCACCTAGAGATGGGATTGTTGTATCTAGTGTCACTATTCTGAATTTCTGCCTCTTGAGGTGTCTGTTTGGAATCTTTGAGTCACCATTTCCAATTTTTCTTTCGAGTGAGAAAGTATCATAAAAGACCCCTTCCCCACTGGGAAAAGAAAAAAGTATCATAAAAGACCCCTTCCCCACTGGGAAAAAAAACTCTCCATTGCTTTGAACTGAAGCAGTTTTCCACTTCCTGTTCCAAGAGGAGCTTTTGTACTATACTGTGAGCTGAGAAATTCCTTGGCTTGTTTAACACTGGAAAGTTTACTAGTGGAAGGGTTAAATCCTAGTTCACTATTTCCAGGAACCACTTGTCTGTGGCAATATTTTGCCACTCCAGGAAATAGCAGGCCAGGTGCCCCAGCCTGCATTAAATCTATAGCAACCAGGACAAAACTGTCAGGGTTCTGTTTTGATTTGAGGCTGGGAGCTGGTGTTCATTTCAGCCTGATTCAGTTCTGCCTGTGTGTCTCTGCACTGTATAGTCACAGCTGATGGAGACCCTATGGTAACAGGCCTATCCCCACCTCCCCTTACATAAGATCCGTAAGAGGTTGAGGACTTCTCTTTCTCAGATTTTTACGTGGAGTTTTGCTCATCCACTTTGTTATATATACTTCTGTTCTACCACCAAAAATTCCAGAATCTTTCTCAGACCATCAAGTTATTTATTCGACTAGAGATAACATGGTCAAACCTGTTGCTGAGTCAAAAATATTTTGGAGATGCTTTAGGAGGTTTGATTATGTTAACTTCATGATTGATGTTGAAAATATTAACTGGAATAGATTGGAACTGATCCTTACATCATCAGCTGCTTGGGATTTCTTTTTAAGTGAGTTTTGCATATTTGTAATACACATGTAACCCCTGCAAATGGGGGTTCCAAAAGACTTCAGGAGCTTGCTTGAATGCTCCAAGCCTGAATGGTGTTTGGCATTTAAGCCATTTATCAGTGAGTGTTTTAGAACCTCTGGTACTGTCTCTTTAAGAGCTGTCTGCTTGCAGACATAATTAGTTTGTATGGGGGACTGTGTGTTTCTTTGATTGAGTACCACCTCAAGCTGCTGCCAATTCACTTCATTTTGCAGTCACTAGAGTGCAAAGGAACCTATCTGAAAGATGTAACTGTTTGCCAGAAATTATTTAGAGTAATAATGAAATTACAGTTTGTCTAACCTGCTTTCTTTGCAGTCAGAACTGTGTCTGCTAGTTCCCCATTCTAGTTTTGAACTGCTGAACTGGACCAATCAGTGTGGGGTAAGCTAGCTCTAAAATGGTGCCTTGGACGAATCAGAACTTGGACTCATAATCTGAGCCAGCCACAAGAGGATTGTATGGGCAGTGACTCTGGGAGATGTAGTTTAGACTTCAGTGCCTTTTGGACCAACAGCAGCAGTCTATTGTGAGTGACAGCCAATCCAGTCAAGAACTGGAGGACTCAAAGGAAGTGCCAGTTTTTGTCGGTTGGAGTTTCAGTTGAGCTTTGGCAGTGAAGAAGGAAGGAGCCCTGTGCTTTTCAGTGTGCAGTTTTAGTCAAAAACGTGTGTGGGCCCAGAGTTCGTCTGCAGCTTGTGTAACAGCTTGTTAGGACTGAATCCGTCCTGAAAAGAATCAAAGGATCTCTGAAAAGTAGAAACCAGGCTCACCCTGTAGAAGACTGGAGGAATTGCTGAAAATTGCACTCTGTCTGTCAGGAACTGAATCTGCTGTGTGTTCTCCGGTATTGTGCAGTAATTGCATCGGGATACAGATGCAGCCTGCCTGGTATAGTGCTTTCTTTATATGGATGTGTGAAGAGGTTTGTGTACCTCAAGTGAGCCCTGCTGACATTGAAGGACCCTATCTTATTTGGAGGTCGTGAGTACTAATTCAGGGTTGCTCCCTGTTGAATTGCCACATTAAATCCAAATGGAATTACTGTACTGCTGACTGTTTAATTCTCCTTTTCTCTGTGTGAAGGGCCCCTACCAGCTGCCACGGTTTGGACTAGCCACTAGGGCTTGGGTACCCAGGGACAGTAACTGATAGGGATAGGCCTGTGCACAGAGCCATAGGTAGATTATTAGAGTGATAAGCTAATTAACCTGATTTCCCTGTCCTTGTTATATCCCCTAAATAAATCAGAGCTGCTTGTTTCAGCAAAGTTATACTGCCTGAGAGTTGTCTATGTTAAAAACGTACTGTGATTGTTGTACTGTATCTCATTTCACAGGAGGTCCCAGTGCCGAACCAGACCTGGGGTAAGTGTATACTGTGAAGGTAATTCTGATATATTGTGTGGGCCACTAGTGGGAAGAAAGGGGGTTGCAGTGTCCCAGAGGGCTGTGACCAAGTTAGTTTAACTACTGCAAACCCTGACCTCTGGGTGGGCACCGCCATTGGATCAGGCCCTCAACCTGTTAGTGGCAAATCAGGCAGGGGTGAGTAGCCCCTGGGATAGCCATCTAGGGGTTACATCTTGGAGGCTCACCGCTGGGATTGTGTGTCCTCTAGTGGCCATATTTACGAACCACTGTTAAGAAAAAATGGGTACCCGACAGAAGTGGCTGTGCACCGGCTGGTGGAGTGGTGTACTGGGGAGGAGATCGACCCCCAAAATGCTATGTTATCCTGGACATCCCCTGGGTATCAATCACGGACACTGTGCAGGGAGTACTTTCCAAGGTGGAAGGTTTACAAAACCCTGTGGTGGTGGGTCGGCATGCTAATCTGCTCACCCACTTTCCTGGCCCTAGTAAGGTTTAAGGATCCCATAGATAGCTCCAAAGTGCCACAGACCATTACCCCAGAGGAGCCTCACTACTTGGAGGTGATAACTAAGGACAGTAAAGACCAGGGAATCAGCCCCACCACTATCTGAAACTTTGAGGAGAAATTTGCTGAATGGTTGCTGGAGAGGGAAAACTGTGGAGGACTTGAAGAAACTATTCTTGCCACCTGGGGTGTTCCTCCCCAACACCCTCTCCTGCTCCAGTGCCTGTAATGGTGGCTGAACCAATGCAGACTCCTATTTCTGCACCTGCCATTAGTCACGACTCTTACCGAGGTTGAGGATCTTCTCTGGCACCCTCCCACCCCCAAGGGAGGATGACTGGGAGACCTGGATAGACTATGTTGCCCCCGCGCGCTAGAATGGCAATGCTCGAAGGTGAAAAGCAAAGAGGGTTAGTGAGAGCCTCCCGAGGTCCTGCCCTGGCTACCATCCGAGCTAAACGGGCCAGTAACCCTGAAGCGACTGCACAGGCCTATCTTGAGGCCTTGGAGAATGTGTATGGAGCCCAGATTCTGATGAGGACCTATGGTGGAGAGTAGAGATGCACAACAGTACCAAGGGAGTTGTTGTCTGTGTACTATCTAGGCTGGAAAATTGTTGCAAAATGCCTCAGAAAGGTAGTTTGCCAGCGATTGAACTGGACCGAACCAGGCTGGACAGGATCTAAGTCTGCCCTTCTCAGAACTGCTGTTGCTTCAGTTCGCCTGGCAGATCGACTGGAATCCCACCCTCCATGATGAGTTAATGAGAGAATTCGAGGGTTGAGAAAAGAGCGACCTCGGAGGACCTGCACCAATAGCTGCGCTCTGACCCGAGTGACTGAGGGTGACCCATCAAGTGAAGTTCAGGGGCAGAGGTTGGCAGTCAATGAGGTGCTCTGACAAGGAAAAGATATGTCACAATGGGGCGAACTGTTGAGAGAGATCCGGGAATTCAAAACAGTCCTTTATGAAGGCATGCAAGTACGGGCCCTGACCTATATCCGACTGCATCTGCTATGGGGTGGGGTACCCACCATGTATCTCCTACTGATAACAGCTCGAACTCGATTCCTTGACCATGGAAGTGGAGAAACTGACGAGATGTCTCCAAATGTATCACGCCGCAGACAGAGATGGCACCAAGGTTTCCAGTTAGTAATACCCCGCCCTGGCTCCCAGTGTGGGCCCGCCAGCTCAAACTCCAGAAAGTATGTTTTGCTATAATTGTGGGAAAGATGGGCACATGAAAGGGAATGCCAGTCCCCAAAGACACTGACAAAGTTGCATATAGGCTACAAGGAGAGCTTGGAGAAGAAATCAGTGGTTAAGAGGTGCGACATGATCCCAGTGAGGGCACCAAAATGCTAATCACGCCCTTTTGTGGCAAGGTCAGTTGCCCAGTCCCCACTACCGCCTCTCCAGACTGGTCCAGAATAGTGGGTCCCTCCATGGAGACCACTGTAAAGGTGAACAGTGTCTACAAGAGCTATATTAGACAGTGGCTCCCAAGTGACAATTATGTTCCAAGATTGGTATCAGAAGCATTTGTCAGACGCACTTACAACCATTAGAAGGACTGCATGTATGGGGTTAAGTGAGGAGCCTACCTATTCAGTGCTATGAATTTAGCTATCTTTCCCCTCCATTGGCTGGAGTGGCCCGAACAAGTAGAAGACCCTAGCCTTAGTGTGTCCCCCACTGGACTGTATGATGGTGTCCTTTGTTGATTGGAACAAATGCTCATATGTTCGGAAGGCTGGCACAGTTGTGTTATGAAAAACAGGGTCAAAGACTAGTAGAGCTTTAAGAGTTCCGGCTTTAATTAAGAAGGCCTATGAAGCACAGAGAGATGCTGAAAAACAGAACCAGAGGAACCGGTCGGAATTGTATGGAAGAAGGATCTTGAGTCTCTGATCCTGGCGCCAAATGCCCATGTACCTTACAGGAGAGGTCCGTATCAGAAAGGATGTTAAGAATAAAATATTAATGTTGGATACCAGGCGATGGAAAATTGCCAGAGGACTGCTGGTCAAGCCTAGTATTTTGCCGCTAGAGCCCATGCTTATGCCAGAAGGGTAATGGTCCAAGTTCATAATGTGTCTGAAAGACATTCGGTAAACAGAGGTTGCATCCTGGCTAATGTGCATTGTGCAGACACTGCAGTGCTACCCAGCAGCAAGGTTCAAGGAAGAATGACAGAGTAACACCTGACTTGTTTGATTCGGCGACTCCCGCTGCCAGCTGAATGGAAAGTGAAGATCAGTGAGAAGGCCCAGAGAGACCAGGTGTTTTCTTTAAAGGAATGGGATGTAGGATGCATGTGCAGGCTGGCACAATATCCGGCTGCATGACGAAGACCATTTCGTGAGAGGTCTCGGCGCCTGGCACCTGCTGACATAGATGATGTGAGACGGCATCTGCAAGAATGTTAGCTGCTGGTGTAATACAAGAATCCAGAAGCCCTTATCGTCCCCATTGTGGTAGTGAGGAAAAGAATGGAACAGTAAGGATGTGTGGATTATCGCTACTTAAACCGGGCGGACTATCCCTGATCAGGTACACAATGCCCCGCATTCAGGATGCTTTGGACTGCCTAAACGGGAGCAAGTGGTTCTCTGTGCTGGATCTCCGCAGTGGGTACTATCAGATCCCGATGGCCCCAGAGGACCGTGAAAAGACAGCCTTTATCTGTCCGCTTCTTCTATGAATTCATGAGGATGCCTCAAGGATTTCAGGTGCCCCAGCCACTTTTCAACGATTGATGGAGCGTGCAGTGGGGACATGAACTTACTAGAGTGCCTGGTATACCTAGATGATGTTATTGTGTTTGGCAGCTCACTGGAGGAACATGAGAGCAGATTATTTAAGGTATTGGACCGACTGGAGGACTTTGGCCTTAAACTGTCCATTGATAAGTGTCAATTTTTTCAAACATCAGTAAAGTATGTGGGACACATAGTATCCACAGGAATAGAGACTGACCCAAGTAAAGTTGGGCCTTGACCACCTGGCCACACCCAAAATCTAAAGAACTGCAAAGATTTCCTGGTTCTGTGGTTATTTCGGTCACTTCATCAAGGACTATTCAAGAGTGATCCGCCTTACTTAACTCTACCAAGGGTATCCCAACCCACAAAAATACCAAAAGTCAGTCCTCAAGACTGAAAGAGTGTATTTTCATCCGAGTGAAGTATTTGGGACCCGCTGGACTCCTGATTGTGAGACTGCTTTTCATGAGATCATATATCAACTTACCCATGCTCCAGTGCTGGCCTATGCCGATCCAAGAAAACCTTCGTCCTGCACACCTGATGCTAGCTTGCAGGGTTGGGGCTGTGTTGTACCAAGAACACGAGAATGGCCTGAGACCAGTGGCCTTTGCCAGTAAAGCCTGACCCCATCCGAAAAGAACTATCCTGTACATAAGTTAGAGTTCTAGCTTTGAAGTGGGCTATTGTTGACCAATTCCATGAGTACTATGTGGGGCTAAAATACTAGTAAAACTGACAATAATCCTTTGACCTATGTGCAGACCTCAGCTAAGTTGGATGCCACTGGCCATAGGTGGCTTTCTGCATTATCTACATATGACTATGCTCGAATACCGAGCAGGTCTGAACCACATAGATGCTGATGCTCTCTCCGGAGGCCTGTTCCCCAGAATGATTGGGTCCGATTGGCAGAACCTGACATTCGGGCACTCTGCCGGAAGTTTGACAGGGAGGAACAAATGTCCACGGACGCAGTGGACTGCATGGTGGACTGCTTGGGAGCCTCTGAGAATTGCATACCTGCTGCTTATTGCCACTTTTCTGCAATAGACATTGGTGCACTGCCTCAGCTGGACAATGACAGTATTCGGGCTCAATCCTGCGCATCCCATGATCAAAGCAGCTTTAGAAGCCCTCTATGCAGGAAAAGATGTGTCCAAATTACGCTCCACTGATTTGAGAACTGCACTGTTATACAAAGAAGGTCCTAAGTTGAAACTGATCAATAAACTGTTATACAGAGAAACAGTAGACAGAGGGGACAAGTAGACAAACAACAACTAGTGCTGCCCACTGCTTTTCGAGACTCAGTACTGAGGTCCTTGCACAACCACATGGGGCACCTTGGTATAGACAGAACACTTGACTTGGTGAGATCCAGATTCTATTGGCCTAAGATGGGGGCTGATGTGGAGCAACACATTCGAACTTATGTCGCTGCTTACAGAGGAAAGTTTTGCCCCAGAGGGCTGCCCCTTGTTAACATCACCACCAGTGCACCCATGGAGCTGGTCTGTATTGATTTTCTAAGTTTGGAGTCAGATCAAAGAAATATCAGTAATGTGCTGGTGGTCACTGACCATTTCACAGATATGCCCAAGCTTTCCCCACCAAAGACCAGAAAGCATCCACTGTGGCCAAAGTACTTGTAGAAAACTTTTGTTCACTATGGGGCTCCACAAAGAATCCATTCTGATCAAGGGAGAGACTTTGAGAGTCGCCTGATCAAAGAGATGCTTTCTCTGTGGGAGTGCGAAAGTCCAGAACCACTCCTTACCACCCCAGGGGACCCACAGCCTGAACGTTTCAACGCACTTTGCTAGATATGCTAGAGCACCTGCACCAAAGGACAAGCCTAGATGGAGCCAACAAATTAGCACCCTGGTACATGCTTATAACTGCACCAAAAGTGATGCCACTGGATTCTCCCCTACCGCCTGATGTTTGGAAGAGAAGCTCGACTACCAGTAGATGTGTGTTTGGGTCTCTCCTGATGGGGTTCAAGCTGACAACTATTTACAGTATGTGCAAAGTTAAAGCCCAGCTAACTCATGCGTACTAACTGGCTCAAACCATGGCTGCCAAAAGAAATCTGCACAACAAAGAAAGGTATGATAAAAGGTGAAAGCACAGGAACTCCAGGAGGGAGATCGGGTATTGCTAAGAAATCTGGGATTGCATGGCAAGCACAAGATTGCTGACAGATGGCACCATCTCCTCACATTGTAGTGGGCAAACTAGATGATCTGCCATGTACAAAGTAAGGCCTGAGAATAATTCAAAAGATGTAAAAACAATGCATAGAAATCATTTACTGCCCATTGGACAAATCTTAATTGAGTCTGAGCCCCTAGAAGATGCCCCTCTGGACCAGTGACTAGAGCTGCTGCTAAGAAAAGATCAAGAAAGTCTGCACCTACAGAAGCAAAGTTAAAGTGTTCCCCTCCACAGAGTCCCAGTTGAGCATGACTGTCAGTCCATATCGGAAGAAAGTGAGTGACTTTGAATACTATCCTTCTTCTGAACTGAGTCAATTGTTCGGGGCAATCCCTAGTCAATACTGGAGACAAAGCTGGGCCTTCTGGACTGTCTAAGCCCCACTTCATCCTGGAGCCAATGCTCCCAGAAAGTGAAGTGCAAAGCATCAGAATCAGATGAAATGGAATCATTGTGCATGGTTGAACTGTTTGAGCTTTCAGGGGAGAAAATGATAGATTGGGGCAGACTGGTGATACACCGAACAAGAAGAGTATTTTGAGTGCCCTGACAGTCCACTGCCAGTGTCAAGCTCTCCATCGCGGGCAAATGTTGTGGACTCAGAAACTGTAACTCCTGGAGCTGAAAGTGCCCCAAGTTCTAGCCTCTCTACCCCCATGGAGACTCTGACAAGTGTGGACAATGCTGAAAATGAGGCTCAGGTGCAGAGACTGTAACAGTTCCCCAGAAAGACTGGTCGAGCTGTAAAGCCTGTGGTGCACCTCAGTTATGATTCCCTTGGGAGGCCTGTGGATTGCCTCAATGTTGTCCATAAAGGTGTATGTGTCCCGAGCTCATTGCCCAAACTGGCGTCAGTGCTAACTCAAGTTACTTGTGTTTGCCCTCTAAGTATGGTGTCCTTGCCCGTCCAGCCCCCAAGGTAACTGATAGGGAAGGCCCCCTCTCTTCAGGTTTCATGTACAAGAGTTATTACTTAGAGTTATGGTACAATGTGTATGTAATACTGTGTAAAGAGTGACGTACTGCAATGTTTCAGAAATGTGTTCTTGGTAAAATGATATATTGACTGATGATTACATGTGCGAGCCTAATGCAAATGTATGTGGTTGCAGTTGAAACTTATGTGAGGTCTTTGTTGACGCCGGACGTCAGCTTTCCCAGGCCAGGAAGGGTGTAACCCCCTGCAAATGGAGGGTTCCCAAAGATTTCAGGAGCTTGCTTGAATGCTCCAAGCCTGAATAGTGTTTGGCATTTAAGCCATTTATCAGTGAGTGTTTTAGAACCTCTGGTACTGTCTCTTTAAGAGCTGTCTGCTTGCAGACATAATTAGTTGTATGGGGACTGTGTGTTTCTTTGATTGAGTACCACTCAAGCTGCTGCAATTCACTTCATTTTTGCAGTCACTAGGAGTGCAAAGGAACCTATCTGAAAGATGTAACTGTTTGCCAGAAATTATTTAGAGTAATAATGAAATTACAGTTTGTCTAACCTGCTTTCTTTGCAGTCAGAACTGTGTCTGCTAGTTCCCCATTCTAGTTTTGAACTGCTGAACTGGACCAATCAGTGTGGGGTAGCTAGCTCTAAAATGGTGCCTGGACGAATCAGAACTTGGACTCATAATCTGAGCCAGCCACAAGAGGATTGTATGGGCAGTGACTCTGGGAGATGTAGTTTAACTTCAGTGCCTTTTGGACCAACAGCAGCAGTCTATTGTAGTGACAGCCAATCCAGTCAAGAACTGGGAGGAACTCAAAGGAAGTGCCCGTTTTTGTCGGTTGGAGTTTCAGTTGAGCTTTGGCAGTGAAGAAGGAAGGAGCCCTGTGCTTTTCAGTGTGCATTTTAGTCAAAAAAGCGTGTGTAGGGCCCAGAGTTCGGTCTGCAGCTTGTGTAACAGCTTGTTAGGACTGAATCCGTCCTGTGAAAAGAATCAAAGGATCTCTGAAAAGTAGAAACCAGGCTCACCCTGTAGAAGACTGGAGGAATTGCTGAAAATTGCACTCTGTCTGTCAGGAACTGAATCTGCTGTGTGTTCTCCGGGTATTGTGCAGTAATTGCGATCGGGATACAGATGCAGCCTGCCTGGTATAGTGCTTTTTTATATGGATGTGTGAAGAGGTTTGTGTACCTCAAGTGAGCCCTGCTGACATTGAAGGACCTCATCTTATTTGGAGGTCGTGAGTACTAATTCAGGGTTGCTCCA
Source organism: Neoceratodus forsteri (assembly GCA_016271365.2). Taxonomy (NCBI): domain Eukaryota; kingdom Metazoa; phylum Chordata; order Ceratodontiformes; family Ceratodontidae; genus Neoceratodus; species Neoceratodus forsteri. Next base: position 16,635,885 of record CM057456.1, read on the forward strand.
TGTTGAATTGCCACATTAAATCCAAATGGAATTACTGTACTGCTGACTGTTTAATTCTCCTTTTCTCTGTGTGAAAGGGCCCCTACCAGCTGCCACGGTTTGGACTAGCCACTAGGGCTTGGGTACCCAGGGACAGTAACTGATAGGGAAAAGCCTGTGCACAGAGCCATAGGTAGATTATTAGAGTGATAAGCTAATTAACCTGATTTCCCCTGTCCTTGTTATATCCCCTAAATAAATCAGAGCTGCTTGTTTCAGCAAAGTTATACTGCCTGAGGTATTTGTCTATGTTAAAGTACTGTACTGTATCTCATTTCACAGGAGGTCCCAGTGCCGAACCAGACCTGGGGTAAGTGTATACTGTGAAGGTAATTCTGATATATTGTGTGGGCCACTAGTGGGAAGAAAGGGGGTTGCAGTGTCCCAGAGGGCTGTGACCAAGTTAGTTTAACTATTGCAAACCCTGACCTCTGGGTGGAGGCACCCGCCATTGGATCCAGGCCCCTCAACCTGTTAGTGGCAAATCAGGCAGGGGTAGTAGCCCTGGATAAGCCCATCTAGGGTTACATGCACCCCTTGAAATCAAGATTGTTAAAAAGGAAGGAAATGCTTGGTTTACTCCTAAGTTATATAAAATTAGGAAGGATAAGAATAAAAAATGGAAGAAAGCAAAAAGACAATGTTAAACCAGGATTGGGTTTCCTACAGGCGTTCTGAATTTATACACCACTAAATTAAGGTAACTAAACAACAGTTTGTTTGCTCTAAATTGGAGGCCAATCATAAAAGAACTCAAGGAGATTTTTGGGGAATTATTTCGAACCTAATGGGGAAAATAAACAGATTTGTGTAAATAAAATAGAGAAGGATGGTACTGTACTGCCACTGGGAAAAGGAATGGTTGATGCTTTTAATGATTATTTTTCAAAAGTGGCCTTACCAAGTTCCTCAGATGGGGCTTACTGGGAACAAAATGAGACTTTGAAGTTTAATGCTACAGATATTAATAATGAAGATAGAGATATAGGTGGCTTTGATTTTGCCCATATCTCCCGGAAGAGGTACGTTCTGAACTTTTGAAGTTAGACACTTGTAAGCTAAGGGATCAGATGAAATTCCAACAGGATTGCTGAAATATGCAGCACCTTGTGTGGCATATCCCTTGGCTTATATTTTTAACTTAACTATTAAAAGTGGGGAATTTCCTGATGGATGGAAGACTGCAAAGGTTAGACCTATATTTAAATTCATAGTAGGAGCGTAGCTAGGCAACTATCGGCCTATATCGCTTTTGTCTCAAATTTCTAAAATATTTGAGAAGATTGTATCTTGCCAATTGAAAAGTTTTCTTGAAGATAATAATAAATTGACATCTTTCCAATCAGGTTTCGGGGCACTTCATAGTACACAAACAGCCTTGAGAGGTTGTGTTATATCCAGCTGAGTCTGGACAGGAGGTTAATGATAGGAGCCTTGTTTATAGATCTTTCAAAGGCATTTGATACCCTTAATCATCGGGTTCTCAGACTCAGCGGGATTGGCTTGTCCCTCGATCAATAAAGTGGTTCTCTTCCTATTTGTGGACGTAGCCAATTTGTAGGAGTGGGTTCATATAAATCTAAGGTACTGGAGGTGGAAAATGGTGTACCATAGGGTTCGATATTGGGGCCTCTGTTATTCAATATCTACATGAATGAACTTAAAATTACATCAACGGCTGCCTGGTGTCATATGTCATGCAGACAACACCATATATATATGCAGAGGAAGATACTTTAGAATTGATTAATATGAGGTTACAATTGGATGTTGATGAAGTACTGGATTTTTTTAAAGATGAACTATCTTATTTTAAATGCCAATAAAACACAGTCACTTTTGTTTAAAAATAATAATAAAAACAAAATCTATATTTGGAAATCAACACTGAGGATGGCATTGTCATTAAGCAGGTGGATTCATACAAGTATTTGAGGCATATGGTTAGATCCATGTCTGGGTTGGGATGTTTATATTGACTCCTTATAAAAATTCAAATAGGAAGTTGAGCCCTACATAAATATAAAAAGTTTATGACTAGAGAGATCTGATTGAGTGTGGTAAATTCTCTTTACTTCCAGTGATTGACTATGGTGATTTGTTATACGGAGGGCTACTGGAAAGCACATAGTTAAAGTGGATTTAGTTTTTTGTAGGTTAGCTCATTTTATACTGGATGCCCCGTATAGAACCCATAGGTGCATACCTTTTAGGGAATTAAATTGGCATAAACCAGTAGTGAGAAGAGACTTACACTTGTTACAACTTATGATTACGGTTTGGTATGGGAAGTACCTAATTACATAATTGACCTTTTGAAGTTAGGAAAATAAAGGAAAGCTTGAGAGCCTCTGCTAGAACCCAATTTGTCTCAATTAAATGTAATTTGAATATTGGAAGATCTTCTGTACCTGCTAGAGGAATTAAGTGTATGGAATAAATCCTTAGAATTAAGAAAAATAGAACTAGATATAATAAGAGCGAATTAAGGAATTGGTGTATAACTGTATTACACAATAACACAACGTGCAATAATTGTTAGAGTCTTAAAGTATGTTATTGTGTAATGAGACTGATTGTTTGTATTTTAATTTTCTTTCTTTTTTTTTTTTATTTTTCCTTCCTTATTTATTGTTGTACTGTAAATTGTCTTAATTTATACGTGGCTTTTTAGTGACTTGATGTTATGTCTTTTGATGTGGAACCTTATTTTATTGTGACATGGAGCTTCATTGAAAATGAGCTTTGCTCAATTGAATGTATCCTTTATTCGTATATGAATAAAAAATGATTTACTACTACTACTACTTACTAAAAAGGAATGACCCCTCAAAATGGAAATCTATTGCTTTATTTTAGGTACCTATTGATGTCTTTAGTTAGGAGAATTTCCTTAAAGCCACTGAGTGTTCCAGGACCCTGGATGCTGTGTCATTAGCATCCACTGCCATTTAAATTGCTATCTTGTGCTTCCAATGCAGCTTTGGCTGAGCCTGCCAAATTGTCAGCTTCTCCACCAGGAAGGCTCTCCTCAATACCATGACAGTGTTCCACAGTGCCTTCTGGTACTGGGCTGTATATGCCATGTGTGAGCTGTTCATCTCAGTTGCCATGGTGTAAACCTTCCTTGCCACAGGTTTCAGTTTTCTGGAATCCTTTGCTGGCGGAAGGGCTCAAGGATACCTCTTGGTCCTTTCACAAGCTGCAGCTTGCACCTCTCTCCTGCTCAAGGCGGGCATACGGGTACTTTACGTTTGTCAACCTGATACCTTTCCTCAGTCTTTTGTCTATGCCTGAAACAGAGTGCGGGCTGCACTACTTTGGTATGGACTTCTTGAGGACTTGTGTATGGGCATAGTTTCTTAGTGGATGTCAGTCCCAGCATACTCATGAACTCAGCTTGTTCAATAACATCCTCTGTTTCTGTGGAAGGGATATTCAGTGTGTCCATCATTTGTAACACAAAAACTGAGTAGGAGGAAAAATTCATTAAACCCTTAGACAGGAAGTAAAGTCCAGCTCTTGGGTTACCCACAGGCTCTATCAGTCCCCTTCCTCCTCCTTCTTCTCCTGCACAGGTACCTGCCGTGGAACCAGGACCTAAGATTGGGGGCGTGTTGACAGCTGCATGACCGAATTCCCATAGTCTGGCACATCCTTGTACTGTCCTCCACAGATGGCATAACTTTAATCTAGTTCCTTTTGAGGGAGTGACAATGGTATGATTCTCCACGCTTTATTTTTTCTTGACAGATGTTGAGGGCAATGGTTGATCTGAAGCTCTTTCACTCTTTTACCATCATTAGTATCAGGACTCCACCTATCAGACACCCTGTGCTGTTTCTGATCCTCAGCTGACTTAGCAGCTCTTTCAGTCCCTTGGCAGACACTGCTGCTGCAGCATTTTCAGCCACCTACATAGTCAATGGCTGCTGCAAGGGTGAGGAACCTTCTGATGTATGCTTTCTGGTATCAGGGTCCCCTTCCCTATAAGATAAGATTTCCTGCAGGAGGTCACAGACTTAGTCATCGGTGAGGTGTTAGGAGTCTCCCAGATGTTGAATTCTGAGACTTCAATGCCTGGTCGGTGATGAATCCTACAGTGGTTCCTGCGCTCCTCCAGTTAATGTCATCACTGGGCCTGACAAAGTTGTTACTTCTACGCCCATCACCGCGGCCACATGCTCGATGTGGTCTTCTCGCTGGACTTCAGGTTGCTAACCTCAAGAATGATCAGGTCATTTTTCTGATCATTGCATGGTGAAGTTCATGTTTGGGCCCCCATGGAAGTCCCTTCCCTGCTGAGATGGTCAGTTAATGCTCTTTAAGGTGACTGTCCCCAGAGGGACTCCTGGTGGTGGCTGACCTAGCCAGTGCATGTGCGACTGGTGTGAGCAGGCAGTGGCTGCCTATAATAAGGGATTCTGCTGAAGCACTTGTCGCCATTGCACCAGTTCATATATGACCCAGATCTTCTCACTTGACATCCCCTTGGTTTGGATGGAGATCTCAAGGAGATGAAGATCAAGGGTCAGAAGTTGGAGCATTGCTGGTGGAAGACCCACTTGGAGGGGGGACAAACTGGCCTTGAAATGCTCATTACCATGAGTACCAAGGGACAATCAACTGTAAGAAGGCAGAGTTACTGTCCAGGGAGATTGCCGAGGAAAACAGACCATCTCCTTTGCTACATCCTGTCTGTCTGCAGCCAAAAAAAAAAAAAAAAGCTTTTCAACCACATTGTGAGAGGAGTTTGCTCTGTTTTCTCTGACAGGGTGTCCTCCATCCAGCGGGGATCCCATCAGTGACACAAGCTTTGTCTCTAGATGATCAGCTTGGAAAGAGCAGAGGCACTCTCGTCTGTCTGGGATGAGTTTAAGCTGGTGGAGGTGACCGGGGTGATCTCTAAGCTAAAGCACACTTATTGTGAACTGGACCTGGCCCGACTCACTTCTTGAAGAGATGTGTGGGACCATTAACCGGTGTTCGCTGCGATTGTCCAGTATTCGATGGCGGAGGGAATCTTTCTGGATGCCTTGAAAGTGGCTCTGGTGAGACCCTCCTGAAAAGCCATCTCTCGACCTGGATGTCCTGGTGAATTACCGCCAATCTCCAACCTGCCATTCTTGGTCAAGGCTGTTGAGAAACTAGTGGTGCAATAGCTCGAGGAACACCTTGTGTCCTCTGGACATCTATGAACCATTCCACTTGGGTTTCATGGCCAGGCATAGCACTGAAACAGCATTAGTCAGGGTGCACAATGATCTCAGGGCTAGAGATAGAGGAGACAGGTCAATTCTTGTTCTCCTTGATCTCTCTTCAGTTTGTGATACAGTGAATCACATTGTGCTTCTTGATCACCTTGAGTACTGTGGACTCACGGTACTGTCATCAACTGGTTTGAGTCCTGTTTCTCTGGCAGGAGCAGCAGGTGGTGATGGGGAATTTCTCCTCCTCCACGAGGCCCCTGTCATGTGGAGTACCTCAGAGTTCGATCTTGTCACCGATGTTATTCACGGTATACAAGCTGCCCTTGGGAGAGCTCATTAGACAATACAGTGTGGGGTTTCATTGCTATACAGATGAAACCCAGCTGTACTTGTCTTTGCCCCGGAACACATGATGCAATGGAAGTGATGAACAACTGCCTAGCCAAGATCAATGACTGGATGTCCTCCAACTGATTGTGACTCAACACGGACAAGACAGAGGTATTGCAGACAAGATGGAGGTACTGATGATTGAGTTGGGTCATGGACGTGATGGAAGTGCCTCTGGAGGGTACAGGACTATTTCTGGGATCCACACCATTGATGGCCTCCCTAGGGTGTGGGACCTTGGCGCTGTTCTGGACAGCAGACTGACACTTGAAGCTCAGGTGTCATCTGTTGTCAAAGTGTTTTACCACTTGAGGAACCTGCTGAGGATTAAGCCCCTAGTTCCTCAAGACCTGCCATCACTGGTGCATGCTTTGTGACTTTGAGGCGTGATTACTGCAATGCTCTTTACTTGGTCACTGGAGGGACCATCTGCCAACTGCATCTAGTGCATAACGCAGTGGCTAGGTTGCTGACGGGCCCAGCAAGGTCCAGTCATGCGCTCCAGTACTGCAGGCTCTGTACTGGCTGCCTGTCAGGTGGAGGCTCCTCTGCAAGGTGAGGCTTGCTCACCTGTAAGGCCCTATCACGGGCTGGACCCTGGTTATCTGGCTGATCTCCTTACACCTGTCTCTCAGCCGTTCCTTCCGCTCGACCAGGGCCTCACCAGTGTTCCCAGGGTCAGGCTAAAAACATCTGGCGACCCGTGCTTTTGGTGTCATTGCTACGACCCTGTGAACACTTAACAGCTGTTATCAGGAGGCCCCAACAGTCAAGTGTTCAAAAAGGGCTAAAGGCCCACCTTTTCCATTTGGCCTTCCCGATCAAGGTGACTAACCAGTATTAACCTGATAAAATGGATTTACTATGATAAGCCAACATTTGTTTCCTGACCCATGACTGCCGGAGCCTGATCCCAAGCGCAAAATCCGACAATGGGATTTTTGCGTCTTCAGGGACTTCGCTCCCGTACCCACCAGAATTAATATAACAAACTGTAAGGGGCGAGTGGGGAACCTACCATCAGGATTTTGTGGTTTGGGATTCTGGGGTGGGGTTGGGAGTAACGATGTCAGGTTATTGTCGTGATCCTGATAAAACTACTTAGTAATGTGAGATGTATTTTATGTATTTAAAATTTTAATTTTACTTGCATGTTGCATTGTATTGATCCTGCTTTTATTGTAAGGCACCCAGAGCCTCAGGGATTGGGCACGGATAAATAAAATCTGCCTTGCCTATAGTGGTGTCAAACTCTTTAACAGTCTACCTTTACCTCTGGTTCAATGTCTGTCTCCATCTATCTTTAAAACAACCTAAAGCATTACCCTCTTTAACAGAAAATGAGCTGTTAAGCCAACATGCCTTCAATATAAACTGTAAATGAAATGATATGTTAACCAATTCACTAGTTCTCAGGAATCGACACTATTTGGAATACTTCTTTGTAAAGCTTGCTTTGGCCTAGAAGGATCTGACCATGTTTGATTGGGTGTTCACAATTATTTTTCCCTCAGTTTTTGTTGACTGGGAAAGGAGGACTAGATAATTCTGCCTATTTTCAGCCTCATCTCAGGGAAGGGTTACAGATGTATGCCAACTGGCACTGAACCAGATTAAGCAGTTAGTGGTATTTTTAGTGAATCAATCATCTGCCAGAATCTGTTAAGTCTAGTAAATGCTTACTTTTATGAAACAGCTGTTTATTTATTTAAAAGTTTCATCAGGAAAGGCACATTGAGCTAAAATAGAGCTTGTTTCCAGATGCTTCTAGGAATAATAATCAGTTTACTGTAGTTGTTACTAATTCTAAAAGTAACTTACATGTTTTATCCTTTGCAGTATGTGTATATGTAAATGCTGGTCACTTGGCGGGCAACTTTCCTCAATGTGCCTTTTCAGGGCAAACAATAAATGAGAAAAACTAAGCAATGGTCAAGGCCCCCTATGTGTTTAAATAGTTCCACAGCCATGGCCTACCGCTGAATAAACTACGGAATTTGCATCCTTACCACAGAATTTAACGCCCAGCCCACAGAACTGGTGGATAAACAGAGACCTGCTCAGAGTGGGAAAGACTATTACTAATACAAGAGCTTCTTTTATTTTCTCATTTCATATGTGCTCCATATCTACAAAATGGGATCTCCTCCTACAATTGAAACAACTCCCAGGACACCATTAACAGCAACCTAAGCGTCAGGAAAGCAACTAAGGCTAAATTAAAATGCCCATCCTGTGCTCAGCCCTGCTCAGAGTGGGAATTCACACAAAGAAAAACCCTCCAGGGCTTGACCCACTTGGAGTAGGAATATTTATTTATTTATTTAGTTTTGTTAACGGGTAGGTGCACTAGCCATAAAATGACTATTTTCAGGCACTACCCGGGAGAGTACAACAAAAGGAGAACAGTGAACAACAGCAACAGGGTACAATAATACAAACAGAGGAACAGTACAGCAGTGCTACAAAAATACAATGGGTAGAAACAACAAAAATAATGGCAAGCATTATACAGATAATGGCAGTAAGATATATAATAAGTGCAGAAACCATGGACCCGACCTGTGGAGTGAAAGGGTTAATAAGTTAGTGAGGTTATATAGAGAGAAATGTGAGGAATGTTCAAACATAACAAGAAAGACTGACAGAAGGAAGGTTGGGGTGGTAATTGGCAAAACAACAGTGGATGGTCAGCAACAAGGTTTGAGAAGGAAGAGATAGTAGTCAAGAAGTTATTTACAAAGAGAAGGAAAAATATGGGGAGGGGAAGAGGAGACAGTCTTGGAGCTGGATTAGAGCAGGGGTGATATTACTGGTAAGTCTCAGAGGCGTCAGGTTGGGTCAAAGCATGTACAAGCATCAGCTAAGGATGAATATGACAGGCATTCACTTTAAATCCAAAGTGAGACTGAGAGACGCGGAGGTTGAGTGGAAGAGCATTCCATAACCTGGGAGCAGAGAACTGGAAGGCCCTGTGCCTTTGAGTCGTCCGACATCTCGGAACACAGAGCAAGGATTTGTCAGCTGATCGCAGGCCAGGAGGATGGTTGAGGGACCAACAAGCGCCGCCAGCTGGGATGGTTTTCCCAGATGATCGGGTCCGTTAGTGATCCAAGGTAGTATTGTCTACTGGCAGAGGGTGAAAGCCAATTCAGATCCTTATAAAGAAGGCAGTGATGTTTGAGTCGAGGCTGACTTAAGAGGCAAATCAGCATATATTGTTATAAGTTACGTCCCATTTTAGTGGGGGTTTATGGGCAGAGGTAAGAATAGAGGCACCATAAGTAAGGGTTGGGAGCAGAATACCTCGGCAATTGCTAACTTGGCCAAGGGTGTAAGCATGTAGCCTGCTTTTGTAAACTACTCCTAGTTTTGAGTTTACAGCTTTGCACGAGGACTGAATGTGAAGATTCAAATCCAGGGACTGGTCCAGGAGGATCCCAAGGTACTTGAGGGAAGTAACATTTTAAGTGGAAATCCTCCTGGGTGAAGAACCTCCATCAAACTAGAACAGGTCTTAATCTTCAGTGCAGAACCTAGGAGCATGGCTTTCATTTTCTTTTCATTTAGTAGAAGCTTACAGTCTAGTAGCCAGTCTAAGACCTTAATGAAGTCTGAAGTAAGTGATGTGTTTATGCAGGCAATACTAGAACAACTAGTGTAGATGATCAGGTCATCAGCGTGAGAGAATAGCTGAGCAGGATTCCAGGACCTCAGCTGCATTGTTGATAAAATTGAGAACAGAAGGGCCCAAGGATAGAGCCCTGGGGGCCCAAAGGTTGACAGTAGACATGTTGGACAGGAGGAGTTAAATTTGACAGCTTGTGACCTGTTTGACAGGTAGCTACAGAACCAGTCCACAACAGGGGTAGAGAAATGGAATTTATGGGTGTGGAGAGAAGCGGGGATGGTCTACAAGGTCGAAAGCCTTAGTGAAGTCAATGAAGATGGCACCTGTGAGTTTCCAGAGTCCATGTTGGACAGATTATCAGTAGTCAGTTGAAGAAGAGCCGTGGTGGTGCTATGACCTTTTCTGAAACCATGCTGAGTGTCTGAGAGGAGATTATGGCGTGTAAGGAAGTCAATGGTTTGTGATGCAACTATTTTTCTCTAGGATCTTGTTAAGGACAGCGAGAATTCCTATAGGTCTGTAATTGGCCATGTCCTTTGGGTCACCTTTTTTAAAGACAAGGCGTTACTCTTGCAGATTTCCATAGGTCTGGCACAGTACTACGGATAAGGGATAAAGTGTAGATTCTGGCAATCGGAGAGGCAATGAGTGGAGCAGCCAGCTTAAGAAGACGAGGTTCCAGTAGTCAGAACCAGAGCTGGTATTGGCAGATATGGATCTCAGTAATTTCAGAACTTCTGCTCTTGATATAGTCTTGAAATAGAATGGTGGCGCTGGAGGAGCATCATACGATAGGGCAGTATGGTTGTCTGATGGTAGTGTGGTAGGTAAAGAGCTAGTGTACTGCCTAAAACTAATATTATATTTTAAAAGCAGCCAACCATTACCTTTTACATCTGAGGTACTTTTTCTTTTCCATTTGTTTAATTAGAAGATTGTTTACCTGATGTTAGTAGGCGATGTGTGAAACAGCTCTTAGCCTGGTAGCTGACATATCTTGCTCTACTGCCCCACACTACATCATCAGCATCGTGACCTCACTGACTGTGACATCACTGCTACTTAGGAACAGCAAATGAGTGACTGCTAGGTCATTCACCTGTGATGTCACTGTCAGTGAGATCATACTGTTGATGATGTAGTGTGGAGCAGTAGAGTTAGATATGTCAGCTGCCAGGCTGAAGCTGTTCCCACACATTCAGCACAATGTTCTCACACAGAAAACTTTCTGATGAGCAAAGGAAAAGAAAATATTTCAGAAATAAAAGTTACAACTACTACTTAAAATTTATATTATTTTCCTGTCTGCTATTTCAGCTCCACTAGCTCTTTAAAACAAAAACATGCGGAATAAGATCCCGCTGAGAGCCCCCATCCCAAAAGTTGTCTCCCCACAATGTGACCCTGGGAGCTCAGAGCACAGTGTCACCTTTGGTCCCTCTTTCTTTCTTTTTTTTAAATTTAACATACTAACATATTAAAATGCCAGCAGAATAGGCCTAACGGTCTTCCGTGTCTGCTTATTTAGTCAGCCACCCTGGGTGCTGACCTTGCTGTCCCCTCGCCTTCTCTGGCTTCTCCTTCCCAGTTCCGGATATTCTTGCTGCATTGGATTTTGCTTCCTGAACCCTTCCCTGTACCTGTCCCACCCCTCTTGAACCCCTCCACTGTCTCTGCCTCCACCAGCCCCCTAGGTAGTGTATTCCATGGCTCCACCACCCTCTCAGTGAAGTAGCACCTCCTCCTTTCTCCCCTGAATCTTCCCCTCCAGCTTCCACCCATGCCCTCTAGTGGCCCCTTCCTCCTTCCTTCAAGCACCCTGACTGTTCCTCCCCTATTTACCCTCTTCATGTACCTGAAGACTCTATCATGTCCCCCGGTCCCTTCTCTCTTCCAATGTGTACATATTTAGCTCTTTGAGCCTCTCCTCATGGGTCCTGTCCCCAAGCCCCAAATCATTTTGGTTGCCTCCTCGGACCCTCTCCAGGAGGTTAATGTCCCTCTTTAAGTGTGGCCTCCAAACGGCACGCAGTACTCCAGGTGCGGCCTCACCAAGCAGTTATACAGAGGGAGTATCACTTCCTCCTTCTGGAGGTGATCCCCTAGTGATGCATCCCAGCATCCTGTTGGCCTTGGCTGCTGCCCTCCTACAAGTCTCAGAGTTGTTCATCTTGACATCCACCACCAGCCCCAGGTCCCTCTCAGCCATTGAGACTTGTAGTATTTCCCCAAGGGTGTACACTTGGCCTGGGTTTCTGGCCCCAGGTGGAGTACCTTGCATTTCCCTGCATTGAACCTCAGCTTCCACTTTCTAGACCATCTTTCCAGAGCCTCCAGGTCCCCTGCAGGGCCACCTCCCCTCCTCCCCATCCACCACCGCCCCAGTTTCAGTCATCTGCAAAGAGACTCATCTCCTCCTGATTCCTGTCCTTATGTCAGATCGTGGCGTTGAACAGAAGGGCCCAAGGACTGATCCCTGTGGGACCCCACTAATGACCCTCCTTGGGATGAGACTATCCCACCAACTCGACCCTCTGGATCCGGTCCTGGAGCCATTGCCTATCCATCTGATCATCTGGTTTCCACCCCCCATTTCTCCTAGCTTATCCAACAGGCCCGTGAGGAACAGAGTCAAATGCCTTGCTGAAGTCTAGAAAGAGGACATCCACTGGTCTACCCAGGTCCAAGGCACTTGTCACCCAGTCATAGAACTCCACCAGGTTTGTCTGACACGATTTCCTGGGATGAATCCAGGCACCCTGACTTATCCAGGTCCCCCCTAGCCTCTCCTTGACAATGCCCTCCATCACCTTGCCCACCACGATGTCAGGCTGACAGGCCTGTAGTTCCCTAGCTCCTTGATCCCCCCTGTGGATAGGCACTACATGCGCCACCTTCCAGTCTTGGGGCACCCACCCTGTCCTCGAGAGATGGTGAAAAGCTCTGCCAGGGGTTTAGCCAGGACATCTGAAGTTCCTTCAGCACTCTAGGATGTAATTTATCCGGCCCGGTGCTTCCTCCGTCTTAAGGAGCTGAGGGCTTCCCTCACTCTCTCTGCTGTGATTTCCACTTCTGGTACCTCTTCTCCTGCTCAGCCCTCCCCCACCTGCCAGTGATGCCCCCCAGACCTGCCGACGGTAGGGTCCCCCCTTCTCATTATCTCTGTCTCCTCCCATGTATGATGCAGCATCCCATTTTCCCTGGTGAAAACTGAGGTGAAGTACTCATTTAGTACCTCAGCCTGCTCCCCTGGGTCTTGTGCCCATCTCTCCCTGATTTAATCCTGCTAATCTGCCCCTTCACCCTTCGTCTTTCCCCAATGTATCTAAAGAACCCCTTTTCCCTCCTAATTTCCTGGCCAGGTTCTGCTCCTTCCTTGCCTTAGCTGCCCTCACCACTCTAGTGGCCCTTCTAGCCATCAGCTCGTACTCCCTTGATCCTTTCACTCCTTGAGCACTTGAATTTCTTATAGGCTGCTTTCTTTCCCAAACCACCTCCTGGACCTCCCTGGTCCACCAACAGGGTTTTTGGGCTCCACCGCATTTTCGCTCTTACTCTTGCACAGGTGCTGGTAGCATCCTGCACCCCTCTCCTGATGATTTCCCACCTACTATCAGCGTCCATGTCTGACCCAATCCCATCCAAATGCTCCTTAAGGATCCTTCCCATTTCCTTAACATCCGTCCCCCTGAAGTCGGTTACTTCCGTCTTTGTGCAGCCTTCTACCCCTCCTAGGTCCAGGCAGAACCAGACTGTGGCATGGTCACTCCCCGCTAATGGGTCCCTTACCTCCAGGCCCCCAATCTGGTCACTGTCTGCCAGGATCACATCCAGTACCCATGCCTCCCTGGTCGGTTCCCTCACCTGCTGAGTTAGAACGCTGCCTTGAAAGACATCCAACAACCTCTGTTCCCTGGTCACAGAGGATGTCATAGTCTCCCAGTCTGTTCCTGGCATGTTTAAGTCCCTAACACCACCACCTTTCCTCTGCCCAGCTGCAGTGTCTCCTAACATCTGCCACCAGACTGTCCTCCAGCTCCTCCGCCAGGGCAGGGGTCTATACACTACTCCTATTTTTACTCTCTTGCCTCCCCTGTTATCAAGGTGACCCAATTGCTCACGGTTCCCTCCGCCTCCTCTACTCCCCATGCCAATGCAGTTTTGACTATCATTGCTACCCCCTCCTCCCTCTTCCCTCCCCTGTCCTCCTGAACATAGTGTAACCCTCCAGGTTCAGGTCCCAGTCATGTCTTGCAGTGGCCCAAGTCTCAGTGACCGCTGCCACATCCACTGCTCCCTCAGTTAACGACGCCTGGAGCTCAGGCATTTTATTGCCCAAGCTCCTGGCATTTAGCAGGACTACCTTCCACCCTTTCCTATAGTTCCATTTCCCTGCTCGTGTTCCCATGGGGATTTTTCTCCTGGTCTGCACTTTGCAGTTGGCCTTTTCCTGCAATCCTCCTGGTCCCCAGGGGTGGAGACAGAGTCCCTCCTTTATCAGCACCCCCTTGACAGCCTTTTCTCCCAACCCACCCCCTTCACAAGTTTAAACCTCACTTTTCACCAATGAACTCCTCTATTTTCAACATTGGATTCCCCTCCTCCAAATTGAGATGTAGTCTATCTCTAGCATACAGCTCCTTATCCTCCCAGGTCTCCCCCAATCCCCATCAACCCATACCCTCTGGCCTCACACCACCCCTGAGCCATTGGTTTATCTCCCTAATTTTCCTTTGTGTTCCCCACTAGCCCTTGGCACTGGCAGGATTCTGAGAAGAAACTGTGCATCCTATGTCATGACAGACACCTGGCGAGCTCCCTGAATCTTGCCTGTATCTCTAGCTCGCTATTTCCTCAATGTCATTTTGTACCCAGGTGGACCAGTATGTCTGGGAACCCCACAGTCCTTTGCCAGCTGATATACCTCGTGCTTAGCCCTGTGCACACGTTAGTCCAGGGAAGCATCTTGTTCTAACTGCCAGGCTTCTCCTCCTATCCCATTTGATACCCCTGATCATAGAATCCCCAGCAGGAGCACTCTGACCACTCCTTTTCCTCCATTCCCCTCCTTCCATGTCCCTCATCCTTTCTACCGGCCCCTCCACCCAGCTGGCTCCTTGTTCCTCCCCTATCTGGGTGCCATACCACCCCTCGTTATTACCATGGCCACCCCTCCTCAATCCTATGCCTCTCCTCCTCTGAGTATCCTTCTGTACCTTGCTAATTCCCGCTCACTGCTTGCAACTGGTCCTTCTCCCCATCTGCTAAACTAGCCTGACTCATCCTCCTTCCTTCCTGTCTCCATTTAGTTCCTCCTTGCTCGTCAGGCTCCCTGGCCTAAACCCTCAGCTCCCTTTACTGAATCCTCCTTGTACTTCTGGTCCTTCTCCTTACCTTTCCTCCCAACTGGTCCTTCTCCTTGTGCTTTCCTCCCTCTTCCCCTGCCCCTCCTGCTCTGATTCACTGCTCCCCATTCTCCTGCATTCCAGGTCCCCCTGTTCTTCCTGCTATCAGCCCCTGCCTCCTGCCCCCACTCCCACACCCTTTCTGTCTCTAACCACCTCTGTCGTGGCTACATCACCCCCCTCATCCTTGAGCAGAAGAAGAGAATTGAGCAGTTACTGAGTATAAGGTCTGATCCACCTCCCGCCTTGCTTCCTTCTGTCCAGCCCTGGCCATCTGCCTACTTCCCTGAGAATGTTGTCCCTCCGTCTCCCCCTTTGTGAGGGTCCCAGTTACCTGCCTGCTTCCTTGGTAGTGTCCTTTTGACCCCTCTGCCAGGGTCCCTATGTGACCCTGAGTATTCTCCTGCACTCCTTTCCCTATACCCCACCCCCAGTGCTTGGTGCAACCCTGTGGAGATTTCCAGCCCCTTCCCCAACCATACCACCCCCTTCCCCAGCTTTCTCCTCATCCCCCAACCTCCTCCCTAAGCTGTACTAGCTGGTAGCACACTGGGCAACCAACAAACTTCCAAGCCCAGTCCAGTATCATGGCTGCTCCACACCCTGTGCACCCCACCACCTCCCAAAGATGCCGGCCCCAATGATGTGTGGTTCCATCCCTTCCAAATAGGTTTCCTTGGGTGAGCCACCAGGTTCCCCTAGTCCAAGATACCCCTACTGCCTAATCAGGTCACCCACTAATCTTAGAGACAGTCCCACTGTACACCAGTAACTCTGTTATTAGGTGCAGTACAACACATTAAACTTATAAGGAAATGAACAACTCCCAAGCTCCTCTCTCCCAGCCTTTAAATCCAACCCCAGTGGCTAGAACTACATGAGCTGCACCAGCAGCCTTTTCCTCACAATTGCAGGGCAGGTGTTCCCCTATATTTGCAGACTTCTGGGGAGGAGGGGGTGGGGGAGGGCGGTCTTGGGCAGACACCTGACAAGAGAGAGTATCAGCCCTGTGTCTCCCTCCAAGCCCTGCAGCTAAAGAACCAGGCCCAAGCAAATCCCACCAAATAGGTTTTAAATCAGAAAAATAGGCCTCTACCAAGCGCAGCCTGTTACACAGTGAAACATCCACAAAAGAGCCCCACTTACAGCCATCAAATCAGTTTACAAACATCCAGCATCCCCAAAACAATACCCTGCTAGCCCTTAGAAGTAAGAAAGAAAAGAACTAACCTACCAAGTAAAATCCACAAGAACCCTGTGAAAACAACAGCAGCAGCTACTGTCCTGGAACACAACTGATCCTGTCCCTTCCAGTTCTTTCTGAGAAGACAAAGCAGCTAGCACCTCAACTTGATTCAGCCCTGCCTCCAGTCAATTGGCTGAGTGAGACCCGCCAGACCATTAACACCCTCCCCACTGTGAACTAACCTTTACAGCTAATGGAGTCAGCACAAGGAATCAAAATTCAAGTCAAAGCCCCCAAAATATGTTTGCTGCCAAAGGAAACAGGTCACCAATTTAATCAGCTTCACTAACACCACATCAAAATAGGCTTGAAATTAACAGATATAGGTCTCTAATTCAAATAACCATCTCCAAGCAAATCCACCAAATAGGTTTTAAATCAGAAGAAATAGGCCTCTACCAGCGCAGCCTGTTACACAGTGAAACATCCACAAAAGAGCCCCACTTACAGCCATCAAATCAGTTTACAAACATCCAGCATCCCCAAAAACAATACCCTGCTAGCCCTTAGAAGTAAGAAAGAAAAGAACTAACCTACCAAGTAAAATCCACAAGAACCCTGTGAAAACAACAGCAGCAGCTACTGTCCTGGAACACAACGGATCCTGTCCCTTCCAGTTCTTTCTGAGAAGACAAAGCAGCTAGCACCTCAACCTGATTCAGCCCTGCCTCCAGTCAATTGGCTGAGTGAGACCTGGCCAGACCATTAACCACCCTCCCCACTATGAACTAACCTTTACAGCTAATGGAGTCAGCACAAGGAATCAAAATTCAAGTCAAAGCCCCAAAATATGTTTGCTGCCAAAGGAAACAGGTCACCAATTTAATCAGCTTCACTAACACCACATCAAAATAGGCTTGAAATTAACAGATATAGGTCTCCAATTCAAATAACCATCTCCAAGCAAATCCCACCAAATAGGTTTGAAATCAGAAGAAATAGGCCTCTACCAGCAGCCTGTTACACAGTGAAACATCCACAAAAGAGCCCCACTTACAGCCATCAAATCAGTTTACAAACATCCAGCATCCCCAAAACAATACCCTGCTAGCCCCTTAGAAGTAAGAAAGAAAAGAACTAACCTACTAAGTAAAATCCACAAGGACCCTGTGAAAACAACAGCAGCAGCTACTGTCCTGGAACACAACTGATCCTGTCCCTTCCAGTTCTTTCTGAGAAGACAAAGCAGCTAACACCTCAACCTGATTCAGCCCTGCCTCCAGTCAATTGGCTGAGTGAGACCTAGCCAGACCATTAACACTCTCCCCACTATGAACTAACCTTTACAGCTAATGGAGTCAGCACAAAGGAATCAAAATTCAAGTCAAAGCCCCCAAAATATGTTTGCTGCCAAAGGAAACAGGTCACCAATTTAATCAGCTTCACTAACACATCAAAATAGGCTTGAAATTAACAGATATAGGTCTCCAATTCAAATAACCATCTCCAAGCAAATCCACCAAATAGGTTTTAAATCAGAAGAAATAGGCCTCTACCAGCGAGCCTGTTACACAGTGAAACATCCACAAAAGAGCCCCACTTACAGCCATCAAATCAGTTTACAAACATCCAGCATCCCCAAAACAATACCCTACTAGCCCCTTAGAAGTAAGAAAGAAAAGAACTAACCTACTAAGTAAAATCCACAGGAACCCCAGAAAACAACAGCAGCAGCTACTGACCTGGAACACAACTGATCCTGTCCCCTTCCAGTTCTTTCTGACCTGACCCCTTTCAGTTCTTTTCTGGGGACCTGTGGGCGGATTGGTGGCGAGCTTGGGATGTGTGGCCTTAACTGCAAAGCATCCATCACTGTCTTCTGCAGCAAAACCCGACCCACCCATCCCCCACCCCTTTCTCCATTCAGCATCCCCCAACCCTCACTCACCTAAAGTAAGTCCAGTGATGACAATCCATTCTGCGAAGAAAACACGTCCTTCTTCAACACTGACCAGGAGCTGAAGAAAAAGGTAAGCACGATCAATGTATTTTTGATGCGTTTTGAACGTTTACTCGTAACTTTATAATTTTTTTTATATTTTTTTCACCAAATTTTCATCATGGCCTTTTCTGGACCCCACCACATAAACAAAGTAAGTAACATTTTTCAAATCTGGTCCAAAGGTGATTTTGTAGTCACTCCATGAAATCTCCTTTCAAGCAGATATGAAACACTTCACCTGCCAGGTTCATGAAGTAGGGTCTTAAAAGACCATGTTGCCAGCTCCGTGGTGCTGGCGAGAGGGGTTCGCTCAACGCGCTGGCGACTCCCAGGTTCCACGCCCGAGCCCGGAGTACCAGGAGGTGGAGACCGGCAAGGGAGGGTTCTACAAGCATCCATTGGGCGCTTCCTCGAAGTTGCCTGGGGACCTGTGGGGATTGGTGGAGAGCTTGGGGATGTGTGGCCACAACCGCCCGCATGCCCAGGAATACCCTGCGTGCTTACACAAGGCACAGAACTCCGATGGCAGGGGCACAGAAAAGCGGAAATAATGCCCCGGCCGACTGGATGACGAGCGCCTGGGCCCTGCCACCCCAAAGCCCCGGGCCAGCCCGGATCCAGCCCTGCAGCACCTGGGATGCAAGGTAGGGCAGTAAGGCCATTCCCCGGAAGAGGGACCCCCGGTATAGGGATACGCTGGCTACCCAAGGTAGGCTGCAATTGGGACTGGGAGTAGGTGGCAGGAGGTCGGAGGGAGGCAGAAAGGGCGTTGCGCCCAAAGGAGTGGCCGGTCGGGGTGTGTGTGGGAGGTGCATAAATAGATAGAGCAAAAAAAAAAAGTGTTGAAATTTGAGGTCAAAATCTTAAAAAACAACAAAGTTATAAAGGTACATTGAAATTTTTCAATATTTACTCATAACTTTAGTAATTTCAATACCTCTAAGCTGCAGCTTCTATTCGATGGCAGCTTTTATTAGAAGTATTGATTATGACCAGCGGCTTCTATTTGAGGACGGTTTTATTCGAGGGTGGCTTCTATTTTTTTGTACTTTATGTTTATCGCATTTATAAAAAACACAAGAAACGATACAGTTACACATGTCAGGCATCAAATCATACACAGGACCATCCAATGGAACAGATAAAGACAGTCTAACATATAGGTAATGGATATGGGGATATACCTATATCATTACAAAAATATAAAACGGATAGCTACACCCTATAAGAGTATAGATGTCAGTCCTGGTATATGATGTCCCACAGCAGTGAAAAGAAAAATTCAGCAGATAAAGCTGATATGACCTCCCTCCAAAAATGTAGAAGTCCCAAACAGGTTAGTGATCCAGAGTAAATGCACTGTCTATCAGAAACATTGGAAACTGAAGTAATATACAAATAGACTAATTCTGCAATGAAAAAGCGAAACTGGGGACTGCAATATAAGTTATATATATATATAGTGGACTGGACTTTGGGAACAAACAGTAACCATTAGAACCTTACAACATATCCCAACATGTAGAAATAACTCCTCAAAAGTCCAGCTGAACAAAGTAAAACAGTCACCCGTTAGGTGCTCTGGGCAGCACAGCCAGCATCAAAACCAGCCTTAGTACTCCCCAAACCGCAATTCAGGGTCTCTCAGCGCTTCAGGCCTCTTCATCTCCAGAGTCAGGTATAGACATCTAGTCCCTGCTTGCTGCAGCAAATTCCTGCTCAATCTGTTGAACCGTTCGACCTGCTTCCTCCAGGTCCATACACTGATAGGTGTGACCCACACAGTAGATCCTGGGGCGGGCTGGCATCAGCAGCGATATGTAACCCCCAGTATCGCCAGCCTGGTATGAACAGCATCACATTTTTTTGGCAGGCCGCATTGCAAAAACAGATCCAGAAATAAGTGTACTGTTGTCCCTTGATAGTTCAGGCTATCTGCCGATCATGCTGCCTGCAAAGAGTGTCCCTCGTACTGATCCCATCCATCACGAGCAACATGCTGGTGACCGCAGATTGAGGAGATTTGCAGAGAATGAATAGTTAGTTTCGCGGTGGCTTTCATTTTCCTCCAAGACTGTTAAACTTTCATAAAAATGCAATGAAAAAGGCCCCCATAGACTTGAATGGGGCATGCCCTCGTTACTCTCCTGCTGAGGACGTCACAAAGCGTCTCAGCGCGGAGAGCGAGCCAGCAGACCAGAACTTGGAAGAGATCAGCCAGCCATAGGTTCGGCTGCTGTTATGATCCTTCCTACAGAAAAGCACTCATTTAAAAATTATAATTCTGACACTATTTGACAAATGTGGCCATTAGGTACTGGGCTATGAAGCCCATACGCCTAGAATCGGAAAATTCCTTCCATGATCACTGTAAGGCAATGGGTCTAATATTTCATAGTGACCCAGTGATTTTTGCATTCCCCATCCCGGATGCAGACTCCATATGACAAACTGACACTACGACATGGCGGTTCATTGTTATCGAGAAATTACAAACCACTGCAACAGAAGTTCTGCACAAATGGCAACCCTGCCACAGAATTTGGTCCCAAAGTGTTGCAGAAAAACTGGGCCTTGCTCAAGGGTAAATATCTCCATGTTGGAGCTTTGTATGGACAGCTTTGAAGTGGCACAGAAGCAGACTGGGGAGATGAAAATGCTCCCTTAACCCACTCAAACTTATGAGCTATTTTGTGACTCACTTTGCACTGACTTCTATTTAATTCAGAGGTAAAAGTTTTTTTTTTTTAAGGCAGCTCTTTTCATTTATGCTTTAGGGCAGAAATGTTTAACAAATCACATTTTTCAAAACTGTGGTCAGGGCCAATACAATTAAAACAGAGCCTGTGGCGGTCTAATTTCACTGGGAGCTTAGAACAGGATTTATAGTTTTAAATCCTGCAGGCCCAGATCTTGTTTTGAGACCTAGA
Organism: Neoceratodus forsteri; assembly: GCA_016271365.2. Classification (NCBI taxonomy): domain Eukaryota; kingdom Metazoa; phylum Chordata; order Ceratodontiformes; family Ceratodontidae; genus Neoceratodus; species Neoceratodus forsteri. Next base: position 16,656,678 of record CM057456.1, read on the forward strand.
AGTGAAACCAATCGGCTGAAAATGTCTAAAAAATAATTTGGTTCCCACAGTATTTATGGTTACAACCGTTAGCAAATAAAGTTTTAAAACAATTTCTATCACTTTCTTAACACTTTATTTCAGTTCCTCCATTCTAGGCGGAACTGCACTGAACTGTAGTTTCTCTGGTTTCTGGAACCAAAAGTATGGAAAAATGGAAATTACGTACTTACCGTAATTATTGATCTCTTGGACAGTCTCCATCACTCATTCACACTAGTGGGATAGCGCCAGGCGCTGGGACTAGCCAGGGAGCTCTAAAATTGTCGAAGGGTCGGCGCCGAGACAGGACCACGCATGTGCGGCAATCAAGACCAGCTCGCTCATGCCTGTGTAGGCTATCTCGGCGCCGAACCTCCAACCTCTCATACCTTTTTCGACCAAGGAGGTGCAGTGTAACTAATGAGAATAACTCATCTCTGAGTTTCTGGGCCTGAGAGGGCCCGGATGGCCTTGCAAGAAAGGTCAAAGAATAATGTCCTCACAGTCTGAACCATAGGACCATGAAGACCAGGAAAGAAAACAAGTGAACCCAGGGAATGGTGGTGGGCGTGTGAATGAGTGATGGAGACTGTCCAAGAAGAACAATAATTACGGTAAGTACGTAATTTCCATATCTTCCTGGACTAAATCTCCATCACTCATTCACACTAGTGGGAGAGTACGAGCTGAAACCAACAACCCTGAGTAGGGTGGTAGGAGATAGGGTTCATTCAGAAAGGACAGCCAAGGACTGTCCTGCTAATAAAAAGAGCAGTCTTGTAAAGAGCATCTAGAACATAGTGCCTACAAGATAAGCGCCGAGCTGTAACTCACCACTTTGCAGACCACTGCAATGGGCACAATGAAAGTCTGCCAGGGCCTAACCACTCTAGGAGAGCGGCAAGAACTTGGCCTCACAATTTGGTCTAGGACCAAAATTAATAATGTCAAAGACATGTACTAATGTAATGTAAGGACCTCAGAAACTGAAAGAGTCGGAGGTAAAGTCTACTGGTTCAGGGTAGACCGGAAAATGTAGATGGAAACCCCACTATCAGCATGGCTGACCTGTAAACAACAGGTCCAGGAGCACTTGAACCCCTTACTTGGTGAGCAGGGGTCCAGGTGGCTTAGCCCATCAAGGAGAATAGTCTCCACTTAGTCACAGGAACCTTCCTGATGGAAGGCCAAGCACACTTAGAAGCCTCTCTGGTGGTCTAGTAGAACCAGATCCTACCCATAGCATATTCTAAAAGGAATCATCCTGCCCCTGTGTGTACAACTGTAGTAGCAGTCTCTGAACTTAGGGAAGAAAGGAAAAGTGTACAGGAGGAGCGGTCCACTGCGGAAAAAACATTCCGACAGAAAAAACAGGGCTGGATTTCTAAGGCAAATAGAGGCAGATGTGCTTGAGGAGGGACACAGCAGGACCAAGTTAGGGCTAACACATTTGTTGAAGTGACTGACGAGGCAGTGACTCAATGGTGAGGCACTATCCACTCTGGCCTTCCTAAAGGAGCAGGAAAGGATTCTAGTTTGTTTGCTGAAAACAAACATCACAACTCCATCACGCACTTGAAGAGGGTAGCTTTGGGAGCGATTGGCATAGACCAGTGAGTAGGAACTGAAGGTGTGAATATTTGAGAAGCTACCTCAGAAAAGACCTACTTGACCTTCCGTCAAAAGGAGAAAATCGCCTGTTAAGTTAAGGCAAGGAAGTAGGAACCCGAGTTCCGACTTGGTGGAGAGTTGCTCTGCTGCTGCAAGGCCCTGCTCAAGAGAAGAAAGCCTGATAAAAAGTAAGGGAATTAACAGGCTGGGCAGTCACCTAGGTCTAGGAAATGTCTCTGAATGAGAGAAATCTCTCCTAGAGAAAGATGACCCATACCGCCGATCGGACTCCCTAGGGAAGAAGAAGTCAGGTACTCTTTACCATACTCTGGAGCGAGTGCTCAGGGCTGAGGCAGAACCTGACCAGATCCAAAAGGGGGGTATCGGATAATCTGCTAGGCCCTGTGCTGTGATAAAAATGTTTATATATATATATATATATATATTTTTTAGTCCGAGCTCAACAAGGCTTCAGCTGCTATTCGCAAGGATTGTCTTGATACAAATGATGAGGATGTTCTCCATCTGAGTGCAGAAGGACCTGAGCGCCCATACTGAAATCATGACTGGACTAATAATCACAGCTGGAGAGATGTTAACAACCTGTGCTGAAGAAGCCACCGAAGGGGCAATACCAATGGTGCAATATACCCCTGTCAAAGGAGCGGAAGAGCCAGAACGGCTCCCCGACTATTAAATTAGAATGTTCCACAGAGTGCAACTGTCTTGGACGATTGAAAAGTCTAGACGAAGAAGTGTATGGTCCACGGACACAGTGTGAAATACTATAGTGGACCCCATTACTGAGGAACTACTGAAAAGATTTTCCATCACGGACTCGGCTGATAGAGAGGACATGCCCTTCAGTATATAAAATGAGTCATCCACTGCATTACTGACCAGAAGGACAGGGAAAGACCCATCTAGATGCACTTTACTCCCAGACGGACTCCCAAGAGAGGTCTAGATCAGAGCCACTGGAGACTTCGCCATCAGGAAGGATGTCGAGGAGCTTGGTATCACGTAGGGAGCCGAGAAAGTGCTGAGCAGAATGAGATTCCGCTGGCAGAGCAGTACAGCAGAGTTCCATCAGCAGAAACCGCTGGATGACACAAGATCCCACATAGACCACCACTCACTAAGATGTGGAAAAATAATCCACAGAACAGGAGTTCATTCTAGATAAACATCCTGCCACAAGTTCTGGGGAAAGGAAGTCCGAAAAGGAAAAATGTGTCACTAATCCTGCCATACAGCACCCACTAGCACCCGTGTGGCACCAGCATCACTTGTGGCACAGGAGGGCACCAAGCAGTGCCTATGCCAACCTGGGCGATACCGGGCAGCTGCAGCAGTACCCACAGGCACCACCGGCACCCATGTAGCAATGGCACTCAAGGGCACCCCGACACCCGTGGCACCATGGTACCCATGCCACCTGTGGCAAGAATGGCACCCAAGGGCACCAGTAGCACCCATGGGCACCTGCAGTGCCACCCATGGCACCAGTGGCACCCATGGGCACTCCAGGCACCACCCATGGTGCCCGTGGGTGCCGCACCTCCCGTGGGTGCTTGGCACCACCCACGGAGCACGGCACCACCCGCAGATGCACGGTGCCACCCAGACACCCACGGCACCACTGACAGCATCGACAATTAATGGCAGCAACAAGAGCACCGGGCACAGCACAGAGTGATGGCGGCTGGACAAGGCACCGAGGCACGGGTGTCGACCTCACAGTACCGGCACACCAAGGCACCGAGCCACTGCTCGAGGCATGGCACCGACCAAGGCTACCAAGGAAAATGCCAATGGAAATCCTGAGAAGGAGAGAAGGAAAGGTGGTGCCCATGCTGACCCCTGCATGGAAAAGGAGAGGGGGTAGGTACGAGGGGTCTACATGATGGCAAAGGTACCAACAGGGCACCCTCGCCCATAGTGATCCAATCGACCAACTCCGTCCAACGACTCTGAGGCCCGGAGGTCCCAAATCAGGAACAGAGCCAGGAAAACTGGAAAATCAAACCCCTGCTCCACAGGAGTGGCTCAGAGGTGAAACTGCCCACCAGAGCTCCAACGAGGACAGAGATGGAGCTCAGAGTCGAGAATGCAGCCGTTAGAAGCGGGACCAAGAGGAACCCACCAAAGTTGGTTCAGGCCCATCCTCGTGCAGACGCATCAATGGGCAACCTCGAGTGGCACCGATTCTTCTTCCCTCAACGAGGAAGAAGAGCTTGAGCTTAAGCAGAGCCGGATCCCTGAACCGCTTAGATTTGTATGCTCGGAAGACTGTCCCCGTCCCCCGAGTACAGGACTGTCCCGTAGTCGGACCTCCCCTGCTATTTAAGGGGCGGACCAGACACAGCCCTTCTGCCATAAAACTTTCAAACAAAGTCCTCCTACAGTCACCACTACCGTCTAAGGACGACTCCGTTGATGGCAGGAAAGAATTTCTTTTCTCCTTCTTCTAGAAATAAGAAATTACTACTTAAAAATTAAATTGCGTTAAAAGCTGCTGTCGCAGACAGACGAAACTTAGACTCCGGCAGACGAGCGATGTTGACATCCAGCGCACTCGACGGGCGGAGAAAAGGAACTCAGGCTGTTGGAGGGTCGACGCTTGAGATAGCCTCACGAGGCACGAGCTGGTCTCACGGTGCCGCAGCATGCGGGTCCTGTCTCGCGCCCAACCCTTCAGAAAATTTTAGGCTTCCGCTATCCCAGTGCCTCCAGCGCTATCCCACTAGTGTGAATGAGTGATGGAGACTTAGTCCAGGAAGATCAGCAATTAACTAATAAAATTAATAAAACTGAAAACCTAGCTAGCCCCCACCCACGCTTTAAACTTAATAAAATAATACAATTTAGCTCTTTTGGACTGGAACAGAACTCTGGAGTGTCTGTTCTCTTTGAGATCAATTCTGCACTTCAACATGTACTTTCATAAATAGGATGTTTCAGCTATTATACTTTGCTAGAGAATAATTTTTTCATTTTCATTCTTCCTTTACAAGGTTTACAGCACTTCTTGATAGTCTGTCTAAAAAGTCTGTATAAGAAAATGTGCTTCTCCCAGTTAATCTCACAATACCTTTGTTTATGACATCATAGTTGTCACCATGTCAACAGACTGTGATGTCACAAAAATGGAAATTACGTACTTACCGTGAATTATTGATCTTCTTGGACAGTCTCCATCACTCATTCACACTAGTGGGATAGCGCCCGAGGCGCAGGACCAAGCAGGAGCCAAAAATTTTTCTGAAGGGGCCGCCGAGGTAGGACCACGACGCGCTGCAATCACGAGACTGACTCGTACCTGTATAAGCTATCTCGCGCCGACCTCCAACCGCCTCAGTACCTTTCTGACCAAGGAGGTGCAGCGTAACTAATGAGAATAACTCATTCTGAGTGTCTGGGCCTGAGAGGGCCCAGATGGCCTTGTAAGAAAGGTCAAAGAACAATGTCTTCACAGTCCGAACCATAGGCCATGAAGACCAGGAAAGAGAAACGAGTGAACCCAGGGGATGGTGGGTGGGCGTGTAATGAGTGATGGAGACTGTCCAAGAAGATCAATAATTCACGGTAGTCGTAATTTCCATATCTTCCTGGACTAAGTCTCCATCACTCATTCACACTAGTGGGAGAGTACCAAACTAAAATCAACAACCCTGAGTAGGGTGGTAGGAGATAGGGTTTATCGAAAGGACAGCCAAGGACTGTCCTGTTAATAAAAAGAGCTGTCTTGTAAGAGCATCTATAACATAGTGCCTACAAGATAAACGCCGAGTTGTAACTCACCCTTGCCGACAACTACAATGGACAAAAGTTAAAGTCTGCCAGGCAGCCGCAACTACTCTAGGAGAGCGGCAAGAACCTGGCCTCACGATTTGATCTAGGACCAAAAGTAATAGTGTCAAAGACAATGCACTAATCTAATGTAAAGGACCTCAGGAACTGCAAGAGCCAGAGGTAAAGTGTACAGGTTCAGGTAGTATGACGGTATGTGAATATTTGCGAAGCTACCTTAAAGAACCTACTTGACCAATGGTCAAGAAAGAAGCATGTCATCTGTTAAGTTGAAGCAAACATGGAAGTAGGAATCTAAGTTCCGACTTGCTGAAGAGTCACTCTGTTGCTGCAAGGCTGTGATCAGGAGAAGAAAGCCTGATTAAAAAACAAAAAGGGACTAACAGACTGGTTAGATGCCTAGGTTTTGGAAATATCTCGAATAAGAGAAATTCTCTAGAGAAAGAGGTGAGCTATACCACAGCTGGATCGGACTGCCCCTAGGGGTAGAAGAAAACAGGTACTCTTTACTGAGGTTTAGAGACGACCGCATCAGGGTTGAGGCGAACCTGATCAGATCCAAGTGTGGTATCAGGAAATTCCAACTAGGCCCTGTGCTGTGATAATTCTGACCCCCTTTTTTTCAAATATCATTAGTCCGAGCCTGACAAGGTTGCTGGCTTTATTTGGCAAGTATTGCCTGACACAGAAATGACAAGGATGTCATCCTCTGAGGAGCAGGAGGAGCCTAAAGATCCATAACTGAACCCCTGACTGGACTAATAATAGCTAGACAGATGTTAACTACCTGTGGCGAAGCAGCCACCAGAGGCAGCATCAAACGGGCTGTATACCCCTATCAAAGGAGGCGGGACAGTTTGTGCAGCTCCGACCATAAATTAAAATGTTCCAAATAGTGTAATTGTCTTGACCACTGAAAAGTCTAGGACATGAGGTATATTGTCCACAGATCCAGTCTGAACACTATGGTGGACCCATAAATGAGAACTACTAAAGAGCTTGCATCACAGACTCTGATGATAGAGAGGGCGTGTGGTTCAGTATATAAAATGAGTCATCCGCTGTATCACTGACCAGAAGGACAGGAGAGACTCATCAGATGCCTTTCTACCACAGAAGGACCCAAAAGAGGTCTCGGTTAGAGCCTCTAGGAACTCCACCACCAGGAAGGGTGTGAGGAGCTTGGCACCACGTGGGGGCTGAGAAAGTGCTGAGCGGAATGAGAGATTCCGCTGACAGAAACAGAACAGAACAGTCCCATCAGCGGAAAATCGCTGGATGAGGAGATCCGATGCAGACCGCCACCCACTAAAATGTGAAAATAATCTGCAGAATAGGAATTCATTCCATGGAAACATCCCAACACAAGTCCTGCGGAAGAGGTCTGCAAACACAGATCTTTCCCTAGTTCTGTCAGAGAGCACCAACTGGCACCCTGCGTCACTAGCATCACTCGTGGCACAGGAGGGCACCAAGCAGTAACCATGCCAACCTGAGAGACACCAGAGGGCACCCACGGCAGAACCGAGGTATCCTTGGTACCAGCGGCAGCAATGGCAAAGGGCACGTGCCCATGGCACCCATGGTACCATGGCACCCAAGAAACCCATGGCACCCATGCCACCCGTGGTGCCAGTGACCGAGTGCCAGGTACCACCATGGCACCCAGCGGTGCACGCGACACCCGCCAGGTGCTTACGCGTGCCCCGCGGCACCAGCGGGCATCAGTGGCACCATGAGACACTACAGCACCGCTCAGCGCGGCAACAATGAAGCACCCACGGCGCCGGGCACTAACGCCGAGCACAGCGTGAGACCACGGCACCGAGCCACGGCGCTTGACTGCAGCACAGAGCATGGTGCCGACCACGGCGCCGAGCCACAGCGCCGACTGCAGCACAGAGTATGGAGCCGACCACGGCACTGAGCATGGCCGCAGCAAGCCACGGCGCCGACTGCAGCACCCAGTACGGTGCCAAGCACGGCACTGAGCCACGGCGCCAAGTCCCGCACCAACCCAAACACCAGCAGCGCCGCCTGTGGCACCCATGCCAAACCAGAGGCACGGCACGACCCGCGGCGCCACCAAGGTGTCGGGCACAACGCCAGGAAAAACACCATGGAAAGCCAATGGAAAAGAAGAGAAAGGTGGTGCCCGTGCCGCCCCTGCATGGAAAAGGAAGAGGGGGTAGGCACGAGGGGCTGACAGGATGGCGAAGGCACCAAGAGGGCACCGCGCCATTCAGATCCAATTGACCCGCCTCGGTCCAATGGCTCCAAGGCCGGAGGTCCCGAAACCAGGAACACAACCAGGAAAAAGAGTCAAACCCCTGCTCCACAGGAGGCGCCCAGAGGTGAAACTGCTCACCGAACTCCAACGAGGACAGAGATGGAGTCCGAGTCGAGAATGCAGCCGTTAGGAGCGGGCCAGAGGAACCCACAGTCGGTTCAGGCCTATCGCCCTACCAATGAACAATCCTCGTGCAGACATACCAACGGGCAACCTCGGCGGCACCGATTCTTCTTCCCAAACGAAGAAGAAGAGCTCGAGGCTGAGTGGAGCGGATCCCCGCACCGCCAGATTTGTGTGACGTGACTGTCCTCCCGCGAGCACAGGACTGTCCATAGTCAGGCCCCCCTCCCGTTACCAAGGGTGGCGGACCGGGCACAGCCCTCTGCCATAACAACTTTCAAGCGAAGTCTTCCTACCGTCCCGCTACCGTCTAAGGATGACTCCGTGGATGGCAGGAAAGAATTTCTTCATAATCTTCTTATTCAGTAAAATAAAAATTACTATTAAATAGTTAAATTAAAACAGTTAAATTAATCACTAAAAGCTGCTGTCGTATAGGCGAAAACTTTGACTCCGACAGGCAGCGATGTAGAGCATCCAAAGCGCACTTTCGGCGGGAAAAAAGGAACTGAAGGCGGTTGGAGGGTGCGACACGAGATAGCCTATACAGGTGGAAGTAAGTCTCGCGAGTGCCGCGCTGCGCAGTGGTCCTACCGCTACCGGTCCTTCAGAAAATTTTTGGCTCCTCGCTATCCTACGCGCCTCCGGCGCTATCCCACTAGTGTGAATGAGTGATGGAGACTTAGTCCAGGAAGATCAGCAATTGTCTGGTTGCAGGGGAAGAGTCAGATACAGCCAGTGAAACAAGTGCTGCATTACCTACAATATTTAATAGACCTATAGCAGGGGAAAGTAAAACAAATAAATACTTGTAACTAGAAAGCAATAAAGTTAAAACATAGTTGATGTGAATCTGTGTTTTTAAACTTTTATTATACTAGACAGTTGCTCTTTCAGTGGAGAAAACAAATCTGGCATCAGAACACTAGGAGTATGACCACAGTGCAGAGTTTAAATTTCATTCTGTCTCCTGGACAACATCTGTGTGCACGAGATGATGCAGACTTGTATGACATCACTATCCTGCTGTTAGAAACATCCCAGGTAAGGGTGCTCAATAAGACAAAGAAAAGTTACATACCAGTAACTCTTGACCTTCTTGAGAATCTCCTCCATTAAGTCACACTCTTTGGTCTTAGGGCCAGAAGCACTGTTACTGTGAGGAAGTTAGAACTTTTGGGTTGCGGCACCAACATACAGCACCAGTGCATGAGGTTGCATGCGCTACTTCCACTATAAGCGGCACTGCCACTCCAACTGCTTTAAATTTTTCTTACCAAGTAGAAGAATAAATGGACAGAAAAGAAAAACAGAAAGGAAGAAATGCTTCTTTTAGCTAACAGAAAACCCAAGAGACTGTTAAATGAAGACTGAATGCTTTCAATGATGACAGAAAAGAGTTTACACAGGGTTTAACAAGGTGAAGAGGCCATATGACCCATCGCGTCTACCCCCAACACCTTGTGGGACTTTTGTCTGTTTACCTGTTATATATTTATCAAACTGTTTTTAAATTGTTCGATAGTGTCAGAAATCACTACGGATTGTGGCAGTCTATTCCACAGTTCTGTAGCTCTAATAGAAAATAAATATTTTCCTTTGTTCTTTGTTGCTCTTGGTACAAAAGTGGATATTTATTACATCAAAATTTATTTGGTTTGGTTGCATATCTTATCCCACATTCCTGCATTTATTGGTTATCTTGGAGTATTTTATATAGAAGCAACAAGTCTCCTCTCATCGCCTAATCTCCAAGTTGTACAGGTTCAGTTCCCTGCATCTTTCCTCATAAGGTAGATTTCTCAATCTTGGAATTAATTTTGTTTTCTCTGAGCCCTCTCTAATAGTTTCTTATCCTTTGTCATATCTGATTGCCCAAAAGCTGCTCCGTAATCCAAATGAGTCTAATATATGAATTATATAGAGCTAAGACACATGTTTCCTGTCTACAAATCAAAGATTTTTAATAGAGTTCAAAATGTAATTGGATCTAATAGCAATTTGTCTACAATGATTACCTGGAAGTAACTGATTGTTAATCAGAACACCTAGATCTTTTCTGACATGACATGTTTTAACAGTTTATTATTGAGGTAACAGAATTCTGATTTGAGGTCCTAAATGCATAATTACACATTTATCCTCGTTAAAGGACATGTTATTATTTTTGCCCAATTCTCCAGGGTTTCAATGTCCTTCTGTAGAGATAGAATCTTATTGCTATTATCCACTTCTCCACGATTTTAGTATCAGCAGCAAATTTACTGCTGTGGTATGTGATACCCTCATTTAGATCTGCAATGTATATAACAAAGAAAGTGGACCTAGAAGCGATCCTGCGGCACCCCTTGACACTAGGATTGGATCAGAATGGACAGTTTGTATTCTGACAACCTGGCTTCTATTGGTTAACCAATCAGCTATCCAACCTACGATATATTGATCTAACTTTATATCATTCAGTTTTTAACAAGAATGTAATGGGACACCTTGTCAAAAGCCTTTTGAAATCTAGATATACAATATCCACTGGTATATCTCTATCCAATGAGCTACTGACAATTTCAAAGAAAGCGATGAGATTAGTAGTGCATGATCTCCTTTAATAAATCCATGCTGCTTAAGATCTTTAATTACTTTAATATCCATCTGGACTTAAGTTCTATTTTTAAGAATCCTTTCCATTGTTTTACACACCACGAGGTGAAACTGATCGGTCTGTAGTTCTCTGCCTCTTCTCTACTTCCATTCTTTTTATAGGATCTGTATTGAACACTGACCCAAAAATTGATGATTAGAGAACAAAATAATTTAGTTGTGTTTTTAAGATATAGTCAGTTCTAGACCCCATAGGGAATATAATTCACCCACCCCACACACACTAAACAGTATGTGAAGGCCAATAGAGAGCTATAAAAATAAGGGTATAAAAGGACTCTTAGGAGCACATCTCACAAACAAAAATTGCAGGGGATGAAAATGGTAGTAACTGCTGTTAAGCGTACAGCAAAACAAAGATATAGCATATAAAAGGATGAAAAGGAAATAAAATTACTTATTGATAGTTTCATGTTTGAAAAGAAAATCTACTGCCAAGCAGGACCACGCAAGCACTTAACCTAAGGTGTGTGGCAGAATGACAAAATTCAACAATGAAACTTTCAAGAAAAGCAGACATGAGTTCTCAAACTGTGGGTGAAAGGATATGCCAGATCAGACTCCAGGATGGGAAAAAGGAAAATTACTGACCTTAACTCTGAATCTTCAAGAATATCTTCTCCATACAATAACACTGACAGCACCCCAAAGAAACTAGAACTTTGGGGCCAGCAGCACTAGTGCCACTGGTGCCTATCATCAATGCATAGTTGTAGTCATGAGTACCGAACAGTGCCAGCCCTACACCTAAAATCTTTTTAACGAGAAGAGCTAAACTATCAATCTAAAACAAGAAAATGAACAACACTAAGGCATAAGTTATCCCAAGTATAATACCTGGTTATAGATTTTTCCCATAGGAAACCAGGCTGTAATTCAAGCGGTATAACTGGCTGGTTATAACAACATTCACGCCGCCGGTTTCCCTACTTCCGAAGCATGCGCCTATTGCAACCTCTCCCTTTCTGCGCCTGGCCTGTCGCGGAGGCCTCAGTGCTGCAGTACTACCAGACAGAAGTTATCATGTAAGTTTTTTATTTTAAATAGGAAAGATTTCTCATCACAGCAAACAGTCATCAGAGTTAAAGCGAAACAAAACTAAACATTGCTACCATTTACTGACAGCTATCTCTGCGGGTTTCTAACAGTCCGCAGCTCAGCTCGATAAACAGATACGTTCACATTAGTGTAATTGCTGTGAATATGTCGATCCCCAACAATTATACAAAATAAAAGATGGGTAGCTAGTTAAAACTCGGATTCTATACACCCCTCGGGGTGGGATACCTTCTATAAATCCCTCGAGCTTTGCTCTCGGGGTTTATGTGGCATCCACCCTCTGAGAAGTATAAAATCCTCATTATAACTAGCTACCCATCCACTATTCTCTATGTAATAAGGATAATGTCTTACAATGCGGTCTTAATATTGATTGGGGTATTTTGTTCTCACTTTCTTTTTTTCCCCATCATCTGTTTCATGCTCCCACATCACCTAGCCCCTGTGGCAACCGCCTGCTCCATCAACAAACTTCGTGGACTTACACAATGAGATGTCCCTAGAAGGTACCGCACAACTGATGTGGCAGGTCACTCACCACCGTCTGTGGTCCTTGCCAAGTGATGGTCAGCCAGTATTTTCCCCAGTGGTTCCCACCCAAGGGCATCGTGTGCAATGATGTGCGTGCACGTGGCATTGGCGTGCCTGCGTCTGCAAGCGGTACTGCCCCTTCTGCTGCTCTCGCGCTACCATCTAGCCTCCATCAGGTGGCAGTCATGCAGTGAGAAGTCTGATCCCCTCAGCCAGACGGAGAAGAGCTGTCCCTGGAAGCTTGAACCTCCCTTCCTGGCTGGCCTCCATGATCTCTGCTCATTCCACTGGTCACTAGTGTCATGAGTGGTAGTCCTACTGCTGTAGAGAAGGGACGGCTTTGCTCTCACTTTCAAATGTTAAGCAGGTTTCAGATTTTTCATGCATGCATTTTCCAATGTATGCACCCTTCTACCTCCATGGTCTTCATAAGGGTCCATTCACATCATGTTCAGTGGGTCTTTGTTCATATTAAAAGCTCATGAAGCACCAAGATAAATTGCACTCACAAGTAAAGTTGACCGGCTCTCCTGGAACATGGTCTGCTTATAAAAATGTCTAACCAATGCAACTTGCCTGAAAGACATGCCAAGGCTTTTTGAGGATCAGTTAAATGCCAATTGTAGTAACCCTAGAAGTACTGACATTGCATCGATTCTTCATGGGGGCTACCATCTGATACTTCTGTCTCTCATGTATCTTATAATGGGGCCTTCTTGGCATTGTTTACCTTTTAATATATACTTCATGGAAACACAAGCAATCTTGTCCAGCAATGGTTTATTGTCTGGTCTCTTTGGTTTATGTTTCTAGTCTTGGTTTGTCTGCTCCTGTTATTTCACAATTTTATTTTAAAAGCATTGTGGTCTCCCCACATGGCTGAAAGTATTCACCAGCTGGTTGTCTTTCCTGTGGCGAGGGCTGCAAGCAGGTATGCCAGCAGCCCTATATCATGGACCAGGTCCAGAGGGCCTCCTAAAACAGTGGAAAGGAGTGCATCCTGCCTTGTTTTCTCAGGTAGAACATGATACTCATGCGCATTGTCAGTGTTGATTTGCAAAACCCAACCACTGGATGGATTGGGCACACTAGATGGACCTAGCAGTCTCTTTCTGCTGTCATGTTCTACGTTTTACTGATAAATACAGTATGTGCCAGGCACACTGCCCAGAGCCCAGGCAGTTGATATGCAGCTGGGCCTTGTTACTGATCCAGAAAGCCTCGCCTCTGTGATTCAGCATATGAGCCCCACCCCAACAAGGGTGCGTCTGTCATAAAGGTGAGAGACTTATCAGTCGGACAAGCGGGATGCCCTCCAAGAGGTTTGTGGGGCTCAGCCACCACTCAGTGACATCCTGCATTGGCTGGGTGACCCGAATCATCTGGTTCAGGTAATCATGGCGCTGGAACCATTGGTACCATTGCATACACCAGTGGGCACACTGGACCACAGCTGTTGCAGGGACCATGCACCACAGAAGTCAGAGGAAATCTTAGTCTGGGCTTGAATGCCTGACCCAAAATGAGAGAGGAAATGTAGAAAAAATATCCAGTTGGTCCGAGGGCAAGCAGGCCCCAACTTGGAGGACTCAATTCCGTTCTAACGAACAGGATCACCTGCTTTGGTACCAGTTCAAACTTTGCCAGAATGATCATCAGGTCTTAGTCCCAGAATGTCTGGACAGATGGATCCATGAACCATTCCACATCCACCCTGGCAGTGTCTGTCATGAGCTAGTCATCCAGGTACCCAAATACCATGATGCTGTGGGGCTGGAGAAAGGCCGCCATGCTAGACAGGCTTGGTGAACATGATGGGTTTGATGACAGGTACAAGGGTATAGCCCTAAACTGGTATGGGATGCTGTCGCCCTAACTGGCGAAACCATCCATGAAATGGACAGATCAGAATGTGAAAAGACGCATCTTAAAGGTCAAGGAACAGAACCAGACCCCTTGCTCCAGGGATGGTATGATCTGGTTGAGGATGCCCATATGGAATTTTAGCCTGAGTACAAACCTGTTCAAGGCATGCTGGTCAAGAATGGGGTACCAGCTGAAAATTAATGAGACATGAATCCTTGAGATGTTAGGGCATTCAGGACAGCCTCAATTGCACAAGGCTCTGAGCTGAGCAAATTTGTTCCGCAGTGCCAACAGAGTGTCAGCAGACACCACAGACTCTACTGGCACTCTGAAGTCGACACACAGAGAACACCTCACATTTCAGAGACAGTCCTGACCTGCTGACTTCCAAGATCTACCTGTTTGATGTGATGGCAGACCACTGTGGTAGGAAGTGGAAACCTGACTCTGACTGGCAGCTGCAGCAAGGTCTGTGAGGACTAAGGGATGACACCCCTCAGCCCGCCACTTTTTACCTTGGGAGGCCGAGACAACAGGTCACAGGAGGCACTACCACCCCTCTTTTCTCTCACCTTGACTGCCATACCAGCCTTATAAGAGGACTTAACTGGCCAGTAATGCTGCTGGGGTTGAGAAGTGGAAAACTGACTCTGACTAGCAGCTGCAGCAGGTCTGTGAGAGGATTAAGGGGTGACACCCCCAGCCCGCCACTTTTACCCTTGGGAGGCTGAGACAACAGGTCATAGGAGGCACTACCACCACCCCTTTCGCTGACCTTAACTGTCATACTGTACTTATTAGAGGACTTAGCTGGCGGTAATGCTGCTGGGAGTTGATTCCGCTGTCGTTGCTGTCCAGGCCTACAAAGATTACTCAAAAGGAACCCTGCTGCTTGGGCGTGGATGGCTGCTTGGACTGCTCTGCTGAAGTCACAAAGTCAAGGTGACACTGGACTTCTCAGTGCAGGTGAGATGGTCCTCCACCCCAAGGCTAGAAGACACTATGCCCAAGAAAGGCAGATCCACCAACTACGCTGAGACTTTAGAGTGAATGGAAAAACTGGAATCCAAGACCACCTGTGAATGGATGCTGCTGCTGCCATTTCATGGGCCAAACTATCAGCAGAGTCCAGTGCCATTTGCAACTGGTGCTTGGATAGAAACAAGCCCAAGTTGTGGAGAACACACACACCTTATACTAACTGTATGCCAGAAGCCCAGGAATCACACAGGTGAGCTTGTCAAAAAGTTCATGGCTGAATCTGGCAATCAAAACTCACAAATGGCCTGCCAGATCTCCAGGAAGTCAGCTGCACAGACCTTTTGACCAAGGAAGTTCTGGTTCTTGGACTCCTTGTCTAGCAACTTGTCAGACTTACCCTATGTGGTGAGCTATGCCACTCCCAGTATGTACAGATATATGTGATGTTATATTTTGTGTATGTTTAAACTGACACAAGGAAAATGGATGACAGGGCCACAGAGAGAGAGGAGAGAGACTGGATTTTTAAAATGTTTGACCTTCCTCTGATCTGAGGGGACATTTGCTGGGCAGGAAGTAAAATTACTTAAGGGCTGCTCAACAAGGGTATGCCAAAATCCATTTGCCTGCAACAAACTTACTTCAAGGGCTGCTCAGCAAGGATGTGCAGAAAACCATCACCTGTAAGTAAACCTTTTACTTGAAAGGCAGGATGCTTGGGAAACCAGGTTTTGGGAAACAGCCCTTCTTGACAAGCTGGTGTAAATTAAGCTTACCAGTAGGCGGTAGGACATCAAAGGCAGCCAGAAAATTGGGTTGTGGGAAAGTGCAAGAGTGACCTCTACTGGCCTAACAGAGAGGCCACCCTTGGGATATGAAAATTACGTACCTACTGTAATTCTTGATCTTTTGTGTATCTGCACCATTCATCACAGGTGGGTAAGTGGCAGGAGGTCCACGACCCCCTGAGACTCTTTCTTTCTTTCTGTTTTTGAATGGGTGGAGCAAACACAGAGATGGCCGCCCTCCTAGCTGGAAGCACTGTGTGGCCTTGGGCTTGGCCATTGGCTGTGCGCCTGCCCCACCCTCCCCACCAGTTCTGAGTCGCCACAGGGTAAGAAACAGGGTTGGGAGGGTGGGACAAGGAAGTCCAAGGGACAGACAAAGGAAAAGATATAAAAAACAAGGAGGAATTAACAACTGAGAGAACAGACAAGGAAGAGAAGGAAAACTAAGGTGATTGGGAGGGCCACAATCTCTGGACGAGGAAAAAGGGAAGAGAAGGATGGGAAACATTAAGTGGGAGGGAAGGACAAACCCAGGGCTCGTGGTCTGGTCCCTGACTTTAGATGGACTTACTGCCCAGGAGTAGCAAGAACTCGAGAAGGCTGGCAAAATCCAAGGCATGGAATTTTGACCAAAAGGCACTCCGACAGAATGACTTCCTAGTGTCGTGGATTAAATAGGAGGACCAGGAACCAGGGGATGTCCTCTCCAACCAACAAAAATAAGAGGGTGGGAAAACCCCCACCTCTTAACAGAAGTAAAAGGATTAGTCCCAAAGGACAAGGGTTAAGGGGAGTGGAGAGAGAGGGCAGTCACCAGCATCCCACCCCTAAGGGGTGGAAGCCAAAGGTGATGAGGAGAACAGCCCCTCCCTGACAGATAAAGGCAGAAAGAAAACCCCCTGCATGCCCAAGGTCACCCACTCCTGACCAATGGAAAGGAGGAGGGCACACAGAGGGGTGAGGCCCAGGGACTGAGGCCCCAGGGGGATGGTGGTGGGAATTGTGATGAATGGTGAAGATACACAGAAAGATCAAAAATTACTGTACATACGTAACTTTCATATCTTATCTGTGTCGGTCTTCACCATTCATCCGTAATGAGAATACCGACCCCCAAGGGAGGCCCAAAACCCTAAGGGACTAAGCCCCTTAGCTCTCAGTGGGGAGACACTGGGAGGAGAAATAGAAATACGTACTTCACGTGATTATGATCTTTCTGTGTATCTTCACCATTCATCACAGATGGGTACTGGCCAGAGGTCAGGACCCCTTGAAACCTTTTTTTTTAATTTTTTAAAAGGGCGAAGTGAGGCCGATGCAGCATCGGCGCCGCCCTCGAAAGCCGACATACTACGTGGGCGCTGGGATTAGCAGATAGCTGTGTCGACCCGCCTGACTACCAGTTCTGAGTCACGGAGAGGTAAGAGGAAGGGATGGAGGGTGGGACAAGAGAGTCCAGGGGACAGAAAAAGGAAGGAAGAGCTGAACCAAAAGGAGAAATAACAACTGAGAGGACAGCAGAGACCAGATGAAACTAAGGGTATTGGGTAGGGGCCCCAATCTCTGGAGCGGAAGAAGGGAGGGAAGGGGAGAAATTTCAGGAGAGAGTGAGAAGACAAGGATCCAGGACCCTTGTCCTTCACCAGATGTATAGGAACTGCAAGAGTCATAAAGCTTACTTGCCAGTATTCAAGGCACAGAATATGTGGCAATATCCCAAAAGCGGTCGGCTATACTGGAGAAGGACAGGGTACAGGGATTAGTACTCTCTCTGAAAGAAATTTGGTGAAAAGAGGAGAGTTTTTTTTTTTTAACATTTGGATGACAGGAGGAGGGCAATCAACAACTCCCAGCCAGCTAGGGTGGAGATATGCTGTAAAGAAGGAATGCCACTCAGGCTGTACTCTTTTTAGGGGAAAATTACACCCCGTGTGTCCCTCGTTACCCTACTCAAGAAGGAGAGGCACAGAGGAGGGAGCCACAGACTGAGGCCCCAGGGGATGGTGGGCGGGATTGGATGAATGGTGAAGATACACAGAAAGATCATAATACGGTAAACACGTAATTTCTATATCTTATCTGTGTCAATCTTCACCATTCATCACTAGATAGTGATACCAAGCCCCGAAGAGAATTGACTGATTGCACCCTAAGGGACAATGTCCCTTAGCCCTCAGTGGGTGACACACTAAGGGGGGACCTTCCGGGCCTGGGAGGCCGAGTGGGAGAGTGGACGAGGTCCCCGGAGAAGGAAGTTGCCCGACAAGCGCTGTCTCGCCCCTACGGGAAGAGATAGGCTCCCTGGTGAGTGGAGCAAGTCACCCCTCACCCGGGCCAAGGGTGACAACCGTGAAAAGCGAAGCCATGCCGATCTTCTGGTGCAGATCGCTGTCCCTACCACCCTGGTAGCTACCTCGCTGGCGTCATAAGCGCCCTTGCTTGGCGCCTTGCTAGCTCAGGCCACGTGCAGAAGGCGATGGCTTGCCTGGTTTGCTCGAGTCAGGCAAAGCAGCTAGGAACTGACCCAGCGCTGATCACAAGAACCTGTTGTAGGCTGCATAGTGGGCCTGATGACGGAGATGAAGAAAGCAACCGTGCGAGTAGAAGTCCTCCTCCCAGAAATCAAAATCCGAAGAGTCTTGATCAGGGGCGGTCAGCGTGAAGGCGCAAAGCCTGTCAGGAGTGTCCAGGTGCATCAATCCGGACTGCGGATGAGGCATGGAACCTGGAGACTCGGGGTCTGTCTCTCTGCTGAGGTCCTAGGGGCAGGAACTCGGAGAAGGGCCTCTGCCAGAAAGCATGGACTTCTCCTGAAAGGGAGCAGGTCAGGGGGGCACCACAAGGTGGCCGCCAAATCGCCTAGAAAGGCGTGCCCGCATGCTCTGGATTGCTTTCGACGGATAGAGGAAGGTGAAGGTCCTCAACATCCTCACGAGGAAGCGCTGATACTCGAAGAGATCAGTGGCAGGAGATGTGGACAGAAGGTTCTTCACCCCCAGAAGAAGAGGGGATGAGGAGCTGGGTCACCATCTGCTCCGGTGGCTGCTTTCGGAGGTTGAAAAATACAGGTTACTCACCTGTAACAGGAGTTCTAGGAATGGTATATGTTGTTCATCCACACTCATTGGCAGTATCCTTGCCGCTTTAAATCTTGCGGAAGGTCTTCCAAGCTTGCTCCTCCCACCCACCGGGTGGGTATAACTCTCGGCTCCGCCCCCCAGCGCCAGATCTGGCCCGCTGGAAGCTCAGGTTGTGCGTCCCGAAGCGAGGAGGGGTGGGTGGTGTGGATGAACAACATATACCATTCCCAGAACTCCTGTTACAGGTGAGTAACCTGTTTCTAGGGACATGGATATGTTGTTCATCCACACTCATTGGCAGACTCTAGCAGTTCTCCGGAGGAGGAGGGAGGCAAGGCAGCACACCCCATATACTTGGAAAGAGAGAGAGACTGGAGAACAGGCCCCAAAACCAGCATCCCGGCGTGACTCAAGGTCGATGGTGGTGGGTAATGAAGGTGTTTGCTGACTTCCAGGTAGCAGCCCTGCAGATTTCCTGGATAGGGGCGTCCCTGGAAGCAGCCACCGTTGCAGCAGTATGGCGGGTAGAAATGCTCTTATCCCTCTGGAGGCTCCATGCCCGCCAACTTATAAAGGTCTCTGCGGGAGGTTACCCACCTGCTTATGCGTCACAACAGCTTGCAGGTCTGCCAGATCTTGACGCTTCGAGCGTGGGTGACAAACAGCTGGCGAACCTCTCCCAATTTCAGCCGTGCGCTCCTTATAATAAGCGGCGCCCTTCTAGGAGTCCAGAGTATGGACCATATTCGACCTCCAGTGTGATTGGGGTGAGAACACGGCAGAGTCAACACCTGAGTTAAGGTGAAACTCCGACACCACCTTCGGAAGGAATTTCGGGTGGGGGCAGGACAACTCTGTCCCTGTGGAAGACCAGGTAGGAGACTCGATGGAAAGCGCCTGAGCTCTCCATCCTTCTGGCTGGCGTGATAGCCACCAAGAGGTCTTCCACGACAGGTGAGGAGAAAGCACACCTGCATAGGTTCCGAGGCTGCCCATGAGCTTTGCCAGTACCAGCAGTAGATCCCACGGAGGTGGGGGTTCCCGCTCGCAGAGGAGTGATCAAGGCCTTTGAAAGCGCCAGACCACCTTCCTCCTTACACCGACTGCTTCCCGGCCCGCGCCTGCAAGCAGAGATGGCTGCCAGGTGCACCTTAGGGTCGCCGACCCAAGCTCCTTGACTAGAAAGGGACCATAAATAGTCCAAGATGCTTGCCAAGGAACAGGAGGAAGGGTCCAAGCCCTTGCCTGACACCAAATGGAAAACCTTTTCCATTTGAAGGCACTAGCATTTTCTGAGTGAAAGCTCTTCGGACGCCTCAACTACATTGAGGACCTGGGTCGGAAAGACCCAAGGCCTGGAACTCTAGCGCTCAGAACCAGGCCATCAGGTGCAGGGATTGAAGGTCCGGATGGAACACCTTCCCTGATTGACTGAGAGCAGGTCGGGCGAGCTGGAAGCTGCGCGGAGTCCTGGAGCTGAGACTGAGGAGATCTGGGTACCAGAACTGGCGAGGCCAGTCTGGGGCTATCAGAATCACCTGCGCCTTGTCCCTCCTGCCTTGAGAAGCACCTTGTGGATCAAGGGAAATGGGGAAAGGCATAAAAGAGCCGGGGTCCACTGCCTCGAAGGCATCCCCTACAGCGAGCCCCTGCTGAGGGGGCGGGCATGGAACAGACTCAGCCTGCGCGTTCTCCATGGAGGCAAACAGGTCCACCTGAGGTGTGCCCCAAAGGGAGAACAGATGCTGTACTACCTCCGCAGGAGAGACCACTCGTGGGATGCAGCCCCTATCCGGCTCAGGGCATCGGCCAGGGTGTTGGAGGCTCCTGCCACGTGAATGGCTAGGAGATCCTCCAGGCTCTGCGCAGTGACCAAATGCGGAGAGCTTCCTTGCATAGAAGCATGGGCGCGACCACGCCCTGGCCGGTTAAATGAGTACATAGTCGTGTGGTATTGTCCGTCTGGACTCGGACCACTTGACCCGGAGGAGCGGAGAAAAGGCGGTGAGAGCTAGGCGGACCGCTCGGAGCTCCAGCAGGTTGATGGCATCGGGACTCCGGTGAGGGACCAGAGGCCATGAGCCAGTGTTCCCCAGATGGGCACCCAACCCATCAGAGAGGCATCGGTCGACAGAGACCCGTCGGCTCCGGAGGCGGACGAGCAGGATGCCCTCCTGCAAATGATCTGGAGCGGTCCACCACTGGAGGCGTTCCACATCTATGTCACCGACCAAGCTGGTCCAAGGGATCGCAGCGTTGTGACCACTGGCTGGCCAGTCCCACCGAAGGGGACGCATGTTCCAGCGGGCCCAACGGACCGCTGCTGGTGCAGGCCGCCATGAGACCCAAGGCGAGGAAGTCCCGGCAGGGATGCACTGCCCAACCAGAAATGATCGGGCAAAGGAGGAAAGAACCCGGCCCTGTCCCCGGGCAGCCGCGCCTGGCTCAAGAGAGTCGAGCTGCGCCCGATGAATAGAATCACCTGCTTGCCTCGAGTTCGACTTGGCCTCGTTGATAAGGAGGCCCAGTTGAGAGCAGACCTGGAGGGCCAGATCTCTGGACCACTCTCGCCTCCTTCCTGGAGGAGCTGCTATCAGCCAGTCGTCCAGGTAAGGGTACACCCGACCCTCGCGCCATAGGAATGCTGTCACCACTGCCATGCATTTGGTGAAGACCCTGGAGCTGGAGACAAGCGAAGGGCATGGCCTGGAACTTCGAGAGAGATCCTTCCGCCTCGGGCGAAGGAATCTCCTGGTGAAGACGGGCCGGATAGGGACGTGAAAAAAGCTGCGTCCTGCAAGTCCAGAAGCAGAACCACGCACGGCGTTCCAAGGATGGTATCATCTGAGCCAGAGTGACCATCCTGAAGGTTGAAGACACAGGAACTTGTTTAGGTCGTGTAGGGGAGAATGGGCGCCAGCCCCGTCCGTTCGAACCAGGAAGTACCTGGACACAAACCCTGGGTCTGAAGGAGGTCCACCACCTCTCTTACCACCTCCTTCTGGAGGAGGAAGCGAGGCGGCTCGACGCAGCCGCCAGTGAGCTGGGATCCCGAAGCCCCGAGGCGGCGGCTCTGAAAGGTGGTGCCTGCTGCCGAATTCCAGGGCAGGCCTCTTCCCACCACCTTCAAGACCCACCTGTCCGTGGTAACAGCGGACCAGGTGGAGCGGAAGTGCGGGGCCGTCCCCACGCGGGGACCCAGGGAGGGTAAGCGAGGGATGGGGGCGACACCCCTCAGCCCGTCACTGGGCAGGCTTGGAGGAGGACCGGCCGAGGACCTCCTGGGCCCCTTCCTCCCTGCCTCCTGTTAGAGGAAGCCGGCGGCTTGGGTTTGGGATGCCAAGGCCGAGCCTGCTGGCCCTGGCGTTGCTGGGCGCGCGGAGGGCAGGAAGGACGAAAGAGCTTAGGCTGTGGTTTGCGGCCTTTGTCCTTCTGAGCGGAAGAGGCCGAGTCCAAGGTGGCATTGGACTTCTCGATCCTCTGCAGGTGACCTTCCACCCCAGGGCCGAAGGTCCAGTCCCCAAAGGGAACATCCGCCAACTTGTGCTGGGTATCCGAGTAAAGGTGGATATCCTCAGCCAAACCCGCCGGCGCGCTACCACTGCGGCCGCCACCGATCTGGCACATGAGTCCCTATATCCAAAGCAGTCTGGAGCTGCTGTTTGGCCACTGCCCTGCCCTGGTCCCGCACCTGCTTAACCGTAGTCTGCAGATCGGCGGGAAGATGAGGATGACCTCATCGAGGGAGCCCAACAGGGCATGAAGAAAATGTGCCATGAGGCGGCCCGAACTGGCCTGGCGAAGGCCGAGGAGAGGGCATGGCGTAGACTTTTCGCCCGGCGTGAGTCAATTTCTTGGACTCCTTGTCAGGAGGTTTGTCCACACCATGGCGTTGCGGCGGGCAGCTGTCGGTAACTCAACCCTCAGCAGAGGGTGTTCAAAAACCGGACAAGGAACGGTGAGGAACGCATACTTCCTGGCCATCCTGGCCGAAGCGCAGGGCAGGAAGCAGGCGCTGCCAAGTTCCAGTGCGGACCCACTATGGCCTCGGCCACGGGAAAGCCTCCGTCGGAGAATCCTCGGTCCAGAATCTCCGTGAGATACCTGGCCCGTTGGAAAGCGGTTCGAGCTCCATCCCGGTAGACTCGAGATGAGCGAAGCAGTCTAGGAAGGACGACGGGCTATCGTCCATTGACTGACCTCCTGAAGACTCCAAGTCAGTCGCTTGGAGAAGAGGAGAATCATCTTCAGTTTCGGAAGGGGTCCTCGAGAGAAACTGCCTCGGCCTGAGCCACCCTTCACCTGCGGTGGGTCGGGAGTGAGGGTAACCTGACAACCGATGGGGTAAACCCTTAGCAGGCCGAGAATCCTTGGTCGGAGCCCCAGTGGTGGCTGTGGGGCGGAGGTTCCACGGAATCGGTGGAGCAGCTGGTTTTGGCCCGAACAACCGGCCTGGGTTGAGCTCCTCGGACAAGTCGGGGTTGTGTCGGCCGCTTCGGTGACAACCACTTAATGGCGGGAAGGCGCCGGTCGGCTTACTCCCGGCCAGGAGAACTGTTGCAACATAAGGTCTCGTGCCGTCGCGTAGCTTACGCGAGCCTCCCTCATCCGAGGAGGAGGGCGAGACCAGCCGCGCTGCTTACCGTAGTGCCAGACCGAGACCGCCTATGGCAGGTGGGAGCGGCTGGACCATGAAGAGGTCCGAACCGAGACCCGAGTCCCGAGATTTCCGGGGTCGGTGCGGAAGTGTCGGCCGGAACGGCACTCCCCTAGGCTCGGAGGTCCATCCGAGGCTCCGAACCGAGGCACAGGCGAGCCCACGGATCCCCAACTCCTCCGGGGAACCGGGAGAGGAATCTCGGCTGCTAAAGCGACACCCGTCCAATGGTGAGAAAATCTCGACTGCGTCAGTGGAGTCTCGGTCAACTGACCTGGCAGGGGACACCGTGAGGCCAGGTGGCCCGGCTTGACCAGTCCGACCCGAAGCCCGGCGTGGCGACCCGGGAGAGGACCTTTCCCGCTCCCAAGGCGTCGACGGAGGGACACCCTTGTCCCTCTTTTTGGACCGAGAATAAGGTCCAGCAGGCGCGAGCCCTTCTCGCTAGTGGAGAGGGACAGACAAAACTCCTTAAAAGAAGCCGTGTAGGAAGAACCCAGAAGGCGGGATAAATGCCTGGCCGAGAAAGATCGGCCCTGCGCTTGCCTCCTCTTCGAGGCGACCATCGCTCGAGCTGATCCGTAAACCCGCCGCCCATGACACCGCCAACCGGGCCTCCTTGGACTTCACCGGAGAAGCGCTCTCTCGGGGCGGCCCAGTTGCAATCGGGCAGCACGGTCTTCGAGGGCGTGGCCGAAGATAATGAGCACAGGTCACAAGCCTGCGGGTCGTGCTCAAGGCCTAAGCAGTAGACACACGTGGAGTGTGGATCCGTCGAGACATCTTCTGCCCGCATGGGCATCTCCGAAAATCCGGGTCGGTTGTCCGACGCGGCCGCGGGATCGAAGACAGAAGTCTTTTGCAAAACTTTTATAATTCGCAAAGCGGAAGAAATAGGAACCAGTCACAAGCGCCCAGAGCGTTAAGGAGGAACCTGAGCTTCCAGCGGTAAGGAAGATCTGGTCGTCGGGCGGAGTCGAGAGTTATGTACCACCCGGTGGGTGGGAGGAGCAAGCTGAAGACCTTCCGCAAGATTTAAAGCGGCAAGGATACTGCCAATAGTGTGGATGAACAACATATCCATGTCCCTAGAAACCCTGACTGTCAAGGCCCTAACGTGGCTTGAGGGAACCGAGAAGCCACCGCTCTGAACTGCTCCCAGGTGAGAGGCGTGGGAACCAAGAATGCCGGGGCGCTGGAGAATGTGGCAGAGGGGTAGGGGGCAGAGCCAAGGAAGAATCGGCTGGCCTCTGCCAGGGCTGAGGAGTGGACACCATGGACACCGGGAAGGTGTCCCGGAAGACTCGCAGCCGGCAGCTGTACAACCACTTTGGTACTGCCTAGGCTGCCAGAAGAATCCCCAGTGGGCGGCGGTCCCTGCCTCCAAGAATAGGACCCTCTCAAGGAACCCAGAAGGGAAGAGGCGGAGTCTGCACTTGACACGTCCAGGGCCGGGTGGACCCCAGAGAAAGACCGATGCGACCCCACACCTCGACCTTCAAAGTCTGAGAAGGTCCTGGTCCTCGGAAGGGTCAGCCTAGGTAGCTGGCAGCTCTGGGATGTCCCGAGGGAAATCCAGGGTGCAGCACCCTCCCCAGCCGCAAGGCTTCCGATGGGCCCCAAAGTTGGGTGATCGAGACACACACCACGGGAGAATGCGTCTGCTGAAGGGTCAGGAACCCTCCAGACCAGGCTGCAAGGCTATGGTGGCACGCACCACAGCTTGCTGGTCAGTGCCACTAACCCCGATCTGGAGGGAGACCCGCGCCCTCAGCAGGGGCTGACTCCAACTCGTCGAAGGACCACCGGCTCACTCTCCTGTGCAGTCAACCCGAAGGGTGGCTGCCCATCAACTCTGAGCCGGACTCCGACTCGAAGAGGTGAGATCCGAGGCCTGAGCCAGACAGTAGGAGGGCAAGAAGCGACCTCCGCGAAGGGGCCCAGAAACCGTGGCAGTGGACAGGCCACCCCGCACCCTCCACGGCCCGGGGCGGAGGCTGGCAGAAGCGGTAGGGCAGCCGAGACCAAGGTCCGGAGCTGAGGAGCCAGCAGCGGGCGCCCGCCAGAATCCATCGGCACTGGGAGGCGGGCGCGGGGACAAGGCGGTGCGGCAGCTGGCAGTAGCTCCGGAGGCAGACACTGCCAAGGCCCCTGGTGCACGCGGGCCTCCGAAACCCAGCGGCGCAGCGCGCCCAGCGCATGATCTCAGCGCCCGCCGCCGCAGGCTACAGCGCCACAGTGGCACCGAGAACAAAGCGTCGTCGACTGCCCAGCGGACCTGGCGCCCGCCTGGCTCCTGGCCGCCTTGGCGGTGCCAGAAGGAGGCGGCACCGTGGCGACGCCGAGCAGCGAATCTGAGGTTCCCGCGGTGCCGTGCTCAACCTCGGTGCGCGGCGAGACATAGTGGCGGCGCGGATCCAGGGTTGCGGTGCTGCGAGCGAGTCGGCCCAGCACCGAGAGGCAGTCGGCGCCGCAGGCCTCGGCACCGCGAGACGGGCGCGAGGCCTCAATGACACCGACCGGCGGCGTCGAAGCGGTGCCGACCGGGTCTTGTGAACCACAGGAAGGCGACACCTGGGGGCCTTCACCCCGAAGGGTGACTGCCATGTGGCGCCTCCGCCCGCTCGGGGAGGCGGGATGGGCCTTCACGCGCGCAGGAGGGCCTCGACCAAGGCTGGAGCTACGGGAGGTCGGGCTCCCCTCCTCCACAGTCGTATAGAACCGGAGGGACCGGAGGAAAGGCCGAGGCGGCTTGGCCCGGCAGTGTGGGACCCCGTCCCGAAAGTTGGCAGAGCTTGTCAGCTTTCCACAGCTGTTCGAGGCGGCGGTCTGGAGAAGCAGCGTCAGCACAAATCCTATGTCGGTGAAGCGGGCCAAGACCCGCTGAGACACCGTCATGCTGGTCGGTCACGGAGAAAATTGCGGTACCGCACGGGCACCGACGCGCATAGGGCTGCCCCGCCTAGGAGAACTTCTTGCCCTCCGACCGCGGCATGACCTACGGAAAACAACACCAAAAAGACTCGACGCTTAATATTAATAAAAGGAAAGATCTTACGGTGACGTCGGTGGAGGCAGAACCCAGAACTAGCAGACCCGCGGACTGGCGATGAAATATCAGGCGTAGGCTAGAAAAACTGTCAGACTTCACTTCCGGAATCCCGCGAGGTGACCTCGATGGCGGAGGCGAAGAACTGGTAGTCAGGCGGAGTTGACACAGCTAAACGGCTAATCCTCGAACACCATGGAAATGCGTCGGCCTCGAGGCGGCACCTATGCTCTGCGTCGGCTCCGCCTGCCTTTTAAAAAAAAAAAAAGGCTCGCGGGGTCCTGACCTCCGCCAGTACCCATCTGTGATGAATGGTGAAGACTGACACAGATAAGATCTTTTATGAGCCTGGCGAGGCTCGAGCCTGTGGGGAGTGAGACAGGGACCCCCAGAGGGGAAGGAAGTTGCCCTGACAATCGTCACCTCACTCTATGGGAGAAAAGATGGGTTCTCCGGTAAGTGCAGGAAATCACCCTATGCCAAGGGTGACATCCAGGAGAGATGCAGCCATGCCATCCGCCTGATGTAGATCACTGCCCCACGACTCTGGAAGCTACCTCATTGGCATCATAGGATGCCCTCGCTTGGTGTCTTGCTAGCTCCAGGCCCTGAGCAGAGAGTGCAATGGCTTGTCTGGTTACCTCTGAATCAAGCAAAGAGGCTAGGAGCTGACCTAGCCTGGACCACAAGAACCTATCATAGGAAGCATAGTGGGCCTGATGTGCAGCAGTGGAAAGTAAAATATGTGCCGAGTAGAAGGTCCTCCTACCCCAGAAGTCAAAATCCACAGAGTCCTGATCTGGGGGCCGGTCACGGTGAAGGGCGTGAAGCCCATCAGGAGTGTCCAGTTGTGTCAACCCTGACTGGGGGTGAGGCATACGATCTGGAGACTGGGGGCAATACCGCTGGCTCAGTTCCCTGGGCACTGGGACACCGGAGAAGGGTCATTTACAGAAGCTCAGTGACACCTCCCAGAAGGGAGCAGGCCAGTTAGGCACCACGGTGGCTGCACTGGGTCCGCCTAGAAGGTGCGCCCATGCTCAGGATTCTGTTGGGAGGTAGGAAGATGGAAAGGTCTTCCAAAATCCTCGTGAGGAAGTGCTGATAGTCAGATCAGTGGCAGGGGAGATGTGGATGGACGGTTCCTCTCCATCAGAACAACGAGATGAGGAAGCAGAATACTTCAGAGATCCAGGGGCGGCTGCTCTGGGGGAGGGTGGACAACGCCAGTCCACGTTCTGACGTAAGAAGGAAAACTAGCAGCTGCACCCTGAATTGCTCCCAGGTCAAAGGCCCCTAGGACCGGAAATACCAGAGAGAAGGAGATGACAGAGGAATGGGGCCAGATCCACAAGAGATGAGAAACGTCCTCTGCCCGGCAAGAGAGCGGACCGGATGCCTCCTAGAGGGAGGAGCTCCGGGAAGCCCAACAGCTGTCAACTACACTGGAACTGCCTAGACCGTGCCCTGAAGAATCCCCTGTGAGGCAACTGGGACCGTGTGAGTCCAGAAGGATGATCCCTGGCCTCCAAAGTGAAGGGCCTCTCGAGGAGACAGAGGAGGAGGAAAGATGAGGGTCCATACTGCAGCTCCTCCCTGAGCCTAGGTGGGTCCCAGAGAAGGGCCACCCACTGAACCCAGACCCCTTGGACTCCAAAGAGTCCTCTGCCATGAAAACACCAGCCTAGGCATCTGGCAACTCCGAGCAGCCCAAGGAGACCACCGGGTGCACCCTCCCTTCCGTGGGTGCCCTGGTCAGCCCTAGAGCTGGGCGATCCAGGAACACCACAGGAGGGGTACCCCCAGCTGAGGGAAGGTCCCCAACTCCCGAGCTGCATAGCTACGGCAGCCTTGACTGTTGCTTGCTGGTCAGTGCCACTGACCCCAGAATGGGGACCACTGCCCGCCCTTCAGAGGGAGGCTGGGTCCAGGGCCAAGAAACTACAGAGGTGTCAGCAGACTGCAAGGAGTCGGTAGCCAGTCTGAATCAGATCCGAATCCTCCTCCACAGAGGTGGAGACCGAGGTCCAATGCCAGACCACCTGCTGGCGCCTGCCCCTTCCTGGACTGACAGATGCCAACTTGAGGCCGGGCACACATTCTGCACCAATTCTCTCCTCAGCACCGAGGAAGAAATGGTTCCAACTACAGCGCCGAGGCCAGAATCAGTGCCAGACACAGCGCTGTTCCTCCTCCCACGGCACCGCGAACAGTGCCGGAGTTGGCGCCAAGACCCCCATGGTGCTGCAACGACGCTGAGAGAAAGAATGGTGCCACCCACAGCACCATCACCCATCACGCCGGTGCTGTCTCCAATCTTGGCACCGAGACTAGAAACAGCCACAGAAAGCGCTGCAGAACTTCCCATGGCGCCGTCCCGCTATCGACACACTAAGCGGGCGCCGACTGCAGAAAGCGGCGAGGGGTGCATAGCGATGCCGAGACCCAAAACGGCACCGGCGGACCGGCGCCGAGGCCGGTGCTGGCCTGGGCCCACAGACCCCAGGATGCAACACCAGGGTGCCTTACGCCCAGGGGCAACTGCTGTAGTGGCACCTCCGTCTGCCCCTCGAAAGACGGACTGGGCCTCCTGCACCACGAAGGGCCCCGCCGTGGCAAGGCTTAAAGAGGCGGAAGCCCCCCACCATGGTCCATTTTGAACCGGGAGGGGACCCGGAGGAAGGCCAAGAGACCATGTCTTGGTCTTATGAGGCGGGCCCACCCTCAGAAAGTCAAGCGGCACTCGTCCAACCTTCCATGCATAAAGCTTCGACAACTCAGGTCCATGGAAAAGCAGGGTTGCTGCGAATCCATGTCGTGGAAGCAGGCCAAGACAAGTAAGGCAATGATCATGCTGGTCGGTAATGGAATATAGACGGTCGCCACGGGCACCGATGCATAGGAGGCCGCCCGTTTTCAACGTCTTGCCCCCGTACAGACATTATCAGCGGTGAAACAATCAAAAACAGACTCGATGTCACTGGAAATAATAAAAGGACGGTCTTACCAGTCAGCAGCGTCGGTGGGTGGCAAAACAGAACCAACAGTACTTTTCGATGGGATAAGCCGAGGCGCAGTGGGCGCAGCTCTGGCGCAGTCTTCTCAGGAGCTCCACAGGAGGTGCAACCTCTATGGCGGAGATGAAGAACTGGCGGGAAGTGGGGCCTCTGACAAGCTAATGGCCAACCCATGAGTGTCACACAATGCTTGACCTCGAGGGCTAGCATGTTGCATCGGCTCCATTCATCAAAAAAAGAGCTCCCGGAGGGTAGTGAACTCTGGTCACTTACCCACATGTGATGAATGGTGACGACTGACACAGATAAGATCAAAGTTTTTCAGGCTGGACCCAGACTATTTAAGCAGCTCTAAAACAGAACAAACTCTCTCATTTTCCTGGAGTATTTCATTCTGGACACTCTCCTGACAAGACAAGACCAACTGCCAGCAGACACTGAAGGCCAGTGGCTGCAAGAAAAGGAAAGGATGCTTCAGACTTTATTTATTCTTCCGAACTTTCAATTCACTAAGAACATTAAGGTAGAACTTTAGATACCAGTTATAGTGTGTTTTCATGTATATTTTCACGTTTGTGTTATTCTGTGACTAAATTGATAAAACCTTTTAGCTGTAAATGTATAATTATTTAGTACAAACATTTGTTTTAAGAAACCTGACTGAGCAAGATTGTTATATTGTGTGTGCAGTTGTGGGATGTTTCAGTAATAATCTGACTAAATTGTTATTGCTAAGGGGTGCCATCATAGCTACCAAATCAAACAAGGGTCCGAAAAGAAAGTCTAGATAAAGATGGGAAACACCAAAGTCTCAAGGACGGGTCTGTGGGATTTGAACCAGGTTATTGCGCTCTATGGAGAAGGCAGAATCAGGGTTACAACGCTACCCCCAAAGAGGTTGTAATGCCTGGATCTTCCGTTTGTGTAGACGACCAAGAATGGCTCATATTTGGCTAAAGACTCGAGACTAGTATTTTACCCTGGTCCAAAGTAAAGAGGGACCTTGGGACTTCGTGGCGAGTATTCAGTTGTGAACTCAGCGAGCACTACTGAAGGACATGAAGGGGTATCCCTGTTTCCCCTCCCTGTCATAGAGTGCACTTAGGGGTGGGCACTGTGAGCTCAGTGGACCTGACCCTCAGGAGTGGGTTTGTGACACCCTGCACCTTGGTCTTGCAGAAGACTGCATGGGCAACAAGGCCCTTCAGAGGATGGATGCTCAAAAAGCCAAATGGCCCACCACCCATAGGGACCACGCACTTGCAGCCAATGTATCATGATGGTGCTTGGCAAGAGACCACTCTCACCAAATGCTGATAAGCCCAACATGGCCCGGCAACTGGGAACGCCACAAGTGAGTAATCCTGCACCATGATTATCCATGCTTTCCCAAGACTCTTGCTTCTGGATTTCCCCTAAAGGAATGTCAAGAGATGCAAACATGGACTGCGTGTATGGCCGAAAATGAGGCCAAGTCTCCTGGACCAAAGTGGCTGCCAGAAGAATAAATGTCTTATCAACACTGGGTGATGACATAGAGGATGCATCCAAGTCCCAGAGAAGAGACTCCAGTTATCAATCAGGAGTAGGAAGACCTTGTTTCGGTGGCATGACATCCACCGACAGAAACTTGGGAAGTCTGGACTTGGGCCTAGAGTCCTTCGATGGACCCCACCCTCTAACTCCCCACCCTCCCTACCTCCTGCATCCCTCTCTCACCTACTCCCTTTGGCTCCCCAGCTGTTCCTCCTCCCAACACCTTCTCTGCTCCTTGCGACTCTTAACTCCTTCTCTCCTCCCCTCTCAACTGCTATGAAAACGCTTCTCCTATTCCCTCTAAACTCCTGATCTTCCTTCTGTTATTACTTGCAGGTGATATTCAGCTTAACCCTGGCCCTAGTCACCCCTCCTCCACCTCCCTCCCAAAGGTCTGAATGTGGTACATGTAAATGTCCGCAGCCTGTTCCTAAAACTGACCTACAGCAACCCTCATGCTCAATCTCCTGCCAGATATGTTACTATCTGAATCATGGCTCACCTCCAAGATCTCTGACTCTGCTGTAGCCATCCTGGTTATTCCATCATCAGGCAAGATAGGAAAATTACGTACCTACCGTAATTCTTGATCTTCTCTTGTATCTTCACCATTCATTACTTCCTGGGTGTAAGCGGAGGCGCACCGTCACGAGACTTTTTTTTTTATAAAGTTGCCTAGCGGCCCGCCCTCGGGCGGCGTCATGCCATCATGCGGCGGCGTACGTTAAGCGACCGACTCCTCCTCCAACTCAGTTCTGTGAGCGGAGAGGCAAAATGAAAGCAGAAAATATAGATAGCGAGGCAAGATAGCCGAGGGATAGCAAAACAAGGAAGAATGAACTGAAAAGGAATAAGCCGATGGAGGAAGGACAGAGGAGATAAGACATCCTAGCCTGGGGTGCAGGGCCTCCTTACCTGGGCGACTCTAGGAGGAGAGATGAGTAAGGAAATGAGAAAATAGAAGAAGAAGAAGAAAGAGAAGAGATGGGATGTTGAAGGGACCAGAATGCCCAACGAGCATAGTTAGCTTGTAGCTGAAGGCTCGACTAAAGGGAAGCAAGAATCCCAGGAGATAGAGCTGAAGAAGGTTCACGAACCCGCTAGACAGACTCAGGAGGCATAGTCCTCATCTTCAACATGCCACTGTTCTTGACACACCCACCGGGCTCCTGGCTGCGAAGGCCTTTAACTGGAGGACAGCCGAGAGGGAAGAATAAAACCCCAACAGTACGAGAGCTGCTCAGGGGTTTAGAAATGGAAAATGTAAGCCTTTCAGGCGCTCAAGATAGAACGGACTCAGACTGACTGGCTAAGGCCGGCCAAGGCTTAGGCTGGCTAAGATTGGATATGGTCAGCAGAGCTCTACTGTAAAATTGTCCAGGAGGACACTTAAAGGGAGAAACCACTTAGCAAAACAGCGAGAAGGATAGCCTACCTTCTCATTTGCCTTCTTGTTTGATTTCTCCTTTTCCTTTTTTTTTTTTATTTTTTTTTTAACTAGATGCATGACCCAGATACCAAGATGCCCATAGCAGTCGGAGAGAGTTCCCTCAAGCATTTTTTTTTTTTTTTTTTAGAAGAAAGGAACAGGCGTATCTCGTTCCTCTGCTCTGCAAGGCAAGAATAGAGGGGGATTAGATTTCAGGCAACTACCTGAACACGGGATTGCAGGATCAAAACTGAATAGCCTGAGCCAGGCCAAACAACCCCAGAGGTATCTTGCCATAAGAATAGCAAGAGATAGTTGTGCAGTCTGATCGCCAATGCAATCCGCGAGATGGCCCATGAATCTCAGAGTAAATAATTTTCTGGTTTTAAACCCCCAAGAAGATTTTTTTTTTTTTTGGAAAATGAAGCAATTTTCCCTATATTTTATATAATGCAGAGAGAGGAAGGAGACTGGAGGTGGAGAAGCCACAGGAAGAGGCCACTGAGGGATGGTGGGCGGGTGTGAAATGAATGGTGAAGATACAAGAGAAGATCAAGAATTACGGTAGAGTACGTAATTTTCCTATCTTCCTTGCAATCTTCACCATTCATTACTTCTGGGTGATGCCAAGCTCCTTCTTCCCAGGAGGGAAGAGGCCACACCCTGAGGGAACAAGACCCCAGCCTTCTGCTGGTGAGAAACAGAAGGAGAAGACCCTGGCTTATTCAGAAAGCCTAAGTGGGAGAAGAGCAGGAGGTGCCTCCCAGGGCCGAGGAGACGGAGGGAGCCTAAAAGTCTCCTAGCTCTGGATGAGAAAAGAGCAGGTCCCAGGCGGAGGCGCATCACCCTATGCGGGCCAGGGGTGACAACCTGGAGAGCAAGCCATGCCGTCCGCCTGATGCAGATCGCTGTCCCTACAAGCCTGGAAGCCACCTCATTGGCGTCATAAGATGCCCTTGCTTGGTGTCTTGCCAGCTCCAGGCCTACAGCGGAGGAGGGCAGCGGCTTGTCTGGTTTGCTCCGTGTCAGGCATAGATGCCAGCAGCTGGGACATCATCGACCACAGATGCCGGCTGTAGGCAGCGTGGTGAGCCTGATGTGATGCAATACATGCACTCACTGCGAAGAAGAACACTCTTCGCCCCAACGGTCGAACTGGAGAGAGTCCGAATCCGTGGCGTGTGCGGCGCCAGGCAACGGCGCCCAGAAGGAGTATCCAGGTATACCAAACCTGAGGACGGGTTGGGAAGGAACCTAGAGACTCAGAGGGGCACAATACCTCGCTGGCAGTCCGCGGGGCTGGGAAGAAGCGGCAGGGAACTGCCAGGACTGGATAGACGCCTCCTGGAAGGATAGGCCAGGAAGGTACCACCAGATGCTGGGCACTGAATTCACCAAGGAATTACCGCGTCACCCGTTGGTATTGTCTCTCAGCGCATGAAATCGAAGATCCCTCACCATCCTCGGAGGAAGCGCTGATATTCTGTGAAATCAGCATCGGAGGACAGATGGTAGGGGTTCCTCTCCCTCAGAGGAGGAGGCGAGGATGATGGGGAACTGGAATGTCAGAGGATTCCCTGCGGCGTGGGGAGAGTCGAAGACCGGCTCATGCATGTAACTTAATGGGGGAGACGCCGCAGAACCCTGAACTGCTCCCAGGATAACGGACCCGTGGGACCGACATGGCCTGGGGCGGGGAGAAGGCAGAGAGATGGGAGAGGGCACCTCGAGGAGGCAACTGCTCTCTGCGAGGGCTCTGGAATCCGGGAAGGGAGCTCTAGTAGGAGGGATCCCGGATATCAAACCAGGCAGCAGAACGGAACTCTGGGGAGCGGAACCTTGAAGAGCCCTGGGGAGAAACTCCCTGTGACGACCCGGGACTGCATGGATCCAGAAGGGCAGTCCGCACAACGCCGCCAGAGGACACCCTAGAACCCTGGGAGGGGCGGGCTCTGCGCCACTGCCCCTGGCCACCCCTGAGGTGGCCAAAGAAGACCGGCAGCAGGACGCCTGCCCTCAACCCTCGCAGTTCAGAGGCCCTCCTCCCCGACTGCAACGTCCCCAACCCCAGAGGAGGTAACAGCACCCGGGGTAGCTGTCACGGACCTCCAGAGAGGGACCTCCCCTCCGTCACCCCCAGCCTGCCCCGGGACTCTGGCCACCCCAGCCGGGAACCCTCAGGAGGCAGCAGCAGGAGGACAGAGGAGGGCCCTTCGCCGCCTGGTACCCCTAGCCACCGAGGACCCAGATTCAAAGAATGGGGGTGCCAGGATTTGTCCACATCTGAGTCATCGTCCTCCGAGGAGGGCGAGACCAGCAGGACCGATGCTGGCCACCCAGGGGTCCCCGAGGCCACGGGGCCGAGTGCAACGCCGCTCCCCATGCCGCGGCAGCATGAAGGCCCAACCCCACCCCAGCGGCTCCGGCAGACCGGCACCGCCCGGAGGAGGAAGGCCGCCCGGCAGCGTCGGGCGGCAGCACACGTTGGCCGGCGCGCCAAACTCGCCCGGCACCCGCGAGGCGAGCGAGGCCAAAAATGGCACCCCAGAGCACCGCCCTGATCACCGGCGCCACGACGGCGCTCGGAATCCAAAGCGGCGCACGACGCGGCCGCTCGATCACCGGCACATAGCGGCGCGGGATCTGGCAGCACGAGGCAACTGCCGCCGATCCCGGCACCTTGACGGCGCGGGATCAACAGCGGCGCAGCGGCGACGTTGAGTCCACCGAGCCGGGCCAGCCGAGGGCCTCGACACGGGGAGCCTGCACCTCGAGGTGACTGCCGGCGGTGTCAGCGCTGCCGCGGCGGAGAGCTACGGACGCCCCAACACCGCGGAAGGGCCTCCCCTCGGCAAGAAGGAAGAGAGCCCCTCCTCCTCGGACCCGTATAGGCCGGAGGGACCGGGAAAGGCCTAGAGATCTCGCCCGAGATTCCCATGGCCAACGCCCGTCCCCAAAAGTCGGCCGGGGCCTTCCCGGCTTGCTCTGTAGCGTGACTTGAGGCGTGACGGTCCATCGAGAAACAAGCGTCGCACAAATCCATGTTATGGTTTGGGTCCCAGGCAAGCGAAGACAGACATCATGCCGGTCGAGGCCGGAGAAATGCCGGCCGCGGGGCACCGGCAGCATAGGGGCAGCCCCGTCTTAGAAGACGTTCGCTCCAGAACCGGACATAACGCGAAATAAACAAGATTAAACACAGTCGGAAATACACCCGCGCCGCACAAAGGAAAGAAAAGGAACAGTCTTACGTAGGCGTCGAGTGTGAAAGGAGTCGGATCACGCGCTCCGGTTAGCTACGCGAACAGGTGCTGCCTCGGCGGCGGGAGAAACAGAACTGAGTTGGAGGAGGAGTTGGTCGCGACTAACGGCCGCCTCGGCGCAGGCGCCGCCTCGAGGGCGGGGCGCGTAGGCAACTTTAAAAAAAAAAAAAAAGCTCGTGACGGTGCGCGCCCGCTTACACCCAGGAAGTAATGAATGGTGAAGATTGACAAGGGAAGATCATGTCGGAAGGGCAGGGGTTGCCATCTACCTAAACTCTGCGATTCAGTCCACCCCTGTGCTCTCTAGCTCATTCCCATCTGCCTATAAACTACTGCTAATCAAACTCTCTCTCCCTATCTTTGTGGCTGGAGTCTATTGCTGCCCGGTCTACCTTCTCCTTCTATTACTGACCTTCTCTCCACCATCGCCTCTCATTCCTCATCCAGTGAAGTTATCCATGGGATTTCAATAAACTGTTTTCCCTTCCCTATCCAAATTTTGCAATCATGTCAAGTCCTTATATCTCTCTCAACTAATCTCTGATCTGAACCCCTAAACCATACATCCCTTAATCACACCCTACTGGACTGGGTCCTGACCTTTCACCCTCATTGCATCACTGCATCAGGCACTCTCCCGGATGCCCTCAGTGACAACCACATGGTCTACTGTGTCCATAAAATCCACAGACCAAAAGCTCCGCCAAAACTCCTCCTACTCTGTTCATTCCATTCCTTGGACCTGACCTTCCTCCAGTAGGACCTAGCAATATCGGACTGGTCACACATTTCCATTGCTAGTTCCATGAACTCGCCCATTATGCACTTCAAGTCCATGTTCCTGTCCATCTGGGATCGCCATGCTCTCATCAGGAGAACTAGGGTACAGGGTGGCTATCTCCCTTGGGTCTCCTCCGAACTACTGGCCTGCCTGTGCTGAGGGACCTGGCTTGGAAAGCTCACAAGGCGTCAGGCTCCCCTTCCGATCTGCACAAATACAGAACACTGTGGAATGCCTGTACAAGAGCTACTAAACATGTTAAGGCAGAATACTTCTGCTACCTTTCATAACAACATTAACCACCTTTCAAAATTTTGGAAAGTGATCCATGCCCTCTTCTCATCCCCAGCACAGGTTACCCTCCCGGTCTGCAAGGTAAATGACTCCACCATCTCCGACTCCTTTTCTGTTGCCTCTGAATTTAATAACTTCATCAACTGCGCCTCCTCCTCCTCTCCTCCCTCTTCCCTCGTCCTCCCCTCCTACCTGCCCCTCTACAGCCCCTCTTTTCTCCTTTTCCTCTATCTCCCCATCAGATGCCCTAAAGCCCTTCTGGCTCTTAACCCCCACAAGGTCAAGAACCCAGATGGTCTGGACCCCAAGCTCCTGCATCTCTCTGCCCCATCAGTCTCCCGCTCTCCTCCCTATTGAACCTCCCTTCTTCCTTGCTTCTGTCCCAGCTGCCTGGAAGCAGGCCATAGTAATACCCTTCCTAAGGGTGGTGACCCCTCTGCCCCAGGCAACTGTTGCCCTATCTCCCTTCTACCCATCCTCACCAAACTACAGGAACACCCAAGTCCTTTCTCAACTCTCCTGCTTCCTAAATTCAACCTCCTTCTTCACACCTTTCCTGTCTGGCTTCCAGAAATCCCATTCCACCTCCACCTCCCTACTCAGGCACACTGGTCTATTCTTACACGGGACAGACCAGGGCAGATCACTTCTACTATTTCTGTCAACCTGGCCAAGGCCTTTCATACTGTCGCCCATTCCATTCTCCTGGCTAAGCTCACCACTGTAGGACTCTCCTCCCATACTATTGACTAGTTCACTCTTACTTCCTGGGCAGAACTCAATCGGTTAAAACTGGCTGCCCCCGTCAGCACTGGAGTCCCCCAAGGCTCTGTGCTTGGTCCCATCCTTTTCTCAATTTTTCTAAATAATCTCCCTTTGTCTGCACCTCAGCGTTCATCCACATGTATGCTGATGATACAGTACTGCTTGCCTCTGGCCCCCCATCTGATGGCAGATTCCAGCTGGACTTTGACAACATCAACGTTGGTTCCACTCAAATCAGCTAGCCCTAAATGCTAAGAAGATGGTCTCCATGACCTTTGGCACCAGGCAAAAGCTCTCCAGATTTACTTCGCCTTCCTTCCACACTAGATAGGCCCCTATGAAAATGTCTCATCCTTCAAGTACCTGGGGTTTGGCTCGACTAACACCTGGACTTCTCATCTCATATTGAGGCAATCAAGCGCTGTACCTAAACCAGCTGCTCTGTATCGTAACACGTGGGTGTATCCCCATGCCCGCTCCAGAGCCTTATTACAGAGAATGATTCTCTCCATCTTTGACTACGGTGACACCGTGCATAGCGCTGCTTCTAAGTCCACATTGGCCAGACTGGAACCGTTCTTCCATTCTTTCTGTCCTTTTGCTCTTGACTGCCTCTGCACCCACCACTGTCTCATACTCTGCCCTCTCTCTCGGCTCTCCTCCCTTGAGGACAGATGTCTTATTCACTGCTCTCCTTCCTGGCCAAACACTGGCTTGGCTCTATTCCTCCTATCTCTCCTCACTTCTTGCTTCCTTTCCCTCCCCTCCTCAAACTCCCTTCATAAGTTTAACTTTCGTCTCCTCTCTATCCTGCCTAGGTTGACTACAGTTGGTCAGGCAGCTTTGTCCTACCGTCTCCCTAAACTGTGGCACTCCTCCCCATTACCATATGCTCTTCCACTTCACTCTCTTTCCCTTCACCTCCATGAGCTCTACTCGTCCTCCTGCACCTGTTCATGATCCTTTACTTCCCTCTGCTCCTCCACTTCACTATCCTCTCTTCCTGTTCCTTCCCCATCCTCTACCCCACATTACGCCATTTCTTACCTCTCTTCCCTCTCCGCTCTCCCTCTTACCAACTAACTGTTCACCCACCCCTGACTCTCTACTTCTCTCTGCTCACCACTCCCCCAGTACTCTCTTCCTCTTCTCCCCCATCCTCTACCCCACAGCACCATTACCTACAGCTCCTACCCCTCTCCACTCTACCTCTTTCCAAATAACTACTACACCCCATCTATGTACTCTCTCTGAATTTGATGAATTATACCAAGCTGCTTTGGCCCTTTTGGAACTGGTACCATTTTAGTAGGCTTCTCACGTTCCGAGTTCCACATCTTGTAAATGTATTATATATGATAATTGTTTATAATACCATGCTTAAATCGATTATAATCTGCTGTTTACTTTGGTTCTTTTTTCTTCTCACTGTAAAATGTATTGTTTGCCACCTCTGTAATATTTTCTCCCATGTTCTCCTTCCCCCAGGACGCATCTAGAAACGAGCTATTCAGTTCAGTAGGTCTTTCCTAGTAAAAAACAAATTAATAAATAGGATGGGCGCCTTTTGTGACTGTGATGGGTGGACACCACCCAAATTCTGTCATTTCAGTACTACTGGCAGGGCCAGTAGGATGGCTGTTAGGATGTGTCAGCCTTAGGAAAGGCACTCATGGTTGGGTTGGGGCAGCGGAAAACATCAATAGACCATGCCTTATGAATGCCCCAAGCCCACTTCTGTCAGACCATACTCCCGATGGACTTGATTTTCGATGGTGGTCATCAGACTACAACAATGAGCCCTACAATGACCGCTGATGGTGGTGATGGCATCAAGACAGGTCGAGATGTGAAAAGCGATCTTGACCTCAGTTGTCAACTATGTAAACCTGAAAACCTCTTCCATTATAAAAAAATAACAAATCTCCAAACAAAACCCCAACTGTAAAGAACAAGCTGCCTCAGCCACCTCGTGGATACTGTGATGACATGTAAACAACACTCAAGCTTTGCGCTTGCTACCTGACATCACAGTATCCATTTGTGTCTGAATCACCTTGTTGTTCACAGTTGAGGTTAATTATTCTGTTTGATGTTAATAGTGAGTGAATTGCAAGAGAGAATATTCTGTGAAATGCCAGTGTTTATTTACCAGTATATTATAAAACATCTACTGAAGTCCATTCACTTTTTCCCCATAGAGATTTACATACTTCAGATAGCTCACCCTCAGTCTGTTTCTAGCAACCTCCCAAGCCCTGTTACCACTAACTTCATCCAGCGCTATTGGGATCCAGTGGAGGAATGGGGTCTGGGAGTATCAGCATTGTCATCCAGAAGGCTCCTACTTTCTCATCTTTCTCCCTTCCTGGTTTCCTCCTCACCACCCTCCCTCCTATCCTGAGTGATCCATAATGCCTCTTATCTTGTGAATGTACATCCAACTACTCAAGTGGGCTCCTCAGCCCACCACAATAGTATTGTGGGGACAGAAATGCACTGTCCCAGCCCTGAATGACCCAACCCCAGCTCTCTAAGCTCATTCCCAAACCCAGATTACGAGTACAGTTTAGCTAGCCAATAACAAGCCATTTAAGGAATCAGAATGCTATTAAACACATTCTAGCACTACCAAGTATACTAAACTGAAATTATAAATGATATTGTGACAGGGTTGATGGTGTTTACGCTTCCTCCCTCATTGTTTCACTAATGCTCTTTACTGATATGTATCATAGTAACATATACTGGAATAACAGAAAGAAAATGAAAATTACGTACCTACCATAATTATGATCTTTCTGTGTAGCTTCACCATTCATCACTGTTGGGTACATGGTCGGAGGTCATGACCCTCACGGGAGCTCTTTTTTTTTTTTTGGTGGTGGACGATGCACCATCGGTGCCTCCCTTGAGGCCGACGCAATGCGTGATGTTTCGGGTTGGCCATTGGCGCTGTCGACTTCACCTGCCTGCCAGTTCTGAGTTGCTGGAGAGGTAAGAGGAAGGGAGTGGAGGGTGAGACAAGGAAGTCCAAGGTATAGAAAAAGGAAAAGATATGAACTAAAAGGAGAAATAGCGACTGAGAGGACAGAAGAGGGAGAAGATGGAAACTAAGGGGATTGGGAGGGGCCCCAATCTCTGGAAATAGAAGAGGGAGGTAGGGTGGGATAGAGAATTTAGGAGGGGGAGTTAAACACATCCCAGACCCTGGTCTGTCTCCAGATTACATAGGAACTGCAAGGAGTAGCCAAAGGCTTCTTGCCAGAATTCAAGGCACAGAACGGCTGGCAAAAACTCCAGATGAGCAGAGTCGGCTATTCTGGAAGAAGGACAGGGTACAGAGAATTAACACCCTCTCAAGGAAAGATTATTGGTGAAAAAAAGGAAAAAGTATTTTTTTTTGTAATAAAAGATAGTCAAGACAAGGAGAAATATGTTGGATGGGAACAAGGAGGAGGGAGACTGGAGGGCAACTGCCAACTCCCACCCACAGGGGTGGAACTAACACTGGAGAAGAAGTGCCCCCATGCTGACCACTCTCCCCAGAACATTATCCCCATGTGCCCTGTTTTACCCCACCCCTGACAAGTAAGGAGGGGGAGGGCGGCACAGAGAGGGAGGGGACCCAGAGACCGAGGCCCCAGGGGATGGAGGGTGGGATTGTGATGAATGGTGAAGATACAGAAAGATCATAATTAGGGTAGGTACGTAATTTTCATATCTTATCTGTGTCAATCTTCACCATTCATCACTGTTGGGTAAGTGCTGAGCCCCCACCGAGGGGGTTTTCTTTTACACCTTATGGGACAAAGTCCCTCCGCCTCAGTGGGTGTCACACTAAGAGGAGAACCTTCAGGGCCTGGAGGCCGAGAGTGGGAGAAGTGAGACGGCGACCCCGGAGAGAAGGAAGGAAGTGCCCACAAATGCCGTCTAAGCTCTCTGAGAAAAAAGGTAGGTTCTCTGGTGAGCGGAGTTAATCACCTATGCTGGGCCAAGGGTGACAACCGGAAAGACGCGATCATGCCGTCCGCCTAGTGCAGATCGCTGTCCCTACGACCCTGGTAGCTACCTTGTAGGCATCATAGGATGCCCTCGCGATGCCTTGCTAGCTCCAGGCCACGGCAAAAGAGTGCAATGGCTTGTCTGGTTTGTTCCAGATCAGGCAACGAGGCTAGAGTTGACCCAGCCGGGACCACAAGAACCTGTCATAGGCTGCATAGTGGGCCTGATGTGCAGAAATGAAAAGTAACAACCGTGCCGAGTAGAAAGTCCTCCTACCCCAGAAGTCAAATCCAAGGAATCTTGATCTGGGTCGAGCACGGTGAAGGCGCAAGCCCATCAGGAGTATCCAACTCGTCAATCCAGACTGTGGATGAGGCATGGAACCTGGAGACTCCTCTGGCTGAGATCCCTAGGGCAGGAACTCCAGAGAAGGGCCTCTGCCAGGAGTGCAGCGACACCTCCCGAAGGAGCAGGCAAGGGCCACCACAGGGTGGCCTCGCCAAAATCGCCTAGAAAGGCATGCACCCAGTGCTCTGGATTGCTAATAGTG
This sequence comes from Neoceratodus forsteri, assembly GCA_016271365.2. Lineage (NCBI taxonomy): Eukaryota > Metazoa > Chordata > Ceratodontiformes > Ceratodontidae > Neoceratodus > Neoceratodus forsteri. Next base: position 16,698,845 of record CM057456.1, read on the forward strand.
GCAGGGGTGAGGTGCAAGTCCTCCAACATCCTCACGAGGAAGCACTGGTACTCAGCGAGATCAGTGGCTGGAGAGATGGACAGAAGGTTCCTCTCCCCAGAAGAAGGGGATGAAGAGCTGGACGGCACCAGCTGCTCAGAGGAGGTTGAAAAACCTGACTGTCCATTGCCCTAACGTAAGCTGGGAACCGGCAGCCACAGCCCTGAACTGCTCCCATGAGAGAGGCCTGCTGTGGCCAAGGATGCCTGGGGCGCGAGGAGAATGTGGCAGAGGAATGGGGACAGAACCGAGAAGAGATGTCGGCTGACCTCTGCCTGGGCTAAGGAGCAGACCGGGGCACCAGCGGAGAAGGTTCCCTGGAAGACCCCACAGCCGACAGCTGAACAACCATTTTGGTACTGCCTTGGCTGTGCCCGGAAGAATCCCCTGTGAGGTGACCGGGCCGTATAGGTCTAGAAGGACAGTGCCCTACCTCAAAAGAATGGAGCTCTCAAAGAAACTGAGGAGGAAGGCGGAGATCTGCACCTCGGCTTCTTCCAGAGCCGGAGGGCCCGAAAATGTCCGCCATGCCGCCCACACCCCTCGACCCCTCAGAGACTGAAAGAGCCTTCCTCCTCGAAAGGGTCAGCCTAGGTAGCTGACAGCCCTAGAGCAACACCAAGGAGCTATCCAAGGCAGAGTACCCACCCTCAGATGTCCGATCGGCCCCTGTGCTGGGGCGATCCAGGCACACGGCAGGCGGGGTACCACTGCTGAGGGGTCAGTGAACCCACCAAGACTGCTGTAGAGCAATGGTGGCCTGCACCACTGCCCACTGGTCAGCACCCCTGACCCCAGTCTCGGTAGCCACCGACCCCACTTCAGAAGGAGGCTGACTCCGGTTGTAGAGATACTACAGGGCTGCCCACTCCAACAGTCAACCCCAAAGAGTCAGACTGTCTGTCTGACTCAGAGCCCGACTCCGCCTCTGAAGAGGTAGAGGCCGAGGCCCTGTGCCAGACCGTGGGAGGGCGACCACTGCCATCTTTGCCAAAGGGGTGCCAGAAACCAAAACCATGCCGAGCCAGTGCCCCTACAGCACTGCAAGCCGGAATCCACAGCGAGCACGGCTCCAGCATGAACAGGAGCTCCAGACTGAGGACCAGCCACGGTGCCATCCGGCCTCACTGGCGCCGAGGCGGAGGCAGGCGCTGACGATGGCCCCAATGGCACTGCCGCTCCACTGGGCAGAGGCAGGCGCAGATGCCGGCGCTGACGAGTGGATTCGATGGCCTCATGGCACTGAGTCCAGAGGACATGGCGCCGTGCTCAACCTCGACCACAGACAAAGACAACGCCGTAGAAACTCCCATGGCATTGCTAGCAGTATCGGCTTCCTGAGCGGCTCTGACAGTAGCCACAGCGCCCGCCCGCGACAAACCCGGTGTTGACGGCTCCGTCCAGGAGCTCATGGCACCATAAGCGGTGCGAATAGCCCGGCATTGAGGATGGCGCCGACCCGAAGCCTTGCGAACTGCGGGTCCGACACCGGAGAGCCTACACCCCCAAAGGCGTTGCTGTGGCGGTGCCTCCCTCCCCCCCCTGAAAGAAGCGGGGACGGGCCTCCTGCAACGTGGAAGGAGCCTCGGCAACGGCCAGGCTACTAGTAGCCGAGAGCTCCCTCCTCCTCATTCTGTGCAGAACGGGAGGGACCCAGAGGAAGGCCGAGTGCATGCTTGGCCCGACAAGTGCGCACCTGACCCCGAGTCGGCAGAGCTCGCCCCACTTTCACAGCGTTGCTTGATGACCGCGGTCCATGGAGAAACAGGCGTCACCGCATCCATGTCATGAAGCGGGCCAAGACACAAAACAGCAGTCGTGCTGGTCGGTGACGGAATATTTTCGGCGCATGGGCACCGTTGCATAGGAGCTGACCGTCCTGGAAGTTTTCTTGCCCTCTGACGAGACATGACCTACGGAGAAAAAAACACCAAAAACAGACTCGACGTCGCAAGAAATAAAATATATGGAAAGATCTTACCAGCGACGTCCGAGTAAGCAACTAGAACCGGCAGGACCGCGGCACCGACAGACTGCGGCCGGGAAAATGCAGTGAAAGCGACTGCGTGGCGGTAGGCCCCAACCAGAGCTTGCTTCCCATGAGGTGACCTCTACGGCAGGAGACGAAGAACTGGCAGGCAGGCGAGTCGACAGCGCCAACCCGTGAGCGCCACGAATGCGCCGGCCTTGAGGGTGGCGCTGACAGGGTCAGCTCTGCTCACCAAAATAAAATAAAAAGATCTCCGTGGGGTCATGACCTCCGCCATGTACCCAACAGTGATGAATGGTGAAGACTGACACAGATAAGATGTACAGTTACGCAAGAACTTACCGTAACAGCAGATCTTCAAGAACAGCTCTTGCAGCAGGTTACACCATTAGGACTGAAGCCAGCAGGCAGCAGGACCCCAAGGAAAATTTCTAGCTAGCTATACCCAGCGGGGACCTCCCCGATGTCAGACACATCATAAAGAGGCGGTCCCCAGCATCCCTCAACTCTCCTGCGGAGACTCCCAGCATAGCAATGTGATTCTGAAAGGGAGACCGAGGATCTGCTTCAGAGGATGACCAACAGAAAATTTGCATAAAACTGCTGAAAACTGACCTCCTGAGGGGAAGGTGGGAGAAACTACCTGCTGCAAGAGCTGTTCTCGAAGATCTACTGTTATGGTAAGTTCTTACGTAATTGTACTATCTTACCTCGAAACAGCTCTTTGCAAGGTTCACCATTAGGACTATGTCCCAAGCAGTGAAGGTGTTACCCCTAAATTTGGGCAGAGGATAGAGAAAGGCAGAGTAAATCCTATGACAAAGCCCCTGCAGGACTGCAAGGCCAAAGCTCGCTCTGCGCCTAGAGGCAATGTCCAAACTGTAATGCCTGATGAATGTGTGGACTGTGCTCCAAGTAGCAGCTGCACAAATAGTAGGTGCTGAAATGTTTTTCAGAGAAGCGAAGGAGGTAGCCACCCCTCTGGTGAGGCCCCACCTGGAGTACAGTGTATAGTTCTGGAGACCATATCTACGTAAGGACATAGACAGGGTAGAGAAGGTTCAGAGGAGGGCAACAAAGATGGTGCATGGATTGCATCACAAGTCCTATGAAGACAGGTTGAAGGAACTGAACATGTACTCCCTGGAGGAGAGGAAGGAGAGAGGATATGATAGAGACATACAAGTATCTTACAGGGAGGAACAGGGTGCAGGAAAACACTATTTTTAAGCGAAAAGATGTTCCAGGACTAGGGCATGGGATGAAGCTGGAGGAGGGCGATTCAGAGGAAACATGAGAAGAGTTTCTTCACAGAATGGGTGGTGGACAAGTGGAACACCCTGCCAGAGGAAGTGGTGGGGCTGAAACAATCACAGGATTTAAGAATGCATGGGATAGACATAAAGGAATTCTAGAGGTCAGGGGTAAGGGAAACAGACTTCTAGGAAAACAAACTGAACTTCTAGCTCAAATGGGCAGACTGGGTGGGCCATAGGCCCTTATCTACCGACACTGTCTATGTATCTATGTATGTATATGTCCTTTGCGGTCCCAGTAAGGGTTTGTTTCACTTCTGATAGCTGAACACTATACAATTCACCAACCATTTTGAAAGTGTCTGTTTAGACACTGGTGCCCATAAGATTCTGTGGGCAAATGACAAAAACAGCTGGTAAGACTCTCGGTGCAGTCTGGTCCTGTTCAGGTAGAACCTGAGAGTCATGTGCACATCAATGTGTGCAGCGAGCTTCTTCTCTATTGGTATACTTGGGTAGTATACGGAAGGTCTGTGTCCTGGTTTAGGGTTAGTTCTGACACCACCTTGGGAAGAAACTTAGGACTGGTTCTTAAGGACACCCTGTCATTGTGAAAAATCAAATAAGGCTTCTTGCATAGAACCTCTACCTCTTCCCTAAACTCTGGGAGCAGCCTGCCCACCCAGATCCGCCATTCTTCATCCAAACTCTCCCTTTCCTATGCCTCTCTAACTTCCTTGCACCTAATTGCTTCTGCCCTGACCACCCCCGTTAACTCCTCCCTCCGCTCCCCCTAGCCTGACCAGCGGCCTAGCCATAGCCCAATTGTCTACAGCACATATACTACTCAGTGCACTTATACCCCTCTATACCTACTCTTAGCACTCTCAATTTCTCCCTTCCCCCTTCCAAATCAACCTAGCTCCCCAGCCCCTCCCTCCTCCTCACCTACCTCCCCCCATACACCTACACTTCCACACCCTGCTTCTCTACCCCGCTCCTTGCTCTCCAAATCCTTCCCTTCTACTTGGCGCATCTCCTGAAGCTCAACCTCTGCTACTAGCACTCAAGTTCTGCTACTCCCACCCCTGTTCTGTAAACTGGCACTTATGTATCTCATGTACTGCCTTGATGTGTACCCTTGTTTTGTATTCCGTGCCCTTACGATCATGTTCTGCACTGTTCTTACCTTGTTGGATAACCATGATTTGTATAACCTGTACTTGCTGATCCGGTGCTGTCCTGTACTGCTCTGCCTATGCAACAAGTTCATATGTAATCCCTCCATCTATGTACATTATCCAGTATTGCTACTGTAAGTTCAAATACTGTATGTAAACCTGCCTCCTCTGTAACCCCCCAGGTGCACCGTGAGGCGAGCATCTTTTCGCTCAGTGTGCCTTTCCTGGTGAAGCATTTTCAATAAATAAATAAAAGTGCCTGAGTTCTGAAATTCTCCTTGCAGAAGTAACCACAACTAAAAATAACGCCTTCAAGAGAGAATGCGTAGCTTGCAATCTGCAGCTGGTTCAAAGGGAGGCAGTGTAAGCTGTTCTAGAATGAAGAGAAGATCCCAAGGGTGGATTGGGTCCCTAATGGGTGGCTCAAGTGAAGAATGCCCACATAAAGGTTTTGACAAATCCAACTGAGTCAAGATTTGTCCCAAATAGTGCATGTGCAGCGGATATGGCACAGAGATGCACCTTTATTGATGAGTAACTTGAGGTCCAGCTTACGACAAGGAAGGAGGTACTCCAAAACTGACTTTGCCTAACAAGTCAGAGGGTTTAGTTCACAGCCTGAAGGCCATAAGCAGAACCTATGCCATTTCATGTCATATGTGGCGTGGGTAGAAGTGTTTCTGTGCTGCCACAAGGACATCCGTTACACTGTCTGACACCCGTGACGAGACATTGCTAGGTCTTTAGGAGCCAGGCATGCAGGTTCAATGATGTGAGGTTTGGGTGAACCAGCGACCCTTCTTCCTGGGACAGCAAGTGCGAGCTGACTGGAAGAGGAATTGGTGATTTTTGTGCCAACTGATGAAAAGCAGAAACCATATCTGTCTGAGCCAGAATGGCGCCACTATGATCATGGATGCTCCTTCTGTCTGCAGCTTGAGGAGAACTCTCTGGATCAAAGGGAAGGCGTAGAGGAACCTGCCTTTCCAAGAGAGTGACAACGCGTCTCACCAGAAAACACCAGGCTCTTGATCTAGGGAGCAAAAATTGTGCAGTTTCGTTGTATGGGGCGTGACTAGATCTAATTCTGGTATTCCCTACCTGTTGAACAGCATTTCTACTATTGACTGAAGTAGTCCCCATTCGTGGGTGCTGGATCTTCACCTGCTCAGAAGGACTGCTAATGTATGTTGCATACCGTGGAACATGCACTGCAGCGACAGTGACATTGTGCTGAAGGGCCCAATCCCAAATTCTCATAGCTTCCCGGCAGAGCTGGTAGGAAAGAGTGCCCCTTGTTTGTTGGATGTAGAACACCACTGAGGTGTTGTCTATCTGAATCAACAAGTGTCCCAGGGATCTCTGAATTCACGGCCCAAAGAGTATACAGGACTGCCCTCATCTCCAACACATTGATGTAGAGATGTGTTTCCAATGGTGTCCAAGTGCCTGTGTTCTTACACCGTTCAAGTGGCGCCCACCAGACCCAGATGTGTCCGTGGGGAGGCGCCCCACCTGGACCTAGATCGTCCGTGGTGAGTATGAGGGAAGGGACCAGTGCTGAAGAGGGACCCCTACTGAGAGGTGCTCTGGAATGAGTCACCACTGTTGTGCTCTCATGATGGAATTGGGGACTGATACAAGGTGATCCAGGTGGTCTTGGCGTTGATCCCACTGGACCCTGAGGGTCCACTGGTGACCTGCATATGAAGATGAGTGAGGAAACTGTGGCAATGGCGTCCGCCATGTGCCTGAGGAGGCGTAGCAAGGTTCTTGTAAGGGACCTACAGTACTTCCTGATACTGACTGCTTGAATCAGGGCTCGTAAGCGTTCCACTCTGTCTTCCGGCAGAAGGCTCTGCCTTCACGGATGTCTAACACTGCACTGATGAGCTGAAGTCTCTATGTGGGAATCAGAAGACTTTGTTAGATTCATGGTGATGTCCTGAGAGTCGAACAGAGTGTAGGTGTCCTGTAATGCCCTGTTGAGATCTTCCGAGACTGGGCCATGAAGAGCCGGTCGTCCAGATAAGGGAAGACATAGTGACCTTGTCTCCAGAGGGCTGCTGCTACTACCGCTAGGCATTTGATGAAAACTCGTGGGGCAAGAAAGGTTGAACAGAAGAGCCCGAAACTGGTAGTGGTTGAGCAATGGGAAGATGGAGATATGTATCCTGCATGTCCAGTGATGCTAGCCAAGCATTTTATCTGAGCATTGGGATAAGACCTGGGAGGGTCACCATATGGAAGCGCTTGTATGCCACCAAGTTGTTGAGGTCACTGAGATCCAGAATTGGGCATAAGTCCTTGTCTTTTTGGGACCTGAAAGAAGTGGGATAATATCCCTTCCTCTCTGGTTCCATGGAACCTCTTTATGGCCTCCTTTCCAGGAGTGCAGGATCTCCTGCTGGATGAGTGCTGCGTGCTGTTCGAATAACAGAGGTACAGGCGGTCTCGACAGGGGCGCCGTGTCAGAGGAACTCGATACAGTGCCCTCATTTGATGAGTTGGTAGTACCCATTGGTGGAGGTTATACTTTGCCACCGGCGAGATAGTATGTGAGCGACCTGACCATCTCTTCCCCTTGATCCAGAGGAGGGGCAGGGGTCTGCAGACGAGTCAGGCGGTGGTGGGGTCTATCCGGAAGGCTGGTGAGGCTTTTGATTTCTTGCTCCCTAGCCACGGAAAGCGAGAATGACCTTTTGGCTGAAGTTGCCTCTGGGCTGCTGGCCAGACGGGGTTGCTGACCCTGTTTGTTGCAAAAACAGTTCTGGCCTTTTCGAAAGGATTTCTGCAGTGGTCTTTGATGGCCTGTACTGACCTAACTGCCTTGCCAGTGTCCTGCAGTCTGGTAATAACTTTTCGGACTCCTCCCCAAAGAGGACGGAACCGTTACAAGGGCGTCCAAAATGCCCTTCTGGACATCAAGTAATGCCTGAAACCCTCAGTCAGGAGTGTCTTCTTAAACACCTACTGCTGCTCCTCTAGCGGCGAATCTGCTGGAATCAAAGGCAGCTCAGAGGACTTGTCTGCCCACATCAAAGCCAGTCTGAAAAGTTTCAAGAGCTCCTCCTTCTTGTCTCCATCAGGGAGGTCCTTCAGCAGATCCTGACCTTGTTCCGTGAGGGCATTTTGAAAGTGTACCATATGGGTCAAATAATTTAGTGACCTTATGAAACAAGTGGTCGCTGCATACATACGTCGTCCCATGAGTCCAGTTGCTTGGACTTGTTATCTGGAGGTTGCGTACTAATGTGTGTTGGGGCCTTTGAGATCTGTCATGGGTGGCTGTAACCACTATAGAGTCCACCACCGGTTGCTGCCCCAAGTATGGGAGCACCGGCGTCCATACCATCATCTTCTGATGGCGTCCGTTGTCCGGTATCAGGGGCAGATGGTGGGGCCTCAGTCAAGGGTTAGAGTCCTTGGGGTATTTGCGGTCATCTGATCCGAGCGCTTAGGGTCCGGCGTCCGTATAAGGGCGTCAACTCTGTAGTCCGCCTGGTGGATATATCAAAGGACCTCTCAGAGGTTGGGAGATCAATCTCTGGTCGGTGTCGGCGTTGGTCAGGGAGTGGGGTCTACTCTGGCGGCTGACTTGGCGGGCGCCTTGTAGTGCCTATCTGAGCCTCAGATCGGCTGGAAGAGACCGTGGGCTGGCTAAGGCAGGAATCCTTTGGCCAGATCTTTAAAGGCTGAAGAAAAGGACATACCTGAACCAGCGGTCATCTGAGACCTTGGCGGTGGAGGTTGAGACTTGGCCGGGAAGGGACCTGTCTGAGCATGCAGAGCCAAGCTCGCCCGGGAGTCAAGGTGCAGATAGGCGAGGATCGCTCTCTCTCTTTCTCCCTCCCTTTCTCCTTATGCTTCCCTGATCTGTGTGACAATTCCCATCGGAGGATGTATCTCTCTCCATCTCCTTGACTTTTTGCTCCAAAGAAAGGTTTCAAGAGCCTTCTGGCGGCGGATCCGTGTCATGGCTATTAAACTGGCAAATGGCGCAGGCCAGTGTAGATGGTTGGGGCCTAAGCACCATATGCAGGCCGTATGCTTGTCCTTAAATGGGATCTACTTGCGCATGCACACTTGGATGGCGTCCTTCGACGGAAGGGTCAGGGAAGCAGACATCGAGAGGAACAACAAAATCGAAGAAATCTGTAGAAAAGTTCTGGTGTCGTTCAGTAACTGATGGCATCCAAGGAGCCAATGTCTGCGAGTCCACGGTAAAAGAACTGAGGGATGATGGGGACCGCCCCTTTTATGATGTGTCTGATGTCGGGGCGGGACCGACATCGAGACAGTCCCCACTGGGTATAGCTAGACATTTTCGGTAGGGATACAAATGCAAGCTTACCAGCTGGAATGTTACTCCCTCATGTTGTGTAACCCTTAATGCAATTTTCCTAAAAATCAATCTTGTCTTACTTTGAAAACCTCAACTGTGCTAGATTTTACTATCATCCTGGGTAGGCTATTCCATGGGTCAACAGCCCTGTGTGTGAAATTATGCTTTCTCATGTCTCTCTTACACTAACTCCTCTCAGTTAATGGGCATGGCCTTCAAGTTCTGCTTGAAATCAGCAGCTCAGAAATCCGTGTTACTTCACCTGTTCTAGCCATCAGTATTCAGAAAACTGTGTTCATGCCTGCTCTCAGTCTTCTCTTTTCTAGCCTAAATAACCTGAGTATGTGCAATCTCTCCTCTTATCTCTGGGCTTCAACACTGCTGTTCAGTTTAGTGGCACAGTGCTAAACCCTCTCAGTCTCTTCAATGTGCTTTCTGTACTGCAGTGCCCAGAACTGGACACATTACTCCAGATGTGGCCAAACCAAGGCCTTGTATAAGGGAAGGATCACCTTTTGGACCTGCTCCTCACCCCTGCTAATGTATTTCAGCATTGTGGTTGGGTATGTCTCACCAGATACAATCCTTGACATTTTAACTACTAAACAGTACCTGTGGGTCCATGTCATAGAACACTCCAAACAGTCCACGCTTTTCACAGCTGGGTGGAATGTGACCAAAGAAGTCAGCTCCTTGGATTTTACTATCCCAAAATCGATATGGGAATTGTAGGGCAATCTGGAGAGATTTTTACATAAGAATGCTCATTATCAAACACTTAATGCCTTAATTAAGAGACTTAAGCCCTAAATATACAAGCAGTATACTCTCGCTTTACAAAACACATGAAATTTCTGATCCTTTAGCTGTCACATCACCACCTGTTCCAATCAAAACTGCTGACATCTCTCAGAAAACTTTGAAAAACATAATATTTAGACACATTTAACTTGCATTTGACATTCCCTTCTAAGTTATTTATTACTGAGAACATTTGCATGAAAACAGGGTCTTTGTCCCTCAGAGTTCATCTACACTCTCAGCTGAGTCCTCACTTTAAGTCACAGTCTTCTGCTGTGAAGTCTCAGTCTGTTGTCACGGAAATAACTGTGATGTAACAAGCACAGTATTATGACATCATCAGGTTTGGATTAAGCAGTAAGAGCTGACAATCTTGCAAGACCCAAGTCCCAGTTTTCATGTACAAGATTTCAGCAATGATTAATAGGAAAGAAATACAGAACTAATGTAAAATACATGCTGAAATGAGCCCAAATACAAAGATTACATACTAGCTGTAATTCTTATCTTAGAATATAGTCATCATTTATTCAGACTTATGGGTCTAAGCCAGAGATGCTAGAACCTAGCGAAGCAAAGTCTTTTACAGCCTAGGGGACAGGCGTCTATGCGGCGCTGCCACATGAGACAGATGTAGTGACATCGCATTTGTGGGCTGACCAGTAACTAATGCCAGCTCCCTCCTTTTGTCAGTTCTGTTTGCAAGGAGAGGAAACAAGTGGGAGAAAAGGCGACAGAAGACTGTAGACTTCTAGCCTAAAGGGACAGAAAAAGGATACAGGATAGAAAATCATAAAAATAATAAAACCCGACTACCAACTTAGAGAACTAAGGGATAGGCCTAAGTGGCACGGGTAGTGAGTGTAAGAGCCAGAGCCTACATCAGTCACCTGGACAGGAAGGTGGAGGGAGGGTAGCAGCCCTAGTTTATATCTCTGGCTGGCCTAGGAGAGACCAAGGGGAATCTCCATAAGGTTAGGATGGCAAAAGCCAATTTAGGATGGTCCTTTACTCAAAGAGGACAAGAAGGCAAGAATGTGAGAAGGCAGTAGGGAGGGCTGGGGGTATACTGGGATGTATAGGAGAGGCAACAGCAGCAGAAAATAGGAAGTTGTTATCCTCTGTACAGACAGTTGGTGAGACCCCATCTGAGTACTGTGTCCAGTTCTGGAGACCCCATCTCCAAGGACATAGACAGGATAGAGGTAGTCAGAGGAGGGCAACTAAAATGGTGCAGGGTCTGCAAGAGAAGCCATATGAGGAGAGACTAAAGGAGCTTAATATGTATACCCTTGAGGAAAGAAGGAGAGGGGACATGATAAAACTTTTAAGTACCTCAGTGGAATCAACAAAGTCCAAGAGGGTAGCATCTTTCAGAAATAGAGATGTGCAAGAACAAGGAACACAATCTGAAGCTAGGGGGGACGGCTCAGGGCAATGTGAGGATATTATTTCACAGAGGGTAGTGGATGCATGGAACAGCCTTCCTGAGGAGGTTGTGGGGTCTAAAACTGTGGAGATTTCAAGAATGCATGGAAAGACATAAGGCAATCCTTGTGGGGGTAGGAAGAAATAGGCTGTTGGTTAACTAGGATCTGCTGCCTATCCTGTAGGTAGGAAATGGGCAGACTAGATGGGCCAAGTGGTCTTATCTGCCGTCAAAGTCTATGTTTCTATGTTTCTAAGAGCCAAGGATTAAACAAAAAACAATAAAGAGACAGGAGAGACTGGACTAGTCCAACAGCATGAAGAAGGAAAGAAAGGAAAGACGACACCCAACAACTTGATGTGGACAGCATGCAGCTTGATATGCTAAGCATTCAAGAATAATAAACTTCCTAGCATCCACCTCTCTTTGGCACGGAGATGAGGCTGCACCTTTTAGCAAGACTATGCCGCCAGTCTACAGAGGCTGCTGGAGACATTTGCATGGTGGAAGCTGAGGTTGCAACAGATGTAGGGCACCACCAGAAAAGGAAAATTACGCATCACCGTAATTCTTGATCTTCTTGGACGAGTCTCCACCACTCATTCACACTAGTGGGATTAGGGCCGAGGCACTAGGACCCATCGGGAGCAAACTTTTTTGCTGGAGGGTCGTGTGAGATGGCGCCCTTGAGACCTGCGGCATACATGAGCTGCGTGCTCGGCGGGTAACGACCTTCTCGGGCGCCGACCCTCCAACCGCCAGTACCTTTTTACCAAGGAGGTGCAGCGCAACTAACGTAAGAGTAACTGTAACATTAAAAACACGGACATAAGATAGTCCGTGCGACCCGTGTAGAAGGGTCAGTAAAGAGTCCTCACAGCCTAAAGATTTGAGGCAGTGAAGACCAACACAGCGGTGAGCTCGGGGGATGGAGGGTGGGCGTGTGAATGAGTGGTGGAGACTCGTCCAAGAAGATCAAGAATTCACGGTAGATGCGTAATTTTCCTATCTTCCTGGACCTAAGTCTCCACCACTCATTCACACTAGTGAGAGTACCAAGCTGATAATCCCCAAAAGAGGCGGCAGGAGGCAGAGCTCACATGTCTAAGGTAGAAGCCCATTAAGGATGGTTCTGCCGAATCACGAGAATGTCGCCTGGCATGAGCGTCCAGTGCATAGTGCTATGAGGTATGCACTGAGCTCCAGGTGGCGGCGTTGCAGATATCTGCAATTGGAACATGAATTTCCATGAAGGATACGCGACACGCCCTAGTAGAGTGGCGTACACTCTACCTTCTAATTTAACCTGAGCCATGGAGTAGCAATGTCGAAGGCATGCCACTAACCATGAGGAGATGCATCTGATAGCGACAGGTTGACCCAGCAGAGTGTCGCTGAAAGAAACAAAGAAGTTGTTGAGTCTTGCGAACATCCTGGGTTCTGTCCAAATAGAACTCGAGGCTCTCTTAACATCAAGGAATGAAGAGCTCGTTCCCTTCATTTTGGAAATTAGCGAAGTAAGCGGGAAGTACCAGAGGTTGGTTTAGATGGAATTCACACACCTTGGGAAGAAATTTTGGATGAGTACGGAGAACTACTTTGTCTTTATGGAAGACAGTATCTGGAGGGTCTGTAACCAGGGCATGTATCTCAGAGACTCTGCGGGTGAGGTAATGGCCCCAGGAAGGCAGTCTTCCAGGTAAGAAATTTTAGCTCACAGGTAGCTAGGGGTTCGAAAGGCTTCTGAGTGAGCATGTCCAGCACCAGGTTAATGTCCCAGGCTGCAACTGGACGCTTAACAGGGGTCTGGTATGAAGAATCCCTTAAGAAATCTCTTCACCATAGGTAACTGAGCCAGAGTCAGGGATGAAACCAGCTCATGGAACGCTGAGATGGCACTAAGGTGAACTTTAACTGTGGAGTACTGAAGACCTGAGTTAGATAGGTCCAAAAGATACTCCAGAACCTTGTCAGGAGGACAGGAAAAGGGGTTCAAGAGGACTTTGCACACCAGAGAAAGCGCTCCATTTGGATGCGTATGTTTTCCATGTGGCTGGCTCCGAGCAGCCAGAAGGATGCTCGAGACTCTACGGAGGCGTTGAACGATTCACTTCTATCTCTTCAGGAGCCAAGCATGAAGGTGAAGTGATTTCAGGTTGGGATGGACCAACGAACCCTGGGTCAAGAGACTGACTTGCAAGGGAAGTGGACTTGTGCTCCAAGCACCACTCCCATACCCTCATTGCTTCCTGCAAAGGGATAAGAGTGAGCACCGCCTTGCTTGTTGATGTAATACATCACAGCTTTGCTGTCCGTTTGAAGGAGAATGTTCTTGTGACAAAGGACATCCTTCAGAGCTTGGATCGCATAGAGGACCGCTCTCACCTCCAAGACATTTATGTGGAGATGAGATTGACGGAGTCCATACACCTTGAGTGTGGAGGGAGAGACAGTGAGCTCCCCATCCCATTAGCGATCGTCTGTGGTGATGGAGATCTGATGGTCCGGAAGAGCAAAGGAAACCCTTTGAGGAAGTTGCTCTCTTGAGACCACCAGGTGAGAGACCTTCAAGGGTTGCGTCACCTTGATGGGATAAGACTGGGGTGAAGGTCGGAGACCACTGAGTGGAGAGCATCCATTGGGTGGTTCTCATGTGCAACGGGCCAGGGTACAGAGAACACCGAGGGCATCATGAGACCCAACATGTGTTGCATCAGAGAGCTGTAACGATTGGTTCTCCCGATGTAACGGGCCATCCGAAGGATGTCGAGTCTTCTGTCCTCTGGAAGGAAAGCCTTGCGGAAGAGGTGACTAGAAGCGTCCCTAAGAAAAGGAGCCTCTGGGAGGGCTGCAGTTGGGATTTTTCAGATTCAGCAGAGCTCCCATGGGCGTGAGAAGAGAGAGTCGTTGCACGGCTTCCAAAGTCCCATGGCTGGACGGGCTTGCTAGAAAGCCAATCGTCCAGGTAGGAAAGACTCGAGTCTGCCTTTCCTGAGATGCTGAGAACTGCACAACACTTTGTAAAACGCGCTACCGAGGATAGCCTAAAAGGCAGGACTCTGAACTGATAATGCTGACCCAAAGCTACAAACCTGAGGAACTTGCGGTGGGTCGGGTGGACGGGATATGCTGAGTGCATCCTGCATATCCAGAGAGGCAAGCCAGTCGTCCTGATGCAGCAAGGGTAACAGGGTACATAGGAAATCATTTTGAATTTCTCCTGGGGAGGAATTTGTTCAGCTTTCTGAGGTCTAGAATGGGCGCATCCCCCAGTTTTCTTTGGAACCAGAAAGAAATGGGAGTAGAACCCTGTGTTCCGTAAATGCGGGGCACCAGTTCTATTGCCCTGTTGTTCAGAAGGCCCTCGATCTCGGTGGTGAGGAGGTCTGACTGAGAAGCCGACAACCTGGGTTGTCGTCTGGGAGAACAATTTGGGGGAATTGAGAGAGTAACCCTCGCTGAATTATCCGAAGGACCCATTGTCTGAAGTTATGGACTTCCATCGTTGTAGAAGTACATCAGGCGACCCTCCACCGGGAGAAAGTTCCATCTCGGGCAGTGTGGATGGAACTTGGGCCAACAACTCATAAGGTGGCGCTGGGGCTTTAGGCCCCTGCGCTTTCTGCGTCTTCTTCTGAGGTTGGGCAGGTTGGCTTTTATGGAAGCTTCCTGCTTCTGCCTCGAAGGACTGACGACTAAGAAACTGGACGTCTGTTCGTATGCCCGAGGAGGGGGCAGGCGGAGGTTCTGGCCAATTTAATGGCGATCTAGTCTTTAGGAGGCTTCTAAGGCTTGCCTCCACCTGAGGGGCGAAAGATGGAGTGCCATCAAAGGCAGCGCATTACTCGCTGCTGAGCATCCTTCGTGAAGCTCAAGAACGCAGCCAGGAATGGCGCGCCGAACAACCCTGCAGCTGAACGAGAAGCAGTGTCGAAAGCGCCCATGGCGGCTTTGACTTGTTGGTTATTGGATTCAATACCTCTAGTAACGGTCAATAGAAGCTCTGACTGGAGTCCGAATCTGGAAGAGCTTCAACCATTCTTTCATAGAGTGCCACAGGATATACTCATACTGAGAAAATAGCCTTGATAACTGGCAATCGCATACTTAGAGTGGAGGCAGCAAAGACTCTCTTACCTAATGTATCAATCTTACGAGACTCTTTGTTAATAGTCGAGCTGAAGTAGTTGAGGAAGAACGACCTTGTCATTCTCTGCCAGGACTACAATAGGATCCGCAAATGCTTGGGATGCCAAAATAGGACGATCCTTGGGAGCGAATACTTCTTATCAATGGATTTAGCCACTGAATGATTAAGAGCAGGATTATTCCATACCATTTGAGACAGCGTCTCGAAGGAAGGCTGGATCGGAGGAGTCAAATCAGGGATCTCCAAGCATGAAGGTACTGGAGTCTTAATATCTTCCCAGGATCGATGTCTGTAGTCTGAGAGAAGTGGATCTCAGGTTCTTCAACAGAGACTTAAAGGACAGGTCCCCACCACAGGCTCTGTAGCAAAGAAAGATCCTGTTTCTCCACTTCATCACCCAACCGAAGGTCTGGGTCAGGCTCAACATCATCTCCTGATGGTCCAGAAAGGACTGTTTGGACAGGAAAGGAATGAAAATTAGGAAGGAGGAAATATCAGAAAAACAAGAGTCCCGAGGACCCCAGCGCCCGAGGCAGCAAAGCGGGCGAAGCGGCACCAGAGGCTACAGGCGCCAAGAGGCCTGCGGCCCATAGCACATAAAACCCCAAGCGGCGCCCGTGGCAGTGGCGCCGCCTCACAGCCTACAAAGCCAGCCAGGCGCCGCGCAGCGCCCGCCAAGCAACGGCGCGCACGGCACAGCAGCAGCCACCAGCAAGCCAGGCTAAGCGCCACACCAAGCAACCGCCCGACACAGCGCCGCACCGCAAGCCCGACAGCGCGCAGCGCAGCAGCCGCCCGACCAGCGGCGCCGCCGATGCGCCGCCAGATCCAACAGCGCCGCGGGCGGCTCCGCCAAGACCCCTGGCACCAAAAAATGGCGCCGACAAGCCAACAGACTCCGCAGGAAGGCGCCGGAAAAGCCCCAGGAACCTGGAAAGCAAGAGGAGGAAACAAAACCAGTAGATAAGGGCATCGGTGTGGCCCCTCGCGCCCGCAGCCATGTGAGGGGGAAACACCTAAGCACGGAGTCGCAGGCACCAAGAAGGCGCCGCGATCTAGGAAGGTCCAACCGCCCTACCTGATCGCGGAGGGGCCCGAGGGCCTCGAGGCAACCGAGCCAGGCAGAAGAACCAACCTCCGAGCCCATCGCTCCATAAGAGCGGCCCACTGATGAAACTGCTCATCTGGAGCCCTACCTATAGGCGGGAGGAGCCCGGATGTCGAGGACAGGCGATTACCAGAAGTTGGCAACCCGAAGAAGGAGACCGCAACTAGCAATGATAACCGACCGCTCGACGCAGAGACATACAGAGGGCCACCTCGAGAGATGCCTTCTTTTGACCTGTGGCGAAGAAGAGCTCGAGGTCGAACGGTGCCGTGAAAGCGACCGCTTATTTTATGCCTGACGGGACCGCCCATCCCCGGGCATCGGACTGACCGCTGTCGGAACCCCGCTGAGTTTCTTGAGAAGGAGGTTGACGGACCCAGCCCGCTGACTGAACAGCTTTCATCACAGAAGTCTCCCTACCGCCACCTGACCTGCTCATGGTTGACTCCGTCAAGTAGGCCGAGACTTCTTCAAGAAGTTAAATTTAAGATATTAGAAAAATTTTGAAATAGAATAAAATTAGCGATACTACTATCGTGATAATGTTACAAAAACAAACTGAAAACTAAGCGCTAGTTTGAAGTTTGACTCCCATTCAGACGACGACGTCAGATACTGAAGCGCACTCGACGGCGGAAAAAGGAACTGAGGCGGTTGGAGGGTCGGGCGCCGAGGAAGGTCGTTACGCCGAGCCGCAGCTCATGGGCGCCGTGTCTCGCTGGGCGCCATCTCTCGCTACGACCCCTCCAGCAAAAGTTTGCTCCATGGGTCCTAGTGCCTCCGGCCCTAATCCCACTAGTGTGAATGAGTGGTGGAGACTTAGGTCCAGGAAGATCTTCTTAATTAGGAGAAGGAGTGTAGAGAGTGAAAACTACAAAACATGTTTTTTTTGCTTTTCCCTGAAAAGAAGGCAGGGACCGTTATTCCTGCTTTTTCCCATTAAACAAGAAAGAAAAACCAGAAGAGTGGAAGGGGCAAGATGGCCCAATTCCAACAAGGAAATACAGAGCTAACCCAGAAAGGGAGAGAGATCCCCGAGGGATTGCAAGAAGATGCCAAGTGCCGCCTGTGTGGGCTGTCCAGAGTCCTGACTCTTACCTGAGTTGGGGAAGGTGGGCGGGCATGTGAATGAATGGTGAAGATATTCTGGAAGAGCACCAATTACAGTGAGTACATAATTTTCATATCTTCCATGAACCAGTCTTCACCATTCATGGGCCAGAGTACCAAGCTTTCCTAAAATAGGAGGAGCTGGCTCACCCTGAGGGAAAATTATCCCTCAGTCCTCTGTTTTGGGGGCACCCCCACAGGCTTGGCGGGACTAGTTCCTGATCTGGGGCAGGCTGAGGCTCTCATGGCCTGGGAGCAGGAGGGTGCCTTGCCAACTTATGCCACACCCTGCGAGAGAAAAATTGGGTCTCCTGGAGATGAAGTTGAGCACCCTAGGCTGGACCGGGTGCCAAACAGGAGAAAGGCAAAGCCATGCCATCCACTGAATGCAGGCACTGTTCCCATTACCTAGAAGCTACCTCGCTGGCATCGTAAGCTGACCTTGCTCTCGATACCTTGCCAGCTCCAAGCCCTGGGCGAAAGGTGAATGGCATGCCTGGCTGATTTATAATCTGGCATGAACGCCAACAGCTGACTCAGCGCTGCCCACAGACACTTGCCATAAGCTGCTTGATGTGCCAGATGTGAGAAATGCACATCATGGTGCATGTCACCACAAAAATTCTCCTACCCCCAAGCACTGATCTCAGCACAGTTGATGTTGGAAAGGCAGTCATGCACCAGGCGTCTAGACCTAGAGGGGTCTGCAGAATCAGAATCCCGAGTTGGGATGAGGACAGCACCTGGTTACCCCAAGGAAGCACAATATCTGCACTGGACATCCCTGGGGCTGGAGAAGGGGCAAGGGCGAGCCAGACATGCCTGGGAGCCTCAGAAAGCGGCTGGGGCCATGGAGGAATGACAGAAGCATAATTGCTGTAGCCCCAAAAGAAATGACAGTGCTAAGGTAACAGTATTACGACCTACAATGTGATGTAGATTCAGCTCCTGCATGATCTCCAATAAGAATCGCTAGTACCAGGACTACGCAGCATCAGAGGTGAAATGGACAGAAAAGTCCTTTTCTTCAGAAGGGAAGTAGGAGAAGAGGAGGTAGATTCAGGCAATGGTGGCGCAGGACATTCTGGCCTAAAAAGAGCTTTATCTGCTATGAGGTGGTACAGGTGGATCACACCAACAATTGACCTGAATTGGTCCCAGGTCATGGGCCCTAGGGAACCCGAAATATATGGGGACAGTTAGGGAGGAAGGCAGAGGAGGGAGAGGGATGGATGATCAAGCTAGGTTCTCTGCCAGGGCTGCAAGAACGCTTAGGGGACCACGCCTGGGAGGAGGGCCTGGCAAACTCGCCCAACTGTGACCAACCAACATCAGAGGACCAGTTCAGATGGTACCTTTGGGGAAACCCCAGGTGGTGAAAGCAAGCCAGACAGGGCGGCCCCTGGTCCCCACCAGTAACAGGGCCAGACAGTTCAGGAGAGAAACTAGGTCCTGTGCTACCAGTGTGACCCCCTGACAGAGTTACCACTATCTCTGGTCAAGGGATGAGCCGCAGTCCCAGTACCCTGCCCTCAACTCCTCACCAGGGCTGACCCTGCCCCTCGGGCCAAGCCCAGACTCTAGGCTAGAGCCCTCCCCAGAGTCAGCCCTGGAATCAGCACCACAAATGGCATCTGAACCCGACTCCACTTTGCGACTGGTACCAGAACCAGCAGCGCAACAGTGCTAGAGGGTTTCTGTCACCATCCCCAGTGTCAGCCAGAGGGACAACGGGTGACCCCTACCCCAATTCAGGCTCAGAACAAGGCCCAGGAAGGCCTCCATCCTCACCGACTCTGTCCCCAGGCCCAAGATTGTTGTCAATATAGTTCTCCGGGTACAGCACTCGGAAGAGATAACAATAACATCTGGGTCTCAGACAGGGTCAGCTCAAATATTTTTGTCCAGTATTCACAGAAGAAGGGGAAGGAGAAGGGCCACTATTGGGCAATAGGAGCACCAGTGGCAGAGAGGTGGACACCAGCCCGTTTACAAAGGAAAGAGTCCTCAAGGAACTCGAGAATCTGAAAGGGACAAGGCTAGGGGCTGGATGGGATACATCCCAGAATATTAAAATAACTTACAGAGGTGCTGGCGGCACCACTAACAGCATATTTAACAAATCGATAGAGACAGGGGTGGGCCCAGGGACTGGGAGAGGTTGAATGTAGTCTCTCTCCACAAAAGTGGGAACAAGGAGGAGGCTGACAACTACAGGCCAGTCAGCCTGACCTTGGTGGTGGGGAAATTAATGGGGTCACTGCTTTAGGAAAGGATTGTGATATTTCTTGAATTCAGTGGTGCACAAGATCCATGGCAGCATGGATTCACAGCAAGAAGGTCTTGTCAAACAAATCTGATGGATTTCTTTGACTGGGTGACCAGGAGGTAGATCAGTGAGGGGTGGTGGATGTGGCCTACCTAGATTTCAGCAAGGCCTTCGACACCATCCCACAAAAGAGGTTAATAAACAAGTTGGGCAGCCTGGGAGTGAGCCCCAAGGTGGTAAACTGGTTCAGAAACTGGCTGAGTGACAGGACACAGAGGGTGATGGTTAAGTGGTGTTCAGTCTGAGGAGAGGTGGTGATCAGCAGGGTGCCACAGGGATCTGCTGGGGCCAGTCCTTTTAATGTCTTCATAAGCAACATTGCAGGGGCTGGAGGAAACACAGTGCCATTGAAAAAAGCGCATCAAACTAAGCAACGACGAACTAAGGAAGAATGGCGCAGTTAGATGACCAAAGTACCCATGGTATGCACTTAACAGTGGGAATAACAGAACTGAGGAAGGAGGGAGCTTGCACTGGCTACTGGCCAACCCGTGGCGTCACTCGATCTGCCTCCGCAGGCGGCACCAACACAGAGGTCGGCCCCTAGGCTGCAAAAAGACTTTGCTCCCACTAGATCCTAGCACCTCCAACTTATACCCATAAGTGGGAATCAATGGTGAAAATTGATTCTTGGACGATATTATGAACTTTGAAATCAATCTTTACCACTGAGCCACACTAATGGGTTATGACCCAGAGGCGCTAAGACCTTCGGAGCCAGAATTTTTCAGGATGTTTGGAGTTGAAGCAAACAGCATGCATGTGTGACACTGTGAGGGAGCTTACCTTTGCACCAGCCCTCAACTGCCTCAGTTCCTCCCCATTCAGTGCACTTCAGGATGACATCACTCACGGGAGTCAGAACTCCACATCTGTGCGACAACACCATTTGGTTCTTCTCAGTTCTTAGTGTTTAAAGTTAGTCATTTTGTGTCAGTTTAGTGAATTTACAAAAATATTTCTCTCAGTCTCACATAGCCCTGCCGAGTCAATGGTTGATGGCCTTGGGCGATGGCGGTAGGGAGCTTCCTCAGGCAAGCTGCGCTGGCACTAGGGCCTGTCCAGTCCACTTCCCTTTGTGAGAGGGTTCAGATGACAGGTGGTCCTGTGCCTAGGAGGAAGGACGGTCCTCCCAGATGCATAAAGAAGTGTGCCCATTCCCAATCCTGGTCAGGGTCACAAAGCCATTTGACCTCGAGTTCTTCCTCTTCCAGTAGGAAGGGAAGAAACAGTACCACTTGAGTTAACCCTCTGTGAGGTCCTTGATGTCCCAGAGCATAAGCCCTAACCGGTGCCATCATCGGGGACTTCCATGCATGGAAGGTCAAGGTCTCAGGTCTGGAGTCCTTCCTATTAGTGGGGACTCCACTGGACAGTTCCACTACTGGGCAGCTCTTATGGAGCAGTGGATGCAGCATTTGGCTTGTTTGCCTCTGCCCGAGGAACTGATCCCTGGCCCTTCAGGGCTGGTGGCACTGGAGCGCAGGCAGAGCCTTGAAGCCAGGTAGAGTGTTTGGCTCCAACAACAGCCCCTGGGCCCTCATCAATGATGGCACCGCTGACTGCTGTCTCACTGGCTACACCCCATTCAGTGTCACTGCAATAGGACCAGCTGCAGTGCCTTTGCGGTCACTTGATTGCCGGCTGGATCAACGAGCACTGGGTTTAGGTCTCTCAGAGCCTTTCCAGGCACTGCCCTCAGTGGCAGAAGACCTTCTGGCACTGGTTTCAGTTCTGTCTGTGACACCGCCTCGGACATTGGCTCCTCATAAATTTGGCCTGGTGTCACCAGTGTTGTCTAGGCCTCATTCTGGATTGGGGAACTTGCAACCACTCTCCTACCTGATCCTCCTTCCAGGGTGGGGTGGAAGGAGATGAGTCTGACCCCAAACTCATTACTTCTGAGGGTGGCGGCGATGACTCTTTCTACAGCCTGGACTCTTCAGACCCAGGCCCTCTTTCCTGTTCCTCAGTGTGACAGGGTTGAACAAGGCCCTGCGCCATTTGTTCTGCAGATAGAGTTAAATGCAAGGATCTGTTCTATCCTCTCCTTTTCTGTCTCTTCTCTGTCTGGTTGCGCAACCAAATTTTCTCTTGAGACCTAGGACTTGATCACCCTGACAGTCTTGCAATTCTCTGCCTCTTGCTATCTCTCTACTCTCACTTGCTGTTCTGTCTTTTCTCCCACCTTGCATATCTGCTGGTACAAAATATCGTGAATCATTTTGTGGAAATGTAATTGATACTGGGATCCCTTTGTTTAAAAACTTTATATAGTTATAGTGTTGAAATGATTGCAAAGCTAAAACTGCATATAGTTATACTGTTTTTTTATTTCATTTTTATTAAAAGAGACATGATAATACATAACATATGGTTATGGATCTTAGATTGTAGCAAGTTGTTAAAATTATGTGATGTAAAATAAATAATACCTTTGTTGCTCCACACACCAGGCAATTTATAATTCTTAGGTTGTTCCCCAAGAACCCCCCAACTATTCTGAGGCAGGCGGCCAGACCTACAGTTATACTGTTGAAATGATTGCAAAGCTATTTGGAACTCAAGGGTTAACCTGAAATGCAATTTTAAGCCTTTTGCAGAAGATGTAAACAAGAGGTCAGTTCTGGGTCACAATGTTTTTTTGCTGCACCTGCTGAAACTGACAAGAACACTGTGTGAGAAGCATGCTGTTTTCTTAACGAGCTCCTGCACAGACTTACAAAAAGAGCTGCAATATTCTGCAAAGAGAGAGACAGAGACTGAGAGACTGAGATTGGAAATTGAGAAGAAAAACTCCGGAAGGACTCTGTTTTCTATGTTTGTACTACCATTGTAAGTAGTTATTCTGAACAATTTTAGTTTTTTATTTTACTGTTATTAATAATAAAACTCCTGTTGCGAATTTTACAACTGCTCCTGGTTTTCCTATGCTTCCTGACCTGTGCCTCGGCGACACTCAGAAGGAGTTGACTTTCAGGTTTTGTTAAAACATATGTATTCTGCACTTGATTTTGAGCCATCAGCTACTGACTCAGGAAACAGCTCCATTTGCAGTGGTTAAATGTTTGTACCATGCCGGTCAATTTAGTTCCCCTATTCCTCCAGCATTTGAAACCCTACTGAATGCAGTTTAGAATAGGCATGCTTCTATTCCATCTGTCTGTAGGCAGATAGATAGAAATACCCTGCCCTAAGTGTATGTCTCTCAGCCTATAGATAATGCTATTATTGGTCACTCGCACACCATTACGAGGAGTCCCAAGGCAGACACTATAGGTAAACGAGCTTTTGCTGCCGCTACCCTGGGCATGAGAATTACTAGCAACCAAAGGCATTTTTTCAAATATGAATATACCCTTTGGTGCTCACTGACGTCTCTTGCAGAGTCTTTGCCTGACTCTGAGACTAAACAAAAGATCCTGTAAACTGTTACTCATGGCATTAAATCTAGCAGTCATCAGTTTAAATCAGCTATGGATGCCTTTGACTGCTTCTCACGCCGCTGTGGTGGCCATTTGTATCAGAAAGGCACTCCACGCCGTACTCAACAACAGGTTATGTATGTTCCAATTGATGGCACTTACCAGTTTAGACAGCAGGTGTAGAAGTCGTTTGAAGGCTCTCTGAAAACTAGAACATCTGTTAAGACTTCTAGGCCCGCCCTGCTAACCTTCAGACAGGGAAGGAACAAGGTTTCTTTCAGAACAGGAAATCCTTCTGAGGAAAGCGTAGGTGAGCTCAAGACAAATCTCAGCCTCCCCAACCACAAAAGAAGGAGTGGCCGAGCACAGGCACCGAAAGCACCTAGTGCCACCCTCTGAAGCTCCGGCCCCCATCCTGCCTCAGCTGCCTAAGGCAGACCTCCCCTCTCAGGACGGCGTCTGACCCACTTTTACCGTTAACTGGAGCCCATCATAATGGACAACTAGGTCCTCAGGATCATAACAGTGGGATACTCCATGAACTTTACAGAAATCCCTCTGGACTATCTGCCCAAAAGACAACCCCTCTTGTCAGCTCACATGTCAGAGCTTCTGGCACAGGAGACTGTGGGCCTTCTGAGCAACAGGGTAGTGGAGGTGGTGCCAGAGTCAGAGTGCAACACAGGCTTCTACTCCTACTACTTCCTCGTACCAAAGAAATACGAGGCACGCCCCCATTCTCGACCTCAGAAATTTGAATAAATTTGAAAATTGAGAGAAATTCAAGATGGTTTCGCTGGGATCCCTGCTTCCATTCCTGAAGTCTCGGATTGGTTAGCCTCCCCAGATATGCAGGACGCTTATCAGCATATTCTAGTGCACCCAGCCACCACAGCTACCTCCAATTTGCCGTATTAGGACAGCATTATCAGTTCAGAGCCCTGTCCTTTGGGCTATCCTTGTGGGCCTTGAATTTTACAAAGTGCTCTGCTGTACTCACAGTGCTCCTGAGAAAATTAAGACTCCAAGTTTCCCCTTATCTGGACAACTGGCTGCTAGCCAGTTAATTCAAACAAGAGACTGAATTAACCAGCCACAGCCTCTTACTTCCTTACCACCATGGGAGATCTGCTGAACCTAAAGATGCCTCAGTTTTAGGCTTCTCAGCAACTCCTGTTCATAGGAGCTCTTCTGGATATTACCAAGGCCTGGGCCTTCCTTCAAGAGAGACAGAAGGCAGGCAATCCTACATATAGCACGCTACATAACTGAGTGCAAATCTGTTCACTTCATGCAGCACATGCTGAGTCTGATAGCCTCCCAGTGTTCACAGTGCCCCAGTATGGTTTTCATTTGCAGGCGTCAGTTGCTCTTTAAATGGCAGCTAAGCTTTGTTCCTTCTGTCCTCTTGTCTCATAGAACAGAAAAAGCTGGCTTGTTTCCATCTATATATATATATGTATGTATAATCATAGACAGAGGGCGCTCTTGATCAAGGAGAATGCTCCTTTTCCTGTACATGCAGGTGTCCCAGAAATGGGCACTTTCAGGGAAGGATTTCTAAATTTTAATATGTTACTTATCACACTTAAATCAATAACCTCAGAGACCATTCTTGCAATTTTAAGAGTACTCTCACTTACACTGTTAAGGTATCAGAACCATTCACCGTTGATTTGCAGTTCTCATATCCTATTAATACACATGAGACCACTCTTACAACTGTAAGAAGGGTCTTTGAGGACATATTAACAGACACTGCTTAACCAGTACAGTAGACCTAGGCAAACGAGAACTGAAAATATAATAACTGAAGATATTCTGGAAGATCAAGAATTAAAGTGACTTCATCATTTTTCGTATATCAAGAATCAATCTTTACCATATACTCCCACTAATGGATCAGAGTACCAAGCCTACACATGGAAGGATGGTGTTGCCTCCTGGGGAAAAGGTTATTCCCTCAGCCCTCTGTGGGGATAACCACAAGAAAACAGGGTCCCTCACAGGACTGGCAGAGGTTGCTATGGCTTGGGAGCAAGAACATGCCCTGACAACTCACGGATGACCCTGCGGGGAAAAAGTGGGTCCCCTGGAAGCAAGAGGTGAGCACCCTACGCTGGGCCAAGGGTCACAACCTGGATAGGGGAAGCTGTGCTGTCCACCAAATACAGACTGCAGTTCCCACCAGCCTGGAAGCTACCTCACTGGCGTCATAAGATGCCTTTGCTTGGTGCCTTGCCAGCTTCAGGCCCTGGGCAGAAAGGCGAATCACCTGCCTGGTCTCCTCCCAGTCAGGCATGGATGCTAGGAGTTGACCCACTGTTGTCCACAGGCACCTGCCATAGGTTGCCTGATGTGCAGAAATGCACAGCATGGTGCGTGCTGCTGAAAAAACTTTCTGCCCCAGGCGTCAATCTCCGCAGTCAGAGTTAGGGGGACGATCCTGCACTAGGCACCTATGCCCAGAGGGGTATCCAGGAGCAGAATCCCAAAGAGAGATGTTGCATGGCACCTGTAGACCCCACCTGTGCTGGACATTCCTCAGGGCTGGAGAAGGGCAGAGGGACTAAGCCAGAGATCCCTGGATGCCTCCATGAAGGGCCAAGGCCACAGAGGGATGACTGGAATCTCTGCTGTATTCACCCAGGAATGACAGCACCAGGTTAGCCGATTGTGACCAGCAAAATGGTGTAAGCCAAGCTCCTGCATCATTTCCCCAAGGAACCGCTGGTACCAGTCGTACTCAGTGTCAGAGGGGAGATGGACAGAGGTATCCTTTTCTCCCCGGAGGAGGAAGTGGGAGAAAATGAGGAGCTGGAATAAGAGGGTGGAGGGCAGGGACCTCAGGACAAAGGATAGTCTGGTCTATCCTATGGTGATACTGGGGAAAAGCACCAGCTGTCACTCTAAACTGATCCCAGGACAGGGGCCGAAGAGGATCGAGAATTCCTGGGAGAAGAGTGTGGGGAGGGAGAAGAGGAGGAGGGTCACACAAGACTAGGCTGGGTCCTCTGCCAGGTCTGTGAGAATGCTCAGGATCTCTCTCAGGAGAAGGGCCTGTAACTTGCCCATCAGTGAACAGCCAACAACTGCAGACCAATCAGGATGGTGCTCTTGGGGAAGCCCCAGGTGGAAACCATGAGAATTGTGCACATCCTATGGGATGGTCCCAATCCCCACCAGTAACAGTGCCAGTTGGTTCCAGAGAAACAAGGGTCCAAGCCAGCACAGCGACTCCTGCCACAGCTGCTACCTACTTTGGGCAAGGAGTGAGGTGCCGACTTAGACCTCAAGGTCCCTCCTCACCAGGACTGTTCCTATCTCTTGGGCTAGGTGCAGAATTGAGAACAGAATCCCAGGGCAGAGGTGCTGAAAGCAGCACCACGAATGGCACAGACTCCGCTCCCGATGCCACGAATGGTGCTACGACTATGGTCAGCACCGGAACAACAACAGGATCTGAACTGGCACCACAAGGGTGCCAAATGAGGTCCCAGTGTCACCCATGGTGCTGGCCACAGGCACAATCACCTAAGGAGAGCTAGACCCTGGACAAGGCCCAGGCAGGCCTCTCATCACCGGAGCTCTCAACAGTCTCCAGCTCCTCCCTGACACCCTCCCCAGGTCATCCGAGCAGGATGAGAGGAACTGGCTGCAGAAGCCTTCTCTCTCAGCACTGCGAGCAGTGTTGGGAAGGGCCTGGCCTTGCAACCAGCAGCCATCACTCACTGGTACTGGCCTGAGCACCAGAAGCCAAGGAGGCACCGGCTGCAGCGCCAAGGTGCCCACTGGTGTAGGGCCCAACATATTGCATCAACCTCACTCTGAGTAGAAGTCCATGGTCTCCTCGGAGGCTCCTCTCTCCGACCGCAGCTTAGTCAAGGAGATTTCCACCAAGCATGACCCCTGAAGGGCTGACGGACTGGGAAGGGTGCTCAGCTGGTCCCCTGGAGGAGACAGACTGTCCACTAATCCTCCCGCAGGCTCTCCAATGTCCCAGTGAGGCAAGCATGAGGAGAGGCCTGGTCTTCTGCAGTAGGTATAGTACTGACAAGAGGATAAGGGGAACAACCAAGGACCTCACCTTGGTGTCCCAGGTGCGATGCCTGCCTCTGAAAGTGGAAGGCTTGCAACCCCACTTCAACACGTGGATCTCAAGGTGCAGTAGTCCCTAGAGAAGCAGGCGTCACACATATCCATATTGTGGTTGGTGCCAAGGCAGGTCAAACAGGCATCCTGCTGGTCTTGGATGGCAACACTGCCCGTGGAGCACCAATGAATGGGGGTCATCCTTGTTCAGAGTGACTACCTGAAATGAAAATTACGTACCTACGTAATTCTTGATCTTCTCTTGTATCTTCACCATTCATTACTTACTGGGTGTAAGCGGTAGCGCACACCACGTCACGAAACTTTTTTTTTTTTTTTTTTTAAGCTTTGGCTACTTATTTTAGCCCTCGAAAGTGGGTCCAGCGCTGGCACAGGGGCGATGTTAGTAGCGACGACTCCTCCTCCAACTCAGTTCTGTGAGCCGGAGAGGCAAAAAGCGAAGCAGAGAATAAAGATAGCGAGGCAAGATAGCCAAGGGATAGCAAAGCAAGGAAGAATGAACTGAAAAGGAATAAGCCGATGGAGGAAGGACAGAGGAGATAAGAGTATCCCTAACCTAGGGACTGCAGGGCCTCCTTACCTGGGCGACTCTAGGAGGAGAGAGAAGGAAGAAATGAGAAAGAAGAAGAAGAAGAAGAAGAGAGAGAGATGGGATGTTGAGGGGACCAGAATGCCCAAGGAGCCTAGTTAGCTTATGGCTGAAGGCTCGACTTAACAGGGAAGCAAGAATCCCGGAGATAGAGCTGAAGAGAAGGTTCACCAAACCCGCTAGACAGACTCAGGAGGGCATAGTCCTCATCCTCAACATGCCATTGTTTTGATAACCACTTCAGGCTCCTGGCCATGGGAGGCCTTTAACTGGAGGACACCGAGGAGGGAAGAATAAAACCCCGGCAGTATGAGAGCACTGCTCAGGGGTTTGGAAATGGAAACTGTAAGCCTTTCAGGAGTTTATAAGTCAGAAGTGGGACTCAGTCGGACTCGCCAAGGCAGGCCAGAGGCTTAGGGCTGGCTGGGATTGGTTATGGTCAGCACTGCTTGTCTGTAAAACTGTCCGAGGACACTAGAAAGGAAAACACCAATTATCAAAATCTGACGAGAAGGGTAGTCTGCCCTCTCATCTTACTTCTTGTTTGTTTTTCTTTCTTTTTTTTTTTTTACAGATAATCACTTGCAGGCTAGGAGCGTGACCTGAATACCAAGAATGCCTATGGCAGTCGAAGAGTTCCCTCAGCTTTTGCTTTTTACAAAAACAGACGTCCCTGCTCTCCTCTCTGCAAGGCAAGAATTAGGGAAGGGAGGGTTTTTGATTCTAGGGCTTAACAGCTGGAGCACGGGATTGCAGGATCAAACTGAATAGCCTGAGCCAGGCTAAAACCCCAGAGGTATCTCGCCTGAGGGATGGCAAGAGATAGTTGTGCAGTTTGATCGCCAAGCAAATCCACTAGATGGTCCAAGAATCTTAGAGCAAATAATTTTTCTGGAGAATAAGAACCCCCAAGAAATAGATTTTTTTTTTTTGGAAAAATTGAGCAATTCTTCCCATTTTTATAATTTTTTTTTTATATATATATTGCAGAGAGAGGAAGGAGGCGGAGGTGGAGAAGCCACAGGAAGAGGCCACTGAGGGGGATGGAGGGAGGTGTAGTAATGAATGGTGAAGATACAAGAGAAGATCAAGAATTACGGTGAGGTGCGTAATTTCATATCTTCCTTGTCAATCTTCACCATTCATTACTTCCTGGGTGAGTACTAAGCTCCTTTCCCCCAGGAAGGGAAGAGGCCATACCCTGAGGGAACAAGACCCCCAGCCTTCTGTTGGTGAGAAACAGAAGGAGAAGACCCTGGCTCATTCAGAAAGCCTAGGTGGGGAAGAGCTAGGAGGTGCCTCCCGAGGACGAGGGAAGCGGAGGGCCCCTGTAAAGTCTCCTAGCTCTAGAGGAGAAAAGGCGGGTCCCCGGAAGGTGGAGGCGAATCACCCTCGCCGGGCCAGGGGTGACAACCTGGAAAGGCGAAGCCATGCCGTCCGCCTGATGCAGATCGCTGTCCCGCAAGCCTGGAAGCCACCTCATTGGCGTCGTAAGATGCCCTTGCTGGTGTCTTGCCAGCTCCAGGCCTACTCAGGAGAGGGCAACGGCTTGTCTGGTTTTGCTCCGTGTCAGGCATTGATGCCAACAGCTGGGACATCATCTGACCACAAATGCGGTTGTAGGCAGCGTGGTGAGCCTGATGAGATGCAATACTGCTTTTCCTTGCGAGAAGAAGAGAACACTCTTAGCCCTAGCGGTCGAACTGGAGAGAGTCCGGATCCGTGGGCGGTCGCGGCAGCCAGGCAGCGGCGCCCAGAAGGAGTATCTAGGTAAACCAAACCAGAGGGCGGGTTGGGAAGAGAACCTAGAGACTCTGAGGGGGCACAATACCTCTTGACAGTCAGCGGGGCTGGAGAAGAAGCGGCTGGGGACTGCCAGGACCGGATAGGCAGCCTCCTGGAAGGGGATAGGCCAGGAAGGTACCACCAAATGCTGGGCACTGAATTCACCAAGGAATTCTCGCGACTCCCGCCTGTATTGTCTCTCCGAACATAGGAAATCCGAAGATCCCTCACCATCCTCGAGAGAACGCTGATATTCAGTGAAATCAGCATTGGAGAAAGATGAGCAGGGTTCCTCTCCCTCAGAGGAGGAGGCGAGGATGATGGGGGCTGGAATGTCAGAGGATTCCTCGGCGGTGGGGAGAGTCGAAGACCCGGCTCATGCATGTATCTAACGATGAGGGGAAGGCCACCAGAACCCTGAACTGCTCCCAGGATAACGGACCCGTAGGGACCGACAGGGCCTGGGAAGCGGGGTGGAGAAGGCAGAGAGATGGGAGAGGGCACCTCCGAGGAGGTAACTGCCTTCTGCGAGGCTCTGGAATCCGGGAAAGGAGCCTAGTAGGAGGGATCCCGGATATCAGACCAGGCCGCAGAACAGAACTCTGGGGAAGCGGAGCCTGGAAGAGCCCTGGGGAGAAACCCTCCTGTGACGCACACCAGGACTGCATGGATCCAGAAGGGCAGTCCGCATAAACGCCGAGGACACCTAGAACCCTGGAGGGAGGGGTGAGGTTCCCGTGACCACGCTCCTGGCCACCCCCTGAGGTGGCCAAAGAAGACCGAGTGGCAGACCCCTGCCCCTCAACCCCTCGGACTCCGAGAGGGCCCTCCTCCTCGACCACAGTCCCCCTGTCCCTAGAGGGGCAACAGCACCGTG
Source organism: Neoceratodus forsteri (assembly GCA_016271365.2). NCBI lineage: Eukaryota > Metazoa > Chordata > Ceratodontiformes > Ceratodontidae > Neoceratodus > Neoceratodus forsteri. The sequence goes on from CM057456.1 coordinate 16,729,372, forward strand.
GGGGTAGCTGTCACTGGCCCTCCAGAGAGGGAGCCCCCTCCGTCACCCCCACGCCTGCCCCCTGGGGCTCCCGCCACCCCGCCGGGGAACCCTCAGGAGACGCACGGAAGGGGGACAGAGGAGGGGCCCGCTGCGCCGCCTGGTACCTGTAGCCACAGGGACCCAGACCCGAAAGAGTGGGGTGCCAGGATGGGTCCACGCTCCGAGTCATCACCCGAGGAGGACGAGACCAGCTGGACCGATGCTGGCCACCCCAGGGGTCCCTGAGGCTGTCGGAGTCGCCGAACGCCCCAGTACCTGCCGTGACGCCGCCGCCCCCCCACACCGACAGCAGCCAGGCCCAACTCCAACCTTCGACGGCGCCGCAGGCCCGCACCGCTAGGAGGAAGGACAAGGCCCACGGCGCCGCCGGGCGCCGAGGCGGCGGCACCGCCGACGGGCGCCGCCAGGTCCATCGGGCACCGCCAAAGCGGCACCGCTTAACGGCGCTGGCTTCTCACCGGGCGCCGCGCAGCGCCGATCCTAAGCGGCGCCGCCAAGATCTACCAGGCTCGCGAACGCGCCGATCCAAAAACGGCGCCGAAACGGCACTCGAAGTTGATCACCGCACCGCAAACGGTGCCGGATCCAAACGGCGCTGAAAAGGCGGCGCCGAGGTCCACCGAGCCAGGCCCAAAAGCCAAGGGCCTCGGCACGGGGAGCCTGCACCTCCGGAGAGGTGACTGCCGGGCGGTTTCGCGACGCGGCCCCGAAGGGACTACGACGCCCCCAACACCGCTGAAGGGCCTCCTCCTCGCAAGAAGAGCGAGGAGACCTCTCCTCCTCGGACCGTATAGGCCCGGAGGGAACCCGGGAGGGGCCTAATGACCTTGCCCGAGAATCCCGAGACGTCGTCCCCAAAAGTCGGGCGGGGCCTTGCCGAGCTTAAACGCAGCGGATTTCGAGGACGCGACGGTCCATCGAAAACAGGCGTCCACCGAATCCATATCATGGTTGGGTCCCAGGCAACGGCAAACGTCATGCCGGTCCGAGACGGAGAAATGCCGCCACAGGAGCACCGGCGCGATAGGTGTGGCCCATCTTGGAAAAGCGCTTAGCTCCCGGAACCGGACATAACGCAAAATAACAAGGCTAAACACAGCAAGAAACACACCCAGCGCGTAGATAGAAAGGAACAGTCTTACGGATCGGTCGTAGTGTGAAGAAAAACAGGAGTCGGCAAACACACGACTAAAATGACCGCTACCGTAACAGGTGCTGCCTCGACGGCGGGAGAGAAACAGAACTGAGTTGGAGGAGGAGTGTCGCTACTAACGCCGCCTTCGCATGACGCCACTCGAGGGCGGTGCCAGCCAAAGTTTTAAAAAAAAAAGCTCCCGCGGACGGGTGCGCGCCCTGCTTACACCCAGGAAGTAATGAATGGTGAAGATTGACAAGGAAGATCTTTGCTTCTGTACAAACTGGTTGAGCTCAGGCAAATCCAGGATGCGATGCCAGGTCCCATTCCAGTTTGGGACTGTGAAGTATCTGGACATATAACCCCTAACTGACCAGGGCATCAGGACCAGGGCTTTGCCCCTTTGCAAGGAGCGCAATGTCAGCTCTGTGAGTGGACAGCGTGCCCTGAGACACCCAGACCTCCTAAAACACATGGTGGTGGACAGCCTTGAAGTCCAGAGATAGTCCTCTACTCACTATGTCCAACACCAACTTGTCCTTTGTGATAGCAGACCAACATGGCAAGAGTGACATAGCCGACCTCCAACGGGGAGAGAGTCGAGAATGGACAGGTGGGAAAGACAGCACCCCCAACCCATCAATGGGAAGCTTGCTGCTGGAGGGAACCACAACCTCTGCCCTCCCCTTTTTGACCTTGAGCCCAGGACTTAGGTTCAGGGCACCAGGCCTGAACTGCCCTGTTGGGACTGCTGCCAGGAGACTGCCACTGAAAGGACTGGTATTAGAAAGTCTGCCTCTGAGGCTTTTTCTTCTGGTCCTTCTGGGAAGAAGTCACAGAATCAAGGGTAGCACTGGACTTCTCAATCTGGTTGAGATTTCCTTTCACCCCAGGGCCAAACAGGTCAATGCCCTGACAAGGTATATCGACCAGCCTATGCAGGGTGCCCACCGTGAAGGTGGACAAACAGCCAGGCCCTGCAACACATGGAGACAGCTGTTGCCACAGCACAGGCACAAGAGTCACCCATGTCCAAGGCTGTCTGGAAATGGAAATTACATACCTACCGTAATTCTTGATCTTCTTGGATGAAGTCTCCACCACTCATTCACACTAATGGGAACTACATGAGGCCTAGGACCAAGCGAGAACAAACTTTTGCAGGAGGGTCAGGCGCCGGAGATGGAGGCGTGAGGAGGCGGTGCGGAGAGCCTCGGCTCGTGCGTAATGACTATCTTGGTGTCTACTTCCTCCAACCGCCCTGTAGTACCTTTTTTCCGAGAAGGTGCAGCGTAATCTAACCTAGAAGGATAGCCTAACAAAACCGACATAAGACAGTTCGGGAAGACCCGTATAAGAAGGGTCAGAAAGAAGTCTTCACAGCCTAAAGATTGAGGGTGAAGACCAAAAACAGAAGGTGAGCTAAAGGGGATGGTGGGTGGGCATGTGTGAATGAGTGGTGGAGACTTAGTCAAGAAGATCAAAATTACAGTAGGTATGTAATTTCCATACCTTCCTGGACATAAAGTCTCACCACCACTCACACTAATGGGAGAGTACCAAGCTAATAACTCTAGAGGAGTGCAGGAGAACCAAGAGCTCACAAATTTAGGACAGAAGTCCATTCAGGATGGTTCTGCCAAATGAAATATGTCACCTAGCATGGACATCCAGGGCATAGTGTTTGGCAAAGTATGCACTGAGCTCCAGGTAGTCAGATTGCAAATATCTGCACAGCACATTGCGAAATTTCCGCCAGGGATGCCGTGACTGCTCTAGTAGAGGGATCAGTACACTCTGCCCTCTAGCTTAACCTGTACCATGGAATAGCAGTGGTGAAGGCATGCCACCAGCCATGCAGAAATGCATCTGATAGCGACAGGTTAACTCAGCCGGTCTCTGAAGGAAACAAACAGTTGCTGAGCTTTGCAATTTCTTTGTTCTATCTAAATAGAAACGAGAGCTCTTTTGACATCCAAAGAATGAAGGGAATGCTCTCCTTCATTTTGGAAGTTTGCAAAGTAAGTGAGGTGGGACCAAAGGTTGGTTTAGATGGAATTCTGAAACAACCTTAGGGAGAAACTTAGGATGGGTCCTAAGAACTACTTTGTCTTTATGGAACACAGTATACGGAGGGTCTGTGACCAAGGCATGTATTCTCAGAGACCCTCTAGTATAATAACGAATGGCCACCAGGAAGGCCGCTTTCCAAGTGACAGATTTCTAGCTGTAGGTAGCTAGAGGCCCGAAAGGCTTCGAGTGAGCATCTCTAGTACAAGACTAATGTCCCAGGCTGTGACTGGACGTCTGAGAGGGGTCTGGTATGCAGAATTCTCTTAAGAAACCTCTTAACTACAGGTAACTGAGCCAGTGACAAGGAAAGTACTGGCTCATGATATGCTGAAATGGCACAAAGGTGAACCTTGACTGTAGAGTATTGCAGACCTGAACTTGAGAGGTCTAAAAGTACTCTAGAACTTTACTTGGCAGACAGGAAAAAGGATTCAAAGACGATTTTGCACACCAGAGCGAAAAAATGCTTCAATTTGGCTGTGTAGGTTTTTTAGTGGCTGGCTTCATGTGCAGCCAGAAGAATATCCGAAACTCTGTGAGAGACACTGAACCTGTTCACCTCTATCTCTTCAGGAGCCAAGCGCGAAGGTGAAGCGATCTCAGATTGGGATGGACCACAGACCCCTGAGTCAGAAGGTTCGCCTGAAGGGGAAGCGCCGAGGGTTTTCAAGCATACTGTTGAGTAACAGAAATCATATTTGCCGAGGCCAGAAGGAAGCAATGAGGATCATTTTGTCCCCTGGGACTCGAACTTGAGAAGTACCCTCTGAATTAGAGGAAGAGAGCGAAAGGCGTGAGAAAGCGTTTTGTCCACTGCAGCCTGAACGATCCTGACAGAAAATGCCAGGCCCTGGATTTCTGGAGCAGAAGAGAGGCAGTTTTGTGTTGAGTGGGGATGCAAAAGGTCCAGGTCTGGTGTTCCCCACTCTGCGAATAGTGACTGAACTATGGTTGAGTTGAGAGACCATTCGTGAGGATCTGTCTCCGTTCTGCTGAGACGGTCTGCCAGTTCGTTCTGCACTCCGGCAGGTAGACCACTTGAATTAGAGCCTTGTGCTCCAAGCATCATTCCCACACCTCATCGCTTCCTGCATAAAGGGTAAGAGTGAGCACCGCCCTGCTTGTTGATGTAATACATCACTGCTTTGTTGTCCATTTGAAGGAGAATGTTCTTGTGACAAATAATGTCCTTCAAAGCTCGGACTGCATAAAGGACGGCTCTCATTTCTAAGACATTTATGTGAAGCTGGGACTCGTTCTGAGTCCACGTTCCTTGGTGTGGAGATTCTGACAGTGAGCTCACCACCCTATCAGGGACACGTCTGTGGTAATGGAAATCTGATGATCCAGAGGAGCAAAGGGATATCCCTGAAGGAGCTTGTCCTCTTACAACAACCAGGAGAGACCTCTTCAAAGGTTCTGTCACCTTGATGAGAAAGGACTGAGGGTGAGTGGTTGGTGACCACTGAGTACTGAGCATCCATTGAGAGGTTCTCATGTGGAGGCGAGCTAGAGTACAGTGAACACCGGGGATGCCATGAGGCCCAGCATGCATTGCATTGAGATAGCTTGAACCGAGCCGTTCCTCTGATGTCATCGGGCTATCTGTAGGATATCGCTCCTCCTGTCCTCTGGTAGAAAAGCTTTCTGTGACAGGAGGTGTCCAGAAGAGTTCCTATGAAAAGGAGCTTCTGGGAGGGCTGCAACTGTGATTTCTTGAGATTTAGCAGGACTCCCAGTGGACGTGAGAAAGTCCGAGGCCATGGCCACGGTGTCTAGAGTTCCTTGCCTGAAGGGCTCTAGAAGCCAGTCATCCAGATATGGGAACACTTGTATTCCAATCTTTCTGAGATGCGCTGAGAATTGCACAACACTTTGTAAAACTTCGCAGCACGAGGACAGCCCAAAGGCAGGACTCTGAACTGATAATGCTGGCCCAAAGCCGCAAACCTTAGGTATTTGCGATGCTTTGGGTGAATAGAGATGTGCTGGTAAGCATCCTTCATGTCCAGGAGGCTAGCCAGTCGTGCAGATGAAGCAAAGGTAACAGAGTTCCTAGCAAAATCATTTTGAACTTTACTTTGGGAAGAACTTTGTTCAGTCTTCTGAGGTCCAAAATGGGCGCATGCCCAGTTTTCTTTGGAACTAGAAAGTAATGGGAGTAGAACCCTGTGTTCCATTGATCCATCAGAACTATCTCTACTGCCCTGTCGTTCAGAAGGCCTTGTATCTCGCGACGAGAAGCTCTGGCTGAAAACTGACAGCTTGGGCTGACGCTTTGGGGATGATCCGGAGGGTCTCTGAAAGACTGAGGAATACCCCTCGCGAGTATCCGGAGGACCCATTTGTCCGAGTTATGGACTTCCATCGGTTGTAGAATAGAGTCAGATGACCCCCACCACAAGAAAGAGTCCCCTCGGGCAGCTGAGGTGGGACTTCGACCAGGAACTCAGAAGGTGGCACTGGGTGCTTTGGGCCCTTGTGCTTTCTGTTGCATTTTCTTTTGAGGCTGGGGGTTTGATTCTTACTAAAACCTCCCTGCCCTTGCCTCGAAGGACTGACGGTTGTGAAATTGGCTTATACTTCCGAGAAGGCGAGGCGGAGTCGAGACAATTTAATGGCAGACCTAGTCTTTGAGTGGCCTCTAGAGCTTGCTCTACTTGAGGACCGAAGAGATACACACCGTCAAAGGGTAACGCCATGACCTGTTGCTGGGCATCATTCGTGAAGCCTGAAGTGCGCAGCCAGGAGTGACAGCGGTACAAATACCCGCCACTGCGCTCTGGAGGCAGTATCGAAGCGTCCATAGCTGCTTTAACCTGCTGGTTGTTGGACTCGATACCCTGGTTATGGTCTGAAGAAGCTCTGAATTAGAGTTTGACTCAGAGCTTCTACCATTTGTTTGAGCGAATGCCAAAGAACATACTCATATTGACAGACATAACCCTGGTAGCTGGCAATCGCATACAGGGTGGAGGCAGCAAAGACTCTCTTACCTAAAGTATCTATCTTACGAGATTCTTTGTTTATAGGTTGTGCTGTAGTAGCTTGAGGTAGGACGACCTTATCATTCTCTGCCAGGACTACAATAGGGTCCATAAAGGCTTGTGAGGCCAAAATGGGTCGATCCTTGGGAGCAGCATACTTTCTATCTATGGACTTAGCCACAGAAGGAATGACAGCAGGATTATTCCATACCATTTGAGAAAGAATCTCAAAGAAGGGCTGTACCGGGGAGTTAGATCCATAGGGATCTCCGGGACATGAAGGTATTGGAGCCTTAAAGCTTCCCAGGATCGATATCTGTAGTCTGGAGAAAGAGTGGAATTCAAATTCTTTAGCAGAGACTTAAAGACAGGTCCTTGACCACAGGCTCTGCAACAGGATTAGGTCCTGCTCCTTCCACATCATCACCCAGTCGAAGGTCTGGGTCAGGCTCAATATCATCTCCTGACAGCCCAGGAGGGACTGTATGGACAGGAAAGGAATGAAAATCAGCAGGAAATGAGGAAGGAAAAGATTCCAGAGAGGAAAAGACCTGAAGATTGGCCGACGAAAAGCCAGGCCCGGCTGAAGAACACGGTGCCAAAAGCTGCACAGCACTGAAGAACACAGTGCAGAAAGGCTGCACGCGCCAAGAAACCCAATGGTGCCGAAAAGGCCGCATATGCCTAAGGATCGAGCTGGCAGAAGATTAGGTGCCGAGGACGGCGCTGCAGGCGACTGGCACCAAGCGACCCACAGATGCAGACGCGCCAAAACCAACCCAGGGCCCCGAAATTAGGATTTGAGGGAAAAGGAAGAATACCAGGAGATAGAGGCATTGGTGTGGCCCCTGCGTCGCAGCCATGTGAGGGAAAACACCTGAGCATGGAGTTGACGGGCACTGGAGGAAGGCGCCAAGATGACTAGGAGGTCAACCGCCTGCCCGATCCTCAAGAGCCCTAGAGTGACCGGGCCAGGCAGCTGGACCAACCTCCAAGCCACTGCTCTATCAGAGCAGCCCACTGATGAAACTGCTCACCGGAAGCCCTACCAGAAGGCGGGGAAGGACTCCGATGTCGAAGAGGTCAGTGACTAGTACCAGAAACCGCGACTCCGAATGAGGAGACTGACAACTGACCCCAATGACCAACTGTCGACGGCGCCAGACATATCAGAGGCGACCTCAAGTGATGCCTTCTCTTTTTGACCGAACGGCGAAGAAGAGCTCGAGGCCGAATGGTGCCGAGCAGCGACCGTTTTCTTTTATGCTTCCAGCAGGATGCCCCTCCCTCGGGCACTGGACCGTCGGCTGTCAGACCCCCTCCAGAGAGGCGGCGGACGGACCCAGCCTGGCTGACTGAACAGCTTTCACAAAATCTCCCTATCATCACCCGACCCCGCTCATGGTCGACTCCGTCCAATGTAGACTGAGACTTCTTTCTTTAATAAGAATAAATTATCGTAAGTGGTACTTTATTAGAAATACTACAAAATAATAAACTGAAAACTATGCTGCTAGTTTGAAGTTTGACTCAACGGCGACATCATCACTGAAGCACACTCGTGACGGGGAAAAAAAGGAACTGAGGTAGTTGGAAAGTCAGCATGAGATAGTCATTGCCGCTTTAAGCCGAGGTTCATCCATCTCTGGCACCGACCCTCCTGCAAAAAGTTTGTCCCCACTGGGTCCTAAGCGCCTCGGCGTAGTTCCCATTAGTGTGAATGAGTGGTGGAGACTTTATGTCCAGGAAGATCTAGTGTTTAGCCAGTGATTGACCCTGGTCTCTGATAAGCTTAACCACCATCTCACAGAGAAGTGGATGAGGACAACATCAAGGCCCTCCATCAGGAGTAACCAAAATTAGCCATCATTACAGCATAGCTAGCCTGCTGGAGACCTAGAGATGCCACAGCGTACACTTTTAGCAGCATAATCAGTTTTATGAGACTCCATGTCCGGAGGCTTGTTCATGTCCCTGGTGCCCAGATTCACGAAACACTGAATCCTTGACCAGTCCCTCCATGGAGGGTGGTCTGAAAATCCTGAAAGGCAGCCCATGGGGACTGCATACTAACAGACCATATGGGCATGTCGTGAGGCACAGGTCAGAAAGCACAGGAAACACCAGGCGCAGTTGTAGAATTCACCAAAAATAATTTATTTACACTAGCAGTATCATAAAATAAATTTGTTCAGTATAACCATTTACAAATGCAAAATAAAATAACGTTTTCTTTCAGTCGCTGTGTCCCTTGTTCTCCTAATCATTCTTGCAGTTGCAGCTTAGCTCTTATAAGTCTTTTCAACCTCCACTCTTGGCAAGCATCCTGTTTTTAAGTGTTCTGTTCTTGTAAGTTTCAGGAGCTGCTAGAACACAGTGTAGCTTCTTGAGGCCCTACAGCTTTTGCAAAAGGCTGGACGATTTGCACTCAAGTAACCTCTGGAGTTTTCCACTAGCTTTTTACAATCATCTCAAATTATAATTATATACATTTTAACAATAATACTATATATTTTCTAAACAAAAGTGATCCCATTATCAGTTACATTCCATACAATGATTTGCACATATTTTTATATTAGTGGATATGCAAGGAGGAAAAAGAGACAGCAAGAGAAAACAGAAAGTGAGGGCAAAGAATTGAGACTGTCAGGGTGCTCAAGTCCGAGATCTTACAGCAAAATTGGGTTGCAACCAGACAGAGAAGAGACAGAAAAGGAAAAAATAGATCCTTGCATTTAAACACTTTCTCCATAACAAATGGGACAGGGTCCTATTCCACCCTGTCACATACACCCCTCCTTGAGAGGGAACATGTTTTATTAAACAGGTTTCCAAAACCTTTTATTCTCTAATAACATTTGCTGCTTTCAGCAATTAAGCACATGTGCATAATCTGTTTTTTTCTAACAGTACAGCAAGCAGTAAAGTTTAAATGCGCATATTTGTTTTCAACCTTCAGAACCCTCAATTCCTGATCCATATTTTGACAGAAAATCAACATTACTATTCTCTTTACCAGATTTGTGTATCACAGTGAATTTAAATGGCTGTAGTGCCAGGTATCACCTTGTGATTCTGGAATTTTACTGGTTAAGCCAAGAGAAAGGATTATGATCAGTTACAAGAACAAAGTCAGTTCCTAATAAATAAAACTTAATGGATTCCATGGCCCACTTTGCTGCTAAACATTCCTTTTCGGTAGTGGAGTACCTTTTCTCACTGTCATGCAACTTCCTACTGATGTACAGAATAGAATGTTCTGTCCCATCTTGACTCAGTACTGCACCTAGGCCTACCTTGGATGCATCTGTTTGTAGCAAAAATGTTTTCTCAAAGTCTGGGCTTCTTAAACGGCTGAACATAATGTAGCCTTTATGGCTTGAAAAGCTTCATCACACTCTGAGGTCCATTTCACATTATTTGGGTACCGTTTTCTCGTGAGTTCAGTGAGGGAGTAGTAGTCACATACTACTAGGATAAATCTATTACCCTTTTTACTTTTGTCTAAAGGACCAACCACATCCATTGCAATTCTCTCAAAAGGCACATCTATCAATGGTAGGGGCACCAGGGGCACCTTGTCTTTTCTAGTGACTGGGGCTACTTTCTGACACTCAGCACAGAAATTACAATAGGTAGCAACATCTTCATGAATTTCAGGCCAGTAAAATCTATACAGCAATCTAGCAAGGGTGTGATCCCTCCTAAGTGACCAGCCATAGGATTATCATGTGCTATCTGTAACAACTCTGTTCTATACTTCTATGGTATAACCAATTGTTCTGTCTGTTCCCATGTCTGAGGTTTAACCCAAACTCTGTATAGTACGCATTACATTTTTAAACATTGGTCCACCCTGTTTTAGTTTCACCCCAGCTGCTTGAAATAACCTAGAGAGAAACATTGTTAGCTTGCTCTGAAGAAAATCACAATCAGCTAACAATTCAGTTTCAGCATTTTCATATTTAACCCTTTATGTCCTCAGTTATTTGCTGCCACAGTTTCTTCAGGCATCGTCTTTCTTTCTTGGTTTCGGATCCTGGAGCTGTGCTCAAACAAGTCGAATCAAAATCACTGAAAGGAAAAGTGTCCCACTGTCTGAAATTTTCTTTGCTTGAGCTCTTGTCACCACAGCTGCTGAAATATCAGGATTTACTCCCTCTTTGATCAACTCAGTAAATCCTGGAAAGTCATTTCAATAATCACAGGTACAGGTAACTTAGGTACTAACCCCACTTTCATTTGGTGCGACACACCCTTAATAGTCAAGTCACTTGGGTGGTAGGATAGCATAGCATGTCCCCATGGATGCAGATGACACCAGTACCTGGTTCCTTTGCATAGTGTTTTCCCAGCACTTTAACATGCACTAGGGTCTGTCTGCTTCCCGAATCAATGAGTCCTTCACAGTCTTATCCTCCACCTTCACATCTGTTAAGTATTTGCCCCAATTTGCAAAGGACAAATCTGCTCCAGTGCCACTCTCCTTACTCGGCAGTTTCTTGCAAAATGGCCTGGCTTATTACAGTTATAGCAGATAACGTCTTTGGGCCCAGATGTGTTACCCCCACCAGAGTTCTTATCAGGCTTGGGAGTTTAAATGGGAAAAAGTGCATCTTACGGTGCTTGGCTGTTACTGCTGCTGTGGCATCTGCCTGGCTATTTGGTAGTCCTTGACCAAAGAAACAGCCTTTTTCCCACTCTCTGGTCAGTGTTCCTTTACCCACAGCTGCACATCGGTGAGGCAAGATGTTGATGAATTGCTCCATGGCAAATGTGTCGATCTGTGGGACTGTTTTGCTCTCTGGTTGGATCCATTTTATCAGGAGTTCTCTGAGTCGGGTGAAGGCTTCTCAAGGATTGTCAACTGAGTTGTACCTCAAAGATCGAAATCTCTGCCTGTATGTCTCTCCAGAGATGTCATACCTTTTCAGGATTTCGCTTTCACTAGATCATAGTATTCTGACTGTGCAGTGTTCATATTGCTGTAGGCAAGTTGGGCTTTCCTGTCAGGTAGGGTACCAGTCTGATTGTCCGTTGCTGCTTTGGCCATTGGCAGGCTGTGTCAACTCTTTCAAAAGTTGTCAGGTATGCCTCTATATCATCTGAGGGACACAATTTTGTAAGTTTAATGGCTTTTAATTGCTTGCATTTTGTTGCTCATCTAGATCTGTGCCAGATCCTCTGCCTTCGATAGCTTGCAAGGCATCTAGCCATTGCTGCTCCTGTCGCTGCATCTCTTCTCTCATCTGCTGCTCCTGTCGCTGCATCTCTTTTCTCTCTGCTTCTCAGTCTCTTTTTATTGTATAGCCCACCACTGGATAAAGTCCATCAGGCTTTTAGTTTCTGTCACTGCCTGTTCTTTTCCATAACTTGTGTTGGCTGTACAATCTCAGACTGGACTTCTGTCTCTGCTAGTTTGGCTGCCATTCTCCTGGTAACCACTCCTGAACTTGCTGCTGCAGAATCCATACCTTTCTCTGTGCTTTCCTGGTATTAGGTCCAGTACCCACGCATAAAACTCCTGTCTTAGGGTATACATCGGCGTAAATGCCACTTAGGTGGACACCATCTGTCATCGAGGCACAGGTCAGGAACCATAGGAAACACCTGGAGCAGTTGTAGAATTCACCAAAATAATTTATTTACACTAGCAGTATCATAAAATAAACTTGTTCAGTATAACCATTTACAAAGGCAAAATAAAAAGTTTTCTTTCAGTCTCTGTGTCCCTTGTTCTCCTAATCTTTCTTGCAGTTGCAGTTTAGCTCTCATGTCTTTTCAACTCCACTCTTGGCAAGCATCCTGTTTTGTAAGTGTTCTGATCTTGTAAGTTTCAGAAGCTGCTAGAACACAGTGTGCTTCTTGAGAACCCCACAGCTTTTGCAAAAGGCTGGAAGATTTGCACTCAAGTAACCTCTGGAGTTTTCCATTAGCTTTTTACAATCATCTCAAATTGTAATTATACACATTTCGACAGTAATACTATATATTTTCTAAACAAAAGTGATCCCATTATCAGTTACATTTTCATACAATGATTTTCCATATTTTATATTAGTGGATATGCAGGGAGGAAAAACAGACAGCAAGGAAAACTGAGACAGTGAGGGCAAAGAATTGCGAGACCGTCCGGGGTGATCAAGCCCGATATCTCACAGGAAAAATTGGGTTGCGCAACCAGACAGAGAAGAGACAGAAAAGGAAAGAATAAATCCTTGCATTTAAACATTTTCTCCATAACAAATGGGACAGGGTCCTATTCCACCCTGTCACAGGGCAGCGGAGTGCCAGGCAGGGCTGGATGCTGCCAAAGCTCTGGGCTGGTCCCACAATGGCCTCAACCACAGAGAGCCAACCCTGGGTATTTGTCTCTGTCCGAATATCCAAGAGAACACTTAGCCCTCTTCTGGACTGGCTGAAGTGTGATCGACACGGTTTGAAATAAGTTGGAGAAGCACCTCGAAAGACACAGGGCTATGCTTGGTGGAAATCTCCTTGACCAAACTGCTGTCAAGAGAAGCCTCCAAGGAGACCATGGACTCCTGATCAGAGTCATTCAATGACTCCTCAAAAATGAGCCCTCAGCCACATCTAGCCATAGACCTCCCAGGAATCTTCACCTGGCGTGATCCACATCCAACAACCGGCCTGGCAAGCCAGTGGCTGAATGGCGGCCTACTAGTCAGGCGTGATCCAATGTCTGTCATGGTGGTGGCTCCACCTTAATCAGCAGGGAAGCAGGTATTAGGAGCACCTGCGAATGTGTACCAACAGGGTCACCACTGGCAACTGCCAGGGGGTGGTGGTCCCTGAGGTATAGCCCACTCTGCCCCCACGATTGCCCACTGGTGCCAGAGAATTCATCATAGCACAGTTGCATCTTGTGTCAGTGCCTCTCCTCACCAAATGATGAGGAGGCCGAGGAACACCAGAGGTGATTCCACTCAGTTGAGTGGGATTGAGAGTGCAAGCACATTATCCACAACCTTGACCACAGACCAGGCACCTGATGGCAAGAGGGATCTTCTTGCAGTTGGCTGTAAATCATGCACCTACCAACACTGAGCAGCACAGGTGTGGAACATTCGACCCCTGGTGGAGGCTGGTCCCCATGGTGGATCAGTTGGGGTTACCAACCAGGCCACATCCTCCTGAGTTAGAACCAGGAGTACCAAGGAAGGTCTGTGAGACCGACTCCTCAGCCTCGTCAGACAACAGGTTGGCAGGCTCAAGAAAAATTTCAACAGCCTGCTCGGCCGGAGTCAAAGTCAACTGGCTTGACAAGGGACCATAGAGCCCTCAACCTTCCCAACCTTCCCCTTGGTCAAGGCGGCTAGACATCTGTCAAGTGAGAAGGCGTCGATTGCTCACAGACCCACGACTGGCACCGGCAGTGCTTAGATTCGAACCAAGGAGGGCAGGGATCTCCCCAAGGTCTGCAGGGACAGGCACATATTACAGAACTGTCCTGTGAAGACCCTCCAATGCTGGTCCTAGACAGCAATGCCAAGACCAAAGAGGTGCCCTCGGCAGCAGCTGATGCTTCCACCTCAAGGGCTGCAAGTTGCTCAGCACAGCTGGCCACTGCCTTCTTGTGTCCCTCAGGGATATCCTTCATGTCTCTCTCTGAAGGCAGGCCCAGTGAGAACCAGGGCTTCCTGTCCTCAAGGGCTCAGGAAACATGGTTTTGCAAAGGCCACACTCAGCCACGCCATGTTGCCCACCCAGGCAGTACACACAAGTGCCATGTGGATCAGTGATCGACATCTTCTGCTGGCACTTAACGCAGAATTCAAACCTGGTTTCTAAGGTCCATCACTGATCTGGAGACGGAGTCAAAGAACTGTGAAACAGAGCTGAAAACAATCAAAACTTTCAATTAGAGAAGAATTTGCCTATGGTGCAGCTATCATAAGCGGGAGATGCAAAGGAGGCGATTTGTTCTTTCAGCAGAAAAAGGTCTGACATCATGGGGCAGAGTTGGGGATATACCACCTGGCTGGTGGGGAGCTTAGCTTAAAGACATGTCTGTCAATAACATTGTTTTAGTGGAACTACCAGGTGTGGATATGTGAACCATATCCACACCTAAAATATTGAAACAGAGAAAAAAGATGGCAGAAGGAACCAAGGGTCCATCTAGTCTGCCCATGTATTCCCTGGACCTATTCAGATTCCAGGACCTAACCCCCTTCTCCTAATGCCTCTTACTTCTCTTGCTGCTTTTGATCTCACATTAGCCCTGTCCCACCCCCGTTTGTATGATGTCACAGACTTTACTTCCACTACCTCAGATGGTAGTTTATTCCATGGTTCCACAACTCATTCTGTAAAATAGTATTTCCTAAGCTCCCTCTTGAAGCCCCCAATCTTACACTCATGCCTCTAGTATTAGAGTTGGAGACTCTGTTGAACAAGTCAGAGGATGGCACCTTAGTAATTCCTCTCAGGAACCTGTATGTTTCAATCATGTCCCCCTCCCTTGTCTCCAATAAGAACATATTTAATGCTTCCAGAGGCTCCTCATATGAGTACCCTTGAAGGCCCTGAATCATTTTGGTTGGCTCTTCTCTGGACAGTCTCCAACCAGTTTTATCTTTTTTCAGATGTGGACTTCAAAACTGGACACAGTACTTCAGATGGGGCCTTACCAGGGATGAGTAGAGTGGCAGTATCACCTCCCTTCTCCTGTGGTCAAATCCCCTCCCTATCACCCTAGTATTCTGTTAGCCTTGCTATAAAGCTGTGTTGCACTGGCTGGTCTATTTAAGGTGTTGCTTATGACGTATACCCAGGTCCTTTTCTTCCCATGGTGCTGAGCTGACTCACTGAGGGTAGTAAAGCCGCAAATTCCATTTCTGCATGGTTAGAGCCTGCTTCTGGGAGGAAGCACTGTGTGAGAGAACTATTCAGGCTCTATCTGGAGTTACAGCACTTTCCCTTGTGTGTGTGCAGCTGTGTCCCTTGTCTACGGTGGGGCGGCCTGATCCTCCAGTTGGGAGGCGGCATTCAGCTGCGGATGGAGTTTCCTGGACTGCCAAGCGGCATTTGAAAGCTGCAAATTCCATTTATGCATGGTTTGAGCCTGCTTCTATGAGGAAGCATTGTGTGTGGGAGAACTATTAAGGCTCTCTGGACTCACAGAACTTTCCCTTGTGTGTGCAGCTGTGTCCCTTGTCTGAGGTGGGATGGTCCTGATCCTCCAGTTGGGAGGTGGCATTCCTAGCCTAACCTTCCTGCCCTTTAGTTCTTTATGTTAACCCACAAGATATGGAAATTACGTACTTACCATAATTATTGATCTTCTTGGACAGTCTCCATCACTCATTCACACTAGTGGGATAGCGCCGGGCTGGGATAGCAGGAGCAAAATTTTCTGAAGGCTGGCGCTTGAGGTAGAACCACGCTTTTACCTTGGCCTGTGAGACTGACTACGTGCCTGTGTAGGCTATCTCAAAGCGCCGACCCTCCAACCGCCTCAGTACCTTTCTCGACCAAGGAGGTGCAGCGTGAACTAATGAGAATAATTCATTCTGAGTTTCTGGGCCTGAGAGGGCCCAGATGGCCTCTGTAAGAAAGATCAAAGAACAATGTCTTCACAGTCCGAACCACAGGCCATGAAGACCAGGAAAGAAAGCAGTGAACCAGGGGATGGTGGGTGGGCGTGTGAATGAGTGATGGGAGACTGTCCAAGAAGATCAATAATTACGGTAAGTACGTATTTCCATATCTTCCTGGACTAAGTCTCCATCACTCATTCATACTAGTGAGAGGTACCAAGCTAAAATCAACAACCCTGAGTAGGGTGGTAGGAGATAGGGTTCACTCAGAAAGAACAGCCAAGGACTGTCCTGTTAATAAAAGAGCTGTCTTGTAAGAGTATCTATAACATAGTGCCTACAAGATAAATGCTCGAAGCTGTAACTAAGTCACCTTGCCGAGCGACTACAATGGGCAAAAAATGAAAGTCTGCCAGGCAGCCAATTGCTCTAGGAGAGCGGCAAGAACCTGGCCTCACGATTTGATCTAGGACCAAAATTAATAGTGTCAAAGACATGCACAAATCTAATGTAAAGAACCTCAGGAACTGCAAGAGCCGGAGGTAAAGCGTACAGGTTCAGAGTAGTGTACAGGAGGAGGGACACAGCAGGACCAAGTTAGGGTTAACCCATTCGTTGAAGTGACTGAATAGCGGCAGAAGTGGCTCAATGCGGTGAGACACTACTTATCAGCCTCCCTGAAGGGAGTAGGAAGGACTCTAGTTTGCTTTGTTGAAAAACAAACATCACTGCTCCTTCACGCAGTCGGGAGGGATAGCTTGAGTGCTACTGGCATGGGACCAGTGCACAGGAACTGAAGGTGTGAATATTTGAGAAGCTACCTCAGAAAGACCTACTTGACCAATGGTCAAGAAAGGAGCATGTCATCTGTTAGCTGAAGCAAACATGGAAGTAGGAATCTAAGTTCTGACTTGCTGAAGAGTCACTTCTGTTGCTGCAAGACTCTGATCAAGAGAAAAAGCCTGATTAAAAACAAAAGGGACTAACAGACTGGTTAGGCCTAGGTTTTGGAAATATCTTGGAATAAGAGAAAATTCTCTAGAGAAAAGAGGTGAGCTATACCACCACTGGATTGGACTGCCCCTAGGGTAGAAGAAAACAGGTACTGTTTACTGAGGTTTAGAGCGACCGCCTCAGGGTTGAGGCAGAACCTGATCAGATCCAAGTGTGGTATCGGAAATTCCAACTAGGCCCTGTGCTGTGATAATTTTGACCCCCTTTTTTTAAATTTTCATTAGTCCGAGCCTGACAAGGTTGCTGGCTGCTATTTGGCAAGGATTACCTGATACAGAAATGACAAGGATGTCATCCCTCTGAGGAGCAGGAGGAGCCTGAGGATCCATAATTGAACTCTTGAGTGGACTAATAGCTAGACAGACGTTAACCACCTGTGGCGAAGCAGCCACCAGAGGGGCAGCATCAAAAGAGGCTGTATACCCCTATCAAAGGAGCGGAACAGTCTGTGTGGCTCCCGACCATTGAATTAAAATGGTCCAAAGTGTAATTGTCTTGACCACTGAAAGAGTTGAGGCATGAGGTATATGGTCCACAAATCCAGTCTGAATACTATGGTGGACCCCATAAATGAGGAACTACTAAAAGAGCTTGCATCACAGACTCTGATGATAGAGAGGCGTGTCTTTCAGTATATAAAATGAGTCATCCGCTGTATCACTGACCAGAAGGACAGGAGAGACTCATCTAGATGCCTTTCTACCACAGAAGGACCCCAAAAGAGGTCTAGGTCAGAGCCACTAGAGACTCGCCACCAGGAAGGGTGTCGAGGAGCTTGGCACCACGTAGGGGCTGAGAAAGTGCTGAGCAGAATGAGAGATTCCGCTGACAGAACAGAACAGAAGAGTCCCATCAGCGGAAAACCGCTGGATGAGAGAGCCGATGCAGACCGCCACCCACTAAAATGTGTGGAAATAATCCGAAGAATAGGACTTCATTCCACGGAAACATCCCACCACAAGTCCTGCGGAAGAGAGGTCCGCAAACAGAGATCTTTCCCTAGTTCTGTCAGACAGCACCAACTGGCACCCTGTAGCACCAGCGCCACAGGAGGGCACCAAGCAGTATCTATGCCAACCTGAGAGACACCAGAGGGCACCCACGGCGGAACTCTCAGGTATCCTCCGCACTCAACGCAGCAATGGCATGTAAGAGCACCCATCATTTCATGGCACCTTATGGCACATGGCACCCATGCCACCCACGGGTGCCAGGTGCCACCCATGGGTGCCAGGCACAGGAACATGGTGCCACCCATGGGTGCATGGTGCCCTGACGGCTCCCGCTGGTGCCCGGTGCCACCCGCGGTGCCCAGCGCCTGCAGCACCCATGGGTGTCCGGGCGCACGCCCACAGCACCCGTGGCACCGAGAGCACCCACAGCACCGCCCAGCGCGCCAGCAATGAAGCACCCACAGCACGAGCACGGCGCCCAGCGCTGTGAGCCATGGCGCCAACCGCGGCACCAAGTGCAGCGGAACCAACGCACGAGTCCCAGTGCCAACCCAAATGCCAGCGACGCGCATATGGCACCAATGCCAAACCAGTGGCATGGCACGGACCTGTGGTGCCACCAAGGTGTCGAGCACAGCGCAGGAAAAACACCATGGAAAGCCAATGGAAAAGATGGGAAAGGGTGGTGCCGTGCCAGCCCCAGCATGGAAAAGGAAGAGGGGGTAGGCACAGGGCTGACACGATGGCAAGGCACCAAGAGGGCACCGCCGCTCATTCTGATCCAACTGACCCGGCTCCGTCCAACGGCTCCGAGGTCCGGAGGCCCCAAACCAGGAACACAACCAGGAAAAAGGAAGTCAAACCCCTGCTCCACAGGAGGCGGTCCAGAGTGAAACTGCTCACTGGAACTCCAACGAGGACAGAGATGGAGTCCGAGTCGAGTATGCAGCCGTTAGGGCGAGGGCCAAGGGGAACCCACGAAGTCAGTTCTAGGCCTATCGCCTACCAACGAACAATCCTCAGGCAGACATACCAATGGGCAACCTCGAAGCGGCACCGATTCTTCTTCCCAAATGAAGAAGAAGAGCTCGAGGCTAGCGAGCGGATCCCGGCACCACCAGATTCATGCTTGTGGACTGTCCTCCCCTCCGAGCATAGGACTGTCCGTAGTCAGACCCTCCCCGTTACTTATAGGGCAGGACGGGCACAGCCCCTCTGCCATAACAACTTTCAAACGAAGTCTTCCTACTGTCACCGCTACCGTCTAAGGGCGACTCCGTGGATGGCAGGAATGAATTTCTTTTTCTTCATAATCTTCTTGTTCGTAAAATAAAAATTACTACTAAATAGTTAAATTAAAACATTTAAAATTAAACACTAAAAGCTGCTGCATGAGCCCAAAACTTTGGCTCAGCAGGACAGCCGACTCGATATCCAAGTGCACTCGACGCGGAGAAAGGAACTGAAGGCGGTTGGTAGGGTCGAGCCTAGATAGCATACACAGGCGAGCTGTCTCATGTGTCAGCGCGTGGTCCTACCTCAGCCGCCCCTTCAGAAATTTTTGGCTCCCGCTTGTCCTAGCGCCCCGGCACTATCCCACTAGTGTGAATGAGTGATGGAGATTTAGTCCGGAAGATCTCCGCCCTCCCTCCTTCCCTACTGCACCCTATCCCATCCACTTGGTGTACTGTGTACAATTTTGGAGCCCCTATTTAAAGAAGGACATCAAGCTTTGGATGGGGCCCAGAGGCAGGCCATCAAGATGATCACGGGATGGGAGAAAACCTATGAGGTCGCCCTCCGTGCACCGGTTGGATTTCTGCTTGCATGCGCTTGCGACCGGGTTTGGGAACGGATCCGGGAGTCAAGAGGGCTGGCCAGGGGAAAACTCGGGCATTCTGGGACTGCTCTCCTTCTCTGGGGGAGGGAGGGAGGAAGAGTGTCCGCACTTTATGGACCCCTGGTGGAGGCTGGAGGTACCGCTGCAACTGGTGCAGTCATGTTAGAGGCGGGCAGATGCTGGGCGTCACTGCGTCTCCGCCCCTCAGGAGCAAGCATGGAAAAAAGCAGCGACCCACTGTGCCCCGCCATCCCTGCCTCTGACATCTGCTTGGGGGCGGGGTCCACTCTCGTGGCCCCACAGGGGGTAAGCTGAGGCTTGCCAATAGTGTCCATTGGGACAGGGAGCCCCCCGGCCCGCCCTGGGGCAAGCCTGGGCATGGGGGTGGGGGTGGAGCAGTTCCAAGGATATGGAGAACCGGACAAAAAACAAAACTATGAGAACAGGTTGGGGGAACTCAACATGTACTCCATGGAGGATAGAAGGGACAGAGGTGATATGAATGAGACCTTAAGTACCTGAAGGGCATAAACAGAGTTAGTACTTAGAGTATGTTTAGGTTGAAGAGGAGAGGATCATGAGAGGACAGTCAAACTAGAGGGGATGGCTCAGGAGGGGATGAGGAGGCACTACTTCATGGAGAGGGGTGGCAGCATGAAACGCACTACGGAGGTGATTCTCTGAAATCAATGGGAGTCTTAAAGAGGGGGATAGGGTCCAAGGCAGAATACAAGTGTGGTGGTGGGGGTTTTGAACAGATGGGGTGATCAGGTGGGGAACTCAGTTTGTGGTAACAATGAGGTGGAGGGGGCAAGGGGGCAGCAGCAGTTGTCTGAACTGTGAACTGCACAACCGAGCAGACATGATAGACCGTGAGGCCTGCATCTGCTGGCATTTTCGTGGTATATTTACATTATATCCAAACCGTGGTGCCTGACACGCACTGTCCCAGTCAGTACTGCCTGATACAGGCTCTTAACCCGACGCTTGTACAACGCTATTGCTCCTGACGGGTAAGGTAGTGGATGTGATGGAATGTTACCTTACCCCATGTGTTCTGAGACAAAGGACGACTGGATGGGGTGGCTGGCCGAGCTGCCCGGTGGTATGGATGGGGAATACTACTGGTAGCTCGCCAGCATACTGCGCGCTGGCCTCGGTTCTGGACTGGGTCACGGCATTTTAACACTGCACTCCCGTAACTATTAACATTTTACTCTGAGGTCCGCCACCCTCAGAATTAGATAATTTAGTTACGGAGGTGTGGGGGGTGCGGGTTAAGACCCCACATTTTACACTTTGTTTTCTGATAAGCCCGGAATTCAGATATCGGGTATGTCAGTAATTCGCCTTGGCATTTTGGGGCCATTTTACTTCCGGTATTTGAGTGTCAGCATACCGAAGTTTCGGATATCATAGTATATCCATTTTCGTATGTCAGTATGTATTCTGTCCTTGGGTTCCTTTACCCAAATGTGTCACCTTGCATTTCTTTACGTTGAACCTCAGCTGCCAGATATTAGACCATCTTTACAGCCTCTATAGGTCATTTTGTAGGTCCCCTAACCGCCTCCTCGCTGTCTGCCCTACCTCCTAGCTTGTTATCATCCGCGAATAGGACAATTTTGCCCAGAATACCTATGCTGATATCACTGATGAATGCAGTAAACAGGACTGGCACCAACACTGAGCCTTAGGGCACACCACCGTGACTGCGCCTTCATCAGACCTCACTCCGTTGACCACTACTTTGTTTCTAGCCCTAAGTCAATTACCTACCCAGCTGACTATGCTCTTGGCTACACCCAGGTCCTCAAACTTTTTCAGCAGGCAGTTGTGTGTCACCGAATCAAAGGCCTTCTGAAATCAAAGAAAAGGAGGTCCACTGGTGGTCTCTGTCTAGTTCCTACTGACCCAGTTAAAATGAATACCTTTTAGTTGACTGTCAACATCTGTGTTTCAAGGGAAGCTCTACTGCCCAATGCCTGACTCTATCCATATGGGTCCAATTTATCAACGCTTGACGCAAGTCCTGTAGGAAATGTTCGCCCGCAAGCACTGGAAGCAGATGTTGTGGAAATCTAAACTGGCAAGTTTAGTACTGCACAGACGGCAATGAAAAAGAGGTCTGAGATGCATATTGTGGTACAGAAAGAAAAAATTACTCACCATAGTAATGTTGTTTCTTCTAATGGAGTCTTGCTGTATTCAGACATAATGCAGTTAGCCCCAGCACTTGAACTGCCCTGGAGAGGAAAGAGTTAACTCTATGCAGAAGCATAAAACGTTGAGCTCAAGCTCGTTTTTCAAACCTCTGTCTGTGGTACTTCTCAGTGTAACCGTCAGATTCTTACAAGCACACTAACAAATATACTATAGCATGGAAATTGTTCAACATATAGCCAAAGGAAAAAATTATTTTGGGCCCAAAAGACTCAAGTCGAGAACCCAAGAAGGAAAGGTAGTGACAATACTTAAGTATAAAACACCAGAAAATAATAACATCCACCCCACCCAAGAGGGAGGGTACAAGGTACACCCTGAGGTGCAACACTGTACCTACTAGCCCACTTCACAAAAACCCAGGTTCTGAGAGGGGGGCGGGGAGGTCTGAATACAACAAGACTCCATTAGAAGAAACAACATTACTGTGGCAAGTAATTTTTCTTCAAACAACATGAAGTCTTGCTGTATTCAGACATAATGTAGACTACCAAGCAGTTCCCTTATGGAGGAGGGAATGCATAACCTACTTTGGGAAGAGGCTTTGCAGTACTGCTGTACCAAACCTAGAATCACCCTAGCCTGGATGTCCAGGAGTAATGCTTGTAAAAGTATGTGCTGTTTTCCAGGTGGCTGCTTTACAGATCTCTAACAAAGGTATATCTCTGGCCGCTGCTAGAGAAGCAGCTGTACCCTAGTCGAATGAGCCCTCAGGCCTGAAGGGGCATTCTACCCAACTTGTCACAACAGAATTGTATACAAGAAACAATCCACCTGGCAATAGTTCTTTAGTGGCAGGCTTACCTCCCCACTTCACCATAAGTGAAAAAAATTGAAGACAGTAATTTTATGTGCCTTAGTATGCTCAATGTAGTAGCTAAGGGCCCTCTTAACGTCCAGACTGTGTAACCTTCTTCACCTGAAGAAGAATGATCAGTGAAAACACAGGGAGAGATATAGACCGTTCAGATGAAAACCGACACCACTTTGGGCAAGAACCCCCTATTGGTTCTTGGGACCACTTTGTCCCTATGGAAGGAGATGAAGTCAGGTTCAACTGACAGAGCCTGTAACTCACTAATCCACCTGGCAGAAGCAATAGCTACCAGGAACACAGTTTTCCAGGCTAGCACTTCCACCGGCCGGGCCAGAGGTTCAAAGGGTGTGGCTGCATAAGCTGAGCTATGCAGACATTAAGATCCTACATGGAGTGGGCTCCCTAAAGGAGGGTTAATGTGAACCAGTCCTTGAAAAAACTTTCTGAAAACAGGATGAGATGCCAGGGAAGAGCCCTTCCCTGCCGAGAGGAATGCAGAGACAGCTGCTAGATGAACCTTCAGAGTGGCAGACCTAAGGCCTAGACCATTCAGATGAACTAGATAGTCTAAGGTGTTGGAAATGTCTGCAGAATCAGGCAGGATGCCTTTTCAGAACACCAAATACTGAACCTTTTCCATTTGGAGTTGTAAGTTTTCTAGTGGAAGGTTTCCTGAGACCTTCAGAATATCCAGAACTCCTGAGAAAGATGTAGTGCTGCATATTCTAACTCTTCAAGAGCCAGGCCTTGAGATTAAGAGACTGGAGATTGGGGTACCAGATCCTCCCCTGGGAGGAGGACAGGAGATTGTATGTCCTGGGCAGAGACAGAGGACGGACACTGACAAGGACAACAGTAGAGGATACCACTGCTGTCTGGCCCAATCTGAGCCACCAGTATCACTGCAAGAGGGTTAAGGCCTGATCTTGATCAGAACTCTGAACAGCAGAGGAAGGGGGAAGGCATAGAGAAACCTGCCTTCCAGTCCAAAATGAAGAGCATCCTGGGGAACTGTCCCCAAGACTGGAGGTCTGCAACAAAACAGAGGAAGTTGATGATTGTCCGGTGCTGCAAAAGCTCCATCTCTGAGTGCCCCACCTGGAGAAGATGACCTTCAGTATGTGAGGATCCAGGGACCATTCGTGTGTCCCTGTGATATTCTGCCAGAGCATCTGCTAGTATGTTGTCCTTCCCAGGAAGGTGAATTGCTACCAGAGAAGTCTGAAGAGAATAGGCCAGAGACCACAGCTCTGGCTTCTGTGCACAAGGCCGAGGACTGAGTGCCTCCTGCTTGTTGATGTACACCATTGTGGTGATGTCCGCTTTGACTTGGACCACCTTGCCCTTGACTGACTCGAGAAGCTCTGCAGGCTAGGAAAACTGCCCTAAGTTCCAGGAGACTGATATGAAGGAGAGACTCTTGTGGGGACCAGACTCCTTGAGCTGTCAGGGCTCCCAGGTGGGTTCCCCACCCTAGAGAGAAGCATCCATAGTTAGAACTACTGATGGGACTTGAGGGAGAAATGGAACCTTGTCTGAGGTTGTCCTGGTCCAACCACCACTGGAGAGCTTGGACCAGAGTCTGAGTCACTGGGATCCAGTTTGGTAAGTGAATCCTTCTTTTGAGACTAAAAAGACCTTAGATGAAACTGAATGTCCCTCATCAGGAACCTTGCTCCTGCACCACTGCCGTGGGAAGCTGCCATGGGCCCAGGAGTTGGAGGAACTGTCTTGCTGGGTGGGATACCTGAGGCTCCAAAGGAGGAAGCAAGATCCACTAGGGCCTTCACCCTTACCAGGGAAGGAAGGCTTTTGCTTGTACAGTGTCCAACTCTATGCCTAAAAGGTGAGAAGTTGAACTGGTTCGAGGACAGACTTTGGAAGACTGAGAAGAAACCCCAAGGAGCTGAGTAGGTCCTGGGTAGTTTGAAGACTGACTTGACCTGTAAAGGTGACTGACCCACTAAGAGCCAGTCATCCAGATACGGGAAGATGGTGATACCCTGTCTTCTGAGGTAAGCCACCACTACTGCAAGGCACTTGTGAACATCCTTGAGTTGATGTTAGCCAAATGGCATAGCTCTGAATTGGTAATGGCCTGAAGGCAACTTGAACCCTGAGGTATTTTTGTGGGAGCACCTGATAGGAATATGGAAGTAGGCATCTTTGAGGTCCAGAGATGCTAGCCAATCCCCTGGCCTTAGAGAGGTAAGGATTATTCCCAGAGTTACCATTTTGAATTTGGGCTTTGAAATGTGTTTGTTCAAATACCTTGGGTCTAGGATGGTGCGCCACTCCCTGTTTTCTTTGTGGTAAGGAAGTACCTGAGTACAGTCCTTTTCCCTGTGCTGAGTAGGAACCTTCTATAGCTGTGAGAGCTAGAAGAGAGGAAACCTCTGCCTCTAGGGCAATGGTTTCTGAGAGTGATGCATGGAAAAGACTTGGCCTCTTTTTGAAATTTTTGAAGCTGAGGGCCAGTCCTGGCTTACTACTTCCAGGACCCACTTGTCTGAGGTCACAGACTTCCAGGCCTGGAAGTAGTAAGCCAGCCTACCGCCTACTGGAAATGGGGATTAGACCGGGCTGACACATCAGGTGTCTGCATGGCAGCCTTAGACCGAGAGGAGGAGGGCAGCTCTGCTCAACCCTCCTCTGAAGACCCCTCTGTGGGAGAGGAGACCTGGGCTTGGTAAGAAGGACTTTGAAAGGGCCTGTCCCTAGACTGCTGCTTGTGCGGATGGCTTGCCTTTCTTTGGCCTGTGCACTCCTGTACGTGGTCCTATATTCATCCATTTTCTTCATGTAAGCCTCTGTCTGCTCTCAAACAGAAAGTTACCACTACAGGAAAATCCATGGCATAGTCTGGGTATCCTGTGAAAGGCTAGTACATCTGAGCCAAGCATGTCTCTGGACACACAGATGTAGCCATGACTCTAGATGCCACATCATTGGAGTCCACAGCAGCATGAAATTGCATTTTGGATGCCTCAGTTCCATCAGCAGCCACCTCCTACAGCTCCTTGGCTAGCTGGGAGGCCTTTTCAGTTCCAGAACCGTATCCCATCTGGATTTCTGGTACTTGGCTGTGTAGGCCATATAAGTAGCCTGCCTGAGTCCCAAAGAGGATGCCAAATACTGTTTTTGTGCCATGGCATCCACTTTCCTGGAGTCCTTATCCAGGGGTGTGAAGTCAAAGGAATGTTAGCCCTGTCACAGGCTGCAGCCTGCACTACCAACATGGCTGCAATGACTAGAAAGGAACCCCAGCTGAGCTCTGATAACAAATACCTCCTGTCCATTCTCTTATCCACAGGAGGTACTGAATTAGGGTTTGTAAAATTTTGTGCATCTGTTTCTCAAGATTTATGAAGAGGGAAAGACAGTCTTTTGGACTCTGGGATGTCCATCATTTCCACAAAATCAGGCTATTCATCCTCCTCTGCTGCTTCAACCAAGGAAGCTGCAGGGTTTCTACTCACCTTTTGTAGAACAATAAATGTGAAGGGGACCAGACAGCCTGGGAGTAGAGACACCTGAGGGCCTGTCTGGGAGATGTCCGATTCAATGGGCACATCCAGACCCCCGGTCATCGCCTCATCATCTCAGGATAGTCTTCGTCTCCTCCCACTCCTCATAAAAGCGTCTGGACCATAATCCGGAGGAGACAGATCCAACCGCCTAACCGGTACCCGGTTCGCTGCCGGAACTGGTCTAGCGACTGAACAATGCTAATTGCTTTGGCTATTTTGTCGCGTTGGAGAATGCGGTACAGGATCCGAACCGGTGGACTTACGTTTTCATTTTGATGGAACTGACCCCTCAGGGTCATCTCTCTTTTGCCAGAGGAGGTGTCGCCTAAGTCACTAGGTACCTCCTCGGGTTAAGCTACAACTGAACTGGACTGGCCATCCGGATCTACGGACTTCTCGGCCTCCCTTTCCTGCAGCCTACTCAGTCTTTATCTAGAGTGGATTTAGGAAAGTTTTACAGATTGGCAGTCTGACATGAGGTGGTCAAACCCAGACAACAAACACAGATGAGGTGGGGTCAGCCCTAGAAGGCCTCCCAACACTCAGTACAGTGTTGAAACCCAGTGGGATCAGTTTTCTTCTTGGGTTTCTCAAACATGGCCAACCCAACAAATTACCCTATTGCAGCTTTCAAGCCAGGTAATACACTAACCGATCGGTTACAAACCATGTCATGGGCTTTTAAAAGAACCAGCAAGAAACCTTGGATCTTCCTGGACATAAGTCTCCACCACTCATTCACACTAGTGGGATTGGCGCCGGAGGCAAAGACCGCCGGGAGCAAACTTTTGCTGGAGGGGTGCCAGAAGGCAGGCGCCATGAGACAGCGCCGCGAGCAGCGGTTCGGAGACGAACCATCTCGGCCACGACCTCCAACCGCCTAGTCTTTTTTTCCGCCACGAGTGCGCTTCAGTGACGACGCCGCCGCTTAGTCGGAGTCAAACTTCAAACTAGCGCATAGTTTTCAGTTTGTTTTTGTAACATTATCACGATAGTAGTATCGCAGTTTTATTCTATTTTTCAATATTTAAATTTAACTTACTTGAAGAAGTCTCGCCTACGGACGGAGTCGACCATGAGCAGGTCAGGTGACGGTAGGGACTTACAGTGATAAGCAGTTCAGCCGGGCTGGGTCCGGTCAGCCTCCTTCTCCTCAGCGGGGTTCCGACTACGGTCAGTCCGATGCCGAGGATGGTCCCGCCCGACATAAATAAGCGATCGCATTCAAGGCGCTTCAAGACTCAGCTCTTCTTGACCCACAGGTCAAAAGAAAGGCATCACTACGAGAAATGCGCCCTCTGTGATATATCTGAGCGGGCCGTGGGTTATCGTTGCTAGTTGCCGGTCTCCTTCTTGGTCGCCAGCTTCCGACAATAAATACAGGTCACCAAACAACCGAACCCCTCGCATACTAGGTAGGAAGCCAGATGAGCAGTTTCATCAGTGGGCAGCTCTTATGGGCGATGAGGCTGGAGAGTGGTTCTTCTGCCTGGCTCGGTTCCTCAGGCCCTCGGGCTCCTCCGGCGATCAGGTAAGCTGATTGGACCTTCCTGGTCGCGGCGCCTTCGCCGGTGCTAGCGACTCCGTGCTTAGGTGTTCCCCCCTCCGCTGCGGTATGAGGGCCTCACCGTGCCCTTATCTCCTGGTATTTTCCTTCTCTTGTTTTCCAGGTTCCGGGGCTTTTCGGCGCCTTCTGCAGGTCTGTGTACGTGTCGGCGCCGTTTGAGCGCGGAGTTTCGCGGCCCCGTCGGCGGCGCCAGTGAACTCGGCGCCCGTTGGTGAGCGCCTTATCATGGCGCTTTGCCGGTGAATACCCGTTGGATCGAGCGGCGGCGCCGTTGGCGGCGTCGTCTGATGCGTTAAGCGTCGTCCATGGCGCCGTTCCGGTGTCGTCCACGTGGCGCCGTTAGCGGCACTGCTGTAACGTCGTCCCAGCGCCGCCCGAAGGCGTTTCTTGAGGCAGCGTGCCTCTTGACGCCCGTCTTGCGCCTCCCTCGATGCCGTCTTCAGCCCGATTTTGCCGTCTCGGCGCCGGCAACCCCACAGGGACTTTCCTTGTTTTCTGCCATTTCCTCCTCTCCTAATTTCCTCCTTTCCTGTCCAAACAGTCCTTTCTGGACCATCAGGAGATGATGTTGAAACGCCCAGAAAACCGGTTGGGTGATGAAGTGGAGGAAACAGGATCTTTCTTTAACTACAGAGCCTGAGAATAGAGGACCTGTCCTTTAAGTCTCTGTTGAAGAACATGGGATCACTCTTTCTCTCCAGACTACGGACATCGATCCTGGGAAGATATCAAGACTCCAGTATCTTCATAGCGCGAGAATCCCCACAGTTTGACTCCTCCGATTCAGCCTTCCTTAGGAGCCGCATGTCTCAAATGGTATGGAAACCCTGCTCTCTTATTCCCTCAGTGGCTAAATCCATTGATAAAGTATTCAGCTCCCAAGGATGCGTCCATTTGGCATCCAAACCCTTTGCGGATCTATTGTAGTCCTGGCAGAGAATGACAAGATGGTTCTTCCTCAAACTACAGCTCGACCTATTAACAAGAGTCTAAGTAAGATTGATACATTAGAGTAAGAGAGTCTTTGCACCTCCACTCTAAGTATGCGTGTTGCCAGTTATCAAGGCTATTTTTCTCCAGTATGGTATATCCTGTAGCACTCTATGAAAAGAATGGTTGAAGCTCTTCAGATTAGGTTCAAGTCAGGCTTCTTCGACCCGTTAGTAAAGTATTGGTCAACAACCAGGTCAAAACCGCCATGGATGCTTTCGAACTGCTACTCGCTCAACAGCAGCGGTTGTACCAAAACATTCCTGACACGTGCTACAGCTACGAATGATATAGCGAAAGTGATGGCTGCGATGGCTCCTTTCTTTTTGGCCCTCGGTGGAGCAAGCAGGGCCACTCAGAAGACTAGATCAGCCATTAAGTTGGCCAGACCTCCACCTGCCTCTGCGAGGCATGAACAAACGTCAGTTTCTGAGTCGTCAGTCCTTTAGAGGCAGAGGCGGGGAAGCTTCCATAAACCATGCCCAACCTCAAAAAAGAGGCAAGAAAGCGCAGGGACCAAGCTCCCAGCTACCTTATATCGTTGGGTTCCATCCACTCTGCCAGGTGGAACTCTCCTCCGGTGGGGAGGAGGGTCTGATGTGCTACACAACAGTGATCATAACCTCAGACAAATGGGTTCTTCGGATAATTGAGGTTACTCTCAATTTCTTGGACCCCCAGTCTATCCATACGACAGGTTGTCGGCCTCTCCAGATCTCTCCTCACATGAGTCAGGGCCTCTGAACAACAGGGCAATAGAACTGGTGCCCCCCATCACGACACGAGGTTCTCCCATTACTTTCTGGTTCCAAAGAAATCTGGGGGATGCGCCCCATTCTAGACCTCAGAAAGTTAAAAAATTCCTCCCAGAATTCAGATGATTTCCCTAGGTCCCTGGTACGCATCAAACGACTAAGCTAGCCTCTGGATGCAGGATACACCAGCATATCCCGTCCACCGACCCACCTCCTCAGGTTTGTAGCTTTGGCCAGCATTATCAGTTCAGAGTCCTGCCCTTTGGGCTATCCTCGGCGCCATGATTTTTACGAAGTGTTGTGCAGTTCATGGCATCTCAGGAAAATCGGGACTCAGTGTTTCCCCCACCGGACGGTGGCTACAGCAAGCCCCTTCCCGATAAAGGGACTTTGGGCTTCGTGCAAGCGACTTCTGCGTCTTCTCACGTCCATGGGGAGTTTGCTGGTTAAAAAATCTCAACGCAACCCTTCAGGGCTCCTTTCATGGGACGCTTCTAGACCTCTTCCAGCGAGCTTTCCTTCCAGGACGAGACTCTTTTCAGTTGTTCTACCAGTTTAGGAGCAGTAGATGAGGCCCAGCATTTTCTCTCTAGTGTCTTAACATAATTTCTGACTTGGAAAAATCAAAATCTATCTCAATGTATAATCACAAATTGAGCTTCTAGTTCTGCAAAGGTGAGGGGGATACCCCATTCTATAAATTGGTAAACTATATGAAAACCTTTTCTCTCCCGGCCCCTATAGCCCACGTCCATTCTGGCTGGTAGGAAGGTCTCTGTATATAAGAGAGAGAGTAGAGCATGGGTCTCCAATCAGACAGTTTTCTAGAGGTCAGCATCTGATGCCATATCTGCACTGTGGATTGGGTATATGGGTTATCAATGTCCTCCATCCTTCTCCCCCCCCCCCCCGTCTGAAAGGAGTATCTCTTGTGGTCTCCTCAGATCCTCCTCTGATAGTTCAATGCTCTTCCATTTAGCCAAATAGAGAGGGTGTAGCCAGTATATTATTGTTCGAATCTGGGCTTCCATATGATAGTATTTGAAGTTTGGTAAGGACAGCCCCCTTCATTTTCGAAAGATGTAGTATAGATTGCCTAATTCTAGGCCTCTGCCTTCCCATATATTCTGTGTGACCATATTATTCAGTCTTTTATAATATGAGTTTGGCACTGTAATGGGAATAGTTTGTGCTAGATAGAGAAAGCGGGGAAGCAAGATCATTCGGACTGCCTCTATTTTTTTGTTTGAATGGGATAAGAAGTAGTCCCCATCTCTCAATTTCTCTCTGTATCTGTTCCAAAAGTGGTTCATAGCTGAGTTCAAATAATTGGTTATGTTCTGGACTCAGCCAGACTCCCAGATATTTAAGCGAGAAGAGTGACCACCTGAATGCAAAGTGGGATTTGATTTGAGGAGACGGGGTATATTGAATGCCCAATACTTCTGTTTTGGATGTATTTATCTTATATCCTGCTATTTCTCCAAATGTTGTTAGCAGTATCCACAGTGGCTCTAATGAACGTTCAGGATCCGTAAGGTACACCAGGAGGTCATCTGCATAAAGGGTTAACTTATGATGGCTTTCTCCTAGCTGTATCCCACAGACTCTTTGTGTTGTCTCATAGCCTGTGCTGGAGGTTCTAGATATTTATTTATTAGCTTTTGGTAACCGGACAGGTGCACTAGGCAACAATCCTGCCTATTTTCACGTATGACCCGGGACAGTACAAAAATGAGAATACAGATATGAACAGTTGAAATGACATTCACATAAGAAATAACAAATACAAGTACAAGGTAAAATCATAATAGTATAGGTTAAGACTACATCAGGTATTTGATAATGAAGTCAAATCATACACACTCAAAATGAGAGTTTGGCAGTGGAAGGAGTACACTGTGGTCAGTCCTAAGCCAAGCTTAATGAGGCACACAAATTATATTCCTTGAGGAGAGAGTTCACTTATGAGTAGTTACAGTTACCTAGAGCAAAAGGTAGGAGAACAGTGAACGCTAAAAGACAGGTGGGAAGTGGAGTTTTTAACCTGTGGGAAGCGAATTCAGAGTTTAGGAGCAAAATGTGAGAATGCCTGTTCACCCATATTGGTCACACTGGCTTTACTGAGAGCATTGAGACCGAAGAGAACCTAAGGGTGTGGGAGTGGGAGACCGGGGTAATCAAGTCAGCCAAAGAGGCCAAGCAAGATAGTCTAATTAGGGAGTCCACAAAACACCCAAGGGTATATGCCCGGAGGTCTTTGGGGGACAACCAGTTTATTCCAGAGTAGAGAAGGCAGTGGTGAGTAAGGCACGGGGCTGACAAGGCGAACCTACAGATATTATTATAGGAGGTGTCCCACTTGCAGAGCACACTGGCATTGGCGGGGTACAGGACTGGGAGGGCATAAAGGAGTTGAGGAAGTAGTACTCCCCTAATTACAGATAGCCATGCTGTCGGTGTTATTGAGTGGCGCACACGATAGGCAGCTCCTATTTTAGCATTGACAGTATGACACACCTCGTTGATATGCGCCGAAAAATTAAGTGCAGGGTTGAGCGTAACCCCAGGTATCTGAAGGTAGAGGTGTTTGTTACCTAGTGCCATCACCAAGTGGACAAGTAGCTTAGGCGCCTCAGGACATCTTTTAGAGGATCCAAATAGCATAGCCTGGTTTTACCTTTGTTTAGGATTTGATGGTTATCCACGAGCCAGGAATGAAGGATTGAAAGTCATGTGAGGTTTGCAATTTATGTTGTCCATCGCTTTGGATGTA
This sequence comes from Neoceratodus forsteri, assembly GCA_016271365.2. Taxonomy (NCBI): domain Eukaryota; kingdom Metazoa; phylum Chordata; order Ceratodontiformes; family Ceratodontidae; genus Neoceratodus; species Neoceratodus forsteri. Next base: position 16,761,640 of record CM057456.1, read on the forward strand.
TAATAGAACACATGTTACTGTGATGAGAAGCACTGGAATTTCATTAAGGAACAGGGAAAAGAGTAGAGGACCAATATGGCACCCTCGGAACACATGGTGATATGAATGGGGATGAGAGAGCCTTATGAAACTCAACAGCCTGAGTGCGGTTATCAAGGTAACTACCAAACCAGGGATAGTGTGGAGACAGAGGATCCTAGAGTTTGCAGCTTAGCCAGAATAAGTGGTGGTGGACCATGTCGAATGCTTTAGAAAGGTCGATGAACACTGCTCCTGTGAGTTGGCTCTGTCCATATTACCTTTGATATCACTGGTCAGTTGGGTCAGTGCAGTGGTAGTGCTGTGCCCCGCCCTAAAACCATGTTGACAGGGGGATTGAAGATTATACTTAAGGTGCTCCGAGACCTGTCGATGGACAACTTTCTCAAGTAGCTTGCTTAGCATTTGGAGCAGTGAAATGGGATGGTAGTTGGACAGTTGTTTATCATCTCCCTTCTTATAAATGGGAATAGTTCTGGCCAATTTCCAGACCAAGGGGACAGAGGCAGTGCTAATGGACAGGTTGAAAAGCCTGGTAATGGGCACTGCCAGCCATGATGCAAACTACTTTAGTATCCTAGGATGAATACCATCTGTGCCTGGGCTACCACTTGCAGGAATAGTTTTGAGTAGCTTTGGAACTTCATGGTATGAGACTGAAGTCAGCTCAAGCGTAGGGAGAATGAGTGCACTGGGGGCAGCTGCAGACCTGGTATTGTGGTGCCAGGTGGGGCTAGGATTAGGTAGAGAGGAGAAGAGGAAGTTGAAAGCATTAGCAATGGTGAGAGGGTGGTTAGAGTGGGCATCATTTAGATACATATCAGAGGGAGTCTGTGGCTTGTTGTTCCCAAGTATTTCCTTGATTTGGGACCAATACCTTTTGGGGTTAGAGGCAGAGGAAATTAGGAGATTCTTGTAATAAGAACTTTTTGCTAGGTGAATCTCCCTTTTGCATGTGTTCCATAAAGCTCTGTACGCTTCAACGTCGGTATGTAGATGGGAGGCCTTCCACGCGGACCATAGTTTATCCTTGAGTTTCAGAAGGTGGAGCAGGGGGCGTTTGAGCCATTTTGTAACCTTCCCTTTTACCCTCCTTGTGGTGACTGGGATGTGTGTATTTTGCAGTGTGAGTAGGGTAGAGTTGAAGTAGGCTGTAGCGATGTTGATGTCATTGGTATGATAGCGTGGAGACCAGTCAACTTGGTTAAGATCATGGGTGAACGCCTCCATATTTAGGTTTGAGAAATTGGAGAAAGTTAGCACTTTTGATTGGAAGGATGGCAAGGCGGTATCCCAGATACAGTAGATACAATGCAAACAGCAGGTGTGACAATGGGCATCCCTGTCTGGCCCCTTGCATGAGATCTATTGGTGTTGAAATGGACCCGTTTACCTTAATGTATGCTTTAGGTTCTTTGTACAAAGAGGCTATTACTCCCCTAAATTCTTCTGGAAACCTCATCTTCTCTAATGTAGTCCACAGAAAGGGCCATGCCACCCTGTCGAAGGCCTTCTCTGTATCAAGCTAAAAGCAGAAATGGGGCCCTCGACAAGGAAGCATATGGGCAGACTAGGAAGGCCAAGCAGTCTTTATCTGCCATCAAAGTCAAAGTCTATAGTGGAGTACATATAGTGTTCTTTTGATGTTATCTTGAGCCTGCCTGGATGGTACAAACCCTGTTTGGTTTTGGTCTATTAGTATGGGTAGTATCAGTTCCACCCATTTGGCTATGATGGAGATAAACAGCTTGCAATCAACATTAAGGACTGAGACAGGGTGGTATGAGGCACAGCTCGTTCCATCTTTCCCAGGTTTCACTATGCTAGTAATGATGGCATAGCTCCAGGTATTCAGGGCATCCTCTCTTCCTGTATTTTCCGAATGTGTCTCCAAGTGTAGGTGCCAGCACCTCCCAGAAACTCTTATAAAACTCTCCTGTGTAGCCATCAGGGCCAGGGCTTTTTGGGTCTTAAGGTTCGTAATGGCTGGATGTTGTTCCCTCTCTGTGATTGGGGATATCAGCCTCTGCTGTTGTTCTATAGTAAGGACCGGTAGCTTCAAGCCCTCAAGGAAAGCTTGTGTTTTCTCTATGTCCATCTCCTGTTCAGGGGTGCATAGCTCCTGGTAAAATTTCTAGAATGCTCTCTCGATCATGTTCGGGCAGAGCACCATCTGTCCTCCTTCCAGGTCCTTAATCTGTGTGATTGCTGTTTGGACTGATTTCCATCGCAGCCTATGTGCCAATAGCCTGACTGCCCTGGTTCCCTTCATAATATTTTTGCTTTAGATTTTGTAATGCTTGTTCAGTTCCAGTGTCTAGTAATTGTTGTATCTTACCCTTGGTCTCCTGGAGCTCAGGCCAGCAACTAGCGTCTCCAGCCACATGCCGCGGGAATAGATCTTTCAGTTGGGCTTCAAGTTTCTCCAGTTATAAAGTCTGTTGCTTTTTGTAATAAGATGCAAATTGTATTATGTCTCCCCTAAGGACCACTTTAATAGTGTCCCATAATGTGGACCTTTGCAATTCTGGGGTCATATTTTCTTTTATAATTTGTGGGATTCTCTCTTCTATAATTTTTTTAAAATCCTTAAGATTTAAAAGAAAATTATTAAGTCGCCACAAGATTCTACGTCTATTGCTCGGCCACTCCAGCCGGAGAGTCAACAGTGAGTGGTCTAATGGGGGGTAGGGTAAGCTGGCATTCTTGTACCTTATACAAGGACTCCTGGGAGATATGGAAGTAGCCTATACACGAGTAGACTTTGTGAGGGGCTGAGTAGTGGGTATATGATCATTTGCTAGCGTAGCTATATCTCCATACGCCAACCCACTGTACATCCTTAAAGTGTTTTATAACCATTTTTTTGTGCTGCTGTTCTCCTGGGGGGATGTGCTCTGGGTGTGTCCAGGGAGTCATATATCATGCTGAGGTCACCAGCCAGTATGAGTGTTCCTTTCTGGTTGTCTGTAATTACCTGGCATAATTTTTTCACTTCCCTCGAATTCGACCCAAGAGGGATGTACAATGAGGCCACAGTAATCAGCTGACCCTCTAGGTGACCAGAGACCAGTGCAAGATGTCCCTCTTTATCTATGTAAGAGCTGATCTGCTGAAAAGGGGTAGATCGAGGGATCAATATTGCAGCCCCAATACGCTTCCCCCCTTATATGATGTTGGTACTACTGATTTGTACCCCGAATTTAGTCAATTTGTTATGCACATCCCTAGGTAAATGTGTTTCCTGCAGCAAGATGAAACTGGGTCTCTGCCTTTTCATTTGAGCTAAAACTTTATATTGTTTCACTGGGTTATTTATCCCATTTACATTAAGTGAACAGATGTTCAACTGTATGTGGCTACCCATCATCTCGCTTGAATGTGATAGTTTTCCTGACCTGGCTAGGATAGGTTCAGTTCTATCCTACCCCCACCCCGCATTGAGAGACGGAAGGGAGCCTCTGTCTACAGCCAATAGCAGGGTGCATGAAAGGATTGGCAACCCCAGTCAGCAGCCCTCTTTTAATGAGATTATTACCAATACATGAGGACGGTATATTTAGGCAGGCCTGAATCTGTAGTGACCCAGAGTTGTGGCCCTATAGACAATTACTTCAGGGACCCTAGGGATGGGGTGTATGGCCCAGGAAACAAAAATAAGTGACTGGTTTGGGCACTCTGCCCATTTTAGTGTCTCTACAATCCCTGTATGTCCTTGCCAGTACCCCTACAGCTGTTGTCCCCCACTGCAGAACTGTAACACAGCAGGCAATTCCCAGCATGCCCAAGCCTGGGCTATGTTTTAAATATTTTTTCCTTTACCTCATTTTTTCTTTATTCCTTGCTGCCTGTTATGGATCCCCCAGGCTGGCAGCACAAGGAAAGATGAGCCACGCGGTTGGACTCTGGCCCATGCCCAGCGCATGGGCTAGATTCCAACGGTGGGCTGTGGCTCAAGTTTGTGGTTCGAGTGTTGCAGCTCTGAGCACTGAAAAGCCACTTTTTCATGGACCATTGGTGTGTGGAGCAGGACTGATGAGGGAAAAGGCACAGACAGTGATGGAGACCAGGGGAAAAGGCCTATCTCTGGTTGAGGCAGGTCTCGTCAGTTCTGCCTAGTGCTTCCCCTCCTGCCCAGTCCACTGGTGGCAGCAGGTCATCGAGTCAGTGAGGTGGTCTTTGAGTTGGTAGCAGTGAGCAGTGGCAGCAGCAGGTCGACGGCCATGATGTGAGCTCTGTCTTGCCCCCTTTTTTTTAATTTATTTAAAAGGAAAAGTGAAACGGTCCCTCATTGGGGGCTGCAGCAGGCCACATCAAGAAGAACCGAGGTGCAATGGAGTATCGGGGGGTGAAGAAGGAGCGTCAAGAGGTGCAGCAGCAAAGGCCCCAGCATCAGAACTGCCCGCCTACAGCTCTCTTCAGTCAGCAGTGTCAGCTGACCCCTTCTCTTCAGAACTTCACCCCAGGTCAGGAGCGGTGAGTCGGCGGCAACACCACTGGTCAGGTGCCGACTGCCAGAAGATCCTTTTATTTAAAAAAAACAATTTCAAAGCACTGAATGGCACAGCGACAAGTGTCTGGGCTGCGAGAGGGCCCCATTAAGAGAGTGAAGGTCTGAGGAGCTGCCCCAGCTCAACAGTTAACGACTTCGACAATCCGGGGATTTTCATGTTGCAGGAACGACAAAAGCAAAAAGACTAAGAGTGATGAAAGTGGCAAGACTAAGAGCGATGAAAGCTCAAGCAACCTGGATTACAAATCCTTGTGCATGTTCAGTGCAGCCCTGGTCGGTGGTTTGCCACGACTTCCCTACCAATGCCCAAAGGGTCGGGTGAAAAGAAATCAGTTGTTCTTCACTGCTTGGCTGCCTTTTCTACTGATACAGAAATCTTGGAGTGCATCTTGCCAGGCGGTCTGTTATGCCCTTTCCCATGTATTTGAATTCTTCAGTCTAAGGGACGAGAAGCATCCTCTAGTGGTCACCTCTTTTGAAAGTAAAGTTTCCCTGTTCCACCTGGAGGTGCTTTCCTTCAGTCCACTCTGGTGCATGAAATCCCCTTCTTGCACACACCTTATTGCTTGTAAGAGTCCACCTGCAGGTCATCCTTTACAACTGTAACAAAGGTTAACCTGACAATTATCTTGGGTCACCCTATCCAGGGTTTTAGAGCTTTACATTTGTTTGTTATTGTTATAGAGCTTTAGAATCATCACAGTTACCTTAGAGTGTTAGAATCGTTACAGTTACCTTACAGCTTTAGAATCATTACAGTTACCTTACAGTGTTAGAATCGTTACAGTTACCTACAGCTTTAGAATCATTACAGTTACCTTAGAGTGTTAGAATTGTTACAGTTACCTTACAGCTTTAGAATCATTACAGTTACCTTACAGCTTTAGAATCATTACAGTTACCTTAGAGTGTTAGAATCGTTACAGTTACCTTAGAGTGTTAGAATCATTACAGTTACCTTACAGCTTTAGAATCATTACAGTTACCTTAGCGTGTTAGAATCGTTACAGTTACCTTAGAGTGTTAGAATCATTACAGTTACCTTACAGCTTTAGAATCATTACAGTTACATTAGAGTGTTAGAATCGTTACAGTTACCTTACAGTTTTAGAATCGTTACAGTTACCTTACAGCTTTAGAATCATTACAGTTACCTTACAGCTTTAGAATCATTACAGTTACCTTAGCGTGTTAGAATCGTTACAGTTACCTTAGAGTGTTAGAATCATTACAGTTACCTTACAGCTTTAGAATCATTACAGTTACATTAGAGTGTTAGAATCGTTACAGTTACCTTACAGCTTTAGAATCATTACAGTTACCTTAGAGTGTTAGAATCGTTACAGTTACCTTAGAGTGTTAGAATCATGACAGTTACCCTACAGCTTTAGAATTGTTACAGTTACCTTACAGCTTTAGAATCATTACAGTTACCTTACAGTGTTAGAATCGTTACAGTTACCCTACAGCTTTAGAATCATTACAGTTACCTTAGAGTGTTAGAATCGTTACAGTTACCTTACAGCTTTAGAATCATTACAGTTACCTTAGAGTGTTAGAATCGTTACAGTTACCTTACAGCTTTAGAATCATTACAGTTACATTAGAGTGTTAGAATCGTTACAGTTACCTTACAGCTTTAGAATCATTACAGTTACCTTACTTTAGAATCATTACAGTTACCTTAGCGTGTTAGAATCGTTACAGTTACCTTAGAGTGTTAGAATCATTACAGTTACCTTACAGCTTTAGAATCATTACAGTTACATTAGAGTGTTAGAATCGTTACAGTTACCTTACAGTTTTAGAATCGTTACAGTTACCTTACAGCTTTAGAATCATTACAGTTACCTTACAGCTTTAGAATCATTACAGTTACCTTAGCGTGTTAGAATCATTACAGTTACCTTACAGCTTTAGAATCATTACAGTTACATTAGAGTGTTAGAATCGTTACAGTTACCTTACAGCTTTAGAATCATTACAGTTACCTTAGAGTGTTAGAATCGTTACAGTTACCTTACAGCTTTAGAATCATTACAGTTACCTTACAGCTTTAGAATCATTACAGTTACCTTAGAGTGTTAGAATCATTACAGTTACCCTACAGCTTTAGAATCATTACAGTTACCTTAGAGTGTTAGAATCGTTACAGTTACCTTACAGCTTTAGAATCATTACAGTTACCTTAGAGTGTTAGAATCGTTACAGTTACCTTACAGCTTTAGAATCATTACAGTTACATTAGAGTGTTAGAATCGTTACAGTTACCTTACAGCTTTAGAATCATTACAGTTACCTTACAGCTTTAGAATCATTACAGTTACCTTAGAGTGTTAGAATCGTTACAGTTACCTTAGAGTGTTAGAATCATTACAGTTACCTTACAGCTTTAGAATCATTACAGTTACCTTAGCGTGTTAGAATCGTTACAGTTACCTTAGAGTGTTAGAATCATTACAGTTACCTTACAGCTTTAGAATCATTACAGTTACATTAGAGTGTTAGAATCGTTACAGTTACCTTACAGCTTTAGAATCGTTAGTTACCTTACAGCTTTAGAATCATTACAGTTACCTTACAGCTTTAGAATCATTACAGTTACCTTAGCGTGTTAGAATCGTTACAGTTACCTTAGAGTGTTAGAATCATTACAGTTACCTTACAGCTTTAGAATCATTACAGTTACATTAGAGTGTTAGAATCGTTACAGTTACCTTACAGCTTTAGAATCATTACAGTTACCTTAGAGTGTTAGAATCGTTACAGTTACCTTACAGCTTTAGAATCGTTACAGTTACCTAGAGTGTTAGAATCGTTACAGTTACCTTAGAGTGTTAGAATCATTACAGTTACCCTACAGCTTTAGAATCGTTACAGTTACCTTACAGCTTTAGAATCATTACAGTTACCTTACAGCTTTAGAATCATTACAGTTACCTTAGAGTGTTAGAATCGTTACAGTTACCCTACAGCTTTAGAATCATTACAGTTACCTTAGAGTGTTAGAATCGTTACAGTTACCTTACAGCTTTAGAATCATTACAGTTACCTTAGAGTGTTAGAATCGTTACAGTTACCTTACAGCTTTAGAATCATTACAGTTACATTAGTGTTAGAATCGTTACAGTTACCTTACAGCTTTAGAATCATTACAGTTACCTTAGAGTGTTAGAATCGTTAGTTACCTTACAGCTTTAGAATCATTACAGTTACCTTAGAGTGTTAGAATCGTTACATTTACCCTACAGCTTTAGAATCATTACAGTTACCTTAGAGTATTAGAATCATTACAGTTACCTTACAGCTTTAGAATCATTACAGTTACATTAGAGTATTAGAATCATTACAGTTACCTTACAGCTTTAGAATCATTACAGTTACATTAGAGTGTTAGAATCATTACAGTTACCTTACAGCTTTAGAATCATTACAGTTACCTTAGAGTGTTAGAATCATTACAGTTACCTTACAGCTTTAGAATCATTACAGTTACCTTAGAGTGTTAGAATTGTTACAGTTACCTTACAGCTTTAGAATCATTACAGTTACCTTACAGCTTTAGAATCATTACAGTTACCTTAGAGTGTTAGAATCGTTACAGTTACCTTACAGCTTTAGAATCATTACAGTTGTTACAGTTACCTTACAGCTTTAGAATCATTACAGTTACCTTACAGCTTTAGAATCATTACAGTTACCTTAGAGTGTTAGAATTGTTACAGTTACCTTACAGCTTTAGAATCATTACAGTTACGAGTGTTAGAATCGTTACAGTTACCTTACAGCTTTAGAATCATTACAGTTACCTTAGAGTGTTAGAATCATTACAGTTATCTTAGTTTTAGAATCATTACAGTTACCTTACAGCTTTAGAATCGTTAGTTACCTTACAGCTTTAGAATCCTTACAGTTACCTTACAGCTTTAGAATCTTTGCAATTTCAGTCTTAGAATCTCACAAAGCCGTAGAGTCTGATATCCTTGAAACTGTTTATAAAGTATAGTAACTGAGTCTGATATCCTGTAAACCATTTAAAGTACATCAACTTTACAGGTTCATAATTCTTGTCATTGCTTGGAAGTTTAGTTTCCTAATCACAGTATTTCCAGTGGTCCAGTTTATATGTATTCTGTCATGACACTCAAACTTTTCACTGCAACAAAATCTTCTAATTGGTTCTAAAGTCAAGCCTGCCTCTTCTTGCAAGTCTGATGAACATTAGATCTAAGTGAACCAGAAAGAATCCGCAACACTTTGATTGTGGCAAAAGTGTATGCCCATTGCACAAGCGTTTGTCAATGCCGAATGTTTATTTGCAGTGTAACAGGGCTCTAAATAGCCCTAATGTTTTTGGTACAACTCTGAAAAACATAATATCTAGACACGATTTAGCTTATATTTCACCCTTTTTTGTAACTGTTGCCCTTATTTGTGTATTACTATGGACATTTGAATGGAAACAGGATCTCTGCCCTATTTGCTCTGTCTGCTTGTCTACTTCTGCGGTCACAATTCTGTTTATAAGATTCCAACCTGATGCTGTGGAGATAATTATGATGTCATAAACAGGGCATTAAGATGTCAGCTAATAAAGTTCAAAGGACAGTAAATTTGTCTTTATGTCACTTCCTGCAATAATAAAAAAAAGGGGGAAAGAACTGCAAAAACATATTTCTAGTTGAATGGTGCAGAGGGTAAAAGCACAGTACTGTAAAACAGTGGTTGCAGATTCAGCCCCCCTCAGAGCCACAAACAATACTGTCTAAAGAAGTCACAGCTACAGCAAACCTGTAGCCATGGCAGTGGTATGGAGGGCTGAGGCACTGGACACACCAGTGACCTGGGTTTAAGACTGGACCAAGGTCACTCGGGGGCTGGGGGGGCAGTAGGATTTATCATCATCAATGGATCTCCTCCTTTGGGGTGGGAGGCACAGTGTGTACTGCAGCTTGGCTGTGGTTATATGTGATAATGGTGATCGCTACAGCGAGTGTACATCACCGAAATCACACTCTCAGTGAGGAAAGAAAGGCGCCCGAAACCTACAGGCTTTCTGTTTAATGTGGGGGGATGTGGCCCCCCCCACTTTTAGATTCTCAACTCCAGGGGGGGGTGCATGTCGGGGAGGGACTTGTAAAAAACATTAAGCCACCCAGCGGCAAAAAATAAATCCGTGCCGGACCCGAACCCTGTACCCTGCACCTCCCAAGCAAGCACGCCAGTGGTCCAGCTGCCTGCCACACCCCATCCCACATACCTTTTCTCACCTTCCTTCCCGGCACATGCAAATGCATGTACATCCTGTCACATACCTCGCTCAACCCATTATCCGCTCCACTCCTGAGGTAGTCTTTACAGAAGTGCAGTGATTGAGTTGCCCATTTTGTAACTGCCTAATCACAGTTGCCTTACAAGGTATACCCTGGCTGCTACCTAGTGTAGGCTAGGTGGCACAGTAGCAGTCTCCAGAATTAAAGTCAGGGGCAGGTGTTGAAGATGTGCACCATCTTCACGGTCTACATGTGCACTATTGCACGCTGCCGACTCTGGCTCAAGGGAAGTAATGGATGGAAAAGAACCCCTGTCACAGGATGATGTTGCTACCCTGAAGGCACCACAACCATCCATGGCACCCACTCACACAACAAGACAAGAAGCAGCTGGGATAAATCCTGATGGTGGGGTGAAGGGGCAGGGGTTGACAGCAAAAAGGGTCAATGGGAGGGGCAGGAGGATAAGTCCATACAAAAAAAAGGATTACAAAAATATTTGAACAATAAACTGATGTGTGTATAACTCTCACATTTTTCATAATTGTCCAATTGGTATCAGTGGCTCTTGAAAGGAAGCATAAACAACATGTAATTTAAATCAACTATTTCTGGTGTTTTTGTTCATTATTGACAAGTAGATAACATATCTGAAGCTATTATATTTGCATTCTGCATGCTGTTTTCCCCCAACTCTGTTAAGTGTTTTCAGATAGGCGCTTCCTATCTGTAAGTAGAGGAAGTTGGAGACAGGTAGTAGCACCACAATCTGCACAGGGGTTGTATACAGATCCCAGTCTTAGGAGGAGGAAATGGACAAGGAAATGATAGAAGGCATCCTCAGAATGGCAGAAAAAGGGGAAATATTGTTGATGGGGGACCTGAATATGCCAGATGTTAACTGGAGCACATTTGCTGCAGCCACATCCAAGAGAAGGGTCATTCTCGATGCCTGGGGGCATGCCTCAGACAGCTAGTGCTGGAACCCACTCGGGAGGGAGCAATCTTGGACCTGGTACTGTCAAACAGGGATGGAGAGAGGATCACAGATTTAGAAGTGGGTAGCCATCTGGGAACAAGTGACCACCAAACAGTGTGGTTCATGATAAACACAGCCATAGAGTCAAGCCATACAAAAGTGAGGGTACTGGACTTTAGAAGGGCTGACTTTGGCAAAATGGGGGCGTGCCCAAGGAATGCACTAGAAGATGGGCAGGAAGGAGGGTGGAAGAACAATGGGGAAAAATCAAAACTGCTATCATAGAGGCAACAAGCCTTTGTGTGAAGCATGTAAAGAAGACAAAACAAAGTAAAAAACACCATGGTTCTCAAAAGAGGTGGTGGGGAAGGTTAGGAGAAAAGATAGCATTCAGGAGGTATAAGGAATCACAGAAGGAGCAGGACAGAGAAATGTATCAGTTAAAGCAGAAGGAAGCGGGAAAGGCAGTTAGAATAGTGAAAGCCCAAACTGAGGAAAGATAGCCAACTCCAGTTAAGAAGGGGATAAAACCTTTATAGGTACATTAGGGAGTGAAGGACGACCAAGAGAGGGATAGTGAGGCTTAATAAAGGGATGGGGAGGTGGGAGAGGGTGACAGTGAAAAGGCAGAGATATTGAATGAATACATAGTATTCACAAAGAAGAAGAGGGGAGGTACCCTAACAATAGAAGCACTCTGGGCAGGGGGTCGAAACTAGTCCATTCACAGAAAAAAGGGTCCTGAAAGAACCTAAAACTCAAGGTGGACAAAGCTTTGGGGCCTGATGAGATTCACCCCAGAATTCTAAAAGAACTAAGGGAGACCTAGTGACACCAACTGACTACCCTTTTAACAAATCATGGGAGGATGGGTGGTACCCGAGGACTGGAGGAGGGCAGATGTGATTCCCCTTCACAAAAGTGGGAGCAAGGCAGAGGCAGGAAACTACAGACCTGTTAGTTTGACCTCAGTGGTAGGAAAAATGATGGAATCACTTCTGAAAGAAAGAAATGTTGAGTACCTAGAAGCCAGTGGGGCACAGGACCCAAGGCAACATGGATTCACAGTGGAAAGGTCATGTCAGACGAATCTAATGGATTTCTTTGACTGGGTGACCAAAGTAGTAGACCAGGGAGGGACTGTGTATATGGCCTACCAAGACTTTAGCAAGGCATTTGACACAGTCCCACACAAAAGATTAATGAACAAGTTAGCCAGCTTGGGAGTGGGTCCCAGGCTCAGGGTGGTAGCCTGGGTAGCAAATTGGCTGGTCAACAGGATGCACAGAGTAGTAGCAAATGGAATACACTCTGAAGAAAGGTTGGTTACTAGTGGGGTACTGCAGGGTTCCAGTACTGGGACCAGTCCTCTTTAATGTCTTCATAGAAGACATTGCAGAGGAGGCTGGAAGGAAAAGTATGATTTTTGCAGACAACAGAAAGATCTGCAACAGGGTTGACAAACAAGGGGGGTGGAAAGGATGAGAAGGGACTTGGCAGGTTGGAGGAATGATCAAAGTATGGCAGCTAAGATTCAATGCAAAGAAGTGCAAAGTAATGCACCTGGGAAACAAAAACCCGGGGAAGAGTACACAATGGGGGGGGTACTAACAACAAGGGTAGCAATATCGGATGACCTTAAGGTAGGCAAGTAATGTGAGATAGCAGTAAGGAGGGCTGGGATGCATAGGGAGAGGCATCACCAGTAGAAAACAGGAAGTTGTTATCCCTCTGTACAGACAGTTGGTGAGACCCCATCTGGAGTACTGCGTGCAGTTCTGGAGACCCCGTCTCTACAAGGGCATAGACAGGATGAGGCGTTCCAGAGGATGGCAACTAAAATGGTGCAGGGTCTGTAACAGAAGTCATACAAAGAGAGACTTAAAGGAGCTTAATATGTATACCCTTGAGGAAAGGAGGGACATGATAGAATCGTTCAAGTACCTCAAGGGAATCAACAAAGTCCAAGAGGGTAGCATCTTTCAGAAAAAGAGATGTGCAAGAACAAGGGGGCACAATTTGAAGATAGAGGGGATGACTCAGGGCAATGTGAGGAAATATTTTTCATGGAGAGAGTGGTGAGCGTATGGAACTGCCTTCCTGAGGACGTCATGGGTCAAAACATTGGGGAATTCAAGAATGCATGGGACAGACATAAGGCAATTATAGTGGGGGTAGGAGGAAGTAGACTGTTGGTTAACTAGAATCTGAAGCTTATCCATTAGGTGGGGAAATGGGCAGACTAGGTGGGCCAAGTGGTCCTTATCTGCACAAAGTCTATGTTTCCATGAAAACACACACACACACACACACACACAGTGAGGCTTGGTTTTAAAACTTTTATTTGTGAACTTTAGTGAAATAGCACAAATACAATTACATGCAGGTAGCATTCAATGTCATAATACAAAGGACAATGCCATGAATACAGAATGTTAATATTTATGAATTTGTGCATACGAGGCGGCATAAACTTTAGCAGTGTCAGTGGCTCAGTAGGTAGCACTCACCTCTCTGAGGCCGGGAGATCAGAGGGCTGTGGGTTCAGTTCCCACATCTGGCACTTGGGTTAATATCCAGTACTGACACTGTAATGCAAGCATGAGAGGGTGCTGCATTTCTGAGGTGCCGTCTTCGGATGAGACGTTAAACCGAGGTCCCATCTGCCTGGATTGGTGGTAGTTCAGGTGGATGTGAAAGATCCCATGGCACTTATCGAAAAGAGTAGGGGAATTTCCCCGGTGTCCAGGCCAAATTTCCCTCATTCACTAAAAATACCACCAACAGCTTAATCTGAATCTGGTTCAAGGTCAGTTGGCATTCATCTGTATCCCCTTCCCCCGGTTCGTGCCTGAAAATAGGCAAGATTTGTCTAGTGCACTTATCCGGTCAACAAAAGCTAAATAAATAAAATAAATAAAAATAAACAATGTATAAACAGGTAAGAATGAGCAGTGCTGTTTTGAACTGTGGCTATTAGACCTATGGTCATAGTGTTGTACTGACTTCCCCATTGACACTGATCCTTAAGATCACTTGGGCTATATAATAGCAAGTAGTGGAGCTACGAACATGGAGACGTGAGGGCTCCCTGCTACAAACCAATTGATCCATATATTATGAAAGAACAAAATTGGTCTATGGCGTGAGCTAACAAAGCCCACAGCAAATTTAACTAAATGTGGAATTTAATCACCAAGTAATAAGAGGTGTATATACCCCAAACTAGTGCACTAAAAACTTGTAGACTATAACTATGAGGTATTTCAACAGGAAGTCACTGCTAAGTATCTTCAAAGTCTGATGATGTCTGCTAGCTGGCTAATGAGCAGAAACCAGTATGATCTGTGGGCTTTCTCTTTAAAGTACAAGAAGTTTATGCCCATCAGTCAGCTAAATACTGTCACTGTCAGTCTTTTCAGCATTGGCTTTTGAGAGGCAAGCTTTCTGCATTTCTACATCCATTGCTTTATACAGTACCCACCTACACAGCCTTCACATTACAGTAAAAGTACAGTTACATAAGAACTTACCGTAACAGTAGATCTTCGAGAGAGGCTCTTGCAGTAGGTAATCACTTTGAGGACTGCACCCCCTGGCATCAGGACCACATGGAAACTTTAGCTAGCGGTGTCTGATGGGGGACTGCCTACCAGACATCATGTGACTGATGTCAGCATGCCACTATATAGTGGACAGTCCCCAAGCCCACCTTCCAGTTCTCCCACCGGAGACCTCCGAGAAGGAGCAACAGGAGAATGGAAAGAGGCTCCTGGAGCCCAAAATGAGCTCATAGAGAAAAAGCATCAAAGAAACTTGAAGGAAGGAGGGGGGGAAAGGTTACCTACTGTAAGAGCCTCTCTCGAAGATCTACTGTTATTGTAAGTTCTTACGTAACTACTATCTTACTTCGAGAGGGCTCTTGCAGTAGGTAATCACCTTGAGGACTGAGTCCCAAGCAGTGTGAATCAGAAGAAAATGAAACACGGGGGCCAGGAAAGGTCTGCAGAAAGGAAGAGAGTTTAGGACAGGAGGCCTTGGAGGACAGATAAACCAAAGCCAGCCCTGCGCCTAGAGGCAATGTCCAGACTGTAATGCTTGGTGAAAGTGTGGATGGTGTTCCAAGTGGCCGCCGCACAAATGTCAGTGGCTGACACATTCCCGAAGCAAGCAGTAGAAGCAGCCATGCTTCTGGTTGAATGCCCCTTAACTTCCCCGGAGAGATACCATACTTCTGGTAACAGAAAACAATACAGTTTGCCAACCATTTGGAGAAACACTGTTTGGAAACTGCCGCACCCTCTCTCTTGGGTGTAAAAGAAACAAAAAGTTAGCCCGTTTTTCCGGACAGACTTTTTTCTGTTGGGGTAATAACGCAAAATTCTGTGAACATCTAAGGTATGCAGAACAGCCTCCCCCTGATTGGAATGCTCAGGGTAATACACCAGGAGTTGAATAGACTGGTTCTACGTGAACTCAGAAACTACTTTCAGTAAGAACTGAGGATTGGTACGCAGAGCCAAAAAATGAAATAAGGCTCCTTATACATCAAGACCTGAAGCTCAGAAATCCTTTGAGCAGAAGAGACTGCAACTAAAAAGAGTGCTTTCCACGATAAATAGCATATAGCACAACTACCAGCCAGTTCAAAAGGACGCAAGGTCAGTTTCTCCTAAATAAAATTCAGATCCCAAGGTGGCATGGACTGCGCACCGGGGGTTTCAGTTGGAGGATCCCTTTCAGGAAGGTTTTGGAAACCTCCAGCTGAGCTACAGCTTTGCCCTCCACTAAGGTGTGGTAGGTAGAAATAGCAGACAGGTGAACCTTCAGCAAAGAGTAACTCAGGCCCAGGTCAGCGAGGTGCAGTAGATACTCCATGACCTGAGGAACGGGGCATGAAAAAGAGTCCCAACCCTTCGAGGTGGCCCAAATGTAGAAACACTTCCATTTCATTGCACAAGTCATCCTTGTAGAAGGCTTTCTGGTCTTTACAAGGACCTGAGCCACTGTGGAGGAAACTCCATAGCGTGAAGCAGCTATGTCATGAGGTGCCACACATGAAGGTGAGGGGACTTCAGCCCTGGATGTACCAGCATGCCCCCCTCCTGAGTCAGGAGATCATAGCAGAGAGGCAGGGGGGCCGGAGGTTCCACTGCAAGCTGCCAAAGAAGCAGAAACCATATTTGGCAAGACCAATACAGGGCAATCAGAATCATGTGAGCCCCCTCCGCTTGAAGCTTGAGTAGCACCCTCTGCCGAACCGGAAAGGGAGGGAAAGTGTACAAAAACCTCCCTGTCCAGCAGAAAGATAGCGCATCTCACCAGAAAGCACCATGTCCAGGATCGAGCAAAACCTGGGTAGTTTTGCGTTGTATGGGAAGGCGAATAAATCCAGGTCTGTATGACCCCATAGGGCCAAAAAGTGTTTGACCACCTTTTGCTTGAGCACCCATTTGTGGGCCCTTACTCTGGTGTGGCTGAGACTGTCTGCTAGAACGTTTTGCATGCCCAGAACCTGAACAGCTGTGAGGTGAATTCGATGCAGATTTGCCCAATTCCACACTCGCATCGCCTTCCTGCAGAGGGGATATGAGAGAGTGCCCCCTTGCTTGTTGAGGTACCAGACTACACACATATTGTCCAACTAGACTAATAGTGGGCCCTGGCAAAGCAAATGCTGAAAGGCTTGAAGAGCATACAGCACTGCCCTCATCTCCAGCATGTTTATGTGCAGAGAGATCTCCAACTGAGGCCACAGCCCTTGAGTCCTGTGGTTCTCCAAGTGAGCACCCCAGCCCATCCCTGATGTGTCTGTAGTTAGGGTCTGGGTGGGAAGAGGGGACTAGAAGTGGACCCCCTTGGTGAGGTTGTTGAGATCCTGCCACCACAGAAGATCCCATTGCATCGAACTGGAGACCAACCTCTAATCCCACTGTGTTCTGAGTGTCCACTGAAAAAGTTGCATGTGGAGCCAAAGGGACAGTGGGGATGGCCACTGCCATAAGGCCAAGGGAGTCGGAGGGACTGACCTGGCCATGACCTGCCTGCTGGAGGCTACTAGAGGAGGCTGTTTCTGCAAGGTTTCTGCCCTGTCCAAAGAGAGGAAAGCCATACCCTGGGCCATATCCAGCACCGCTGCAATAAACTGGAGGTGTTGAGAGGGCAAGTTGGGACTTGGGAAGGTTGAGAGTAATCCCAACCTGCACAAAAAGGGCCAGGGTAGCTAAGAGGGAAAGTTCCAACTGCTCCCTCGATGGGGCTGACAGAAGCCAGTCATTGAGGTAGAGGAACACATAGTGGACCTGGTGCCTCAGGGCCGCTGCCACTACCGCAAGGCACTTGGTAAAAAATCTGGGGTGCCGAGGACAGGCCAAAGGGGAAGGCTTTGAACTGGTAGTACTCCCCCTGAAAGGTGAACGTGAGGTAGCGGTGATGGGCTGGAAAAACTGGGATATACAGGTAGGCATCCTGCATATCCAGGGCACAGAGCCACTGTCCCTTGTGCAGGAGGTGCAGCAGACCTGGGAGGGTCAGCATTTGAATCCGTTTGTACTCTATGTACAGGTTTAGAATGCTAAGGTCCAAGATGGAACACAGATCTCCTGTCTTTCTGGGGACCAGGAAGAAGTGGGAATAATACCCTTTTCCTGCCTGGTTTGAAGGAATGGGCTCTATTGCCTCCTTTTGCAGAAGAGACTCAATTTATTCCCTTAAGAGGGGAATGTGCGCCTTTGGATAATGAGACACCCCTGGAGGCTTGTCTGGGGATTTCTCGAGAAACTCCAGAGTGTGGCCCTGTTTGATCGACTGAAGGACCCATGAGTCTGTGATGACTGCCTCCCTATCCAGGTATGTGACTGGCAAATCTTCCACACAGGCTCCCCAACAGAAGGGGGACCATGAGTCAAGAGATGGAGGGAGGGATGGGAGAGCTGCTCCTGAGGCTCTCTGAGCTTTGAGCAACTGGCTGTATGCTGCTGTTTCATCTGCCGCTTGGTCTGGTGATGAAATGTCTGTTTGGCCTTGGATCTAGGGTGGTACATGGTGTGAGCCGGACCTCAGGAATGCCCTTATCCTGGGCTATTAATATTATCA
This sequence comes from Neoceratodus forsteri, assembly GCA_016271365.2. Taxonomy (NCBI): domain Eukaryota; kingdom Metazoa; phylum Chordata; order Ceratodontiformes; family Ceratodontidae; genus Neoceratodus; species Neoceratodus forsteri. The sequence goes on from CM057456.1 coordinate 16,779,539, forward strand.
GGGCATTCCCTCCAAAGGACAGTACCTGAAGGGGGCATCCTGAATAACGCCTGGACATTGAAGTGCCAAGTCTGACACCCTGAGCCAGGAAATCTCCCGAGACAGACAGCCATACAGGTGCCCTCTGGCTGAGGAGTCCACCACATCACAGGTGGCCCTCAGAGTGGTGACAGGTGACTTTGGCTGACCAGATAATGTCAGCCAATGCAGTCTTGATTCCAAGTCGGCATGGCCTCAATGATGGGCTCCAACTGGTGGAACAGCAACTTCTGATACACCAGCATGTGAACCACATAGTTAAGGGGCATGCATGGCAGAGTAGAGGAAGAATAAAACTTCCTCCCAAACTGATCAAGGTCCTCAATTCCCTGTCAGGAGGGAGGTGCTCATGTGCCTGGGCTTGGTGGATCTGTCATTGCCCACTGTAATTACTACTGAGTCAGCCTTAGGGTAGACACTGAGGTGATCCTTTCCCAGCAGGTCCTGTAGGTCCTGTCAGCCTTCTTTCACCACATCTGAATAGAGGAAGGCATCATCCACATGTGGGGCCAAATCCTCGTGAGGCTCCAGCCATGGAGGTGTGAGGACAGGTGCAGTCTCCTGGATGTCCACGTGTTCAGCAAGCCTCTGATGTTTGGGGTCCTGAGCATCGATTTCCATCTTGGACCTCACAATCTGTTTCAAGAGGTCTGCAAAGAAGGTCCTCTGGAGGCAATTTGAGGGACTCCTTCAGCTTAGTTTCCTCCATAGGGGGGGTCTCAAACCCCGAAGTCAAGGAAGAGGAAGACCCGGACTCAATTCTGAGTCCGAGGAGTCTGAAAGACTGATCTCTGAGTGAGAGTCCTCCTGAGTCCTAGGAGGAACACCACACAACATCAGGGCCGACAAAGGAGCTTTCGTCAGGCCCAACGTAGACTGGTACGGTTCCAGTGGGGAAGCAGGTCTGGGAGTCTGATCCGGGTGAACCGGGGGGACATTCTCCCCTGATGCCAGTTGTCCAGCTCAGAGACAAGCTGAGATTTGGTCTTCGACCACCAAGACTGGAGAATGGCCCTAAAATCAGCCTGGGGTTGGGGAGGAGGTGGAGGGGCAGAGGTGGCTGGTAAACCGACTGAAACCCCGAAGTGTACCCCGTCATTGGGTATCCCGGCGTGTGAAACCCATGCACTGGGTAACCCAGTGAAGGGTATGAAGGAGTGTACTCTGATGTTGAGAAGCCTGATGTCTGGTAGCCTGGTGGATGATGCCTGGGAACCTGATGAAAGGGCGGCGGAGGAGTTGCAGGGGCGGCGTCAGACCCTGAGGCCTGAAATTTGGACCAAAAGGGCCCGAAGGGCAGACTCAGGCACTGGGCCTGCAGGAGGTGAAGGCTGGCAACAGTGCTGGCGCGCCAGATGAACCGGGGAAGAGGCCTGCAGATGCTCTGACGTTAGGTCCAGGGTGTACCATGAACTACAGCACTCGATGGATGAACCCTGGCTCCCGCTGCTCTGGGGAGGATGGAGGAGGCTCCACAAAGGGAGAAGAAGGGGGTACCTCTGTGGGTAGAACCCACCGGAGAATGCTGCCCAGAGACTGACAGCTGGCTCTTGTCCGGCCAGACGTTGTTGGGGCTTGCGCCGGAGCTCAACATGAGCGGAATGGTCGGGTTGTCGTCGGAGGTTCCGACAACTGGCTTATCGATCTTGGCCGAGCTGGCACCAGAGTCCCTGGAGCCCGACTTATCAGCCAGGTGTTTCATTGGAGGGTCCAATGAATGGCTTATCAGCCCAGACAGCCTGCTTAGACCCGGTGGTGGAGAGGGATGTAAGGGAGGCAGAAGCCTTGGACTCAGTCGAGGCGCCGTGATACCATAACCATTGGTGGCGGGGAACCAAGGGCTGCTCCTGGGAAGGTGGGGCAGACTTGGGTAGCAGCGGTCTTCCCAGAGAAGAGGGCCTCTGTTCACCCAGGGGCCCAAAGGCGGCTCTGAGTGAGAGGAGGACCGTTCCTGGTCCTTATGTTTCTCTTTGTCCCTCTTCTTATGTTTGTGGGAGTCAGTAGGCAAGGAAGAAGTGCCCTTAATTTTGCAGCTCTTTCTCCATGGATGCCATCTTCTTTTAGAAGATCAGCTTTGAGGCCTGCTGGTGATGCTTCCGTGTGGCCTGGTTTGAGCTGGAACAGGCTCACAATCTTCGACCTTGTGCTCTGGGCCTCAACAGAAGAGGCAGGGGAATGAGAGTCTTTGTGCGGTAACTGCTGCTGCAAGAATCGCACTTAGTTTTATGCAACCTAGGAAGACAGTGAAGACATGCAGAAAATAGAAAGTTTTACAGAAAAAACAAGAAAAGATGGATACTCATCCAAAAAATGCGTTTGAACTGCAGCAACGATCTCCGCGAAGTCTGACATGCTCAGGTTGATGGCGGGGAAGTACTGGAAGGTGGGGGTGGGGACTGCCCACTATATAGTGTCATGATGACATCGATCACATGCCGTCGGGTGGACGGTCTCCCATCAAACACCATTAGCTAAAGTTTCCGTGTGGTCCTGACACCAGGGGGCGCAGTCCTCAAGGTGATTACCTACTGCAAGAGCCCTCCTGAAGTAAGATCAATATGGTCATGGATACTTAAACAGAGCTTTTACTGGTTGCATTGTTCCTGAAATCCTTCCAAAGACCTGTAGTGCAAGGGAGTACTGCTGAATAATAAAACTGGATACCTTAAAATCCGATAAGACAGACTAAGACCGCCTGGAATGTGCAACATGATGATGTTGTCTAAGCAAGACATCTGGGGCCCCAATACAGGAATATGGGAAAAAGCAGAGCACGATGGTTTGCTCTGCTTGCCCATGCCCCGAGGATGCTATATTCAGTGGAATATGGCACTGGTGTTATCCAATGGAATAGAGGGCCATGTCAGGGCAGCGCAAAGTTGAGAAGCACTGCCCCAGCATAGATCTGGGCTGTATACTGCCATACCAAAGTGCATGGAACTGCTGTGCCCCTAGACCTGTTAGCACCAGGAACCCCAATGTGATATTCAGCCAATAATATGCAAATGATCCCACTGGGCATACAAGGCATGTAGGGGTCATATGAATGCCCATTATGGGCTCATTTACATGGGAAGCGGTGGCAGGTTTGCACCTCTCCTAAGACCAGCCCCCACCTCAATCGCCCTTCCCTGTAAAGACTGAATTATTCCCTGATGTCTAGTGCCACCCCCTCTGATCCCTGTCCTTAGCAAGAAATCTAGTAGTCCCTGGTGTCTAGTGGCACCTCCCACCCTCTGACTGCTCTCTGCAATCTAAGAAGTCAAGTCCCTGGTGTCCAGTGGCATCCCCACCCTCTGATCCCTGTTCCCATACAGTATGTAGTAGTCTCTGTTGTTTGGTGGCACCCCCTGCCCACTGATCCCCATCCTCATAAGAACTGCAGTAGTCACTGGTGTCCAGTGGCACCCCTCACCTCCGATCCCCATCCCCATACAGTATGTAGTAGTCCCCGGTGTCCAGTGGTATCCCTTGCCCTCTGATCGCTTGCCGCAATCTAACAAGAGAAGTCCCTGGTGTCCAGTGGCACTTACCACCCTCCAATCATCTGGCTCCATATGTGAGTACATCTCCCTGGCATCCAGTGGTATCCCCACCTGCCAAATGCCCATCCTAGCAGCTCCCCACGCCCCCATGGCTACTGCCCCCAAACTACCTGCACAGTGCACAGCAACCATCTGTCGTAGTAGGTGCTCCCTTTACATTACACAGGCCATACTTGCTAGCCACCAGGGCGCTAGGGGCTACTGGTATGGGTGCTTGATGGTTGAGGGATACCACTGGGTGGCAGGGACACATACTCAGGTACAGGGCTGGATGATCAGAGGGTGGGGTGCCACTGGACACCATGGAATCCTCTTCTTAGACAGTGGTCAGTGATTGGAGGGTGGGGGGTGCCACTAGACACCAGGGACTATTACATGCTGTCAGGGACAAGGATCAGAGGGGCAAAGGGTGCCACTAGACACAAGGACTATTACATACTGTACAGGGATGGGATCAGAGGGCAGGGGCCACTGACACCAGACGAGACTACTGTATTTTACAGGGATGGGGATTGAGGGGCTCCTACTAGACACCTGGGACTACTACATACTGTATAGGGACGGGATCAGAGGGCAGGGTGTGTGACTGGATACCAAGGCATTCTTTGATGCAACTGGCTGAGGCGAGGGGAGCAGCCAGCTTACAGTACCTTTGCCCGCCACTAAGGCCTAGCACTCTTTTAAGTCAGGGTCTGCAAAGGCGGTAACTTGCATCCATTTGGGTGGCAGTTATCACCTGTGCAAACCTTTGAATATGCCGCAGTGCCCGTATGCAGGGGATGACACCCTCATTTGCATGGATGCAGCAGTAACTTAGCTCTCAGGCACTAACGGGTTTTGCCCACACATAGGGGGTCTCTGAATATAGACTCCACCCAAAAATTGGGTGCAAAACCTGGTTAAGCACAGGCAAGAAAAAATTACTCACTGTAGTAATCTTGTTTCTTCCAAGGTGTCCTTTAGCATCAGTAACAGTATGCAGTACGCTGGCTAGGTTGAGCTGCCTCAGAGGTGGAGTGTATACTAATGAATAAAATGAATTAGCCAATCAGAAGAGAGTTAGAGGGTGTGCTGAGAGGAGCTTGCCCAAAAGGCACCAGAATTTTTTTGAAGCTAGAATGGGAACATGCCCATGTTAAGTGTGAACCAACAGGATTTAAAAATCATGCAAGAGCATGAACAGAGTACAACTGAAAAAACATGTAAACATTGCCTTAAATGCAATTCAAAAGCTCAGGAACAAATTTGACCATAATGAGGAAGCAGAATCCTCTTCAGTTAGGTTACTTGGGGAGGAAAGGTGGGAGCTTACTGATGCTAAAGGACACCTTGATGAAACAAGATTATTATGGTGAGTAATTTTTTCATCTCACCCAGGGGTTCTTAGCATCAGTAACAGTATGCAGACTACAAAGCAGTGTAGCTGTGAAGCGGGCACAGAACCTAGTTAGGGAAGAGGCTCTGCAGGACCACCCTGCCAAATCTGGGATTGGATCTGGACTGTACATCCAGGCAATAATGCTTTTGTGAATGTGCGCACAGTCTTCCATGTGGCTGCTTTGTAGACATCAAGTAAGGGAATATCCTTTGCAGCTGCCACTGTGGCAGCAGTGCCCTGGTAGAATGGGCCCTGAGGCCTTCAGAGGGCTGTTTACCAGCCTTGTCATAACAAAACTGAATGCAAGAGACTATCCAGTGAAAGTCAGTTCTCTAATTGGCTGGCCTTCCTCTACCTACCTCCCATATGTGAGGAAAACTGGTAGCCAAGCCCTAAACTGCTTGGTGTGTTCCAGGGTAAGAAAGGGCTCTTTTCACATCCAAAACTATGGAATCTGTTTTCCAGGAGTGGATTTTTCAGTGAAGAATACAGGAAGAGTAATGGACTGGTTTAGGTTGAATTCAGCGACCATCTTGGGCAGAAATTTCTATTCGCTCTGAGCACTACCTTATCCTTGTGAGGGATTATGTAGTTTGGCCTGTACAGAGTGTCTGCAACTCTGAAATCCTTCTCGAGAGGTGATGGCAACCTAAAGACTGCCTTCCACATTGACATATTTTAAATGTGCTACAGCCATGGGCTCGAAAGGTGGCTCCATGAGCTTGGCAATGCAGAGGTTGAGATCCCAAGTGGGAACAGGTTCCCTAACTGGGGGCAGAAGATGGAGGAGGCCTTTAAATAATTTTTTGACAACAGGCAATGAAATGATTGACTTGTCCTTACCTATGGAGAGGTAAGCAGAAATTGCAGCTAGGGAAAGTTTAAAGGATGAGGCCTTTAGGCCTGAGGCCTGTAAATGAATTATATCATCCAGAAGACTGGAGACTGAGGCTTTAAGAAGATTTACGTGTTTCCTCTTGCACCAGAAAGAAAATCTTTCCATTTAGCTGCATAAGTTCTCTTGGTGCTAGGTTTTTTGGCCATTCTCAGGATTTTAAGGACCTGTTCTGAATACTGAGTGACTGGGTACTCTAACTCCTCTAGAATCAAGCTTTGAGGTGAAGAGATTGCAGATTTGGATAGGTCACCCAGCTGCGTAGGGTCAGGAGAGAGTGACTGTGAGTCAGCCGCATAGGCTTACTGTGCGACAGGGCTACTAGGAGAGTATATCAAAGTTGTCTTGGCCAATCCAGTGCCACCAGGATCACTGTTGCTGATTAAGCCCTCGGCTTTAGCAACATTCTGTGAATCAGAGGAAATGTGGGGAAGGCATAAAGAAACGTTCCTGCCCAGTCCAGAGTTAAGGCATCTCCTGGGAGAGTCCCCAGTGCTGGTGGCCTTTAACAGTACAGAGGAAGCTGATGGTTGAGGTGAGAGGCAAACAGATCCATTTCTGGTGTGCCCCACCTTCTGAAGACTGTGGCAAGGACTTGTTTGTTCAGAGTCCATTCGTTGTGCCCTTGGCTGATGCCACCTTGAGCATCTGCAAGGGTATTGTCCTTACCTAGAAGGTGTATGGCTGAGAGGCTCACGTTGAGAGAGTAAGCCAGAGACCAGATTCTCACTGTGTCTGAACAAAGGACAGTGGACTTTGTGCCACCCTGCTTGTTTATGTAGAACATAGCAGTGGCATTGTTTGTTCTGATTTGCACTGAATGACCTTTTATCTGGGGAGCAAAGGTCTTTAGGGCAAGGTAGATGGCTCTGAGCTCTAGCAGGTTGATATGGCTTGCAGATTCCCTGGGAGTCCAAGTGCCACTTACAGAGTGATTGTCTAGATGAACTCCCCATCCCAGCAGGGAGGCATCTATAGTAATGATTTTTGTGGGAGTAGAAAGCTGGAAGAGGATTCCCACCAATAGTTTGGCAGTTTCCTTCCACCAGTCCAGAGCTCGGAGTAAGGTTTTCGTGACTGGAACCAGCTTGGACAAGGAATGTCTTTTTTGGGACCAGTGTGCCCGCAGGTGGTACTGTATGTCCCTCATTTGGAATCTGACACCTGGGACAACTGCTGTCATGGAAGCCATATGTCCCAGGAGCTTTAGAAAATGTCTGACTGGCTTGGGCTGGCCCAGGACAAAGGAGTTTACCACTGACAGGACATTTTGGATCCTGTCTGCTGGAAGAAAGGCCTTGCTCTGCTGTGTATCCAGTTCTGCTCCTATAAAGGAGAAGAGCTAAGTGGGATCCAAGTGGATTTCTTTTCATTGATGAGGAAGCCTAGAGACTGCAGAGTTTCCTTTGTGTAACTGAGAACCTCTCTGTCTTGATGAGGGGTCTTGCCCACTAAAAGCCAGTCATCCAAGTATGGGTAGACTGCAATGCCCTGTTTCCTGAGATAAGCTGCAACAACAGCTAGACACTTGGTGAAAGCTTTTGGGGCTGATGTTAGGCCAAAAGGCATGGCTGCAAACTGGTAATGCCCTGATGGCAGTCTGAACCTTAGAAACTTTCTGTGGGACTGCCTTATTGGGATGTGGAAGTCTAGGGAGGCTAGCTAGTCTCCTTGCTGCAGGGAATGAATCACCATTGTGAGAGGGACCATTTTGAATTTTGGTTTCAGTAAGTGCCTGTTTAAGTACCTGAGGTTGAGAATAGGTCGCCACTCCCCATTTTTCTTTTCTGTGAGAAGTATCTGGAGTAGAGGCCTTTTCCCATCTTGGAAGAGGGTACCCTTGCCACTACTTTTGCTGAGAGAAAATTCTTTACCTCCTGCTCCAGTAAGAGTCTTTCTGTTGGAGTTAAAGGTTTTGATAACAATGGACCCCTGAGAGGTAGAAATTTCTTGAACTGGAGGGATAGGCCCTCCTTCACTACCTCCAGGACCCACTTGTTTGTGGTTATGTGGTTCCAAAATTGCACGTAGTGGGAGAGCCTGCCACCTACTGGAGGAGAGGAGGTGACCTGGTTGCTGAAGTCAGGGCTTAGACTATGTAGCTGGTGCAGGAGTGGTGGCAGCTCTTATCTGGCCCCTCCTGCCTCTTCCTCTGTAGAAACCTCTTGTTTGGGAGTAATCCATGGGCATTGGTATTGGGAAAAATGCCCTAGGATAAAATCCCTGCCTCTGTTTTCCCTGTAGTGGGTTTTTTTTTGGGAAGTAGAAGCTTTTTCTTTTGTAGTGTTGTTCTGATAGGTGGTTTTATACTCTTCCGCCTTTTTACGACTGTGGGCAGAGCCTACAGGAGTATTGCATGTACAAAAGGAGTGATGTCGTGTTTTCTGTCCGTGGAACTGACTGAAGGTGTAAATAGTCTCCTCCACCTTACCCTCCTCCAAGAAATGTTTTGCGCCCTCAAATAAATACGCTTTCATGTTAGTCAATGGTTGCAGGGTACTATTTTCTTTCTTAAATGGGTGGTACAAGAACTGGAACCTGAGTAGTGGGAGGCAGCATTGTTTTTTGGGGGGAAGTAAGGTCCACCCCACCTCCACCCAAGAAGCTCCAAAAGGTCCATCCCACCTTTTTTTTTTATTCATGTGGGAAGGGGCATGAGGTGGATCTATCATACTGAAAGAAGACTCACTAGAGTTTGGGGTGTGGACCAAGGAACAACAAATCTGTGGAGTCCCTGCATTTTGTTAAGGACTAAGAGAACAGGAAATACTTACATTGCCTTCAAACTGACTTAAAAACCCTTGGAACAAATGATTATCAGAGTCACCTGGTGTCTCAAAAGGAAACACTAAGAAATGTCTGAAACTACAGCTTAAGGATTCAACTTCAAGGAAACCCTTGGAACAAATGATTATCAGAGTCACCTGGTGTCTCAAAAGGAAACACTAATAAATGTCTGAAACTACAGCTTAAGCATTCAACTTCAAGGAAAATAGACAACTTCCAGGTATTTCTTAAACATTTATATACTAAAATGGGCACAGTACTTGGTAAACACAGTCTGTGATGAAGTGTATTTTTCCTTTTAAGTATGAGAAGTGGAGTTGACTTGCACATGTTATAAATACCAGCTGCAATTAGCAACTAGTTGTAGAAACAAAATGCTGTTTTTTTTTTACCTATTTACTTTTTTTTCTGGCTCGGTTTATATCAGTGAAAAGAAAGACTGGAATAGCTATCAGAGCTGCCATCCAACTGGACAAGCTATGTGTCACTCATTTTTTCATTTAAAACAACATAAATGTAGTTTCACATTTTTACCATGAGGGAAGCAGAAGATAAACCAGCATGGTTAACAAATACATTCATTGACACCTCTGAATGAATGGGGTAGTTTTTTCTAACATTCTTTTTGAGTTAATTACCCCTTGGAACCTGTTATTCCAGTTTTTATGACTGTGTTCTTGGAACTTTCTGCATAACAAGTTTCCTTAGGCACCTCACAGCACTTCATTAAGCCATGTGACACCACCATCTTTGCTGGACATTGCATACTGTAGCAAGAGACCCAATATTTTTGCCTTTTTCCAAATAATATATCAACTTCATTCTCAAGCAGGCAGTTCTGGGCTAGTGTTAATATTCTACTGAATTTTCTTAACTTGCAGTTTGTGACTATAGGTGTTTATAACTGAATGATAATAACAACATTTGCTTATCTTGCAAATAGCCAGGCATTTGTGTGTCTAATTTCTGTTTGACTTACTGTAGGTTACACATAGAATCTGAAAAATTCATAACATGCTGTATTGTGATTCAATGAACTGATAAATGGGGATTTTGGTTTCTTTTACAAATTCATTTTTCCTTACCATGGATATACTGAAACAAACATTTCTCAACAAAATGTTTTTAAATAAATTATCTGGTTGGGGGGCCGGTCTGCCACAAGCAGAATGGGACTTCACAGATGAGGGAACTCACAGCAGCAGAAAAAAGAAGCATGTTGCAGGGTTTTAAATAATTGATTAGCAGTTTTTTCTTGGGACGATACTAACTGTACAAAAAGTATTTATAATGATTTTCTAGAAGTGCTGTGTCTGTTAAACACAATGAGTCAAGAGCTATTAATTTTCACAAAGTTTCAGCACTTTTATGAGCAAAACGCGAATCAAATTTTTAGAGTTAAATAAAACCCTGATGTTGGCATTAAAAGCTTAGTGGTGGATATAGAGGCACCAGTATTTAAGCATGACTTTGGTAGAAGATTAATTGTGACTGGGGGTGAGGGAGGGAGTGAGTCTTGATATTTTTAGCATAATGGTTTTATGAAACTTCAATCTTCAATGGGTTAGACTTTGTAGTCATCTGTGCAGTATATCACTAAGCCACATGCTGTGGGGTATGGGTAAAACCCACATCACCAGACCCAGGCCAGAGCTGTAAAATCTGGACTGGGCACAGCTTGTGCAAATATTGCTGATCCGGTGGAGCAGCAATAAAAGATAAACTATGCAATATTCTCAATATCACCTACCCTAGTTTACATTTACCTGATGCCCATTTTAGGCCTTATATAGTAATATCTTCCTTCAAGAGAACAGCTTGTAATGAAATGTGTCAAATTTACATTGGCATTTGGGCATATGCATTTTATATTATATGAATTTTGTGTGTGAACTGTATATCAGTCTCAAAAAACAACAACAATTAAACACATCAAATGTCTTCAAAAACTTGTCTCAACATTGCATTTATCTTCCACCTTGTCACAACATACAGTTGTCTAAGCAGTGTTTTCAGTTAGGGTACAGTACCTTCATGTATATGATGGCTCGGTTCTGTTGAGTTAATTGCTATAACAGTGCATAGAATAAAATGCAAAACATATAGGTAACTGTAATACAGAAGGTGGCATTATTTTTAATTATACAAAGGCAAGAAAAAATGTAAGAAGCTGATTGGCTGCTGACCCATTGAAACAGTGATGTTATTACACAATAACATCACCGTAGCTTTGGATTTGGATCATTCCTTGCATTTTCTCTTAAGAAATATTTTTCCATACTAACAAAAACATCCTTTAAAATGTATTTTTTATTCTGTATATAACAACAAGCCATTGTATAGTTGCAAAGGCACTCCAGGGTGTGTTATATTCAATAATGTCATCTGGTGGTGGAAGCACTCGGCTTCGCCTCATGCTTCAACCCACTTCAGGAGTGACATTATTACATGATAACACACACCCTGTCTTGCCTTATTGCTTAAATATGTCCTTTCTCAATGTACTGTACTTTGATTCAGTTAGTGTATGTGCAACAGCCTTCATGTGAACACTCTGGGCTTCTCTTTGACCCCTGATGTCTATTTGCTTTAACTATTGTATATTGTTTGAACTGCTTTGGTCTTCTTGATGTGGTGCCTGTGTGCCTAAACTATGTAATCTATTTATCTACTGCTACCCATGTATCTACATGAATGATCGTTATAACTGTCTGCTCTCTGAGTCATTGTTTTTGACTTGTTAACTGTGCTGTCTTTGTATTAGTTTCGACGAGATGCCTTTGTAAATGAGTCTCTGACTCAAAGGTTTGTAAATCTGATATTTTTTTAAATAAATAACTGTTTATGTTTAAGCCCATGAAACACCCTTATCTAGTTAATGCATTCACAGTCGTAGTGGCTCTGCCAGAGCTTGTTCATATAGGCTTCAGTCTTATCCCCAAAAAGAGAACTATTCTCACAGGGGAAGTCCATCGCTTTGGACTGGGTATCTTGCATTAAATTTGTAGTTCTTAACCAAGCCAGGTGCCTGAGTGAAATGGCTTGAGCCATGACTCTGGTAGCTGCATCACTGTTGTCCACAGCCTTGTGAAACTGGTACTTAGTGGCTTCTAATCCAGTTTTCACAGTGTCAGCATTATCCTGTGCCATCTTATCAGATTTCTGGTTCAAGATGGCCAGCACTGAATACTATAAGATCTTCTGATACTTGGCAGAGTATGCCAAGCAAGTAGATAGGCGCAAAAAGTAAAGAAGCTGTTGTATAAGATTTCTTTGCCACAAAGTCCAGTCTTCTAGACTCTTTTACAGGAGGCTGAGAGGATAGCAGGACTTTAGCCTTGACACAAGCCTCAGCCTTTACTACTCCTTCATGGCTTGGGTGAACATACAGAAAATCAGCATCATTTCTTGCCAGCTGATATTTCCTGTCTATCTTTTTGTCTACTCCAGACAAGGAAGTGGGAGTCTGATGGGCATGGGGTCATAATGTCGCAGACAAAACCATGCACATCAACAATGATGCATGCAAATAAACGGGCAGCACAGTAAGGTCGGCACAGAAACGCGCACTGGAGCAAAATATTTTTTTTTGCAGGGTGGGGCCCGATGTAGGGGTTTTTGCCCCCCCCACAACCCCCGGACTTATAATCAACTCCGGGGAGTCGTGGACTTCGAGGTAAAAGGAATCTCCGGAGTGGGAAAACTTTTTTTTTTTTTTTAAATAAAAAGCCACAATACAGTGGGACCTGGGAGAACCAAACCGCAATCCCAGGTCCCCGACACCATTGGAGGCAGGTGCTCTAGCCACTCCACCATGGGAGTGGCTAGGCCAAGCACTGCCCCAGCAGCATCCTTCAAGTTATAGCATGGCACCGCATAGCGACAGGGGTAGTGGTTCTTACCACGCCTGTAAAACCCCTGTCACTGTATAGCCATTCATGCTATTCCATGCACGGTTTCATCCATGCTATAATGACCCAGTACTGTCTGAAGTAACTTCATGGTAGTTTTCTTTAAAGATTTATGAATAGGTAGTACTATCTTTTTGGGAGGTGGAAGACCCATTATTGCTCTGTAGTCTTCATCCTCCTCCTCTTCACCCTTTGTGGTCTCCTGGGTAGGAGCCAGAGTATCCACCATGTGCTGCAAAGGTAACTAGGGAGGAGATATCCTCCTGCCCATTTGGTGAAGAACCAAACACCTGGTTTGGCAAGACATTAGGTTCCAGGGGCTGACCTTCTGACTCATCATCATCATCATCCCCATCTCCCATGCTACAGTAGTATTCTGGGCCAAAAGAAGGGACAGAAGTGCTGTGGTGCACTGGCATAGAAAGGGCAGAGAAAATATTGCCCATACTCTGCATAGTTTGGTAAAGGTGCCAAGCCTTGGCCATTTCTTCAGCAAGTGGTAAATCTTTTTCCAGGTCAGAGACCTTCTCTTTTTCTTTAGGTGACTTCACTTTCTTTTTGTTTTTCTTTCTCTTTATGCTTTTGTACCACTGGTGTCTCCCCTTGCCTTAATGCAGGAGGGGCAGTGGTATGCCTCTCTTTAAATTTCTTTTTAGCAGGCACTTCATCAATGACCTGTACCCCTTGCCTATTTTTTAGCTGGTCATCATTTCTATTGTTACTGTGCTTGTCTGACTTATTCTTGGAGGAGTCCCTGGGGAACTTATCTTTTGATTTAGCCTGGGAAGAGGACCCCTCTTCAGAGGTTTTGGCAGAGTGGGAAGCAGCCTGAGAGGCCATACTTTCCAGTCTTTTGGCTCTCTTTCATATTGTTTTTGAACAAAATTTAGAGCAAAGAACACAGTAATGGTCTGGACCTAAACACTGTAAACACAAGTCGTGGCTGTCTGCTTTAGCCACAGTCCTGTGACACTTTAAATAATTTTAAAACCTGTAGGTCCAGTCCTTTTCTTGGGTCTTTCTGACAAACCAAATTGTCAAAAATGACAAAAAGAAATGTTCCCCAATGGGAAATATAACGTTGGTTCCCTTGAGGTAAAGAATTGTGACTTTCTGAAGTAAAAAGTAACTTAAAATGGAGAAAAACAATGGTTCCCACAGAAAAACCGGAACTGATACAAAATAAAACACAATACTGTAGAATACACCAAAGACGCTATTCATTTTACTTCAAAATAACTAAAAGGAACCGCAGAAAAAAGAGGGAAAATGCGGTTCCCGGGGACCGCTAAAATACAGAAAAAGAACTATAAAATACTCACAACCTCAGCACAGATACAAGAAAAAAAACGAGAACTTTTAGTCAAATGTTCTCTATGACCAAAAGTGAGAGAGCACCCCAGAGGCAGTGTTACTCAGTCAAGCAGAGAAAAAATTCTGGTGCCCTCTGGGCAAGCTCCTCTCAGCACACCCTCTAACTCTCTTCTGATTGGCTAATTCATTTTATTCATTAGCATAAAGTCCACCACTGAAACAGCTCAACCTAGCCAGCTTACTGCATACTGTTACTGATACTAAAGGACCCCTGGGATGAGAAACATCCCTTAGCACCTAGCTAAGTTTTGAATAACTGGCCCTTGTCTGTAATACTGAATCCCTATGAAGCCTTATGTTTCATGCCTAAGATTAGGCTAAGTATTTACCTTATCAAAGGTAAACATATTCATAAAATGAACATATGGCGCTAATCTTAGGCATGAATATAAGGCTCCATAGATGAGCTGTCTCATTAGATGGCATTGCCGCTTATAATGCTCTCAGCAGTCTTAGGCTCCAATCAACACAGTGCTGCTAAAATATTTCCTAATTGTGGAAAACTAAAAACTTGCCAAAACAACATTAAATGTCAGATCTTAAGGTATCCAGTTTTATTATTTAGCAGTACATCCTTTGCACTACTGTTCTATAGAAGGATTTCAAGAACAGTGCAACCAATAAAAGCACTGTTAATGTATCTTTTAAGCTAAAGAACCTGCAGCAACATTTGCCTTAATGTTAAAGCATTTCCTGATGGAGAACTTGACTATCTCAAATGTCTGGTTATTATTTTATTATTCAAATCATTACTCCTCAGTGGCAGAAATGGCAATTTCAGGAGGGAGAGAGGACTTTTTAAAGAATAAAACAGGGACAATTGAGCGGCATGTTCATCACAATGGCATTTTATGTCAGAATGTCAACAGACGGAGGATATATAAGCAGCCATAATCATTTAACATAGAAATGTCCATACCTCTCAACCTTTTATCACTAAAATGTGAGGCAATGACACTCACCATGAGGGACAATGGCCCCAGGGCCATCATGCCCCCTCCCAATAAAAATCCTAGCCATGTTGTGCATTTTTGGGCTAAAGAACCCTGTAAAACCATATGTAACCCCCCAAATGGTGGAGGCTTACCTGTTTCATACTGCTGCCCCGAGCAGCACTGCCTGCCATCTGATGAGTGCTCTCTCCAGCCCCCAGGACTGCAGCCTGGTGGGGGACCTGAGGAGAGAGGACTGTGGAACCACTGCCTGTTCGGAGGTTAGACAACCATCGTGCAACTCTCTCCTGTGCACACGCTTGAGCTGCCGCCTGCTCAAATGTGCCAGCTATAGTCCCAGCTCAAACAGTGCCTTCTTGGTGTTCAGCACACCTGACAGAGAACACTCCTTCTGACCACTGCAACCTGTGGCCCAGGACACAGACCCCCGCCCCAGTGTTCTCCAGTCCCAGAAACACCAGCTAGGGCATCAGAGTTGGAGACATGGAGCCAAAGAGAACTCATAAATTTGGCACCATTTTCGCCACTAGAAAAGCGGTGCTAATCCCATTTACTCAGGAGCTTCTCTGCTGGTGGGGACTGAATACTGAAACTCTCAAGGAGGTAGTGAAAGCCCTGACAGACACAAATGCATGACTGGATGATAAAACAGAGTGTGCGCTATCAACTCTGGGGAGCCCTATAAAAGACTTTGCAAAACCAGCACAGCTTCTTTCTTGTGAACAGCCACAATTCTGCAACACCTGACCTTGCTGCCAATGAATCAGAGGTCACAAATCTCAGCAGGTGACAGCAGAGGATTCTGGAAGAGTGACAATGCTGCTTGCTTGTGCCCACATCAGCCAACAGGGCATCGAGTCAACATTCTGTATACTAATTTAGAGACTGGCGGCCCTGTTTGCCAATCCAAAACTGCCCTTGCAGAGGGAAATGCTGAGGGCAGATCCAGAACATGGGAATCGGCTGTAAGCAATCACAAAGTGAGGAGGGCTTGTGATGCCAGCCAGGGTCAACTCAAGGAAGCATGCCTGGGCTTCCACAGCCAATCTTCAGGAGGTGACCTAAAGGTTTCTACAACCCACACAGATTACAGAGACTGAATTGTGCTTGTTGATTGTGTCAGAATGATACCTCTTTGCTATACCTCTTTGCTGACAGGGACTGCTCCTCTGAAAGGAAGCAAAAACAGGCTGCTCCAGCAAGGTGCCACCGTTGTGTGTTAAAGGATGGCTGCAGATGCAGAGAGCATGATCCACATCCTGAGGCACCTGAGACCTGCATGTTTGAGCTGCCCTCCAACTGCACAACTGATCAACTGCCTGAGAGAACCTGCACAAGAGGAGAAGGGAGCCCAAGGCAAGGCGGTTTTATTGATCTGGCACTCTATACAAAGGCTCAGTGTTCCTGACAGTAACAAAACAGCATAGATAGTTAAAACAAAACTTAAAGTATACACTAAATAGTACTAATTCAATAATTTAATCAGAGAATGCCTGTGCAAATATATACGTCTTCCATTTTTTAGGAGCTTCTTAATTCTAGTACCAACTCAAGTCGAACCATAGGCTCAATCTGCCAATATTTCAAGATCCCTCAATACCATACCTCCCAGGGTCAAAGGTCTTTTGCCTACTGAGCCCTGCTCTGGTTCAACTTGCTTGCTATTGACATCTCATCTGCTACCTTAGGAGCTTTCAAACGGAAGCTTGAACTCCGACTTGTCTCTGACTCTGTTTATGACTGCACCCACTAACTGCTCGCGCCAACTTGCCCCAGGTTACCTTGGCACAGACCCTGTGACTTATGTCTGTTCTCCCATGCAGTTAAGCAACCTGACGAGGCCCCTGGGCTGACTTACATTCTCCCCCTGCACCAGATCATCTATCGCTGCCACCACTGCTCTCTCTGTCATTACCCAATATTCTCACTCTCTGTAATTGCACTTAGTTAAGGGACATACTTTTTACAATGCCCTTAAGCCACTGTACAGTTTCACTGTATGTAATGACTCTTGCTCTTATGTAAATTTGTAGCAGTGTAATAGTGTCATTCTAATCGCTGTATTGCCAATATATTGTTTTCATTCCTTTGTTCGTGTTTTTGTTATTGTCTTGATTGTTGAAGTGGAACCTATGTAAAGAGCTTTCAATAAAATAAAATAAATTTTTGCTTAAAGGTCTCCACTATGTGGGCTGATCTGATTTCTTCTGGTAAAGCATTCCAAATTAAAGAGGTAGCAACCATAAAAGCCCTGTCCCCCAATTGCTTTAGGAGAGACTGGAGAACATTGCACCAGCCCACACCGGTGGATCGAGGAGAGTGGGACAGTGTGTTGGACATCAAGAGGCCTTTTAGGTAGCTTTGGCCCAAACCAGATAGGGCCTTGAATGTTAACAAGCCTATCTTGACGGTGATGCACCACTGCACAGGCAGCCAATGCAGACTCTGAAGCATCGGCATGATGTGGCCCCTTCAAGAAGTTCCCATCACCAGTCTGGCCGCAGCATTCTGGACCAACTGCAGGTATCGTATCAAACCTCCAGATAACCATAAGTGAAGAGCATTGCAATAATCCAGTCTGGAGGTAACAACTGCATGGACTATTGTCTCCAAATTGGCTGGCACAAGATGTGGTTTGATCTGGGCGATATTATGAAGATAGTAAAAAACGTTCCTGACTACTGCTGACACCTGTTGTTCTTATGTCAGCTTGAAGTCCAGAATGACACACAGATTCTTCACCACATCCATAGCTTGGAGTGGCTGACCATTCACAGATGGCAAAAGTAGGTCACCATTCATCATAGCTGACCCATGCCGAACTGGATTGAACATACAAACATACGAAGAAACCAGCAGAAAAAGGCCATTTTGTCTATCAAGTCTGCTCTTATTGCAAGGTCCATAGCTTGAGCTAATGCACCTGCCCTCCCTCCCCACTCCTCCCATCCTCTCTACCCATGACCCTTACCATCCCCCTATGCCTTTCCCAGCCTCTCTTAAAGCTGCTCACTGTCTTCAATGAGATTATCTCTTTTGGCAGTGCATTCCAAGTGTCCACCACCCTCTCCGTGAAGATGTGCTTCCTGATCTCTCTCCTAAACCTCTCACCCTCCAGCTTAAGACTGTACCCTCGTGTTATGGCTGCCACTCGCTTAAATAGACTCTCCTCATCAACCTTTTCTATCCCTTTCAAGTACTTGAAGGTCCCAATCATGTTCCCTCTCTCTCTCTCCTGTCTTCCAGGGAGTACAAGTTCAATGCCCTCAACCTCTCCTCATATACCTTACCCTGCTGACCGGCTATCATCTTTGTAGCCCTCCTCTGGACCTTCTCCAGCAGGTTAATGTCCTTTTTGAGGTGTGGGCACCAGTACTGAACTCCATACTCTAGATGCAGCCTCACAAGTGACCTGTACAAGGACAGTATAACCTCCTCTCTCCTACTACTGATTCCCCTAGATATGCATCCCAGCATCTTGTTTGCCTTTGATGCTGAACTGAAGTGACCAATTCCTAGGTGTCACAAGAGAACTTTGATTGGGCAATCACAGGCAAAAGACAGACAAGTGGCAGAATAGGAGAGGACAAAATAGATCCTTGCTTTTAACTCTCTGTGCTTAACAAATGGGACAAGGTCTTACTCAACCATGTCACACACACCCCTCTTTAAGAGGAAACTTGTTTTTTTCCCTTAAAAACAGGTTTCCAAAACCTTCTTTTATTTCTCTTTTAACATTACCTTATAATATTTATAGTTCTTTGCAAATGCAGTATCTCTTTTTCATAACACCTTTTACAGCAAACATTTCTGTCAAAGGAAAACTACACCCTCCTTAGCTTTAACAATTTGTTTTCATGACAACAGAAAACTCTTTTCATATAGCTATTGGGGGTACCAATGCTTGCTTTAGTTTGTTTTCACTGTTCAAGCTAGTCCTCAGAACTCATCCTGGGGGTCTCCATTCAATGGCTGTTGAAATGTCATCGCCATGAGAGGCTCCATTAGCATACAATAACATGATGTCACAGCACCCATTTACACTATATTTCGCTATTCTGAAAGTACGAATATCCTGAAAACAAACTCTCTGGAAACACACAAATAGAATGCATTTTAAAGGGAAAAACCCTGCATTTCAATTCAGTTTACAAAGCTTACTTAGGGTAAATGTGGTATTTCACACATTGCTGCAACTTGTTTTGTTGAACTCTAAGCAAACTGACATACTGTGGAGTCTAAAGGGTACTGACACATCATGTTCTCATACGCTAATGCAGCTCTCAAGGACAATATTTCAACAACCATAAAATGAAGACCCCAAGGATTGTTACAGGGACTAGTGTGATCAGGAGAATAAACTAAAAAGCAATCACATATATCACTAACAACTACATAAAATAGTCACAATTGACATGGAAACAAAATTTACAAGATATGAGGGTGTCGTTTTCCTTTGCACACACCATTTTTTCAACCTAATAAATTCTCAATTCCCGAACCATAACTTGACAGCAGATCAACACAGACATTCTCTTTTCCAGATTTGTGCATCACTTTGAATTTAAATAGCTGTAGTGCCAGGTGCCACCTTGTGATTCTGGGATTTTTATCCTTCATTTGATTAAGCCAACAGAGAAGAGTGTGATCTGTTTTATCTAGCAAATAAAACCTAGAGGAAACCATTGCCCATTTTGCAACAAGGCAATTTTTTTGGTAGTGGAGTGCTTTTTCTCTCCGTTGTGCAGTTTCCTACTTATATACAGAATGGGACGTTCCTTTACATCTATATTCTGATTCAGGACTGCACCTAGGTCTGCATCGGTTCCACCAGCTGCATTGATACGAAGTTGTCAACAAAGCAAAATTTTGCCTGTCTGACATTGTAGGTTTTCTATCGAGGGGCTGCACCTCGGCCCCCCTATGGGCTACATCTCGCCAATTTCATTTCTATACAACAAATTCCGAGGTGGACTTGTTCGAAATGGGGGGAATCACCGGTGAAATGGCGAAATTTTGCCGGAGGTCCATCACAGTGACAATCTCAAAACCTGTTCAGATTATCGCTGTGATGAGTTTCGCTGTCGAAATGTCGCTGTTTCACCAGCATACTCCTACATCTGATGCATCTGTCTGTAACAGAAACTGTTTCTCAAAGTCTAGACTTCCTAAAATGGGCTGAACATAATGCAGCCTTGATAATCCAATAAGCCTCATCACATCTAGGGATCATTTCACATTATTCAGGTACTGATTTTTCCATGAGTTCAGTGAGGAGAGTAGCTAACTGGGCAACATTAGGACCAAATCTCTTGTAGTAACCAGCCAGACCTAAAAATTACCTGTTATGTTTGTTTGTTTTAGGGGAAGTACTGTTAGCTACAGCTTCTGTCTTGGAATATCTAGCTTTACTTCTCCATTTCCCAAAATACAGCCCAACTCTCTGGTTTCCTGCATGCCCATGTGTTCTTGGTAGGATTAACAAAAATAGAATTTTATGGCAGATATGACCCTGGCCCATCCAGTCTGCCTATTCCTTGCTACCTACACTATTATCATAGACCATAACTGATCTACAGCGCCTCCTCCCCCTTCCTTTCTACTGTAATTCCCTTGTGTTTACTTCTATGCATTCTTGAACCCCACCATTGCTATCACCCCCGGCCATCTCCGCTTAGAAGGCTGTTCCAGGAATCCACCTCTTTCTGTGAAGTACCTCCTCATCTCTCTCCTGAATCTACTCCCTCCAGCTTCACATCATGTCCCCTTGTTCTTAAGCACCTTTTCTTTTGAAAAATACTTCCCTCCTGTACTTTTTTTCCCACTGTGAGGTAGTTAAAGGTCTCTGTCATATCTCTCCATCCCTCCACAGTTCCAAAGTGTAGATATTGAGGTCCTTTAGTGTCTCCTCATGGGGCTTTTGATGCAGACCTTGCACCAGTTTCATTGCCTTCCTCTGGACCACCTCCACTCTATGTCCTTCCAGAGATGTAGTCTCCAAAACTGGACACAGTACTCTAGGTGGGGTCTTACCAGTGATCTACACAGAGGTAACAACATCTCCCTCTTTCTGGTGGTGATACCCCCTTCCTATGCACCCAGACATCCCACTGGCCCTTCTGACTGCCTTGTCGCACTTCCTGGCCATCTTTAGGTCATCCGATATAATTACGCCGAGGTCTCTTTCCTGCTTGGGGAGATCAACAATACCACTCCATCCATTTTGTACTCCGCCCCTGGGTTTCTATGCCCTAAGTGCATTATTTTGCAGTTTTTTGCATAGAAACCCAGCTGACATACCCTTGATTACTCCTCTAGTTTCCTGAGATCTCAGCTCATCCAATCAACATATTTTGCCAGTTTCTTTCTCAGTGCACACATATAAGATGTAACAGATTCTTTCTGAGCAGGGTTATCTTCCCATGTTTCTTTTAGGAGTGCTGTCAAATGTGGAAGAAGGGAGCTGGATCCCTTCCCCCAGGTGTCTTGAGGATTCCAAGATGGCCGCTGCACGTGCCAACTGTTGTAGAGTAACAGCAGTAGCAGGGTTTTAAGAAGGCTTGATTTTTAGCTACAACAGGTATGCCACCGTTGACTGTGTGATTTATTTTAATCTTAAATCTTTTCCAGAACACCTTGTGTGGCTTTCTTGGAGCGTGGTAGAAACATAGACATAGAAACATAGACTTTGACAGCAGATAAGGACCGCTTGGCCTACCCAGTCTACCCATTTCTCTACCTACTGGATAAGCTGCAGATTCTAGTTAACCAACAGCCTACTTCCTCCTACCCCCACTATAACTGCCTTATGGCTGTCTCATGCATTCTTGAATTCCCACTGTTTTTGACCCAACCTCCTCAGGGAAGGCGGTTCCATGTGTCCACCACTCGCCATGAAAATATTTCCTCACGTTGCCCCTGAGCTGTCTCCTTTATCTTCAAATTGTGTCCCTTGTTCTTGCACATCTCCTTTTCTGAAAGATGCTACCCTCTTGGACCTTGTTGATTCCCTTGAGGTACTTGAAAGTTTCTATCATGTCCCTGCTTTCCTCAAAGGTATACATATTAAGTTCTTTTAGTCTCTTTTCATATGGCTTCTGTTGCAGACCCTTCACCCTTTTAGTTGCCCTCCTCTTGACTGCCTCCATCTTGTCTATGTCCTTGTGGAGATGGGGTCTCCAGAACTGCAAGCAGTACTCCAGATGGGGTCTCACCAACTGTCTGTACAGAGGGATAACAACTTCTTATTTTCTACTGGTGATGCCTCTCTCTATGCATCCCAGTATCCCCCAAGTTCTCCTTACTGCCTCATTGCTTGCCTACCTTAAGGTCATCTGATAATGTCCTTTTCCATTTTTGTTGTTGTTAGTACCTCCCCCCAACTGCGTACTCTTCACTTGGATTTTTGTTTCTCAGGTGCATTACTTTGCACTTCTTTGCATTGAATCTAAGTTGCCATACTTTTGACCATTCCTCCAACCTTGCCAACTCCCTTCTCATCCCTTCTACCCCACCTAGTGTATCAACCCT
Source organism: Neoceratodus forsteri (assembly GCA_016271365.2). NCBI lineage: Eukaryota > Metazoa > Chordata > Ceratodontiformes > Ceratodontidae > Neoceratodus > Neoceratodus forsteri. The sequence continues at coordinate 16,801,951 of CM057456.1, forward strand.
ATTGCAGATCTTTGTGTCATCTGCAAAGGGCATACTTTTCCTTCCAGACCCTCTGCAATGTCTCCTATAAAGACATTAAAGAGGACCGGTCCCAGTACTGAACCCTGCAGTACCCCACTAGTAACCACTCTTTCTTCAGAATGTACTCCATTTACTATTACCCTCTGTGTCCTATTGTGCAGCCAATTTGTTACCCAGGCAACCACCCTAGGACCCACTCCCAGGCTGGTTAACTTGTTAATTAATCTTTGTGTGGGACTGTGTCAAATGCCTTGCTAAAGTCTAGGTAGGCCATATCCACAGCCCTCCCTGGTCTACTTCTTTGGTTACCCAGTCAAAGAAATTGATTAGATTCATCTGACATGACCTTCCCACTGTGAATCCATGCTGCCTTGGGTCCTGTGCCCCGCTGGCCTCTAGGTACTCAACAATTCTTTCTTTCAGAAGTGATGCCATTATTTTCCCTACCACTGAGGTCAAACTAACAGGTCTATAGTTTCCTGCCTCTGTATTGCTCCCACGTTTGTGAAGGGGAATAACATCTGCCCTCCTCCAGTCCTTGGGTACCTCCCCATCCTCTCATGATGTGTTAAAAAGGGTAGTTAGTGGTGTCACTAGGTCTCTCCTTAGTTCCTTTATAATTGTGAGGTGAATCCTGTCAGGCCCCATTGCTTTGTCCACCTTGAGTTTTAGGAGTTCTTTCAGGACCGTTTCTTTTGTGAATGGACTGGTGTCGACCCCCCTGCCCAGAGTGCTTCTATTGTTTGGTTTAGGTACCTCCCCCTCTTCTTCTTTTGTGAATACTTAGTAAAAGTATTAGTTCAGTATCTCTGCCTTTTCACTGTCACCCTCTGCTCACCTCCCCTCCCCTTTATTAAGCCTCAGTATCCCTCCCTTGGTCTTCCTTCTCTCCCTGATGTACCTATAAAAGGTTTTATCCCCCTTCTTAACTGAGTTGGCTATCTTTTCCTCAGTTTGGGCCTTCGTTATTCTGACTGTCTTCCCAGCTTCCTTCTGCTTTAACTGATACAGTTCTCTGTTCTCCTCATTCTGTGATTCCTTATACTTCCTGAATGCTATCTTTTTCTCCCTAACCTTCCCCACTACCTCCTTTGAGAACCATAGTTGTTTTTTACTTAGTTTTCTTTATTTGCTTCACACAAAGGCTTATTGCCTCAATGATGGCAGTTTTGATTTTTTCCCAATGTTCTTTCACTCCTCCTTCCTGCCCATTTGCTAGTACATTCCTTAGGTATGCACCCATTTTGCCAAAGTCATCCCTTCTAAAGTCCAGTACCCTCGTTTTTGTATGGCTTGACTCCATGGTTGTGTTTATGGTGAACCACACTGTGTGGTGGTCGCTTGTTCCCAGGTGGCTATCCACTTCTAAATCTGTGATCCTCTCTCCATTTGAGAGTACCAGGACCAAGATTGTTCCCTCCCGTGCGGGTTCCAACACTAGGTGTCTGAGGCATGCCCCCTGTAGGGCATCAAGAATTACCCTACTTTTGGATGTGGCTTCAGTAAAAGTGGTACTGTTTCGGTGTTCTCTATCCCCCACTAGTAGGTAGGCTGCCAAGTGGTGGTGGTGGTACCAGAATAGTGGAGACAGGACAAAGTGGCCCTTCGGACAGGCTGAATGCACCAAGTTCTACAATGCAGCATTGTTTATTGAGGAGTAGAGGGAGAGTAAGCCAGGATAACAGCTGGTAGGTAAAATGAAATTAACCAGCAAGCTAGTCTGTGCATATGTGGAGTTGAACATTGCAAGCAAATTCTAAGACCCTAAGTTTCTAGCCCAATGAACTCCAGCAAGGTTCGGCAAGGTTTACTTCCCAGAACCTTACAAAAGATCTTTGCAAAAGCCTGGGAAAGATTGGGAAACTTTTTTCATTCATCACCTTGGTCGGTCGGTCCTCCCTATGGCTGGAATGCACTAAAGATTTACCATGGAAAAAAGAAAAGTAAAACTGCCTGAATTAAAAACTAACAGCTGGCAAAGGGAGACAGTTTAGATAATATAATATAAAACAGAAGATTTACTGGTGAGCAACTAGTACACCAAATGCATTAAATATTTTGAAAGTGCCAAGCATAGAGAAACGATTAATACTGTGTAAGCTTAACAAGGACTGGGACAACGTAAAAGCATTGACTCTCTGGTTGTCTGCTCTATCATATTTATTTATTTATATGTCTATTTTTAGATAATTTTGCACACAATCCCATGCCTTTTCACAATTTCTGTATTTCCTTTTTGACTAATCTCCAGCTCACCAGCTAGCCAAGCTCATGGGGTGTGAAACATCAGCAGGCACACTTTACTCTCTCAAATTTTGCAGTGTTTTCTCCTTTTTTTATATACTGCTAAATTATAACCTTTTTTTATTTATTTTAATTTTTTAATCCTTTTTCTTTTTAAACTTCTTTATACAACTGACAGTTCATGTGACAAGTTGATTATAAAGGCGAGGCGCCAGAAAGCTGAATCTTAGATTTTGATGCTCCATGTTGCAAGGAGTTTAATGTTCTCTATCTCCTAATATTTGGATTTTGTATCGTTGATAAATTGTTACCTTGGAGGATGTATTTCTTTTTATTTATTTACTTTCATTTGATTTTCTCTTTTATAGTGATAAAACTGTTGCTGTTTTTACTCTGTGACAAAGCTTTAGAACATGCTATTTGTGAGCCCCAAAGCCGTGCCTCAGCTGCATTTTGCATATGGATCTGGAGTAAGTGCTGTGTTGTGTTACTGTACTGCATTTATATTTTTGTTATGCTGACTGATATTGAGTTATCTAGATCTTAACTAATTACTAGACAAATATCACACACTCAAACTCTGTGGTTCCTTTTTACTCTAACCCAACAGGGGTCTCTGTTTATTTGAATTTTGGTATAATTTTTTATATAATTCGACTCAACATTTGTTGCAAAGTACATTAGTACACTTAACCATGGTCACTACCAGAAGCCAAATAAACACTGGAATAAACCAGGATGGCAATGGAGGATCTAATAAAATAATAACAAAAAGAAAAAGTTAACGTCAGGAAAGGAAACCACTAATAAGAGAGACCCACTCACTAAAAATCAACTGAAAATCACGTCCTTGTTAAACCAGGTTTCTCCCAGAAACATTAGAAAAATCTAAAAGTGAGACACATAATCTGAGTGAACCCCACTAAACTCAAATATTAAAACTTCAACACCAAAACTCCAAGCAACATGACTCTTTTGGCCAGTGTTGGGTAAGTTACTTTCTATTACTTTCTATTTCTTTTAGAAACTTGATCCAGGAAGCTCTATGCAGTCACTAGCAAGGATAGAGAAGTACTAGAAAAAGTAATACACCTGACAGTTACCGCTTACTTATTTCTTTTATACAAAAATAATAATACTATATCAGATGACATTTATTTGAAAGTAATAGGTTAGTTACTTTGAAATAATGTAATCAGTTACAATTACGTATTACTTTTGTATAAAAAGACATAAGCAATTGTAACTGTGTGGTGTATTACTTTTTCCAGTACTTCTCCATCCTTGCTAATGACTGCACAGAGCTTTCTGGAACAAGTTTCCAAAAGTAATAGAAAGTAATAGAAAAAGTAACTAACCCAACACTGCTTTTGGCAGGATGACCAGTCACCACAGTCCTAAAAACCTTAACAAAAAAAAAAGACATCAAACAGCTTCCCCAGCACCAACAAGTAAGGAAGAGATAGACAGGAACACTGGGGCTGTAGCGAAAGCTGAAGTTGCCCTTCCTAATTTAGAAACTACCAGAGACAGTGTAAGGCCTAACTTGAACAGCTATCATTCACTTCCATTTACCAACTTTTCTGGAGAAATTCCAAACATTGTTGCTGCTGCTGCTGACAACAAGAAATGTGATAATAATAAACACAGTGCAGAGCTCTACAAAAAAATGATTTACGTGAAGTAAGACCTACAAAACATGATCTTGGGACTGAAAGAATTAGACAAACTTTTTTTTTAAACTTTTCATTTCAGTTTTTCAATGACATCAGGAGTACAATCATCAGCAAATAAATAGTAATATACAATGGCAAGAAAGAATCTTGGACTGTGATTGGTCAGTTTGGGGCTGGACCCAGATGTTATCCCAGCACGACGCCACGGGTCTAATCTCATCACTGTGAAGCCATGTAGATGAGCATTTTATGGAGCGTTTGATTGATTGTTTCATCTTCTCTTAAAATCAAAAAATATTTTTCCACACAAAAACATCTTTAAAATTATTTTTTTTATTCTGTATAACAACGAGCCATTGTATAATAGGAATAATGCCCTCCAGGTGTGTGTTGTTTGGGATAATGCCACACATGGGGCTTTGGATGCACTCGCCTGTGGCCTCGTGCCCAACCCCCCCCAGGCGTGGTGTTATCCCAGCATGATAACACCCTGTCATGCATTATTCCTTTAGTATTAATAATACATGATCTGGTTACACTTTCAAGTAAGTACAGTATCAAACACTGCATGCCTGGGATAATTTATATATTCAATAGTACGACTCCTAGAAGGGGGGGTTGCAACTAGATATGATGTATTTCTATATACTTGCCACATCCCACTAATGACAAAAATCATTCTTTTCCACCTTGTCGGGGTCAACCTCTATCTGGGAGGGGGAGGAGGTATTAAATTAATGATTGAAGGGCTAGCTGGTTCCCACTAAAGCTTGTTGTATCACAACTATTAATTATTGAGGAGATCGGGAAAAGAGAAGATAGGGATGAAGGCTCTCTCCACTCTCCTATGGTATCAAGTCTGGATGGGCTTCAGAATTAGACAAACTTAACAAGGAAAGGATGTTAGTAGCAAAAAAGAGACTTATGGAACAAGTTGGGGCAGCTACTTTAAACTCTATTATGGCAGCAATATACCTTTGATTTAGGTCAAGCGAAGAAAGAAAGAAATATATTTAATGATTCGCTAACATACTTTCCTAGTTACCTTAGCGTAAGATATAATTAGAGTTCTGAAAATCAGTATGCAGCAAACCTCAGGATAGTGGAGCAACTAATAATAGTTAGAAATGGCATTGATACTGTGAGAGAGGATATAGCAATACATAGGTCCAGAGTGGAAGATGTATTAAGAATTTTAAATGTCATACATCCTCCTAAAGAAACTTCATCAATAGAGTTTACGGAAAGGGAAGCTGGCTCTAGTGGTGCTAGATCATATTTTTCTTCAATTGCCATTCCGAGAAAGAACAGCCAGTTAAGAAAGTGAAAAGGAAGAGAAAGGCCAATAAAAAAAAAAACTAATAAAGAACTAATGTTTCTTTTACTACATCTAATGGTCCTGTCCTCTAGGTTGTCTACTATACAACATTTCAAATGGTAAAAACCTGTTGATGCTTGTGGCAGTTTTCTATTTGCAAAAAACAGGTAAGTTAAGTATTGGTCCCAATCTTTTCACCTTTTCACAAACCTTTTTGATTAAAATGCTCAACAAGACCATCTCTCTGAGGATGATAAGGGAGGTTTATATGGTAGGGATACCTAGTAGTTGGTACAGCTCTTTCAGCAATGCCGCACCAAAATTACTACCCTGATCAGTAATAATCTCTTTAGGTATGTACACCCTGCTGAAATGTTTAGAAAGCTCTGCTGTCACTTTTGGGGTTGTGACAGTAAGCATTGGAAATGCCTCTGGGTATTGAGTAGCATAGTCACATGCTAGCAAAATGAATTGATTACCCTTTTACTTTTGTCTAAAGGACAACCATATTTACCGCAATTCTCTCAAAAGGCACATCTATCAAGGGTAGGGCACCTTATCTTTTTAGCCACTGGGGCTACTTTCTGACATTCACTATGAGAGCTGTAACAGGTAGCAGCATCCTCATGAATCCCAGGCCAGTAAAATTGCAGAACAATTCAAACGATGTAGTCCTTCCCCAAATGGCTAGCCATAGAACTTTCAGGTGCTATCTGTAACAATTCAGCTCTATACTTCTTTAATAGGACCACTTGTTCTATCTGTTCCTGCATCTGAGGAGTAACACAAACTCTGTACAGTTGCCCATTACAGTTTTTAAACATTGGTCCACCCTGTTTTTGTTTCAGCCATAGTTGCTTAAAAAAACCTTGCAGAGAAACATTGTTAGTTTGCTCAGAAACAAAATCACAATCAGTTATAAGTTTAGTTTCAGCATTTTCATATATCAACCACTTATGTTCATCAGTCTTTTGTTGCCACTGTTTTTTTAGGTGTCTTCTTTCTTTCCTGGACTTCAAGATCTTGGAGCTGGACTCAAATAAGTCTAAATCAAAGTCACCAAAAGGAACAGAGTTCCCAATATCTGAGATTTTCTTTGCTGTGTTCTTGTTATCACAGCTACTGAAACAGCTGGGTTTACTTCCTCTGTGATCAACTTAGCAAATCCTGAAAAGCCACTTCCAATAATCATAGGTACAGGTAACTTTGATAGTACTCCCACTTTCATTTGGTGTGACACCCCATTAATGGTCAGAGTCACTTATGTGGTGGGATAGTATTGAGTGTCCCTGTGCATGCAGATGACCTGAGTACTTGGTCCTGTTGCAAAGTCTCTTCCCAGAATTTCAACATGCACCAGGGTCTGTCTGTTTCAGAATCTATAAATCCCTTCACAGTCTTATCTCCCATCTTGACATCTATTAAATACTTCCCCAATTTGCTAAAGCCAAATTTGCTCCAGTGTTACCATCCTTATTTTTATGGCAGTTTCTTGCAACATGGCCTGGCTTATTACAGTACGGCAAATACAATCTTTGGGTGCAGATTTGTTACCCCCTCAGAATTCGTATCTGATTTGGAGTTAAACTGGGAAAAAGAGGGTCTTACCATTCCATGGTTGTTACTTCACTGCTACTGTGTCTGTCTTGCCATCTGATAGTCCTCAGCCAAAGAAATTGCCTTTTCTTCACTTTCTGGTTGGTGTTTTTACCCAAAGCTGCACATCTGTAGGAAGGATGTTGAGGAATTGTTCCATTGCAAATATGTCGCTGATCTGTGAGACTGTTTTGCCTATGCTTGGAGCCATTTAACAAGGTGTTCTCAGAGTCAGATGAAAGCTTCCAGAGTATTGTCGACTGAGTTTTACATCAGGGACCAGATGACTCTGCCTGTAGGTCTCTCCTGAGATGTCATATATTTCAAGAATTTTCTTTTACAAGGTCATTGTTTTCTGACTGTGAGTGTCCACATTACTGTAGGTAAGTTGGCTTTACCTGTCAGACAAGGTACCAGCCTGATTGCCCATTGCTGTTTTGGCCATTTGCAGGCTACAGTGACCCTTTCAAAAGTTGTCAGGTATGCTTCAATATCATCTGAGGGACACAGTTTTTTAAGTTTAATGTCTTTTAAGTTGTTTGGGTTTTGTTGATCTGCTGGACCTGTACCAGATGCTCCAGCTTTGACAGCTTGCAAGGCATCCAGCCATCACTGCTCCTGTGGCTGCATCTCTTCTCTGTTCCTCAATCTCTCTTTGTTGTACATCCCACCATTTGAAGAAGGCAGACAGGCTTTCAGGGTGTGTCCTTGCCTGTTCTTCTTCTTTCATCACTGGTGCCAGATGTACAGTCTCAGTCTGGACTTTTGTTTCTGCTTCTAGTTTGGCTGCCATTCTTCTGACAATCGCTCCTGGACTTGCTGTTGCAGGATCCATACCTTTCTTCTATGCTTCCCTGAATCAGCTCTAGTACCCATGCATAAAACTTCTGGCACAGAGTATACACGGTGTAATCCCACTTCTAAAACCAAATGTCATAGAGACATAAGTCAGGAAGCATAGGCAGACCAGGAAAAGTCATACAATTTGCAAGTAGTGTTTTATTACTATCATCAATGACAATAAAACAGAAGAAATAAACTGTATAGGTTAGCTCTTCATAAAGGCAGTACAAACAAAAATATCCTCCATCTGAGTGTTCCTGTGTTCAGATTATCTTTCTAATAAACCCAAATAGCTTTCTGCAATCATTTCAACAACATAATTATATTCATTTGCAAATCAAGGGATCCCAGTTTCACATAAAGATTCACATATATTTTCTTTTTAACTACGAGAAGCAAGGGAGATAGAAAGAATAGAAACAGCAAGTGGAGGAAGGGTGATAACAAGGAGAAATTGTGGGACCATCAGAGTGGCTTATTCTTAGGTGTCATGAGAAAAATTTGATTGCATAATCAGACAGGCAAAAGACAGATAAGTGGAAGAACAGTAAAGGGCAAAATAGATCCTTGCTTTTACCTCTCTAAATAACAAATGGGATAGGGTCTTACCCAACCTTGTCATACTCACCCAATGACAGCATGTACATGCAAACAACATAGGCACCAAGATCGAACCTCATGGGACCTCATAGGATATTGCAGTCACTCCAGAGATGTAATTACCTAGGGCTACCTGCAGCAATCTTCCAGTGATGTAGGATTCAAACCAATCAAAACCATGCCCATGAGCCCCATACAGTTCCACAGGTGATCAATCAGCACGCCACAGTCCACTGTGACAAATGCCAAAGAGACAGCCAGAAGAACCAAGGTGGAAAAATCCCAGTCCTCGCCATGAGGAGATCATGCATCACTCTATGAGGGCAGTCTCAGTATTGTGATGAGGCCTAAACCCTGACTAGAGGGCTTGTAGATGTTATACTGTTCAAGGTGCACCCTCTAAGTTGGTACAAGAATCATTCTTCTCAATAACCTTCCTCAAAAGGAAGGTTTGAGACAGGCGATAATTGACCAGACTATCAAGGTCCAGAGATGGCTTCTAAAGGGAAAGTACTTCAATATTTTTTATTTATACCTGTGTAGTTTGTAGGTATAAACAATGATTCCTCTCTTGCATTCCCCTAATGTCATCCTACTCTGTTTTGCCCTGATCAAGAAAACCTGTCTATCTCCATTGCAAAGCTCATGACCCTGCTCATGCAAGGCATTATGGGAGTTGATGATGCATACCTACACAAGACAGCAGAAGTTATACTCTCATTCAGTTCTATTACAAGTCTTATGAAGTCCCTGTATTCTCTAAAAGCATTTTCTTCTAACTCAGAAACACTTTAAACTACAAAAACAGCAGGGCACTTGCTATGCCTTGAAAAGTTTCATGATCAGCATAAGACAAGAACATAGGAATTGCAGAGGACAGCAACACCACTGACTAATACAGTATAACTACTGCAGGCTTTAGCACTAAAACATCATAAAATTCCAACACGCTTTACATGAGTAAGATCACAACCTCTGCAATGGAGACAAACAGGTTTTCACACTTGGCTTAAGTACCTTCATTTACATTTAAATCCTGATGAAATTAGAAGGGTGCAACAGAGGCAATCATTGTTCATGCCTACAAACTACACAGGTAAACAGAATAAAAGGCTAAGGTGACCTTCCCTTTGAGGAGGGCTTCACCAATGCCTTTTCAGAGATGATAGAAATACACCTCCCTCAAGGAACACCAGATAATCTCAGTATATACTGGCCCTCAGGATTCCAAGCTACCAATAAGCAACCAGGTAGGCACAGGATCCATCAAACATTAAATAGGGTGCAAACTTGAGATCACCCAGACTACTTTCTCTTCGATAACCAGTCAGAACTCAGCACAGGACTGCAGGTCATCAATGCCCCACCAAAACTGAATACCACCAGCCCATGATAGGCCGCTTGAGGCTATCCCAGTCCAAAAACTGACTAAACTCTTTGCACTTCTCTGCTGAAAAAGCTCATTCAGACTGCAGACAGGGAGGATTTATCAGGCTGTCTATGGTGTGAAAAAGGCGAACTGGTCAATTCTTGCTTGCAGTAATAGTTCTTGACAGAAACTCTGTCTTTCTCAAGGAAATTATCCTCTGATATTCACCACAGTGACTTCTCAGAGCTAATTTGTCCTCCTCAGAGCAGGATCTGTGCCAAGAATACTCCAACTTCTATCCTTTAGTCTTCAACCAACTTGACTCCACATAGTGTGATGACAAACTGCAGCAGAAAGCCAAAGAATGGACATGGCAGGGTGTTAGGAAGTCCAAGGTGGCCACAAGAACTGTATTATAGTGCTCCATGGCATTCTCGGCTCTCTGAGCACAAGTCATCATCATACCAGAGATGTCCAACACTGCCTGGAGTTTGCTGGGCTCCAAATTAAATATTGGGCGGTATCAGACATCTCCACAGGAGGGGTATTAACATGGGGGACCCCGCAGAGAACAACATGGCATAACAGAAACATAGAAACTGACAGCAGATAAGGACTGCTTGGTCCACCTAGTCTGCCTATTTTCCCTACCTACTGCAACAGCACAGATCCTACTTGATCCATGGCTTTTATCCTCTCTTTCCTATTGCTAGGGTTCCCTTGTGCCTATCTCATGCATTCTTGAATTTAAGATGATCCAGATTACCAGATCAACTTTGACTGCAGTTACTTCCAAGTGCTGATGAGAAGACCAGGTCGCAAAGTGTGACTGTGCAGATGGGTTGCAGAGGCAACTGCCTGTGTAAGTCCCAAAGATGACTTTAACTGGAGGAACTGTTGACCAAAACACAAGGTTTCATTGTCAACCCAGATGTTAAAGTCACCCAAATCCAACAGATTGGGAGCCTCCAACACCCAGTCGGCCAAGAAATTTGCCAGCTCCTGAATGAAATCACCCTCATACCACGAAGGCTGGTATATGAGGATGACTCTACAGCCTACACCTGCTCACCCCTAACAGACACACTCTCAAATGACCTGGCAGTTCCTGTGAGGTACACCATGAATACCAAAGTGGATCTAAAACAGATGGCCACCCCACTCTCCCTGTGATCCTGCCTTGGGAAATGTACCACAGAATAACTGGCCAGAATCAAAGCCTCAAGCACTGTAACAGGGTCATCACCCAGCCAGGTCTCTGTGATATAAACAAGATCAGCCAAAGAATTAGAGATAAAACCCTCCATCACTGCTGTTTTATTATTCAACAATTCAATGTCACAAAGAGTTAGCTGGGGCACATACCCTGTCCTCTGGATATAAAGCACTGTTTCATCTCCAAAGCCTCTGTGTTGCATTGCTGATTGTCGCTATTATTTTGGCATAAACATAGCATCTACCCACAAGGAATACTATTTTTAAGGAGCCTCAGATGCGCACATTTGGTACTGTAAGAGAATTTCCAGCAGTTCTTTCTATGGCCAGATAACATGATGTAGTCCCCATGTTTACCTGTCAAGGTTAGACTGAAAATGTCACAGTTCCTTCATACAAGTTAGATGTAAAATGAAGACTCAAATCATTAGAATTGAGATGACTGATAAAGTCTTCATTCAATTCAATGGTACCCTACCATATGCACAGTAAATCATCAATGTACTTGGCATAGAAAATCAGATGTTTTATGAATGGGTTTGACGTGGGGGTCATGGCTAGCCTCCTCCTACCACCAACCCATAAATAGGTTGAGAAGAGGGGCCACAGATACCCCAATCACTGTGCCCTAACCTGCAAATAAAAATCATTGTTAAACCAAAATAGTCCTGAGAATCAAGTCTAATGCATACACAGTGAACTCTTATTGACCTTGCTAAGGCCCTTGACTCCTCCTAAACAAACTCTCCTTGCTGGTCTCTTCCCAGAATCTGTATACTGGTTCAACTCATATCTCTCTGACAGAACCCAACAAGTCCATGGTGGTGGAGCCCTCTCCCCCCCCCCTTCCAATCCAAGTAGGTGTTCCCGAAGGCTCCATTCTGGGCCCCATATTATTCTCAATATTCCTGAATGACCTCCCGAAGGCATGTTCCATGACAAACATACAGATGTATGCCAATGACACCATTCTTTATGTATCTGGCCCCTCTACCACTGTGGTAAAATCCCAACTACAGGCCGCCACCACTTGATCCTCCACTGGTTTGACAAAAATCTCCTGAAGGTAAATGTGATAAAAAAAATGGTGTCAATGACATTCGGAACGCCCCAAAAACTGGCTACCCTCCCCACCCTGCTCTCTTTCACTACACTGGATGGCGCCGTACTTGACATGTCACCTACTACAAATACCTAGGGGTCTGGCTTGACTCCCATTTAGACTACATGAAACACTTCAAGCATATACACGCTAAACTCTGCCCAAAACTTGGCTCGATGTACAGAAACAAAGAAGCCCTTTCCCTATTTACAAGGTGGCAGCTCCTCACAAAAATGGTTATCCCCTCGTTTGACTATGCTGACGTAGTGTATGGCACAGTATCAGCCTCCCATTTAGCCAGGCTTGATTTCCTCTACAATGCCTTCTGTTGGTTTGCTCTTAATGCCTCCCCCATATACACCACTGCTCCCTCTACTCGTCCCTTTCCCTAACCCCTCTTCATCACCAATGCCTACTCCACTCCTCACTCTTCATCTTAAAATACTGGTTTGGGTCCTTACCCTCTTAACTATCCTCATTTCTGTCTCCCTCCACCAAGACCTCATACCCCCTTCATTCTAGAGACACCTGAACTTTCTCCCTACCACAGCCCTCTACTCTGGTTCTGGCATAGCAGCATTTTTGTACAGACTATCCTCACTCTGGAACTCCCTTCCCTCCTATGCCAGACATTCCCCTTCTGCCCCTTTCCTAAAATGTGCTTTAACATGCATAACTAATCAAGCTAATGCCTGCTATTGTAATTGCAATCTTCCCTCCTGAAAAGAAATTTCAAAATTGGCAAGTCCTTCATAGCACTTGATTACTCCAAAATGACTTGCACTTCTGTATACTAGCTCCCCCACTCGACACCCCCTCCTTATCTTCACCTGCATACCTTTCCCTCACCTTCCCCAGTGAGTATACCCCTGACTAATCCTTTCTGACTTTTACTGTTTCCTGTCCCCACAAAAAATGTTCCTCATGCATTTTCTCATATTTACTACAATCTCCTCCTCAGTACATATTCTTTTCCTCCCTATAACTTTATTTTTCCAATCAAAATTTTGTACACCTGTATTAGTACCATACCATGCACAACCTATTGCTTCTATTTGTACTAAAATATCTCTAATGTATGCCAGTTTCTCAATAGCTTTGTTGCAAGCCCAATTTTGTATCTTATGTTGTGTTTTACCTTCATTATTACTATACGTATTGTACTGGATTGTTTTACCTCTTTTTTTACTACAGTTGTGTAAACTGTGATGTTTGTAATCTCCCACTTCCTTCCACTGGGTCACACATGGAAATGAACCTCGCTCATTGTGCCTCTCCGTGAACAAATTAAAATAAATAAAATAAAATAAAAACTCAATTGGAAAGTCTTTTCCTGACTGAATCAGCATGGTACTAACAGCCTGTAAAACCACTATCATGCTGGACAGAGGTGTATAATGAAGAAACATCTACAGTGATCCGGGTATACTGTTTGACACAAAGTCTTGCAGTTTTACCAAAACATCTTGTATCTCTTAAGTATGATGGCAATTATAGAAGCAACTGTTTCAAGTAATGGTCGATAAATTGTGATAGATTTTCCATCAAGGATCTGTTACTGGATACTATTGGGCATCCGGGTGGAAATAACAAATTCTTATTCCTTATCAGGTTTTGGTAAAAGGTAAAAAGTTGGCACTATGGGATAATTATTGTATAAGTACTGAAAATCTTCTTCAGTTATATCACCATTTAACTTTGACAGCTGTAGGAATTCAAAAAGCCTTTATCTGATGTGGGTTTTTCAATCAGGTGTTCGTAATTGTTGGTTTCGGTCAACTGTTTCACTGCTTTTTAATATAAAAGTCCTATTTCATTAGGATGATGTTGCTGCCTTTATCCGAAGGGTTAATGATTACCCCACTTAAGTTTTGAAGTTCTTTTGATGCTTTTGTTTCCTCTACTATTACTGTAACATTTTGTTGTGATCGATCTTTATGTTACGTAACATCCCTCACAAACAACTGTTATAAATTGAGATAGCAGCATGCCTAGGACAGGATGGGCTGAATTCTGATTTGGGACGGAAACTAGGTTTAAAGATAGGTGGGTTTTGTATTGTTTTATTAATTGTACCTTCCAGGTACTCAGAGAGAGTTCATCTGCCATTAGCATATCAATAAGATCCAAGGCTGTCTCAGAATCTGCATCGATTTATTGATGTGAGGGCAGGGTTGATGTTGATATGGGTTGTCTGATGGATCGAATGTCAAAACTGTCAGCATAGCTAAATCATTTAAGTTGGGAACGGTGACCTCCCAAACTGCATTTTGACCTCCCATATTTGAAGAAAAATGTTTAAGCAAATTTATTTCTCTAAAAAAAAAGCTTTTACAAGTTGACTTGTATTTTGAAAGTATTTATAGGCAGGGCGGGGACAAAGCTTAGACTGTAGGACAAGACTTTGTGTTGTGCTTCAGTTAATGGATGATCAGTTAACAGCAGTTAACGTCTGTCTCTCAGTGCCCATGGACAGAGATGGATACCTTTTTATTTCTCCTGCCTCTGCCCCACCTCCTTGTTTGCCTTGCTGTCCTATTTTTGATTTGCAGTTTATTCTGCTTCTTAAAAAAGTGGCTGTACCTGCAGCATTACTAGTTCATGAGCTACACTGAGCCCGTGACTGGTCATCTGCATATCAGGTGGCTTTTATTCTGCTTCTGTTAGTTCCTTTATTTGACTGATGCCTGAAGTTTTGTCTGCTTCTGCTGACTGATCTGCCTTTCTGATCCTAGCTATGTACTTAATTATTTAAATAATCATTTTCGTGCCATTTCAGTTTTTTTCTTATCACTTACGTCCAGGTCAGACTTGTTAATGCACTCATTAAACTCAGAATCCAACTTGATAATTAATTCTGTGTTTTCACACTGCTCTAATTCCGGCTGAGTCTCCTCTATGGAAGTCTTCAATCTCTTGCAATTCACCTCATCCTCAAGAATGAGAATGCCCACTAATTTGGTGGAGCACTCTGTGATACATTTTCCCACTGATCCTTGTGTACCAGGTTATTTAGACCACAGGAGGGAAGTTTGTCCATCCTAAGACCCCGGTGACCCACCCCCTCTGTTTATGCATTTATAGAGAACCCCGATTGTAATTTAGTCTAACCTCCTTAGTTAGCAGCTTCTCTAACTGTTGGAAACATTTGTATATTTCATGTTTCACTTTCTGATGCCTCATTTAAGTCAGAAAGATATTCTCCTGTAATTTGTGATCTGTCTTTGAATCTGCTGTGTGGCTACACAGGTGCTTTGCCTTGGCTCCTGTATTGTCATTTCATATATACATGGCCAAAGTTGAATAACTTGCAGAATATATAAAAAAGTCAGTTGATCAGTAAGCTCACCAGCACACAGCTTTCAGATTCTGTGTTAGTAGATTTGAAATGGTATTAAGGGAACGTACAGCCATCTGAGCTGCCAACCTCCATAAACTTCAGTCACATGAATAAGCAAATGAAATCCACTGCAGATCAATCCCTGTGCTGTGACAGCAGAGATGAACACTAGAACAGATGAAGAAAGCACTCAACCACTCAAAAATACTTGCTCAGTGAATTTTACTTCATACTTATGTTCACAGACATAACTAATGCAGTCCCAGCACAGGAACCTGGACAGAACCCCGGCCCTCTGATGTCTACAAACACCACTTTGTCATGGGGCGGGGCACAGTGGAGGAATAACTACTTAAATAGTGCCATTCATTCATACTTGAGTAACTACAAACAGATGTGGATCATTTCAAGATGATCCTTTTCTAACCAAAGCAAAACAATTAGTCTGAATCCATAATACAGTGTTTTACATCAGACAACACATAACCTAGGAATGAATGGGAAGCAATAACAAAATAAAAAATAAAAATAAACCAGTGACAAACTATAGATATTCATATATATGGGATATGCAATGGAAACGAGTGAAATGCATGATTTATCTGCACAAGAGCAGTTTGACCTCAAGTAACCTCACAAGTGGCATAAGCCACGAGTAAGGTGTCCGAGGTCAAACTGCTTGAATGTAGATAAATCATGTATTTCAAGAGTTTTCCATTGCATATCCGATTTATGCAATAGGAAAGGATTTTAGGGGAATGTTTTTAATCTATTTGTTCTTGAGTCTTACTTTTCTTCTTTCTAAAGTCAGTGGGATTTTTTTTGTATATCTGGTGAAGAGTGGGGTGGTTTGTGTGGTTGCTATGTGTGTTGCTGTGCAACCGACATTGTGACATTCAGGGGAGGTTTTCATTGGTTGATTTTTTTGTAAGTGGGAGGGTTTTGAAAAAATGGCGGTTCCATTTCTCACTTAGTGAGAGCTGAAGAGAGCTGGTGTCCTGTTGGTGAGTTTTTGGTGGTTTTTTTTGGGGGGAGTATTTGTTTTATCTGGTTTTCTCCTGCCTTCAGTGTGCACTCATGGTTTGTAGCACCATCAACGGCATGAAATAGCTTTGACTGGAGAAGCCAGACGATTCTGTTTCCTGGAAAACAGCAGACGGGGAGAGCGAAGAAGCAAGCCTGTGTGGGACAGAAGCAGTGCTGTCAAGGAGCAGAGAATATTTATTTGTATTTCTGGTCAGTGACTGACTGTGGGTTTCTTATATTGTTGCTGGGTGAAGAAATAGTTAATGAAGCAGGATAGCAGGACCTGAGAGAGGCATGACTGGAGGAAGTGAGCAGAATAGGACTGGAGCGAGAGAGAGAGAGAAAGTGAGGGGTAAAGCATAAACTAGTAGTTTAGCCAAAAAAGTAAAATTAACTGCTTTTTAAGTATTGAATAAGAGTGTGCTCCTTTATCTAGTAGGAATTTGGAGTTTGTTGATGTGGAGGTGATTTGACTGTCGAGGAAAGGGGAGCAGAAGGTCTGCAGAGTGGGTTATTGAGAAAGCTGGCAGCGTAGTTCTGGCAGGAGGGTTGACTGATGGCAAGGTATTAAATAAACGGTGGCTGATTGATATTAGGTGTTAAACAATCTTAGAACCACCGTTTATTTAACACCAGTGAGAAGTGATGAATTTGTTTAACTGTTTTGGTGCCCACTCCTATTGCATAACTATATGTAGATATAGATACAGATAAATGAACTGAATGCCAAGGTACAGAAACAGCTCGGTTGTCGCTGTTACAAGAGAGAGTTACAAAACAAAGAGACTGTTTAGATCACACACTAAGGCGGGGCTAGGGGGACAAAAGAGACAGGAGATTGAGAATCATCACCTTGTCAGAGAAAGATCTTAAACTGTGAAGCCATTCACCAATACCCATTCATTAATGCAAACGTTAATGAAGGTGCAGTAATATAAAATAAAGAACACCTAATGTATTTAAATAAAATCCTTATCTTTAAAAATATGTAATATCAAACTGGATGAGAAAGCCACAAAATGCATCCTGTCCTTTCTGATTAATTCAGACTAAAATGTTTTGCTCTGTTTAGAACAGAATTCAAACAGTGTGGTCCCAGTACCTGAAACATAAAGAAAACTCTGGGAGGAGCCAGTTCCAACTGCATATCAAATATCTCAGCAGAACTGTTGGAAATGAGGCTCACTCATCACAAAGTTATATATCATTTTTTTTATTTTCAACTGTCAGTTTAAAGAAACATTTTGTGTAAACGCACCTCGTCAGGGTATACTGTACATAGTATACTTTCACTGTAAAACATATTTTTAATCTGCAATTTCTAACCCAGATTAAGGTCTTTTAAATCAGCTATATTCTAATATCAAACAGACTAAACTAAGGTACTGTGATCCAGGACCTCTATAAATATGTTTCTAAATCCTTTGAAAAGTTAAGTACTTTTTCAAAATATGTAATACCACAGTATTCCTCTAAGAACAAAAAATATAATTTAATACCTTAAGTTTTATCAAGTATCCGTAATGCCTTTGCCCTCAAGCCTGCCAGATGCAGAAGAACTAGAAAAACAAGTAGTTATATCAATGGATATTTCCATCATAGTACTGAGTTAATTTCATCAGGTGTACCAGCCCACCCAAACTGACAATGACTGTCTCTATAAATTTTCAAAAATAATGATTAGCATGTCTGTTAAGTTAAAACAGACAGTCATTGTCAGTTTAGGTGACGGTCCACCTGATAGAAATTAACCAGTACTTGTTTTTGGAAAAAGTATTTTGCTTTGGTTAGAAAAGGAGCTTTTAAAGAGACTTGCAAGTTATCCAAAACTGGACTTACACCACATGTTGTGATGCCTTACTGTAGCTAAAGTGAACTGTATAAATACAGCCTAAATTCATTACTTAATTTGGTAATGGAAGGGATTGTAAATTTCTTCAGAGCCGATCCCTTCCACTTTCCGGTTCTGGGAGCTGCTGAAGTCCTGCTCCCGTGCTCAGCAAAGTTATGACATGTGCCCTGGGAGAGCGCGGGGACACGCTCCATTACAGGCTATGGGGGGGGATCTTTCCGATCCTTTCCAGCCTTGTTAGTTGACCAGTGCCCACGTTTTATCACCAAGTGACCATTTTAATATAAAAAAAGATCAGAAGGATCCCCCCATAGCCTATAATGGAGCGCATCCCCGCGCTCTCCCTGGGCACGTGTCATAACTTTGCTGAGCACGGGGGCGGGACTTCAGCAGCTCTCAGAACTGGGAAGTGGAAGGAATCAGCACTGAAGAAATTTACAATCCCTTCCACTACTAAATTAAGCACCAAATTTAGGCCGTATATATCCAGTTCGCTTTGGCTACAGGTAAGGCACCACGACATGTGGTGTAAATATTAACTTGGTGAATCTCTGTAAATGATCACACCGGTTTGTATTTATTTAACCAATTATGAATGAATGGCACTATTTAAGTAGTTATTCCTCCACTGTGCCCCACTCCTAGACAAAGAGGCATTTGCAAATATTGAAGCGCTGGGGTTCTGCCCAGGTTCCTGTGCTAGGACTGCATTAGTTACGTCTGCAAACAGGAGTATAAAGTAAAATTCATTAAGCAAGAACTTCTGAGTGCTCTAATGCTCCCTTCATCTGTTCTTAGCGTGGCCTGTGGGGTTTGGGTTTAACAAAAACTGTTTTTCTGTTGGTTTTAAAGTGCACCAGCACCACCACAGGCCAACCAGCTGCAACTCTGACAGCCTGCACTGTCTCACCTGCTGGATAGTCAGTGAAGCACAGCCTGCACCGTCTCACCTGCTGGATAGTCAGTGAAGCACAGCCTGCACCGTCTCACCTGCTGGATAGTCAGTGAAGCACAGCCTGCACCGGCCTCACCTGCTGGATAGTCAGTGAAGCACAGGTGGTTCCAGATGACTGAAAAGAGCAGATGTGGTCCTCATCATAAGGGCAGCAGCAAGGAGGAAGTCAACAACTACAGGCCAGTCAGCCCGACATCAGTGGTAGGGAAAATAACGGAGAAATTACTGAAGGAAAGAACTGTCAGATATCTTGAATCAAAGGGCCTGCAGCATCACCAACAGCACAAATTCATGGTAGAGAGGTCATGTCAAAAGAACTTAATTGAGTTCTTTGACTGGGTGACCAGAGTAATAGATTGGGGGGGTGGATGTGGCATACCTAGACTTCAGCAAGGCATTTGACACTGTGCCACACAGAAGGCTACTGCACAAACTAAGATCCCTAGGGGTGGGTCCAGAAGTGGAGAGATGGGTGAAAAATTGGTTAGATGGAAGAAGGCAAAAGGTGATCGTAAATGGGGTTCCATCAGGGAAGGTAAGGGTGACCAGTGGAGTGCCACAGGGGTCATACTGGGACCAATCCTGTTCAATGTTTTTATAGGAGATACTGCAGAAGGGTTGAGGGGAAAGTATATCTATTCGCAGATGATTTAAAGATCTGCAACCGGGTAGACACTTTGGGAGGGTCAAAAATGAGTAGAGATTTGCACAAATGAGAGGTGTGGTCAAGAGTGTGGCAGCTGAGTTTGACAAAAAGTGCAAAATTATGCACTTGGGGAGCAGAAATCAAAGAACTGAGTACAGAATGGGTGGTCAGGTAATGGAGCTAACAGAGCAGGAGGACCTTGGTATTATCATATCTAATGATCTCAAGATGATTAATGCAAATGGGCAGTAGCCAGGACCAGCAGAATGCTGGGATGCATACACAGGGGTTTCACGAGCAGGAGGAGGGAGGTGGTGATGCCCTTGTACAAGCAGCTGGTGAGGCCACACCTTGAGTACGGGGTCCAATTCTGGAGACCATACCTAAGGACAGACGTGGATAGGGTAGAGGGGTCCAGAAGAGGGCAATGAAAATGGTGTGGGGCCTTAGCCTCTTGACATACAAGGAGAGGCTTAAGGATCTTAACATGTAAGTGCTCATGGGCCATCAGGAAAGCCAAGGCCAACCATTACCAGGCCTCCTTACCTCCTCCTCCTGGGCTCGCCCGACTTTCTGGGATAATATTAAGCAACTTAACGGAAAAGCTCGCCTCCCCTGCCCCATCCCAGCTCACTAGAAATGGCACTATCACCACCGAGCCTGCCACCATAGCTAACTGGTTCAACACCACTTTCACTGACCTTAGCTCAGTCCTCCTAGTAATTCTTTGACCCTCCCCAACCAACCTCCCTGTCCTCCAGTGCCCCAGCTTCCACCTCATGCAAGATTTCCACCCGAAGCCAGACCCATCCTAGTCAAAGCTTTGAATGGCAACAGTCCCGCAGTGACTCACTGGACCCCAGTATCCTCAGGCTGGTGCTAGATGAAGTCCTGCCCCACTCACCAGCCTAATTAACCAGTCACTCTGCCTGGGACAATTTCCACAACGTGGAAAACAGCCATTATCACACCAATTCACAAAGGCGACAGGTCATCGGCCAACAACACCGCCAATCTCCATCCTCCCCATCTCTAAAGCCCTGAGAAAGTGGGGCCATTCAACTCACTGATTATCTGGCTAAGTATAACATTCTATGCCCAGAGCAACATGGCTTCCGTGCTGGTCACAGTACCAGCACTGCCCCTAATTGAATTCTCCAACTTCCTCACTCCTCCTTGGATACCAGCTCCCTAGCTGGTGCAGTGTTCATTGACCTCTCAAAGGCCTTTGACACCATCTCCCATCCACTTCTGCTGAATGCACTCTGCCACACTGGTCTCGGCTGGCCCCTTAGCATGGTGCACAAGCTATCTTGACGCCGATCGCAGTGTGAAAAATCAATAGCACAGTCTCCAATACCTGCCCCATTCACTCTGGGGTCCCCCAAGGCTCCATCCTGGGCCCTCTTCTCGCCTATCTGAACACCCTGCCCAGTGCATGCCCTGGCAAAATTCTACTGTATGCAGATGATGCTGTCCTTTGCCACCCACCGCAATCCCGCCTCCTCCAGGACACCCTACAGCAGTCTTTCAACAGTGCCAGCCTGGTTTAAGGAGCACAGACTCGTATCAATCTTAAAAGACCAAAGCTATGCTCTTTTCCCACCCCCAAAACAAAGCTAGCAACCACCCACTCTATATCCTTCCAAGTACCAATCAGCCACTGGAACAAGTCTGCTCCTACAAATACCTTGGGGTTACCTTCGACTCAGCCCTCACATTTCACAACCACATCGATGCCCTAACATCCACCACTAACATACGGCTAGGCATTCTTCCGCCATAGAACCTGCCTTCCCTAAATGCCTCCTGCTCGCTGTTACATCATCTGTTCTGTCCCTTGTAGACTATGGCCTACCAGTCTATGGTGCTGCCACACCACTGCACTCAAAAAATTCACTTAACCCTGAACAAAGCCTGCAGATTGATTACTGGTGCCCCCAGGCTCACTCACACCTGTCAGCTGTATGTTGAGGCTAATTTGCTTACCCTGGATGAACGGCTCCAATACCAAACCTGTCTCCTCACAAAAAAAACCCTACTCGGGCTCTCCCCCCCTGGGGTAACGGCATCCATCCACCAGAGCCCTCCCACTATTGCAACACGGTCTTCCAACAAGACCACTCTAATGGTCCCCAGATCAAGAACCAGCCGTGGCCAGAGGTCCTTCTGCTATAGAGCCCCAACCTGGTTTAACTCTCTCCCTGCCCCCATCTCCAATGCCACCACCATCTCTAAGTTCAAAACCACCCTTCGAAACCACATCATCAACACTGTGAACTGCTCCTGTCTCTGAAAGTAGCCTCCACCTCTACTTCTTCTTGACAAGCCTCCCGGCGGCTCTCCACCCAGCCATCCCCACCACCACTTCCTGTACACCGTGCCTATGTTTAACCTGGCCAGTACCAGCTGTTTCAGTGTTTACCTACTAGATTGCTCACTATTGATACCAACTTGTGTAACACCTGTTCTCAACTTACATGTACCCTGTAACCCAAATGTATTTGTCTGACCAGTGTGACGTGGCACCTCTGTTGAACGCCTATTGTTTTGCAAACCTACGCTATGTAACCAAAAACACAATGTATGTCTTTATGTGATTAAGCACTGAACGAGCCTCTGGCTCAAAGGTTGTAAACTGATTTTACAAATAAATAAATAAATAAAATAAATGTACACCATGGAGCAAAGGAGGGAAAGGAGAGACATGATAGAGACCTTCAAGTACCAAACGGGTATTAACAAGGTACCAGATAGCAGTATCTTCCAGAGTAAAAGACACTTAAATATAAGGGGTCATAATAAGAAGCTGGAAGGGGGCAGATTCAAGGATACGAACATACATATGAACATACGAAATTGCCAGCAGAAACAGGCCACATGATCTATCAAGTCTGCCTGAGTGAGCAGCTAGCACGTCATCTTGCAGCTGCCCCCCCCGGCCCCATCACTGTATCCCTTTCCCTCACTCTGTTCCACCTCCTTTTGAAACTGCCCACCGTGGGGGGGCACTAGAGAGCCATTCTCCAGGCAATAAGCTTTTCCCTAAACGTGCTGCACTTCAGCTGTTATATTTCATTAAAATATTATCGGCTGTTCAAATGACTGAACTTTAATTAGATTTGATTTTCTCAACTGTCTGGCTTTCGACTGATACGAACATAAGATGGTGTGGATCGGAAATTCTACCCTTGCAGCTATTAAGATAAACACAGGAAAATAAGCAAGGTCAGAGATCCTTCATGCAGGCGCCTACCACCATGTTGGAATCATCGCGAGCTCTCCATGGCAGCAGCTCCTTGCTTTACTGCAAAATATGGACGCTAAATTGGAAAATTCCTCTTGAGGATGGAGAAGATAGTTGCACCTAATGCTCCAAGTGAAGCGGTGGGCGGAAATATGATGAGCGATCCACCACTGCTCTGGTGATTGCTGCAAGGCTTGAATGGAGAGAGTGCACAATACCGAGGCCATGTAAAAGCTGTAAGAAGTGGGTCTCAGGCTGTCGCTTTGATGAAGGGTAGGATCATTTGAAGGACATAGTGTGTTTGGACGTGATTGCCTCCTTTATGGACTGTACTGTGATCATGCTGATTTTTGATAAATGCCTCATCTGGTGCTGGTTTTGGAGGGTCCATGGCAAATTTGGAGATCACTTGCTTACCAGTTTGGGCCTGGTCTTCAGACAGCCGAGGATGGCGGAAGACAGAGAGATGCATGCTGTGCCCGGGAAGGACTGATTCCACTACTGGCAAGTTTTTGACCGCTTAGGCATACAAAGCCTATGTCTTGAACTTGGGGGACATTGGAACTAATGTTCGGGGGTTTACTGTATACTGTTTGGGACTCATAGCTGATATGATGGCTGGGGGATTTTTCTATGTTCTACTATGGCATGGTTTTACGATGCTGGTCATTGTAATCTATATGGTGGTTTATTCCACCCTTTGCATAATATATTTCCCAGCATGTCTAAGCTATGTACCTATTAGTTGCTCCCAAATCTCGACTAGAATGCTTTGCATGTTCCTTGGCTGCCTTTTGCCTTATTGTTTTGGTATCCAGTTTAGTTATAAGAAACAAGAAAGCTTAAAATAGGAACATTTGTAGTTTGACAGTTGATATTGAACTCATTTCATCATGAAATGCAGCACTGTTTGAGAAATAGCACATATTTCCTTTTTTGCATATTTTGTCAACTGGATTAATAGCAGTATTCATGACTGCGTCTTACTGCCTTTGTTAGTTCTCCTTTTTAAGGACATTCCAAGGCCACTGAGAAGGTTGGCATATTTGGGACACGTTCTGTGAAAAATGTTGGTTATCTCCCTTCCTACTGTAACAGATTAGAGGGGGTCATACTATGATTATCAAATATCTGTATGGAATATTTTTCCTTTGCTGCATCTGTTACCCTGTATGAGGTATTTGTGTGTAAGATTTTACAGGAAAACAATAAACATAAAGTATAAAAAAAAGAAACTGCCCACCGTCTTACAGGACATCAGATCTTCCTGTAGGTATTCCACTTGTCCACTACCCTTTCTGTGAAAAGTGTCTCCTTACCTCCCTCCTAAACTTTCCACCTCTAGTCTCAGTCCATGCCCTCTTGTGTCCCTCCCTCTCCTCAGCTGAAAGATCCCTCCTGTGTTAGTCTTATTAATCCCTTTCAGATACTTAAAGGTCTCTATCATATCTCCCCTGTCCGACCTCTCTTCCAGTGAGTACATTTTCACCTCTCTCAATCTGTCCTCATAAGATCTGTCCCCCAAACCCTGTATCATCTTTTGTGGTCCCGCGCTGCACCCCTCCAATAACCTTACATCCCTTTTCAGGAACAGGAGCCAGAATTGCATGCAATACTCCAGGTGGGGCCTGACCAATGATCTGTACAGGGGCAGTATAACCTCACTCCTTCTGGAAGAGATCCCCCCCTTGCTATACACCCCAGCATTTTGTTGGCCTGTGCTGCCGCCTTCCTGCACTGGGATGAGTTGTTCATGCTCCCTGTTATGATTACTCCTAGGTCCTTTTCCTCTGCAGTACTTCCCAACTGCACTCCATTCAAGTGATAGTCCCTCCACTGGTTCTTTGCTCCAAAATGCAACACCTTGCACTTCTTGGCACTGAAACCCAGCTGCCATGTTTCTGCCCTCTCCTGCAGTTTAGTCAGGTCCTCCTGCAGCCCCTTCCAACCCTCATTGTCATCAACCACGGCTCCATTTTGGTATCATCTGCAAACAGGCTGATCTTGCTCCTGATCCCATGTGAAATATTCGTATATATATCCCAAACAGCACCCGGTCCCAGTACAGATCCCTGTAGGCACCCTCGTCACTACTCTTGGTGACAAGCTGCTCCCCACTACCACCCTTTGCTGCCTCCCCTCAGCCAGTTTGTGATCCAGTTTGCTAATTTTGGCTCTGCCCTCACAAATTCCACCCCAACCTCCCATGCGGTAGTGAATCAAATGCCTTGCTGAAGTCCAAATACAGGACATGCACTGCATGACCTATGTCCAGTTCCCATGTCACCAAGTCGTAGTATTCCATGAGGTTGGTTTGGCATGATCTTCCTGCTACAAACCTGTGCTGCTTCTGATCCTGGAAACCATTGTCCTCCAAAAAGCTCACCAGTCTCTCCTTGAGGATGGTCTCCATGAGCTTTTCCACAGTCGATGTGAGCCTCACTGGCTGATAGTTCACTAGTTCATCCTTTGGGCCGCTTTTGTGGATGGATACCACATTCGCCACCCTCCAGTCCTGCGGTACACATCCCGTGTCCAGAGGGGTGTTGAACAGGTCAGCCAGTGGCCTCACCAGGACCTCTGCTAGCTCCCTTAGTACCCTTGAATGAATGCCATCTAATCCTGGTGCTTTGTCCACTCTTAGAGCCCTTAGCCCTTCCAGTACCCCTGCCCTCTGTAATCGCTAAATCTATCAATTTCCCTCGTACTCCCCCAATAGCCTGGACTCCCCTCTCCTGGTGAATATTGAGCAGAAGTGCTCGTTGAGTGCTTCTGCCTTTTCTTCCCCCCTCTCCACCCACCCACCATCCTTTTTTATCCTCACAAGTTGGTCCTTATTCCTCCTTCTCTTTCCAATGTACTGGAAGAAGTCTTTCTCTCCAGTCTTGATACCTTTCGTCAGCCTCAGCTCCCTGGCTGCCTTAGCCACCCTGACCATTCTTGTAACCTCCCTGGACTTCTCGGCACACTCATCCTTATCTTCCTCCTTCTCTGATTTCCTATATTGCCTAAACGCTGCCCTCTTGGCCCTCACCCCTTCCATGACCCCCTGTGTCAGCCAACTTGGTGTCTTTGCCCTCCCTTTCTTACTTTTCTTCCTCATGCATGCTACCATAGCCTCTACCAACCCATTCTTTATAATCCCCCATTTCTGGTCTGCATTCAAGTTCAGTTGCATACCTGCCGGGTACCTTCCCAGAATTTCTCCCATTTTACCAAAGTCTGACCCCTTAAAGTCAATCACCCTTGTGTCTGTTTCCCCTGTATCCCTCCCCATGTTGAGCTTGAACCACACTGAATGGTGGTCGCTCCCAGCCAGTGGTTCTCCCACCAACAGGTCTCTTAACTGACTCCCCATTATCCAGTACAAGGTCCAGGTCCTCCCTACCTGAGTCGGTTCCTGTACCAGCTGCGTCAGGAAGCTTTCCTGGAAAGTCTCCAACAGGACCCGTTCCCTTGCACTCGTGGTGGATGTGTTCCCCACTCCACCCCAGGTAGGTTAAAATCCCCCCCACCATGCTCCCCTCTTGCTTTGGACAGCCAATTCTCTATCCAGGTCACTCCCCTGGTCGGGTGGCTGTACACCACCCCCAGCCTCACCGCCCTGTGTTTTGCATCCCGAAACTGCATCCACAGGGCTTCTGTCCTCTGTTCCTCCCCTATGCACTTTATCCCTTCCCTTACATAAATTGCCACCCCCCCTCCTCTCACCCTAGTCCTGTCCTTTCTGTATATCCTAAACCCAGGTATCATCATGTCCCAATCCTGGTACTGGATGGCCCAGGTTTCTGTAATCACTGCAATGTCTACCCTCTCCACCGCCAACAGAGCCTATATGTCTGCCGCCTTTTTTCCCAGGCTTCTTGCATTCAATGACACCACCTTCCAGCCCAGCTCCTTTCCCTCCTTGGCATTATTCTTCCCTTCCCTATTTTATCCCTGTACGCCCTCCTCACTAACTTCATTTGTAACTGGGGGGGGTGAGCTTCCCAATCTCCCCTTTTCCGACCTGCTCCCTACCAGTGGGCCCCCTCTCTGATCCCCCTCACAGTTTAAATCCACTTTAGTTGATATATATCCCTCCAACCCCTGTTTCAGTACTCCCTTCCCTCTTGTACTCAGGTGTTGCCTGACTCCTGTGTACAGGTCACTACTGCCCCATACGTTACCCCAGTCTGCCACCAGTCCATACTTCCTGGTGCGGCACCACTCACTCAGCCACTCATTAAATTTCTGTATCCTAGCTTTTCTTGCTGTACTCGCACATGGGACTGGGATCATCTCTGAGAATGCCACTGACACCCCCAACCCCTCACACTGCTTTCCCAACCCCTCAAACCGCCCCTTTACCACCTCTACTGTCTCCCTCACCAGGTTGTTCATACCAACGTGCACCACTACATGAAGTTTCTTACTCCCCCTCCTTTTGCATTTGAGAATCGCCTGTCCCGCCCTTTCCGTGGTCAACCCTGGAATAGCCTGCATCCAGATGCGACTTTGCCTTTCTCCTTTTCCAGCCCATCTTACCCCTTTCAATATAGAATCCCCAAGCACTAGTACCCCCCCATCCTCCCAGCTCATTCCATCCCTTCTCCAATTATCACTATCCCTATATCCCTCATCCCCTCCTCACTGTTCCTTATTTGCACTATCCTCCCTTCTCAACCTCCATATCCTCCCAACCTACTTACTCCCTTTTTCTGTCTCTCCTTCTGCATTCTTCCTGCCTATTTTCCTTCACCCTAACCCAGACCTATTTCTGCTCCCCTGACTCTCCTTCCACTCCCCATCCCCCCAAGCTCTGATACCTCCCTTCAACCTCCATTGCCAACATTGCAAATCTATTCCTCACTGCTCTTGCATCGGTGCTCATCACCTCCTCCCCTGCCCTGACTCTTTCCTCCATCTCCTTCCCTTTCACCTTCCTTTTCCCCCCCTCCTCCCTACCCCCTCACCAGAACCAGTCCTGTTGATCCTCCCTGCCTGTACCATCTGCTCCACCCATGTCCCTCCTGTTCCAGCCCCCAACCCCTCACACCTTCTAGCATCCTCCAGAGTCCCTGCACTTCTTCCTCCAGCTTCCTCAGTCTGCTGCAGATGGGGCACCCTCCTAGTCATCACAGTATCCTAATCCAAATTGCCATCCCACATCCAGTGCATCCCACTATCCTCCCCATGCCCGCCCACTTTCCTCTTGTGTCTTCCCTCCCACCCACCCCATTCTGCTGTCCCTGCCCCTCCTATACATGTGCCATCCCTCCCACCCTATTCTGCTGTCCCTAGCCCCTCCTATGCATGTCCTTCCACCCTCCATCTGTCCCACCTCACTCAGTCCCTTTCTCCTCCCTCCATTCTCTGTTCATTTGTAGAAGAGGGTGAAGACCTTGTTTCACCCTTTACCCGCTCATACAGTAACACCTATTGACTTGTAGTGATACTTAGTTTACCTCAAATCTTGCTGTTTACATCAGCATGGTTACAGTATGTATAACCAGCAATAAATAAATTGAACCTTTGGATAATGTTAGGAAACACTATTTCACAGAAAGGGTAGCAGATGGTTTGAATGCACTACCTGAGGAGGTGGTGGGGGCCAAGAATGTAACGGCATTCAAGGCTGCATGGGATAGGCACAAGGAATAACAGAAGTGAGGAAGGGGGAAATTACCAGGGACACCCATGGTCCTTGGTTAACAGGTAGGTAGAATGTTTGGGCAGACTGGGTGGGGCTTGAGTCCTTATCTGCTATCAATATCTATGTATCTATGTATCTATGTATATTTAAGGTTTAAACAGGTACCAGTGGGAAGTGGGTAGTGCCCCCAGTACAGATGGGCTGGTAATACTAAAAAGTTACAGTATTTTCCATAGCCCCCATTCTGCATTGGCTGATGGGGGTGGGCACTACTGATTGTTTAAAGTGTGTCTTTAGGCTAGTCAGGCACCTACCTTTGGCTTCTACCATAAAGTTCACAAACGATTAAAATAGAGAGTTGCTTTGCATTCCCTATCCCATGTAATTATCCAATAAATATTTTACTGGTATCTTAAACATTGTGTCTTGTGAGCATATTATTAGCAGTAAGTCACTAACTGCATTTTTGTTGATTCTAAGGTTGCACTTTGATTTTCCATGCATTGGGGACTGTGTAGGGAGGTACTGCATCTCGGGGGGTTGTACTGCTCTGACACCAGGCCCACTAAACTTTACTCTGTAAAAGGCACTGTGCTAAACTGAAAAATCTGGATTCACCACCCCCCATCAGAAAATCAGAACCCAGGCCCCTCAATCTTGTTTGAGTCCACAAGGCAATGGTAGTAACTGCAACATCCATGGTGCTCTGGTTACAGCTTTGGAGGCACCGCTGGATCTTCTGTTTATCAGATAGCAGCCTGCATGGAGTCAAGTGCAACCAAAAATTTTAGTTCCCTCAACCCCAAAAAAATAAATAGTACCAGATACCATGACATGCGAAGATTGATTAGCTGATGGGTAAGGACCTGGATCCTCTAAATGCCATACTGCTCTTTGAAGTCCCACTGGGACTGATATCAGTAGAACTGAAGAAGTTTTGTCCGAGTGAATTGTCTCAGCAAAGTGGTTGTTCAAGGATGTTCTCTGGATGGCAACACCAAGTTTGACAGTATTGGTAGAGTACCATAATACTATGGATGCCACTAAAATACGTTATAGACTGATCCAAGATGGATACTGTGCCAGAAAGACAATAGTCATGCATGTCAGTGTGACCACCGCAGTTAGAAGTTCAACCTGTGACCAAAAGTTTTGAAGATAGGTTCCCAAGTGGCTACAAGCTGAAGGGAAGTCAGCCAGTGAAGTTTGGATGCTGTTTGGTGGCCAAGAGGGTGCATTACCGCGAAAGTCGTTGGAGCAGGGACCCACTTACGTGCCATCCAGATTTGATTCATACAGAAAGTTAACAATGTTTTAGGCATGAAACCCTCTCCTGTTGGAGAAGATGACTTAGAAACATGGATGGAGTATGCTGTTCCACGGATCCAAAACTGGCTATGCCCAGAAGCCGCAAAGAGAAAACACCTTGGGAAAAGCCTCCAAGTTCCTGCACTAGAGACTATCTGTTCTTTAAAGTCCACAGATCCAGAAACTCCAGCCTAAGAGTATCTGATTGCATTGGAGAATGTCTTTGGAAACACGGAATTCAGTGAAGATCTCTTGTGGAAGTAAAAGATGACAAAGCAATGGAAAGGAGAGCCACTGTCCACTTTTTGAACTGCCTAGAAAGGGCCTTGCAAGGACTATTTTGGAAGGGAGGTGTGGCATCTCAGGACCTGAACCAGGTGAGACTGGAACATGTGCAGATAAGCCTGCCATTCCACATTGTTAATTCTCAAGTTATGCCTGGCTGAGAGACAACCCTCCATCTCACAGAGTACTAACGAGAGGAGTCAGAGAAGCTGAGGAGGAAGAGGAACAATGGGACCCTATCATGCCTCAGCAGCTGTTACACAAGTCACAGTTAGTGTGCCACCTACAGCGACTCAAGAATTCAAACAACTGCTTAAAGAAGTAGTCACAAAAGTTAAAGTATTTCCAAAGGGGGGACAAGATGCTCACTCAAGCCAACACGTTGCTCCAGCAAATTAGAATCTCTCTCTCTAATTGGCATAGGAGTGCAAGCACAGACACCACCAGTACATTGTGACCTCCAAACCCAAGTCAATGAATTGCGCAGTCTGGTAACTGAACTAAAGAGATGCAATATATAGCCCATGGTCTGGCAGAGGGAGAGAACTCCAGAGAGAGGATTAGCTGCAGCCAACACTCCTGTCAGAGCCCTGAATGCCTATACTCTAAAACAAACCAACTGAGACTGGAGACCACCTCCTGATGCACCACCCAGACAAAGTCAGTCACCGAAGGGTTTGTTCTGCTACAAGTATGGAAAAGACAGACATATACAGAAAGAGTGTTGGTCACAAGAAATCTGTGGAGCATCACCACTAAACTACTTAATAGAATCCAGAAGCAGGAACCTCCCGGGGCCCAGTATGGGAGCAGACTGGAGTCCCATCTGCAAGATGCCCCAAACCTCAGCTAAACACTTGGTAGCAAAGTCTGATGTCAGACAACAAGAGATTTACCAGAGCACCTTGATAGGTTAGAGTTCCAAAAGGTTCCATCTGTGCTCAGGAACGAGGGTAGTGCACTAAGCAAGGGTGGCTAACCCAAAATTAATAATACAGATAACTGCTAACTCTGTGGCTGCACTGTGTCAGAACAACTGTGTGTGTGCAATCCTGAATGAAACATCTCTACATGAAACATAGTGACTGAATGTATTTTTTTAAAAGAACTTGCCTAGTTTGCAATTTTAGTTCCTACTCGCTTTGCGAGTGCTGAGCCCTTAGTTCCTGCAAGGACTTAGGAAGAGAGTTTGTAGTTTTCATTGTGGTTACACCAGAAACTACTAATTAGAAACCACTGTATATGTTTTAACTGTTCTGTCATTGTGCAAACATTCTAAATCTAAACAACTGAGGTGTTACCTCTATATTTAGAATACAATAGTCGGGGGCTGTTTTGCGAGTTAAGCAAGTGGCACATGACATTCGGCAGTCACTTTCTGGTTATGGCAACTATTTAAAGCTGCCCTGCAGCAAGCGGGTGAGCCTGAGCAGGGCGAGCATGCGTCATCGTCTGCGAAGACGCAGTGTGTGAACAGCGTTCTCCTGAATAAGGTCACAGTAAGTGTGTGGATCATGACATAATCTGATACAAGGTATAAGTAGCAAACTGCCTTCTGACACTATAGATATCAGCTCCTTGCAGCATGATGTCTTTCATTGAGACAAAAGACGGCAGCAGGGGTGTTAAATGCTTTATTTGCCACATGTATGATTTTTCAGTTTGTGGGCTAGAAAATGAAAAGGCATTCAAATGTTTCAAATGCCAGAGGGTTGAGGATATGGAGCAAGAAATAGCTGTGTTTACTAACAGGCTAATCAGCCTTGAATCTACTCAGCAGCATATGGCTACAAGAATGAATGTTGCATTTCTTCAGATAACATACTTAGGCCTGCATCTGGAACACAAATAAAGAGCCCATTGTTGCACCCCAAGTACAGCAGGCTGTAATACTCCTTCAATTGATTCCAGTTTGAGACAGAATAAGAAAAGGGATAGAGAAATGGATTCAGACGTAAATAATGCTGAGGAATGGTTCTTGGTCCAAAGTGCCAAGGCCCCAAAAAGGCCACAAAGGCGGGTACATTTACACTACCTCTGAGTAATCAGTACGATATTTTAACAGTGTTAATTCCTCTACTGTTATGTCAGAAAGCAACTTTATTGCTCAAATGCAGGGCCCCAGTCTAGATGTTGATAGAGTCTTGTCACCTTTACACCCAAATCTGCTTCCATATACTCTTTGGGGATTGAATATCCTGAAATATGTGACATCCACTCAGAGACTAGAGACCTTCCTCCATCCTCGCAGCTACAGGATTTGCAAAAACAGGATATTGAGCAGTTAACAAGAAACAACAATGCTAACACCACTTCTGGTACTACTAATACGAATATGACTACCTCATTCATCCCCACGAATAATATCAGGGCTAATTTGCATCAGTCACAAGAGATACATCCACTTGCATTGGACAAAGTTAATTTAATGGACTTTCAAACAGAAATCTGTCATAAATCCATTTATGTACTGCAGGACTCTATAGAGAAACATCTAGAAATGCAAATATGCAATGACGACAAAGAATCTCGTACTTTGTCTTCTTTCCAGGGAGTGAAAGTTTCAGACATAACCAGTATGTTAGGGAACATTATTACAAACCCTGAGGAATCTATCGTCATTATACGTGCTGGTGCCAACACCATATTTCAAGACTCCTTGGTTAAAATAAAACAAGATTATAGGGTTATGGCAAATAAGTGTGTGGATCTGGGCTGCAAATTTGCTTTCTCTGAGATCTTACCCATCCCCAAAGCCAACTATTACTCTGAGCTTAAAATAAAACAAATAAACAATTGGCTATGTCACTGGTGCCTCCAACAAACATAGACTACATTACTCACTGGGAAGAATTCTGTGGAGATACAATCTCTTTTCATGGATGGACTCCATCTCAGTCGATACGGAAATCGGCTCTAGGCAAAAGCATCACTGCCTATATACAAAAAATGTTAAACTAAAAAGGGGGGGTAGGGACACCTCCAAACTCGGAGACTTTGAAAAACAATAAAAGCGATAGACATGCCAGATTAACAGTAAATAATTCTCATATGCACCAGAAATCTCACTTGAAAATATTATTGGTGAATGCTCATAGCCTCTTAAACAAGATAGATGAACTAAAAGATTATATGTCAACAAATGATATCGATATATGTGGGATCACGGAAACGTGGCTCAAAGATTCAGACTGGGACACAGAAATAACAGGGTACAGCAAAATTGTTAAAAATTTAATTGGCTCCAGAGGTGGTGGTCTGGCCCAGTACATTTCCGATATATATAGAAGTGCCATAATTGATAACGGACCAATTGAAGACTGCTTACCAGAATTAATATGGACCAAAGTTCTCCTATCAAATAATCAAAGTATTAGCATAGGATTGGGGTACAGAGCTCCCAATTTAACCAGTCAAGAAAATTATAGATTATTAAATAAAATAGAGAAAATGGGACTTGACACAAACTACATACTCACTGGTGATTTCAATTTCCCCTATATCAACTGGGAATCAGGTAAATGTAACTCATCAATAGAAAGCCTATTTACGGACATAATGATCCAAAATGATATGGATCAGCTTGTTAAAAGTCGTACCAGGGGAAACAACATCTTAGATTTATTTCTAACTAATATGCAGGACAACGTAAATCAAGTTGAAGTACTTAATTCCCTGTCAAACAGTGATCATAATATGGTACAAGCTGTTATTAATGTACAACAACATGCCTTATAAAATGGGCTAAAGAAATCAAGCATCCTGATTGGCTGAAAGCCATTTTCAGCAGTGTCCTTATCACAATGTAGTATGCCTACCAGCACTAAATGTGCCACCCAAACCCCACCACATCACAAAATCCATCCATGCCACCACCTCTTCCTGGCCAGTACAGCTCCTCAGCACTGAACTATGATCCTGGCTGGACAGAAACACACCAGCTGCACTGAGACACACGATGGAATCAATGTAGAACCCACGGATACCAGTGACCGTCCATGATATCTTAACACAGAAAATGATATACTCACTGCTTCTCGGCATCACAGCTCTCAGTCCCACTGCTCAAATAGTTATACAGTACATACTATGTCGAACTTGCCCCCCCGAAACTCCTCTTCCTCCTTTGACACCTGCAATAGCCCATAAGTTCCCATGTAAAAATCAGTGCATTACTGTAACCGAAAAAGAAAAAATATTTAAAAAAAACGACTTTCTGTATCTTCCTCATGTTTACACGAACCGTGAACCAGGAAACCGCAACCTACGGTGGCTGCTGAGGGACATGCTCTCTATCAGCTACCCACCAGCCAGTCCTTGAAAAACGTTACTATAACAGCACAAAGGAAGCTGTAAAAAAAGTAAGGCGACACAAAAAATGTTTTCCGTCTGTTGGACATTGGAACAAAAAAAATGTCACTACTTGCCTCAGCTACTATACGACACGATAATTTTCGGACACGCTTGCACTTAACTGAAACGGGGGGTGGTGCAAACTATGAAATATTTGAGGGAAAAGAAAGATTTTCCTAGTTGTTTTTTTTTTTTATGAATGGGGTAGCTGTGGAAAACAGATACATTACAGACATCAATGTTCTGTAGTGAGTTTTAATTAAACAGCTCCATAGCAAAACAGTGAGTGGAACTACTTTTTCTTTTTTTGTAATACATAATCACATTTTTTACTCTTTTTATTTACTTCTTATATGCATTTTTTAATTAACTTATTTACCAGAGCAGCCCATTTTAAAGCACAATAACACACTCTGAGGTGTGGGTTATCTCCTGATAAGAGCACACCCAGGTGCATAAGGCACCTGGGCGTGCTCTTATCAGGAGATAACCCACACTTCATCGTGTGTTATTGCTTGCATAACATAAGGCTGTACAAAAATAAAACATTTCTACTATGCAGATTACAAATCAATAAACAAATCATTGATGGAGTGGAAGTGGGAAAAGGATCTAATAGGAAAAACCTAGATAATATTTGGTCTGACTTTTACAGTAAAATACAGCATTGTATCAACTTGTGGGTGCTAATTAGGAAAACATATAGCAACAATAAGAGAACCACCCCTTGGTGGAATAAAAGTATAAAGTTAACCTTAAACAGAAATGGAGATTACATAAAATGCAAAAACAGCCCACACCGATACATTGGACCAAATATAAAGTGTCAGCAAATAAAAGAAGAAATTTGATTAGGAGAGCTAGGAAACATTTTGAAGAAAAAATAGCTCTTTCCACCAAAGACAACAAAAGCTTTTTTAATTATACTGGGTCCATTAAAAACTGTAGTCCCAAAATAGGACCTTTAACTACACCAGAAAGAGTCATAGTTAATGAACAAGAAATGGGCAACAAATTTAATAGACATTTTATTAGTATGTTCAGTCCAAAGGCTCAGTCTCAACCATCAATTTTGGAGCCTAACAGTGCTTGTCAGCTCTTTAGTGAGGGAGAGGTCATGGATGCTATAAAGACACTCAAACCAAATGGAGCTGCTGGTCCAGATGAAATACCGCCTAGTTTTATTAAGAATACTGCCTCCTATATTGTGGGACCCTTGACTTACCTTTTCAATGTCTCTCTCTTAGGACAGGATCTACACTACCAATATGGAAGCAGGCCATTGTAATCTCTTTGCATAAAAAAGGCAACAGAGCCTCAGTTTTAAACTACCGGCCAATAAGTCTAACAGCTGTTTTTTGTAAGCTTATGGAGAAATTATTGAAAGGAAGAATCACTGAGCACCTAAAAGTAATGGGTAAATTGACACTACTCAGCACAGGTCTGTCAGTGGCAGGTCATGCCAAACAAATCTGGTAACTTTCTTTGAACTAGTAAGTGAGGCACTGGACAAAGGCATGTCTGTTGATATAATATTTTAGACTTCTCAAAAGCTTTCAACTCTATGTCTCACAATGTCCTAATTGGATTATTAGAAATGCTAGATTTACAACCTCAAATAATAAGCTGGATTTCTTCACGGCTCTCTGAACACACACAATGAGTTTCATTAAAAGGCTACTTGTTCCCATGGGGCTCTGTTACCAGCAGCGTCCCCAAAGCTCTGTCTTGGGACTTGTTCTTTTAACATACTGGTCACCTGCATGCTTCCCTAAACAAACTTTGCTGGATGACCAAGCATGCAGATGACTGCAAACTGGGAGGTATAGTGACAAATAGGGCTTCTGCAGTTCAGATTCAAAATAACCTTTCACATCTTGAGACCTGGTCCATCAAAATGAGTTCTATTTTAATGGTGAAATGCAGGTGATGCCGAGCAAAAATAACCCCTGTTATCCTTACAAATTAAATAACATGAATCTACAAACAACTGAAAACAAAAAGATTTGGGGGTAACAGTTTCTAATAACTTCTCTTTGATTCACACATTAGAAATACCATCAAAAGAGAAATCAAATATTAGGAAATATCAAGCGCAGGCATGAGAGGTGATAGTCTCCTTTTCTCTAGCCTGGTCAGACCTCACTTAGAATATTGCTCTACAGTATGTGACCCTCTGCTTATAAGAAATAATAAACTAATTGAAAACATTCAGCGTAAGCTACTAGAACAATCAAAACTGTATGGAACCTTGATTATGGCACTAGGCTGAGGAAACTGAATCTTTATTCAATGCACTACAGAAGATTAAGGGATGATCCATGTACGGTATATAGAGCAATAAATGATGAATCAACATTTGCAACTATTGGTTTGATAAAAAATTCCTCAAAAGTAAACACTAGATCGCACGACAAAAAATTAAAGGGAACCAAAAATAAAACAAACAAAAGGAATCATTGGTTTACCCAAAGAGCAGTCACAGCTTGGAAAGACCTTCCAAAAAGTGTAATTGAGAGCAAAACAATGGACACTTTTAAAAACAGTCTGGATGCACATGAGAAATAAAAATGTTATTTCCATCAGTGATTGGTGGCGAGCTTATCAAAGGCATAACTGCCTCCCTAGCTCGTAAGTACCTATGAACCTATAAGATCCAAAGTCCCAGCGCTCTTACCAAGTAAAGCAGCCCAAACAACAGATGCTGAATTCAGATCAACTGACTGATTTATTGCTCCACCACTGTGTTTAGCCCCAGCTCCTCGGCTTAGTGCCTTCCAGTGGGTGTCAGCTAACAGGAAGTCATAACGTGTTTAAATACAAAATCAAAAGTGTGACATCATTAGAACGTGTCATTATATTGGTTATACAAACATATACCTTAAACGTGTTACATTTTACACAAATATAAAGGTTCCATTTACATCTCTCACATTCATTTTAAGTCATTACAGGCTAGGAAAAACAAGTAACAAAGCTATAGGTCAGCACCACAGCAGTACCATTATAGTTTTAACAATTTCATCAGCGATCTGGGATCTCCAAATGGGACTCACCAGTCATTGCTTAATAATACACATACCTTCTATTAATTATTAGATGTGGAGGCTTACTCACTATTCTAGATGCCTATAAAAAAGATAAAGGGAGAATGGAAGAAGGTAGACGTTTTATTACAGTATATGTCCAAGCCCTCTCTACCGGACAAAAATGCCCAGGCCATCCAAACCGGAAAACATTGTATAAAATAACATTTTTAGATTCTGAAAAGAAATAAAACAAGCATTTGTCAATGCCGAATGTTTGCTTGCTGGTATTAGCATTGGAAATGCAGGAGTTAGACAGATGCAGAGTAGGAATGGCAGTGAAGTACTGAACTTCACGCCAAGCCCACCTCCAACCTGCAGACACAGACAGTCATTGGGGTATGCATTTGGGTTGTCGCCCATAACATTCATGCCATTTCACCTCACCCTATCCTGCAGACACTGACAAGGAATTGCGGTGTGCCATAGAATTGTTCGACTTTACAGTGCCCACTCCATAAGGACACACGCTGAAATGGGTGCAATATAGGAGAATGGGGTGAACTCTGGGGCCAAAGAGTCCAAGGCACACCTCGATGCCTGCCATTGGCTGCAGGGTGGGAAGGTGGGGGTGGAACGGCATGAGCATTACAGTCGGCAATCCAAAGGCACACCCCTGATGCCTGTCAGTTTGTACAGGGTGGGACGTTATGGTTAGAAACCCTAACACCCCGGGCATTTGTTGGTATTTGCACTAAAAATTTTCAACATGCCCTTTTTGTGACTCCCACCTCATGAAAGCATTTGGGACCTTTTCTCATGAACAGTGGCACTATGAGTTTGTCAATGTGTCCCGAACTTTGAGTTCTCACAGCGACCGTGCCATTGTGCGCCAGATGTATGAAAACACAGATCGAGCAGGATGTGAAGAATGACAGCTGCACCATTCATAGGGAGTTGTGAAGACATGGCAATGTTGAAAATCAGTAGCGAAAATATTAAAAGTGCTAGAACGTCCGAGCGTACATGGAAACTACGTAATGCATGCACGTAACACACTCATTTAGTGGAATTATTTCAGCAAATTTTCAACATAGGCATTTTGTAACCTCTGCTCATGAACACTGTCAGTATGATTTTCTTAATCTATCCCAAACATTGATTTCCCACAGCAACTGTGCTATTCTGCGCCAGATGTGTAAATGCATATTTCAGGCAGGATGCAAAAAATGACAGCTGTACTGTTCATAAGGAGGTCTGAAAAAATGGCAATGTTGGAAATCTGGAGTGAAGGTACTACAAATTTGCGAAGTTACAAGGGTGCGTGGAAACTGCACACTGCACACTTGTAACACAGTTATTTTATGGACGTTTGTCACTAAATTTTCAACACAGGCATTTTAGTACCTCTGCTCATGAACAGAGTTACTGTGATTTTACATATGAACATACATACGAACGTACAAATCTGCCAGCAGAACAGACCAATCAGTCCAACTAAATCTGCCCGAGTGTACAGATAGCACCCTAGATTGCAGCTGCCCCAGCCTCCTCCCCCGCAGTTCCTCCCCCACTTGTCCCAGCCCCTGCCCCCCTGACTCTTCCTCTTGCATTATCCCAGTCCTTCTTAAAGCTATTGACTGTCCTACGTGTTACCAACGCCTCTGGCAGCACTTTCCAACTAGACACCACCCTCTCGGTGAAGTATTGCCTCCTCATTTCCCTCTTGAAATGTCCCCCTTCCAACCTTAGTTCGTGCCCCCTCGTCTCTCTCTTCCACTCCTCAGGCATGAGAGAGTGATAGTCTCCCTTTTCTCTAGCCTGGTCAGACCTCACTTAGAATACTGCTCTACAGTATGTGACCCTCTGTTTATAAGAAGTAATAAACTAATTGAAAACATTCAATGTAAAGCTACTAGAACAATCAAAACTGTGTGGAACCTTGATTATGGCACTAGGCTGAGAAACTGAATCTTTATTCAATGCACTACAGAAAATTAAGGGACGATCCATGTACGGTTTAAACACCCCTCGGTGCTAGGTTTATTCACCTCCCTCAGGTATTTAACATTTCCTCTCCTCCAGTGTGTACATGTTCAGCTCATTCAGCCTAACTTCATATTCCTTTCCTTCCATCCCCTTTAACAATTTTGTTGCCCTCCTTTGCACCCCCTCCAGTAACTTTATATCTCTCCCCTCAGGTATGGCCTCCAGTATTGCACACAGTACTCCAGGTGTGGTCTGACCAATGATCTATAGAGAGATATGATCACATCCCTGTGTCTGGATGAGAACCCCCTTGCAGTGCACCCCAGCATCCTGTTTGCCTTCGCTGCTGCTCTCCTATACTGGGCTGAGTTGTTCATGCTCCCAGTTACCAACACCCCTAGGTCCTTCTCCTCCTCTGTGATCCCCAACCTCACCCCCCCCAACCAATAGTCCCTCTTCTGGTTCTTAGGCCCGAAGTGCATCACCTTACACTTGTTTGCATTGAATCCTAGCTGCCACTCCACCTACCATGTCTCTAGTTTGATTACGTCCCCCTGCAGTTTTTCCCATCCGTCCTTTTTGTCCACCACAGCCCCAATTTGGTATCATCTGCGAACAGACTATCCCTGCTCCCAACTCCATGTGCTATATCAGACATAAACAGCCCAAATAGCACCGGGCTGGCACTGACCCCTGCAGCACTCCTTGTCACTGCTCTAGGTGCCAAGAGCTCCCCCACCACCACCACCTCTGCACCTCCCTGTAAACAGGTCTCATCCATTTAGTCAGCTTTTTCCACCCCCACTGCTGTCACCTTCCCCCAGTCTCCCATGAGGCACCGTATCAAAGGTCTTACTGAAGTCCAAGTACAGGACATGTACCACATGGCCCATATCCAACTCCCTTGTCACCCAGTCATAGTACTCTATTAGGCTGGTTTGACAAGACCTCCCTGAGAGGAACCCATGTTGCCACCCATCTTGGAGGTCATTACTCTCTAGGAATGCCACCAGCCTCTGTTTCAATATCACCTCCATAAGCTTACCCACTATGGATGTGAGACTGACCATCCAATAATTTCCTGGCTCCTTCCTAGGCCCACTCTTGTGTATGGGCACCACATGGGCCACCCTCCAGTCCTGGGGCACACACCCCATTTCCAGGGAGGTACTGAACAGATCTGCCAGTGGCTCAGCCAACAGCTCCACCATCTCCCTCAGTACCCTGGGGTGGATGCCATCGGGATCTGGTGCCTTGTCCGCAGTTAATGCCTCAGCCTCTAGCACCCTAGTCCCTGTGATCACTGTGTCTGTCCACCTCCCCCCTTTCCTCACCCCCCGCCCATGCTGGTAGTGGACAACCTCTCCTAGTGAAACCGAGCAGAAGTACTTATTTGGAATTTCCACTTGCTCCTCTCCCTTTTCCACCCAATCTGGCCCGCTTTATCCTCACAAAATGTACCTTGCACTTCTTTTCCTGTACACCTTAAAAAGTCCTTTTCCCCTTCCTTTATGCCCTGTGCTAACCTTAATTCTCTGGAGCCCTTAGCTTTTTTCACCCTCCTGGCCACCTCCCTTGACCAACTCCTTTAAGCCTCCTTATCCTCTCCCTTCCCTGTTCTCCTGTACTTCCAGTATGCAGCCCTCTATGCCCTCACCCCTTGCAGCACTTCTTTGTTCAGACAGCATGGTTTCTTGGCTCTGCACTTCTTACACATGGCCCTGCTGCAGGCTACTGTGGCCTCTGTTAGCCCAGTCTTTATGACTCCCCACTTTTGTTCTGCATCCATCCCCAGCCTTGTATCCTGGAGTCTCCCTCACAGTATTACTCCCATCCTCCCAAAGTCCACCCACTAAAGTCCACCACCTTAGTGCCTGTGCCTCCTGTCTCCCTGCCCAGTGCGAGAACGAGCCACACTGTTTGGTGGTCGCTACCTGCTAGTGGGTTCTCCACCCTTACCTCCCTCACCGCCTCCCCATTTGCCAGTACTAGGTCTAGAGTGCTACCAGGCCTTGTAGGCCCACTTACCAATTTCATCAGAAGGCCATCCTGGAATGCATCAATGTGCACCTGCTCTCTGGTACTGCTAGTGCCCGGGGTGCTCCAGTCAACCCCTGGTAGGTTAAAATCCCCCATTATCACCACACTCTCCCTTCTACAGACCCTCCTTATCTGCTCTGCCAACTCCCCATCCAGTTCTCTGGATTGGGCTGGTGGTCTGTACACCACTCCCAGCCTCAGCTTTCTGCCCTTGGAGTCCAGGAGTTGCACCCAAAGCGCTTCTGTCCTCTCCTCTTCTCCCTCATCTGTTATGCATTTGATCCCCTCCCTCACACAGAGTGCAACCCCCCCCTTCCAACTTCCTGGTCCTTGCTGTATATCCTGTATCCCGGGATTGCCAAGTCCCAATCATGGTACTCTGTGGCCCAAGTCTCTGTCACTGCAGCAA
Organism: Neoceratodus forsteri; assembly: GCA_016271365.2. Lineage (NCBI taxonomy): Eukaryota > Metazoa > Chordata > Ceratodontiformes > Ceratodontidae > Neoceratodus > Neoceratodus forsteri. The sequence continues at coordinate 16,844,046 of CM057456.1, forward strand.
TGTCCACCTTCCCCTCTGAAAGGAGCACCTGAAGCTCTGCAGTTTTGTTCCCCAGGCTTCCTGCTTTGAGAGAAACCACCTTCTACCCGTATCTCTCCTTCTCCTCACTCTTCTCCTTGGCCTGTGTCCCTACTCCCGATAGTCTGCACCCTTTCTCCTCATTATTCTTATCAGGTGGTGGTGCCTTCTGTATTACACTCAGACCACTCTGCCCAACCCCTCCCATGGTTACTATGCCTCTGCCTTTACCTTTATCTAGTGGGATGAGCTCATTAGGCTCCCCTGTCCGGACCTTTCTACCAACCTCAGTCTTTGGCCACCCTCACTAGTTTAAATCCACTTTAGTAGAGATATACACCTCTAATCCCACCTTAATACTCCCTCCCTCCCTGCTCAAGTGTAGCCTCGTCCCTGTACAAGTCACTATTGCCCCAGACCCTACCCCAGTTAGTCACTAACCCACAATTTTTGGTGTGGCACCAATCCCTCAGCCACTCGTTGAAGTCCTTGATCCTACCCTTCCTTCTCATGCTTGCACTTGGTACCGGGAGTACCTCCGAGAATGCCACCGACTCCCCCATGCTCTCACACTGCCTGCCCAACTCCTAGAACCTCCCCCTCACCACTTCCACAGTCTCCCCTTGCCAAGTCATTTGTACCCACATGCAACAGTAAATGAGGTTTCTTCCTCCCCCTCGCTGCACATTTGAGCAGTGCCTGCCCCCACTGTAGTCAACCCAGAGACAGCTTCAACCCAAATACAGCTGTGCCTTCCCCTTCTGTCCCATCTCACCTTCCAGTAGAGAATTCCCCAGGACAAGTACCCCCACATTCATTACCCCTTTTTCTTTCTAATACCCTTCCACCACCCCAGTATTCATTCTTCCCTGCCCCTCACCCCCGCCAGCTGCACCCTCTGACTTCTGTATCTGCACCCCTACTTCTGCCTCACCCCTTTTCTCTGCCTTATTCCTCCCATCCCCTTGAACCCCTTCCACCCTTCTTCCTACTGGGCTTCCCATGTTGACCTCCCCTCCTCCTCTGCTAATTTCCAGCCCCTCTCCTATCACCGTTGTTGTCAATTTAGAGCCCCCATTCCCTTCGACCCTGATAGTGATGCTCCTCCCATCCTTCCCCTTCCCATAGCCCTCTCTCCTCCAGTCACTCCCTCCTTCCTTACTAGCCCCCTTCTACCCTTTCATCTTTGCTATCTCTTTCCCTACCTGTTGCAATCCCTCTCATGCCCCGCTTGTCCTCCCTCCCTTCAGTATGTTCCTGTTCCCCCACTCTCTCCCAGAGTATAGGCTCAAATCTGTTCCTAGTCAATACCCCACCTACATCTTTCCCCCCTATCAGTTCCCCCTCCTACTTGTTCCCCTCCATGCCCCTCCGGTCCCACCCTGGTCCCTCCCACCAGCAGCCATTTGCTCTCTCCCTGGTACTCTTCGTGGTCTCTTCCCCCAACAGGAGGCCCCTCCCTCACCTCGGCACCCCTCCCTTCTCCTCTCTTTCCTGCTAGTGTCTCTGATACTGGGGTCAGTTTCAGTCCCTAGTTGTTCTTCCCTCATCCCCACTTGCCATCCCCTATTCCCCCCCAGCCAGGATGCCTACCATATTCATCTGCCCTGCCACTTAGACTCCTTCCTAACCTCCACAGTTCCTCCCTCAAACTAGCCAATTGTCTACAGAGCATACACCCCCCCATCCTCCAAGCCCAGTCCAGGATCATGGTGGACCCACACTCTTTACACCCCACCACCCTTCCAAAGATGCCCGCCCTATTGATACATGGCACCTGCCCCAATTTGGCCCCCACCTTATGTTACAGGCTCTTACTCCCAGTTTCTGTACCCTACCACAACTGTTAGGGCCCTATTAACTCAAATTCCTGTTTCCTCCCACACTAGTCCCCCTACTGCCCCCTTGCTGACCGGGTTAATTCAGTCTCAAATCTCATCCATTAGATACTGTATTACTGTAGCAATCCTAAAGCCTCCTTGTCCATTTTTCACCCCTCAACTACCATACTTTTTGTTCTCAGCCCTCATAGTTTCACTTAGCCCAGTTAGAAATCATATTGCACTCCAAGTATTACTCAACTCAGTTACAGAAATAAACAGAACAAATAAATATGTATTATTACAGCAATCCTAACAGTATAGCTCAGTACTTAGCTCAGGTAGAGAAATAAATAGAACAACTAAATCTGTATAATTACAGCAATCGTAAAAGTATCCAATACTAAGGTTAAGGTTCATACTAAGGTTAAGTGAAGGAGCCAGTAGGCTGAGGCCCATAACACTCCTATACTAGGCCGTAGAATAAAATGATAAGTCGTACCCAGACAAGATTAAAGTATCAAGACGATGTCTGAAAATCTCTTTAGAGTTACTAGTAACAACGTCAGATGGAAGGCGATTCCATAGCCCAATAATTCTAACAGTGAAGAAGTACTTACGATTGTTATGTCTAAAAGGTTTACCAGCTAGCTGAAGAATATGACCTCTAGTGTTATGTGTAGATTTTTTAAATGAAAAACCTAGTTCAGTCATGATAAAAGGGTCATGAATAATATCATATAATAGAAGGAGATCACCACGGATGCATCTAGTGGTGAGAGACATTCATTTCAATGTGTCCAACCTTGATTCACAAGATACCAATCAAATCCAGTTATCTTTTATATATATTTACGTTGCACCCTTTCAAGAGAGAAATTTTCTGATTTTTTAAATGGACACCAGAATTGAGAGGCATATTCAAGATGTGGTCGAACGTAGGACCTGAATAAAGGTAACAATACCTCCTGTTTGTGAGATATAATATTGCGCAAGATAGACCATATAAGTTTGTTAGATGTATTAATAAGTGAAGACATATGCTTAGTGTATGTTAAATTATCAGATATTGTTATGCCCAAGTCTTTCTCGTTGTCAGCTGCACACAATGGTAACTCGTCCAAAATATACGGGAAATTCAAGTTATTAGAACCCAAGTGCATAACTTTGCACTTGGCAGGATTTAACTTCATTCCCCATTTTTTAACCCAAGTACTGATAACATCTAAATCATACTGAATACAGGAAATTTGATCATAACTGGAACTTAAACCACCGATCTTCACATCATCTGCATATTTTATAGTATAGGAAAGGCAAGAATGAGTCAAATCAAATATGAAAGCCTGAAAAAGGCAGGGACCAAGAACTGAGCCCTGGGGAACACCACTCAGTACCCTGCCTGAGTCAGAAAAAGTCCCATTTATCATCACTTCTGAGTTCTGCCTGAGAGCCAGTTACATATCCATTTCATTATATAGCCATTAATATTAAGGCTGGAAAGTTTTTGAATAAGAGCCCAGTGTGGCATGGAATCAAAAGCTTTACTGAACTCAATAAAGATAATATCGCAGGCCAAGTTATCATCCAAAAAGGAACTAAAATGTTCATAGAAACAAAGTAAATTAGTAAGACAGCTTCTACCCTTTTGAAGCCATGTTGTTCCGGATCAGAAGCATCAATTACTGGGGACAGAATGTCCTTAGTAGGCTTTCTAATACTTTACAGATTGATGAAGTCAAGCTGATCGACGATAGTTATCCCATAGATGTTTGGATCCCTTCTTGTATAGGAACCACAAATGCCTCTTTCCATTCACCAGGAATAAGTTAGTTGTAAAACAGATCAAATAAAAGTTTAAGTGGAAAGCAATATGTTCAGATAATAAATATAGCAGATGCCCTGCAATATAATCTGGGCCTGGACAGAATTTACCTTTTAATAAAAGTAGTTTATTCCTAATAGACTCAACTGAAAAATGATAGGAGGATCAATTGGTGTTATATTAAGATCCGTAAATGTACCACAGGTTCAGAGAAAACTTTGCAAAATTCTTATTAAAAACATCTGCCATAGCTTTAGGGTCATGAATAAGTAAATTATCTATTGTAAGAGGCCCCACCATGCTAGGACTTTTCCTGAGTGAATTGATATATGAATAAAATTGTTTAGAATTTGACTTACTAGCTGAAGATGCCAAAGTCAATTCCCATTTTGATTTCACCCTACGGATAGCTGATTTACATTTTCTACTTGAATTCAAATAGGAATCCCAGCTGGAAGGAGATCTATTTTTAAGTAATAACTGTGTTTTATTTTTATATTTATTAAACGTTTGATGTTATTATTCAACAATTTGGGAGATTGTTTCCCATTTGAGTTTTTAATTTTTGAGGGAATATAAATGTCCTGCAAATTCAAAATAATAGATTTGAAAAGCATCCAACTCTGAAATGTTTTTTTTTCCTTAAACAAAGACAGCCAATTTATATTTTTTAAATGAAGATTTATGCTGTGACAATCCGCTTTGTCATATAAATGTATTATCGAAGAATTACTATTGAAAAAAGTGTGTCTCTCTAAATTGAAATAGATAGAATTATGGTCGCTAGTACCAATTGGTGTAGAAACTTGCACATCTCTAATATCTAGGGCAGAACTACAAAGGACCAGGTCCAGTATATTATCACCTCGGGTAGCTGTATTTATCCATTGAGGTAAATCCAATACCATACAGGAGGACATACATTTTTTACTAATACTACTAGAAGCTATAAATAATTGCCAATTAATATCTGGGAGATTAAAATCGCCAGTAATGATAACACTCCCCATTTGTGTGGCTGTTTCAAATTCAGATAGAACAGCATCCACCAATAAACTAGTACAAGATGGGGGAATATAACATGTGCCAAGGATGAAGAAATCCACCTTAGATAAGAAAATGTTAAGCCACAGAGTCTCAGTAGGGAGATCATGAGTTTTTATTAAACTAGATATATTAAGTGAGTCAATTTTATTGCTAATAAATGAGGCGACGCCCCCTTCCTTGTACAATCGATTCAAATAATATGAAGTATATCCAGGAAGTTGCTTGGTCCAAGCGGAGTCACAGTCACCCCATGTTTCACTTACTGTAACAATATCTAAATCTTTATTCGAGATCACAGCAATTAACTCATCAAATTTCTGTGTCAAGCTCCTAGCATTAAAACTAAGAAATTGCATATGTTGGCATGACACATTATGCATAAGTGAAGATGATGTGCATGTTTTAAATTCCCCTCCCCAGATACTAGTTTAAATCAGAGTTAATGGATAGTAGAAATTGTTTACTCAATAGGGCATTCCCTAATTTACTAAGCTGCAAGCCATCAGCACAATAAAGCTCTGGTTTGTCAAGGAAATCTTCCCAATGGGTGATGCACTTTAATTCTTGTCGTAAACACCAAAGCCTAAGCCAATTATTGACAATTTTGATCTTATTGTTAAGATACCCAGAGTACTGTGGTATAGGTAGAATCTCGGAAAAAATAATGTCATACCCCCTATCAATCAGTTTATTAGTCATTGAAACATAAGCTTGTTTAATGTTTTGAATAGAATCTCTATAAATGTTATTGGCACCAACGTGAACAATACACAATGGATTAATGTCATGAAACCCAATAATGTTATCAACCATAAGAGTTAAATCTGAAATTTTAGCACCGCTAAAGCTTGAAAAAGTTCTATTATATTTATCAGGCTCACATAAATCTCTATCTAATTTTCTAACTAAAGAGTCACCCAAAACATACAACTGTCTAGAGGTTGAGACATTACAATTGGAAACATACATAGTGGATGTTTCTTCATCGGTTTGCACGGTGGCAAAATCTATCAAGGGAGGATTGGGGGTGAGGTTAGACAAAGAGCCAGAAACCAATCATTGCTTTGTCTCCACCCCAGAGACCCTGCTGTAATATAAGACCACACAGGAACCTGGGCAGGTGGGTGGGCAACTCTAAAGTCCCGACAGAGCCCCGTTGAGCTCGCTCACTCTCCCTCTCTCACTTGCTTGTTCTGTTTCTCCTGGTGCTGCAGGATGCCCTGTTGTATTGGGCTCCTGCCTGCATTGGCACTTTTTCTGCCCAAAAGAAATCCACAGTAGTCCGACAGAGCTCCGCTGAGCTCGCTCACTCCCCATATCTCACTCACTCATTCGGTTTCTCCCAGTGCTGCAGGCTGCCCTTTTGTACTGGGCTCCTGCCTGCATTGGTGCCTTTTTCTGCCCACAAAGAAATCCGGAGCAGTCCCGACAGAGTTCTGTTGAGTTCACTCACTCCCCTTCTCTCATTCGCTTGTTCTGTTTCTCCCAGCGCTGCAGGCTGCCTTTTTGTACTGGGCTCCTGCCTGCATTAGTGCCTTTTTCTGCCTACAAAGAAATCCATAGCAGTCCTGACAGAGCTCCATCGACGCTCACCCCCCACCACTCATATCTGTTTCTCATGGCGCTGCAGACTGCCCTTTTGTATTGGGTTCCTGCCTGCGCTAGCACCTTCTTCTGCCCACAAAGAAATCTGCAGCAGTCCTGACAGAGCTCCGTTGAGCTCGCTCACTCTCCCTCTCTCACTCGCTTGTTGTTAATCTGTCCCAAATATTGATTTCCCACTTTAACCGCGCTATTCTACACTGGAAGTGCGAAAACACATTTTGGCCAAGATATGAAAAATGACAGCTGTACTGTTCATAAGGAGGTGTGAAAAAATGGCAGTGTTGAAAATATGGCATGAAAATATTGCAAATTTGTGAAGTTACAAGGGTGCGTGGAAACTGCGCAACGCATGCTTGTAACACAGTCATTTTATGGACTTTTATCACCAAATTTTCAACATAAGCATTTTAGGACCTCTATTCATGAACAGTGTCACTGTCATTTTCTTAATCTGTCCCTAAAACTGATTTCCCACAGCGACTGTGTTATTCTGCGCTGAAGTGCGAAAACACATTTCGCCAGGTTATGTAAAATGACAGCTGTACTGTTCATAAGGAGGTGTGTAAAATGCCAATGTTGAAAATCTAGAGTGAAAATATTACAAATTCACGAAGTTACAAGCGTGCATGGAAAGTGCGCATCGCACGCTTGTAAAACAGTAATTTTTTGGATTTTTTTCACCAAATTTGCACCATAGGCTTTTTGAGAGCCCACTTCATGAACAGTGGCACTGTTGTTTCATTAATCGGTCCTGAAAGGTGATTCACGCAGTCATTTTTGGATTTTTCCACGAATTTGCAACATAGGCTTTTGAGAAGCCCACTTCATGAACAGTGGCACTGTTGTTTCATTGTCGATCGAAAGGTGATTCCACGCAGTGACCGCAAATCAACTTTCTGCGACCGAATAACGCCATGACAGTGACTGAATTCATGAGGAGGGGTCCCAATAAACCCATGTTGAAAATGTAGTACAAATTCCCAAGATATGCACCAAAGTTGGAAAAACCCTATTTATGCCATTATATAGCTTACCAGCATTTCTTCAGTTCGCGGTCGGCTTTGAAGAGTGCAGACGTGTTCCTGGTCCACAGAAGATCATCGCGCCAGGCTCCAGAGGTATGGGTGGGGGCGGCAGGCACGCAGAGGGTGGGCACAGGTTGGGGAGGGGCAGGAGAGACTGAGAGGGACCGTTTTCTTGTTTTGCAGGTTAAAAAAGACTCATGAGTCGGTTTCTTCCTTCACGAGGTGTTGTCTGGTACACTGGGGTGGGCTCCCAGTGTACCACCTGCATTATGAGGGAGGGACTGAAGCCGGTGGGGATTGGGCTTGCCCAGTCGGCACAGAAAAAGGGGAGGGCATGATGCCGAGTGGACTGGGACCCCTCGGCACACATCAGAAATCAGGGGGTGGGGACATTATACCGATGGGGTGGGCTCCCTGTTGTCAAACTGAACTGGGAAGGGGGACTGAAGGCGACAGGGATTGGACCCCCTGACAGCAAGAAAGACTGTTGAGGGGTGCATGATGCTGAGGGGGATTGGGAACCCCCTCGGCACACAACAGAAACTTGGGGTGGGGACATTATGCCGATGGGGACTGGGCTCCTGTCAGCAAATGAAGGGGGTCGGAGGCATGCCGACAGGGGGATTGGGCACCCGCCATTGGCTCTGAGGTGGCCGCATAGAGCTGCCATGTTCCTGGTACTGTTACCCCAGATGAGGTATCGCCCTGCAATGACGGGTCACTCCCTCATTGCAGCGGAATTGCTGACGCTGCAATGACGAATCGGACCCTCATTGCAGCGGCCAAATTGTTTCAAGTTGGTGGCACTTCTGGAGGACCAGTGTCATCAGGACACTGGGCCTGCATTGGGTGCACACCGCCAAGCCCACAAATGCAGTGTTGGCATTGGCCGCCAAACTGCCGCACCTCCACAACCCGCTGCTCTCCTAAGCTGCAGCATAATGTTTCTTGTGCATGCGCACAAGCAAACATAAAAAGCACAATTAGTATCCAAAACTCACTTCATCAGTCATGGACAGAATTTATATACACAACCAGCTACAGTAATTTCGAATAGGGCATAAGAAGAGATAGAAAAGTATAGAACAAAAAGGGTGGGAAGGGGATTTGGGGGATTGGTGTGGGGGTATGGGGTTGGGGTGGAAAGGAAGGGGAAGAGGGGAGAAACAAGATAGAAAGAACATAAGAAAGTGAAAAACAAGTAGAGTGCAGCAGTAGGATCATTTTACATTAAGCTGTACTATGAAACTCATCTTCTGTATTTCAGAAATGGTTTCAGGTCCCATCTATCATTGATCATATTTGGTTTAACACTATTAGCTCTAAAGGTCCAAAAACTTTCCCTCTGTAATAATAACTTAGGCCTGTCACCACCCCTTGTTGGGCTCTGAACATTTTCTCCCATTCTCCCTTTATCTTTTTATAGGCATCTAGATTTGTGAGTAAGCCTCCAGCTCCAATAATTAATAGAAGGTATGTATATTATTTAAGCAATATACCATGACAGGGAGTGGGTACATTGGTGGATTTACCATGCCTGGTGTGGTTCGGTCACGAGGCACAGCCGAGTGACTTAACTACACCAGAAGTGGTAAATACACCCACATACCCACTCCCTGTCATGGTATATTGCTATTATACAATGTTCAACTTGTTTTTTTGTTTTTATAGTGATATAAAACTTTTACAGTGGGTATACTGGAGGATTTACCACGGTCAATTGATGTGTTTTGACCAACGATGTTACAGGATTTTCATACCCCATTGTATAATAAGTAATGACTGGTGAGTCCCATTTGGAGATCCCAGATAACTGATGAAATTGTTAAAACTATAATCGTACTCCTGCTGTGGTGCCTGACCTAGCCTGTAATGACTTAAAATGAATGTGAGAGATGTAAATGGAACCTTTATATTTGTGTAAAATGTAACATGGTTTAAGGTATATGTTTGTATAACCAATGAAATGACACAGTCTAATGATGTCACACTTTTGATTTTATTAATAATAATAGGTTTATTTATATGGCGCCTTTTCTATTACCAAGGTGCCTAACAGTTTAAAAACAGAGCAAGCATCACTAATATTAAACATTAAAATTACAGTACACCAAAAGAAAAAGAAAATCTTGTATTTAAACACATTATGACTTCCTCTTAGTTAGCTGACGCCCCCTGGAAGGCACTAAGCTGAGGAGCTGGGGCTAAACACAGTGGTGGAGCAATAAATCAGTCAGTTGAGCTGAATTCAACCTTTGTCGTTTGGGCTGCTTTACTTGATAAAAGCGCTGCCACTTTGGATCCGCCTTGACAGGTTAGTTGGTCCTTTAACTGAAACCATCACAATAAATAGAGAGTTTGCCTGGGCTGTTCTTCATCTTCAAGGATTGGTAAGATAAACAGCTAGGTAGGAATAGTAAGATATAACCTTTGGAAGGTCTGAACATGTGGGAGCTGAGTGACAAGTCCTACCCCTACTTTGATTACTTGAAAGTCCGAACTGCTTTTCCGCCAACAGTTACCGGAGTTGGTGACACAGTTAAAACATTGAACTTGGTCTGCCCACAGTCAGGAATGCTCAGAGTGAGTCGAAAGTTGGCAGAATGAACCAAAGTCTTTTTTGCTTCATTAATGTGATGTGGGATGCATAACCAGAGAGGAATATCACATCAGACTGTATGATGATGATTGCCCTTTTTGAAAAGTATCCTGTTGCCTGGCCCCAGCAGACACTGATTATGTAAGAAGACATCTTCTGGAATTGCATGCAGCAGGAATAATTCAAGAATCAAGAAGCCCCGATGCCCCCCACTGTAGTTGTACACAAGAAGAATAGTACCATTTGCATGTGTGTCAACTACAGAACTTCAAAATAAGTGACCACCCTCCCCGATCAGTATATCATACCAAAGATTCAGGATGCTTTAGAGTGTCTCAATGAAAGCAAATAGTTCAAAGTTCTGAATCTGAGGACCAGGTACTACAGATCCTGATGGCTCCTTTGGACAGAGAGAAGACTACTTTCATATGTTCGCTTGACTTCTATGAATTCCTCTGTATGCCCCAAGGCATATTTGGCACCAGATCAACATTCCAAGAGACATGAATCTCCTAGAGTGCCTAGTCTACCTTGGCAATGTCACTGTGTTTGGAAAGATTCTCAAGGAGCATGAAGCTCATCTGATGAAGGTGCTAGAAGGACTAGAAGAGTTTGGGCTCAAATTGTCTATCGATAAATGTCAATTTTTCTACAGTTCCATCAAATATGTGTGACATATTGCATCAGCCAATGGAAATTCAAACAGATCCAAGCAAAGCTGAAGCGTTGATCACCTGGCCCAAGCCAAAGAACCTGAAAGACCTGCAGTATTTCCTAGGCTTTTGCAGTTATCACAGACACTTCATTGAGGACTAAACCTGAGTAGTGAGACCGCTGCTGAATCTAACTCAAAGCTACCCATCGACAAAGGCAAAAAGTACCCTGCAGCTACATATCCAACCAAAAAGCATTTCAAGCCAAGTGACCCATTCGGCCAGAGATGAGATGCCCAGTGTGATAAATTAATCAAAGAAATAATATACAGTCTGACAAATGCGCCAGTGATTGCATATGCTGACCCAACAAAGCCCCATGTTTTACATACAGACACAAGCCTCTGCAGACTTGGAACTGTCCTGTACCAAAGTTATCCTGAAGGACTGAGGCCTGTCACCCTGCTCCTTTAGAGTGTGAACACAGTAGAAAAACAACCCCATCCACAAATTGGAGTTCCTTACCCTCAAGTGGGCCATTGTAGACCAGCTTCATGAAGGGCTCACATCACAGTCAAAACAGATAACAACCCTTTGATGTAAGTACAAATGCCTGCAAAGTTAGATGCTGCTGGACACAGATGATTATCCACTTTGTCAAGTTCTGACTATTGTGTAGAGTACAGACCTAGTTTGAATCATGTGGATGCTGATGCCCTGTCAAGATGATACTGGAGTTCATACTGGAAGAATAAGAAAATCAGAAGGCATAGCCCATATAGACTTTCACCACAATTCAGTGGTAGTGGCGAGCGCCACCAACTTCATCAAAGTACTTGTCCAATCTTTGTTTAAAAAGATCCAGACTTTCCGCCTCTACCACCTCCTGGGGCAGTCCATTCCATATCCTTATTGCTCTACACTTAAAACCCATCCTTCTTTGTTCAGTCCTGCTCAGTTCCTCACTCAGTTGCCTATCATGCCTTCTCAATTGGTAGGTTTTTTCTTTAAACACCAATCCCAACTCTGATCTAATATCCTCATTGTTCGGGGACTTATATAATACCAATAAGTTCCCCTTTTCCCTTCTACTCTCCAATGACCACAATCCCAATCTTTCCAATCTGGCCTCATATGGCTCACCCTCACACCCCGAAATCAATCTAGTAAGGGATCTCTGTGGTCTTTCCATTAGTTTAATATCCCTCACCAGTAATGGACCAGCCACAGTAGAGCAATAATCCTATACAGGCCTAACCAAAGACCTGTATAATGGCATCAACACCTCTCTACTCCCTGAATGAAAACCTCTCCTAATACAACCAACAATCTGCATTGCTTTATTTGGTGATTGTCTACTATTAACTTCATTTCTTAAATCATTTTGGACATAAATGCCCAGATCTTTCTCACATTCTGACACCCTAAGCTTCAGATCATACATATAGTAGATCTGTTTAATATTTTGTCTACCGAAGTGCATGATTGTACATTTGTCCTTATTAAAGGTCATCCCATTCTTTCTTGCCCAATCTGCAATATACATCAAAACCTGTCCAAATATGAGTCTCTCATTGAATGTATCCACTACAGCTCCAATTTTAACATCGTCAGCAAATTTAATTAATTTATTATTACTAGATAGTTTCAAATCGCTTATGAATATACAGAACAACAGTGGGCCCAATACTGACCCCTTGGAAACTCCACTCCATACTCCATTTGGTTCAGACAGATGTCCCTGTATCTTTACCTGCTGCTGTCTGTTTTTCAGCCACTGTTCTACCCATCTTGCAACGTTCTTATCTATCTCCATATCAATAAGTTTTTCTATTATTTTATAACGTGGAACTGTATCGAAAGCTCGACTAAAGTCAAGCATTACTACATCCACATTTTTCCATCATCAATACATTTGCTGACAAACTCATAAAAGGTCAGTAAGTTTGTTTCACATGACCTATTAGGCATGAAACCATGCTGATTCTTATCCAGAATACCCCTCTTTGACATATTTTCATAAATAGCATCACTCAGTGCCCCTTCTATAATTTTCAGCACCACTGACATCAAGCTAACTGATGATAATTTCTGCCTCGCTCCTTTTCCCTTTCTTATATATTGGCACAACATGTGCCAACCTCCAACCCTCAGGCACCACACCCACCCTTAAAGATTTTTGATCAAATGCATCTGCCACTGACAATCAGATGTGGATACAAATCCCAGAACAAACTGTCAAAGCACTGCGCAAAAGTTGGACAAAGATGAGCCACAGTCTACTGAAAATGCTCACTGCCTCGTAGGCAGTCTTGGCACCACTGGCAACTGTCTACCAAATACCTACTGCCATTATGCTGCACTGGATCTGACCACTCTCCCATAGTTAACTCCCCAAGATTTACAAAGACAGCAAAGAATAGATCCTTGCTTGAAAGGCATTGTCTACATTCTGAAGAAAAGGCATGATATCTCACAAATATGTACCTCTGATCCTGACACAAAATTGCTACTGCTGGAGTGGCCCAACTTAAAAATCAAAAGCAATTTGTTGTACCCAGAAATTCAAGGATCACAGGGTTTCCCAAAGTTGCAATCAGTCTTACTCTCATAGTTCAAAAGTGCTGCATGCCCTGCATGATGACATGGGACACCTTGGAAGGGAGCAAACGTTGGACCTTGCTCTTGCTCACTTCTATTAACTACATAGGGGGAGTAATGTGGAACAGTACTGCAAAATCTGCAACAGATGTGTGAGATGCAAAACTCTGCCATAAACAGCAGCTCCCCTGGTAGAATTTCTTAGCTTAGAACCAGACTCCAAGAACATTGCAAACATCGTAGTAGTGACTGACCATTTCTTAAGGTGCACTCAAGTGTATCTGACAAAGGAACAAAAGGCAACAACATTCGTAAAAGTCCTAGTCGAAAAGTGCTTTGCACACTATGAAGCCCCACAGTGGATCCATTCAGACCAAGGTCGAGATTTCAAAAGCCACCTAGGGAAAGAAATGCTGTCCCTCTGGGGAATATCAAAGTCTTGAACTACTCTGTATCACGCTCAAGGTGATCCTCAGCCTGAGCAGTTTAACCGAACTCTATTGAACATGCTAGTACCTGGACGCAAAGGAAAAGAGTAAGTGGAGTCAATACATCAGTGCACTAGTCCCTGCATACAACTATACCAAATGTGACACCACCGGATTCTTTCCATATTGCCTGATGTTCGGCCAGGAAGCCTGACTTCCTGTGGACTTGTGTTTTGGTGTCTCTAATGACCAGTTAAATGCTGCCTACAAGTTGGCCTTAGATGCCACAGCAAACCATAACAAAGCCAATAAAAATAGGCACAACAAATAACTGAAGGTACATGGCCTACAGCCAGTAAATGGTGTTCTGTTAAAGAATTTGTGATTGTTAGGGAAGCACAAAATTGCTGACTGATGGGGCAATGCTCCTTATGTTGTAATAAAAAAAGTGCAAGATATGCTTGTGTAAAAGATTCATCCTGAAGGACAGTCAAGTAGATACCGGACTAGCCATCAAAACCATTTATTTTATGTTGGACAGCTGGTCCCCAATGATGTTTTAGAAACTGTAGAACTTCAAAAAACCCCAACTATTTGATCTACTTTGTGCAGACAAAAGACAACGCAATCAGCAATTGTTCCATCATGATTTTTCTTTGGGAGGGAGGCAGACCACGTATCTCCTTATGCAAATTACAACTACCTAAGGAGAGGAGGGTGGCTTTGCCAGACATTCTAAAGTACTCGGTAGCAACTATGCTTACACATTTTTCGAAGTTAAGTGCCTACCTTGATACCAATAATCTCCTTAATCCAGCTCAATCTGGGTTTAGATCTATGCACAGCACCATCTCTGCCTTAGCAAAAGTTACAAATAACTGGCAGACTGCCTTAGACAAAAAGAATAACACCTGTGCTGTGTTCCTGGATCTAAGCAAAGCCTTTGACACTGTGAACCATGAACTACTAATCTCCTCTCTGAACTCCATAGGCCTTGACTCACTCTCTCTTAAATGGTTCAGATGCTATCTCTCGGAAGAATACAACTGGTAAAAATGAAGGTGACCTATCTACCTCTAAACCACTCCTAAAAGGTGTACCGCAAGGTTCCATCCTGGGCCCCATCCTCTTTGCCATTTACATCAACAATATTGACTCCAATCTCTCACAATCTAATGTTCACCTCTTTACAGATGATACTGTACTATATGTCAGTAATCCCTCACCATCAAAAGCCTGTGAGCTTTTACAGTCTGAGTTCTCCCTCCTACAGCACAACTTACTAGAAAAGAAATTACTCCTAAATGCCAAGAAAATGAAAGCTATGTTCTTTGCCACCAAGAGCTGCTATTCCACTGTCCCATCATTCACCCTCCCACAATTATCTACCATCCTTGGTGAAAATCTGGAATATGTGGACAAATTCAAATATCTTGGAGTCTGGATTGACAATAAACTTGACTATACTAGCCACATTGAAGAGCTCCTGAAAAGCTTAGACAAAGACTTGGCCTATTTTATAGGATCAAACACTACCTGACCAGAGATTCCAAACAAAGGCTAATCCTGGCATCATTCCTATCCCTCATTGATTACGCTGACTTCCTTTATGGTCACTGTTCCTCTCCCATTTAAACAAATTAGACACCTTGTATCATAGAGCTATTAGATTCATTACAGATCTTCCTCCAGCACCCATCATTGCTCTTCTACAATGCAGTCAGTTGGACATCCCTACAACATAGAAGAAACAAAATGCTGCTGTCTGGATCTACAAAGCTCTGACAAACAAACTCCCTTCCTACATCTCAGATTGTTTCAACCGGATCACATCCAGGCCTTACACCCTAAGGATCAATAAACTCATCATGCTGAAGATTCCTATCACCTGCACCCGGTATGGAAGGGCTGCAATCAGCTACTCCCTAGCACTTATCTGGAATTCTCTTCAAAAGACCTTGAAATTGGATACCCTCATTCCTTTAACATCCTTCAAAATGCTGTACACTAGTCTATTCCCAGAATCATGCAATTGCTTCCATAAGGCCTAGTCCTCTCCACCCCTCTTTCCCTACCCTTTTTATACTACCCCTATTTCTTTATTGTTCTTCTAGCTGTTCTCCAACCTACTTATACAAATATGCCCCCAAGTCCCATTACCCTAGCTTTATCCCTACAATACTGTTTGTTTCTTTCCTTTTAATATGTTCTAGGTCCAATGTCATTTTGCCTTGTATATATTTAAATATTTGTATACCTGTCTCATTCATAAATCTTTGTATTTGTGTTCATTCAGTACCATGTTTTTGTGTAAAATTTGTAACCTTATATTGTTATGACCACTCAGGTCCATCTTGTAAATGAGCTATGCTCAATGATGTTCGCCTGAATAAATAAAGATTTTGATTGATTGATTGATTGATTGAAGTGGTTGATCCCCCTAGGCAGGGCCCTGACTTGGCTTCAACTAGAAAGAACCTTGTCCAATTTCCCTTTAAATCATATCTTGGTATTTCAGCCCTGAATACCCATATGCTCAGAGCAATGCTCCTCGTTTACAAAAGCTATGCTCCAGGGTTGGGTGAGATTTCTCCTCTACCTGAAAAATCAATCTGGAGCTTGATGGATGGGAATCCCTGCTTGGAACCTAAACTTTGCCCCAGCACTGACAGATATGGAATTCTGGAAATGGATTGAGTCCAGGTTAATACATAAATACATACCAGTTCTATGAAACGGGCATTTTCAAGACCTTTGCCCAATTAAAGAGCGAATTCTCCTTGTTGCAGTGGGATTTCTTCCGCTACCTACAAATTCGTCACTTTTAAAGCACAGAGATGGGAATAGATACTTCAGACTGAACTCCCCCTCCATTATATATGCTACTTACTCAACTACAGTGATTTCTCACATAAACATCTGATATCTAAATTATATAAAGCACTGCATAATAATCCTACCCAAGAAATGGAAAATGTTCAACTTAACTGGGAATCAGAGTTAATGTTGGAGTTAACATCAGAAGACTGGCTACGCATTTGGCACCGGCAACATAAAACAACAAATTCATATACTTGGAGAGAATTCTCCTGGAAAATAGCAGTGCAGTACTTCCGCACCCCACAGACTACCACTAAATACTCCATTTCAGGCGATTCATCATGTTGGAGGGGCTGTGAATATGAGGTAGCTACACTCTCATATTTTGTGGTTTTGTCCAGTATTAACCACACTTTGGGAGAGGGTAGGGAGACAGTGGATTTATTTCCAGCTCTGGGGAATCTTACCCTGGAAATGGCTCTTCTGTTACACCTCCCACGGCAGATAAGAGCACCCATCAGATATATATAATTAGTATACTGCTGGGTCAGCTAAAAAAGTAATAACCAGGCTATGGTTGCAACCCGCTCCTCCAAGTACACCACACTGGGAAACCACAGTATGAGATATACAAAAAGGAAAATCCAACAGCTAAGCTACAAAACAAGGTTTCAGCTTTGATGAACAGATGGACTCCTTGGTTTTTATATATAGTCAACCATCGCCCAGATTTGGTGCCTTAACTTAGTAATAATATGATAAATTCAGATCTGCCTTACCCATCATTTACTTACTACCCTGTGCATGATTTGGCTGGTCAGTCCTTTCTATTACAGTTGCCGTCACACATATTAGTTGTTTCTTGTTTACAATGAGGCCACATTATTTCTAGAATATGAATGACATTTCTAATATAGAATGACTATGTGACTTTTTGCTACTGCTACTTTAAATGCGGAGTAAAATGTTATTTAAGGGAGGCTACGTGAATGCGACTCTGCTCCCTGATGAAGAGTCAGAGAGACTCTAAACATCAGGGAGCAAGAAGTCTTTATGGATTAGATTCAGTATAGGTTTTGGTTAATTCCTGTGTGCGCTGTACCTTTTGTGTATGTTGTTGGCTGTGTTTCTGCCACCTGGGTGACCACAGGTGACAGTGCATCCTGAGCCACTAAATGGGAGGGGACACTGGTTAGTGCCATACACACACACACACACACACACACACACACACACAGCACAAGCACATCTAGCACCCTTGAGGGCAGCTTCCACAGAGGTCAGGACACAAGAAGGAAACCCCAGAGCGTGCAGAATGAAACCCCTAGTCTCGGGCTCTGGCAGGTTGCTTCCTGCTTGCATAAGATGGACCTGCACGGCACAGCCACCCCCATAAGAATCCACCACAGAAACAATGGGTTTCTGTGGACCCCTGGGAAGAAGGATAAGTATCTCAGAAGGAGTCGGATGGGTCAGGGATGTGGGGGTGGAAGGGGGCAGCACTAAAGACAAGGCGATAAAGAATATGTATACACACACACACACACACACACACACACACATATATAGATCTAGTTAATGTTATTTTCATTGATCAGGAAAGGAGGGCTAAGCAAGTCTGCCTATTTTCAGCCTCATCCCGGGGGAAGGGGAGAGATCCAATGGAAACCAACTGAAACTGAACCAAATTAAGCTATTGGTGGTACTTTTATTGAATGGGTGAAATTTGGCCAGGACACGGGGGAAATTCCCCTACTCTTGCCAGTAGGGGGGAGCTCTGGCCATCTGTCAGTTGGGTAAGATAGCTGACCGCCCAGGAGAAGGTCAGGATGCCTTAGGTGTGGGGGCACCGACCTCCTCCCCCCATCACCTATTCACCAGGGGTCAATAATGCCAATAACATTACTGTCACAATAAAAGAAAATGTAGTTGTAACAGATGAAAATATGGAGTTGGATACTGAAGCAACTGAGCAGAACAGCATACCTGTCAGGGTGGAATTGTCAGCTGCTGACAGAGTTCTTTTGGTAAAAGAAGAAGAAAAGTTGCAGCAAGCCTTAGAGAAGAAAGTGACATCTTCTGCAGATGGTAGCAGAGGAGGATGCTTGATTTCAAGAGAAAAGAAACAGCTGGCAACAGTCTTTTGGTTTTCACAGCACGTGAAGTACAGTTTACAGCACCTCAGCCGAATCGTCCTGTCAATGCCCCATGCACTCCAATGACGTAGCAGAATCAAAGGACTCAGCAGAGCACAGCGCTGGCAGTCAGATGCAATCCGTCAGTAAGCTTTCAGAAGTGTGTTTGCAACCTGAGGCGGCTATATGCAACACTGTTCAGCTGGCCTGTGTGCAAACTGCTGACAGACACACCAGAATCGTAGCAATGGTTTCATGGCCCCTTCAGTGGGAGAAACGAGGAATTAGCAGCAGACTTCAGAGAGTGAATAATGTCAGTGGGAAACTTATGTTTAAACAAAAAGCTTTACTGGAACTGCAGTTTTGCCGCCCATGACTAAATAGAGCTGAGACAGTGGGAGGGAAGGAAAAACTACAAGGCATCTTGGCATGAAATATGGTGTCACGGTTTAAAGTACTGCTCCTAGCAGAACTGATAAAACCGACTCAGGTTGGTCTGTGGAGTCAGCATTACGGGATGCAGGCTGGGTGAAATCTGCTGCCGGCCACTCATGGATACCTGAGGAAGTTGGAGGTCAGTCCGTTCCCTCTACAACTAGTACTTGCAGTAGTATACTCAGAGTTTCTGGCTCCAATATTAATAGACATACTGCTGCTGAGGGACATGAACAAATTCTGCAGCAGGCAGAGACCTCTGAGTCTGTTAGCATGGAACAGGAGCAAGGCCCTGAAATACCTGGAGATAAAACCCAGGCAAACTCTGCAGTGATACTTGGGGAGGATGTGGTTACTGTTGAGAATATGCAGACTTCTGTAACGGAGACTGTTTTGTCACCTTTACAAGAGACTGACAGAATGCATCCCCAAAAATCCTCAGAGGACTCAGACCTTTTCGAGATCGAATCCACTTCTGGGCAACAACCAAGAGAACCCCCTAGAACCTTCGCATGGCCAATTTGTTTTCTGCATGGGGAGCCTGCATAGTGCAGAAATGCAGTGTGGCTACAGTATAGAGGAAACTTGGAATTCCCACCTGACAGAATTTATGTTATAAGATCTTTACTGAAAGATTCTATGGATTTCTTTGCTACTGAACTTTATGCTGTAATTCATATATCTGGGGAAACATGGCTCTCGAGCTGGTGTATGCACACTTTTCTTTGTTATAGCGTGTATTTTGGCTTTTTGTAAGGGCTGCACCTTAAGCTAAGCGGAGTGCCTCTATATTGTTTCTAGATCATGATGGGTAGCCCTAACACTGCACTAACAAGCTGACCTGGGAGAAACCCTTTTAAGGGCTGCACTGCATGAGCAGGATTAACATTTTGGCATATAAACTCAGATGTGTGTCAGTACTCAAAAAGGGGTACATTCATTGCTGTGTAACAGGAAGAGTGGGCAAGATAAACTACAAGTCCTCTATGCTGTGACTGTACTGTGTTATTATATGGGGCTGGCAATATGGCCCAGAGATTAGAGTAACTAGCTTGGTACATCCAGTAGACTTGGGTTGATTCCCACAACCTCCACTTGCATACTGTGCAACTCTGAGCAAAGTCACTTAACCTCTTCAGTGTTCCCAGGTCGCCCCTGAAAACAGGCACTTGTGCTTAGTGGGCCTTACCCAGTTACCAAAGAATAAAATAAAAGTAAAATATATAGATTCTGAAAATCCAGCCCTGAAAGAGCAACAGTTACAAGGAGAATGTATCCTACTGGTTAGAGAGCAGAGCTGTCAGTCTGGAGACTCAGGATTCTCTCCCCATTGAGTGCTTCCTCACTCTTGTTTTTCAATACTTAACTCTCCTGACTTTACTTAATCTCCCTGCAGGCCTAATGACACATCTTATCTAAAAGGAATTATTTCACTGTACTCAGATAATGTTGCTTGTTAAAGCCAAGTGCAGCCCTGTAAAGGGCCTAGTTCCCAGTGGGTTTACACGTAATCCCTCCCGTAAAGGGTCTAGTTTCCCAGTGGGTTTACACAGTAACCCCACCCCTGTAAAGGGCCTAGTTCCTAGTGGGTTTACACAGTAACCCCATAAGGGTCTAGTTTCCCAGTGGGTTTACACAGTAACCCCCATGTAAAGGGCCTAGTTCCCAGTGGGTTTACCCAGTAACCCCCATAAATGGGTCTAGTTCCCAGTTGGTTTACACAGTAACCCCATGTAAAGGACCTAGCTCCCAGTGGGTTACCTGACGCCCCCCCGTAATGAGACACAGATTCCAGTGGGTTTACAGCAACCCCTGTAAAAGGGCCTAGTTTCCAGTGGGTTTACACAGCAACCCACCTGTAAAAGGGCCTAGTTCCCAGTGGGTTTCCCAGTAACAAAAAAAAATAATCACAGCTGTCAACTGCTCATGGATTATGAAGTGCTTTGGGACACAATGTTTTTTCAGAAGTGCTACATAACAAAGTAGCTATAGTGAACAGCGGTTGGTTGAATAGTCTACAGAATCTTCTTCAGTTTGATAATTGTTTGGCACTTACCCAATAAGGAAGCTGCTGGTCAGCCATAAACGCTTTGAGACTGGGATCACTTTTACCATTACTGGTCCAAATTCGTTTCCAGCTAGCATACTTCTCATAACCATCTTTATGGCTACAGAAATCAAAGGTCAGACAGTTAATGTATGGAAAGATGAGCTTTACTGTTCAAAAGGAAAAAGATTAGATTCAGGAAAAGACATGTGAACTCATACCCCACCCCTAGTCAGATAAATGCTGTCAATTCAGTTGTCTAAGGCCCTGTCCACAATACGCCCCTGTAACGTTACAGAGTGCCCAAACCATTACCACAATGGTTTGCGTTTACACCTGTAACGTTACAGAAGACGTTTTTGTAACCGTCGTTGAACAGTTATGAAACCGGTTACGCCTCGGTAACGTTACTGGGCGTAGTGTGGACGCGTGGCACCGGTCCCCTAGCGCAGCGTAAGCTGCATTGTGGGATCAGGTGCCACAGTAACAGTCTCCCGAAGTGTGGACCAGTGGTGCCGGTCCTGTAACGGACACCGCAGCAATGTGGACACACTGCATGGCTCCCCGGTTGTAACCGTTTCTATCCGTTACGGGGTCTAAGTGGTGCAGTGTGGACGGGGCCTAAGGCCCCGTCCATACTGCACTGAAAATCTGTAATGTTTTGAAACCATTACAGACTGAAAGGCCCTGTTCTACACTACCGTTGGAAATCCCCTCTGTAACGTTACAGAGGGTCCAAACAGTTACCGTAACGGTTTGCGTTTACACTGGTAACGTTACAGAAACCTGTTGTGAGGTGGTTTCAACAACAGTTTCTGTAATGGTTTCAAAGCTCTGTTTAACCCTGTCCACACTGCACAAGCAAAATCCTGTAATGTTTTCAAAACGTTTTCAGTGGTAGTGTGGATGCACTGTAACGTTTTCAGTCTGTACTGGTTTCAAAATGTTACATAGAAACATAGAATTTGATGGCAGATAAGGACTGCTTAGCCCACCTAGTCTTCCCATTTTCCTACCTAACAGATAAGCTGCAGATCCTAGTTAACCAACAGCTTACTTCCTCCTACCCCCCACTAGGACTGCCTTATGTCTGTCCCATGCATTCTTGAATTCCCCCACTGTTCTTGACTCCACGACCTCCTCAGGGAGGCTGTTCCATGCATCCACAACCTCTCCGTGAAAAAATACTTCCTCACATACCTCTGAGCCATCCCCTCTATCTTCAAATTGTGCCCCTTGTTCTTGCACATCTCTTTTCTGAAAGATGCTACCCTCTTGGACTTTGTTGATTCCCTTGAGGTACTTGAAAGTTTCTATCATATCCCTCTCTCCCTCTTTCCTCAAGGGTATACATGTTAAGCTCCTTTAGTCTTTCTTAGTATGTCTTCTGATGCAGACCCTGCACCATTTTGGTTGCCCTCCTCTGGACAGCCTCCACTCTGTCTATGTCTTTGCGGAGATAGGGTCTCCAGAACTGCACACAGTACTCCAGATGGGGTCTCACCAACTGTCTGTACAGAGGGATAACAACTTCCTGTTTTCTACTATTGATGCCTCTCCCTATGCATCCCAGTATCACCCCAGCCTTCCTTACTGCCTTCTCACATTGCTTGCCCACCTTTAGGTCATCTGATATAATTACCCCCAAGTCCCTTTCCATTTTTACTGTCGTCAGTATCTCACCCCCCATTGTGTACTCTTCCCCTGGGTTTTTGTTTCCCAGGTGCATTACCTTGTACTACTTTGCAATGAATCTGAGCTGCCATACATTTGACCATTCCTCCAACCTTGCCAAGTCCCTTCTCATCCTTTCCACTCCATCTTGTGTATCAACCCTGTAGCAGAACTTTGTGTCGTCTGCAGAGAGACATACTTTTCCTTCCAGTTCCTCTGCAATGTCACTTATAAAGACATTAAAAAGGATCGGTCCCAGTACTGAACCCTGCGGTACCCCGCTAGTAACCCTTCTTTCTTCACTGTGGACTCCGTTTACTACTACCCTTTGCATCCTGTTGTCTAGCCAATTTTTTATCCAGGCTACCACCTTGGGACCCACTCCAAGGCTGGCTAACTTGTGTATTAATCTTTTGTGTGGGACTGTATCAAATGCTTTGCTAAAATCTAGGTAGGCCATGTCCACAGCCTCTCTCTGATCTACTACTTTGGTCACCTAGTCAAATAAATCTATTAGATTCGTCTTGACACGACCTTCCCATCGTGAATCCATGCTGCCTTGGGTCCTGTACCCCACTGGCCTCTAGGTACTCAACAATTCTTTCCTTCAGAAGTGATTTCATCATTTTCCCTACCACTGAGGTCAAACTAACTGGCCTGTAGTTTCCTGCCTCTGTCCTGCTCCCACTTTTGTGAAGAGGAATCACATCCAACCTCCTCCAGTCCTCAGGTACCACCCCATCCTCCCATGATTTGTTAAAGAGAGTAGTCAGTGGTGTCACTAGTTCTACCCTTAGTTCTTTTAGAATTCTTGGGTGAATCCCATCAGGCCCCATTGCTTTGTCCACCTCCAATTTTATTAGTTCTTTCAGAACCCTTTCTTCTGTAAATGGACTGGTATCGACCCCCCGTCTTCAGAGTGTTTCTCTTGTTTGGTTTAGGTACCTCCCCCCACCTCTTCCTTTGTGAATACTGAGCAGAAATATTCGTTCAGTATCCCTGCTTTTTCACTGTCACCCTCTGTCCACATTCTCTCCCCTTTATTAAGCCTCAGTATCCCTCCTTTGGTCTTTCTTCGCTCTCTAATGTACCAATAAAAGGTCTTATCCCCTTTCTTAAGGGAGTTGGCTATCCTTGCCTCGGTTTGGGCCTTTCCTATTCTGACTGCCTTCCCTGCCTCTTTCTGCTTTAACTGATAAAGTTCTCTGTCCTGCTCCTTCTGTGTTTCCTTATATTTCCTGAATGCTATCCTTTTCTCCTTAACCTTCCCTGCCACCTCTTTTGAGAACCATAGCATTTTTTCCTTCGTTGTGTTTTGTTGATTTGCTTTACACAAAGGCCTGTTGCCTCTGTGATGGCTGTTTTGATTACTCCCTATTGTTCCTCCACCCCTCCTTCTTGCCTGTTTGCTAGTGCTTTTCTGAGGCACTCTCTCATTTTCCCCAAAGTCAGCCCTCCTAAAGTCCAATACTCTTGCTTTTGTATGACTTGACTGTAGGTGTGGTTATCGTGAACCACACAGTTTGGTGGTTGCTTGTTCCCAGGTGGCTACCCACTTCTAAATCTGAGATTCTTTCTCCGTCCCCATTTGAGAGTACCAGGTCTAAGATTGCTCCCTCCCGAGTGGGTTCCAATACTAGCTGTCTGAGGCATGCCCCTTGTAGGACATCAAGAATGACAGATTTTCAGTGCAGTGTAGACAAGGCCAAAACGTTACAGTGCATCTACCCTACCACTGATAACATTACAGGATTTTACTTATGTAGTGTAGACAGGCCCAAAGAATCAGTTTTCGACAACGGTTTTGAAAACGCTTTCTGTGATGTTACCAGTGTAAACGCAAACCATTACGGTAACGGTTTGGACACACTGTAATGTTACAGAGGGATTTTTATGGTGTAGTGTGGACAGGGCCTTAGAGTCATGATTAAGCAGTTCCTCTAAAGCAACACATGCACTGTGCAGTTCAACACAGACCACTTCCATTACCCAAAGGGCCACAAAGACACCGACATCTGGTTTAGATTAACACACTGAGATCATTTTACTGGGTACAGTCCCAAACATCAGGTGGATGACATCAGGACAAACTCAGTTAAGAAGATAAATAAACCTTTGAACTCTGCTGAGCTAAGACTGCTTATCCCACCTCAGAAAATAATCTGGGCAAACAACTTAGTTTTGCCTGCCCAAACTTTGGAACACTTTGCCCTCTGACTCAACATTTTCCCCCTCACTCTATGCATCTTAACTGAAAATTAAGCTGCATTTTAGTTCTTCCTGCAACTGCTCTACCTAGCTGGTGTATTTCCTTGCTACATAACTGTATCCTAAACTCGTATGCACTGTATGATGTACTAAGTACTGTTGTATTCACTGCTTCTGCTATTATTTTTATTCTAATCCTGTACTCCCCCACCATCACCACCACCACCCTGCTTTCCCCTCCCAAGAAGTCACATCTGTACCAGGGACTATTGCTCTCTGTATAGTTTACCTGGTAAAACAATTTTCAAACAAATAAATATATATCTGTGAGTTGTGTTTTTTCTGATCTCCAATGCTAAATTCACTCACCTGCGGTAGTAATGGTCAAAACACTCATTGCAGAAATGCTCCCTGCAGGATAAATGGTACCACCGTGATGTATATCCATTTTTGGCACACCTAAAATAATTAAAAATGTAACGTTTCAAAGATAACAAGCATTTCAGACGTAGTCAATGTAGTACAGTGATAAACACTTCTCCAATGTCTGCACATGCACCTTTCTGCACTCATTTTTTCCTATGATCACTCTTTTTGCTCCTTGATCTCTGCTCCTTTCTCCTCCAAAGTTTTAATACTAGCTACCAACATGCATAGAACGCTGTACTTTCTAGTTACATAGTGTATTTAGTACATGCTTCTGGATGCTTGCGTTGTTCTACTGCTTGACTACCCCACTTTGGATGTGTAATTATTCTTCAGATGT
The DNA here is from genome assembly GCA_016271365.2 of Neoceratodus forsteri. Taxonomy (NCBI): domain Eukaryota; kingdom Metazoa; phylum Chordata; order Ceratodontiformes; family Ceratodontidae; genus Neoceratodus; species Neoceratodus forsteri. Next base: position 16,869,752 of record CM057456.1, read on the forward strand.
CAAGCGCCTGAAGCTCATTTTACTCTATTGGCTGATGCAGTAGCCATCAAAAGGTTGTTTACAACAACAACAACAACAACAACAACAACAACAACATTACGAGGTCCAACAGTTCAAAAGGAAATCATCAAGTTAGACAAAACTTAGTTTAAGTTCCATGCAGGGGACAAGGTCCTGATGAGAGAAATAACCTCTTCAGGGATCTTTTAAAAATTGGTACAGAGGCCACTGAAAGAGCTTCTTCTCTGCACCTCTATGCTGAAATGGCTGACAGATAAACCTTCACAGAGACAGTTTTCAGACCTGAATACATCAGTGACAACAGGTAGTTTAGTACCTTGGCAACTTTTAAAGACCAGATTAGATCAGGCACTGGAGGATTGAGGCTAAATTTAAAAGTTAAGTTCAGTTAATATATAAATGGCAAGCACTAAGGACATGAGTCTATCAATGCTTGATCTAACCTATGAAACCTATGAAACTGGGCAAGCAGCAAGGCAAGCTTGCTGCACCAAATGGAACCAGAGGCTTTCCTGTTGACTTTCTTGAAACCACCAAGATATCCAGTACGTCATCTGACAGGGCAAGGTCCTGCAGTTCTAATCTTTCAGGAGCCATGCCTTCAGGTGCTGTGAATGGATGTCCAGATGGGCAATTCTCCTCTCGGACCTGGTAAGAAGGTCCTGCCTGAGAGGAAGGGGATAGGCTTGCAGATACAAAGTTGAGGAGGTCCGAGTACCAGACCGTCTGATTCCAATCTGGAGCTATCAGAATCATCCAAGGTCGTTTTTTGCAAACTTTGAGGATGGCCCTGTAAATCACAGGGACCGGGGGAATACGTATAGGAACATTCCCTCCCAGTTTAGGGCAAGGGCTTGCACCAGTATTGGTGTTCTTTATGGCACCCTTGCACAGAATAGGGAAACTTTTTCTAGCACAAAATGGAAACTGCAGCAATACTGTGTGCCTTTTCTGCATAGGGTCCCACTAGAAATTGTTGACAATTTCAGATGCCTCAGATTACACCTGGATTCCACACTGTCTTATAGAACACACACACAGACCCCATCATACAACCATAAACTGAAAACTGGGTCTACTACACAGACTTGGAGCCTACCAAGCTAAAGAATCCCATCTGGCCACTGCCAACAGCATTCTCCTCCCCACACTTACATACGGGGAAACTACACTTCTGTCCTCAAAGGAAACAGGGCTGGCTAGGCTCAGAGTCCTATATAACAGAGTTGGTCACTTTGCCCTAGATACCCACAGCAAGGAACACCACTGTAGAGTCCTTATGAAGTTAAAATGGTCCACCCTTCAAGGACAGATGCAATTTGCCATGCTTACCCTGGTGTACCAACTCCTCAAACTCGGCTCTTCACCTAGTCTGGTCCTGGCCTTGACCAGGCAGACTCTGGAAAACTGAAGTCCATAACCAGTGAATCTTAGATAATCCCTCGAATGGGAATGGATGCAGGACATGGATCCTTCACTTCACTTAGTCTCCCCCCCCGCATCAAAGCTTGCCAATCCCACCACATCTTTAAGCTAGCCCTCAAATAACACCTCCTAACCCCAGCCAAATGCAACTGCTGAAACCCTACCTATGTAATAGGTCTATGACCATCTGTAGCCTACCGACTTTATATACTCTTGCTCCCTGCCACTTATGTCTAATACTAAACTGTCTATAAAACTGTAATTCTCCTGTTGTACCACTTTGCACTAACTGTTCTTGCACAGCCTGCTTTTGCACAAAATACCTGAATGTGTGCACCCAGTTAAATACCCATCTATGTAACTAATTGTTGTACAATGTTCCTGGATGTTTAAATTCAACATGTGCATCTACAACCAATCCTGGGACACCCCTGAAAAATGAAAATTACGTAACTACTGTAATTCTTGATTTTCTGTGCATCTTCACCATTCATCAATACTGGGATCTGGCCGGAGAAACAGGACCCCAGGAGCTTTTTTCTTTTTGCAAGAGGCAGAGCCATCGAGGACGCGCGCCCTTGGGTTGGCCAGTAATGGACACTGACTCCTCCTCAGACCCAGTTCTGCATGCTGGAGGGTAGCCAAGAAAGGGAAGGCGGGCAAGGGAGCCTGAGGAGTAAACAAAGGAAAGGATATAAAACCAAGGAAGGAATAATGCCGGAGAAGAGAACAGAAGGAACAGGAGCCTAGGGGAGTGGGACAAGTGGCCCCAACCTCTGGGCGAGCAAGGGAGGGATAGAATAAGGGAGGGAGAAGAGGTAGAACAGAAGGAGAAAAAAGAAGGGAGAGGGAGACACTGCATCCCACTCACCGGGGTCCAGAGGACTGCTCGAGGACTACAGAAGGGCATTACCGTTTTAAACCATGTTCCTTTCCTTCTACGAGGAAACTTCTACAAGAAAAAGAAAACCTTAATTTAAGATAATGCAGAGGATGGCTGGATTGAAGTCCAGGGGAAGAAAAGCAGTGCACCAACTCCAATGAGTCCTCACTGGAGACTAAGAGTAGAAGACTAATGTCTCCCTCCCCTCCCGACTAAGGGATAATTTGGAAGGACAGGACTCATCCTAAAACAGGCTCCTCTTGACAAATACACCTCCTCAACTTTTATTTCTAGAGGAACGCCACCTCCGAGGGAGAGGCGGACGAGGAGAATATTTAGTAAGGAGCAGAAGTAATCCCCAAAGGGGAAGCCTACAAGGAGATCACTAAAATAGTGATACAAAGGAAGGGATCACCAGGGCCTCAATAACACTGCTTTAAAATAACCCCTAGGGTTTTAGAAGAAGCAGAGACGAGGATCCAAATACAGGTCCGACTACGGAGGAAGGTCCCGTCAGGATAAAAAAAGAGATCTGGTGATCGAAAGAGGGTTGCCTCCCTGCTTGTCTCCCCAGAGCACTCATGACACTCTCCAAGATGAGCAGAGAAAAAAGGTATGGGGGTACCAGCAGAGTCAATATCGGAGAAACAAACAGGGAGAAGGCATCGCCCAGAGACTGAGGCCTAAGAGGAGAAGGTGGGTGGGAAGCAGTGATGAATGGTGAAGATACAAAGAAAGATCAAGAATTACGGTAGGTAGGTAATTTTCATATCTTATCTGCGTCAATCTTCACCATTCATCACTGGTGGTGATTACCAAGCCTATCAAAGGAGACCTGGTACCTCCCTGAGGGAAGAAGTCCCTCAGCCTCCTGTGGGGGAGACACCAGAGGGAACCCTTACAGGTCTAGTTAGGCCTGAGACTGGTCTGGGTGAGGTGGCGTTCTCCTTTGGGTAGGAGAGGGAAGTAGTCCCTGAAGTTCCCACCTCACCCTGTGGGAGAAAAGGTGGATTCCCCGAATGTGGAGGCAGTCATCCTTCACGGGCCAGGGGTGATAACCTGGAAAGATGAAGCCATGCCATCTGCCTAATGCAGATTGCTGTCCCCGCCAGCCTGGATGCCACCTCACTGGCATCATACGATGCCTTGCTTGGTGCCTCACAAGCTCCAGGCCCCATGAGGAGAGGGTAATGGCCTGTCTGGTTGCCTCCAAGTCAGGCAAGATACTAGGATCAGTCCTAGTAAAGACCATAAGTGCCTGTTATAGGCAGCATGATGGGCCTGATGTGCGAAAGAGATAAACAGAGATGTGCGAAAGAACACTCTCCTCCCCAAAATCAAACTCTGCACAGTCCGTCTCCGGGTCGGTCACGTCTGGGGCGTCTATGCCCAGAAGGTGTATCCAGGAGTGTCACACCAGAAGGAGGGTGAGCTAAGGCTCCTGGAGACCCTAGGGGTGCGCAATACCTGCACCGTCAGTCCCTCAGGGCTGGAGAGAGGGTTGAAGGACTTCTCCAGGCATGGTACAACGCCTCCCTGAAAGGGAGGCCAGGTGGGAACCACCAGGTTGGCCGCACTGGATCGCCTAAAAGGCGCGCGCCATCTGCTCAGGATTGCAAATTCCTAATGTAAAGCTGTGGGCTCGCCAACCAACCCAGTAAGTGCCAATAACTTGATAAATCAGCAGCTGGGGACAGGTGGACGGAGGAATCCTCTCCTCAGAGAGGCGAACAAAGGAAGCCGGCGAGGTCCAGTGAGTCAGGTACTGGCTGCACAGGGGAATGGTGGAACATCTCCTAGTCCATGGACCTCCAGTAGGCAGGGAATAGTGCAGCCGTGGATCTGAACTGTTCCCAGGTGAGAGGTCCCGTGGGACTGGAGTGGCCTGTGGGAGAGGAGATGTTGGCAGAGGTAAGGAGGCTAAACACCTCCAAGAAGGGTGTGACCTCTGCCAGGGCTGGGACTGAGCAGGAGACCTCAAAACTGGAGAAAATCCGTCGGCCGAAGCAGTTGGGAGGCCGTTCAACTGAGCTGGAACGGTCAGGACTGAGTCCTAAAAGAGAATACCCACTGTGAGGCGACTGGGGTTGCATGAGCCTAGAAGGGTGGTCCCTAACCTCTAAAAATAAGATTCCTCCCAGGAAGGCTTCAGGGGAAAAGACAGGACCGGCACTGTGACTCCTACCCGAGCCCTTGCGGGCTCCACCCCTCAGACTCAGAGAGGGACCCCTTCTTCAGAGTCATACTAGGCAGTTCAATCTCCATGGCCAACTCCTGAGAGATGGCCACTGTGACAGCACTCTCCCCCGCTTCAGGCATCCTAGCCGGTCCAGAAATGGGCCTAGTCTGAGCACCTAAATTATGGGGTGCACCTCCTAAGGGAGAAGGAGAACCACCGACTCTAGAACGTCCTCTGGTGCCACCCCCAGCACTGGAGGACCAGTCAGAATCACAGACACCAATGCCAGTAGTAACTGCCAATCCCAAAGGGGGGGCTGAATCAGAGTCGTAGTGCTGGGCAAGGAGTCATCGGAGGACTCCGAAGAATCCAGGAGCCAATCTGGGTCCACCTCCAAATTGTCATCCTCACCTGAGGAGGCTTGGACCCAGACCACCCCACGAACTCCTCCACTTCTGGCACTGTGAGGTGGCCTCGCACTGCTCACAGAGCCACCATGATCCCTGGCATCGCGTGCGGCACCGGGATCAGAGACGGCACCTGGAACCAACTCCGTACTGCCCATAGCGCCGCCCTGCTCTCTGGTGCCAAGGAAGACACCAGACTGGACCCAAAGGCCCTAGGCTGCAACACAAGGGGAGACTTTGCCTCCGAGGAGGTGACTGCCAGGACGGTGCCTCCCGCTCGACTCCCGGAGGAATCAAGCTGGGCCTCCTGTATCGTGGGAGGAGTTTCCGCCGAGGCAAGGCATGAAGAGGCGGAAACCCTCTCCTTCACGGGCCATATAGGATCGGGAGGGGACCTGGAGGAAGGGTCAAGAGACCTGCACTTGGCGTCCCGGGAGCGAGCCTGTCCAATGAAAGTAGGTGGCGCATGTCCGACTTTAAACACGTGCATTTCTAACACTCGATGGTCCATGGCAAAACAGGCGTCACAACAATCCATATCATGGTTCGGGCCCAAGAAGGTCAAGCACTGGTCATGCTGGTCGAGACAAAAGACAAAAGTGGTGCATGAGGGACACCGCCGCATAGGAGGCCGACCCACCTTGGAAGGTTTCTTCTTGTCCCCCGAACAAGACATGACCGGATAAAAAATAATAAACAGAAATAGCACACTGCATCGTCGAAAAAATAAAAAGGAAAGGTCTTACCTGTCGACAGCGCCGAGAGAAACAGCTGTACAGAACTAGGTACTACCAATGGACTAGGCCGCTGACGTAGAATTCGCTCCACATGAAGTACATGTTAACTCAATGGCGGGAGAAGCAGAACTTGGTCTAAGGAGGAGTCGACATCAGAAAGAATTCTATATCTCATAAAGATAATTGTTTTATTTAACTTGGTCCAATCTTCTCTTAGAAAAAAAACATAAACATAAGATATGCATTTCAAATATTTTTTGGGACTTGGTTTCCTATCTAAAATTCTTAGCCTGATTTTATGTGTTTCCTCCTATTGTAGAGGAGAAGTAGAGCCATCACGAAGGAAAAGATTTCTTTTGGGGCTTTGATTTAAAAAGGTAATAGAACGCCTAAGAGAGCCATTTAATTTTAACTCTGTTATTATTTGAAATAAAGAAAATATATTCTTTAGTTAATTAAATCCTTTTGTTTTTTTGAACTAAGGAAGTGCTGCTGAAGTAGAAGATAAAGTTTTATCTCTGTGACTCCCCATATCTTCTTCGTTGTAATTCCATACTCTGAGGCCCTGTCCACATTACACTGGATCCACCCCTCTGTAATGTTACAGGGGGTCCAAACCGTTATCGCAACGGTTTGCGTTTACACCTGTAACGTTACAGGAGGCGCTTCCGTAACCACTGTTGAAACCACTCGTGAGGTGGTTTCGACAACAGTTACAGAACCGGATCCGCCGCTGTACCATTACTGGCTGTAGTGTGGACGCGTGAGGGCGGTCCCCAACAGTGCCCATAGTGCAGCACGAGTTGCACTGTGGGATCGGGTGCCGTCGTAATGGTCACCCGGCACCCGCATTTTGGACCGGCAGTACTGGTCCCGTATCGGACACTGTCGCAGTATGGACACACTGTACTGCTCAACGGCCGTAACGGTTTGTAACCGTTACCAGGTCGGAGTGGTGTAGTGTGGACAGGGCCTGAGTGATTGGCCAAAGACCAGTGGTAGCCAGCAGGAAAATATTTTATTCCTTTTGAGGATTGTTGCTTTTGTTCACTAATTTCTTCAGGTTAGTTCCTCCTGTATATATGTAAATTTTCTGTATTCAAATACGTACAAATTTTTTGAAAGTGAGAAAGGAGAATATTTCATGAAGCATATACTGAAGTATTATATCTGTTCTTTACAGATGCTATTATTATTTGAAACTTGGAGGAAGTTGAAATATACTTTATTATAAAAAGGCTTCTTGTCTGAAGAAGGAACTAAACTGTTCTGAAACGTTACAATTGAAAACATTTTAAGCTGTTTGAAAATACATACTATATAAAGAAACACACTGTCAAGTGTTTTTTATGACAGACTGAATTTCAAGAAGATTGGACCAAGTTAAATAAAACAATTATCTTTATGAGATACAGAATTCTTTGGGTTGAGTTGATTATTTTTGAAACTGAGTTTTGTATTCCACTACTTCTTCTCCCTATCATTACATATATATTTTTCTCCTGCTTAAAAGGGAACCTTGGAGACACATTTATTTATTTGCTTTTGGTAACGGTGGGTGCACTAGGCATAGAGATGCCTATTTTCAGGCACGACATGGGAGGATACAAGTTAAAATACATGAACAACAACAATGTGACACAGCACATAGAATAGGACATACAATGCTAGGCGGTAGGCAAAAAAAAATAAAAAATAAAAAAAAAATTTTTAAAACTACAGTGAAATGACGGTTGAACAAGTAAATAATATGAACAGGTACTGGGATAGTCAGAAATAAACAAGTGCACCACAAGTACAGCAAAATTGGCACTAGTCGTGATTATGAAACAGTATACAGTAAGTGCTATTAACAAGGCCAATGCACACAGAGGAATAGAGGTGGGGAGGGGTAGGGAGGGGAGAAAGAAAGGAGAGGTAGATAAAAAAGCATGGGGGGGGAGAGGAAAAAGAGTAAGACAAAAGTGGAAAAGGGTGAGCTTAAGGTGGATGGAAGCAGGTGCAAGGACTTGATGCAAGAAGATATTCGTGGTGGAGTTTCTTAAAGCCAGAATATGTAGGGGCTAGGCGAATGTTATGAGGGATAGAGTTCCAATATTTAGGAACAGCGTGGGAGAAGGCACGAGCACCCATAGAGGTTTTGCACCTGGGAATATACAGCAGGGTTAGGTCATTGGAGCGGAGACCGCAGGAGAGGGGTTGGGAATGAAGTATCGAAGCAAGGGATTGAGGGAGGCCAGATCTTGTTGTAAGATCTATAAGCGTGCTATAGGATAAGAGCCGGTAAACAGCAGGACTAGGCCATTGTAGGTCAGCATAGCACTGACAATGATGTCTGTACCGTGGAGAGGCAGAAGCGAAACAGAAAATATTATTATAAGTGGTGTCCCATTTATGGAGGGAGATCTTTGTTGCGCCTAGGTAGGTGACAGAACCATAAGCTAAAGATGGGAGTAGATGGCCTTGCGCCACAGCAAGTCTAGCCAATGGAGTGTGGACATAGCCAGTATTGTGGGCTCCCCCGATTTTACCATTAACGGATTTGCAAGTGGCAGTGATGTGGAAATCAAACTCCAGGGATTCATCTAGCACAATAGTCCTTAGACTTTGTCACAGTGAGCCTCCCCAAATCCATAGAAAAGATTTTGAGCCTCCCCCAAAAACTGAAATAATCTTGGGCCTCCCCAAGAACAATAACATACTGTACTACTAATACACCATGAATACATTGAAACCCTTTGAGTACTTGGCTCACATTCAGTTCTTTGTCTTATACTGACATGGAACCTTTGAAAAGAGCTCCTGTGCTCAAAGGCATTATCTGAATAACAAATAAATAAAATAAATATTATTCAGCTTACTGTACCCCCACAGGCCAGCCTACTGTACTTGTTCTGTTATTTTCATTCTTGAACCATAGAACCTTGTTGCAGTACCTTCAAGGGTCAGACTACTTTCTCTGTTCTTCTTCTTTATATGAAATAACATTCCTACATACTTTACCTCTCCCCCTCCTTCCCTGCTCCTAAGCAACTTCTCTGGGATTACTTTGCTCCTTCCTGCTATTTCTCTTAGCACTTCTATGCTCAACACTTGTATTTGGGCTGTTCTACTGTCAGTCTACAAATTGATCAATTACCACCACTCATTATTTGTTTATTGTTCATATTTATTTGCACTGTTGTTCACTGTGTATTTCTTGATTGTTTTGCAGTTACCTTTTGAAATGTATTCACTCCCTACCCTTCCTTGGGTACACCTGAAATGAGCCTTGGTTCATTCGCCTTCCCTTGTCACCTATTAGTAAATAAATACATAAAATTCACCTACTATTGTCCTCTTCCAGTTTGCTCCATCTCTTCACACAAAATATATACAACTCAAAATTTAAAAACAGTACTTTTCAGACTTGCTTGAGCCTCCCTGGTACAGGTTGGGGCCTCCCAGGAGGCTGGCCTCACCATTTGAGAACCCTGATCTAGCAGAATACCCAGATATTTGAAGGAACTAGTGTTAGCCAGCGAACCATCAGCCCAGGATAGTTTGAAGGAGTTTCAGTTCACTTTTAGTCTAGCTGGAGGCCAAAAGCATACAGTGAGTTTACCTACATTGAAAACAAGGTGATTGTCAGTTAGCCAGATTGTATGTTCAGGAAATTCAAAGCTAAGGAGTTGTTTATGTCTAATACATTACTGCCACTATGGTAGATAACAAGGTCGTCCGCGTGAAGCAAGGAGGAACATGTAGGTGCTTCTTGTGACTGTCCTGTTTCTCCAACCAGAACCCACCAATGATGAATGGTGAAGACTGACACAGGATAAGATATGTGATTTTTGTTCCAGTGGGTCTACCCAGTCACTAAAAAACAATAAATAAATAAACAAACTGGGCATCCCTGCATGCATCAGAAACTGTCAGAAGGCTCTGCCCATGCCAGGGGAGAAAACAGGATCAAAATCCCATGAACCTTTGATAGCCAAATACTGGTCTGGACCCCTTCCCTCCTACCTTTCAACATTCCTCTCCTTCATCCCCTCTGCCTCCTGCTCCCCCTCTGCGCCAGGGATCGTTGCACCTTCGTCATTCCGCATCCCCACTCCTCTGCTGGGCAATCAGTCTTTTCCTATCATCTTCCTTCACTTTGGCACCATCTCCCTTTATCCCTATGCTTCACTGCCTCCCCGGCTCCCTCAGGTATCAACTGAGACTCCTTCCCCTTCTCCACTTTTCCCTCTCCCTGACAGTTCCCCATGCATTTGCCTCCTACCTCGGCATAGGTGTACTGAAATGCCCGTTACTTTCTGTCTTGATTGCTCATTCTCAGTATTATTCATGTTCTCTGACTGCAGTTTATTATAACTGTGAACTGTGGCTGTGCTATGTACTTTATATCCTTTGCCCTCCCGCATTGCACCTGGAAACGAGCCTCAGCTCAGTGCGTCTTTCATGGTCACCAATTTTAAAATAAATAAAATAGTGTCTATATGACAGAAGACGCCCCTCAGCTCTCCTTGGTACTAGTGCAAGCAACACCAGATCCTGTCCACTTGGCGGCTCGCCTTATGGGGAGGGTGGCCTCCTCCTGGAGGTGAAGCCATGGGAGCCACTGGGTGGTAGCTGGACCCAGGAGACAGGACAGCACCAGACCTGAATATGGTATATCCCTTATGACAAGTGGCAGAGGAAGAAACAGCTCTGCAAACAAAATAAACATTGGGCAACTAAGGAGCGTGGGAGAAACATAGAAACATAGAACTTGACGGCAGATAAGGACCGCTTGGCCCACCTAGTCTGCCCATTTCCCTACCTGATGGATAAGCTGCAGATTCTAGTTAATCAACAGCTTACTTCCTCCTGCCCCCACTAGAATTGCCTTATGCCTGTCCCATGCATTCTTGAATTCTCCCACTGTTCCTGACTCCACAACCTCCTCAGGAAGGCTGTTCCATGCATCCACAACTCTCTGTGAAAAAATACTTTCTAACATTACCTCTGAGCAGTCCCCCCTCTATCTTCAAACTGTGCCCCCTTGTTCTTGCACATCTCTTCTTCTGAAAGATACCACCTTCTTGTACCTTGTTAATTCCCTTAAGATACTTGAAAGTTTATATCATGCCCCTCTCCTCCTTTCTTGAAGGTATACATATTAAGCTGCTTTAGTCTCTCTCATATGTCTTCTGGTGCAGACCTTACACCATTTTGGGAGGAAGTTGTTTACTCACCAATGGAGACACTGAACTGGGAGGAGGGGCATTGTGTGTTCCAGCAGAGAGGGGCAGCACTGGCAGTCCACTCTGTTACTTGGATTTTTGAGATAAGGCTAAAGCAGCCATCAACAATCCCATTTCTCAGGTCCAGACAGTTCGACAGACAGACAAACACAGATATAGATACAGATATAAATAATAGGGGCGCAGTAGGGCCCCTATAGTTAGGGTTGAGTAGAGTAGGATGTTAAACGCCAATTTATACACCTTAATAACTTTAGCATTGTTTGACAAAACAGCCCAAAATTTGGCATGCAAGGTCAGGCTGCCAGAGTCTTAAGATGTGAAAAGTTTTATGATGGCATCTTGCTCGGTTTTCGAAATACAGAGTACCAAAAATAATAAAATGGAAAAAAAAAAAAAAAAAAAAAACACACACGTTTGGTTTCCCTATACTTAACATTGGGTATTTTTTTCTCTTACCTACAGCCTAGATGGTGTGGAATTTTTTTCATGACATTTTCAGGACTGAAGGGGGCCATGCCAAGGGTGTGCCTTTGGAAGGTTTCATGAAAAAATATTATATGGTACCAGAGTTATAACGATTTTAGAGTAATGGCTTGATGTGAACGGTAACGAGAAAATAAAAAAAAGGAAGCTCACGATTGCTTATTTTCATTATTTACATTCGAACAGTAAAGAAAAAACAATTGCAACTGCTTATTTTCAGGATTTACCTCTTGTGCTGACAGGAATACCGATCGTGTTGGCTGACATTTTCTACCTCATTTTAAACTCACAAACATTAAAATTTATAAAAATAATCTAAAAACAAAATAAAATAAAAACAGAACCTAGCTAAACATTACCTATTTAGCTAGATTCTGCTGTTTTTTTTTTTTTAATTTCCAGACATACCTTTTCTGGGTACCCGAACATCCAGGATGCCCGGCTTAGCAAGAGGAGCTGTTCACCCGCGTTCTCTGTATGAGAACAGTGGGTCTTTCTTGACATCTGCAGCAAGTCCTGCTACAGCATGCAGTGAGACCGGTGAGCTGTTAATCCCCCATTCTGTCTCCCCCCCCCAACCCATCTCTTTCTCTCTCTATCTAATCTATCTGTATTTTATTATTTTTTTATTCCTTCCCCCTCCCAGGTCGGCCAGCCTTCCCTTGTTCTTCTACAATATATTGTACACTGCGTGTTAAAGCAGCAGTATTTGATGAAGGAGAAAAAACACTAACCTTGTATATTGATTAGAGTGGAATCTGATTCACATATCTTCGCGCAAGGCTCCAGATAAGGAGAGTACCGACCTATTTTACTCACCTTATTTCAGAAAATACTCTTCAGAAATTTTTTTAATGAGTACCAATACTCACCCAACATTTATAAATGCCACACTCCATAAAACAGTGCTTCATAACATAACTGGTTACTCAAAAGGAGCAGTTTTTTTTTCCAGATTTACAGCACTCGTACACATCCCAATTTTGTTTTACTCACTTATTTTAAAACTGGTGTGTAGCTGGAGCACTGTTAGCAACTGATCAATTCTTAGCTAGAAAAAACCTACACAGTTTTTAAAAATGTACTCCTCAGTCCACTCCATCCAGATATTTGTATGCATCTGAATTTGGCTTTACTCACCTCACTTTCAAAATGAGGAGTACAGTACTCATCCCACAAAAATCTATCTGGAGCCCTGTCTTCAACAATGCCTCCGACTGCAGTCAAGCTCACAGAAGTGACACTCAACAACCACAGGTTGTTTGAGGCGAGGTGGAGCAGCCTGCAATAGTCAGCCATGGGGGGGGGGATTGGCACAGGAGATTTATTTTATTTATTTATTGAAATGTTTCACCAGGAAGGCACGCTGAGCAACAAATTGCTCGTCTCCCAGTGCGACCTGGGGCCGGGGTAGGGGAACATGAGGATAGTATACAGAGATTTGGTACACAATATACAGTAGATATACAATTTGATTACATTCAATAAAGTGAGCAGACTATACAGAAGTACTGAAAAGGAGGAATGTTAACAAGTATGAACTAGATGGATACAATGCTAAGAAGTCTTGAACTAGAGAGATACGATAGCACAAATATCTTTGGCAAACACTTGGTGGGACATAGCTTTGTAGTTAGAAAATGGCTGGATAGCATACAAGGAGGTTGAACTAGGGCAAGATTGCGAGGAGAGACACCGATAGAACAAAACTTAAAAGGTGTAACAAAAGTGCAAGGTTAACTATAAGTGCATTAGAAATTAGGGGTTAGCCAATAACTACGGTGGGGGCATATAGGCAGAGAGCAGGGGGGTGGAAGGGGTTGAAGGAGAGGAAGGCAAGGGTGGAGGAGAAGGGTCTGCCAGGGCTTGACCCCTCCAGAATGCTAGTGACCTGCCTGCACCAGGTGGAGGTCAACAATAAACAGGAGGAAGCAGGTTGTAGGCAGCGAGGTTACAGTACATCAGGAAGGAAGAAAGGGGAAAGAGAAGGGTCTGCAGGTCTGGTCCCTCCAGTATGCTGTGGACCCTGCCTGCACAAAGCGAAGTAGAGCACAACAGGAGGGAAGCAGGTTGTAGGCAGCGGAGGTGAAACATGACAGGGGAAGTAGGCAGTGATGGGAGTAGGCTTCAGAAGGACCAAGACAGAGGAGGTGGGAGAAGAGGATGAGACCCAGCCCTTTCAGGAAAGAATGGAGTGGGAGTAGGAGGTGAGGAAGGTGTTTTCCTAGGTTCTGGACCCTCCAGGATAAAGAACCTGCCAGGGCCTAGGCTAAGCAACAGCAAGTGGTTAGTGTGGGTAAGCTGGTGTACAGAGGAGGGAATGGGGGGTGGGAGTAAGGTGGAAAAGAAGGGGTGCTGGGGGGAGGATTTTGCAGGAAACAGGTGGGCGTGAAGCTAAAGCAAGCTCATAGGGGAACAGGTTAAGGAGGATTGTAGCAGGAGCAGCCAGCAGAGAGAAAGTTATGTAAGGCAGAGGCAAGGGAGTGGGAGGAGGAGGAGTGTCTTATTTGAGGTGGGAGGAAGTTCCCGATTTTGGGGAAGCGATGGGAGAAGCCTGATTAGCCGATGAGGGTAGTGCGACTGGGGACTAGCAGAGGTGCAGTGTCAGAGGATTTGAGGGAGTGGGAGGAAGGCAGAGAGGAGGGAGGGAGCATGAAAGGTAGGAAGGAAGTACACCAAGCCAAAGTTTGAAAGTTAGCTAGCACAGTGGGCCAGGCGCCTGTTAGCAAGTGGGGGGACAGGGCACGGTAAAGGTCACAATGATGGGTTCGAGATGAGGCGTCAAGAATGAATCGACAGAAAGAGTTGAAAATAGTCCAATCTGGTGAGGGAAGTTATGGGAGCTGCACCATAGACTATAGCACAGTAGTTAAAAATGGAGAGGATCACCTTCTGGACAAATTCTTGCCGGGCCGTACGAGGGATGCAACTATGGTTCTTGTAAAGGGCTCCAAGCTTGGGGTGCAGTTTTTTCAGAATGGCATCAATGTGGCCAGAGAAGGTGAGGTGTTGATCCAGCCAAACCCCAAGGTATCTGAAAGAGGGGGCATCCTCAAGGATGGTCCCATCAAGAGTGTGTGTCTAGTGCTGAATGTCATGGAGACCTGTCTTTTTGGCATTTAGAAATAGGTGATGTGAGGCAAACCACAGCTGAACCTGGTGGAAGTCATGCTGACGAGTGGTTGCTACATCAGTGGTGGTTTTGCCAGAGGTGAACAAGGCGGTGTCATCGGCATACATATGGATAGAAGAGGAGGAGCAGACTGAAGGAAGGTCATTTAAGAAGATGGAGAAAAGGATGGGGCTGAGCACAGAGCCCTGTGGAACTCTTGTGGAGATTGGGAGGGGTGGAGATATTGTATTCTGAATCCTGACTGATTGTGTTCTGCCTGTGAGGTAAGCTCTAAGCCAGGTAAGAGCAGGAGTAAACAAACCAGCAGCCGTAAGGAAGTCAAGATGGAGGGTATGGGAGACCATGTCGAAAGCCTTGGCGAGGTCGAAAAAGATGGCAGAGGTGATGAGGCTACTGTCTATTCCGGTAAGGATGGAGTCAGTGAGCCTAAGGAGGGTGGTGGTAGTGGAGTGGTCCTTCGAAAACCAGATTGGAGCGTGATGAAAAGGAGTCAGCAAGAAAAAGGTCATCCGGAGAGAGTCTTTGAGGATTGAGAGAGAGGGCATTACTGTCTCCTCAGGGAGACAGGACAGAATGAGAAAGGAGGGGTGGAGTGCAGGGGGCTGAGTGGTAGGAGAGGGAGAATGAGTGGAGGAGAGGCTTGAGGGGAGGGATTTTAGAAGGGTTGGGGCACAGGAGGTGTAGTAGGAGTTGAACTCCTGAGCCACTATGCAAGGCTCAGACTGTAGTGTGTTTATATTAAGCACAGGGCGTGAGGGATGCGGGGGTGGCGGGATCGTGAGTGGACTACTTTCCAAAATTTGGAGAGGGAGTTTATGTTATTGAGGAAAGAGGATTTAAAATATTCAGCCTTGGCAAGTCTGATTGCTTTAGTACAAGTGTTTCTTAGCCTGCAATAGTTAGTAAGGGCTGATGGGAGCTGACAGGCCTTGTGTTTCCTCCACACTTTATCGTGCTCCCTGAGGCAGGTCATTAATTCAGGGGTGATCCAGGGATGATGGATACCTCGGACTCTAGTGCAACTGAACAGGGCATGGAAGTCCCAGGTAGCTATAAATCTGTCTTTGAAGTAAGTGAGGGCTTGGTCGATGGAAGTGGTGGATGCAATTGGGGACCAATCAGAATTGGATATATCACTGAGGAAAGGGTTTAAGTCAAGGGACCTGAAAGAGCGGAGTTGCAGGATTTTATGTGGCAGTTTAGGTCTGTGGACATTCCTGACCACGAAGATAGGGTGGTGATCGCTGAGGGCATCTGGGAGGATGCGGACTTGATGACTCAGTGAGGGTGAGGCGAGAGCCCAGTCTAACAATGAGTGGTTTTGTGTTTTGTGATTTAGTCAGGTAGGCTCTTGGATGAGTTAGGAGAGATTTAGAGCAGAGATATCACTTTGTGTCTAAGAAGTGGTTGATGAGAGCCAGTTTAGATTTACATCATCTAATACATAAAGCTCACCTTATTTTATTTTTATTTTATTTTATTGAAATCTGGGATTACAAATACCTTTGAGCAGGAACTGCTCGTTTACAAAGGTTCCACGTCGAAGGAATGGGGTATACATACATACATACATACATACATACAAAGGTCAACATAATAATACATAGTTACACAATAAAAAGAAGTAAGAGACTGAGGTTTAGGAAATTCCAGTAATTCAAAATGTGCCAAATGTTAGGTAGCATGAGGTACCAGCCAAGGGCAATCTTAGAAATAAGCACTGCAGGTGAGAGGGAAGGGAATATGCAGGCAGGAAGGCCACAGTCGGAGGGTAGAGGGTGAGGGTAAGAGCTCTAAAGGGGAGAGAGGGGAGGGATAAAACCTTTGTGTGAGACGGAAGCTAAACAGGTGATGAAGTCAACAGATTCAGAGGACTTGATGCCTGGGTCACAGTATATACCAACAATAAAGACAGGGGAGGAGAAAGGCAGGCCAATATTTACTACCAGGGCTTCATAAGTGGAGGGTAAGGCAGACGAGAGAGTGGTAGTGTATTCATGGAGAGAGGACTGGATACACATGGCCACTCAACCTTCCCTACCTGCGCAATCCTGCCTAAGGAATCGCCTGGGATGGCAATGGAGGGATTAGAAATTTTAGTATTTAGCCAAGTTTTAGTTAAGATTAGAATGTCTGGAGTGAGGGAGATTATCATCGTCTGTAACAGATCAATTTTTGGGACATGGCTGCAGATATTTAAGTGAAGGATCTTTACGCTTTTGGGAGGGCAGAGGTGGTGCAGGAAGACTGTACGTTAATGGCAGAATAGCAGCTGGGGAAAGGGACCAGGACTGGGATGTACATTTCCTGAGGCAAGTAATAAGAGTGCAGTATAAGGAAGTGTAGTTTAGGATATTTGTGATGGGCAGAGTATTCGTGATGTGTTTGGGGGAGGGGGCTAGGTGAGTGGATAATCAGGAGAAGGAAAGCGAGGTGGCTAGAAGCTGTGAATAATGTTACAAGGGGTATGTTGGGAAGTGAGTCCAGAGTATTTGAGGGACGAGGGGTAATAGCAAGAATGAAGGAGGGGGCTAGGAGATCGTGGGGGGAGGGTTTTAAAATTGAGAAGTTTGTGGAGTTGTGTTAGAGATGATGGAAAAGAGAATCAGAAGGAGGGAAAGTGGGGTGGGCATGCTGTAGATAGACAGGGGGCACTTACCGGTCAGGGTAGAATGGACAATGGGAAGGGGGAGCATGGGACAGTGAAACTGGGAGGGGTGTCAGTGAAAAAGTGGCCACTGCCAGAGGGAACGGACAGCCACTAGTAAGTTGTGCAAACCTGGGGAAAAACAGGTAGCTAGGGAAAGGCCTTGGCAGAAGTAGAAGAGTGAGGGGGCAAAGACTGATGAATACGGACAGACTGACCACACAATAAGTGAAATGAGACAGGGATTGGATTGGGTGAGTGCACTTATAACTGGGTCCTCTAGTGGCTACAAGAGATAACCTGCTAATGGAAACGTCAACACACTAGGGTTACCACCTTTTAAAAAGCCCAAAGTGGGACATGTCTTACTGAAACATGATTTTTCGCAGGACAGTATGTTAACTTCGACCAGTGCAATAGACTTGTTTTCTCTATATAATCAGAATTAAGACTACGTATTGTAGTTTCTTAGTTGAGTCTATTATTTCTTAACATTTTAAGGTATTTTAGTAAAGGTATTATAGTTTTCTGCAACATTTAGTGGAAAGTTAGAAAATATTTTTCTACTATAAAGTCAGGACATGTAGTATCTTTCCAGTTTTTTTTTTTTTGCAGGACACAGCTGCCCAAATCAGGACTGTCCTGCGAAAATCAGGACAGGTGGTAACCCTCCAACACACACACAAAAAGTTCAGATGAATAGGACTAGGGGAGGTAGACGGCTGATTTGGGGAGTGGGGAACCGATCCAAGGATATTATCCAACACTAGCAATCCTTTATAGATCGTTATCGCTGGCAACCTATATCCATAATTTTTAACTATGTGGCACAGTACTTATTATTGCCCTTTTCAAGCCTTAATTCACATAATTGGAGACATTTAAATGTAGAGGAAATTAAATAATATTTTACCCACATACACATGTGCTGTATACACACACACACACACACACACACACACACACACACACACACCTACCTTTACCCTCACATCATGTTTCAGAGAGCTAGTGTAATCAGTCACTTTTCATCAATGGATGTGACTGGAGTGTTGTACTACTGTGGTACAACTAACAGTAAAAATATAAAGTTTCTTATTGATATACATTTCACATTCAAAATACTGGCTGCACGAGCATCAGGATCGACACTGCTGTGAGCTGCTTGCCACGTGCATAGCAACCCTGTGAGAGTGATGATGTGGGAGGAAAGCAGTGACACAGCTTAGCATTTTTTGTGTAAATATATTTATTAAGGTTTTCTTGATGTCAGGTACAACCTTAGCAACCTTGATAGTACATTCATAAATATTGTACATGACATTTCTTTACATTGGATGTTACTTTAAGGGTAATACAATACATCATCTCTCATTCCGTTTACTACTCCACCCTTGGTTACAGAGTGGGCGGGGGGGGGGTTAAGCATGCTAGTATGTAGGTGCAATGAGAGATTCAACGACCTGCAACCCATGAGAACTTAACTTTCTGTGGCTGGGTCCCTCCAGGAAAGGGACAGGGGTGGATTGCTAGGTCCAGGGTTGGGGGTAGCAATCTGGCCCAATGGTGCATACACCTTCCCTTATTCAGCAGGTTCTGTATATTCTCAGTTAAACTAAGACAGGTTATTCCACCTTTCTCTCAGGGAGGGAGAGAAGCAGTCAAAAGGAGCAGAGTCCGTTTGGGAGATCAACTGGGAGTCCTTCTCTTCAGAGGGGCTCAAGGTACAAAGCATCATGTGTAAACCAGCCAGTCCACCTAGAATGACACTGCTCTTTTCTGTCATTTAGTGTGCGAGTTATTTTCTCCATCTGGTAGATTTGGTTAACATTCAGTCAAAGTCGGGATTTGTTGTGTTAGCCAATGTTTTGTTATTGCCGTTTTGGCTGCTAGCATTAGTAAGGGGAGTAGATATCTGGAGTTCCCATACCCCAGTTCTTGGGGAAGTATGCTGAATAGAAATATCTCTGCTGTTAGTGCTACTGGCATGCAGTAGAGCTCTTCAAGCTCAGTTTGTAAGTTTTGAAAAAACAGAGAGCTTTGTGCAGGACCAAAAAATGTGGGTGTGATGGGCATCATCACTGCTGCACTGTCTCCAGCATGAGGAATCTTTCATTATCAGGAAGTGAGCCATGACTGCTGGAGTGTGAAAGAATTTAATAACATTTTTCCAGGCGAACTCCCGCCACTGGTGGGATGTCAATATTTTCGAGGTTAGCCGACAGGCTAAGTTCCATTGTTCAATGGATAAATAAAGGTCTAATTCCTCATTCCACCACAAAAGTATTGAGTTAGTGGAATCCCCTAGGGTGTCGAGTAGGGATTTATTAAATCACTATATGGTCTTGTAATTGTTTTCATTAACTGCGTTTTTTGTGTTGTTCAATTGTGTATTTATTCTTATGTCTGTATGTATTTTGTAAGGTCACCATTGTGAATGAGTTTTATACTCAATGGTTTTACCTTGAATAAACAATCAAACAAACAATATGAGGTGGGATATGCTACGTGCCTGCAAGATCTCAAGGAAAGAAGTCAGGAAGAGTGAAAATGACTCTGGGCGTTGTATGCTGAGTGGGCGAGAGTAAAGTAAGTGCCAAAATTGTGGGTACCTAAAAAAAAAAAAAAAATCTCCTGTCTTACTTTGAATTCCTGTTGGGTTTCGGGAAAAGATCTAAGGACAGGGCCATTAATGAGTTGGAAGATATAGCGCTCCCATATACGACACACTGTATCAGTTTGAGCTGGGAGAAAATGCTCCAGAAGCACTATTGGCGTGGGAAGACTAAGAAAGGGGGTTAAATGGGTGGCTTTACTGATAGACGCCCAGACTGTAATTTGGTGGCAAAGCCAGGGATAGAGGGCTCAGTTTGGACCCAGTGGGTTTTCTTGATAATATAGCGTCTTAATAAAGTCAATGGTTGGGAACAATGAATCCTCTATTTCGATCCAGCAGGTGAGCGGAGTGCCTACATGTCGCCGATATATAAAGGAAAAATGGGAGGCCCAGTAATAAAGTTTAAAGTTAAGGAGGGCTAAGCCTCCTTTATTTTTGAGTGTTAAGGTTGAAAATTTAATCCTGGGCCACTGCCCAGACCATAAACACGTCGAGATTGCCTTGTTCCAGGTTTTAAAGTGGTTATTAGTCAGTGTAAGAGGTATGTTTTGGAACAGGTATAAGACCTGGTGCAGTGTGACCATGCAGACTACCTCTATCCACTGCGATAAGGAGAGTGGTATCAGGTTCCATCTATCAAAATCTTGTTGCATCTGAATCAAGAAGGGGGAGTAGTTATTTCTGAAGGAATCTGAGGGGTTACGAGCTAGGAGAACTCCAAGATAATTCATCTTAGCCATAATCCATTTGAAAGGGAATCTGGCCTGAAATTCTTGTGAGGGTTGGAAGTGAAAAATAAGGGCTTCTGTTTTTGCACTGTTTACTTCATACCCAGAGACTGACCCAAACTGCTCTAGTATCTGGAAAACGTCCGGTAAGGAATGTAAGGGATCGTCTAAGAATAACAGGACATCATCCGCATACAAGGCTGCACGGTGGTCTGAACCTTGCAGTTCTATGCCGCTCAACTGCTGAGATTCTCTTATTGCTTGCACAAGTAGGTCTATATAGATGGAAAATAGTAAGGGGAAGTGGACAGCCCTGTCTCATGCCATAAGGAGGGGGAATGATGTTCTGCTATCTTGACACAGGCTCGAGGGGAGAAGAGATATTTTTTGAGGGTACAAATTAGTGAGAGCGAAAAGCCCATTTTTGTTAGAGTGGCGTAAAGAAATGGCCATGAGACCCTATCGAAAGCCTTCTCTGCGTCGAGACTGTGGAGGGCTGAAGGACGGTATCGGGATTGCATTTCACAAATTAGGTGTTGTGTGCAGCATATGTTGTCCAAAGTGGATCTCCTGCGAATGAAGCCAGTTTGGTCTACATTTAGCAGGCTGGGAAGGATCATGTCCAGTCGAGAAGCCAATATGGACATAATATTTATAAATCGGAGTTAAGGACTGATATTGGTCTGTAGGATTCACAATTTTGGGAATTTTTTCCGGGCTTTAAAATTACCAAGATCGCTGCATAGACCAGCTTGGGGTCGTCGCCCTCCAACACCTCACTGAATGTTTTCAACAACAGTGGAAGGATCTGTTTCTTGGTAGTCTTATAAAATTCCGCCCATTAGCTGTCTGGGCCTGGGGCTTTCATTGATTTAGATCAGGAGATGGCAAGTTCTATTTCTCCGGCCTGTAATGGGTTCTGCAAGCTTTGTTGCTGCTCATTTAAGGAGGGTAGCTTGACAGAGGTTAAAAATATATTAATCTCCAATGGGTAGGGAATGTTCTCTGGGGTGTATAGAGTCTGATAAAACATGCTATAGGCCTGTGTAACTTTCTGCAACCTTGTTTGATGGATGCCATATACAGGATGGTAAATACAGGCAATTGTTGACATTTGCCGTTGTTTTCACAGTCGGAATGCCAATAAGCACGTGGCATGAGGGCCAATCTTATAATACCGCTGGCGGAGGAAAGTTAGGGCTGGTTCCGTTTGTTGTAGGGAGAGAGTGTCAAATTCAGATTTTACTTGGTTAAGCTGTTGTTGGATGGAGTGGTCCCCTGTTGGTGTGCTAGTTGTAAAAAATGAAGGGTATCCTCTAAAATGTTTTGCCTTTCTTTTCTCAATTTAGACTGGGTTGACGCATATTTAATAGGGCAGCCTCAAAGGACTGCTTTTACTGTGTCTCACAGCATGGCCTCAGATGTGTCGAAGTTATTGTTGTCTTCTAATATCTGTGCTATGCCGGAGAGAAACTCCCTGAAAGGTTCCCCACGGAAGTAGTAAGTGTTCAATCTCCAGCGGGTGGGCGCTGTTGCAAATTAAGATCCCACGGACTAATCATCGGGAGTGATCAGACAGGCGATATCACCACTTGCACAGTCCAGTAAGGTGCTCTTTCTGTGTAGCAGTGGTCTATATGGGTGTATGTTCAGTGGACGTAGAGTAGTGTGTATAACCCTTCCTCTTGGGTGTAGAAATCTCCAGGTATGTATCCATCCCATTTCTTGGGTGAATTTCTTGAAGAATTTATGCGGGCTGGCTGGGTCTTAAGGGAGGAGTTTGTGGAGTCTTAACTGGGATTCAGGGTCATGTTCAGGTCTCCTGATAGCATGAGAATGCCTTTAGTAAGTGTCAGTGTCTTACCCAAAAGTAGGTTGATAGTGGAGGTGTTAAACAGAAAGAATGCAGAAGGAGACCAACCGTGTCCCACAAGTATTAAGTAAACCAGTTAACTGAACTGCGTGTCTCCAGAAGATTCAGGGCTTTTTATCATACTAGTGGCCTAGATTTAATCTGGGCCAAGGTGGCCTATGGCCTAAGACATGTAAACGTCGGGTTGGGGAGGAAGCGAACGTCGCTCCCTGGCATTCCAGGGTGGTGGAATAGTGAATACGAGGGATGTAAAACAGCGAGTAAGAATGGGATGGCTGGATAGATTGGGGGTAGTACTCTGGCAGAGCACCCATGGTTATGCCTTAAGCAAACTGCAAGGGATGGGGGGGCCACGGTAGTGAGATTGTTCAGGTATGCTTCTAGGCCTAGGACCAGAGAAGCCACACACACACCCCCCCACCGAGTAACCCACTTCTGTGATGTCTCCAATTGCCAATAAACTTCATAGGGGAATTAAGATGGTCCTCGGGGAGTGTCACATCCCTGGCCAAGCATCATCCATCAATTCCCAGAGCTCTCACTCACACCACCCCCCAAGAATCCCCAAACCCTGGCAGGCATCTTAATAAGGATCACCATTATGGGGATCACTAAAGACCTATCTGAAGGCATCAAGTTAACGGACAATCTTCTCCTTGAACATAGCACTTGACTACAGTAATGGTCTGATGCCTGCCAGACATTCGCATAAATAGTTCTTAGGTTTGGGGTAGGGGAGCGGAGTCTGCTACAAATCCAGCCAAACCAAGGTGGGATTTGGGGGAGTCTAAGAATCTCATAGTACTAGAACTGAAGGATGTTCCAGACTCACCCACTGTTAGGCTTCTAGGGGCCTGGTGTGGGCTAAATCTGGCGTGGGATGACCAACTAGGAGAATACCTGCAGGGGAGTTTGTGGCAAGTAGTAAGGTGGGCGTTAAAATAAGCAATGGAGGGAGGGTCCTACACACTTTTGTGATTTGCGAAAGTGTCGCATCCATTCTGTCACAACTTGCGACACTACAGGGTGTCTGACAGCTGAAACGGCATTTCTGGGGGAGGGGTCCCCCCCAAAAAATAGTGCTGTGATCCTCAGGACGCGACTAGGTAAAACACAACGGTCAGTGTTTACCTAGGGGGTCCCAAATTTAAATACCAGGCATTTTTCTGTCTCGCTAACTGAAAACAAGATGGTCACCTCACAACAGTAACAGGGCCATCTGCAACAGTAAAATGCAGTGGCGGCAGCTTAAGAGAGGCACATATATTTTTTCGCCATTGACTATAGCAGGAAAATTGTTTTTTTGAATAAATTTTGAACAGTTTAATATTCTTTCACCAAATCTTCAAAAGACACATCAGTGACCCAGACTGCATCTTCCCTGAAGATTTCAGACCAAATAGACAAATTGTTTGGGCTGTAGCCACAGCAAAGAAATGCGCAACCCCCATTTTTCACGTTTGTTTTGGCGCTCTGCAGCTCCACAACCACTCATCCGACCATAACGCAACTTGTCAGATCAGAGATATATGGTGCCCCACCACGCATGCACAATTTCAGGCAAATCCATCATATGGTGGCAAAGTTATTAAAGTGCAAATTTGGGGTTTAACATAGACGTGGCGCAACACTAACTACAGCTGATATATATGTGAATTTATTATATATAAATATATAACTATAGATATATATTTATGCAGAAATCTAAGCTCAGTAATGCAATAGTGATCATATCAAATTGTATTTTTCCATTCACCCCTCCATCATTGCGATCATTGATGACTAGCGAACCAGTCCGCCTGCTATTGGTTCACTGCAGCTGAACAACTCCATCATTAGTCCCACACCATATCAAAATAGATTACACCTCCCCATGAACCGTGTCACATGGCAATCTCTTGTTACAATCCACACTTCATACCTCACATATATTCAGTAAAGCAGAACACACCAAATACATATACTGTCTGCCACCACTCAACCCCCAACCAAAGGCGCCCACTATCTCCCAGCACCTACCCAAAAAAAAAAATACATAAAGGGGGTATTTGGGTCTTTTACAATGTCTATGATAACTATGCTTCCGCAGAGCTGCAGGATGTCATTGCGATTGCTATCATACAAGAATGACTGAAAAGACGTCATTAATAACTACTGTTTTAGGACATCTTTTCGTTCATACCTGCATGAAGATGAACAAGCAGCAGCCACTCCTCAAAAGAACTAAAGGAACATTATGACAGCTAAAACAACGACATTTAAAATCCTTGTCCTTTTCACTTGTTCTCATTATTTATAGACTGAATAAACTGAGCGAGAACAATTATTTTACACTGGCTTCTATGAACAGACATACAAAAGTATCTCTCCTGCCAAATGAATAGGTAATACACAAATTCTAATTGTAAGAAGGGATACATTCAAAACAGTATTATATGATTTGCAAAATCAGTGTAAATGTGAAAGCCCTGTTTCTTATGGGAGCATTCATGTTGTTAACGCACCGCGCACGTTGGAGCCGCACAGACTGCGAATATAATTACATGTAGTGATCTGTTTATCACATGTCAGTGTGCTGCCTTGTTCCGAGACACAAAACATGAAAGATACAAAACTGAAAGACCTCCAAAGAGCTAAGCGATTTCGGTTTGTCAGGCTATTATATTCTCTAATATTTTCTTATCACTATATAGTTTGATAAATGAAGACCCTAACCACTCTTCAAATGCAATATTTAAAATGCAAAGCAAAACCCATTAACAAATGACACAAAATATTCACACTGGCTCAATACATTTGTAGCCCTAGTGCTACCAATAAATAGTGGCGATTATCAACTCAGAAGCTGATTTGCGCGCAGTTCTCTAATGTAGCTCCGCACAAGTTCTCTTGTCGCCAGATGCCACTTTGGGAGTTCAAGTGATGCTGTCGGCTTTGGCCGCGGCCTTTTCCATCCAATTTTTTTGGCTGCAGTTTTCAAAATGTCATCTTGAGTCTGTGCTTTGGTTGACTTATATTTACAGTCTTCTTTCATCGCCCCAGGCTGACAGATTAAAGGGGATGAGAGAGACTTGGAATTGGACAAGCACCAAAATGATAACAGGTTATGAAATATTAATTATAGTGCATCGGGGCCCTCATGTGTGTACTTTCTTACGCCATCTAGTTAAAATATGAAAGGCAGCAGTAACAAGTTTACTGGCTTTCTATAAAGGGGAGCGCTTACATAAAACAAATTAAAAGAGCTCTTTGTAAAACACAGAGTTGATCTTGTACCTACTGTATGCCACCTTAAATATATGACCCTTTGCCAAAACTGAAAACGTACCAGTTACCTAAATTGCTGGGGTAATGTGCTGAAGATACTAGCGGCATTATGTCAAGGTAAACCCTTGCCCTTTTTTTCTACTTTATTACTGTATATTCGGATGCTTTTGCAAGAAAGAGTAGGGGTTGCTGGAGGGGACAGTAAAATATTAGCAACACAATTAAGGGCATAAGACAAATGAGCATACATTGCAACATTGCTCAATTTCTTTTTCTACACTGTATTTTTACTGAATTCAGAAATTGTATAGACAGATAAGTCCCCAATGGGAAAAGCATTACATAAAAAATTAAAGATCCCTTTCTCTTAACACAGAAAAATGCTGAATTCCTAATTTCAGCTCATTCTGATAGGAAGAAAAGCTATTTGCTTTTATGCCCAAATATTTATCCTGTATTTACCATTATTGTTAGAATACTATCTTTAAAAACATTATAAGGCAATTTAAACCAAATGTTATTATAAGGCTTATAAAGTACAGTAATTAATGTAATTAGTTCATACCTATTAATCTACACCTATAGATTCTGTCAAATGTGTTTTGTAGAATAAAAATCAGGAACTACAGCACTGTGAGTAGTCCAAAGTGGAAACTTGTTAAAGCGTTGTGGCATTTAAGGGTTCCTTTAAGTCACCCTAAAGGACTGACTTCAATAAATCAATTAAAACATTTACTGTCCCGTAAGTCAAGGTTCTCATTCAGTTTATGCATTTGATGCATTTGTATTCAGTGATACAGAAATTGTCAGCAGATAAGGACCGCTAGGCTCATCCAGTCTGCCCGTAACCCTACACTTGTGCAGCTACTGACCCCACCTGGTCACTGGCCTTTTCCCCACTCTTCCCTGCCTCTAAGGTTACCCTATGTCTGTCCCAGGCATGTTTAAATCCTTCCACTGTACTTGCTACCACCACCTTCTGTGGCAGGCTATTTCATGGATCCACCACCCTCTCTGTGCATAAAAACTTCCCTAGATTTCCCCTCAACCTGCCCCCTTCTAATTTCATATCATGCCCCCTTGTTCTTGTACTCTTCCGATACTGGAAGATGCCTTCCCCCTGCATCTTGTTTATACCTCTGAGTACTTGAATGTTTATCATGTCACCCTGGTCCTCCTCTCTCTCCAGCAGTACAAGCTGAGGTCCCTAGTCTCTCCTCAGTCAATACAGTCAATGAGTTCATCTAACATTTACATATTGCTGTTTTGCATTTCTAATGTCGATTTGTTTTATTTTTTCTGTCCTTGCTCTAGTATTTATTTCCTCATTCAGATGGGTGTAGACCATCATGGTAATATGCCATTACAGGAAGAGTCATGTAAACAAAAATATCAAAACAAAATATTCAACCAGACTGCAATTTCCCCAAGGTTTGCTGCCATAGCTCTGATTTTTTTTTTTGATCATGTTGAAGTTCCTTGAGGTTTCTGGTTAGGGACTTCTACCAGGAAACCAGCCATACTGACTAGTTGCTCCTTTACTGCACTCAGAGAAGGGGTTCACACAAACACTGACAGACACATAATGTAGAGTGTGTCCATGGCACTTTCCCTTGTTATCCATTCCAACTAGCGGTGTAGTATTTGTGCATGAACCTTTTTGCTCTCAGCCCCACCAAAACGCATTCACACACCTCATCATACAGTGTAAATAGCTCCACTGTGCACGGTCTGCTGCAGAATTAAATACTGTTCCCTTGCTGGCTGTGATACAATGCATTGTGCAGCAGTCTCCCAGTATGGTTGGCATGTTTTATTTATTTGTGTAATCTAAGTTAAACCTCAGTGTATTGGTCGAAATGATTATGAATTTAGAATGTCTGCGCAACAAGCTCATGTTATTCGGTCAATTTACCGACTGCCACCAGCCCAATCATCCTCATTATCAGCCAGCAGCTTTCATCGGTTTTTCACTGCTCTGTTATCGGGGCACATCAGCTGGTGTGGAGCACTGACTGATGGGCAGCCAGGAAGAGTGTACATGAGCTAGTGTGGGGTATTAACTGTGGTTATAGGGCTTGGGGACACCCAAGCTAGTGTGGGGGAATTAACTGTGGTGTTACAAGGCTGTGGCTGAGCCACGGGGCTGGTATGTGGGGCATTAACTGTGGGCTGTCTAGCTGGGCAGACAGGAGTAGGGATAGGTTGGTGATCCCAGGGCTCAGGTGGGCATAGCCCACGAGGGATGACTGAACTCAGTGGCACTGGTTCCATTGCTTGATAGTTGTAAATGAAAATAAATTATGAACCCTTCTGCTTTTCAACTATGAAGATGTTTCAAAACAATAGCAATGGGGAGGGGTAGGAAATACTCAAATCTTATTTTCTCTGTCAGTCTCAGCTTTCATTAGTTTCACTGATTTCTGTTTGTGTATCAGAACACTTTGCCCTAAATCTTTACAACAGTTTTTAAATGTTCCTTATGTAACCGAACTTGCGATGCGGACTGCCAAATGTTGTAATGTGAGTATAAAGACCTGACTATCTTGGGGGAGTAGCCTTCCTCCTGCTGCTCATCACAGAAGATATGGAGACGTACAGTGTCCCCACTTAACACCAACTACAAATTAATATTTAATTTGGTACTAAGTAGTGGAACAGTTCTATATCACTAATATAGGCGTTTAAAATGGTTTCTCTCCTCTGTGGTATCTGACTGAGCTGACAGCTTGGCTCACTGTTGCATGCTCCTGATCGGACTATAACCTTGCTAGACTGAATAAAGTATAACCACAACAAAAAAAGGTTAACGTGATAGTGTCACAACCACTGTGAAGCACCTGCTTGACATGAAAATGGAGACTCTGCTCGAAGACATTTTGTGACCTGATCTGAAGATACTAGTACTAAAACCACTGTAAGTGAATACTGGATGAAATAACAAGAGCCAGATATGTGCACTCTGAACTATGAATTTGTATTCAAATACAGCATACAAAACAAAAATTCACTCTTACAAGCTCACTCTATTTGCCATTGATTTTTTTAAGGCAAGACTTATAACAGACTATGAAGGAGAGCTTGCTAGCTAAAGCCCTGTGCATTATAGGCAGGAGCAAACGGTCCTTAACCTCTCCCTCACTCTTTTTTTTTTTTTTGCAGTTACTATTTTCTCCCCCTGGAGTCCTCTGCCAGCATCTGACATCCCCCTCGTGTAGGCACCAGGTATGAGACCCCTCTCCATAACTCCACGACTTACCCTTCATGGCAGCGGGTGAGAGTCACTCAACCCACCGGTCTGGATTAAGCGTTCGGGGAGTGCCTTCCCGTCCATCACGGAGGGACCATGTCATACACAGAGGACTCCACTTTTCTCCTGTATTCTCCCTCTTGAGGTGTGCAGAAATGATGCTCATGGTGCTGCGGCACGCCTCTGCGTGTCCCGCTGCCCCTGCCGCACTTCGCTCACTCCCAGTGCTGACGTGCCACCTCCCAGCCTCCGGCTAGGTGGCAGGCAGTCGCCGAGCCCTGCAAACCCCCTTCCCCGGAGAAGGAGAGCAGTCCTAGGGACGCTCGATCCTTCTCCTCCCTGCCAACCCATGTCCATTCCCGAACATGGGTCGCCAGCGTGATGCAATGTAAGGCGTCCAGCGCCTCAGCCCTCAGCGCCACCGGGCCAGCTCTCCCTCACTCCTCTTAAAAATATATTAGCCACTCCCCCATGCATCAGCCTTTCCCTACCCCTACTATGCATCAGCCACTTCCTGCGGCCCCCCCCATCAACTATTCAATATGGCTCCCCTACCCCTGTGCATTAATTTACCCCACAACTCAGTTCTTCTACCCCAGCTTCATAACTGGGTCCATTCAAACACAGTCGGTTCCTGCCCCCCATATAATTTGGCATGGTTGTGTTTTTGAAAAATTCAAATCTCTCAACCAAAAAAAAACAAAAAAAACAGACTAAAGGCAGTAGGTCCTTCCACTCCTCGGGACTGACAGTGCCCCCCCCAAGATAACAAGATACAAACTGTGCTTCTCAACCCCTCTGCCTTTTCTGTCATTTGGTAACCGTGTTGTACATATGTTAAAAAAATCTAATCACTCTCTATGGCTTCCCTCCACTGCTGTTTCTCACTCACCACTCCTGCTTAAATACATGTGCTGCTCCATGAGATTCCCCTCCCCCAGTGCATTTAATTACCCCAACACCATATCTATTTTACCACACCGCTCAAAAGTTGATTGAGGAATAGGAATTCTTTACCGAAATAGGAGAAAATTTACAATGAAGACTACAGTAGAAAAAAAGATAATGCCTGGTTTGCAGCTTTACTTGATTATGGATCAATTATCTAAATGGGGCATCTGACACCATGCTAACAAGGGGGCAGCCCCTTAAATGAGATCTGTAGATTTATGTTAAATGCTGAGTATCATAAGCATCACTGTGAAATGCACATTTAACTTGATTGTTTACTCCTGAGAGCTCATGCCCAATTTGCAGCTTGACACTTGGGTGACGAAGGAGTTACTGATAAAGTCCTTAGTATGGTACTCAAACTTTATGCAAGGAATTCATTCACTGAGATCAAGAATTTACAATGCACACCAAAAAAAAAATATGAAATTTGTGTCACACATTAAGTGATACCAATTTTCTATGCACTCAGAAAATGGATTCTTGGTCGCACTTTAAAGTGCACATTAAATACTGGCTCGCTGATAATATAACTACTTTGTTGTGTCTCGCATAATTTTACTCATAACTTGGACATTTTACAATGTTTTATTTCCAAATTTTAAATATACTGTTTACATGACCCCACTTTGTGATTTTCAAATACAGGTTGAAAGATGATTTCAAAGTAATTTCTGCACAGTAAGCTTCCTGGCTGGATTTGCTATATTCTACTGACCAAGTTCATGATATAGGTCAATACATTAAAAAAAAAAGTTATGAAGAAACACTGTGTGACAGGCCACCCTTTGGCCCAGCAGGCAGTGTGCTGTAATCTCATGTCAGTGAATTGAGTTCCTAGGTGAGCTCAGTGAACCAGCTGGATAAATCACGACTGGTGGGACACTGCTGCCATGCAGTACCACCCCCAGCCTGGGAAGGGACAGTGCAGTGTTGGCTGCATGGGCAACAAGTAACCATATAGTCAAGAGAAGTCGTCTCTTGGCATATGGCCCAGAGGACCCTGTACCTCTGCACCAGCAGCTGCATGGAAGCTCGGGGCCAAGAGTGCTCTGTACTTCTGCAGCCAAATTAACTTTTAGCCCTGCACATCCGCATCTGTAGCCACAGAAGCACACGGTCTAAAGAGCCCTGCCATTCTGCAGCCCCCAGACAGCCCCATGAATCTGCATCCATAGCCACATAGAAGATGGACTTTTCCTTGGTGCAGGGCCACTGTCTCACAAAGAAAGGAAATGCATTGCAAAAACTGCAGTGGGGAGCCTGAGCTTCTGTATGCTGAGGTGGATATTTGTATCTTGCTGTACACATGTGTACCTGTGCCTGTCCTGCAGCCTCAACTTCTACTATAACAAAAATTGCAATAACTTTCTCAAAAAGGAAGGAAATCAATTCCAAAAAACTGCGTTAATGCACCAGTTAGGGTTCAACTTAACTCATTTGCTCCTGGTGGCCATTTTGGGTCAGATCTAGCAATGGATGGTTCCGACACCATATGGCGTCTATGGGAACAAATGTGGCCATCATCTGGTAAGATAAACAACATAAAACTGTTTCCATATGACACAAAAGGCGTCCATAATCATGATCCAGTGCTTCTGCAGCAATGGATACATGCATACTCAACACATACACCCACTGCACGATACCACACAGATGACAGAAGTGGGTGTGTGTGTGTCTCACAATAACAACTGTATAGGTGGCTGCAGAAGGACAGATCCCATAGAGGCCTACATTCATGCAGACATGTACAGTTGTAATTTGGTACTGTATCTATGACAGCCAAGGTACAGGCTCAGTAACTGCCTGAGATTTTGCAGACTGAGTTGGGTGTGCATGTCTTACAATGTGTAATTGGATCTGTGTCTACAGAACTTTACAGAACTGTGGGCTCCATAGGAGCCTGCACTTTAGCAAACAGAAGTATTTTTTTTTTATCTGGTTATCCTAGATTTGTATATGTGGCTACAGAAGTGCATGCCTTACAGTTACTGGTGTACACTTCTACAGCCAGAAGTGGGCGTGGATGTCTTACACTATGCAAGTGTATCTGTGTCTACAGAATTTCTAGCTAGACATGGGGCTGCACTTCTGCAGACAGAAGTAGATTTGTATGTCTTACATTGTTCAGCTGCATCTGTGGCTGCAGAAGTGTTTCCCCACAGAGGACTATGCTTCTGCAGACGGAAGCATTGTTGTGATCTGGGTATTCTGGATTTGTATATACAGTATGTGGCTGCAGAAGCAGAGGATCCATAGGGGCCTGTGTTTCTACAGCCAAGAGCATGGCGGCCTTCACTATGGAACTGTATCTGTGGCTATAGAAATGCAGGCTGCACTGGGGCCTGGGCTGCTGCAGATCTTGATTTCTATATCTGACTGCAGAAGTGTAGGCCCCAAAGAGGTCTGCGCTTTTGCACATGAAAATACTCATGTACTTTGGGAATCGAGGATTCATTTCTGTTGGTGTAGTAGCACTGGTCCTACATGCAGCAGTAGCGTTGTGGTATGAGTATTATGTATTTGTAACTGCAGCTACAAATGGATGTGTATGTGTTGAAGTGTACATGTGTATTGATTACTGCAGAAGCTAAATGTTGTGATATCAGTATTGAGGATTTGTATCTGCAGCCAGAAACAGGTGTATATGTGTTGAAGTGTGCATGTATATCCATGGTTGCAGTAGCACTGGACCATGATTATGGATGTCTTTTGCATCATTTGGAAAACAGCCATATGTTGTTTATCTTACCAGATGACGGCCATCATCATCATCATCATCATCATCATCATCATCATCATCAACTCCCTTAAACAAACAAGCCAGTGCAACAAAGCCTATAGCAAGGCTAACAGGATGCTGGGATTTATTGGTAGAGATACTGATAACACAAGAAAAGAGGCGATACTTCCTCTATACAGATTCCTGGTAAGGCCTTACCTGGAGCACTGCATCCAGTTCTAGAGTTCTCACCTCAGAAAGGACAGGGTAGGCTGGAAACACTACAGCACAGAGTAACAAAAATTATTCAAGGGCAGCAGGGCAGATCCTATGAGGAGCGCCTCAAGGCACTAAATATGTACTCACTGGAAATCAGAAGGGAGAGTGGAGATATGGTAGAGACCTTCAAGTTCTTTAAAGGAATTAACAAGGTAAACTGTTGGAATTATTTACCCTGAATACCAACTCGAGGTCACATGGTCACGAGTGGAAATTAATAGGAGGGAAGATCAGGAGGGACGTGAGGAAGTACTACTACTTTACAGAAAGGTGGTGGAACCTTGGAACAGTCTGTCAGCCGAGGTTGTGGGTGCAAACACAGTCAGAGATTCAAGCAGCCATGGGATAGAATGAAAGGAACAGTGGTCACGGCAATAAGACCAGAGAGGAGATGGGGATAGGATGGGAGGGTTAGTACCGTAGAGGAACAATAGGTTCCAGGGATCACAGGAATATGGACAGACTGCAGTTTTTCAGAACTGTCCTGAAATTAGCTACTAAATAGCCCTACTAGGGTTCACCTAGTTCCACATCCAATTCCTTGAACATCCTTGATGCATTCCATCCAGCCCTTAAACTTTATTTACCTTTAGGGCTTCAATCCCTTCTGACCCTTCTCTCGTAAAATACTGACTGCCTCATTACAGGAATGCTCCAGACCAGGGCTTAAAATTCGATTTCGGCTCATGGGAAATCCCTCCCGGTCTACCAAATGAAGGGGAACCCAATTTTTTTGGGGAGGGGCATTTGGGGGGATGATATTGTTGCAGAAAACTAAAATACCTTAAAGTAGCAGTGCATGACAGTGGTGACAATTTGACCTATACTTTTGCATTCTGTTTTTGATAACCCCCTATTCTCCTGACTTGTATGATATCCTTCTTTCCTCATTTTGAGTTTGCTTCAGTACTTCTTTTCACATTTGAAATAATAAAAGGAGTGCTCTTTCTAATATGGCTTGGACAAGGTTTTTATCAGTGTTCTCGGCTGTTCTGGTACACCTGTTGTCCCATAAGGTGAGTTGTTTAAAATCACTTCTGTTGTGACAAAAATGAACTATCATGCAGCAGGAAGTGCTCCGTGGCTTTATGGGACAATAAGTGTTGGAAAAACAGCTGAGAATACTGATGAAAACCTGCTGCAAGCCATATTAAAAGGTAAGGGAGTTATGACCATGAGAAAAAACTACATTGAAATGAATGAGCCCATTGAAATGAATGGGCCAATCCATCTCAATGGCATTTTTTTCTCATGGTCCTAACTTTCTTACTTTTTTATATTTTTTCAACTTTTTGCTGTCAAGGTGTTATGTAGGTTCCCTCTCACAAACACAAATGGTGTCATTAAAACATATCAAAAGGTAAGAAGGTAAGAAAGTTATGACCATGAGGAAAAAAAGTAACTGAAATGAATGGCCCATTCATTTCAAAGACCCATTCTTTTCAATGGCGTTTTATCCTTATGCTCATAGCTTTCTTACCTTGATCTGTGCTGCGATGTTTGTGAGAGGGGACCTATAAACACCCTGACAGCAAAAAGTAGAAAAATATCAAAATGTAAGAGAGTTATGAGCATGATAAAGAAAATGCCATTGAGATGGACTGGCCCATTCATTTTAATTGGCCCATTCATTTCATGACTTTTTCCCCAATCTTTGCCAGCGCATGTGAGTGTTGTTATCCCACATGGGTGGTCCAGAAGAAAAAATTACTCACCATAGTAATGTTGTTTCTTCTAATGGAGTCTTGCTGTATTCAGACATAATGCAGTTAGCCCCAGCACTTGAACTGCCCCAGAGAGGAAAGAGTTAACTCTATGCAGAAGCATAGAACGTTGAGCTCGAGCTTGGTTTTCAAACCTCTGTCTGTGTTACTTCCCAGTGTAACCGTCAGATTCTTACGAGCACACTAACATACTATAGTATGGAAATTGTTCAACATATAGCCAAAGGGCAAAAACTTATTTTTGGGCCCAAAAAACTCAAGTTGAGAACCCAAGAAGGAAAGGTAGTGACAACATTTAAGTATAAAACACGAGAAAAAACAACATCATCATCAGCCCCACCCAAGAGGGAGGGTACAAGGTACACCCCTGAGGTGCAACACTGTACCTGCTAGCCCACTTCCCAAAAACTAGGTTCTGCGAGGGGAGGCGGGGGGAGGTCTGAATACAGCAAGACTCCATTAGAAGAAACAACATTATTATGGTATTTTTTTCTTCAAACAACATGAAGTCTTGCTGTATTCAGACATAATGCAGACTACCAAGCAGTTCCCTATGGAGGAGGGAATGCAGAACCTACTTTGAGAAGAGGCTCTGCAGTACTGCTGTGTGAAACTAACATCACTCCTAGCCTGGATGTCCAGGAGTAATGCTTGGTAAAAGTATGTACTGTTTTCAGGTGGCTGCTTTACAGATCTCTAACAAAGGTATATCTCTGCGCAGCTAGAGAAGCAGCTGTACACCTAGTCGAATGAGCCCTCAGGCATAAGGGAATTCTACCCAACTTGTCATAACAGAACTGTATACAAGAAACAACCCACCTGGCAACAGTTCTTTAGTGGCAGGCTTACCTTTCCCCACTTCACCATAAGTGAGAAACAATTGAAGACAGTCATTTCTATGTGCCTTAGAATGCTCAATGTAGTAGCTAAGGACCATCTTAACATCCAGACTGTGTAACCTTCTTTACCTGAAGAAGAATGGTCAGTGAAAACACAGGAGAGATATAGACTGGTTCAGATGAAAATCCGATACCACTTTGGGCAAGAACCTCCTATTGGTTCTTAGGACCACTTTGTCCCTATGGAAGGAGATGAAGTCAGGTTCAACTGAGAGCCTGTAACTCACTAATCCACCTGGCAGAAGTAATAGCTACCAGGAACACAGTTTTCCAGGTCAAGTACTTCAATTTGGACGAAGCCAGAGGTTCAAAGGGTAGCTGCATAAGCTGAGCTATGCAGACATTAAGATCCCAAGGTGAAGTGGGCTCCCTAAAGGGAGGGTTAATGTGAACCAGGCCCTTGAAAAACTTTCTGAAAACAGGATGAGATGCCAGGAAGAGCCCTTCCTTGCTGAGAGGAATGCAGAGACAGCTGCTGGGACGAACCTTCAGAGTGGCAGCCTAAGGCCTAGGCCATTCAGGTGAACTAGATAGTCTAAGGTTGTGGAAATGCCTGCAGAATCAGGCAGGATGCCTTTCTGAGAGCACCAAATACTGAACCTTCTCCATTTTGAGTTGTAAGTTTTCTAGTAGAAGGTTTCCTGAGACCTTCAGAATATCCAGAACTCCCTGAGAGAGATGTAGTGCTGCATATTCTAACTCTTCAAGAGCCAGGCCTTGAGATTGAGAGACTGGAGATCAGGGTAACAGATCCACCCCTGGGAGGAGGACAGGAGATTGTATGTCCTGGGCAGAGACAGGGAACATGACTGACAAGGACAGCAATAGAGGATACCATGGCTGTCTGGCCTAATCTGGAGCCACCAGTATCACTGTGCAGGGTTGAGTCCTGATCTTGAACAGCAGAGGGAAGGGAGGGAAGGCATAGAGAAACCTGCCCTTCCAGTCCAAAATGAGAGCATCCTGTGGAACCGTCCCCAGAACTGGAGGTCTGCAACAAAACAGATGAAACTGATGACTGTCCAGTGCTGCAAAGAGATCTATCTCTGGCGTGCCCCACCTGGAGAAGATGACCTTCAGGATGTGAGGATCCAGGGGCCATTTGTGATGTCCCTGTGAAATTCTGCTCAGAGCATCTGCTAGTATGTTGTCCTTCCCTGGAAGGTGAACTGCTACCAGAGAAGTCTGAAGAGAATAGGCCAGAGACCACAGCTTCATGGCCTCTGTGCACAAGGCTGAAGACAGAGTGCCTCCCTGTTTGTTGATGTACCACATTGTGGTGAGTTGTCTGTCCTGACTTGGACCACCTTACCCTTGACTGAATCGAGAAGCTCTGCAGGGCTAGGAAAACTGCACTGAGTTCCAGGAGATTGATATGAAGGAGAGACTCTTGTGGAGACCAGACCCCTTGAGCTGTCAGGGCTCCCAGGTGGCTCCCACCCGGGAGAAGCATCTGTAGTTAGAACTACTAATGGGACTTGAGGGAGAAATGGAACCCCTTGTCTGAGGTTGTCCTGGTCCAGCCACCACTGGACAGCTTGGACCAGAATCTGAGTCATTGGGATCAGTTTGATAAGTGAATCCTTCTTTTGAGACCAAAAAGATGAAACTGAATATCCCTCATCTGCAGCCTTGCTCCCTGCACCACTGCCATGGAAGCTGCCATGTGGCCCAGGAGCTAGAGGAACTGTCTTGCTGGGCGGGAGACCCGAGGTCGAAAGGAGGAAGAGAGATCCACTAGGGCCTTCACCCTTGCCAGGGGAAGGAAGGCTTTTGCTTGTACAGTGTCCAACTCTATGCCTATAAAGGTGAGAAGTTGAACTGGTTCGAGGACAGACTCTGGAAGATTGAGAAGAAACCCCAAGGAGCTGAGTAGGTCCTGGGTAGTTTGAAGAGCTGACTTGACCTGTAAAGGTAACTGACCCACTAAGAGCCAGTCGTCTAGATACCGGAAGATGGTGATACCCTATCTTCTGAGGTAAGCCACCACTACTGCAAGGCACTTTGTGAACACCCTTGGAGCTGATGTTAGGCCAGATGGCATAGCTCTGAATAGGAAATGGCCTGAAAGCACAATCGAACCTGAGGTATTTTTGTGGGAGCACCTGACAGGAATACGGAGTAGGCATCCTTAAGGTCCAGAGATGCTAGCCAATCCCTGGCCTTAGAGAGGAAGAATTATTCCCAGAGTTACCATTTTGA
This sequence comes from Neoceratodus forsteri, assembly GCA_016271365.2. Taxonomy (NCBI): domain Eukaryota; kingdom Metazoa; phylum Chordata; order Ceratodontiformes; family Ceratodontidae; genus Neoceratodus; species Neoceratodus forsteri. The sequence goes on from CM057456.1 coordinate 16,907,416, forward strand.
ATTTGGGCTTTGAAATGTGTTTGTTCAAATACCTTAGGTCTAGGATGAGTCGCCACTCCCGTTTTCTTTGGGGTAAGGAAGTACCTGGAGTACAGTCCTTTTCCCCTGTGGAGAGTAGGAACTTTCTCTATAGCTCTGACAGCTAGAAGAGGAAACCTCTGCCTCTAGGGCAATGGTTTCTGAGAGTGGCATGAGTGGAAAGAACTTGGCCCTCTTTTTGGAAATTTTTGAAGTGGAGGGCCAGTCCTGGCTTACTACTTCAGGACCCACTTGTCTGAGAGCACAGACTTCCAGGCCTGGAAGCAGTAAGCCAGCCTGCCTCCTACTGGAAATGGGGAGTCGACCCGGGCTGACACATCAGGGTGTCTGCTTAGCAGAAGCCTTAGACTGAGAGGAGGAGGGAGCAGCTCTGCTCATCCCCCTCCTGCCCCTCCCTCTGAAGAACCCCTCTGTGGGAAGGGAGAGGAGGCCTGGGCTTGGTAAAAAGGTCCTTGAAAGGGCCTGCCCCTGCCCCTAGACTGCTGCTTGTGCGGAGTGGCTTGCCTTTCTTTGGCCTATGCACTCCTGTATGTGGTCCTGTATTCATCCATTTTCTTCATGTAGGCCTCTGTCTGCTCCCCAAACAGAGAGTTACCTACTACAGGAAAATCCATAGCCTAAGTCTGGGTATCCTGTGAAAAGGCTAGCACATCTGAGCCAAGCATGTTTTCTGAGAGAGACACAGATGTAGCCATGACTCTAGATGCCACATCATTGGAGTCCACAGCAGCATGAAACTGCATTTTGGATGCCTCAATTCCATCAGCAGCCACCTCCTCCAGCTCCTTGGCTAGCTGGGGAGAGCCCTGTTTAGCCAGTTCAGAACCAGTATCCCATCTGGATTTCTGGTACCTGGCTGTGTAGTCATATAAGTAGTCTGCCTGAGTCCCAAAGAGGATGCCAAATACTGTTTCCTGGCCATGCATCCACTTTCCTGGAGTCCTTATCGAGGTGTGAAGCCAAAGAAATGTTAGCCTGTCACAGGCTGCAGCCTGCACTACCCCAACATGGCTGCAATGACTATAAAGGAACTCCCAGCTGAGCTCTGATAACAAATACCTCCTGTCCATTCTCTTATCCACAGGAGGTACTGAATTAGGGGTTTGTAAAATTTTGTGTCTGTTTCCCCAAGGATTTATGAAAAGGGATAGACAGTCTTTTGGACTCTGGGATGTCCATCATTTCCACAAAATTAGGTTCTTCATCCTCCTCTGCAGCTTCAACCAAGGAAGCTGCAGGGTTTCTCCACCTTTTGTAGAACAAAAATGTGACAGGGACTCAGAGAGCCTGGGAGGAGAGACACATGAGGGCCTGTCTGAGGAGATGTCCGTTCAATGGGCACATCCAGACCCCCTGGTCCCGTCATCATCCTGGGATAGTCTTGTCTCCCTCCCCTCCTCATAATAGCGCCTGGATCATAATCCGGAGGAAGCGGATCTGACCGGAACGACACGCCTAACGGTGGTACAGTTCGGACAGAACCCGGTCCTAGCGACTGAACAATGCTAATCGCTTTGGCTATTTCATCCGCGGTTGGAGAGTGAGATACCGGATCCGAACCGGCAGACTTACGCTTCTTTTTTGATGGAACCGACCCCTCGGGGTCAGCTCTCCTTTTGCCTGAGGAGGTATCGCCTAGGTCAGTAGGCACCTCCTCAGGTTCATCCGCAACCGAACTGGGCTGGCCATCCGGATCTACGGACTTCTCGGCCTCCCTTTCCTTCAGCCTACTCAGTCTTTTGTCTAGAGTGGATTTAGGAAAGTTTTTACAGATTTGGCAGTCTGACTTGAGGTGGTCCAACCCCAGACAATAAACACAGATGAGGTGGGGCCAGCCTTAGCAAAGGCCTCCCCACACTCAGTACAGTGTTGAAACCCAGTGGGACCGGTTTTCTTCTTGGGTTTCTCAGACATGGCCAACCTAACAAATTACCCTATTGCAGCTTTCAAGCCAGGTAATACAATAACCGATCGGTTACAAACCATGTCACGGGCTTTTTAAAAGAACCGGCAAAAAACCGGTTCTTTTGAAACCGATCGGTACCGGAACACCACTCTAATCCCAGAAATAAAATTAAACAGAATGGGTTGGTTCCAAACCGGACTGACCAGAAAGAAACCGAAGAAAAGAACAATTTCCAACTTTTTCACAGAATAAAACACAGTCACTACCTATCTACATACTACCTGTACCGTAGACAGAGGCTGGAAATCCGAAAATAACAAAAAAATTATACGGTTTAAACCGAACGCTTTACTTTTACAGAACCGAGCAGAAGAATCTCGGCGACTTCACTGTTAGCGGAGTAAAGAATCTGACGGTTACACTGGGAAGTACCACAGACAGAGGTTTGAAAACCGAGCTCAAGCTCAACGTTCTATGCTTCTGCATAAGTTAACTGTTTCCTCTCCAGGGCAGTTCAAGTGCTGGGGCTAACTGCATTACGTCTGAATACAGCAAGACTTCATGTTGTTTGAATTTGTGGGGGAGGCTAAAAATCGTGTGATTCGTGCAACCCCACCCCCCTAGATATTTAAGCACTTGATGCTACTTTCAGGCAGGGTGTGACAGGATTGAATAAGGCCCTGTCCCATTTGTTATGCAGAAAGAAGTAAATGCAAGGATCAGTCATCTCCTTTTCTGCCTCTTGTCTGTCTGGTTGCACAACCAAATGTTCTTGTGAGACCTAGGAACGGATCACTCTGACGGTCTTGCGATTCTCCACCTCTCGCCATCTCTCTACCTTCACTTGCTATTTCTGTCTTTTCTTCTCTTCCCCTTGCATATCTGCAGTTATACAAATATATGTGAAACTGTAAGTGATACTGGGATCCCTTTGTTTGAAACTGTATATAGTTATACTGTTGAAATGATTACCAAAAGCTATTTGGAACTCAAGGGGTTAACTTGAGATGCTGATTTGCAAGAAGCTCTTTCCAAAGCTGTCAACAATAGGTCAGTTCTGGGTCACTATGTTCTTTTGCTGCACCTGCAGAAACTGACAAGAACATTTTAGGAAAGGGGGGCACTGTGGAGCCTGAGAAAAATGGTGGCTAAGAACTAAAGCTCTCCATCACGTTTAGAAACTGGGTTATTTTAAAGTTATTTCCTGGGCATCTGATACAAATGCTAGCACTCAACAGCTGTCAGAATATCTGGGGCAGCAAAATGGGGAACCCCAAAAGGATAAGATGCAGCAGGACGAAGTGAAAACCAAAAATACTTCGGGCCTCCAGCCATGAGGTCTGCACAGGACCGCATGGAGTTGCTGACTGAGGAATCAGGCGTCGAAACACTGCAAAGTATCAGCCTCAAGCTTAACAAACTTATATACTCAGTAGCCGGCTTTTCTGAAAAATTTGACAGCCTGACTAACAGAGTTATTAATTTAGAGAAGAATATGTCTCTTTTACAAACAGTTTCCACAGAGACTAAGCAACAAGCGGTGGCTGCCATGGGAGCCACGAATAAATTATTGAAAGAAAATAATTACTTGCGATCCCGACTTGATACTCTGGAGAACCAGGCTCGTTCTGTGAATTTGCAGATCGTGGGGATGCCAGAAAGAAGCGAAGGAAACCATCTGCCACTTTTTTTAAAAGAATGGTTGCAGCATCAGATGGGGCAACCCCTGCAGGACTGCAATATTATTTTTCAGAAGGCGTACAGAGTAGCCTTCAGGGGCAGGCAAGACAACCCTGAGGCCCCCAAATCAATCGTAGTGGTCCTTGATGGAGTAGGAACCAGGGACTTCACCTTAGCGTTGGTGAGACAGAAACGTACCTTATTATATGATGGTCAGGAAGTTTGAATATTCCCGGATCTCAGCTATGCCAGCGCCAGCGAGGAAGAAGGTCTGATGGAGTCAGAGGCGATCTTGAAGAAGCGGACATTGCCCATGGCATAGTGTTTCCTGCCAGGCTAAGGATCCTCCATCAGGGCCACTGTTCCTGTTTACGGATCTAATGATGCTCTGAAAAGGACTCAGTGGCACATACCTGTTTCCTGGCGGAGGAAGATCCACCCCCTGGAATCAGAGAAGAAAAGCAGCAGACACTATTTATTTGGATTTTGGTAACGGGTAAGCCCACTGAGACCAGAGATCCCTTTTTCAGGGCGACCAGGATTAGTTACAATGAATACATACATACATACAATTGGTGTAGAGTACAATAGAATTGAGTGAATACATATTTAGTTACAAAGAGAACACATAAGACAATAGGGAACAGTTAATTAAAAGCTGATACAATGTTGGGGAATGGGTATCAAGCAAGAGGCAAAGGGAACAGCAGGAATCACAAGGTTAAACAGTTAATTAAGGTAGATAACACTTGATGGGATTTTCTACGTGTTCAGGTTTGCTTAAGTCGTTTTTTTACATTACCCAGTTGAAATACCCCTCTTCCAAGACTTTTTAAATGTTTGCAAACATACTTGTTCATTGTACAGGGATTGACCATTTTCTACCACATTCTAAAGACCTATAAAGTTAACAAAGAGGGAGGGGGAGGCTTGGAGTAAACTAATATATTGCTCAGTTCCTTGCAGACTGTCTCCTGCTGAACTGAATATTGTCAGGGCTGTTTTTTTTAGCTCTCGTTTGAAACTTACTCTTAAATTCTGTAGATATACTACAGCTTTGTTTAATATTTAACTTTAAATGCTCTATTCTTTCTATGGAGGAGATGCAGTACAATAGTTCATTCAGGAGAAAAACCTTTATAGGTTAGTCAACTATGAATAGTGCATGGTCACACTCATTTCCTGTTTCAGGAAGCAGAGACTGGATCATTTTATTCTTAGTTCTTAGGATATACTTCCATGCAGCTCATGGGCTCACTAATGCAGTAAATCTCCGATGTTTTAAATCTGACATATGATTAACGTTTTTTAAATACTTTCCATGACATATCTTTTAGATGCAGCACAATTTTTTTTCTACACGCATGTATTACGAGGGACAGCGCCCTCATTGGTTATAATAGGTACTTTCAGTATGTACTGCATCAGGAATACAAACTGTATGTTTGATTGTTTAAATCAGTGGTTTTCAACTGGGGTCTGCAGCCCACAAGGTCCCATGACACCCAGGGTCTAAGGAACACTCTGAATAATTTAAAGCACAGTATAAGTTTTTTTTCCCATGGACAGTGTAACAGTGTAACCGTGAGTTAACCGAACAAGTTTCAACATTAAAACACTGTTTTGAACCTTGTTAGCTCAGTAACCGACTTTACTCGCCTCATTAACCGAGTGTTAGTACTTTAATTGCTCGATTTGCAGGCGGTGACCCTAGAGTTGATTTTAAAGCACCGAGTTCCCATGACTTATGTATTTATTTTATTAGCTTATTATTAGCAGATTACTCCCTGATGTGTGTCATCTGTCATCACTTGCTGACTTAGTGAGTTTGTGCTGGTCTGTATTTAGTCCATATTCAGTCTCTCCACTCTCCGCAACACACTGTCATTATTTGCCCGAGGTCATAGATGCTGGTTGGTCTCTGCTCTCCTCGCATTCACGCTGCAAAAAATCTGCTAATCTCTCTCGCTCATTGCTCTCAGATATCTCGCTACAATTTTTTAAACAAAATAAAAAAGTAAGGAAGCTGCCCTTTTTCATATGCGCTTTCGCCCACTTCTGTTCTGGTCAGTGGACTCACGCATTCATGGAAATCACAGAATTACTGAATTACAAATTCTCAGAATGAATGTTTAGTAATGGTCTGGGTAGGCAATAGCATCAGTATTTTATTTGTAGTGTTATCTGTGACATATTCAGGTTTCTTAGTTAGCTGGGTAAGAAATATATTAGCAGCAGTAGTATCCCTATTTTATTTTATGTGTGCTATCTTCTCAGTTTGTTAGCTTGGTACTTGCATTAAATACAGAGCTCTCCGATGCCGGTACAACAAGAAACACGTCGACCGGCATCACAGCGCCACGCTCCATGTCGATCGCGATTTGCAGTCGGCATGGAGCCGCACACATTGGTATGTGTTTTTGAACCCCTCACGTGGGGGCTCTGTCCCCTGCACCCCCCTGTACTAACAGATACCAACTCCGAGTCGGAGTTGGTTCAGTGTGGAGGTGCAAGTCAGGGGACAGTGTTGCTGGGTCCCAAGCGGGCTTCTACTGTGACATGGCACCATTGTCGATTTCGACGCATGTCCTGCAATAGAAGTTTCGACTGTTCGGGGCATACCAAATAAAGTCAGTTTAATGGAACAGAATGATGCTTCTGTGAGGTTCTTTTTTATTTATTTTCCTTATATGGCTCAGTCAGTCAGTTGAATGCTTCACCCACCCCCACATGAAAGCATTCTTAGTGTCTATTATCAATAAATATAAGGTAAAAAAAGAACATTTTAGGAAAAACAGGATGTCTGTTAAGCAGAAGTTGCAAAGACTTATAAAAAGAGCAGCAATGTTGTTGGTAAAGAGAGAGAGACTTGAAATTGAGAACACTCAGAAAAATGACTGTTTTCTCTGTTTGTACTGCCTTTGTAAACAGTTATTCTGAACAATTTTTATTTTACTGTTATTGATAATAAAACACTCACTGTGAATTTTACAACAGCTCTTGGTTTTCCTACGCTTCCTGTCATGTGCCTCGATGACACAGGGCCTCACTGTCTTTTGCAGAGACAGAGAAAAAGTAATCATTATGGACAACTGCTTTTTGTTCTTCTTCCTCTAGCACCCTTCCCCTCTTGTAGCCTAACAACCCCTCCCTGCTTCCTTTTTTCCTTAACATATCTGAAGAATTGTTTTTACCACCATTGACCACTTCTGCAATATACAGCTCCTCGTCTGCCTTTGCCTCCCTAACGGTCCTCTTTACTTCCCTAGTTTTCTTTGGTACCCTTCCCTCCTCCCTGCTTTTCCTTGTACCTTGTGAAAGCATTTTTCTTTTTGTACTTTTCATTTATATCAGTTAATGTAATAAAGTAGGACACCATATAACATACTACAGAAATGGATCATGAGACCCAGTTGTCAATGTACAGACCATAGATATGTAACTTGATCTAGGAGAACGAATTATTCATTTAACAAACTGTGTCCACCCACAAATACAAAAGGAGTTAAAGTCCTGTGGGATAATACTGTAGAATAGTCCACTCTCGCCTATTCTATGACTCGAAAGGTCCATTTGCCAACATTCCCCACCCCATGCAGGAGAAACTAATCTGGAGGGGGGGGCACTGAAGTTCACCAAAGATGGCCCATAGCATAAACATAACAGATGGTCTGAGCTCAATTAAGTTGCATCACATCCCTCATTATACAGGCACTAAAAGATGCCACATAGGAAACAGTAAGTATAAAGAACATTTATCAACAGTTCACAAAATTGAGTGGAGTGTACCTGCACTCCATAAAAAAAATTAGAGCCATCTTGTAGTCAAAAATACAAGAACAATATGCAAATAATACAATTAGAAGCTAAGCAACATGGTGGCCTGGTGGGCGCTGAGGGTTGGCGCTGGGCGCCACACCTCGCGTCACGCCAGCGGCCAGGTTCGGGAAGCGAGCCCGGGTGCTGGGGGTCGGCAGGGAGGAGTAGGATCGGCGTCCACAGGACAGCCTCCTCCCGGGGTGGGGATCAGGGGCATCCCGGTGCAGGAGACCCCGGTGGAGACGGAGGGCCTACTGCTGAGCACATGTAGGGTCGGGGCTGATGCCTGGCCAGAATGTGGGTGGATGCGTACCTCATGGCCACTGGCGTCAGTGCATGCCTGCCGGCTCAGGGGGGAAAAGTGGAAAAAACTGGGGCACTAGTCGTGGCGGCATGATGGCCGTCTCCCGTAGCGGGGGCTCTCTCGGCGCCGAGGGTGCGCGGCAGTACCGGATCCTGATTGGGGTGGGTTGAGCTCCGAAGGGAGTGCTCCCCACCACGGGGGGTAAGCCGTGGGGGTAGCCGCGAGGCCTGAATGTGGACGTCGGAGGAGATAGCCCAAGGAGGAGATGGCGGCCGGATAGACCTGGGGAGATGCCAGACACGCGGAAAAAAGGTAAGGCAGACTGGTGGCCCCTGGGGATAAAGAAATAAGGAAAAAAAAGAAGCTAAGCAACACACAAATAGTGAAAAATCACAAAAAAAAAACAAAACATTAGTCCAAACTTCTGCTTAGCGGGTCATCAGATTACAGTCTTCAATAAAGTAAAGATCACAGAACGAGTTCCCAAAGAAAAAACAAAACAGATCAGTCAGTACTTCAGGTTTCATCACCATCCATCACTGGAGAGTCTGCTTCTGGTATTAAGGTAGATATTAACTTTGTTACAAACTCTGTGGCTGAATCCGGATCCGTGAAGACATGGCTTTTATTCTTACGTCGTATCTGCAGCCGAGCGGGGAACAGAAGTTGAGCTTGCACTCCGTGTTCAAGTGAGGTCTTTTTAACAGCCTATAGAGCTTTTTTTCTGGTTTGGGTCTGGGAGGAGATATCTGGGAAGAAAGCAAACTTCCTCCCCTCCCAGACTATGTCTCCCCGACTTCTAGCTGCTTGCAGGAGGCGAATATGAGAATCCAAAGCGGAAAGGGTAACAATGGCGGGTGAGAGGCCGCTGCTCCTTGGCTCCACATGGTCAGGATCTTACAGAAATGGTGAAAGGCCTCAGAATAGTAATTCCCAAATCTACAGGCAGTAAACACAGGTCTATAAAAATAAGCCAGTGAACAATGGCTAACAGTTCAGATTTGCCAGCCAATCAAGGGGGAAGCCCATTATCCGGACGTTAGCCTGCCACTAAGCATTTTCAAAGGCCTCCACATTGGCCCGAAGAAAATTAAAGTCCCACACAAAGAGCGCATTCCTCTACCGTTGCCACTCAGCTTCCTGATTCAGTTCAGTAATAGATGCAATGTCTGAATTCAGGATTCCACCTCCGCAAATTTCACTTCAAGGGCTGCCAAGTGTCTGGTGTCTTCCCCAGTAGCTTGTATTTTCTGCAGCATCGCCAGGATTTGGGTAGATGAAGGGTTGGGGCCTTTAACTTCTTTTTTTTTTTTTTCCTATTATCTGTTTATGCTCCTGAGCCTGGCAGGCGGCTCCGGTCCCTCCCTTGAAGGGACTCAGTCTCTGGCCGCACCATTCCCCTGTCCGACACCCCTTAAATCCCCCATGGGCTCCCCCAGTGGCAGGGCCGAGGTGAAGGGGTGCTGGCTTTTCCCCCCAACCCTGGATCAAAATCCAGACTTCGGGGCGCTGGTGCGGCCATCATGGAGCCTGCCAGCTCCTTTTCCTCCAAGTTTCCCCCCTCCCCCCGACATTCACTGGCGACATGCTTCCCTGGCTCACCTCTCCCCCTGGCTGACATCACAAGGTGACTGACGAGTGGGATGGCAAACCTTCCCTCCCCGAGAGAGGAGAGCAGTCCTCCGGACGCTCGATCCCCTCTCCCCCGCCAACCCCCAGCAGCCCGGGCTCATTCCCGAACCCAGGCAGCCGGTGGGGCACAAGGTGTAGTGACCAGTGCCTCAACCTTCAGTGCCACCGGGCCATGGAGGCTTTAACTTATGCTGACATAGATGGCCCCGACCCTGACCCCTCGTAGCGGTCGTTTGAAGTAAGTAGGTATCCAAGTTCTGTGCTGCATGTCTTTGGTCCTGTTTCGGACTCATTTGCAGCCTCTGGTGTAAAAGTTAAAGACACAATAGCAACAAGAGCACAATTAAGCCACTTGAAGAATTAAATTACGCTTTTAATAACAGCGACCAACCGAGCCTTGCCAGAATGCATCTGCCATGTTTGCTGCTCCAAAGCACCCTCAAAAGCATTTTTCTTATACCTCCCTGCTCCTCTGACCCCTCCCAAAAACCATATTGGTCTTCTATACTGTTTCATCTTGTAACAATTCTAGTTCATGACACTGTTACTTTGAGAATAGTCCCCATAATCACCTCCCATCTTTCCGCTACACCTCCTATGCTGCACACCCTGGTCAATTTGTCTCGGACCAGCTAACTCATCCAGCTAAAGTCTGCTCTTTTTAAGTCTAGGACTTCAGTTTTGATAGGGTCATTCTGGTGCGAGAATCATCCTGAATCAAATGGAGTTATGGTCACTAGACCCAGTAGTTCCCTTACCCTGACTCCCACCACCAGCTCCGAGCTGGTGAGTACTACTTCGAGAATGGCCACCTGTCTAGTGAGATCCTTAACCAGCTGCACCAGCAGGCAGTCCTGCAATGTATCCCACAGGGCCAGACTTCTGGTGCACCTGGCCGCTGCAATGTCCCAGTCGATAACTAACAGGTTCAGACCACCCACCAACACCACCACCGCTTCCTCCTTGCCAACAATTGCCCCAACTCCCCATCTCTCTCTTTCCCTTGTCCTGATGGCCTATAGATCACCCCCAACCATACTGTCTAGCTTGAGTGTACCGTGAGGTGACCCCACAGTGACTACATTTCCCCTTTGCTTCCCCGATGTGTTTATCCTCCACAGTCTATGCTCTCCCTGACATATAGGGCTACACCCCATTTGCCTATCCTTACCCTGTCCAAACATTGTGTGTAACTTGGGACGTCAAGTCCCAGTCTGTCTCTGTGGCCCAGGTTTCTGTGATGGCTATGAAGTCCGTCTCAGTGTCTGCTACCAGTGCCTAAAGCCCAACAATTTTAGTAAATGGCGTGGTTTGAGCTCATCCCTACTGTTGAATTCACCAACTTTTAATGGGAGGCAGGTGGATGGGAAGAGTACTACAGATGTCAACCATAACCTCATCTCAACTTAGATATTTGTTGTAGTTAGTACTATGAATGTCCTGGCTCTCCTAATAATACAAACCTTTCTGCAGCACTGGCAAAGCAAACTGGACATGCTGCAGTACATCCAGCTTTTTCACACTTTCTGTATTTCTTCTCTGATGGATCTTCTCCTCTTCAGTTTCTATCGTTTTCCTTTTCACCTATTATATAACCAAACAAAAAGATCCATGAAATGCAATTCACTCTTTACAAAGCATAGCTTTAAACATGCAATCACTTAAAAATAAAGAAAATGAAATGTACTTAAGAAACAGGACCATTCCAGAGGGATCTGCAGTATGAATAACGCCTGAATCACAGTTAAGGGCATGTGCGATGCTCCCTACAATGGTCATACAAAAGTAAATGACAGCTGGGGTCCCAATACAGAAAATGCATTTGACAATCTAAATGCAGCTGATTATCTCCCCTTAAGGCTTTTGCTACTGTGGCAAAACTCCTCTCACCACTTTAGATTATATTAGTTCTTGCTTATGTGCCTAATGGTTAGTGGGAATGCAGTATTTATTTAGCTTTTGTTAACTGGGTAAGTGCACTAGCCATAAAATGACTATTTTCAGGCATGACCCGGGAGAGTACAGACATGCAGAAACTTAACAGGATAACAAATTATAAGTGCTTTACATACAATGAGTTAAAGTGAATACAATATATCAGAACATACAAAGTAAAGCACTTTATGAGGGCACTTGACTACTGGTAAGGCCAATGTATCACACCAAAGTAAGAATGATTTATTTATTTATTTAGTAGAAATCGGAATTACAGACCTTTGAGTTAGGTACTCATTTACAAAGGCTCCTCGTCAGAAAACAGATAGTACATACAAATACAGACACAGTTACACAGAGTACAGATCGACGTAGGGAACACTATACATGTATGTACATAAATACCAGGAATACAATTCATAAGAGAGTGAAACTCTGTACTTAGGTGTCTTGCAGTTATTTATTTAGAAATGTGTTCACTAGAATAACTAGGTGGCTTTTTTATTTATTTATTTTTTTAAATAAAAGGTCCGTCTTCCATCCATCGGTCCAACTATCTCCTGGACACTCCCCCAGCCCCCATCATCTACCTTCTCCTGGACTTTCTCAGCCACCTCTTGCCCAGGGCAATATGGTGGCAAGTGGAGTGCCAGGTTGGCAGTCACATGAACCGGGGGCTGCCAGCATCACCCTGGCGGACAGTTTTTTTTTTCTTTTTTCTGCCAGTTGTCTCCCCTAGGGAGTCGACATTGCAATGACACACACCATGACATGCAACATGCTGGCATCATCCCTACCAATTTGGTGTCCCCACAGAGGTACCATCTAGCCTCCACTAGGCTGTGGGATACAGCTCCAACATCCCCTAAAGGAGGAGAGCAGTCCACAATACGGTTCATTTTCCTTCCCTCAGCTGGCACCCAGCAACCTGAGCCCAGTTCCCAGTTCTGGTCGTCAGCATCACTAATGGTAGCACTACCACTGCGTCAACGGGCCAACTGCAGTACTTGATTTTCACTTGGATGGGGAAGGGGGTGACTTACAAGACAGCAACCAAATCATCCATCAGTTATTCACACTGATACATAACCACTCTACAATTGACCAGAAACCCTGAAAAAACTAACAAAGTACAAAAAAGAAACAATTAGTAAATAAGGCACACATTAAAAACAGAGACAGCTTTCACAAACAAAGATTCCTTTCTGACTTTCTATATCATCAGATTTTGTTGTCCATTTTAATTTTTTTTCCCAGTTCCCCAATCTGAGGCATTTTTCCCTTGCACTCCCAGACTCCATCCTACAACTCTGCAGCTTTTCCAAGCTGTCACTCCTACTGCCTTGGCGAACACTTGCCATCCTGTGACAATCCACCGCCCTGTGCCTCTCCCACAAGTGAACTCCTGGTTAAATCCCACCACAGTGGCTCTGCAAGGCTCTCGGAGATCAGAGGCCTCATGTTCCTGATATATCAGCAGCTCTGGAAATGCCTGTCACCTGCAGTGCATCCCCAGGACTTACTGCCATTGCTTCAAGATGAACAATCTGCTACCTGGTACTCACCAGCACTGTAGTGTGACATGCCAAAGGAACAATGCTGGATTTCAAGAATTTGGTATGGGACCCCTCAATTTAGTTGTCCCAGAGTGCAAAATCTTCTGAAAGCCATGCTCCCTCTGGACAGATACTATACTAAATACAAAAAATCAATGGTTGGCTGCAGTGATTGGAAGGGCTGCTCCACGGTGTGTCTAGTGTGCAACAGAAGCACACACATATCACTGATGGTCTCACACACTCCCCCCACATGCAGATAATCAAGCCTGGAAGGCTGTTCTACAAGGCTCCTACCCCCATGACCCACAGAAGGGCACCTGTGAGAGTATTAAACGAAATACTGCAGGTGGTGACACCACCAACAATCCTCTATGGGAAATCAGTGGCAACATTTGTGGTGCCTGTAGACTGGCATGTGGCTAATGTGGTTCCATCACACAAAGGGGGTGTTGGGGAAAATCTAGGTGACTATAGGCTGGCAAGCCAGACATCAACAGTGGGAAAACCTTTGGAGACATTTATCATAAAAGGAGATAGTTGTAGTCTTGGAGGAAAACAATGAACAGGAACCAGCATAAATTAAGAATACACCGGTCGTGTCAGACCAGTTTAACAGATTTTTGTAATGTAGAGACATAAATGGCTGACAAGGGCCAGGCGGTGGATGTATTGTACCTAGATTTTTAACAAGGCATTTGACTCAGTACCACATATAGTATAAGGCAAGTTAGGACGATGAGTCACTTGGGGATAGAGGATGGGATAACTGGTTAGAACAAAACTTTGTTGACTAATAAAACTCAGAGGGTGGTCCTCACAGAGGAAAACCACAAATGAAAGGGGACCAAGAGCTATAAAGAAACCTGCAGAATGAAAAAGAAAAGTAAAAGGACTCTGAGAAAGAAATGGGGAGAAAAAATCAAACATCAGCTAAGGAGACCATACAAATACTGCCTGTATTGTTTGGCACATGCCTGTGTTGTTCTGTTCAAACTTTTCTGGGATAAACACTGTGGCAGTGGAAATTCAATGCCAAAGGGCACAAGGCAATGTGTATAGGGTGAAGAACACTGGAATGGTTTACTATATTGATGGGACACCAGCAAAGAACACAGAGGAGGAGAAACACTTGGGGTGACGGAAAACCTAAAACCAGCTTCTCAGTCCAATCGCCATGGGGAGAGGAAAAAGATGCTGGGGTACACAAGGAGAGCAAAGGCTTACTAGTAGCAGGTGGGAGGGATACTGCCCTGTATATAGAAACATAGAATTTGACAGCAAATAAAGACCTCTGCCCATCCAGTCTGCCCATCTTACCTACATTATTAGAACAGACAGCACCTGATCTACAGCTCTTCTCCTCCCCCTTCTTTTCCACTATGATTCTGTTGTGATTATTCCATGACATTCTTGAACTCCTCTGCTTGAAGGCTGTTTCAGGAATCCACAACTCTTTCTGTGAAAAGTACTTCCTCACAGCTCTCCTGAATCTTACCCACTCCAGCTTAATAGCATGTCCCCTTGTTCTTGAGTACCTTCTGTTTCTGAAAAAATACTTTCCTCCTGTACCTTATCTACCCCTGTAACATATTTAAAAGGTATCCATCATATCCCCATCTCCCTCTTCTGTTCCAGGGTGTATATATTGAGGTCCTTTAGTCTCTCCTTGTAGGGCTTTTGATGAAGACCCTGCACCATTTTAGTTGCACTCCTCTGGACTGCCTCCACTCTGCCTATGTCCTTCCAGAGATGTGTTCTCGGAATTGAGCATGATACTCTAGGTAGGGTCTTACCAGCGATCTATACAGAGGTAACAGCACCTTCCTCTTTTCTGCTGGTGATACCTCCCAATGCACCCCAGCATCCCACTAGTCCTCCTGACTGCCTTGTCGCACTACCTAACAACTCTTCAGGTCATCCAATATGATTACTCCCAGGTCTCTTTCCTGCTTGGTGACTGTCAATACACTAAAAATACTACCAACAGCTTAATCTGATTCAAGGTCAGTTGGCATTCATCTGTATCCCCTCCACCGAAGTCATGCCTGAAAATAGGCAGGATTTGTCTAGTGCACTTACCCGAACAACAAAAACTAAATAAATAAAAATACCACTCCGTCTATTTTGTACTCCGCCCCTAGGTTTCTTTATTTTGCACTACTTTGCACTGAAAACCAGCTGTCATACCCTTGACCACTCCTCTTGTTTTTTCAGGTCTCTACTCATCCTTTTCACCACCACTACCCCAGAGTGTCCTCCCTTTTGCAGATTTTGGTGTCATCCGCAAAGAGGTAGACTGTCCCTTCCAGTTACTCAGCAATGTCACTTATAAAGACATTAAAGGAGATGGGTCCCAGCACTGACCCCTGAGGCACCCCGCTGGTCACCCTCCCTTCGTCAGTGAACTTTACCACCACCATCTGTTGCTCATCCCCCAACCAATTTCTTATCCAGTTTATCATCTTTGGGCCCACTCTTAAGCTACTCAGCTTGCTTACTAGTCTCCTGTGTGGAACGGTATCGAAAGAAGAAATTTCTTCATACTTACCACAATTTCCTTTTCTGTTAGCTCCAACATTGTCATAGCAACTGGGTATAGTGGTCCCCTACCAGGGGAATGGCACATTTACAGTGTTGGGCTCATGAGGATTCCAAGCAGCAACTCCCCAGTCACTACTGACTTCACAGTGCCATAGTAGCTACACACATGCCTATATCATAGCTAATTACGCATATGCAACAATCCTTAGCATTGTAAATAAATGCCGTCTTACCTTCTCTGAAGACATCGACGAAGACAATACTCTACACTGGACACAAGGTTTGGATGATTCGGTAGCCCCTGCAGGAAAGGACAATCGGGTAGCAAACCACGCTACACACCAGTCACAGATCTATGGAACTGAGTCTGATCACACAATGAGGCATAACATCCAGGCAACACTGCATTCAGTGAGACTACCTGCAACAAGGAACTAACACCTTAAAGATATAATGAAACCTGTTAACCTGCGGTCACAGACTGACTGAAAACCTTTTTATACACATATAATATATATCTAGATCTCTATATATATATATATTTTTTTTTTTATTAACTATAGGATTAAACACCTTTGAGTAAGAACAGCTCATTTACAAAGGTTCCATGTCAAACTGTCGGTAGACAAACAGGGTGAACATAATTACAAAATTAGATGGTAGTTACAGTGATGGTAGGGAACATACAAGGGTGAACATCATTATTCATTATACAAGACTACACAGGTAACACAGGTAAGGTAGGAGTAGAGCTTAAACCAGTGATCATGTAGAGAGGCTGGTTCAGACTGAGGACTGAGCAGTGCATCGGTAGACTAGATGTGATGGCATATGAGGGGAAGAACCATAGGGAGGGTAGTCCCAGCAGAGTGAGCAGGCTAGAAGGCCACTGTCAAGGAGGGAGGAGGGATTGAGAAGTGCTAGTAGGGTAGGAGTAGGGGACAGGGATGCTATAAGTGCTGGTGTTGGCAGTGATGGGGGTCAGAATAGTGGGGGGTAGCAGAGGGGAACAAAAGGTGGACTAGATCGCAGAAATTTATAGGAGAGGAGCAGGAAAGTCTAGGGTACTAAGGGAGGCGGAGCTCTAAGTGAAACAATCGCAGCTACTAGAAGAGGTGAGGTGTACCCGGAGCAGCCGTTTTGAAGGGGCCAATTTTGGGAGTAGTCAGGATATCCTGGTTGAGAGCACTATACCAGTGTGGAGCCCTGTAGGCAAACGATCTCTGTCCCATCGAGGTCCGACATCTGGGAACCTGGAAGGTTTGATTGATAGCGTTACGGGTACGCTAAGTGGTACTGTGCGTGTTTAGGAGCTTTTCGACACCTGGTGGCAAGAGGCCTAAGAGTGCCTTTTTTGTTAGCAGGCAGGTCTGATACCAGATCCTACAGAGGAGTGGGAGCCATCCAGACTGGGCATATAGTTCACATGTGTGAATAAGGCAGGCAGCGCCAATGAGTAGTCTACAGGCTTTGTTAAGTGCCACCGTTACCCTACGGAGGGTAGAAAGGGAAGCAGAGCCATAGATGGCTAGACCATAGTCAATGACGGAGGTAACTGAGCTGTGGATTGTCAGCTGCAGAGCATCTGTAGTCGTACAATGCTTGTGCCCATGTAGTATTCCAATTCGAATGTTGCAGCCTTGGCAACATTCTCGATGTGTTGTGTGTAGAAAAGGAAGTTATCCAATGTGATTCTAAGATATTTGAAATGCTTGACCTGCTCGAGCTGGGCACCAGAGCCGTTCTGGATGGTGAAGGAATGGGCTTTATGCTTTACGCACACTGCTGAATAGCATGACCTTGGTTTTGCTGAGGTTCAGGATCAACTTGTGGGCACTGAACCATTCTTCAACCTCGCAGAGTCAAGCTGTAGTTGATGCTCAACAAGTTTAGGGTCCTGGTGGCTGGTAAAGATGACAGCATCATCTGCATTAGTAACATTCTCTGGTGACAGGCACTAGGAAGATTATTCATGAATAGACTAAACAGTAATGGTCCCAGGATGGAGCCCTGTGGTACATCTGGGAGGACTGGCTTCGATTCAGGGTAGTATTGGCAATCCTGACTTGTTGAAACCAGCCCACAAGATAACTCTAGAACAATTGTAGCACTTCATTGGAGAGACCAATGGAGGGGAGCTCTCCGAGTAGAAATGGGTGGTTGACAGTGTCGAAAGCTTTTGTTAGGTCGATGAACACCGCACCAGCATAGTTTCTCTGATCAAGTGTGTTGTGGATGAAACCCGTAAACTCCAAAAGGGCAGTGGTGGTACTGTGCCTTTTTCTAAATCCAAGCTGCTGCGGGCATTGGATTTCATATTTCTCCAGACATTCAACTCGCTGGTCCGAGGCTATGCGTTCAAGTGCTTTGGAAAGTGGAGGGAGAATGGAAATGGACCTGTAGTTGGTGTGAAGCACCCTGTCTCCACTCTTATGGACAGGTGTGACAAGCGCCTGTTTCCAGAGAACTGGGAACTGTGATGATCTAAGTGAGATGGTAAAGATCTTTGTGATAAGCAAAAGGATTTCTTCAAGGATGAGTGAGATTAGTTTGAGATCAAGAGAGTCACTGTTGGTACAAGGTTTAAGGATGACCTTGCGTATGTAGGTTCTTGCCAGGTGAACTGGAGTCTCCTTGAAATAGAACTGTGGGGTGCTGCTGTCAATGGGTGTGTCAACAAGGTGTGAACTAGTGTTGGATGTCAAAGAAATCAGGCGGCAGTACACTACCCAGATCTGAGAAAGCATCATTGAAGGTATTGGTAATTTCCCAAGATCGAGAACTGGGGCTCCATTGATGTTAAGCCCGTGATATCTTTCAGGCTGTTCCAAATTCTTTTCCATCTCCCCAGAAGTTAGAGTCGTTTCCCTGAAGAATTTACTTTACAGGTTCGAATAGCACCACGTACATTAGTTTCTGGCAGCTTTGTATCTTTGGATGTCCACTTGCCTACATGTGGCTCTTGAACAATGCCAGAGGTTGTCCCTCAGTTTCATCTAAGATATTAACTCGGGCATTATCCATGGGTTTGAGTTCCCTCTTACCTTCATCTTTCTGACAGATGCAAAGGTATCACAGGCAGCAGTGAATTGTGAGATGAGGAGTTCCAGCGCTGTGTTAATATCAGTGATAGTGTCTAGTGGGGACCAGTCTAAGTTTCAAAGATGAGATCTGAAAGATTCAAAGTGACCCCGCTTTAAAACTCTTGCATACAGAAACTTAGGAGGGGGCTTATAGAACCTGTTGGACCAGACAAAGGTAATGGGGGAGTGATCACTAATGGTGTCAGGGAGCACATTCACCTGAGAAATATGTTCTGGACGGTTAGACAGGATCCAATCAAGCAGGGTGTGAGAACCTGCCTTGTAGTTATACCTGGTGGGGATGGTGACAAGCTGGGTGAGGTGCTGTGCTATGGCAGCATCCTCATAGGAGCAGGCATCAGGTGAGAGCCAATTTATGTTGAAGTCTCCTAGGATTATTGTTTCTGAGTTAAGACGCTGACCCCTGAGATATTCCAAAATGTTGCTGAAACCAACAGATCGCTATTATGGGGCACAGAAGCACCCTATAGTTAGGGTTGAAAATATAAATATATTAATATATCATAGGGTGTGTTGAGCCCATAGTTAGGGTTGAGTAGGAAGTTTAGTGTTAAATCTCAAATTTTGCACTTTAATAACTTTGCAACTGATCGATGGATTTGCTCAAAATTTGGTATGCACTGTCCTGTGGGGCAGATCTCTTGATATGGCAAGTTTCATTCCATTTGGCTATACGGATTCTGAGATCCAAATAGTGCAAAAAGTCATAAAGTCGCCACTTTTTGCCATTTTTTCCCTCGTCGACTTGCATCCAGATGGTGTAGAATTTTTGTGCAATGTTTTTATGGTAGAAACAGCTTGGGTAACTGAGCAGGCATGCTTTGTTTTGTGAAAAAATATTAATCTGTTGCAAAGTTATTCAATTTTTCATTTCCCATTGTATTTAATGGAAAGATGACTTTCCAGGATAGAGGGAGAAAGTTCGACAAAGGATCTGATCTCATGAAAAAGGATTCTGTCTCGCGAGACCTGTTCCTTTTTCGTGAGAATACAATCCTTTTTCACAACCCGCCATCTTTTTTTTTTATTTTATTTTATTCACCAACTAAAAAAACTTTGGAAATAGAATAAAATGTTGTCATTTTACAAAATAAACACCAGAATGTATAGATTCTGGTGTTTGTTTTTCACATTTAGCCACAGAAATACTTTTTTGGGGCACCCGAAATCCCGGATGGCGGGTGCCCATCTTAGCAAGAGGAGCCTTCTGCCACATTCTCTGTACGAGCACAGCAGATTAAATTTAGTTCTGCAGCCGCAGCTGAACTCATGCTGCTGGCTGCAGTGTGAGTTATGAGCCCAGTTTTCCCTGGTGTCTACTGGCACCCCTCACTCCCTGATCACCTTCCCGTGTCCCCATATATTCCCTGGTGTCTAGTGGCACCCCCCTAGCCTCCAATCACCGTCCCCTACTCCCTTGCTCATTTATAAAATCTGACACTGGGATGCCCACCCCGCTGTCAGAGCCCCCCCACAGCCCGTTGTTTTACAGTTACGGGTGAAATGCCCAACATGTTTCCTGATCTGTGTCTAGAACCGTAGGCAGCTTGGTACTGTCATGATATAAACCATCAGTCTTTAGGATCAATGTTTTTCTAGCAGTGTTGCATTTGAGTGGATGTGAAGTTAGTGTGTTTGCTTGTTATTTAATTTCAACTTTAACAAGCAGACATCGAGGAGCCAATCCCGTGTCATTAGCGCTCCTCCCTCCAGCAGTGTGGGACACTGGGTCCCAATATACTGATAAGACATGTAAAAGAAAACAGTCCCCAGTCTTTTTTTTTTTTTTTAATCCTGAAGAAAAAAAAAAAAAAGAAAATGGTCCCTCATCATTTCCCCCATCCCGACCGTCCCACTGAGGACCCACCACCCCACATCCTCCCCTTACCCTATACTTACCACAGGAGGTTGTAGGCTGTCATCTTCTGTGGACGTCTGCACTCTTCAAAGTTGAACCACAAACTGATGAATATAATGTATTTCAATGGTGTTTTGAACCTATGTTCATAACTTTGCCACTTTAAGGTATTTTTTCACCAAATTTTCAACATGGCCTTTTGGGACCCCACCTCATGAACACTCATCTTGTTAAATCAGGTCCAGAAGGTGATTTTGCAGTTGCTGCACAAAATCAACTTTCGGGCCCGTCTTACAATGACAGTGCCAGTGTTCATGAGGTGAAATCACAACCATATTGAAAATCTGGTGAAAAAATTCCTACAATGGTCGAGTTATGAACATTCGTTGAAATTTTTCCTACACACACACACACACACACACACACACACACACACACACACACACACACATAACTTTGGTAATTTTCAATATTTTGACTCCAAAATTTTAACAGCCATTTTTTCATACCACCTTATGAACTGTACACCTATAATTTTTCACATCCTGTCCAAAACATATTTTCGCACCTGTGGTGCAGAATGGCGTTTTGGCATGGATTTGAAAATGTTTTCCTATAGAGTTTATGAAGTGGGGTCATAGGAAGATTATGGTGAAAATCTGGGGTCAATCTATGAAACAATGCCAAAGTTATGAACATCTGTTGCAAGTTCGCTACGCCCACTCATAAATTTGGAAATTTTAAACGTTTTGACCCCAGATTTCGGCATAGCCTTCTTATTACCCACCTCATGTATGCCATAGCTGTCATTTTCAAATCCTGGCCAAAATGTGTAAGAATTAAAAATTTTCTGTACCGGGTACATGAGGTCGGGTATTAAGGTGGCTATTCTGACAATTTGGTCACTGTGGTCCTGCAAATGGATCTGGGCCTCATGCATATATATCTATATGCACATATGGAGTCATGAGAGCACAGGGTCCAAAGGACCCTGCGCTCCCACAGTAAAATAAGAAAACTATTATACTAGTTCAAAAAGTAAGCAAATAAGTTATAAAAAATGTAATTAATACTCCAGTTAGGGTCAAAATGACAAAAGTTGGGAAATGAGGTGTTAGGGTTCCCCAACACCCCACCCTCCTAAACCAGGCAGGAGAGCAGGTGTGGGGTGTGCCTTGGGCTTCTCAAGCCTAACACTCACCCCATTCTCATAAAGTCTACACTTCTGATCTTATTTACAGATGTGATGAGGTAAGCGTTAGGCTTGAGAAGCCCAAGGCACACCCCACACCTGCTCTCCTGCCTGGTTTGGGAGGGTGGGGTGTTAGGGAACCCTAACACCTCATTTCTCAACTTTTGTTATTTTCACCCTAACTGGAGCATTAACAAAATTGTTTGCAACTTACAGATATATATAGATACAGTGCAGCAGAACAGAGAGCTATCTGAAAGCAAGGGATTTTATCAAACAGTACATCCCTCCTGGAATACCGAATAAGATTCTCCCGCAGGAGCAAGACTCCTAGGTGGGCCCCATTGACAATGTTGGAGCCAACACAAAAGGAAATTATGGTAAGTATAAAGAAATTTCTTCTTTCTCTAGCGCTCCACATTGTCAATGGGTTAAACATAAAAACTTGGTTCTAATGAGAGGCGAAGGCCTCTTTCTTTTTCGCATAACATAGGCCTTGGCGACGCAGGCCTGCACCCACCTAGCTATGGTGGCCTTAGAGGTTTTTTGACCCTACTTGGCTGCTCCCAAAAGAACAAACAGACCACCTGACTTTAGGAACTCAGTTGTCCGTTTAAGGTAGATCCTAACTGCCCGTCGCAAATCCTACTTGTGCAATTCCTTCTCTCCTTGGGGTGAGAAGGTTGCAGACAGAAGGAAGAAAAAATTACTCACCTTAGTAATTGTGTTTCTTCTAATGGAGTCTTTTTTTTTTTAACTTTATGTTTATTCTTTTAATAAGACAAACATACAGTTTATACACCTTCATTTGTGCATTCAGATAGGTAATATAATGAGGGCACCACTCCTCTTAATACACTCACAAGGTTAGACAAATGAAATAAAGATACGTCATGTAGGGGATTTACAGTATAATTATAAAATATCTATTTTATACACTTTCTGTATTTGAGTCCAAGAGCTGCATGGTTCAATACTAAGAAAAATCAAGCCCACAGTTGTAAATTAGTCCATACCTTCCCCACTACAGTGAAGCTAGTACCATGCCATCCCATAGTCAAACACTAATTTTAGTGTTACTAGAGTAAAGTAAAATCTCCAGAGCTCCTTTCAAAACAGTAATTATTTTAAACTCTACATATATATAATCTTTAGCTCACAAACCTCAGACGCTTAAACATGCTATTCTATTATTAATATACAAGGGAAATAGACTCAAACCCCTTATTTAAGGGGCCTTATTAAGCCATACAGGTATTACCACAAAAAAAAAAAAAAAAAAAAAGGTTAATTTTTCAGAGCCCTTCATATTGTTAAATGTCCAGCCCTATTTGCGAGCCAATAATCCTTTCAGTAAATTATCACCAGTTCGGGGCCTGAATGTTACCAGAGTTTTGACTGTATATTTCAGCCCAGCTACCCTCTCTAACTCACATTGGCTAGGAGGAAAAATAAAGTATACAAAACTTATCTCTGGTCAAGCAATACTTTCAGGGAATTTCATCTTCAGATGAGTCGTCTTCTTCTGGATCCCTTCTTCGTGAAGACTCATGCTTTTGGCACCACTTGAACGCTTCAGCGGTTCGGTAAAGAGAAAATCTTGCTGGCATATACGATCCGCAGACAGCCGGGAATAATAGACCATGCGTTATGCCCGCCTCGCAGAATGGCTCGCACTCAACAAATCGCTTTCTTCTGTCGGGTCGCATAAGATAAGTCGGGGAACAATTTAACTTGATTTCCTTCATGCAGGAGGATTTTCTTTCTCCTTGCAAGCGCCAACAGGGAGTCTCGAGAACCCACTCCATCCAGGACCATCACAATGGTACGTGGGGCTTCAGGGTTATCCTGCCTTCCTCTAAAGGTGACTCTATATGCCCTTTGAATCTTCTGCATTATTGGGGCAGCTTCGGACCCTAATTGTTGCTTGATCCACTCTGCCAGAAATAGAGACAAATGATCTCCCTCGCTCCGCTCTGCTAACCCCACTATACGGATGTTGGAGGCTCTCATTTGATTTTCCAGCATTTCTACTCGAGACCTCAAGTGGGAGTTTTCTTTGATGGCTGTGGCTACTGCACCCATAGCTGCGTCAGCCGTTTTAGTAGCCGATTTTGATGCCTCCGTCACAGAGCTCAAAGTAGCTTCCACAGTTGTGACCCTATTAGTTAGGGAATCGAATTTGTTGGATAAACCCGAGACTGAAGCTATCAAGTGGTTTATCTTTTCACCCAGTGTTTGAAGGGTTTCTTCCTTAGGCTCTGCTGCTTGGCCTAGACTGCGGTCTTGCTCACCTTGTGCAGTACAGTGTCCCGAATTTGTTTTCGACCTCGCTCCATCGATTCTGTATTTTTCTTTGCGAGGATTGCCCATTTTGTACCCCAAGGTATTTTCTGTTTGTCGATGTAGAGCCTGACCAGAACAGAGGGTTTAGAGTGCTTATAAAAGTAGTTAGTTTTACAATATTTACGGAGCTCTAGAGATTTGCAGCCATATTTCAGGCTCAACAGCACCCCAATGGAGTCTTGCTGTATTCTGACAAACTGCAGTTAGCTCAGCCTTTAAACTGCCCGGAGAACGTGAGGGTTAAATTTCTATGCAGTGCATAGTGTTGAGCTCAAGCTCGGTTAGAAATCTCCGTCTGCAAGCCCTTGAAACCCAGTCAGATTCTTACGAGCAAAACTCACTAACTATACTATGTGGAAATTGTAAAATTTTAAACTAGCCAACTGGTAATAGAGAGTTTTGGATTCCAAGGAAGACTCAAGTCAGGAACCCAAAACTAAAACCAATCCAAAATAAGGATAACAATACAACAAAACACCCAAATAAAAAGGAAGGTGTGCAAGAAGCACCTCTGGGTACAGCACTGCACCTGCTGCCCACTTCCCAAAACAGGTTCTGAGAGGGAGGCAGGGAGGGAGGTCAGAATACAGCAAGACTCCATTAGAAGAAACACAATTACTAAGGTGAGTAATTTTTTTCCAAACAACATGAAGTCTTGCTGTATTCTGACAAACTGCAGACTACCAAGCAGTACCTCCATAGAGGAGGGAGAGAAACTACTTTGGGAATAGGCTCTGAAGTACTGCTGTGCCAAACCGAGAATCACTCCTAGCCTGGATATCCAGAGAGTAATGCTTGGTAAAGGTAGGGACTATTTTCCAGGTGGCTGCTTGACAAATTTCTAACAAAGGGATATCCCTGGCTGCAGCCTTGTAAAGTGAGCCCTCAGGCCTGAGGGTGGAATCTTTCACAGTTTCTCATAGCAGAACTGTATACAAGACACAATCCACCTGGCAATAGTTCTCTTGGTGGCAGGTTTGCCCTTTCCCACTTCCCCATAAGTGAGGAACAACTGGAGGGAATCAAACCTGTGACCCTTGGTAAGCTCTATGCAGTAGCTAATGACTCTTTAACATCTAAACTGTGTAGCCTCCTCTCTCCTGAGGAGGAATGATCAGTGAAAAAGACAGGAAGAGACATAGACTGATTCAAGTGGAAGTCTGAGATCACTTTGGGCAAGAACCTCCTATTGGTTCTAAGGACCACTTTATCCCTATGGAAGAAGATAAAATCAGGTTCCACTGACAGGGCTTGCAGTTCACCGATACGTCTGGCAGAGGTAATGGCTACCAAAAACACAGTTTTCCAAGTCAAGTACTTAAGCTCTGCTGAGGACATAGGCTCAAAAGGAGGTTGCATAAGTTCAGCAATGCAAACATTTAAGTCCCAGGCAGGGGCAGGATCGCTAAAGGGAGGATTGGTATGAAGCAATCCTTTGAAAAATTTACAGAACACAGGATGAGAAGATAGTAAGGAAGACTTCCCCACTGACAGAAAAGCAGGAACAGCTGACAAGTGTACCTTGAGAGTAGCTGGTCTGAGGCCTAGGCCATTAAGATGGACCATATAATTCAAAACTGTAGGCAATTCAGCAGTGTCTGGAGAAATATGCTTCTTGGAACACCAAATGCTGAATCTTTTCCATTTGAAGTTATAAGTCTTTCTGGCGGAGGGCTTTCGAGAAGCTTTGAGAATATCCAGAACCCCCTGAGATAGATGCAAATCTGCATATTCTAACTCTTCAACAGCCATGCCTTGAGATTGAGAGACCGAAGATTGGGGTACCAAATCCTCCCCTGAGAGGAGGTTAACAGGTTGTAATTCCTGGGAAGAGACAGGGGAAGATGGACTGCTAAAGACAGCAACAGAGGCTACCAAGGCTGTCTGGAGCAATCAGAATCATTTTGCAAGGTTGTGACCTTATCTTGACTAGAACTCTGAACAGTAGAGGAAAGGGAGGGAAGGCATACAGAAATTTCCCTTCCCAGTTCAAGATGAAAGCATCCAGAGGGACTGAACCCAAGACTGGGGTCTGCAACAAAACAGAGGAAGCTGATGATTGTCTGGGGTTGCAAAGAGATCTATCTCTGAGTGCAGCATCTTGAGAAAATTACTTTCAACACTATGGGTCCAGGGACCATTCGTGATGGCCCTGGGAGATCCTGCTCAGTGCATCTGCTAGCATATCGTCCTTCCCAGAAGGTGGACTGCTATCAGAGGTCTGCAGGAAATAAGCCAGGGACCACAATTTCATGGCCTCTGTGCACAAGGCCATATCCAAGTGCCTCCTGCTTGCTGATGTACCACATGGTGGTGGTGTTGTCTGTTCTGACCTGAACTACCTTGTTCTGCACAGACTGAGAGAAAGCTTACAAGGCCAGAAAACTGCTCTGAGTTCCAGAAGATTGATACAAAGAAGGGACTCCTGAGGGGACCACAGTCCCTGGGCTGTAGAGCTCCCAGATGAGCCCCACCCCAAAGGGAAGCATCCATGGTAAGGACCACGAATGAGACTGAGTGACAAATGGGACCCTTGCCTTAAATTGTCCTGATCCTGCCACCACTGAAGGGCTTGGATCAGTGTCAAGTCACTGGAATCAGTTTGGTAAGAGGGTCCTTCTTTTGGGACCAAAAGGCCCTCAGATGGAACTGAATGTCCTCATCTGAAATCTTGCCCTTAGACCACTACTGTAGAAGCTGCCATGGGCCCAAGAGCTGAAGGAAGTGCCTTACTGGTCGGGACACCTGAAGGCTGAAGGAAGAAGCCAGCTCCACAAGAACTCTTGCTCTTTCCAGGGAAGAAAGGCTCTTGCTTGACAGTATCTAGCTCTGCCCTATTAAGGTGAAGCTGCACTGGTTTGAGGACTGACTTGGGAGGTTGAGAGGAACCCCAGGAAGATGGCACTTGCTGGGTCACTTGCACGTCTGACTTGACTTGGTCTGGAGACTGACCCACTATGAACCAGTCGTCCAGATATGGAAAGATGGAAATCTTCTGCCTTCTTAAAAGGCCACTACTACTACCATGCACTTTGTCAAAACCCTTGGGGCTGATGTTAGGCCAAAGGGCATTGCTTTGAACGGATAATGGCCTGAGGGCAACTTGAACCTGAGGTACTTTCTGTGGAAGCACCTGATGGGAATGTGAAAGTAGGCATCTTTGAGGTTCAGGAAGGCTAGCCAGTTCCCTGGCCTTAGAGAGGAAGAATTATTCTCAGAGTTATCATCTTGAACCTTGGTTTTAAAGATGTCTGTTCAGGTATCTTAGATCTAGGATGAGTCGCCACTCCCTGTCTTTTTGGAGTGCGGAGTACCTGGAGTACAGACCTTTGCTCAGTGTGGGGTAGGAACTCTCTCTATGGCTCCTAGGGCCAGAGAGAAAGCCTCTGCCTCTAGGGGCAAGGGTTCGAGAGACTTGCAGGTGGAAAAGATCTGGCTCTCAACTCGGAAATTTTTGAAGCTGAGAACCAGTCCTCGCTTACTACTTCCAGGACCCACTTGTCTGAAGTAACAGACACCCAGTCCTGACCTAAGTAAGCCAGCCTGCCCCCTCACAGGATAGGGAGAGTTGACCCGGCAGACCCATCAGGGTGTCTGCTTGGCAGGGGTCTTAGGCTGAGGAGTGGATGCAGCCCTGCTCATCCCCTTCTGCTTCCCCTCTGAAGAACCCCCTCTGTGAAAGGAAAAGCCTGTGCTTGGTAGAAGGCCTATGAAAAGGCCTGCCCCTGCCCCTAGAATGCTGCCTTTGAGGAGTTGCCTGCCTCTCCTTGGCCTGTGCACTCCTATAAGTGGTCCTATACTCCTCCATCTTCTTCATGCAATTCTCTGTCTGCTCCCCAAACAGAGAATTACCTTCCACAGGGAAATCCATGGCCTTAGCCTGGGTGTCCTGTGAGAGGCTAGTACATCTGAGCCAAGCCATTCTCCGAAGAGCCACAGATGTAGCCATGACTCTCAATGACACATCACTGGAGTCCACAGCAGCATGGAACTGTACCTTAGATGCCTCAATCCCATCCGCAGCCACCTCCTTGGCCAGCTGGGGGGAGGCCTGTTTAGTCAGTGCCAGTACAGTGTCCCACCTGGACTTCTGGTACCTGGCTGTATAGGCCATATAATTAGCCTGCCTGAGTCCCAAAGAGGATGCCATGTATTGCTTCTTTGCCAGGCATCCATCCTCCTGGATTCTTTATCTGGGGTGCTGAAGCCAAGGGACATTAGCCCTGTCACAGGCTGCAGCCTGCATGACCTCAACATGGCTGCATTGTTGGCAGAAAAACTCCATGTCTGAGCCCGATAAGGTGTAGTTCTTATCCATTCTTCTATCAACAGGAGGTACAGAATTAGGAGACTTTAAAATTTTTTGAGTCTGTTTCCCAAAAGATTTGTGCAAGGGAAAAGACAGCCTCCTGGACTCTGGGATGTCCATCATCTCTACAAAATCAGGCTCCTCTTGATCCTCTGTAGCTTCCTCCATAGGAAGCTGAGGAGTTTCAGCCACTTTCCCTTAAAACAAATAGTGGGAGGGACTCAGAGAGCCTAGGAGGAAACACCAGAAGGTCTGTCTGGGAGATGTCCGGTTCAATGGGCACATCCAGACTTTCTGCCCCATCACAGTCATCATCCTGTTCAAAATCCCCTCCTCCTAAAATTCCGGTTCATAAAATCTTCAGGGCATATTCCTGAACGGTGGAACCCGACCAAACCGAGCCCTAAGCAGCGGAGCTAGATCAGAAAAGTATCGCCCTGGTCAGGGGCACTCCTTCTGGTTCGGTCAGAACCGAACCGGCTGGCCAACCGGTCAGTGGACTTTCGGCCTTCTTTTCCTAAGTCTACCTAATCTCTTTTCCAGGGTAGACTTAGGAAAATTCTTGCAATTTGGCAGTCTGTATCGAGGTGTTCAAACCCCAGACAATAAACAAAGTGGTGTGGGATCGGCCTTAGCAAAGACCTCCCACATTCACTGCAGTGTTGAAACCCAGTGGGCCTGTTTTTTTCCTTGGGTTTCAGACATGGCCAACCTACCCAAACTTACCCTCTTTTTGGCAACCGCCAGGCAAGACTCCCTTATTGGTTCCTAACCATGTCACGGGTATTGGAAAAAAATGTTTAAAATACTTTTTTTTTTTTTTAGAACCGAAAAGGACCGGTAACCACATACTAAAGTACAAAAATCAATATAAAGGATGGTTCAGTTGAACCGATCGAACTTATTACAATTTCCACACAATAATCAGAAACAACTATCTAGTACTCACGGTACCGCAGACACAGCCTGAACTGACGATCTGGAATAAATTCGGAATAATTTCAGTTTAAAACCGACACTTTAACGGACTTTTGAACCGAGCTGAAGGAGAAATCTCGGAGCGACTGTTCAGTGGAGAGTAAAGAATCTGAAGGTTGGGTTTCAAGGGCTGCAGCCAGAGACCTCAACTGAGCTCGAGCTCACATTCTATGCACTGCTTAGAAATTTAACCCTATGTTCTCCGGGGCAGTTTATAGGCTGGAGCTAACTGCAGTTTGTCAGAATACAGCAAGACTTCACGTTGTTTGCGGCATATTTACTGGTTCATGAAAAGCTGGGCACCTTTGGGAATGAAAGATGGAACCGCTTCTGATTAGCACCGCTGTCTTTATGCATAATAAGGTATGGCTCTTGTGAGACAAGACCTGGAGTTCATCAGTTCTCCTGGCTGAACACTTAGCCACCAAGAAACACACTTTGTAGGACAACACAAACAGTGATATGGATGGTAGGGGTTCAAAGGCTCTTTACAGAGTGCATTCAGATCCAGGTTAAGATCCCAGAGGGACTAGAATCAGAACACCTGAATCCCTGCTAACTGTGCATAAAAAATGAATTACCTCTCTAGTAGTTTCATCTCTGTGTCACCTCCTTATGATATAGTATTTTCTACTGATAATGCAGATTGAATGTATTGTATGTAACCATTCCATATTGTATATGCTGTGCTACTGTTATGTATTTTATAGCTTATTTTTGTCCTGTTTGTATTGCAATCACTTAGTCTATTCTCTGACATGGAACCTCTGTAAATGAGCTTCTAGCTCAAAGGTTAATAATCCTAGTATCAATAAATAAATAGCTCCTAGGAGAAACCAAGGACACTTAGAGAGCGGATACTGGCCTCTCAGCATACTCAATGCCAACCCTTTCTCCATGCCTTCCTGTAAAAAATCCAAAATCTGTGAAATTGAGGCTATTGAAGGCTTAAAACCCTTCTACCTGACCCAAAATGAAAATGTGGTCTATATCAGAGAGTAAGCTGTGGATGTAGAAGCCCTTCTGGCAGCCATCAAGGTTTCAACTTCTTTCTTGGAGAAACCTCATTTTAGGAGCCTCCTCCTTTCAGGATCCAGGTCGCATTACTCCTGGCTTTGGGTGGAGAATGGGACTTTGTAACAGAAGGTCTCTTGACACCAGAAGGTGGAAAGGTACTTGCCAAGCTAGGTTCACTAGATCGGGAGAACCACGTTCTTCTCGGCCACATGAACTATTAGAAGTTTCCTCTCAAGTGTCGTATTTTTGGTAAGACCTTTTGAAAAAGAGGTAGTGGAGGAAAGGCATACGTTCTGCTGAAGGACCACTTCTGAGACAGAGTGTTCACTGCATTTGCCTGTGGACACCAAAAATAACTGAAGAAACTTTGGATCTGAGCATTGTGGCTGGATGCGAACAGATCTATCTGCAGTCGACCAAACCAGTTGATCAGGAGTTCGAACACCTCTGGATTCAACTGCCACTCTCCGGGGTGAACATTTTCGCGACTCAGCCAGTCCACCTGAATGTTCAACTCCGCTGCCAGATGTACTGCCGACACTAGAGAGAGGATTCTCCTCCACCCATCTCAGGAGTTCGTTGGCTTCTCAAAGCATCTCCCTGCTTTTTGTGCCTCCTTGGTTGTTTATGTACACCACTGTGGCGGCGTTGTCTGATCTCACCTTTACCACACTGTTTTGCAGCAGGGTTTGAAACCGAAGGAGAGCTAAGCGGACCACCCACATCTCCAGAACATTTATGTGGAGGTGCTGATCTTATCTGTATCAGTCTTCACCATTCATCACTGTTGGGTACATGGCGGATGTCTGACCCGCGGGAGCTTTTTTGGTAGTGGAACCGATGCACCATCAGTTACTCGCCTCGAAGCCGATGCATTGCGTGGCACTCGCGGGTTGGCCGTTAGGTGCTGTCCTCCGCCTGCCTGCCAGTTCTTCGTCTCCACGTAGGAGGTCACCTCGTGGAAGCAAGCTCTGATTGGGGCCTACCGCCTATGCAGTTCGCTTTTCACAGCTATTTCCGTGCCGCGAGTCCGTCGGTGCCATGTCCTGCCGTTCGGGTTCCTTGCATCGACTGTCAGCTGGTAAGCTCTTTCCATATATTTTATTTCTTGACAACGTCGAGTCTGTTTTGGTGATTCTTTCTCCGTGGGTCATGTCTCGGTCGGAGGCAAGAAAACTTCCAGGGCGGGTCGGTCCCCCATGCGACGGTGCCCATGTGGCCGAAAATATCACTGACCAGCACAACCGTTGCCTTTCGTGTCTTAGCCCGCTTCACGACATGGACTTGTGTGACACCTGTTTCTCCATGGACCACCGGGTCATCGAGTAATGCGCGTGGAAAGTGGGGCGAGCTCCGCCGACTTTTGGGGGCCGGGCACGCACTCATAGGGCCAAGTCACATACTCCCGGCCTTTCCTCAGGGTCCCCTCCCGGTTCTACACGGACAGAGGAGGAGGGAGCCTTGGCTACTACTAGCCTGGCCATTGCGGAAGCTCCTTCTGCGGTGCAGGAGGCCCGTCCCGCTCCTTTCAGGGGGCAGGCGGGAGGCATCGTCATGACAATTGCCCCCTCGGGGGTGAAGGCTCCCCCAGTGTCGGACCTGCGGTTTGCAAGGCCCAGGTCGGCGCCGTCCTCGATGCCGTCAGTCGGAGTCATTGCCGGCTTACGCGCTGTTCGTGGTGCTGTGGGCCCTGACGGCGCCATCGTTGGCACCGGTTTGTCGCACGGGCGCCGTGGCTACTGTCAGAGCCGTTCGCAGCGCCGATACTGCTAGCAGCGCCATGGGAGTTTCTATGGTGCTGTCTTTGTCTGCGTCTCTGCGCCAAGGTTGAGCACAGAGCCGTGTCCTCGGGACTCAGCACCGTGGGGCCGGATTCCGCTGTCGGTGCCACCTCTGCCCTCGGCGCCTCGTGGCGCCCGGCGGGGCGGCACTGATCTCGTGCCACGATGGCACCGCTGGGGATATCGTCGGCGCCATCTCCGCCCTCGGTGCCGTTCGCGGCACCCTGGGGCCGGATGACGCCATGGCTGGTCCCAAGGCTGGTGCTCCTGTTCGGGCTAGAGCCATGCCCCCTGTGGATTCCGCTCGCAGTGCTGTAGGGGGCACTGACACTGGCTCGGGCATGGTTTTGGTTTCTGGCACTCCCTTTGGCAAAGATGGCAGTAGGCGCCCTCCTACGGTCTGGCACAGGGCCTCGGCCTCTACCTCTTCAGAGGCGGGTCGGGCTCTGAGTCAGACAGACAGTCTGACTCTTTGGAGTTAACTGTTGGAGTGGGCAGCCCTGTAGTATCCTCGACAAGCCGGAGTCAGCCCCCTTCTGAGGTGGGATCGGTGGCTACCGAGACTGGGGTCGGGGTGCTGACCAGCAGGCAGTGGTGCAGGCCACCACTGCTCTGCAGCCCGGTCTTGGTGGGTTCACTGACCCCTCAGCAGTGGTACCCCCACATGTGGTGTGCCTGGATCGCCCAACTTTGGGGCCGATCAGAGCACCTACAGGAGGGGAGGGTTCTGTGCCCTGGATAGCTCCTTCGGGTGCTGCCCAGGGCTGTCAGCTACCTAGGCTGGCCCTCTCGAGGAGAAGAGCTCTTTCGGACTCTGAGGGGTCGAGGGGCATGGGGTCTGCAAGCGGCCTTTTTGGAGGCCCACCCAGGCTCTGGAAGAAGTCGTAGTCCGGATCTCGCTCTTCTTCCTCAGTTTCTTTGAGAGAACCCCATTCTTTTGAGGTGGGATCCATCCTTCTGGACCTATCATTGATCGCCTCACAGGGGAATTCTTCAGGCGCAGCCAAGGCAGTACCGAAATGGTTGTTCAGCTGTCGGCTGTGGGGTCTTCGGGGCACCTTCTTCCGTGGATGCTCCCAGTCCGTTCCTTAGCCAAGGCGGAGGTCAGCAGACATCTCTTCTTGGCTCTGTTCCTATTCCTCTGCCACATTTTCCTGCGCTCCCAGGCATCCTTGGTCCTAGCGGGCCTCTCTCCTGGAAGCAGTTCAGGGCTGTGGCTGCTCAGTTCCCAGCTTACGTTAGGGCAATGGACAGTCAGGTTTTTCAACCTCCCCCTGAGCAGCTGCCCTCTGAGCAGCCGGTGCCCTCCAGCTCTTCATCCCCCTCTTCTGGGGGACAGGAACCTTCTGTCCACGTCTCTCCAGCAACTGATCTCGCTGAGTATCAGCGCTTCCTCGTGAGGATGTTGGAGGACTTGCACCTCAACCCTGCCACCGTTAGCAATCCAGAGCACTCGGCGCACGCCTTTCTAGGCGATTTTGGTGAGGCCACCCTTGTGGTGCCCCCTGGCCTGCTCCCTTTCAGGAGCATCGTTGTGCTCCTGGCAGAGGCCCTTCTCTGGGTTCCTGCCCCTAGGGATCTCAGCCAGAGGTATGTGCCCCAGGTCTCCAGGTTCCATGCCTCATCCATGTCCGGATTAGCGCAGTTGGATACTCCTGATGGGCCGCACCCTTCACCGTGACGGGATCAAGATTCCTCGTTTTGACTTCTAGGGTAGGAGGACTTCTACTTGCACCGGTTGTTGCTTTCCATTTCTGAACATCAGGCCCACTATGCAGCCTATGACATGTTCTTGTGGTCCAGGCTAGGTCAACTCCTAGCCTCATTGCCTGTTACGGAGCAAACCAGACAAGCCATTGCACTCTCTGCGCATGGCCTGGAGCTAGCAAGGCACCAAGTGAGAACATCCTATGATGCCAACGAGGTAGCTACCAGGGTCGTAGGGACAGTGATCTGCACTAGACAGATCGCATGGCTGCGTCTTTCCCGGTTGTCACCCTTGGCCTGGCATAGGGTGATTAACTCCGCTCACCAGAGAACCTACCTTTTCTCCCGTAGAGCGAGACGGTGTTTGGCGGGGCAACTTCCTTCCCCTTCCAGGGGTTCCCCGTCTCACTCTCCCCACTCTCGGGCCTCTCCAGGCCCTGAAGGTTCTCCCTCTTAGTGTGTCACCCACTGAGAGCTAAGGGACTTTGTCCCTTAGGGTGTAAAGAAACCCTTCGGGGGCTGGCATCATCCAACAGTGATGAATGGTGAAGATTGACACAGATAAGATATGAAAATGGCGTACCTACCATAATTATTATCTTTCTGTGTATCTTCACCATTCATCTAATCCACCCTCCATCCCCTGGGGCCTCAGTCTCTGGGTCCCCTCCTCTCTGTGTCCATCCCTTCCCCCTCCTTTCTTGTCAGAAGTGGGGTAAAACAGGGCACATGGGGGATAATGTTCTGGGGAAGAGTGGTCAGCATGAGGGCACTCCTTCTCCAGTGCATTAGCTCCACCCCTGTGGGGTGGGAGTTGACAACTGCCCTCCATTCTCTCCTCCTCCTTGTTCCTGTCCAACTTATTTCTCCTCGTCCTTGGACTATCCTTTATTACAAAAAAAAAAAAAAAAAAAATCCTTTTCCTTTTTACCAATAATCTTTCCTTGAGAGGTGTTAATTCTCTGTACCCTGTCCTTCTTCCAGAATAGCTGACTCTGCTCAACTGGAGTTTTTGCCAGCCATTCTGTGCCTTGAATTCTGGCAAGAAGGCTTTGGCTACTCCTTGCAGTTCCTATGTAATCTGGAGATGGGCTAGGGTCTGAGATGTGTTTAACTCCCCTCTCCTCCCAAATTCTCTATCCACCCCTACCTCCCTCTTCTATTTCCAGAGATTGGGGCCCCTCCCAATCCCTTAGTTTCCATCTTCTCCCTTTTCTGTCCTCTCAGTCGTTATTTCTCCTTTTAGTTCATATATCTTCCTTTTCTATACCTTGGACTTCCTTGTCCCACCCTCCACTCCCTTCCTCTTACCTCTCCGAGCTCAGAACTGGCAGGCAGGTGGAGTTGACAGTGCCTAACGGCCAACCCACGAGCACCATGCAATGCGTCGACCTCGAGCGGCACCAATGATGCATTGGCTCTGCCTCTAAAAAAAAAAAAGAGCTCCGCGAGGTCATGACCTCCAGCCATGTACCCCAACAGTGATGAATGGTGAAGATCACAGAAAGATTATAATTCACGGTAGGTACATCATTTTCATTTCCTGTACTGACCACATCCCAAGTGGGAAGTTGGTTCAAGATTGCCCCCCACCCGTGCAGACTGCCATCGGCTGTAAGAACTAACTCTGGAGAAAGTTCCAGCAGAAACCCCTTGCTGAGATTCTGCACATTCACCCACCAACTCAGGGAGTGACGAAGCTGAAGGGTGAGGGGAATCCTGGCCTGATAATCCTCCAGTGACAGATTCCAGGCAGTCAGCAAACCCGTCTGAAGAAGCTACATCTGGAAGCGAGCCCATGGGACTAAGTCTATCGCTGCTGCCATGAGGCCTAGAATTCGAAATAGACTCTGGGCAGAGGCCGATGACCGATTCCTGAGCCACTGGACCTCTGACAATAAGGTCTCTTTCGGGAAGGTGACAGAAAAACCCTCCCTAGTTTCATGTTGAAGACCACCCCAAGATGTTCCAAGGTCTGAGATGGCTCAAGGAGCCCTTTTCCTGGTTCACCATCCAGCCATGACTCCAGATCTCCAGAGTCCTAAGTACCACCTTTGCCAGAAGCAAGGTCAGTGCATGAATGAGCAGGTTGCCCAGATAAGGATAGACATGATGCTCTTCCTGCTTAAGCGGAGCAACCAGGACTATCAACACCTCCGAGAAAACTTGAGGGGCTGTTGCAAAGCCAAATGAAAGTGCCCTGTACTGAAAATGTTGGCCCAGTATCGAGAATATGAGATCCTTCTGGTGGGACTGAAGGATGGGAAAGTGAAAGTAAGCATCTGTCTAATCTATTGAGGCTAAGAAGTCCCCTGGCTGAACGGCCCAGGTTATCGTCCACAGGGACTCCATCTTTAACGTTTTGTGGCGGACAAACTTGTTCAGATGCTTTAGATTCAGAATGGATCTGAAACCCTCCCAACCCCCACCCCCCGACTTCTTGGGAACTATGAAATAGCTCAAATAGAACCCTTGACCTTGCTCACTTGACGGGACTGGTACAATGGACCCGATTTGAGCGAGATGGGTCAGAGTCTCTGACACTGCCTGGTGTTTAGCCATGTGCTTGGAAACCAGGGATGGTAGAAAGTGTCCCCTGAGGGATCCGTTAGAATTCTGTGGCATAGTCCTGACAAAAATTTCCAGAACCCAGGCATCTGGCGTTGATTGGGCCCATCTTGAGAAGAAATCCTGAAGTCTTCCACCAAGGAAGGGGGAGGAGGGCAGGGATGGGCCCATCTCACTGCAAGGCACCAGGCTTTAGTCCTGGTCCTCTTCCATGGCGCCTGGCAAAGGCTCCTCTGTTACCATAACCTTTCTTACCGAGTAGACTCTCTATTTTTCTGGTTACCAAAGTTCCAAAGGGATGAAACACCCTCGGATTGCTGTGCCGCCATCGCTTTGACCCTTTGGGCTACTGTGGTCTAACGCTGTTGTTTACGCACTGGGAGGTGGCCCTTCTTGTCCTGAAGATCCTTCCAAACAGAATCCAGGCCAGAACCAAACAATAACCCCTCAAAAGGAAGGTTAAACAGTTTCACTTTTGAAGCTTGATCAGCAGGACCAATGTCTGAGCCCGACGCCCTTCTTGGCCACAGCAATGTGATATGCCGAACGGGCTAACATATGCAAATTCTCCACTGCAGAATCACCAAGAAAAGTGGAGGCCATGGCCACCAATTGCAAAATGCTCGCACCTTCCGAATCAGGCAGAATGAAACTGGCCAGAGTAGTGATCCAGATATTTAAGGCTCTGGCAACAATAAATGAAGCATAAGATGTATGAATGTTTATGCCATTAGAGGCAAAAGCCCTCCTGCATGCGGTATCCACTCACTTGTCATGAGAATCCGCTACGACCAGAGAGCCTTCAATAGGAGGGGTGGTGTGTTTTACAAAATGATAAATGGCACTGTCTGCCATGGGAGGATCTTCCCACCTGTTCGACCTTTCCCCCCCGAAAAAGGGAAATTCTGTGTTTCTGGTTTGGGAAGATTTTTTTCCCTCTAATACACACCTGCCCATTCTTGCTCAATAATTTGGTCACAGTGAACAAAACCTGGGAAACATTTTGGAGCAGAGGACGACGCAGACAGAATTGGATTGACATCCACCATCTACACAGACTGCTCCTCCTTAAGCTGTAAGGATCTACAAGCCTTAGTTATCAAACAGGACAAGGAATTATTGTCAAACTGGGGGGGGGGGGATCAGTATCCTTGACTTGGGCTCCATCCACTCCCAGTCCCCCTCCTCAGAGAAGAATTTTTTTTAGGTCAGGAGCTTCCCCAATCCTCATCCTGGCCTTCTAACAAGTCAGGGCCGGGGTCTGCCTGCACAACTGATTCTGCAACCTTTCTTGTTGTCACGCACAGGAGCAACAAAATTGATTTTTTGCAATTCTGCTTTGCCACTGCCTATAGAGAACCAGGTGCCCCCCTCCCCAGCTCAGAGGACCGGCTGGGGGGGGGGCCATGAGAGAAATACTATGCTGAGCAACACAGTGAGGGCAATAGGAACCCATGGGGGAGGGCCTCATCACCCCTTTTGCAGGTCTCAACATTTCATAATTAATAGTCTCCAATAAGCCATGGTGCCAGGAATGAAAGTTACCACAGAAAAACCCATCCAAGGAAAATATATTAAACAATGATAATTAGCCCTATAGCTTGCTGGGCTAAAAAAAAAAAAAAAAACTCTCCCCGATCTGTGTACTGTAATTAACACACCAAAAGCACTAAATAGGCATGTGCGCTCACTAGCGGGAGCAAGCAGGATGTTAGGGTGCTAGCACAGGTGTGCACGCACCAGTAAGTGCACAATCGCAATAGCGCAATAAAATAAATGATTGTGCTGCACAAATGTACATTATGCTGTGCAAGATCATGCACCACAGGCGCGCACTTAAAACAAAGGTGGTGCTTCCGGTGACGTCACCACACCGAATGGCTGACTAGGGAAGAGCTCTGATACATCCCGCCAAGGAAAAGACCCCAGATTGAAATATAGAGACTTTAAAATATACTGCAATAACAAGAAATGTCTGGAGGTAAAGCTACAGCAAAATCACGACCAGGAGACACAAGGAAAAGGCAGATGAAAGTGGATGCAGGAGACGGCCCGTGCACAGCCGTAGCGTGTCACCAGCTAACAGCATGGCCGGAGAATTAGACCCTGACACGGATAAAGAAACTGAGCTGCTCACCAGATCCAGGTACGAAACGCTTTTAAGGAAATACTCAGCTTTGGGCGGAAAATAAAAGAGTTCTACCCTGCAGTCCCGACTGATAGGAATTGGAGGAAAGGCTGGAGCGCCTGAAATGGCTTCGGGAGATTACAGAGGAAACTGCGCCTGCACCAGGCGGTTGACTACCTGATAGATCAGCAGGAAATGTTTCAAGAAAATTGATCGATCTAGAGGCTCGCTCCAGGAGGGACAAGTTCCGATATATGGTTTACCAGAGGGCTCAAACGGCAAGATGGAAGAATATCTGGCAGACCTACTTGGAGATGTACTAGATCTTCCCACAACGTTTCAGTTTAAAATCGAAGGGGCACATAGAGCTCTGACAAAGAAACCTACGGATTCATCTGCTCACCACGCCGATTGTTCTCAAAATGTCCAGCTATAGAGATAAGGAACTGCTTCTACGTACGGTATGGGCTAAAAGAAAAGTAACCTACAACACAGCTAGGCTGTTCTTTGATAATGATTATCCGCCCGAAATCATGAAAAAAAGAGCCGCTTATATCCCGATTCTGAGAATCCTAAAAGAGAAAGGGATTCGTTTTCAAACCCCTTATCCAGCTAAACTGAGGGTGTGTTGGGACTCAGGGATTAAAGTGTATGAAACGCCGGACGAGATTCAGGCGGAACTAAAAAAAATTGGGATGGAGTTGCCAATTGAGCGGTCCAGTGCCACAGGAAAAGCGCCCCCGCAAGTCGCAATGGCAAAGCAATACGAATAAACGTGGAGGCGCAAATAGAAGATTTTGTTCGCTTCAGGAAATTAAGAAATTCGTGGCAAGATCACCGAGTGAACCTGAAGAAGCAGACCTGAACTCAAACACATGAAATAGTACTGAGGAATGAAGTGGCTTTCTGCAGATCTCCCACTCTGGAAAAACTGTAAAGTATAAATGGTCACTGATTTCTTGTTTGGAGGAACTTTGATTGCAGACCAGGATGAACAGTTTTGGACAGCCCTCTCCTTGACTTTATTAATCTGAGCCTTGCAGGGACATGCCTTGAATTACAGGACGGATAAGGTCCTCTGCTGTTAATTTTCCTTTAAATTAAACTGAGGATTCCCAGAATCTCCTTGGGCACAAATCCTTTGAGAAGGCTGCAGCGGGATGTAAGGGCGTTGTTGAGGAGTTCTTCTTCCTCCCTCTTCATCACCCACCTAGCCTTTTTTCTCCCCCGCCTCCCTTTTCCCTTTTTTTTTTCCCTCCTTCTCTCTCTCTCCTTTCCTGCTCCTCCATAGCCAGACCACGGTTTGCAGAGGAGGCTAGCCATGTGGTTTTACCGGACCACTCCTCTCATATGGGTGATGTTACTCTTATTCAACCTCGGTAGGGGTCGGGGGGACCTGACCAAGTATACGGTCACAATTCCTCCCCCAGGTCCTGGGCCCTTTTCTAGGCCCACGGAATCCTGGCTAAGAGGGATAGTTTCTATACCCTCTTTTTTTGGAAGTACGAATGTAAATAAGTTAGAAAAGTTTAACTGTGTTATGTTTAAATGTGTTGTTATGTCTGGACGAGTGCACATTGTAGTTTTTAGTTGCCATTTAAAAAGAGTCAGACTGGATGGGATTGGTCGCAATATGGTGGTGGCTCAGATTTTCTCGCTATGGTAGCAGAGGAAAATATTTAAGAGGGGGACACTTAGGCTGAGGGGAAGGTTGGTCTCTACAGCTCCCCGACCTCAGAGATCAGTCCTGAATATTGAACATATTTTGAATGGCTAAGCAACCTGTAATTAGAATATGTTCGCATAATGTTAATGGTCTGAACAACCACCTGAAACATTATAGGGTGATTAGCTCTCTGAAAAAGCTGAAGCCCACTTTTCTTCTCCTTCAGGAGACCCACCTGAATAAGCAGGAACACCAAAAACTTTCTAGATTTGGGTTCTCCACAATAGTGGGCTCGGTTTTCAAGGGGGGAAAAGAGAAGAGGAGCAGTGGTTCTTATCCCTAGGTATGTACCCTTTCAGTTGAGCGAATCTTACACAGATCCAGAGGGAAGGTTAGCGCTGGTAGTAGGCCATTTAGAGGGACAAGCCATCACACTGGCATCAATATACATCCCTCCAGGGGAGGGACCTGAGCCAAGGAAATTGCTATTCCAGAAGATCATGGAAAAACACAAAGGGGTCTTGATAATGGGAGGCGACCATAATCTAATTACGTCACCCCTGGATACGTCCAGTATGAACCCCCAAAAAATCCCTAGCAATGAGGACAATGCAGGCCTGGATGTCCGAGGCACAGTGGGTGGATGCCTGAGACACCTCAACCCAACCAAAAGGGAATACACACATTTTCAGCCCCCATAAGGTGTACACCAGGATTGACTACATACATGTTGCAAAAGAACATTCATATAGGATACAGACATGCACCCAGACACCAACGGTATTGTCTGATCACTCCCTTCTGACCCTTACTTTACGGGGAAAAGCGAGGAATAATACCTTATGGAAGTTCAATAATTTTCTTGAACCTAAAAGATTTTAAAGAAATGGTTCAACATAAAATTAAGCAGATAGTAACAGAAAATGAGAAGCAGGGACGGGAGGGACTACTCTGGGATACCCTGAAGGCAGTTCTTAGGGGCAAATAATAAAATATGCTGCTTTTTATAAAAGAGACAACAAGAGCGTCTAGATAGACTTCATAGACAACTCAAGACCTTACAGGCCCAGTATGCAGCGGGTGACAAGGGAACGTTTCCCCTTCTGCAGGCCACCAAAGACCAGATCCAAGGGATTCTAGACATCCGCACTGAACAGGCCCTACAAAGTATACGCCAGAAATATTATGAGGACCACCCAGATCTGCCCGGTTATTAGCTCACAGACTTAGGCAGCATAAGACCTGTTCAAACATCACGCAGATTAGAGATCCAGTTTCCAGGAAAATGGTTACCTTCCCTGGAGAAGTAGAACAAGCTTTTCAAGCCTTCTACGGTGCTCTATATGGAACAGAGGGAGGTGGAGGCGCTCGGGAGACAGAGGCCTTCCTGGCAAGCCTAAAACTCCCCGGAATAACGGATGAACACAAACAGATATTAGAAAGACCGATTTCCTCAACAGACCTGGCGAGGGCCATTTCCGCTCTTAAAACATTTAAGAGTCCAGGACCAGATGGGTATACAGGGAATTTTTACAAGTTTTTTAAAAAGGAATTATCCCCAATTCTGCTGGAGGCCTGCAGGGGGGGGTTCAGCTAGGGGAGGCAGTTCCCGACACCTGGAGATATGCCTACATTACTAGAATACCAAAACCGGACAAGGCCATAACATCGTGTTCCTCGTACAGACCCATCTCCGTCCTCAATATAGACTACAAAATTTTTGCTTCTTTAATAGCCAAAAGGTTTGAAATTTTTCTACCAGAGGTAATAGATCTTGATCAGACTGGATTTGTTCCAGGACGTCAAATGCAGGATAACATTAAAAGAACCCTGTTATTAATACAGCACATTAAAAAAGAGGGGTTCCCATTTCTTTTGCTTTCCCTAGACGCAGAGAAGGCGTTCGACCGTGTCAAATGGCCTCTTCTGTGGGCGGTCCTGGGAAGATTTGGAGTTCCTGATTCAGTAATTAATGTAATAAAATCAATGTACGAGGACCCCAGAG
Source organism: Neoceratodus forsteri (assembly GCA_016271365.2). NCBI lineage: Eukaryota > Metazoa > Chordata > Ceratodontiformes > Ceratodontidae > Neoceratodus > Neoceratodus forsteri. The sequence goes on from CM057456.1 coordinate 16,949,490, forward strand.
CTTTCATTCGTATTAATGGATCCTTCTCACGCCCTATTGCACTGTCTCGTGGAACAAGGCAGGGTTGCCCCTGTCCCCTGCTGTTTGCCATGTATTTGGAACCTCTGGCCCAAGCTTTGAGACAGGAGGTGGGATATCTGGGGTGGAGATACCCTCTGGCACCCTAGCTGGCGTTATACAGATGATCTATTGATATATATGACCAAACCCGAGGCCTCCTCCCTTCTCTGGGAGAAGCTGGTTAGGTTTGGAGAGCTTGCAGGATATAAGCTAATTTATCGAAAACGGAGGCCTTGGCCTTAAATTTTATCCCCCTTAGATCTCAAGGAAAGGTTCCTCAAATGAACTAAAGAGTCTCAAATATCTGGGGGTAAAGATTGGCAGGGACTATGAGGATCTGTTTTCCTTGAATTATTTACCCTTTCTGCTTAAAACGAGGACAGAACTGGAAAAGTGGAGTATTCTTCCTTTGGCTTTACACCAGAGGGTGGAATCTATCAGAATGGTGGTCCTTCCTCGTTTCCTTTATTTAGCCCAGACCCTTCCAATACAGTTAACAGAACCCTTTTTTAGATCATTGCAAAGGAATATATCAGCCTATATATGGGGAAAACAGAAACATAGGGTTAAGATTTCAGTCTTGCAACTTCCCAGACAGCAGGGGGGCATATCTCTTCCCAACTTCAGGTTATATCACTTAGTTTCCCAAATTAGAATACCGCTCTACTGGTTAGATAACAATTATTCAGCCAGATGGAAATCAGTTGAGAACCAGGAGAGGGAAGTTGGGGACGTTCTTCAGACTTTGCTCTCTTTTCCCCAAAGTCAAAAGATTGAACAAGTTGCAAACCCACTCACACGCTCCTCTTTGAGGTCCTGGTTTAGATTGATGTCACTTCCTGAGTTTAGGGCCTGGAGGTATGCTCTGTTTTCCTTGCCCTACCTGGCCTCTTTGGCCCCGGCTAGGCTGGACAAGGGCTATTCTAAATGGCAGAAGAAAGGTCTACACTTGATATATCATTTTATGCCACAAGGGGTAATATTGTCACTTTCGGAGTTGGTGCAAAAGTACGGCATTCAGTACTCTGATAGATTCAGATACTTTCAATCTAGGGACTATATTCATTCGCTCGGAAAGATGAGATGGAGGGAGGGTCCCTCCTGAGCTCTTGACCACTTTAATTCATGGGATAGATGGAAGACCCATTCCAGCTCATATTATTTCAATTTTATATAAGGGCTTGCAGTCTCTGAAGTCCTTGTCGTCATGCTCTCTGAACAAGACTAGGGTAGTGTGAGAGAGATATAGGGATTGGAATCCCCTCCACAACTTGGGAAAGTTTTTATAAATCAATGTATATGGGCATCAGTTCGGGCCACTGGAAGGAGTTTACTTGGAAGGTAGGAGTGAGGTACTTTACAGACCCGGTGGTGACACAGAAATATAGTAAACAAAGTGATGCAAGTTGCTGGAGGCAGTGCGGACTCTCCCCCTCCACTCTAGGACACATCTTCTGGTCATGTCGAATCCTGCAGCCTTTTTTGATCAGATTTCATGAAGCCCTACAACAAATAATCTCTCCAGATATTGAATTAGACCCTCTTTTTTCCTTGTTTGGGGATAACACCCAGTTTAATTGGGACACCCCAACCAGGAAGTTTGTTAATATTGCACTTTTGACTGCCAAAAAACATTACTAGAAAATGGATGTCCCCACTGCCCCCAACATTAGACCAGTGGCACCAAATAATGATAGAGGTCTATAAGATGGAGAAATGACAGCTACATTAAACAAATCTCTGCACAAATTTGAGAATGTTTGGAAAAGTGGATAATATATATAACACCATTATGTAATGAGTTTATCCCATGACCTATCAGTAAGTCAATGTGTTCTCTTCCTAGGGTTGATGTAAGGACCTTAGGCATTCTCCTTTTCATTTTGATGTTTTACCAGGGCAACGGGTAAATCACCATGGATTGTAAGATATGAATGCACTCAATGTACTATTGTATGTATAATTTAAGTTCTATTTAAGTTTCTGTAAATATTATATGTCTGTGCTGTCCTTTTTATGTCCTTCATTGATAAAGTAAAGAATGAGAGTTTAAAAAAAAAAAAAAAAAAAGGTGGAAAACGGCCTGAAGGAAGGAGTGCACACCCAGCCGTAATGGTGACCGCACAAATGGAAAAACAGAGGTCTGTGGCGAAAAACCATCAAAAAAACTCTGAGGTACTCAAATTTCACATAATAGCTGCACAAATACATAAAATGCAGAACCTGAGGCGGGGGTAGCACTACCGAACAACCCCACAGAGACCCTACACTCCCAGAACACATAAAATTAGTACCTACATGATGGGGTTCCCATGACGTGACTGCTTTGGAAAGGAGAGTGGATGCCCTAACTCTAAAAGGGGGAGAGATACCAGGCCTTCTGAAGTGGAATGGTCCCCTCCACCCTAGAATAACAAAATATAAAAGGGCGGGCAACTGGAGGTAAATATTCATCTAACAACTAATCTGATGAAATGCCTAATAGTAATTACGCTGCCGACGTTGGTCATGCCTGGGGGGCATAGGACTAATCCTACTGATACCCCCATGCACAGGCAAATCCAATTCCAACACGGTGGATCAGGTGCCTTAAGAAAGGCACAACCCAGGCAGTTTATGAAATGGGCTGACCTAGGAAGTGCTAATAATCAAAGCGGTAGCTGCCCTTGGGCACATGTGGAAGAACTTGAAGAACTGGGTGGACGGAGGGACAGTTCACGCACGAGCTGAGGATCGGACTAACTCATGGGACCCACAGGGGTCGGGGGGTTCGGACCTCAACAGTAGATTATTATCAGTTTATGAGGTTTACATACTCGCGGCGTTTGATGGGAAGTACAAATATTATTATAGTTTCCTCCCCAACTGGTGGGGAGAGTTTGGTACAGTTTGCAGTTTAGTCAGACTGGGTCCCAAGTTAGGGACCAAATTAATCTATTTACCCAATTTCATAGAGGTCAGCACAGGACACACGATAAAAGTGGATTAACTGGTATATACTTTAAACAGGGAGAAATTAAATATAGAAGGTTGGAGACTCACAGAGCTTTACCCACTACACAGGATGACGTAGGGAGGGAAAGGGCGGAACAAGAAATACATAAGAGGATTGAAAGACCAGAAAGAAGACCTTATCTAACTGACAATGGCCCACATAAATGCTAAAATACTATTGTATAATATAAATGGGGTTAACCACCTATTAAGCGAAAACAACTTCAGAAGCTCATAAGAGACCATAGGTGTGAAATTAACTTCATTCAAGAAACCCACTTGAGCCCCACAGAGGCCCAAAAATTAAAAAATAAAGGCTATCCTACACTATATCATGCCTCCTTGGAGAAAGGACGGAAGAGGGGTGTGGCAGTTTTGCTTTCGGCTTCTCTCCCTTTCGAAGAAATAGAGGTGGTGGCAGATAAAGGGGCCAGATATATTCTGGTAGTAGGGAATATTCAAGACGTACAACTAATCTTTAATGTTTATGCCCAGCCAGGTTCTCCCATTGGTTTTTATGCTGACCTACTCAAGATTATCGCAGAGAAAGCTAAGGGCATTGTTATTGCAAGGGGGGAGACTGGAATGTTATATTAAATAGGAGGCTAGACTCTACTTCCACACCAGAGAATAGAACTGCAAGAAATTTCTCAAGCTCTTAGGGATGTGGGAATGGCTGATATCTGAGGAAAATATCCTGTAGCAAAAGATTTTATGTTACTCCTCCAGGCACAAAATGTACTCTAGACTAGACATGTTCTTTACTTTTACCAAAGATCTTCACTTGTTCCGGTTGATGTGGGTTGGCACGGCCATGCCGTCTGACCACCAACCCATCCTACTCGAAGCAGAACTGGAGCTCCCTAGAAGGCCAACCCAGTGGAGACTAAACATTAATCTGCTAAGGGATGAGGAAATTAAGGAAGAGGTAAGAAAGGTATTTAAACAAACAATAGAAATAAATGATAACCCGGGGATAACAGCACAGATACTGTGGCACATTATAAAAACAATGGTAAGGAGGAAAATAATATCTATAGCCACACATAGAAAAAAGAGAAAGATGGAAACAACTGGATACCCTACACGAACAACTTAGGGAACAGGAAGGACTGCAAAACAAAAATGGTCTAAGGAGGGAAACAGATTAAAACCATTAAAACTAAAATACAGAAAATAAACAAAGATGAAACAGAGAAGGCCCTTCAATATCTCAAACAATCCTATAATGAGGGAGGACCTAGAGCAACTAGGTTGCTAGGGTACCGATCGACAAGGGCAGACCGAGCTAATATTACCACCATCCACTCCCACATCAGGTCAGATCTCACACTGGTGGGGAAAACAGCAGAATCTTTTGTTTCCTACTACAACACTTTGTACCATCCACAGAAGGAAACACATCCGAGGAAGCCAATGATTTCCTGGGGATACTAAGGCTTCCTAAACTTAGTGATGCCCACAACAAGCACTCATGGTCCCAATCTCAGAGGCCAAAATCACACTGGCTATAAAATCCCTGCAGATGGGCAAGTGCCCGGCCCAGACAGGTTTAGTAGCGAATTGTATAAGGCCTTCTCAACAGAGACCTCCCCGTTGCTGAAGAATGTTTTTAATCCTGTCTGGTTGGAGGGTGAGGCAGTGCTTTCCTCATGGAACTATATGACTATCACAGTAATACATAAAGAAGGGAAAGATCCTAAGGAGTGCAGCTCATATAGACCCATTTTACTATTAAACGTTGATTATAAGATTTTTACGGCCATCCCAGCCAAAAGATTAAATCCCTAACGGACTCGATACACCCTGACCAAACAGGCTTCATAGAGGGAAGACAGGCTCCGAAGGGGATTAGGAGAACAATAAACATTCTAGACATTATCAATAGACATCATACTCCCTCATACATCATGAGCCTTGACTCAAAAGGCATTCAACAGGGTTAGCTGGAGCTTATTTGCAGTCCTTGATGAGATGAGCTTCCCACCAGCATTTACAGAGGCAATCAAGGCCCTTTATGCATCCCCTCAGGCCTATGTAAGGGTGAACGGGGCATATTTCAGAGGTTTGGTCTGGCCAGGCCGGGCACCTGTAAGGGCTGCCTACTTTCACCACTGCTCTTTGCTGTCTATATCGAGCCCCTGGCTAAGGCTATTAGAGAGGACCTCGAGATCCATGGAGTCAAGACAGGGATATGGAGCATAAAGTATCACTTTATGTGGAGGATGTCTTTCTATATTTGACAGACCCCGAGCTCATTACCCAAAGTGTGGAAATTGCTTGACAGATTTGGCCTACACTCAGGTATGCCCTAAACAAACAAAAAACAGAAATATTAAAATTTCTTGGTAAATCAAATTAGACAGGATATGAAAGGATGGGGCCTCCTTAACCTTTCCTTATACGATAGGATTCAATCAATAACTATGAATGTGCTACCAAGATTTCTTTACCTTTTCCAGTGCCTTCCAGTTAAAATACACCACAACTGACTACAGCTTTGGCAGAATAGTATTATGAAATTTGTTTGGGCAGACAAGACACCCAGAATCAGGAAGCCGGTCACCAGAGTAAGGCAGTCTCCTCAGCTGTTTGTGTCCTTTGCCCACGTACACTGTGCAGGCCAGTATCTAAACAGTGTCGGTCCAGATGGACAGCCTCCTGCATTACACTGTGCTACAATAAGGATGGGAAATAGCTCCTGGTACAGTAACGTGGCACACTACCTGGGATATCGCAGTCTCCATGGCTTGTTTCAACTCTGTCTCAGCATCTGAAATTTGGTCTATTGCTACCTGGACCGAGATTCATACATTTATTAACATTACAGTCTGGCTCTGGTCTCTAGAAGGAGGCCTGGATTTGGCCTGGTTGTGCTGCAAGGTCTGTTGTCTTAGGGGGCAATGACTCCCTCTGTTCCATTCCTCCCATGTTAGGATGATGTACATTTTTGTGCTCATCTAAATTGGTGCGACTCTGTGAAGAGATCCTCAAAGAAAATAGATTTGTAACTTACCAGTAACAGCAGATCTTCAAGAGAATCTCCTCCTTAGAGCCAAGCAATTTCCTACCCTCTGTTCCTCGGCAAGGAGAACTGCTGTGTTTCTTAGAGTTCACTGCATGGTCTGCCTTTCAGCTGCCCAATTATTTTAGTGGGCAGACTCTACCGATCTGTTATCCCTGCTTCTCCTGTACAACCGGTTAGGGATGGATCCCTCTTGCCCATTAGTAGAGACGAGCGAAGCGGATGAAAATTCACTCCATAAATTAATCCGCAAAGTTAATGCAATTCATGAAGTATGGAATTTATCCATGAAGTGCAGAATTTCACCCGCAAATGGCAGAATTTGCCTGCAAACAGTGGACTTCACCTGCGAATTATGGAACTTGCCTGCGAATTCCGCAATTCATGGGTGAATTTTACACTTCACATTGAAATCTTTACGATTTCAGGTGTAGTCAAAATTGCTGAGGGCAATGAAAACTTTGCTGCAACGCTACCCCATCAGCCTGTAAACACTGGAACTTCTCTCATCACCCACATTATATAAGCAACGGCGAGATCATGCACTGAGGTGTACAACGACGTGGGTGGCCCCAGCCCTAAAAAGTCTCCCAAGAGGTCCTGACACCACAAGCTTACAGTCCACTATGCGGGGCTCTATGGAAGAGATTCTCACAACGATCTACTGTAATTAAAAAAACCTGTTCACTCATATTACTGTGGCACTTTATTGACACGGTCTGCTAATTTTTACTATAGTTTCATCTGTACTTTGTTATTTTTACAAATGTTTAATCATGGGCCACCCTTATTTAACTATCTAGGCTCAGTTCTCCTAAAAAAGGTCCCTCGAACCAGTGTACTTACCCAGTCAACAAACAAACAAATAAATGATAAAACTGGTAACAACCCTTTTCTTGAACAGATAATCCTGCTGAGAGTTACAAGAAAGAAAGAAAGAAAGAGAAATGACACAGACATTTTTTAAAGTAACAGGAGCCAAGAACAAATACAGCTAATCCCTCAGCTTGCATACAAGAACTGACTTCTGTCAAGGGAACACCGTGAGGCAGGGATCCATGGTGGTATCACAGTTTTGTTAGTATGTCAGTCTCACATGATTTCCAAGATGGACCCCAACCAGTAAACACCGACTGGCTATAGCTCAGAGCCAGTGGCCCCTTTTATTCACCACAGATTCTGCAATCACCAGCTATCCTGGCGAACAGGCAGCATAAATCTATTAAAGAGCCAGCGGTGTTCAAAATATTTCTAATTTATGTCTTTTCAATGAAAGAATGCTGCCAAAAACAAACCCAGGGCTCGCAGCCAGTACGAGTTCAACTGCCAAAACAACGATCAGGCCAAAGGGATTAGAGACAACCAGCAGGAAGATCGCTTACAAGAAATGAAACAGGGATTTGCCTCGATCCATGAAAAACTCACCTCCATGCAAAAAAGCGTGGAAGATTTATCCAAAAAGCTAAAAGATCTTTTTTTTTTTCTTCTGTTTATGCCCCCTCCTCTGGAACTCTCTCTGGCTACTCTTTCTGGCCCTACACCGCTCTACCGCCCACCTAACCCCCCAGTTCAACCCTGCCCTCCACCTACTTCCAGCCAACGGACTCCCAAGCTCTGAGCCCTCTGGAGTAGGGCTGCCTCCACTCTGGAGCTCTATCTGCAAATCGAGTGTGCCGGCCAAGGAGACAGAGGGCAGCCCAGACAGTGGAGATGGGGCCCGGTGTTGGGCATGTGGCGGTGCGGCATGGAGGAGAGCTGTCACCTATCTGGAGTTGGGTGTTTTTTCCAGGCTTTGTTTCCCAGGGGCGTGGCAGTACAATGACGTCTGCACGGCAAATGCCATAAGCATCCATCACGTTCCTCCCCATGTTGACTCCGTGCACTAGTTGTGCCCTCGGTCTCCACTAGAGGGCACTACTGCACCGGACTGCCCCATGATCCCTCCCCAGGGAGAGGCGAGCAGTCCATCGGACACTCGATCCTACTCCCTCCCCTGCCGACCCCCGGCACCAGAGCTCATTCCCGAACTTGGGTCACTGGCGTGGCGTGAGGTGTGGCATCCAGCACCTCAACCCTTAGCACCACCAGGCCAACAAGCTAAAAGATCTTGATGACAGAATGGAAAAAGTCAAACACACAGTGAGCCAGAAAGAAGACAGCCTTGGCCCCTTAGAAGTCCTGACTACCCAGCACGACAAACTGCTCACTGCACTACAATCTAAACTAGATCATTTAGAGCACCATAGTTGCTGGGAAAATACCAAAATTGTCGGGCTACCAGAGGGCTTGGAGGGAGAGCATCCGGAGGAATTCTCTAAATTATTTGCTGATTTCTTAAAGTCAGATAGATACAAGGTGTGACAAATTGCCCCGGCTTTAACAGCTTTCAGAAAGGTGTCTGTCTCTGTTTTTCACTGCCAACAGCTCGTTCCACCAGTAAAATTGCCTTTCCCCCCTTCCACAGAGCTAGGAGGTCAAACATGCAATTGCACAGGTTAACGTCTGGTAGTGTGTCTCTTGGATGGCGGATGCTAACAGAGAGTTTTGCCCCAGCCAGTGTAAATCATGAATTACCTTAGTAATTTAAAAGCGACAGCCACGACTGTTGTGTAGATAATAACTTTTTACTTAAAGAAGGTCAAAAGTTGCATTATAGCATATGTGTGTGTGTGTGTATATATGTGTGTGTTATATTATATATATATATATATATATATATATATATATATATATATACATACACACACACACACACACACACACACACACACATATATACATACATACAGACAGACACACACACACACACACACACACACACACACACACACACATATACATACACACACACTCAAATTACAGGCAAAAAATCCATTTAATGCATCAGTTAGGGTAGTTCCACAGTGACAAAAGTGATGAAATTCGGTGTTGGGGTTGAAAGCCCCCTTGTACCCCAGCCACCCCAACCCGGCGCTTCGAAGTGCGGCGTTGGGGTAATCGGCCAACTAACTATCACCCCACCACATGTGTAAAGAAGCAGAGGTATAGGATAATGGGGTGAGAGTTGGGACCGGCGACCCCTAACGCGCACCCCAATGCCGGTTGGGGGTTTTCAACCCTAACACCGACTTCCCACTTTTTGTCGCTGTGAACCATGATGCATTAAACAGAGTTTTTTGCCTCTAATTTCCCTTCTTTTTGAGAATGATGATGGCAAATAGTGAAAAGTAATGCAGCGCCGGGAGCGTGGGACCCGCCACCACATGATGTCTTGTGACATAGTAACAGGAACAGCAACACAAACAGAAGTGCCAACAGTGGCACATATGGTAAAGGAAACGTTAATAGAAATGCAAGTGCAAAGTGACGCCAAAGCGAACAGTGACGCAAACGGACATTGAAGCGCATACGAAAACACAACTGGTAACGCGAACAGTGATGGCAGCGGTATTTTAAATAAATGTTAAGTGTCACAGCAAAAGAAACGCGGAAGAGACGAAGCAGCACGACCGCACACATAAACGCAAACCGTAACGCGCACAGCCACGGTACCGCAATAATAAACACAAATGGTAAAGTTAACATGAAGAATAATGCCAAAGGAAACATAAACGGGACCGGAGGCGCATACGGAAACGCAACCCATAACGTGCATGGTCACGGAACTGCAATTGTTAATGCAAATGGTAACGGTAACAGCAACAATAACGCCAAAGGAAAGAGAAATGCAAATGCAAGCGAGTACAGAAATGCAAACCATTACATGCACGGTCATTGTACTGCAATTGTAAATGCAAATGGTAACAGTAACAGCAAAAATAATGCCAAAGGAAACAGAAATGAAACAGAAATGCAAGTGCGTATGAAAACGCAAACCGTAACGCACGTAGATGGTACCGCAATTGCAAATGAAACTGGTAATGGTAACAGCAACAATAACGCCAAACGACACAAACGCAAATGCAAGGGAAAACGCAAACCGCAACGCACACGGTGGTGTAGATGGTAACGGTGCCACAAACGGTAACGGAAATGCAACTGGAAATGCTAAGTGGCACAGCAGCAAAAGGGCACACCCTTCTTTTCCCCAAAAAATGCACTGGAAAACACAGTGAAAACAAAGAATGTATACATAACAATGGGCCTGGGAGCAGAAAATGAGGACTTGGAATATTAAATTGCTTATAGCTCAGGAACCGTACGACGTAGAAAAAAATGTAAATTTCATAAGAATTATGACTTTCCTGGTTAGTTTTGTACTTAGCCCCTGGGGCTAAGCATTTTTGCGACGAAAAGTCCGTAACTCTCACAACGTTTCCGAGACACAGGGCCCGAAAGGCGTGGATCGGGCGCCGTAATGTTATCCAGTCGGAAAAAGCGTTAACTTCGGAGAGCAGTCACTGTGCCATCCTGTAATATTTTTTCACCAAACCACCACAAGGCACATCAGTGGGATTTTGGCTTTCTTCCTTCCAAATTTCAGCCCAAAAGACCAAACCATTATTTTGCAGCAGGGCGGCAAAGGATTCCTGTAATGCGGCGGACGCCGTAATGTTATCCTATGGGAAAGAGTGTCAACTTTGGAGTGCGTAACTTTGCCGCCCTGTAATATTTTTTCACCAAACACTGAAAGGCACATCTGTGAGATGTTGGCTGCGTTCCCTCCAAATTTCAGCCCAAAAGTCCAAACCATTCTTTTGCAGCAGAGTGGCAAAGAATTGCTGTCATTTTGCCATAGCCTGGAAAAGTAGTATCGCAGTTGCGATAGCTTTCGCAAAAATTTGCGACACTTTCGTGAGTGCGACACTACTTTGTGAAAATAATTTTTCCAGAAACTTGAAAAACATATTTCTAGGGTGTTTAACCTCAAAATAAAGACATGCCTAGCATCCTCAGGCTCCGACTAGGTAAACACAAAAAGAATTGTGTTGCTAGAGGGTCCCAAATTTAAATGCCAAGCATTTTACTGATCACCAACTGAAAACAAAATGGTGGATTTGCGAAAGTAAAAACTGCATTTGCGAGAGTGCTAAACTTTTTGTCAACTTTTCCACTTATAATGGGAAATTGTTTTTTGAATAACTTTTGAACCGTTTAATATTTTTTCACGAAATCTTCAAAAGGCACATCAGGGACCCCGGCCGCACGTTCCCTGAAGTTTTCGGACCGGTCGTGCAAACCAGCGACCTGTAGGGATAAGCAAAGAATTCAAAAGCGAACGCTGCCAAGCAGATCATACTTAATTCGCAGCCGTGATATCTCAACAGTACGAAGTTGGCAGATCCCAAGATGTATGGTTCTTGATCGTGTATTCCAAATTTCAGGCAAATCCGTTGAATGGTTGCGAAGTTATTAAATTGCAAACTTTTACATTTAAGATGTAAATGGCTCCTCAACCCTAACTATGGTAGCACTACCGTTCACCATTTTATATACAATATACATATATATATATATATATATATATACACACACACACACACACACACACATATACATACACAACACATACATACATATATACGTATGTATATATCTAACGATACATACACATATATATATATATATATATATATATATATACACACACACACACACACACACACACACACACACACACATATATGTCTAACACAAGAAAAGAACACTGTTACAGGAAAAATAAACAAATGGTTTTAAATGACAGATGACAAGAAAAAGGCCTTTCCTAAGTTAAGCTATTCTTACCCCTCTACTGCACTTGGAGAAAGACTGAATTCCTATGCTATCTGTCAGCTCCCACGTAGTTAGAGCAGTAGGCACACAGCTTGAAAAATCTCTCGGATAGCAACCCCTAGCAGACTTCTCCTTGTAACTGTCTCGCAGCATTTTTTAGTCTCCCTTTGAGTAGGTAATTCTTGTTCCCTTTGAATGCACCAACCATTTACATGTATGTATTTCATTGTTCTAATCAGCTTGAACACCTATATGTGTCCAATTATATTCATTTAACATTCAGTTTACGCTTGAGTGGCCCAATCCTTTCAAACGCTGTATGTTGTAAGTGAGCATGCCCACCCCCGGCCATTCTCCCAGATTTATGTGACCAAGACCATCATCTCATCTAGAAGCTGCAAGACAGTGGAATCCCGTGTGTTTTTTTTCAGAAGGCCAGAAAAATCCAAGCCATTAACCCATTCCTTCCCATTTCTATCACCCCTCTCCCCCGGTGATGAAGGTGTGTCTTTTGGGCTACCCCAAGAGAGACAGCCATTCATGCAGCTGCTGGGAAGTGCTCAAAGTATCCAGCCATGCTGTTAGACCTGCCTAGATAGCCTGTCCGCATTGGCATTTTGTTTACCACTGCAGTGCTAGATGGTCATGTTGTATGCCTGCAGTACCAAGCTCCAGTGTAGTAGTTTTCCATTTTGCCCACTTGACCTATGAAGCCAGATCAGGGAATGATGATCTGTGAACACATATAGGTAAGGCTACAGCTTCTGAGGGGCCCATACTAGTCTCAAGCACTCCTCTTCAATTATGGCATAGGCCTCCTCCCTGAGCAGAAGCCTCTGGCTGAGGTACACGACAGGGTGATCCTCTCCCTGCTGGGTAACCTGGCTCAGCACAATACCCAGCCCATGGTCTGAAGACTAGGTTTGCTGGCAAAGGCACCTAGCTTCATCTGAGCTCTTTTCTTCTAGGTTTGCTTGTCGGGACAGAGCAAAGAAAAAGATTAAGGCTTCTTTTTGCTAGGCAGATTTACTGTGTGTTATTTTCTTTTGTGCTCACAAGATTTGATACTGTTTTCTGTTTACATTTTACTGCTGTAATCTTCTCTGATTCAAACTGCTGTTGCAGGGTATACCTTCTGCTGCATTATTACAGGGTGTGCCTACAGGCTTGTTACTGTTTTGTGCTTACAGATTACTGCTGTAATCTTCTCTGATTCATTTTTTTTTTGCAAGGTATATCTTCTGTTACTGCTTTATTTTTCTCTGTAGCAAAGTGTTTTTTGCAGGGTATATCTTATGTGAAATTGTTACAGGTGGTGCTTACAAGGTTTACAGTTTTATCTATCATTAGGCTAATCTTTTAGGGTTACTGCATTTGTTGTTGGTTGATTGTTTCTACTCTTACCTCCTTGGTTTGTTTTCGTCCGTGGTTTTTCTTTTTCAGCAGGGGAAGGGCCCACAACCCACCCCCATCCCCAACCACCCCGTGCTACCCTCCTCTTATAGAGGAGCAGTCGTGAAATTTCCTGTAGCAAAGCAGGAAGGGGAGGATCAGAGGGATATTTATTTATTTTATTTATTTATTTCGATTGGGATTAATACTTTTGAGTCAAAGACACATTTTCAAAGGTTCCAAGTCAGGGACAAAACAGAGCAATACAAATACAATACAATAAGTACAAATTAAGATAACAGTGAAATATCCACATAGTGACCTCACTTACAGGGCACAAGTCATTTAACTTGCTATAATAAGTTTTATATATATATATATATATATATATAAATAAAATCAAAACTTTGCTTTCATTTCCTCCTTCTAATTATTCAGACCAGGTTATAAACTCCGCAACTCAAGTGGAATGGATACTATTAACTGCAGGCACTGCGGGGCACTTTTTAAAAAGGGCAGTTATACAGGATTTAGGACGCTGTCCTACATGCAGGACCACTGGAGATCAACAGGCTCAGCTACAAGCAGCATGGGCAGAGACTGCATGCCACACATCACATATTCAGGAGGAAATGTATTATAAGAATTGCCTGCCATTTCCCCAACATCCAGCTGAAGCACCTTGACCGCAGAGGTTAGTTGGTCCGGAGGTTGGCAGGTGGTTAGGAGGGCAAATCAGTGCCCATCACTCAGTGCTCCAATGTATCACCTCCACAAATCATTTAAAAACTACAAACAGGTATCAGCCTCTATCTCCAAAATCAAACAAAGGGCAGAGGACACTGCAGAGCAGGATACTGCAGCACAGGCGCTAGCACAACAAAACTCACCCAAAACAGGGACCAAAACAAGAAAAAAGAGCAAAAAGAAATCCAAAACATTTCTGATCATAGGAGACTTCATGATTCCTGGAGTTGATACCTACTTCCAGCTGGGGTAATGGTCAGATGTTCCCAGATACATCAGCATGGAGAGACACTGACTGACCACATTGCTAAAAATCGCAAGAAGCAGGAGAAAACATCGATGTCCTGGTACACATAGGGACTAACTATCTCCAGCTGGTCAGTTGTGGAGATCAAGGAACACCTGACCAGGCTGGGAGACAAACTGTCATCCATTTCGTCCGGCATCTCCTTCTCTGAGATCCTGCCGGTCTGGGAGGGTGGAGGGCAGATGGATGGAAGGTCAGAGAAGGGGAGATAGGGGAGCTAAACATGTGGCTCAAGGGTTGGTACCAGGAAAAGGGACACAAATTTGTAGGGAACTGACAACAGTTTTGGGAGCAAAAGTTCTTTAAATTCGATGGACTGCATCTGACTAAGGAGGGAGTCAGTGCATTGGGGCAGAAATTTGATGTCTCTGCAGAATATTTAAACTAGCCAATGGGGAGAGGGGTGCAGCACCTGATACATCGAACGGGAAGAACATCCTTCCCCCCTCAGCTAGTGATCAAAGAGTAGTTCAGCATGTTTGTAGTTCATTTGCACCACCAGGTAAGGAAAAAGGTCCGGCTCCTCATATGGACGACAGGGAAACGCTGGACCTTGCCCAACTAACGACCGAAATCTGGCAAATGGAAAATCACGACATTAAATGCCTGCAGTCTGGGAAATGAGATTCCAGACCTGCAAGCAACAATGACAGAGGCTAAACTGGATATAGTAGTCATTAGCGAGACATAGTTCACCAGTAACCACAATTGGGAGACTTCAGTACCCAGCTATATACTGTTCAGAAGAGACCAAGGTACAAAAAAATTGGGAAGAGTGGCCCTTATGTCAATGAAAATATCAAAGCTACAGAAATTCAGAATACACAGAAGAAGCCAGAAGAACTGTGGGTCACCCTGGGAACAGGAAATGGGACAGCCATACGAACTGGGGTTGTCTATGGGCCTCCAGACCAGGGAGAGGACATAGACACACAGTACTTTCAGAAGATATACAAAACATGAGAGCTAAAGGGGAGTTTCTGATAATGGGAGACTTCAACATGCCAGATACAGATTGATCAATACCAGCAGGAACATCCACCAAAACTAGACACATAGTGGATTCCCTGCAGGGGGAGGGCCTCAAACAACTGGTACAACAACCCACAAGAGACAGGGCTATCCTAGATCTAGTAATGATTAACAGGGAAAGGATCACAGAACTCCAGGTAGAAGGTCACAGGGGGGCCAGTGACCATCACATGGTATGGTTCAATTTGGCCACCAGAACTAAATCATCCCATTCCAATGCAAAAATATGGAACTTCAGAGAAGTTGGCTTTGATAAGATGGCCAACAGAGTTAAGCTCGCTAGCCCTGGCAAGAAGAAATACAGGTGAGGAGGTACAGGCAAAATGGGCAAGCATTAAGGATGCAATGCTTGAAGCAACATCCCATTGTGTTAAGGGGAAAAGCAAGAGCAAAAGAAGAAGGAAACCACTTTGGTTCTCAAAAACAGTAGCAGAAAAGGTCAGAGCCATAAGACTGGCCTTCAGGAAATATAAGGGAACGCAGCAGGACGAAGATAGGGAGGCATACTAAACTTCCCTAAGGAAAGCAGGGAAGGCAGTAAGGCACGCAAAGGCCCAAACCGAGGAAACACTAGCACGAACAGTAAAAGAAGGGGGCAAGACTTTCTATAGATACATTAGTGAAAGGAGAAAGTCCAGAGAGGGTATTGCTAAGATCAAAGGGTATAAGGGGGAGTGTGTGGAGGAAGACCAAGGAAAAGCATCTATCCTAAATAGATACTTCTGCTCAGTAGTTACGGAGGAGAAGGTAGGGCAGGGCTCATAGCTCAGCACCATGGACACGGGGGGGAATGAGGTGTGCAATAATTCCTTCACAAAAGAAAGGGTCCTACAAGAGCTCACTAAGCTCAGGGTGGACAAGGCAATGGGACCTGATGGCATACATCCCAGGGTACTAAAAGAGCCAAGGTGGAACTAGCAGAGCCATTATCGCCATTATCAGAACTGTTTAGTGAGCCTCTGAGCACAGGAGAGGTCCCAGAAGACTGGAGAGGGGCTCATGTGATCCCGCTCCACAAGAGTGGTAGCACGGAAGAGGCACACTAAGCTGAAAGCTTGTTAAAGCTGCTCACTGATTTGTTCAGCAGTCCAGTGTGCTGTACCCAGCAATCATCGTAGTGATTGTGGCATGCCAGAGGAATGAGAAGAGATCTGGATAAACTGGCAAAATGGTCAAAAGAGTGGCAACTGGAATTTAACGCAAAGAAGTGCAAGAAATTGCACATAGGGAAGAGAAACCCTCCAGTCACCTATAGGTTGGGAAGGGAGTTGCTGGCAATCACAAGGGAAGAAAGACGTGGGCATCATCATCACAGATGACCTGAAATCATTCAAGCAGACCACTAAAGCAGTTGGTAAGGCTAGGGGATGTTGGTGTGTATTAGTACCAACCTGAAGCTCCTGAGACTTACCAGTAATGTCACCCTGCTCTAATCCAGCTCCAAGACTGTCTCCTCCGCCTCCCCATATTTTTCCTCTCTTTGTAAATAACTTCTTGACTACTAGCTCTCTTCCTTCTTGAACCTTGTTGCTGACCATCCACTGTTGTTTTGCCAATTACCACCCCTGACCTTCCTTCTGTCAGTCTTTCTTGTTATATTTGAACATTCCTCACATTTCTCTCAATATAACCTTACTATCTTATTAACTCTTGCACTCCACAGGTCGGGTCCATGGTTTCTGCACTTATTATATATCTTACTGCCATTATCTGTATAATGCTTGCCATTATTTTTTTGTTGTTTCTACCCATTGTATTTTTGTAGCACTGCTGTACTGTTCCTCTATTTGTACTATTGTATTCATATTGCTGTTGTTCAACTGTTCTCCTTTTGTTGTACTCTCCCGGGTCGTGCCTGAAAATAGTCATTTTATGGCTAGTGCACCTACCCGGTTAACAAAAACTAAATAAATAAATAAAAGTAGGAGTATCACAAGTCTTAAGAGGTAGGTAAAAATCCTCTTTACAAGACACAGGTTAGGCCCCATCTGGAGTACTACGTGCAGTACTGGAGGCCACACCTGCACAAGGACATTAACAAAATGGAGGCAGTCCAGAGAAGGGCAACCAAAATGGTGCAGGGACTGCATCAGAAAACACATGAGGACAGATTAACGGAGCTCAATATGTATACCCTAGAGCAAAGGAGGTAGAGAGGTGATATGATCGAAACAGTCAAACACCTTAAGGGCATTAACAAGGTGAAAGAGTAACATGTTTCAATACAAGAAAAATAGCAGGACAAGAGGACACAGCATGAGATTAGAGGGAGGCCGATTAAGGGGTAATGTGAGGAAGTTCTTTTTCACAGAAAGGGTGGTGGATGCATGGAGCGGCCTGCCTCAGGAAGTGGTGAATATGAATACAGTGCAGGGCTTCAAACAGGTATGAGATAGGCATAAGGGAGCAATACAGACGAGTATGAATAGATAGGCCATTGACAGAGTAAAGGCCTATGGCGCATTCATAAGATAGAAAAAAAATGGGCAGACTGGATGGGCCTTGCAGTCCTTATCTGCCGTCAACTTCAGTGTTTCTATGTCCACATGGACACTGAACTTTAGACTGTAATTGGGGCTGGCCAGTACAGCTGGCCCACTTAAGGCCTTCTTTAGCTCCTGAAAGGCAGCCTCACAGCCCTCTGTCCACTGCACCTTATCTGGCTTTCCCTTTTTGGTTAGGTCCGTCAGGGGCTTGTCCAGATCACTATAGTGAGGGACAGACCTCCAGTAGTACCCCGCTGTCCCCCACAATACCCTTACCTGTTTCTTGGTAGTAGGAGTGGGCCAGGCTAAGACGGCATTGAGCTTGGCAGGCTCCGGGAGGATGTGTCCTCTGCCCACCCAGTGCCCAAGGTAGGACACTTCAGCTATACCTATCTGGCACTTTTCTGCCTTGACTGTCAGACCTGCATCCTTCAGCCTGTGGAACACCTCCCACACATTCTTGATGTGCTCCTCCCAGGTCTGGCTGTATATAGCTATGTCATCCATATATGTCAGTGCAAACCCACCTGCCCCCGACAGAATGTGATCCACAAGCCGCTGAAAGTTTGCAGGTACATTCTTCATTCCACAGGGCATTACCTTGAATTTGTATAAGCCAAATGGAGTGACTAAGCGGATCTCTCCTGGCTGCAGGGTCGAGGTACCTGCCAGTAGCCTTTTGTTAGGTGTACTGTGGTTGAGATACTTGGTGCCCACAAGTCGATCCAGGGTCTCGTCTGCTCTGGGCATGGGATATGCGCCAGACTCCATGCAGCTGTTGAACCTCCAGTAGTCAACTGCAAATACTTGGCAAAGGCGGGTCCTGAAGTTCAGGACACTCTACAATAGACTCCCCTGGGAGGCATGGTCACCCTCCCATTCATCCTGAACCAAATCTAGGGGCCCCTCATCCTATGGCCAAACAAGAGCTCGAAAGGTGAGAACCCTATATTCTTCCCTGTATGCAAATAGGAGATGAGGCAAAAACTTGTCCCACGTCCTCTTGTGCTGGTCAGCAAAAGTCCTCAACATGGATAAATTAAATTGCTCCACCAGACCGTTAGTCCGGGGATGGTATGGGGACGTTTTGAGCTGCTTTACCCCACATTTCTTCCACAAACTACTCATTAACCCAGACATGAAACTGGCACCCTGATCTGTCAGTATCTCCTGTGGGAAGCCCATCCAGCTAAATATCCCCAACAGTGCGTCAGCACCTTTTCTGCATCAATGGACGATGAGGCCACGGCCTCTGGGCATCTTAAGGCATAATCAACTACCAGCAGGATATACCCCTTGCCAGTGCTACTTGAGGTGCTTAGTGGCCCCACTATGTCAACAGCTACCCTCTTGAAGGGTTCATCAATAATGGGCAGGGCACCAAAGTTGACTTGGCCTTGTCACCCATTTCCCCCATCCTCTGGCACCGTGGACAAGTCCTACAGTAATCTGCCACATCCTTGTCAATACCAGGCCAGAGAAAACTGTTGGTCAGCCACTTTTTCGTGCGCCTCACACACAAGTGGCCTGAAAAAGGGATATCATGGGCAAGGGCCAAAAGCTGCTGGCGGTGAACCTTAGGGACTACCAGCTGCTGGAGCACCTCTCCATCTAGCTCTTTTCCTGCTGTACATTCTCTGTACAACAGCCCATTGTCCTAGTAAACTGACTCTTTAACCCCCTGAAGGCCCTTAGCCCTGTTAGCTATTTCCTTCAGTTTTTGCAAGGTAGGATCAGTACACTGCGCAGCACCCAGCTCTCCTCCTCGGACCCTTCCCAGCTCCCCTTCAGAAGGAAGTCCTGTGGGCTCCTCCACTTGTTACTGGGGCTCAGGACTACTGCTTCTAGCCAGCCCTTCCCCCATGCTAGCCACTTCCTCAATTGCTGACGGAGGGTCTGGACCCGGTTGAGTCATCCCCTCTTCACCCTCAGAAGCTTGCCCTTTTTCCTAGCTACAGGTTGTAACGCACACACCAGAGATTCCCTGTGGTCAAAATCATTCCCCACAATCAGATTTACAGGGAGATACTCCACAACTCCCACCTCCGTTTCTCCACGGCAACCCTCCCAGCTCAGGAGGACTCGAGCCACTGGTGTTTGGACCGCTGGCCCTGTGATTCCCCGGACCTTGGAGTATTGCCTTGGCAGCATCTGCTCTGCCTGGATTAGATCCTGATTCACCAGGGAGATGTATGCACCTGTGTCCCACAATCCCTGGGTTACTGTCCCATTAACTACAACAAGGTGCATATTGCCGGAGAAGACATGTGGTTCTTCAGGCTGCCCACACCTTACCATCAGACCAATGCTATTTTGATCACCCCTTCCCCCAGGCCTTTGCCCCTGAACCATTTTCTGAGGGCAGTTATACCTCAAATACTCCACTTGATTACAAATATAAAATTTCTTGGGCCCCGGCTCTTGGGTCCCTTTACAATCAGAGGGTTCTGCTTTGGGCCCAGGTGCAGGCTGGTTTCCTTCATTGCCTCCATGGGACCCTTAGAACCATGTGCTGCCCCCAAGACTTATGCTGTGCATATAGTCTGCGGGCCATGTACAGGTCAGCGCTTTCTGCCACCTGCTTTGAGGAGCTGCATACCCTGTCTAGCAACCATATGCGTAGTTCCTCCAGTACAACTCTAAGAAATTGTTCCTTTACCATTAAATCTCATCAATTCCACAGTGTCTGCTTTAGCCCCATCCACCCACCGGTCAAGATAAGTGCACAACTGAACATGCAGTTCTGTGCAACTGTTTTCCGTGCTTTTAACTCCCTAAATTTTTTTCTGCACGTTTCAAGAGTTAATTCAAAACATTTTAATAAACAGTCTTAACCTTATCATAGTCAACACAATCCACATTGCTCATTTTATTCACTGCCTGCAAAGCACGCCCTGTAAGGGGGTAGGATGGACCATCCATGAAGTTTTTTCTATTTGGAACTGAGAGCACATTCTTTCAAATGCCTTTAAAAATAGAACAAATGGAAATTGAGAGAGTTCACTGTGCTTTAAAGGAGATCTATTGGCTAAAAAAGAAGCCCAGATTGCTTCACAGATCGGGCTTCACTACCTTCTCAAATACTACGTGTGGTCACCAAAAATGAATATTAAACTTGCCTGATCGCTGCGTTAAATTCTGTGCTCAGCCCCAGTGCAGCCAGCATTTTAGTGTATACACCTACTGTCCTATAGCAGAAGATGACGCCACTGCACCTGCATTATGGGTAGCCTTAGTATGGAAGTATAACAAATACAATATCTAAAATGCCGATTATTTTACACCTGCCTAAATGCCATGTGATGCCAGCCATACACATGGTATTTCAGTCAAAGTGTGTGTAAAACAACAATCGGCATTTTAGATATAATATTTTATACTTCCATACATAGGGTTACCATAGCACACAGGGCAGTGAGTAGGTCATCATCTCGTGTATCACTAGCTAGATTGGGACTTACAAGGCGCCATAATTAAAAATGCCCACTTGCACTGGGGCTATACAGAATTTTACGAGCAATCAGTCAAGTTTAATATTCATTTTTGGGGGGTGACTACACAGGCATTTGTACAGTGAAGCCCGTTCTGAAGCCATCGGGCATCTTTTCAGCTAACAGATCTCCTGTAAAGATCGCCTGCCCCGGACAACAATCCGAGCTTTCCTGAAATTTCATAAATAAACCAAGAAAGAATGGGTTCTTTGCAAAGCCAGAAAGGAGGGTGGTATTAAATATAAGTCTCAAGTTATGCAGCTCTTCCCTGATATCAATGCAGAACTATTTAATAAGTGGAAAGAATTTACTAAGGTGAAAAAGCTCCTTAGACAGCACAATATTTTCTTTGCACTTCTTATGCCAGCAAAATTAAGGATCACAGTGAATGGTAAGTACACCTTTTTTTACTGATCCTAAGCGGGCAAAGGACTTCAACTCTCTACCTTGGATGTGACCTGGCACTACTGCTCCTCCCAGCAAACTCCATATAATACCGGCAGGCTCCACTTGTGTTTCATAAGTTATACATCCTGTTTATCTCCCTGCATGAACTGCAAACTCTGCTTTTTTTCTCCCCCTCCAAAGTGAAAGCAATTTCTTGTATGTGATTGTGGAACTCCCCACTGCTAGCAACCCCCCAACACACACACACACACACACACACACACACACACAGCACGATCAACATTGCAAGGATGGCTCGGTCAGGAGCTCTGCAATCTGCCATTAGATCACACTCTAGCCTTTGACTGCCTAGCCTTCTCAGTGGCTGCGGGAATATTTCTGATGCTACAGGGGAACATGGGCGAAGCTGCTCGGAGACTGATTTTTTTTTGGGGGGGGGATTGGTTGCCTTCTGTTAGACCTAAGTTTTGGTTTAGTGTGTTGCCCAGCTAGAGGGACTAGAGCAGCTGAGCAGTATCTCTCAGTGTGGCTTCATGAATGTGTGAGCAGGTGCTGTGGCTGATTTTCCCGCCATACAGGACAGCTTACCAGATCCTCATTGTCCCATAAGTTCTAGGGGACAGAACTAAAATAAAATAATGCAAAGTGGAATTGGCCAGGAGATCATATATGAATAAAGGGCAGGCTTTGCACCCCTGCAATCAGTGCTCCTGGAACCCAAGGGAGTCTAGTTCATCAAGTTATTTCAGTTGTTAATGGATGCTGGAGCTCACACTCACCATGTAAGACTATGGTTAGGCTCTGAAACCATTACTAAAAGGTAACCAACATGCTTTGTGGCTTAGTGATAGGACAGAACTATGAAGTCTACAATATTTCTTGTTATCTGGGGATACTAAGGAGGTATACCAATAAGGGGCAACATAGGCCTCAAGTGCCCTCAACTCCATTTTCCCACCATCAGCGAGAGCAATTAGGTCAAGACACTTGGTTGGGGAGCTCAGACAGCAGCTTCTTCCTCCTCTTCCACCACTCCAAACCCTTTTATACTTAATCAGTGTTTCAATTGATGTACATTACATTACTTTACATATGGTATATAGTCCAAATACATACGATAGCAATGGAGCTAAAGGCCCCTTAATCACAGGTAAAACATAAATGTGTTTACCATATTAATCACACACAACTTGGGGGGTATCACAACAATCTATCAGAGAGCTGCAGTTAAAATATATAACTGAGGCAACCCCATGAGATAGAGTCCAACACTGAACTACTCCAAGGGGAAGTACTACCATGCTAGTCTCCTAAATGTTATTAGTACCAAGAAGCAATTGTGATTGCACTTTCTTAGAATCAAGTATAACATCAATTTTTAACTATCACAGACTTTAATGCCCCTTATAATAAAAAGGTAATTACCATAGTGAGCAAAACCCCGTCTGTCAAAAGTGAGGGAGCAGGCAGAATTCACTTAGAAAATGGCCTCCAAAGCTTCTGTAACTAGGGCAGAATATAGAACAATAAAATAATATTTAACTCAGTTCACAGTTTGTAGTATGAAGCATGTACCTTCAGAGGCAAAGGTATAGCAGAAAGTCCTTAGGGGAGAGGGAATCTCAAGTTCTTGGTCCTGAACCATCAGAGTCTTCAGTGCGCTCCTCTCCCTCTGCAGTTCTTTGCCAAAGTTCTGCCTTCACCCTCTCAGCCCATTTGCCAGTGTCCACAGGGGCTGAAAAAGGCCAGACCTTACTCTGGTGCATAATATATAGACGTGCAGGGAAATGATGGAGTGAGGTATAATGGCTTCCCTGAGGGCATGGTGAACACCAAACTTTTTTCACCTTTGCCTGGTCGCACAGCTAATGTTCAGAAATACATGCATGGACTGACCATCCTGAGCAATTAGGCCATTCCTTCTTGCCAGGGACAGAATACAGTCCCACTCCCCAATTCCTGCAGTAACCACCAACAAAAGTGCTAGGGAAACTGGAGGCCCCCATCCACCACGTGGCGTAATGCAATAAACTTTTTATATCTGAAATCTATCTGAATCACCTCAGACTAAGTTTCCAGCTAGCCAGTCCTTCATAAACATAAATGGATGAGCCACTTCAATACTCTCAGGTAGACCAAGAGATCTTAAGTTGCAGCCTGCACCAGATTTTCCAGGGTTTCACCCTCACACAAAAGTGCTGCGCTTCTTTCACAGTCATGGCTGGCACAGCTGTAGCTGCAGCAGCCTGCTTTTTAACTTCGATCATCTCAGCTTTAATACAGTCCAAAGTGGATTCCATAACAATGACCCTGGTGTTAAAAGAAAAAAAATTACTCACCTTAGTAATGTTGTTTCTTCTAACGGAGTCTTGCTGTATTCTGACTATTTGCAGTGATCTCCAACCTCTGAACTGCCCCAGAGAGGAAAGAGTTAACTTTCCATGCAAGGCATGGAACGCTGTGCTCCAGCTCAGTTGAAGCCTCTGTCTTTTGTTGTTTGAATCCCAACCGCCAGATCTTTACGAGCTATACTCACTGAGCGTTCTGTGTGGAAACTGTAAACTAACATTCAGCCAACTGGCAACTAAATTTAATAAAGAGGGTTTTTGGTTTCCAAAGCAAAGACTCAAGTCAGAAACCCAAAAACAAAAACAATACACACCCAAAATAAGAAGGGAGAAAGGGCACCTCTAGGTGCCAACACTACTCCTGCCCACCCCATCCCAAAACCAGGTTCTGAGAGGGAAGCAGGGGAGGTCAGAATACAGCAAGACTTATTTATTTATTTATTTCAATCTAGGATTACAATACCTTTGAGCCAAGGCTCTTTTACAAAGGTTCCACGTCAGCGTATGCAACAGTCATCATTTTTAGTTACAAACATAAAGTCACTGACTTACAGACATGTAATAACCAGTACAAAGACTTGAGCTATGAGCAAGACAAGGGAAGAGGGGAGGATTGATGGGGGGAGGAGGTAGGAGAGATCGAGGGGGCAGGAGGTGCAGGGGGTAAGGGAGAGTACGGGAGGTGGGTGGGGCAGGGGCAGGAGGAGATATGGGGAGGTGGGCGAGGGTGGGAGACAGTGCAGCCAGGGGCCTTGTCGAGGAATATGCCAGGTAAGGTGTTAGGGGTTCAAAGACTGATTTAGTGCATGGGTGCTGGGGCATGTGCAGCTGAAGCGGTGGAAATGTTAAGATGGGCAATCGCAGATACAAGCAGTGAGGCGCAGCTTGGACTTGAAAAGGCCAAGTGTTGGAGAGGTCACCACGTCATTGCCAAGAGAGGCCGAGCTAGTTGATGTCCGATAGGCAAATGATCTTTGTCCTTGGGTCCATTAGAAGAAACAACATTACTAAGGTGAGTAATATTTTCTTCAAACAACATGAAGTCTTTCTGTATTCTGACTATTTGCAGACTACCAAGCAGTACCTCCATGGAGGAGGGACAGAACCTACTTTGGGAATAGGCTCTGAAGTACTGCTGTGCCAAACGGAGCATCACTCCTAGCCTGGATATCCAGAGAGTAATGCTTGGTAAACGTATGGACTGTTTTCCAGGTGGCTGCTTGACATATCTGTAAGATAGGAATATCCCTGGCAGCAGCTGTACCTCTAGTAGAGTAAGCCCTCGGGCCTGAGGGTGGAGTCCTACCCAATTTTTCATAGCAGAATTGTATACAAGAGACAATCCACCTGGCAATAGATCTTTTAGTGGCAGGTTTTTCCTTACTGACCTCACCATAAGTGAGGAACAATTGGAGGGAGTCAAACCTGTGACCCTTGGTGCGCTCTGTATAGTAGCTAAGGGCCCTTTTCACGTCCAGGCTGTGCAACCTCCTCTCTCTCCAGAGGAGGAATGGTCAATGAAGAAAATAGGAAGAGACATAGACTAGTTAAGGTGGAAATCTGAGACCACCTTAGGCAAAAACTTCCTATTAGTTCTTAGGACCACCTTATCTCTATGAAAAGAGATAAAATCAGGCTCCACTGACAGGGCCTGTAACTCACTGATGCGTCTGGCAGAGGTAATGGCTACCAAAAACACAGTTTTCCAAGTCAAGTACTTAAGTTCTGCAGAGGACAAAGGCTCAAAAGGGGGTTGCATAAGCTGAGCAATGCAAACATTTAGGTCCCAAGCAGGAGACAGGGTCCCTGAAGGAGGATTGGTGCAACAATCCCTTGAAGAATTTACAAAATACAGGATGAGCTGAAAGAGAAGAGGGCTTACCTACTGACAAAACAGCAGAAACAGCTGCTAAATGTACTTTGAGTGTAGCTGGTCTGAGTCCCAAGCTATTGAGA
Organism: Neoceratodus forsteri; assembly: GCA_016271365.2. Classification (NCBI taxonomy): domain Eukaryota; kingdom Metazoa; phylum Chordata; order Ceratodontiformes; family Ceratodontidae; genus Neoceratodus; species Neoceratodus forsteri. The sequence continues at coordinate 16,975,451 of CM057456.1, forward strand.
TGAACCATATAGTCCAGGACTGTAGGCAACCCAGCAGACTCTGGAGAAATATGCTTGCCAGAGCACCAAATAGTGAACCTTTTCCATTTAGAGTTGTAAGGCTTTCGAGAAGCCTTTAGAATATCCAAAACACCATGAGAGAGATGCAGGTCAGCAAACTAACTCTTCAAGAGCCAGGCCTTGAGATTGAGAGATTTGAGATTCGGATACCAAACTCTCCCCTGAGAGGATGTCAACAGGTTGTAATTCCTGGGAAGAGACATGGGGAGATGGACTGTTAAGGACAGCAACAGTGGGTACCAGGGCTGTCTGGCCCAGTCTGGAGCAATCAGAATCACTTTGCAGGACTGAGACCTGATTTTGACTAGTACCTTGAACAGGAGAGGAAGGGGAAGCATACAAAACTTCCCTTCCCAATTGAGAACTAGAGCATCCAGGGGACTGAGCCCAATACTGGGGTCTGCAGCAAAAAGGAGACTTAGTGATTGTCTGGGGCTGCAAAAGATCCATCTGTGGGGTGCACCATCTGAGAAAATCACCTTCAACACTAGGGGATCTAGGGACCATTCGTGATGGCCTGAGATATCCTGCTGAGAGCATCTGCCAGGACATTGTCCTTCCTGGGAGGTGCACTGCTGTCAGAGAAGTTTGCAGGAATAGGCCAGAGATCATAACTTCATTGCTTCTGTGCACAAGGTCAGACCGAGTGCCCCTTGTTGTTGATGTACCACATTGTGGTGGTATTGTCTGTTCTGATCTGGACTACTTTGTTCTGAACAGACTTGGAAAAAGCTTGCAGTGCCAGAAACACTGCTCTGAGTTCCAAGAGATTGATGTGAAGCAGAGATTATTGAGGTGACCACAGCCCTTGGGTGGTCAGATCCCCCAAGTGGGCTCCTCAGCCCAAGAGGGAGGTATCTGTGGTAAGGATTAGAGAATGAGGTTGAGTGACAAAAGGAACTCCTTGCCTTAGATTGTCCTGATCCTGCCACCATTGCAGAGCCTGGATCAGGGTTCGAGTTACTGGGACTAGTTTGGTCAGGGGATCCTTTCTCTGGGACCAGAAGGTTCTCAAATGGAACTGGATGTCCCTCATCTGAAACCTTGCTCCCTGGACCACTGCTGTAGAGGCTGCCATGTGGCCCAGGAGCTGCAAGAAGTGCCTTGCTGGTCGAGACACCTGAAGGGTGAAAGAAGAGGCCAGTTTTACTAGTGTCCTTGCCCTGTCCAGGGGGAAGGAAGGCCCTTGCTCTTATTGTGTCGAGCTCCGCCCCTATAAAGGTGAGGAGCTGCACTGGTTCCAGAACTGACTTTGGAAGATTTAGGAGGAATCCTAAGGAAGTGAGCAGTTGCTGAGTTATCTGCAAATGTGACTTGACTTGGTCTGGGGACTGACCCACTATGAGCCAGTTGTCCAGGTATGGGAAGATGGAGATCTTTTTTCTCCTTAGGGAAGCAACCACTACTGCCAGGCACTTTGTAAACACCCTTGGGGCTGATGTTAGACCAAAGGGCATTGCTCTGAATTGATAGTGGCCTGAGGGCAACTCGAACCTGAGGTACTTTCTGTGGGAGCACCTGATGGGAATGTGAAAATAGGCATCCTTGAGGTCCAGGGAGGCTAGCCAGTCCCCTGGCCTTTGAGAGGGCAGAATTATTCCTAGAGTCACCATTTTCATTTTGAATTTTGGCTTTAAAAAGGTGCTTGTTTAGATATCTCAGATCCAGGATGGGCTGCCATTCCCCTGTCTTTTTGGGGGTTAGGAAGTACCTGGAGTACAAACCTTTTCCCCCTGTGTAGGGCTGGAACCCTTTCTATTGCTCTGAGAGCCAAGAGAGAAGAGACCTCTGCCTCTAGGGCAAGGGCCTCTGAAGGATTTGCAGGTGGAAAGGATCTGGTTCTCATCTTGGGAAATTTTTTGAAGCTGAGAACCAGTCCCTGGCTTACTACTCCAGGACCCACTTGTCTGATGTTAAAGACTTCCAGTCCTGGACAAAGTAAGCCAGCCTGCCCTACAGGTAGTGGAGAATCGGCCGGCAGACCCATCAGGGTGTCTGCTTGCAGGGCTTTAGGCTGCAGGGGTGGAAGCAGGCCTGCTCATACCCTGTCTGCCTCCCTCTAAAGAACCCTCTGAGCAAAGGCAGAAGAGGAGGCCTGGCTTGGTAAAAGGCCTCATGAAAGGGCCTGCCCCTGCCCCTGGAATGCTGCCTCTGAGGAGTGGCTTGCCTCTTTGGCCTGAGCACTCCTGTAGGTGGTCCCATACTGCCCATTTTTCATGTAATTTCGTCTGCTCCACGAGAGTTACCAATGACAGGAAAATCCATGGCCTTAGCCTGGGTATCCTGTGACAGGCTAGTACACCTGAGCCAAGCCATCCTCAAGGGCCACAGATGTAGCCATGACTCTAGATGAAACATCACTGGAGTCCACAGCAGCATGAAACTGCACTTGGATGCCTCAATCCCATCTGCAGCCACCGCTCCAGCTCTTGCAAAGCTGGTCAGGGGCCTGTTTAGCTAGAGCCATAACAGTGTCCCAGCTGGACTTCTGGTATCTAGCTGTGTAGGCCATATAATTAGCCTGCCTGAGTCCCAGGATGCTGCCATGTACTGTTTCTTTCGCCATGGCATCAATCCTCCTGGGTCCTTATCTGGGGGTGGAGCCAAGGGCATATTTGCTTATCACAGGCAGCAGCCCTACCCAACATGGCTGCATTGTTGGGAAAGGAACTCCGTGTCTGAGCCTGAAAGAGTATATCTCTTGTCCATTCTTCTGTCCACAGGAGGTATGGAATTAGGAGTTTTAAGATTTTAAATGTCTGTTTCCCAAAGACTTATGGAGGAAATAGACAATCCTGGACTCTGGGATGTCCATCATTTCAACGAATCAGGCTCCTCCTGATCCTCTACTGCTTCTTCCATAGGAAGCTGGAGGTTTCGCCACTTTTGTAAAACATAAAATAGGAAGGGGACTCAGAAAGCCTAGGAGGAGAAACACCTGAAGGTCTGTCTGGGGAGATGTCCGGGTCAATGGGCACATTCAGACTTTCATAATCACCATCACTATCTTCATACTCTCCCTCCTCCTCCAGTTCATAAAATTCTTCTAAAGTATAATCCGGAACAGAGGGAACCAACCGAACTGAGCCCCTGAGCGATGGTGCTGGTTCGGTCGGAACCGAAGTTAGCGACTGAACTATCCTTATCGCTTTGGCTATTTCATCAGCGGTCGGAGAGAGAACCTGTGGATCCGAACCGGCTGACATATCCCTTCTTTTTCTTTTAACCGGAACCGACTCCTCAGAATTGGTTCTCCTTTCGTCGAAGAAGTTTCGCCCTGGTCAGGGGGCACTCCTTCTGGTTCGGTCAGAACCAAACCCGGCCGACCATCCGGTCAGCGGACTTCTCGGCCTCCCTTCCCTCAGTCTACCTACTCTTATCCAGGGTAGCTTTGGAAAACTTTACAAATTTGGCAGTCTGAATCGAGGTGGTCAAACCCCAGACAATAAACACAGGTGGTGTGGGATCAGCCTTAGCAAAGGCTTCCCATACACACTACAGTGTTGAAACCCAGTGGGCAGTTTTCTTGGGTTTCTCAGACATGGCCAATCTAACTAAAGCGTACCCTTTTTCGGCAATCTGCCAGGCAAGACACCTATCGGTTCCTGACCGTGTTACGGGTCTTAGGAAAAAACGTAATAAAATCCGTTTTTTTTTTAGAACCGATCGGACCGTTACCACACTCTAATAAGAATAGAAAACTTTTCAAACCTGATCGGTTCAAACCCGAACCGATCCAATGTTTACAAGTTCCACACAGAAAACTAATATGGAAACCTATCTAGTACTCACGGTACCACAGACAGAGACTTAACCGACAGGTTAGATTGCAGAAATTCGGATGAAACAGAGAGAAAAAAACTACACTTTAACTGACTTTTTTGAACCAAGCGAAGGAGAAATCTCCGGAGAGACTGTTCAGTGAGGCGGAGTAAAGAATCTGTCGGTTGGGGTTCAAACAACAGCAGACAGAGGCTTCAACCGAGCTCGAGCTCAGCGTTCCATGCCTTGCATGGAAAGTTAACTCTTTCCTCTCTGGGGCAGTTCAAAGGTTGGAGATCACTACAAATAGTCAGAATACAGCAAGACTTCATGTTGTTTGAAGCATCCATTTTCTGGCTCAGACTGGTGACTGAGGCGATCAGACGTTGCATTTTCATGCCCAGAGTTTGCAATGTTTCAGTCTCCGAACTCTGCCCGGGATCGGCCTCAGCTGACACCGCAGGTCGGGCTGACAGACCCGCTGCTGCTGCTCGTTTCCTTTTCCTGTACTCATTTGGCCCCTGATCACGATATGGGTTTCCCACTTTGGGCTCAAGCAGGTATACTACCCAAACTTCGAAGGATAGAATAAAACGTTGAAAATGTTAACTTTTATTGCCTTTTAATATTATAATGTACAGAGCCGACACGGTCCTACAAGAGCTTGCTAAGCTCAGGGTGGACAAGGCAATGGGACCGGATGGCATACATCCCAGGGTACTAAAGGAGCTAAGGGTGGAAATAGCAGAGCCATTATCAGAACTGTTTAGTGAGTCTCTGAGCACAGGAGAGGTCCCAGAAGACTGGAGAAGGGCTCATGTGATCCTGCTCCACAAGAGTGGTAGCAAGGAAGAGGCAGGGAACTACAGACTAGTCAGTCTTACCTCAGTAGTGGGCAAGATTATGGAGGCACTCCTTAAGCAAAGGATAGTGCAACACATGGAATCCATAGGAGCACAGAATCCATGACAGCATGGGTTTACAACAGGAAGGTCCTGTCAAACTAATCTCAGATTTCTTCGACTGGATAACCAGTGTGGTGGACCAAGGGGGTGCAGTTGATGTCGCCTACCTTGACTTCAGCAAAGCTTTCGATACTATTTCACATAGAAGATTGATTAATAAGCTGGGTAGGCGCAGGGTGGGTCAGAAGTTAGTCAAAACAGGGAGAGATATAGACTGGTTGAGGTGGAAATCTGAAACCACTTTAGGTAAGAACTTTCTGTTAGTTCTAAGGACCACTTTATCTCTATGAAAAGAGATGAAATCAGATTCCACTGACAGGGCTTGCAATTCACTGATACGTCTGGCAGAGGTAATGGCTACCAAAAACACAGTTTTCCAAGTCAAATACTTAAGCTCTGCTGAGGACAACGTCTCAAAAGGGGTTGCATACCTACCCTGGGATAGGAAAGCAGTCCTCCGGATGCTCAATCCTATCCCCTCAACCCCTGATGCCCCGCTCACGTCCAAACTCGGGTCACCAGCCTGGCACGAGATGGCATCCAGCGCCTCAACCCTCAGCGCCACCAGACCGACTAGTCCTCTTCAATATCTTCATCAGTGACACTGCAGATGGACTGGAGGGTAAGGCTTGCTCTTTGCAGAGGACACGAAGATCTGCAACAGAGCAGATGATCCAGATGGGGTGGGAAGAATGAGAAGAGATCTGGATCATTTCAGGTCACACCTGGAATCGAGCCTTGCCTCGGTGTGCCTTTCCGTTACCAAATATTTAAATAAATAAATAAACAAATGTTTTCTTTTATTCATTTTATGTCAGACATTTAAAAGCCATTTTATAAGCAAGTAAGAAAAAAATTACTCACCTTAGTAATTATGTTTCTTCTAGTGGAGTCTTGCTGTATTCTGACTATTGCAGTTAGGTCCTACCGTTCAACTGCCCCAGAGAACAAAGGGTTAACTTTTCTATGCCTTGCATAGAACGTTCATCACGAGCTCGGTTGAAACCCCTGTCTGTCGTTGTTCAAACTGCAACCGCCAGATCTTTACGAGCAAAAACTCACTAGGTGTTCTGTGTGGAAACTGTAAAAATTTTTACTAGCCAACTGGCAAATATATAATGTTTCTGGTTTCAAAGGAAGACTCAAGTCAGGAAACCCAAAAAAAAACACATCCAAAACACAACATTCCACCCAAACAAAAAAGAGAGTGTAAAAAGGACACCCCTAGGGTGCCAACACTGCTCCTGCCCACCCACATCCCAAAAACTAGGTTCTGAGAGGGAAGGCAAGGGGAGGTCAGAATACAGCAAGACTCCATTAGAAGAAACAACATTACTAAGGTGAGTAATTTTTTCTTCAAACAACATGAAGTCTTGCTGTATTCTGACTATTGCAGGCTACCAAGCAGTACCTCCATGGAGAAGGGACAGAACCTACTTTGGAAATAGGCTCTGAAGTACTACTGTGCCAACCCGAGCATCACTCCTAGCCTGGATATCCAGAGAGTAATGCTTGGTGAAAGCATGGACTGTTTTCCAGGTGGCTGCTTGACAGATTTCTAAAGTGGAATATCCCTGGCAGCAGCCAGGGAAGCAGCTGTACCTCTTGTGGAATGAGCCCTCAGGCCTGAGGGTGGAGTTCTACCCAGTTTTTCATAGCAGAACTGTATACAAGAAACAATCCACCTGGCAATAGATCTCTTAGTGGCAGGTTTGCCTTTACCAACTTCTCCATAAGTGAGGAACAACTGGAGGATTCAAACCTGTGACCCTTGGTACGGTGTAGTAGCTAGGGCTCTTTAACATCCAACTGTGCAGCCTCCTCTCTCCCGAGGAGGAATGGTCAGTGAAGAAACGGAGAGATATAGACTGGTTGAGGTGGAAATCTGAAACCACTTTAGGTAAGAACTTTCTGTTAGTTCTAAGGACCACTTTATCTCTATGAAAAGAGATGAAATCAGATTCCACTGACAGGGCTTGCAATTCACTGAATCGTCTGGCAGAAGTAGTGGCTACCAAAAACAACAGTTTCCAAGTCAAGTACTTAAGCTCTGCTGAGGACAAAGGCTCAAAGGGGGGTTGCATAAGCTGAGCAATGCAAACATTAAGGTCCCAAGCAGGAGCAGGATCCCTAAAGTGGGGATTGATGTGAAGCAATCCCTTGAAAACCTTACAGAATACAGGATGGGATGACAGAGAGGAAGACTTGCCTACTGGCAGGAAAGCAGAAACAGCTGCCAAGTGTACCTTGAGGGCAGCTGGTCTGAGGCCTAGGCCATTAAGATGGACCATATAATCCAGAACCGTAGGCAATTCAGCAGAGTCTGGAGAAATATTCTTCTTAGAACACCAAATGCTGAATCTTTTCATTTGGAGTTATAAGTCTTTCTAGTGGAAGGCTGTGAAGCCTTAAGGATATCCAGAACCCCTTGGGAAAGATGCAGATCTGCAAACTAACTCTTCAAGAGCCAAGCCTTGAGATTGAGAGACTGAAGCTTCGGGTAACTAATCCTCCCCTGAGAGGATGTTAACAGGTTGTAATTCCTGGGAAGAGACAGGGGAAGGTGGACTGCTAGGGACAGCAACAAGGGGCACCATGACTGTCTGGCCCAGTCCGAAGCAATCAGAATCACTTTGCATGGTTGTGACCTTATCTTGACTAACACCCGGAACAGGAGCGGAAAGGGGGAAAAGCATACAGAAATTTCCCTTCCCAGTTCAGAATCAGAGCATGCAGGGGGACTGAGCCCAAGATTGGGGGTCTGCAACAAAGAGAGGAAGTTGGTGATTGTCTGGGGCTGCAAAAAGATCTATCTCTGGAGTGCCTCATCTCGAGAAAATCACTTTCAAAACCAGAGGATCCAGGATCCATTCGTGATGGCCCTGGGAAATTCTGCTCAGTGCATCTGCTAGGACATTGTCCTTCCCTGGGAGGCGAACTGCTATCAGAGAGGTTTGCAGGGAATAGGCCAGGGACCACAACTTCATTGCTTCTGTGCACAAGGCCGTAGACAGAGTGCCTCCTTGCTTGTTGATGTACCACATGGTGGTAGTGTTGTCTGTTCTGACCTGAACCACCTTGTTCTGTACAGATTTGGAAAAAGCTTGCAGTGCCAGAAACACTGCTTTGAGTTTCAAGAGATTGATGTGAAGCAGGGATTCCTGAGGTGATCACGGTCCCTGGGTGGTAAGATCCCCCAAATGGGCTACCCAGCCCAGCAGGGAAGCATCTGTGGTGAGTATCACTGAATGAGACTCAGTGACAAATGGAACCCCTTGTCTCAAATTGTCCTGATCCTGCCACCATTGTAAGGCTTGGATCAGGCTTCGAGTCACTGGGATCAGTTTGGTAAGGGAATCCTTTCTTTGCCATTCTCCGAAGAGCCACAGATGTAGCCATGACTCTTGATGCATCATTGGAGTCTACAGCAGCATGAAATTATACTTTCGATGCCTCGATCCCATCTGCAGCCACCTGCTCCAGCTCCTTGGCAAGCTGGGAAGGAGCCTGTTTAGCCAGCGTCAGTACAGTGTCCCATCTGGACTTCTGGTACCTGGCTGCATAGGCCATATAATTAGCCTGCCTGAGTCCCAAAGATAATGCCATGTACTGTTTCTTTGCCATGGCATCAATCTTCCTGGAGTCCTTGTCTGGGGAGTGTGATGCCAAGGGAATGTTTCTCTTATCACAGGCAGCAGCCTGCACAACCCCAACATGGCTGCATTGCTGAAAAAGGAACTCCATGTCTGAGCCTGAGAGAGTGTACCTCTTGTCCATTAGTCTATCCACAGGAGGTATAGAATTTGGAGACTTAAGAATTTTTTGTGTCCGTTTCCCAAAGGATTTGTGGAGGGGAACAGACAGTCTCCTGGACTCTGGGATGTCCATCATCTCAACAAAAATCAGGCTCTTCCTGACCCTCAACTGCTTCCTCCACAGGAAGCTGGAGGGTATCAGCCACCTTTCTAGAACATATAGTGTGAAGGAGACTCAAAAGCCTAGAAGGAGAGACACCTGAAGGTCTGTCTGGGAGATGTCCGGTCAATAGGCACATCCAGACTTTCACCATCACCATAGTCATTCTCATACTCTCCTCTTCTCAAACTCCGGTTCATAAAATTCTTCCAAAGTATAATCCGAACCGAGAACCAGACCAGCCGAGCTGCCAGATGGTGCCGGTTCGGTCTGAACTAATGTGATTGCACAATCCTAATTGCCTTGGCTATCTCATCGGCGATCGAGTACAAGATTCTGGTCCGAACCGGTCGCGATTTGTTCTTTTCTTTTTCTTTTTGTCGGAACCACCTCGGAATTGGCTCTCCTTTGCCCGGAGGCGCTCGCCTGGTCAGAGGGTTATTCCTTCTGGTTCAGTCGGAACCGAACCAGGCTGGCTATCCTGGTCAGCGGACTCTCGGCCTCCCTTTCCTCAGTATACCTAATCTCTTTTCCAGGGTAGATTTGGGAAAATTCTTGCAAATTTGGCAGTCTGAATCAAGGTGGTCAAACCCCAGACAATAAACACAGGTGGTGTGGGGATCAGCCTTAGCAAAGACCTCCCCACACACACTGCAGTATTGAAACCCAGTGGGCCCAGTTTTCTTTTTGGGTTTCTCAGACATGGCCAACCTAACCAAAAACGTACCCTTTTTTCGGCAATCCGCCAGGCAAGACTCCCCTATCGGTTTCTGACCGTGTCACGGGTCTTGGAAAAAAATGTAATTAAAATCTGTTTTTTTAGAACCGATACGGACCGATTACCACGCTCTAAAGCAAAGCACAAGTTTTTATCTCAAAGTGATCGTTTCAGCTGAACCGATCCACAGTTTACAAGTTCCACACAGAAACAGAAAAAAAAACTATCTAGTACTCACGGTACCACGGACAGAGACTTGAACAGACTATGTGGAAACAACAATTTGGTAGAAACCGACCGAAAACCGACACTTGAACCGACTTTTGAACCGAGCAGCAGGAGAAATCTCTGGAGCAACTGTTCAGTGAGACGGAGTAAGGAATCTGGCGGTTGCAGTTTGAACAACAGACAGGGGCTTCAACCGAGCTCGTGATGAACGTTCTATGCAAGGCATAGAAAAGTTAACCCTTTGTTCTCCGGGGCAGTTGAAAGGTAGGACCTAACTGCAATAGTCAGAATACAGCAAGACTTGGTGCTGTTTGAAAACACAGTTAAATGGCAGAGGCAGACTCAAACTATATATGCGAGTAGTGCTGCAGGAGTGGAAAACTGCACATGTGGTACCACTGCATAACAGCAGGCCTAGGGACAACCAGTTGAAGCCTGTTAGTTTAACATTTATAGTGGGCAAAGTGATGGATCCCATGCTGAAAGACTGGTTAGTTGAATTCCTTGAGGTCAACAGACTCTAGGATGAAAGGCAGCATGTGTTCATGGCAAGGAGGTCATGCAAGACCAGCATGGTCAATATCTTCAACTGGTTGATGAAGGCTGCTGACAGGGAGCAGGCAGTAGACATACTGCACTTGCATTTCAGTAAAGCTTTCAACTCCATTCCACACAGAGGTTGATCAAAGTTGGAGAACCTAGGACGGGGCACAAATTGACCAGGTGGGTGACAAATTGGCTCAGTGGAAGGACCCAGAGGGTGGGTGGGGGCTCTCAGGATCGAGGGAGGTTACTAGCGGGGTCCTGCAGGGGTTAACGCTTGGAACTGTGTTGCTTAATGTGTTCATCAAGGACATAGGGATGATGTCAGAGGCAAATTTGCCTCTTTGTGGGCAACACTAAACTCTTTGGCAGGTGGACACCATAGAGGGTGTCGGGGACCTTAGACAGGACCTTGCAAAGTTAGAAAGGTGGTTTAGTATCTGACAACTGTGGTTCAACACAGGAAGTGTAAAGTGATACATAATGGCTGTAAGAAACAAAGCCAAATACATGTGTGTGTGTGGGGGGGTAAAGGTTAGAGTATCTGGAGGAAAAGGATCTGAGGACAGCTATAACCAGCAACCTAAGGCAGGTTTGTGCAGTGCAAAAGGCAGCCAAAGCCAACAGGATGCCAGAGTGCATAGCTAGGGGTTTACAAGCAGCAGAAAACAAGTGATCTTACCACTGTACAGATCCATGGTGTGGCTGTATCTGGGGTACTGTGTGCAGACTAGTATTGATATCCCTACCTGAGGAAGGACATTAACCAACTCGAGGCAGTACAGTGAAGGGCTACGAAAACTATCCGGGGTCAGCAGGAGCTGCAGGAAGTTTGTCCGAGACCAGGCTGGTCTAAGATCAGCTTCGAGCCACCTGGTCTATGGCCAGTTTCACTGCTGTACAGGAACATTCTTTGTTGCACTTAGATTGTTTCCTGCAACAGCCCCTTTAGTGTGGATTTACTATTACCAACTCCACACTGCCATGGATCACCACACCAGTGAAATTTGTCGTCAAAAGAATTTTAGGGAAAGTGAGACTCAAACCCAGACTTTCAGGATCACAGCCTAGTGCACCAACCACTAACTATGCTGGCTGCTGCCTAGCACGCCTGTGGTTAGACACATCTGTGACAATAACTGATCCCAGACCAGTTCAGCTGGAAGGAGAAACTGGTCTCAAACCAGGTGGCAGGGAAACTGGTTTAAGACCAGGCAGCTCTGAAACTGGTCTCAGACCAGGCTGTTTGAAACTGGCCTCAGACCAGGCTGGTTCCAGACCAGTCATCAGGGAACAATCTTCCTACACCTGGGCAGGACAGCCCATACGAGGACAGGCTGATGAACCTTAATACGTACTTGCTTGTAGATAGAAGGGTGAGGGAGACATGTCTAAACCTTCAAGTATGTTAAATGTATAAAACAAGTGGATCTCAGGAACCTCTTTAACTTGAGTGACACTAGGGGCACTATAACAAACGGCAGGGGAAGATTCAAGGAGTTGGTCAGGAGACCCTTCTTTATGGAGCGGGTAGTGTCAAAGTGAAATGGGTTGCCAGCAGAGATCAGCAACAAGAAGACTGTTGTGGATTCAAGAGGGAGTGGGACAAAGTGAAAAGGAAGGTCAGAGTTAAAGGGGAGGGGGGCCGAACCCAATTACAATTGTACATAGGGCCCCTGCTGTGCCTCATGCTCAACAATGTACCAGAGGCATGTGATTATACTACCATAATGCACACCCCATTATATCTTATTGCTTACTTGTACAATTTATTTTCTATAACCATTGTATAAGATTACCTATCATGGCATCCAACTTACCAGATAGCATGTTATCTTGCAACTTGGGTATACCATAATCACTACATTGATTGCTGGGTACAGCACAATGGACTACTGAACAAATCAGTGAGCAGTTTTAACAAGCTTTCATCTTAGTGTGCCACTCCTGGTTAAACAATTGTAAAAACAAAAACAATGACAATGACATCACAGTAACCCTATGCGCACTAAAACCAGCAGCTTAAATAAAAAAACAGTTACATCTTTACAGAAACAGTGGATTTAAAAGCTAGAAATAAACCGATGTTGCATCAACAAAATTTCATTACAGGTTTACACTGTTTCTGCACTTCACAATACGTAACAGCAGAAACAGATTAGAAACTACAATGTGTGGAGGAAAAAATAAATAAATAAAATAACAGGCTGCCAAAAAATACTTTACTATATTACCACAACTTCCACCCTACGGCAATAAAGATGACCATACCTTTACTCACAATTCAGCAGAATCGGGAGGAACTGCACTGCAGCACTGAGGACCAGTTCTCATCAGAACTCCATAAGATGAGTAATATGTTCAAAGTGACAGGCTACAATGACACATCACTGCAGCAAGCACAAAGGGTCCACACTACAGAGAGAGGGCACTTTTCCTGCAACAACACAGCCAACAACAGAACAGCAATATAAGATACAACTGTATTATTCACGCAGTATTCTGCGTACACAGGAGACTTCAAGAGGACACGCGACACTAATTGGAGAATACTACAAGCGGATGAGGGTCATAAACCTATATTCAAATACCGACCATTGGTAGCTAATAAAAGACCCCTCCACTGAAGGACAGACTTGTACACATGGACCACAGGATTGAACAGCCACGATAGGTAACACAGCTTTTAATGGGACCATTCAGGAAAGGCAGTTTTCCAATTCAGTGGTGTAGTTAATGTAACAACACTAGCAAAAAGGAAATATTCACAAACCCACATTACCAAAAATAGTACCCAATAAAAAAAAAGAGATCACACAGCACACATATGTTTTGATGTGCAGTCGTGATAAAATGTATGTAGGAAAGACAACAACAAAAAAACTATGAACCAGGACCTCCGAACGTAAGAGTAATATCCTTAACTCGCATGAAAAGTCCTTGATACTGAGACATTTCAAGGCTATGAGACATTTGTCAGCCTCTATGTGATTCTGGGGCTTAGAAATGGTACCAACACAATGACTAGGAATGGGATGGAGCACATTTAAGGCATGAACTCTTTTGAATTCATCAACTGGGGACACTGGATCGTTATGTGGCATGAATGAAAAGGCCAATTGGACTACATTTATGTAGTATATGAGAGAACACACTGGCCTGAATATTCAAAGGGTTGCGCATGGCGTAACAAGGATGCATCGCACATAACCCTGTCTTGCCAGCGATATTCAAAGGGCAAGTTGCGATGCGCAACTCTGTGACATATCGGGCCTGTGTAGTACAGTACAGTATGCATGCCCATTGGTCCACACAGTGGACCAATAGGCATACAGGCCATACTGTACACTGTAATTCAGCGGGCAGCCGGGTGGCATGCGGGCGGGTGCTGTGGCCCGATGATGGGGGGGCTGGTGGCAGAGGACCCAGTGTCGTGGGTGGGGAGGGTACCACTGGACCACCAGGGTATCTAGTGCTATTTCCGCCCGTGATCGGGCGATGGAAGCGGGGTTACCACTGGACCACCAGGAATTTAATTATACTAATGCACGTTATCGAGGCGATGGGATTTGCACACTAATGCCCGCGATCGGGCGATGGGGAGTTCCACTGGACCACCAGGGAAATTAATATTACTGATGCCCGCAGTGGGGCGTACAGGAGCAGGGGACCGCCATGGGACTGCAGGGCATCAGTCCCAGACGGCTGCAGCCTGGCATGGCAGTGCGCTGGGCGCAAGTCGCCAAGGATCGGGGCACCACATGCATAATGGCCTTATTTGCATTCCCAGTGCTGAATATTGCGGTTGATGCACCTAGTGCAACTGCACTTGCGTTGGCACATCCCCCTGCTCCTGATCTGCCACTTGCGCTGGCGCAGTGCCACTGTGCCGTGCACAGTGGGTACGCCATCAGTGCCATATTCAACAGTGCTGTGCCATGGCGCAGCACCACTGAATATCACCTGGTCCATGCCCTGGCGCAGCCCAGTTGCACTGCGCCTGGGCTTGTGCCCCTGCCTGGCGCAGTGTGAATATCCAGCCCACAGATTACAGAATAGTTCTTATTTCCTGTGCTTCCTGGACATTTAGCTGCTTAGCAGGGCGAGTAGCAGCAGGTTTTTCCCTTACATCTCCCTAATTCCAACATCTCTGAGTCAAGTTCTCAATGTGGGGAGAAGGGGAGACCAGCCACACCTACCACCAATGCGGGAAGGGTCTGTGTACCCATCATCCTCAGAACAGTGGCATTTTCCTCTCAGAATCAAGAAACTCTGGTGATAAATCTGCACCACGTTTTGTGGATGGAGGCACTCTTGCCTAGTCAACCAGTACCCCCCCAATGCATAACTAGGCTTTAAGAACTATATGTCTAGCATACATATCTAAATTTAGCTGAGTGGCCACTAGAAATACAATACACCATACCACATTAAGTGGTACACTCTAAAAACAGATGTCTATGGTAACGACAAATTAAACAAGCATTTGTCAATGCCGAAAGTTCACTGTTGGTATTGCTGTTGTACATACCGTCTATATTTTTCTGTGTATATTCCTCTGCCTTGCATTTTAAGGCATCACTCTCAAAACAAATTTCTTATGTTCTTCAAGCTCTGGTTCACTTCATTAGAAAAACAAACATTTGTCAATGCTGAATGTTTGTTTGCTGGTATTGGCATTGATAGTGCAGGAGATCGAGAGGTGCATAATAGGAATGGCAGTGAAGTACTGAAGTAACGCCAAACCCTACTCCCACCCTGCAGAGACTGACAGGCATTGGGGGTGTGCCTTTGGGTCATCGGCCGTAACACTCACGCCATTCCACCTCACCTCACCCTGCAGACACAGACAGGTGTTGCAGTGTGCCTTGAGGTCTTCGGCTCTTACGCTCACCCCATTCCATAAGGAAATAAGCCGAGATGGGTGCAGTATAGGAGAATGGGGTAAACGTTAGGACTGAAGACCCCATGGCACACCTTAATGCCTGTCAGTGGCTGCAGGGTAGGGGTGGGGGTGGAATGGGGCGAGGATTACAGCTGACGACCCCAAGTCACACCCCAGCGCCTGTCAGTCTGCAACAGGGTGCTATGGTTGGAAACCATTCCCAGGCATTTGTTGGTATTTTCGCCTAAATTTTCAACTTGGGTTTTGGGACCCCACCTCATGAACAGTGGCAGTGTCATTTTGTTAATCAATCCCAAAAGGTGATTTCACACAGCAAGTGTGCCATTCTGCGCTACAGGTGCGAAAACACATTTCGGGTAGGATGTGAAAATGACAGCTGTATTCATGAGAGTGTGAAAAAATGGCAATGTTGAAAATCTGGAGAAAATATGAAAAACTGGCAAAGTTACGAGTGTGTGTAGAAACTGTGCAATGCACGCTCGTAACACCGTCATTTTTTGGAATGTTTTCACCAAATTTTCAACATGACCTTTTTGGGACCTCCCCTCATGAACAGTGGCACTAGGATTTCATTAATCTGTCCCAAAAGTTGATTTCACACAGTGACCGTGCCATTCTGCACCACAGGTGCAAACACGGACAGCTGTACTGTTCATAAGTGGGTGTGAAAAAAATGGCAATGCTGGAAATTTGGAGTGAAAATATTAAAAATTGATGAAGCTATGAGCATGCGTAGAAGCTGCGCAACAGATGCTCGTAACGTAGTCATTTTATTTGGAGTTTTTTTCACCAAATTTGCAACAAGGGCTTTTTGGGAACCCACCTCATGAACAGTGGCACTGTCGTTTCATTAATTGGTCTCAAAGGTGATTCCGTGAAGCAACAGTGAAATCATGTTTTGGAACCAAGAAGCGAAATGACAATGACAGTGTTCTTCGAGGTAAGGTCTAAAACCTGTCGAAATTTGGACCAAACTATAAAATTGGCTGGATATCAACCAAGTTGAAACCCCCACTGACTGCCATTATAGGGCTTACTGTCATTTCTTCAGTTCCCGTTGGTCTTTGAAGAGTGCAGGCGTGTTCCCGACCCACAGTCCACAGAAGATCAATGCTCCTGCCCTCCGAGTAAGATTCGGTGGCGGTGCGGTGGAGTGCCAGGAGGAGGTGTGGGTTGGGGGAGGAACCAGCGGGAGCGATGAGGGGCCTTTTTTTTGTTTGTTTCTGGGTTTTAAAAAAAATTAATAAATAAAAAAAAA
This sequence comes from Neoceratodus forsteri, assembly GCA_016271365.2. NCBI lineage: Eukaryota > Metazoa > Chordata > Ceratodontiformes > Ceratodontidae > Neoceratodus > Neoceratodus forsteri. Next base: position 16,991,806 of record CM057456.1, read on the forward strand.
GACCTTGTGGGACCGTTTCCTTTTTTACAGGTGAAATACTAATAAAATAGACTTCGGCACACTGGGGTGGGCTCCCAGTATGCCACAGTACTGGGGGATGGGAAATCAATGCAGACCCGGGGACTGGGCACCCAGAGGTTGGCTGAGAATATAGGGGTGTTGGGGGGCACATCAGACACCAGGAGGGCATCCCGATGTCGGAAACATCAGAGGTAGTTTTTGGCACATTGGGGTGGGCTCCCTGTGCCACATTAATGGGGAAGGGGACATGCTGACACGGGATTGGAGGACCCCCATGTCAGTAGGCAGGGAGGATCCGTGAGCGTGACTGCGCTAAAGTGAAAGTGCCTTTGGGCACTGTAAACTCCCAGCCTGTACGGAGCTTAGGCTGTGGCCTACTCCACACGGGTGGGAGAAGAGGAGCAAGAGGAGGCAGGAGAAGCTCCTCCCACCTTCCAGAATTGCCACGCAGCAGCACTATTGTAATTTGTTTACGCCTACAGGGCTTAAGGTGTCAGCCAGGGGTGCAAGAGGCTGGAGAGGGAAGGGTGGGGTGGCGCCAGAGACATCAGCCAGGCTGATTGGGACACAAACAGCTGTTTGCTGGGCAGTGACCTGCAGATGAAAGAAAAAAGCCGCCACATGACTGGTGCAGCTTTTTCTTTTCAAGTGCAGACCACTTCAGGCAAAACAGCATCACGATCAGCCTGGCTGATGATTGGTGTGATACTGTGGAGTCCCTTGCAGAGCACTCTGCACTGAACAGACAGTGTCACACCCCTCAAAAGTCACTCATCGCAAGAAATTCAACACGTAGGTGCGAACTTAAAAAAATGATGACATCAGCAGAGGATACAAAAGGAGCTTGATTCAACTGTTCAGTGCGGATTAGACTGTACCCTACCCTAGCAGTCATGCCAGAGTGCGGATACAAGGGTACATTCTTTTCTTTTAAAAGGTGAAAAACAGACTGTCCACCATACTGGTGTTACCACACAAAGACATGTTCATTTACATTCTTTGATCAACCACTGCATATTTCCTGGACTTAAAGGAACACCCCAAACATAGTCTAGCCACTCAAGATGCAGGGATACAGGAGACTATTGCTTCATGAGTAGCTGCACTGTTTGGGGGGTGTTTCTAATGTTCAGGATGTATTCAGTAAGTTCAGATCTTGGATGTGAAACAAAGGCTGGGTATAACTATACATTAGCATGCATTTCAAGAACGGCTAAACAAGCAGGCAACTAAAACAACCAGCAACATCAATGAATTTTGGAGAATGTAAGCAATCATAAAATGTGGGTTTTTAACTAGAAATATGATGCAAAAAAGGTTGACAGTTTCCTTTTAAACAGTTTTATTAAAACTGTGTTTGGAAGGGTTTTTTGTAAAAAACAGAAATTAGCACGCAGAGAATTTGTTTAATAAATATACAAGATATGCAGAACAAGCATGTCCTGAATATTTAAAAATGCAGACAATAATATTATGGTAGCAGGTCTGCAGATGACTAAATGTGACTTGTGCTGTAACCCATGGTGCCAGTGTCCCAGATACTGGGACAGTTTCAAAAGTAAAAAGTTAAAAATTAATTGATTATGGTAGTACCAAATATAAAATAATGTATGGGGAAGTGTGGTTAATGGGAGAGTCTATGCACACCCGAGGTGTATGATGTCCTATAAACCTGAGGGCATCACACACAGAGGATGTGCATAAATTCCCCCTTAAACACACTTTTCTCACGTTTTATTTTTTATATTTACTGGTTTTAAGGAGTCTGTTGAGGGCTGTGGTTCTGGATTGACAATTTTGTGTAATTTCAAAGGGCCAGTCTTTTGCATCCAGGTGACTGGTCGATAAGGACGCTAAGGGAGAGAGGTAAGAGATCAGTTTTAGGTGTGGAGAGTTGGTAGATCAGAGCAATTACTTTAAAATGCGACACTGTTGCCATACTGTTTTAAAAGAATGCAACGCTTTTTGTTTAAGTAAACTTTTATACTGGTTTTTGAGGTTCTGTGAGGCCATCGACAAGCTCATGTCTTGTGCAGACTGTTTGATGGTTGTGGACGTCCAGCGCGAGGACAGCTTGTCCGACAGCTTTTAGAGTGCTCCTTGATTTTTGTGGCCGTGGTTTGTGGAGCTCCGTAATTCACACGTGAATTACAGAGCTGTTGAGCTCCGCTACCAGTGGTTTATTAGTACCAACCAGTAAATAGTATATACTATTACATGCATGTGTAAAAAAGGATTTGGTACTAAAACTACAACTGTGTAGTGATACAGTATTTTCTCTGTAACCTAGCAGTGCACAATATTAGCAGGAACGTGCAAGAATGATGGCACCGATTAAACTGTATCACCTTACAGAAAAATAACAGTCAGCCATAACAGGAAGTTTGTACAGAACCCAGAGTAAACAAAATGATCTGTGATGTTACTGCTACTGTTTTTTATGGAGAAATGTAACTTTATGCTCACAGAGAAACAGTCAACGTTGGGGGGTTGTGGTGGTTTAAAGGAGAAGTCCCCTCAGCTTATTTTCTGTATACCCGCGTAGTTTATAGGCATGAAGAATGATTCCCTCTCCTGCATCCCCCTAATATCATCCTAATTTACAGTACATGTAAATGAGGTTGTTTCACTTCGTTTTGCCCTGGTGTGAAAACCTGTTTGTCTCCAAAGGTCATGACCCCACTCATGTAAGGCACCATGGGAGTTGATGCGTACCTGCAGAAGCCAGCAGAATTTACACCCTCATTCAGTTCTGTTACATGTCTTGTGCAGCCTCCATATTCTCTAAAAAGTATTTTTTTTCCTCAGATACACTTTACAAAAAACAGCAGGGCACTTACTATGCCTTGGAAAGTTTCACAGCCAGCATGACAAGAACATAGGTACTGCAGAGGACAGCAACAGCACTAATACATTACAGTCTAAGTACTGCAAGCTTTAGCATTAAAAACGTCACAAAATTCCAGGATGCCATACCAAAGTCAGGTTATGACCTCTGCAATGGAGTCAAGCAGCTTTTCACACCAGACTTAAGCACCTTCATTTACATTTAAATCCTGATGAAAGGAGGAGGCTGCAATAGAGACAAGTATTATGCATGCCTACAAACTTCACAGGGAAGCAGAATAAAAGGCTGACAGGATCTTTCCCTTTGATGTATAATGAAAAGAAATATCTATTACAGACTAGCAAAGTGAACAATACAAATGTTACTATAGCACCTTGACCATTTATAGATGTTATAACTAAAAAATCCATTCATAATACGTGTTGATGCTGTACTAACCTCACTTCCTGGGTGGTTGAACTCACAACCCATCCAGCTCATTCGGTTATTACAATATTGCCACACACCTGACCATAGATTATGCCTTACTCAGGAGTCAAAGCTTGCACTAGCCCACTAGCCATATGCTGAGAGGTTCTGTATTGGGGCCAGTAAGATTTTCCTTTACGTAGCCCTGCAGCCTTGTGTTGGATAAGGTAATATTTCAATAAGTACACCAGCTGGGCCAGTGGAAAAAAGACTCTGGGGTTGGTGGATCTGCCCAGTCAATAGCCCTGCTGGCTAATGGCTGCAAACCTCAATTTCGAACCCTACTTACTTATAGCACTATCAATGTAAAGGAGTGCATAAGTGCTTGAGGATTACAATGTTATTTTACTTTTTACTTCGCAGTTTCTTATGAATACATGACTACCAAAAGAGAACGTCGTGAAATAACAATTATGGTGGGTGGCAATTTCATCCATATATACAAATGAAAGAAAAAAAAATACACACACACACACACACACACACACACATATATACATGCTGACGTTAAATTCAAGAAATACAAGTAAAGCAATGCTTATAATGTTTTCTTTCAAAAACAGGCCTTCTCAGAAGTAAGCTCTATGAGTGAAATGTTGAGAAAAGTGCAACTATCAAGTAGTTACTGAGTAGGTCTCCCGTGCTTATCATTTGCATAAACGAAATATGCAATGGTATTAATCAGCATGCACTATTTTTTATCACTTGTGAATAGGCATGACTTTCGGTTATGGTCCTGCCACCCCACACTTGAGGATAAATTGTATACCAAGTCAGACCACTGCATATCACCTATTTGTTACTTTTATTGCTTGTATTTTGCCCCCAGTAATCCCCTCAGGTCACACCAGGAATTGAGCTTTGTCTCAGTAACTCAATTTATGTAGATGGTTAAGGACAGAAAAACTAGGAGTCCATTAAGTTTGCCTTCTTGTTCCTGCGTCGTTTACTCTGTCCTTTCAGAGCTTTCCCTGCCTCCCTTTTGCTCTTAATTAAATATACACTTGGGTTTTAAACCACAAGATAGTCCCAACATAGATCAAATTTTATATATTTTCAGCTACATAAATAAGTGCTGAGTAACTGGAATGTTTAGTAATAAACAATCCAGATTAGCTAAAAACGATGTCGGTGCCAAGAGCAGCTGTGAGACATCTCACGGTGGACCTTGCACCAGAATGGGAAACGCAGCAGTTAGCCTGGTAGGGCACACTCCGTAGACCATTTGCCTCACACCTCTTCAAAACAGTTAATGTGATTTGAATCAAGCTCATTCTCAAAAAAAAAAAAAAAAAAAGATTTATATGATATAAATCAAGGTGCCCCATCCACTGCACCCTCATTTAAACAAAACAAAAATAAAAAAAAAAAAACTAATTTTAACATCCAAGTCAAAATAAAAAAACACTAAAAACTGACATTGGGCCAGCCCACTGGCACAGTGACTACACTACTGCTAGAGTGAACCAGGGTCAGAGGCCAGCTGATGGGAAAGGAGGGTAGATAGCGTACCCCAGAGAATGCTCTCCTCTTCCCCAGGAATGGATGGATGCTGGCTCCACAGCATTACTGCCACCGGTGTGACCACAGGTGCTAGTGTAGTTGGAGGAGTATGGGTGAAAAAACACACTGCCGGAACCAGATCAGCAAAAAACAGACTGGCTAGATTGTAAGCTGTATGAATTTTGCAACCAGCTTTTTTCAATCTGGTCCGCTCTGGTGGTCAGGTTTTCACCACATGTGGGGTTATAAGTGAAAACCACACCACCAGAATTAGACCAGATCGGTAAGGAACCCACTAGGCAAGCTGCCATTCTCGATGTGGTACTCACCAATTTGGAAGTGGTAAGATGAGCAAGGGTAAGGAAGCCACTAGGGTCCAGCAACCATAACTCTGCATAGTTTGACCTGGCCCTTGGGACAAGTAAGCCCTCGACAAATGCTAAAATCCTACATTTCAGAAGGGCAGGCTTCAACCGGATAAGCGAGCTAGTCCAGGATAAGTTAGTCGGAGCGGACAGCATCAGGGATGTGGAGGAAAGACGGGGGGCAATCAAGGGGGCCATTCTCGAGGCAACAAAGTCTCGCATGAGAAGGGCTAAAAGAAAAAAGGTACAAGAGGTCAACAGGGGTCAAGTGCAGTTTTTGTGGGCCCCGGCAACGGACTTCTAGCAGGCCCCCACCCCTCAGAGTCAGACCTGTCTGTCTATTTAAAATTAAAAATAAAAAAAAAAAAACCACCACCAGCCATTCAGTGTTCAGTTAACTTATTCATTCCTGAGTTGACAAAAATCGACACCACCCCAGCAGGCCAAGCCACTTGCAGCACTCACACTCAAGTCAGACCGCACATAACAACCAACCTCTAGAAGGCCCCCCTAAGATCAGACCTGTTCATTTTAAAAGAAATTAAAAAAAAAAAAAAAAACACGTATCACACCTAAACTAACTCAGTGTAAAGTCCGGACCATGTCCATCCCAGAAGGACTCCTGCTGCACCCCCTAGTTTGGCAGAATTGTAGAGACAGCAGTCAGCAACAGATTATTTAATTGCAGGTGCACACTACAACAGGCCGCAGCCTGAGCCTCCCCTCCCTCCGGAAGCCGGGACTCTTACCCAGGGCCAGCATCAGGTTACTCCCTACTCTTCTACCCTGTCCCTGTTGTCCTACCTGGTTGGTGTGTTGGTAACAAAGGAACTCTGTAGTTGGTAAGAAGCGCTGCTTTATTATCCACAGTGAAGTCATCTGCGACTGCTCCACTGCTGTCTGTCATTGAGACTCTTGTGCCTGCTGTGCCAGAGAGCTTGACCAGGCCCGACATGGACGGACAATGGCGGACTGACCGCAGATGCACCGTACCTGAACCGTTCGCTCTAAGCCTCTACAGTCTGACTCCTGCCGACTCCTAGACAATTTGAATTGTCCACCTTTGTGCCTTACTTGCAGTTGCTGTCCACTGCAGCGCCTTCTCCCTTCACAATCGGCATCACAATGACGACGTCCAATCATGGTGTGACATCACCATCAGTTAAGCTGGCTAGCTGGGTTGCTCAGAGTCAGGCCCACCCCCTACTCCACTCTTCTCCCAGCTATTGGCCTGCACTACTGCTACATATCATGCCGATGCAGTGTTCATTGACCTCTCCAAGGCCTTTGACATGGTTTGACATCCCCTCCTGCTTGACTCCCTCAGATGCCTTGGTTCCTCCCCCGGCCCCCTTGCATGGTTCACCAGCTTCCTCTCTGCCAGAACTCAGTGTGTAAAAATCAATAGCACCCTATCTGACAGATGACCTGTCCGCTCTGGGGTTCCCCTAGGGCTCCATTTTAGCCCTCTCCTCTTCAAGTCTCTACCTCAACTCCTCCCTCGGCCTGCCTAGGCAAGATCCTCCTCTGCCGATGACACTGGTGCTTTTGCCCCGACACCAACCCCAACACACTCCAGACCACCCTCCAACAACTTTTCATAGAGCTGAGCATTGGTTCACATCAGAAGGCTAGTCCTGAACCTAAAGAGACCAAAGCTATGCTCTTCTTGCATCGTAAAGCAAAGTCAGTGGTGCCCCTCTTGTGATACTCCCTAGCACACTAAACCCCATTGAGCAGGTTTTCTCCTACAAGTATCTGGGCATTACCTTTGATTCGGCACTCTCCTTCCATTCCCATATCAATGCCCTTTCTGCTGCCACCAATGTCAGGATTGGACTGTTATACCGACGTAGGGACTGCCTACCACAAGAGGCCCTTAGATTAGCGACAGAACAGAGGAGGTGATTGCCAATCGACTATGGGCTGCCCATCTATGCTGCAGCCAACACTGCGCTTGCAAGAATCCAGCTCTCTATAAACAAGGCCTGCAGGCTAATGCTGGGAGCCTCAAGGCGCACCCATACGTGCCTGCTGTACTCCACCACCAACTTGCTCAACCTTGAAAGAAAGACTCCGCTTCCAAACCTGCCTTCTTGTAAAAAAGACCCTGCTAGAGCTCCCTCCTGAAGTCACTTCCCTGCAGCGTGCCTCCCTGTCTCCACCCACAGCACTGTCCAAACCTCCCTTACTGTCCCCAGGGTAAGAACCTCTATTGCCCAGAGATCCTTTTGCTATCGGGTTCCCTCCTGGTTCAATTCCCTCCTAGCCAACATAGCTGACTCCACTAAGCTTGGTCCTTTCAAGGTCTCCCACAGAAGCCATCTGACAAGTACTCGCTGCTGTAACTGCACATAATCCCCCACCTGCCCCTTACTCTCACCCCTAGGCTGGGTCTGCCCTGTCTACTTTTGCTGTAAATGCCTGGAGTCTCAGGCAACATCTGCTGATTAACGTAATAAAATATCTCTGGTTGCTACCTGACGTGGTACTCAAGTACCTCTATTATGACTACTGTGATCTACCCATTACCAAGCTTGTACCACCAGTGAATGCCTGTAACACTGGTTGTTTTTTTAATCTAAGCGTCATGTACTGTACTGTTTTGTTTGCTGTGATGTATTGCTCTCTTGATGAGGTGCCTTTGTAAATGAATCTTTGACTCAAAGGTCTGTAAACCGATGCTCTAATAAATAAATTAAATAAATAAATAAATATCTCCACAACCACACCCAACCCACTCCATGGAACGGAATGCTCTGGATCAGGGGGCCTTGCCATTTGGTGAACAACAAGTAGCGCAGGGCTTCCAGGCAGTTTAGGGATGATCACTAATCCATATCCATTCCATTCTGATGTTCTACATCTGCAGACCGCAGTTTCCAAATTATTTTCCACCACTCGGCTCTTGGCAGCACCGCAGCAGCAGTGTAGTAGCGTGCACAGTCAGAACTCTCATTAAATCATGCTGCCAGCAAGCGCGACGCTACTAAAACTTAAAGTAAACCTTTTGCGCTTCTGGAGCAGGCCTCACTCTGGTGTCATGGCCCGGGGCATTTGCCCGGGTGCTGATGCCGGGCCTGGGTCAGTATGCTTCTCTGGAAAGGTCAGGGAAGCAGTAAGAGCCAAAAAGAAGGCCTTCACCAGGTACAAGGAAAAAACATGTGAAGGAAAAATGGGTAAAGTACCAAATGAGAACAAGAGAAAACAAAGGGCAGTCGGAAAAGGAAGGCAGACACAGAGCTGTGTAAAGCCAGGAGGGGTCAAGGGCAGGGAAAACAGTTGTTTAGCTGTAATAGGGAAAAAGAAAGAGGGAGAAGGAAATCATTAGGCTAATAGAGGAGGTAGGGTAACTGAGGAGGACAGTAAAAACAGACATTCTTAATGACGTTTGCTCTGTATTCACAAGGGAAGACAAGAGGACCTGTGCTGGAGAGTGGCATTAAGGCAGCTGTAAAGGGGATCCCCGCGATGAGGAAACAAGTATTCACCAGTGAAAGGGTTTGGAAAGCACTAGCAGCCCTAAAGATAGATAAGGTCCCAGGACCAGATGGGATGCATCCAAAGGTGCTCAAAGAATTGGCAATGAAACTAAATGAATCCCTGGTGGGGCTATTCAATAGCTCAGTTCAGACAGGGGTCGGTCCAAAAGACTGGAGGATAGCAGACGTAGTCCCACTCCGTGGAGGTGTGGGAGACAAGCAGCAACCAGGTAACTACAGACCTGTCAGTCTTACCTCTACTGTGCATAAACTGATGGAGACACTGGTCAAAGAGGACATTGTGAACTACCTGGAGAGCAATGGACTCCAGCATACTAGTGAATAGTACGGGTTCATGGCAAGAAGGTCTTTTCACACCAGCCTGATAGTATTCTTTGACTGGGTAACGAATAAGGGCAATGCTGCAGATTTACTCTACTTCCTTTTCAGCAAGGCTTTAGACTTTGGCCTCACAGAAGGCTGAAGACACTAGAGGATCTGGGTACAGCGAAGGACACAGTTAGTTGAGTGAGAAACTGGTTGAAGGGAGACAGCAGAGGGCTGTTAACAGAGTCAAATCAGATGAGAGGGAGGTCACCAGAGGGATGCCACGAGGATCGGTCCTGGGTCCAGTCCTTTTCAATATGTTCTTCAGCAACATGGGAGAAGGAATCCAGGGCAAGATGTGTCTCTACAGATGACCCTCGCTCTGTGGCAGGGTAGACAAGGAAAAGGTTAGGAGAACAGAGACACTTGCAATAGCTTGAGAGGTGGTCAAAAGTTTGGCAGTTGAAATTCAGCGCAGAAGGTGATCGCACAGAGAACAAGAACCTGAGGGCAGAGTACTGGATTGGGGGTAAACTGTGCACAATCTCTGAGGAAAGAAACCCTGGGGTCATCATCAATGACTCCATAAAACTATCAAACCAGTGTAACACGGCCAACAGTAAAGCAAACAGAATGCTGCGGTGTATAGAAGTGGTACTGACAGCAGATGGAAAGTAGTATTACTATCTCTCTATAGATCACTGGTGAGGCCCCACTTGGAGTACTGTGCCCAGTTCTAGAGTCCTCACCTAAGGAAAGATAAGGACAGTCTGGAGACAGTGCGACATAGAGTGACCAAAATTATTCACGGTCAGCAGAGCAGATCTTACAAGGATCGGCTCAAGGCACTGAACATGTACACAATGGAAGTCAGATGAGAAAGGGGAAAGATGATACAGACTCTCAAGTTCCTGAAAGGAATGGAGAAGGTAAACTGTGAGAAACTATTTACAGTAAGTGGCAGATTAAGAACATGGGGGCATGAGTGGAAACTGACCGGGGGAGGAGAATTCAAGAGGGAAGTGAGAAAGTTTTATTTTACAAAAAGGATGGTGCAGCCGTGGAACATTCTGCCAGCTGATGTGGTGGGTGTCAAAACTATCAGTGGTTTCAAGCACAGCTGAGAGTGAAGGGCTTAGAAACATAGAAACATAAACAATGACAGCAGAAAAGACCAATGGTCCATCCAGCCTGTCCAAGTTCCATGTTTAGTCCTGGGACCTACTGTCCCTCCAAGGTTTTTAGCCGTCTCCACCCTTCTCCCCCTTTCCCCTCCCAGCTTCTGCAACCCCAAGCAACCACTACACACTTGATTCTATCCCAGCCGTGTTTGAACCCACCAACAGTTTTAGCATCCACCACTTCGGCAGAAAGAATGTTCCATGTCTTACCACCCTTTCTGTAAAATAATGCTTCCTCGTGTCCCTTCTGAGCCTCCCTCCTGTCAGTTTCCATTCGTGTCCATGTTACCATGAACTAGTATTCAAGCTAAATATTTCCCTGCAGGTTCATCTTATTAATTCTTTTTAAGAACCTGAAGGTCTCCATCATACCTCCCCTCTCTCTTCTGGTCTCCAGTGTATACATGTTCAGTGCCTTGAGGCACTCCTCACAGGACCTGCCCCGTTGGCCCTGAATCATTTTCGTCACCCTGCGCTGCACCATCTCCAGCCTATCTCTATCCTTCCTGAGGTGGACACTCCAGAACTGGGCCCAGTGCTCCAGGCGTGGCCTCACTAAGGATCTACCCTCCCAATACATCCTAGCATCCTACTCACTTTGCTGTATGCCTTGCTGCACTGACTCGATTGTTTGAGGGAGTCACTGGTGAGAACTCCAAAGTCCCGTTCCTCAGCTGTAGTGCTAAGTCTCACCCCACTCATCTAGTACTATGTCCTGGGGTTCTTGTTCCCTAGGTGCATTACCTTGCACTTTCTGGCACTGAATTTCAATTGCCAAATCTTACACCACCCTTCTAGCTTTCGTGCATCACTCTGTATTTCCCCTGATTCCCACATCGCTATCTACCCTTCCACAGAGCTTTGTGTCTCTCCTGCGAAGAGACACAGCCTGCCCCAGATACCCAAACCAATGTTGCTAATGAACATATTGAACAGAATCGGTCCCAGAACAGATTCCTGTGCAGGGCTCTCATGGACACAGGTACCCGCATCCTTTACGCACATTTTGTGCATCAGGACGCGCGAGAATTTTTTTCGGACGTCCCCGAGACGCTCAGCCACCAAGCCCCAGAAATCAGTTTAGAGAGCTGTGCCCCCGCGCCAGCACTGCTTGTACTGTAATATTCTGTAAATTGCGGGGGCGGCTCCATTAGTTTCTATTGGGGAATTTTAAACTACATTTTTTTATGTTTCAGAGGGTGATTGCAAATAAATTACGGCCACTGCTGAACTAAATAAGCCCTTGTTAGTTGAGCAGTGGCCATAATTTGTTTGAATTCACCCTCTGAAACATAAAAAAAAAGAAAAAAAAAACATAGACTTTGACAGCAGATAAGGACCGCTTGGCCCACCTAGTCTGCCCATCTCCCTACCTACAGGATAAGCTGCAGATCCTAGTTAACCAACAGCCTATTTCTTCCTACCCCCCCACAAGAATTGCCTCCTCGAGGGGCCTCCTGATGATTCCTAGGACAAGATTAAAAACTGCAGGCGATCGAGCTTTCAGTGTCGCCGGTCCTGTATTATGGAATTCGCTCCCACTGTTGGTGAGGAGGCCCCATCAATGGAGGTCTTTAAGACCGCCTGAAGTTTTATTTGTTTAATCAGGCATTTTTAGACTCTGTTCGACACTAGTATTATTAGTCTTTTTAAATTTAGAAGGTTTTATGTATATATATATATATATATATATATATATATATATATATATATATTTATTTATGGAATTTTTGTGAGGATATAGTTTGTGTCTGTAAATTGAGCTCGTGTCTTTTGTACAGCGCCCAGAGCCTCTGGGATTGGGTGCCAGAAAAATAAAATTTGCCTTGCCTTATGTCTGTCCCATGCATTCTTGAATTCTCCCACAGTTTTAGACCCCACAACCTCCTCAGGAATGCTGTTCCATGTGTCCACCACCCTCTCTGTGAAAAAATACTTCCTCACACTGCCCCCAAGCCGTCCTCCCTCTATCTTCAAATTGTGTCCCCTTGTTCTTGCACATCTCTTTTTTTTTTTTTGCTGCTACCCTCTTGAACTTTGTAGATTCCACTGAGGTACCTAAAAGTTTCTATCATGTCCCTCCCTCCCTCCTTTCCTCAAGGGTATACATATTAAGCTTCTTTAGTCTCTCCTCATATGGCTTCTCTTGCAGACCCTGCACCATTTTAGCTGCCCTCCTCTGGACTGCCTCCATCCTGTCTATGTCCTTGCGGAGATGGGGTCTCCAGAACTGGACGCAGTACACCAGATGGGGTCTCACCAACTGTCTGTACAGAGGGATAACAACTTCCTGTTTTCTGCTGATGATGCCTCTCCCTATACATCCCAGTATCCCCCAGCCCTCCCTTCTGCCTTCTCACATTGCTTGCTAACCTTAAGGTCATCTGATGTATTACCCCAGGTCCCTTTCCATTTTTGTTTTTTATATACCCCCCCATGTCATCTCCCCTGTGTTTTTTTCCAGGTGCATTTATTTGCACTTTGCATTGAATCTAAGCTGCTATACTTCTGACCATTCCTCCAAACTTGCCAAGTCCCTCTCATCCTTCCACACCTCCTTGTGTATCAACCCTGTTGCAGATCTTTGTGTCATCTGCAAAGAGGCAGACTTTTCTTCTAGTCCTCTGCAATGTCACTTATAAAGACATCAAAAAGGACTGGACCCAGTACTGAACCCTGTGGTACCCCACTAGTAACCCCCCTTTCTTCAGAGTGGACTCCATTTACAATTACCTTCTGTGTCCTGTTGTGCTGCCAATGTTTTATCCAGGCTACCACCCTGGGACCCACTCCCAGGATGGTTAATTTGATTATTAATCTTTTGTGTGAGACTGTGTCAAATGCCTTCCTTAAGTCTAGTTAGGCCATGTCCACAACCCTCCCTGGTCTACTACTTTGGTCACCCAGTCAAAGAAATCAATTAGATTCGTCTGACATGACCTTCCCACTGTGAACCTATGCTGCCTTGGGTCCTATGCCCCACTGGCCTCTAGGTACTCAACAATTCTTCAGAAATGATTCCATTACTTTCCCTACCACAGAGGTCAAACTGACAGGTCTGTAGTTTCCTGCCTCTGTCTTGCTCTCACTTTGTGAAGGAGATCACATCTGCCTTCCTCCAGTCCTCAGGTACCACACCATCCTCCCACGATTTGTTAAAAAAGGGTAGTCAGTGGTGTCACTAGTTCTCCCCTAAATTCTTTCAGAATTCTGGGGTGAATTTCATCAGGCCCCATTGCTTTGCCCACCTTCAGTTTTAGGAGTTCTTTCAGAACCCTTTCTTCTGTGGAAGGACTGGTATCGACCCCCCTATCCAGAGTGCTTCTGTTAATTAGATGAGGCACCTCCCCCCCCTCCACTTTTGTGAATACTGAGCAGAAGTATTCATTTAGTATCCCTGCTTTTTCACTGTCCCTCTCTGCCCACCCACCGTCCTTTCTATTCAGCCTCACTATCCCTCCCTTTGTCCTTCTATGCTCCCTGATGTACCTATAAAAGGTTTTACCCCTTCTTAACCAAGTTGGCCATCTTTTCCTCAGTTTGGGCCTTTGCTATTCTGACTTCCTTCCCTGCTTCCTTCTGCCTTAACTGGGACAGTTCTCTGCCCTGCTCCTTCTGTGTTTCCTTGTACTTCCTAAATGCTATCTTTTTCTCCCTAACCTTCCCAGCCACCTCTTTTGAGAACCACAGTGGCTTTTTCTTTCATTTTGATTTATTTATTTGCGTCACACAAAGGCTTGTTGCCTCTGTGATGGCAGTTCTGACGTTTCCCCATTGTTGCTCCACCCCTCCTTCTAGCCTGTTTGCTAGTGCTTTTCTAAGGCACTCTCCCATCTTGCCAAAGTCAGCCCTCCTGAAGTCCAGTACCCTCACTTTTGAATGGCTTGACTCTGTAGCTGACTTTATCGCGAACCACACTGTTTGGTGGTTACTTGTTCTCAGACGGCTACCCACTTCTAGATCTGAGATCCTCTCACTGTCCCCATTTGAGAGTACGAGGTCTAAGATTGCTCCCCTCATGAGTGGGTTCCAAAACTAGCTGTCTGAGGCATGCCACCTGTAGGCCATCAAGAATGGCCCTGCTCTTTGGATGTGGCTACAGCAAAGGTGCTCCAGTTAACATCTGGCATATTCAGGTCACCCATCAACAGTATCTCCCCTTTCTCTGCCATCCTAAGGATCCTTCTATCATATCCTTGTCCATTCCTCCCGGACAGGGTGGTCTATATTCAACCCCTGTGCGGATTGTGGTGCCATTTCCAGTCTCTAAGGTGACCCACAGTGCCTCCTCTCCTCCTGTTTACTCTTTTTCCGTTGCTTTTTATCCTTCCCTTACAGAGAGCTGCCCTCCCCCACCCTCCCTGTCTCTCCTGTAGGTTGTGTACCTGGTATGTCAACATCCCAGTCATGGTTCTCTGTGTACCATGTTTCTGTGACTGCTGCGATATTCAGGCATCCCTCTTACATCAAAGCCTCCAGCTCAGGGAGCTTGTTGCCCAGACAATGGGCATTGGTACTCTACACCTCCATTTCTTGATGGCCTTACCCCTTTTTGCCCCATCCCTGTCCTTATTGCCTTTGTCATTTTCTCCATTTACCCCTACCTTTCTCCCTATCGACATGTAGTTTAAAATGCCCCAGTAGAAACTAGTGGGGCCCCCTCCCCCGTGCTCTACAGAATATTAAAGTACAAGCAGTGCTGCTGCAGGGGCATGGCTACCATGTATTTGAATGTGGACCCCTGGAAATTTTCCAGGGACTCCAACTTTTGGGCTATGGACCCATTTAATTTTTTTTTTTTTTTTGGAGCCAGTCCCGGACCCCAAACAAAAAACACTACCGACAGCCCTGCTGTGGTACCTCGCTCATGACCTTTCCTTCTGCTGAACTGACCCCACTGACTACAACTGGCTGCCTCCCATTAGCCAGTTACCTACCCAGTTTACTATGACCTTAGTCACACCTATATCCTCCATTTTCGCCAACAAGTGTCTATGAGGCACAGAGTTGAAAGCCTTGATGAAGTCGCAGTAGAGCAAATCCACAGCATGGCCCCTATCCAACTCCTTCATCACCTAGTCAAAGAAAACTCTCAGGTTAGTCTGCTAAGACCTCCCTGCCACTAACCTGTGATGTTTACTATCCAGGCGCCCACTGCTCTCTAAGCAGTCATCAAGGTCATCTTTGACCAGTGACTCCATTAGCTTCCCTACTATACAGGCAAGACTGACAGGTCTGTAGTTCTCCACATGTTCCTTGTCCACCACCACCAATGGAGCAGAACTATGTCTGCCACCCGCCAATCCTTCTGAACTACCCCCATCCTTAGAAAGCTGTTGAACAGACATACCAGGAGCTCAGCCAGTTCTGCTGCCAGCTCCCTGAGTAACCTCAGATGCAACCCATCTGGTCCCAGTGCCTTATCTATTTTTAGTGCTAGAAGCCCTTTCTGGATCCTTTCATGTCTAAATAATGGCTGCCTCATCTCCAGGACCCCCTTAGTGGATGCTTTGATGCCACTCTCTGGCAAGTGTCTACTGTTCTCCTTAGTGAAAACTGAGCTAAAGTAATCATAAAGGTCAGCAGCCTTTTGCCATCCTTCTCTATCACCCCACCCCTCTGCTAACCTTACGAGTCCCCCTTTTTTCCTTAATATATCAAAAGAACTGCTTTTCGTTGGTCTTGATCCCCTCTGCAATAAGCAGCTGTGTGTCTGCTTTTGCCTCCCTAACCGCCCTCTTTGCCTCCCTATTTTTCAGCATGTATTCGTCCCATTCTTCCTCCCCGTGCTTTTTATTTCTTTAGAATGCCATTTTCTTTGCCCTCATCACTTCCTGGACTCTTGCAGAACCATACTGGTCTCTTCAACTTGTTCTTTTGGTTACCATTCTCATGTATAAAATAGATGCCTTGAGAATTGCTTCCTTAACTGCCCCATCTCTTCCACCTCACCCACGTTGTCCACTTCGACTAACTTTTTCCCTGACCAGCCCCTCAGCCTGCTGAAGTCCACCTTCTGAAATCCAGGACTTCAGTTCTCGGCTGAGTTTTCCTGTCCCAAGGGCAAGTTCAAACTAAATGGAGTTATGATCGCTGTTCACAGGAGTCCCCTATTCTCCACAGCTCCAGTCACCTCCAAATTGGTGAGCACCACGTCGAGAACTGAAGTCTGTCTGCAGTGGGTTCCTTAACTAGCTGTACCAGCAGACAGTTTTCCAACTTACAGGTTGCTCATGGTGACAGCAGTAGGACAGCGAGTATGGGGGTGGACAGTGTGGGTTAGAACCCACACTGTATGGACAGTAAGTCCCAGGTTTATTAGGGTTTATGGGCAGACTGGATGGACCAGTGGTCTTTTTCTGCCATCGCTGTCTACGTCTCTATGTAAAAACCTGGACTGGCCAATTCACACAACCTGTGCTCAGTCCGAATTTTACTGATATGGTCCAGTCCTCCAGTTCTGGAGGCCCAGTTTTCACCAGGTTCCCAAACTGAAGCAGGCAGTAGGAAGATGAACACTGCCTGAGGCTGTGCGCGTAGTCATGCACTAGCATGCACACTAGGCACCCTCGCTGCCAGCAACCTGGTAAACGAAAGAAGCCAAAGTAGTAATTTCTAGACATGCAGCGTTATTAAAGCCCACATCTCGGCCCCACCATCCCTGTCCACTGGTTCCCCACACAAGACAGCCTGGGGGTTGGGGGGGGGATCATGGCTGTCAATATCCCGGAGGGAACCCACCATGGAGTGCCCTCCCAGGAGGAAGCGCCATCCGCTATCCCCTCAGGGACCAGGTAGGCGGCAGAAATGGGAACAGATGGGGCTAGAAGGTTGCATGGTGGAGGCAGACAACACTAGAGCTGGAGCACAAAAAGAATATAACAAAAAAAAAAAAAAAAAAGATGACGACATGTCACATTTCCTCAGCCATCCTAATAAAAAAAAAACCAAAGCCAATCATGCTGACGTCAACCGTAGTTCAACTAAACCCCGATAACTAAAATTACTGTTCGATCAAACACCACTCCTGATCTATGGGGCTGTAGCTATTCTTTTAGACAACTAGCAGTCCGTGTCCGCTCGCGCGTTTAAATGATGAATTTTTCATATTACATACATAGACAGTGTCGGCAGATAAGGGCCTATGGCCCACCCAGTCTGCCCATTTAAGTTTGTAAGTTCAGTTTATGTTTTCCAGGAAGTCTGTTGCCCCTTACCCCTGATCTCCACAATTCCTTTATGTCTATCCCATGCATTCTTAAATCCCGTGATTGTTTCAGCCCCCACCACTTCCTCTGGCAGGGTGTTCCACTTGTCCACCACCCATTCTGTGAAGAAATTCTTCCTCATGTTTCCTCTGAATCGTCCTCCCTCCAACTTCATCCCATGCCCTCTAGTCCTGAAACATCTTTTTCACTTAAAAATAGTGCATTCCTGCACCCTGTTCCTCCCTGTAAGATACTTGTATGTCTCTATCATATCCCCTCTCTCCCTCCTCTCCTCCAGGGAGTACATGTTCAGTACCTTCAACCTGTCCTCATAGGACTTGTGATGCAATCCATGCACCATCTTTGTTGCCCTCCTCTGAACCTTCTCTACCCTGTCTATGTCCTTCATCGAGGTAAGGTCTCCAGAACTGCACGGTGTACTCCAGGTGCGGCCTCACTAGTGTCTTGTATAGTGGAATTATGACCTCCTTTTTCCTGCTGGTGATGCCCCTGCCTATGCATCCCAGCATCCTATTTGCTTTACCTGCTGCCTTGTCACACTGTTTCCTGCCTTGAGGTCATCAGAGATGATAACCCAAGATCCCTTCGCTTGGTGCATGCTATATCCTCACCCCCAACTGATATATTGTGCCAGGGTTATTCCTATTGATTCCTATTATTATTATTATATTATTCCTATTGATTGTCCTTAATACTACTGTATGCATCGTGTGAACTCTTTACACTCCCATTTCAACACTCAAAAGATATTGTACGTGACATCATCACAGGAGTGTTTATTGGGAGTCGTCATCACAGGCAGACTTCCTTTTGACCAAACAGATGGCAGCATGCAAATAAGTTTCTCAGATCTTTCATATAAAACTGGCCTACCTGTCTGACAGAACTTTAAAGGGGCTCTTCGATGGCTGCTGTTGCAGGAGGCCTCATACACAGCAACCGGCGATTTCTTTTCGTCGGCACCTGTCCAGCTGACATTGTTGTCACGGGATCTGAAACGCAGAAGAATCTTACGTTAGTCATAACATCCGTTCCGTGGCGTATGAAACGGTAGTAGTAGTTAGCAGCAGGGCCCCAAGCTTACTGCCAAACAACAGAAGGGAACCTACGACTACAAATAATGGCCCACGTCCCCAACTCACATGCTCGTTTAAATCCCAATCCCACTTCTGATTTACTGGACAGAATCTCTCACCGGTACCACTCTCTGCGAAGGCCGAGGGCTTCCGTTATGCTACTGTGCAAACGGCACCTGATCACCACTCAGCCCCTAGTTTATTGACGTTTGCTGCGGGCGGTGCAGTTACTAGCCCACTCAATAAGAACTCGCAGTGAAAATGTGACGTAAAAGGGGCGGGCGTGACGTTTTACGCAGGTGGGTGTTGCTGTTACACACTCGCTATACCGACTTGGACGTTGAACTTGAATGCGTTAGGTTTCTGTGGACGTGACCGTGGCCACGAGCAGAAGGCTTGCAGGAGGTGCAGAATGATATACCAGTTATGGGTGTAGGTACACGCTGTACTCATTATAGTTAGGGCTGAGAAGGAACCTGAATGATACCTTTCAGTTCTTCATTACGAGGCATGTCCTTTGTTCAGCGTTCCCAGATCTACTACGTGGATTGCTGTATGTTACAGGGAAAGAAACATAGAATTTGACGGCAGATAAGGAGCGCTTGGCATGCCTAGTCTGCCCATTTCCTACTTAATGGATAGGCTGCAGATCCTAGTTAACCAACAGCCTACTTCATCCTACCCCCCGGAATTGCCTTTATGTCTGTCTCTGTGCATTCTGAATTCCCCGCTGTTTCTGACTCCACTACCTCCTCAGGAAGGCTGTTTCATGTATCCACAACCCTCTCCGTGAAAAAATATTTCCTCACATTACCTCTGAGCCGTCTCCCCCCATCTTCAAATTGTGCCCCCTTGTTCTTGCACATCTCTTTTTCTGAAAGATGCTACGCTCTTTATTTTTTATTTATTTTTTGATGACCGCGTAGGTGCACTAGACACAAAAGTGACTATTTTCAGGCACGACACGGGAGGTCAACAACACAGAGAGATACCAGGTACATAGAATACAGTGTCAAGAAATAAGCAATACATCACAATCAGAATTGAAGCAAAATTAAGACAATAATGGTATTAAGGCACGTAAAGAATAATTGTACAATAGAAGGTAAGTTTCCATGTGTAAACAGTAATAGTAATATCACTATTAAGGTGCAAAAGTGCCACAGGGTATCGTTATGTCCGGCTGAGATTGAGAAAAGACAGCTATAGGGAGGAGGCAGGGAGAGAGATAATGCTGAGATATAGCCTAGCGAGAGAGAGGGAAGAAAGGGAAGGGAAAGAGGGAGGGATGGAGGATAGAATATTGGGTAGGCTGAGAAGCAGGGTGCCAGATCACACCACAGAAAGGGGAGGGAACTGTGAGCAACCGAGGTAAGGGGAACCAATATCTATGGTGGGTTGAAACAGGTGCAACGAACGATCAGCGGTAAAGAGGAGCTAGCCTCTTCTTCAAAAGTAGCACGATTGGCCAATATATACATCTAGGGGCAGAGAATTCCAGTAAGAGGGACCTACGTGCGAGAAACCTGAATTCCATTTGGAAGTTCTACATCTAGGAATGCTAAGCAAGGAAAGGTCAGAAGATCGGAGACAGTAGGAGATGGGCTGAGGGGTCAGCAGGTAGGCATACTGGACCGCAGAATACTGTAGGGTTTTAAATAATTGATTAGCAGTTTTTTTCTTGGGACAATGCTAACTGTACAGAAAGTATTTATATAAGTTTTCTAGAAGTGTTATGTTTGTTAAACACAGTGAGGCAAGTGCTATGCATTTTCACAATGTTTTAGCACTTTTATGAGCCAAACGCTAATCAATTTTTGAAGTTAAATAAAACCCTGTACTGTCCAGAAGGTTCCCAAGAGAAAGGAGCCTGTATACACTGGGGAAGGGCCACTTTAGGTCTGAATACAGCAGGCAGTGATGCCTTAGTCTGGAGGATGCAGAGGCGTATCTCCATATACTGTTATAAGTTGTACCCCACCTGTGAAGAGTAGCCTTGGATGCGTAAGTGTAGATTATGGATCCATAAGAGAGTGCCGGAAGTAGGATTCCTCTAGCAATGGCTGTCCTAGCAGAAGGGGTTAGAATATGACTAGTTTTGTAGGCTAAGCCCAGTTTTAAATTGACAGCCTTACAAGTAGAGGTTATATGAGTGTCATAACCAAGGGATTCATCAAGCAAGACACCCAGATATTTAAACGAAGTTACCATATCCAGTGGGGAACCATCAGCCCAGGAGACCCGGAAAAATTCACGGCATTGCTTTAGTTTAATAGAGGATCCAAAGAGTATAGCCTGGGTCTTTCCGGCATTGAGAACAAGCTTATTTCTGGAGATCCAGGACTGAATATTTTGTAGGTCCATAGAGAACTTATGATTAATAGAGTGGACATTATCTGAGCTGGTGTAAGAACAAGGTCATCGGCAAATAGCGATGAACAGAAGGAATATATTTTGAGCTATGTTGTTTATAAAAATCGAGAAGAGGAGGGTCCGAGGATAGATCCCTGTGGTACACGATATTTATAACTGCTTTTCAGATGTGGCCGAATTGAATTTAACAGCTTGAGTTCTGTCTCGATAAGTAGCTATGGAACCAGGTAACAACTCCAGTCAGAAACCCAGGGTTTGGAGATTTGCAAGCAGAAGAGGGTGGTTAATCTAGATCGAAAGCCTTTGTCAGATCGATAGATACTGCACCGGTTTGATGACCCTGATCCATAGCATGAAGAACATCGTTTGTCAGCTGTAAAAGAGCAGTTTGAGTACTATGGCCTTTTCTGAAACCATGTTGGTTAGGGTGGAGAAGGTTATACTTAGTAAGGTGTTCTGAGATCTGTGCTGAGACGAGCTTCTCGAGGACTTTATTTAATACTGATAGTATAGCTATTGGCCTATAATTGGTTATATCTTTCTTATTGCCTTTTTTAAACACCGGCATGACTCTGGCCAGTTTCCATATTTCATGCACTACGCCTTCACTCAGGGACAAATTGAGTATTCTGGTCAGCGGTCCTGCAATGAACAGTGCAGCAAGCTTTTAAGAGTTTAGGTTCAAGGCAGTCAGATCCAACAGCGGTACTGTCAGATATGGAATTTAGATGTTTAAGAACAGCCTTCATCGAGACAGCTTTAAAGCAGAAAGGAGGCGTCTTTGTAGTGTCAATCGGGGTGAGGGATCCAGACATTAGGTTACAGGAAGAGAAAGCAGTAGTGTAATTGGAGAGGTCAGAGAAGCGAGAGTTAAATGCATTGGCAATTGTGCCTGGGTCATTACAATGAACACCATTCAATATCATATCATTGTTTAGGAGTCTTTGCTTTGATCCAAGGAAAGTTTTGATATGGGATCAGAATTTCGGCTGCATCCATCAGAAGGCCCTTACAGTATTGGCTTTTGCATGTCTTATTTGTGTTTTACACTTCGATCGCTGTTCTCTGTAGATGTTAAAGTCCGCTGTGAGACCAGAGATTTTAAACTTTCTCCAGCATTTGTCCCTGTTTTTGAGGGCTGTAAGGAGGTCTTTATGCAGTCATCTAGTTTGTTTACCACGAAAGCGCCGAGTGATGACTGTAATATGCTTATCTTGTAGGAGCATGAACCTACTCAGGAAAGCATGGAGGGCGGCATCTGTACCCGTTGATTGGTAGACAATGGACCAATCTGTATGGGACACATCAAATAGGAAATGAGCCTGGTTTAAGTTTGCATAGTTCCTGAAGCATATACATTGTTGGGGGGACGTGGAGCTTGTAGATGGACTCCATATACAGAAAACAGGGGAATGATCACTGATATTGTCAGGTAGCATTCCTGTTGCTGCAATTCTGTCCATGCGATTCGTTAAGACCCAATCAATAAGGGTGCTGGAGTCAGTGGTAAAAGACTGTCTTGTAGGGTCAGTAATAATTTGGTGTAAGTTGTAGCTCTGTACCAGGGATTGTAGGGTATCACAGAATTGCCAAGCCAGTTTAAATTAAAATCTCTGAGAATAATGAGTTCATTCTTCCCAGCATGTGCGTCCGTGTGATCCAGCAAGTCCCCTAGGCCATTAAGTCCACTATTAGGGGGGATTATAGGCACAGACAATATGGAGTTTCTTAGCTCCTAGTCTGAGAATGGCATGGATGTATTCACACAAGGAGTTGTTCCTGTCAGTTATCATAGTTAGGTTTAGATTGCTTTTATAATATATTGCGACACCTCCACCACACTTAGGAGGTGGCCTATCACACCTAAGAAGGTTGTAGTTTGGGAGCAGGCAATAGGTATCTGGGATTGAGGGCTTTAGCCATGTCTCAGATAGACAGAGTACATCGGGATGGTGGTTTTCCACCCAGGCTTCAAGCTCAGTATGATTACGGAGAAGACTCCTAACATTTAGATGGACTATGTGAAGACCTTTCACGTCATAGCCAGTGCAGTTTAGAGGTAATTTACCTGGCTTCGGTCCAGGGTTTAACTCAATGGCCCCAGACAGCACGAGAACCAACAATATGATGTACCCTGGGGCGGCGTGGCCAACAGCCGAGCTTGCAGTTGCATTCTAGTAGAGCTCCGCTAAAAGCAAATTAATTAAAGTTTTTAATAGTATAAAACCGCTAGATTTTCGACAGCGAACGGACTTATCCAGAGAGGATAACTTGCGGTATTGAGCAATACCTTTTCTGCTTCTCTACTTACCTGGATGTGGAAGCTATGGGGAGAACTAATAAAGCAGCTGCCGGAGGAGAAGGCACCCGAGCCAAAGACCCGAAACCAGGCACTAGTACCGAATTGAGACCGGAGACATCCGACAGTGTATCGCAACCCACCAATGCAGCACTCCTAAAGGCAATACAGAGGCTAGACCAAAAACTAGAAGATTTTACTTCTCAGTTTAAAACTCTGGATACTAAGGTTGGCTTGTTAGAGGAAGAATCGAAGGCAGCATCAGCGGCAGCCACAAAGGTCATGACAGTTTCCACGGGCCTCATAAGAGAAAATGAAGGACTTGGGCGACGATTGGAAAACTTAGAGAACGCATCTCGAGCCTCCCACATCAGAATCATAGGCTTACCAGAGGATTCCGAAGGAGAAGATCCTGCTTTTTCTTGCAGATTTTCTTCAGGAGACTCTACAGGTTCAGGAGCCAATCGCCATTCAAAAGTTTTACAGGATCACTCCACGAGGTGGAAGAAGTCAGCGCCAATGGGTCCAGTTGTTGCCTCGAACCTCCTCGTGGTCCTAGGTTCGGTAAGGGAGAGAGACTATATTATTAATAAAGCTAAACAGCAAGGAACTCTGGAATGGGACAACGCTAAAGTGCACATTTTTCCTGATTTGAGCTTTGCCACCAGACAGCGATGGAAAAGCTTCGGTGCCATCAGAACTCGCCTGAGACAACTGGTGGTCCACCATGTTCTCCTAATGCCGGCCAGTCTTCGGATTATATATGGGGAGAAACACTATCAATTTGCAGATGCAGAAGCAGCAGGCAAAGTGTTGATCCGTATTGAACGCGAATTCCAGGCAAAAGAGGACAATATGGACAATGATTCAGGGGACAATGATTGAATGCTCGCTGTTAAGCTTATTCCCTTGATTATACCTGAGCACTAAAGAAATAATGATTTCTGTATAATACCCTTTCCAACTGAGATTGGTGTTTTATTGGGATATATAGCTTTGCTTTCAGGGAATGGTTGGGAAGGGAAAAGTTGGAAGTGAAAGGGCGTGTTGAAATGTGGTTAGATGACTTCTTTCTTTTTTAGAGCCTACGTGGGCTGAGGGTACTGCCAGATTACCTAATATATGTATGGTACATCCGTTTAAAGTTTAACAACTTGAAATAAGTAGTCCATTTGATGTTTGACTGTTTTGCAGAATTGGAATTTATAGTCCACTGTTAGTAGATCGAAGTGCTAAGCGGGCAGCTTAATTAGTTTTTGCTTATAAGGGGGAAACTACAGAATTGCCTTAATGTCTTAATGATGTCTATAGATGAGGGATGGTTCACCCGTTAATAAGGGTGAGCATTAATTTAGAAATGTTTGATGGTAATCCCGACTCATGGCTGAGTTGACCTGTTGTGAACCGTTTTAAAAGATCTAAACATAATGTTTTTCCCCCCTGTGATGTACCAAGAATATAGGGGCTCAACCAATTCTTACTGTAACAATGATGTCATGCAGTTTGCTCATAATATTTTTTTAAAGCCTACCTATGAGGGTTGTCTACTGTATATGTCATACAGATAAACTAATAAAAATAAAAGTAAAAATAAAATATGATGTACCCTAACTTATGCAGGGCAAACTGAGGGCTATTACAGCTATGGGTACACCACCATTTAGCAACAGAAGCAGTAGCGTAGTAGATGAGTAGTTTAGGGAAGAGGACAGGAGTCACATCAGGGCCTCTTGTAGTTAGGACTAGCATGTTAGAGTAAGTGAAATCGTTTAGATTCAAGCCACTGTCTTTGAGGTGACTTTTGGAATCAGGCACTGTAAGAATACTAAATAACATCAGAGACAGGATAAGAGAGGGCGCAAGTAGAGATAACCAAGCCATTCTGTAGCATTTAACAGTGAGCATGTTGGGAAGGCTGGATGGAGGGTTTAGGGGGATGTAGTAGAGGGCAAAAATGTAACTGCTGCAAATGGAGCTTCTATAGTCCGCCTAGTTTTAGAAGATCCTGTTTCCACCTAATTTACAGAGATCCCTGAAACTCCAAGAAAAACCCAGGATTGTCGGAAGGTATGTGAGTAACAGATGAGTACAGCATAACCAAGGGAAATTGCAAGATGTGACGTGGGAAGCTAGGCAAAGCCGAACCAGTTGAACCAGACAAGCAGGCAGTTTAAGGACAGAAAAAAGGATAAGATTTCTGCCTAAAAATGCTATGAGAGAAGAGATCAGAGCAGTTGAGCTAAAATGTTTTCAACTATACTTTAAGATAGTGAATGAAAGAGGAGAAATGGGGAATACTGGTTTAGGGTGCCACCCAGTGGCTGGTTTATATAACGAGCCAATGGAAAAATGAGGAGTTCAGTCTTTTATTTTGATTGGTCACAGCACACTATAACTAAATGCCCAGATAGGGGGCTGGGTGGGGAGATGCTGAAGACATCGGGGCTAGCAGCTTGGAAGAGAGAGCCTTGTCCTACGGGCAATTGCCACGAAGCGAAACACACTGAGAGTGTAGCCCAGCTGATTAGCAGCGCACCGTAATCCCGAGGAAGGGAGAGACCGCTTGGGTTTACAATTCTAAAATCTCCTATTTGAAGGTGATATAATTTATTTATTTATTTATCAAGTCTAGAATTACAAATATAAATTAGTAATATTTATACTGCACTGCTCCAGCTATTGTTATGCCAGTCAGCGCAGGCAGCAAGACCAGCCTGAGCACAGGAGAAAAGCCGGTGGCTTGATGGCACCAAGTTCAAAAACAGAGATGAATCCAAGCTGGGCAGAGGCGCCACGGGTAATCACTCGTACCTTGTTTCTCTGCGGTGGCATCTGGGAGCAGCTCCTATCGGGCAGGAGCCTGTGACAAGGGTAGGCAGCTTGTTTCTCTGCGGCGGCGTCTGGGAGCAGCTCCTTTCGGGCAGAAGCCCAAGGCGAGGGTAGGCAGCTTGTTTCTCTGCGGCGGTGTCTGGGAACAGCTCCTATCGGCACCTAAGCCCAGGGCGAGGGTAGGCTTGTCTCTCTCTGCGTGGCATCTGGGAGCAGCTCTTATCGGGCAGGAGCCCAGGGCGAGGTAGGCAGCTTGTTTTCTCTGTGGCAGCGTCTGGGAACGGCTCCTATTGGGCAGGAGCCGGGCGAGGTAAGGCAACTTGATTCTCTGCAGCGGCGTCTGGGAGCAGCTCCTATCAGGCAGGAGCCCGGGCCGAGGGTAGGCAGCTTGTTTCTCTGCGGCAGCATCTGGGAGCAGCTCCTATCGGGCAGGAGCCCAGGGCAAGGGTACTCTTGGACTCTGTTGATTCCCTTGATGTACTTGAAAGTTTCTGTCATCTCACCCCTCTCCCTCCTCTGCTCAAGGCTATACATATTAAGCTCCTTTAATCTCTCTTCGTATGTCTTCTGGTGCAGACCTCACACCATTTTAGTTGCCCTCCTCTGACAGCTCCATCCTATGTCCTTGTGGAAATGGGGTCTCCAGAACTGAATGCAGTACTCCAGATGGGATCTCACCAACTCTCTGTACAGAGGGATAACTTCCTGTTTTCTACTGGTGATGCCTCCCTATGCATCCCAGTATCCCACCATCCCTCCTTACTGCCTTCTTACATTGCTTGCCCACCTTAAGGTCATCTGATATGACTACCCCCAGGTCCCTTTCCATTTTTGTTGTTAGTATCTCACCCCTCATTGCGTACTCTTCCCCTGGGTTTTTGTTTCCAAGGTGCATTATATATAGAATAAGGTATGGGATGGTGTGTATAACGAGAACTTTACACACACACCCGAGGGGTTAGATGCTATTGTGCAAGCATCTAACCCCGAGGGTGTGTGTGTAAACTTGGAATTTACACACACACACCACCCCATATTTTATTTTGTATAATTGCTGGGTCTCCCCTTTGTGGCCGCAGCAATTGTATAAATTAGGCTCAGTTCTGGTGTGCCGTGGTTCACTTCGGTTTTTGTTCTGTGGTCATTTTTGGAGGTTTCATTTTTTTCGGTATCACATTATGCTGCTATGTGTAGAAAATAACTTTTTTTGATGTAACTTAGTTTTTCTTTGGCGGGTTGGTTGCCAACGAGCAGAAAGCAGTGAGTCAGGAAGCAAGACACTGCCGCGGGCGCATGCACAGAGAGGGGAGAACTGTGTGCGTGTTTGCCATTATAAACGCTCCTTTATAACAGCAAATTACACCATGGTTTCCCTATGGGGAAAAAGGCGAACCCAGTTATTATTTTGTACTTCTTTGCATTGAATCTAAGCTGCCATACATTTGACCATTCCTCCAACCTTGCCAAGTCCCTTTGCATCCTTTCCAGCCCACCTTCTGTATCAACCCTGTTGCAGATCTTTGTGTCGTCTGCAAAGAGACATACTTTTCCTTCCAGTCCCTCTGCAGTGTCACTTATAAAGACATTAAAGAGGACTGGTCCCAGTACTGTACCCTGTGGTACCCCACTAGTAACCCTACTTTCTTCAGAGTGAACTCCGTTTACTATTACCCTCTGTATCCTGTTGTCCAGTCAATTTTTTACCCAGGCTACCACTTTGGGATCCACTCCAAGGCTGGCTAACTTGTATATTAATCTTTTATGTGGGACTGTGTCAAATGCCTTGCTAAAGTCTAGGTAGGCCATGTCCACAGTCCCTTCCTGGTCTACTACATTGGTCACCCAGTCAAAGAAATCTATTAAGTTCGTCTGGCACGACCTTCCTGCTGTGGATCCATGCTGCCTTGGGTCCTGTGCCCCACTGGCCTCTAAGAACTCAACAGTTCTTTCCTTTAGAAGTGATTCCATCATTTTCCCTACCACTGAGGTCAAACTAACAGGTCTGTAGTTTCCCACCTCTGTCTTGCTCCCACTTTTGTAAAGGAATCACATCTGCCCTCCTCCAGTAATCAGGTACCACACTATCCTCCCATGATTTGTTAAAAAGGATAGTCAGTGGTGTCACTAGTTCTACCTTTAGTTATTTTAGAATTCTTGGGTGAATCCCATCAGGCCCCATTGCTTTGTCCACCATCAGTTTTAAGAGTTCTTTCAGAACTCTTTTTTTCTGTGAATGGACTGGTACCAACCTCACTATCCAGAGTGTTTCTACTCTTTGATTTAGGTACCTCCCCATATCTTCTTTTGTGAATACTGTGCAGAAGTATTCATTCAGTATCCCTGCTTTTTCACTGTCACCCTCTGCCCACCATCCCTTCCCTGTATTAAGCCTCACTATCCCCCCTTGGTCTTTCTTCGCTCCCTAATGTACCTGTAAAAGGTTTTATCCCCCTTCTTAACCGAATTGGCTATCTTTTCCTCAGTTTGGGCTTTTGCTATTCTGACTGCCTTCCCCACTTCTTTCTGCTTTGACTGGGACAGTTCTCTGTCCTGCTCCTTCTGTGTTTCCTTATACTTCCTGAGTGCTACCTTTTTCTCCTTAACCTTCCCGCCACCTCTTTTGAGAACCATAAGAGGTATTTCCTTTGTTTTGCTTTGTTGATTTGCTTCACACAAAGGCTTGTTGCCTCTGTAATAGCTGTTTTGATTTGTCCCCTTGTTACTCCACCACTCCTTTTTGCCCATTTGCTAGTGCTTTTCTGAGGCACTCTCCCATTTTCCCAAAGTCAGCCCTCCTAAAGTCCAACACTCTTGCTTTTGTATGGCTCGACTCTATGGCTGTGTTTATCATGAACCACAGTGTTTGGTGGTCACTTGTTCCCAGATGGCTACCCACTTCTGAATCTGAGATCCTTTCTCCATCCCCATTTGACAGTACTGAGTGGGTTCCACCACTAGCTGTCTGAGGCATGCCCCCTGTAGGGCATCGAGAATAACCCTGCTTTTTGATGTGGCTGCAGCCAGGGTGCTCCAGCTAACATCTGGCATATTCAGGTCCCCCATCAACAATATCTCCCCTTTTTCTGTCATTCTAAGGATGCATTCTATCATTTCCTTGTCCATTGCCTCCCCCTGAGATGGGGGTCTGTATACAACCCCTGTGCAAGTTGTGGTGCCATAGCCTGTCTCCAGGGTAACCCACAGTGCATCCTCTACTCCCTGTTTATCCTTTAGTTCCATTGCTTTGATCCCTTCCCTTATATAGAGAGCTACCTCCTCCTCCTCCTCCTCTTTACCCTCCTCTCCCTCCTGTAGATTGTGTACCTGGTATGTTGACATCCCAGTCATGGTTCTCAGTGTACCATGTTTCTGTGATTGCCACGATATCCAGGTGTCTCTCTTCCATCAAGGCCACTAGTTCAGGGAGCTTGTTACACAGACTATGGGCATTGGTACTCATCACCCTCCATTTGGTGATGGCCTTACCCCATTTAGCCCCATCCCTGTCCTTACTGCCTTTTTCTGCATTTACCCCTGTCCTGCTCCCCACTGACTTCTCTACCTTGATGTTTACCTCTCTAACTACTGTATTTTGTTGGGGGAGGCTGGGTTTTCCCTGCTCCTTTTCAGTGCCTCCCCCTTGGTTAGTTTAAATGCTTGCCAGTGATGCATTTTAACCTATCACCTGGGATTCTGGTTCCCCTCCCAGACAAATGCAGACCATCACGCCAGTGTAGGCCTGTATCCCTCCAGGTGGACCCCCAGTCCCCAATGAAGCCAAAACCCTGAGCTCTGCACCAGTTTTTCAACCATTCATTGAATCCCATGGTGTGGAGTACCCTAGCATCACCCTTGCTATAGACAGGCAGCACCTCTGAGAAGGTTACTGTATGTGCTACTTGTCTAAGGCGCCAATTTATTTTATTTTATTTATTTGAAAAGGTTTCACCAGGAAAGACAACAAGAGCTGAGAACGGCTCATTTCCAGAAGCGTCCTGGGGGGGAGGGGTTACAAACAGTAGGGAGAGCAGTCAAAAAATATGACAATATAAAATACGATGCAGTGCAGTTCAGTTACAATTTAGATACATAAAGTGCAGAGTGGGCAAGCATATACAGTACCACTCAAAATATGAAGTGTGGACAAAATCCAGTACATTTCGATAAAAGGACAGCAGATAATACACAAAAAGTGTGGTAGATTAACTAAGCTAGAGGAACTGACATAGGAGAAGACATGCCGGGATTAGTAAAAACTATATGTGGGACTGGACATACATAGAGATAAAAACCAAGAACAGGAAACCCTGTGGAAGTATATGCAGAAGTTGGAGTAAACCTAGGGTAGCAGAAGTTGCAGGTTGGGCACTGGTTTACTAAGTGCTAGTTTAGTTCTAAAAGAAGGCAGTTGTAGTCACAGAGTGGGGGAGATGGAGGCAAGAAGCAGGGTGGTGGGAGGGTAGGGGGGATGAGAAGGCAAACCAGGAACTAAATCCCTTCAGGATGCTGAGAACCCTGCAAGGGGATATGGGCCGTCAAATGGGAGGTGAGAGGGCACAGGGGGAGAAGGGGGGGGGCACCAGGTGGTAGTCAGGAGCTGGAGATGTAGGGCGTGCCTTTTAGAAGGCATGGGGGTTAACGAAGAGAAATTATTAGTCATAGGAAGGTATTAGGTGCAGTTACAGTGGTGAATGGTGTGCTTGCGGAGGAGGAGTGAGAGTGAGAGGTGGGGTGGAGCAGAGCGAATTTCTAGCGGGAGGGAGTTCCAGATATCAGGGAACCTATTTGAGAAGGTGGCGCGGCCAGAGGAGGTGTGCCGTGATGGGAGAGCAAGTGTTTTATTGTGGAAGCACGAGGAGAAAGCAGGAGGTCGGGGGTTGGATAGGGAGGGAGGAGAGATAGGTCGGTAAAAGAACCATGCCAGAACTTCCCAACTGAGTTGGCAATGTGATACAGGCGCCTGGCATGGAGTGAAGGGAAGGAGAGAGGAATAAAGATCACAGTGGTGAGTACGTGGGGGGGCAACCAAGTATGAAGTGGCAGAAAGAATTGAAGAGAACGTCCAGTCTTGATAGGGTGGTTTTAGTGGCAGAGCAGTAGCCAATGTCCCAAAGTTGAGGACTGGGAGAATCATGTTTTGGACAATATCTCTCCTGGCTTGCTGTGGCAGGTAGCTGCAGTGTCTGTACAGAGCACTGAGTCTAGGGAGTAATTTTTTGTTGATGGCGTCAATATGTACCCCAAAGTCTAGATGTTTGCCTAGCTGTAGGCCAAGGTACTTGAATGAGGCTACATCGTCGAGTGTTGAGCCAGAGAGGGTGTGGAAGGTGGGGGTGGAATTGAGCCTGGCCAGTTTTTGTCTGGAGCCAAAGGTCATAGAAACTGTATTTTTTACATTCATAACTAATGCCATCTACAGGGAAATTGTTCCCGTAGACTTGTACTGGTTGTATGAGAAAATACAGCAATGACGTTTCCGTAGGAAACAATGTAATGTTATCTGCGGGAAAAATAGCAGCTCGATTGGGGGGCACTGCTAATTCACTCCTCAAATTGCTGTGTGCCATTTGTGGAAAGGTGGTTCTGACACAGAGCAGGTGCTGCAGTCAGACTTTTTTCCCAACTTTATCACTTCAGTTCAGGCGGGGATGTACCCCTCATTCGGCCCTTGGGCTAGCCCACCAGGAACTTGGACTTTTAAAGTAGAAATTCTTAACATGCTAAATCATAATTAAATTTTGCACAAATTAAGGTACTGTTTTCCTCAGTGTTCTGAGCTTGTATTTACATATTTGATGAGGTGTCCCACATCAAACTGTCTGGAGCCTGGTGGGGATGTAAAGGCGGCGGATTAAGGTGGTGGGAATAAGGAGATGCCCCAGGGCAAAATGGGACCCAGATAGGGCTTCCTGTTTGGTTCCCATACCCAAGGTTTCTGCTTTATGCAGGCAGGTGTCGCGGTCTTCCTCGTCAGTTTATCCAACTCGGGCAGTGTTGTGCAATGCCAGATCTATTAAAAACAAGACTGCTATAATTGCAGATCTTGTTGGTTCATCAAACCTGGTGTGCATCACCGAGACCTGGTTGGATGAGAACGTAGGCCCAATATTGGCTTCTGCGATTCCAGACGGATACTCTGTGATACACCGCCTGAGGATGGATCGTAGGGGCTGGGGTGTAGCCATGGCTCCAGATAAGGTGTGTACCGGCCTATTTTACTCACGTCATTTTAGGAAATACTCTTCAGAATTTTTTTTAATGAGTACCAGTACTCGCCCAACATTTGTAAATACTCCATATGCCAAAGAATAGTGCTTCATAACATAACTGGTGATTCAAAAGGAACAGTTTTTTGCCAGATTTACAGCACTTGTATGCATCCCACTTTTGTTTTACTCACTATGTTTTAAAACTGGTGAGCAAATTCCTACCTGCCAACATTATTTGGAGCATTGCTGGCACCTAAAATTCTTATCTAGAAAAAAAATTTATTTTTTTAATAAATGTACTCCTCAGTCCAGTCTAGCAAGACATTTGTACACATCTGTAATTTTGTTTTACTTACTTCACTTTCAAAATGAGGAGTACAGGTACTCATCCCAAAAAATCTTATCTAGAGCCCTGGGTGTAGCCATTTGTTTTAAAGCAGAACTGGGCCTTGTGGATGTGTCAGTGGGGTCCACCAGATCCTTTGAGTGTATCGTGGGTTCGGGTGTGGGGTGCAGGATTTTGCTCATCTACTGTCCACCCGGCGATGGGATAGAATTCCTGCAGGAGATTGCTGACTTCATTGTCGACGTGGTATTGGGATCCCCCAGATAGTTAGTTCTGGGGGATTTCACAGCCTGGGTAGGCAATGAACTCTCGCGCTTTGGTCACCATCTCCTCCAGCTTATGATTTCGCTGGGTTTCACACAGGTTATTTTTTCCGTGACTCACATTGGTGGTCACTCATTGAATTTGGTGTTCCTCATGGGGATGGAGATCACTGATTTGGTGGTGGAACCTGTTGGTTGGTCTGACCATCACACCATAGGTTTCAGTTTCGCTGCTCCCCCCAATGGGCCTGTCCCTATGGAGATAGTCCGGTACCGTCCTTTGAGGGGTATGACTCCAGATGGTCTAATGGTGGTGCTAGACCTATCGAGCCTGGCGAGTGAAAGCATGGGACTGGGTGATCTTGTACTTGCCTACAATAAGGCGGTGTCTGATGCCCTGGATTCCATTGCTCCTGTTTGCGTTCAACCGCTTATTCTTCGCTCAAGGTCCCCTTGGTTTGATGGGACCTTGAAAGAGTTGAATAGAGTGGGTTGAAGGTTAGAGAGGGTTTGGCAGAAGTCCGGCCTGGATGTTGACAGACTTAGATTGATGGATCATTATGCTGTCTATCAATCGACAATCACCCGTAAGAAGGCAGAATCCCTGTCCAGGGGGATTGCTGCTGCGAAATATCGACCAGCTCAGCTCTTCTGGACTGTCCACAGATTGTGCAATCCAGTCTGTCTCCAGTCGGACGGAGCCTTGTCACAAGAAAGATGTGATGAGTTTGCTCGGTGTTTCGCAGATAAGGTTGTCACCATCAGGTCTGGTATCCGCTCAACCCCCCTCTGTGGGGGATTGTGGAGGTTGGCAGGAGGTTGCGAGCACCCGGTTTGTCTGGTCTGATTTTGGTCGGCTGGACATCGTGGACGTCGTGAGGATCATCCAGATGTTGCGGCCGACCAGTTGTAGTTTGGACCCGGGCCCAACGTGTCTCCTTGTGGGGTGCATTAAGGAAATCAGCCCAGTCCTGGCTGAGATAGTCTGGAGGTCATTGGAGAGGGAGGGACTTTCCTGATCCCCTGAAGGAGTCGGTTGTGCGGCCGCTCCTGAAAAAAAATCTCCCTTGACCCAGACTGTCTCACTAACTACAAACCTCTCTCTAACCTTCGCTTTGTTGGGAAGGTTATGGGAGAAGGTTGCGCTGCAGCTGGATGATCATTTATCCACCCACAATGTCTATGACACTCTCCAGTCTGAATTCAGGAAGAGGCATAGCACCGATACAGCCCTTGTTCAGGTGCTTAATGATCTCCTAATAGCGAGAGATCAGAGGACCTGTTCCATCTTGGTCCTCCTTGATCTCTTGGGTGCATTTGACACGGTTGACTATGGTGTGCTATTGGAGTGCCTGATGTTTATCTGTGGACTGTCTAGTACTGCCCTCAGATGGTTTTGATCATTCCTTGAGGGTAGGACACAGAGAGTGGTCTCAGGAATATATTCCTCTGACCCTCTTCCCCATCCTGCGGGGTACCACAGGGCTCCATTTTTGCGCCCATGTTGTTCGCCGTGTATATGCTGCCATTGGGAGACATTATTAGGCAGTACAGTTTGAGGTTTCACTGCTATGCAGATGATACCCAACTGTACATGTCCTTTGTGCCCGAACAGGGAGATATTTTCTTGGTGTTTAACAACTGCCTAGCCGAGATTTAGGACTGGATGAGTGCTAGCTGGCTGAGGTTGAATCAGGACAAAACCAAGGTGTTGATGTTGGACCCGGATCGTCGGGTGCGGGGTATGTTGGCTGGACAACCCTCGGGTCTTTGGCTCAGGGGTGTCCAGCTTGCCACCTCAGATCGGGTGCAGAACCTGGGTGTTATTTATGACAGCAGTTTGCCCCTGAAAGCACAGGTGTCAGCCGTTGTCAAGACCTCTTTTTTCCATCTGAGGAATATCACCCAGGTAAAACACCTGGTCCCTCCCAAGGATCTTCCAGCTCTGATCCTGCCTTCATGACCACTCGCCTTAACTACTACAGTGCCCTGTACCTAGGGTTACCGGGGCTGATATCTGCCGCCTTCAGCTGGTGCAGAATGCAGCTGCCAGGCTTTGACTTGTACTTAGGAACACCCATATTACGCCTGTGCTCTGCGGACTGCACTGGCTGCCAGTGTGGTAGCGTATCATCTTCAAGGTCGGTTTGCTGACCTATGAAGCCCTACATGACCAGGGACCACGCTACTTGCAAGAGCTCCTTTCTCCCTACCGCCTCCCGGCCTCTGATCCACAAACAAGGGATTGTTAGAGATTCCCAGGCTGCGTTACAGACAGCTGGGGCCCGTTCATTTATGTGCTCCTACCCTGTGGAATTCTCTACCTCGTCGGATAAGAGAATGCCTGACTGTCCAAAATTTTAAAATTGAACTGAAGATGTATCTATTTAATCTAGCCTTCTGTGATGAAATTTAATGATGTCATCATTTTAGTTAATCTTTGATTGTACTGTTGATAATTTATGCTATTATATATGTTATAATTTTATGAATTGTATGGTTTAAAGTGATTATGTCTTTATGTACAGGCGCTTGAACTACGGAAAGGTGTCTTTTTATAAATAAATTTTGATTTGATTTGATTTATGAGGGCCAGGCAAGGACATCATGCCAAGACATTTTCAAGGGGTGGGCACACTTAAAAATAAATAAATAAATAAAACACTGAATTGCATGTAACTGGGTCACCATGGATGTCAGTGTTACTACCTACTTTTGGGCTCAGACAAGGTTGTTGGGCCTGGGTTCTTAGTTTCCTGATTTTTCTGGGGGGTGTGCATCATATCCAGATATTTTTCAGTTTTGCATGTTGTTTCTACCCAGAGTAAAGTTTAGGTGAGCCTGGTGTTAGAGTGGTTCAACCCCTTGGGATGCAGCACCTCCCCACATTGTCTCCCAACATATGAGAAGTCACACAGCAACTTTAGAATCAACAAAAATGCAATTAGTGACTTACTAATTATTAATAAGATGCCAGCATTTATTGGGGGATATTTACAAGGAATGAGAGAACGCAATGCAACTCTGTTTTTGAATCTCTTGTGAACTTTACTAATGTAGATGCCTCACTAAGCTCAGCCTAAAACCACAGTTTAAACATACAGTAGTGCCCATTCTACCAGGCAGTGGCTATGGAAAAATACTGTAACGTTTTAGTATTATCAGGCCACCTGTACTGGTGCCACTACCTGCTTCCCCTGCTACCAGTTTAAACCCTTTTAAACCTTAGGAGCTCCCATTTGTTCAATGGGTACTCAGTTGGTGAAACAATGCAGGCCTGTCAAAGTTGCAGCTGGTTGGAAGGTTATGGTACACTTTAAAATTAGCAGAAAACCACGTTTTGTTAAACTTAAACCTCACAGGCCATGCAGTTGCTAAAATGGCCACCCTCCACTCAGGTACTTATAGATCCTAGCCCAATGGCCAAAGCTATATGTAATCCCTCCCCAGACTACTTTACACAGTTAGCTACACC
This sequence comes from Neoceratodus forsteri, assembly GCA_016271365.2. Lineage (NCBI taxonomy): Eukaryota > Metazoa > Chordata > Ceratodontiformes > Ceratodontidae > Neoceratodus > Neoceratodus forsteri. The sequence continues at coordinate 17,028,100 of CM057456.1, forward strand.
TGGTAGCCTTGACTGGACACAAACTTCTTAGCAAATTGGTACCATCCCTAGCTTTGGGTATGTATACCAGACTTATTACTTCTAGATGTCAAAAGGGTGGGGTGTACAAAAGCATAATTGTGACCAAACCCAGGTCCTGAGGAGAAAGCGTTTTGCTAGGGCTATGCTAGACCTGCACTTCTGGAGAGGAATCCAGTAAATCCACATACAGGAGGCAAAAAATGTGAATGTCCAAAGCAGAGCAGGGTTTTAAATAATTGATTAGCAGTTTTTTTCTTGGGACGATACTAACTGTACATTTATATAGGTTTTCTAAAAGTGTTATGTTTATTAAACACAGTGAGGCAAGTGCTATGCATTTTCACAATGTTTTAGAACTTTTATGAGCAAAACGCTAATCAATTTTTAGAGTTAAATAAAACCATGCAGACTTGGGGTTCTAGAGTGTGGCTTTATTCCAAAAGATGTTCTCTAAGGCAAGGGTGGACCCCCAAGGTTTACACAGCATGGCACAAGGAATTGACAGAACAACAGAACAACTGTATCTGACAGAAACTCTATGAGTTCCTATATTTCATAGGACATTGAACTCTCTTCAGTGGCACTGGCTGTGACAGCTTGGACAGTTGGTTCTGATTAATCTATGCTTTTTGTAATATTAAAATGTGTTATTGAGTGTCTCTCATGAGACATGCTGAGACAGCCTGTGGGTTAACATCCCTTCCCCCCAGGTTTCAGCTAAAAGATAAAAGCCAGGAGATAATTAAAGGATAGAAGAGACCTAAATTAAGGATCTCCTGTTTATCTAACTTAATTGTAGCTGCCAGCTGCTAGGCTGGAAATCATAACCTTTTATGACGTTTAGAGAGAGAATACAGGTTATGTCACTTAGATGCTATGTCATAAACGCTCTTTGATGTCTGTGAAAGAGCAGGATGCTGCTCATGGATGAAAGAAATAACTTAGAAAATTACAGACTTGATTGGGAAGTCATGTGGGGACATGAGTTTTTGCTGAGGTCACCTTTATTAATTTACTTCCTGCTTGATAAGACATCCTGACTATATAATTTTTAATAAACAGAGGAGGAGCTAGGTGACATCATGGAGAAGGCAGGCTCAAGACATTTGTTTTAATTATGCTGTGACTGTTCTTAACAGACACACGCATGTTTGGACTCTGACGCTACAACATCTTTCAGCAATGCAAGATTAGAAGAATACATTAGATAAGTCTAAGTGTATGGTTGGTAGGAAATTGCACTTTTAAACCTTATTCTTTTAAAGTGAGTGTACATTTTGTGATATATTATTCTATATTTACATTTTACGTTTATTTATTTTTAAGTAAAAATCTCATTTTAAAAAGACTACTTGGTGTGCATTTGAAATTTTTTTTTTGACAAGTGAAGCATATATGGTTAAAGCTGACACTGTGCAAAGCTTACTGGTTTTACCAAACTGGGAAAAGGGTAAGAGTTTGTCTGAGGTCTTTAATAGAGTGCTTAAGGGTTCATTTTGTACACCTGGTTAGGTGCCCGTGATGCAAAGATATCTGCCCCCAAGAGCAGAATTATCTGAGCCTGTACATTGGGTACGCTTAGCAAGAGGTTCACAGTTTTAATCCTCCAGAAACTTGAGATCAAAGGTTGATTTGAACCCACAAACAGACAGAGGGTTACCCTGTTTCTGTTTCCTGTTCACAAGACTGTGCTCGGAGGTTGGCACTGTGGGAGCAGAGGACCTGACCTGCTGAGTGGGGTTGTGACACTGGCCACAACATGAACTCTCTTCTAGTGGCATTGGCCACAACTGAACACACATTTCCCATATAGCACAGGACTTTAAACGTCTTCCAGTGACAATGGCCTCAGACTGGAAGTACTTCTCATGGCACTGGCCACAACTGAGCACACTGGGGCTCATTACTAGCACAACCCACTCCATGGGGTAAACTTCTCTTCAGTCATTGGCCTCTATGTCCAACGTAACCAGGTGCCCTTATAGAACCTGTAGTCCTGATCTATTTACTCCAGATGGGGGGCTGCCCATCCTTTGCTCCCAAATCCATACCTGACCATTCTTTCAGAGTTACACCTTAAAGCATCTTGAAACACATAGGTAAATGCATCTTTGAATGAACTTTCGCATCCAGCATTCAGGAAACACTACACTGGTACTGTGAGAAATTAAAGTCCTGAATAATGTGAATTAGTCATGCATCAGGACCCCACAGTTGTCAGCCAACTTTAAAGTGAGAACTGTCTCAAACTTTAGAACAGAACCAGTGTAGGTTTCCCTCTTAGCCAGAGAAACACCAAAGCACAGGTACTTTCTTCAGGAAGCACAAAGTCAAATCTACTCATAGAACAGCACAGGCAGCTTCAAATTGTCCTGGATCAAATAGGGGATTGCCCCTAGGATCCATTATCTAACAGTCCTTTTCACCCCTCAGGGGATGGAAATCAGGAGATCCTACTGCAGACAAAAGTTTCCACCACTTCTCTTGGCAGACTTGAGAATACTAGGACTAGAGTGAGAAAGTAGGCTCTCCTCACACCTCAAACTGCAGCAACTCACTCCACTGACTCACTACACAGACTACTCTGACCAACTGCCCTGAGATTCTAAAACTCCACACTCACGCGGCGTATGCTGCTGCAAGAGTTCTAAATGACCTCGTCTCTCTCATCTCAGCTGAGACCAAGTAAACAAGAGAGTGAGTAGGTGAAAACCCCATTTAACTAGTTATTCATCAGCTGCCTTTCCTTACCTAGCACTGACACTGATGGGATTCTGGTAGCCCCAGAGGACTGGGTGGTTACACTCACCCCTGCCAGGCAAATGACTGACCACAGTGGTATCTCCACCTGGCACCAGGCCATCCCTACCCTCTGTGTTACCCATGGGAGATAGGCCTACTTCTCCCCATCATGTGCCAGGCACAGGCAGGTAACACTAAAGACACAGAGGCTGGCCCTATCCTACACTCTATCTATGGATACTCAGTGGCTCCAAGAAGACTGCTTGAAGCATGCCCTAATAGACCAGGACTGAGGGCTCCTACTGCAGATCAGGACCCCAGTCTGTCTAGCCCTCTAGGAAAATCTATCTGACTAAGCTGCCTACTGGGAACCTACCCCCCAAGTTCCCAGGGTACCTGTGAACAAACAAAGGAAACATACATTACATTGCATTACATTTCCCTACAATTTCCCACAATCTCACACCTGTGAAGAAAAACATGTTAGCACCCTGTTAACCACAAACAATTCTAAAAACACTAAGCAAAGGGGTACTCGGATGAGCTCCAACATCCTCTTCTTCTCTTCTTTTCTTCCTCAGTAACACCTGCAAGAGAAGAAAACACAAAACACATTTTGCATTTTGCACAGTGCCTAAACCTCCACCTGAACACTAAAGAACCCCAAAAAATATTTTTCTATGAAAGTACAAAAGTAAAAAATGGAAAGTAGACATTTATACAACACATTCAATGTGGGATTCCCTACAGTGTTCAAAACTAGTGGCAAGATTACTGTTGTCCATAGGCATTGTCCATTAAAGAGTCTCTCCTAGGCTGAAGCCTGCTAAAGAACAGTTCTTGGACAGGACAGGGCCTGTATAGCACTGCAATCCATGGGAGGAGTCTTTGATGAGAAATTAGAGTTCCGTGGACAGTCTTCAAATGTAGGATATGTTGTGCAAAGTCAGTTAAGGCTAACAAAAGTCTTACCAGCTCCTTGAGGAATGAAAACAAAGGATCACCTTACTGCTACGAGCTGAGGACCTTCTCCCTTCAGACAAGATGGCATCTTCGGATACTGCTGGTTTGACGTCCTCTGCAAAACAAACGATGACACAGGAAAACTGCTGGACTGATGTCTTCTGGAAAACAAACAATGAAACAAAAAATTGCTGGATGATGTAATCTGGAAGGCCAGGTGATGAAATAGGAAAATGCTGTTAATGTCCTCTGGAAGGCCAGACGATGGAACAGGAAAACTGCTGGGATGCCAAATCTGGATACACCTGAAGAATCCTGGAACACCAGAAGAGCTGTATCTTCCTTATGGATACTGCTTCTTCAGATGACAGACACTGTCCTGCCACTGCTAGCTTCCTTTAGGCATGCTGGGCATATTCATAGGGAGTGGCACCATTAGGGGCAGTACAACTTGGTGTGGGGTGAGGACTATAACCCCATCTCAGTGTTCAAAGCTGATGTTGTGGAATGTCTCATTCCTGGCCCCAACCACAATTCACAGTGTCCATAAACAAAGTCCTGCCCATTCTCCAGAATTTAAGGTGATCACTTATGACTTTGTCCCTTACTCTTTCTGCTGCACCAGAGTACAAATTCTTGCTTGACTCTTCCAACAACCAGAATTGCCTGTTCTGTTCAATTTTCTCCCAGACTCGGCGAGGAAAGGTAGGAAAGACTTCCCATATATGGCATCAGCCCTCCTACATATCAGTTCCTCCTTTGCTACTCTTTTACTAGTTCATGTCTATGGCCTGGCTTGGTGTGGCCAGTACTGGTTAGCCAGTGTCGCATACTTAGAGAATGAAATAACTTGTCCCCTACCATCTCTGTGGGCAGGTTACCAGAGCCTTCTCCAACTATCTCTGGCTCCTCTGAGGCAAGAGCTTGAGGCGACTCACTGGAGCCCTCAACATGAAAATACATTTCTTCATCCTCCTCTTCCTCACTCATTATCTGAACCCAAGAGTGAGCAAACGTCCTCACTCCTGAGACATTCCACTACTCACTGGGTGCAGAGTTAGACATCTCCCAATTCAGTGTCTTTTGCAATTCGTCTTCCCCACTAGGCTAGGACTCAAACCCTGCTTCCACGGGTCCACAGATCTTTCCATTGCACTGTCCACCTGGGACACAGATGTGGAAACCTCTCTTTGTTGCTGCCCTTGCAGTGGATCAACATCAGTTTACTTTCTCCATCAGTAACACACTCTGAAGAACTTTCCCCAACTGGTTTAACCTGGTGCTGCATGCCACTGCAGGCGGTGTCCCCTACTCGGGTCCATGTGGGAGCCAATTGAATTCTTGATGCCCTCTGGCACTGCTCCCCTGCTCATTCCATACTTCACAAGGCAGTCCAAGCAGTGGAGTATGAGAAACACATCCCTACCAGCCTTTAGACATACTGTGCACAGTCACACTAGATAGCTAGGGATTGCTACATCTGGAGGCAACTTTTCACCATAGAAAGCTGTCTCTATTTTTCTTAGGGCTGCCACCTCCTCAGCGATCATAGCTTGGGCATGATCTGGATATTGGGGAGTTCCCAAAGCCATGTCTGAAATCAAACACACAAAGTTGTTGTTACTGGAATGTTTACTAAACACATACTGTCTCACAAAATGGCTCCCTGTTGCTGTGTTTACATTGCTGTCCCGCCCTGTAATGGCATTTGAAGCTTTTCTCATGTATCAAACTCTGCTCACTTGCGCAAAACTGGGTTTCCGACTTTTCTGGCTACTGAATTTACTTAAAACTGCAATTGATTGCTCTGCTGGTACATGCAGCACATTCATACGAATTTAAACTTGACTTGACGATCAGCATCAATTTAAGAAAACTATTTATACGTGCTCAAAGTCACTTGCAAGCCTCACAGTCTTTCTTTGCACATGACTGCCTGTTTGCTGCATCTTCCCCTGTGCAACTCACAGTCCCTTTTTTGCTTAGAAAAATTTACTGTTGCTGAAACCATTATCACTGCTCACAGTCTATGCTCAGAATTTTTGTTTGTTGCACTTGCTGTAACAACGCACAGGCCTTCTTTGCAAAAAAAAATCACACTGCTTGCACACAGATTCAGCTGATTTGATAATCACACACAGTTTGTTTGCACAGTTAACTTGTTTACTCATTGAATTCAGTAGCTGGTTCCCGCCGATGGAAATTTTCGACCTGTGCCGATCCTGGGAAGGCTTCTTGGGTGAAACGGGCTGGCGGTCCCGCCAATTGCAGCCACCAACACCTCACTCACTCTCCAGTCAAACAATGGGTTGAACCTGAAATTTCACAGCAATAGTATGTTTACTACAGTTTAGAACACTCACAAGCCCCTCGATGGTTGATCCTGGTCTAACCAGCTCGCACACCTCTCTCTCTCTCTCCTCTTTGAACACTGCAGTGCAAAGACGCTGGCCAGGGGCCAGGACTGGATGCAGCTGCACCAATCACTCAACGCCATGCAAATGAGCTTCTCTCTCTCCTTGCTTGCTCTTCCTCCATGGCGTTTGTCGAGCAGGAGCAAATTTAAACTGCAAACAAACTTTTTTTCTTGGCTGCAATTTCAGCAGCAGCAGTGCCACTTTGACCATTTTTTCCACAGTTTCTGGACAATTTCTCTAGTGACTCCCCCAATTTGCACACAAAGCACATGAAACTTTCAGGGCACATATCCGAGTCTGTTCCTTAAAGTCCACACTACTTTTGGCATTTAAAAATTGCAATTTAAAAGTTCCTTAAGCACTTTCTTGTTTTTTTTTTCTTTTTATTAAAAGAGACAGTTTTCAGAGGGTAGTAGATACATACCATCAGATTGATTCAAAAGCAGAATATCTTAGAAGAATAAATATTTTCAATTACAAAATACTTATCACACAACATTAGGGATTTGACAGTTTTAAGTATGATTTGGACTAGTCCTTATCCACTCAAGGCAGGCGGCCGAGCAGCTCCTCAATCATGTCCATCAAAAGACCCCTCTCCCCTCACGGGACAAATTCTGGATCCCGGGTGGACATATGCAGCACCCACCTGCACTATTTTATTTCAAAAGGGGCAATGTATTTTGGAATTTTGCAATTAGGTATTCTGATCTATAGATCTCCTACATAATAGCTCACCAATCCCCTACTGAAGGAGTCAAGCGTCATCCATTTGCGAGTTAGCTCCTTTCTGGCAGAAAGTATATAAACTGGAAGTAAAGTGCGCTCGCATGGTCTATGAGGGGATAAATTGATAGAACCACAATTTCTGCTGTCAATTCAATATTTTCTCCCAAACATCTCCCCATTCCAACTGTAATGAGCACCAAAATGGGGTCAATCTGGAGCAAAACCAGAAAACATGAGCCAAGTCAGCTAACTTACAATTACAACCTCTCCAGCATACACCATATGACACCGGAAGGTATTTAGTTAATATTGCTGGGGATCAGATGTATCGTGACCATGATTTCCATGCAAACTCCTTCCAGATATTGGAAGAAGTTATCTTAATAGCTTTCAAAGTTGCCCGCTGCCAGGCTGAAAAAGGAACCTGCAAGTCCAGGTCCCTGTTCCAAGCTTCCAGGACTGACAACGAAGAATCACCCCACGAGGCCCTTAGCATTTTATATATGGCCAATTAAATTTTCTCATGAATTGTCCTCCAGGGTATCCTTTAATAAAAGCAAAAGAGGTGTAGGGATATATTCAGTTAGTAGCATAGTACATCTAATATTATCTGTGGTGTTCCTAGCTCTAATGAATCTGGACTGATCAGCGTGTATAAGGTCTGGAAGGATTGTCTCCAGTCTTGTGGCCCATATGGCCATAAAGATTTTGTAGTCTACGTTTAACAGGGAGACCAGGCAGTAAGAAGATATATTAGAAGGGTCCTTATCTGGTTTAAGAATTGGGGTTATAATGGCATAGCTCCACGAAGGGGGAGGAGATTCTCCCTCCTCTATGGTCCTAAAGGTCAGGAGGAGACGAGGTAAAAGAAGCCCCGAGAATCTCCAGTACCACTCTGCAGCAAACCCATCTACCCAAGGACATTTGTTAGGCTGAAGAGCCTTTATATGGGTAAGAACCTCATCAGAGTCTATTGGAGCCTGCAAAGAGAACCTCTGAGATTCTGAAAGGATAGGGAGGGAAAGACCGGAGAGAAAGGCCGTCCTATTCTCTGGGGAAGAAGAATCTGGAGGAGGAGTGTATAGGGATTGGTAATACAAGAAGATTGTAATACAGAGGATTGTGTAGGAGTTGGTAATACGAGAAGAAGGATGAATGAATATGGTCGCCTGAGTGCGATAACTCTTGGTAACCGGGTGTTTGACTTTTGCGTGAGAGTTTACGGGCAACATGCAAAGAGCCCCGGCCCCTCCTCATAATTGGATTGTTTCCTTTGGCACTTTCTGATTTAGAGACTAGGACACAAACTTCAATGCTTTACTGTCCATTGTCACAGATGCAAACACACAAGCAGCACTCTGTCCTTTACTGTTCTGGAAGGCACACAAGCATGACCAAATACAATCTCCTCTGCCAAGAACAACATGGGTTCGGAGGGTCACAGCACTTCAACAGCCCTTGTTGAATTCACCTCCTATACATGAGGCCCTTAATCATGGCTTAGCAGTGGGGGCTGTCTTTATCGATCTGACCAAAGCTTTTGACACGGTCAGTCATGAGCTTCTTCTCCACACTCTTCCATCACTAAACATCTCCACTAAAGTCACCGCCTGGTCTCAAGGACTATCTCTTAGACAGGACGCAGCAGGTAAAACTAATGAAACCACATCCTCCAGGAAAACAGTCCGCTCAGGGTCCCACAGGGTCCATACTAGGCCATTGCTTTTCACCCTCTTTTGAATTCCCTCCCCAAATCCTGTAGTGGAAGCTTCTGCTGTATGCTGATGATGCGTAGTCTTTTGGAAACATCATCATCTCAACTGCTACACGCTGCTCTGCAGACCTTCTTTGGTGAGCTCGAAACCTAGTTCTCAGAACACCGCTTAATACTTAACTATAAGAAGACAAAAGCCATGATCTTCTGGCACCGCCAAAACCCACTCGGTAATGTGCCATTAATCATCACAAACTTCCGTGGCACCACTCTAGACCAGGTCTACAGTTTCAAATACCTGGGTGTCATGTCGGACTCCTCCCTTAACTATCACGCTCACATCCAGCAAGTATCCTCCTCTGTCAATGCCAGGTTAGGGATCCTATATAGGCATAGGCACTGCATTCTGCCGCTTGCAATGCATCTAGCAGTATCCTCCTCAATACTACCCCTGGTGGACTATTACATAGTAATTTATGGGTCTGCTGATCATACTGCCCTACACAGCATCAACCTCACCCTCAACAAAGCCTGTCACCTGGTCTCAAACTGTCACAGGCTAACCCACACTTGTGATCTTTACAAACTCACTGGCTGGCTAAACTTCCAAAATAGGGTGAAGTATCACACCTGCCTTCTAGCAAGGAAGATACTACACAAACAAGCATCGACAGGCCTTCACCCTCTTATCCAAACTGCTTCACTCAGGAGGGCCCCCAGACACTCGACAAACACTCCCATACATGTGCCTCACTATAAAACCTCCCTTGGGCAATGGTCTTTCTGATATCGAGCCCCTCTGCGGCTCAACAACCTACCGTCCACAATCTCCCCTACATCCAGTTTGGGGCAGTTTAAAGCTGGTCTTAAGACACTCCTCAACTAGGAAACCTGTGACTGTAGATAACTCTAACCAGGTTCCAGTGCCTCAATTATTAGCCCCCCCCCCATGACTTCTACGTTTCCCCTAAGCCACGATCCTCTATTCACATCTTAAACATATCTTGACACAGGGCCTACTTTGTAAGACCCTCTGGAACTGAATTACTGTCATGCGAATCAAAGTGTTGACCAGGGACCTCTATAATGATCCCAGATGATACAACCCCAGATCCTATGTGGCACCAAATGTTTAAGTCCTCTATCAATGTTTCAAACTAATACCGTACCATATGTTTGGGTTTGTATTGTTGCCAAATGTAAAATAGTTTGTACCTAGTGTTTAAGTTTGTGATACCTGATGTATGTTCTTACTGACGTGGAGTCTTTGCAAAGGAGTCATTGACTCAAAGGATTGTAATTCCGATATCTTTTAAATAAACAAATAAATTTGGATGGCACTTTTCTGGGCAAAAATCCTCTTCTCCAAAGCTTTCTTTCTGTTTGGGCTGCACCGCTACCAGACAGAAAGATGCTAGACATACACTCAGCAAAAAATCTCTGGTTCTCTCCCCAAATTAAACAACATCAGATGAGCCCACATTTTTGTGGCACTTCCCAATTTAAACATCTTTGGATGAGCCCCAATTTTTTTGTAACACCCCCCTGTTGCTTCACATAGTTAGCTACCCCTGGTACCCTTGACTAGGCACAAACTACTTCGGAAATTGGCACCATCCCTAGCCTTGTGTATGTATACCACGCTTATTACTTCTAGAGGTCAAAAAGGGGTGGGGGTATACAAAAGCATGCTTATGACCAAACTCAGGTCCTGAGGAGAGAACTTTCTGCTAAGGCTATGCTAGACCTACACTTCTGGAGCGGTACCCAGAAAATCCACACACAGGAAGCAAAAATGTGAATGTCCAAAGCAGAGTTGAGGTTCTAGAGTGTGGCTTTATTCCAAAAGATGTTCTCTAAAGCAAGGGTGGATCCCCAAGGTTTACACAGCATGGCACAAAGAAGTGGCAGAACAACAAAACAACTGTATCTGATAGAAACTCTACATGTTTCCATATTTCATAAGACATTGAACTCTTTTCAGTGGCACTGGCCACAACTAAATACACATTTCCCATATGGCATAGGACTTTTAACTTCTTCCAGTGGCACTGGCCTCGAACTGGAAATACTTCTTGTGGCACTGGCCACAACTGAGCACACTGGGGCTCATTACTAGCACAACCCACTCCAGGAGGTAAACTTCTCTTCAGACATTGGCCACTATGTCCAAAGTAACCAGGTGTCCTTATGGAACCTGTAGTCCTGAACTGGTTACTCCAGATAGGGGGACTGCCCACCCTTTGCCCTCAAATCCATACCCAGCCATTCTTTTATAGTTACACCTTAAAACAACTTGAAACACTTATGTAAATGCATGTTTGAATGAACTTTCACATCCAGCATTCAAGAAACACTACACTGGTGGTGTGAGAAATTAAAGTCCTGAACAATGTGAATTAGTCATGCATTGGGACCCCACAATTGTCAGCCAACTTTAAATTGAGAACTGTCTCAAACTTTAGAATAGAACCAGTGTACTTTTCCCTGTTAGCCAAAGAAACACCAAAGCACAGGTACTTTCTTCAGGAAACACAAAGTCAAATCTACTCACAGTTAGAACAGTACAGGCAGCTTCAAATTATCCTGGATCAAATAGGGAATTGCCCCTAGGATCCATTCTCTAGCAGTCCTTTTCACCCCTCAGGGGATGAAAATCAGGAGATCCTGCTGTAGACAACGGTTTCCACCAGTTCTCTTGGCAGGCTGGAGAATACCAGGATTAGGGTGAAAAAGTAGGCTCTCCTCACACCTCAAACTGCAGTGCCAACTCATTCCACTGACGCACTACACAGACTACTCTGACCAACTTCCCTGAGATTCTAAAACTCCCCACTCACAGCCAACTCTGGCTTATGCTTCTGTGAGAGTTCTGAATGACCTCATCTCTCTCATCTCAGCTGAGACCAAGTAAATGAGAGTGAATATATGAAAAACCCATTTAGCTAGTTATTCTCCAGCTGCCCTTCCCTACCTAGCACTGACACTGATGGGATTCTAGTAACCCCAGGGGACTGGGTGGTTACATATAGCTTTGGTGGCAAACTTTGTGCAAAATCCCAGTTGCAGGGCAAGCCCTGAGAGAACGTACCATTCTAATTTTACCAGCTTACCTTTCAACTTGGGATCTTTCTCATCTCCCTCCTCTGCAGGTGAAGGTTCTCTCAGGCAGTTGAACAGTTGTGCAGTTGGTGGGGGGGAGCAGCTCAAACAGCAGGTCTCAGGTGCCTCAGGATGTGGATGAGGCTCTCTGCATCCACAGTCTTCTGGACCTCTATGGCTTCTCTCTCCACTTCCTCCACAGAACACACCAGTCTGGGAACAGGGGCTGCACACCACACATACACGACTAGGTTACCAGACCCTCATGTGGAACATTAGCCAGTGCCTAGCAGTAGCAGTAACCGGTCCTTTCCCTGGCTCTCTGCAGTCTCGATGTAGGCATTAATACACAACGGTACTGACTCATCCTCTGGCCACTCACAGGTTAGCAGCTGTTGCACCTTGCTGGAGTAGCCCGCTTTTCCTCCTTTAACAGCAACAGTGTCTTTCAGTAAATAGGTGTCACTCTAACACAATGAACAAAAGCAAATCAGTCTCTATATGGGTTGTAAAAATATTTACGTCATCCCTGGAAGATTGGTTGTGGAAGCCCAGACAGGCTTCCCTGAGTTGGCTGTGATCAGCAGCACAAACCTCTTCACTCTGTGAGAGCTCACAGCTGACCACCTTGTTCTGGGCCTGTCTCAGCATTTTCCTGGGCAAAGACAGCTTTGGATTGGCACACAAGGCTGTCAGTATCATAAATTAATATGCAGAATGTTTACTAGATGCCCTGTTGGCCAGTGAAAAGGATGCCAAGCAAGCAGCACTGTCACCCAGAATCCCTCTGCTGTCACCTGCTGAGACCCCTGACCTCTGATTGGTTGGCAGCGAGGTCAGGGGTTGGCAGAGTGGTGGCTGTTACACCAAAGAAGCTGTGCTTGCTTTGCAAAGTCTCTTTATAGAGCTCCTGCCCTGCCTTGACATGTACTGACACCCAGAGTCGACAGCACACTGTGTTCTTTATCATCCAGTCATACTTTTGTGTTTATTGGGGCTTTCACTGCCCCACTGGGAGGTTTGATATTAGGTCCTCCTAGCAGAGAAGCTTCTCAGTAAGTGCAGCTGGTAGCCATGCAGTTTCAATGGGACTAAACATTTGCAGTCTTTCTCATCTCCAAGCCCCTTGATGCCCTTCCTGGTGTCCCTGGGGTGGCACAACACTGGGGAGGTAGTCTGTGTCCTGGCCACAGGTTGCAGTGGTGAGATGTAGCATTCTATGGGTGCACTGGGCACCGAGATGGCACAGTTTGAGCAGGCAGCTGCTCAAACATGTGCAGAGAGAGCTGCGTGATGGTTTTCTAACTGCCAGCAGGCAGTGGCTCTATAATCCTCTCTCCTTCTGTCCCCACCTGGCTATAGTCCCAGTGGCCAGAAAGCATACTCATTAGATGGTAGGCAGTGCTGTTCGAGGCAGCAGGATGAAACAGGTCAGCCCCCACCATTTGGGGGTTACACGCTGCCTAAACACTTGACATCTACGTATTCTGCATCAAGTCCATCAACACAGTCCATATGTAACAAGCAGTGTACAGCCAACGCATTACATGCACAGTTTATCTAGACATTTGTTTCCTGAATGGAATACGATACAATATGTCATAATCTAGACAAATACAACTACTCTAACAACAGAAGAAAGAAACATAGAAACATAGAGGTTGACAGCAGATCAGGACCACAAGGCCCATCCAGTCTGCCCATTTCTTTTTCTACCTTATGAATGTGGCATAGGCCTTTGCTCTGTCAATGGCCAATCTATTCATACTCATCTGTATTGCTCCCTTATGCCTATCCCATGCCTGTTTGAAGCCCTGCACTGTATTCATATCCACCACTTCCTGAGGCAGGCCATTCCATGCATCCACCACCCTTTCTGTGAAAAAGAACTTCCTTACATTACCCCTTAATCGGCCTCCCTCTAATCTCATGCTGTGTCCTCTTGTCTTGCTATTTTTCTTATATTGAAACATGTTAGACTCTTTCACCTTGTTAATGCCCTTAAGGTGTTTGAATGTTTCAATCATATAACCTCTCTCCCTCCTTTGCTCTAGGGTATACATATTGAGTTCAGTTAATCTGTTCTCATATGTTTTCTGATGCAGTCACTGCACCATTTTGGTTGCCCTTCTCTGGACTGCTTCAATTTGGTTAATGTCCTTCTGAAGGTGTGGCCTCCAGTACTGCATGCAGTACTCCAGATGGGGCCTAACCAGTGTCTTGTAAAGAGGGATTATTACCTCCCTCTTCCAACTTGTGATACCCCTACTAATACACCCCAACATCCCTCTAGCCTTACCTACTGCTTTAGAGGTCTGCTTGATGATTTCAGGTCATCGGTGATGATGACGCCCAGTCCTTTCTTCCTTGACTGCCAGCAATCCCTCCCAGCCTATAGGTGGCTTCAGTGTTTCTCTTCCCTATTTGCATGATCTTGCACTTCTGTGTGCTAAACCCCAGTTGCCACTCTTCCCACCATTTTGCTAGTTTATCCAGATCTCTTCTCATCCTGCCCACCCCATCTGGATCATCTACTCTGTTGCAGATATTGGTGTCATCTGCAGACAGACAAACCTTACCCTGCAGTCCATCTGCAATGTCACTGATAAAGATATTGAAGAGGACTGGCCCCAGGACTGATCCCTGAGGTACCCCACTTGTGACTTGCATCTCTTCTGACTGTATACCGTTTACCACCACTCTCTGTTTTCTGTCCGTCAACCAGTTTGCCACCCAGTTGACCAACGTCTGACCCACACTGAGCCTACCCAGCTTATTAATCAATCTTCTATGTGGAACAGTATCGAAAGCTTTGCTGAAGTCAAGGTAGGCAACATCAACTGCTCCTCCTTGGTCCACCACTGTGGTTACCCAGTCAAAGAAATCTATGAGATTAGTTTGACAGGACCTTCCTTTTGTAAACCCATGCTGTCTTGGATCCTATGCTCCTATAAATTCCAGGTGTTGCACTATCCTTTCCTTAAGGAGTGTCTCCATAATCTTGCCCACTACTGAGGTAAGACTGACTGGTCTGTAGTTCCCTGCCTCCTCCCTGCTATCACTCTTGTGGAGCAGGATCACATGAGCCCTTCTCCAGTCTTCTGGGACCTCTCCTGTGCTCAGAGACTCACTAAACAGTTCTGATAATGGCTCTGCAAGTTCCACCCTTAGCTCCTTTAGTACCCTGGGATGTATGCCATCAGGTCCCATTGCCTTGTCCACCCTGAGCTTATCGAGCTCTTGTAGAACCCTTTCTTTTGTGAAGGGACTAGTGCACACCTCCCTCCCCTGTGTCCATGGTGCAGAGTTGTGGGCCCTGCCCTACCTTCTCTTCAGTAAATACTGAGCAGAAGTATCTATTTAGGATAGATGCTTTTACATGGTCCTCCTCCTCACACACACCCTTTTCCCCTTTGGTTTTAGCAATACCCCCTCTGGACTTTCTCCTTTCACTAATGTATCTATAGAAAGTCTTGTCGCCTTCTTTTACTGTTCATGCTAGTGTTTCCTCTGTTTGGGCCTTTGCCTGCCTTACTGCCTTGACTGCTTCCCTTAGGGAAGTTTGGTCTGCCTCCCTATCTTCATCCTGTTATGCCCCTTATATTTCCTGAAGGCCAGCCTTTTGGCTGTGACCTTTTCTGCTACTGTGTTTGAGAACCAAAATGGTTTCCTTCTTCTGCACTTCATTTTGTATTCAGAAAAACAGCGGTCATGTTAGTAACCATTATCATACCATAGCAGTAGGACAGCTATTCCATAACTTTGAGCAATACCATAATACTGATCAGCGCAATATCAACATTTAACCTCCTTTTTTTACCCTTTACTGTACCTCTGGCTCTGGGTGATATGGTCTGGGCTTTGCAAAGACAATTCGAGGGCAGCGATCTGGGTGTGACAGACACCTCTGTATACTACATGAATTGGCAGAGTTGGCACTCATGCCGTACAGGTTAACTTGAACAAGGGTTATTAGCGCTTCTTTAGAGTGACAGAATGAAACAGTTACTTTTCCTCAGCATCAGGACGTGTACTTCCTGTTTTATTGACCATCAATGAAGCATCCTCAAACAAAATGGGTTCCACAACTTCCTCTGTTGTTTCTACAGGCTCCATAGTTTCTCCACGCTTTCTTCTGGAGCTTCCTCAAACACAGGCCTATCATCGAAGGGTACAGCTGGTGTTGGCTCAGAGTCCGAAGTTTGTTGGTGTGGCACTGCAACAGGCACAATTGACATATTATTAGTTGTTCCATTTGAACCCCTGAACAATCTGGCAAGATCCCTTGTAGGATAGTACACCCCTCTTTCTGATTCAGAGTCCAAGTCATCCTGATCAGAGCATCAGTTTTGGGAGTAACAATTGCTGATTTTTTTTAAAACATTTTATTTGTTATTTTTGAATGACACATGGAGAGTAGGTCACCACAAAGATGTATGGAAAACTGAATACATAGCAGAGATATAATACTCGAGGGTACAGTACAGATGATAGGAGGGTATTATCACTTTGCCTAACTTTTCCCCTTCAAGTTGTTTGTTTCCT
The DNA here is from genome assembly GCA_016271365.2 of Neoceratodus forsteri. Taxonomy (NCBI): domain Eukaryota; kingdom Metazoa; phylum Chordata; order Ceratodontiformes; family Ceratodontidae; genus Neoceratodus; species Neoceratodus forsteri. Next base: position 17,044,333 of record CM057456.1, read on the forward strand.
CTGTATTGAGGGGGAGGGACTCAGTTTTATAGTTCTTATGTCAAGGTGTTTTTTCTCTCCTAAAGCAATGCAAACCAAGTTGTAGGTATGGCTCCTTTGTTCCTTCTGGAGAGAAACTGTAATAGAAAGGACTGACCAGCCAAATCATGCACAGGGGTAGTAAGTAAATGATGGGTAAGGCAGATCTGAATTTATCATATTATTACTAAGTTAAGGCACCAAATCTGGGCGATGGTTGACTATATATAAAAACCAAGGAGTCCATCTGTTCATCAAAGCTGAAACCTTGTTTTGTAGCTTAGCTGTTGGATTTTCCTTTTTGTATATCTCATACTGTGGTTTCCCAGTGTGGTGTACTTGGAGGAGCGGGTTGCAACCATAGCCTGGTTATTACTTTTTTAGCTGACCCAGCAGTATACTAATTATATATATCTGATGGGTGCTCTTATCTGCCGTGGGAGGTGTAACAGAAGAGCCATTTCCAGGGTAAGATTCCCCAGAGCTGGAAATAAATCCACTGTCTCCCTACCCTCTCCCAAAGTGTGGTTAATACTGGACAAAACCACAAAATATGAGAGTGTAGCTACCTCATATTCACAGCCCCTCCAACATGATGAATCGCCTGAAATGGAGTATTTAGTGGTAGTCTGTGGGGTGCGGAAGTACTGCACTGCTATTTTCCAGGAGAATTCTCTCCAAGTATATGAATTTGTTGTTTTATGTTGCCGGTGCCAAATGCGTAGCCAGTCTTCTGATGTTAACTCCAACATTAACTCTGATTCCCAGTTAAGTTGAACATTTTCCATTTCTTGGGTAGGATTATTATGCAGTGCTTTATATAATTTAGATATCAGATGTTTATGTGAGAAATCACTGTAGTTGAGTAAGTAGCATATATAATGGAGGGGGAGTTCAGTCTGAAGTATCTATTCCCATCTCTGTGCTTTAAAAGTGACGAATTTGTAGGTAGCGGAAGAAATCCCACTGCAACAAGGAGAATTCGCTCTTTAATTGGGCAAAGGTCTTGAAAATGCCCGTTTCATAGAACTGGTATGTATTTATGTATTAACCTGGACTCAATCCATTTCCAGAATTCCATATCTGTCAGTGCTGGGGCAAAGTTTAGGTTCCAAGCAGGGATTCCCATCCATCAAGCTCCAGATTGATTTTTCAGGTAGAGGAGAAATCTCACCCAACCCTGGAGCATAGCTTTTGTAAACGAGGAGCATTGCTCTGAGCATATGGGTATTCAGGGCTGAAATACCAAGATATGATTTAAAGGGAAATTGGACAAGGTTCTTTCTAGTTGAAGCCAAGTCAGGGCCCTGCCTAGGGGGATCAACCACTTCAATCAATCAATCAATCAATCAAAATCTTTATTTATTCAGGCGAACATCATTGAGCATAGCTCATTTACAAGATGGACCTGAGTGGTCATAACAATATAAGGTTACAAATTTTACACAAAAACATGGTACTGAATGAACACAAATACAAAGATTTATGAATGAGACAGGTATACAAATATTTAAATATATACAAGGCAAAATGACATTGGACCTAGAACATATTAAAAGGAAAGAAACAAACAGTATTGTAGGGATAAAGCTAGGGTAATGGGACTTGGGGGCATATTTGTATAAGTAGGTTGGAGAACAGCTAGAAGAACAATAAAGAAATAGGGGTAGTATAAAAAGGGTAGGGAAAGAGGGGTGGAGAGGACTAGGCCTTATGGAAGCAATTGCATGATTCTGGGAATAGACTAGTGTACAGCATTTTGAAGGATGTTAAAGGAATGAGGGTATCCAATTTCAAGGTCTTTTGAAGAGAATTCCAGATAAGTGCTAGGGAGTAGCTGATTGCAGCCCTTCCATACCGGGTGCAGGTGATAGGAATCTTCAGCATGATGAGTTTATTGATCCTTAGGGTGTAAGGCCTGGATGTGATCCGGTTGAAACAATCAGAGATGTAGGAAGGGAGTTTGTTTGTCAGAGCTTTGTAGATCCAGACAGCAGCATTTTGTTTCTTCTATGTTGTAGGGATGTCCAACTGACTGCATTGTAGAAGAGCAATGATGGGTGCTGGAGGAAGATCTGTAATGAATCTAATAGCTCTATGATACAAGGTGTCTAATTTGTTTAAATGGGAGAGGAACAGTGACCATAAAGGAAGTCAGCGTAATCAATGAGGGATAGGAATGATGCCAGGATTAGCCTTTGTTTGGAATCTCTGGTCAGGTAGTGTTTGATCCTATAAAATAGGCCAAGTCTTTGTCTAAGCTTTTCAGGAGCTCTTCAATGTGGCTAGTATAGTCAAGTTTATTGTCAATCCAGACTCCAAGATATTTGAATTTGTCCACATATTCCAGATTTTCACCAAGGATGGTAGATAATTGTGGGAGGGTGAATGATGGGACAGTGGAATAGCAGCTCTTGGTGGCAAAGAACATAGCTTTCATTTTCTTGGCATTTAGGAGTAATTTCTTTTCTAGTAAGTTGTGCTGTAGGAGGGAGAACTCAGACTGTAAAAGCTCACAGGCTTTTGATGGTGAGGGATTACTGACATATAGTACAGTATCATCTGTAAAGAGGTGAACATTAGATTGTGAGAGATTGGAGTCAATATTGTTGATGTAAATGGCAAAGAGGATGGGGCCCAGGATGGAACCTTGCGTACACCTCTTAGGAGTGGTTTAGAGGTAGATAGGTCACCTTCATTTTTACCAGTTGTATTCTTCCGAGAGATAGCATCTGAACCATTTAAGAGAGAGTGAGTCAAGGCCTATGGAGTTCAGAGAGGAGATTAGTAGTTCATGGTTCACAGTGTCAAAGGCTTTGCTTAGATCCAGGAACACAGCACAGGTGTTATTCTTTTTGTCTAAGGCAGTCTGCCAGTTATTTGTAACTTTTGCTAAGGCAGAGATGGTGCTGTGCATAGATCTAAACCCAGATTGAGCTGGATTAAGGAGATTATTGGTATCAAGGTAGGCACTTAACTTCGAAAAATGTGTAAGCATAGTTGCTACCGAGTACTTTAGAATGTCTGGCAAAGCCACCCTCCCCTCTCCTTAGGTAGTTGTAATTTGCATAAGGAGATACGTGGTCTGCCTCCCTCCCAAAGAAAAATCATGATGGAACAATTGCTGATTGCGTTGTCTTTTGTCTGCACAAAGTAGATCAAATAGTTGGGGTTTTTTGAAGTTCTACAGTTTCTAAAACATCATTGGGGACCAGCTGTCCAACATAAAATAAATGGTTTTGATGGCTAGTCCGGTATCTACTTGACTGTCCTTCAGGATGAATCTTTTACACAAGCATATCTTGCACTTTTTTTATTACAACATAAGGAGCATTGCCCCATCAGTCAGCAATTTTGTGCTTCCCTAACAATCACAAATTCTTTAACAGAACACCATTTACTGGCTGTAGGCCATGTACCTTCAGTTATTTGTTGTGCCTATTTTATTGGCTTTGTTATGGTTTGCTGTGGCATCTAAGGCCAACTTGTAGGCAGCATTTAACTGGTCATTAGAGACACCAAAACACAAGTCCACAGGAAGTCAGGCTTCCTGGCCGAACATCAGGCAATATGGAAAGAATCCGGTGGTGTCACATTTGGTATAGTTGTATGCAGGGACTAGTGCACTGATGTATTGACTCCACTTACTCTTTTCCTTTGCGTCCAGGTACTAGCATGTTCAATAGAGTTCGGTTAAACTGCTCAGGCTGAGGATCACCTTGAGCGTGATACAGAGTAGTTCAAGACTTTGATATTCCCCAGAGGGACAGCATTTCTTTCCCTAGGTGGCTTTTGAAATCTCGACCTTGGTCTGAATGGATCCACTGTGGGGCTTCATAGTGTGCAAAGCACTTTTCGACTAGGACTTTTACGAATGTTGTTGCCTTTTGTTCCTTTGTCAGATACACTTGAGTGCACCTTAAGAAATGGTCAGTCACTACTACGATGTTTGCAATGTTCTTGGAGTCTGGTTCTAAGCTAAGAAATTCTACCAGGGGAGCTGCTGTTTATGGCAGAGTTTTGCATCTCACACATCTGTTGCAGATTTTGCAGTACTGTTCCACATTACTCCCCCTATGTAGTTAATAGAAGTGAGCAAGAGCAAGGTCCAACGTTTGCTCCCTTCCAAGGTGTCCCATGTCATCATGCAGGGCATGCAGCACTTTTGAACTATGAGAGTAAGACTGATTGCAACTTTGGGAAACCCTGTGATCCTTGAATTTCTGGGTACAACAAATTGCTTTTGATTTTTAAGTTGGGCCACTCCAGCAGTAGCAATTTTGTGTCAGGATCAGAGGTACATATTTGTGAGATATCATGCCTTTCTTCAGAATGTAGACAATGCCTTTCAAGCAAGGATCTATTCTTTGCTGTCTTTGTAAATCTTGGGGAGTTAACTATGGGAGAGTGGTCAGATCCAGTGCAGCATAATGGCAGTAGGTATTTGGTAGACAGTTGCCAGTGGTGCCAAGACTGCCTACGAGGCAGTGAGCATTTTCAGTAGACTGTGGCTCATCTTTGTCCAACTTTTGCGCAGTGCTTTGACAGTTTGTTCTGGGATTTGTATCCACATCTGATTGTCAGTGGCAGATGCATTTGATCAAAAATCTTTAAGGGTGGGTGTGGTGCCTGAGGGTTGGAGGTTAGCACATGTTGTGCCAATATATAAGAAAGGGAAAAGGAGCGAGGCAGAGAATTATCGACCAGTTAGCTTGATGTCAGTGGTGCTGAAAATTATAGAAGGGGCACTGAGTGATGCTATTTATGAAAATATGTCAAAGAGGGGTATTCTGGATAAGAATCAGCATGGTTTCATGCCTAATAGGTCATGTGAAACAAACTTACTGACCTTTTATGAGTTTGTCAGCAAATGTATTGATGATGGAAAAAATGTGGATGTAGTAATGCTTGACTTTAGTCGAGCTTTCGATACAGTTCCACGTTATAAAATAATAGAAAAACTTATTGATATGGAGATAGATAAGAACGTTGCAAGATGGGTAGAACAGTGGCTGAAAAACAGACAGCAGCAGGTAAAGATACAGGGACATCTGTCTGAACCAAATGGAGTATGGAGTGGAGTTTCCAAGGGGTCAGTATTGGGCCCACTGTTGTTCTGTATATTCATAAGCGATTTGAAACTATCTAGTAATAATAAATTAATTAAATTTGCTGACGATGTTAAAATTGGAGCTGTAGTGGATACATTCAATGAGAGACTCATATTTGGACAGGTTTTGATGTATATTGCAGATTGGGCAAGAAAGAATGGGATGACCTTTAATAAGGACAAATGTACAATCATGCACTTCGGTAGACAAAATATTAAACAGATCTACTATATGTATGATCTGAAGCTTAGGGTGTCAGAATGCGAGAAAGATTTGGGTATTTATGTCCAAAATGATTTAAGAAATGAAGTTAATAGTAGACAATCACCAAATAAAGCAATGCAGATTGTTGGTTGTATTAGGAGAGGTTTTCATTCAGGGAGTAGAGAGGTGTTGATGCCATTATACAGGTCTTTGGTTAGGCCTGTATAGGATTATTGCTCTACTGTGGCTGGTCCATTACTGGTGAGGGATATTAAACTAATGGAAAGACCACAGAGATCCCTTACTAGATTGATTTCGGGGTGTGAGGGTGAGCCATATGAGGCCAGATTGGAAAGATTGGGATTGTGGTCATTGGAGAGTAGAAGGGAAAAGGGGAACTTATTGGTATTATATAAGTCCCCGAACAATGAGGATATTAGATCAGAGTTGGGATTGGTGTTTAAAGAAAAAACCTACCAATTGAGAAGGCATGATAGGCAACTGAGTGAGGAACTGAGCAGGACTGAACAAAGAAGGATGGGTTTTAAGTGTAGAGCAATAAGGATATGGAATGGACTGCCCCAGGAGGTGGTAGAGGCGGAAAGTCTGGATCTTTTTAAACAAAGATTGGACAAGTACTTTGATGAAGTTGGTGGCGCTCGCCACTACCACTGAATTGTGGTGAAAGTCTATATGGGCTATGCCTTCTGATTTTCTTATTCTTCCAGTATGAACTCCAGTATCATCTTGACAGGGCATCAGCATCCACATGATTCAAACTAGGTCTGTACTCTACACAATAGTCAGAACTTGACAAAGTGGATAATCATCTGTGTCCAGCAGCATCTAACTTTGCAGGCATTTGTACTTACATCAAAGGGTTGTTATCTGTTTTGACTGTGATGTGAGCCCTTCATGAAGCTGGTCTACAATGGCCCACTTGAGGGTAAGGAACTCCAATTTGTGGATGGGGTTGTTTTTCTACTGTGTTCACACTCTAAAGGAGCAGGGTGACAGGCCTCAGTCCTTCAGGATAACTTTGGTACAGGACAGTTCCAAGTCTGCAGAGGCTTGTGTCTGTATGTAAAACATGGGGCTTTGTTGGGTCAGCATATGCAATCACTGGCGCATTTGTCAGACTGTATATTATTTCTTTGATTAATTTATCACACTGGGCATCTCATCTCTGGCCGAATGGGTCACTTGGCTTGAAATGCTTTTGGTTGGATATGTAGCTGCAGGGTACTTTTTGCCTTTGTCGATGGGTAGCTTTGAGTTAGATTCAGCAGCGGTCTCACTACTCAGGTTTAGTCCTCAATGAAGTGTCTGTGATAACTGCAAAAGCCTAGGAAATACTGCAGGTCTTTCAGGTTCTTTGGCTTGGGCCAGGTGATCAACGCTTCAGCTTTGCTTGGATCTGTTTGAATTTCCATTGGCTGATGCAATATGTCACACATATTTGATGGAACTGTAGAAAAATTGACATTTATCGATAGACAATTTGAGCCCAAACTCTTCTAGTCCTTCTAGCACCTTCATCAGATGAGCTTCATGCTCCTTGAGAATCTTTCCAAACACAGTGACATTGCCAAGGTAGACTAGGCACTCTAGGAGATTCATGTCTCTTGGAATGTTGATCTGGTGCCAAATATGCCTTGGGGCATACAGAGGAATTCATAGAAGTCAAGCGAACATATGAAAGTAGTCTTCTCTCTGTCCAAAGGAGCCATCAGGATCTGTAGTACCTGGTCCTCAGATTCAGAACTTTGAACTATTTGCTTTCATTGAGACACTCTAAAGCATCCTGAATCTTTGGTATGATATACTGATCGGGGAGGGTGGTCACTTATTTTGAAGTTCTGTAGTTGACACACATGCAAATGGTACTATTCTTCTTGTGTACAACTACAGTGGGGGGCATCGGGGCTTCTTGATTCTTGAATTATTCCTGCTGCATGCAATTCCAGAAGATGTCTTCTTACATAATCAGTGTCTGCTGGGGCCAGGCAACAGGATACTTTTCAAAAGGCAATCATCATCATACAGTCTGATGTGATATTCCTCTCTGGTTATGCATCCCACATCACATTAATGAAGCAAAAAAGACTTTGGTTCATTCTGCCAACTTTCGACTCACTCTGAGCATTCCTGACTGTGGGCAGACCAAGTTCAATGTTTTAACTGTGTCACCAACTCCGGTAACTGTTGGCGGAAAAGCAGTTCGGACTTTCAAGTAATCAAAGTAGGGGTAGGACTTGTCACTCAGCTCCCACATGTTCAGACCTTCCAAAGGTTATATCTTACTATTCCTACCTAGCTGTTTATCTTACCAATCCTTGAAGATGAAGAACAGCCCAGGCAAACTCTCTATTTATTGTGATGGTTTCAGTTAAAGGACCAACTAACCTGTCAAGGCGGATCCAAAGTGGCAGCGCTTTTATCAAGTAAAGCAGCCCAAACGACAAAGGTTGAATTCAGCTCAACTGACTGATTTATTGCTCCACCACTGTGTTTAGCCCCAGCTCCTCAGCTTAGTGCCTTCCAGGGGGCGTCAGCTAACTAAGAGGAAGTCTTAATGTGTTTAAATACAAGATTTTCTTTTTCTTTTGGTGTACTGTAATTTTAATGTTTAATATTAGTGATGCTTGCTCTGTTTTTAAACTGTTAGGCACCTTGGTAATAGAAAAGGCGCCATATAAATAAACCTATTATTATTAATAAAATCAAAAGTGTGACATCATTAGACTGTGTCATTTCATTGGTTATACAAACATATACCTTAAACCATGTTACATTTTACACAAATATAAAGGTTCCATTTACATCTCTCACATTCATTTTAAGTCATTACAGGCTAGGTCAGGCACCACAGCAGGAGTACGATTATAGTTTTAACAATTTCATCAGTTATCTGGGATCTCCAAATGGGACTCACCAGTCATTACTTATTATACAATGGGGTATGAAAATCCTGTAACATCGTTGGTCAAAACACATCAATTGACCGTGGTAAATCCTCCAGTATACCCACTGTAAAAGTTTTATATCACTATAAAAACAAAAAAACAAGTTGAACATTGTATAATAGCAATATACCATGACAGGGAGTGGGTATGTGGGTGTATTTACCACTTCTGGTGTAGTTAAGTCACTCGGCTGTGCCTCGTGACCGAACCACACCAGGCATGGTAAATCCACCAATGTACCCACTCCCTGTCATGGTATATTGCTTAAATAATATACATACCTTCTATTAATTATTGGAGCTGGAGGCTTACTCACAAATCTAGATGCCTATAAAAAAGATAAAGGGAGAATGGGAGAAAATGTTCAGAGCCCAACAAGGGGTGGTGACAGGCCTAAGTTATTATTACAGAGGGAAAGTTTTTGGACCTTTAGAGCTAATAGTGTTAAACCAAATATGATCAATGATAGATGGGACCTGAAACCATTTCTGAAATACAGAAGATGAGTTTCATAGTACAGCTTAATGTAAAATGATCCTACTGCTGCACTCTACTTGTTTTTCACTTTCTTATGTTCTTTCTATCTTGTTTCTCCCTCTTCCCCTTCCTTTCCACCCCAACCCCATACCCCCACACCAATCCCCCAAATCCCCTTCCCACCCTTTTTGTTCTATACTTTTCTATCTCTTCTTATGCCCTATTCGAAATTACTGTAGCTGGTTGTGTATATAAATTCTGTCCATGACTGATGAAGTGAGTTTTGGATACTAATTGTGCTTTTTATGTTTGCTTGTGCGCATGCACAAAACATTATGCTGCAGCTTAGGAGAGCAGCGGGTTGTGGAGGTGCGGCAGTTTGGCGGCCAATGCCAACACTGCATTTGTGGGCTTGGCGGTGTGCACCAATGCAGGCCCAGTGTCCTGATGACACTGGTCCTCCAGAAGTGCCACCAACTTGAAACAATTTGGCCGCTGCAATGAGGGTCCGATTCGTCATTGCAGCGTCAGCAATTCCGCTGCAATGAGGGAGTGACCCGTCATTGCAGGGCGATACCTCATCTGGGGTAACAGTACCAGGAACATGGCAGCTCTATGCGGCCACCTCAGAGCCAATGGCGGGTGCCCAATCCCCCTGTCGGCATGCCTCCGACCCCCTTCATTTGCTGACAGGAGCCCAGTCCCCATCGGCATAATGTCCCCACCCCAAGTTTCTGTTGTGTGCCGAGGGGTTCCCAATCCCCTCAGCATCATGCACCCCTCAACAGTCTTTCTTGCTGTCAGGGGGTCCAATCCCTGTCGCCTTCAGTCCCCCTTCCCAGTTCAGTTTGACAACAGGGAGCCCACCCCATCGGTATAATGTCCCCACCCCCTGATTTCTGATGTGTGCCGAGGGGTCCCAGTCCACTCGGCATCATGCCCTCCCCTTTTTCTGTGCCGACTGGGCAAGCCCAATCCCCACCGGCTTCAGTCCCTCCCTCATAATGCAGGTGGTACACTGGGAGCCCACCCCAGTGTACCAGACAACACCTCGTGAAGGAAGAAACCGACTCATGAGTCTTTTTTAACCTGCAAAACAAGAAAACGGTCCCTCTCAGTCTCTCCTGCCCCTCCCCAACCTGTGCCCACCCTCTGCGTGCCTGCCGCCCCCACCCATACCTCTGGAGCCTGGCGCGATGATCTTCTGTGGACCAGGAACACGTCTGCACTCTTCAAAGCCGACCGCGAACTGAAGAAATGCTGGTAAGCTATATAATGGCATAAATAGGGTTTTTCCAACTTTGGTGCATATCTTGGGAATTTGTACTACATTTTCAACATGGGTTTATTGGGACCCCTCCTCATGAATTCAGTCACTGTCATGGCGTTATTCGGTCGCAGAAAGTTGATTTGCGGTCACTGCGTGGAATCACCTTTCGATCGACAATGAAACAACAGTGCCACTGTTCATGAAGTGGGCTTCTCAAAAGCCTATGTTGCAAATTCGTGGAAAAATCCAAAAATGACTGCGTGGAATCACCTTTCAGGACCGATTAATGAAACAACAGTGCCACTGTTCATGAAGTGGGCTCTCAAAAAGCCTATGGTGCAAATTTGGTGAAAAAAATCCAAAAAATTACTGTTTTACAAGCGTGCGATGCGCACTTTCCATGCACGCTTGTAACTTCGTGAATTTGTAATATTTTCACTCTAGATTTTCAACATTGGCATTTTACACACCTCCTTATGAACAGTACAGCTGTCATTTTACATAACCTGGCGAAATGTGTTTTCGCACTTCAGCGCAGAATAAACATCGCTGTGGGAAATCAGTTTTAGGGACAGATTAAGAAAATGACAGTGACACTGTTCATGAATAGAGGTCCTAAAATGCTTATGTTGAAAATTTGGTGATAAAAGTCCATAAAATGACTGTGTTACAAGCATGCGTTACGCAGTTTCCACGCACCCTTGTAACTTCACAAATTTGCAATATTTTCATGCCATATTTTCAACACTGCCATTTTTTCACACCTCCTTATGAACAGTACAGCTGTCATTTTTCATATCTTGGCCAAAATGTGTTTCGCACTTCCAGTGTAGAATAGCGCGTTAAAGTGGGAAATCAATATTTGGGACAGATTAACAACAAGCGAGTGAGAGAGGGAGAGTGAGCGAGCTCAACGGAGCTCTGTCAGGACTGCTGCAGATTTCTTTGTGGGCAGAAGAAGGTGCTAGCGCAGGCAGGAACCCAATACAAAAGGGCAGTCTGCAGCGCCATGAGAAACAGATATGAGTGAGTGGGGGGGGGTGAGCGAGCTCGATGGAGCTCTGTCAGGACTGCTATGGATTTCTTTGTAGGCAGAAAAAGGCACTAATGCAGGCAGGAGCCCAGTACAAAAAGGCAGCCTGCAGCGCTGGGAGAAACAGAACAAGCGAATGAGAGAAGGGGAGTGAGTGAACTCAACAGAACTCTGTCGGGACTGCTCCGGATTTCTTTGTGGGCAGAAAAAGGCACCAATGCAGGCAGGAGCCCAGTACAAAAGGGCAGCCTGCAGCACTGGGAGAAACCGAATGAGTGAGTGAGATATGGGGAGTGAGCGAGCTCAGCGGAGCTCTGTCGGACTACTGTGGATTTCTTTTGGGCAGAAAAAGTGCCAATGCAGGCAGGAGCCCAATACAACAGGGCATCCTGCAGCACCAGGAGAAACAGAACAAGCAAGTGAGAGAGGGAGAGTGAGCGAGCTCAACGGGGCTCTGTCGGGACTTTAGAGTTGCCCACCCACCTGCCCAGGTTCCTGTGTGGTCTTATATTACAGCAGGGTCTCTGGGGTGGAGACAAAGCAATGATTGGTTTCTGGCTCTTTGTCTAACCTCACCCCCAATCCTCCCTTGATAGATTTTGCCACCGTGCAAACCGATGAAGAAACATCCACTATGTATGTTTCCAATTGTAATGTCTCAACCTCTAGACAGTTGTATGTTTTGGGTGACTCTTTAGTTAGAAAATTAGATAGAGATTTATGTGAGCCTGATAAATATAATAGAACTTTTTCAAGCTTTAGCGGTGCTAAAATTTCAGATTTAACTCTTATGGTTGATAACATTATTGGGTTTCATGACATTAATCCATTGTGTATTGTTCACGTTGGTGCCAATAACATTTATAGAGATTCTATTCAAAACATTAAACAAGCTTATGTTTCAATGACTAATAAACTGATTGATAGGGGGTATGACATTATTTTTTCCGAGATTCTACCTATACCACAGTACTCTGGGTATCTTAACAATAAGATCAAAATTGTCAATAATTGGCTTAGGCTTTGGTGTTTACGATAAGAATTAAAGTGCATCACCCATTGGGAAGATTTCCTTGACAAACCAGAGCTTTTATTGTGTTGATGGCTTGCAGCTTAGTAAATTAGGAATGCCCTATTGAGTAAACAATTTCTACTATCCATTAACTCTGATTTAAACTAGTATCTGGGGAGAGGGGGGAATTTAAAACATGCACATCATCTTCACTTATGCATAATGTGTCATGCCAACATATGCAATTTCTTAGTTTTAATGCTAGGAGCTTGACACAGAAATTTGATGAGTTAATTGCTGTGATCTCGAATAAAGATTTAGATATTGTTACAGTAAGTGAAACATGGGGTGACTGTGACTCCGCTTGGACCAAGCAACTTCCTGGATATACTTCATATTATTTGAATCGTTGTACAAGGAAGGGGGGAGGCGTCGCCTCATTTATTAGCAATAAAATTGACTCACTTAATATATCTAGTTTAATAAAAACTCATGATCTCCCTACTGAGACTCTGTGGCTTAACATTTTCTTATCTAAGGTGGATTTCTTCATCCTTGGCACATGTTATATTCCCCCATCTTGTACTAGTTTATTGGTGGATGCTGTTCTATCTGAATTTGAAACAGCCACACAAATGGGGAGTGTTATCATTACTGGCGATTTTAATCTCCCAGATATTAATTGGCAATTATTTATAGCTTCTAGTAGTATTAGTAAAAAATGTATGTCCTCCTGTATGGTATTGGATTTACCTCAATGGATAAATACAGCTACCCGAGGTGATAATATACTGGACCTGGTCCTTTGTAGTTCTGCCCTAGATATTAGAGATGTGCAAGTTTCTACACCAATTGGTACTAGCGACCATAATTCTATCTATTTCAATTTAGAGAGACACACTTTTTTCAATAGTAATTCTTCGATAATACATTTATATGACAAAGCGGATTGTCACAGCATAAATCTTCATTTAAAAAATATAAATTGGCTGTCTTTGTTTAAGGAAAAAAAAACATTTCAGAGTTGGATGCTTTTCAAATCTATTATTTTGAATTTGCAGGACATTTATATTCCCTCAAAAATTAAAAACTCAAATGGGAAACAATCTCCCAAATTGTTGAATAATAACATCAAACGTTTAATAAATATAAAAATAAAACACACCGTTATTACTTAAAAAATAGATCTCCTTCCAGCTGGGATTCCTATTTGAATTCAAGTAGAAAATGTAAATCAGCTATCCGTAGGGTGAAATCAAAATGGGAATTGACTTTGGCATCTTCAGCTAGTAAGTCAAATTCTAAACAATTTTATTCATATATCAATTCACTCAGGAAAAGTCCTAGCATGGTGGGGCCTCTTACAATAGATAATTTACTTATTCATGACCCTAAAGCTATGGCAGATGTTTTTAATAAGAATTTTGCAAAGTTTTCTCTGAACCTGTGGTACATTTACGGATCTTAATATAACACCAATTGATCCTCCTATCATTTTTCAGTTGAGTCTATTAGGAATAAACTACTTTTATTAAAAGGTAAATTCTGTCCAGGCCCAGATTATATTGCAGGGCATCTGCTATATTTATTATCTGAACATATTGCTTTCCACTTAAACTTTTATTTGATCTGTTTTACAACTAACTTATTCCTGGTGAATGGAAAGAGGCATTTGTGGTTCCTATACAAGAAGGGATCCAAACATCTATGGGATAACTATCGTCGATCAGCTTGACTTCATCAATCTGTAAAGTATTAGAAAGCCTACTAAGGACATTCTGTCCCCAGTAATTGATGCTTCTGATCCGGAACAACATGGCTTCAAAAAGGGTAGAAGCTGTCTTACTAATTTACTTTGTTTCTATGAACATTTTAGTTCCTTTTTGGATGATAACTTGGCCTGCGATATTATCTTTATTGAGTTCAGTAAAGCTTTTGATTCCATGCCACACTGGGCTCTTATTCAAAAACTTTCCAGCCTTAATATTAATGGCTATATAATGAAATGGATATGTAACTGGCTCTCAGGCAGAACTCAGAGAGTGATGATAAATGGGACTTTTTCTGACTCAGGCAGGGTACTGAGTGGTGTTCCCCAGGGCTCAGTTCTTGGTCCCTGCCTTTTTCAGGCTTTCATATTTGATTTGACTCATTCTTGCCTTTCCTATACTATAAAATATGCAGATGATGTGAAGATCGGTGGTTTAAGTTCCAGTTATGATCAAATTTCCTGTATTCAGTATGATTTAGATGTTATCAGTACTTGGGTTAAAAAATGGGGAATGAAGTTAAATCCTGCCAAGTGCAAAGTTATGCACTTGGGTTCTAATAACTTGAATTTCCCGTATATTTTGGACGAGTTACCATTGTGTGCAACTGACAACGAGAAAGACTTGGGCATAACAATATCTGATAATTTAACATACACTAAGCATATGTCTTCACTTATTAATACATCTAACAAACTTATATGGTCTATCTTGCGCAATATTATATCTCACAAACAGGAGGTATTGTTACCTTTATTCAGGTCCTACGTTCGACCACATCTTGAATATGCCTCTCAATTCTGGTGTCCATTTAAAAAATCAGAAAATTTCTCTCTTGAAAGGGTGCAACGTAAATATATATAAAAGATAACTGGATTTGATTGGTATCTTGTGAATCAAGGTTGGACACATTGAAATGAATGTCTCTCACCACTAGATGCATCCGTGGTGATCTCCTTCTATTATATGATATTATTCATGACCCTTTTATCATGACTGAACTAGGTTTTTCATTTAAAAAATCTACACATAACACTAGAGGTCATATTCTTCAGCTAGCTGGTAAACCTTTTAGACATAACAATCGTAAGTACTTCTTCACTGTTAGAATTATTGGGCTATGGAATCGCCTTCCATCTGACGTTGTTACTAGTAACTCTAAAGAGATTTTCAGACATCGTCTTGATACTTTAATCTTGTCTGGGTACGACTTATCATTTTATTCTACGGCCTAGTATAGGAGTGTTATGGGCCTCAGCCTACTGGCTCCTTCACTTAACCTTAGTATGAACCTTAACCTTAGTATTGGATACTTTTACGATTGCTGTAATTATACAGATTTAGTTGTTCTATTTATTTCTCTACCTGAGCTAAGTACTGAGCTATACTGTTAGGATTGCTGTAATAATACATATTTATTTGTTCTGTTTATTTCTGTAACTGAGTTGAGTAATACTTGGAGTGCAATATGATTTCTAACTGGGCTAAGTGAAACTATGAGGGCTGAGAACAAAAAGTATGGTAGTTGAGGGGTGAAAAATGGACAAGGAGGCTTTAGGATTGCTACAGTAATACAGTATCTAATGGATGAGATTTGAGACTGAATTAACCCGGTCAGCAAGGGGGCAGTAGGGGGACTAGTGTGGGAGGAAACAGGAATTTGAGTTAATAGGGCCCTAACAGTTGTGGTAGGGTACAGAAACTGGGAGTAAGAGCCTGTAACATAAGGTGGGGGCCAAATTGGGGCAGGTGCCATGTATCAATAGGGCGGGCATCTTTGGAAGGGTGGTGGGGTGTAAAGAGTGTGGGTCCACCATGATCCTGGACTGGGCTTGGAGGATGGGGGGGTGTATGCTCTGTAGACAATTGGCTAGTTTGAGGGAGGAACTGTGGAGGTTAGGAAGGAGTCTAAGTGGCAGGGCAGATGAATATGGTAGGCATCCTGGCTGGGGGGGAATAGGGGATGGCAAGTGGGGATGAGGGAAGAACAACTAGGGACTGAAACTGACCCCAGTATCAGAGACACTAGCAGGAAAGAGAGGAGAAGGGAGGGGTGCCGAGGTGAGGGAGGGGCCTCCTGTTGGGGGAAGAGACCACGAAGAGTACCAGGGAGAGAGCAAATGGCTGCTGGTGGGAGGGACCAGGGTGGGACCGGAGGGGCATGGAGGGAACAAGTAGGAGGGGAACTGATAGGGGAAAGATGTAGGTGGGGTATTGACTAGGAACAGATTTGAGCCTATACTCTGGGAGAGAGTGGGGAACAGGAACATACTGAAGGGAGGAGGACAAGCGGGGCATGAGAGGGATTGCAACAGGTAGGGAAAGAGATAGCAAAGATGAAAGGGTAGAAGGGGGCTAGTAAGGAAGGAGGGAGTGACTGGAGGAGAGAGGGCTATGGGAAGGGGAAGGATGGGAGGAGCATCACTATCAGGGTCGAAGGGAATGGGGGCTCTAAATTGACAACAACGGTGATAGGAGAGGGGCTGGAAATTAGCAGAGAGGAGGAGGTCAACATGGGAAGCCCAGTAGGAAGAAGGGTGGGAAGGGGTTCAAGGGGATGGGAGGAATAAGGCAGAGAAAAGGGGTGAGGCAGAAGTAGGGGTGCAGATACAGAAGTCAGAGGGTGCAGCTGGCGGGGGTGAGGGGCAGGGAAGAATGAATACTGGGGTGGTGGAAGGGTATTAGAAAGAAAAAGGGGTAATGAATGTGGGGGTACTTGTCCTGGGGAATTCTCTACTGGAAGGGGTGAGATGGGACAGAAGGGGGGAAGGCACAGCTGTATTTGGGTTGAAGCTGTCTCTGGGTTGACTACAGTGGGGGCAGGCACTGCTCAAATGTGCAGCGAGGGGGAGGAAGAAACCTCATTTACTGTTGCATGTGGGTACAAATGACTTGGCAAGGGGAGACTGTGGAAGTGGTGAGGGGGAGGTTCTAGGAGTTGGGCAGGCAGTGTGAGAGCATGGGGGAGTCGGTGGCATTCTCGGAGGTACTCCCGGTACCAAGTGCAAGCATGAGAAGGAGGTAGGATCAAGGACTTCAGCGAGTGGCTGAGGGATTGGTGCCACACCAAAAATTGTGGGTTAGTGACTAACTGGGGTAGGGTCTGGGGCAATAGTGACTTGTACACGGCGGACGGGCTACACTTGAGCAGGGAGGGAAGGGGAGTATTAAAGGTGGGATTATAGGTGTATATCTCTACTAAAGTGGATTTAAACTAGTGGGGGGGTGGCCAAAAGACTGAGGTTGGTAGAAAGGTCCGGACAGGGGAGCCTAATGAGCTCATCCCACTAGATAAAGGTAAAGGCAGAGGCATAGTAACCATGGGAGGGGTTGGGCAGAGTGGTCTGAGTGTAATACAGAAGGCACCACCACCTGATAAGAATAATGAGGAGAAAGGGTGCAGACTATCGGGAGTAGGGACACAGGCCAAGGAGAAGAGTGAGGAGAAGGAGAGATACGGGTAGAAGGTGGTTTCTCTCAAAGCAGGAAGCCTGGGGAACAAAACTGCAGAGCTTCAGGTGCTCCTTTCAGAGGGGAAGGTGGACATTGCTGCAGTGACAGAGACTTGGGCCACAGAGTACCATGATTGGGACTTGGCAATCCCGGGATACAGGATATACAGCAAGGACCAGGAAGTTGGAAGGGGGGGGTTGCACTCTGTGTGAGGGAGGGGATCAAATGCATAACAGATGAGGGAGAAGAGGAGAGGACAGAAGCGCTTTGGGTGCAACTCCTGGACTCCAAGGGCAGAAAGCTGAGGCTGGGAGTGGTGTACAGACCACCAGCCCAATCCGGAGAACTGGATGGGGAGTTGGCAGAGCAGATAAGGAGGGTCTGTAGAAGGGAGAGTGTGGTGATAATGGGGGATTTTAACCTACCAGGGGTTGACTGGAGCACCCCGGGCACTAGCAGTACCAGAGAGCAGGTGCACATTGATGCATTCCAGGATGGCCTTCTGATGAAATTGGTAAGTGGGCCTACAAGGCCTGGTAGCACTCTAGACCTAGTACTGGCAAATGGGGAGGCGGTGAGGGAGGTAAGGGTGGAGAACCCACTAGCAGGTAGCGACCACCAAACAGTGTGGCTCGTTCTCGCACTGGGCAGGGAGACAGGAGGCACAGGCACTAAGGTGGTGGACTTTAGTGGGTGGACTTTGGGAGGATGGGAGTAATACTGTGAGGGAGACTCCAGGATACAAGGCTGGGGATGGATGCAGAACAAAAGTGGGGAGTCATAAAGACTGGGCTAACAGAGGCCACAGTAGCCTGCAGCAGGGCCATGTGTAAGAAGTGCAGAGCCAAGAAACCATGCTGTCTGAACAAAGAAGTGCTGCAAGGGGTGAGGGCATAGAGGGCTGCATACTGGAAGTACAGGAGAACAGGGAAGGGAGAGGATAAGGAGGCTTAAAGGAGTTGGTCAAGGGAGGTGGCCAGGAGGGTGAAAAAAGCTAAGGGCTCCAGAGAATTAAGGTTAGCACAGGGCATAAAGGAAGGGGAAAAGGACTTTTTAAGGTGTATCAGGAAAAAGAAGTGCAAGGTACATTTTGTGAGGATAAAGCGGGGCCAGATTGGGTGGAAAAGGGAGAGGAGCAAGTGGAAATTCCAAATAAGTACTTCTGCTCCGGTTTCACTAGGGAGAGGGATTGTCCACTACCAGCATGGGCTGGGGGGGTGAGGAAAGGGGGGAGGAGGTGACGAACACAGTGATCACAGGGACTAGGGTGCTAGAGAGGCTGAGGGCATTAACTGCGGACAAGGCACCAGATCCCGATGGCATCCACCCCAGGGTACTGAGGGAGATGGTGGAGCTGTTGGCTGAGCCACTGGCAGATCTGTTCAGTACCTCCCTGGAAATGGGGTGTGTGCCCCAGGACTGGAGGGTGGCCCATGTAGTGCCCATACACAAGAGTGGGCCTAGGAAGGAGCCAGGAAATTATTGGATGGTCAGTCTCACATCCATAGTGGGTAAGCTTATGGAGGTGATATTGAAACAGAGGCTGGTGGCATTCCTAGAGAGTAATGACCTCCAAGATGGGTGGCAACATGGGTTCCTCTCAGGGAGGTCTTGTCAAACCAGCCTAATAGAGTACTATGACTGGGTGACAAGGGAGTTGGATATGGGCCATGTGGTACATGTCCTGTACTTGGACTTCAGTAAGACCTTTGATACGGTGCCTCATGGGAGACTGGGGGGAAGGTGACAGCAGTGGGGGTGGAAAAAAAGCTGACTAAATGGATAGAGACCTGTTTACAGGGAAGGGTGCAGAGGGTGGTGGTGGTGGGGGAGCTCTTGGCACCTAGAGCAGTGACAAGCGGAGTGCTGCAGGGGTCAGTGCTGGGCCCGGTGCTATTTGGGCTGTTTATGTCTGATATAGCACATGGAGTTGGGAGCAGGGATAGTCTGTTCGCAGATGAT
The DNA here is from genome assembly GCA_016271365.2 of Neoceratodus forsteri. NCBI lineage: Eukaryota > Metazoa > Chordata > Ceratodontiformes > Ceratodontidae > Neoceratodus > Neoceratodus forsteri. The sequence continues at coordinate 17,063,608 of CM057456.1, forward strand.
ACCAAATTGGGGCTGTGGTGGACAAAAAGGACGGATGGGAAAAACTGCAGGGGGACGTAATCAAACTAGAGACATGGTAGGTGGAGTGGCAGCTAGGATTCAATGCAAACAAGTGTAAGGTGATGCACTTCGGGCCTAAGAACCAGAAGAGGGACTATTGGTTGGGGGGGGGTGAGGTTGGGGATCACAGAGGAGGAGAAGGACCTAGGGGTGTTGGTAACTGGGAGCATGAACAACTCAGCCCAGTATAGGAGAGCAGCAGCGAAGGCAAACAGGATGCTGGGGTGCACTGCAAGGGGGTTCTCATCCAGACACAGGGATGTGATCATATCTCTCTATAGATCATTGGTCAGACCACACCTGGAGTACTGTGTGCAATACTGGAGGCCATACCTGAGGGGAGAGATATAAAGTTACTGGAGGGGGTGCAAAGGAGGGCAACAAAATTGTTAAAGGGGATGGAAGGAAAGGAATATGAAGTTAGGCTGAATGAGCTGAACATGTACACACTGGAGGAGAGGAAATGTTAAATACCTGAGGGAGGTGAATAAACCTAGCACCGAGGGGTGTTTAAACCGTACATGGATCGTCCCTTAATTTTCTGTAGTGCATTGAATAAAGATTCAGTTTCTCAGCCTAGTGCCATAATCAAGGTTCCACACAGTTTTGATTGTTCTAGTAGCTTTACATTGAATGTTTTCAATTAGTTTATTACTTCTTATAAACAGAGGGTCACATACTGTAGAGCAGTATTCTAAGTGAGGTCTGACCAGGCTAGAGAAAAGGGAGACTATCACTCTCTCATGCCTGAGGAGTGGAAGAGAGAGACGAGGGGGCACGAACTAAGGTTGGAAGGGACATTTCAAGAGGGAAATGAGGAGGCAATACTTCACCGAGAGGGTGGTGTCTAGTTGGAAATGTGCCAGAGGCGTTGGTAACACGTAGGACAGTCAATAGCTTTAAGAAGGACTGGATAATGCAAGAGGAAGAGTCAGGGGGCAGGGGCTGGGACAAGTGGGGGAGGAACTGCGGGGGAGGAGGCTGGGGCAGCTGCAATCTAGGGTGCTATCTGTACACTCGGGCAGATTTAGTTGGACTGATTGGTCTGTTCTGCTGGCAGATTTGTACGTTCGTATGTATGTTCATATGTAAAATCACAGTAACTCTGTTCATGAGCAGAGGTACTAAAATGCCTGTGTTGAAAATTTAGTGACAAACGTCCATAAAATAACTGTGTTACAAGTGTGCAGTGTGCAGTTTCCACGCACCCTTGTAACTTCGCAAATTTGTAGTACCTTCACTCCAGATTTCCAACATTGCCATTTTTTCAGACCTCCTTATGAACAGTACAGCTGTCATTTTTTGCATCCTGCCTGAAATATGCATTTACACATCTGGCGCAGAATAGCACAGTTGCTGTGGGAAATCAATGTTTGGGATAGATTAAGAAAATCATACTGACAGTGTTCATGAGCAGAGGTTACAAAATGCCTATGTTGAAAATTTGCTGAAATAATTCCACTAAATGAGTGTGTTACGTGCATGCATTACGTAGTTTCCATGTACGCTCGGACGTTCTAGCACTTTTAATATTTTCGCTACTGATTTTCAACATTGCCATGTCTTCACAACTCCCTATGAATGGTGCAGCTGTCATTCTTCACATCCTGCTCGATCTGTGTTTTCATACATCTGGCGCACAATGGCACGGTCGCTGTGAGAACTCAAAGTTCGGGACACATTGACAAACTCATAGTGCCACTGTTCATGAGAAAAGGTCCCAAATGCTTTCATGAGGTGGGAGTCACAAAAAGGGCATGTTGAAAATTTTTAGTGCAAATACCAACAAATGCCCGGGGTGTTAGGGTTTCTAACCATAACGTCCCACCCTGTACAAACTGACAGGCATCAGGGGTGTGCCTTTGGATTGCCGACTGTAATGCTCATGCCGTTCCACCCCCACCTTCCCACCCTGCAGCCAATGGCAGGCATCGAGGTGTGCCTTGGACTCTTTGGCCCCAGAGTTCACCCCATTCTCCTATATTGCACCCATTTCAGCGTGTGTCCTTATGGAGTGGGCACTGTAAAGTCGAACAATTCTATGGCACACCGCAATTCCTTGTCAGTGTCTGCAGGATAGGTGAGGTGAAATGGCATGAATGTTATGGGCGACAACCCAAATGCATACCCCAATGACTGTCTGTGTCTGCAGGTTGAGGTGGGTTGCGTGAAGTCTGCACTTCACCGCCATTCTTACTCTGCATCTGTTCAACTCCTGCATTTCCAATGCTAATACCAGCAAGCAAACATTCGGCATTGACAAATGCTTGTTTTATTTCTTTTCAGAATCTAAAATGTTATTTTATACAATGTTTCCGGTTTGGATGGCCTGGGCATTTTGTCCGGTAGAGAGGGCTTGGACATATACTGTAATAAAACGCCTACCTTCTTCCATTCTCCCTTTATCTTTTATAGGCATCTAGAATAGTGAGTAAGCCTCCACATCTAATAATTAATAGAAGGTATGTGTATTATTAAGCAATGACTGGTGAGTCCCATTTGGAGATCCCAGATCGCTGATGAAATTGTTAAAACTATAATGGTACTGCTGTGGTGCTGACCTATAGCTTTGTTACTTGTTTTTCCTAGCCTGTAATGACTTAAAATGAATGTGAGAGATGTAAATGGAACCTTTATATTTGTGTAAAATGTAACGCGGTTTAAGGTATATGTTTGTATAACCAATATAATGACACGTTCTAATGATGTCACACTTTTGATTTTGTATTTAAACACGTTATGACTTCCTGTTAGCTGACACCCACTGGAAGGCACTAAGCCGAGGAGCTGGGGCTAAACACAGTGGTGGAGCAATAAATCAGTCAGTTGATCTGAATTCAGCATCTGTTGTTTGGGCTGCTTTACTTGGTAAGAGCGCTGGGACTTTGGATCTTATAGGTTCATAGGTACTTACGAGCTAGGGAGGCAGTTATGCCTTTGATAAGCTCGCCACCAATCACTGATGGAAATAACATTTTTTATTTCTCATGTGTGCATCCAGACTGTTTTTAAAAGTGTCCATTGTTTTGCTCTCAATTACACTTTTTGGAAGGTCTTTCCAAGCTGTGACTGCTCTTTGGGTAAACCAATGATTCCTTTTGTTTGTTTTATTTTTGGTTCCCTTTAATTTTTTGTCGTGCGATCTAGTGTTTACTTTTGAGGAATTTTTTATCAAACCAATAGTTGCAAATGTTGATTCATCATTTATTGCTCTATATACCGTACATGGATCATCCCTTAATCTTCTGTAGTGCATTGAATAAAGATTCAGTTTCCTCAGCCTAGTGCCATAATCAAGGTTCCGCACAGTTTTGATTGTTCTAGTAGCTTTACGCTGAATGTTTTCAATTAGTTTATTATTTCTTATAAGCAGAGGGTCACATACTGTAGAGCAATATTCTAAGTGAGGTCTGACCAGGCTAGAGAAAAGGGAGACTATCACTCTCTCATGCCTGCGCTTGATATTTCCCAATATTTGATTTCTCTTTTTGATGGTATTTCTAATGTGTGAATCAAAAGAGAAGTTATTAGAAACTGTTACCCCCAAATCTTTTTTGTTTTCAGTTGTTTGTAGATTCATGTTATTTAATTTGTAAGGATAACAGGGGTTATTTTTGCTCCGGTGCATCACCTTGCATTTCTGCGCATTAAAATAGAACTCATTTTTGATGGACCAGGTCTCAAGATGTGAAAGGTTATTTTGAATCTGAACTGCAGAAGCCCTATTTGTCACTATACCTCCCAGTTTGCAGTCATCTGCATGCTTGGTCATCCAGCAAAGTTTGTTTAGGGGAAGCATGCAGGTGACCAGTATGTTAAAAAGAACAAGTCCCAAGACAGAGCTTTGGGGGACGCTGCTGGTAACAGAGCCCCATGGGAACAAGTAGCCTTTTAATGAAACTCATTGTGTGTGTTCAGAGAGCCGTGAAGAAATCCAGCTTATTATTTGAGGTTGTAAATCTAGCATTTCTAATAATCCAATTAGGACATTGTGAGACATAGAGTTGAAAGCTTTTGAGAAGTCTAAAAATATTATATCAACAGACATGCCTTTGTCCAGTGCCTCACTTACTAGTTCAAAGAAAGTTACCAGATTTGTTTGGCATGACCTGCCACTGACAGACCTGTGCTGAGTAGTGTCAATTTACCCATTACTTTTTAGGTGCTCAGTGATTCTTCCTTTCAATAATTTCTCCATAAGCTTACAAAAAACAGCTGTTAGACTTATTGGCCGGTAGTTTAAAACTGAGGCTCTGTTGCCTTTTTTATGCAAAGAGATTACAATGGCCTGCTTCCATATTGGTAGTGTAGATCCTGTCCTAAGAGAGAGACATTGAAAAGGTAAGTCAAGGGTCCCACAATATAGGAGGCAGTATTCTTAATAAAACTAGGCGGTATTTCATCTGGACCAGCAGCTCCATTTGGTTTGAGTGTCTTTATAGCATCCATGACCTCTCCTCACTAAAGAGCTGACAAACACTGTTAGGCTCAAAATTGATGGTTGAGACTGAGCCTTTGGACTGAACATACAATAAAATGTCTATTAAATTTGTTGCCCATTTCTTGTTCATTAACTATGACTCTTTCTGGTGTAGTTAAAGGTCCTATTTTGGGACTACAGTTTTTAATGGACCCAGTATAATTAAAAAGCTTTTGTTGTCTTTGGTGGAAAGAGCTATTTTTTCTTCAAAATGTTTCCTAGCTCTCCTAATCAAATTTCTTCTTTTATTTGCTGACACTTTATATTTGGTCCAATGTATCGGTGTGGGCTGTTTTTTGCATTTTTATGTAATCTCCATTTTCTGTTTAAGGTTAACTTTATACTTTTATTCCACCAAGGGGGGGGGAGGGTTCTCTTATTGTTGCTATATGTTTTCCTAATTAGCACCCACAAGTTGATACAATGCTGTATTTTACTGTAAAAGTCAGACCAAATATTATCTAGGTTTTTCCTATTAGATCCTTTTCCCACTTCCACTCCATCAATGATTTGTTTATTGATTTGTAATCTGCATAGTAGAAATGTTTTATTTTTGTACAGCCTTATGTTATGCAAGCAATAACACACGATGAGTGTGGGTTATCTCCTGATGAAACGCTCAGGTGCCTTATGCACCTGGGTGTGCTCTTTATCAAATAATATTATTAATATTGAATTGGGCTGCTCTGGTAAATAAGTTAATTAAAAATGCATATAAGAAGTAAATAAAAGAGTAAAAAATGTGATTATGTATTACAAAAAGAAAAAAGTAGTTCCACTCACTGTTTTGCTATGGAGCTGTTTAATTAAAACTCACTACAGAACATTGATGTCTGTAATGTATCTGTTTTCCACAGCTACCCCATTCATAAAAAAAAAACAACTAGGAAAATCTTTCTTTTCCCTCAAATATTTCATAGTTTGCACCACCCCCCGTTTCAGTTAAGTGCAAGCGTGTCCGAAAATTATCGTGTCGTATAGTAGCTGAGGCAAGTAGTGACATTTTTTTTGTTCCAATGTCCAACAGACGGAAAACATTTTTTGTGTCGCCTTACTTTTTACAGCTTCCTTTGTGCTGTTATAGTAACGTTTTTCAAGGACTGGCTGGTGGGTAGCTGATAGAGAGCATGTCCTCAGCAGCCACCGAGGGTTGCGGTTTCCGAGTTCACGTTCGTAAACATGAGGAAGATACAGAAAGTCGTTTTTTAAATATTTTTTCTTTTTCGGTTACAGTAATGCACTGATTTTACATGGGAACTTATGGGCTATTGCAGGTGTCAAGGAGGAAGAGGAGTTTCGGGGGCAAGTTCGACATAGTATGTACTGTATAACTATTTGAGCAGTGGGACTGAGAGCTGTGATGCCGAGAAGCAGTGAGTATATCATTTTCTGTGTTAAGATATCATGGACGGTCACTGGTATCCGTGGGTTCTACATTGATTCCATCGTGTGTCTCAGTGCAGCTGGTGTGTTTCTGTCCAGCCAGGATCATAGTTCAGTGCTGAGGAGCTGTACTGGCCAGGAAGAGAGTGGTGGCATGGATGGATTTTGTGATGTGGTGGGGTTTGGGTGGCACATTTAGTGCTGGTAGGCATACTACATTGTGATAAGGACACTGCTGAAAATGGCTTTCAGCCAATCAGGATGCTTGATTTCTTTAGCCCATTTTATAAGGCATGTTGTTGTACATTAATAACAGCTTGTACCATATTATGATCACTGTTTGACAGGAATTAAGTACTTCAACTTGATTTACGTTGTCCTGCATATTAGTTAGAAATAAATCTAAGATGTTGTTTCCTAGTGCGACTTTTAACAAGCTGATCCATATCATTTTGGATCATTATGTCATAAATAGGCTTTCTATTGATGAGTTACATTTACCTGATTCCCAGTTGATATAGGAAATTGAAATCACCAGTGAGTATGTAGTTTGTGTCAAGTCCCATTTTCTCTATTTTATTTAATAATCTATAATTTTCTTGACTGGTTAAATTGGGAGCTCTGTACCCCAATCCTATGCTAATACTTTGATTATTTGATAGGAGAACTTTGGTCCATATTAATTCTGGTAAGCAGTCTTCAATTGGTCCGTTATCAATTATGGCACTTCTATATATATCGGAAATGTACTGGGCCAGACCACCACCTCTGGAGCCAATTAAATTTTAACAATTTTGCTGTACCCTGTTATTTCTGTGTCCCAGTCTGAATCTTTGAGCCACGTTCCGTGATCCCACATATCGATATCATTTGTTGACATATAATCTTTTAGTTCATCTATCTTGTTTAAGAGGCTATGAGCATTCACCAATAATATTTTCAAGTGAGATTTCTGGTGCATATGAGAATTATTTACTGTTAATCTGGCATGTCTATCGCTTTTATTGTTTTTCAAAGTCTCCGAGTTTGGAGGTGTCCCTACCCCCCCTTTTTAGTTTAACATTTTTTGTATATAGGCAGTGATGCTTTTGCCTAGAGCACGATTTCCGTATCGACTGAGATGGAGTCCATCCCATGAAAAGAGATTGTATCTCCCACAGAATTCTTCCCAGTGAGTAATGTAGTCTATGTTTCGTTGGAGGCACCAGTGACATAGCCAATTGTTTATTTGTTTTATTTTAAGCTCAGAGTAATAGTTGGCTTTGGGGATGGGTAAGATCTCAGAGAAAGCAAATTTGCAGCCCAGATCCACACACTTATTTGCCATAACCCTATAATCTTGTTTTATTTTAACCAAGGAGTCTTGAAATATGGTGTTGGCACCAGCACGTATAATGATCGATAGATTCCTCAGGGTTTGTAATAATGTTCCCTAACATACTGGTTATGTCTGAAACTTTCACTCCCTGGAAAGAAGACAAAGCACGAGATTCTTTGTCGTCATTGCATATTTGCATTTCTAGATGTTTCTCTATAGAGTCCTGCAGTACATAAATGGATTTATGACAGATTTCTGTTTGAAAGTCCATTAAATTAACTTTGTCCAATGCAAGTGGATGTATCTCTTGTGACTGATGCAAATTAGCCCTGATATTATTCGTGGGGATGAATGAGGTAGTCATATTCGTATTAGTAGTACCAGAAGTGGTGTTAGCATTGTTGTTTCTTGTTAACTGCTCAATATCCTGTTTTTTTGCAAATCCTGTAGCTGCGAGGATGGAGGAAGGTCTCTAGTCTCTGAGTGGATGTCACATATTTCAGGATATTCAATCCCCAAAGAGTATATGGAAGCCGTATTTGGGTGTAAAGGTGACAAGACTCTATCAACATCTAGACTGGGGCCCTGCATTTGAGCAATAAAGTTGCTTTCTGACATAACAGTAGAGGAATTAACACTGTTAAAAATATCGTACTGATTACTCAGAGGTAGTGTAAATGTACCCGCCTTGTGGCCTTTTTTAGGGGCCTTGGCACTTTGGACCAAGAACCATTCCTCAGCATTATTTACGTCTGAATCCATTTCTCTATCCCTTTTCTTATTCTGTCTCAAACTGGAATCAATTGAAGGGAGTATTACAGCCTGCTGTACTTGGGGTGCAACAATGGGCTCTTTATTTGTGTTCCAGATGCAGGCCTAAGTATGTTATCTGAAGAAATGCAACATTCATTCTTGTAGCCATATGCTGCTGAGTAGATTCAAGGCTGATTAGCCTGTTAGTAAACACAGCTATTTCTTGCTCCATATCCTCAACCCTCTGGCATTTGAAACATTTGAATGCCTTTTCATTTTCTAGCCCACAAACTGAAAAATCATACATGTGGCAAATAAAGCATTTAACACCCCTGCTGCCGTCTTTTGTCTCAATGAAAGACATCATGCTGCAAGGAGCTGATATCTATAGTGTCAGAAGGCAGTTTGCTACTTATACCTTGTATCAGATTATGTCATGATCCACACACTTACTGTGACCTTATTCAGGAGAACGCTGTTCACACACTGCGTCTTCGCTGCGATGAGCACATGCTACTTCCCTGCTCAGGCTCACCCGCTTGCTGCAGGGCAGCTTTAAATAGTTGCCATAACCAGAAAGTGACTGCCGAATGTCATGTGCCACTTGCTTAACTCGCAAAACAGCCCCCGACTATTGTATTCTAAATATAGAGGTAACACCTCAGTTGTTTAGATTTAGAATGTTTGCACAATGACAGAACAGTTAAAACATATACAGTGGTTTCTAATTAGTAGTTTCTGGTGTAACCACAATGAAAACTACAAACTCTCTTCCTAAGTCCTTGCAGGAACTAAGGGCTCAGCACTCGCAAAGCGAGTAGGAACTAAAATTGCAAACTAGGCAAGTTCTTTTAAAAAAATACATTCAGTCACTATGTTTCATGTAGAGATGTTTCATTCAGGATTGCACACACACAGTTGTTCTGACACAGTGCAGCCACAGAGTTAGCAGTTATCTGTATTATTAATTTTGGGTTAGCCACCCTTGCTTAGTGCACTACCCTCGTTCCTGAGCACAGATGGAACCTTTTTGGAACTCTAACCTATCAAGGTGCTCTGGTAAATCTCTTGTTGTCTGACATCAGACTTTGCTACCAAGTGTTTCGCTGAGGGTTTGGGGCATCTTGCAGATGGGACTCCAGTGCGCTCCCATACTGGGCCCCGGGGGAGTTTCCCTGCTTCTGGATTCTATTAAGTAGTTTAGTGGTGATGCTCCACAGATTTCTTGTGACCAACACTCTTTCTGTATATGTCTGTCTTTTCCATACTTGTAGCAGAACAAACCCTTTCGGTACTGACTTTGTCTGGGTGGTGCATCAGGAGGTGGTCTCCAGTCTCAGTTGGTTTGTTTTAGAGTATAGGCATTCAGGGCTCTGACAGGAGTGTTGGCTGCAGCTAATCCTCTCTCTGGAGTTCTCTCCCTCTGCCAGACCATGGGCTATATATGCATCTCTTTAGTTCAGTTACCAGACTGCTTAATTCATTGACTTGGGTTTGGAGGTCACAATGTACTGGTGGTGTCTGTGCTTGCACTCCTATGCCAATTAGAGAGAGAGATTCTAATTTGCTGGAGCAACGTGTTGGCTTGAGTGAGCATCTTGTCCCCCCTTTGGAAATACTTTAACTTTTGTGACTACTTCTTTAAGCAGTTGTTTGAATTCTTGAGTCGCTGTAGGTGGCACACTAACTGTGACTTGTGTAACAGCTGCTGAGGCATGATAGGGTCCCATTGTTCCTCTTCCTCCTCAGCTTCTCTGACTCCTCTCGTTAGTACTCTGTGAGATGGAGGGTTGTCTCTCAGCCAGGCATAACTTGAGAATTAACAATGTGGAATGGCAGGCTTATCTGCACATGTTCCAGTCTCACCTGGTTCAGGTCCTGAGATGCCACACCTCCCTTCCAAAATAGTCCTTGCAAGGCCCTTTCTAGGCAGTTCAAAAGTGGACAGTGGCTCTCTTTCCATTGCTTTGTCATCTTTTACTTCCACAAGAGATCTTCACTGAATTCCGTGTTTCCAAAGACATTCTCCAATGCAATCAGATACTCTTAGGCTGGAGTTTCTGGATCTGTGGACTTTAAAGAACAGATAGTCTCTAGTGCAGGAACTTGGAGGCTTTTCCCAAGGTGTTTTCTCTTTGCGGCTTCTGGGCATAGCCAGTTTTGGATCCGTGGAACAGCATACTCCATCCATGTTTCTAAGTCATCTTCTCCAACAGGAGAGGGTTTCATGCCTAAAAACATTGTTAACTTTCTGTATGAATCAAATCTGGATGGCACGTAAGTGGGTCCTGCTCCAACGACTTTGCGGTAATGCACCCTCTTGGCCACCAAACAGCATCCAAACTTCACTGGCTGACTTCCCTTCAGCTTGTAGCCACTTGGGAACCTATCTTCAAAACTTTTGGTCACAGGTTGAACTTCTAGCTTTGCGGTGGTCACACTGACATGCATGACTATTGTCTTTCTGGCACAGTATCCATCTTGGATCAGTCTATAACGTATTTTAGTGGCATCCATAGTATTATGGTACTCTACCAATACTGTCAAACTTGGTGTTGCCATCCAGAGAACATCCTTGAACAACCACTTTGCTGAGACAATTCACTCGGACAAAACTTCTTCAGTTCTACTGATATCAGTCCCTGGTGGGACTTCAAAGAGCAGTATGGCATTTAGAGGATCCAGGTCCTTACCCATCAGCTAATCAATCTTTCGCATGTCATGGTATCTGGTACTATTTATTTTGGGGGTTGAGGGAACTAAAATTTTTTGGTTGCACTTGACTCCATGCAGGCTGCTATCTGATAAACAGAAGATCCCAGCGGTGCCTCCAAAGCTGTAACCAGAGCACCATGGATGTTGCAGTTACTACCATTGCCTTGTGGACTCAAACAAGATTGAGGGGCCTGGGTTCTGATTTTTCTGATGGGGGGGTGGTGAATCCAGATTTTTTCAGTTTAGCACAGTGCCTTTACCCAGAGTAAAGTTTAGTGGGCCTGGTGTCAGAGCAGTACAACCCCCCGAGATGCAGTACCTCCCTACACAGTCCCCCAATGCATGGAAAATCAAAGTGCAACCTTAGAATCAACAAAAATGCAGTTAGTGACTTACTGCTAATAATATGCTCACAAGACACAATGTTTAAGATACCAGTAAAATATTTATTGGATAATTACATGGGATAGGGAATGCAAAGCAACTCTCTATTTTAATCGTTTGTGAACTTTATGGTAGAAGCCAAAGGTAGGTGCCTGACTAGCCTAAAGACACACTTTAAACAATCAGTAGTGCCCACCCCCATCAGCCAATGCAGAATGGGGGCTATGGAAAATACTGTAACTTTTTAGTATTACCAGCCCATCTGTACTGGGGGCACTACCCACTTCCCACTGGTACCTGTTTAAACCTTAAATATACATAGATACATAGATACATAGATATTGATAGCAGATAAGGACCTCAAGCCCCACCCAGTCTGCCCAAACATTCTACCTACCTGTTAACCAAGGACCATGGGTGTCCCTGGTAATTTTCCCCCTTCCTCACTTCTGTTATTCCCTTGTGCCTATCCCATGCAGCCTTGAATGCCGTTACATTCTTGGCCCCACCACCTCCTCAGGTAGTGCATTCAAACCATCTGCTACCCTTTCTGTGAAATAGTGTTTCCTAACATTATCCAAGGTTCAATTTATTTATTGCTGGTTATACATACTGTAACCATGCTGATGTAAACAACAAGATTTGGAGGTAAACTAAGTATCACTACAAGTCAATAGGTGTTACTGTATGAGCGGGTAAAGGGTGAAACAAGGTCTTCACCCTCTTCACAAATGAACAGAGAATGGAGGGAGGAGAAAGGGACTGAGTGAGGTGGGACAGATGGAGGGTGGAAGGACATGCATAGGAGGGCTAGGGACAGCAGAATAGGGTGGGAGGGATGGCACATGTATAGGAGGGGCAGGGGACAGCAGAATGGGGTGGGTGGGAGGAAGACACAAGAGGAAAGTGGGCGGGCATGGGGAGGATAGTGGGATGCACTGGATGTGGGATGGCAATTTGGATTAGGATACTGTGATGACTAGGAGGGTGCCCCATCTGCAGCAGACTGAGGAAGCTGGAGGAAGAAGTGCAGGGACTCTGGAGGATGCTAGAAGGTGTGAGGGGTTGGGGGGCTGGAACAGGAGGGACATGGAGTGGAGCAGATGGTACAGGCAGGGGAGGATCAACAGGACTGGTTCTGGTGAGGGGGTAGGGAGGAGGGGTGGGGAAAAGGAAGGTGAAAGGGAAGGAGATGGAGGAAAGAGTCAGGGCAGGGGGGAGGAGGTGATGAGCACCGATGCAAGAGCAGTGAGGAATAGATTTGCAATGTTGGCAATGGAGGTTGAAGGGAGGTATCAGAGCTTGGGGGGATGGGGAGTGGAAGGGAGGTCCAGGAGCAGAAATAGGTCTGGGTTAGGGTGAAGGAAAATAGGCAGGAAGAATGCAGAAGGAGAGACAGAAAAAGGGGGGGGAGTAAGTAGGTTGGGAGGATATGGAGGTTGAGAAGGGGGAGGATAGTGCAAATAAGGAACAGTGAGGAGGGGATGAGGGATATAGGGATAGTGATAATTGGAGAAGGGATGGAATGAGCTGGGAGGATGGGGGGGTACTAGTGCTTGGGGATTCTATATTGAAAGGGGTAAGATGGGCTGGAAAAGGAGAAAGGCAAAGTCGCATCTGGATGCAGGCTATTCCAGGGTTGACCACGGAAAAGGCGTGGACAGGCGATTCTCAAATGCAAAAGGAGGGGAGGTGAACTCATGTAGTGGTGCGATGCTATAGAACAACCTGGTGAGGGAGACAGTAGAGGTGGTAAAGGGCGGTTTGAGGGGTTGGGAAAGCAGTGTGAGGGGTGGGGTGTCAGTGGCATTCTCAGAGATGATCCCAGTCCCATGTGCGAGTACAGCAAGAAAAGCTAGGATACAGAAATTTAATGAGTGGCTGAGTGGGTGGTGCCGCACCAGGAAGTATGGACTGGTGGCAGACTGGGGAGTAACGATATGGGGTAGTGACCTGTACACAGAGTCAGGCAACACCTGAGTACAAGAGGGAAGGAGTACTGAAACAGGGGTTGGAGGGATATATATCAACTAAAGTGGATTTAAACTGTGAGGGGATCAGAGAGGGGCCCACTGGTGAGGAGCAGGTCGAAAGGGAGATTGAGCTCACCCCCAGTTACAAATGAAGTTAGTGAGGAGGCGACAGGGATAAAATAGGGAGGAAGAATAATGCCAAGGAGGGAAAGGAGCTGGGCTGGAAGGTGGTGTCATTGAATGCAAGAAGCCTGGGAAAAAAGGCGGCAGACATATAGGCTCTGTTGGCGGTGGAGAGGGTAGACATTGCAGTGATTACAGAAACCTGGGCCATCCAGTACCAGGATTGGGACATGATGATACCTGGGTTTAGGATATACAGAAAGGACAGGACTAGGGTGAGAGGAGGGGGGGTGGCAATTTATGTAAGGGAAGGGATAAAGTGCATAGGGGAGGAACAGAGGACAGAAGCCCTGTGGATGCAGTTTGGGATGCAAAACACAGGGCGGTGAGGCTGAGGGTGGTGTACAGCCACCCGACCAGGAGTGACCTGGATAGAGAATTGGCTGTCCAAAGCAAGAGGGGAGCATGGTGGGGGGGATTTTAACCTACCTGGGGTGGAGTGGGGAACACATCCACCACGAGTGCAAGGGAACGGGTCCTGTTGGAGACTTTCCAGGAAAGCTTCCTGACGCAGCTGGTACAGGAACCGACTCAGGTAGGGAGGACCTGGACCTTGTACTGGATAATGGGGAGTCAGTTAAGAGACCTGTTGGTGGGAGAACCACTGGCTGGGAGCGACCACCATTCAGTGTGGTTCAAGCTCAACATGGGGAGGGATACAGGGGAAACAGACACAAGGGTGATTGACTTTAAGGGGTCAGACTTTGGTAAAATGGGAGAAATTCTGGGAAGGTACCCGGCAGGTATGCAACTGAACTTGAATGCAGACCAGAAATGGGGGATTATAAAGAATGGGTTGGTAGAGGCTATGGTAGCATGCATGAGGAAGAAAAGTAAGAAAGGGAGGGCAAAGACACCAAGTTGGCTGACACAGGGGGTCATGGAAGGGGTGAGGGCCAAGAGGGCAGCGTTTAGGCAATATAGGAAATCAGAGAAGGAGGAAGATAAGGATGAGTGTGCCGAGAAGTCCAGGGAGGTTACAAGAATGGTCAGGTGGCTAAGGCAGCCAGGAGCTGAGGCTGATGAAGGTATCAAGACTGGAGAGAAAGACTCTTCAGTACATTGGAAAGAAGGAGGAATAAGGACCAACTTGTGAGGATAAAAAGGATGGTGGGTGGGTGAGAGGGGAAGAAAGGCAGAAGCACTCAACGAGCACTTCTGCTCAATATTCACCCAGGAGAAGGGGGGGATTCCTAGGGCTATTGGGGGGGGTACGAGGGAAATTGATAACAGATTTAGCGATTACAGAGGGCAGGGTACTGGAAGGGCTAAGGGCTCTAAGAGTGGACAAAGCACCAGGATTAGATGGCATTCATTCAAGGGTACTAAGGGAGCTAGCAGAGGTCCTGGTGAGGCCACTGGCTGACCTGTTCAACACCCCTCTGGACACGGGATGTGTACCGGAGGACTGGAGGGTGGCGAATGTGGTATCCATCCACAAAAGCGGCCCAAAGGATGAACTAGTGAACTATCAGCCAGTGAGGCTCACATCGACTGTGGAAAAGCTCATGGAGACCATCCTCAAGGAGAGACTGGTGAGCTTTTTGGAGGACAATGGTTTCCAGGATCAGAAGCAGCACAGGTTTGTAGCAGGAAGATCATGCCAAACCAACCTCATGGAATACTACGACTTGGTGACATGGGAACTGGACATAGGTCATGCAGTGCATGTCCTGTATTTGGACTTCAGCAAGGCATTTGATTCACTACCGCATGGGAGGTTGGGGTGGAATTTGTGGGGGCAGAGCCAAAATTAGCAAACTGGATCACAAACTGGCTGAGGGGGAGGCAGCAAAGGGTGGTAGTGGGGGGACGCTTGTCACCAAGAGTAGTGACGAGCGGGGTGCCACAGGGATCTGTACTGGGACCGGTGCTGTTTGGGATATATATAGCGAATATTTCACATGGGATCAGGAGCAAGATCAGCCTGTTTGCAGATGATACCAAAATGGGAGCCGTGGTTGATGACAATGAGGTTGGAAGGGGCTGCAGGAGGACCTGACTAAACTGCAGGAGAGGGCAGAAACATGGCAGCTGGGTTTCAGTGCCAAGAAGTGCAAGGTGTTGCATTTTGGAGAAAAGAACCAGTGGAGGGACTATCACTTGAATGGAGTGCAGTTGGGAAGTACTGCAGAGGAAAAGGACCTAGGAGTAATCATAACAGGGAGCATGAACAACTCAGCCCAGTGCAGGAAGGCGGCACAGGCCAACAAAATGCTGGGGTGTATAGAAGGGGATCTCTTCCAGAAGGAGTGAGGTTATACTGCCCCTGTACAGATCATTGGTCAGGCCCCACCTGGAGTATTGCATGCAATTCTGGCTCCTGTTCCTGAAAAGGGATGTAAGGTTATTGGAGGGGGTGCAACGCAGGACCACAAAGATGATACAGGGTTTGGGGGACAGATCTTATGAGGACAGATTGAGAGAGGTGAAAATGTACTCACTGGAAGAGAGGTCGGACAGGGAGATATGATAGAGACCTTTAAGTATCTGAAGGGATTAATAAGACTAACACAGGAGGATCTTTCAGCTGAGGAGAGGGAGGGACACAAGAGGGCATGGACTGAGACTAGAGGTGGAAAGTTTAGGAGGGAGGTAAGGAGACACTTTTCACAGAAAGGGTAGTGGACAAGTGGAATACCTACAGGAAGATCTGATGTCCTGTAAGACGGTGGGCAGTTTCTTTTTTTTATACTTTATGTTTATTGTTTTCCTGTAAAATCTTACACACAAATACCTCATACAGGGTAACAGATGCAGCAAAGAAAAATATTCCATACAGATATTTGATAATCATAGTATGACCCTCTAATCTGTTACAGTAGGAAGGAGATAACCAACATTTTTCACAGAACGTGTCCCAAATATGCCAACCTTCTCAGTGGCCTTGGAATGTCCTTAAAAGGAGAACTAACAAAGGCAGTAAGACGAGTCATGAATACTGCTATTAATCCAGTTGACAAAATATGCAAAAAGGAAATATGTGCTATTTCTCAAACAGTGCTGCATTTCATGATGAAATGAGTTCAATATCAACTGTCAAACTACAAATGTTCCTATTTTAAGCTTTCTTGTTTCTTATAACTAAACTGGATACCAAAACAATAAGGCAAAAGGCAGCCAAGGAACATGCAAAGCATTCTAGTCGAGATTTGGGAGCAACTAATAGGTACATAGCTTAGACATGCTGGGAAATATATTATGCAAAGGGTGGAATAAACCACCATATAGATTACAATGACCAGCATCGTAAAACCATGCCATAGTAGAACATAGAAAAATCCCCCAGCCATCATATCAGCTATGAGTCCCAAACAGTATACAGTAAACCCCCCGAACATTAGTTCCAATGTCCCCCAAGTTCAAGACATAGGCTTTGTATGCCTAAGCGGTCAAAAACTTGCCAGTAGTGGAATCAGTCCTTCCCGGGCACAGCATGCATCTCTCTGTCTTCCGCCATCCTCGGCTGTCTGAAGACCAGGCCCCGAAACTGGTAAGCAAGTGATCTCCAAATTTGCCATCGGACCCTCCAAAACCAGCACCAGATGAGGCATTTATCAAAAATCAGCATGATCACAGTACAGTCCATAAAGGAGGCAATCACGTCCAAACACACTATGTCCTTCAAATGATCCTACCCCCTTCATCAAAACGACAGCCTGAGACCCACTTCTTACAGCTTTTACATGGCCTCGGTATTGTGCACTCTCTCCATTCAGCCTTGCAGCAATCACCAGAGCAGTGGTGGATCGCTCATCATATTTCCGCACCGCTTCACTTGGAGCATTAGGTGCAACTATGTGCTTCTCCATCCTCAAGAGGGAATTTTCCAATTTAACGTCCATATTTTGCAGTAAAGCAAGGAGCTGCTGCCATGGAGAGCTCTGCGATGATTCCAACATGGTGGTAGGCGCCCTGCATGAAGGATCTGCGGCCTTGCTTATTTTCCCTGTGTTTATCTTAATAGCTGCAAGGGTAGAATTTCCGATCCACACCATCTTATGTTCGGTATCAGTCGAAAGCCAGACAGTTGAGAAAATCAAATCTAATTAAAGTTCAGTCATTTGAACAGCCGATAATATTTTTAATGAAATATAACAGCTGAAGTGCAGCACGTTTAGGAAAAGCTTATTGCCTGGAGAATGGCTCTCTAGTGCCCCCCCACGGTGGGCAGTTTCAAAAGGAGGTGGAACAGAGTGAGGGAAAGGGATACAGTGATGGGGCCGGGGGGGGCAGCTGCAAGATGACGTGCTAGCTGCTCACTCAGGCAGACTTGATAGATCATGTGGCCTGTTTCTGCTGGCAATTTCGTATGTTCATATGTATGTTCGTATCCTTGAATCTGCCCCTTCCAGCTTCTTATTATGACCCTTATATTTAAGTGTCTTTTACTCTGGAAGATACTGCTATCTGTACCTGTTAATACCGTTTGGTACCAAGGTCTCTATCATGTCTCTCCTTTCCCTCCTTTGCTCCATGGTGTACATTTATTTTATTTATTTATTTATTTGTAAAATCAGTTTACAACCTTTGAGCCAGAGGCTCGTTCCCAAAGTTCCTTAGTCACATAAAGACATACATTGTGTTTTTGGTTACATAGCGTAGGTTTGCAAAACAATAGGCGTTCAACAGAGGTGCCACGTCACACTGTGGTCAGACAAATACATTTGGGTTACAGGGTACATGTAAGTTGAGAACAGGTGTTACACAAGTTGGTATCAATAGTGAGCAATCTAGTAGGTAAACACTGAAACAGCTGGTACTGGCCAGGTTAAACATAGGCACGGTGTACAGGGAAGTGGTGGTGGGGATGGCTAGGTGGAGAGCCGCCCGGAGGGCGTTGTCAAGAAGAAGTAGAGGTGGGAGGCTACTTTCAGAGACAGGAGCAGTTCACAGTGTTGATGATGTGGTTTGAAGGGTGGTTTTGAACTTAGAGATGGTGGTGGCATTGGAGATGGGGGCAGGGAGAGAGTTAAACCAGGTTGGGGCTCTATAGCAGAAGGACCTCTGGCCACGGCTGGTTCTTGATCTGGGGACCATTAGAGTGGTCTTGTTGGAAGACCGTGTTGCAATAGTGGGAGGGCTCTGGTGGATGGATGCCGTTACCCCAGGGGGGGAGAGCCCGAGTAGGGTTTTTTTTGTGAGGAGACAGGTTTGGTATTGGAGCCGTTCATCCAGGGTAAGCAAATTAGCCTCAACATACAGCTGACAGGTGTGAGTGAGCCTGGGGGCACCAGTAATCAATCTGCAGGCTTTGTTCAGGGTTAAGTGAATTTTTTTGAGTGCAGTGGTGTCGGCAGCACCATAGACTGGTAGGCCATAGTCTACAAGGGACAGAACGGATGATGTAACAGCGAGCCGGAGAGCATTTGGGGGAAGGCAGGTTCTATGGCGGAAGAGAATGCCCAGCCGTATGTTAGTGGTGGATGTTAGGGCATCGATGTGGTTGTGAAATGTGAGGGCTGAGTCGAAGGTAACCCCAAGGTATTTGTAGGAGCAGACTTGTTCCAGTGGCTGATTGGTACTGGAAGGATATAGAGTGGGTGGTTGCTAGCTTTGTTTTGGGGGTGGGAAAAGAGCATAGCTTTGGTCTTTTTAAGATTGATGACGAGTCTGCGCTCCTTAAACCAGGCTTCGGCACTGTTGAAAGACTGCTGTAGGGTGTCCTGGAGGGAGACGGGATTGCGGTGGGTGGCAAAGGACAGCATCATCTGCATACAGTAGAATTTTGCCAGGGCATGCACTGGGCAGGGTGTTCAGATAGGCGAGAAGAAGGGCCCAGGATGGAGCCTTGGGGGACCCCAGAGTGAATGGGACAGGTATTGGAGACTGTGCTATTGATTTTTACACACTGCGATCGAGCGTCAAGATAGCTTGTGCACCATGCTAAGGGGCCAGCCGAGAGACCAGTGTGGCAGAGTGCATTCAGCAGAAGTGGATGGGAGATGGTGTCAAAGGCCTTTGAGAGGTCAATGAACACTGCACCAGCTAGGGAGCTGGTATCCAAGGAGGAGTGTAGGAAGTTGGAGAATTCAATTAGGGCAGTGCTGGTACTGTGACCAACACGGACCATGTTGCTCTGGGCATAGAATGTTATACTTAGCCAGATAATCAGTGAGTTGAATATGGCCCCACTTTCTCCAGGGCTTTAGAGATGGGGAGGGATGGAGATTGGCGGTGGTTGGCCGATGACCTGTCGCCTTTGTGAATTGGTGTGATAATGGCTGTTTTCCACGTGTGGAAATTGTCCCAGGCAGAGTGACTGGTTAAGTGGGCTGGTGGTGGGGCAAGGACTTCATCTAGCACCAGCCTGAGGATACTGGGGTCAGTGAGTCACTGCGGGACTGTTGCCATTCAAAGCTTTGACTAGGATGGGTCTGGCTTCGGGTGGAAATCTTGCATGAGTGGAAGCTGGGGCACTGGAGGACAGGGGGAGGTTGGTTGGGGGGAGGGTCAAAGAAATTACTAGGGAGGACTGAGCTAAGGTCAGTGAAAGTGGTGTTGAACCAGTTAGCTATGGTGGCAGGCTCGGTGGTGATAGTGCCATTTCTAGTGAGCTGGGATGGGGCAGGGGAGCGAGCTTTTCCGTTAAGTTGCTTAATATTATCCCAGAAAGTCCGGGCCGAGCCCCAGGAGGAGGTAAGGGAGGCCTGGTAATGGTTGGCCTTAGCTTTCCTGATGGCCCATGAGCACTTACATGTAAGATCCTTAAGCCTCTCCTTGTATGTCAAGAGGCTAAGGCCCCACCATTTCATTGCCTCTTCTGGACCCCTCTACCCTATCCCGTCTGTCCTTAGGTATGGTCTCCAGGGTGGGCCCCGTGCTCAAGGTGTGGCCTCACCAGCTGCTTGTACAAGGCATCACCACCTCCCTCTCCTCCTGCTCGTGAAACCCCTGTGTATGCATCCCAGCATTCTGCTGGTCCTGGCTACTGCCCATTTGCATTAATCATCTTGAGATCATTAGATATGATAATACCAAGGTCCTCCTGCTCTGTTAGCTCCATTACCTGACCACCCATTCTGTACTCAGTTCTTTGATTTCTGCTCCCCAAGTGCATAATTTTGCACTTTTGTATTGAAGCTCAGCTGCCACACTCTTGACCACACCTCTCATTTGTGCAAATCTCTACTCATTTTTGACCCTCCCAAAGTGTCTACCCGGTTGCAGATCTTTAAATCATCTGCGAATAGATATACTTTCCCTCAACCCTTCTGCAGTATCTCCTATAAAAACATTGAACAGGATTGGTCCCAGTATGACCCCTGTGGCACTCCACTAGTCACCCTACCTTCCTGATGGAACCCCATTTACGATCACCTTTGCCTTCTTCCATCTAACCAATTTTTCACCCATCTCTCCACTTCTGGACCCACCCCTAGGGATCTTAGTTTGTGCAGTAGCCTTCTGTGTGGCACAGTGTCAAATGCCTTGCTGAAGTCTAGGTATGCCACATCCACCCCCCCAATCTATTACTCTGGTTACCCAGTCAAAGAACTCAATTAAGTTCTTTTGACATGACCTCTCTACCATGAATTTGTGCTGTTGGTGATGCTGCAGGCCCTTTGATTCAAGATATCTGACAGTTCTTTCCTTCAGTAATTTCTCCGTTATTTTCCCTACCACTGATGTCGGGCTGACTGGCCTGTAGTTGTTGACTTCCTCCTTGCTGCTGTCCTTATGATGAGGGACCACATCTGCTCTTTTCCAGTCATCTGGAACCACCCCCTGTGCTTCACTGACTATCCAGCAGGTGAGACGGTGCAGGCTGTGCTTCACTGACTATCCAGCAGGTGAGACGGTGCAGGCTGTGCTTCACTGACTATCCAGCAGGTGAGACGGTGCAGGCTGTGCTTCACTGACTATCCAGCAGGTGAGACAGTGCAGGCTGTCAGAGTTGCAGCTGGTTTGGCCTGTGGTGGTGCTGGTGCACTTAAAACCAACAGAAAAACAGTTTTGTTAAACCCAAACCCCACAGGCCACGCTAAGAACAGATGAAGGGAGCATTAGAGCACTCAGAGTTCTTGCTAATGAATTTTACTTTATACTCCTGTTTGCAGGCGTAACTAATGCAGTCCTAGCACAGGAACCTGGGCAGAACCCCAGCGCTTCAATATTTGCAAATGCCTCTTTGTCTAGGAGTGGGGCACAGTGGAGGAATAACTACTTAAATAGTGCCATTCATTCATAATTGGTTAAATAAATACAAACCGGTGTGATCATTTACAAGAGATTCACCAAGTTAATATTTACACCACATGTCGTGGTGCCTTACCTGTAGCCAAAGCGAACTGGATATATACGGCCTAAATTTGGTGCTTAATTTAGTAGTGGAAGGGATTGTAAATTTCTTCAGTGCTGATTCCTTCCACTTCCCAGTTCTGAGAGCTGCTGAAGTCCCGCCCCCGTGCTCAGCAAAGTTATGACACGTGCCCAGGGAGAGCGCGGGGATGCGCTCCATTATAGGCTATGGGGGGATCCTTCTGATCTTTTTTTATATTAAAATGGTCACTTGGTGATAAAACGTGGGCACTGGTCAACTAACAAGGCTGGAAAGGATCGGAAAGATCCCCCATAGCCTGTAATGGAGCGTGTCCCCGCGCTCTCCCAGGGCACATGTCATAACTTTGCTGAGCACGGGAGCAGGACTTCAGCAGCTCCCAGAACCGGAAAGTGGAAGGGATCGGCTCTGAAGAAATTTACAATCCCTTCCATTACCAAATTAAGTATTGAATTTAGGCTG
Organism: Neoceratodus forsteri; assembly: GCA_016271365.2. Classification (NCBI taxonomy): domain Eukaryota; kingdom Metazoa; phylum Chordata; order Ceratodontiformes; family Ceratodontidae; genus Neoceratodus; species Neoceratodus forsteri. The sequence goes on from CM057456.1 coordinate 17,085,600, forward strand.
TATTTATACAGTTCACTTTGGCTACAGGTAAGGCATCACAACATGTGGTGTAAGTCCAGTTTTGGATAACTTGCCAAGTCTCTTTAAAGAAGCTCCTTTTCTAACCAAAGCAAAATACTTTTTCCAAAAAACAAGTACTGGTTAATTTCTATCAGGTGGACCGGCTTACCTAAACTGACAATGACTGTCTGTTTTAACTTAACAGACATGCTAATCATTATTTTTTGAAAATTTATAGAGACAGTCATTGTCAGTTTAGGTGGGCTGGTACACCTGATAGAAATTAACCAGTACTAGTGAGTGAAAAGTATCCATTGATATAACTACTTGTTTTTCTAGTTCTTCTGCATCTGGCAGGCTTGAGGGGCAAAGGCATTACGGATACTTGATAAAAACTTAAAGGTATTAAATTATATTTTTTGTTCTTAGAGGAATACTGTGGTATTACATATTTTTGAAAAAGTACTTAACTTTTCAAAAGGATTTAGAGAGCATATTTATAGAGGTCCTGGATCACAGTACCTTAGTTTAGTCTGTTTGATATTAGAATATAGCTGATTTAAAAAGACCTTAATCTGGGTTAGAAATTGCAGATTAAAAATATGTTTTACAGTGAAAGTATGCTATGTACAGTATACCCTGGCGAGTGCGTTTACACAAAATGTTTCTTTAAACTGACAGTTGAAAATAAAAAAATGATATATAACTTTGTGATGAGTGAGCCTCATTTCCAACAGTTCTGCTGAGATATTTGATATGCAGTTGGAACTGGCTCCTCCCAGAGTTTTCTTTATGTTTCAGGTACTGGGACCACACTGTTTGAATTCTGTTCTAAACAGAGCAAAACATTTAGTCTGAATTAATCAGAAAGGACAGGATGCATTTTGTGGCTTTCTCATCCAGTTTGATATTACATATTTTTAAAGATAAGGATTTTATTTAAATACATTAGGTGTTCTTTATTTTATATTACTGCACCTTCATTAACGTTTGCATTAATGAATGGTATTGGTGAATATTCTACAGTTTAAGATCTTTCTCTGACAAGGTGATGATTCTCAATCTCCTGTCTCTTTTGTCCCCTAGCCCCTTATGTGTGTGTGATCTAAACAGTCTCTTTGTTTTGTAACTCTCTCTTGTAACAGCGACAACCGAGCTGTTTCTGTACCTTGGCATTCAGTTCATTTATCTGTATCTATATCTACATATAGTTATGCAATAGGAGTGGGCACCAAAACAGTTAAACAAATTCATCACTTCTCACTGGTGTTAAATAAACGGTGGTTCTAAGATTGTTTAACACCCTAATGTCAATCAGCCACCGTTTATTTAATACCTTGCCATCAGTCAACCCCCCTCCTGCCAGAACTACGCTGCCAGCTTTCTCAATAACCCACTCTGCAGACCTTCTGCTCCCCTTTCCTCGACAGTCAAATCACCTCCACATCAACAAACTCCAAATTCCTACTAGATAAAGGAGCACACACTCTTATTCAATACTTAAAAAAAGCAGTTAATTTTACTTTTTTTTGGCTAAACTACAGATTTATGCTTTCACCCCCTCACTTTCTCTCTCTCTCTCTCCAGTCCTATTCTGCTCACTTCCTCCAGTCATGCCTCTCTCAGGTCCTGCTATCCTGCTTCATTAACTATTTCTTCACCCAGCAACAATATAAGAAACCACAGTCAGTCACTGACCAGAAATACAAATAAATATTCTCTGCTCCTTGACAGCACTGCTTCTGTCCGCACAGGCTTGCTTCTTAGCTCTCCCGTCTGCTGTTTTCCAGGAAACAGAATGGTCTGGCTTCTCCAGTCAAAGCTATTTCTATGCGTGATGGTGCTACAAACCATGAGTGCACACTGAAGGCAGGAGAAAACCAGATAAAACAAATACTCCCCTCAAAAAACCACCAAAAACTCACCAACAGGACACCAGCTCTCTTCAGCTCTCACTAAGTGAGAAATGGAACCGCCATTTTTCAAACCCTCCCACTTACAAAAAAATCAACCAATGAAAACCTCCCTGAATGTCACAATGTCGGGTTGCACAGCAACACACATAGCAACCACAAACCACCCCACTCTTCACCAGATATACAAAAAAATCCCACTGACTTTAGAAAGAAGAAAAGTAAGACTCAAGAACAAATAGATTAAAAACATTCCCCTAAAATCCTTTCCTATTGCATAAATCGGATATGCAATGGAAAACTCTTGAAATACATGATTTATCTACATTCAAGCAGTTTGACCTCGGACACCTTACTCGTGGCTTATGCCACTTGTGAGGTTACTTGAGGTCAAACTGCTCTTGTGCAGATAAATCATGCATTTCACTCGTTTCCATTGCATATCCCATATATATGAATATCTATAGTTTGTCACTGGTTTATTTTTATTTTTTATTTTGTTATTGCTTCCATTCATTCCTAGGTTATGTGTTGTCTGATGTAAAACACTGTATTATGGATTCAGACTAATTGTTTTGCTTTGGTTAGAAAAGGATCATCTTGAAATGATCCACATCTGTTTGTAGTTACTCAAGTATGAATGAATGGCACTATTTAAGTAGTTATTCCTCACTGTGCCCGCCCCATGACAAAGTGGTGTTTGTAGACATCAGAGGGCCGGGGTTCTGTCCAGGTTCCTGTGCTGGGACTGCATTAGTTATGTCTGTGAACATAAGTATGAAGTAAAATTCACTGAGCAAGTATTTTGAGTGGTTGAGTGCTTTCTTCATCTGTTCTAGTGTTCATCTCTGCTGTCACAGCACAGGGATTGATCTGCAGTGGATTTCATTTGCTTATTCATGTGACTGAAGTTTATGGAGGTTGGCAGCTCAGATGGCTGTATGCCCCTTAATACCATTTCAAATCTACTAACACAGAATCTGAAAGCTGTGTGCTGGTGAGCTTACTGATCAACTGACTTTTTATATATTCTGCAAGTTATTCAACTTTGGCCATGTATATATGAAATGACAATACAGGGAGCCAAGGCAAAGCACCTGTTAGCCAGCACCAGCAGATTCAAAGACAGATCACAAATTACAGGAGAATATCTTTCTGACTTAAATGAGGCATCAGAAAGTGAAACATGAAATATACAAATGTTTCCAACAGTTAGAGAAGCTGCTAACTAAGGAGGTTAGACTAAATTACAATCGGGGTTCTCTATAAATGCATAAACAGAGGGGGTGGGTCACCGGGGTCTTAGGATGGACAAACTTCCCTCCTGTGGTCTAAATAACCTGGTACACAAGGATCAGTGGAAAATGTATCACAGAGTGCTCCACCAAATTAGTGGGCATTCTCATTCTTGAGGATGAGGTGAATTGCAAGAGATTGAAGACTTCCATAGAGGAGACTCAGCCGGAATTAGAGCAGTGTGAAAACACAGAATTAATTATCAAGTTGGATTCTGAGTTTAATGAGTGCATTAACAAGTCTGACCTGGACGTAAGTGATAAGAAAAAACTGAAATAGCACGAAAATGATTATTTAAATAATTAAGTACATAGCTAGGATCAGAAAGGCAGATCAGTCAGCAGAAGCAGACAAAACTTCAGGCATCAGTCAAATAAAGGAACTAACAGAAGCAGAATAAAAGCCACCTGATATGCAGATGACCAGTCACGAGGCTCAGTGTAGCTCATGAACTAGTAATGCTGCAGGTACAGCCACTTTTTAAGAAGCAGAATAAACTGCAAATCAAAAATAGGACAGCAAGGCAAACAAGGAGGTGGGGCAGAGGCAGGAGAAATAAAAGGTATCCATCTCTGTCCATGGGCACTGAGAGACAGACGTTAACTGCTGTTAACTGATCATCCATTAACTGAAGCACAACACAAAGTCTTGTCCTACAGTCTAAGCTTTGTCCCGCCCTGCCTATAAATACTTTCAAAATACAAGTCAACTTGTAAAGCTTTTTAGAGAAATAAATTTGCTTAAACATTTTCTTCAAATATGGGAGGTCAAAATGCAGTTTGGGAGGTCACGTTCCCAACTAAATGATTTAGCTATGCTGACAGTTTTGACATTCGATCCATCAGACAACCCATATCAACATCAACCCTGCCCTCACATCAATAAATCGATGCAGATTCTGAGACAGCCTTGGATCTTATTGATATGCTAATGGCAGATGAACTCTCTCTGAGTACCTGGAAGGTACAATTAATAAAACAATACAAAACCCACCTATCTTTAAACCTAGTTTCCGTCCCAAATCAGAATTCAGCCCATCCTGTCCTAGGCATGCTGCTATCTCAATTTATAACAGTTGTTTGTGAGGGATGTTACGTAACATAAAGATCGATCACAACAAAATGTTACAGTAATAGTAGAGAAACAAAAGCATCAAAAGAACTTCAAAACTTAAGTGGGGTAATCATTAACCCTTCGGATAAAGGCAGCAACATCATCCTAATGAAATAGGACTTTTATATTAAAAAGCAGTGAAACAGTTGACCGAAACCAACAATTACGAACACCTGATTGAAAAACCCACATCCAGATAAAGGCTTTTTGAATTCCTACAGCTGTCAAAGTTAAATGGTGATATAACTGAAGAAGATTTTCAGTACTTATACAATAATTATCCCATAGTGCCAACTTTTTACCTTTTACCAAAACCTGATAAGGAATAAGAATTTGTTATTTCCACCCGGATGCCCAATAGTATCCAGTAACAGATCCTTGATGGAAAATCTATCACAATTTATCGACCATTACTTGAAACAGTTGCTTCTATAATTGCCATCATACTTAAGAGATACAAGATGTTTTGGTAAAACTGCAAGACTTTGTGTCAAACAGTATACCGGATCACTGTAGATGTTTCTTCATTATACACCTCTGTCCAGCATGATAGTGGTTTACAGGCTGTTAGTACCATGCTGATTCAGTCAGGAAAAGACTTTCCAATTGAGTTTTTATTTTATTTTATTTATTTTAATTTGTTCACCGGAGAGGCACAATGAGCGAGTTCATTTCCATGTGTGACCCAGTGGAAAGGAAGTGGGAGATTACAAACATCACAGTTTACACAAACTGTAGTAAAAAAAAGAGGTAAAACAATCAGTACAATACGGTATAGTAATAATGAAGGTAAAACACAACATAAGATACAAAATTGGGCTTGCAACAAAAGCTATTGAGAAACTGGCATACATTAGAGATATTTTAGTACAAATAGAAGCAATAGGTTGTGCACGGTATGGTAGTAATACAGGTGTACAAAATTTTGATTGGGAAAAAATAGCAATTCGGGGAAGTAAAGAATATGTACTGAGGAGGGGAGATTGTAGTAAATATGAGAAAATGCATGAGGGGAACATTTTTTTGTGGGGACAGGAAACAGTAAAAGTCAGAAAGGATTAGTCAGGGGTATACTCACTGGGGAAGGTGAGGGAAAGGTATGCAGGTGAAGATAAGGAGGGGTGTCGAGTGGGAGCTAGTATACAGAAGTGCAAGTCATTTTGGAGTAATCAAGTGCTATGAAGGACTTGCCAATTTTGAAATTTCTTTTCAGGAGGGAAGATTGCAATTACAATAGCAGGCATTAGCTTGATTAGTTATGCATGTTAAAGCACATTTTAGGAAAGGGGCAGAAGGGGAATGTCTGGCATAGGAGGAAAGGGAGTTCCAGAGTGAGGATAGTCTGTACAAAAATGCTGCTATGCCAGAACCAGAGTAGGGCTGTGGTAGGGAGAAAGTTCAGGTGTCTCTAGAATGAAGGGGGGTATGAGGTCTTGGTGGAGGGAGACAGAAATGAGGATAGTTAAGAGGGTAAGGACCCAAACCAGTATTTTAAGATGAAGAGTGAGGAGTGGAGTAGGCATTGGTGATGAAGAGGGGTTAGGAAAGGGACAGTAGAGGGAGCAGTGGTGTATATGGGGAGCATTAAGAGCAAACCAACAGAAGGCATTGTAGAGGAAATCAAGCCTGGCTAAATGGGAGGCTGATACTGTGCCATACACTACGTCAGCATAGTCAAACGAGGGGATAACCATTTTTGTGAGGAGCTGCCACCTTGTAAATAGGGAAAGGGCTTCTTTGTTTCTGTACATCGAGCCAAGTTTTGGGCAGAGTTTAGCGTGTATATGCTTGAAGTGTTTCATGTAGTCTAAATGGGAGTCAAGCCAGACCCCTAGGTATTTGTAGTGGGTGACTATGTCAAGTACGGCGCCATCCAGTGTAGTGAAAGAGAGCAGGGTGGGGAGGGTAGCCAGTTTTTGGGGCGTTCCGAATGTCATTGACACCATTTTTTTTATCACATTTACCTTCAGGAGATTTTTGTCAAACCAGTGGAGGATCAAGTGGTGAGCGGCCTGTAGTTGGGATTTTACCACAGTGGTAGAGGGGCCAGATACATAAAGAATGGTGTCATTGGCATACATCTGTATGTTTGTCATGGAACATGCCTTCGGGAGGTCATTCAGGAATATTGAGAATAATATGGGGCCCAGAATGGAGCCTTCGGGAACACCTACTTGGATTGGAAGGGGGGGGGGAGAGGGCTCCACCACCATGGACTTGTTGGGTTCTGTCAGAGAGATATGAGTTGAACCAGTATACAGATTCTGGGAAGAGACCAGCAAGGGAGAGTTTGTTTAGGAGGAGTCAAGGGCCTTAGCAAGGTCAATAAGAGTTCACTGTGTATGCATTAGACTTGATTCTCAGGACTATTTTTGGTTTAACAATGATTTTTATTTGCAGGTTCGGGGCACAGTGATTGGGGTATCTGTGGCCCCCTCTTGCTCCAACCTATTTATGGGTTGGTGGTAGGAGGAGGCTAGCCATGACCCCCACGTCAAACCCATTCATAAAACATCTGATTTTCTATGCCAAGTACATTGATGATTTACTGTGCATATGGTAGGGTACCATTGAATTGAATGAAGACTTTATCAGTCATCTCAATTCTAATGATTTGGGTCTTCATTTTACATCTAACTTGTATGAAGGAACTGTGACATTTTTCAGTCTAACCTTGACAGGTAAACATGGGGACTACATCATGTTATCTGGCCATAGAAAGGAAACTGCTGGAAATTCTCTACTACGTGCCAAATGTGCGCATCTGAGGCTCCTTAAAAATAGTATTCCTTGTGGGTAGATGCTATGTTTATGCCAAAATAATAGCGACAATCAGCAATGCAACACAGAGGCTTTGGAGATGAAACAGTGCTTTATATCCAGAGGACAGGGTATGTGCCCCAGCTAACTCTTTGTGACATTGAATTGTTGAATAATAAAACAGCAGTGATGGAGGGTTTTATCTCTAATTCTTTGGCTGATCTTGTTTATATCACAGAGACCTGGCTGGGTGATGACCCTGTTACAGTGCTTGAGGCTTTGATTCTGGCCAGTTATTCTGTGGTACATTTCCAAGGCAGGATCACAGGGAGAGTGGGGTGGCCATCTGTTTTAGATCCACTTTGGTATTCATGGTGTACCTCACAGGAACTGCCAGGTCATTTGAGAGTGTGTCTGTTAGGGGTGAGCAGGTGTAGGCTGTAGAGTCATCCTCATATACCAGCCTTCGTGGTATGAGGGTGATTTCATTCAGGAGCTGGCAAATTTCTTGGCCGACTGGGTGTTGGAGGCTCCCAATCTGTTGGATTTGGGTGACTTTAACATCTGGGTTGACAATGAAACCTTGTGTTTTGGTCAACAGTTCCTCCAGTTAAAGTCATCTTTGGGACTTACAGGCAGTTGCCTCTGCAACCCATCTGCACAGTCACACTGAGCCTGGTCTTCTCATCAGCACTTGGAAGTAACTGCAGTCAAAGTTGATCTGGTAATCTGGATCATCTTAAATTCAAGAATGCATGAGATAGGCACAAGGGAACCTAGCAATAGGAAAGAGAGGATAAAGCCATGGATCAAGTAGGATCTGTGCTGTTGCAGTAGGTAGGAAAATAGGCAGACTAGGTGGACCAAGCAGTCCTTATCTGCTGTCAGTTTCTATGTTTCTGTTATGCCATGTTGTTCTCTCGGGTCCCCCATGTTAATACCCCTCCTGTGGAGATGTCTGATACCGCCCAATATTTAATTTGGAGCCCAGCAAACTCCAGGCAGTGTTGGACATCTCTGGTATGATGATGACTTGTGCTCAGAGAGCCGAGGAATGCCATGGAGCACTATAATACAGTTCTTGTGGCCACCTTGGACTTCCTAACACCCTGCCATGTCCATTCTTTGGCTTTCTGCTGCAGTTTGTCATCACACTATGTGGAGTCAAGTTGGTTGAAGACTAAAGGATAGAAGTTGGAGTATTCTTGGCACAGATCCTGCTCTGAGGAGGACAAATTAGCTCTGAGAAGTCACTGTGGTGAATATCAGAGGATAATTTCCTTGAGAAAGACAGAGTTTCTGTCAAGAACTATTACTGCAAGCAAGAATTGACCAGTTCGCCTTTTTCACACCATAGACAGCCTGATAAATCCTCCCTGTCTGCAGTCTGAATGAGCTTTTTCAGCAGAGAAGTGCAAAGAGTTTAGTCAGTTTTTGGACTGGGATAGCCTCAAGCTGACCTATCATGGGCTGGTGGTATTCAGTTTTGGTGGGGCATTGATGACCTGCAGTCCTGTGCTGAGTTCTGACTGGTTATCGAGAAAGTAGTCTGGGTGATCTCAAGTTTGCACCCTATTTAATGTTTGATGGATCCTGTGCCTACCTGGTTGCTTATTGGTAGCTTGGAATCCCTAGGGCCAGTATATACTGAGATTATCTGGTGTTCCTTGAGGGAGGGTGTATTTCTATCATCTCTGAAAAGGCATTGGTGAAGCCCCTCCTTAAAGGGAAGGTCACCTTAGCCTTTTATTCTGTTTACCTGTGTAGTTTGTAGGCATGAACAATGATTGCCTCTGTTGCACCCTTCTAATTTCATCAGGATTTAAATGTAAATGAAGGTACTTAAGCCAAGTGTGAAAACCTGTTTGTCTCCATTGCAGAGGTTGTGATCTTACTCATGTAAAGCGTATTGGAATTTTATGATGTTTTAGTGCTAAAGCCTGCAGTAGTTATACTGTATTAGTCAGTGGTGTTGCTGTCCTCTGCAATTCCTATGTTCTTGTCTTATGCTGATCATGAAACTTTTCAAGGCATAGCAAGTGCCCCTGCTGTTTTTGTAGTTTAAAGTGTTTCTGAGTTAGAAGAAAAATGCTTTTAGAGAATACAGGGACTTCATAAGACTTGTAATAGAACTGAATGAGAGTATAACTTCTGCTGTCTTGTGTGGTATGCATCATCAACTCCCATAATGCCTTGCATGAGCAGGGTCATGAGCTTTGCAATGGAGATAGACAGGTTTTCGCATCAGGGCAAAACAGAGTAGGATGACATTAGGGGAATGCAAGAGAGGGAATCATTGTTTATACCTACAAACTACACAGGTATAAATAAAAAATATTGAGAGTACTTTCCCTTTAAGAAGCCATCTCTGGACCTTGATAGTCTGGTCAATTATACGCCTGTCTCAAACCTTCCCTTTTTGAGGAAGGTTATTGAGAAGGTGGTTGCGGCGCAGCTTGGGGTGCACCTTGAACAGTATAACATCTACAAGCCTCTAGTCAGGGGTTTAAGCCTCATCACAATACTGAGACTGCCCTCATAGAGTGATGCATGATCTCCTCATGCGAGGGACTGGGAACTTTTTCCACCTTGGTTCTTCTGGCTGTCTCTTTGGCATTTGTCACAGTGGACTGTGGCGTGCTGATTGATCACCTGTGGAACTGTATGGGGCTCATGGGCATGGTTTTGATTGGTTTGAATCCTACATCACTGGAAGATTGCTGCAGGTAGCCCTAGGTAATTACATCTCTGGAGTGACTGCAATATCCTATGAGGTCCCATGAGGTTCGATCTTGGTGCCTATGTTGTTTGCATGTACGTGCTGTCATTGGGTGAGTATGACAAGGTTGGGTAAGACCCTATCCCATTTGTTATTTAGAGAGGTAAAAGCAAGGATCTATTTTGCCCTTTACTGTTCTTCCACTTATCTGTCTTTTGCCTGTCTGATTATGCAATCAAATTTTCTCATGACACCTAAAGAATAAGCCACTCGATGGTCCCACAATTTCTCCTTGTTATCACCCTTCCTCCACTTGCTGTTTCTATTCTTTCTATCTCCCTTGCTTCTCTGTAGTTAAAAAAGAAAATATATATGTGAATCTTTATGTGAAACTGGGATCCCTTGATTTGCAAATGAATATAATTATGTTGTTGAAATGATTGCAGAAAGCTATTTGGGTTTATTAGAAAAGATAATCTGAACACAGGAACACTCAGATGGAGGATATTTTTGTTTGTACTGCCTTTATGAAGAGCTAACCTATACAGTTTTATTTCTTCTGTTTTATTGTCATTGATGATAGTAATAAAACACTACTTGCAAATTGTATGACTTTTCCTGGTCTGCCTATGCTTCCTGACTTATGTCTCTATGACATTTGGTTTTAGAAGTGGGATTTACACCGTGTATACTCTGTGCCAGAAGTTTTATGCATGGGTACTAGAGCTGATTCCAGGGAAGCATAGAAGAAAGGTATGGATCCTGCAACAGCAAGTCCAGGAGCGATTGTCAGAAGAATGGCAGCCAAACTAGAAGCAGAAACAAAAGTCCAGACTGAGACTGTACATCTGGCACCAGTGATGAAAGAAGAAGAACAGGCAAGGACACACCCTGAAAGCCTGTCTGCCTTCTTCAAATGGTGGGATGTACAACAAAGAGAGATTGAGGAACAGAGAAGAGATGCAGCCACAGGAGCAGTGATGGCTGGATGCCTTGCAAGCTGTCAAAGCTGGAGCATCTGGTACAGGTCCAGCAGATCAACAAAACCCAAACAACTTAAAAGACATTAAACTTAAAAAACTGTGTCCCTCAGATGATATTGAAGCATACCTGACAACTTTTGAAAGGGTCACTGTAGCCTGCAAATGGCCAAAACAGCAATGGGCAATCAGGCTGGTACCTTGTCTGACAGGTAAAGCCCAACTTACCTACAGTAATGTGGACACTCACAGTCAGAAAACAATGACCTTGTAAAAGAGAAATTCTTGAAATATATGACATCTCAGGAGAGACCTACAGGCAGAGTCATCTGGTCCCTGATGTAAAACTCAGTCGACAATACTCTGGAAGCTTTCATCTGACTCTGAGAACACCTTGTTAAATGGCTCCAAGCATAGGGCAAAACAGTCTCACAGATCATCGACATATTTGCAATGGAACAATTCCTCAACATCCTTCCTACAGATGTGCAGCTTTGGGTAAAAACACCAACCAGAAAGTGAAGAAAAGGCAATTTCTTTGGCTGAGGACTATCAGATGGCAAGACAGACACAGTAGCAGTGAAGTAACAACCATGGAATGGTAAGACCCTCTTTTTCCCAGTTTAACTCCAAATCAGATACGAATTCTGAGGGGGTAACAAATCTGCACCCAAAGATTGTATTTGCCGTACTGTAATAAGCCAGGCCATGTTGCAGAAACTGCCATAAAAATAAGGATGGTAACACTGGAGCAAATTTGGCTTTAGCAAATTGGGGGAAGTATTTAATAGATGTCAAGATGGGAGATAAGACTGTGAAGGGATTTATAGATTCTGGAAACAGACAGACCCTGGTGCATGTTGAAATTCTGGGAAGAGACTTTGCAACAGGACCAAGTACTCAGGTCATCTGCATGCACAGGGACACTCAATACTATCCCACCACATAAGTGACTCTGACCATTAATGGGGTGTCACACCAAATGAAAGTGGGAGTACTATCAAAGTTACCTGTACCTATGATTATTGGAAGTGGCTTTTCAGGATTTGCTAAGTTGATCACAGAGGAAGTAAACCCAGCTGTTTCAGTAGCTGTGATAACAAGAACACAGCAAAGAAAATCTCAGATATTGGGAACTCTGTTCCTTTTGGTGACTTTGATTTAGACTTATTTGAGTCCAGCTCCAAGATCTTGAAGTCCAGGAAAGAAAGAAGACACCTAAAAAAACAGTGGCAACAAAAGACTGATGAACATAAGTGGTTGATATATGAAAATGCTGAAACTAAACTTATAACTGATTGTGATTTTGTTTCTGAGCAAACTAACAATGTTTCTCTGCAAGGTTTTTTTAAGCAACTATGGCTGAAACAAAAACAGGGTGGACCAATGTTTAAAAACTGTAATGGGCAACTGTACAGAGTTTGTGTTACTCCTCAGATGCAGGAACAGATAGAACAAGTGGTCCTATTAAAGAAGTATAGAGCTGAATTGTTACAGATAGCACCTGAAAGTTCTATGGCTAGCCATTTGGGGAAGGACTACATCGTTGCCAGATTGTTGTACAGATTTTACTGGCCTGGGATTCATGAGGATGCTGCTACCTGTTACAGCTCTCATAGTGAATGTCAGAAAGTAGCCCCAGTGGCTAAAAAAGATAAGGTGCCCCTACCCTTGATAGATGTGCCTTTTGAGAGAATTGCGGTAAATATGGTTGTCCCTTTAGACAAAAGTAAAAAGGGTAATCAATTCATTTTGCTAGCATGTGACTATGCTACTCAATACCCAGAGGCATTTCCAATGCTTACTGTCACAACCCCAAAAGTGACAGCAGAGCTTTCTAAACATTTCAGCAGGGTGTACATACCTAAAGAGATTATTACTGATCAGGGTAGTAATTTTGGTGCGGCATTGCTGAAAGAGCTGTACCAACTACTAGGTATCCCTACCATATAAACCTCCCTTATCATCCTCAGAGAGATGGTCTTGTTGAGCATTTTAATCAAAAAGGTTTGTGAAAGGTGAAAAGATTGGGACCAATACTTAACTTACCTGTTTTTGCAAATAGAAAACTGCCAAAGCATCAACAGGTTTTTACCATTTGAAATGTTGTATAGTAGACAACCTAGAGGACAGGACCATTAGATGTAGTAAAAGAAACATTAGTTCTTTATTAGTTTTTTTTTTATTGGCCTTTCTCTTCCTTTTCACTTTCTTAACTGGCTGTTCTTTCTCCGGAATGGCAATTGAAGAAAAATATGATCTAGCACCACTAGAGCCAGCTTCCCTTTCCGTAAACTCTATTGATGAAGTTTCTTTAGGAGGATGTATGACATTTAAAATTCTTAATACATCTTCCACTCTGGACCTATGTATTGCTATATCCTCTCTCACAGTATCAATGCCATTTCTAACTATTATTAGTTGCTCCACTATCCTGAGGTTTGCTGCATACTGATTTTTCAGAACTCTAATTATATCTTCGCTAAGGTAACTAGGAAAGTATGTTAGCGAATCATTAAATATATTTCTTTCTTTCTTCCGCTTGACTTAAATCCAAAGGTATATTGCTGCCCATAATAGAGTTTAAAGTAGCTGCCCCAACTTGTTCCATAAGTCTCTTTTTTGCTACTAACATCCTTTCCTTGTTAAGTTTGTCTAATTCTGAAGCCCATCCAGACTTGATACCATAGGAGAGTGGAGAGAGCCTTCATCCCTATCTTCTCTTTTCCCGATCTCCTCAATAATTAATAGTTGTGATACAACAAGCTTTAGTGGGAACCAGCTAGCCCTTCAATCATTAATTTAATACCTCCTCCCTCCCAGATAGAGGTTGACCCCGACAAGGTGGAAAGAATGATTTTTGTCATTAGTGGGATGTGGCAAGTATAGAAATACATCATATCTAGTTGCAACCCCCTTCTAGGAGTCGTACTATTGAATATATAAATTATCCCAGGCATGCAGTGTTTGATACTGTACTTACTTGAAAGTGTAACCAGATCATGTATTATTAATACTAAAGGAATAATGCATGACAGGGTGTGTATCATGCTGGGATAACACCACGCCTGGGGGGGGTTGGGCACGAGGCCACAGGCGAGTGCATCCAAAGCCCCATGTGTGGCATTATCCCAAACAACACACACCCTGGAGGGCATTATTCCTATTATACAATGGCTCGTTGTTATACAGAATAAAAAAAATAATTTTAAAGATGTTTTTGTGTGGAAAAATATTTTTGATTTTAAGAGAAGATGAAACAATCAATCAAGCGGCTCCATAAAATGCTCATCTACATGGCTTCACAGTGATGAGATTAGACCCGTGGCGTCGTGCTGGGATAGCCTTGGGTCCAGCCCCAAACTGACCAATCACAGTCCAAGATTCTTTCTTGCCATTGTATATTACTATTTATTTCTGATGATTGTACTCCTGATGTCATTGAAAAACTGAAATGAAAAGTTTAAAAAAGTTTGTCTAATTCTTTCAGTCCCAAGATCATGTTTTGTAGGTCTTACTTCACGTAAATCATTTTTTGTAGAGCTCTGCACTGTGTTTATTATTATCACATTTCTTGTTGTCAGCAGCAGCAGCAACAATGTTTGGAATTTCTCCAGAAAAGTTGGTAAATGGAAGTGAATGATAGCTGTTCAAGTTAGGCCTTACACTGTCTCTGGTAGTTTCTAAATTAGGAAGGGCAACTTCAGCTTTCGCTACAGCCCCAGTGTTCCTGTCTATCTCTTCCTTACTTGTTGGTGCTGGGGAAGCTGTTTGATGTCTTTTTTTTTTAAGGTTTTAGGACTGTGGTGACTGGTCATCCTGCCAAAAGCAGTGTTGGGTTAGTTACTTTTTCTATTACTTTCTATTACTTTTGGAAACTTGTTCCAGAAAGCTCTGTGCAGTCATTAGCAAGGATGGAGAAGTACTGGAAAAAGTAATACACCACACAGTTACAATTGCTTATGTCTTTTTATACAAAAGTAATACGTAATTGTAACTGATTACATTTATTTCAAAGTAACTAACCTATTACTTTCAAATAAATGTCATCTGATGTAGTTATTTATTATTTTTGTATAAAAAGAAATAAGTAACGGTAACTGTCAGGTGTATTACTTTTTCTAGTACTTCTCTATCCTTGCTAGTGACTGCATAGAGCTTCCTGGATCAAGTTTCTAAAAGAAATAGAAAGTAATAGAAAAGTAACTTACCCAACACTGGCCAAAAGAGTCATGTTGCTTGGAGTTTTGGTGTTGAAGTTTAATATTTGAGTTTCGTGGGGTTCACTCAGATTATGTGTCTCACTTTTAGATTTTTCTAATGTTTCTGGGAGAAACCTGGTTTAACAAGGACGTGATTTTCAGTTGATTTTTAGTGAGTGGGTCTCTCTTATTAGTGGGTTTCCCCTTTCCTGACGTTAACTTTTCCTTTTTTGTTATTATTTTTATTAGATCCTCCATTGCCATCCTGGTTTATTCCAGTGTTTATTTGGCTTCTGGTAGTGACCATGGTTAAGTGTACTAATGTACTTTTGCAACAAATGTTGAGTCGAATTATATAAAAAATTATACCAAAATTCAAATAAACAGAGACCCCTGTTGGGTTAGAGTAAAAAGGAACCACAGAGTTTGAGTGTGTGATATTTGTCTAGTAATTAGTTAAGATCTAGATAACTCAATATCAGTCAGCATAACAAAAATATAAATGCAGTACAGTAACACAACACAGCACTTACTCCAGATCCATATGCAAAATGCAGCTGAGGCACGGCTTTGGGGCTCACAAATAGCATGTTCTAAAGCTTTGTCACAGAGTAAAAAACAGCAACAGTTTTATCACTATAAAAAGAGAAAATCAAATGAAAGTAAATAAATAAAGAAATACATCCTCCAAGGTAACAATTTATCAGCGATACAAAATCCAAATATTAGGAGATAGAGAACATTAAACTCCTTGCAACATGGAGCATCAAAATCTAAGATTCAGCTTTCTGGCGCCTGCGCCTTTTAAGTCAGCTTGTCACATGAACTGTCAGTTGTATAAAGAAGTTTAAAAAGAAAAAGGATTAAAAAATTAAAATAAATAAAAAGGTTATAATTTAGCAGTATATAAAAAGGAAAAAGAACACTTAAGTCTCCACCACTGTTCACACTAGTGGGACTAGCAGACACTAAGACCATAGAACAAACTTTTGCTGGAGGGTCGGTAGCGAGAGGCGGCGTTGAACACTGCCACGAGCAGCGGCTCGGCAATGACCATCTCGCGACGACCCTCCAACCGCCTCAGTTCCTTTTTTCCGCCCGTCGAGTCGCTTCGAGCAGCGGCGATACGCTCGCCTGTCCGGAGTCAAACTTCAAACTAGCGCATAGTTTTCAGTTTGTTTTGTAACTATCACGATAGTGGTATCCTTAATTTTATTCTATTTTACTAAATTTTTCCAATATTTAAATTTTACTTGAAGAAGTCTCGGCCTACTGGGCCGAATCCGACCATGAGCAGGTCAGGTGGCCGGTCACGGAGACTTACGTGTAAGCTGTTCAGTCAGCGGGCTGGGTCGGTCAGCCTCCTTCTCCTCCTCAGCGGAGTTCCGACAGCGATCAAGCGATGCCGGGATCGGCGGTCCCCAGCTGGCATAAAATAAGCGATCGCATTCTCGGCTTACGTTGACCTCTGAGCTCTCGGCCCCACAGGTCAAAAAAAGAGAAGCATCCTCGAGTCGCCCTCTAGTGTCTCAGCGTCGGCCTGGGTTATCGTTGCTGGTTGCGGTCTCCTTCTTGATGCCCAACTTCCGGTAATCATAAGTCCTCGACGAGGTCCCCTCCCGCCTATGGTAGGACTCCAGATGAGCAGTTTCATCAGTGAGCGCTCTTGTAGACAATGGGCTCGGAGGTTGGTTCTTCTGCCTGGCCGGTTGCCTCGGGCCTCGGGCCCCTCAGGCGATCAGGTAGAGGCGGTTGGACCTTCCTGATCGCGTGGCGCCTTCTTAGGTGCCAGCGACTCCGTGCTAAGTGTTTCCCCCTCACATGGCTGCAGGCGCCGGGGCCTCACGATGCCCTTATCTCCTGTTTTTTCCTTCTCTAGCTTTCCAGGTTCCTGGGGCTTTTCGGGCGCCTTCCGCGAGTCTGTTGGCTTATCAGTGTGGTTCCGGTGCCGCTAGATGTGGGGCCGTCCGGGCTGCCGGTGGTGCGTTGGATATGCGGCGCCCGTTCGCCGCGCGTGCGACACCGTTCGCGGCATCATCGGCACGCACGTGCGCGATTAACGTCCAGCCAGCGCCGCCAGGCGCGCGGGGCGCATACCTCTTCCCGCACGTCGCCTCCTCGATACCATCTTCAGCCCGTTTTACCCGTCGGCGCCGGCAACAGGGGACTCTCTTGTTTTCTGCTATTTCCTCCTCTCCTAATTTTCCTCCTTTCCTGTCCAAACAGTCCTTTCTGGACCATCAGGAGATGATGTTGAGCCTGACCCAGACCCAGGTTGGGTGATGAAGTGGAGGAAACAGGATCTTTCTTTGCTACAGAGCCTGTGGTGAGGACCTGTCTAGAGTCTCTGTTGAAAGACATCCAGGATCCACTCTTTCTCCCAGACTACAGACACGATCCTGGGAGAGATATTAAGACTCCAGTATCTTCCACACGGAGATCCTTGCACGGATTTGACCTCTCGATCCAGCTTCCTTCGAGCACGCTGTCTCAAATGGTATGGAATAATCCTGCTCTTATTCCTCAGTGGCTAAATCCATTGATAAAGTATTCAGCTCCCAAGGATCGTCCCATTTTGGCATCCCAAGCCTTTGCGGATCCTATTGTAGTCCTGGCAGAGAACAACAAGGTCGTTCTTCCTCAAACTACTACAGCACTAAACCTATTAACAAAGAGAGAGTCTCAGAAGATTGATACATACATTAGGTAAAGAGAGTCTTGCTGCCTCCACTCTAAGCATGCATATTGCCAGTTATCAAGAATATTTTCTCAGTATGAGCATATCCTGTGGCACTCTATGAAAAGAATGGTTGAAGCTCTTCCAGATTGATTCCAAGTCAGAGCTTCTTCTGACCGTTATTAGAGAGTATTGAGTCCAATAACCAACAGGTCAAAGCCGCCATGGGCGCTTCGACACTGCTTCTCGCTCAGCAACCCAGCGAGAATTTGTACTGGCGCCATTCCCGGCTCACGTGCTTGGCTTCACGAGATGCTCAACCGCAGGTGATGGCGCTGCCTTTTGATGGCTCCTTTCTTTTGGCCTCTGGTGGAGCAAGCCAGAGGCCACTCAGAAGACTAGATCGGCCATTAAGTTGGCCAGACCTCCGCCTGCCCCCTCTCGGGGCATGTGAACAAACGTCAGTTTCATAGTCGTCAGTCCTTCGAGGCAAGAGGCAGGAAGCTGCAAAGCCAACCTGCCCAGCCTCAAGGCAGCCCTTGTAGAAACGCAGGGCCTAAAGCTCCCAGGCACTACCTTATGAAGTCGTTGGCCAAATTCCATCCACTCCTGCTGAGGTGGAACTGTCTCCTCCGGTGGGAGGTCGTCGTGTACTTCTACAACAGTGGAAGTCCATAACCCGGACAAATGGGTCCTTCGGATAATTAGCGAGGGTTATTCTCTCCAATTTCTTGAAACCCCAGTGTACCTCCCAGGCGACAACCCAGGTTGATCGGCCTCTCAGTCAGACCTCCTCACACGAGATCCAGGCCTTTCTGAACAACAGGGCAATAGAACTGGTGCCCCGCATCTACGAAACACAGGGTTCTACTCCCATTGCTTTCTGGTTCCAAAAGAAATCTGGGATGCGCCCCATTCTAGACCTCAGAAAGTTAAACAGAATTCACTCCCAGGGAGAAATTCAAGATGATTTCCCTAAGTACCCTGTTACCCTTGCTGCATCAACGCGACTGGCTGGCCTCTCTATATGGATATGCAGGATCAACACCAGCATCTCCCGTCCACACGACCCACCGCAAGTTCCTCAGGTTTGTAACTTTGGGTCAGCATTATCAGTTCAAGTCCTGCCCTTTGGGCTATCCTCGGCGCCCTTGAGTTTTACAAAGTGTTGTGCAGTTCTCGCGGCGCATCTCAGGAAAATCGGACTCCAGTGTTTCCCTACCTGGACGATTGGCTTAGCAAGCCCTTCCGGCCTAAGGACTTTGGAAGCCCGTGCAACGACTCCTGCGTCTTCTCACGTCCATGGGAGTTCTGCTGAATTTGAAAAATCTCAACTGCAACCCTCCCAGAGGCTCCTTTTCATAGGGACGACTTCTATACACCTCTTCAGCGAAGAGCTTTCCTTCCAGAGGGACAGAAGGCGACATCCTTGAATGGCCCGTTACATCAGGGAGAACCAATCGGTTACAGCTCTCTGCGATGTAACGCATGTTGGGTCCTTCATGGCTGCCCCTCGGTCTCACTGTCCCTCTGGTCCCGACTGCACATGAGAACCACCCAATGGATGCTCTCCACTCAAGTGGTCTCGACCTCTCACCACCAGTCTTATCCCATCAAGGTGGCGAGGCCCCTTGAAGGTCTCTCTCACCTGGTGGTCTCAAAAGAGCAATCTCCTGGAAGGATTCCCTTTGCTCCCGGATCATCAGATCTCCATCACCACAGGCATCGCTAATGGGATGGGGGCTCACTGTCTCTCCCTCCACACTCAAGGTGTATGGACTCAGTTGAAACTCATCTCCCACATAAATGTCCTGGAGATGAGAGCGGTCCCCTCTAGCAATCAGAGCTCTGAAGGATGTCCCTTTGTCACAAGAACATTTCTCACTTCAAACGGACAACAAAGCAGTGATGTATTACATCAACAAGCAAAGGCGGTGCTCATTCTTATCCCTTTTGCAGGGAAGCAGTGAGGGTGGGAGTGGTGCTTGGAGCTACAGTCTCTGATTCAGCGGTTTATCTGCCAGGTATACAAAGCGACCTTGCAGATCACCTCAGCAGAGCAGAGCAGACCTCACAGAGTGGTCTCTCGATCCAGCCAGTAGCTCGGTCCCTGTTCAAGAGTGGGGGACTCCCAGACCTGGACCTTTGCATCCCCACTCAGCATAAACTACCTCCTCTTCTGCTCCAGAAATCCAGGGCCTGGCATTTTCTGTCAGGATGCGTTCAGGCTCACCGTGGACAAAGCAGCTTTCTTCGCCTTCCACGGCTTCCTCTAATCCAGAAGCTCCTCAAGCTCGAGTCTCAGGGGACCAAGATAATTCTCATTGCTCCTTCCTGGCCCCGGCAACTATAGTTTCCTCTACTCAACAGTATGTTGGCAGCCTCTCGAGACCACTTCCTTTACAAATCAGTCTTTTGACTCAGGTTCGTTGGTCCACCCCAACCAGAAATCACTTCACCTTCATGCTTGGCTCCTGAAGAGATAGAAGTGAATTGGTTCAACGTCTCGTGAGAGTCTCAGACATCCTTCTGTGGCTGCTGCCACGAGCCAGCCACCGAAAAACGTCACGCTCCAAATGGAAACGCTTTTTCTCTCTGGTCAACAAAATCCTCTTGGAATCCTTTTCCCGTCCTCCTGGAAAAGGTTCTGGAGTATCTTTTGGACCAGTCAAACTTAGGTCTTCAGTACTCCACAGTTAAAGATTCACTTAGTGCCATCTCAGCGTTCCATGAGCAGTTTCTTCCTTAACTCTGGCTCAGTTACCCTGAGTGAAGAGATTTCTTAAGGGATTCTCCATACCAGACCCCTGATAGCGTCAGTTGCAGCCTGGGACATTAACCTGTGCTGGACATGCTCACTCGGAAGCCTTTCAACCCTTAGCTACCTGTGAGCTAAAATTTCTTACCTGGAAGACTGCCTTCCTGGTGGCCATTACCTCAGCCCGAAGGTCTCTGAGATCATGCCCTGATTCACGGACCCTCACATACTGCCTTATTCCATATAAAGACAAGGTAGTTCTCCGAACTCATCCTAAATTTCTTCCCAAGGTTGTGTCAGATTCCATCCGACCAACCTCTGGTGCTTCCCGCTTGCCCAGCTAATTTCCAAAATGAAGAGGCAGGCTCTTCATTCCTTGGATATTAGAGAGCCTTGCGGTTCTATTTAGATAGAACCAAGGATGTTACACGAGACTCAGCAACTGTTCGTTTCTTTCCAACACCCGGCTGGGTCAACCTGTAGCTATTAGATGCATCTCTTCATGGTTAGTGGCATGCCTCGTACATTGCTATTCCATGGCTCAAGTTAAATTAGAAGGTAGGTGTCGCTCACTCTACTAGGGCGGTCGCCTGACATCCCTAGCGAAATTAGCAATGTTCCAATTGCAGATGTAATACAACGCCGCCACTTGGAGTTCAGTGCATACCTTCATATACTCATGCACTGGATGTTCATGCTAGGCCATCTCCAAGACCGCAGCAGAACTATCCTTAATGGGCTTCATCTTAGACGCGTGAGCCTTGGCTCTCCTGGGCCGCCCCTTTTGGGGATTATCAGCTTGGTATTTCACTAGGTGATCGAGTGGTGGAGACTTATGTCCAGGAAGATATGAAAATACGTACCTACCTAATTCTTGATCTTCTTCTTGGACGAGTCTCCACCACTCATTCACACCACCCTCCATCCCCGAGCTCACCGCTGTATTGGTCTTCACTCCTCAAATCTTTAGGCCGTGAGGACTTCTTTGCTGACCCTTCTTACGGGTCATACGGACTATCTTATGTCCGTTTTTAATGTTGGGTTTACTCTTTACGTTAGTTCGCTGCACCTCCTTGGTAAAAAGGTACTTACTGAGGCGGTTGGAGGTGGGTAGCGAGATGGTGTTCGCTACGAGCCGCTGCTGGAAGTGGCACCGTGTCTCACTGGCGCCGCTCTCTCGTGCCGACCCCTCCAGCAAAAAGCTTGCTCCCTGATGGGTCTTAGTGCCTCCGGCGCTAGTCCCACTAGTGTGAATGAGTGGTGGAGACTCGTCCAAGAAGATCAAGAATTACGGTAGGTACGTAATTTTCCTTTCTCGCAGCGCACCTCAGAAAACTCGGAATACAGGTGTTCCCTTATCTGGACGATTGGCTTCTGGCAAGTCATTCCAGGCAAGGGACTCTGGACGCCGTAGAGACGGCCTCTCACCTCCTTACATCCATGGGAGTCCTGCTGAACCTCAAGAAATCACAGCTGCAGCCCTCCCAGAGGCTCCTTTTCATAGGGACCCTTCTGGACACATCCTGTGCGAAGGCTTTTCTCCCAGAGGACAGAAGGAACGATATCCTTCTGATGGCCCGTTACATCGGAGAGAACAGGTCAGTTACAGCGCTCTCGATGCAACGGATGCTGGGCCTCATGGCATCCTCAGTGTTCACTGTACCTCTGGCCCATCTGCACATGAGAACCACCCAGTGGATGCTCAGTACTCAGTGGTCTCCAACCACTCACCCGCAGTCCTATCTCATCAAGGTGACAGAACCCCTATGGAGGTCTCTCACCTGGTGGTCTCAAGAGGACAATCTCCTGCAAGGATACCCCTTTGCCCCTCTGGACCATCAGATCTCCATTACCACAGATGCCTCACTAATGGGTGGGCGCTCACTGTCAGGCTCTCCACACTCAGGGTGTGTGGACTCAACTCAGTCTCAGCTTCACATAAATGTCCTAGAAATGAGGCCGTCCTTTATGCGGTCCGAGCTTGAAGGACATTCTTTGTCACAAAATATTCTCCTCCAACGGACAACAAAGCAGTGATGTATTACATCAACAAGCAGGGCGGTGCTCATTCTTGCCCCTTATGCAGAGAAGCGATGAGGGTCTGGGAATGGTGCTTGGAGCACAAGGCTCTAATTCAAGCAATCTACCTGCCAGGTGTACAGAGCGACTTGGCAGACCGTCTCAACAGAACAGAGACAGATCCTCACGAGTGGTCTCGACTCAACCATAGTTCAGTCACTATTGAAAGAGTGGGAACTCCGGACCTGGGCCTTTTGAGTCCCCACTCGGCGCAAAACTGCCTCTCTTCTGCTCCAGAAATCCAGGGCCTGGCATTTTTTGTCAGGATGCGTTCAGGCTGCGTGGACAAATGCTTTTACGCCTTACGCCTCTTCCTCTAATTCAGAGAGTACTCCTCGTTCGAGTCTCAGGGAGACAAGATGATTCTCATTGCTCCTTTTGGCCTCGACAACTGTGGTTTCCACTTCTCAACAGTATGTTGGCAGTTCTTCTGAGACCACTTCCCTGCAGATGAACCTTTAACTCAGGGACGGTGGTCCATCCCAATCTGAGATCTCTTCACCTTCACGCTTGGCTCCTGAAGAGGTAGAGTAAATCAGTTCAATGTCTCTCAGAAGAGTTTCGATATCCTTCTGGCTTGCTGAAACCAGCCACCGGAAAACTTACACGGCTAAGTGGAAGTGTTTTTCCTCTGGTGTGCAAAGTCCTCTTTGAATCCTTTTCCTGCCCTCTGGATAAAGTTTTAGAATACCTTTTGGACCTCTCAAATTCAGGTCTCCAGTACTCTACAGTTAAGGTTCACCTTAGTGCCATTTCAGCGTATCATGAGCCGGTTTTCTCTTCACTGGCTCAGTTACCTATGGTTAAGAGATTTCTTAAGGGCATTCTGCACACAGACCCTACAAGACGTCCGGTTGCAGCCTGGGACATTAATCTTGTGCTAGACATGCTCACCCGGAAACCCTTTGAGCCTCTAACTACCTGTGAACTAAAGTTCCTCACCTGGAAGACTGCCTTCCTAGTGGCCATTACCTCAGCTCGTAGGGTCTCTGAGATGCATGCCCTGGTCACAGACCCTCCGTATACTGTGTTCCATAAGGACAAAGTAGTCCTTCGTACTCATCCTAAATTTCTTCCTAAGGTTGTGTCAGAATTTCATCTTAACCAACCTTTGGTCCTTCCCTCTTATTTTGCGGACTTCCAAAATGAAGGGGAACGTTCTCTTCATTCTCTGGATGTTAAGAGGGCCTTGCGTTTCTACTTAGATAGAACCAAGGATTTTCGTAAAGCCCAGCAACTGTTCATTTCCTTCAGTGAGGCCCGGCTGGGTCAACCTGTCGCTATTAGATGTATCTCAACATGGCTAGTGGTGTGCCTTCGTCACTGCTATTCCATGGCGCAGGTTAAGTTGGAGGGTAGAGTTTACGCTCACTCTACCAGAGCGGTAGCGGCATCCCTAGCGGAAATCCGCAACGTGCCCATTGCAGACATCTGCAATGCAGCCACCTGGAGCTCAGTGCATACTGCTAAGACATTATGTGCACTGATGTCCATGCCAGACGACATTCTTCCTTTGGCAGAGCCATCCTAATGGACTTCTGTTTAAGAAACGTGAGCTCTTGCTTCCTGCCCTTCCTCTCGGGGATTATTAGTCTGCATTTTCCCACAGGTGATTGAGTAGGAGACTTATGTCCAGGGAAGATAAGAAAATTACGTACCTACCGTAATTCTTGATCTTCTTGGACGAGTCTCCACCACTCATTCACACGCCCACCCTCCATCCCCGAGCTCACCCTCTCTTGTTGGTCTTCACCCTCAAATCTTTAGACCTTGAAGACTTCTTTGTTGACCCTTCATACATGGGTCGTCCGGACTATCTTATGTCCGTTTTAGGTTAGACTACCCTTCTAGGTTAGTTCGCTGCACCTCCTTGGAAAAAAAGGTACTGAGGTGCAGCTGGGGAGTCGACGCCGAGATAGTCATTGCCACCTTGAAGCTAGGCTCAAGGGCGCCATCTCTCAAGGCCGAATTTCCAGCAAAAAGTTTGCTCCGATGGGTCCTAGTGCCTCCGGCAGAGATCCCAATAGTGTGAATGAGTGGTGAGACTCGTCCAAGAAGATCAAAAATTATGGTAGATACGTAATTTTTCATATTCCCATATCTGTACAATTGACTTCTAGCGAGCCCCTCCGGACAAGAGACTCTGGAGGCCATGGCCATGGCCTCAAAATTCCTCGCGTCCATGGGAGTCCTGCTGAAGCTAAAAAAGTCGCAATTGCAGCCCTCCCAGAAGCTTCTCCTCACTGGAGCCCTTCTGGACACTTCCTGAAGAGCCTTCCTTCCAGACGACAGAAGCGGATATCCTACAGATGGCCTTGCTTTATCAGACAGAACAGCTCAGTTTGAGCTCTCTCGATGCAGCCGATGCTGGGTCTCATGGCATCCTTGGAATTCACTGTGCCTCTGGATCATCTTCACATGAGAACTACGCAGTGGATGCTCAGCACTCAGTGGTCACCAACTACACATCCTCAGTCCTTTCACATCAAGGTCACAGAGTCGTTTAAATGGTCACTCACCTGTTGGTCTCAGGAGGACAACCTTCTGGATGGATATCCCTTCGCCCCTCTGGATCCCCAGATCTCCATTACCATGGATGTGTCCCTACTGGGCTGGGGAGCTCACTGCCAGGATCTCCACACTCCAGGGCACATGGATCCAGAATGAGTCTCAACTCCACATAAAAGTTCTGGAAATGAGGTCCGTCCTCTATGCAGTCCGAGCTTTGAAGGACATACTCTGTCACAAGACCATTCTCCTTCAAACGGACAACAAGGCAGTGATGTACTACATCAACAAGCAGGCGGTGCACACTCTTACCCATTATGCAGGGAAGCAGTGAGAGTGTGGGAATGGTGCCTGGAGCACAAGACTCTGATTCAGGCGGTCTACCTGCCAGGAGTACAAAACGAACTGGCAGACCATCTCAGCAGAACAGAGACAGATCCTCACGAGTGGTCTCTTGACAACGGTCGTTCAGTCACTCTTCAAAGAATGGGGAACCCTGGACCTGGACCTGGACCTTTTTGTGTCCCCCACTCAACGAAAAACTGCCTCTCTTCTGCTCCAGAAATCCAGGACCTGGTGTTTTTAGTCAGGATGCATTCAGGCTGCGGTGGACAAAACGTTTTCTTTACATATTTCCTCCTCTCCCCCTAGTTCAGAGAGTGCTAATCAAATTGGAGGCACGGGGGGCATAATGATTCTCATTGCCCTGTTTTGGCCTCGCCAGATCTGGTTTCCTGTAATCAACAGGCTATCAGAAACCTCCCCAAAACCGCTTCCACGCCAGGTGAACCTTCTGACCCAGGACCCTGTAGTTCATCCCAACCTGAGGTCTCTTCACCTCCATGCCTGGCTCCTAAGGAGATGGAGGTGAACAGGTTTAATGTTTCTCGTAGAGTTTTAGATATTCTCTTAGCTGCGCGCAAGCCAGCTACTCAAAAAACCGTACACAGCTAAGTGGAAACATTTCTCCATCTGGTGTGCAAAATCTTCTTGGAACCCTTTTTCCTGCCCACCTAATAAAGTCCTGGAGTATCTCTTAGACCTCTCTAACACAGGTCTACAGTACTCTACAGTCAAAGTCCATCTTTGTGTGATTTCCGCATACCATGAGCCAGTACTTTGGCTCAGTTACCTGTAGTCAAGAGGTTTCAGAAGGGCGTTCTGCATAGCAGACCGCCTATTAGATGTCCAGTTGCAGCCTGGGACATTAACTTTGTGCTAGACATGCTCACTCGTAAACCCTTTGAGCATCTAGCCACTTCCAACTTGAAATTTCTAACTTGGAAGATGGTCTTCCTGGTGGCCATTACTACCGCTCGTAGAGTATCAGAAATACACAATTTGGTCGCAGACCCTGTACACTGTATTTCTCAAAGATAAAGTGGTTCTTAGGACTAATCCTAAGTTCCTTCCTAAGGTTGTCTCAGAATTTCATTTGAATCAACCTTTAGTCCTTCCTACCTACTTTGCAAATTTCCAGAATGAGGAGAGCGTGCCTTCATTCTTTGGATGTAAAGAGAGCTTGCTATCAGGTGCATTTCAGCGTAGCTAGTGGCATGCCTTCGCCCCTGCTATTTCATGGCACAGTTCAAGCTGGAAGGCAGAGTGTACACTCATTCTACCAGGCGGTCGTGGCATCTCTGGCAGAAATTTGTAATGTCCCCATTGCAGACATTTGCAATGCGGCTACCTGGAGCTCCATGCACAGTTTCGTTGAGCACTATGCCTTGGATGTCCATGCCAGAAAACATAAGTCCTTTGGCAGGACAATTCTTAATGGACTCCTGTCCTAAAAAGTGAGCTCCTCTCTCCTGCCGCCCGTCTTGGGAGGCTATTTTAGCTCGGCACATTAGTGTGAATGAGTGGTGGAGGCTTTATGTTCAGGAAGATATGAAAATTACGTACCTACCGTAATTCTTGATCTTCTTGGACAAAGTCTCCACCACTCATTCACGTACCCACCCACCATCCCCTGATCTCACTCATCCTGATCTTCCCTTGTCAATCTTCACCATTCATTACTTCCTGGGTGTATGTAGCGAGGAGCGCCCTCCCTGCAGCTTTTTTTTTTTTTTTTTTTTTTTAAAGTCTAGCTAACGGCACCGCCCTTAGAGTGCCGAGGGCGGGCCGTTAGTAGCGACCGACCCTCCTCCAACTCCAGTTCTGTTTCTCCCGCCGCCAGGCAGCACCTGTCCACGCCGTAGCGCTGGTAGTTGTTGTAGTTTCCGACTCCGTTTTCCTGACACTCGGCCCGATACGGTAAGACTGTTCTTTGTCTTTCTTCGCGCGGGTGTTTTTCCTACTGTGTTTAATCTGTTGGTTTCGCGTTATGTCGGTTCTGGAGCTAAGCATTAAGACCGAAGCAGGCCGCGCCCCTATCGTCGGTGCTCCTGTGGCGGCATTTCTCCGTCTCGGACCAGCATAGCGTTTGCGCCGTTGCCTGGGACCCAACCATGATATGGATTGATCGGCGCTGTTTCTCGATGGACCGTCGGCCTCACAAAAAGTCCCAGCGTTCCAAGCTCGGCAAGGCCCCGCCGACTTTCGGGGGCGGCGTCACTCACCGGGAATCTCGGGCGAGATCTCTACGCCCTTCCTCCAGGTCCCTCCGGGCCTGTCGGTCCGAGGAGGGTCTCCTCATCCTATCTTGCGAGGACCCTTCCAGCGGTGTGGGGAGCGTCAGGCCTCCTGGGCATGGCGCTGACACCGCCCGGCTGTCACCTCTTCGAGTGCAGGCTCCCCCGTGTTGAGGCCCTTTGGCACGGCCCGGCTGGGTGGACCTCGGCACGCCACCTCGGCGCCCTTTTGAATCCGGCGCGTTCGCGGTGCCGGTGATCGATGATGGCGCCGTTCACAGCGCCGTTGGATCGGCGCCGTTATGGCTGCGCCAGTGATTGACGGCGCCCGTTGCGTACCCACTTGGCCTCTGCGCCCGTTAGTGCGGTGGACATGGCGGCGCCGCCCGCGGTGCCGCTCCGCCTCCTAACGCCGCCAGCCGGCGCATCGTTCCTTCCCTTCCCCGGGTGGTGCCGGGCCTCCCCGAGCCGCTGGGGTGTGGGGAAGCCTTCCTGCTGCCGCGTGGGGGCGGCGGGCGTCGCACTTGGTACGGGGCGTTCGCAGCCTCGGGGACCCTGGGTGGCCAGCATCGAGGTCCTGCTGGTCTCGTCCTCCTCGGAGGACGATGACTCAGATGTGGACCCATCCTGGCACCCCATTCTTGGGATCTGGGTCCTCGGTGGCTAGGGGGTACCAAGCGGCCAGCGGCCCCTCCTCTGTCCCCCTACCATCGCCTCCTGAGGGTTCCTCGCTGGGGTGGCCAAGAGTCCGGGGGCAGGCGTGGGGGTGACAGAGGGCGCCCCTCTCTGGAGGCCGGTGACTAGCTACCCCGGGGTGCTGTTGCCTCCTCTAGGGACAGGGGACGTTGCAGTGAGGAGGAGGGCCTCTCGGAATCCGAGGGTTGAGGGCAAGCGGCCTGCTGCCGGTCTTCTTTGGCCACCTCAGGGGGTGGCCAGGACCGTAGTGCAGAGCCCGCCCCTCCCGGGTTCTAGGGTGTCCTCGGCGGCGTTGTGCGGACTGCCCTTCTGGATCCATGCAGTCCGCATCGTCAGGGAGTTTCTCCCCAGGGCTCTTCCAGGCTCCGCTTCCCCAGAGTTCCGTTCTGCGGCCTGGTTTGATATCCGGGATCCCCCCTACTAGGGCTCCTTTCCCCGGATTCCAGAGCCCTCGCAGAGAGCAGTTGCCTCCTCGGAGGTGCCCCTCTCCATCTCTCTGCCTTCACCACCCCCGCTCCGGGCCATGTCGGTCCCACGGGTCCGCTATCCTGGGAGCAGTTCAGAGTTCTCTTGCCTTCCCTCATATGTTAGATACATGCATGAGCGGGTCTTTCGACTCTCCCACCGCCAGAGGAATCCTCTGGGCATTCCAGTTCCCATCATCCTCGTCTCCCTCCTCTGAGGAGAAGAACCCCTGCTCATCTGTCCTCGATGCTGATTTCACAGAATATCAGCGTTTCCTCTCGAGGATGGTGAGGATCTCGATTTCCTACGTTGAAGAGACAATACCGAACGGAGCGCGTGAATTCCTTGGTGAATTCAGTGCCCAGCATCTGGTGGTACCTTTCTGGCCTATCCTTCCAGGAGGCGTCTATCCGGTCCTGGCAGTTCCCTGCCGCTTCTTCCCCAGCCCCGGCGGACTGCCAGCGAGGTATTGTGCCCCTCTGAGTCTCTAGGTTCCCTTCCCAACCCGTCCTCAGGTTTGATATACCTGGATACTCCTTCTGGGCGCCGTTGCCTGGCGCACGACCGCCAACCGGATTCGGACTCTCTCCAGTTCGACCATTGGAGGCGAAGAGTGTTCTCTTCTTCTCGTGCGAGTGCATGTATTGCATCACATCAGGCTCACCACGCTGCCTACAACCGGCATCTGTGGTCGATGATGTCCCAGCTGCTGGCATCTATG
The DNA here is from genome assembly GCA_016271365.2 of Neoceratodus forsteri. NCBI lineage: Eukaryota > Metazoa > Chordata > Ceratodontiformes > Ceratodontidae > Neoceratodus > Neoceratodus forsteri. The sequence goes on from CM057456.1 coordinate 17,115,063, forward strand.
CCTGACACGGAGCAAGCCAGACAAGCCGTTGCCCTCTCCGCGGTAGGCCTGGAGCTGGCAAGACACCAAGCAAGGGCGTCTTATGACGCCAATGAGGTGGCTTCCAGGCTTGTGGGACAGCGATCTGCATCAGGCGGATGGCATGGCTTCGTCTTTCCAGGTTGTCACCCCTGGCCCGGCGTAGGGTGATTCACTCCGCCTTCCGGGGGACCCGTCTTTTCTCTTCCAGAGCTAGGAGACTTTTACAGGGGCTCCTCCGTCTCCTCGTCCTCGGGAGGCTTCCTAGCTCTTCCCCACTTAGGCTTTCTGAATAAGCCAGGTCTTCCCTTCTGTTTCTCACCAGCAGAAGGCTGGGGTCTGTTCCCTCAGGGTATGGCCTCTTCCCCTCCAGGGAAGAGGAGCTTATATCACTCAGGAGTAATGAATGGTGAAGATTGACAAGGGAAGATAGGAAAATTACGTACCTCACCGTAATTCTTGATCTTCTCTTGTATCTTCACCATTCATTACTTACACCTCACCACCATCCCTCAGTGGCCTCTTTCTGGCTTCTCCACCTCCCGTCTCTTCCTCTCTCTGCATATAAAAAAAAAAAAAAAAAAACTTTTTCTTAAATATAGAAAAAAATTGCTTAATTTTTTCAAAAAAAATCTTTCTGGAGGCGGGGTTCTAATTTTCCAGAAAAATTACTTACTCTAAGATTCATGGGCCATCTCGTGGATTGCATTGGCGATCAGACTGCACAACTATCTCTTGCCATTCTTCTGGCAAGATACCTCTCTGAGGTTTTTGGCCTGGCTTAGGCTATTCAGTTTTGATCCTGCAATTCCGTGTTCCAGATAGTTGCCCTGAAATCACCCCCCATTCTTGCCTTGCAGAGCAGAGGAACGGCACGTCTATCCCTTTTTCTTTTGCAAAAAAAAAAAAAAGCTGAGGGAACTCTCTTCGACTGCTATAGGCATCTTGGTATCGGGGTCATGCATCTAGTCTACAAAATTTTATCTGTAAAAAAAAAGGAAAAACAAACAAGAAGGCAATGAGAAGGTAGGCTATCCTTCTCGCTAGTTTGCTTATTGGTTTCTCCTTTTAAGTGTCCTCCTGGACAATTTTTGCAGAAGAGCAGTGCTGACCATATCCAATCCCAGCCAGCCTAAGCCTTGGCCTGCCTTGGCCAGTCACTCTGAGTCCCATTTCTATCTTAAAACACCTGAAAGGCTTACATTTTCCATTTCTAAACCCCTGAGCAGCGCTCTCAAGCTGCCTGGGTTTTATTCTTCCCTCCTCGGGTGTCCTCCAGTTAAAGGCCTTCCGCCAGGAGCCCGAGGTGGCATTACATCAATGGCATGTTGAAGATGAGGACTATGCCCTCCTGAGTCTGTCTAGCGGGTTCGGTGAACCTTCTCTTCAGCTCTATCTCCGGGGATTCTTGCTTCCCCTTTAGTCGAGCCTTCAGCTGTAAGCTAACTATGCTCGTTGGGCATTCTGGTCCCTTCAACATCCCATCTCTCTCTTCTCTTTCTTCTTCTTCTGCTATTTTCTCATTTCCTTACTTATCTCTCCTCCTAGAGTCGCCCAGGTAAGGAGGCCCTGCAGTCCCTAGGCTAGGGATACTCTTATCTCCTCTGTCCTTCCTCCATCGCTTATTCCTTTTCAGTTCATTCTTCCTTGCTTTGCTATCCCTCGGCTATCTTGCCTCACTATCTATATTTTCTGCTTTCTCTTCTGCCTCTCCGGCTCACAGAACTGAGTTGGAGGAGGAGTCGGTCGCTACTAACGCCGCCCGCGCATGACGCATGACGTCACTCTCGAGGGCGTGTGCCGTTAGCCAGACTTCTTTAAAAAAAAAAAAAACTCCGGTGATGGTGCGCGCCTCCGGCTTACACCCCAGTAAGTAATGAATGGTGAAGATACAAGAGAAGATCAAGAATTCACGGTAGGTACTGCACTTTTCCTTTTGGTCTTCACTCCCCTCGCTGGTTGCCATGAAGACTCTGTTGAGTTGACCCTTCTTACATGGGTCATCCAGACTATCTTATGTCTGGATTAGGTTAGTTTCACTAGGTTGGTTTATGCTGCACCTCCTCGGTCAAAAAAGTACTGAGGTTGTTGGACTGTCAACGCGGGAGTGGCCTATGTGGTGCAAGCTGGGTTTGCGGTGCTGCTTCATCATGGCCCTACCTCAGTGCTGGCCCTCTTGGAAAAGTTTGGCTCCCGCTGGGTTCTGGCGCCTCCAGCGTACTCCCATTAGTGTGAATGAGTGGTGGAGACTTCGTCCAAGAAAATAAAGAATTACAGTAGGTACATAATTTTCATTTCTTCGTGGCCTAGCACTCTTGCGCCTCCACAGGTGCTCTCACCTGCAGCTCTGGCGACTGCGGCCCGAGAGGGCTGGTGCGGACTGGTGGTCCCGTTGTTATGGGTGCGGTGGTCCAGGCTTTGGGAGAGGAGTCAGCTGCTCTCCCTGTTGCCACCCTCTCTCTTAAGGTCAAGATCAAATCCCCCCCCTCCTCATGGATTCTGCAGAGTTGGGGGGTTCTTTGGCACAGGGTGCGAGGAAGAGGTCTTTCTCTGAGTCAGTGGGGTTGAGGGGACAGGGCAAGGGACAGTGGCATCCCTCTGTGGCCCTCCAGGGCCTGGGGAGGAGCCGCAGTGCTGAGCCCAGGTTCTCTCCCTTGTCTCCTTCAAGGGAGTCCTCATTGGGTGGGGCTGGGAACCGCCCTTCTGGATCCATGTGGTCCCGGTTCCCTCATAGGGAAGCTTCCCCTACAGGGCACAGTCCCGACCGCTTTACTTTTCTCAGTAGAACAGTGACTTTGCAGATTCCCTGTTATGCCAGAATCACCTTTTGGGTCTTCCAGCCCTGTCAGAGGCACGACACATATGGTGGCAGGTTCTCTCGTGCCTTTGCATCCAGCTCCTTCTCTCCCAGGCCATGTTGGTCATTCAGGGCCTTTGACCTGGGAACAGTTCAGATCCTGGGCTGCGGACTTACATTAGGGCCGTGAACGAACAGGTCTTTCGACCAGTTCCCCCTCCGCAACCGGAGTCTGACTCTGCAAGTTCCTCTGCCTCCTTGTTTTCCTCCCCTGAGGAAGAGGTGTCTTCTGTCCACATATCCTCTGACGCTGATCAGGCCCAGTGTCAGTGCTTCCTGGCAAGGGTGGTCAGGGACTTGCAAACAGCTCCTTCTCCTCTCCCCCTTTCAATCAGATTTTAGAAAACATCACTCCACTATCACCACCCTGCTATGAGTAACTGACTCAATTCTTTCTGCCATGGACAAAGGACAAACTACCACCGCCATTTTCATCGACCTGGCGAAAGCCTTCGACTCAGTCTCCAACTCTCTGCTGCTCTGCAAACTAAGCTCTTTCAGCCTTGCTCAACCTGCTATTAACTGGTTCCACTCTTACCTCCAGAACAGGCAGCAGTCCGTGCATGCTAGGCTACATCCTCTCCCCACTCATCCATCCTCTCAGGCGCCCCCCAAGGATCTATCCTCGGCCCCATCCTTTTCTCTCCCTGTTCATAAATGACCTCCCTCCACCTGTCTCTCCTCAAACGTGCATCTGTACGCCGATGACACCATCATCTATGCCTCAGGCCCCTCCCATGATAGTGTGGTTTCAGATCTTCAAAGTGACTTCAGCCGGGCCCAGACTTGGTTCCAAAAGAACCAAATTAAATTTAGTGCCAAAAATGGTTACCATGGTATTCGGTACTAGACAAAAGCTCGTCTCCCTACCTGCTCCCCCACCAATCCCAACCCCAGACGGATCTCCCCGAATTGGTACCCACCTTCAGGTACCTGGGAGTAGTCTGATAGTCACCTTAACTTTTCCACCCACATCGAGGCCATCTGCACCAAACTCCGGCCCAAGCTGACCATCCTCTATCATCACAAAGCCAGCCTTCCCCTTCCCACTTGTAGCGAACTCGTAAGCAAAACCATCTTGCCAGTGCTGGACTATGCGGACATCATCTAAGGCACAGCCCCATCCTCATCCCTCTCAAAACTCGACATCCTTCTCAACTCTTTCTGTCATTTTGCCACTGCCTCCCCCACTTACTCACCACTTCCTCCTCTACCTCACTCTATCCTTGACCCCACCTTGCACAGGAGCACCGCCCACAGTGCTTCCTCATAGCTAAATACTGGTTAGGCTCCTACCTCCCCACCTTTCTTCCCACCTTTCTCCAGCCAATTCCTCAGGCTACTCCTCTCCGACACAGAGGCCTGCACTTTCCACCTCATGCCCCCCTCTGACTGGTCAAGCTGCCTTTTCCGTCTTCCCCTCCATGGAACAATCTCCTCCCAGCCTTCACTAGGCCACCTCCTCTCAGCCAGTAAACAATTCCTCAGGCTCCTCCTCCTCCCCTCCCTGCCCTAGATGCTCATCTGGTCCCACCCCATCTCGGCCTAGCCTACCCTAGGTGGATTCTGTTGGTCAATATTTTGCTTTTGTCAGCCTCAATTTTGTATTACTGCTTATCTGCTGTACAATTTCTGTGCTAGTTTACATAATATTGCGATACTACTTGTAAGCGCTGTGTATATAAACGTTGTAATATACTGTAAACACAATCATTAGATACGAACTATCTTGGATGCTGTCATCTACGTCTGTACAGCAAATAGTTGTACTTCAGTCATACCTCTGTGATAGGAGGCAGTATAGCGCATGATGGTCTAAGGCTCTGAGCTGCAAATCTGGTGACATCCAGCAGACCAGACCTGGGTTTGAATCTCACAGCTTCCACTTGCATGCTGTGTGACCCTGAGCAAGTCACTTAACCTCCTTGTGCTCCCAGGTCGCTCCTGTAAAAAGCTTTCAGCTTAGTGTGCTATACCTGGTTAAACAACTAAATAAATAAATAAATAAAAAAATATGTCCTTGATGTTTGTACTTAGCGTCTGTAAAGAAATTGCTGTACTTCTCTGCTTATCTCAATGTACACTTGTACAAAGTCGCACCTGGAAGCGAGCCTCGGCTCAGTGTGCCTTTCCTGGTCACCAATTTTAAATAAATAAATATTTCTTATTTGGCCCATCACAATACTGAGCTTTCGACGCAAGCCTTCTTAGGCGAGTTCGGGGCATGCCATTTGGTGGGCCCCTCCTGGCCAGTTCCCTTCCAGGAGGTGTTGTACAGCACCTGGCAGCTTCCATATTCCATAGTTCCAGCCCCCATGGACTGCCAGCGGCAGTATTGCACACCCAAGGGGTCACCAGACTCTCTGCCTCATCCCACTTCAGGATTGATGTATCCGGACACCCCTACGGGCATTGACGTCCGGTCCACGACCGACCACGGATCCTGACTCTGCAGTTCAATCATCTGGGGTGGAGAGTTTTCTCCTCTGCGCAGATGATAGTGTCCATTGTTTTACATCAGGCACACCACGCTGCCTATAACTGGCATCTGTGGGTGATGCTGGACCAGGCACTAGCATCGCTGCCCGATTCAGAGGGTACCCGGCAAGCCATAGCCCTCTCTGCTATAGGTCTGGAGGTAGCAAGGCACTAGTCGGAAGGCATGGCTTCATCTTTTGAGGTTGTCATCCTTGGCCCGGCGTACCCACCTCAACTCTTGCAAGGCGACACGGGAACTGCAGGGGTGCCTTCCTTCCCCCAGGGGACGGGGGACACTGCCTCGCCCTGATCAGTCCCTGGCCTACCTGACTGTTGGAGGGTCTCTCTCTTTACCCCCCCATGTATCCCCCATAGGGGGCTGAGGGATGCTATTCTCTCAGGGAACTACTGGGCCCCCTTCGGGGCACGATATCGCCCACCAGTGATGAATGGTGAAGATTGACACAGGAAGATATGAAAATTACGAACACTGTAATTCTTGATCTTCCTGTGTATCTACCATTGGCCACTAATCCCCACCTTCCCCTCACAATGTCTCAGTCTTTGGACCATGCCACCTCCCTGCTCACCCTCCTCCTCTAGGATCTAGTTTGGCCCCCTTCTTCTCCTTGGGGGCCTGTCTGAAAGGCTCTTGGGAGGAGGGTGGTAGGCTTCTTTCTTGCCCAATGGGGACTTCTGGTGGATCCTTCCCTTGTCCTGGGCTTGATTTCCGGTCGGCCACCCTTGGGATGCGCCGACTCTTGGGTCCCCTGGAATTGGGGGGCTGGGCTGATGGAAACTCCTCTGTTGTTATTTCTCTCCTCTCCTGTCTCCTTCCCTTCAGGGGTAGATGTTAATAGGTGGGATCCCACTCCCCAGACCTTGTGGGTTCTCCTAGAAAACAGTAATGGGGAGGAATCTTCTTGGGGTTAGGGGCCAGAGGGAGGAGGAGGGTCTTTTCCATCTTCTCAGGATTTTATTAACCCAAGTTCTGCATTGAAACTTCCAATTGATGGGCTGTTGCAACAGCAGAGCCTCCAGGTAGGCAAGTTCTGTGTCCTGGGTGGAAGTTGGTTCCTCTCTTCTTTCCTCTCCCTTGTTTTCTCTCTCTCTCTCTCTCTCTCTCTCTCTCTGTCTCTCTGTCTCTCTCTCTCTCTCTCTCTCTCTCTCTCTCTCTCTCTCTCTCTCTCTTCTCTTCCCTTACCTGCCTTTACCGGCCATCCAGGGACTGGGGCCTTTTTGGTCCTCCTTTTCCTCTGTAATTTGGTCGGCCTATTACTTTCTCAGTTCATATCCTTTCCTTATCCTGTCCCTTGGGCTCCCTTGGCCCCGCCCTTGTTTTTCTCTATCCCCTTTTTTCCTCTGTCTCTCCAGCATGCAGAACTGAGGTGGAGGAGGAGCCAATAGCCATTACTAGCCATCCCGCAAGTGCCACACAGCGTGTCGGCCTCATGGGCGGTGCCAACGGTGCCGGCTCCTTTGTCCTACCAAAAAAAAAAAACTCCGTGGGTGCTTCTCTCTGCCACTCACACCCACCAGTGCTGAATGCTGAAGATACACAGGAAGATCAAGAATTACGGTAGGTATGGAACTCGCTGACGGATGAATGGGACCCACCAGTCAAATCTAAGGATGCCTGCCAGGTGGGCTCTGTGGCTGCGAGAGTCCTGCGACCAACTGCAGAGTTTGAGGAGGCAGCGGCCCAGGTAGTGCATACCTGCTCTGCTTGACCTTCATTCCGCTTTAGCTGGGTGCCTCCTTCTCGAGATCCTTCAAGAAGTTGTGTCAGTCTTTGCCAACATCTGGTGAGGGCTTCGTCCTCGGGAGCTACGTCCAAATCTTAAAGAGGCCAAAAAGCGATTTTGTCGTCGGTCATGGGATGGGGACCGCTCTCAGTCGAGGGCTTCTGACTTCGCATTTCTCCTGATTGGACTTCAGTTGAATCTTGACCCAGGATGCTGGCTCACGGAATCCCATTGGGCCAGTTGGCGAGGCAGCTGGTTGATCTTCGGATGAGATTTTCTCGAGCCAGTTGGCTAGTTGTCGACTGAAGAGGCTGATGCTTCTTTCTAGGGTCGTGGCTGTGTTGTTCATCGATACTCTTTGGCATGGCCCTTTCCGTTTAAGGATCGACGGAAGTCTTGGCTGGCTCCTCCACCCTCCTGGGTGATGTAACCTCGGTTCCGTCCCCATGATGCCAGATCTTCCTTTCTGCTGGAAGATTCAGGTTGCCTCCTTCATGCTCCTGCATTTTGTAGGCCCTGGCTTCAAAACCATCGGTTATTCGAGACTGCATCTAGTTAGCATTTGCAATCGTGACTACTTACCTTAGATTATGGAAGACAAGTCTTCTCCCAGATTTTGCGGTGTTCAGTGCGGCCAGAAAATGTTGTGCACTGATCCCCACACCGTGTGCGTCTGTTGTCTGGTGCTTCCGACCATGACATCTCAAAGTGCGATTTTTGTCTTGCATTTCACCCTAACATCCTCGTGACTGTCTCGCCAGCTGAAGTTAGGGGAGGCGGAAAAACTGAACCATCCAGTGAAATCAAAGGAGGCTTATTGGGTGGTTTCCACAGCTGGATCCACGAGTAATTGGAATGCATGTTTATCGAGGAGGAAGCTGCTCGTGTCAGAATCTTCCTCTCAGAGCTTCTTTGTTCCACTCAACCTGGGCTTCACCTTCCGGGTTCCTTCTGAGAGTTGTGCCAGTCTCTCCTGACTAAGGGAGGGTTCTGCAGGCACACACTCCTTTCGGTCCCATAAGCGGAAAAAGGACCCGGGATCATCTTCGTCTCGACGAATATGCTCTTGGGATCGGGAGAGATCTTGGTCCCAGGAACCAGCAGTCTCGATTTCGGTCGGAATTGCCTCTTCGGCCGCTGGCTTCTCGGCTATGCCATCCGGCCAATCAACCGAAGTGTTGATTGACAAGGTTGAAATAATCATCAACCCAATCGACCAATTGTCGCCGACTCCGGGCGACGATTCTCTAATTCGGACTCCGGCCCTTTCTTTTCCCAGTGAGGAGAACCAGCCCGCTGAGAATCCCATCGAGGAAGTGGGCCCTACCCTGGGAAATCACCGGTTCCCCCGGTGTCTCCCAAGCGACCAAATCGGCCTGTCCGATCTCGATTGAGGTCCAGGACCCCTCAACCGAAAGGCTGAGGAGGAGCCATAAGCACTGTAAAAAGGCGACTCCATCGGTCATCCTCATCCTCCTCGGATGAGGAGAGCTTCCGGCGGAAACTCCGTCAGCGCTACGAGGACCTCGTAGCAACAGCTGATTTTGACCGGGCACAAGCCGACTCCGGCTTCTACCCCTGCCATTACCTGGCTTTTGCCTCCCAGGCTGAAGCTGACTCCTTCGGAGCTGATTAAATTGGTTCCCCTGTCTGCGGAGCTGGCGAAATCTCCAGTTTGGCCTAAATCACTCTCTCCACTGCCCAATCAGCCTATGGGAGGAGCTCCTTCTAAGGAAGATAGACCAGACACTGGGCTTCCCCGGCATCTTTCGGTCACTGTCACCCTGGACCGCCCTCGGTGGGTCGAAGGTGACCTGGGCAGTCGACCATTGTATCCAGATTCTTCGGATTCGGATGTGACTGGCCTACATTCTCATCCCGGGGATGATGAATCAGCCGGTGGGATAGAGACGGAGGAAGGTCCTTCGTCCTTTCAGGGCATTCTTCGCCTCATCACTGAGTCTACAGGGATGTCCCTGGAACCTATCCAGAAGAAGGCAGAGTACCCTCTCATGGACATCCTCAAAAGAGGGGATACCCGGACGGAGGCCTTTCTTGTGGCTGAGGCCATAGTTGGCCCGGCCTTAGAACTTTGGCAGCACCCTGCCTCCTGTCTATGTCTGTCTTCCTACTTGGCTCGCAAATATGCAATGCCCATGGGGTCCCTTGTGGGGTTCACAGAGCATTCTTTGGCCAAGAGCCTGGTGATTGCCTCTGTGTTCAGGCATACTGCCAGTTCTGCCAACACTGACCGACCTCCCGAAAAAGAATCCAAACTCTTGGATCATTCGGCTTGGAAGGTCTATGCGGCCTCATCTTTAGGGCTTAGCAGGCAAGTTCGGCGTCATCATGGCACACTTCTCCCATGCCCTCTTGGGGTCTTTGGATGAAGTCCTCCCTCCTCCCTGTGGACCTGCAGGCCATGGATCAGGGCTGGGCTGTTGCCAAACAGCAGCTTCAGATAGCCCTGGACATTGGGGATTCTTGTGCCTGCTGTATGGCAGCTGCAGTTGCCTCTCGTCACAGGGCTTGGCTGAGATGATGCTGCTTTCCAGCAGATACTCCGCACAAACTAGCTGATGTGCCTTTCCTGTGCACCAACTTTTTCAGCCCAGGTGTGGCTGGTTACCTTCAGCATATTGAGCAGTCCAGTGCCACCTTGGACGCTACTTCTGCTAAAGGTTCTTTGGGCAAGAAACAGCAGAAGAAGAAGAAGTCTTTTCAGCACTCTTCCCCTGCGGCACAGCAACCCTCCTTTCAAGGAGGGCAGCAGCAACAGCAGCAGCAGGCTCAAGCTTGGCACCCCCGGCCCAAGCCTGGGCCCTCTCCCAGACCTGTAAAGAAGGCCGAGGTTCAGGTCCTGGATCCTCCTCCTCCAAGCCTGCTTAGTGACGGGGCGGGGGCTGCCTCCCCCTCTCCCATCATGCCAGCTGTGGATCTTCCCGTGGGGGGCCGGCTCCACTTCCTTTCCGCCTGGTCCGCTATCACTATGGACAGGTGGGTTCTCGAGGTGGTCGGTCAGGGACTGCCTCTGGAATTGAGTAGTACCCTCCAAGCCAGCCAAGCCCCTCAGGAGGAAAGAGTATCAGTCCAGACTCAGTCGGCTCTCGAGATGACATTACTAGCTCCTCCTCAAGGGGCAGTAGCTCCAGTGGTGGATTCTCCAGGTACTTTCTGGTGGCCAAGCAGACAAGGGGCTGGTGCCTCATTCTAGATCTGCACAATCTGAATCAGTATCTCAGGTCATGCACCTTTCGGATGGTCACTCTATCCCAGATCATACCATCCTTGGAGCAAAACGTGTGGTTCTGTTCACTGGATCTGCAGGACGCGTTCTTTCATGTCCCAATCTGTCCGTCTCATCGGTGGTTCCTCTGCTTCAGAACTGAAGAGACTCTGAGTTCCGAGCCATGCTGTTCGCCTGTCATCGTCACGGGTCTTCACCAGAGGCATTGCAGTGGTGGCAGCCCATCTCGGTGGGGGGCAGGATTTATCCTAACTCGACGATTGGCTCTTAGCAGGTCCCACCCAACAGGAGGTGGAGAGGTCCAGGGACCTAGCCCTCCAGACCTGCTCCCAACTTGGCCTCCTGATCAACAAGGCCAAGTCAGAACTCATGCTTTCCCAGATGATGTGCTTCATCGGGGCAGAGCTCGACTCTCATCAAGCCAGAGCTCGGCTCCTGGTGGACAGGCAGCGAGCACCTTCTCCTTTGCCCAATCATTTCTAGTTGGGCAATTCGCCACCGCCGGGACTTTCTGTGCCTTCTGGGTTACATGGCAGTGCACCTCAGTGGTCCATTGGGCCTGATTGCACAAGCGCCCCTCCATTGGGAGCTGGCCGCCCAGTGTTCTCCGCGCCTCGGTCATTTCGACCAGCTGATCACTGTAACCCAGAAGACGTGGGATGCTTTCCAATGGTGGACTGCCCCAGACCGGTCGCAAGAAGGGATCCCATTTGTCTGCCCTGAGCCGATGGCCATCCTCACGACCGATGCCTCTCTCATGGGCTGGGAGCCACATGGGGACAAAGGGCCCATGGGTTCTGGACCCCGTGGAGTCCCGATACCACATCAACCTGTTAGAGCTCAGAGCAGTCAGACTGGCACTGTCAGCTTGGCTCCTCAGCTCTGGGGTCTAGTGGTTCAAGTCCAGACGGACAATACAATGACCATGTACTACTTCAACAAACAGAGCGGCACATACTCCCGCCTGCTTTGCAGAGAGGTGCTCTGCATCTGGACCCTCATCAGCCGTTGGAGGCAGATCTTCTAGCCATCCATGTGGCAGGAGCCTCAAACCATCTGGCAAATGCTCTCAGGCGCTAGGCAGAGACATCCCATGAGTGGTCTCTCCATCCAGAGGTAACTTACAGCCTGTTCTCCCACTGGGGCAAACCGATGGTGGACCTGTTTGCCTGAGGGAAAACACCAAGCTGGAGGCTGTTTCATGCTCACCCCTCCTCAGCAGGGCTCGCTGCGGGGATGCCTTCTTGGAGCCATGGACCCCAGGCCTCCTATTTGCCTTCCGTCCATTTCCTTGATCCAGAAGGTGCTCCGCAAGGTGAGGAGGGACAATGCGAAGATGATTCTGGCAGCCCAGACTGGCCGCACAGTTCTGATATCCAGATCTCCTCAGCCTCAGCTGCAGGCCTCGGGCGCTTCCAGCGCCCGGACCTGATATCTTTCAGTCAGGGAAGGTATACCATCCGAACCATCAGTTCCTACACCTCACAGCCTGGTTCCTGAGCAGCTAGAGTTCCAGGCTTTGGGTCTTTCCGAGGATGTCTTCACCATGGTGAAGGCATCAAGAAAGGAATCGACCAGGAAATGTTATGCCTTCAAATGGAAAAGGTTTTCCATTTGGTGTCAGGGCAAGGGCCTGGACCCTCCGTCCTGTCCAGTGGTAACATTCTTGACTACCTTTGGTCTCTGTCCAAAGGGGATCTTTGGTCATCGACCCTTAGGGTGCACCTGACAGCCATCTCTGCTGACTGGGTGCGGGCCAGTCAGCCAACGTTGGCGCAGGAGACAGTGGTCGGGCTCTTTTTTAAAGGCCTGGATCACATATCCCCTTCGGTGCATGAACCTCCACCTCCGTGGGATCTGCTGCTGGTACTGGCAAAGCTCATTGGCAAGCCGTTCGAACCAGTGCACAAGTATGCGTTGTCACACTTGTGGAAGATGGCCTTCCTGGTGGCTATCTTGTCTGCCAGAAGGACGGGAGCTCCTGGTGCTTTGGTGGACTCCTCTTATCTGGTCTTCCACAGGGACAAGGTTGTCCACCGTCCGCACCGAAATTCCTTCGAAGGTGATGTCAGAGTTTCACCTTAACCAGGTGTTAACTCTGCGGTATACTACCCTAATTACACCTTGGAGGCCGAGTACAGGCTCCATACTGTGGACCTGAGACAAGCTCTCTCCTATTATAAGGAAGGACGGCGGAAATTCGGGGAGAGGTTTGCCAGCTGTCTGTCACCTACGCTGAAGCCACTTCTGGCAGACCTGCAGCAGAATGGACTATTGATAGGTGGATTACATCTTGCATAAGTCTGTGCTACAAGTTGGCGGGCATGGGGCCCCTCAGAGGGATAAGAGCTCATTCTACCCACTATACCGTTGCATCGGTGGCTGCTTCCAGGGACATGCCTATCCAGGAAATCTATCAGGCTGCTACTTCGAAGTCAGCAAACACCTTCATTACCCATTACCATCTCGACGTTGAGTCACGCCAGGATGCTAGTTTTAGGGCCTCAGTTCTCCAGTCTATTTCCTAAGTAGGGGGTGTGCACCTTGCCTCCCTCCTCCTGGAGAACTGCTAGGAGTCTGCCAAAGAGTGTAGATGAACAATATATCCACAATCCTAGAAAAACAGGTTACTCACCTGTAACAGTAGTTCTAGGAGTGGTATATGTCGTTCGTTCTCACGGACCCACCCAACCTCCCCGGCTGCGGACGCACAACACCTGGCTTCCAACGGGCTAAGATCTGGCGTCATGGGGCGGAGCCAAGGGTTATACCACTCGGGTGGGTGGGAGGAGCCAGCTTGAAGACTTCCGGCGATCCTTAAAGGAAAGGGACATGCCAAAGAGTGTGGATGAACAAAATATACCACTCCTAGAACTACTGTTGCAGGTGAGTAACCTGTTTTTTCCAGGACTCCAGTCCTGACCCAGATCGTTGGAAGGACGGATCAGTCCGCTGACCCACCGCCTCTGGTCACTGACCAAGACCTGGAGGAGCCTCAGCACTCGCCAACTCCCTCTGAGCCCCGCTGTTGGGGCTCCCGGCAGTCGCAGTTGAGGTCTTGGTCCTATTCCTCAGGGTTGAACGGTTCCTGCCGATGTTGGCACTCCCGCTATCGACACCATGGGACCCGGTGCCGCTGCTGCTCTTCATCCTCATCCTCCTTTGATGAGGAGAGACTTCAGCGCAAGTTGGGTCAACACTACAAGGATCTTACGTGGCAACAGCTGGTGTTCTGTGGATGAAGACTACTCTGGCTCCATAATCAGCCATCACTTGGCTCTCACCTCAATGGCCAATGCCTTCTCCTCCTACCATGAGCCACCAAGACGGTCTCAGCTCAGCCTCTCCTGGCATCTCCACCGATTCCCATGGCACTGCCACCTGTACAGCCAAAAAATGGTGCACCAACCAAGGAGTCTCATCCGGCCAAGGGGCTCCCCATCTGCTGTTGGTCACCGTCACCCCTGACCATCTGTGGAGGGTCAACGGGTACTCTGGCGGTCGACTCCTCTTTAATGACTCCTCAGAGTCTGAAGATTCCTCTTTGCACGCCTGTCCAGTCAACATGGAATTGGTTAGGGGTCTCCCGATGGATGAAGGCCCTACCTCCTTTATGGGCCTTCTCCACCTGATCTCTGAGTCCCTGGGTATGAAAATGGAGCCTGTCCAGAAACGGTCTTGATATCCTTTGACTGAGATCCTGGACCAGGAAGATACTCCTGGGGAGGTCTTCCCGGTGGCAGAGGCCATCCTTGGCCCAGCCTTGGAGCTTTGGCAGCGCCACACCTCATGCCATGTGCCTTCTGCCTGGATGGCCCTCAAGTATGCGGTACCTACTGGTTCCCTGTCCGGATTCACAGAACACCCCTCAGTCGAAGGGCTGGTGTCTTATTCTGTGTTCGGGTGTTCTGGCACCACTGGGGACATTGACAAGCCACCTGACAGAGTCCAAGAAGTTGGACCATGTGGTTAAGAAGGTCTGCGCTGCCTCCTCGCTTGGTCTTCATCAGGCGAGCTTGACCCTTCTTATGGACTACTCCCATGCACTGCTGGGCACCCTTGATGAGGTGCTTCCTCATCTGCCAATGGACCTCCAGACCACAGTCAAACAGGTCCTGTACAAGGTCCGGGCTGTAGCTAAGGAACAGCTTCAGACAGCCATGCACATTGGGGCTCCTGTGCCTGCTCTGTGGTGGCTGCAGCGGCCATGCACCACAGCGCTTGGCTGAGGATCTCAACCTTCATGATGGACACTGAGCACAAGCTGGCAGATCTTCCTTTCCTGGGCACTGACTTGTTCGGGCCCGGGTGAGAGCCACCTCACTTGCATCGAGAGGGCCAATGCCACCTTGGACTCAGTGACATCTGCCGAAAAGGACCGAAGGGCTCTAAGCAGCACAAAAGGAAGCCCTTTGGTCACCTCTACCCCTGCGGCCAAACCAGCCCAGCCCCAGGCTGGTCAGCAGGCGCAGGCCTGGCAACCTCGGCCGAAGTCAGTGACCTCACTCAACCATAAGCCTAGGGGGAGAGGCTCCGATGGCTTCTCAGCCATGCCCTCCTCCAAGCCTGCCCAGTGACGTGATGAGGGCTGCCTCCCCCTGTCACACCTCCCTGGGTCCTCCCGCTGGGGGCTGGCTCCGCCACTTCCTTTCCGCCTGGTCCAGTGTCACCACGGACAGGTGGGTCCTGAGGTGGTGAGTCAGGGCTGTTCTCTCCTTGTTTGCCAGATCATTTGAGATTAGGCAATTGTGCCATTGGGTTGGGCATGCGCTCTGCTCAGGACTTCCTGTGCCTGCTGGTTACATGGTGGCCTGCACCAGCGTGGTCCAATGGACCCACTGAAGCGTGCTCCCTACAGTGGGTGCTGGCCAGCCAGTGATCTCGGCGCAGGGGTCACTTCAACCAGCTAGTCACTGTGACCCGGCGGATGTGGGATGCCCTTCAGTGGTGGCTGGTCCCAGAGCATCTGCAGGAAGGGATCCCGTTTGTCTGCCCAGAGCCGACGGTTATCCTGACGACCAATGCCTCTCACATGGGCTGGGGTGCCCACCTGGGGGAATACAGAGTCCACAGGCTCTGGGCCCCTGAGGAGTCCTGATGCCATATCAACCTGCTGGAGGTCCAACCAGTTCAGCTGGTGCTGTCTGCCTTTGCTCCTCCATTCAGGATCAGGCGGTCCAGGTCCAGACTGGCAACACCACAACCATGTACTACCTCAACAAACAGGGTGGAATGCACTCCCTGCCACTGTGCAAGGAAGCTGTCCATGTGTGGCCCGTCATGCGCAGCCTGGAGGTTGATCTCCTAGCCATTCATGTGGCAGGGGCCCCCAGCCAGCTGGCGGAGGCCCTCAGCCATGTGAATGAGGCATCTCACAAGTGGTCTCTCCACCCAGAGGTAGTACACAGTCTGTTCTCCCAGTGGGGCACCCCTCAGGTGGGCCTGTTCGCCTCCAGGGACAATGCAAAGCTTAGGCTGTTTTGTGCCTGCCCCCTCAGCAGAGAACGCTGCAGGAGGATGCCTTCTTGAGGCTCTGGATCCCAAGCCTCTTCTATGCCTCCCCTCCATTTCCCTTGATCCACAAGGTGCTTCTCAAGGCCAGGAGCGACAAGGCTTAGGTGACACTGGTGGCTCTGGACTGGTCACACCAGTTCTGGCACCTCGATCTCCTCAGCCTCAGCAGCAGGCTCCCAAGGCATCTTCCACCCAGACCTGCCCTCCATCCATAAGGGAGGTACTCCATCAGACCTTCAGTCCCTACACCTGACAGCCTGGTTCCTGAGCAGCTAGAGTTCCAAGCTTTGGGTCTCTCTGAAGATGTCCTCACTGTGGTGGAGGCAACTCTGAAGGAATTATCCAGGAAATACTATACCTTCAAGTGGAAGAGGTTCTTCATTTGGTACCAGGGCAAGGGATTGGATCCCTTGTCCTGTCCAGTGGTAGCATCCTTGAATGCTTGTGGTCCTCTCTGAGTCGGGTCTTCGTTGGCTGACCCTTAAGGTGCACCCTGGCAACCATCTCTGCTTACTCAACGCGGTTGCTCAGCAGTCAGAGGTGCAGGAGAATTTGGTCTGGCGCTTTTTCAAGGGTCTTGACCAGATTTCCCCACCACCACCTTGGGATCTGCTGCTAGTTTTGGCAAAGCTCATGGGCAAGCCATTTGAACCAATGCACATGTGTGAAATGTCTCACCCGTCATGGAAGACTGCCTTCTTGGTGGCTGTCACATCAGCCAGAAGGATCAGTGAACTCCAGGCACTCTCGGTGGCATCTCCTTACCTGGTCTTCCACAGGGACAAGGTTGTCCTTCGCCCCAACCCAAAGTTCCTCCCGAAGGTTGTGTCAGAGTTTTCCTTAACCAGGTGATTACTCTTCTGGTGTACTTCACCAATCACACCTCAGAGGCTGAGCTCAGGCTCCATACTCTGGACCTGGGCGGCGCTCACTTATTTTAAGGAGGCGTACAGCTGGAGTTCGGGGAAGAGGTTCACCAGCTGTTTGTCACCTCGCTGAAGCCTCACCCTAGCAGACCGGCAGCCAAGCAGACAGTTGGCAGGTGGATTGTATCCTGCAGCGACCTCTGCTATAGATTGGTGGGTAGGGAGCCTCCCATATGGCTAAGGGCTCATTCCACCCGTCATACCACTGCCTCAGTGGCTGCTTCCAGGGATGGTCCCTATCCAGGAAATCTGCAGGGCTGCTACCTGGAGGTCAGCACACACTTTCATTTCCCATTACCACATCGACCTTGAGTCATGTTGGGATGCTGGTTTTGGAGCCTCAGTTCTCCAGTCTCTGTTCCCTAAGTAGGGGGTGTGCACCTTGTATCCCTCCTCCCGGAGAACTGCTTGGCGTCTGTCAGAAAGTGTGGCTAGAACATCATATCCACGTCCCTAGAAAAACAGGTTACTCACCTGTAACAGTAGTTCTAGGAGTGGTATATAATATTCATCCACACTGACCCAGTTGACCTCCCCTGGCTTTGGCCCACAACACTGCTTCCAGCGGGCAAGATCTGACGTCATGGAGTGAAGCTAAGGGAATTACCACCCAGTTGGGTGGGAGGAGCCAGCTTGAAGATGTTCCAGCCAGAATTAAAGGGAAAGGCAACTGCCAGAAAGTGTGGATGAACATCATATACCACTCTTAGAACTACTGTTACAGGTGAGTAACCTGTTTTTCCCCTTGTTGGGATAAAACAAGTCACTTACAGTGGAGATTTTTGGAAAATCAGGAGGAGATATCATGTCTCCAGTGAGGATTCTTGGAACAAATACTAAAATAAATGTTGGATTTAAATTATGACAATAACTTAAAAGTCAGTCAGGTCACTTACAGTTATTCTCTAATTTGATTGGCTGATATATACTCTTAACTTGATAATTTTGTTCATCACTATTAACTGCAGTTGTAATTTTGAAATCGGGCTTGATTGCTTACAAGAAAGAGTCGTTTCATACATTTTTATTTGAGAACTTGAGGCTCATTAGTCATATTCTAGGGACAAATTACCTGGCTAGGGAGGATGTGGGAGTAGCATCTAGGAACAAATGGCCTGGCTAGGGAGGCTGTAGGAATAGAAAGTGTGCAGATGGACTTCGGTGAGTTGGGGAGGTGCCTTGGACAGATAGCAAGATCTGTTACCTTCTTGGAGGTACTGCCTGTCCACGGCAAATGGGAAGATTGGAACCTCCACACCAGGGACTTCAAGACTAGATTGAGAAGCTGGTACAGAGAAATGAGATTCGGCTTCAATGGGGACTGGGGACCTACCTGCGGCGATGTGGGCCTTGCATAAGGGTAATGGCCTACCTCCGTCCAGGAAGGGACCGTTGTCCTTTATGAACAGCTTAAATGCCTCATTGGCAAGAATTTAAACTAGCCAGGGAGGGTGGCAGAAGGAGCAGAGACTCAAACTGCCCACCCTCACTGGATAATGCAACCAGCATGGAGGACCATGAAGTTAAGATACAGCCAGAGACAACTAAATTTATAAAAAGGGGATTGGCAGGGGTCAAGAGGAAGGGTATAAAAGGCAGTGGGGAGGAAAAACGGGGCAAGAGGGTAAAGGAAGGGATAACAGGGTAAACAGCAAAAAATGGAAGGCCATGTATGCCAATGCCCATAGCCTAGGAAATAAAGTCCCAGACCCAGTGACCTTGATGGCGGAGGCTGACTTGGTCCTTGTAGCTGTAACAGAGATATTTGTGTAATGGGGGCCACAACTGTGATGTAGCTATACGAGTTATAATCTCTTTGGAAGGACAAATCCAGAACAAATGGTTTGATACCTTTATTGGACCAACAAGGTAGCTCTTTGCATCAGGAAGACATAATAGCGACTAAGTACAGGTAATACAAAGGAGGAGGCACTGTGGGTCACTGCTAGGGCAGGTAATGTACGGCTTTTCATAGGCTTGATCTATAGACCTCCAGCATAGGGTAAGGAGCAGGACAGGGTTCTAGTGGAAGCCATCCATATGATGGCTGCAAAAGAAGAGGTACTACTGCTGGGAGCTTTTAATCTGCCAGATGTGGATTGGTGCATCCCAGCAGCTGCCTCATCCAGAAGCTGGGACATTCAGGACTCTGGGCAGGGGGCAGGCCTCAGGCAGTTAGGGCTAGAGCCCACCAGAGAGGGCAAGATCTTAGACCTAGTACTCACCAACAGGGACAGAACTGCGGAAGTTAAGGGTGGGTAGGTACCTGAGGTCCAGTGATCATTGCACATTGTGGTTCAGTATGAGCACTATGACACAGGCAAGCCACACAAAGGTGAGGATCCTGGATTTCAGGAGGACGGACTTTTCAAAGATGGGGACAAGTCTCAAAAAAGTCCTGGCAGGCGAGGACGGCGGGGTTGAGGAACCGTGGGCCCACGTGAAGAGACACCTGTGCATTAGGCAAGTAAACAAAGGCAAGAGAAAGAGAAAACCACTATGTTTCACAAAGGAAGTGGCTGAGAAGGTTAACTCAAAAAGCTGGCTTTCAGAAAATACAAGGAAACACAGAAGGCGGAGGACAGGGTAGTTAGTGTATCTGGAGAAGCAGAGGAGGCAGAAAACAGTCAGAAGCGCAAAGGCTCAAACAGACGAATAAACAGCATAGGAGGTAAAGAAAGAACAAGACTTTTATAGGTATATTAGTGAAAGGAGAAAAAAACGTGGGAATTGTAAGACTTGGGGAAGAAGTGGAGTGCATGGAAGGGTACCTAGAAAAAGCAACAATACTGAACAAATATTGTTCAGTATTTGCAGAAGAAGGGGAAGGTCAGGAACCATAGATGGGCAACAGGAACAGAGATGGGAGGGAGTCCTAAAAGAACTTGCGAAACTGAAACTGGGCAAGGCAATGGGACCAGACTGGATACATCCTAGAGTAGTAAAAGAACTGAGGGAGGAGCTGGCAGCACCGCTGGCTGCCCTGTTCAGCAAATCGCTTGATACAGGGGTGGTTCCAGAAGACTGGAGGAGGCAGATGTAGTCCTCTCCACAAGCGGGGCAGAGAGGAGCTGGAAACTATAAATCAGTCAGACTTACCTCAGTAGTGGGGAAGATTATGGAATCACTGCTGAAAGAAAGGATTGTGGACCATCTTGTACCTATCGGAAGACAGGATCCAAGGCAACATAGGTTCACAGCGGGAAGGTCATGTTAAACAAATCTGATGGAGTTCTTTAACTGGGTGACCAGGGTAGTGGATGGGGGGGTGGACGTGGCCTACCTGGATTTCAGCAAGGTCTTCGACACAGTTCCGCATAGAAGACTTATCAGCAAACTGGGAAGCCTAGGAGTGGGTCTCAAGGTTGTAAACTGGGTTAGAAATTGGTTGAGGGATAAAAGACAGAGGGCGATAGTAAATGCGGCTAATTTGAAGAAAGGAGGGTGACCAGCGGGTCCACAGGGATCAGTTCTGGGGCCATTCCTGTTTAATGTCTTCATAAGTGATATTGCGGAAGGCTAGAAGGAAGGTGTGCCTCTTTGCAGATGACACTAAGATCTGCAACAGGGTGGACTCTCCAGGAGGGGTGGAAGGTATGAGGAGGGACCTAAGTAAGCTGGAAAAATGATCCAAGGTGTGGCAGCTAAGATTCAGTGCAAAGAAGTGCAAAATCTTCCTGGACATAAGTCTCCACCACTCATTCACACTAGTGGGATTGGCGCCGGAGGCACTAAGACCCATCGGGAGCAAACTTTTTGCTGGAGGGTCGTCGCGAGAGACGCCCAGCGAGCAGCGGCTCGGCGGTAATGACCATCGGCGACGACCCTCCAACCGCCTCAGTTCTTTTTTCCCGCCGTCGAGAGCTTCAGTGGCACGTCGCTCGACTGTGGAGTCAAACTTCAAACTAGCGCATAGTTTTCAGTTTGTTTTTGTAACATTATCACGATAGTAGTATCGCTAGTTTTATTCTATTTTTACGTAAAATTTTTCTAATATTTAAATTTAACTTACTTAAAGAAGTCTCGCCTACTGGACGGAGTAGACCATGAGCAGGTCAGGTGATGGTAGGGAGACTTCGTATGAAAGCTGTTCAGTCAGCCGGGCTGGGTCGGTCAGCCTCCTTCTCCTCAGCGGGGTTCGACTACGGTCAGTCCGATGCCGGGGATGGGCGGTCCCCCGCCCGGCATAAAATAAGCAGTCGCATTCGGCACACGTTCGGCCTCGAGCTCTTCTTGACCCACAGGTCAAAAGAAGGCATCACTGAGGTGCCTCTGGTATGTCTGCAGCGTCGACGGTCGGTTATCGTGCTAGTTGCGGTCTCTTCTTCGGAGTCGCCAACTTCCGATAATCGTCGTCCTCGACATCGGAGCCCCTCCCCGCCTATAGGTAGGGCTCCAGATGAGCAGTTTCATCAGTGGGCCGCTCTTATGGAGCGATGGGCTCGGAGGTTGGTTCTTCTGCCTGGCTCGGTTACCTCTGAGCCTCGGGCTCCTCGGCGATCAGGTAGGCGGTTGGACCTTCCTAGTCGCGCGGCGCCTTCTTCGGTGCTAGCGACTCCGTGCTTAGGTGTTCCCCCCCCTCACATGGCTGCGGCGCAGGGGGCCTCACCGATGCCCTTATCTCCTGGTTTTTTTCCTTCTCTTGCTTTCCAGGTTCCGGGGCTTTTCCGGCGCCTTCTGCAGGGTCTGTGGCGATGTCGGGCGCGTTTCGGGGCCGCGGGCTTATGACGCCGTTGGCGGTGCCGTGTGGTCTCTCGGCGCTGTTGGCGGCGCCAGCGTGGTCTCGTTGGATCTGGCGCGTCGGCGCGGCGTCGGCGTGGCGCTAATCGCCAGCGCCGTCGCGCGCCGTCAGTCAGCGCCGCGGAGGCATTTGCGGGCAGCGTGCCTCTTTGGCGCCGTGCACCTCCTCGGTGCCGTCTTCAGCCCGTTTTGCCGTCTCGGCGGCGCCATAGGGACTCTCCTTGTTTTCTGCCATTTCCTCCTCTCTAATTTTCACTCCTTTCCTGTCCAAACAGTCCTTTCTGGACCATCAGGAGATGATGTTGAGCCTGACCAGACCCGGTTGGGTGATGAAGTGGAGAAACAGGATCTTTCTTTGCTACAGAGCCTGTGTGAGGACCTGTCCTTTAAGTCTCTGTTGAAGAACCTGGGATCCACTCTTTCTCTCCAGACTACAGACATCGATCCTGGGAAGATATTAAGACTCCAGTATCTTCATGCTGGAGATCCCTCAGTTTCACTCCTCCGATTCAGCCTTCCTTGAGAGCTGTCTCAAATGGTATGGAATAACCCTGCTCTTATTCCCTCAGTGGCTAAATCCATTGATAAAGTATTCAGCTCCCAAGGATCGTCCCATTTGGCATCCCAAGCCTTTGCGGTTCTATTGTAGTCCTGGCAGAGAATGACAAGGTCGTTCTTCCTCAAACTACTACAGCTCACACCTATTAACAAAGAGTTTAGTAAGATTGATACATTAGGTAAGAGAGTCTTTGCTGCCTCCACTCTAAGTATCACGTTTGCCAGTTATCAAGGCTATTTTCTCAGTATGAGTATATCCTGTGGCACTCTATGAAAAGAATGGTTGAAGCTCTTCCAGATTCGGATTCCAAGTCAGAGCTTCTTCTGACCGTTATTAAAGTATTGAGTCCAATAACCAACAGGTCAAGCCGCCATGGGCGCTTTCGACACTGCTTCTAAGCTCAGCAGCCGCGAGGTTGTACTAAGCCATTCCTGGCTGCGTACTTCTGGCTTCACGAATGATGCTCAGCAGCAGGTGATGGCGCTGCCTTTTGATGGCTCCTTTCTTTTTGGCCCTCAGGTGGAGCAAGCCTTAGAGGCCACTCAGAAGACTAGATCGGCCATTAAGTTGGCCAGACCTCCGCCTGCCCCCTCTCGGGGGCATGTGAACAGACGTCAGTTTCATAGTCGTCAGTCCTTTCGAGGCAGAGGCAGGGGAAGCTTCCATAAAAGCCAACCTGCCCAACCTCAAAGAGAGCCTTGGCAGAAAAGCGCGGGACCTAAAGCTCCCAGCGCTACCTTATGGTCGTTGGCAGGAGTTCCATCCACTCTGCCCGGTGGAACTTTCTCCTCAGTGGGAGGTCGTCTGATGTACTTCTACAACCAGTGGAAGTCCATAACCTCAGACAAATGGGTCCTTCGGATAATTCGCGAGGTTATTCTCTCAATTTCTTGAAACCCCAATTGTCCTCCCATCCGACAATCCAGGTTGTCGGCCTCTCAGTCAGACCTCCTCACCGGAGATCCAGGGCCTTCTGAACAACAGGGCAATAGAACTGGTGCCCCGCATCTACGAAACACAGGGTTCTCTCCCATTACTTTCTGGTTCCAAAAGAAATCTGGGGGATCGCCCCATTCTAGACCTCAGAAAGTTAAACAAATTCCTCCCCAGGGAGAAATTCAAGATGATTTCCTAGGTACCCTGTTACCTTGCTGCATCAGCATGACTGGCTGGCCTCTCTGGATATGCAGGATGCTTACCAGCATATCCCGTCCACCGACCACCACAAATTCCTCAGGTTTGTAGCTTTGGGTCAGCATTATCAGTTCAAGTCCTGCCCTTTGGGCTATCCTCGGCGCCAGAGTTTTTACAAAGTGTTGTGCAGTTCATGGCGCATCTCAGGAAAGTCGGACTCCAGTGTTTCCCTACCTGGGACGATTGGCTTCACAAAACCCCTTCCGGCCAAGGGACTTTGGAAGCAGTGCAGCGACTTCTCGTCTTCTCCGTCCATGGGAGTTCTGCTGAATTTGAAAAATCTCAACTGCAACCCTCCCAGAGGCTCCTTTTCATAGGGGCGCTTCTAGACACCTCTTCAGCGAAGGCTTTCCTTCAGAGGACAGAAGACTCGACATCCTTCAGTATGGCCGTTACATCAGGGAGAACCAATCGGTTCTGAGCTCTCTCGATGCAACACATGTTGGGTCTCATGCTCCTCGGTCTTCACTGTCCCTCTGGCCCGACTGCACATGAGAACCACCCAATGGATGCTCTCACTCAGTGGTCCCGACCTCTCACCCCAGTCTTATCCCATCAAGGTGGCGGAGCCCTTGAAGGTCTCACCTGGTGGTCTCAAGAAGCAATCTCCTGGAAGGATTCCCTTTGCTCCCCGGATCATCAGATCTCCATCACCACAGATGCATAGCTAATGGGATGGGAGCTCACTGTCTCTCCTCCACACTCAAGGTGTACGGACTCAGTTGAAACTCATCTCCACATAAATGTCCTGGAGATGAGGCGGTCCTCTATGCAATCCGAGCTCTGAAGGATGTCCTTTGTCACAGAACATTCTCCTTCAAGCGGACAACAAAGCAGTGATGTATTACATCAACAAGCAAGGCGGTGCTCATTCTTATCCCTTTGCAGGGAAGCAATGAGGGTGTGGGAGTGGTGCTTGGAGCACAAGTCTCTGATTCAGCGGTTTATCTGCCAGGTATACAAACGACCTAGCAGATCACCTCAGCAGAGACGGAGGCAGACCCTCACAGTGGTCTCGATCCAGCAGTGCTTCGGTCCCTGTTCAAAGAGTGGGGGACTCCAGACCTGGACCTTTTTGCATCCCCACTCAACGCAAAACTGCCTCTCTTCTGCTCCAGAAATCCAGGGCCTGGCATTTTCTGTCAGGATGCGTTCAGGCTGCGGTGGACAAAACGCTTTCTTACGCCTTTCCACCACTTCCTCTAATCCAGAGTACTCCTCAAGTTCGAGTCTCAGGGGACCAAGATGATTCTCATTGCTCCTTCCTGGCCTCGGCAACTATAGTTTCCTCTACTCAACAGTATGTTGCAGCCTCTCGAGACCACTTCCTTTGCAAATCAGTCTTTTGACTCAGGGTTCGTTGGTCCATCCCAACCTGAAATCACTTCACCTTCATGCTTGGCTCCTGAAGAGATAGAAGTGATCGGTTCAACGTCTCGTAGAGTCTCAGACATCCTTCTGGCTGCTTTCGGAAGCCAGCCACCCAGCATCGTCTTCCAAATGGAAGCGTTTTTCTCTCTGGTGTCCAAAATCCTCTTGGAATCCCTTTTCCTGTCCTCCTGGCAAGGTTCTGGAGTATCTTTGGACCCATCAAACTTAGGTCTTCAGTACTCCACAGTTACCAAGTTCACCTTAGTGCCATCTCAAGCGTTCCATGAGCCGTTTTCTTTCTTAACTCTGGCTCAGTTACCTATGGTGAAGAGATTTCTTAAGGGATTCTCCATACCAGACCTGTTAAGCGTCCAGTTGCAGCCTGGGACATTAACCTGGTGCTGGACATGCTCACTCGGAAGCCTTTCGAACCCTTAGCTACCTGTGAGCTAAAATTTCTTACCTGGAAGACTGCCTTCCTGGTGGCCATTACCTCAGCCCCAGGGTCTCTGAGATACATGCCCTGGTTACGGACCCTCCGTATACTGTATTCCATAAGGACAAGGTAGTTCTCCGTACTCATCTAAATTTCTTCCAAGGTTGTGTCAGAATTCCATCTGAACCAACCTCTGGTACTTCCACTTACTTCGCTAATTTCCAAAATGAAGAGAAGAGCTCTTCATTCCTTGGATGTTAAGAGCCTTGCGGTTCTATTTAGATAGAACCAAGGATGTTCATAAGACTCAGCAACTGTTCGTTTCTTTCAGCGACACCCGGCTGGGTCAACCTGTCGCTATTAGATGTATCTCTTCATGGTTAGTGGCATGCCTTCGTCATTGCTATTCCATGGCTCAAGTTAAATTAGAAGGTAGAGTGTACGCTCACTCTACTAGGGCGGTCGCGGCATCCCTAGCGGAAATTCGCAATGTTCAATTGCAGATATTATATGCAACGCCGCTACCTGGAGCTCAGTGCATACTACGTTAAGCACTATGCACTGGATGTTCATGCCAGGCGACATTCCGCATTGACAGAACTATCCTTAATGGCTTATCTTAGACGCGTGAGCTCTGGCTCTCCTGCCGCCTTTTGGGGATTATCAGTGGTACCTCCCACCAGTGTGAATGAGTGGTGGAGACTTATGTCCAGGAAGATAGGAAAATTACGTACTCTACCGTAATTTTGATCTTCTTGGACGAGTCTCCACCACCTAGCTCCTACACGCCCCACCCTCCATCCCCGAGCTCACTGGCTGTATTGGTCTTCACCCCTCAAATCTTTAGGCCGTGAGGGACTTCTTTGCTGACCCTTCTGACGTGGGTCATACGGACTATCTTATGTCCGTTTTTAATGTTGGTTTACCCTTTACGTTAGTTACGCTTGCACCTCCTTGGTAAAAGGTACTGAGGCGGTTGGAGGGTTGCCGCCGAGATGGTCATTACTCGCCGAGCCGCTGCTCGCATCGCGGTCTCTCAGGGGCCGTTCTCGCACGCGACCCTCCAGCAAAAGTTGTTCGATGGGTCTTAGTGCCTCCGCGCCAATCCCACTAGTGTGAATGAGTGGTGGAGACTCGTCCAAGAAGATCAAGAATTACGGTAGGTACGTAATTTTCCTATCATGCACTTGGGGCACAGGAACCCAGGGGAGGATTACATGATGTGGGGGAGAAACTGACAGTCACCAAGCAGGAAATGGATTTGGGAGTAATCATATCAAATGACCTAAAGGTGGCCAAACAATGTGCCAAGGCTGTGGGGAGAGCCAGTGGGATGCATAGGAAGGGGTATCACCAGCAGAAGAAAGGAGGTGGTGATGCCACTGTACAAAACATTGGTGAGACCTCATTTGGAATACTGTGTCCAGTTCTGGAGGCCACATCTCCCTAAAGACATAGACAAGGTGGAAGCGGTTCAGAGAAGGGCAACAAAAATGGTGCGGGCCTGCACCAAAAGTCATATAAGGAGAGACTGGAGGACCTCAATATGTTATACTCTGGGGAGAGGAGATATGATTGAAACCTACAAATATGTAAAGTGCTTAAATAAGGTACAAAGGGTAGCATCTTTCAGAAAAGGAGACTTTCAGGAACAAGAGGCACGACATGAGACTGGAAGGAGATAGACTAAGATGTAATATGAGGAAGTATTTTTTCACAGAAAGGGTGGTGGATGCATGGAACAGTCTCCCTGCGGAGGTGGTGGGGGAAAGCACAGTGGGGGAATTCAAAAATGCATGGGATAGGCATAAAAGAACCCTAGCATTAGGAAAGAGAGGGTTAAGCTGGTGATCAAGTTGGGTCTAAAGGCTTGGCACTATAGGTAGAGAAACGGTCAGACTGAATGGGCCTAGTGGTCCTTATCCGCTGTCAAATTCTCGGGTTTCTTATTATATTAAAAGGAATGTTAAAATGTCCCTCAAACCCTAAAGGTTCAAGTCTTGTATTTTTCTTCATTGAACCTGGATGCTTTTGTGTTACAGGTCCGAAGCATTGACTACTCTGGGGAAGAAATTGAGGCTGTTACAGCTAATGGAACTAAGTTTAGAGCACAGAAGGTATGTGCAGTAGATGGATTTCTATGTTGTAAAGTTTGATTTCACAAGGCCTGTCCACAGGATGCCCACTGTAGTGTCTCTTTTTTGTTAAACATCCATTTTCTCCTATGGATCCAATGACAAGACTCCTTCCACATTCAAGTGTTGCTCCCAGCCATGAAGTCCCAACCAGGCACACACTCCATCAGGCTTCCTGTTTTTCCACAGCTCTGTCACGCTTCCTTGATCTTCCCTTAGGATGGAATCCTAGCATTTTCAGCTCTTTGTTGGGTGTTGAACAGAGTACCAGGCCAACTATTGCAGTAAGCTTAGAGATCTACGTCAAGAGGCAGTGCACCAGAGACCCATGTTGACTGTGGGTGTAGACAGCCATCCCCATTTATGTACTTTTTCTCCCTTAACAAAAATGTGCTGATAACGTCACTCCCAGTATTGGCAAGCCCGCTGCACCAACATCTGTGCTTTCTCCCTTCTCAAACTGCCCAGCCTCACTGCACTGCCACCTGTGGTAACTCAGGTTGCAGTACAGCAGTGGGAGGCAGTTACCACCCTTCCCCAAGGAGGAGAGGGTCTTATGAGACACTCCATCCTCATGCTGGTCTTCCAGTAAGCCCAGGCTTGGAGCACAAGCAAGGGTTGCCAGTGTTGTGAGCAACAGCCTTGCCACTGTGCTGTGTTTCATCTAGTTAAGTTAATCTGGTTTCAGTGTCAGATATGGCCTTCAAAAATGCTTTTCTGTTCTGTTTTTCCTCCTTACTAGGTGATCCAGGCTTTCCTTCAGCTAATCTACCAGCCCTGGATGCTTACCCAGCAGGGCGGTTGCCACTGGTCCCCAGATAACCACTGCCTTTTCCTCATATATTGTGCTAGAGTTACCCGCTTGAGGGTAGAAATAAGGAATCTGTATTCTGCAGTACGAAGTAACTTCATCTCTTCCAGGAATGTATCTTCATTTTTTCACACTAGTGGGTCTGTGCACTAGAACCTTGCTGGAGCCAGAACTTTTCAAGAGGGCTGGTGCCGAGACAAGCATTGCATGCACAGCCAAGTAGAATTGCTCGTGTTAGGCTCACCGCCAGTCCCTAACCGCCTCCATTCTTTTTTTCCTGCCATTGAGTGTACTTCAGTAACAACATCACTTGCCCTTCGGGAATCAGAACTTCACGTCTATGCAACAGACGCATTCAGTTTGTTTCAGTTTTTCATTGTTTAAAGCTAGAATTTATTGATCTTCCTGGACATAAGTCTCCACCACTCATTCACACTAGTGGGATTGGGGCCGGAGGCACTAAGACCCATCGGGAGCAAACTTTTTGCTGGAGGGTCGACGAGAGCCGGCGCCCTTGAGACCTGGCGCCCATGAGCTAGCGCTCGGCGGTAATGACTATCTCGGCGACGACCCTCCAACCCTTCAGTTCCTTTTTTCTCCCGCTGCCGAGTGCGCTTTCAGTGACGACGTCGCCGCTTGTCGGGAGTCAAACTTCAAACTAGCGCATAGTTTTCAGTTTGTTTTTGTAACATTATCACGATAGTAGTATCGCTTAGTTTTATTCTATTTTTAGTAAAATTTTCTAATATTTAAATTTAACTTACTTGAAGAAGTCTCGGCCTACTGGACGAGTCGACCATGAGCAGGTCAGGTGACGGTAGGGAGACTTGTAAAGCTATTCAGTCAGCGGGCTGGGTCGGTCAGCCTCCTTCTCCTCAGCGGGGTTCGACTACGGTCAGTCCGATGCCGGGGGATGGGCGGTCCCCGCGGCATAAAATAAGCGATCGCATTCTGGCGCCGTTCGGCCTAAACTCTTCTTGACCCCACAGGTCAAGAAGGCATCCTCGAAATTAGCCCTCTAGTATGTCTGCGGCGATGACTTGATGGGTTATCGTTGCTAGTTGCGGTCTCTCCTTCTTCGGAGTCGCCAGCTTCCGATAATCGTCGTCCTCGACAGCAGACCCTCCGCCTATAGGTGAGGGCTCCAGATGAGCAGTTTCATCAGTGGGCGCTCTTATGGGCGATGGGCTGGAGGTTGGTTCTTCTGCCTGGCTCGTTACCTCCGAAGCCCTCGGGCTCCTCCGGCGATCAGGTAAGGCGGTTGGACCTTCCTGATCATGGCGGCGCCTTCCCCGGTGCTAGCGACTCCGTGCTTAGTGTTCCCCCTCACATGGCTGCGGCCCGAGGCCTCACGATGCCCTTATCTCCTGGTATTTTCCTTCTCTTGTTTTCCAGGTTCCGGGGCTTTTCGGCGCCTTCTGCAGGGTCTGTGGCCGTGTCGGGCGACCGTTTTCGGAAACGCGGAGCTTCTGTCGCGCGTTAAGCGGCGCCGCGTGAATCTCTGGCGCCGTTGGTGGCGCCCGTTATCATGGCGCCCGCCCGGTAGTGCCGTTAGATCGAAGCGGCGCCGTTCGGCGGCGTCGTCCATTCGCATGCGTCACGTAGCGCCGTTGGCAGCGCCGTGCCGTGGCGTCGTCCATGGCGCAGCGCGGCGTTCTTGAGGCAGCGATGCTTCTTGACGCCGTCGCGCCCCTCCTCGATCGCCGTCTTCAGCCCGTTTTGCCGTCTCGGCGCCGGCAGCCAGGACTCTCCTTGTTTTCTGCCATTTCCTCCTCTCTAATTTCCCCCTTTCCTGTCAAACAGTCCTTTCTGGACCATCAGGAGATGATGTTGAGCCTGACCAGACCTTGGTTGGGTGATGAAGTGGAGAAACAGGATCTTTCTTTGCTACAGAGCCTGTGGTAGGACCTGTCCTTTAAGTCTCTGTTGAAGAACCTGGGATCCACTCTTTCTCTCCAGACTACAGACATCGATCCTGGGAAGATATTAAGACTCCAGTATCTTCATGCTTGGAGATCCCTACAGGTTCACTCCTCGATTCAGCCTTCCTTGAGGCAGCTGTCTCAAATGGTATGGAATAACCCTGTCTTATTCCCTCAGTGGCTAAATCCATTGATAAAGTATTCAGCTCCCAAGGATCGTCCCATTTGGCATCCCAAGCTTGCGGATCCTATTGTAGTCCTGGCAGAGAGAAATGACAAGGTCGTTCTTCCTCAAACTACTACAGCTCGACCTATTAACAAAGAGTCTCGTAAGATTGATACATTAGGTAAGAAGTCTTTGCTGCCTCCCCTCTAAGTATGCGTGTCTGCAGTTATCAAGGCTATTTTTCTCAGTATGAGTATATCCTGTGGCACTCTATGAAAAGAATGGTTGAAGCTCTTCCAGATTGGTTCAAGTCAGAGCTTCTTCTGACCGTTATTAAGGTATTGGGTCCAATAACCAACAGTCAAAGCCGCCATGGATGCTTCGACACTGCTTCTAAGCTCAGCAGCAGCGGTTTGTGCTAAGAGCGCCATTCCCAGGCTGCGTGCTTCTGGCTTCACGAATGATGCTCAGCAGCAGGTGATGGCGCTGCCACTGATAGCTCCTTTCTTTTTGGCCCCTCAGGTGGAGCAAGCCTTAGAGGCCACTCAGAACTAGATCGGCCATTAAGTTGGCCAGACCTCGCATGCCCCTCTCGGGGCATGTGAACAGGCGTCAGTTTCATAGTCGTCAGTCCTTTCGAGGCAGAGGCAGGGAGCTTCCATAAAAGCCAACCTGCCCAACCTCAAAAAGAAGGCGCAGCAGAAAGCGCAGGGACCTAAAGCTCCCAGCGCTACATTATGGTCGTTGGCCCAAGTTCCATCCCTCTGCCCGGGGGAACTTTCTCCTCCAGTGGGAGGTCGTCTGATGTGCTTCTACAACCAGTGAAGTCCATAACCTCAGACAAATGGGTTCTTGGATAATTGGCGGTTACTCTCTCAATTTCTTGGAACCCCCGGTGTCCTCCCATGCGACAGCCCGGGTTGTGACTCTCAATCAGATCTCCTCACCATGGAGATCCAGGGCCTTCTGAACAACAGGGCAATAGAACTGGTGCCCCTGCATCTCAGAAACACAGGTTCTACTCCCATTACTTTCTGGTTCCAAAGAAATCTGGGGATAGCCCCATTCTAGACCTCAGAAGTTAAACAAATTCCTCCCCAGGGAGAAATTCAAGATGATTTCCCTAGGTACCCTGTTCCCTTGCCTGCATCAACACGACTGGCTGGCCTCTCTGGATATGCAGGATGCTTACCAGCATATCCCGTCCACCCGACACACCGCAAATTCCTCAGGTTTGTAGCTTTTGGGTCAGCATTATCAGTTCAAGTCCTGCCCTTTGGGCTATCTCGGCATGTGAGTTTTTACAAAAGTGTTGTGCAGTTCTCATGGCGCATCTCCAGAAAGTCGGACTCCGAGTGTTTCCCTACCTGGACGATTGGCTTCTAGCAAGCCCCTTCGGCCAAAAGGGACTTTGGAAACGATACCAACGACTTCTCGTCTTCTCACGTCCATGGGAGTTCTGCTGAATTTGAAAAATCTCAGCTGCAACCTCCCAGGCTCCTTTTCATGGGGCGCTTCTAGACACCTCTTCAGCGAAGCTTTCCTTCCAGAGGACAGAAGACTCGACATCCTCCAGTGGCCCGTTACATCAGGGAGAACCAATCGGTTACAGCTCTCGATGCCAACGCATGTTGGGTCTCATGGCGTCCTCGGTCTTCACTGTCCCTCTGGCCCGACTGCACATGAGAACCACCAGTGGATGCTCTCCACTCAGTGGTCCCGACCTCTCACCCCAGTCTTATCCCATCAAGGTGACGGAGCCCTTAGAGGTCTCTACCTGGTGGTCTCAAGAAGAATCTCCTGGAAGGATTCCCCTTGCTCCCCGGATCATCAGATCTCCATCACCACAGATGCATCGCTAATGGGATGGGGAGCTCACTGTCTCTCCCTCCACACTCAAGGTGTATGGACTCAGTTCGAAACTCATCTCCACATAAATGTCCTGGAGATGAGAGCGGTCCTCTATGCAATCCGAGCTCTGAAGGATGTCCTTTGTCACAAGAACATTCTCCTTCAAGCGGACAACAAAGCAGTGATGTATTACATCAACAAGCAAGGCGGTGCTCATTCTTATCCCTTTGCAGGAAGCAATGAGGTGTGGGAGTGGTGCTTGGAGCACAAGTCTCTGATTCAAGCGGTTTATCCCCAGGTATACAAAGCGACCCTGAGCAGATCACCTCAGCAGAACGGAGGCAGACCCTCACGAGTGGTCTCTCGATCCAGCCGTAGCTCGTCCCTGTTCAAAGAGTGGGGACTCCAGACCTGGACCTTTTTGCATCCCCTCAGCACAAAACTGCCTCTCTCGCCCAGAAATCCAGGGCCTGGCATTTTCTGTCAGGATGCTTCCAGGCTGCTGTGGACAAACGCTTTCTTTACGCCTTTCCACCACTTCCTCTAATCCAGAGAGTCTCCTCAAGTTCGAGTCTCAGGGGACCAAGATGATTCTCATTGCTCCTTCCTGGCCTCGGCAACTATAGTTTCCTCTACTCAACAGTATGTTGGCAGCCTCTCCGAGACCACTTCCTTTGCAAATCAGTCTTCTGACTCAGGGTTGTTGGTCCATCCCAACCTGAAATCACTTCACCTTCATGCTTGGCTCCTGAAGAGATAGAAGTAGATGGTTCAACGCTCTCGTAGAGTCTCAGACATCCTTCTGGCTGCTCGAAGCCAGCCACCCAACCGACGCTTCCAAATGGAAACGTTTTCTCTCTGGTGTGCAAAATCCTCTTGGAATCCCTTTTCCTGTCCTCCTGGCAAGGTTCTGGAGTATCTTTTGGACCTATCAAACTTAGGTCTTCAATACTCCACAGTTAAAGTTCACCTTAGTGCCATCTCAGCGTTCCATGAGCGGTTTCTTCCTTAACTCTGGCTCAGTTACCTATGGTGAAGAGATTTCTTAAGGGGATTCTCCATACCAGACCCCCTGTTAAGCGTCCAGTTGCAGCCTGGGACATTAACCTGGTGCTGGACATGCTCACTCGGAAGCCTTTCGAACCCTTAGCTACCTGTGAGTTAAAATTTCTTACCTGGAAGACTGCCTTCCTGGTGGCCATTACCTCAGCCCGCAGGGTCTCTGAGATACATGCACTGGTTACGGACCCTCCGTATACTGTATTCCATAAGGACAAGGTAGTTCTCCGTACTCATCCTAAATTTCTTCCCAAGGTTGTGTCAGAATTCCATCTGAACCAACCTCTGGTACTCCATTACTTAGCTAATTTCCAAAATGAAGAGCAGCTCTTCATTCCTTGGATGTTAAGAGAGCCTTGCGGTTCTATTTAGATAGAACCAAGGATGTTCGTAAAGACTCAGCAACTGTTCGTTTCTTTCAGCGACACCGGCTGGGTCAACCTGTCGCTATTAGATGTATCTCTTCATGGTTAGTGGCATGCCTTCGTCATTGCTATTCCATGGCTCAAGTTAAATTAGAAGGTAGAGTGTACGCTCACTCTACTAGGGCGGTCGCGGCATCCCTAGCGGAAATTCGCAATGTTCCAATTGCAGATATATGCAACGCCGCTACCTGGAGCTCAGTGCATACTTTCGTTAAGCACTATGCACTGGATGTTCATGCCAGGCGACATTCCGCATTCGGCAGAACTATCCTTAATGGGCTTCTATCTTAGACGCGTGAGCTCTGGCTTTCCTGCCGCCCTTTTGGGGGATTATCAGCTTGGTACTCTCCCACTAGTGTGAATGAGTGGTGGAGACTTATGTCCAGGAAGATAGGAAAATTACGTACCTACCGTAATTCTTGATCTTCTTGGGCGAGTCTCCTCACTCTACACTCCCTCCCTCCATCCCCGAGCTCACCGCTGTATTGGTCTTCACTCCCTCAAATCTTTAGGCCGTGAGGACTTCTTTTGCTGACCCTTCTTACACGGGTCATACACGGACTATCTTATGTCCGTTTTTAATGTTGGGTTTACCCTTTTTCGTTAGTTCGCTGCACCTCCTTGGTAAAAAAGGTACTGAGGCGGTTGGAGGGTCGTCGCCGAGATGGTCATTACCGCTCGAGCCGCTGCTCGCGGCGCCGTGTCTCGCGGCGCCGTCTCTCGCGCCGACCCTCCAGCAAAAAGTTTGCTCCCGATGGGTCTTAGTGCCTCCGGCGCCAATCCCACTAGTGTGAATGAGTGGTGGAGACTCGTCCAAGAAGATCAAGAATTACGGTAGGTACGTAATTTTCCTTTTTTGTATCAGTGTAGTGATTTTATGAAAAATTTTCTGTTTTCTCAGCCCTACCGAGCCTCGTCAGGACATCTTTACAGGATTACGGTAGATGGATGGATAGATAGATATTTTATTTATAAAGCACCCAATTCCTGGGACTCTGGGCACTGTACAGTAAAAACCATAATACAAAACACAATTTTTTAAAAACAACAAAAACACAGATATGATAAAATCATTTTAAATACAGACTCCCATCTTTCTATTCAAAGCAGTATCATCAATAAAAGCTAGTTGGAACAGGTATGATTTTAGTCCCCTTTTAAAGGCTACCACCGAGGGAACCCCTTCACATAATCAGGTAAGGAGTTCCACAGAATTGCGCCGCCACTGCAAACGCTTCTATCTCCGAATGCCGCAGCCTAACCCTGGGAACACAAGGGAGGCCTCCCTCGGCAGAACGGAGCGCCCTAGCTGGACGGTAAGGACAAGGAGATCTTGCAGAGAGGCGGACCCCATCATGCAGGGTCTTATAGGTAAGGAGCCCTATCTTGAAGACAGTCCTCACCTGACTGGCAGCCAGTGCAGTCCTGGAGGACTGGGATAATATGCTCACATCTTCTTGCCCCAGTCAGAAGTCTCACTGCAGCCTCAGTGGAGGTTGCCTCCAGATAACCCAAGGTACAGGGCATTACAGTAATCCAGCCTGGAAGTTATGAAAGCAAGTACCAGTGTGGGCAGGTCCTCAGGAGGATCAGGGCTCAGATTCGGGCGATGTTCCTAAGATGATAAAAAACACTTTTGACCATGGCCGACACATGAGCATCAAGTGTCAGGCCATCATCAAGGATCAGACCCAAATCCTTCACCTGTCTAGAAGGGACAAGGGAACACCACCCCCCAGCACTAGATTAGGGACAACCCCTCTTCCACAACAACCGGTTCCTCCACCAGTACCTTAGTCTTGTCTGGCTTGAGCTTGCTTGTGTGAGTCATCCATGACTGGATTTCCTCGAGGCAGCTGTTAAATATGGAGTCTGACACCTGGACATCGGGTGCACAGGACAGATACAGTTGGGAATCATCTGCATAGCTGTGAAAACCCAACCCGCATCTCCTGATAATGTCTCCCAATGGCAGCATGTACACCGTGGAACAATAAGGGTGACAAGACTGACCCCTGTGGCACCCACAGCTCAGAGGCTTGAGCTAAATGAGACAAGTCCCATTTTTATCCTCTGCACTCTGTCGGTCAGGTATGACCTGAACCAGTTGATGACATTACCGGACAGGCCACATCAGAACCGCAGGCGGTCAAGCAGCACCTCATGGTCCACTGTGTCAAATGCCACAGAGGGGTCCAGGAGAAGCCTTCCTGGTGCCATGTTTGAGCCAGTGCCATGTTTGTTCCGCTGCCATGTTTGAGCCGGCCCTGTGTTGACCCAGCACCTTGCTGTTCGGGGCGCCATGTTAGCTCAACACCATGGTTCGTAGGCTGCTGTGGTAGCAGAGATTATGTCCAGTCCGTCTTCCCGCAAGAGAAGGGTTCTGACCACAGGCGGTCCTGTGCTCGGTGGGGGGAGGGGGCAGTCCTCTGGAGCACACAGGAGCGGGCTGGTTCCTGATTACTGTTGGGTTCTTGGTGCTACTTGGCCTCGAGTTCTTTTTTTGCCTCGGGGTGAATAAGAAACTATACCAGTTGAGGTCACCCTCTGGAAGTCTTTCGCAAGACCTCTATTCCTGGGGTCGTGGACCTTTTTGGTGCAGTCCACGTCACCTTGGGCATTGGTGCCAAGACACTGAGACCTCAGGCCTGGAGTTCCCCCTCTGTCCTTTAGGGGGTCCCCAGTGGGCAGTCTTCCCTGAGCAGCTCAATCAATCAGTCAACGTCTTTATATAACCAGGAGGAACACCATTGATTGGAACTCATATAGAAGATGGACCTGATGTAGTTATACATAAGCAAAGGTACACAACAGCCAAAAAAGAATACATAAACAGATAAAATGCATGAAGTAAATAAGAGAAGAACAAAACACTTAGGTTAGCACAAAATGAATAAAACAAAAACAGTGTTTTGTAAACATTAAGCAGTAAATAGTAATTCAGATACAGATACTTTGGAGGACAAAGGAAAGGATACAGTTATATACAAATTCACTTCATTCATAGGAGATATACATCTAGCAGTGGTTGGCAACTGTACAGCTTATTGTCTGAGCAATAGCTCATGCATGGTATGAGCCATTAAGGCAGCAGGACTAGGCAATGGGGAAGGGTGGGGGAGAGATGGGACACAGTTATAATTGGAGAAGGAAAGAACACTGAACAGGAGGTTAGACAGACAAGTTGGAAAGCTAGAGCAGAGAGGTTAAGGACAGTTACAGGTCTCCTGGAAGGACCACAAAAGCAACTTTTTGAAGGAGGACAGTGGCACCAGAGAAGCAAGCTGCAGTGTTTTTTGTGCATTGTTCCAGAGCACAGGGAGGGCATGACTTACTGCCACACTACTGAAGCATGTCCTGACTTTGTGAATGAAGAGGGAGATGAAGGAGAGACTTCTTAGCAGGTGGGTGCCTGGGTTGCGGAAAGGTAAGCAGTCCCTGATGTATTCGGGAAGCTCATTAAAAATGGCCCTGTAAAGTATAGAGCACAGCATTTAAGTGCCTCCTTAGGCTAAGTTAGCACCATTATATAGGTAACAGTGGTGTGTGGGATAGGGGACACCGGTGATAAACCTAATCACCCGATGGTACAGGGTGTCTAGTTTGGAGAGTACTGTGGATGAGCAGTGCCCATACAAAAGGTCTGCATAGTCCATAATGGAAGAAACGTCATTTGCACCAACCATTTCTTCCCTAGTGTTAGTAAATGCCTGATTCTATAGAAGATCCCAAGTCACTGCTTGAGTTTCTTGGACATTTCTTCAATATGGACTTTGAACGAGAGTTTAGAGTCAATCCACACTCCCAAGTATTTAAAGGTCTCAACGTAGTCCAGAGGTTCGCCAAGCAAAGTATGAAGTTTAGGTGCACTTCCCATTGGGCAGAGATTGGGGCAGTTTGCAGAAGGGCAGAATATCATGGCCTTAGTTTTCTGCATGCTTAATAAGAGCTTAGAGTATAGGAGATTTACCTGTAAGTGGTTGAACTCAGATTGACTGTCACTACACACATTCCGAGACGGTCTAGCTACATACAGCACAGTATAAATCAGTAAAAAGTGAAATTTGCTGTGCTTATTCCTGCATTTAGATCATTTATATAGATGGCAACGAGAGTGGGCCAAGAATGGACCCTTGGGGTACTCCTCTTGGAAGCAATTTTAAAGGGGAGAGATGACCCCTGCCTTGACTTGTTGGTGACAGTCAGAGAGGTAGAGAACCAATCAATGGACAGATTATTAATGCCAATATTCCTTAGGGCAGTCAGAAGCAGAGTGTGGTCCACTGTATCAAAAGCCTTCTAAAGTCAAGGAACAAGGCACAAACAAAGTTCCTGGCATCCAGAGCATTCAGCCAGTCATTTGTGACCTTAGCAAGTTCTGTGATGGTGCTGTGTAGAGGCCTGAAGCCAGATTGGGCTGGTTTTAGTAGGTTCACATCTTCAATGTACTGTCTTAACTGGGAGTTGACCACCTTTTTCAAGAGCTTAGAGAGAATGAGGAGTAAGGAGATAGGACGGTAATTATTTAGGTCATTAGTGCTATCTGATTTCAGAAATGGTATAACGTGGGTTTCCATATGGTAGGGAGTGAGCCTTGCCCAAGGGATAGGTTAAATAGGTGGAGGTCCCAGGGCATAGTAGCCTAGCTTGAGTAAGTATGGCTCAATCAGGTCTGCACAGCCGCTCTTCCTGCTATCCAGCTGGAGCAGGAGGTCCTCTACTTCCTTCACTGAGACAGGTGTGAAGGAGAACGAATTGTCTCAGGCAGTCGAGTCAGCAGCCGGGAAAATGGTGTTAGGGTTGCATACATTAGCACGGAGGTTGTTGGCCAGGGAGGAATCGAAGGCAAGACCTGCTATGGAGAAATGATTGCTGAAGAGCTTGAGGATTTCATGCTTATCAGTAGTAACAGAAGTGCTGACCGAGATTTTAGGTGGGAAATGGCTAGCAGAGTTATGGCCCTGGACTTCCTTTAATGTTTTCCAGAAGCTTGATGAGTTATTTACTGAAGAATCAAGTTCAGAATGGTAGTAGCTGGATTTCACCTCCCTGCCCAAACTGGTACACCAGTTTCTAGCAGCTCTGAAGGCAGGCTGTTTGGTCTTCCTAGCCCTCTTTCAGTAGAGTCCCTATGTAGTAGTACAGCTTTCAAGCTGGCAGAGAACCAATGGCAAGTTTTCTTAGTAGTGCGAATTTTGGATAGAGGCGCGTCTTTATTGATGGACCCAAGGACGATGTTTTGAAAAGCCTCGTATGCTTCAGCTACTGAGGGGGCCAGGTAGAAGTCCTGTCAATAGGCGCATTGTAAGTCAAAGAGGAAGGCATTAGGGTCAAAACTCCATTTCGATTGCTTAATGACATATCTAGAGGAGGAAACAAGCTTAGTGGAGGTCTGAACACAAAACGATGACTCAATGATCACTGATGTCATTGAAGAAGACACTAGAATGGGAATAAAGGAGGGTTACTGACCAGAATAACGCCGAGCAGGGTGCTGTTATTAGGTTTTTTCTGTTAGTGCGTGTGGGTTCTATAATAAGCTGAGATAAGCGAGGTTATCACATAAGTCTTTAATGGATTGGGAGGAAGAGGATAACCAGTCCATATTAAGATCGTCCGTAATGATAACTTCAGAGGAAAGGGAGGTTAGCAGATCGGATAAGTGGGATAACAGCTTGTTCCCTGCAGAGGGTGGCCTGTAACATCCTATGAGGTGAAGGGGGTAGACGAGGGGAGGAGCAGTTTTAGGGTTGTACATTCAAATTCAGAGGGTATAGAGGTAGAGTTGACGATGGTGATGGCAAGCTTGTCCCAGACATAGATGGCAACACCACCCCCCTTGATGCCCTACTAGTCCTAAACACGTAGGAAGGGATATTTCTTCCATAGTCCAATGTAGATGGTCTCAGTCAGGATTCTGTCACCACAACAATGTCGGGAGAAGAGCGGTTGAACCAAGCCTGAATAGTGTAAAATTTCTTTAATAAGCTACAGGCATTAATATGGATCAGGCTTAGCCCCTTTAGGCAGTACAGTGGGAGCAACAGTTGGGAGGGGGCGCATAGTTGAGCTCAATGTTGCCAGCACAAAGCAGAACTAAGAGGAGGAGTTTTGTGAGTGCATCCAATAGGAGCTTAAACAAGCACGATCTAGCCCTATTCTGGGGCTAGGTACAGGGGCTGGTGGTGAGAAAATGTGGTGTGGGACACAAGGATGCGAGATGAGAGTCCTAATGGGCAAGTGCATGTAAGTGAAGGGGAATGGACAGAATAGGGTACCCTTACATGGGGAAATGAAACACAAGGCGGTCGGGGACCTGATCATAAGGATCACAGTGGCAGTGTGTGGAGGGATGAGTACAAGGAGTAAGAGACATGTGTTAATAGACCTCTGGCTGAAGAAGAGGTCCAGTGGATTAAGTAAAGGGGGTGTGCAGTGCATTAAGCATATAGCGAGCCCAACAAAAGAATTGTGGAGACATTACCCATGCTGCAGCACAAGCGCAGCAGGGCAGGAGGGAGAGGTGTCTATGAGGAAGTCACAACAGCTGGATCAGGAAGTCGCAAGGGAATGCGCGTGGGTAGGTAAGGGCAAGTAGATGATGAATGAAGAAACAGTGTTAGGGGAGAGAGTCGGCAGTAAGGATGAGGGAGTGAAGGGTTTAGTGGGGCACCAGATGGGCTACTTGGTGCAGAAGATATCTCAGATATGCAGAGCTTGTATGCTTGGGCAGAGATAGTTGCAAAGGTATTCCTAGAACAGTTGTGAGTGAGGGGCTGGGGCAAAAAAAAATGTGCAGAGCTCTAAGATCAGGCCAAGCAAAGAGGTATAGTACAGGAAAACCATTGGATAGGCTCTTTCAGCCTCCTATAGAGTGTAGATGGAACAATCAAGGAGGGCCAGTGAGCATTTAATAGAGGCCGGAGAGGACGGGCGGGACAAAATATAGAGTAACTGAGCTGCAAAATGGCACATAAAGCTGATCCCGCACTTATTTAGTTCAGAGTCGTGGGGACTGAAAAGCTGAGCAAGCCTGACTTGAAGTGGCAGCCAATGGCAGCTCCTGGTCTAACGAGTGGACCAATCAAGTCCCGGTGAGATTCGGGCGGCAGACAATCACAACAAAAGCCGCTCTGGAGCCCAAGCTACTGGCAGCCGGCCATACCTGTGGAAGATAGCCGGTTGAAGAGTGGTGTAGCCGCTTCTGGCTATGGTGCTCTGGGCAGGATCCTCCTGTGGAAGATAGCCGGGTTGAAGAGTGTGGGCAGCAGCCAGCTAAATTGCCGCAGCCCGGGGAAGATGGGGGTAGCCACTTATGGTTACGGCACCCTGGGCAAGATCCTTCTGTGAAGAAGCTCTTCAGAGCAGCTGGTGTAGCATCAGGCTGGGGTGTTGCTGCTGGTGGGTCCTCTCCCAGGCCCTTGTAGGCTGGTTGCAGTGAACCCATAGGCGAGGTCCCCCAAGCCAGGGAGAGCGCTGGCTCCATCAGTGGCCTTCTGCCCTTGCCGGTAAATGCGCCGCCAACTCATGCCCTGCTGGCTGCACCCCCACCTTATGCCTCTTAGTGGGACTGGCCAGGTACCACTGCTAATCACTTCAGTGCTGGCTGGGTTTCTGGTGTTGGCTCTGGTTCTGGCATCTGTGCCGGGTTGAGTCTTTCAAGGCCTGAGATGGTGCCTCTTCTAGCGGTGGTCTTGGTGCCGGGTCAACCCCTGTTCAGCGTCATGTAGGCTCATGCTGGTGTCAGGTCGACAGGCTCTCCTGGTGTCGTTCTCTGCCTTCCCTGGCCCCTTTGGCCTGGGTGGGTGTCAGTTCCTCCTGCTTTACTGATTCTGCTGTCATTCGATGCCAGGTCAGTTCCAGAGATCCCCTAGCACCGTATCTAGTCCTCCTGATCTTATCTGTGTCAATCTTCACCATTCATCATTAATTGGGTACTCGCCCGGAGGCTAGGGCCCTGCAGGACCTTTTTTTTTTTTTTCTGGAAGAGGAGCCGATGCAGCGGTGGCACCGCCCTCGTAGCCGACATGTTATGTGGCGAACGCGGGTTGGCCTATCTTCCTTGACATAAAGTCTCCACCATTCATTCACACTAATGGGAGTATACCGGAGGCGCTAGGACCCAGCGGGAGCCAAACTTTTTCAGGAGGGCGGTGCGAGATGGGCCGAGAGGGGCACATGAGCTGGGCTCGTCGCAGTATGAGTCTGTCTTGGTGTCGACCCTCCACCCGCCTCGTTCTTTATTCCCCCGCCATCGAGTGCACTTCAGTAACGATGTCGCTCGCCCGCCGGGAGTCGAACTTCAAGCTAGCAGCTTAGTTTTCAGTTTTATTATTTTGTATTTTATCACAAAAGTACCGTTTACATTTAATAAAATTACTTTTGTACAAGAAGAAGTCTCCAGCCCTCCATTGACTGAGTTGACCATGAGTGGGGCAAGTGACGGTAGGGAGACTTTGTATTAAAGCTGTTCAGTCAGCCGGGCCAGGTCTGGTCAGCTGCCCTCTCCGGAGGAGGGGTCTGACAACGGATGGTCCAGTGCTTGGGGGATGGGTGATCACCCTCCCAAAGCATAAAAAGAAACAGTCCCATTCTCGGCACCATTTGGCCTCGAGTTCTTCTTCAGCCTTCGGTTGAAGAATAAATGGCATCACTCGGGGTCACCCTCTGGTACATCTGCGCATGGACGGTTGGTTGTTGGGATCCGAGGCCAGTCTCCGCCTCTTTCGGAGTCTCCGGTTTCCGTCTCTGACCGCTGGCTTCTTCGACATCAGAGCCCCTCACCATCTATTGGAGGGACTTCCAATGAGCAGTTTCACCATTGGGCCACTGTTATGGAACAGTGGGCTCGGAGGTTGTCCCGACTGCCCAAACTGACCAGTCTGTCACCAGGGCTTTCGGGCCTGTCTATTTCAGATCGGTAGGTGAGGCAGTTAGGACTTCCTGGTCGCATGGCGCATTCTTCGGTGCCGTCGATGCTGTGCTTCGGTGTCTATCCCCCTCACATGGCTGCGGTGCAGGGGTCCACACCGATGCCTTTATCTCCTGCCATTTTTCATTCTTTACCTTCAAATTGCAGTTTGCAGACTTCTGCAGTGGTGCTGTTGCCTGTGGCGCCAGGGGAGGTGTCAGCGCCATGTACGGTGTCATGTATGGTGCCGTGTACGGTGTCGTGTGGCATGTACAGTGCCATTTACGGTGCCGTGCTCTCTGTCGGCACCAGTGTGGTGCCATTTTCTGTGTTGCGCCTTCTCTGTTCTCGCACTGCTCTGTTCGACTGGGCCAGGGTGTTGATGGCACTGCATAGTTTCCAGAGGTTTTCGACTCCGATTCTGTCTCCTTTTCTTCCTCTTGGTTTTCATTCCTTTCCTGTCTATACAGTCCCCTCTGGACTGTCAGGAGATGATATTGAGCCTGATCCTGATCTTTGGCTGGGTGATGATATTGATGCTGATTTTGCCCTGGGGGCAGGGATCAATCCTCCTGCAGAGCCTGTGGTGAAAGACCTTTCCTGTAAGTCTCTGCTCAAGAACTTAAATTCTACTCTTTCTCTCCAGACCACAGAAATTGATCCTGGGAAGCTTCTGCCTCCAGTATCTGCATGTCTGTGAAATCCCTATGGATTTAACTCCTCTGGTACAGCCTCTTTCAAACTCTTTCCCAGATGGTGTGGAAGAATTCAGCTCTTATTCCCTCTGTGGCCAAGTCCATAGGAAATATGCCCTCCCAAAGATCGCCCTATCTTGGCATCACAGGCCTTTGCTGATGCCATAGTGGTCCTAGCAAAGAATGATAAGGCTGTCCTTCCTCAGGAATCCACAGCCCGTACTATAAACAGAGAATCTTGCAAGATCGACACCTTGGGTAAGAAGGTCTCTGTTGCCTCACCTCTGGGCATGCGTATTGCTAGCTACCAGGGTTATTTTTCTCAATATGAGTATGTTCTTTGGCATTCGCTCAAAGCAATGGTAGAAGCTGTGCCTGAGTCGGAGGTTAACTCAGAGCTGCTACAGACCACAACTAGAGGTATTGAGTCCAATAATCAACAGATTAAAGCTGCAATGGACGCTTTCGATACGCTTCCAGAGCGGCGGAAGCTGACATTTGC
This sequence comes from Neoceratodus forsteri, assembly GCA_016271365.2. Taxonomy (NCBI): domain Eukaryota; kingdom Metazoa; phylum Chordata; order Ceratodontiformes; family Ceratodontidae; genus Neoceratodus; species Neoceratodus forsteri. The sequence continues at coordinate 17,158,625 of CM057456.1, forward strand.
ACCCGTCGCCATCCCTGGCTGCGTACTTCAGGCTTTATGAATGACGCTCAACAAAAAGTCATGGCCTTACCCTTTGACGGTATGTATCTGTTTGGGTCTCAGGTAGAACAAGCACTATAGGCTACTCAGAAGACTAGGTCTGCCATTAAGACAAATGGGTCCTCAGGATAAACCACAAGGGGTGCTCTCTCAGTCTGTCAGACCCCCGATCCTCCTCCCAAGCGACAGCCAAGGCTGTCTGCTGTGCAGTCAGACCTTCTTGCTTCGAGGTGCAAGGCCTTCTGAACAACAGGGCAGTAGAAGTGGTTCCACTGGATCAACAAAAGACAGGTTTCTAGGGACATGGATATGTTGTTTATCCACACTGTCTGGTAGGTTCCTTGCTGCTTTAAATCTTGCCGGAAGGTCTTCAGGCTGGCTCCTCCCACCCACCCAGGTGGTAAAACTCTCGGCTCCGCCCCATGACGCCAGATCTTCCTTACCGCTTGGAAGCTTAGGTTCCCTCCTTAACGCTCTGCTTATAGACTGGATCCTAATTCTTCGGTTCGCCCGAAAATAATTCTAAAGTTTTCAAGACTTGGTCTAATTACTCCCTCACGGCTACGTGGCCAAATCAACTCTCGGATTTCGGGGTGCCCATGCAGGCAGAAAATGTCCAGGACGGACCCGCACTCATGTGTCTCACTGCCTCGGCCTAGATCACGACCCGCAGGCCTGCGAGTTATGTCGATCATTTTGCCAGCATCCTGGAAGACCACTTTGAGATTACAGCTGGAGGCCGTTGGGCGGTGTCTCGCGGCTGGCTCGGCTGAGCAACTCGAGCAGATGATCGCCGTCGACGAGGAGGTGGCCCAGGCCACATCCTCATCTTCCTCGGTCGCGGCATTTATCCCCGCTCTCTCTGGGCTCCTCCTACACAGCTTCTTTTAAGGAGCTTTGCCAATCCCTTTCCACGAAGGGAGAGGGGCCATTGGGACACTCTTCTTGATCCAGAAAGAAGGACTCGAAAGGTAAGTCCCACCGTCAGCGTTCATGGGAGCGGGAGAGGTCCCCTTCCCCGGACAGTCGACGCTCTACTTCGGTCGAGGTTGCGGCTAAGGCCGCTGGCTTCACGGTGTCCCCGTAAGGTCAGCCGGCTGAGACGCCCATTGACATGATCGAGATTTTTCTTGTCCCTTCGAACGGGCTGTCGACTGGTGAAGACGACAACCCTTCTTCACCAGTTCCCCTGGGGGAGACCAAGGACTTGCCTGTGCCTCCTGTGCTGGAGTCCCCGATCAAGGCTCCCGAGCCGAAGGAAGAGCGGGTGCCCCCCGCTCCTTACCAGACCCACCCTCGGAAACACCGAAGGCCTCGGTCTCGGACCTCGTCTCGGTCCTGCCGATCCCACCAACATCGGCAGTCTTGGTCATGGCACCGAGGTAAGCGGCGGCACTGCTCGTCCTCGTCTTCCTCCTCGGAAGAGGAGAGGCTTTGGCGCAAATTGCGTCGACGCTACGAGGAATTGATGTGGCAGCAGTTAATTTTGTCCGGGAACAAGCCGATGCTGTCACCTTCCCCGGCCATCAAGTGGCTGTCACCCGAAAGGCCAAAACAACCCCTCGCTGTAGTCGAGGTGCCCAAGCCTGGGCCAGTTGTTCGGCCAAAACCTGCTGCCCCACCGATTGTGGTGGAACCTCTGCCTCCACAACCGAAATCGGGGGCACCAACTAAGGACTCTCGGTCAGGTCAGGGTCTGCCCCACAGTTTGTCGGTCACCCTCACTCCCGACCGTCCTTGGCAGGTGGAGGGTGGCTCAGGCCCCAGGCAGCTCTTCGCAGACTCCTCAGAGTCTGACGACGACTCCTCCCTGTTTTCCAGGCCCCTTGACCTGGAGTCCTCCGGGAGGCAGTCAATGGATGAGAGACCATTGTCATTTATGGGTCTGCTTCGGCTCATCTCGGAGTCCACCAGGCTGCAGCTCGAGCTCGTATCCAAGCGGGCCAAGTATCCCCTGACGGAGATACTGGACCGAGGGAATTTGCCCACGGAGGCCTTTCCAGTGGCTGAAGCCATTGTTGGCCCAGCCTTGGAGCCCTGGCAGTGACCGGCTTCCTGTCCTGCACCTTCGGCCAGGATGGCCAGGAAGTATGCAGTCCCTACTGGCTCTTTGTCCGGTTTTTCAGAGCACCCCTCTGCGGAGGGGTTAGTCACTGATAGCGTTTTCCGGTGTTCCGGGAATGCTAGGGATGTGGATAAGCCCCCCGACAAGGAGTCCAAAAAGCTGGACTATGCCAGGCACAAGGTGTATGCTGCGTCCTCCCTAGGCCTCCACTAGGCCAGCTCGGCCGTGCTGATGGCACACTTCTCCCACGCCCTCATGGGCTCCCTGGATGAGATGATCCCTCATATCCCGGCCGACCTGCAGACCACGGTCAAGCAGGTGCGGGATCAGGGAAGGGTGGTGGCAAAACAGCAAGTCCAAACAGCTCTGGACATTGGAGACTTCTGTGCCAGATCAGTAGCATCCGCAGTGGTCATGCGCCGCAGAGCATGGCTGAGGATGTCCACCTTCACGGCGGATACCCAGCATAAATTGGCGGACATCCCCTTCTTGGGGACTGACCTGTTTGGCCCTGGAGTAAAAAGCCACCTCCAGCGGATTGAAAAGTCCAGTGCTACCCTGGACTCGGTCACCTCCGCCCAGAAGGACAAGGGCTGTTGTCAACAACATAAGTCCTTTCACCCGTCTACGCCTGCGGCACATCCGGCCCAACAGCACCAGCATCAGGGCCAGCAGGCTCACGCTTGACATCCCAAAGCCAAGCCTGTGGCTTCCTCTAACAGGAAGCAGGGAGGAAAAGGCCCAGGAGGTCCCTCGGCCGGTCTCTCCTCCAAGCCTGCCCAGTGATGGGTTGAGGGGTGTTGCCCCCAGCCTCTTCACTCCCCGGTTCCCCTGTGGGGACAGCTCCGCCACTTCTTTCTCCGGCCCGCTGTCACCATGGACCGCTGGGTGTTGGAGGTGGTAGGAAAGGACCTGCCTCTGGGTTCGAGCAGGCCCGCCCTTGCGAGCGTTGCCCTCGGGGGCCTATGGGGTCATAGCCTCTCTGTCGGCTCGCCGAGCCGACATTGCCCTGCTCAAAAAGAGGTGATCAGAAGGTGGCAGATCCTCCACCAGACCCGGGGTTTTTGTCCAGGTACTTCCTAGTCCCGAAACGGACGGGGGGCTGGCGCCCTATTCTACACCTGCATGACCTGAACAGGTTCCTAAGGTCTCGAATCTTCAGGATGGTCACTCTGGCTCAGATCATTCCATCCTTGGAACGAGGCGTGTGGTTCTGTTCTCTGGACCTCCAGGATGCGTTCTTTCATGTCCCAATCCGTCCATCCCACCAGAGAGTCCTCGGCTTCAGGGCAGGGGGTCCCTCTATGAGTTCCGGGCCATGCCCTTCGGCCTTTCCCTAGCTCCCAGGGTCTTCACCAAATGCATGGCAGTGGTGACAGCATTCCTGCAGCGCCGAAGGGTCCGGGTGTACCCCTACCTGGACGACTGGCTGATTGCAGCCCCTCCAGAATGGAAGTGGAGCAGTCCAGAGATCTGGCCCTACAGGTTTGCTCTCAGGTTGGCCTCCTCATCAACGAGGCCAAGTCGGAACTCGTGCCAAAGCAGAGGATACAATTCATCGGGGCAGAGCTCGACTCTCTACGAGCCAGAGCACGGCTCCCGGCAGACAGGGCCGAGGTTCTTTCCTCCTTTGCCCAGTCATTTCTAGTTGGGCAATTGCACCCTGCCTGGGACTTCCTGTACCTCCTGGGCCTCATGGCGGCCTGCACCAGCATGGTCCGTTGGGCCCATTGGTACATGCGACCCCTTCAATGGGGGCTGGCCAGCCAATGGTCACAGCACTCCGATCCCTGGGATCAGCAAGTGACAGTGACCCAGGGGATGTGGAATGCCATCCAGTGGTGGACCATTCCAGCACATCTGCAGGAGGGCATCCCGTTCGTCCGCCTCGAGCCGACAGTCTCTCTATCGACCGATGCATCTCTGATGGGTTAGGGTGCCCATCTGGGGGAGCACAGAGCGTATGGCCTCTGGTCCCCTTGGGAGTCCCGATGCCACATCAACCTGCTGCAGCTTCGAGCAGTTTGTGTAGCCCTCACCACCTTCGCTCCGTTTCTATGGGGTCAAGTGGTACAGTCCAGACGGACAATACCACGACCATGTACTACCTAAACCGCCAGGGTGGGACGCACTCCATGCCTCTGTGCAGGGAAGCTCTCCGCATTTGGTCAATCATGCGCAGCCTGGAGGCGGATCTCCTTGCCATCCATGTGGCAGGAGCCTCCAACTTTCTGGCCGATGCCCTAAGCCGGATAGGGGCTGCGTCCCACGAGTGGTCTCTCCTGCCAGAGGTAGTACAAGATCTGTTCTCCCACTGGGGCATGCCTCAGGTGGACCTGTTTGCCTCCAGGAGAATGTGAAGCTGAGACTGTTTCATGCCCACCCCTCAGCAGGGCTCGCGAGGGGGATGCCTTCTCGAGGCCATGGACCCCGGCCCTCTTCTACGCCTTTCCCCCATTTCCCTTGATCCACAAGGTGCTTCTCAAGGCTAGGAGGGACAAGGCGCAGGTGATTCTGGTAGCCCCAGACTGGCCCCGCCAGTTCTGGTATCCAGATCTCCTCAGTCTCAGCTCCAGGCTCCCGAGGCGGCTTCCAGCCCACCCGGACCTGATCTCAGTCAATCAGGGAAAGGTATTCCATCCGGACCTTCAATCCCTGCACCTGACGGCCTGGTTCCTGAGCGGCTAGAGTTCCAGGCCTTGGGTCTTTCCAACGAGGTCCTCAACGTTGTTGAGGCATCCCGTAAGGAGTCGACCAGGAAATGCTACGCCTTTAATTGGAAGAGATTCTCCATTTGATGTCAGGGCAAGGGCCTGGACCCTTCCTCCTGTTCCTTGGCTAGCATTCTGGACTACCTGTGGTCCCTTTCTCAGCAAGGGCTTCGGTCGATGACCCTTAAGGTGCACCTGGCCGCCATCTCTGCTTACCAGGCGCGGGCCAGGAAGCAGTCGGTGGCGCAGGAGAAGGTGGTCGGGCACTTTTTCAAAGGCCTTGATCACATATCCCCTCCGGTGCGAGAACCTCCACCTCCGTGGGATCTACTGCTGCTATTGGCCAAGCTCATGGGCAAGCCATTCGAACCGATGCATAGGTGTGACATCTCTCACCTGTCATGGAAGACCGCCTTCTTGGTGGCTATCACGTCCGCCAGAAGTATGGGAGCGCTCCAGGCGCTTTCCATCAAGTCTACTTATCTGGTCTTCCACAGGGACAAGGTTGTCCTGCGCCCCCACCCGAAATTCCTTCCGAAGGTGGTGTCGGAGTTTCACCTTAACAAGGTGTTGACTCTGCCTCACACCTGACACACCTTGGAGGCCGAATATAGGCTCCATACTTTGGACCCTAGAAGAGCGCTCGCTTACTACAAGGAGCAAACGGCTGAAGTTTGGGGAGAGGTTCGCCAGCTGTTTGTCACCTACGCTGAAGCCACACCTGGCAGACCTGTAGCCAAGCAGACGATAGGCAGATGGGTCACCTCCTACATAGATCTCTGCTATAGGTTGGCGGGCATGGAGCCTCCCAAAGGGATAAGAGCTCATTCTACCCGCCATACCGCTGCATCGGTGGCTGCTTCCAGGGATGTTCCTATCCAGGAAATCTGCAGGGCTGCTACCTGGAAGTCAGTACACACCTTCATCACCCACTACCACATCGACCTTGAGTCACGCCGGGATGCTGGTTTTGGGGCCTCGGTTCTCCAGTCATTATTCCCAAGTAGGGTGTGCTTGCCCCTCCTCCTCCCGGAGAACTGCTAGGAGTTCCAGACAGCATGGATGAACAACATATCCATGTCCCTAGAAATACAGGATCTTACTGAGACACAGCTCTTGCAGCAGGTTACACCATTAGACTGAAGCCAGGCGCCAGGACCCCACGAAAAATTCTAGCTAGCTAACTACATAGCGGGACCGCCTGACGTCGGTCCCGCCCGGCCGTCAGGCGTGTGTACAAAAGGGGCGGTCCCCAGATTCCCCAGTTCTTTTCCGCCATTTAATTTAGCTACCTGACCCCTTCGGGTTACCAGTCTAGCGACGATGCTGAATAGTGCTTTTCGACAAATTTTTCAGAATTTTCTTCAAGCAAGATCTTGATGTCATCACCAACTTGGCCATCCATCAAGTGCGCTTGTGGAAAGTAGATCCCGTTCAAGGACCCCACACGGCTCATGCTCCGTGCCTGGGCCCAGACCACGATACCCGGCCTGTCCTTCTTGCCAAGGGTTCAACAGCCGCATCTCGGATCCGGGGCCAGAAGGCTTTGTAATGCTTTCTTCTGGAGGAACAACTGAAGACCATGTCCTCCAAGGGGGAAAGCTCCAAGGTCCACAAGCACGCGGAGAAAAGAAGGGAGAAGGCCCCTTCCAGGTCCCCATCCAGGGGTTCGGAGTCCCGTAGCTCCGGTTCGAAATCTCCCCCGGCTGCAGTGAGGAAGCCTTCCTCTCAGGAAAAATCCGCCAGGCCTTCTTCCCCTTCCAGGGCCTTGGCGAAGTCCGGGGAACGACACCATCACCACCGCAAGTCGGGTTCCCGCTCCTCGGTACCGGACGTCAGGTCTTCGTCGGTGCCTCCACGCAAGATGCTGGAGCTCACGCCCTTAAAAGGCCTGTAGCCCAGGCGCCGGCTCGACAGCTGTCAGCCGCGCGCCTGCTTCCCTGGAGCCGCCGCCGCCCGACGACCGACGCCGCCATTCATCCCAGCGGGACGCGGGGACGGACGCCCGCCCCTCCTGAGAAGAAGAAGGCCCTGTTGCCTCCGACCGACGTCGGTCAGGAGCCTCTATCGGAGGAGGACCTAGAGCAGCCCGAGGACCAGACGGGCGACCCCGGTCCCGTCGGTACTCCCAGGGAACCCTCGCCATTACCAGAGCCCCCTGTGGAGCCGACGCCGGGACCCGACGACCGCCCACCGGCACCCGGGCCGTCGTCGGGCCTCTCTCTAGCGGAGGTGAAAGATCTGTTCACCTCCTGGTGGGATACCATTAGAAAGGACATGGTCCCCCCTTCCTCCTCCTCCTCCTCCTCCGGTTCCTGCCCCCCCCTCGCCATCGGGGTCGGCAGGCCGTGTTCCTCCTCCCCGGGAGCCTAGAACCCCTCCCAGGGGGAGACCTGATAAACGGAGACCTCCGTCGAAATCCTCTTCTGGATCACCCAGCCCCAAGAGATCCAGGAGACGCCGACGTATCGCCTTCAACGGAGGACACGGGATCAGACTACTCCACCTCTAGATCCCCATCTCCACTCTCCATCCCTTCTCCGGACCCACGTGAGATGCCTAGATCTCCTCCGATGATCCTCGTTCCTTGATATTATACATATACAGAGAACATGGGATGGGATGCTGAAGACTTAGACCCCGAAAGGTGCACTGCCAAATATTCTTGGCAAAGGACCCCAAGCCTGTGGTGGTACCACCTTGGTTGACACTTTCGTGATCGTCCACCAAGGCATGTGGGAGCGCCCACACTCGCCTCCCGGCGAGACCGAAGAAAGCTGATCGCTTGTACAAGGCTCCTAAGGACGACCAGTACTTGACGCAGCATCCTCAGGCCGATTCTCTGGTCATCACAGCCTCACATGACCGGTCACAGAGGCCACAACATTTGAGCACCCTGCCACCGGACCCAGAGTCCAAACAACTGGACGCATTGGGTAGGCGCACGTATGCTTCCGCTACCTGCGCCATCAGATCCTTGAACTATTTAACCCACATGGTTCAGTTCCAGAACGCTTTGTGGGAACAGGGTCTGGAAGCGGCTGAAAAGATGCCCGAAGGTGAGCAGAAGGAGGAAATGCTTCAGCTCCTCCGTACGGGTTCAGACGTGGGGACCCAAGTGCTAAGAGCCGCGTATGACTCCGCGGACTCATCGGCCCGAGCAGCAGCTTCTGGCGTATGCCTCCGGAGACACTCTTGGTTGCGCGTCTCCGGTTTTACCCCGGACGTCCAAAAGAACATCTTGGACGCTCCTTTTGAGGGAGAGGTATTGTTTGGTAATCCTACAGAAAAGATCCTTACCAAACTCCAAGAGGCCGGGAAGGCGGTAAGGTCGGTTCAGGCCATGTACCGACCTAAGCTTGGTTCCTTTCGTAGGAACCAAAGCCGTTTTCGTGCGCGGACGCAGAGGCAACAGACCCGCTCCGCTGCACCTCAGAGGGGCTCTGGTTTTCGTAGAGCCCAGGGCAAACACCCCGCCAGCCGAGGCCAGCGTTCTCCTAGGCAGGCCCAGCCAGCGGGTCCATCTGCCGCCACAGCCTGACTCCTTTCCGGCCCCGGCCCCTCAGGATCAACGGGAGTTTATAGTCGGGGGTCGCATTGCGAACTTCCTGCCGGGATGGCAGGCCATTACCACCGACAGGTGGGTTCTTCAGTTGGTCAGTCTAGGCCACTTTATAGAATTCCAGGAAAGCCACCCTCGGGGCCTCCTTTGCTCTCCGGTATCAGGGTCAGCACAAAGCCTTGATCTGGCAAGAAGTACTCGCTACTACGAGAAAGGGGCGATAGAGTCGTCCCAGAGAACCAGAGAGGACTAGGATACTATTCCACTTCTTCCTGGTTCCCAAGAAAACAGGGGACCTCCGTCCAATCCTGGACCTCAGCGACCTCAATGTGTCGGTCACTTACAAGAGATTCCGCATGGTGACCCTTCGGGTCTTATCCCCATGCTCAAACAGGACGCCTTTTTGCGTCTCTAGACATGACAGGATGCCTGCACATCCCTATGGCTCAGGCGCACATGAGGTTCCTGCGCTTCGAGTTTCTCGACCACCACCTTCAGTTCCGAGCCCTTCCTTTCGGACTGTCTTCCGCACCAAGGGTCTTTACCAAGTGCATGGCAGTTGTGGCAGCGTCTCTGAGGAGACAGGGCCACTACGTGTTCCCGTACCTGGACGACTGGCTTCTCATGGCCGCCTCCAGAGAGGCGTTGCTTCTTGCAATCCAGAGCACCCAGGATCTGTTCCGATCCCTGGGCATTCTCATAAATTACAAGTCTCTCCTGGTACCCCGTCAGAAACTGCAGTTCATAGGAGCAGTTCTGGACACTGTTCGGGAAGAGCCTTTCTTCCGGCCGACGAGGCGGGCGCATCAGATCCTCATAAGGACCTATCATTAAGCAAGGTTGTACCTGCCAGGTCGGTCCTTTGCTTGCTCGGACACATGGCTGCGGCCATTCCTACTGTCCCTTTCGCAAGACTCCACATGCGAATTACTCAGTGGATGCTCAAAGTGCAATGGGACCAAAGGCAAGACCACTTGCAGCATCCGGTCAGACTCACGAATTCAGTGATTCAAGACTGGCAGTGGTGGCTAGCCCAAGGGTCGCTCTCATCAGGCGTCCCGTTCATTGCGCCGTCCCCGGAGGTCACCCTCACCACGGACGCTTCCGGTCTTGGGTGGGGGGCACACCTGGACAGGGTAAAGTCCCAGGATGCGTGGACCCAGATGGAAGCTCACCTTCACATCAACGTGCTGGAATTGAGGCGGTCCTCTATGCCCTGCAGGCCTTTCAGTCAGTTATCCCACCGTACTCTTCTACTTCAGACAGACAACACGGCGGTGATGTATTACCTCAACAAACAAGGAGGCGACATCTTACCCCTTTGCAGGAGGCCATGAGGGTGTGGGATTGGGTAATCAGACACGGCGAAATCTGATCACTGTGCATGTTCCCGGATGGACAACACGTTGCAGACGGCCTGAGTCGTTCCCAGGCCAGAGTCCACGATGGGAACTTCTTCAAGAGGTAGCAGAGGATCTGTTTCTTCGATGGGGAACTCCAGATCTAGACTTGTTCGCCTCCCCATCCAACGCAAAACTGCCCAATTTTTGCTCGCTAGATCCAGGGCCTGGTGTTTTCTGGCGAGACGCGTTATCCCTCTCCTGGGCGAACAGATTCCTCTACGCTTTCCCTCCTTTCCCGTTGATCCAGAGAGTTCTTCTCAAACTGCGCAGGGAGCACGCACTAATGATCCTGGTGGCCCCATTTTGGCCCAGACAGATTTGGTTCCCTTTGTTGATTCAACTATCTGGGAACCCCGCTCCCGTTACGCTCAGCTCCCCTTACTGTCTCAGGAGAAGGTTCACTTGTCCACCCGGACCTCACGCCTTGAACCTGCATGCTTGGCTCTAGAGACATAGCCATTTTGCGTCCACGGGTCTCGCAAGAGGTTGCAGAGTCCTTTCTGCAGCCAGAAAGCCGCAACGATGCGACGTACGCCATGAAATGGCGCTGCTTTTTGTGTATGGTCACGAGCACGCATCTTTCCCCTTTAGGTTGTCCTGTGGGAGTAATATTAGAATATTTGCTCTCCTCTTCATTCGGGTCTAGCCTACTCCTCTATTAAAGTGCACCTCTGTGCCATTTCGACTTACCTCCCGGTGGGAAATCGCATACAGTGGCTCAGGTGGGCGCCTCGAATTTCTTAGGGGGTGTTACACCTTAGGCCTCCTATTAGGGACCCTGTGCCTCCATGGGATTTGCTCTTTGTCCTGGAACAGCTCACTGCCCCCTTTGAACCTGCGCGGATTACGTAGCCACGTTTCTGTCGTGGAAACGTTGTTTTAGTTGCTGTTACCTGGCAAGAAGAATTTCTGAACTTCACGCCTCATGTGCAAAGAGCCTTATTTAGTTTTCCACCGGACAGAGTATCCCTGAGGACGAACCCTAAATTTTTGCCTAAGGTGGTTTCTTCACTCACTCTGAACCAGGATATCGACCTTCCGGTCTACTTCCCGAGCTACTCAAATAGAGGAGAGGCTCTGCTCCATACCCTGGATGTTCACCGCAGCCTGAGGTTTACCTCAACAGAACTCAGTCTTTGTAGTTCTGAGCAACTTTTCATTCCTTCTCTGAGAGAATGATACGTAACCCGTGTCCAAACAGTCCCTTTCTGGCTGGCTTGTCCAGTGTATTTCTCACTGTTATGGTATCAAACAAAAGCCCCTCCCGGGTACAGTCCAGGGTCATTCCACTAGAGGGGTGGCTACTTCCTTTGCAGCGCTCAAAAATGTTTCCACTTCTGCTATATGCGCTGCAGCCACTTGGAGTTCTGTGCATACCTTTATCAGGCATTATAGCCTGGACATCGCTTCTCGGCGAAGGGCTGGTTTTGGCTTGGCCGTGCTTCAGGGTCTCCTGTCCTAGGTTCAGGACCTGGTATTTATCCTTTATTTTCCTCCTCCCAGATTTTCTGACAGCGTTACTGCTTGGGAATCAGTCCTAATGGTGTAACCTGCTGCAAGAGCTGTGTCTCGAAGTAAGATAGTACAGTTACGTAAGAACTTACCGTAACAGTAGATCTTCGAGAACAGCTCTTGCAGCAGGTACCTTCCCGCCCACCTTCCCCCTTGGAGGAGGCATGGCTCAGTCTTTCTGAGCAGGAATTGTTATCTTTCTGTCTTCTGACGGCGAATCCTAGGTCTCCCATTTTGATGTCAGCCTGCGGCAAGAAGTCTCCGGCGGGAGAACTGGGGAATCTGGCGGGACCGCCCCCTTTTGTACCACGCCTGACGTCGGAGGCGGGACCGACGTCGGGGGCGGTCCCCGCTGTAGTTAGCTAGCTAGAATTTTTCCGTGGGGTCCTGGCGCCTGGCGGCTTCAGTCCTAATGGTGTATCCTGCTACAAGAGCTGTTCTCGAAGATCTACTGTTACGGTAAGTTCTTACGTAACTGTACTTTACTCACCTGTAACAGGAGTTCTAGGAATGGTATATGTTGTTCATCCACACGACCCACCTGGCCTCCCCGGCTTCGACGCACAACCTGGCTTCCAGCGGGCTAGATCTGGTGTCATGGGGCGGAGCCGAGAGTTTTACCACCCGGGTGGGTGGGAGGAGCCAGCTTGAAGACCTTCTGGCAAGATTTAAAGCGGCAAGGAACCTGCCAGACAGTGTGGATGAACAACATATACCATTCCTAGAACTCCTGTTACAGGTGAGTAACCTGTATTTCTACTCCCATTACTTTCTGGTTCCAAAGAAAACTGGGGGCATGCGCCTTATTCTTGATCTCAGAAAGTTAAACAAATTCCTCTACAAGGAAAAGTTCAAGACGATATCACTCGGTACCTGGCTACCGTTGATTCATCAACACGATTAGGTAGTCTCCCTAGACATGCAGGACGCTTACCAACACATTCTCATATACCCAAAACACCACAAATACCTAGGTTCGTGGCGTTGGGTCAGCACTATCAATTCAGAGTCCTGCCCTTTGTGCTATCCTCGGCGCCTTGAGTTTTTACAAAGTGCTGTGCAGTTCTCACAGCACATTTAAGGAAACTCGGAATTCAAGTATTCCCATATCTGGACGACTGACTTCTTGCAAGTCCCTCCAGACAAGAGACTCAAGGCCATGGCTACAGCCTCAAATTTCCTCACATCCATGGGAGTCCTGCTAAACCTCAAAAAGTCGCAGTTGCAGCCCTCCCAGAAGCTTCTATTCGTAGGAGCCCTTCTGGACACTTACTGCAGGAAAGCCTTCCTTCTGGAGAACAAAAGGAGAGATATTCTTCAGATGGCCTTCTTCGCCAAAGAGAACAGCTCAGTTCGAGCTCTCTTGATGCAGCAGGTGCTGGGTCTCCTAGCATCCTCGGTTTTCACTGTGCCCTTGGCTCGTCTCTACATGAGAACCACACTCAGAGGATGCCCAGTACTCAGTAGTCGCCAACCACTCATCCTCCGTCCCTTCACATCAAGTTGACAGAACCTCACCTGGTGGTCTCAAAAGGACAACCTTCTGGAAGGATATCCCTTCACCCTTCTGGATCCTCAGATCTCCATTATCATGGACGTGTCCCTGATGGGCTGGGGAGCTCACTGCCAGGATCTCCACTCCCAGGATGAGTCTCAACTCCACATAAACCTCCTGGAAATTAGTGCCGTCTTCTATGCAGTCCAAGTTTTGAATGACATACTCCATCATAAGAACATTCTCTTTCAAATGGACAACAAGGCAATGATGAAGTACATCAACAAACAGGGCGGTGCACACTCTTACCCATTATGCAGGGAAGCAATGAGAGTGTGGGAATGGTATCTGGAGCACAAAGCTCTGATTCAGGCGGTTTACTTGCCAGGCATACAAAACAAGCTGGCAGACTGTCTCAGCAGAACAGAGACAGATCCTCACGAGTGGTCTTTTGACTTAACTATCATTCAGTCACTCTTCAAAGAGTGGGGAACTCCGGTCCTGGACCTTTTTGCGTCCCCACTCAACACAAAACTACCTCTCTTCTGCTCCAAAAATCCAGGACCTGGCGTTTTTTTTTGTCAGAAGGCATTCAGGCTGCAGTGGACAAAACACTTTCTTTACGCATTTCCGCCTCTCCCCTTAGTTCAGAGAGTACTGCTCAAATTGGAGCCACGGGGTGCAGAATGATTCTCATTGCCTCATTTTGGCCTCTTCAGAGCTGGTTTCCTCTAATCAACAGACTATCGGAAACCCCTCCAGAACCGCTTCCCTTTCAGACAAATCTTCTGACCCAGAGCCCTGTAGTTCATCCCTTCACCTCCATGCATGGCTTCTGAGGAGATAGAGGTGAACAGGTTTAATGTTTCTCATAGAATTTCAGATATTCTTTTAGCTGTACGCAAGCCAGCTACCAGGAAAACCTACATAGCTAAGCGGAAACGTTCCTCTATCTGGTGTGCAAAATCCTCTTGGAATCCTTTTTACTTCCCACCAAATAAAGTCCTGGAATATCTCTCTTAGACCTCTCAAACACTGGTCTGCAATACTCTGCAGTCAAGGTTCATCTTTGCATAATTCCGCATATCACAAGCCAGTACATTCAATGTCTTTGGTTCAGTTACCTGTAGTTAAGAGGTTTCTTAAGGGTATTCTGCATACCAGACCACCTGTTAGATGTCCAGTTGCAGCCTGGGACATTAACCTTGTGCTAGATATGCTCACTTCGTAAATTTCGACCTCTAGCCACTTGCAAGTTGAAATTTCTTACTTGGAAGGCGGCCTTCCTGTTGGCGAATTACTTCTGCTCGTAGACTATCAGAAATGCACGCTTTGGTCACAGACCCCGCCCCCCACCATATATTGTATTTCACAAAGAAGTTCTTGGGGCTCATCCTAAGTCCCTCCCTAAGGTTGTCTCAGAATTTCATCTAAATCAACCTTTAGTCCTTCCTACCTACTTTGCCAACTTCCAGAATGAGGGAGAGCGTACCCTTCATTCCCTGGATGTAAAAAGAGCTTTCCGATTCTATCTGGACAGAACAAAATAAATTCGCAAGGCTCAACAACTGTTTGTCTCCCTCAGCACGACCCGGCAGGGTCAGCCTGTTGCTATCAAGTGCATTTCAGCATGGCTAGTGGCATGCCTTTGCCACTGCTACTCCATGGCACAGATCAAGTTGGAAGGCAGAGTGTACACTCACTCTACCAGAGCAGTCGCGGCATCGCTGGCAGAAATTCGTAATGTCCCCATTGCAACCATTTGCAATGCAGCTGTCTAGACTCCGTGCACACTTTTGTTAAGCACTGTGCTCTGGATGTCCATGCCAGACAACATCAGTCATTTGGCAGGACAATTCTTTTTTTTTTGATAATCTGTTTTCCACCCGTGCTCGCTGGTCCTTCACTCCTGCGCCTTGTCAAGCTCGTTCTGACCCTTTCTGACATTTCTTGGCCCTCCTCGGAACCCCAGATCGCAGCCGACCCCCGAGATATCCCAGTATATCCCTTTTTACTGGGCGGGTCCCTCTTCTCCAAGGGGGAAGGCACCAGGGGAGGGGATAGCCCTAGCACACACTTTCTAGGGCCTGGGGATGCTGCTGGGGAACAAGAGGCACCGGGAAGGCACTGGGGGCCCGTGAGGAGCAGAGAGCCATCATCCGAAGGCCAGCGAGCTATTTTCCTGGCTTTCTTAAGGTGCGTGACGTCCGGACGTCAAGGCAAGAGCCGACGTCTGTCACGCACCACCCCCAATGGCCCTGATGTGCTGCACTACCACTGGCCTCCACCAGTGGTCGCTTTGTCACGGGTCATGATCCTTCCTCCCTGGAGACAGCGAGCAGTCGGACGCTCAAGCTGCCTCCCCCCGGCCAACCCTCCAGCTACCCGAGCTCGTTCCCGAACCCGGGTCACTGGCGTCGCAAGCGGAAATCCAACTGCTGTGCCGACGGGCCGGCTGGCAGGACAATTCTTAATAGACTTCTGTCCTAAAAAATAAGCTCCTGTCTCTCATGCCACCCATCTTGGGGGATTATTTAGCTCGGTACTCTCCCATTAGTGTGAATGAGTGGTGGAGACTTTATGTCCAGGAAGATATGGAAATACGTGCCTACCGTAATTCTTGATCTTCTTGGATGAAGTCTCCACCACTCATTCACACTCCCACCCACCATCCCCCAAGCTGACTTCTCTGTTTCTGATCTTCACTCCCCCAATGTTGGGTTGTGAAGACTTTGTGTTTTGACCCTTCTTACATGGGTCATTCGGCCTATCTTACGTCCGATAGTTAGGTTAGTCCTTCTCTAATTTAGTTACGCTGCAACTCGGGGAAGGTACTAAGGCAGTTGGAGGTTGATGCCAAGATAGTCTGTACGCACTGGCCCTGGCTTGCGGTGCTGCTTCCTCGGAGCTCCATCTCGGCGGCCCTCCTGAAAAAGTTTGGCTCCCGCTGGGTCCTAGCACCTCCGGCATACTCCCATTAATGTGAATGAGTGGTGGAGACTTTGTCCAAGAAGATCAAGAATTATAGTAGGTGACTTCCGGTGACGTCACTGCTGTAATGGCAGCCTAGCGACGGAGCTCTGATCCCCTCGGGCAAGGCCATTGCTCTCAGACCTACTAAACTTAAGCATTGTACTGCATTATGAGCAAAAATAACAGTGGGAGCATAACAGGAAAGAGATTGCATCCTAAAAACCTGAGACAAACTCAGAAAACTACAAGATTACAGCGGATGAACGTGGGGGATTGTGGAGGAGAATCTCTGACAAGCATGGCGAGTGGGGACACTGATGCAGAGCTGGAGACCTTATCCCGCTCAAGATTCGAAATCTTGCTCTCTGAAATCAAGCAATTTCGCTCTGAGAATAAAGCGGAGTTGAAAAGCTACATACTGATTTCTCACAATTGGAGACAAGGATGCATGAAATGGAAGAGAGGATCTCCACAGCCAAGGACAACATTCAACATCTATCCCACGCAGTGGAATTACTTACTAAGCAACAGGAGCAAACAGCAGCCAAGTGTCTGGGTCTTGAGGCCAGAGCCAGACGAGATAACTTGAGAATTTATGGTTCCCCAGAGGAAACGGAAGAGGGGAGATGCCTGACTTCCTTTCTGACTTATTGAGACATACTCTGGATTCGCCACAGTCCTTTACTTTTAAACAGAACGAGCTCACAAGGCATTAATTCCTAAGCCACCATCAGCTTCAGCCAGACCAAGATCTATCATAGCAAAATTTTCAAGTTTCTATGAGAGATTATCCTCATGGACTGCCTGGCGCCAACAAAAGGTGGAGTATAACAGCTCGAGATTGTTTTTGACCAAGATTATCCCCCACAAATACAGCAGCATCATCTTGAATATTGCCTATTCTGCGAAGTTAAAAATGCTGGGGCTTAAATTTCAGATGCCTTACCCTGGTCGTTTGAGAGTGCGATGGGAGACGGGCACAGAGTTATATCGTTCAGCAGAGGAAGCCCTGCAGGCGTTGAAAATCAAAGGCCACGATCTTCCAACTCTCACTCGACCGCACGATCTAGTCAACAGCCACGTTGGCAAGATGCAACACAGCATAACGCCAAAAGATCAGGGAAAAAATCTGCTCCCAGTACAGTGCAGGATATAAAGGGGATCCTGCATCGCCTAACTCATTCCCGCCGACGCTCTCAAGCTGACTCTGAAGATGAAAATACCTGACATGGGGAACTGATAAATCATGAGTGTGTTTCTCACTAATTGTTGAGCGGTCTTCCTTGTTATCTTATACCAGAGATATCTGCAAGATAGGAAAGAACCCCATGCTGGAATAGAGACAGAATACTGATACTAATTGTTAATTGGTGTTTTCACTGTTCTAGATGGCCCAGAGGAAAGCCTCCCCAACAATCATGCAATATTTAAGAGAAATGGCTAGAGCTACAGGAGAGAGTTAAAGCTGTCTGTAGTACAGATAGATTTGGCCTAGCTGTGCTCCTGCCCTCTGATTTTAAGATGGGTAGAAGGGGGAAGAAGGTCATGCTGAAATAAATGTGCTCCTGATAAAAATTCTAGCTTTTCTCTGGGCCCTCGAGCTTGTAGTCCTCGAAGACTACTTCAAAAGAACAGATGAGACATTTAGATTAACCAGAGAAAGCAATGTTCAAAACCAGAACTGGATGGTTATAACTTAAGTGTCTCTGGACTTTGTGGTGTTATTTTTCATATATGCACTCACAGAGTCTTCTTCACTATCACTTCTAAATATATCATTACAGCCCGGGGGGTGGGGGGATAAAAGGTTTGTAATGTCATGATCTTCCTTGTCAATCTTCACCATTCATTTACTTCCTGGGTGTAAGCGGAGGTAGCGCACCGTCACGGGAACTTTTTTTTTTTTAAACTTTGGCTAACGGCACACGCCTCGAGAGGACGCTGGCGCGCTGGCGATGAGGGGCGGCTGCTAGTAGCGCACCTCACCCCTCCTCCAACTCAGTTCTGTTTCTCCCGTCACGAGGCAGCACCTGCTCGCGCGGGAAGCATCCTTAACTGCGTGGTAGTGTACCGACTCCTGGTTTTTCTTCGCATCGACGCCGATCCGGTAAGACTGTTCCTTTTTCTATCTAACGGCGCCGGTGTGTTTCCTACTGTGTTTTAGTCTTCTTAATTTGCTATGTCCGGTCTGGAGCTGTTTCTCTAAGCTGGGCCGCGCTTCTATGCTCGGCGTGCTCCTGTGGCCTGGCATTCTGTGGCCGTACGCCTCGGACCGCATGACGTGCTTGCCTTCATGCCTGGGACCCAACCATGATATGGATTGCGACGACGCCTGTTTCTCGATGGACCGCCGCTGCCCCGAAATCCGCTAAGCTCGGCAAGGCCCAGCCGACTGTACGGCGCTGCTCGGCAAGGTCAAGTAGGGTTCTTCCTCGGTCCCTCCCGGCCTATATGGTCCGGAGGAGGAGGGGTCTCACGCTCATTCTTGCCGAGGAGGAGGCCTCTTCTGCGGTGTTGGGGAGCGTCAGAGTCCCTCCCGGGCCGCTGACGGACACCACCTAGGCAGTCACCTCTTCAGAGGTGCAGGCTCCCCGGTGTCGAGGCCCTCGACTTTTGGGCCTGGCTCGGTGGGACCTCACGCCCTTCGGCGCCGTTGAATCCCGGCACCGCTTGGCGGTGTCGGTAGATCGAGGCGGCTGCTTTTGGATCCCGGCACCATTCACGGCGCCGTGATTGAGGCGGGCGCTATCAGGATCCCGCGCCATTCGCGGCGCCGGTGATCGAGGCGGCGCTGGTGGTGTCATGGCCTCGGCGCCTTCACGGCGCCTGATGGACATGGCGACGCCACGGCGGTGCCGCCGCTCTTCTGACGCCAGCGGTGCCGTGGGCCTTGTCCTTCCTCCGGTGTGCCGGCCTGCCGGCGCCGTTGGGGTGTGGAATTAGGCCTGGCTGCTACCGGCGTGGGGGGCGAGGCCACCTTGGTACCGGGCCGCTTATGGCCCCGTGGCCTCGGGACCCCTGGGTGGCCAGCATCGAGGTCCAGCTGGTCTCGCCCTCCTCGGAGGCGATGACTCGACGTGACCCATCCTGGCACCCCCTCTTCGGGTCTGGGTCCCCGTGGCTAGAGGTGCCAGGCGGCGCAGCGGGCCCCTCCTCTGTCCCCCTTCCGCTGCCTCCTGAGGGTTCCCGCTGGGTGGCGGAGCCCCGGGGCAGGCGTGGGTGACGGAGGGGAGGCCTCTCTGAGGTCCGTGACAGCTACCCCTGGGTGCTGTTGCCTCTAGGGACAGGGGACGCTGTGGTCAGGAGGAGGGCCCTCTCGAGTCCGAGGGTTGAGGGCAGGGGTCTGCCACCGGTCTCTTTGGCCACCTCAGGGGTGGCCAGGAGCCAGGTGCAGAGCCTCCCTCCCTCCAGGGTTCTAGGGTGTCCTCCGGCGGGCGTAGGACTGCCCTTCTGGATCCATGCAGTCCTGGCGTGCCACAGGGGAGGTTCTCTCCCAGGGCTCTTCCAGGCTCCGCTTCCCCAGAGTTCCGTCTCTGCGCCTGGTCTGATATCCGGGATCCCTCCTACTAGGGCCTTTCCCGGATTCCAGAGCCCTCGCAGAGAGCAGTTGCCTCCTCGAGGTGCCCTCTCCCATCTCTCTGCCTTCACACCCCGCCTCCCAGGCCATGTCGGTCCCACGGGTCCGTTATCCTGGGAGCAGTTCAGGGTTCTATGCGGCCTTCCCTCATATGTTAGATACATGCATGAGCGGTCTTTCGACTCTCCCCACCGCCGCAGGAATCCTCTGACATTCCAGCTCCCATCATCCTCGCCTCCTCCTCTGAGGGAGAGGAACCCCTGCTCATCTTTCCTCCGATGCTGATTTCAGAATATCAGCGTTTCCTCTCGAGGATGGTGAGGGATCTTCGGATTTCCTATGTTCGGAGAGACAATACCGAACGGGAGACGCGAGAATTCCTTGGTGAATTCAGTGCCCAGCATTTGGTGGTACCTTCCTGGCCTATCCCCTTCCAGGAGGCGTCTATCCGGTCCTGGCAGTCCCTAGCCGCTTCTTCTCCAGCCCCGGCTGACTGTCAGCGTAGGTATTGTGCCCCCTCAGAGTCTCTAGGTTCTCTTCCCAACCCGCCCTCTGGTTTGGTTTACCTAGATACTCCTTCTGGGCGCCGCTGCCTGGCGCACGACCGCCCACCGATGCGGATCTCTCCAGTTCGACCGCTGGCGAAGAGTGTTCTCTCTCTCGCAGTGCCTGTATTGCATCTCATCAGGCTCACCACGCTGCCTACAACCGCATTTGTGGTCGATGATGTCCCAGCTGTTGGCATCAATGCCTGACACGGAGCAAACCAGACAAGCTGCTGCCCTCTCCGCTGTAGGCCTGGAGCTGGCAAGACACCAAGCAAGGGCATCTTATGACGCCAATGAGGTGGCTTCCAGGCTAGCGGGACAGCGATCTGCATCAGGCGGACGGCATGGCTTCGCTTTTCCAGGTTGTCACCCTGGCCCGGCGTAGGGTGATTCGCCCCTCCGGGACCATCTTTTCCTCTAGAGCTAGGAGACTTTTACAGGGGCTCCCTCCGCTCTCCTCGCCCTCAGGAGGCACCTCCTAGCTCTTCCCCACTTAGGCTTTCTGAATAAGCCAGGGTCTTCTCCTTCTGTTTCTCACCAGCAGAAGGCTGGGGTCTTGTTCCCTCAGGGTATGGCCTCTTCCCCTCCGGGAAGAGGTGGTACTCACTCAGGAAGTAATGAATGGTGAAGATTGACAAGGAAGATATGAAAATTACGTACTACCGTAATTTTTGATCTTCTCTTGTATCTTCACCATTCATTACTTACACCCCACCATCCCCTCAGTGGCCTCTTCCTGTGGCTTCTCCACCTCCGCCTCCTTCCTCTCTGCAAAATAAATATAAAAAAAACTATAAAAGATAGGAAGAGTTGCTCAATTTTCCAAAAAAAAAAAAAAAAATCTATATCTTGGGGAGGGTTCTTATTTCTCCAGAAAATTATTTACTCTAAGATTCTTGGGCCATCTAGTGGATTTGAATTGGCGATCAAACTGCACAACTATATCTTGCCATCCCTCGGGCGAGATACCTCTGGGGTTTTAGCCTGGCTCAGGCTATTCAGTTTTGATCCTGCAATCCCGTGCTCCAGCTGTTGCGCCGTAGAATCAAAAACCCTTCCCCCTTCTCTAATTCTTGCCTTGCAGAGCGGAGGAACGGGCACGTCTGTTTTCTTTTTTTTCTAAAAAAAAAAAAGAGGGAAAAAATGCTGAGGGAACTCTCTTCGACTGCTATAGGCATTCTTGGTATTGGGGTCATGCTCCTAGCCTGCAAATGATTATCTGTAAAAAAAAAAAAGGAAAACAAACAAGAAGGGAGATGAGAGGGCAGGCAACCCTTCTCGTGAGATTTTGATGATTGGTTTTTCCTTTCAAGTGTCCTCCTGGACAGTTTTACAGAAGAGCAGTGCTGACCATAACCAATCCCAGCCAGCCTAAGCCTCTGGCCTGCCTTGGCAAGTCCGTCTGAGTCCCACTTCTATGCTTAAAAACGCCTGAAAGGCTTACATTTTCCATTTCTAAACCCCTGAGCAGCGCTCTCATGCTGCCTGGGGTTTATTCTTCCCTCCTCGGATGTCCTCCGGTTAAAGGCCTTCGCGGCCAGGAGCCCGAAGGGGGTATCAACAACAATGGCATGTTGAAGATGAGGACTATGCCCTCCTGAGTCTGTCTAGCGGGTTTGGTGAACCTTCTTCAGCTCTATCTCGGGATTCTTGCTTCCTGTTAGTCGAGCCTTCAGCTATAAGCTAACTATGCTCGTTGGGCATTCTGGTCCCTTCAACATCCCATCTCTCTCTCTTTCTTCTTCTTCATCTTTCTCATTTCCTTCCTTTCTCTCCTCTAGAGTCGCCCAGGTAAGGAGGCCCTGCAGTCCCTAGGTTAGGATACTCTTATCTCCTCTGTCCTTCCTCCATCGGCTTATTCCTTTTCAGTTCATTCTTCTTGCTTTGCTATCCTTGGCTATCTTGCCTCGCTATCTCTATTCTCTGCTTTCACTTTGCCTCTCCGGCTCACAGAACTGAGTTGGAGGAGGAGTCGGTCGCTACTAACGGCCGCCCCTCGCTCATGACACATGACGTCACTCTTGAGGGCGGTGCCGTTAGCCAAAGTTTAAAAAAAAAAAAAAAAGCTCCCGTGACGGATGCGCCCCTCCGGCTTACACCCAGGAAGTAATGAATAGTGAAGATACAAGAGAAGATCAAGAATTACGGTAGGTACGTAATTTTCATTTATCGACTATTAAGTCATTGGGTGATTGTTACCTTGATTCTAGTGGTGGGAGGTGGACCGGAGATAACCCTGCATTTTGTTGGAAGGGGTTCTCCAAGCTCCTTATACCCAGTCCACGGGGGGGTGTTGACGTTTTTAGACCCAAACATCGCTTCAGGCTCCACTACTGTTAGGGCCTTAGAGACTGAACCCTGGTTAGGGGTTCATCTCCTCTGCCTCTAAATAAAACCTTTAGAGGCTATAGGGAACAATACATGCAGTTCCCCCTACCTTGGGGGTCACATTATATATAGTTTGGCCATAGGGGGGAAGGTAGCTCTTTTGGCACCCCTTGATGGTGGTTATAGTGCTCATATGGTGTTTTTTTGCCATGGGGCACTGTTGTTTTTTTGTGATATTAGATAAGGGCATTACATTCTGTATGTGTTACATCTGGTGGGAGGAGGACAAGGTAGGTTGCTGTTATTTTGTTTATTTACTGAGCGATGTCGTTTTATGTGGCACTAAATATGGGCACTACATTTAATGCTTATGTCTGTCTGACGGGGGTATGGTGGAGCCGGATATGGTAGGACTGGGCTACGAGACAGAGGAGGAGGGGGCTGGAACATACAAGGTATTTCTCCCTACCTAATTACTGGGTACATATATATTGGGGGTCTATCTGCTCAATTTATAAATGATAGGGATAAAATTAAAATTATCTCATATAATGTGAACAGATTAAACAACCCAATTAAAAGATATAAAGTCCTCTCGACTTAAAAAGGCAAGCCCCAGGTTTTGTACTGCTTCAGGAGACTCACCTCGGAGGTGCCGAGCACAAGAAGCTGGCAAGGCTTGGCTTCTCCAAGGTATTCTCCTCTTCATATGGCAAGGGCAAGCTAAGGGAATAGCCATTCTGATCCCTAGAGGATCACCCTTTAGAGAACTACTCGGTTATTCAGACCCGGAGGGGAGAATGACTATTGTACAGGGGATTGGGGAGGGGGGGCTCACCCATCACCTTGGTGTCTCTCTGTATACCACTGGGGTCCTTGATTTTAGAGGTCAAAGGACTCTTGTGTAAAATATCTGAGTACCAGAGAGGGATGCTGGTGGGGAGGGACCTGAATCAGACCTTGGAACACATGGACACTTCCAGACCAACAATATTTAGAAATAACCCAGTCACTAAGTTGACTAGGACATATATGAGAGGAGCCTCTTGGGTGGATGTGTGGCATGTAATGCATCCTAAGAAGCGGGAGTACACTCATTTTTCCCCTCCACATGGGTCATATGCATGTCTTGATTATTTTCTTCTAACAAGCGAGCTTCACATCAAGTTGTGAAGTGTTCACATACCCCCTCAATCTTGTCTGACCATGCACAAGTGGAGCTGCAGTTAGATTGGGGAAAGGTGAAAAGACAAACAATTTGGAAATTTATTAATTACCTACTAAATTTGAAAGAATTCACGGATCAGACTAAATTAAAAATAGCACAGATTTTGAGGGAAAATGATGCACAGGATGTCTCGAGAGCTACTCTATGGGATACCCTAAAAACTGTGTTAAGGGGGGAGGTAATTAAATATGCAGCTCACTTCAAGAGGTAACAGATGGCACCGTGGGAAAGACTGCACACACAACTTAAAGAGGCTCAAACACAGCACGCTGAGGGAGATGACTCTGCTGCTGCCAGAATAAAGGTTCTCAAACAGCAGATACAGAAAGAATTACATATTAAGACAGAACAGGTGCTACGGCGCTTGCGGCAGAGATATGGGGAAGTGTGACCCAAGGCTACTAGACTTCTGGCTCATCGTCTGCGTCAAGCAGACCACCCAGTCTATGATAACCCAGATTAGAAACCCTCAGAGTGGTAAGCTAATGCGTCTCAACAGTACATAATGGCAAGTTTTAGGAAATTTTACAAAGACCTCTATACGCTGAGCAAAGAGCCATGAGGCTCGAATAAAGACATACCTGTCAAGCTGAGGCTCCCAAACTTAACAAAGAAGCCCAACTTTTGCTGGACAAGCCAATCACTCAGACAGAATTAAGTCAGGCAATTAAAAATTAAAATCGGTAAATCCTCGGCCCGATGGATGCACCTCGAGTTCTTTATGTTTTCCAAACAGAGGTAGAGGGCCCCTACTGGAAACCTGTAGAGAGGCACAACAAGGAGAGCAGTTTTGACATCTGGAACTATAGTAATTTCTAGCATCCCAAAACCCGTTAAAAAATGTTCCCAATGTAAATCATATAGACCAATTTCAGTCCTTAACATTGATTATAAGCTATATGCTAGTCTCATAACCAAGAGACTAGAACTCATTTTACCTAATTTAATTGATTTTGATCAAACAGGATTTGTACCAGGTAGACAAACCCAGGACAATATACAGTAAAAAGGACCCTCCATGTCCTTCACCATGCTGCCCAGTCGAAGTCCCCCTTCTTACTTTTAAGCTTGGATGCTGAGAAGGCCTTCAACCGGATAGCATGGAATTTTCTCCTCTCGACCTTAGACCACTTTGGCTTCTCGGATTCATTTATTAAAATCATTAATAACATTTACTCTAAACTTAGGGCCTCTATAAAGATCAATGGCCAGGTGTCTGGGATGTTCTCATTATATAGAGGTACAAGACAGGGTGTCCTCTATCCCTCCTGTTTGCGCTTATACTTTGAACCCTTGGCCCAGGCATTATGAGGTGAGGCCGGGGTACTGGGGGTGGAGCTTGGGGGAGAGTACCAGCAGCAGGTGTTGTATGCAGATGATCTCCTCATTTATTTAGAGAACCCTGAGTAGGCGCTACCTCATTTGTGGAGGTGCTTGGAGGACTTTGGTCAACTAGCAGGGTACAAAATTAACACCACAAAGACTGAGGTGCTGCGGATTCACTATGTTCCCTTGGACAATATTCAACAGCAATTCCCCTTTAGATGGGACCTAACCCCTTTTGAAATATCTGGGGGTCCAAATAGTACCAGCATATGAGCTTCTGGCAGATCTTAATTATTCCCCAGTCTTCGAGCAAATAAGTAAAGATTTGGAGAGATGGTCAATCATCCCCATCTCATTATTGCAATGAGTGCAGGCGATAAAGATGGTAGTATTACCCAGGTTTCTTTATTTAGCTCAGATCCTGCCTATAGTTCTCCCACATGCCCTTCATAATAACCTTACCAGGAACATTTCTAGATTTATCTGGGGAAATCAAAAGCCAAGGGTAAGTCTGTCAATTCTCCAACTCCATGGGGTGGGGTGAGGGGGTTGGCTCTCCCAATCTCAGGTTATACCATATGGCTGCACAGCTTAGGACAATTTTTATTGGACAAACAAGCACTATGTAGCCAAGTGGAAATCGTTGGAGCTGGAGGAGGAGACCTCACTAATCTTCACCGAGCCTTATTAGCCAATAAAAGGAAGCTGTTGCCACAAGGGACTCCCAATCCATATACAGCTCACACCTTAGATATTTGGTATAGGGTCTTGGAAGACAGGAGTCTGTGGAACTGGAGGTATCTCCTGTTTACGATTCTGTACCTGGAGGACTTTGGCCATCAAAGTGGAACGGGGATTTAAATTATGGAAAAGAAAATCTTTACATGATCTGGCACTTAATGGGGGGGGGGGTCTGTCTCTTCAGGATTTAATTACACAGTTTGGACTTACTTGGAGAGATAGATTCTGGTACTTTCAAATCCGGGACTATTTTAAACACTTATGCCCTGGGATAAGGGGAATGGGCCCACCCTCCTCTATTTTATCCCTTTGTAGAGATGTGGCAGAAGGTAGAGCTCCTCAGGAACATATCATTTCCCATATATATATAAAGTTCCTTTGTCATGGAGAGGGGGTTCCACACAGTTAGTTAAAGGAACATGGGCTAAAGACCTAGAGTTACTAATAGAGGATGAAATGTGGAGTAAAGGACAAATGAAACTATACAAGGGTCTCTCGGCAATTTCTTGGAGAGATTCTCCTAGAAAGTGTTAATTCATTTTTTTAGAACCCCAGCAGTAGAAGTCAAATTCCAGAAGAGCCATACTGCACTGTGCTGGAGAGAATGTGGTCACTCACCAGCGGCCCTTGGCCACATCTTATGGGGCTGCCCAGCCCTAGATGGGTTTCGGGGAGAACTGCAGAAAGCATTACAAGCCATGTTTAGCCCTGATTTGGTGTTGACTCTGTCCCTGTACTTTTTATGGATACACCACCGGGGTACAGGGATCCAGATGCAGAGAAACTACTGAGGGTATCCTTTATGGCAGCTCAAAAGCAACCACCAAAATGGCTTACTGAGCAGGCTCCAGACCTTCTCAGAGGCACGAGATCATGACTTTAATCTATAGAATGGAGGCCTTAACAGCCATGATAAATAAGAGACAAACCCAGTATGAACTTGTGTGGAGAAGATGGGTTTTGTATATGACATCTATAAACCCAACTTTGTACCTTAAAGATTTTCTGTAACCCAGGTGATTACCACTGGTAGCTTGCTCAATTGATACCATTAATTGCCACAAGACTTTAATCAGTTAATACAGGCTGTACTCACCTTATGTGGCCCTCCCTTCCTCCTTCCTCACAAGCATTCAGCACCTCCCCTCCTTGGCTAGCCTTTATGTCCCGGTACCTGTGTCCCCATTGATCCCACCTCCATCTCTTACCATTGTTGCATCACATGTGATCAGATCCTATGAACTATAATTAATGATAGAAGTACCTCTGTCTTTTATTTTATTTTTTATGTTATATATCTGTATAATGTATAATGTATTGTGATTGTTGATTATGTTGATATGTCAATGTGTTAAATGTATCAACTTAAAGTGAAAACATTTACTGAAATAAAGTATAAAAAAAAAAAAGAATTACAATAGGTACTTAATTTCCATTTTTGGCATTGGACACTGAGAAGGCATGTGACCGTGTGGAGTGGGGGTACCTCTTTGAGACCCTGGGGAGGATGGGAGGGACCCAACTTCCTCAAGTGGATTTGTACCTTGTACACTAACCCTCAAGCCCAGATAGCGGTTAATGGCACCCTCGCATCCCCTTTCAATCTTGGCCGAGGCACTAGGCAAGGATGCCCACTATCCCCCCCCTGCTGTATGTTATATCGCTAGAGCCTTTGGCAGGTGCTCTCAGAGTACATGGGGGAATAGGTGGCTTCCGGGGGATGGGGGGGTGGTGGAGCATAAGATTGCCATGTATGCAGACAACCTTCTAATGTATCTGCAGAATCCAGCACAAGACCTCCTGGCAGTACACCAGTTAATGAGAGAGTACGTGGAAATTTCCGTTCAGAAAGGTGAACCGGTCCAAGAGCGAGCTACTACCAATTGGTACCCTAGACAAGGCACAATTAATTGCTAACTTAGGAGGTTTACAATTAGTATCGCGACTGAAATACCTGGGGATCTTATTATCGGCAACAATAAGTCAAATATATGCCCTCAATTATAAACCTCTCCTTTCTAAAATTGTTGAAGATTGCAATAGATGGACTGCTGTCCCACCTTCCTTGATGGGGAGGTTGGGGGTGATTAAAATGACTGTCCTGTCCAGGTGCCTTTACCTATATCAGTCTCTACCTGTCCGACTCCCCAGAGCCCATTTCAAATCTCTTGATGCAATCATGCAAGATTTCTCTGGCAAGGCGGAAATGCCAGAATTAAGAGATCTATCCTACAGTTGCAACCTCGGGGGGGGGGGGGATTGGATTGCCCAATTTTCGGTCATATTATTGGGCAGCTCAGCTCGCCTTTCTTCCTGTGGGCCCAATGGCTGAGAGCTGCGCCTGGTTGGGACTGGAGGAGGATTTGCTAATGGGCAGTCTAAGAAATGACACCTTGGCAGCAGCCTTAGGTGACCCATGTCCCATGATGCCCATGAATCCATTCGCTACCACTACTCTGGTGATTTGGTTGGAGGGCCACAAACTTACTGGGTGTTCTTGCTGTGACTCCCCTCACACCAGCCTGCTGTCGGGGCTTCGTAAAAAGGGGCAGTGTTCTGTTCCCCTGGTGCAACATCTGAGCTGGAAGAGAAGGGACCCGGTTATATGAGGGAGGTCTGATAAAGAGCTCCACTAATATCTGTGAGGAGTGAAGTATCCACCCAGGTGATTTCTTTGTCTGTTTACAAGTGCAGCAGAAATGCGGCCAGACTCTGTCCCCTGAGAACAGCTGGGCTGCACCTTCTCCTTTTGAGAAGGAATTCTTTTCCTCACAGCCTGGACAGGGGCCACTTTCTGTCTACTATCTCATCATCCAGGGTCTTAATAAGCAAGCTGCAGATGGATGCAGGGATGAATGGAGTGGGGATCTACTCATAGATATGGATCATGAGACTAGGCATTTGGCTTGTTCTCATCTTCAGCATTGTTCGTTCAGTAACAAGCTACGCCAAATCCAACTAAATTGTCTCTATAGATCGTACATCACCCCTCTGAAGTTACATTCCATAGATGCTTCAAAACCTAAAGAATGCCCCAAATGTATTTGTGGGGAGGGAGACTTCATTCACATGGCTTTAACCTGTCCCAAGGTTTCCCCTTTTGGCATTCTATCCACCATATAATGAGTAAAGTGCTGGGTTACAGGCCATCAAAAGTCACCCTTGGAGCTATTATTGAGAGCGGACCCACAGCACCCTGGTGGGAGGAGTAATAATCCCCTCTGGTCCTTAGCCTTAATCTATGGCCGGAAAACTGTAACCCAGGCTTGGATATCTCCCTCTCCACCTTTGGTGGCTCGATGGGTGGGTAACCTTCAGTCCTGCATGACTCTGGAGAGGGCCCAGATAATTGCGATGGGTAAGTTGCATAAATTTCTCAAAGTCTGGCACCCCCTCATACAACGGTGGAGAGGTTTTTTTCCCCAACTTGATATATTATTCTTCTTCGGGGTTTGCCCCTCCTCCATTAGGGCGGTGGATTCGTCTTGCCCTTGTCCTGGTCTAAATCCAATATCCTCAATCAGCCTGTTCTATATATACTCCTGTATTGATTGGCAACAGCATGTTTCTATGTATGTTCAGTGTTATTACATTCCTATATCTGTATAAAACGGTTCTTTTCTCCATGCCTGTTATCAATTAATTGTATGAGCCATTAACTGTACGTACAGTATTCGCACAACTATCCTTAATAAAAATATTTTGGAAAAAAAAAACACACTCAAACTCTTATTTCTATCCTGATGTGAAACTGATATTATTACAATGCGTCCATTCATAACTTACGCTAGTCTTGCTATTTGTTTTTGTTTTTACAGGTTTTAGTTTCCATCCCTTTAGCTCTGCTTCAGAAAGGTTTCATTCTGTTTAATCCAGCACTGACAGAGAAGAAACTGAAGGCAATTAACAGTTTAGGAGCAGGAATCATTGAAAAGGTACAAATGTTAAATATATTGGTAATTGCTTTACTTACCAGTTTTTTTTTTATAAGTAAAATCTAGTTTAAGATGAAATTGTAGCTTACAAAGTGTGTTAGTGTTTTTATCACAAGGAAATTCATGCTGATGATTAAGTATACCAGCACATCTCTTTATTGAGGAATGACACTGATTTAGTAGCATAGCAAACAGAACAGAACGATGCACCAGGCTAGGGCAAATACACTATAATGCAATCCGAAAGTCCTGCACTCACCACCACAATAAAAATGCTGCTCGCTAATCTTCCACAAAGGGTACAAAAAAAGTTTATTAAAGTGCCAGTATTATGTACCTCTTGACTAGTTTCAGACTAACCGTCCTTTATCAAAAGACATGCAGTGCAAATCAAACAGAATCTTTATACGGGCACAGGGCTATGACGACATAACCACTTGCCACCCATACATGCATAGTGAGGTGTAAACCAACCAATATATAAAATGACTCATATCCTCATACTATAGCAGCATCAATATATATGAAAAACCTATTACAAATATTTTTTAGAGAATATTTTCTATTTCACAACATAACTATCTGAAAATAAAATCTTAGAAAACATACAGAAACATATATCCACAAATGTTTATTGCACATAGAGTAACAGTATCCACAAAATACTATAAAATAAAGAGTATCCTTAGCCCTATTATATTCCGGGGCTCACTGGTCCCTTTCATGAAAAAGTGTGCAAATACTGCATATTAGATATAGAAAGAAAAGACAAACAAAAGATACATTAAGTCCTATCTATATTTAATATATGGTGCAATATTAAATCTGTCGTTCAAACCCAGGTGTTTGCATGCCCCTAAAGTGTAGATCCAGAAACCTTCTCGTTGTAGGATCACATTTTTTATAATCCCTTCCTCTGGGTTTGGGCACAATTTTTTCTATGGCTTGAAAAGTGAATCTGTGCTCACCAGGGCTGACAGACCATTTAATGTGTAATGCTGTGGCAGTTCTTTGTGGCGAGGAGGCACTATAGCACAGTGATTTAAGGCTCTGAGCTGCAAACTTGGAGACCTGGGTTTGAATTCCACAGCCCCCAATTGTATACTGTGTGACCCTGAGCAAGTCACTTACTTATTTATTTATTTAAGCGTTTTACCAGGAAGGCATACTGAGCAGAGTACTGCTCGATTACAGATGCGTACTGGGGAAGGGGAGAACATAGGAAGACAGTTTTTCACAGTATAGACAAGAAAATACATAGTGGGAGAAATACTAACATTTGGATCTGATTACAAGTCAGTAGTAGCTTGAGGGAGACAATTGGTAACCACAGTACGTACGGTATGAGATAACACTTGAAGTCAGGATAGACAAGTGAATACATTGTAGAAGATCACTAACATTTGGTTCTGAAAACCACGTTCATACAGGATTGAGTGACTCCGTTGGTAACACAGTTACATACAGCAAATGTACAACAAAATTAAGTTTTGAGCCATATGAGAGACCGTATAAGGCGAGAGGACAATAGTTAGACACTGATGAATTACAAATTTGCTAAGTGCAGACATTCCCAGAGAGTTGCCTAGTAGTTAGTAGATGCCTAGACACAAGCACAGGTAGGGATGAAATGATCTTGGAGCGTGGAGTTTAGGTGGGAAAGGGAGGTGAAGTGACGAATGTTAGCTGGGAGGGAGTTCCATGGCGAGGGAATGCAGTAGCTGAACCCTGATTGCCCTGTATAGGTAGACCGGTATGGGACAGCTAGGGACCTGGAGTCTGAGTTTCTGAGTGTGTATGCTTGTGCGCTAGGGTTTGTTAAGATGTCGGAGAGGTAGGAAGGGAGCTGCTGAGTCCAATACTTGGCTGTAATTTTTGCGCAGTGGGTTAGCCTGCGATAGTCAAGTCAGGTGAGGTTCATTGCTTGATATAGGGCACAGTGGTGTGTGGAGTAGGGGCTGTTCAGGCCGAAACGGCAAAAAGAGTGGAAGAGAGGGTCCAGCCTAGTTAATGTGGTCTTAGGGCTGGCACCGTAGAGTACGTCCCCATAGTCAAGGACTGGGAGGATAATTTTTTTTACAGTGTCCTTCCTGGCTGGAAGGGGTATGTTGTCACGATTCCGGTAAAGTGCACCAAGCCTAGGGTGCAGCTTCTTAAGTAAGGAGTCAATATGTGTGGAAAAGTTTAGGTGCTGGTCAAGCCAGACACCGAGGTATCTGAAGGTGGTGCAGGACTCCGGAGGGGACCCTTCCAGGGTGTGAAAAACTAATGGTGAAGGGAGCCTAGAAATTTTCTGCCTCGTCCCAAAGGTTAAGGAGACTGTTTTTTTAGCATTTAGGAGGAGGTTATTTGAGTGGAGCCAGTGCTGGACTGAGATGAAGTCGTGCTGAAGTCTGGACGCAACTTCAGAGGGCGAGGGGCCGGATGCATATAGCACCGTGTCGCCTGCATACATGTGGATGGCGGCGTGTGTGCAGGTGGATGGCAGATAATTTAGAAAGACCGAGAATAGGAGGGGGCCTAGGACCGATCCTTGAGGCACTCCAGACGTGATTGGGAGGGTGTCCGACATGGACAATCTGATACGGACAGCTTGGGATCTGCCAATGAGGTAGGAGTGGAACCAAGATGTGGCCCAGTCAGATAGGCCAGCCTTGACAAGTTTTGTCAGGAGAAGAGAGTGAGTCACCATATCGAAAGCCTTTGCCAGGTCGATAAAGATGGTAGCAGTGATGTGGCCAGCATCCATCCCTGTGAGGATGGAGTTGGTAATCCTGAGAAGGGAGGTGGTAGTGGCCATTGTCTTCATCCTTGGTCATCCAGTCAAGGAAAAAAATTGGATTAGTCTGAAAAGACCTTCCTGCCACGAAAACATGCTGTTTACTATCCTGGAGCCCGTTGCTCTCTAGGTAGTCTACGAGCTCCTCTTTGATTAGTGATTCCATCAGCTTCTATGCAATGGAGAATGAGATGGCCACTCACTATCATGTGCATTGCTGCACACCAGGCCCATCAGGCAGCTTATAACAAGTGCCTGTGGTCGCAGCTACATCTAGTCCTGGCTGCAGTGCCTGACTGCAAATGAACCCTCCAAGTTTTTTTGCCTTTCTGCCCAGGGCGTGGAGCTGGTGAGGCACCAGTCAAGGGCATCGCATGATGCCAGTGAGGTGGCTTCCAGGCTGGTAGGAACACAAGTCTGCATTTTGTGGATGTCACGGCTTCACCTTTCTAGGTTAGCACCTGTGGTCCAGTGTAAGTTGATTAATATGCATTTCATGGAGGCTCATTTATTTCCCCGGCAGGTTTGGGTGTGAACTGTCAAGGCACTGTCCTGTTCCTGGGCCACGGGAGCCTGTGCCTGACCAGCCTCGGTTCCCACCGGACCTTTGAGGAGTGCCTGCCCTCAGGTGCCCCCTCCCCCCCGGCTGCAGAGGGCTGAAGGATATCTTCCCTCAGGGTTTGCCAACTCTTCCTTATTTTGGGGAAGTTTGATGCTCTGACCCATAAGTGGGAATGAATGGTGAAGATTGATTCTTTGAAGATATGATAATTACATACTCACTGTAATTGTTGATTTTTTGCAGAATATCTTCACCATTCATTGACACATTCACCCACCAGGGGAATGAATGGTGAAGACTGATTCTTTGAAGATATGATAATTACATACTCACTGTAATTGCTGATCTTCCAGAATATCTTTTATTTATTTATTTTTTTGATAACCGGGTAGGTACACTAGACACGAAAGTGACTATTTTCAGGCACGACCCGGGAGGTCAACAAGACAGTGAGATACAGTTACAATGAATACAGTGACAGGGTATATGCAGTCATCACAAACAGAAAGTGAGAACAAAGATTGAGACAAATATTGGTACAAGGCACGCAATGGTGTAAATTATACAAATAGAGATAAGTGCCCATGTGTAGAACTATCATAATAATATCACATATATAAGGTACAGAAAATGAGAAAAAACATATCGTAGCAGGGTAACATAACAGCCTTCTGCAACTGAAAGGATATTATTGTTAGGAGGTGGGGAGAGAGGTAATAGTGGGATAGGTTAAAGGGAAGCTGAAAGTAAGCAGGGTGCCAGCTCATAACATAGAGGGGATACCCAGGGCAGCCACAGCAGCGGGAATCAAGATCTAAGGAGGGTTGAAGCAGGTACATCGAGTACAAGCTGTAAGGAGGGAGCAGTGTCTCTTCTTAAAGATGGTATGATTAGGGGCAAGGTGTACATCTAGGGGCAGCGAGTTCCAGTAGGAGGGACCTACGTGCAAGAAGCCTGATTTCCCTTTGGTAGTTTTACATCTAGGAATGCTCGTCAAGGAAAGGCCAGTAGATCGGAGACCGTAGGAGACAGGCTGCGGGGTCAGCAGGGAGGCAAGGTAGGTAGGCATACTTGATCGCAGTACACTGTCCAGAAGGTTCCCAAGAGAGAGGCGACGGTGAGCAATGGGGGATAGCCAGTTTAGGTCAGAGTACAGCAAGCAGTGATGTTTTAGTCTAGAGGATGCAGAGGCGTAACGGCATATGTTGTTATAAGTAGTATCCCACGTATGAAGAGTTGCCTTAGAGGCATTTGTATAGATTACGGACCCATAAGAAAGCGATGGAAGCAGGATTCCTCTGGCAATGGCAGTTCTAGCAGTGGGGGTAAGAGTATAGCTTGTTTTGTAGGCTAAGCCCAGTTTGGCATTTACGGCCTTACAGGTGGCGGTAATATGAGTGTCATAGATGAGGGATTCATCAAGTGAGACACCTAGATATTTGAAAGAGATTACCGTCTCTAATGGATAGCCATCAGCCCAATTGACCTGGAAAGATTCACGACACTGTTTTAGTTTGATAGGGGATCCAAAGAGCATAGCCTTGGTCTTTCCAAGGTTGAGAACGAGCTTGTTTTTGGAGATCCAGGATTGAATATTTTGTAGGTCCATAGAGAGCTTAAGATTAATGGAGTGGACATCATCTGAGCTAGTGTACAGGACAAGGTCCTCGGCATACAGCAACGATGAACAGGAGGATATAACTTGAGGAATATTGTTAATAAAAATCGAGAAAAGGAGGGATCCGAGGATAGAACCCTGAGGTACACCAACATTTATGACTGCTTTTTCTGAGGTGGCAGTGTTGAATTTCGCCGTTTGATACCTGTTTAATAGGTAGCTATGGAACCAGTTTGTAACTCCAGACGAGAAGCCCAGGGAGTGGAGATTGGTGAGTAGAAGAGGGTGGTTAACAAGATCGAAAGCTTTCGTCAGATCAATAAATACTGCACCAGTTTGACGACCCTGGACCATGGCTTGAAGAACATCATTTGTCAGTTGTAATAGAGCAGTTTGAGTACTATGGCCTTTTCTGAAGCCGTGTTGGTTTGAATGCAGAAGGTTGTGTTTGGCAAGGTGTTCTGAGATCTGTGCTGAGATGAGCTTCTCAAGGATTTTATTTAATACTGCCAGTATTGCTATTGGTCTATAGTTGGCTATATCTTTTTTGTCTCCATTTTTAAACACTGGCGTGACTTTAGCCAGTTTCCATACCTCAGGCACTACGCCTTCCCTCAGGGACAAGTTGAATATAATGGACAGTGGTCCTGCAATGAAAGGTGCTGCTAGCTTTAGAAGTTTAGGTTCGAGGCAGTCAGATCCGACAGCGGTGCTGTCTGATATGGAGTTTAGATATTTAAGGACATCATTGTACAATATAGCTTTAAAGTAGAAAGTGGGCGTCTTGGAAGTGTCTTCAGGGTATGGCGGCCCAGGCATTAAGTTATCGGAAGAGAAAGCAGTTGTATAGCTCGAGAGGTCAGAGAAATGAGAATTAAAATGCATTGGCAATGGTGCCTGAGTCATTACAATGGACACCTTTCAGTATCATGTCGTTGTTTAGTAGAGTTTGTTTTGAACCGAGGAAAGTCTTTACATGCGACCAAAATTTCTTGAATTGCAGCAGCATCTAGTAGAAGGCCTTTACAGTACTGGCTTTTTGCAAGTCTTATTTGAGTTTTGCATTTTGTTTGCTGTTCTCTGTAGTTGTGATAATCCACTGGGAGACCAGATACTTTAAACTTTCTCCAGCATTTGTCCCTATGTTTGAGGGCTGTGAGGAGGTTTTTGTGCAGCCATCTGGTTTGTTTACCACGAACACGCCAAGTGATGACTGGGGTATGTTTATCTTGAAGGAGTACAAACCTGCTCAGGAAGGCGTGAAGGGCAGTATCAGTACTTGTGGAATAGGAGACAGCGGACCAGTCAATGTGAGACACATCGTGTAGAAAGTGAGCCTGATTTAGATTTGCGTAGTTTCTGAAGCGTATATAGTTTTGGGGGGACGTGGAGGTTGTGGAAGTGCCTCATATGCAAAAATTGGGGGAGTGATCACTGATACAGTCCGGCAGCGTACCCACATTAGCAATTCTGTCCACGCGATTTGTTAGGACCCAATCAATAAGGGTGCTGGAGTCTGTGTTGACTGACACTCTTGTATAATCAGTAATGATTTGGTGCAAATTGTAGCTCTGTACTAGGGATTGAAGGGTATCTTGAGATTTTCCAAGCCAGTTTAAATTTATGTCTCCGAGAATGATGAGTTCATTTTTCCCCACATGTGCAGCTGTATGGTCCAGCAACTCAAGTAGTCCTTTTGTACCATTATTAGGTGGATTGTAGGCACAGACAATATGGAGTTTCTTATCTCCTAGTCTGAGTATGGCATGGATGTATTCACACAAGGAGTTTTTCTTATCAGATATCATAGTCATGCTTAGGTTGCTTTTGTAATAGATTGCGACGCCCCCACCACGCTTTGGAGGTGGTCTGTCACGTCTAAGAAGGGTGTAGTTTGGGAGCAGACAAAAAGTATCTGGGATAGAGGGTTTTAGCCATGTCTCAGATATACAGAGCACATCTGGGTGGTGGTATGCCACCCAAGCTTCAAGGTCTGCCTGATTTCGGAGAAGACTCCTAGCATTAAGATGGACTATGTGAAGTCCTTTCTTGTTATATCCAGAGTAGTTCAGGGGTAATGTACCTGGTCCGGGACCAGGGCTTAACTCTATGTTCCCAGACAGCATAAGAACCATCAACATGAGGTACCTTAGCTTCTGCATGGAAAATTTAGGGCTACTGCGGCAGTAGGTGCGCCACTGTTTGGCAGCAGATGCGGTGGCACGGTAAATAAGTAGTTGAGGGTGGAGGGCAGGGGTTGTGTCAATGCCACATTCAGTTAGGATTAGCATGTTTGAGTATGTAAAATCGTTTAGACTCATGTCTCCTTGTTGGATATGATTTTTGGGGTTAGGTACATTAAGGATGCTTAGTAATACCAGAGCCAGGATAAGAGAGGTCACAATGAGCAGTAGCTGAAACATACTGTAAGGTTTTCGTAGCAAGCATATTTTATAGGGCTGAGGCCAGGGATAGGGGATGCGGTAGAGGGCAAAGAAATAGCTGTTGCCAAAAGGAAGCTATTTAATTTTTCACCTGGTATTAGCGCCCTGTGATCTGCCTAGTATAAGAGCTGCATGAAACATTCATGGGAAGAAAGACAAAAACTACAGAATTGTCAGAAGGGTGTGTGTGCATTAAACTGAAAAGACAATTGGAGGCTGGATCCCGGGGAAAACTACAGTATGTGAGAAAAACTGTGTTAAATTGAAGATTCAAGCAGACAGAAATTGTGGGATAAAGAGGGAAATAAATAGTTTCAGCCTTAAAGCTACGTATGTAAGAGATCAGAGTAGACTGGGTTAGAATAATATCAGCACAAATGTTGGCAGTATCGCTAGAATGAGGAGAAATTAGTGAAGGATTTATTGGTGCCCCCCCTGTGGCTTGTGAGTATAACGAGCCAATGGAAAAGTGAGGAGATAGAAAAAAATGCCTGATTGGTCCCTTCACATTATAAGAGTAAATGCCCAGATAGGGCGGGCAGGTGGGGGTGGGCTGGGAGGCAGCCAAAGGCGTGGGGCTGCGCTCCGATAAGAGAGAGTGAGTGCCTGGACCTACGGGTTCTACCGCGGAGCAAGCACCAGCTGGGAGTGAAGCCCGAGGTGGAGAGAGCCCAGATTCAAATTAAAAAATATTTCCCACTGCTGCTTCACTATTCCAAGTTAAATAGTAGTCTGCTGTTTAAACTGGAGCAAGACAGTGTAACTAATGCTCCACACTCTGCCCGCAGTACGGGGAAAAAAGACGCCAAGTTTAAATTGTGGAGGACAGTTCAGTTCCGCAGCTGGGCAGGGGCGCCACGGGTCGGTCTTGTTTCTTGTACCTGGTTTCGTTTGCCGGCAGCGGCGTTTCTATCAGCAGCTCCAACGGGCAGGAGCCCAGAGTGACTGAGGCAGCTGGTTTCATTTGCCGGTGGCGGTGTTTCTATCAGCAGCTCCAATGGGCAGGAGCCCGGAGTGATTGAGGCAGCGGCGGCAGTGTTTCTTTTCAGCAGCTGCAACGGGCAGGAGCCCAGAGTGACTGAGGCAGCTGGTTTCATTTGCCGGTGGCGGCGTTTCTATCAGCAGCTCCAATGGGCAGGAGCCCGGAGTGATTGAGGCAGTGGCGGCGATGTTTCTTTTCAGCAGCTCCAACGGGCAGGAGCCCGGAGTGCCATTCATCGACACATCCACCCACCAGGGGAATGAATGGTGAAGACTGGTTCTTTGAAGATATGATAATTACATACTCACTGTAATTGTTGATCTTCCAGAATATCTTCACCATTCATTGACATGTCCACCCACCATCCCCTGCTCAGGTAAGAGCCAGGGCCTCTGGACAGCTCACACTGTTGTGCTGGTGCACACTGGTATTCTTGCCATTCCCTCTTGGGAGACGTTTTTTCCTTTCTTTATTGAGCATGGAATATATTTTTCTGTGCTTCAAACAAAAGCAAAAAATGGGATGAGGGTCCCCGTAGTGCTCTTCCCAACCAAAAGTGAACTTGATCTCATCTGTGTCAATCTTCACCATTCATCACCTTTGGGTACCTGGCCTGAGGTCATGACCCCGCGGGAGCTTTATTTTTTTTTTTGGATGGGTGGAGTCGATGCGCTATCGGCGCCGACACACTGCGTGGCGCTCGCACGTTGACCATTAGGTGTTGTCGACTCCACCCTCCCACCAGTTCTTCATCTCCCGCCGTCGAGGTCACCTCGTGGGACACTTTGAGAAGAATCTACTCCTGAGAGGCCTACTTTTCAAGCCTTCGGTTGCGCAGTTCGAAATCCTTCGAATTTTCTTTGACTCCGTGTTGACCCCGTGTCAAAGTCCGTCGGCTCCGAGTTTCCTGCCGGTTCTGTTTGCCTACCTGACGTCGCCTGGTAAGACTGTTACTTATTTTATTTTTCGACGTCGGGTCTTGTTTGGTGTTCTTTTTTCATAGGTCATGTCTCGGTCGGAGGGCAAGAAAACTTCCAAGACGGGACTGCCCCCCATGCGATGGTGCCCTTGCGGCCATAAGTACTCTGTCACCGACCAGCACGACCGTTGTCTCGTGTGTCTTGGCCCGTTTCACGACATGGATTCGTTCGACGCTTGTTTCTCCATGGACCGCTGGGTCATCGAGCAACACGCGTGGAAAGTGGGACGAGCTCCGTCAGCTTTCAGGGGACGGGCGTGCACTTGTTGGGCCAAGCCGCGTTCTCTTTGCCTTTCCTAGGGGTCCCCTCCCAGTCCTATACAGACCCAGGAGGAGGGGGCCTCTGCCTCTTGTAGCCTAGCCATGGCAGAGGCCCCTTCCGTGGTGCAGAGTCCCAGTCTGCCCCCTCGAGGACAGGCGGGGAGGCACCACCCTTGTGTCGTCCTTAGCGAAGAGTTCCCCAGTGTCGTACCGCGGCCGATGGGAGGCTCTACGGCACCGTCCCTGGCTGTATCTCGCCTCGGCACTGTCCGTGGCGCCATGGTTGAGCACGGCGCCATGTCCAGTTCTGGAGCCGCTTGCGACTCCGAGCATGGACACAGCGCCATGAGGGTTTCGGAGCTCGGTGCCATCCGTGGTGCCGAGAGCGCACTCTGGGCTGTCATTGGCACCGTCTCTGTCCATGGCGCCATGAGGCGGGTCGGCACCATTGGGGTCTCCAACCTCGGTGCCGTTCGTGGCGCTGACAGCGCGATCTGGGCCGTCGGTGCCGCCTCTGGTCTCGGTGCCACTTGCGGCGCTGTGGGCCGGGACAGCGCCGTGTGAGGCCTCGGCTCAAGGCTGCTGCCATTGTTGGGGCTGTG
This sequence comes from Neoceratodus forsteri, assembly GCA_016271365.2. NCBI lineage: Eukaryota > Metazoa > Chordata > Ceratodontiformes > Ceratodontidae > Neoceratodus > Neoceratodus forsteri. The sequence goes on from CM057456.1 coordinate 17,198,295, forward strand.
TCTTCCTCTGGCACCGTTCATGGTGCTATTGGGGACGTCGGCGACGACTCTGGTGCAGTCTCGGTTTCTGGTACCCCTTTCAGTCGGGATGGTAGTAGGCGTCCATGCACTGTTTGGCTCAGAACTTCTTCGGTCTCCAACTCTTCGGAGGAGGAGTCGGACTCTGAGTCAGACAGGCAGTCTGACTCCTTGTAGTTGGCTGCTCACGTGGACACCTTGGTAGTGTCCTCTACAGGCCAGGGCCAGCCCCTCGCTGGGGAGTGGACAGTGACTCCCAGGACCAGGGTCAGGGGTGCTGACCAGCAGGCAGTGGTGCAGGCCTCCATTGCTCTGCAGCCTGGTCTCAGAGGGTTCTATGACCCCTCAGTGGTGGTACCCCCTCAGGTGGTGTGCCTCGATCGCCCAACTTTGGGGCTCATCAGAGCACCCACAGGAGGGGAGGGGAGGGTGCTTCTCCCTGGATAACTCCTTTGGGGGCCGACCAGGGCTGCCAGCTGCCTAGGCTGGCTTTCTCGAGGAGAAGGGCACTCTCGGATTCCGAGGGGTCGAGGGGTATGGGGTCTGTGCGGCGGCCTTTTTCCCGGGGCCCACCCGGGCTCTGGGAGGAGCTGTAGTGCAGATCTCTACCCTTCCCTTTCGGTTTCCTCGAGAGGGCCCCGTTCTTTGGAGGCAGGGGACCATCCTTTTGGACTTTCACGGCCCTGGTCATCTCACAGGGGGATTCTTGAGGGTGCAGCCTAGGCAGTTCCAGTTTGGTTGATCAGCCGTCTGCTGTGGAGTTTTCCAGAGCACCTTTCCCCTAGGGCTCCTGATGTGCTCCTTAGCCCAGGCGGAGGTGAGCTGATTTCTGTTGTCGGCTCTGCCCCCACTCTTCTGCCACATTCTCCTGCGCTCCCGGGTATCCTTGGTCCTAGTGGTCCTCTCTCCTGGGAGCAGTTCAGAGCGGTGGCTGCTCAATTTCTCACTTATGTCAGGGCTATGGACAGACAGGTTTTTCAGCCTCCCCCTGAGCAGTCAGCTACTGAACTAATGAGGTCCTCTAACTCCTCATCCCCCTCTTCTGGGGAGAGGATCCGTCTGTCCACATCTCTCCAGCTGCTGATCTCGCCGAGTATCAACGATTCCTCATGAGGATGTTGGAGGACCTGTGCTTTGCGCCCTGCACCGTGACCAGCCCCCAGATCAAGATTCCTTGGATTTTGACTTCTGGGGGAGGAGGACATTCTACTCGGCACAGTTGCTGCTTTCTATTGCAGCACATTAGGCCCACCATGCATCCTATGACAGGTTCTTGTGGTCCAGGATAGGTCAACTCCTAGCTTCGATGCCTGATGTGGAGCAAACCAGACAAGCCATTGCACTCTCTGCACGTGGCCTGGAGCTAGCAAGGCACCAAGCAAGGGCATCATATGATGCCAGTGAGGTAGCTACTAGGGTCATAGGGACAGCGATCTGCACTAGGCCGATGGCATAGCTGTGTCTCTCCCGGTTGTCACCCTTGGCCCGGCATAGGGTGATTAACTCCGCATACCAGAGAACCTATCTTTTCTCCCTTAGGGCGTCTGTCGGGGCAACTTCCTACCCCCTCCAGGGGGGTCCCCATCTCACTCTCCCCACTCTCGGGCCTCTCCAGACCCGTGAAGGTTCTCCCTCTTAGTGTGTCACCCACTGAGAGCTAAGGGACTCAGCTCCTTAGGGTTAAAAGCCCCCCTTGGGGGAGGCTCGGCACTCACCCAAAGGTGATGAATGGTGAAGACTGACACAGATAAGATATGGAAATTGCGTACCTACCGTAATTCTGATCTTTCTGTGTATCTTCACCATTCATCACAGTTCCCACTCTCCATCCCCCGGGGCCTCAGTCTCTGGGTCCCCCTCCCACTCTTTGCCCATCCTCGCCCCCCTCCTTTCTGTTAGTCAGAAGTGGGGTAAACTGGGGCACATAGGGGGATAATTTTCTTCAGGGGTAGAGTGGTCAGGATGGGGGGCACTCCTTCTTCAGTGCTTCGGCTCCACCCCTGTGGCGTGGGGGTTGGCAGTTGCCCTCCTTTCTTTCCTTCTCCCCTTCTCCCCGTCAATCCTTTAATTTCCTTGTCCTTTGGACATAACCTCAATTAATTTAAAAAACTAGGTTTCTTACACCAAAATCTCCCTTTGAGAGGGGGGCGCTATCCCTGTATCTTATCTGTGTCAATCTTCACCATTCATCACAGACGGGTACTGGCCGGAGATCAGGACCCCGCGGGAGCCTTTTTTTATTTTTAAAAGGATAGGCGAACCCGGCGCAGCATCCGGCGCGCCCTCGGGGCCGACATGCTACGTGGTGGGATTAGCCGTTAGGCTGCGTGGACTCGCCTGCCTGCCAGTTCTTCATCTCCCGCCATCGAGGTCGCCTCGTGGGAAGCCATCTGAAGAAATTTGAAGGGTTTTTAGGCCTTTAGCCTTTCGCGTTTGTTCGGTCTCCTGCTAGTTCTGGGTTCTGCCTCCACTCGACGTCGCCGGTAAGATCTTTCCATTTATTTTAAAGTATAGCGACGTCGAGTCTGTTTTGGTATTTTTTTCCGTAGGTCATGTCGCGGTCGGAGGGCAAGAAACCTTCTAAGGCGGGGCGGCCCCCTATGCGTCGGTGCCCGTGCGGCCGCAAGTACTCCGTTACCAACCAGCATGACCGGTGTCTTGCGTGTCTTGGCCCGCTTTACGACATGGATTCGTGCGACGCCTGCTTCTCCATGGACCACCGCGTCCTAGAACAGCACGCGTTTAAAGTAGGGCGAGCTCCGCCGACTTTCGGGGGTAGGGTTCACACTCGTTGGGCCAAGCCGCGCTCTCTCGGCCTTTCCTCTGGGTCCCCTCCCAGCTCTATACGGACCGAGGAGGAGGGAGCCTCGGCTTCTTGTAGCCTAGCCTTGGCCGAAGCTCCTCCCGTGGCGCAGGAGGCCCGTCCCGCTTCCTCCTGGGAGCGGGCGGAGACGCCATTATGGCAACGCCTTCGGGTGAAGGTTCCAGTGTCGCCTCCAAGGTCCGGAAGGCCTGGCTTTGACGCCGCCGGGTCGGAGCCTTTGCGCCCTTCTCGTGTGCCGCGGCTCCTGTTGGACGCCGATCCTCCTGGGCGCCGGTGGCCTTGCATCGGCGCCTGTCGCGGGCACCGTGATCGATTGCGTCGCCGCCATGTTCCCCGCCGGCTGGCCCTCGGCGCCGAGGTTGAGCATGGCGCTGTGGGGCCTTCGGAGTCGCCTGTCGCGCACCGCGGCGGTGACCTCGGGTGCTGCCCGTGCGCTGAGAGGAGCCCAGCGCGCCATCTCGCCTTCGAGCCGCTACGCCACTTCGTCTCGGTGCGTGCTCGCGCGCCGAGGGCCTGGCGGTATTGCCGGGCGCTGGAGGTTGCTGGGGCTGCCAGCACCATCTCTGTTCCTGGTTCCGCCCGGTGCCAGTGGATTCTTGACGGCGCCGCAGCTGGCCCTGGCTCAGGACCTTTGGCCCGAGCTGCCCTGCCGCCTTCTGTTAGCCCCGCTTGCGGGGCTGTGGAGGGCACGGGTGCTGCCTCGGCCACTGCTTTGACTACTGGGCCTTTTGGTAAGGTTGCCTTCCCTCACCCTCCTACCGTTTGGCTTAGGGCCTCAGACTCTACCTCGTCGGAGTCGGGCTCGGAGTCGGACGGGCAGTCACACCCTTCGGGGTTGTCTGCAGAGGTGGGCGAGCCGGTGGTCTCGACGACGAGTCACAACCAGTCCCCTTCTGAGGAGCGTCAGGTTCTCCCCGAGGTTGGGGTCAGTGGTACTGACCAGCAGGCTATGGTGCGTGCCACCATTGCCATGCAACCTGGCCTTGGAGGGTTCCTTGACCCTTCGGCGGTGGGACCCCCTCCCGTAGTGTGTCTCGATCGCCCAACTTTGAGGCCCATTGGGAAGTCCACAGGAGGGGAGGGTGCTGCTCCCTGGGTCTCCCCTTCAGGGGCAGCCCAGAGCTGCCAGCTACCTAGGCTGGCCCTCTCGAGGACCAGGACCCTCTCGGACTGTGAGGGGTCGAGGGGTGTGGGGTCGGCGCGTCGGTCCTTCGCTGGGGTCCACCCCGGCCCTGGACGAAGCTGAAGTGCGGACTTCCGCCCTTCCCCTTCCGGTTCCTTGAGGGGGTCCCATTCTTTGGAGGCAGGGGACCGTCCTTCTGGATCTATATGGCCCCGGTTGCCTCACTGGGGGGATTCTTCTGGGCACAGCCTAGGCAGTACCAACGTGGTTGTACAGCTGTCGGCTGCGGAGTCTTCCGGGACACCCTCCTCGGGTGTCCATGGTCCCTCCCTAGCCCTGGCAGAGGTCAGCCGATTTCTTCTCGTGCTCTGCCCCTATCCCTCTGTCAGATTCTCCAGCGCTCCCAGGCATTCTTGGTCCTAGCGGCCCTCTCACCTGGGAGCAGTTCAGGAGCGGTGGCTGCTCGGTTCCCTGCCCACGTTAGGGCCATGGACAGCCAGGTTTTCAACCTCCCCAGCAGCCACCCTCTGAGCATGGTGACCTCCAGCTCCTCATCCCCCTCTTCTGGGGGAGAGGAACCATCTGTCCATATCTCTCCTGCCGCTGATCTCTCCAAGTATCAGCGTTTCCTCGTGAGGATGATGGAGGACTTTCACCTTTCTCCCTTGTCTGTGAGCAATCCTGAGCATGTGGCGCACGCCTTTCTAGACGATTTCGGTGCGGCCACCCTTGTGGTGCCGCCTTGGCCTGCTCCCTTTTGGGAGGCGTCCATGCGTTTCTGGCAGAGGCCCTTCTCCGGAGTTCCTGCCCCTAGGGACCTCAGCCAGAGGTATTGCGCTCCCCCGGAGTCTCCAGGTTCTGTGCCTCATCCGCAGTCCGGATTGACGCACCTGGACACCCCTGACGGGCTTCGCGCCCTCCACCGTGACCGGCCCCCAGATCAAGACTCCTTGGATTTTGACTTCTGGGGGAGGAGGACTTTCTACTCGGCACAGTTGCTTCTCTCCATCTCTGCTCATCAGGCCCACTATGCAGCCTACAACAGGTTCTTGTGGTCAGCGCTAGGTCAGATCCTAGCTGCTTTGCCTGACTCTGAGCAAACCAGGCAAGCCATCGCACTCTCTGCACATGGCCTGGAGCTAGCAAGGCACCAAGCAAGGGCTTCTTATGACGCCAGTGAGGTAGCTACCAGGGTCGTAGGGACAGCGATCTGCACCAGGAGATCGGCGTGGCTTCGCCTTTCCCGGTTGTCACCCTTGGCCCGGCGTAGCGTAATTTGCTCCACTCACGAGGGAACCTATCTCTTTTCCCATAGGGCAAGACGACGTTTGTCGGGGCAACTTCCTTCCCCCTCCGGGGGGGACCCTGTCTCGCTCTCCCCACTCTCGGACCTCTTCAGGCCCAGAGGGTTCCCCCCCTTAGTGTGTCACCCACTGAGGGCTAAGGGACTCTGTCCCTTAGGGTGCAATGAATCAGCCCCCTTCGGGGGGCTTGGTACTCACCCATCTGTGATGAATGGTGAAGATTGACACAGATAAGATATAAAAATTACGTACCTACCATAATTATGATCTTTCTGTGTATCTTCACCATTCATCACAATCCCACCCACCATCCCCCTGGGGCTTCAGTCTCTGGATCCTCCTCCCTCTGTGCCTACCCCTCTTTTTGGCCGGGATAAAGTTGAGACACACGGGGGGGGGTAGTTTCTTCCCTAAGGGGTACAGTTCGAGTGGCACTCCTTCTGTACTACATATCTTCACTCCTACGGGGTGAGAGTTGGTGGTTGCATTCCTTCTGTTATCCATCTAACTTTTAAAAAAAAAAAAAAAAAGGAATTTCCCTTTTTTTCACCAAATATCTTTACAGAGAGAGTACTGAGTCCCTGTACCCTGTCCTTCTCCAGAATAGCCGACTCTGCTTTTGGGGTATTGCCAGTTATTCTGTGCCTTGAATTCTGGCAAATGAGCTTTGCTACTCCTTGCAGTGCCTATACAGTCTGGTGACGGACAAGGGTCCTGGATCCTTGTTACCTCTCACTCTCTCCTAAATTCTCTCTCCCCCCTTCCCTCCCTTCCTCCTTTTCCAGAGATTGGGGCCCCTACCCAATCACCTTAGTCTTACTTCTTCTATGCTGTCCTCTCAGTCGTTATTTCTCTTTTTAGTTCAGTTTTTCTCTTCCTTTTTCTGTCCCTTGGACTCTCTTGTCCCACCCTCCATCCCTTCCTCTTACCTCTCCGGCGACTCAGAACTGGTAGGCAGGCGGGTCGGCGCAACCTAACGGCTAATCCTCGGCGCCACATAGTCGCTGAGCCTCGGGGTGGCGCCAATGCTCGTCGGCTCCGCCTATCGCTAAAAAAAAAGGCTCATGGGGTCCTGATCTCGGCCAGTACCGTCTGTGATGAATGGTGAAGATACACAGAAAGATCATAATTATGGTAGGTACGTAATTTTTATATCCTGTCTTTTCTTCCAGAATAGCCGATTCTGCATTGTAGAAGTTATTGCCAGTGATTCTGTGCCTTGAATTCTGGCGGTTAGCCTCTTGGCTACTCCTTCGCAGGTCCTATACAATCTGGAGACAGGTCAAGGTTACAGGGTATGTTTCTTCTGTTTTCTCCCCTCTCACTCTTATCCTTACTTCTAAAATCCTTTCCCTCCCTCCCTCCCTCCTCCTTCTACTTGGGGCCCCTATCCAATCCCTTAGTTTTCAAAATTGTTCTGTCCTCTTAGTTGTTTATTTCTCCTTTTAGTTTTTATATCTTTTCCTTTGTCTGTCCTTGGACTTCCTTGTCCCACCCTCCCAACCCTTTTCTCACCTCTCGGCGACTCAGAACTGGCGGGAGGGCAGAGTCGACAATACCTAACGGCCAACCCGCGAGCGCCATGCAGTGCATCGGCATCAAGAGCGGCGCCGATGGTTGGTCGACTCCGCCCATCCAAAATTTAAAAAAAAACAAAACTCCCGCGGGGTCATGACCTCCAGCCAAGTACCCAAAGGTGATGAATGGTGAAGATACACAGAAAGATCAGAATTACGGTAGGTACGTAATTTCCATTTCTCCCCACCACTTATAGTGTTCCTCCCTCTCCCTACTAAGTGATATCCCTTGGGATATATCCCTGATGTTGCTGCTTGCAACATTGGCTTCACCTTGTCCATTCCACTAAACTTTCTGCCACGTGAAAGTGCTTGGCACTTGGGACAAAGTGCAGCTCTCTACTGGATTTTCCTGTATTGCAGGGAAAGGCCGGTGTAATAGGAGTTTCTTACCTTCTTCTTTTCATTGCTCCTTTTAGAGTGGCAAGAAGAGAGTATTTGTGCACCCTGGACTCTGTCCAGCTACACTAGTTGTCTCATTCCTCTGAAGGACGCTTGGGGGTTTTTACCCTGCAAAATTGAGATTGTTCTGTTGAAGTACAGAAGTGTTTTTTATACAGCTGGCATTCTGGCATCTTAATTACACAGGGGTCTTGTCAAGATCCCTTCGTATATGCCAGAGCTAAATGCCAGGGCTACTGCCCTTGTCTTTATTTCTACCTTCCTGTCCAGGTAGCTGATAATAGGCTGTGGCTTTTTATACCTGCACCCCTTCTGCCACCCAATATGCCCAACCCTTAGTCTCTTCTCTAAGTTGGTAGCTGGGTTTTATTTTGTTATTATTTTTGTATCATATATCCTTTTTCTAACCCTTTTTGCTAGAAGTCCATCGCCCTCTATCTTTCTTCCCACTTGCTTTTTCTACTGGCAAACAGAACTGAGGAGGGGAGGGGGCCAGCTTCTGTTACTGGCTTGCTGAAGTGTGCAATGTTAGTACGTCGGCCAAATGGGGGGTGCAACCAGTCAACGTCTGTTCCCTTTTTGCTGCAAAATACTTTGCTCCTGCAGGGTACTAGTGCCTTCATCTTAGACCCATAAGGGTAAATGAACGGTGACAATGTCCTGGAAGATCAACAGCAATGGTGAGTTCATAATTCTCATTTTTGTTAGGTTAGTTGCAACCAACACCTTCAGCACTGTGTTTGTATACTTGACTAGTAACTAATCCCAGAACTGAACTTCCTCTACAAGGGCGTTCATGCATGACTTACTCTCTGACTACCTTTTTCCACATTTTTTTCTCAGCTTTTATTTGTTCTACCTCTTCTGGTCAGGACCTTTTTAAGCCTCGACCATTGTCCGTGCCTGTCCTAGGAGGTACTTGTGTCCCAGACCCCACCACCACCAGGACCCCAATGCTGTACTTGGTCCGCATTCGTCCCAGGCTGCTGGGGCTCTGCTGTTTAGATTCCAGGCAAATTATGTCCCCCCAAAACATACACACACAGATATAAATCCAGTCACCAGCCAGTGGGGGGGCAGAAGTGCCTGAGGTTATCCCCAAATGGTGGAGGAAGGCAGCCCTTGATGTTCATGTTGCTGCGGCTCAGTTTCTTCCACCTAGTCCAGGGCCAATTTTCCTGCTTGCTCCGCAGATACAGTCCCCATGAGGAAGCAGGGGAAACCTTGGAGCTGGAATGCTGGATGCTCCTACATTTGCATCCCTATTCTCACATGCTCTCTGTGACTGCTTGCCACCTGTGGTGAACCAGGTGAAAGTAGTGTAGTGCAGATCATCACTTTCCTACTCTGGATGAGGAGTGCATCCAGTGGAATGCCCTAGCTTCCTCCAGCTGACTTGTCTTGATGTCCTTGGTGATGAATCCAAACCTGGGTCACCAGCAAGACATGCGGTGCCAGCTACCGCTGTGCTTCTGGGACAGCTTACTCAAACCCTTCATCACTGCTGAGCACATTCATTCTCACCCCAGGAATACTCCAATATTCCTAACTCTTATGCAGTATGCTTTTAAGCCAGATCTGCCTGGAGACGGAACGTTATGCTAATGATGGAAAACCATTGGCACGTGCCACTTTTCAAAGGTTACGCCCTATCAATTGCCTACATTCTGACCTTCAGATTTCACTCTTCTCCTGTCAAGACTAGACGCTCGGAGATCCTCTCCTCAACATCTCGTCATGAAAACTTAGAAAAATATGTAAGTAGTCCTTATATTTTCATTTGCTGCCCTATTTTTAGCTTAACCATTAGGTTATTTTAGTTAAAATTGTTGGTTTTCTCGGTTTCTCCCGGTTCAGTATAACCGGAGGGGAACCTGGAATTTTTTAGTTTAAGCTGAGTTTTGTGACAGAAACTCCTTTATTTTAGCGTATTTTGTTTAAATAAATTTGTTTTGCATAACCGCTAAACCCAATTCCTTTCTTATCAGTTCTCGGTTCTGATCGGTTCCTGAACCAACTGCAAGCTTTAGTTTTAAAAGTCAAAATCTTCTTGCGATTTGTGTTTTTCTGTTGATGTGACCAAAACGTCAGAAAAGCCTAAGAGAAAAACCGGTGAACCCGGTTTTAAAAACTGTACTGAATGTGGAGACATTTTTGCCAAGGCAGATAAACACACTTCTTGTGTGGTCTGCCTTGGTTATGACCATTTAAAGTCAGATTTGCAAGAACTTTCCTAAAAAAATGCTTGAAAAACATCTGGAAAGGCTCAAAAAGACGTTGCCTCCACCTAAGGGTCCCTCAGGCTCTGACCAGCCAACACCCTCTGTGGCTGTGGGTGAAACCACAGAAACCACTACTTCTATCCCTGATACAGGTACAAAGGTCATTGCAAAAGGCCTGCTGAACTGGCCAGCTCTCTGGTTCCATTGAAGAAAACCAAAAAGACTAAGCTCACAGAACCCCCTGCTGATCAGCTTTTGGGGACTTCTAGTGTGACTGAAAATATGCCCTCTCTACTAGAGATTGCACAGGCTTTTAAGGTTTTGCAGGCCTTACAGGGGTTGCTTCCTGCTGGACAGCTGTCAATCGTTCTGATCCCTGCTAATTCTACCCAGTCTTCCTTCCATGATGATAGGGAAGACTATGGGAGTATGAGGAAGGAAGATGGAGAGCCTATAGAGCCTGAAGTCTCCGCTGAACTGGAGTTTGGCCCACCACCCAGCACCTCAGAGGATTATTCATCCCATTTTACATTCATTAGAAAAATGGTAGATGCTCTTGACATCACTACTACTGAGGTGATAGAGGATGAAGAGGAAACAGAATATTTAGAAATGATGGGGTTAACACTCACTAAGAAGTTACTGCTCTCTGTAAATAAATTCTTTAAAAAAGACATATTCAAAATCCTCCAGACACCTGGGTCTGTCCCCCCTTTGGAAAAAAGGCTGAACAGGGAAGGGGATGAATTGTTATTCTCCCACCCTGACCTCCAGGGGGTGGTATAAGCTTCGGCCTGTGACAAGGCAAAGGTTCCTCTGGCATCTCACCCCCCCTGAAAAATATTCTAGAAAAATTGATAGCATGGCCAAGAAGGGCTACCTGTCAGCTTCCTTGGCCATCAGGCAAGCTAATTTCCAGGCTTTTGCAGCCCAGTATCAGAAATCTCTCTGGCAGTCTGTCATGGCTATGGCAGACAAAGCTCCTTCTGGTCTCTCAGCTGACTTAGCTGAGACTGCTAGGTTTGGCTAAGAAGCAGCCGAATACCAGTTTCAAATGGCAGCAGACACCAATGACACTGCTGCCAGGTGGATGGCTAATACTATTGCTCAGAGGATGTTTGCCTGGTTAAGAGCCACAAACCTGTGGCGGCCTGGTGGCACTGAGGGTTGAGGCACTGGACGCCACACCTTGCGTCACGCTGGCGACTCGGGTTTGGGAACAAGCCCGGTCCATCAGGGGCTGGCAGGGGAGAGAGGATTGAGCATCCAGAGGACTGCTCTCCTCTCTCTCGGGAGGGATCCGGGGCTGCTCTGCGTCCTGGTGACCGCCGGTGGAGATCAGTGGCAATGCAGGTATGCCAGCCAGAAGAAGGGGTGGAAGTGCGGCAGACATCGGCAGGGAAGCCGCACTCCCAAGGGGGACCAGAAAAAGTAGAAAAATCCCCTATCTTGCTTGTGGAGATGAAGGGATGCCAGGTACGCAGCCCACATCTCGACTGCCAGCCCATCGTCTGGAGGACTCCAAGGCCGACCCGACACACACCAGGTAGGATCTCCTTAATTTCAGACAGGCCATCGCAGGAGGACGGGCCCACCCTTGGGGGGGATCCAGGGGGTTAGATCTGCCTGGGTGGTCAGGGGGAGTCTCTCCACTAACAAGGGTTCAGGCAAGGGAGTAGAGGCTGGGGTCAAGTGCATACCCTGAAAGGATGCCCAGGCGGGAAGGAGTATGAATAGAGTGGGGAAAAAAAAAAAGCCACAAACCTTACTCGGGATACACAGAACAAGGCTTTTGATTTTCCTGTTGAGGGTAATTCCCTCTTTGGATCCCATATAGAGGCTTACATGAAAAAGATGGACGAGTATAAGGTCACCTACAGAAGCAATTCTGCCAAGGAAAGGGTTTCCCCATCCTTTAGACCTTATGGAAGGGGAGGCAGGGCAGACATTTTCACACCAGGCTTTTTTATCAAGCCATGGCCGTACCCCATGTTCAGCAGTACCCACAGAAGGGGTACTTCAGGGACAGGGGCAGAAGGGGTTCCAGGCATGGTTCTCAGTCTCAGCCTCAGGCAAAGCAAGACCCCTGACATGCTTTTCCAGGCTGCCTGCCCACTACCAGTGTGGCAGACTGACTCACAGTTTTCAGGCTTGGAAACAGATCACAACAGACAAGTGGGTCTTGCAAGTAGTGTTTCAGGGTTTGTCCCTAAGCTTCAAATCCCTTCCCTCTCTAAGAACGAGAGTGTTCAAGCCAGCTTCCAATGCAGAAAGAAAGCTGCTGGAAAAGGAAGTGAAACCTGTGCCCCCACAACAAAGGGGAAGGGTTTTTTATTTAAGATACTTCTTCACAACAAAGAAAAACAGGGAGTGGTGGCCTATCCTAGACCGAAGGGTGCTAAACAGGCACTTGCTAAAGCCAAGGTTCAAAATGGTAACCTTGTCACTGATTTTCCCAGCTCTCCAAAAAGGAGATTGGCTGGCATCTCTGGACCTAAAAGATGCTTACTTCCACATACCCATAAGGAAGTCTCACAGAAAGTACCCCAGATTCGACTCCCTTCAGGTCATTACCGGTTTTCAACCCTGCCATTCGGTCTCGCTTCATCTCCAAGAGTGTTCACAAAGTGCCTGGCAGTGGTTGTGGCACACCAGCGAAGGCAAGGTGTCACAGTTTTCCCCTACCTGGACGACTGGTTGGTGGTCAGAAAAGCACCACAACAGGTAGAGGAACATCTGCAGCTCACCCAAGGACTTCTGGAGTCACTGGGTTTTCTGATAAATCTCAAAAAGTCAGTCCTCCCTGCACAAGTGCTGCAGTTCATAGGAGCAGAATTAAATACCCAGGAAGGCAGGGCTTACCTACCTCTGGTCAGGGTAAAACGTATTCTGCAGATGGCAGGCTCCTTCAGCCTGAACAGACCAAAAACTGCAAGACCGTTTTTACAGTTACTGGGCCACATGGCAGACGCCACTGGCAGAGTCCTGGGTTCCAGGTTCCAGATGAGGGACATCCAATTCTACCTAAGGGCACATTGGTGTCAGAGAAAGAATTCTCTCTCAAAGCTAATTCCAGTAACAAAAACGTTACTTCTGGCCCTTCAGTGGTGGAAAGAGGAAGCCAACCTCAGGGAAGGGGTTCCTTTTCAAAAAGAGTCTCCATCAGTGATTCTCACAACAGATGTATCACTACTGGGGTGGGGTGCCCATCTCTGGGATCACACCACTCATGGCACTTGGTCCAGTGCAGAGTCACTCCAGCATATAAATCTGCTGGAGCTCAGAGTAGTGTTGCTGGCACTCCAAGCCTTCACACCACTGGTTCAGGGAAGGGTGGTACAGGTCAGAACAGACAATACCACCACAATGCACTACATAAACAAGCAGGGAGGAATAAGGTTGGATCCTCTCTGCACGGAAGCTATGAGAATTTGGACTCCAGCCTACTCCCTAGGAGTTTTCCTTCAGGCCATTCATCTGCCAGGCAAGGACAATACCTTAGCAGATGCTCTACCTCAGATCAGCCAGGCCCATCACGAATGGACCTTGAACAGACAGGTGATGGAAGTAATTTTCAGAAGGTGGGGCACCCCAGAGATGGATTTCTTTGCATCCCACGAAAGTCACCACCTGCCACAAATTGTTGCAGACCCCCAGCTCGGGGATCAATACCCCTGGATGTTCTGGACTGGTCAGGGAAGTACCTGTGTGCATTCCCTCCTTTCCCCCTAGTGTACAGGGTGCTACTCAAGCTCAGGTCCCAGTCAGCTTCAATGATCTTGATAGCTCCAGATTGAGCCAGGCAGCCATGGTATTCTCTGCTGCTCTCCATGTCCATAGCCAAGCCAATATACATTCCTTGGAGGCACAACCTGCTAACCTCCAGTCAAGGGAAACTCCTGTACCCAAACCTCAAATCCCTCAGGCTCAAAGCATGACTTTTGAGGACCTAGGGTATGCAGGCTTGCATCTCTCTGAAAGTGTTCTGGACATTTTAAGGGGGTACAGGAAGTCTTCCACCAAGAAAACCTATGCCTCTAAATGGAAAAGGTTTTCTATCTGGTGCTTCACCGGGGATGTGGTGTCAGCTCAGGCAGGGGTTCCAGCTGTGCTGTACTACCTTACTTATTTGCATTCACTAGGCCTGCAGTCCACACTGGGAAGAATCAAACCCTATCTTCAAAAGGTTCTTTAAAGGTCTAGCTACCTTGCACCCCCCTCACAGGGAACCGGTGCCAGCCTGGGACCTAAATGTGTGTATTGCCAAGTTCATGAACTCATGTATTCAGCTCCTTTGAAGTACAGGTATGTCACATGGAAGATGGTTTTCCTAGTGGCAATCACTTCTGCTAGAAGAATCAGTGAGCTCTAGGCTCTCTGCATTGAGCAGGACTACATTTCATTCTACAGGGACAAAGTGGTCCTGAGAACAAACAGAAACTTTCTTCCAAAGGTGGTTTTGGACTTTCATTTGAATCAGTCCATTACCTTACCTGTTTTCTTTGAGCATTCAAGATCTGGGGAAAGTAGACTGCACAGTCTTGATGTCAAGAGAGCTCTTGGCTACTACATGACAGTTACGAAGGCCCATAGACAGGGCATTAAACAACTGTTCCTGACTTATGGGAATGTGGGAAAAGGAAGTCTAGCATCTAAGAGGTCCATTTCTAACTGGATAGTTCAGTGTATTCGGTTTTGCTATTCAAAAGCTAGGAAGGAGCCCCCAGCAGGGCTGAGAGCCCATTCCACAAGGGGTACAGCTGCTACTATAGCAGCTTCCAGGGATGTTCCACTGGTGGACATCTGTAAAGCAGCTACCTGGAGAACAGTGCACACCTTCAGTAAGCACTACAGCCTGGACACACAGGCTAGGGGTGATGCCAGGTTTGGCACAGCTGTCCTGCAGAGTCTATTCCCAAAGTAGGTTCTGTGCCCACCTCAGAGGTACTGCTTCTTAGTCTGCATAAGAGCTAGGAATATTGGAGTATTCCTGGGGTGAGAAAAAAAATTACCATAGTAATCTTGTTTCTTCCAGGGGATACTCCAATATTCATAACTCTCCCACCCTGCCTCCCCTGCCAGAACCAGTGGCCTCTGCACTCCACACTGTGTTACCAGGGTTATGAGTGCCACACTCTGGTATTCTATTTGAAACTGTGTTTTCATTGATTTTACTCTCTTCAGATGATTTTGACATTCAGGGGTTCTTTTTGTGGGATTTTCCCTCCTGTTGGAGGCTTTTTGGGTGTTAAGCTATTATCATTATAGTGTTAAATGGTTATTTTCCTCGTGGGACCTGTCCTGTCAGGCGTCCATGAAATCTGAAGGTTAGAATGTAGGCAGTTGATAGGGGGCAGCATTTGAAAAGTGGCATGTGCCAATGGTGTTCCATCATTAGCATAACGTTCCATCTCCAGGCAGATCTGGCTTAAAGGCATAATGCATAACAGTTATGAATATTGGAGTATCCCCTGGAAGAAACAAGATTACTATGGTAAGTAATTTTTTCATCCCTATACCCCTCTGGATTCGTTACCCTTTCTGTGCCTAAGGCAAAGAAAGGTGATAGCAGGTGAGCCTTTTCATTGTATATACATAATAACAGAAGCAAGCACTCTTATTATGTGAAGGAGGTTGCCATGACTTATCAAAAACTGCATCATCCTTATCTTGGGGACAGAGCTGGTCTTGGCATAGTACGAACTGTGCATTTGCCTCAAGAGCAGAGGTGCGCCATAAAGCCTCAGCTGTCCTGTTGGCATCCTTTCTTCCATGTCCTCTGTGTTCTAATTCAAGTAAAGTGCAAAAATGACACAAAACTAACTGAGAATGAAGATATAGGGAGGCCTTGGTAGGGTTGAGGATGTTCCTTGGGAGATTCATGACTTCTGATATCAGGGCCCAGCAAGGAGGTTTGCGCAGGGCCCCAGGATAGCTAAGGCAAGCACTGCTTAGGGAGCCTTGCTGCTGCTTTATGGACTGCTGTGCCAGCTCAGCCTTTGGCCCTTGTGATCTGTCTAGAGCAAGCAAATCTCTATATAGTATGTCTCTTTGATCTTTGTACTAGAGGCACTTGAAAACAGCGGGAGTTAGAACTCTTGGGACTGACGGCTGGTGTGTGATGTAAGCACAGACCGGCACCATTTGATGACACCAATAGTCCCAATTACCTTGGTTTCCTTTTCCCCCTGTCAAAAGCACACCATGGGAGTTGGAACTTCTCAGTGAAAGCCTGTTGTTCAAACAACATGAAGTCTTGCTGTATTCAGACATAATGCAGTTAGCCCCAGCACTTGAACTGCCCCGGAGAGGAAAGAGTTAACTCTATGTAGAAGCATAGAACGTTGAGCTCGAGCTCGGTTTTCAAACCTCTGTCTGTGGTACTTCTCAGTGTAACTGTCAGATTCTTTACTCCGCCTAACAGTGAAGTCGCTATGGAGATTTCCTCTGCTCGGTTCGGTAAAAGTAGAGCGTTCGGTTTAAACCGTATAATTTTTTGTTATTTTCAGATTTCCAGCCTCTGTCTACGGTACAGGTAGTGTGTAAATAGGTAGTGACTGTGTTTTATTCTGTGAAAGGTTAGAAATTGTTCTTTTCTTCGGTTTCTTTCTGGTCGGTCCGGTTTGGAACCGACCCATTCTGTTTAAATTTATTTCTGGGATTAGAGTGGTGTTCTGGTACCGATTGATTTCAAAAGAAAGGAAAATTACGTACCTACCGTAATTCTTGATCTTCTTGGACGAGTCTCCACCACTCATTCACACTAGTGGGATTGGCGCCGGAGGCACTAAGACCCATCGGGAGCAAACTTTTGCTGGAGGGTGTGAGAGCCGGCCCTTGAGACACGGGCGCCCTTGAGCAGCGGCCGAGCGGTAATGACCATCTCGGCGACGGACCTCCAACCGCCTCAGTACCTTTTTTTTTACCAAGGAGGTGCAGTTAACTAGCTAAAAAAGGGTAACCCCTACATTACAAAAACGGACATAAGATAGTCCGTATGACCCGTGTAAGAAGGGTCAGCAAAAGAAGTCCTCACGGCCTAAAGATTTGAGGGAGTGAAGACCAATACAGCGGTGAGCTCGGGGGATGGAGGGTGGTCGTGTGAATGAGTGGTGGAGACTCGTCCAAGAAGATCAAGAATTACGGTAGGTACGTAATTTTCCTATCTTCCTGGACATAAGTCTCCACCACTCATTCACACTAGTGGGAGAGTACCAAGCTGATAATCCCCCAAAAGGGCGGCAGGAAAGCCAGAGCTCACGCGTCTAAGATAGAAGCCCATTAAGGATAGTTCTGCCGAATGCGGAATGTCGCCTGGCATGAACATCCAGTGCATAGTGCTTAACGAAAGTATGCACTGAGCTCCAGGTAGCGGCGTTGTATATATCTGCAATTGAACATTGCATTCTCCGCTTAGGGATGCCGCGACCGCCCTAGTAGAGTGAGCGTACACTCTACCTTCTAATTTAACTTGAGCCATGGAATAGCAATGACGAAGGCATGCCACTAACCATGAAGAGATACATCTAATAGCGACAGGTTGACCCAGCCGGGTGTCGCTGAAAGAAACGAACAGTTGCTGAGTCTTGCGAACATCCTTGGTTCTATCTAAATAGAACCGCAAGGCTCTCTTAACATCCAAGGAATGAAGAGCTCGTTCCCCTTCATTTTGGAAATTAGCGAAGTAAGCGGGAAGTACCAGAGGTTGGTTCAGATGGAATTCTGACACAACCTTGGGAAGAAATTTAGGATGAGTACGGAGAACTACCCTGTCTTTATGGAATATAGTGCTATTGAGGGTCCGTAACCAGTGCAGCATGTATTCTAGAGACCCTGGGGCTGAGGTAATGGCCACCAGGAAGGCAGTCTTCCAGGTAAGAAATTTTAGCTCACAGGTAGCTAAGGGTTCGAAAGGCTTCCGAGTGAGCATGTCCAGCACCAGGTTAATGTCCCAGGCTGCAACTGGACGCTTAACAGGGGGTCTGGTATGGAGAATCCTTAAGAAATCTCTCTTCACTATAGGTAACTGAGCCAGAGTTAAGGAAGAAACCGGCTCATGGAACGCTGAGATGGCACTAAGGTGAACTTTAACTGTGGAGTATTGAAGACCTAAGTTTGATAGGTCCAAAGATACTCCAGAACCTTGCCAGGAGGACAGGAAGGGATTCCAAGAGGATTTTGCACACCAGAGAGAAAACGCTTCCATTTGAAGCGACGTTTGGTGGCTGGCCTCGAGCAGCCAGAAGGATGTCTGAGACTCTACGAGAGACGTTGAACCGATCCACTTCTATCTCTTCAGAGCCAAGCATGAAGGTGAAGTGATTTCAGGTTGGGATGGACCAACGAACCCCTGAGTCAGAAGACTGATTTGCAAAGGAAGTGGTCTCGGAGAGGCTGCCAACATACTGTTGAGTAGAGGAAACCATAGTTGCCGAGGCCAGGAAGGAGCAATGAGAATCATCTTGGTCCCTGAGACTCGAACTTGAGGAGTACTCTGGATTAGAGGAAGTGGTGGAAAGGCGTAGAAAGCGCTTTGTCCACCGCAGCCTGAAGCATCCTGACAGAAAATGCCAGGCCCTGGATTTCTGGAGCAGAAGAGAGGCAGTTTTGCGTTGAGTGGGGATGCAAAAGGTCCAGGTCTGGAGTCCCCACTCTTGAACAGGGACCGAAGCTACGGCTGGATCGAGACCACTCGTGAGGGTCTGCCTCGCTCTGCTGGAGGTGATCTGCTAGGTCGTTTTGTATACCTGGCAGATAAACCGCTTGAATCAGAGACTTGTGCTCTAGCACCACTCCCACACCCTCATTGCTTCCCTGCAAAGGGGTAAGAATGAGCACCGCCTTGCTTGTTGATGTAATACATCACTGCTTTGTTGTCCGTTTGAAGGAGAATGTTCTTGTGACAAAGGACATCCTTCAGAGCTCGGATTGCATAGAGGACCGCTCTCATCTCCAGGACATTTATGTGGAGATGAGTTTCGAACTGAGTCCATACACCTTGAGTGTGGAGGGAGAGACAGTGAGCTCCCCATCCCATTAGCGATGCATCTGTGGTGATGGAGATCTGATGATCCGGGGGAGCAAAGGGGAATCCTTCCGGAGATTGCTTTCTTGAGACCACCAGGTGAGAGACCTTCAAGGGGCTCCGCCACCTGATGGGATAAGACTGGGGGTGAGAGGTCGGGGACCACTGAGTGGAGAGCATCCACTGGGTGGTTCTCATGTGCAGTCGGGCCAGAGGGATCAGTGAAGACCGAGACTCTATGAGACCAACATGCTGTATCGAGAGCTGTAACCGATTGGTTCTCCTGATGTGAACGGCCATACTTTAAGGATGTCGAGTCTTCTGTCCTCTGAAGGAAAAGCCTTCCTGAAGAGGTGTCTAGAAGCTGTCCCTATGAAAAGGAGCCTCTGGAAGGGCTGTTGAGATTTTTTAAATTCAGCAGAACTCCCATGGACGGAGAAGACGGAGTCGCTTGCACGGCTTCCAAAGTCCCTTGGCGGAAGGGCTTGCTAGAAGCCAATCGTCCCAGGTAGGGAAACACTGAGTCCCGACTTTCCTGAGATGCGGCGAGAACTGCACAACACTTTGTAAAAACTGCATGGCGCCGAGGATAGCCAAAGGGCAGGACTCTGAACTGATAATGCTGACCCAAAGCTACAAACCTGAGATTTACGGTGGGTCGGTGGGCGTGAGGATATGCTGGTAAGCATCCTGCATATCAGAGAGGCCAGCCAGTCGTGCTGATGCAGCAAGGGTAACAGGGTACCTAGGAAATCATCTTGAATTTCTCCTGGGGAGGAATTTGTTTAACTTTCTGAGGTCTAGAATGGGGCATCCCCAGATTTCTTTGGAACCAGAAAGTAATGGAGTAGAACCCTGTGTTTCGTAGATGCTGGGGCACCAGTTCTATTGCCCTGTTGTTCAGAAGGCCCTGGATCTCCGTATTTCCTCCTCTCCTAATTTTCCTCCTTTCCTGTCCAAACAGTCCTTTCTGGACCATCAGGAGATGATGTTGAGCCTGACCCAGACCTTGGTTTGGTGATGAAGTGGAGGAAACAGGATCTTTCTTTGCTACAGAGCCTGTGGTGAGGACCTGTCTCAAGTCTCTGTTGAAGAACCTGGGATCCACTCTTTCTCCCAGACTACAGACATCGATCCTGGGAAGATATTAAGACTCCAGTATCTTCATGCTACTGAGATCCTCACGGATTTGACCTCTCGATCCAGTTTCCTTCGAGACGCTGTCTCAAATGGTATGGAATAATCCTGCTTTATTCCTCAGTGGCTAAATCCATTGATAAGAGTATTCAGCTCCCAAGGATCGTCCCATTTGGCATCCCAAGCCTTTGTGGATCCTATTGTAGTCCTGGCAGAGAATGACAAGGTCGTTCTTCCTCAAACTACTACAGCTCAACCTATTAACAAAGAGTCTCAGAAGATTGATACATTAGGTAAGAGAGTCTTGCTGCCTCCACTCTAAGCATGCATATTGCCAGTTATCAAGGCTATTTTTCTCAGTATGAGTATATCCTGTGCACTCTATGAAAAGAATGGTTGAAGCTCTTCCAGATTGATTCCAAGTCAGAGCTTCTTCTGACCGTTATTAGAGGTATTGAGTCCAATAACCAACAGGTCAATGCCGCCATGGGCGCTTCGACACTGCTTCTCGCTCAGCAAGCCGCAGATTTGTACTGGCGCCATTCCCGGCTCGCGTGCTGGCTTCACGATGATGCTCAGCCGAGGTGATGGCGCTGCCTTTGATGGCTCCTTTCTTTTGGCCTCTGGTGGAGCAAGCCAGAGGCCACTCAGAAGACTAGATCGGCCATTAAGTTGGCCAGACCTCCTGCCCCTCCTCGGGGCATGTGAACAGACGTCAGTTCTCATAGTCGTCAGTCCTTCGAGGCAGAGGCAGGAAGCTGCAAAAGCCAACCTGCCCAGCCTCAAAGGCAGCCCTTGTAGAAAGCGCAGGGGCCTAAAGCTCCCAGGCACTACCTTTATGAAGTCGTTGGCCAAGTTCCATCCACTCCTGCCGAGGTGGAACTGTCTCCTCCGTGGGAGGTCGTCGATGTACTTCTACAACCAGTGGAAGTCCATAACCCGGACAAATGGGTCCTTCGGATAATTAGCGAGGGTTATTCTCTCCAATTTCTTGAAACCCCCAGTGTCCTCCCAGACGACAACCCAGGTTGTCGGCCTCTCAGTCAGACCTCCTCACCGCTGAGATCCAGGGCCTTCTGAACAACAGGGCAATAGAACTGGTGCCCCGCATCTACGAAACACAGGGTTCTACTCCCATTGCTTTCTGGTTCCAAAAGAAATCTGGGATGCGCCCCATTCTAGACCTCAGAAAGTTAAACAGAATTCCTCCCAGGGAGAAATTCAAGATGATTTCCCTAGGTACCCTGTTACCCTTGCTGCATCAGCGACTGGCTGGCCTCTCTGGATATGCAGGATTCACCAGCATATCCCGTCCACCTCGACCCACCGCAAGTTCCTCAGGTTTGTAGCTTTGGGTCAGCATTATCAGTTCAGAGTCCTGCCCTTTGGGCTATCCTCGGCGCCGAGTTTTACAAAGTGTTGTGCAGTTCTCAGGCGCATCTCAGGAAAGTCGGACTCGAGTGTTTCCCTACCTGGACGATTGGTTTCTTAGCGCTTCCGGCCAAGGGACTTTGAAGCCGTGCAACGACTTCCTGCGTCTTCTCACGTCCATGGGAGTTCTGCTGAATTTGAAAAATCTCAACTGCAACCCTCCCAGAGGCTCCTTTTCATAGGGCGCTTCTATACACCTCTTCAGCGAAGGCTTTCCTTCCAGAGGGACAGAAGGCTATGTCCTTGAATGGCCCGTTACATCAGGGAGAACCAATGGTTACAGCTCTCTGCGATGCAACGCATGTTGGGTCCTCATGGCTGCCCTCGGTCTCACTGTCCCTCTGGTCTCGACTGCACATGAGAACCACCCAATGGATGCTCTCCACTCAGTGGTCCCCACCTCTCACCACCAGTCTTATCCCATCAAGGTGACGGAGCCCCTCTGAAGGTCTCTCTCACCTGGTGGTCTCAAGAGAGCAATCTCCTGGAAGGATTCCCTTTGCTCCCGGATCATCAGATCTCCATCACCACAGGCGATCGCTAATGGGATGGGGGCTCACTGTCTCTCCCTCCACACTCAAGGTGTATGGACTCAGTTCAAACTCATCTCCACATAAATGTCCTGGAGATGAGAGCGGTCCCCTCTATGCAATCCGAGCTCTGAAGGATGTCCCTTGTCACAGAACATTCTCCTTCAAACGGACAACAAAGCAGTGATGTATTACATCAACAAGCAAGCGGTGCTCATTCTTATCCCTTTGCAGGGAAGCAGTGAGGGTGGGAGTGGTGCTTGGGCACAGTCTCTGATTCAAGCGGTTTATCTGCCAGGTATACAAAGCGACCTGCAGATCACCTCAGCAGAACGGAGGCAGACCTCACAGTGGTCTCTCGATCCAGCCGTGGCTGGTCCCTGTTCAAAGAGTGGGGGACTCCAGACCTGGACCTTTTGCATCCCCACTCAGCGTAAACTGCCTCTCTTCTGCTCCAGAAATCCAGGGCCTGGCATTTTCTGTCAGGATGCGTTCAGGCTTGGTGGACAAAGCGCTTTCTTCCTTTCCACCGCTCCTCTAATCCAGAGACTCCTCAAGCTCGAGTCTCAGGGGACCAAGATGATTCTCATTGCTCCTTCCTGGCCTCGGCAACTATGGTTTCCTCTACTCAACAGTATGTTGGCAGCCTCTCGAGACCACTTCCTTTGCAAATCAGTCTTTTGACTCAGGGTCTGTTGGTCCACCCCAACCTGAAATCACTTCACCTTCATGCTTGGCTCCCTGAAGAGATAGAAGTGAATTGGTTCTAACGCTCTCGTGAGAGTCTCAGACATCCTTTCTGGCTGTCCTGGAGCCAGCCACCGAAAAACGTACGCTCCAAATGGAAACGCTTTTTCTCTCTGGTGTGCAAAATCCTTGGAATCCTTTTCCTGTCCTCCTGGCAAGGTTCTGGAGTATCTTTTGGACCTGTCAAACTTAGGTCTTCAGTACTCCACAGTTAAAGATTCACCTTAGTGCCATCTCAGCGTTCCATGAGCCGGTTTCTTCCTTAACTCTGGCTCAGTTACCCATGGTGAAGAGATTTCTTAAGGGATTCTCCATCACCAGACCCCTGTTGCGTCCAGCTGCAGCCTGGGACATTAACCTGTGCTGGACATGCTCACTCGGAAGCCTTTCAACCCTTAGCTACCTGTGAGCTAAAATTTCTTACCTGGAAGACTGCCTTCCTGGTGGCCATTACCTCAGCCCGCAGGTCTCTGAGATACATGCCCTGGTTACGGACCCTCACATACTGTATTCCATAAAGACAAGGTAGTTCTCCGAACTCATCCTAAATTTCTTCCCAAGGTTGTGTCAATTCCATCTAAACCAACCTCTGGTGCTTCCCGCTTGCTCATAATTTCCAAAATGAAGGAGGCAGGCTCTTCATTCCTTGGATATTAGAGAGCCTTGCGGTTCTATTTAGATAGAACCAAGGATGTTCCAAGACTCAGCAACTGTTCGTTTCTTTCCAACACCCGGCTGGGTCAACCTGTCGCTATTAGATGCATCTCTTCATGGTTAGTGGCATGCCTCGTCACTTGCTATTCCATGGCTCAAGTTAAATTAGAAGGTAGAGTGTACGCCACTCTACTAGGGCGGTCGTGCATCCTAGCGGAAATTCGCATGTTCCAATTGCAGAGTATATGCAACGCCGCCACTTGGAGTTCAGTGCATACCTTCATACACTCATGCACTGGATGTTCATGCTAGGCCATCTCCAAGACCGCAGCAGAACTATCCTTAATGGGCTTCATCTTAGACGCGTGAGCTCTTGGCTCTCCTGCCGCCCCTTTTGGGGATTATCAGCTTGGTACTTTCACTAGGTGATGAGTGGTGGAGACTTATGTCCAGGAAGATATGAAATACGTACCTACCTAATTCTTGATCTTCTTCTGGACGAGTCTCCACCACTCATTCACACGCCCACCCTCCATCCCCGAGCTCACCGCTGTATTGGTCTTCACCCTCAAATCTTTAGGTCGTGAGGACTTCTTTGACCCTTCTTACAGGGTCATACGGACTATCTTATGTCCGCTTTTTAATGTTGGGTTTACTCTTTACGTTAGTTGCGCTGCACCTCCTTGGTAAAAAGGTACTCTGAGGCGGTTGGAGGTGGGTAGCGAGATGGTGTTGGCTACCGAGCCGCTGCTGGAAGTGGCACCGTGTCTCATGGCGCCGTCTCTCGTGCCGAACCCTCCAGCAAAAGTTTGCTCCCTGATGGGTCTTAGTGCCTCCGGCGTTAGTCCCACTAGTGTGAATGGTGGGTGGAGACTCGCCCAAGAAGATCAAATTACGGTAGGTAACGTAATTTTCTTTTCTCGCAGCGCACCTCAGAAAAACTCGAATACAGGTGTTCCCTTATCTGGACGATTGGCTTCTGGCAAGTCATTCCAGGCAAGGGACTCTTGACCAGAGACGGCCTCTCACCTCCTTACATCCATGGGAGTCCTGCTGAACCTCAAGAAATCACAGCTGCAGCCCTCCCAGAGGCTCCTTTTCATAGGGACCCTTCTGGACACATCCTGTGCTAGGCTTTTCTCCCAGAGGACAGAAGGAACGATATCCTTCTGATGGTCCGTTACATCGAGAGAACAGGTCAGTTACAGCGCCTCGATGCAACGGATGCTGGGCCTCATGGCATCCTCAGTGTTCACTGTACCTCTGGCCCCATCTGCACATGAGAACCACCCAGTGGATGCTCAGTACTCAGTGGTCTCCAACCACTCACCCGCAGTCCTATCTCATCAAGGTGACAGAACCCTATGGAGGTCTCTCACCTGGTGGTCTCAAGAGGACAATCTCCTGCAAGGATACCCCTTGCCCCTCTGGACCATCAGATCTCCATTACCACAGATGCCTCACTAATGGGTGGGCGCCACTGTCAGGCTCTCCACACTCAGGTGTGTGGACTCAACTGAGTCTCAGCTTCACATAAATGTCCTAGAAATGAGCTGTCCTTTATGCGGTCCGAGCTTGAAGGACATTCTTTGTCACAAAAATATTCTCCTCCAAACGGACAACAAAGCAGTGATGTATTACATCAACAAGCAGGGCGGTGCTCATTCTTGCCCCTTATGCAGAGAAGCGATGAGGGTCTGGGAATGGTGCTTGGAGCACAAGGCTCTAATTCAAGCAATCTACCTGCCAGGTGTACAGAAACGACTTGGCAGGACGGCTCCTCAGCAGAACAGAGACAGATCCTCACGAGTGGTCTCGACTCAACCATAGTTCAGTCACTATTCGAAGAGTGGGGAACTCCGGACCTGGGCCTTTTTGCGTCCCCACTCGACGCAAAACTGCCTCTCTTCTGCTCCAGAAATCCAGGGCCTGGCATTTTTTGTCAGGATGCGCTCAGGCTGCGTGGACAAATGCTTTACGCCTTTACGCCTCTTCCTCTAATTCAGAGAGTACTCCTGTTCGAGTCTCAGGGAGACAAGATGATTCTCATTGCTCCTTTTGGCCTCGAAACTGTGGTTTCCACTTCTCAACAGTATGTTGGCAGTTCTTCTGAGACCACTTCCTGCAGATGAACCTTTTAACTCAGGGACCGGTGGTCCATCCCAATCTGAGATCTCTTCACCTTCACGCTTGGCTCCTGAAGAGGTAGAATAAATCAGTTCAATGTCTCTCAAGAGTTTCGATATCCTTCTGGCTGCTGAAACCAGCCACCGGAAAACTTACATAACGCTAAGTGGAAGTGTTTTTCCTCTGGTGTGCAAAAGTCCTCTTTGAACTCTTTCTTTTCCTGCCCTCTGGATAAAGTTTTAGAGTACCTTTGGACCTCTCAAATTCAGGTCTCCAGTACTCTACAGTTAAGGTTCACCTTAGTGCCATTTCAGCGCATCATGAGCCGGTTTTTTCTCTTCACTGGCCTCAGTTACCTATGGTTAAGAGATTTCTTAAGGGCATTCTGCACACCAGACCCCTACAAGACGTCCGGTTGCAGCCTGGGACATTAATCTTGTGCTAGACATGCTCACCCGAAACCCTTTGAGCCTCTAACTACCTGGAACTAAAGTTCCTCACCTGGAAGACTGCTTCCTAGTGGCCACACTCAGCTCGTAGGGTCTCTGAGATGCATGCCCTGGTCACAGACCCTCCAGATACTGTGTTCCATAAGGACAAAGTAGTCCTTCGACTCATCCTAAATTTCTTCCTAAGGTTGTGTCAGAATTTCATCTTAACTCAACCTTTGGTCCTTCCCTCTTATTTTGGACTTCCAAAATGAAGGGAACGTCTCTTCATTCTCTGGATGTTAAGAGGGCCTTATGCTTCTACTTAGATAGAACCAAGGATTTTGTAAAGCCCAGCAACTGTTCATTTCCTTCAGTGAGGCTCGCTGGGTCAACCTGTCGCTATTAGATGTATCTCAACATGGCTAGTGGTGTGCTTCTGGCCACTGCTATTCCATGGGCGCAGGTTGCTGGAGGGTAGAGTTTACGCCACTCTACCAGAGCGGTAGCGCATCCCAGTGGAAATCAAGAACGTGCCCATTGCAGACATCTGCAATGCAGCCACCTGGAGCTCAGTGCATACTTGCTAAGACATTATGTCACTGATGTCCATGCCAGACGACATTCTTCCTTTGGCAGAGCCATCCTTAATGGACTTCTGTCTTAAGAAACGTGAGCTCTTGCTCCTGCCATTTCTCTCGGGGATTATTAGTCTGCATTTTCCCACAGGTGATTGAGTAGGAGACTTATGTCCAGGGAAGATAAGAAAATTACGTACCTACCGTAATTCTTGATCTTCTTGGACGAGTCTCCACCACTCATTCACACGCCCACCCTCCATCCCCCGAGCTCACCTCTCTTGTTGGTCTTCACTCCCTCAAATCTTTAGACCTTGAAGACTTCTTTGTTGACCCTTCTTACACGGGTCGTCCGGACTATCTTATGTCCGGTTTTTAGGTTAGACTACCCTTCTAGGTTAGTTACGCTGCACCTCCTTGGAAAAAAAGGTACTGAGGCGGTTGGGGAGTCGACGCCGAGATAGTCATTGCCACGCGAGCTAGGGCTCGCGGCGCCATCTCTCAAGGCCGAATTTCCAGCAAAAAGTTTGCTCCGATGGGTCCTAGTGCCTCCGGCGCAGATCCCAATAGTGTGAATGAGTGGTGGAGACTCGTCCAAGAAGATCAAGAATTATGGTAGGTACGTAATTTTCATATTCCCATATCTGTACAATTGACTTCTAGCGAGCCCCTCCGGACAAGAGACTCTGGAGGCCATGGCCATGGCCTCAAAATTCCTCGCGTCCATGGGAGTCCTGCTGAAGCTAAAAAAGTCGCAATTGCAGCCCTCCCAGAAGCTTCTCCTCACTGGAGCCCTTCTGGACACTTCCTGCGTGAAAGCCTTCCTTCCAGACGACAGAAAGCGCGATATCCTACAGATGGCCTGCTTTATCAGACAGAACAGCTCAGTTTGAGCTCTCTCGATGCAGCCGATGCTGGGTCTCATGGCATCCTTGGAATTCACTGTGCCTCTGGATCATCTTCACATGAGAACTACGCAGTGGATGCTCAGCACTCAGTGGTCACCAACTACACATCCTCAGTCCTTTCACATCAAGGTCACAGAGTCGTTTAAATGGTCACTCACCTGTTGGTCTCAGGAGGACAACCTTCTGGATGGATATCCCTTCGCCCCTCTGGATCCCCAGATCTCCATTACCATGGATGTGTCCCTACTGGGCTGGGGAGCTCACTGCCAGGATCTCCACACCCAGGGCACATGGATCCAGAATGAGTCTCAACTCCACATAAAAGTTCTGGAAATGAGGTCCGTCCTCTATGCAGTCCGAGCTTTGAAGGACATACTCTGTCACAAGACCATTCTCCTTCAAACGGACAACAAGGCAGTGATGTACTACATCAACAAGCAGGGCGGTGCACACTCTTACCCATTATGCAGGGAAGCAGTGAGAGTGTGGGAATGGTGCCTGGAGCACAAGACTCTGATTCAGGCGGTCTACCTGCCAGGAGTACAAAACGAACTGGCAGACCATCTCAGCAGAACAGAGACAGATCCTCACGAGTGGTCTCTTGACAACGGTCGCTCAGTCACTCTTCAAAGAATGGGAACCCTGACCTGGACCTGGACCTTTTGTGTCCCCACTCAACTAAAAACTGCCTCTCTTCTGCTCCAGAAATCCAGGACCTGGTGTTTTTAGTCAGGATGCATTCAGGCTGCGGTGGACAAAACGTTTTCTTTACATATTTCCTCCTCTCCCCCTAGTTCAGAGAGTGCTAATCAAATTGGAGGCACGGGGGGCATAATGATTCTCATTGCCCTGTTTTGGCCTCGCCAGATCTGGTTTCCTGTAATCAACAGGCTATCAGAAACCTCCCCAAAACCGCTTCCACGCCAGGTGAACCTTCTGACCCAGGACCCTGTAGTTCATCCCAACCTGAGGTCTCTTCACCTCCATGCCTGGCTCCTAAGGAGATGGAGGTGAACAGGTTTACTGCTCGTGAGTTTTAGATATTCTCTTAGCTGCGCGCAAGCCAGCTACTCAAAAACGCACACAGCTAAGTGGAAACATTTCTCCATCTGTGTGCAAAATCTTCTTGGAACCCTTTTCCTGCCACCTAATAAAGTCCTGAGTATCTCTTAGACCTCTAACACAGGTCTACAGTACTCTACAGTCAAAGTCCATCTTTGTGTGATTTCCATACCATGAGCCAGTACTTTGGCCTCAGTTACCTGTAGTCAAGAGGTTTTAGAAGGCGTTCTGCATAGCAGACCGCGTATAGATGTCCAGTTGCAGCCTGGGACATTAACTTTGTGCTAGACATGCTCACTTGTGAAACCCTTTGAGCATCTAGCCACTTCCAACTTGAAATTTCTAACTTGGAAGATGGTCTCCTGGTAGCCATTACTACTGTCAGAGAGTATCAGAAATACACAATTTGGTCGCAGACCCTGTACACTGTATTTCTCAAAGATAAAGTGGTTCTTAGGACTAATCCTAAGTTCCTTCCTAAGGTTGTCTCAGAATTTCATTTGAATCAACCTTTAGTCCTTCCTACCTACTTTGCAAATTTCCAGAATGAGGGAGAGCGTACCCTTCATTCTTTGGATGTAAAGAGAGCTTGCTATCAGGTGCATTTCAGCGTAGCTAGTGGCATGCCTTCGCCCCTGCTATTTCATGGCACAGTTCAAGCTGGAAGGCAGAGTGTACACTCATTCTACCAGAGCGGTCGTGGCATCTCTGGCAGAAATTTGTAATGTCCCCATTGCAGACATTTGCAATGCGTCTACCTGGAGCTCCATGCACAGTTTCGTTGAGCACTATGCCTTGGATGTCCATGCCAGAAAACATAAGTCCTTGGCAGGACAATTCTTAATGGACTCCTGTCCCAAAAGTGAGCTCCTCTCCTCCTGCCTGCCTTGGGAGGTTATTTTTCTACATATGAGTGGTGGATGGAGGCTTTATGTTCAGGAAGATATGAAAATTACGTACTCACCGTAATTCTTGATCTTCTTGGACAAAGTCTCCACCACTCATTCATGCACTCCACCCACCATCCCCTGATCTCACTCATCCTGATCTTCCCTTGTCAATCTTCACCATTCATTACTTCCTGGGTGTATGTAAGCGAGGAGCGCCCTCCCTGCAGGCTTTTTTTTTTTTTTTTTTTTTTTTTTTAAAGTCTGGCTAACGGCACCGCCCTTTGAGTGATCACGTGCCGAGGGGCGGCCGTTAGTAGCGACCGACCCTCCTCCAACTCAGTTCTGTTTCTCCCGCCGAGGCAGCACCTGTCCACGCCGTAGCGCTGGTAGTTGTTGTAGTTTCCGACTGCGTTTTCCTGACATTCCGACACCGATACGGTAAGACTGTTCTTTGTCTTTCTTCGTGCCGGTGTTTTTCTCTGTGTTTTAGTCTCGTTGGTTTCGCGTTATGTCCGGTTCTGGAGCTAAGCGTTGTCCGAAGACGGGCCGCGCCCCTATGCGTCGGTGCTCCTGTGGCCGGCATTTCTCCGTCTCGGACCAGCATGACGTTTGCCTTCGTTGCCTGGGACCCAACCATGATATGGATTCGTGCGACGCCTGTTTCTCGATGGACCGTCGCGATCCTCAAGTCCACGCTGCTCATGCTCGGCACCCCCACTTTCGGGACGGCGTCAGCCACGGGAATCTCGGCGAGATCTCTAGCCCTTCCTCCAGGTCCCTCCCCGGCCTATACGGTCCGGGAGGAGGAGGGGGTCTCCTCATCCTATCTTTGCCGAGAGGAGGAGGCCCTCTTCCATGGGTGTTGGGGAAGGCCATAGCCCTCCCTGGTCAGCAGCTGACACCGCCCGGGTTGTCACCTCTTCGAGGTGCAGGCTCCCCGTGTTGAGGCTCCTGGCTTTTGGGTCTGCCTCGGTGATCTCGACGCCACCTCGGGCGCCTGCTTTTGGATCCCGGGCGCCGCTCGCTGTGCCAGTGATCGGCGGGCGCTGCTCCCCGCGCCAGCCAGATCCCGCGCTCGGGTCACGGCGCCGGTGATTGAGCGGCGCTATGTGCCACTTTTGCCTCGCGCTGCTCATGTGCCGGTGGACATGGCGGCTCGCCGACGTGTGCTGCCCGCCCCTGACGCCGCCAGCGGGCGCCGCTGTTCTTCCCTTCCCCGGTGGTGCCGGGCCTCCCGGAGCCGCGGGGGTGGGTTAGGCCTTCCTGCTGCCCGGCGGGGGGCGAGCGCGGCGTCAGACTTGGTTACCGGGGCCGCTCATGCCTCGGGGCCCCTGGGTGGCCAGCATCGAGGTCCTGTTGGTCTCGCCCTCCTCGGAGGACGATGACCTCAGATGGGACCCATCCTGGCACCCCCATTCTTCGGGATCTGGGTCCTCGGTGGCTAGGGGGTACCAAGCGGCGCAGCGGGCCCCTCCTCTGTCCCCTTACCATCGCCTCCTGAGGGGTTCCTCGCTGGGGTGCCAAGAGTCCCGGGGCAGACGTGGGGTGACAGAGGGGAGGCCTCTCTTGAGGCTCTGTGACTGCTACCCCCGGGTGCTGTTGCCTCCTCTGGGACAGGGGACGTGCAGTCGAGGAGGAGGCCCCTCGAACTGGGAGGGTTGAGGGCAGGCGGCTGCTGCCGGTCTTCTTCTGGCCACCTCAGGGGGTGGCCAGGAGCCGAGTAGAGCCCCGCCCCCGGGTTCTAGGGTGTCCTCCGGCGCGAAAGCGGACTGCCCTTCTGATCCATGCAGTCCTGCATCGCCACAGGGAGTTTCTCCCAGGGCTCTTCCAGGCCCGGCTTCCCAGAGTTCCGCTCTCTGGGCCCTGGTTTGATATCCGGGATCCCCCTACTAGGGCTCCTTTCCCCGATTCCAGAGCCCTCGCGAGAGCAGTTGCCTCCTGGAGGTGCCCCTCTCCATCTCTCTCTCTTCACTCACCCCGCCTCCCGGCCATGTCGGTCCCACGGGTCCGCTATCCTGGGAGCAGTTCAGAGGTTCATGCGCGCCTTCCCTCATATGTTAGATACATGCATGAGCGGGTCTTTCTACTCTCCCACCGCCAGGGAATCCTCTGGGCATTCCAGTTCCCATCATCCTGCCTCCCTCCTCTGAGGGAGAGGAACCCCTGCTCATCTGTCCTCCTGCTGATTTCACAGAATATCAGCGCTTCTCTCGAGGATGGTGAGGGATCTCCGATTTCCTACGCTCAAGAGACACACGAACGGAGACGCGTGAATTCCTTGGTGAATTCAGTGCCCAGCATCTGGTGGTACCTTTCTGGCCTATCCTTCCAGGAGGCGCCTATCCGGTCCTGGCAGTTCCCGCCGCTCTTCCCCAGCCCCGCGGACTGCCAGCGAGGTATTGTGCCCCTCTGAGTCTCTAGGTTCCTTCCAACCCGTCCTCAGGTTTGATATACCTGGATACCCTTCTGGGCGCTGTTGCTGCATCGATCGCCCAATCGGATTCGGACTCTCCAGTTCGACCATTGAGGCGTAAGAGTGTCTTCTTCTTCTCGTAGTGCATGTATTGCATCACATCAGGCTCACCACGCTGCCTACAACCGGCATCTGTGGTCGATGATGTCCCAGCTGCTGGCATCTATGCCTGACACGGAGCAAGCCAGACAAGCCGCTGCCCTCCGTGGGCCTGGAGCTGGCAAGACACCGCTAAGGCTGCCTTATGACGCCAATGAGGTGGCTTCCAGGCGTGGGACAGCGATCTGCATCAGGCGGATGGCATGGCTTCTTTCCAGGTTGTCACCCCTGGCCCGACGAGGGTGATTCACTCCGCCTCCGGGGACCCGCTTTTTCTCTTCCAGAGCTAGGAGATTTTACAGGGCTCCTCCGCCTCCTCGTCCTCGGGAGGCGCCCAGCTCTTCTCCCACTTAGGCTTTCTGAATAAGCCAGGTCTTCCTTCTGTTTCTCACCGCAGAAGGCTGGGGTCTTGTCCCTCAGGGTATGGCCCTTCCCTCCAGGGGAAGAGGAGCTTATATCACTCAGGAGTATGAATGGTGAAGATTGACAAGGAAGATAGGAAAATTACGACTCACCGTAATTTTTGATCTTCTCTTGTATCTTCACCATTCATTACTTACACCGCCCACCATCCCCTCAGTGGCCTCTTTCTGTGGCTTCTCCACCTCCCGCCTCCTTCCTCTCTCTGCATATAAAACAAACAAAAAAAAAATTTTTTCTTTAAAATAAAATGTTAATTTTTTCAAAAAAATCTTCTGGAAGGGTTCTAATTTTCCAGAAAATTACTTACTCTAAGATTCATGGGCCATCTCGTGGATTGCATTGCGATCAGACTGCACAACTATCTCTTGCCATTCTTCTGGCAAGATACCTCTGGGTTTTGGCCTGGCTTAGGCTATTCAGTTTTGATCCTGCAATTCCGTGTTCCAGATAGTTGCCCTGAAATCAACCCCCATTCTTGCCTTGCAGAGCAGAGGAACGGCACGTCTATCCCTTTTTCTTTTGCAAAAAAAAAAAAAGCTGAGGGAACTCTCTTGACTGCTATAGGCATCTTGGTATCGGGTCATGCATCTAGTCTACAAAATTTTATCTGTAAAAAAAAAAGGAAAAACAAACAAGAAGGCAATGAGAAGGTAGGCTATCCTTTCGCTAGTTTGCTTATTGGTTTCTCCTTTTAAGTGTCCTCCTGGACAATTTTGCAGAAGAGCAGTGCTGACCATATCCAATCCCAGCCAGCTCAAGCCTTGGCCTGCCTTGGCCAGTCACTCTGAGTCCCATTTCTATCTTAAAACACCTGAAAGGCTTACATTTTCCATTTCTAAACCCCTGAGCAGCGCCTCAAGCTGCCTGTTTATTCTTCCCTCCTCGGGAGTCCTCCAGTTAAAGGCCTTCCGCCAGGAGCCCGAGGTGGCATTACATCAATGGCATGTTGAAGATGAGGACTATGCCCTCCTGAGTCTGTCTAGCTGGTTCGGTGAACCTCTCTCTTCAGCTCTATCTCCGGGATTCTTGCTTTCCTTTGATCGAGCCTTCAGCTGTAAGCTAACTATGCTCGTTGGGCATTCTGGTCCCTTCAACATCCCATCTCTCTTCTCTTTCTTCTTCTTCTGCTATTTTCTCATTTCCTACTTATCTCTCCTCCTAGAGTCGCCCAGGTAAGGAGGCCCTGCAGTCCCTAGGCTAGGATACTCTTATCTCCTCTGTCCTTCCTCCATCGCTTATTCCTTTTCAGTTCATTCTTCCTTGCTTTGCTATCCCTCGGCTATCTTGCCTCGCTATCTATATTCTCTGCTTTCTCTTTTGCCTCTCCGGCTCACAGAACTGAGTTGGAGGAGGAGTCGGTCGCTACTAACGGCCGCCCCTCGCGCTGCATGACGTCACTCTCGAGGGCGGTGCCGTTAGCTAGACTTTAAAAAAAAAAAAAACTCCCGTGGCGGGTGCGCGCCTCCGGCTTACACCCAGTAAGTAATGAATGGTGAAGATACAAGAGAAGATCAAGAATTACGGTAGGTACGTAATTTTCCTTTTTGGTCTTCACTCCCTCGTTGGTTCGGCTGCGAAGACTCTGTTGAGTTGACCCTTCTTACATGGGTCATCCAGACTATCTTATGTCTGGATTAGGTTAGTTTCACTAGGTTAGTTTATGCTGCACCTCCTCGGTCAAAAAAGTACTGAGGTTGTTGGACTGTCAACGCCGAGGTAGCCTATATGGTGCAAGCTGGGTTTGCGGTGCTGCTTCATCATGGCCCTACCTCAGTGCTGGCCCTCTTGGAAAAGTTTGGCTCCCGCTGGGTTCTGGCGCCTCCAGCGTACTCCCATTAGTGTGAATGAGTGGTGGAGACTTGTCCCAAGAAAATAAAGAATTACAGTAGGTACATAATTTTCATTTCTTCGTGGCCTAGCACCTTGCGCCTCCACAGGTGCTCTCACCTGCAGTTTGGCGACTCTGCCCTGAGAGGGCTGGTGCGGACTGGTGGTCCCGCTTGTTATGCGGGTGCGTGGTCCAGGCTTTGGGAGAGGAGTCAGCTGCTCTCCCTGTTGCCACCCCTCTCTAAGGTCAAGATCAAACCTCTCCTCCTATGGATTCTGCAGAGTTGGGGGTTCTTGGCAAGGGTGCGAGGAAGAGGTCTTTCTGAGTCAGTGGGGTTGAGGGACAGGGCAAGGGACAGTGGCATCCCTCTGTGGCCCTCCAGGGCCTGGGAGGAGCCGCAGTGCTGAGCCCAGGTTCTCTCCTTGTCTCCTTCAAGGAGTCCTCATTGGGTGGGCTGGGACCGCCTCTTCTGATCCATGTGGTCCCGTTCCCTCATAGGGAAGCTTCTCACAGGGCACAGTCCCGACCGCTTACTTTTCTCAGTAGAACAGTGACTTTGCAGATTCCCTGTTATGCCAGAATCACCTTTGGGTCTTCCAGCCCTGTCAGAGGCACGACACATATGGTGGCAGGTTCTCTCGTGCCTTTGCATCCAGCTCCTTCTCTCCCAGGCCATGTTGGTCATTCAGGGCCTTTGACCTGGGAACAGTTCAGATCCTGGGCTGCGGACTTACATTAGTCTGAACGAACAGGTCTTTCACCAGTTCCTCCGCAACCGGAGTCTGACTCTGCAAGTTCCTCTGCCTCCTTGTTTTCCTCCCCTGAGGAAGAGGTGTCTTCTGTCCACATATCCTCTGACGCTGATCAGGCCCAGTGTCAGTGCTTCCTGGCAAGGGTGGTCAGGGACTTGCAAACAGCTCCTTCTCCTCTCCCCCTTTCAATCAGATTTTAGAAAACATCACTCCACTATCACCACCCTGCTATGAGTAACTGACTCAATTCTTTCTGCCATGGACAAGGACAAACTACCACCACATTTTCATCGACCTGGCGAAAGCCTTCGACTCAGTCTCCCACTCTCTGCTGCTCTGCAAACTAAGCTCTTTCAGCCTTGCTCAACCTGCTATTAACTGGTTCCACTCTTACCTCCAGAACAGGCAGCAGTCCGTACAAGTAGGCGACACCCTCTCCCCCCACTATCCATCCTCTCAGGCGTCCCCCAAGGATCTATCCTCGGCCCCATCCTTTTCTCCCTGTTCATAAATGACCTCCCCTCCACCTGTCTCTCCTCAACCGTGCATCTGTACGCCGATGACACCATCATCTATGCCTCAGGCCCTTCCCATGATAGTGTGGTTTCAGATCTTCAAAGTGACTTCAGCCGGGCCCAGACTTGGTTCCAAAAGAACCAAATTAAATTTAGTGCCAAAAAAATGGTTACCATGGTATTCGGTACTAGACAAAAGCTCGTCTCCCTACCTGCTCCCCCCACCAATCCCAACCCCAGACGGATCTCCCCTCGAGTTGGTACCCACCTTCAGGTACCTGGGAGTATGTCTGGATAGTCACCTTAACTTTTCCACCCACATCGAGGCCATCTGCACCAAACTCCGGCCCAAGCTGACCATCCTCTATCATCACAAAGCCAGCCTTCCCCTTCCCACTTGTAGCGAACTCGTAAGCAAAACCATCTTGCCAGTGCTGGACTATGCGGACATCATCTAAGGCACAGCCCCATCCTCATCCCTCTCAAAACTCGACATCCTTCTCAACTCTTTCTGTCATTTTGCCACTGCCTCTCCCCCACTTACTCACCACTTCCTCCTCTACCTCACTCTATCCTTGACCCCACCCTTGCACAGGAGCACCGTCCACAGTGCTTCCCTCATAGCTAAATACTGGTTAGGCTCCCTACCTCCCCACCTTTCTTCCCACCTTTCTCCAGCCAATTCCTCAGGCTACTCCCTCCGACACAGAGACGCACGCACTTTCCACCTCACATGCCCCCTCTCTGCCACTGGTCAAGCTGCCTTTTCCTACCGTCTTCCCCCTCCTATGGAACAATCTCCCTCCCAGCCTTCACTAGGCCACCTCCCTCTCAGCCAGTAAACAATTCCTCAGGCTCCTCCCCTCCCCCCTCCCTGCCCTAGATGCTCATCTGGTCCCACCCCATCTCGGCCTAGCCTACCCCTAGGTGGATTCTGTTGGTCAATATTTTGCTTTTGTCAGCCTCAATTTTGTATTACTGCTTATCTGCTGTACAATTTCTGTGCTAGTTTACATAATATTGCGATACTACTTGTAAACGCTGTGTATATAAACGTTTGTAATATACTGTAAACACAATCATTAGATACGAACTATCTTGGATGCTGTCATCTACGTCTGTACAGCAAATAGTTGTACTTCAGTGCATACCTCTGTGATAGGAGGCAGTATAGCGCAGTGGTCTAAGGCTCTGAGCTGCAAATCTGGTGACATCCAGCAGACCAGACCTGGGTTTGAATTCCCACAGCTTCCACTTGCATGCTGTGTGACCCTGAGCAAGTCACTTAACCTCCTTGTGCTCCCAGGTCGCTCCTGTAAAAAAGCTTTCAGCTTAGTGTGCTATACCTGGTTAAACAACTAAATAAATAAATAAATAAATAAAAAAAATATGTCCTTGATGTTTGTACTTAGCGTCTGTAAAAAGAAATTGCTGTACTTCTCTGCTTATCTCAATGTACATCTTGTACCCAGGTCGCACCTGGAAACGAGCCTCGGCTCAGTGTGCCTTTCCTGGTCACCAATTTTAAATAAATAAATATTTCTTATTTGGCCCATCACAATACTGAGCTTTCGACGCAAGCCTTCTTAGGCGAGTTCGGGGCATGCCATTTGGTGGGCCCCTCCTGGCCAGTTCCCTTCCAGGAGGTGTTGTACAGCACCTGGCAGCTTCCATATTCCATAGTTCCAGCCCCCATGGACTGCCAGCGGCAGTATTGCACACCCCAGGGGTCACCAGACTCTCTGCCTCATCCCACTTCAGGATTGATGTATCCGGACACCCCTACCGGGCATTGACGTCCGGTCCACGACCGACCCACGGATCCTGACTCTGCGAAGTTCAATCATCTGGGGTGGAGAGTTTTCTCCTCTGCGCAGATGATAGTGTCCATTGTTTTACATCAGGCACACCACGCTGCCTATAACTGGCATCTGTGGGTGATGCTGGACCAGGCACTAGCATCGCTGCCCCGATTCAGAGGGTACCCGGCAAGCCATAGCCCTCTCTGCTATAGGTCTGGAGGTAGCAAGGCACTAGTCGGAAGGCATGGCTTCATCTTTTGAGGTTGTCATCCTTGGCCCGGCGTACTCACTCCTCAATCCTTGCAAGGCGACACGAACTGCAGGTGCCCTCTCCTTCCCCCAGGGACGGGGGACACTGCCTCGCCCTGATCAGTCCCTGGCCTACCTGACTGTTGGAGGGTCTCTCTCTTTACCCCCCCATGTATCCCCCATAGGGGGCTGAGGGATGCTATTCTCTCAGGGAACTACTGGGCCCCCTTCGGGGGGGGGGGCACGATACTCGCCCACCAGTGATGAATGGTGAAGATTGACACAGGGAAGATATGAAAATTACGTAACTACTGTAATTCTTGATCTTCCTGTGTATCTTCACCATTCGTCACTGAATCCCCCCACCTTCCCCTCACAATGTCTCAGTCTTTGGACTATGCCACCTCCCTGCTCACCCTCCTCCTCTAGGATCTAGTTTGGCCCCCCCCCCCTTCTTCTCCTTGGGGCCTGTCTGAAAGGCTCTTCGGAGGAGGGTGAGTAGGCTTCTTTCTTGCCCAATGGGGGGACTTCTGGTGGATCCTTTCCCCTTGTCCTGGGCTTGATTTCCGGGGTCGGCTAACACCCTTGGGATGCGCCGACTCTTGGGTCCCCTGGAATTGGGGGGGGGCTGGGGCTGATGGGAACTCCCCTCTGTTGTTATTTCTCTCCTCTCCTGTCTCCTTCCCCTTCAGGGGTAGATGTTAATAGGTGGGATCCCCACTCTCCAGACCTTGTGGGTTCTCCTAGAAAACAGTAATGGGGAGGAATCTTCTTGGGGTTAGGGGCCAGAGGGAGGAGGGAGGGTCTTTTCCATCTTCTCAGGATTTTATTAACCCAAGTTCTGCATTGGAAACTTCCCATTGATGGGCTGTTGCAACAGCAGAGCCTCCAGGTAGGCAAGTTCTGTGTCCTGGGTGGAAGTTGGTTCCTCTCTTCTTTCTCCCTTGTTTCTCTCTCTCTCTCTCTCTCTCTTCTCTCTGTCTCTGTCTCTCTCTCTCTCTCTCTCTCTCTCTCTCTCTCTCTCTCTCCTTCTCTCTCTCTTCTCTTCCCTTACCTGCCTTTACCGGCCATCCAGGGACTGGGGCCTTTTTGGTCCTCCTTTTCCTCTGTAATTTGGTCGGCCTATTACTTTCTCAGTTCATATCCTTTCCTTATCCTGTCCCTTGGGCTCCCTTGGCCCCGCCCTTGTTTTTCTCTATCCCCTTTTTTCCTCTGTCTCTCCAGCATGCAGAACTGAGGTGGAGGAGGAGCCAATAGCCATTACTAGCCATCCCGCAAGTGCCACACAGCGCTCGGCCTCATGGGCGGTGCCAACGGTGCCGGCTCCTTTGTCCTACCAAAAAAAAAAAAACTCCCGTGGGGTGCTTCTCTCTGGCCACTCACCCACCAGTGCTGAATGCTGAAGATACACAGGAAGATCAAGAATTACGGTAGGTATGGAACTCGGCTGACCGGATGAATGGGACCCACCAGTCAAATCTAAGGATGCCTGCCAGGTGGGCTCTGTGGCTGCGAGGTCCGCCGACCAACTTGCAGAGTTTGAGGAGGCAGCGGCCCAGGTAGTGCATACCTGCTCTGCTTCGGCCTTCATTCCGCTTTCGCTGGGTGCCTCCTTCTCGAGATCCTTCAAGAAGTTGTGTCAGTCTTTGCCAACATCTGGTGAGGGCTCGTCCTCGGGGCACACGTCCAAATCTTAAAAAGAGGCCAAAAAACGATTTTGTCGTCGGTCATGGGATGGGGACCGCTCTCAGTCGAGGGCTTCTGACTTCCGCATTTCTCCTGATTGGACTTCAGTTGAATCTTCGGCCCAGGATGCTGGCTCCACGGTAATCCCATTGGGCCAGTTGGCCGAGACGCTGGTTGATCTTCCGGATGAGATTTTTCTCGAGCCAGTTGGCTAGTTGTCGACTGAAGAGGCTGATGCTTCTTTTCTAGGGTCGTGGCTGTGTTGTTCATCGATACTCTTTGGCATGGCCCTTTCCCGTTTAAGGATCGACGGAAGTCTTGGCTGGCTCCTCCCACCCTCCTGGGTGATGTAACCCTCGGTTCCGTCCCATGATGCCAGATCTTCCTTTCTGCTGGAAGATTCAGGTTGCCTCCTTCATGCTCCTGCATTTTGTAGGCCCTGGCTTCAAAACCATCGGTTATTCCGAGACTGCATCTAGTTCGCATTTGCAATCGTGACTACTTACCTTAGATTATGGAAGACAAGTCTTCTCCCAGATTTTGCCGGTGTTCGTGCGGCCAGAAAATGTTGTGCACTGATCCCCACACCGTGTGCGTCTGTTGTCTGGGTGTCGACCATGACATCTCAAAGTGCGATTTTTGTCTTGCATTTCACCCTAACATCCTCGACGACTGTCTCGCATGGCTGAAGTTGGGGAGGCCGGAAAAACTGAACCATCCAGTGAAATCAAAGGAGGCTTATTGGGTGGTTTCCACAGCCGTGGGATCCGCCGAGTAATTGGAATGCATGCATGCCATCGAGGAGGAAGCTGCTCGTGCCGGGGAATCTTCCTCTCAGAGCTTCTTTGTTCCACTCAACCTGGGCTTCACCTTCTCGGGTTCCTTCTGAGAGTTGTGCCAGTCTCTCCTGACTAAGGGGAGGGTTCTGCAGGCACACACTCCTTTCGGTCCCATAAGCGGAAAAAGGACCCGGGATCATCTTCGTCTCGACGAATATGCTCTTGGGATCGGGAGAGATCTTGGTCCCAGGAACCAGCAGTCTCGATTTCGGTCGGAATTGCCTCTTCGGCCGCTGGCTTCTCGGCTATGCCATCCGGCCAATCAACGGAAGTGTTGATTGACAAGGTTGAAATAATCATCAACCCAATCGACCAATTGTCGCCACTGCCATATTCTCTTATTCGGACTCGCCCTTTCTTTTCCCAGTGAGGAGAACCAGCCCGCTGAGAATCCCATCGAGGAAGTGGGCCCTACCCTGGGAAATCACCGGTTCCCCCGGTGTCTCCCAAGCGACCAAATCGGCCTGTCCGATCTCGATTGAGGTCCAGGACCCCTCAACCGAAAGGCTGAGGAGGAGCCATAAGCACTGTAAAAAGAGGCGACTCCATCGGTCATCCTCATCCTCCTCGGATGAGGAGAGGCTCCGGCGGAAACTCCGTCAGCGCTACGAGGACCTCGTAGCAACAGCTGATTTTGACCGGGCACAAGCCGACTCCGGCTTCTACCCCGCCATTACCTGGCTTTTGCCTCCCAGGCTGGAAGCTGACTCCTTCGGAGCTGATTAAATTGGTTCCCTGTCTGCGGAGCTGGCGAAATCTCCAGTTTGGCCTAAATCACTCTCTCCACTGCCCAATCAGCCTATGGGAGGAGCTCCTTCTAAGGAAGATAGACCAGACACTGGCTTCCCGCATCTTCGGTCACTGTCACCTGGACCGCCTCGGTGGTGAAGGTGACCTGGGCAGTCGACCATTGTATCCAGATTCTTCGGATTCGGATGTGACTGGCCTACATTCTCATCCCGGGGATGATGAATCAGCCGGTGGGATAGAGACGGAGGAAGGTCCTTCGTCCTTTCAGGGCATTCTTCGCCTCATCACTGAGTCTACAGGGATGTCC
The DNA here is from genome assembly GCA_016271365.2 of Neoceratodus forsteri. Lineage (NCBI taxonomy): Eukaryota > Metazoa > Chordata > Ceratodontiformes > Ceratodontidae > Neoceratodus > Neoceratodus forsteri. The sequence goes on from CM057456.1 coordinate 17,239,005, forward strand.
CTGGAACCTATCCAGAAGAAGGCAGAGTACCCTCTCATGGACATCCTCAAAAGAGGGGGATACCCCGACGGAGGCCTTTCTTGTGGCTGAGGCCATAGTTGGCCCGGCCTTAGAACTTTGGCAGCACCCTGCCTCCTGTCTATGTCTGTCTTCCTACTTGGCTCGCAAATATGCAATGCCCATGGGGTCCCTTGTGGGGTTCACAGAGCATTCTTTGGCCAAGAGCCTGGTGATTGCCTCTGTGTTCAGGCATACTGCCAGTTCTGCCAACACTGACCGACCTCCCGAAAAAGAATCCAAACTCTTGGATCATTCGGCTTGGAAGGTCTATGCGGCCTCATCTTTAGGGCTTCGTCAGGCAAGTTCGGCCGTCATCATGGCACACTTCTCCCATGCCCTCTTGGGGTCTTTGGATGAAGTCCTCCCACTCCTCCCTGTGGACCTGCAGGCCATGGATCAGGGCTGGGCTGTTGCCAAACAGCAGCTTCAGATAGCCCTGGACATTGGGGATTCTTGTGCCTGCTGTATGGCAGCTGCAGTTGCCTCTCGTCACAGGGCTTGGCTGAGATGATGCTGCTTTCCAGCAGATACTCCGCACAAACTAGCTGATGTGCCTTTCCTGTGCACCAACTTTTTCAGCCCAGGTGTGGCTGGTTACCTTCAGCATATTGAGCAGTCCAGTGCCACCTTGGGCGCTACTTCTGCTAAAGGTTCTTTGGGCAAGAAACAGCAGAAGAAGAAGAAGTCTTTTCAGCACTCTTCCCCTGCGGCACAGCAACCCTCCTTTCAAGGAGGGCAGCAGCAACAGCCAGCAGGCTCAAGCTTGGCACCCCCGGCCCAAGCCTGGGCCCTCTCCCAGACCTGTAAAGAAGGCCGAGGTTCAGGTCCTGGATCCTCCTCCTCCAAGCCTGCTTAGTGACGGGCCGGGGGCTGCCTCCCCCTCTCCCATCATGCCAGCTGTGGATCTTCCCGTGGGGGGCCGGCTCCGCCACTTCCTTTCCGCCTGGTCCGCTATCACTATGGACAGGTGGGTTCTCGAGGTGGTCGGTCAGGGACTGCCTCTGGAATTCGAGTAGTACCCTCCAAGCCAAGCCAAGCCCCTCAGGAGGAAAGAGTATCAGTCCAGACTCAGTCGGCTCTCCGAGATGACATTACTTAGCTCCTCCTCAAGGAGGCAGTAGCTCCAGTGGTGGATTCTCCAGGTACTTTCTGGTGGCCAAGCAGACAAGGGGCTGGTGCCTCATTCTAGATCTGCACAATCTGAATCAGTATCTCAGGTCATGCACCTTTCGGATGGTCACTCTATCCCAGATCATACCATCCTTGGAGCAAAACGTGTGGTTCTGTTCACTGGATCTGCAGGACGCGTTCTTTCATGTCCCAATCTGTCCGTCTCATCGGTGGTTCCTCTGCTTCAGAACTGAAGAGACTCTGAGTTCCGAGCCATGCTGTTCGGCCTGTCATCGGCCCCACGGGTCTTCACCAGAGGCATTGCAGTGGTGGCAGCCCATCTCGGTGGGGGGGGGCAGGATTTATCCCTAACTCGACGATTGGCTCTTAGCAGGTCCCACCCAACAGGAGGTGGAGAGGTCCAGGGACCTAGCCCTCCAGACCTGCTCCCAACTTGGCCTCCTGATCAACAAGGCCAAGTCAGAACTCATGCTTTCCCAGATGATGTGCTTCATCGGGGCAGAGCTCGACTCTCATCAAGCCAGAGCTCGGCTCCTGGTGGACAGGGCAGCGGTACCTTCTCCTTTGCCCAATCATTTCTAGTTGGGCAATTGCGCCCTGCCCGGGACTTTCTGTGCCTTCTGGGTTACATGGCAGCGTGCACCTCAGTGGTCCATTGGGCCTGATTGCACATGCGCCCCTCCATTGGGAGCTGGCCGCCCAGTGTTCTCCGCTTTCGGTCATTTCGACCAGCTGATCACTGTAACCCAGAAGACGTGGGATGCTTTCCAATGGTGGACTGCCCCAGACCGGTCGCAAGAAGGGATCCCATTTGTCTGCCCTGAGCCGATGGCCATCCTCACGACCGATGCCTCTCTCATGGGCTGGGGAGCCCACATGGGGGACAAAAGGGCCCATGGGTTCTGGACCCCCGTGGAGTCCCGATACCACATCAACCTGTTAGAGCTCAGAGCAGTCAGACTGGCACTGTCAGCTTTTCGCTCCTCAGCTCTGGGGTCAAGTGGTTCAAGTCCAGACGGACAATACAATGACCATGTACTACTTCAACAAACAGAGCGGCACATACTCCCGCCTGCTTTGCAGAGAGGTGCTCTGCATCTGGACCCTCATCAGCCGTTTGGAGGCAGATCTTCTAGCCATCCATGTGGCAGGAGCCTCAAACCATCTGGCAAATGCTCTCAGACGCTTAGACGAGACATCCCATGAGTGGTCTCTCCATCCAGAGGTAACTTACAGCCTGTTCTCCCACTGGGGCAAACCGATGGTGGACCTGTTTGCCTCGAGGGAAAACACCAAGCTGAGGCTGTTTCATGCCCACCCCCTCCTCAGCAGGGCTCGCTGCCGGGGGATGCCTTCTTGAGGCCATGGACCCCAGGCCTCCTATTTGCCTTCCGTCCATTTCCCTTGATCCAGAAGGTGCTCCGCAAGGTGAGGAGGGACAATGCGAAGATGATTCTGGTAGCCCCAGACTGGCCGCACCAGTTCTGATATCCAGATCTCCTCAGCCTCAGCTGCAGGCCTCCGGAGCGGCTTCCAGCACGCCCGGACCTGATATCTTTCAGTCAGGGGAAGGTATACCATCCGAACCATCAGTTCCTACACCTCACAGCCTGGTTCCTGAGCAGCTAGAGTTCCAGGCTTTGGGTCTTTCCGAGGATGTCTTCACCATGGTGAAGGCATCAAGAAAGGAATCGACCAGGAAATGTTATGCCTTCAAATGGAAAAGGTTTTCCATTTGGTGTCAGGGCAAGGGCCTGGACCCTCCGTCCTGTCCAGTGGCTAACATTCTTGACTACCTTTGGTCTCTGTCCAAAGGGGATCTTTGGTCATCGACCCTTAGGGTGCACCTGACAGCCATCTCTGCTGACTGGGTGCGGGCCAGTCAGCCAACGTTGGCGCAGGAGACAGTGGTCGGGCTCTTTTTTAAAGGCCTGGATCACATATCCCCTTCGGTGCATGAACCTCCACCTCCGTGGGATCTGCTGCTGGTACTGGCAAAGCTCATTGGCAAGCCGTTCGAACCAGTGCACAAGTATGCGTTGTCACACTTGTGGAAGATGGCCTTCCTGGTGGCTATCTTGTCTGCCAGAAGGACGGGGAGCTCCTGGTGCTTTCGGTGGACTCCTCTTATCTGGTCTTCCACAGGGACAAGGTTGTCCACCGTCCGCACCCGAAATTCCTTCCGAAGGTGATGTCAGAGTTTCACCTTAACCAGGTGTTAACTCTGCCGGTATACTACCCTAATTACACCTTGGAGGCCGAGTACAGGCTCCATACTGTGGACCTGAGACAAGCTCTCTCCTATTATAAGGAGAGGACGGCGGAAATTCGGGGAGAGGTTTGCCAGCTGTCTGTCACCTACGCTGAAGCCACTTCTGGCAGACCTGCAGCAGAATGGACTATTGATAGGTGGATTACATCTTGCATAAGTCTGTGCTATGTTGGCGGGCATGGGGCCCTCAGAGGATAAGAGCTCATTCTACCCACTATACGTTGCATCGGTGGCTGCTTCAGGGACATGCCTATCCAGGAAATCTATCAGGCTGCTACTCAAGTCAGCAAACACCTTCATTACCCATTACCATCTCGGACGCTGAGTCACGCCAGGATGCTAGTTTTGGGCCTCAGTTCTCCAGTCTATTTCCTAAGTAGGGGTGTGCACCTTGCCTCCTCCTCCTGGAGAACTGCTAGAGTCTGCCAAAGAGTGTAGATGAACAATATATCCACAATCCTAGAAAACAGGTTACTCACCTGTAACAGTAGTTCTAGGAGTGGTATATGTCGCTCGCTCACAAGGACCCACCCAACCTCCCTGCCGCGGACGCACAACACCTGGCTTCCAAACGGGCTAAGATCTAAGGCCATGGGGCGGAGCCAAGGGTTATACCACTCGGGTGGGTGGGAGGAGCCAGCTTGAAGACTTCCGCCATCCTTAAAGGGAAAGGGACATGCCAAAGAGTGTGGATGAACAAAATATACCACCCTAGAACTACTGTTGCAGGTGAGTAACCTGTTTTTCCAGGACTCAGTCCTGACCAGATCGTTGGAAGGACGGATCAGTCCGCTGACCCACCGCCTCTGGTCACTGACCAAGACCTGGAGGAGCCTCAGCACTGCCAACCCTCTGAGCCCGCTGTTGGGGCTCCCGGCAGTCGAAAGTGAGGTCTTGGTCCTATTCCTCAGGGTTGAACGGTTCCTGCCGATGTTGGCACTCCCGCTATCGACACCATGGGACCCGGTGCCGCTGCTGCTCTTCATCCTCATCCTCCTTTGATGAGGAGAGACTTCAGCGCAAGTTGGGTCAACACTACAAGGATCTTACGTGGCAACAGCTGGTGTTCTGTGGTATGAAGACTACTCTGGCTCCTACACCAGCCATCACTTGGCTCTCACCTCAATGGCCAATGCCTTCTCCGCCTAAGGAGCCGACCAAGACGGTCTCAGCTCAGCCTCTCCTGGCATCTCCACCGATTCCCATGGCACTGCCACCTGTACAGCCAAAAAATGGTGCACCAACCAAGGAGTCTCATCCGGCCAAGGGGCTCCCCATCTGCTGTTGGTCACCGCACCCTGACCATCTGTGGAGGGTCAACGGGTACCTGGGCGGTCGACCTCTTTAATGACCTCAGAGTCTGAAGATTCTCTTGCACGCCTGTCCAGTCAACATGGAATTGGTTAGGGTCTCCCGATGGATGAAGGCCCTACCTCCTTTATGGGCCTCTCCACCTGATCTCTGAGTCCCTGGGTATGAAAATGGAGCCTGTCCAGAAACGGTCTTGATATCCTTTGACTGAGATCCTGGACCAGGAAGATACTCCTGGGGAGGTCTTCCGGTGGCAGAGGCCATCCTGGCCCAGCCTTGGAGCTTTGGCAGCGCCACTCCATGCCATGTGCCTTCTGCCTGGATGGCCCTCAGGACGGTACCTACTGGTTCCCTGTCCGGATTCACAGAACACCCTCAGTCAAGGGCTGGTGTCTTATTCTGTGTTCGGGTGTTCTGGCACCACTGGGGACATTGACAAGCCACCTGACAGAGTCCAAGAAGTTGGACCATGTGGTTAAGAAGGTCTGCGCTGCCTCCTCGCTTGGTCTTCATCAGGCGAGCTTGACCCTTCTTATGGACTACTCCCATGCACTGCTGGGCACCCTTGATGAGGTGCTTCCTCATCTGCCAATGGACCTCCAGACCACAGTCAAACAGGTCCTGTACAAGGTCCGGGCTGTAGCTAAGGAACAGCTTCAGACAGCCATGCACATTGGGGGCTCCTGTGCCTGCTCTGTGGTGGCTGCAGCGGCCATGCACCACAGCGCTTGGCTGAGGATCTCAACCTTCATGATGGACACTGAGCACAAGCTGGCAGATGTTCCTTTCCTGGGCACTGACTTGTTCGGGCCCGGGGTCGAGGGCCACCTCACTTGCATCGAGAGGGCCAATGCCACCTTGGACTCAGTGACATCTGCCGAAAAGGACCCGAAGGGCTCTAAGCAGCAGCAAAAAAGGAAGCCCTTTCGGTCACCTCTACCCCTGCGGCCAAACCAGCCCAGCCCCAGGCTGGTCAGCAGGCGCAGGCCTGGCAACCTCGGCCGAAGTCAGTGACCTCACTCAACCATAAGCCTATGGGGAGAGGCTCCGATGGCTTCTCAGCCATGCCCTCCTCCAAGCCTGCCCAGTGACGTGATGAGGGCTGCCTCCCTCATGCCTGTCACACCTCCCCTGGGTCCTCCCGTTGGGGGCTGGCTCCGCCACTTCCTTTCCGCCTGGTCCAGTGTCACCACGGACAGGTGGGTCCTTGAGGTGGTGAGTCAGGGTCTGTTCTCTCCTTGTTTGCCAGATCATTTGAGATTAGGCAATTGTGCCATTTCGGGTTGGGCAATTGCGCTCTGCTCAGGACTTCCTGTGCCTGCTGGGTTACATGGTGGCCTGCACCAGCGTGGTCCAATGGACCCACTGAAGAACGTGCTCCCTACAGTGGGTGCTGGCCAGCCAGTGATCTCGGCGCAGGGGTCACTTCAACCAGCTAGTCACTGTGACCCGGCGGATGTGGGATGCCCTTCAGTGGTGGCTGGTCCCAGAGCATCTGCAGGAAGGGATCCCGTTTGTCTGCCCAGAGCCGACGGTTATCCTGACGACCAATGCCTCTCACATGGGCTGGGGTGCCCACCTGGGGGAATACAGAGTCCACAGGCTCTGGGCCCCTGAGGAGTCCTGATGCCATATCAACCTGCTGGAGGTCCAACCAGTTCAGCTGGTGCTGTCTGCCTTGCTCCTCCATTCAGGATCAGGCGTCCAGGTCCAGACTGGCAACACCACAACCATGTACTACCTCAACAAACAGGGTGGAATGCACTCCCTGCCACTGTGCAAGGAAGCTGTCCATGTGGCCCGTCATGCGCAGCCTGGAGGTTGATCTCCTAGCTATTCATGTGGCAGGGGCCCCAGCCAGCTGCGGAGGCCCTCAGCCATGTGAATGAGGCATCTCACAAGTGGTCTCTCCACCCAGAGGTAGTACACAGTCTGTTCTCCCAGTGGGGCACCCCTCAGGTGGGCCTGTTCGCCTCCAGGGACAATGCAAAGCTTAGGCTGTTTTGTGCCTGCCCCCTCAGCAGAGAACGCTGCAGGAGGATGCCTTCTTGAGGCTCTGGATCCCAAGCCTCTTCTATGCCTCCCCTCCATTTCCCTTGATCCACAAGGTGCTTCTCAAGGCCAGGAGCACAAGGCTTAGGTGACACTGGTGGCTCTGGACTGGTCACACCAGTTCTGGCACCTCGATCTCCTCAGCCTCAGCAGCAGGCTCCCAAGGCATCTTCCACCCAGACCTGCCCTCCATCCATAAGGGGGAGGTACTCCATCCAGACCTTCAGTCCCTACACCTGACAGCCTGGTTCCTGAGCAGCTAGAGTTCCAAGCTTTGGGTCTCTCTGAAGATGTCCTCACTGTGGTGGAGGCAACTCTGAAGGAATTATCCAGGAAATACTATACCTTCAAGTGGAAGAGGTTCTTCATTTGGTACCAGGGCAAGGGATTGGATCCCTTGTCCTGTCCAGTGGGTAGCATCCTTGAATGCTTGTGGTCCCTCTCTGAGTCGGGTCTTCGTTTGACGACCCTTAAGGTGCACCTGGCAACCATCTCTGCTTACCAAGCACGGGTTGCTCAGCAGTCAGAGGTGCAGGAGAATTTGGTCTGGCGCTTTTTCAAGGGTCTTGACCAGATTTCCCCCACCACCACCTTGGGATCTGCTGCTAGTTTTGGCAAAGCTCATGGGCAAGCCATTTGAACCAATGCACATGTGTGAAATGTCTCACCCGTCATGGAAGACTGCCTTCTTGGTGGCTGTCACATCAGCCAGAAGGATCAGTGAACTCCAGGCACTCTCGGTGGCATCTCCTTACCTGGTCTTCCACAGGGACAAGGTTGTCCTTCGCCCCAACCCAAAGTTCCTCCCGAAGGTTGTGTCAGAGTTTTCCTTAACCAGGTGATTACTCTTCTGGTGTACTTCACCAATCACACCTCAGAGGCTGAGCTCAGGCTCCATACTCTGGACCTGAGGCGAGCGCTCACTTATTTTAAGGAGCGTACAGCTGGAGTTCGGGGAAGAGGTTCACCAGCTGTTTGTCACCTACGCTGAAGCCTCACCTGGCAGACCGGCAGCCAAGCAGACAGTTGGCAGGTGGATTGTATCCTGCAGCGACCTCTGCTATAGATTGGTGGGTAGGGAGCCTCCCATATGGCTAAGGGCTCATTCCACCCGTCATACCACTGCCTCAGTGGCTGCTTCCAGGGATGGTCCCTATCCAGGAAATCTGCAGGGCTGCTACCTGGAGGTCAGCACACACTTTCATTTCCCATTACCACATCGACCTTGAGTCATGTTGGGATGCTGGTTTGGAGCCTCAGTTCTCCAGTCTCTGTTCCCTAAGTAGGGGTGTGCACTTGTATCCCTCCTCCCGGAGAACTGCTTGATGCTGTCAGAAAGTGTGGCTAGAACATCATATCCACGTCCCTAGAAAAACAGGTTACTCACCTGTAACAGTAGTTCTAGGAGTGGTATATAATATTCATCCACACTGACCCAGTTGACCTCCCCTGGCTTTGGCCCACAACACTGCTTCCAGCGGGCAAGATCTGACGTCATGGAGTGAAGCTAAGGGAATTACCACCCAGTTGGGTGGGAGGAGCCAGCTTGAAGATGTTCCAGCCAGAATTAAAGGGAAAGGCAACTGCCAGAAAGTGTGGATGAACATCATATACCACTCTTAGAACTACTGTTACAGGTGAGTAACCTGTTTTTCCCTTGTTGGGATAAAACAAGTCACTTACAGTGGAGATTTTGGAAAATCAGGAGGAGATATCATGTCTCCAGTGAGGATTCTTGGAACAAATACTAAAATAAATGTTGGATTTAAATTATGACAATAACTTAAAAGTCAGTCAGGTCACTTACAGTTATTCTCTAATTTGATTGGCTGATATATACTCTTAACTTGATAATTTTGTTCATCACTATTAACTGCAGTTGTAATTTTGAAATCGGGCTTGATTGCTTACAAGAAAGAGTCGTTTCATACATTTTTATTTGAGAACTTGAGGCTCATTAGTCATATTCTAGGGACAAATTACCTGGCTAGGGAGGATGTGGGAGTAGCATCTAGGAACAAATGGCCTGGCTAGGGAGGCTGTAGGAATAGAAAGTGTGCAGATGGACTTCGGTGAGTTGGGGAGGTGCCTTGGACAGATAGCAAGATCTGTTACCTTCTTGGAGGTACTGCCTGTCCACGGCAAATGGGAAGATTGGAACCTCCACACCAGGGACTTCAAGACTAGATTGAGAAGCTGGTACAGAGAAATGAGATTCGGCTTCAATGGGGACTGGGGACCTACCTGCGGCGATGTGGGCCTGTACAAGGGTAATGGCCTACCTCCGTCCAGGAAGGGGACCGTTGTCCTTTATGAACAGCTTAAATGCCTCATTGGCAAGAATTTAAACTAGCCAAGGGAGGGTGGCAGAAGGGAGCAGAGAGACTCAAACTGCCCACCCTCACTGGATAGTGCAGCCAGCATGGAGGACCATGAAGTTAAGATACAGCCAGAGACAACTAAATTTATAAAAAGGGGATTGGCAGGGGTCAAGAGGAAGGGTATAAAAGGCAGTGGGGAGGAAAACCGGGGCAAGAGGGTAAAGGAAGGGATAACAGGGTAAACAGCAAAAAATGGAAGGCCATGTATGCCAATGCCCATAGCCTAGGAAATAAAGTCCCAGACCCAGTGACCTTGATGGCGGAGGCTGACTTGGTCCTTGTAGCTGTAACAGAGATGTTGTGTAATGGGGGCCACAACTGTGATGTAGCTATACCGAGTTATAATCTCTTTGGAAGGGACAAATCCAGAACAAATGGTTTGATACCTTTATTGGACCAACAAGGAGTGGCTCTTTGCATCAGGGAAGACATAATAGCGACTAAAGTACAGGTAATACAAGGGGGGGGGGCGGAGGCACTGTGGGTCACCCTTGAGACGGGTAATGTCACGGCTTTTCATACAGGCTTGATCTATAGACCTCCAGCATAGGGTAAGGAGCAGGACAGGGTTCTAGTGGAAGCCATCCATATGATGGCTGCAAAAGAAGAGGTACTACTGCTGGGAGCTTTTAATCTGCCAGATGTGGATTGGTGCATCCCAGCAGCTGCCTCATCCAGAAGCTGGGACGTTCAGGACTCTGGGCAGGGGGCAGGCCTCAGGCAGTTAGGGCTAGAGCCCACCAGAGAGGGCAAGATCTTAGACCTAGTACTCACCAACAGGGACAGAACTGCGGAAGTTAAGGGTGGGTAGGTACCTGAGGTCCAGTGATCATTGCACATTGTGGTTCAGTATGAGCACTATGACACAGGCAAGCCACACAAAGGTGAGGATCCTGGATTTCAGGAGGACGGACTTTTCAAAGATGGGGACAAGTCTCAAAAAGTCCTGGCAGCGAGACGGCGGGGTTGAGGAACCGTGGGCCACGTGAAGAGACATGTGCATTAGGCAAGAAACAAAGGCAAGAGAAAGAGAAACCACTATGTTTCACAAAGGAAGTGGCTGAGAAGGTTAACCCAAAAAGCTGGCTTTCAGAAAATACAAGGAAACACAGAAGGCGGAGGACAGGGTAGTTAGTGTATCTGGAGAAGCAGAGGGAGGCAGAGAAAACAGTCAGAAGCGCAAAGGCTCAAACAGACGAATAAACAGCATAGGAGGTAAAGAAAGGAAACAAGACTTTTTATAGGTATATTAGTGAAAGGAGAAAAACCGTGGGGGGGGGGAATTGTAAGACTTAGGGGGGAAGAAGTGGAGTGCATGGAAGGGTACCTAGAAAAAGCAACAATACTGAACAAATATTGTTCAGTATTTGCAGAAGAAGGGGAAGGTCAGGAACCATAGATGGGCAACAGGAACAGAGATGGGAGGGAGTCCTAAAAGAACTTGCGAAACTGAAACTGGGCAAGGCAATGGGACCAGACTGGATACATCCTAGAGTAGTAAAAGAACTGAGGGAGGAGCTGGCAGCACCGCTGGCTGCCCTGTTCAGCAAATCGCTTGATACAGGGGTGGTTCCAGAAGACTGGAGGAGGGCAGATGTAGTCCCTCTCCACAAAAGCGGGGGCAGAGAGGAGGCTGGAAACTATAAATCAGTCAGACTTACCTCAGTAGTGGGGAAGATTATGGAATCACTGCTGAAAGAAAGGATTGTGGACCATCTTGTACCTATCGGAAGACAGGATCCAAGGCAACATAGGTTCACAGCGGGAAGGTCATGTTAAACAAATCTGATGGAGTTCTTTAACTGGGTGACCAGGGTAGTGGATGGGGGGGTGGGCGTGGCCTACCTGGATTTCAGCAAGGTCTTCGACACAGTTCCGCATAGAAGACTTATCAGCAAACTGGGAAGCCTAGGAGTGGGTCTCAAGGTTGTAAACTGGGTTAGAAATTGGTTGAGGGATAAAAGACAGAGGGCGATAGTAAATGCGGCTAAATTTGAAGAAAGGAGGGTGACCAGCGGGGTGCCACAGGGATCAGTTCTGGGGCCATTCCTGTTTAATGTCTTCATAAGTGATATTTCGGAAAGGCTAGAAGGGAAGGTGTGCCTCTTTGCAGATGACACTAAGATCTGCAACAGGGTGGACTCTCCAGGAGGGGTGGAAGGTATGAGGAGGGACCTAAGTAAGCTGGAAAAATGATCCAAGGTGTGGCAGCTAAGATTCAGTGCAAAGAAGTGCAAAATCTTCCTGGACATAAGTCTCCACCACTCATTCACACTAGTGGGATTGGCGCCGGAGGCACTAAGACCCATCGGGAGCAAACTTTTGCTGGAGGGTCGTACGAGAGAGGCGCCCACGAGCAGCGGCTCGAGCGGTAATGACCATCTCGGCGACCACCTCCAACCGCCTCAGTTCTTTTTTTCCGCCACGAGTGCTTTCAGTGACGACGTCACCAGTGGAGTCAAACTTCAAACTAGCGATAGTTTTCAGTTTGTTTTTGTAACATTATCACGATAGTAGTATCGCTAGTTTTATTCTATTTTTCGTAAAATTTTTCTAATATTTAAATTTAACTTACTTAAGAAGTCTCGGCCTACTGGACGGAGTAGACCATGAGCAGGTCAGGTGATGGTAGGGAGACTTGTGATGAAAGCTGTTCAGTCAGCCGGCTGGGTCGGTCAGCCTCCTTCTCCTCAGCGGGGTTCCGACTACGGTCAGTCCGATGCCCGGGGGGATGGGCGGTCCCCCCGCCGGCATAAAAATAAACGGTCGCATTCTCGGCGCCGTTCGGCCTCGAGCTCTTCTTCGGCCCACAGGTCAAAAAAGAGAAGGCATCACTCGAGGTCGCCTCTGGTATGTCTCGCGCGGACGGTCGGTTATGCGCTAGTTGCCGTCTCTTCTTCGGAGTCGCTAACTCCGATAATCGTCTGTCCTCGACATCGGAGCCCCTCCCGCCTATAGGTAGGGCTCCAGATGAGCAGTTTCATCAGTGGGCCGCTCTTAGTGGAGGCGATGGGCTCGGAGGTTGGTTCTTCTGCCTGGCTCGGTTGCCTCTGAGCCTCGGGCTCCGCGATCAGGTAGGGCGGTTGACCTTCCTAGTCGCGCTGCGCCTTCTCGGTGCTAGCGACTCCTGCTTAGGTGTTCCCTCACATGGCTGCGCGCGCAGGGGCCTCACCGATGCCCTTATCTCCTGGTTTTTCCTTCTCTTGCTTTCCAGGTTCCCGGGCTTTTCCGGCGCCTTCTGCAGGGTCTGTGGCGTGTCGGCGCCGCTGGGCCGCCTGAGCTATGGCGCTGCTGGCGGTGCCGTGGTCTCGGCGCTGTTGGCGCGCCGCGTGGTCTCGTGATCTGGGCTGCCGGCCGCGCGCCGGCTCGGTGCTGCCGCCCGCTGCCGCCTGGGTCTGCGGCGCCGGGGCACTTTAGGGTCACAGGCTCTTGGCGCTGCAGCGTACCTCCTCGGTGCCGTTTTCAGCCCGCTTGCTGCCTCGGCGCTGCAGCCCTTGGGGACTCTCCTTGTTTTTCTGCCATTTCCTCCTCCTAATTTTCACTCTTTCCTGTCCAAACAGTCCTTTCTGGACCATCAGGAGATGATGTTGAGCTCGACCCAGACCTTCAGTTGGGTGATGAAGTGGAGGAAACAGGATCTTTCTTTGCTACAGAGCCTGTGGTCGAGGACCTGTCCTTTAAGTCTCTGTTGAAGAACCTGGGATCCACTTTCTCTCCAGACTACAGACATCGATCCTGGGAAGATATTAAGACTCCAGTATCTTCATGCTTCGAGATCCTCAGATTTCACTCCTCCGATTCAGCTTTCCTTCGAGACGCTGTCTCAAATGGTATGGAATAACCCCTCTTATTCCCTCAGTGGCTAAATCCATTGATAAGAAGTATTCAGCTCCCAAGGATCGTCCCATTTTGGCATCCCAAGCCTTTGCGATTCTATTGTAGTCCTGGCAGAGAATGACAAGGTCGTTCTTCCTCAAACTACTACAGCTCAACCTATTAACAAAGAGTTTCGTAAGATTGATACATTAGGTAAGAGAGTCTTTGCTGCCTCCACTCTGCGTATTGCCAGTTATCAAGGCTATTTTTCTCAGTATGAGTATATCCTGTGGCACTCTATGAAAAGAATGGTTGAAGCTCTTCCAGATTCGGATTCCAAGTCAGAGCTTCTTCTGACCGTTATTAGAGGTATTGAGTCCAATAACCAACAGGTCAAAGCCGCCATGGACGCTCGACACTGCTTCGGCTCAGCCGCTGGTTGTACTGCAGCCATTCCTGGCTGGCGCATTTCTGGCTTCACGAATGATGCTCAGCAGCAGGTGATGGCGCTGCCTTTTGATGGCTCTTCTTTTGGCCCTCAGGTGGAGCAAGCCTTAGAGGCCACTCAGAAGACTAGATCGGCCATTGCTGGCTAGACCTCCGCCTGCCCCCCTCCGGGGCATGTGAACAGACGTCAGTTTGCCTACTGTCAGTCCTTTCGAGGCAGAGGCAGGGAAGCTTCCATAAAGCCAACCTGCCCAACCTCAAAGAAGACATGCAGAAAGCAGGGACCTAAAGCTCCCAGCTACCTTATGAGTCGTTGGCCCAAGTTCCATCCACTCTGCCCGAGGTGGAACTTTCTCCTCCGGTGGGAGGTCGTCTGATGTACTTCTACAACCAGTGGAAGTCCATAACCTCAGACAAATGGGTCCTTCGGATAATTCGCGAGGGTTATTCTCTCAATTTCTTGAAACCCCCGAATTGTCCTCCCATACGACAACCCAGGTTGTCGGCCTCTCAGTCAGACCTCCTCACCGCGGAGATCCAGGGCCTTCTGAACAACAGGGCAATAGAACTGGTGCCCCCCAGATCTCATGTAAACACAGGGTTCTACTCCCATTACTTTCTGGTTCCAAGAAATCTGGGGATGCCCCATTCTAGACCTCAGAAGTTAAACAAATTCCTCCCCAGGGAGAAATTCAAGATGATTTCCTAGGTACCCTGTTACCCTTGCTGCATCAGCATGACTGGCTGGCCTCTCTGGATATGCAGGATGCTTACCAGCATATCCCGTCCCACCACCCACCACAAATTCCTCAGGTTTGTAGCTTTGGGTCAGCATTATCAGTTCAAGTCCTGCCCTTTGGGCTATCCTCGGCGCCAGCAGTTTTACAAGTGTTGTGCAGTTCTGCGCGCATCTCAGGAAAGTCGGACTCGAGTGTTTCCCTACCTGACGATTGGCTTCTGCAAGCCCTTCCGGCCAAGGGACTTTGGAAGCCGTGCAACGACTCTCGCCTTCTCACGTCCATGGAGTTCTGCTGAATTTGAAAAATCTCAACTGCAACCCTCCCAGAGGCTCCTTTTCATAGGGACGCTTCTAGACACCTCTTCAGCTAAGGCTTTCCTTCCAGAGGACAGAAGACTCACATCCTTCTGGATGGTCGTTACATCAGGGAGAACCAATCGGTTACAGCTCTTCTCGATGCAACACATGTTGGGTCTCATGGCTCTCGGTCTTCACTGTCCCTCTGGCCCGACTGCACATGAGAACCACCCAATGGATGCTCTCCACTCAGTGGTCCCCACCTCTCACCCCAGTCTTATCCCATCAAGGTGACGGAGCCCTTCAAGGTCTCTCACCTGGTGGTCTCAAGAGAGCAATCTCCTGGAAGGATTCCCTTGCCTCCGGATCATCAGATCTCCATCACCACAGATGCATCAACATGGGATGGGGAGCTCACTGTCTCTCCTCCACACTCAAGGTGTACGGATCATGACTGAAACTCATCTCCACATAAATGTCCTGGAGATGAGGCGGTCCTCTATGCAATCCGAGCTCTGAAGGATGTCCTTTGTCACAGAACATTCTCCTTCAAACGGACAACAAAGCAGTGATGTATTACATCAACAAGCAAGCGGTGCTCATTCTTATCCCTTTGCAGGGAAGCAATGAGGGTGTGGGAGTGGTGCTTGGAGCACAAGTCTCTGATTCAAGCGGTTTATCTGCCAGGTATACAAAACGACCTAGCAGATCACCTCAGCAGAACGGAGGCAGACCCTCACGAGTGGTCTCTCGATCCAGCCGTAGTTCGGTCCCTGTTCAAAGAGTGGGGGACTCCAGACCTGGACCTTTTTGCATCCCCACTCAACGCAAAACTGCCTCTCTTCTGCTCCAGAAATCCAGGGCCTGGCATTTTCTGTCAGGATGCGTTCAGGCTGCGTGGACAAAACGCTTTCGCTCTTTCCACCACTTCCTCTAATCCAGAGATACTCTCAAGTTCGAGTCTCAGGGGACCAAGATGATTCTCATTGCTCCTTCCTGGCCTCGGCAACTATGGTTTCCTCTACTCAACAGTATGTTGCGCAGCCTCCGAGACCACTTCCTTTGCAAATCAGTCTTTGACTCAGGGTTCGTTGGTCCATCCCAACCTGAAATCACTTCACCTTCATGCTTGGCTCCTGAAGAGATAGAAGTGAATCGGTTCAACGCTCTCGTAGAGTCTCAGACATCCTTCTGGCTGCTCGGAAGCCAGCCACCCAAAGCGTCGCTTCCAAATGGAAGCGTTTTTCTCTCTGTGCAAAATCCTCTTGGAATCCCTTTTCCTGTCCTCCTGGCAAGGTTCTGGAGTATCTTTGGACCCATCAAACTTAGGGTCTTCAGTACTCCACAGTTACCAAGTTCACCTTAGTGCCATCTCAGCGTTCCATGAGCCGATTTCTTTCTTAACTCTGGCCAGTTACCTATGGTGAAGAGATTTCTTAAGGGTTCTCCATACCAGACCCCTGTTAAGCGTCCAGTTGCAGCCTGGGACATTAACCTGGTGCTGGACATGCTCACTGAAGCCTTTGAACCCTTAGCTACCTGTGAGCTAAAATTTCTTACCTGGAAGACTGCCTTCCTGGTGGCCATTACCTCAGCCCGCAGGGTCTCTGAGATACATGCCCTGGTTACGGACCCTCCGTATACTGTATTCCATAAGGACAAGGTAGTTCTCCATTGTCCTAAATTTTCTCCAAGGTTGTGTCAGAATTCCATCTGAACCAACCTCTGGTACTTCCCGCTACTTCGCTAATTTCCAAAATGAAGGAACGAGCTCTTCATTCCTTGGATGTTAAGAGCCTTGCGTTCTATTTAGATAGAACCAAGGATGTTCGCAAGACTCAGCAACTGTTCGTTTTTTTCAGCGACACCCGGCTGGGTCAACCTGTCGCTATTAGATGTATCTCTTCATGGTTAGTGGCATGCCTTCGTCATTGCTATTCCATGGCTCAAGTTAAATTAGAAGGTAGAGTGTACGCTCACTCTACTAGGGCAGTCGCGGCATCCCTAGCGGAAATTCGCAATGTTCCAATTGCAGATATATGCAACGCCGCTACCTGGAGCTCAGTGCATACTTCGTTAAGCACTATGCACTGGATGTTCATGCCAGGCGACATTCCGCATTGACAGAACTATCCTTAATGGGCTTATCTTGACGCGTGAGCTCTGGGCTCTCCTGCCGCCTTTTGGGGATTATCAGCTGGTACTCTCCCATCAGTGTGAATGAGTGGTGGAGACTTATGTCCAGGAAGATAGGAAAATTACGTACTCTACCGTAATTTTGATCTTCTTGGACGAGTCTCCACCACCTCTCCTACACGCCCCACCCTCCATCCCCGAGCTCACTGGCTGTATTGGTCTTCACCCCTCAAATCTTTAGGCCGTGAGGGATCTCTTTGCTGACCCTTCTTGACGTGGGTCATACGGACTATCTTATGTCCGTTTTTTAATGTTGGGTTTACCCTTTACGTTAGTTGCGCTTGCACCTCCTTGGTAAAAGGTACTGAGGCGGTTGGAGGGTTGCCGCCGAGATGGTCATTACTGCCGAGCCGCTGCTCGCTCGTGGCTCGTCTCGCGGGCCGTCTCTCGACGACCTCCAGCAAAAGTTGTTCGATGGGTCTTAGGTGCTCCGCGCCAATCCCACTAGTGTGAATGAGTGGTGGAGACTCGTCCAAGAAGATCAAGAATTACGGTAGGTACGTAATTTTCCTATCATGCACTTGGGGCACAGGAACCCAGGGAGGATTACATGATGGGGGAGAAACTGACAGTCACCAAGCAGGAAATGGATTTGGGAGTAATCATATCAAATGACCTAAAGGTGGCCAAACAATGTGCCAAGGCTGTGGGAGAGCCAGTGGGATGCATAGGAGGGTATCACCAGCAGAAGAAAGGAGGTGGTGATGCCACTGTACAAAACATTGGTGAGACCTCATTTGGAATACTGTGTCCAGTTCTGGAGGCCACATCTCCCTAAAGACATAGACAAGGTGGAAGCGGTTCAGAGAAGGGCAACAAAAAATGGTGCGGGCCTGCACCAAAAGTCATATAAGGAGAGACTGGAGGACCTCAATATGTATACTCTGGGGGAGAGGAGATATGATTGAAACCTACAAATATGTAAAGTGCTTAAATAAGGTACAAAAGGGTAGCATCTTTCAGAAAAGGAGACTTTCAGGAACAAGAGGCACGACATGAGACTGGAAGGAGATAGACTAAGATGTAATATGAGGAAGTATTTTTTCACAGAAAGGGTGGTGGATGCATGGAACAGTCTCCCTGCGGAGGTGGTGGGGGAAAGCACAGTGGGGGAATTCAAAAATGCATGGGATAGGCATAAAAGAACCCTAGCATTAGGAAAGAGAGGGTTAAGCTGGTGATCAAGTTGGGTCTAAAGGCTTGGCACTATAGGTAGAGAAAACGGTCAGACTGAATGGGCCTAGTGGTCCTTATCCGCTGTCAAATTCTCGGTTTTCTATATTATATTAAAAAGGAATGTTAAAAATGTCCCTCAAACCCTAAAGGTTCAAGTCTTGTATTTTTCTTCATTGAACCTGGATGCTTTTGTGTTTACAGGTCCGAAGCATTGACTACTCTGGGGAAGAAATTGAGGCTGTTACAGCTAATGGAACTAAGTTTAGAGCACAGAAGGTATGTGCAGTAGATGGATTTCTATGTTGTAAAGTTTTGATTTCACAAGGGCCTGTCCACAGGATGCCCACTGTAGTGTCTCTTTTTTTTGTTAAACATCCATTTTTCTCCTATGGATCCAATGACAAGACTCCTTCCACATTCAAGTGTTGCTTCCCAGCCATGAAGTCCCAACCAGGCACACACTCCATCAGGCTTCCTGTTTTTTCCACAGCTCTGTCACGTTTCCTTGATCTTCCCCTTAGGATGGAATCCTAGCATTTTCAGCTCTTTGTTGGGTGTTGAACAGAGTACCAGGCCAACTATTGCAGTAAGCTTAGAGATCTACGTCAAGAGGCAGTGCACCAGAGACCCATGTTGACTGTGGGTGTAGACAGCCATCCCCATTTATGTACTTTTTCTCCCTTAACAAAAATGTGCTGATAACGTCACTCCCAGTATTGGCAAGCCCGCTGCACCAACATCTGTGCTTTCTCCTTCTCAAACTGCCCAGCCTCACTGCACTGCCACCTGTGGTAACTCAGGTTGCAGTACAGCAGTGGGAGGCAGTTACCACCCTTCCCCAAGGAGGAGAGGGTCTTATGAGACACTCCATCCTCATGCTGGTCTTCCAGTAAGCCCAGGCTTGGAGCACAAGCAAGGGTTGCCAGTGTTGTGAGCAACAGCCTTGCCACTGTGCTGTGTTTCATCTAGTTAAGTTAATCTGGTTTCAGTGTCAGATATGGCCTTCAAAAAAATGCTTTTCTGTTCTGTTTTTTCCTCCTTACTAGGTGATCCAGGCTTTCCTTCAGCTAATCTACCAGCCCTGGATGCTTACCCAGCAGGAGCGGTTGCCACTGGTCCCCAGATAACCACTGCCTTTTCCCTCATATATTGTGCTAGAGTTACCCGCCAAGGGTAGAAATAAGGAATCTGTATTCTGCAGTACGAAGTAACTTCATCTCTTCCAGGAATGTATCTTCATTTTTTCACACTAGTGGGTCTGTGCACTAGAACCTTGCTGGAGCCAGAACTTTTCAAGAGGGCTGGTGCCGAGACAAGCCATGCGCATGCACAGCGCCGCGAGAATTGCTCGTGGTGCCAGGCTCACCTCGGCGCCAGTCCCTAACCGCCTCCATTCTTTTTTTCCTGCCATTGAGTGTACTTCAGTAACAACATCACTTGCCCTTCGGGAATCAGAACTTCACGCCTATGCAACAGGACGATTCAGTTTGTTTCAGTTTTCATTGTTTAAAGCTAGAATTTATTGATCTTCCTGGACATAAGTCTCCACCACTCATTCACACTAGTGGGATTGGCGCGGAGGCACTAAGACCCATCGGGAGCAAACTTTTTGCTGGAGGGTGACGAGAGCCGAGCGCCCTTGAACCTGGCGCGCCATGAGTAGCGCTCGGCGGTAATGACCATCTCGCGACGCACCTCCAACTACCAGTTCCTTTTTCCCGCCCGAGTGCGCTTTCAGTGACGACGTCGCCGCTTGTCGGGAGTCAAACTTCAAACTAGCGCATAGTTTTCAGTTTGTTTTTGTAACATTATCACGATAGTAGTATCGCTTAGTTTTATTCTATTTTTAGAAATTTTCTAATATTTAAATTTAACTTACTTGAAGAAGTCTCGGCCTACTGGACGAGTCGACCATGAGCAGGTCAGGTGACGGTAGGGAGACTTCGATGAAAGTAGTTCAGTCAGCCGGCTGGGTCGGTCAGCCTCCTTCTCTCAGCGGGGTTCGACTACGGTCAGTCCGATGCCGGGGGATGGGCGGTCCCCGCGGCATAAAATAAGCGGTCGCATTCGGCGCCGTTCGGCCTCGAACTCTTCTTCGCCCACAGGTCAAAAGAGAAGGCATCACGTAGGTCGCCCTCTGGTATGTCTGCGCGTCGTGATTTGTTCCGGTTATGTTGGTTGCCGTCTCTTCTTCGGAGTCGCCAGCTTCCGATAATCATGCCGTCCTCGACATCGGAGCCCTCCCGCCTATAGGTAGGGCCCAGATGGCAGTTTCATCAGTGGGCGCTCTTATGGGCGATGGGCTCGGAGGTTGGATTCTTCTGCCTGGCTCGTTACCTGGAGCCCTCGGGCTCCTCGGCGATCAGGTAGGCGGTTGGACCTTCTAATCGCGCGACGCCTTCTTCGGTGCTAGCGACTCCGTGTAGGTGTTTCCCCTCACATGGCTGCGGGCGCAGGAGGCCTCACGATGCCCTTATCTCCTGGTTTTTTTCTCTTTTTTGCGGTTCCGGGCTTCCGCCTGCAGGGTTGTGGCCGTCGGCGCTGTTGGCCGCTGAGTTTGCGGCGCTGCTGCGGCGCTGCGGGTCTCTTCGTTGGTGGCGCTGTTATTCGCGGGCGCCGCCGTGGTGCTGTTGATGGGGTGGCGCCGTTTCTACGCTGCTTGCGATGTGTCGGGCGTTGCCCGCGTCCTTTCTGAAGGGCGCTGTTGGCGCCGTTGGCCGGCGCCGGGCGCCATCCGCGCCGCTGGGGCGCTTGGGTCACATTTTTCGGGCGCGGCGCCTCTGTGTCACTTTTTCGCTTTCTTTTGCCTCTGCGCCGCAGCCCGGGACTCTCCTTGTTTTTCTGCCATTCTCCTCTCCTAATTTTCACCTTTCCTGTCCAACAGTCCTTTTGGACCATCAGGTGATGATGTTGATTTGACCCAGACCTGGGTGATGAAGTGGAGGAAATAGATCTTTCTTACAGAGCCTGTGGTCGAGGACCTGTCCTTTAAGTCTCTGTTACAGAACCTGGATCCACTCTTTCTCCAGACTGGTATATCGATCCGGGAAGATATTAAGACTCCAGTATCTTCATGCTGAGATCCCACGGATTTCACCGATCAGCTCTTCCTTGAGACGCTGTCCGGTATGGAATAACCTCTGCCTTATTCCCAGTATAAATCCATTGATAAGAAGTATCTAGCTCCCATGATCGCCCCATTTTGGCATCCAAGCCTTATGATCCTATTGTAGTCCTGGCAGAGAATGACAAGGTCGTTTCTTTCTCAACTATTAGCCTCTGTTTTATTAACAAAGAGTCTCAAGATTGATACATTAGGTAAGAGAGTCTTTGCTGCCTCCACTCTAAGTATGCTGTTGCCAGTTATCAAGGCTATTTCAGTATGAGTATCCTGTGGCACTTGCGAAAAGAATGGTTGCTCTTCCAGATTCGGATTCCAAGTCAGAGCTTCTGACCGTATAGAGGTATTGAGTCCAATAACCAACAGGTCAAAGCCGCCCATGGATGCTTTCACTGCTTCTCGCCTCAGCAGCTGGGATTTGTACTGGCGCCATTCTGGCGGCATTTCTGGCTTCACTAATGATGCTCAGCAGCAGGTGATGGCTTGCCTTTGATGGCTCTTTTTGGCCTCAGGTGAGTGCCTGAGGCCACGACTAGATCGCCATTGTTGGCCAGACTTCTGCCCTCTCGGGGCATGAACAGACGCCAGTTTCATAGTCGCCAGTCCTTTCAGGCAGAGGCAGGAAGCCCATGAAAAGCCAACCTGCCCTCAAAAGAAGACGAAGAAGCGTGACCTAAAGCCCCAGCGCACTATGAGTCGCTGGGTCTAAGTTCCATCCACTTGCCCGAGGTGGAACTTTCTCCGTGGAGGTCGCCTGATGTACTTCTACAACCAGTGGAAGTCCATAACCCAGACAAGTTCTTCGGATACTCATGAGGGTTACTTCAATTTCTTGAACCCCCGATTGTCTCCATACTTATAACCCAGGTTGTCGGCCAGTCAGATCTCCTCACCGTGGAGATCCAGGGCCTTCTGAACAACAGGCAATAGAACGGTGTTCTGGATTCGCGAAACACAGGGTTCTACCCCTATTTCTGGTTCCAAATCTGGGGATGCTCCCATTCTAGACCTCAGAAAGTTGGACCAATTCCTCCCAGGAGAAATTCAAGATGATTTCTAGGTACCCTGTTACCCTTGCTGCATCAGCACGACTGTTGGCCTCTGGATATGGGATGCTACCAGCATTCCTATTCCCCCATGTACTCTGAGAGCACCTGCCAAAGGCTCTAGCGATATAACATACAGCAGGGGGGGGATAGTGGGCATCCTTGCCTAGTGCCTCGGCCAAGATTGAAAGGGGATGCGAGGGTGCCATTAACCGCTATCTGGGCTTGAGGGTTAGTGTACAAGGTACAAATCCACTTGAGGAAGTTGGGTCCCACTCCCATCCTCCCCAGGGTCTCAAAGAGGTACCCCCACTCCACACGGTCACATGCCTTCTCAGTGTCCAATGCCAAAAATGGAAATTAAGTACCTATTGTAATTCTTTTTTTTTTTTATACTTTATTTCAGTAAATGTTTTCACTTTAAGTTGATACATTTAACACATTGACATATCAACATAATCAACAATCACAATACATTATACATTATACAGATATATAACATAAAAAATAAAATAAAAGACAGAGGTACTTTATCATTAATTATAGTTCATAGGATCTGACCATCATGTGATGCAACAATGGTAAGAGATGGAGGTGGGATCAATGGGGACACAGGTACCGGGACATAAAGGCTAGCCAAGGAGGGGAGGTGCTGAATGCTTGTGAGGAAGGAGGAAGGGAGGGCCACATAAGGTGAGTACAGCCTGTATTAACTGATTAAAGTCTTGTGGCAATTAATGGTATCAATTGAGCAAGCTACCAGTGGTAATCACCTGGGTTACAGAAAATCTTTAAGGTACAAAGTTGGGTTTATAGATGTCATATACAAAACCCATCTTCTCCACACAAGTTCATACTGGGTTTGTCTCTTATTTATCATGGCTGTTAAGGCCTCCATTCTATAGATTAAAGTCATGATCTCGTGCCTCTGAGAAAGGTCTGGAGCCTGCTCAGTAAGCCATTTTTTGGTGGTTGCTTTTTGAGCTGCCATAAAGGATACCCTCAGTAGTTTCTCTGCATCTGGATCCCTGTACCCCGGTGGTGTATCCATAAAAAGTACAGGGACAGAGTCAACACCAAATCAGGGCTAAACATGGCTTGTAATGCTTTCTGCAGTTCTCCCCGAAACCCATCTAGGGCTGGGCAGCCCCATAAGATGTGGCCAAGGGCCGCTGGTGAGTGACCACATTCTCTCCAGCACAGTGCAGTATGGCTCTTCTGGAATTTGACTTCTACTGCTGGGTTCTAAAAATGAATTAACACTTTCTAGGAGAATCTCTCCAAGAAATTGCCGAGAGACCCTTGTATAGTTTCATTTGTCCTTTACTCCACATTTCATCCTCTATTAGTAACTCTAGGTCTTTAGCCCATGTTCCTTTAACTAACTGTGGAACCCTCTCCATGACAAAGGAACTTTATATATATGGGAAATGATATGTTCCTGAGGAGCTCTACCTTCTGCCACATCTCTACAAGGGATAAAATAGAGGAGGTGGGCCCATTCCCTTATCCCAGGGCATAAGTGTTTAAAATAGTCCAGATTTGAAAGTACCAGAATCTATCTCTCCAAGTAAGTCCAAACTGTGTAATTAAATCCTGAAGAGACAGACCCCCATTAAGTGCCAGATCATGTAAAGATTTTTCTTTTTCCATAATTTAAATCCCCCGTTCCACTTTGATGGCCAAAGTCCTCCAGGTACAGAATCGTAAACAGGAGATACCTCCAGTTCCACAGACTCCTGTCTTCCAAGACCCTATACCAAATATCTAAGGTGTGAGCTGTATATGGATTGGGAGTCCCTTGTGGCAACAGCTTCCTTTTATTGGCTAATAAGGCTCGGTGAAGATTAGTGAGGTCTCCCTCCTCCAGCTCCAACGATTTCCACTTGGCTACATAGTGCTTGTTTGTCCAATAAAAAATTGTCCTAAGCTGTGCAGCCATATGGTATAACCTGAGATTGGGGAGAGCCAACCCCCCTCACCCCCACCCCCATGGAAGTTGGAGAATTGACAGACTTACCCTTGGCTTTTGATTTCCCCAGATAAATCTAGAAATGTTCCTGGTAAGGTTATTATGAAGGGCATGTGGGAGAACTATAGGCAGGATCCGAGCTAAATAAAGAAACCTGGGTAATACTACCATCTTTATCGCCTGCACTCATTGCAATAATGAGATGGGGATGATTGACCATCTCTCCAAATCTTTACTTATTTGCTCGAAGACTGGGGAATAATTAAGATCTGCCAGAAGCTCATATGCTGGTACTATTTGGACCCCCAGATATTTCAAAAGGGGTTAGGTCCCATCTAAAGGGGAATTGCTGTTGAATATTGTCCAAGGGAACATAGTGAATCCGCAGCACCTCAGTCTTTGTGGTGTTAATTTTGTACCCTGCTAGTTGACCAAAGTCCTCCAAGCACCTCCACAAATGAGGTAGCGCCTACTCAGGGTTCTCTAAATAAATGAGGAGATCATCTGCATACAACACCTGCTGCTGGTACTCTCCCCCAAGCTCCACCCCCAGTACCCCGTCCTCACCTCATAATGCCTGGGCCAAGGGTTCAAAGTATAGAGCAAACAGGAGGGGGATAGAGGACACCCCTGTCTTGTACCTCTATATAATGAGAACATCCCAGACACCTGGCCATTGATCTTTATAGAGGCCCTAAGTTTAGAGTAAATGTTATTAATGATTTTAATAAATGAATCCGAGAAGCCAAAGTGGTCTAAGGTCGAGAGGAGAAAATTCCATGCTATCCGGTTGAAGGCCTTCTCAGCATCCAAGCTTAAAAGTAAGAAGGGGGACTTGACTGGGCAGCATGGTGAAGGACATGGAGGTCCTTTTACTGTATATTGTCCTGGGTTTGTCTACCTGGTACAAATCCTGTTTGATCAAAATCAATTAAATTAGGTAAAATGAGTTCTAGTCTCTTGGTTATGAGACTAGCATATAGCTTATAATCAATGTTAAGGACTGAAATTGGTCTATATGATTTACATTGGGAACATTTTTTAACGGGTTTTGGGATGCTAGAAATTACCGTATAGTTCCAGATGTCCGAAAACTGCTCTCCTTGTTGTGCCTCTCTACAGGTTTCCAGTAGGGGGCCCTCTACCTCTGTTTGGAAAAACATAAAGAACTCGAGGGTGCATCCATCGGGGCCCGGGGATTTAACCGATTTTAATTTTTTAATTGCCTGACTTAATTCTGTCTGAGTGATTGGCTTGTCCAGCAAAAGTTGGGCTTCTTTGTTAAGTTTAGGGAGCCTCAGCTTCGACAGGTATGTCTTTATTCGAGCCTCATCGGCTCTTTGCTCAGGAGTATAGAGGTCTTTGTAAAATTTCCTAAAACTTGCCATTATGTACTGTTGAGAACGCATTAGCTTACCACTCTGAGGGTTTCTAATCTGGGTTATCATAGACTGGGTGGTCTGCTGACGCAGACGATGAGCCAGAAGTCTAGTAGCCTTGGGTCACACTTCCCCATATCTCTGCCGCAAGCGGCGTAGCACCTGTTCTGTCTTAATATGTAATTCTTTCTGTATCTGCTGTTTGAGAACCTTTATTCTGGCAGCAGCAGAGTCATCTCCCTCAGCGTGCTGTGTTTGAGCCTCTTTAAGTTGTGTGTGCAGTCTTTCCCACGGTGCCATCTGTTACCTCTTGAAGTGAGCTGCATATTTAATTACCTCCCCCCTTAACACAGTTTTTAGGGTATCCCATAGAGTAGCTCTCGAGACATCCTGTGCATCATTTTCCCTCAAAATCTGTGCTATTTTTAATTTAGTCTGATCCGTGAATTCTTTCAAATTTAGTAGGTAATTAATAAATTTCCAAATTGTTTGTCTTTTCACCTTTCCCCAATCTAACTGCAGCTCCACTTGTGCATGGTCAGACAAGATTGAGGGGGTATGTGAACACTTCACAACTTGATGTGAAGCTCGCTTGTTAGAAGAAAATAATCAAGACATGCATATGACCCATGTGGAGGGGAAAAATGAGTGTACTCCCGCTTCTTAGGATGCATTACATGCCACACATCCACCCAAGAGGCTCCTCTCATATTGCCTAGTCAACTTAGTGACTGGGTTATTTCTAAATATTGTTGGTCTGGAAGTGTCCATGTGTTCCAAGGTCTGATTCAGGTCCCTCCCCACCAGCATCCCTCTCTGGTACTCAGATATTTTACACAAGAGTCCTTTGACCTCTAAAATCAAGGACCCCAGTGGTATACAGAGAGACACCAAGGTGATGGGTGAGCCCCCCCTTCCCAATCCCCCTGTACAATAGTCATTCTCCCCTCCGGGTCTGAATAACCGGTAGTTCTCCTAAAGGGTGATCCTCTAGGGATCAGAATGGCTGTTCCCCTTCGCTTGCCCTTGCCATATGAAGAGGAGAATACCTTGGAGAAGCCAAGCCTTGCCAGCTTCTTGTGCTCGGCACCTCCGAGGTGAGTCTCCTGAAGCAGTACAAAACCTGGGGCTTGCCTTTTTAAGGTCGAGAGGACTTTATATCTTTTAATTGGGTTGTTTAATCTGTTCACATTATATGAGATAATTTTAATTTTATCCCTATCATTTATAAATTGAGCAGATAGACCCCCAATATATATGTACCCAGTAATTAGGTAGGGAGAAATACCTTGTATGTTCCAGCCCCCTCCTCCTCTGTCTCGTAGCCCAGTCCTACCATATCCGGCTCCACCATACCCCCGTCAGACAGACATAAGCATTAAATGTAGTGCCCATATTTAGTGCCACATAAAGACGACATCGCTCAGTAAATAAACAAAATAACAGCAACCTACCTTGTCCTCCCCTCCCACCAGATGTAACACATACAGAATGTAATGCCCTTATCTAATATCACAAAAAAACAACAGTGCCCCATGGCAAAAAAACACCATATGAGCACTATAACCACCATCAAGGGGTGCCAAAAGAGCTACCTTCCCCCCTATGGCCAAACTATATATAATGTGACCCCCAAGGTAGGGGGAACTGCATGTATTGTTCCCTATAGCCTCTAAAGGTTTTATTTAGAGGCAGAGGAGATGAACCCTAACCAGGGGTTCCAGTCTCTAAGGCCCTAACAGTAGTGGAGCCTGAAGCGATGTTTGAGCTACGCGTTCAACACCCCCGTGGACTGGGTATAAGGAGCTTGGAGAACCCTTCCAACAAAATGCAGGGTTATCTCCGGTCCACCTCCCACCACTAGAATCAAGGTAACAATCACCCAATGACTTAATAGTCGATAAATGAAAATTACATTACCTACGTAATTCTTGATCTTCTCTTGTATCTTCACTATTCATTACTTCCTGGGTGTAAGCCGGCTGGCGCATCCGTCACGCGAACTTTTTTTTAAACTTTGGCTAACGGCACGGCCTCAAGAGTGACGTCATGTGTCATGAGCGAGGGGCGGCCGTAGTAGCGATCGACTCTCCTCCAACTCAGTTCTGTGAGCCGGAGAGGCAAAGTGAAAGCAGAGAATAGAGATAGCGAGGCAAGATAGCCAAGGATAGCAAAGCAAGGAAATGAACTGAAAAGGAATAAGCCGATGGAGGAAGGACAGAGGAGATAAGAGTATCCTAACCTAGGGACTGCAGGGCCTCCTTACCTGGGCGACTCTAGGAGGAGAAAGGAAGGAAATGAGAAAGATGAAGAAGAAGAAGAGAAGAGATGGGATGTTGAAGGACCAGAATGCCAACGAGCATAGTTAGCTTATAGCTGAAGGCTCGACTAACAGGAAGCAAGTCCCGGAGATAGAGCTGAAGAAGGTTCACAAACCCGCTAGACAGACTCAGGAGGGCATAGTCCTCATCTTCAACATGCCATTGTTGTTGATACCTTCGGGCTCCTGGCACGAAGGCCTTTAACGGAGGACATCCGAGGAGGGAAGAATAAACCCCAGGCAGCATGAGAGGCGCTGCTCAGGGTTTAGAAATGGAAAATGTAAGCCTTTCAGGCGTTTTAAGCATAAGTGGGACTCAGACGGACTTGCCAAGGCAGGCCAGAGGCTTAGGCTGGCTGGGATTGGTTATGGTCAGCACTGCTCTTCTGTAAAACTGTCCAGGAGGACACTTGAAAGGAAAACCAATCATCAAAATCTCACGAGAAGGGTTGCCTGCCCTCTCATCTCCCTTCTTGTTTGTTTTCCTTTTTTTTTACAGATAATCATTTGCAGGCTAGGAGCATGACCCCAATACCAAGAATGCCTATAGCAGTCGAAGAGTTCCTCAGCATTTTTCCTCTTTTTTTTTTTTAGAAAAAAAAAAAAAAAGACGTCCGTTCCTCCGCTCTGCAAGGCAAGAATTAGAGAAGGGAGGGGTTTTGATTCTCGGCTAACAGCTGGAGCACGGGATTGCAGGATCAAAACTGAATAGCCTGAGCCAGGCTAAAACCCCAGAGGTATCTACCCGAGGATGGCAAGATATAGTTGTGCAGTTTGATCGCCAATTCAAATCCACGAGATGGCCCAAGAATCTTAGAGTAAATAATTTTCTGGAGAAATAAGAACCCTCCCCAAGATATAGATTTTTTTTTTTTTTTTTTGGAAAAATTGAGCAACTCTTCCTATCTTTTATAGTTTTTTTTTATATTTATTTTGCAGAGAGGAAGGAGGCGGAGGTGGAGAAGCCACAGGAAGAGGCCACTGAGGAGGATGGTGGTGGTGTAAGTAATGAATGGTGAAGATACAAGAAGATCAAGAAATCTACGGTGAGTGCGTAATTTTCATATCTTCCTTGTCAATCTTCACCATTCATTACTCCTGGTGAGTACTAGCTCCTCTTCCCGGAGAAGAGGAAGAGGCCATACCCTGAGGGAACAAGACCCCAGCCTTCTGCTGGTGAGAAACAGAAGGAGAAGACCCTGGCTTATTCAGAAAGCCTAAGTGGGGAAGAGCTAGGAGGTGCCTCCTGAGGGCGAGGAGACGGAGGAGCCCCTGTAAAAGTCTCCTAGCTCTAGAGGAGAAAAGATGGTCCCGAAGGCGGGGCCGAATCACCCTACGCCGGGCCAGGGTGACAACCTGGAAAAAGCAAGCCATGCGTCCGCCTGATGCAGATAGCTGTCCCGCTAGCCTGGAAGCCACCTCACTGGCGTCATAAGATGCCCTTGCT
Source organism: Neoceratodus forsteri (assembly GCA_016271365.2). Lineage (NCBI taxonomy): Eukaryota > Metazoa > Chordata > Ceratodontiformes > Ceratodontidae > Neoceratodus > Neoceratodus forsteri. The sequence continues at coordinate 17,268,168 of CM057456.1, forward strand.
TGGTGTCTTGCCAGCTCCAGGCCTACATGCGAGAGGGCAGCGGCTTGTCTGGTTTGCTCCGTGTCAGGCATTGATGCCAACAGCTGGGACATCATCAACCACAAATGCGGTTGTAGGCAGCGTGGTGAGCCTGATGAGATGCAATACAGGCACTGCGAGAAGAGAACACTCTTAGCTAACGGTCGAACTGGAGAGAGTCCGCATCGATTGGGCGGTCGTGCGCCGAGCAACGGCGCCAGAAGGAGTATCTGGGTAAACCAAACCAGAGGGCGGGTGGGAAGGGAACCTAGAGACTTGAGGGGCACAATACCACGCTTGACAGTCAGCCGGGGCTGGAGAAGAAGCGGCTAGGGACTGCCAGGACCGGATAGACGCCTCCTGGAAGGGATAGGCCAGGAAGGTACCACCAAATGCTGGGCACTGAATTCACCAAGGAATTCTCGCTCTCCGTTGGGTGTCTCTCCGAACATAGGAAATCAAGATCCCTCACCATCCTCGAGAGGAAGCGCTGATATTCTGTGAAATCAGCATCGGAGGAAAGATGAGCAGGGTTCCTCTCCCTCAGAGGAGGAGACGAGGATGATGGGGGCTGGAATGTCAGAGGATTCCTGCGGCTGGGGAGAGTCGAAGAACCGCTCAGGCATGTATCTAACATATGAGGAAGGCCGCGCAGAGCCCCTGAACTGCTCCCAGGATAGCGGACCCGTGGGACCGACATGGCCTGGGGCGGGGTGGTGAAGGCAGAGAGATGGGAGAGGGCACCTCCGAGGAGGCAGCAGCTCTCTGCGAGGGCTCTGGAATCCGGGAAAGGCCCTAGTAGGAGGGATCCCGGATATCAGACCAGGCCGCAGAACGGAACTCTGGGGAAGCGGAGCCTAGAAGAGCCCTGGGAGAAACCTCCCTGTGACGCGCCAGGACTGCATGGATCCAGAAGGGCAGTCCGCATGCGCGCCGCCGGAGGACACCTAGAACCCTGGAGGGAGGGGCGAGGCTCTGCACCTCGGCTCCTGGCCACCCCCCCTGAGGTGGCCAAAGAAGACCGAGTGGCAGACCCCCTGCACCTCAACCCCTCGGACTCTGAGAGGGCCCTCCTCCTTGACCACAGCGTCCCCCTGTCCCTAGAGGGGGCAACAGCACCCCGAGGGGTAGCTGTCACCGGGCCTCCAGAGAGGGGAGCCTCCCCCTCCGTCACCCCCATGCCTGCCCCCCGAGGCTCCCAGCCACCCCCAGCCGGGGAACCCTCAGGAGACGACGGTAGGGGGGACAGAGGGAGGGGCCCGCTGCGCCGCCTGGCACCCCTAGCCACCGGGGACCCAGACCCCGAAGAGTGGGGGTGCCAGGATGGTCCACGCCCGAGTCGCCGCCCTCCGAGAGGACGAGACCAGCTGGACCTCGATGCTGCCACCACACAGGTCCCGAGGCCACGGGGCCATAAGCGGCCCGGTACCAAGGTGGCCTCATGCGGTGGCAATGCCAGCCGAATTCCACACCCCAGTGGCGCCAACCCAGGCATCCAGCACCGCCTGGAGGAAGGACAAAGCCCGGCACCGCCTGGCGTCGTCAAGCGGCGGCACCGCCGATCGCGTCGCCATGTCCATCAGCGCCGTGAAGAGCGCCCGGCCATGACACCACCAGCGCCGCCTCGATCTCGGCGCCCGCGAATGGCGCGGGATCCCCAGTAAGCGCCGCCTCAATCACGGCGCCGTGAATGTTCCGGGATCAAAAGCAACCGCCTCGTCTCCCGACACCGCAAAGCGGTGCCGGGATCAACGGCGGAAGGCGTGAAATCCCACCGAGCCAGGCCCAAAGTCGAGGAGCCCGACACGGGGAGCCTGCACCTCTGAAGAGGTGACTGCCCTAGGTGGTGTCCCGTCCGCGGCCCGGGAGGGACTCTGACGCTCCCCAACACCCGCAGAAGAGGCCTCCTCCTCGGCAGAATGAGCGTGAACCCCTCCTCCTCCGGACCATATAGGCGGGGAGGGACCGAGGAAGAACCCTACTTGACCTTGCCGAGCAGCGCCGTACAGTCGGCTGGGCTTGCCGAGCTCTAGCAGCGATTTGAGGGAGGCGGTCCATCGAGAAACAGGCGTCGCCGCGAATCCATATCATGGTTGGGTCCCAGGCATGAAGGCAAGCACGTCATGCCGGTCCGAGGCGGAGAAATACCGGCCACAGGAGCACCGGCCCCGAGCATAGCGGTGTCCCAGCTTAAAAAGCAGCAGCTCAACCGGACATAGCAAATTAAGAAGACTAAACACAGTAGGAAACACACCGGCGCCGTTAGATAGAAAAAGGAACAGTCTTACCGGATCGGCCGATGGGGTGCGAAAAACCAGGGTCGGTACACTACCACGCATTAAGGATGCTTCTGCAGCGAGCAGGTGCTGCCTCTGACGGGGAGAAACAGAACTGAGTTGGAGGAGGGGTGAGGTGCGCTACTAGCAGCCGCCCCATGCAGCGCGCTAGCGTCCTCTGAGGGCGTGTGCCGTAGCCAAAGTTTAAAAAAAAGCTTCCCGTGACGGTGCGCTACCTCCGCTTACACCCAGGAAGTAAATGAATGGTGAAGATTGACAAGGAAGATCATGACATTAAAACCTTTATCCCCACCCCCGGCTGTAATGATATATTTAGAAGTGATAGTGAAGAAGACTCTGTGAGTGCATATATGAAAAATAACACCACAAAGTCCAGAGACACTAAGTTATAACCATCCAGTTCTGGTTTTGAACATTGCTTTCTCTGGTTAATCTAAATGTCTCATCTGTTCTTTTGAAGTAGTCTTCGAGGACTACAAGCTCGAGGCCCAGAGAAAAGCTAGAATTTTTATCAGGAGCACATTTATTTCAGCATGACCTTCTTCCCTTCTACCCATCTTAAAATCAGAGGGCAGGAGCACAGCTAGGCCAAATCTATCTGTACTACAGACAGCTTTAACTCTCTCCTGTAGCTCTAGCCATTTCTCTTAAATATTGCATGATTGTTGGGAGCTTTCCTCTGGGCCATCTAGAACAGTGAAAACACCAATTAACAATTAGTATCAGTATTCTGTCTCTATTCCAGCATGGGGTTCTTTCCTATCTTGCAGATATCTCTGGTATAAGATAACAAGGAAGACCGCTCAACAATTAGTGAGAAACACACTCATGATTTATCAGTTCCCATGTCAGGTATTTTCATCTTCAGAGTCAGCTTGAGGCGTCGGACGGAATGAGTTAGGCGATGCAGGATCCTTTATATCCTGCACTGTACTGGAGCAGATTTTTCCCTGATCTTTTGGCGTTATGCTGTGTTGCATCTTGCCAACGTGGCTGTTGACTAGATCGGCGGTCGGTGAGAGTTGGAAGATCGTGGCCTTTGATTTTCAACGCCTGCAGGGCTTCCTCTGCTGAACGATATAACTCTGTGCCCGTCTCCCATCGCACTCTCAAACGACCAGGGTAAGGCATCTGAAATTTAAGCCCCAGCATTTTTAACTTGCGCAGAATAGGGCAATATTCAAGATGATGCTGCTGTATTTGTGGGGGATAATCTTGGTCAAAAAACAATCTCGAGCTGTTATACTCCACCTTTTGTTGGCGCCAGGCAGTCCGCAGGATAATCTCATCGCAGAAACTTGAAAATTTTGCTATGATAGATCTTGGTCTGGCTGAAGCTGATGGTGGCTTAGGAATTAATGCCTTGTGAGCTCGTTCTGTTTTAAAAGTAAAGGACTGTGGCGAATCCAGAGTATGTCTCAATAAGTCAGAAAGGAAGTCAGGCATCTCCCCCTCTTCCGTTTCCTCTGGGAGACCATAAATTCTCAAGTTATCTCGTCTGGCTCTGGCCTCAAGACCCAGACACTTGGCTGCTGTTTGCTCCTGTTGCTTAGTAAGTAATTCCACTGCGTGGGATAGATGTTGAATGTTGTCCTTGGCTGTGGAGATCCTCTCTTCCATTTCATGCATCCTTGTCTCCAATTGTGAGAAATCAGTATGTAGCTTTTCAACTCCGCTTTATTCTCAGAGCGAAATTGCTTGATTTCAGAGAGCAAGATTTCGAATCTTGAGCGGGATAAGGTCTCCAGCTCTGCATCAGTGTCCCCACTCGCCATGCTTGTCAGAGATTCTCCCACAATCCCCACGTTCATCCGCTGTAATCTTGTAGTTTTCTGAGTTTGTCTCAGGTTTTAGGATGCAATCTCTTTCCTGTTATGCTCCCACTGTTATTTTTGCTCATAATGCAGTACAATGCTTAAGTTTAGTAGGTCTGAGGCAATGGCCTTGCCGAGGGGATCGAGACTCCGTCACTAGGCTGCCATTACAGCAGTGGCGTCACGGAAGTCACCTACTATAATTCTTGATCTTCTTGGACAAAGTCTCCACCACTCATTCACATTAGGGAGTATGCCGGAGGTGCTAGGACCCAGCGGGAGCCAAACTTTTTCAGGAGGGCCGGCGCCGAGATGGAGCCCCGAGGAAGCAGCACCGCAAGCTAGGCTAGTGCGGTACAGACTATCTTGGCATCAACCTCCAACTGCCTTAGTACCTTCCCCGAGTTGCAGCGTAACTAAATTAGAGAAGGACTAACCTAACTATCGGACGTAAGATAGGCGAATGACCCATGAAGAAGGGTCAAACACAAAGTCTTCACAACCCAACATTGGGGAGTGAAGATCAGAAACAGAGAAGTCAGCTTGGGGATGGTAGGGGAGGTGAATGGAGTGGTGGAGACTTCATCCAAGAAGATCAAGAATTACGGTAGGCACGTATTTCCATATCTTCCTGGACATAAAGTCTCCACCACTCATTCACACTAATGGGAGAGTACCGAGCTAATAATAATCCCCAAGATGGGTGGCATGAGAGACAGGAGCTTATTTTTAGGACAGAAGTCTATTAAGAATTGTCCTGCCAGACCGCCCGTCGGCACAGCAGTTGGATTTCCATTGACGCCAGTGACCCGGTTCGAACCAGCCTCGGTAGCTGGAGGGGTTGGCCGGGGAGGCAGCTTGATGTCCGACTGCCTCGCTGTCTCCAGGGAGGAAGGGATCATGACCCGTGACAAAGCGACCACTGGTGGAGGCCAGTGGTAGTGCAGCACATCAGGGCCATTGGGGGTGGTGCGTGACAGACGTCGGCTCTTGCCTTGACGTCCGGACGTCACGCACCTTAAGAAAGCCAGGAAAATAGCTCGCTGGCCTTCGGATGATGGCTCTCTGCTCCTCACGGGCCCCCAGTGCCTTCCCGGTGCCTCTTGTTCCCCAGCAGCATCCCCAGGCCCTAGAAAGTGTGTGCTAGGGCTATCCCCTTCCCTGGTGCCTTCCCCCTCGGAGAAGAGGGACCCGCCCAGTAAAAAGGGATATACTGGGATATCTCGGGGGTCGGCTGCGATCTGGGGTTCCGAGGAGGGCCAAGAAATGTCAGAAAGGGTCAGAACGAGCTTGACAAGGCCCGAAGGAGTGAAGGACCAGCGAGCACGGGGTGGAAAAACAGATTACTCAAAAAAAAAAGAATTGTCCTGCCAAATGACTGATGTTGTCTGGCATGGACATCCAGAGCACAGTGCTTAACAAAAGTGTGCACGGAGCTCCAGACAGCTGCATTGCAAATGGTTGCAATGGGGACATTACGAATTTCTGCCAGCGATGCCGCGACTGCTCTGGTAGAGTGAGTGTACACTCTGCCTTCCAACTTGATCTGTGCCATGGAGTAGCAGTGGCAAAGGCATGCCACTAGCCATGCTGAAATGCACTTGATAGCAACAGGCTGACCCTGCCGGGTCGTGCTGAGGGAGACAAACAGTTGTTGAGCCTTGAGAATTTATTTTGTTCTGTCCAGATAGAATCGCAAAGCTCTTTTTACATCCAGGGAATGAAGGGTACGCTCTCCCTCATTCTGGAAGTTGGCAAAGTAGGTAGGAAGGACTAAAGGTTGATTTAGATGAAATTCTGAGACAACCTTAGGGAGGGACTTAGGATGAGCCCCAAGAACTTCTTTGTGAAATACAATATATGGTGGGGGGCGGGGTCTGTGACCAAAGCGTGCATTTCTGATAGTCTACGAGCAGAAGTAACGGCCAACAGGAAGGCCGTCTTCCAAGTAAGAAATTTCAACTTGCAAGTGGCTAGAGGCTCGAAAATTTACGAGTGAGCATATCTAGCACAAGGTTAATGTCCCAGGCTGCAACTGGACATCTAACAGGTGGTCTGGTATGCAGAATACCCTTAAGAAACCTCTTAACTACAGGTAACTGAACCAAAGACATTGAATGTACTGGCTTGTGATATGCGGAATTATGCAAAGATGAACCTTGACTGCAGAGTATTGCAGACCAGTGTTTGAGAGGTCTAAGAGAGATATTCCAGGACTTTATTTGGTGGGAAGTAAAAAGGATTCCAAGAGTTTTGCACACCAGATAGAGAACGTTTCAGCTTAGCTATGTAGGTTTTCCTGGTAGCTGGCTTCATGCACAGCTAAAAGAATATCTGAAATTCTATGAGAAACATTAAACCTGTTCACCTCTATCTCCTCAGAAGCCATGCATGGAGGTGAAGGATGAACTACAGAGCTCTGGGTCAGAAGATTTGTCTGAAAGAAAGCGGTTCTGGAGGGTTTCCGATAGTCTGTTGATTAGAGAAACCAGCTCTGAAAGAGGCCAAAATGAGGCAATGAGAATCATTCTCACCCCGTGGCTCCAATTTGAGCAGTACTCTCTGAACTAAGGGAGGGAAATGCGTAAAAATAGTTTTGTCCACTGCAGCCTGAATGCCTCTGACAAAAAACGTGAGTCCTGGATTTTGGAGCAGAAGAGAGTAGTTTTGTGTTGATGGGGACGCAAAGGTCCAGGACGGAGTTCCCCACTCTTTGAAGAGTGACTGAATGATAGTTAAGTCAAAAGACCACTCGTGAGGATCTGTCTCTGTTCTGCTGAGACAGTCTGCCAGCTTGTTTGTATGCCTGGCAAGTAAACCGCCTGAATCAGAGCTTTGTGCTCCAGATACCATTCCCACACTCTCATTGCTTCCTGCATAATGGGTAGAGTGTCACCGCCCTGTTTGTTGATGTACTACATCATTGCCTTGTTGTCCATTTGAAAGAGAATGTTCTTATGATGGAGTATGTCATTCAAAACTTGGACTGCATAGAAGACGGCACTAATTTCCAGGAGGTTTATGTGGAGTTGAGACTCATCCTGGGAGTGGAGATCCTGGCAGTGAGCTCCCCAGCCCATCAGGGACACGTCCATGATAATGGAGATCTGAGGATCCAGAAGGGTGAAGGGATATCCTTCCAGAAGGTTGTCCTTTGAGACCACCAGGTGAGGTTCTGTCAACTTGATGTGAAGGGACGGAGGATGAGTGGTTGGCGACTACCGAGTACTGGGCATCCTCTGAGTGTGGTTCTCATGTAGAGACGAGCCAAGGGCACAGTGAAAACCGAGGATGCTAGGAGACCCAGCACCTGCTGCATCAAGAGAGCTCGAACTGAGCTGTTCTCTTTGGCGAAGAAGGCCATCTGAAGAATATCTCTCCTTTTGTTCTCCAGAAGGAAGGCTTTCGTGCAGTAAGTGTCCAGAAGGGCTCCTACGAATAGAAGCTTCTGGGAGGGCTGCAACTGCGACTTTTTGAGGTTTAGCAGGACTCCCATGGATGTGAGGAAATTTGAGGCTGTAGCCATGGCCTTGAGTCTCTTGTCTGGAGGGACTTGCAAGAAGTCAGTCGTCCAGATATGGGAATACTTGAATTCCGAGTTTCCTTAAATGTGCTGTGAGAACTGCACAGCACTTTAAAAACTCAAGGGCCGAGATAGCACAAAGGGCAGGACTCTGAATTGATAGTGCTGACCCAACGCCTACCTAACCTAGGTATTTGTGGTGTTTTGGGTATATGAGAATGTGTTGTAAGCGTCCTGCATGTCTAGGGAGACTACCTAATCGTGTTGATGAATCAACGGTAGCCAGGTACCGAGTGATATCGTCTTGAACTTTTCCTTGTAGAGGAATTTGTTTAACTTTCTGAGATCAAGAATAAGGCGCATGCCCCCAGTTTTCTTTGGAACCAGAAAGTAATGGGAGTAGAAATACAGGTTACTCACCTGTAACAGGAGTTCTAGGAATGGTATATGTTGTTCATCCACACTGTCTGGCAGGTTCCTTGCCGCTTTAAATCTTGCCAGAAGGTCTTCAAGCTGGCTCCTCCCACCCACCCGGGTGGTAAAACTCTCGGCTCCGCCCCATGACACCAGATCTAGCCGCTGGAAGCGCCAGGTTGTGCGTCGGCCGGGAGGCCAGGTGGGTCGTGTGGATGAACAATATACCATTCCTAGAACTCCTGTTACAGGTGAGTAAAGTACAGTTACGTAAGAACTTACCGTAACAGTAGATCTTCGAGAACAGCTCTTGTAGCAGGATACACCATTAGGACTGAAGCCGCCAGGCCAGGGACCCACTGGAAAATTCTAGCTAGCTAACTACAGGGACCGCCCCCCGAGGCCGGTCCCGCCTCCCGACGCCAGGGGGTGCAGTAAGGGGGGCGGTCCCACAGATTCTGTGTTCTCCGCTGAGACTTCTTGCCGCAGGCTGACATCAAAATGGGAGACCTAGGATTCGCCGTCAGAAGACAGAAAGAACAATTCTGCTCAGAAAGACTGGAGCCATGCCTCCTCAAGGGGAAGGTGGGCGGAGTACTTGCTGCAAGAGCTGTTCTCGAAGATCTACTGTTACGTAAGTCTCCGTGAACTGTAATACCATCTTACCGAGACACAGCCTTGCAGCAGGTTTACACCATTAGGACTGATTCCAGCAATACTCTGTCAGAAAATCTGGGAGGAGGAAAATAAAGGATAAATACCAGGTCCTGAACCTAGGACAGGAGACCCTGAAGCACGGCCAAGCCAAAACCAGCCCTTCACGAGAAGCGATGTCCAGGCTATAATGCCTGATAAAGGTATGCACAGAACTCCAAGTATTGCAGCGCATATAGCAGAAGTGGAAACATTTTTGAGCGCTGCAAAGGAAGAGCCACCCTCTAGTGGAATGACCCTGGACTGTACCCGGAGGGGCTTTGTTTGATACCATAACAGTGAGAAATACACTGGACAAGCTAGGCCAGAAAGGGACTGTTTGGACACGGGTTAACGTATCATTCTCTCAGAGAAGGAATGAAAAGTTGCTCAGAACTACACAAAAGACTGAGTTCTGTTGAGGTAAACCTCAGGCTGCGGTGAACATCCAGGGTATGGAGCAGAGCCTCTCTCTATTTGAGTAGCTCGGAAGTAGACCGGAAGGTTGATATCCTGGTTCAGAGGAGAAGAAACCACCTTAGGCAAAAAATTTAGGTTTGTCCTCAGGATACTCTGTCCCGTGGAAAACTAAATAAGGCTCTTTTGCACATGAGAGCGTGAAGTTCAGAAATTCTTCTTGCCGAAGTAACAGCAACTAAAACAACGCTTCCACGACAGAAAACGTAGCCTCGTAATCCGCGTAGGTTCAAAGGGGGAGCGGAGCTGTTCCAGGACAAAGAGCAAACCCATGGAGGCACAGGGTTCTCCATAGGAGGCCTAAGGTGTAACACCCCTAAGAAATTCCGAGGCGCCCACCTGAGCCACTGTAATGCATTTCCCACCGAGGTAGGTTTAATGGCACAGAGGTGCACCTATTAGAGGGGAGTAGGCTAGACCCGAATGAAAGAGGGAGAGCAAATATTCTAATATTACTCTACAGGACAACCTAAAGGGAAAGGTCGCTGCTCATGACATACACATTAAAAATGGCGCCATTTCATGAGTGACACGCCGACAAGTGCTGTCAAGCTTGGCTGCAGAAAGGACCCTGCAACCTCTTGTGAGACCCCCGTGACGCAAAATGGCTATGTCTCTAGGGAGCCAAGCATGCAGGTTCAAGGAACGAGGTCCGGGTGGACAAGTGAAACCTTTCCTGAGACAGTAAGTGGAGCTGAGCGTAACGGGAGCGGGGTTCTTCAGATAGTTGAATCAACAGGGGAACCAAATCTGTCTGGGCCAAAATGGGGCCACCAGGATCATTAGTGCGTGCTCCCTGCGCAGTTTGAGAAGAACTCTGATCAACGGGAAAGGAGGGAAAGCGAGAGGAATCTGTTCGCCCGGGAGAGGGATACACGCTGCCCGCCAGAAAACACCAGGCCCTGGATCTAGCGAGCAAAAATTGGGCAGTTTTGCGTTGGATGGGGAGGTAACAAGTCTAGATCTGGAGTTCCCATCGAAGAAACAGATCCTCTGCTACCTCTTGAAGAAGTTCCTATTCGTGGACTCTCGGCCTGAGAACCACTCAGGCCGCCTGCAATCGTGTTGTCCACCGGGAACGCACAGTGATCAGATTCGCACTGTCTGTCTTATTCTCAATCCCACACCTCATGGCCTCCTGCAAAGGGGTAAGAGGTGCGCCTCCTTGTTTGTTGAGGTAATACATCACCGCCTGTTGTCTGTCTGAATTAGAAGAGTACACGGGGATAACTGACTGAAAGGCCTGTAGGGCATAGAGGACCGCTTCAATTCCAGCACGCTGATGAAGGTGAGCTCCATCTGGGTCCACGTCTGGGACTTTACCCCTGCCCAGGTGTGCCCCACCCAAGACCGGAAGCGTCTGTGGTGAGGGTGACCTCCGGATGGCGCAATGAACGGGACGCTGATGAGAGCGACCCTTGGGCTAGCCACCACTGCCAGTCTTGAATCACTGAATTCGTGAGGTCTGACCGATGCTGCAAGTGGTCTTGCCTTTGGTCCCATTGCTACTTGAGCATCCACTGAGTAATTGCATGTGGAGTCTTGCGAAAAGGGACAGTAGGAATGGCCGCAGCCATGTGTCCGAGCAAGTTAAAGGACCGACTTGGCAGGTACAACTTTGCTTAATGATAGGTCCTTAGAGGGGATCTGATGCGCCCGCCTGTCGGCCGGAAGAAAGGCTCTTCCCTAACAGTGTCCAGAACTGCTCCTATGAACTGCAGTTTCACTACGCAGTGACCTGAGAGACTGTAGATTTATGAGAATGTCCAGGATCGGAACAGATCCTGGGTGCTCTGGATTGTAGAAGCAACGCCTCTGAGGCGCCATGAGAAGCCAGTCGTCCAGGTACGGGAACACGAGTGGCCCTGTCTCCTCAGAGACGCCACAACTGCCATGCACTTGTAAAGACCCTTGGTGGAAGACAGTCCGAAAGGAAGGGCTCGAACTGAAGGTGGTGGTCGAGAAACTCAAGCGCAGGAACCTCATGTGTGCCTGTGCTGAGCCATAGGGATGTGCAGGCATCCTGTATGTCTAGAGACGCTAAAAAGGCCCTGTTTGGAGCATGGGGATAAGACCGAAGGGTCACCATGGAATCTCTTGTAAGTGGACCGACACATTGAGGTCGCTGAGGTCCAGGATTGGACGGAGGTCCCCTGTTTTCTTGGGGAACCAGGAAGAAGTGGAGTAGTATCCTAGTCCTCTCTGGTTCTCTGGGACGATCTCTATCGCCCCTTTCTCGGCGTAGCGCAGTACTTTGCACAGATTAAGGCTTTGTGCTGACCCCTGATACCGGAGAGCAAAGGAGGCCCCGAGGGTGGCTTTCCCTGCTAATTTATAAAGTGGCCTAGACTGACCAACTGAAGAACCCACCTGTCGGTGGTAATGGCCTGCCATCCCGTGGAAGTTCACAATGCACTTCTCGACTATAAACCCGCTGATCCTGAGGGGCAGGGGCCGGAAAGGAGTCAGGCTGTGGTGGCAGATGGACCCGCTGGCTGGGCCTGCCTAGGAGAACGCCTGGCCTCGGGTTGGCGGGTGTTTGCCCTGGCCTCACGAAAACCAGAGCTCTCTGAGGTGCAGCGGAGCGGGTTCTGTTGCCTCAAGGGCCTCACAAGACGAAAACGGTTTTTGGTTCCCACGAAGGAACTAAGCTTAGGTCGGTACATGGCCTGAACCGACCTTACCGCCTTCCCGCCTCTTGGAGTTTGGTAAGGATCTTTTCTGTGGATTACCAAACAATACTCTCCTCAAAAGGAGCGGCCCAAGATGTTCTTTGGACGTCCCGGGTAAACCGGAGACGCCAGCAACCAAGAGTGTTCCAGAGGCATACCAGAAGCTGCTGCTCGGCCGATGAGTCCGCTGGAGTCATACGCTCTTAGCACTTGGGTCCCCACGTCTGAACCCGCACGGGAGGAGCTGAGCTACTTCCTCCTTCTGCTCACCTTCGGGCATCTTTTCAGCCGCTTCCAGACCCTGTTCCCACAAAGCCGCTCTGGAACTGAACCATGGGTTAACTAGTTCAAGGATCTGATGGCGCAGGTAGCGGAAGCATACGGCGCCTCACCCAATGCGCTCCAGTTGTTTGGACTCTGGGTCCGTGGCAGGGTGCTCAAATGTTGTGGCCTCTGTGACCGGTCATGTGAGGGGCTGTGATGACCAGAGAATCGGGCCTGAGGATGCTGCGTCAAGTACTGGTCGTCCTTAGGCGCCTTGTATGAAGCGATCAGCTTTCTTCGGTCTCGCCGGGAGCGAGTGTGTGACGCCCACGCTGCCTTGGTGACGCCCACTAAAGTGTCAACCAAGGTGGTACCACCAGAGGCTTGTGTCCTTTGCCAAAGATATTTGGTATGCATCTCTTTCGGGTCTAAGTCTTCAGCATCCCATCCCATGTTCTCTGTATATGTCTCATAATATCAAGGAATCGAGGGATCATCCGAGGAGATCTAGGCATCTCACGGGTCCTGAGAAGGGATGGAGAGGAGATGGGGATCTAGAGGTGGAGTAGTCTGATCCCGTGTCCTCCGTTGGAAGGCGATCGTCGGCCTCCTGGATCTCTTGGGGCTGGGTGATCCAGAAGAGGATTTTACGGAGGTCTCCGCTTATCAGGCCTCCTGGGAGGGCTCTAGGCTCCCCGGGAGGGAGAACACGGCCCGCCGACCCGCTATGGCGAGGGGGCAGGAACCGGAGTAGGAGGAGGAGGAGGAGGAGGGGGGACCATGTCCTTTCTAATGGTATCCCACCAGGAGGTGAACAGATCTTTCACCTCCGCTAGAGAGAGGCCTGACGACGGCCCCGGTGCCGGTGGGCGGTCGTCCGGTCCTGGCGCCGCTCCACAGGGGCTCTGGTAATGGCGAGGGTTCCTGGGAGTACCGACGGACCGGGTCGCCTGCCTGGTCCTCGGCTGTTTCAGGTCCTCCTCCGATAGAGGCTCCTGACCGACGTCCGGTCGGAGGCAACAGGACCCTTCTTCTTCTCCAGGAGGGGCGGGCGCCGTCCTCACCGCGCCCGCTGGGGATGGTCGGCCGGGCTCGGGCCGACGGGCGCTCCAGGGAAGCAGGGCGACGGCTGACAGCTGTCGAGCCGGGCGCCTGGGCTACAGGCTTTTAAGGGCGTGAGCTCCAGCATCTTGCGTGGGAGGCACCGATGAAGACCTGACGCCGGGTACCGGTGAGCGAACCCACTCTGTGGCGATGGTGTCGTCTCTCGGACTTCTCGCCAAGGCCCTGGAAGGGGAGGAAGGCTCTGGCGGATTTTTCCTGAGAGGAAGGCTTCTCACTGCAGCCGGGGAGATTTCAACCGGAGCTACGGACTCTGAACCCCTGGATGGGGACCTGGAAGGGCCTTTCCTTCTTTTCTCCGCTGCGCTTGTGGACCTCGGAGCTTTCCTTGAGGACATGGTCTTCAGTTGTTCCTCCAGAAGAAACGCCTGCAAAGCCTTCGACGCCGGATCCGGCACGGCTGTTGAACCCTGGCAAGAAGGACAGGCCCGGTATCGTGGTTCTGGGCCTAGGCACCGGACGCAGGCCGGGGGGGTCCTTGAACGGGATCTGCTTCCACAAGCGCATTTCGATGGATGGCCAGAAGTTGGTGATGACATCAAGATCTTGCTTGAGATGAGAATTCTGGAAAAATTTGTCTAAAAGCACTATTCACGCTGCCGCGCTAGACTGGTAACCCAAGGGGTCAGGTAGCTAAGTCGACGGGCGGAAAAGAACTGGGGAATCTGGAGGGACCGCCCCTTTTGTACCACACGCCTGACGCCGGAGGCGGACCGACGTCAGGCTGGTCCCCTTGTAGTTAGCTAGCTAGAATTTTTTCTGGGGTCCTGGCGCCTGACGGCTTCAGTCCTAATGGTGTAACCTGCTGCAAGAGCTGTGTCTCAAGTAAGATCCTGTATTTCTAGGGACATGGATATGTTGTTCATCCATGCTGTCTGGTGACTCCTAGCAGTTCTCCGGGAGGAGGGAGGCAAGGCGCACACCCCCTACTTAGGGAATAAAGACTGGAGAACTGAGGCCCCAAAACCAGCATCCCGGCGTGACTCAAGGTCGATGTGGTAGTGGGTGATGAAGGTGTGTACTGACTTCAGGTAGCAGCCCTGCAGATTTCTGGATAGGAACATCCCTGAAGCAGCCACCGATGCAGCGGTATGGCGGGTAGAATGAGCTCTTATCCCTTTGGGAGGCTCCATGCCCGCCAACCCATAGCAGAGATCTATGTAGAGGTGACCCATCTGCCTATCGCCTGCTTGGCTACAGGTCTGCCAGGTGTGGCTTCAGCGTAGGTGACAAACAGCTGGCGAACCTCCTCCCAAACTTCAGCCGCTTGCTCTCTTGTAGTAGTTTACGCCTTCTAGGGTCCAAAGTATGGAGCCTATATTCGCCTCCAAGGTGTGTCAGGTGTGAGGCAGAGTCAACACCTTGTTAAGGTGAAACTCCGACACCACCTTCGGAAGGAATTTCGGTGGGGGCGCAGGACAACCTTGTCCCTGTGGAAGACCAGATAAGTAGATTTGATGGAAGCGCCTGAGCGCCCCATACTTGGCGGACGTGATAGCCACCAAGAAGGCGGTCTTCCATGACAGGTGAGAGATGTCACACCTATGCATCGGTTCGAATGGCTTGCCCATGAGCTTGGCCAATAGCAGCAGTAGATCCCGCGGAGGTGGAGGTTCTCGCATCGGAGGGGATATGTGATCAAGGCCTTTGAAAAAGTGCCCGACCACCTTCTCCTGCGCCACCGACTGCTTCCTGGCCCGCGCCTGGTAAGCAGAGATGGCGGCCAGGTGCACCTTGAGGGTCATCGACCGAAGCCCTTGCTGAGAAAGGGACCACAGGTAGTCCAGAATGCTTGCCAAGGAACAGGAGGAAGGGTCCAGGCCCTTGCCCTGACACCAAATGGAGAATCTCTTCCATTTGAAGGCGTAGCATTTCTGGTCGACTCCTACGGGATGCCTCAACAGCGTTGAGGACCTCGTTGAAAGACCCAAGGCCTGGAACTCTAGCGGCCAGGAACCAGGCCGTCAGGTGCAGGGATTGAAGGTCCGATGGAATACCTTTCCCTGATTGACTGAGATCAGGTCCGGGTGGCTGGAAGCTGACACGGGAGCCTGGAGCTGAGACTGAGGAGATCTGGATACCAGAACTGGCGGGGCCAGTCTGGGGCTACCAGAATCACCTGCGCCTTGTCCCTCCTCGCCTTGAGAAGCACCTTGTGGATCAAGGGAAATGGGGGAAAGGCGTAGAAGGGCCCGGGGTCCATGGCCTCGAGAAGGCACCCCCCTGCAGCGAGCCCTGCTGAGGGGGGTGGGCATGAAACAGTCTCAGCTTCACATTCTCCCTGGAGGCAAACAGGTCCACCTGAGGCATGCCCCAGTGGGAGAACAGATCTTGTACTACCTCTGGCAGGAGAGACCACTCGTGGGACGCAGCCCCTATCCGGCTTAGGGCATCGGCCAGAAAGTTGGAGGCTCCTGCCACATGGATGGCAAGGAGATCCGCCTCCAGGCTGCGCATGATTGACCAAATGCGGAGAGCTTCCCTGCACAGAGGCATGGAGTGCGTCCCACCCTGGCGGTTTAGGTAGTACATGGTCGTGGTATTGTCCGTCTGACTGTACCACTTGACCCCATAGAAACGGAGCGAAGGTGGTGAGGGCTACACAAACTGCTCGAAGCTGCAGCAGGTTGATGTGGCATCGGGACTCCCAAGGGGACCAGAGGCCATACGCTCTGTGCTCCCCCAGATGGGCACCCTAACCCATCAGAGATGCATCGGTCGATAGAGAGACTGTCGGCTCGAGGCGGACGAACGGGATGCCCTCCTGCAGATGTGCTGGAATGGTCCACCACTGGATGGCATTCCACATCCCCTGGGTCACTGTCACTTGCTGATCCCAGGGATCGGAGTGCTGTGACCATTGGCTGGCCAGCCCCCATTGAAGGGGTCGCATGTACCAATGGGCCCAACGGACCATGCTGGCAGGCCGCCATGAGGCCCAGGAGGTACAGGAAGTCCCAGGCAGGGTGCAATTGCCCAACTAGAAATGACTGGGCAAAGGAGGAAAGAACCTCGGCCCTGTCTGCCGGGAGCCGTGCTCTGGCTCGTAGAGAGTCGAGCTCTGCCCCGATGAATTGTATCCTCTGCTTTGGCACGAGTTCCGACTTGGCCTCGTTGATGAGGAGGCCAACCTGAGAGCAAACCTGTAGGGCCAGATCTCTGGACTGCTCCACTTCCATTCTGGAGGGGGCTGCAATCAGCCAGTCGTCCAGGTAGGGGTACACCCGGACCCTTCGGCGCTGCAGGAATGCTGTCACCACTGCCATGCATTTGGTGAAGACCCTGGGAGCTAGGGAAAGGCCGAAGGGCATGGCCCGGAACTCATAGAGGGACCCCCTGCCCTGAAGCCGAGGACTCTCTGGTGGGATGGACGGATTGGGACATGAAAGAACGCATCCTGAGGGTCCAGAGAACAGAACCACACGCCTGCTCCAAGGATGGAATGATCTGAGCCAGAGTGACCATCCTGAAGATTCGAGACCTTAGGAACCTGTTCAGGTCATGCAGGTGTAGAATAGGGCGCCAGCCCCCCGTCCGTTTCGGGACTAGGAAGTACCTGGACAAAAACCCCGGGTCTGGTGGAGGATCTGCCACCTTCTGATCACCTCTTTTTTGAGGAGCAGGGCAATGTCGGCTCGGCGAGCCGACAGAGAGGCTGCGGACCCCATAGGCCCCCGAGGGGCAACGGCTCGGAAGGGCGGGGCCTGCTCGAACTCCAGAGGCAGGCCCTTTCCTACCACCTCCAACACCCAGCGGTCCATGGTGACAGCGGAGCCGGGGGAAAGAAGTGGCGGAGCTGTCCCCCCACAGGGGGAACCCGGGGGGGGAGTGAAGAGGCTGGGGGCAACACCCCTCAACCCATCACTGGGCAGGCTTGGAGGAGAGACCGGCCGAGGGACCTCCTGGGCCTTTTCCTCCCTGCTTCCTGTTAGAGGAAGCCACAGGCTTGGCTTTGGGATGTCAAGCGTGAGCCTGCTGGCCCTGATGCTGGTGCTGTTGGGCCGGATGTGCCGCAGGCGTAGACGGGTGAAAGGACTTATGTTGTTGACAACAGCCCTTGTCCTTCTGGGCGGAGGTGACCGAGTCCAGGGTAGCACTGGACTTTTCAATCCGCTGGAGGTGGCTTTTTACTCCAGGGCCAAACAGGTCAGTCCCCAAGAAGGGATGTCCGCCAATTTATGCTGGGTATCCGCCGTGAAGGTGGACATCCTCAGCCATGCTCTGCGCAATGACCACTGCGGATGCTACTGATCTGGCACAGAAGTCTCCAATGTCCAGAGCTGTTTGGACTTGCTGTTTTGCCACCACCCTTCCCTGATCCCGCACCTGCTTGACCGTGGTCTGCAGGTCGGCCGGGATATGAGGGATCATCTCATCCAGGGAGCCCATGAGGGCGTGGGAGAAGTGTGCCATCAGCACGGCCGAGCTGGCCTAGTGGAGGCCTAGGGAGGACGCAGCATACACCTTGTGCCTGGCATAGTCCAGCTTTTTGGACTCCTTGTCGGGGGGCTTATCCACATCCCTAGCATTCCCGGAACACCGGAAAACGCTATCAGTGACTAACCCCTCCGCAGAGGGGTGCTCTGAAAAACCGGACAAAGAGCCAGTAGGGACTGCATACTTCCTGGCCATCCTGGCCGAAGGTGCAGGACAGGAAGCCGGTCACTGCCAGGGCTCCAAGGCTGGGCCAACAATGGCTTCAGCCACTGGAAAGGCCTCCGTGGGCAAATCCCCTCGGTCCAGTATCTCCGTCAGGGGATACTTGGCCCGCTTGGATACGAGCTCGAGCTGCAGCCTGGTGGACTCCGAGATGAGCCGAAGCAGACCCATAAATGACAATGGTCTCTCATCCATTGACTGCCTCCCGGAGGACTCCAGGTCAAGGGGCCTGGAAAACAGGGAGGAGTCGTCCTCAGACTCTGAGGAGTCTGCGAAGAGCTGCCTGGGGCCTGAGCCACCCTCCACCTGCCAAGGACGGTCGGGAGTGAGGGGTGACCGACAAACTGTGGGCAGACCCTGACCTGACCGAGAGTCCTTAGTTGGTGCTCCGATTTCGGGTTGTGGAGGCAGAGGTTCCACCACAATCGGTGGGGCAGCAGGTTTTGGCCGAACAACTGGCCCAGGCTTGGGCACCTCGACTACAGCGAGGGGTTGTTTTGGCCTTTCGGGTGACAGCCACTTGATGGCCGGGGAAGGTGACAGCATCGGCTTGTTCCCGGACAAAATTAACTGCTGCCACATCAATTCCTCGTAGCGTCGACGCAATTTGCGCCAAAGCCTCTCCTCTTCCGAGGAGGAAGACGAGGACGAGCAGTGCCGCCGCTTACCTCGGTGCCATGACCAAGACTGCCGATGTTGGTGGGATCGGCAGGACCGAGACGAGGTCCGAGACCGAGGCCTTCGGTGTTTCCGATGGTGGGTCTGGTAAGGAGCGGGGGGCACCCGCTCTTCCTTCGGCTCGGGAGCCTTGATCGGGGACTCCAGCACAGGAGGCACAGGCAAGTCCTTGGTCTCCCCCAGGGGAACTGGTGAAGAAGGGTTGTCGTCTTCACCAGTCGACAGCCCGTTCGAAGGGACAAGAAAAATCTCGATCATGTCAATGGGCGTCTCAGCCGGCTGACCTTACGGGACATCGTGGAAGCCAGCGGCCTTAGCCGCAACCTCGACCGAGTAGAGCGTCGACTGTCGGGAAGGGACCTCTCCCGCCTCCCATGAACGCTGGACGGTGGGACTTACCTTCGAGTCCTTCTTTCTGGATCAAGAAGAGTGTCCCAATGGCCCCTCTCCTTCGTGGAAAGGGATTGGCAAAGCTCTTAAAAGAAGCTGTGTAGGAGGAGCCCAGAGAGGCGGGGATAATGCCCGACCGAGGAAGATGAGGATGTGGCCTGGGCCACCTCCTCGCCGACGCCATCATCTGCTCGAGTTGCTCAGCCGAGCCAGCCGCGAGACACCGCCCAACGGCCTCCAGCTGTAATCTGGCAAAGTGGTCTTCCAGGATGCTGGCCAAAATGATCGACATAACTCGCAGGCCTGCGGGTCGTGATCTAGGCCGAGGCAGTAGACGCACATGGAGTGCGGGTCCGTCCTGGACATTTTCTGCCTGCATGGGCACCGCCGAAATCCGGGAGTTGATTTGGCCATCGCAGCCGCGAGGGAGTAATTAGACCAAGTCTTGAAAACTTTAGAATTATTTTCGGGCGAACCAAGAATTAGGATCCAGTCTATAAGCAGAGGCGTTAAGGAGGGAACCTAAGCTTCCAAGCGGTGAGGAAGATCTGGCGTCATGGGGCGGAGCCGAGAGTTTTACCACCTGGGTGGGTGGGAGGAGCCAGCCTGAAGACCTTCCGCAAGATTTAAAGCAGCAAGGAACCTACCAGACAGTGTGGATAAACAACATATCCATGTCCCTAGAAACCTGTCTTTGTTGATCCAGTGGAACCACTTCTACTGCCCTGTTGTTCAGAAGGCCTTGCACCTCGAAGCAAGAAGGTCTCGACTGCACAGCAGACAGCCTTGGCTGTCGCTGGGAGGAGGATCGGGGGTCTGACAGACTGAGAGAGCACCCTCGTGGTTTATCCTGAGGACCCATTTGTCTTAATGGCAGACCTAGTCTTCTTGAGTAGCCTATAGTGCTTGTTCTACCTGAGACCCAAACAGATACATACCGTCAAAGGGTAAGGCCATGACTTTTTGTTGAGCGTCATTCATAAAGCCTGAAGTACGCAGCCAGGGATGGCGACGGGTGCAAATGTCAGCTTCCGCCGCTCTGGAAGCGTATCGAAAGCGTCCATTGCAGCTTTAATCTGTTGATTATTGGACTCAATACCTCTAGTTGTGGTCTGTAGCAGCTCTGAGTTAACCTCCGACTCAGGCACAGCTTCTACCATTGCTTTGAGCGAATGCCAAAGAACATACTCATATTGAGAAAAATAACCCTGGTAGCTAGCAATACGCATGCCCAGAGGTGAGGCAACAGAGACCTTCTTACCCAAGGTGTCGATCTTGCAAGATTCTCTGTTTATAGTACGGGCTGTGGATTCCTGAGGAAGGACAGCCTTATCATTCTTTGCCAGGACCACTATGGCATCAGCAAAGGCCTGTGATGCCAAGATAGGGCGATCTTTGGGAGGGGCATATTTCCTATGGACTTGGCCACAGAGGGAATAAGAGCTGAATTCTTCCACACCATCTGGGAAAGAGTTTCGAAAGAGGGCTGTACCAGAGGAGTTAAATCCATAGGGATTTCACAGACATGCAGATACTGGAGGCGCAGAAGCTTCCCAGGATCAATTTCTGTGGTCTGGAGAGAAAGAGTAGAATTTAAGTTCTTGAGCAGAGACTTACAGGAAAGGTCTTTCACCACAGGCTCTGCAGGAGGATTGATCCCTGCCCCCAGGGCAAAATCAGCATCAATATCATCACCCAGCCAAAGATCAGGATCAGGCTCAATATCATCTCCTGACAGTCCAGAGGGGACTGTATAGACAGGAAAGGAATGAAAACCAAGAGGAAGAAAAGGAGACAGAATCGGAGTCGAAAACCTCTGGAAACTATGCAGTGCCATCAACACCCCTGGCCCAGTCGAACAGAGCAGTGCCGAGAACAGAGACGGCGCCAACACAGAAAATGGCACCACACATGGTGCCGACAGGGAGCACGGCACCGTAAATGGCACTGTACATGCCACACGACACCGTACACGGCACCATACATGACACCGTACATGGCGCTGACACCTCCCCTGGCGCCACAGGCAACAGCACCACTGCAGAAGTCTGCAAACTGCAATTTGAAGGTAAAGAATGAAAAATGGCAGGAGATAAAGGCATCGGTGTGGACCCCTGCACCGCAGCCATGTGAGGGGATAGACACCAAGCACAGCATCGACGGCACCAAGAATGCGCCACGCGAGGAAGTCCTAACTGCCTCACCTACCGATCTGAAATAGACAGGCCGAAGCCCTGGTGACAGACTGGTCAGTTTGGGCAGTCGGGACAACCTCCGAGCCCACTGTTCCATAACAGTGGCCCAATGGTGAAACTGCTCATTGGAAGTCCCTCCAATAGATGGTGAGGGGCTCTGATGTCGAAGAAGCCAGCGGTCAGAGACGGAAACCGGAGACTCCGAAAGAGGCGGAGACTGGCCTCGGATCCCAACAACCAACCGTCCATGCGCAGATGTACCAGAGGGTGACCCAGTGATGCCATTTATTCTTCAACCAGGCTGAAGAAGAACTCGAGCCAAATGGTGCCGAGAATGGGACTGTTTCTTTTATGCTTTGGGAGGTGATCACCCATCCCCCCAAGCACTGACCATCCGTTGTCAGACCCTCCTCCGAGAGGGCAGCTGACCAGACCTGGCCCGCTGACTGAACAGCTTTAATACAAAGTCTCCTACCGTCACTTGCCCCACTCATGGTCAACTCAGTCAATGGAGGGCTGAGACTTCTTCTTGTACAAAAGTAATTTTATTAAATGTAAACGGTACTTTTGTGATAAAATACAAAATAATAAAACTGAAAACTAAGCTGCTAGCTTGAAGTTCGACTCCCGGCGGGCGAGCGACATCGTTACTGAAGTGCACTCGATGGCGGGGAATAAAGAACTGAGGCGGCTGGAGGGTCGACACCAAGACAGACTCATACTGCGACGAGCCCAGCTCATGTGCCCCTCTCGGCCCATCTCGCACCGCCCTCCTGAAAGCTTGCCCCCGCTGGTCCTAGCGCCCGGTATACTCCCATTAGTGTGAATGAATGGTGGAGACTTTATGTCAAGGAAGATAGGCTAACCGCGTCACGACATAACATGTCGGCTACGAGGGCGGTGCCACCGCTGCATCGGCTCCTCTTCCAGAAAAAAAAAAAAAAGGTCCTGCAGGGCCCTAGCCTCCGGGCGAGTACCCAATTAATGATGAATGGTGAAGATTGACACAGATAAGATCAGGAGGACTAGATACGGTGCTAGGGGATCTCTGGAACTGACCTGGCATCGAATGACAGCAGAATCAGTAAAGCAGGAGGAACTGACACCCACCCAGGCCAAAGGGGCCAGGGAAGGCAGAGAACGACACCAGGAGAGCCTGTCGACCTGACACCAGCATGAGCCTACATGACGCTGAACAGGGGTTGACCCGGCACCAAGACCACCGCTAGAAGAGGCACCATCTCAGGCCTTGAAAGACTCAACCCGGCACAGATGCCAGAACCAGAGCCAACACCAGAAACCCAGCCAGCACTGAAGTGATTAGCAGTGGTACCTGGCCAGTCCCACTAAGAGGCATAAGGTGGGGTGCAGCCAGCAGGGCATGAGTTGGCGGCGCATTTACCGGCAAGGGCAGAAGGCCACTGATGGAGCCAGCGCCTCCCTGGCTTGGGGACCTCGCCTATGGGTTCACTGCAACCAGCCTACAAGGGCCTGGGAGAGGACCCACCAGCAGCAACACCCCAGCCTGATGCTACACCAGCTGCTCTGAAGAGCTTCTTCACAGAAGGATCTTGCCCAGGGTGCCGTAACCATAAGTGGCTACCCCCATCTTCCCCGGGCTGCGGTAATTTAGCTGGCTGCTGCCCACACTCTTCAACCCGGCTATCTTCCACAGGAGGATCCTGCCCAGAGCACCATAGCCAGAAGCGGCTACACCACTCTTCAACCCGGCTATCTTCCACAGGTATGACGGCTGCCAGTACAGCTTGAGCTCCAGAACGGCTTTTGTTGTGATTGTCTGCCGCCCGAATCTCACCGGGACTTGATTGGTCCACTCGTCAGACCAGGAGCTGCCATTGGCTGCCACTTCAAGTCAGGCTTGCTCAGCTTTTCAGTCCCCACGACTCTGAACTAAATAAGTGCGGGATCAGCTTTATGTGCCATTTGCAGCTCAGTTATTCTATATTTTGTCCCGCCTGCCTCTCCGGCCTCTATTAAATGCTCACTGGCCCTCCTTGATTGTTCCATCTACACTTATAGGAGGCTGAAAGAGCCTATCCAATGGTTTTCCTGTACTATACCTCTTTGCTTGGCCTGATCTTAGAGCTCTGCACATTTTTTTTTGCCCCAGCCCCTCACTCACAACTGTTCTAGGAATACCTTTGCAACTATCTCTGCCCAAACGTACAAGCTCTGCATATCTGAGATATCTTCTGCACCAAGTAGCCCATCTGGTGCCCCACTAAACCCCTTCACTCCCTCATCCTTACTGCCGACTCTCTACTCCCCTAACACTGTTTCTTCATTCATCATCTACTTGCCCTTACCTACCCACCCAGCGCATTCCCTTGCGACTTCCCTGATCCAGCTGTTGTGACTTCTCCTCAGACACCTCTCCCCTCCTGCCCTGCTGCGCTTGTGCTGCAGCATGGGGTTTACAATGTCTCCCACAATTCTTTTGTTGGGCTGCGCTATATGCTTAATGCACTGCACCCCCCCCCTTTACTTAATCCACTGGACCTCTTCTTCAGCCAGAGGTCTATTAACACATGTCTCTTACTCCTTGTACTCATCCCTCCACACACTGCCACTGTGATCCTTATGATCAGGTCCCCGACCGCCTTGTGTTTCATTTCCCCATGTAAGGGTACCCTATTCTGTCCATTCCCCCTCCACTTACATGCACCTTGCCCATTAGGACTCTCATCTACGCATCCTTGTGTCCCCACACCACATTTTTCTCACCACCAGCCCCACCTGTACCTAGCCCCCAGAATAGGGCTAGATCGTGCTTGTTTAAGCTCCTATTGGATGCACTCACAAAACTCCTCCTCTTAGTTCTGCTTTGTGCTGGCAACATTGAGCTCAACACTGGCCCCGCCCTCCCAACTGTTGCTCCCACTGTACTGCCTAAAGGGGCTAAGCCTGATCCATATTAATGCCTGTAGCTTATTAAAGAAATTTTACACTATTCAGGCTTGGTTCAACCGCTCTTCTCCCGACATTGTTGTGGTGACAGAATCCTGACTGAGACCATCTACATTGGACTATGGAAGAAATATCCCTTCCTACGTGTTTAGGACTAGTAGGGCATCAAGAGGGGTGGTGTTGCCATCTATGTCTGGGACAAGCTTGCCATCACCATCGCCAACTCTACCTCTATACCCTCTGAATTTGAATGTACAACCCAAACTGCTCCTCCCTCGTCTACCCCCTTCACCTCATAGGATGTTACAGGCCACCCTCTGCAGGGAACAAGCTGTTATCCCACTTATCCGATCTGCTAACCTCCCTTTCCTCTGAAGTTATCATTACGGACGATCTTAATATGGACTGGTTATCCTCTTCCTCCCAATCCATTAAAGACTTATGTGATAACTTCGGCTTATCTCAGCTTATTATAGAACCCACACGCACTAACAGAAAAAAACCCTAATAACAGCACCCTGCTCGACGTTATTCTGGTCAGTAAACCCCTCCTTTATTCCCATTCTAGTGTCTTCTTCAATGACATCAGTGATCATTGAGTCATCGTTTGTGTTCAGACCTCCACTAAGCTTGTTTCCTCCTCTAGATATGTCATTAAGCAATCGAAATGGAGTTTTGACCCTAATGCCTTCCTCTTTGACTTACAATGCGCCTATTGACAGGACTTCTACCTGGCCCCCTCAGTAGCTGAAGCATACGAGGCTTTTCAAAACATCGTCCTTGGGTCCATCAATAAAGACGCGCCTCTATCCAAAATTCGGACTACTAAGAAAACTTGCCATTGGTTCTCTGCCAGCTTGAAAGCTGTACTACTACATAGGGACTCTACTGAAAGAGGGCTAGGAAGACCAAACAGCCTGCCTTCAGAGCTGCTAGAAACTGGTGTACCAGTTTGGGCAGGGAGGTGAAATCCAGCTACTACCATTCTGAACTTGATTCTTCAGTAAATAACTCATCAAGCTTCTGGAAAACATTAAAGGAAGTCCAGGGCCATAACTCTGCTAGCCATTTCCCACCTAAAATCTCGGTCAGCACTTCTGTTACTACTGATAAGCATGAAATCCTCAAGCTCTTCAGCAATCATTTCTCCATAGCAGGTCTTGCCTTCGATTCCTCCCTGGCCAACAACCTCCGTGCTAATGTATGCAACCCTAACACCATTTTCCCGGCTGCTGACTCGACTGCCTGAGACAATTCGTTCTCCTTCACACCTGTCTCAGTGAAGGAAGTAGAGGACCTCCTGCTCCAGCTGGATAGCAGGAAGAGCGGCTGTGCAGACCTGATTGAGCCATACTTACTCAAGCTAGGCTACTATGCCCTGGGACCTCCACCTATTTAACCTATCCCTTGGGCAAGGCTCACTCCCTACCATATGGAAAACTGCCCACGTTATACCATTTCTGAAATCAGATAGCACTAGCGACCTAAATAATTACCGTCCTATCTCCTTACTCCTCATTCTCTCTAAGCTCTTGAAAAAGGTGGTCAACTCCCAGTTAAGACAGTACATTGAAGATGTGAACCTACTAAAACCAGCCCAATCTGGCTTCAGGCCTCTACACAGCACCATCACAGAACTTGCTAAGGTCACAAATGACTGGCTGAATGCTCTGGATGCCAGGAACTTTGTTTGTGCCTTGTTCCTTGACTTTAGAAGGCTTTTGATACAGTGGACCACACTCTGCTTCTGACTGCCCTAAGGAATATTGGCATTAATAATCTGTCCATTGATTGGTTCTCTACCTCTCTGACTGTCACCAGCAAGTCAAGGCAGGGGGGTCATCTCTCCCCTTTAAAATTGCTTCCAAGAGGAGTACCCCAAGGGTCCATTCTTGGCCCACTCTCGTTTGCCATCTATATAAATGATCTAAATGCAGGAATAAGCACAGCAAATTTCCACTTTTTTACTGACGATACTGTGCTGTATGTAGCTAGACCGTCCTTGGAACAAGTGTTGTAGTGACAGTCAATCTGAGTTCAACCACTTACAGGTAAATCTCCTATACTCTAAGCTCTTATTAAACGCCAAGAAAACTAAGGCCATGATATTCTGCCCTTCTGCAAACTGCCCCAATCTCTGCCCAATGGGAAGTGCACCTAAACTTCATACTTTGCTTGGCGAACCTCTGGACTACGTTGAGACCTTTAAATACTTGGGAGTGTGGATTGACTCTAAACTCTCGTTCAAAGTCCATATTGAAGAAATGTCCAAGAAACTCAAGCAGTGACTTGGGATCTTCTATAGAATCAGGCATTTACTAACACTAGGGGAAGAAATGGTTGGTGCAAATGACGTTTCTTCCCATTATGGACTATGCAGACCTTTTGTATGGGCACTGCTCATCCACAGTACTCTCCAAACTAGACACCCTGTACCATCGGGTGATTAGGTTTATCACCGGTGTCCCCTATCCCACACACCACTGTTACCTATATAATGGTGCTAACTTAGCCTAAGGAGGCACTTAAATGCTGTGCTCTATACTTTACAGGGCCATTTTTAATGAGCTTCCCGAATACATCAGGGACTGCTTACCTTTCCGCAACCCAGGCACCCACCTGCTAAGAAGTCTCTCCTTCATCTCCCTCTTCATTCACAAAGTCAGGACATGCTTCAGTAGTGTGGCAGTAAGTCATGCCCTCCCTGTGCTCTGGAACAATGCACAAAAAACACTGCAGCTTGCTTCTCTGGTGCCACTGTCCTCCTTCAAAAAGTTGCTTTTGTGGTCCTTCCAGGAGACCTGTAACTGTCCTTAACCTCTCTGCTCTAGCTTTCCAACTTGTCTGTCTAACCTCCTGTTCAGTGTTCTTTCCTTCTCCAATTATAACTGTGTCCCATCTCTCCCCCACCCTTCCCCATTGCCTAGTCCCGCTGCCCTTAATGGCTCATACCATGCATGAGCTTTGTTATTGCTCAGACAATAAGCTGTACAGTTGCCAACCACTGCTAGATGTATATCTCCTATGAATGAAGTGAATTTGTATATAACTGTATCCTTTCCTTTGTCCTCCAAAGTATCTGTATCTGAATTACTATTTACTGCTTAATGTTTACAAAACACTGTTTTTGTTTTATTCATTTTGTGCTAACCTAAGTGTTTTGTTCTTCTCTTATTTACTTCATGCATTTTATCTGTTTATGTATTCTTTTTGGCTGTTGTGTACCTTTGCTTATGTATAACTACATCAGGTCCATCTTCTATATGAGTTCCAATCAATGGTGTTCCTCCTGGTTATATAAAGACGTTGACTGATTGATTGAGCTGCTCAGGAAGACTGCCCACTGGGGACCCCTAAAGGACAGAGGGGGAACTCCAGGCCTGAGGTCTCAGTGTCTTGGCACCAATGCCCAAGGTGACGTGGACTGCACCAAAAGGTCCACGACCCCAGGAATAGAGGTCTTGCGAAAGACTTCCAGAGGGTGACCTCAACTGGTATAGTTTCTTATTCACCCCGAGGCAAAAAAAGAACTCGAGGCCAAGTAGCACCAAGAACCCAACAGTAATCAGGAACCAGCCCGCTCCTGTGTGCTCCAGAGGACTGCCCCCTCCCCCCACCGAGCACAGGACCGCCTGTGGTCAGAACCCTCTCTTGCGGAAGACGGACTGGACATAATCTTGCTACCACAGCAGCCTACGAACCATGGTGTTGAGCTAACATGGCGCCGAACAGCAAGGTGCTGGGTCAACACAGGGCCGCTCAAACATGGCAGCGAACAAACATGGCACTGGCTCAAACATGGCACCAGGAAGGCTTCTCCTGGACCCCTCTGTGGCATTTGACACAGTGGACCATGAGGTGCTGCTTGACCGCCTGCGGTTCTGATGTGGCCTGTCCGGTAATGTCATCAACTGGTTCAGGTCATACCTGACCGACAGAGTGCAGAGGATAAAAATGGGACTTGTCTCATTTAGCTCGAAGCCTCTGAGCTGTGGGGTGCCACAGGGGTCAGTCTTGTCACCCTTATTGTTCACGGTGTACATGCTGCCATTGGGAGACATTATCAGGAGGTACGGGTTGGGTTTTCACAGCTATGCAGATGATTCCCAACTGTATCTGTCCTGTGCACCCGATGTCCAGGTGTCAGACTCCATATTTAACAGCTGCCTCGAGGAAATCCAGTCATGGATGACTCAACTGGCTTAGGCTCAACCCAGACAAGACTAAGGTACTGGTGGAGGAACCGGGTTGTTGTGGAAGAGGGGTTGTCCTAATCTAGTGCTGGGGGTGGTGTTCCTCGTCCCTTCTAGACAGGTGAAGGATTTGGGTCTGATCCTTGATGATGGCCTGACACTTGATGCTCATGTGTCGGCCATGGTCAAAAGTGTTTTTTATCATCTTAGGAACATCGCCCGAATCTGAGCCCTGATCCCTCCTGAGGACCTGCCCACACTGGTACTTGCTTTCATAACTTCCAGGCTGGATTACTGTAATGCCCTGTACCTTGGGTTATCTGGAGGCAACCTCCGCAGGCTGCAGTGAGACTTCTGACTGGGGCAAGAAGATGTGAGCATATTATCCCAGTCCTCCGCGGACTGCACTGGCTGCCAGTCAGGTCGAGGACTGTCTTCAAGATAGGGCTCCTTACCTATAAGACCCTGCATGATGGGGGTTCCGCCTCTCTGCAAGATCTCCTTGTCCCTTACCGTCCAGCTAGGACGCTCCGTTCTGCCGAGGGAGGCCTCCTTGTGGTTCCCAGGGTTAGGCTGCGGCATTCGGGAGATAGAGCGTTTGCAGTGGCCGCGCCAATTCTGTGGAACTCCTTACCTGATTATGTGAGGGGGTTCCCTCGGTGGTAGCCTTTAAAAGGGGACTAAAATCATACCTGTTCCAACTAGCTTTTATTGATGATACTGCTTTGAATAGAAAGATGGGAGTCTGTATTTAAAATGATTTTATCATATCTGTGTTTTTGTTGTTTTTAAAAAATTGTGTTTTGTATTATGGTTTTTACTGTACAGTGCCCAGAGTCCCAGGAATTGGGTGCTTTATAAATAAAATATCTATCTATCCATCCATCTACCGTAATCCTGTAAAGATGTCCTGACGAGGCTCGGTAGGGCTGAGAAAACAGAAAATTTTTCATAAAATCACTACACTGATACAAAAAAGGAAAATTACGTACCTACCGTAATTCTTGATCTTCTTGGACGAGTCTCCACCACTCATTCACACTAGTGGGATTGGCGCCGGAGGCACTAAGACCCATCGGGAGCAAACTTTTTGCTGGAGGGTCGGCGCGAGAGACGGCGCCCTGAGACCTGCGCCAAGGAAACAGCGTGCTCGAGCGTAATGACCATTCTCATGCACGACCTCCAAACGCCTCAGTACCTTTTACCAAGGAGGTGCAGCGCACTAACGTAAAAGGGTAAACCTAACATTAAAAACGGACATAAGATAGTCCGTATGACCCTGTAAGAAGGGTCAGCAAAAGAAGTCCTCCGCGGCCTAAAGATTTGAGGAGTGAAGACCAATACAGCGGTGAGCTCGGGGATGGAGGGTGGGCGTGGATCGAGTGGTGGAGACTCGTCCAAGAAGATCAAGAATTACGGTAGGTACTGCAATTTTCCTATCTTCCTGGACATAAGTCTCCACCACTCATTCACACTAGTGGGAGAGTACCAAGCTGATAATCCCCCAAAAGTGCGGCAGGAAAGCCAGAGCTCACGCGTCTAAGATAGAAGCCCATTAAGGATAGTTCTGCCGAATGCGGAATGCCGCCTGGCATGAACATCCAGTGCATAGTGCTTAAAGAAGTATGCACTGAGCTCCAGGTAGCGGCGTTGCATATATCTGCAATTGGAACATTGCGAATTTCCGCTAGGGATGACGCGACCGCCCTAGTAGAGTGAGCGTACACTCTACCTTCTAATTTAACTTGAGCCATGGAATAGCAATGACGCAAGGCATGCCACTAACCATGAAGAGATACATCTAATAGCGACAGGTTGACTCCAGCCGGTGTCGCTGAAAGAAACGAACAGTTGCTGAGTCTTATGAACATCCTTGGTTCTATCTAAATAGAACCGCAAGGCTCTCTTAACATCCAAGGAATGAAGAGCTCGCTCCCTTCATTTTGGAAATTACGCTGTAAGCTGGAGTACCAGAGGTTGGTTCAGATGGAATTCTGACACAACCTTGGGAAGAAATTTAGGATGAGTAATGGAGAACTACCTTGTCCTTATGGAATACAGTATACGGAGGGTCCGTAACCAGTGCATGTATCTCTAGAGACCCCAGGGCTGAGGTAATGGCCACCAGGAAGGCAGTCTTCCAGGTAAGAAATTTTAACTCACAGGTAGCTAAGGGTCTGGAAAGGCTTCCGAGTGAGCATGTCCAGCACCAGGTTAATGTCCCAGGCTGCAACTGACGCTTAACAGGGGTCTGGTATGGAGAACCTTAAGAAATCTCTTCACCATAGGTAACTGAGCCAGAGTTAAGGAAGAAACCGCTCATGGAACGCTGAGATGGCACTAAGGTGAACTTTAACTGTGGAGTATTGAAGACCTAAGTTTGATAGGTCCAAAAGATACTCCAGAACCTTGCCAGAGGACAGGAAAAGGATTCCAAGAGGATTTTGCACACCAGAGAGAAAACGCTTCCATTTGGAAGCGACGTTGGGTGGCTGGCTTCCGAAAGCAGCCAGAAGGATGTCTGAGACTCTACGAGAGCGTTGAACCGATTACTTCTATCTCTTCAGGAGCCAAGCATGAAGGTGAAGTGATTTCAGGTTGGGATGGACCAACGAACCCTGAGTCAGAAGACTGATTTGCAAAGGAAGTGGTCTCGGAGAGGCTGCCAACATACTGTTGAGTAGAGGAAACCATAGTTGCCGAGGCCAGGAAGGAGCAATGAGAATCATCTTGGTCCCCTGAGACTCGAACTTGAGGAGACTCTCTGGATTAGAGGAAGTGGTGGAAAGGCGTAAAGAAAGCGTTTGTCCACAGCAGCCTGGAAGCATCCTGACAGAAAATGCCAGGCCCTGGATTTCTGGGCGAGAGAGGCAGTTTTGTGCTGAGGGGATGCAAAAAGGTCCAGGTCTGGAGTCCCCACTCTTTGAACAGGGACGAGCTACGGCTGGATCGAGAGACCACTCGTGAGGGTCTGCCTCCGTTCTGCTGAGGTGATCTGCTCAGGGTCGCTTTGTATACCTGGGGATAAACCGCTTGAATCAGAGACTTGTGCTCCAAGCACCACTCCCACACCTCATTGCTTCCTGCAAAGGGATAAGAATGAGCACCGCCTTGCTTGTTGATGTAATACATCACTGCTTTGTTGTCCGCTTGAAGGAGAATGTTCTTGTGACAAAGGACATCCTTCAGAGCTCGGATTGCATAGAGGACCGCTCTCATCTCCAGGACATTTATGTGGAGATGAGTTTCGAACTGAGTCCATACACCTTGAGTGTGGAGGGAGAGACAGTGAGCTCCCCATCCCATTAGCGATGCATCTGTGGTGATGGAGATCTGATGATCCGGGGAGCAAGGGGAATCCTTCCAGGAGATTCTTCTTGAGACCACCAGGTAGAGACCTCTAAGGGCTCCGTCACCTTGATGGGATAAGACTGGGGTGAGAGGTCGGGACCACTGAGTGGAGAGCATCCACTGGTGGTTCTCATGTGCAGTCGGGCCAGAGGGACAGTGAAGACCGAGGACGCCATGAGACCCAACATGCGTTGGCATCGAGAGCTGTAACCGATTGGTTCTCCCTGATGTAACGGGCCACTGGAGGATGTCGAGTCTTCTGTCCTCTGGAAGGAAAGCTTCGCTGAAGAGGTGTCTAGAAGCGCCCCATGAAAAGGAGCCTGGGAGGTTGCAGCTGAGATTTTTCAAATTCAGCAGAACTCCCATGGACGTGAGAAGACGAGAAGTCGTTGGTATCGTTTCCAAAGTCCCTTTTGGCCGAAGGGGCTTGCTAGAAGCCAATCGTCCAGGTAGGGAAACACTCGGAGTCCGACTTTCTGGAGATGCGCCATGAGAACTGCACAACACTTTTGTAAAAACTCACATGCCGAGATAGCCCAAAGGGCAGGACTTGAACTGATAATGCTGACCCAAAAGCTACAAACCTGAGGAATTTGCGGTGTGTCGGGTGGACGGGATATGCTGGTAAGCATCCTGCATATCCAGAGAGGCCAGCCAGTCGTGTTGATGCAGGCAAGGGAACAGGGTACCTAGGGAAATCATCTTGAATTTCTCCCTGGGGAGGAATTTGTTTAACTTCTGAGGTCTAGAATGGGGCTATCCCCAGATTTCTTTGGAACCAGAAAGTAATGGGAGTAGAACCTGTGTTTCTGAGATGCAGGGGCACCAGTTCTATTGCCCTGTTGTTCAGAAGGCCCTGGATCTCCATGGTGAGGAGATCTGATTGAGAGTCACAACCCGGGCTGTCGCATGGGAGGACACCGGGGGTTCCAAGAAATTGAGAGAGTAACCGCCAATTATCCAAGAACCCATTTGTCTGAGGTTATGGACTTCACTGGTTGTAGAAGCACATCAGACGACCTCCCACTGGAGGAGAAAGTTCCCCCGGGCAGAGGGATGGAACTTGGGCCAACGACCATAATGTAGCGCTGGGAGCTTTAGGTCCCTGCGCTTTCTGCTGCGCCTTCTTTTTGAGGTTGGGCAGGTTGGCTTTTATGGAAGCTCCCTGCCTCTGCCTCGAAAGGACTGACGACTATGAAACTGACGCCTGTTCACATGCCCCGAGAGGGGCATGCGAGGTCTGGCCAACTTAATGGCCGATCTAGTTCTGAGTGGCCTCTAAGGCTTGCTCCACCTGAGGGGCCAAAAAGAAAGGAGCTATCAGTGGCAGCGCCATCACCTGCTGCTGAGCATCATTCGTGAAGCCAGAAGCACGCAGCCTGGGAATGGCGCTCTTAGCACAAACCGCTGCTGCTGAGCTTAGAAGCAGTGTCGAAGCATCCATGGCGGCTTTGACTGTTGGTTATTGGACCCAATACCTTAATAACGGTCAGAAGAAGCTCTGACTTGAACCAATCTGGAAGAGCTTCAACCATTCTTTTCATAGAGTGCCACAGGATATACTCATACTGAGAAAAATAGCCTTGATAACTGCAGACACGCATACTTAGAGGGGAGGCAGCAAAGACTTCTTACCTAATGTATCAATCTTACGAGACTCTTTGTTAATAGGTCGAGCTGTAGTAGTTTGAGGAAGAACGACCTTGTCATTTCTCTCTGCCAGGACTACAATAGGATCCGCAAGCTTGGGATGCCAAATGGGACGATCCTTGGGAGCTGAATACTTTATCAATGGATTTAGCCACTGAGGGAATAAGACAGGGTTATTCCATACCATTTGAGACAGCTGCCTCAAGGAAGGCTGAATCGAGGAGTGAACCTGTAGGGATCTCCAAGCATGAAGATACTGGAGTCTTAATATCTTCCCAGGATCGATGTCTGTAGTCTGGAGAGAAAGAGTGGATCCCAGGTTCTTCAACAGAGACTTAAAGGACAGGTCCTACCACAGGCTCTGTAGCAAAGAAAGATCCTGTTTCTCCACTTCATCACCCAACCAAGGTCTGGTCAGGCTCAACATCATCTCCTGATGGTCCAGAAAGGACTGTTTGACAGGAAAGGGGGAAATTAGAGAGGAGGAAATGGCAGAAAACAAGGAGAGTCCTGGCTGCCGGCGCCGAGACGGCAAAACGGGCTGAAGACGGCGATCGAGGAGGGGCGCGACGGCGTCAAGAAGCATCGCTGCCTCAAGAACGCCGCGCTGCGCCATGGACGACGCCACGGCACGGCGCTGCCAACGGCGCTACGTGACGCATGCGAATGGACGACGCCGCCGAACGGCGCCGCTTCGATCTAACGGCACTACCGGGCGGGCGCCATGATAACGGGCGCCACCAACGGCGCCAGAGATTCACGCGGCGCCGCTTAACGCGCGACAGAAGCTCCGCGTTTCCGAAAACGGTCGCCCGACACGGCCACAGACCCTGCAGAAGGCGCCGAAAAGCCCCGGAACCTGGAAAACAAGAGAAGGAAAATACCAGGAGATAAGGGCATCGTGAGGCCTCGGGCCGCAGCCATGTGAGGGGGAACACTAAGCACGGAGTCGCTAGCACCGGGGAAGGCGCCGCCATGATCAGGAAGGTCCAACCGCCTTACCTGATCGCCGGAGGAGCCCGAGGGCTTCGGAGGTAACGAGCCAGGCAGAAGAACCAACCTCCAGCCCATCGCCCATAAGAGCGCCCACTGATGAAACTGCTCATCTGGAGCCCTCACCTATAGGCGGAGGGTCTGCTGTCGAGGACGACGATTATCGGAAGCTGGCGACTCCGAAGAAGGAGAGACCGCAACTAGCAACGATAACCCATCAAGTCATCGCCGCAGACATACTAGAGGGCTAATTTCGAGGATGCCTTCTTGACCTGTGGGGTCAAGAAGAGTTTAGGCCGAACGGCGCCAGAATGCGATCGCTTATTTTATGCCGCGGGGACCGCCCATCCCCCGGCATCGGACTGACCGTAGTCGAACCCCGCTGAGGAGAAGGAGGCTGACCGACCCAGCCCGCTGACTGAATAGCTTTACAAGTCTCCCTACCGTCACCTGACCTGCTCATGGTCGACTCGTCCAGTAGGCCGAGACTTCTTCAAGTAAGTTAAATTTAAATATTAGAAAATTTTACTAAAAATAGAATAAAACTAAGCGATACTACTATCGTGATAATGTTACAAAAACAAACTGAAAACTATGCGCTAGTTTGAAGTTTGACTCCCGACAAGCGGCGACGTCGTCACTGAAAGCGCACTCGGCAGCGGGAGAAAAAAGGAACTGAAGGGTTGGAGGGTCGTCGCCGAGATAGTCATTACCGCCGAGCGCTAGCTCATGGGCGCCAGGTCTCAAGGGCGCCGGCTCTCGTCGACCCTCCAGCAAAAAGTTTGCTCCCGATGGGTCTTAGTGCCTCCGGCCCCAATCCCACTAGTGTGAATGAGTGGTGGAGACTTATGTCCAGGAAGATCAATAAATTCTAGCTTTAAACAATGAAAAACTGAAACAAACTGAATGCGTCTGTTGCATAGACGTGAAGTTCTGATTCCCGAAGGGCAAGTGATGTTGTTACTGAAGTACACTCAATGGCAGGAAAAAAAGAATGGAGGCGGTTAGGGACTGGCGCCGAGGTGAGCCTGGCACCACGAGCAATTCTACTTGGCTGTGCATGCAATGCTTGTCTCGGCACCAGCCCTCTTGAAAAGTTCTGGCTCCAGCAAGGTTCTAGTGCACAGACCCACTAGTGTGAAAAAATGAAGATACATTCCTGGAAGAGATGAAGTTACTCGTACTGCAGAATACAGATTCCTTATTTCTACCCTCAAGCGGGTAACTCTAGCACAATATATGAGGAAAAGGCAGTGGTTATCTGGGGACCAGTGGCAACCGCCCTGCTGGGTAAGCATCCAGGGCTGGTAGATTAGCTGAAGGAAAGCCTGGATCACCTAGTAAGGAGGAAAAACAGAACAGAAAAGCATTTTTGAAGGCCATATCTGACACTGAAACCAGATTAACTTAACTAGATGAAACACAGCACAGTGGCAAGGCTGTTGCTCACAACACTGGCAACCCTTGCTTGTGCTCCAAGCCTGGGCTTACTGGAAGACCAGCATGAGGATGGAGTGTCTCATAAGACCCTCTCCTCCTTGGGGAAGGGTGGTAACTGCCTCCCACTGCTGTACTGCAACCTGAGTTACCACAGGTGGCAGTGCAGTGAGGCTGGGCAGTTTGAGAAGGGAGAAAGCACAGATGTTGGTGCAGCGGGCTTGCCAATACTGGGAGTGACGTTATCAGCACATTTTTGTTAAGGGAGAAAAAGTACATAAATGGGGATGGCTGTCTACACCCACAGTCAACATGGGTCTCTGGTGCACTGCCTCTTGACGTAGATCTCTAAGCTTACTGCAATAGTTGGCCTGGTACTCTGTTCAACACCCAACAAAGAGCTGAAAATGCTAGGATTCCATCCTAAGGGAAGATCAAGGAAGCGTGACAGAGCTGTGGAAAAACAGGAAGCCTGATGGAGTGTGTGCCTGGTTGGGACTTCATGGCTGGGAGCAACACTTGAATGTGGAAGGAGTCTTGTCATTGGATCCATAGGAGAAAATGGATGTTTAACAAAAAAGAGACACTACAGTGGGCATCCTGTGGACAGGCCTTGTGAAATCAAACTTTACAACATAGAAATCCATCTACTGCACATACCTTCTGTGCTCTAAACTTAGTTCCATTAGCTGTAACAGCCTCAATTTCTTCCCCAGAGTAGTCAATGCTTCGGACCTGTAACACAAAAGCATCCAGGTTCAATGAAGAAAAATACAAGACTTGAACCTTTAGGGTTTGAGGGACATTTTAACATTCCTTTTAATATAATAAGAAACCCGAGAATTTGACAGCGGATAAGGACCACTAGGCCCATTCAGTCTGACCGTTTCTCTACCTATAGTGCCAAGCCTTTAGACCCAACTTGATCACCAGCTTAACCCTCTCTTTCCTAATGCTAGGGTTCTTTTATGCCTATCCCATGCATTTTTGAATTCCCCACTGTGCTTTCCCCCACCACCTCCGCAGGGAGACTGTTCCATGCATCCACCACCCTTTCTGTGAAAAAATACTTCCTCATATTACATCTTAGTCTATCTCCTTCCAGTCTCATGTCGTGCCTCTTGTTCCTGAAAGTCTCCTTTTCTGAAAGATGCTACCCTTTGTACCTTATTTAAGCACTTTACATATTTGTAGGTTTCAATCATATCTCCTCTCCCCAGAGTATAACATATTGAGGTCCTCCAGTCTCTCCTTATATGACTTTTGGTGCAGGCCCGCACCATTTTTGTTGCCCTTCTCTGAACCGCTTCCACCTTGTCTATGTCTTTAGGGAGATGTGGCCTCCAGAACTGGACACAGTATTCCAAATGAGGTCTCACCAATGTTTTGTACAGTGGCATCACCACCTCCTTTCTTCTGCTGGTGATACCCCTTCCTATGCATCCCACTGGCTCTCCCCACAGCCTTGGCACATTGTTTGGCCACCTTTAGGTCATTTGATATGATTACTCCCAAATCCATTTCCTGCTTGGTGACTGTCAGTTTCTCCCCCACATCATGTAATCCTCCCCTGGGTTCCTGTGCCCCAAGTGCATGATAGGAAAATTACGTACCTACCGTAATTCTTGATCTTCTTGGACGAGTCTCCACCACTCATTCACACTAGTGGGATTGGCGCGGAGGCACTAAGACCCATCGAACAACTTTTGCTGGAGGGTCGCGTGCGAGAACGGCCCCTGAGAGACCGCGATGCGAGCAGCGGCTCGGCGAGTAATGACCATCTCGGCGGCAACCCTCCAACCGCCTCAGTACCTTTTACCAAGGAGGTGCAAGCGTAACTAACGTAAAGGGTAAACCAACATTAAAAACGGACATAAGATAGTCCGTATGACCCACGTCAGAAGGGTCAGCAAAGAAGTCCCTCACGGCCTAAAGATTTGAGGGGTGAAGACCAATACAGCCAGTGAGCTCGGGGATGGAGGGTGGGGCGTGTAGGAGCTAGGTGGTGGAGACTCGTCCAAGAAGATCAAAATTACGGTAGAGTACGTAATTTTCCTATCTTCCTGGACATAAGTCTCCACCACTCATTCACACTGGTGGGAGGTACCACTGATAATCCCCAAAAGGCGGCAGGAGAGCCAGAGCTCACGCGTCTAAGATAAGCCATTAAGGATAGTTCTGTCAATGCGGAATGTCGCCTGGCATGAACATCCAGTGCATAGTGCTTAACGAAGGTATGCACTGAGCTCCAGGTGGCGGCGTTGCATATATCTGCAATTGGAACATTGCGAATTTCCGCTAGGGATGCCGCGACTGCCCTAGTAGAGTGAGCGTACACTCTACCTTCTAATTTAACTTGAGCCATGGAATAGCAATGACGAAGGCATGCCACTAACCATGAAGAGATGCATCTAATAGCGACAGGTTGACCCAGCCGGGTGTCGCTGAAAGAAACGAACAGTTGCTGAGTCTTATGAACATCCTTGGTTCTATCTAAATAGAACCGCAAGGCTCTTAACATCCAAGGAATGAAGAGCTCTTCTCTTCATTTTGGAAATTAGCGAAGTAAGTGGAAGTACCAGAGGTTGGTTCAGATGGAATTCTGACACAACCTTGGAAGAAATTTAGATGAGTACGGAGAACTACCTTGTCCTTATGGAATACAGTATACGGAGGGTCCGTAATCAGGGCATGTATCTCAGAGACCCTGGGGCTGAGGTAATGGCCACCAGGAAGGCAGTCTTCCAGGTAAGAAATTTTAGCTCACAGGTAGCTAAGGGTTCAAAGGCTTCCAGTGAGCATGTCCAGCACCAGGTTAATGTCCCAGGCTGCAACTGGACGCTTAACAGGTCTGGTATGGAGAATCCCTTAAGAAATCTCTTCACCATAGGTAACTGAGCCAGAGTTAAGAAAGAAAACGGCTCATGGAACGCTTGAGATGGCACTAAGGTGAACTTGGTAACTGTGGAGTACTGAAGACCTAAGTTTGATGGGTCCAAAGATACTCCAGAACCTTGCCAGGAGGACAGGAAAAGGGATTCCAAGAGGATTTTGGACACCAGAGAGAAAAACGCTTCCATTTGGAAGACGATGCTGGGTGGCTGGCTTCCGAAAGCAGCCAGAAGGATGTCTGAGACTCTACGAGACGTTGAACCGATCACTTCTATCTCTTCAGGAGCCAAGCATGAAGGTGAAGTGATTTCAGGTTGGGATGGACCAACGAACCCTGAGTCAAAAGACTGATTTGCAAAGGAAGTGGTCTCGAGAGGCTGCAACATACTGTTGAGTAGAGGAAACTATAGTTGCCGAGGCCAGGAAGGAGCAATGAGAATCATCTTGGTCCCCTGAGACTCGAACTTGAGGAGTACTCTGGATTAGAGGAAGTGGTGGAAAGGCGTAAGAAAGCGCTTTGTCCACCGCAGCCTGAACGCATCCTGACAGAAAATGCCAGGCCCTGGATTTCTGGAGCAGAAGAGAGGCAGTTTTGCGCTGAGTGGGATGCAAAGGTCCAGGTCTGGAGTCCCCCACTCTTTGAACAGGGACCGAAGCACTGCTGGATCGAGACCACTGTGAGGGTCTGCCTCCGTCTCTGCTGAGGTGATCTGCTAGGTCGTTTGTATACCTGGCAGATAAACCGCTGAATCAGAGACTTGTGCTCCAAGCACCACTCCCACACCCTCATTGCTTCCCTGCAAAGGGATAAGAATGAGCACCGCCTTGCTTGTTGATGTAATACATCACTGCTTTGTTGTCCGCTTGAAGGAGAATGTTCTGTGACAAAGGACATCCTTCAGAGCTCGGATTGCATAGAGGACCGCCTCATCTCCAGGACATTTATGTGGAGATGAGTTTCAACTGAGTCCGTACACCTTGAGTGTGGAGGAGAGACAGTGAGCTCCCATCCCATTAGCTATGCATCTGTGGTGATGGAGATCTGATGATCCGGGGAGCAAAGGGAATCCTTCCAGGAGATTGCTTCTTGAGACCACCAGGTGAGACCTTCAAGGGCTCCGCCACCTTGATGGGATAAGACTGGGGTGAGAGGTCGGGACCACTGAGTGAGAGCATCCATTGGGTGGTTCTCATGTGCAGTCGGGCCAGAGGGACAGTGAAGACCGAGGAGCATGAGACCCAACATGTGTTGCATCGAGAGAGCTCAGAACCGATTGGTTCTCCCTGATGTAACGGCCATACTGAAGGATGTCGAGTCTTCTGTCCTCTGAAGGAAAGCCTTCGCTGAAGAGGTGTCTAGAAGCGCCCCTATGAAAAGGAGCCTCTGGGAGGGTTGCAGTTGAGATTTTTCAAATTCAGCAGAACTCCCATGGACGGAGAAGACGAGAAGTCGCTGCACTGCTTCCAAAGTCCCTTGGCCGGAAGGGGTTTTGTGAAGCCAATCGTCCCAGGTAGGGAAACACTGGAGTCCGACTTTCCTGAGATGCGCCATGAACTGCACAACACTTTGTAAAAACTCTGGCGCCGAGGATAGCCCAAAGGGCAGGACTTGAACTGATAATGCTGACCCAAAGCTACAAACCTGAGGAATTTGTGGTGGTCGGTGGACGGGATATGCTGGTAAGCATCCTGCATATCCAGAGAGGCCAGCCAGTCATGCTGATGCAGCAAGGTAACAGGGTACCTAGGAAATCATCTTGAATTTCTCCCTGGGGAGGAATTTGTTTAACTTTCTGAGGTCTAGAATGGGGCGATCCCCCAGATTTCTTTTGGAACCAGAAAGTAATGGGAGAGAACCCTGTGTTTCGTAGATGCGGGGCACCAGTTCTATTGCCCTGTTGTTCAGAAGGCCCTGGATCTCCGGTGAGGAGGTCTGACTGAGAGGCCGACAACCTGGATTGTCGGATGGGAGGACAATTGGGGTTTCAAGAAATTGAGAGAATAACCTCGCGAATTATCCGAAGGACCCATTTGTCTGAGGTTATGGACTTCCACTGGTTGTAGAAGTACATCAGACGACCTCCCACTGAGGAGAAAGTTCCACCGGGCAGAGTGGATGGAACTCCTGCCAACGACCATAAGGTAGCGCTGGGAGCTTTAGGTCCCGCGCTTTTCTGCCAAGGCTCTCTTTGAGGTTGGGCAGGTTGGCTTTTATGGAAGCTTCCCCTGCCTCTGCCTCGAAAGGACTGACGACTATGAAACTGACGTCTGTTCACATGCCCCCGAGAGGGGGCAGGCGGAGGTCTGGCCAACTTAATGGCCGATCTAGTCTTCTGAGTGGCCTCTAAGGCTTGCTCCACCTGAGGGCCAAAAAGAAAGGAGCCATCAAAAGGCAGCGCCATCACCTGCTGCTGAGCATCATTCGTGAAGCCAGAAGTACGCAGCCAGGAATGGCTTAGTACAACCTCGCGGCTGCTGAGCTTAGAAGCAGTGTCGAAAGCGCCCATGGCGGCTTGACCTGTTGGTTATTGGACTCAATACTTTAATAACGGTCAGAAGAAGCTCTGACTTGGAATCCGAATCTGGAAGAGCTTCAACCATTCTTTTCATAGAGTGCCACAGGATATACTCATACTGAGAAAATAGCCTTGATAACTGGCAAACGTGATACTTAGAGTGGAGGCAGCAAAGACTCTCTTACCTAATGTATCAATCTTACTAAACTCTTTGTTAATAGGTGTGAGCTGTAGTAGTTTGAGGAAGAACGACCTTGTCATTCTCTGCCAGGACTACAATAGAACCGCAAAGGCTTGGGATGCCAAATGGGACGATCCTTGGGAGCTGAATACTTTATCAATGGATTTAGCCACTGAGGGAATAAGAGCAGGGTTATTCCATACCATTTGAGACAGCTCTCAAGGAAGGCTGAATCGGAGGAGTGAAACTGAGGGATCTCCAGCATGAAGATACTGGAGTCTTAATATCTTCCCAGGATCGATGTCTGTAGTCTGGAGAGAAAGAGTGGATCCCAGGTTCTTCAACAGAGACTTAAAGGACAGGTCCTCACACAGGCTCTGTAGCAAAGAAAGATCCTGTTTCTCCACTTCATCACCCAACCGGGTCTGGTCAGGCTCAACATCATCTCCTGATGGTCCAGAAAGGACTGTTTGGACAGGAAAGGAGTGAAAATTAGAGAGGAGGAAATGGCAGAAAACAAGGAGAGTCCCTATGGCGCCGCCGAGACGGCAAAACGGGCTGAAGACGGCACCGAGGAGGTGCACGGCGCCAAAGAGGCACGCTGCCCGCAAATGCCTCCGCGGCGCTGACTGACGGCGCGCGACGGCGCTGGCGATTAGCGCCACGCCGACGCCGCGCCGACGCGCCAGATCCAACGAGACCACGCTGGCGCCGCCAACAGCGCCGAGAGACCACACGGCACCGCCAACGGCGTCATAAGCCCGCGGCCCCGAAACGCGCCCGACATCGCCACAGACCCTGCAGAAGGCGCCGGAAAAGCCCCGGGAACCTGGAAAGCAAGAGAAGGAAAACCAGGAGATAAGGGCATCGGTGAGGCCCCCTGCGCCGCAGCCATGTGAGGGGGGGAACACCTAAGCACGGAGTCGCTAGCACCGAAGAAGGCGCCGCGCGACTAGGAAGGTCCAACCGCCCTACCTGATCGCCGGAGGAGCCCGAGGGCTCAGAGGTAACCGAGCCAGGCAGAAGAACCAACCTCCGAGCCCATCGCTCCATAAGAGCGGCCCACTGATGAAACTGCTCATCTGGAGCCCTACCTATAGGCGGGGAGGGGCTCCGATGTCGAGGACGACGATTATCGGAAGTTGGCGACTCCGAAGAAGGAGACCGCAACTAGCACGATAACCGACCGTCGACGCTGCAGACATACCAGAGGCACCTCAGTGATGCCTTCTTTTGACCTGTGGGTCAAGAAGAGCTCGAGGCCGAACGTGTGCCGAATGCGACTGCTTATTTTATGCCGGGCGGGGGACCGCCCATCCCCGGCATCGGACTGACCGTAGTCGAACCCCGCTGAGGAGAAGGAGGCTGACCGACCCAGCCCGGCTGACTGAACAGCTTTCATACGAAGTCTCCCTACCATCACCTGACCTGCTCATGGTCTACTCCGTCCAGTAGGCGAGACTTCTTTAAGTAAGTTAAATTTAAATATTAGAAAAATTTTACGTAAAAATAGAATAAAACTAGCGATACTACTATCGTGATAATGTTACAAAAACAAACTGAAAACTATGCGCTAGTTTGAAGTTTGACTCCACAGTCGAGCGACGTGCCACTGAAGCTCTCGACGGCGGGAAAAAAGAACTGAGGCGGTTGGAGGGTCGTCGCCGATGGTCATTACCGCCGAGCCGCTGCTCGCGGCGCCGTCTCTCGCGACGACCCTCCAGCAAAAAGTTTGCTCCCGATGGGTCTTAGTGCCTCCGGCGCCAATCCCACTAGTGTGAATGAGTGGTGGAGACTTATGTCCAGGAAGATTTTGCACTTCTTTGCACTGAATCTTAGCTGCCACACCTTGGATCATTTTTCCAGCTTACTTAGGTCCCTCCTCATACCTTCCACCCCTCCTGGAGAGTCCACCCTGTTGCAGATCTTAG
Organism: Neoceratodus forsteri; assembly: GCA_016271365.2. Lineage (NCBI taxonomy): Eukaryota > Metazoa > Chordata > Ceratodontiformes > Ceratodontidae > Neoceratodus > Neoceratodus forsteri. The sequence goes on from CM057456.1 coordinate 17,311,456, forward strand.
TGTCATCTGCAAAGAGGCACACCTTCCCTTCTAGCCTTCCGCAATATCACTTATGAAGACATTAAACAGGAATGGCCCCAGAACTGATCCCTGTGGACCCGCTGGTCACCCTCCTTTCTTCAAATTAGCCGCATTTACTATCGCCCTCTGTCTTTTATCCCTCAACCAATTTCTAACCCAGTTTACAACCTGAGACCCACTCCTAGGCTTCCCAGTTTGCTGATAAGTCTTCTATGCGGAACTGTGTCGAAGACCTTGCTGAAATCCAGGTAGGCCACGTCCACCCCCCCATCCACTACCCTGGTCACCCAGTTAAAGAACTCCATCAGATTTGTTTAACATGACCTTCCCGCTGTGAACCTATGTTGCCTTGGATCCTGTCTTCCGATAGGTACAAGATGGTCCACAATCCTTTCTTTCAGCAGTGATTCCATAATCTTCCCCACTACTGAGGTAAGTCTGACTGATTTATAGTTTCCAGCTCCTCTCTGCCCCGCTTGTGGAGAGGACTACATCTGCCTCCTCCAGTCTTCTGGAACCACCCCTGTATCAAGCGATTTGTTGAACAGGGCAGCCAGCGGTGCTGCCAGCTCCTCCCTCAGTTCTTTTACTACTCTAGGATGTATCCAGTCTGGTCCCATTGCCTTGCCCAGTTTCAGTTTCGCAAGTTCTTTTAGGACTCCCTCCCATCTCTGTTCCTGTTGCCCATCTATGGTTCCTGACCTTCCCCTTCTTCTGCAAATACTGAACAATATTTGTTCAGTATTGTTCTTTCTAGGTACCCTTCCATGCACTCCACTTCTTCCCCAAGTCTTACAATTCCCACGTTTTTTTCTCCTTTCACTAATATACCTATAAAAGTCTTGTTCTTTCTTTACCTCCTATGCTGTTTATTCGTCTGTTTGAGCCTTTGCGCTTCTGACTGTTTTCTGCCTCCTCTGCTTCTCCAGATACACTAACTACCCTGTCCTCCGCCTTCTGTGTTTCCTTGTATTTTCTGAAAGCCAGCTTTTGAGTTAACCTTCTCAGCCACTCCTTTGTGAAACATAGTGGTTTCTCTTTCTCTTGCCTTTGTTTACTTGCCTAATGCACAGGTGTCTCTTCACGTGGGCCCACGGTTCCTCAACCCCCCCCCCCGCCGTCCTCGCCTGCCAGGACTTTTTTGAGACTTGTCCCCATCTTTGAAAAGTCCGTCCTCCTGAAATCCAGGATCCTCACCTTTGTGTGGCTTGCCTGTGTCATAGTGCTCATACTGAACCACAATGTGCAATGATCACTGGACCTCAGGTACCTACCCACCCTTAACTTCCGCAGTTCTGTCCCTGTTGGTGAGTACTAGGTCTAAGATCTTGCCCTCTCTGGTGGGCTCTAGCCCTAACTGCCTGAGGCCTGCCCCCTGCCCAGAGTCCTGAATGTCCCAGCTTCTGGATGAGGCAGCTGCTGGGATGCACCAATCCACATCTGGCAGATTAAAAGCTCCCAGCAGTAGTACCTCTTCTTTTGCAGCCATCATATGGATGGCTTCCACTAGAACCCTGTCCTGCTCCTTACCCTATGCTGGAGGTCTATAGATCAAGCCTATGAAAAGCCGTACATTACCTGCCCTAGCAGTGACCCACAGTGCCTCCTCCTTTGTATTACCTGTACTTAGTCGCTATTATGTCTTCCTGATGCAAAGAGCTACCTTGTTGGTCCAATAAAGGTATCAAACCATTTGTTCTGGATTTGTCCTTCCAAAGAGATTATAACTCGTATAGCTACATCACAGTTGTGGCCCCCATTACACAAATATCTCTGTTACAGCTACAAGGACCAAGTCAGCCTCCGCCATCAAGGTCACTGGGTCTGGGACTTTATTTCCTAGGCTATGGGCATTGGCATACATGGCCTTCCATTTTTTGCTGTTTACCCTGTTATCCCTTCCTTTACCCTCTTGCCCCGTTTTTCCTCCCCACTGCCTTTTATACCCTTCCTCTTGACCCCTGCCAATCCCCTTTTTATAAATTTAGTTGTCTCTGGCTGTATCTTAACTTCATGGTCCTCCATGCTGGTTGCATTATCCAGTGAGGGTGGGCAGTTTGAGTCTCTGCTCCTTCTGCCACCCTCCCTGGCTAGTTTAAATTCTTGCCAATGAGGCATTTAAGCTGTTCATAAAGGACAACGGTCCCTTCCTGGACGGAGGTAGGCCATTACCCTTATGCAAGGCCCACATCGCCTGCAGGTAGGTCCCAGTCCCCATTGAAGCCGAATCTCATTTCTCTGTACCAGCTTCTCAATCTAGTCTTGAAGTCCCTGGTGTGGAGGTTCCAATCTTCCCATTTGCCGTGGACAGGCAGTACCTCCAAGAAGGTAACAGATCTTGCTATCTGTCCAAGGCACCTCCCCAACTCACCGAAGTCCATCTGCACACTTTCTATTCCTACAGCCTCCCTAGCCAGGCCATTTGTTCCTAGATGCTACTCCCACATCCTCCCTAGCCAGGTAATTTGTCCCTAGAATATGACTAATGAGCCTCAAGTTCTCAAATAAAAATGTATGAAACGACTCTTTCTTGTAAGCAATCAAGCCCGATTTCAAAATTACAACTGCAGTTAATAGTGATGAACAAAATTATCAAGTTAAGAGTATATATCAGCCAATCAAATTAGAGAATAACTGTAAGTGACCTGACTGACTTTTAAGTTATTGTCATAATTTAAATCCAACATTTATTTTAGTATTTGTTCCAAGAATCCTCACTGGAGACATGATATCTCCTCCTGATTTTCCAAAAATCTCCACTGTAAGTGACTTGTTTTATCCCAACAAGGGGAAAAACAGGTTACTCACCTGTAACAGTAGTTCTAAGAGTGGTATATGATGTTCATCCACACTTTCTGGCAGTTGCCTTTCCCTTTAATTCTGGCTGGAACATCTTCAAGCTGGCTCCTCCCACCCAACTGGGTGGTAATTCCCTTAGCTTCACTCCATGACGTCAGATCTTGCCCGCTGGAAGCAGTGTTGTGGGCCAAAGCCAGGGGAGGTCAACTGGGTCAGTGTGGATGAATATTATATACCACTCCTAGAACTACTGTTACAGGTGAGTAACCTGTTTTTCTAGGGACGTGGATATGATGTTCTAGCCACACTTTCTGACAGACGCCAAGCAGTTCTCCGGGAGGAGGGATACAAGGTGCACACCCCCTACTTAGGGAACAGAGACTGGAGAACTGAGGCTCCAAAACCAGCATCCCAACATGACTCAAGGTCGATGTGGTAATGGGAAATGAAAGTGTGTGCTGACCTCCAGGTAGCAGCCCTGCAGATTTCCTGGATAGGGACCATCCCTGGAAGCAGCCACTGAGGCAGTGGTATGACGGGTGGAATGAGCCCTTAGCCATATGAGGCTCCCTACCCACCAATCTATAGCAGAGGTCGCTGCAGGATACAATCCACCTGCCAACTGTCTGCTTGGCTGCCGGTCTGCTAGGGTGAGGCTTCAGCGAGGTGACAAACAGCTGGTGAACCTCTTCCCCGAACTCCAGCTGTACGCCTCCTTAAAATAAGTGAGCGCCGCCCAGGTCCAGAGTATGGAGCCTGAGCTCAGCCTCTGAGGTGTGATTGGTGAAGTACACCAGAAGAGTAATCACCTGGTTAAGGAAAACTCTGACACAACCTTCGGGAGGAACTTTGGGTTGGGGCGAAGGACAACCTTGTCCCTGTGGAAGACCAGGTAAGGAGATGCCACCGAGAGTGCCTGGAGTTCACTGATCCTTCTGGCTGATGTGACAGCCACCAAGAAGGCAGTCTTCCATGACGGGTGAGACATTTCACACATGTGCATTGGTTCAAATGGCTTGCCCATGAGCTTTGCCAAAACTAGCAGCAGATCCCAAGGTGGTGGTGGAAATCTGGTCAAGACCCTTGAAAAAGCGCCAGACCAAATTCTCCTGCACCTCTGACTGCTGAGCAACCGCGTTGAGTAAGCAGAGATGGTTGCCAGGGTGCACCTTAAGGGTCAGCCAACGAAGACCCGACTCAGAGAGGACCACAAGCATTCAAGGATGCTACCACTGGACAGGACAAGGGATCCAATCCCTTGCCCTGGTACCAAATGAAGAACCTCTTCCACTTGAAGGTATAGTATTTCCTGGATAATTCCTTCAGAGTTGCCTCCACCACAGTGAGGACATCTTCAGAGAGACCCAAAGCTTGGAACTCTAGCTGCTCAGGAACCAGGCTGTCAGGTGTAGGGACTGAAGGTCTGATGGAGTACCTCCCTTATGGATGGAGGGCAGGTCTGGGTGGAAGATGCCTTGGGAGCCTGCTGCTGAGGCTGAGGAGATCGAGGTGCCAGAACTGGTGTGACCAGTCCAGAGCCACCAGTGTCACCTAAGCCTTGTGCTCCTGGCCTTGAGAAGCACCTTGTGGATCAAGGGAAATGGAGGGGAGGCATAGAAGAGGCTTGGGATCCAGAGCCTCAAGAAGGCATCCTCCTGCAGCGTTCTCTGCTGAGGGGGCAGGCACAAAACAGCCTAAGCTTTGCATTGTCCCTGGAGGCGAACAGGCCCACCTGAGGGGTGCCCCACTGGGAGAACAGACTGTGTACTACCTCTGGGTGGAGAGACCACTTGTGAGATGCCTCATTCACATGGCTGAGGGCCTCCGCCAGCTGGCTGGGGGCCCCTGCCACATGAATGGCTAGGAGATCAACCTCCAGGCTGCGCATGACGGGCCACACATGGACAGCTTCCTTGCACAGTGGCAGGGAGTGCATTCCACCCTGTTTGTTGAGGTAGTACATGGTTGTGGTGTTGCCAGTCTGGACCTGGACCGCCTGATCCTGAATGGAGGAGCAAAGGCAGACAGCACCAGCTGAACTGGTTGGACCTCCAGCAGGTTGATATGGCATCAGGACTCCTCAGGGGCCCAGAGCCTGTGGACTCTGTATTCCCCCAGGTGGGCACCCCAGCCCATGTGAGAGGCATTGGTCGTCAGGATAACCGTCGGCTCTGGGCAGACAAACGGGATCCCTTCCTGCAGATGCTCTGGGACCAGCCACCACTGAAGGGCATCCCACATCCGCCGGGTCACAGTGACTAGCTGGTTGAAGTGACCCCTGCGCCGAGATCACTGGCTGGCCAGCACCCACTGTAGGGAGCACGCTTCAGTGGGTCCATTGGACCACGCTGGTGCAGGCCACCATGTAACCAGCAGGCACAGGAAGTCCTGAGCAGAGCGCATGCCCAACCCAATGGCACAATTGCCTAATCTCAAATGATCTGGCAAACAAGGAGAGAACAGCCCTGACTCACCACCTCAGGACCCACCTGTCCGTGGTGACACTGGACCAGGCGGAAAGGAAGTGGCGGAGCCAGCCCCCAGCGGGAGGACCCAGGGAGGTGTGACAGGCATGAGGGAGGCAGCCCTCATCACGTCACTGGGCAGGCTTGGAGGAGGGCATGGCTGAGAAGCCATCGGAGCCTCTCCCCCTAGGCTTATGGTTGAGTGAGGTCACTGACTTCGGCCGAGGTTGCCAGGCCTGCGCCTGCTGACCAGCCTGGGGCTGGGCTGGTTTGGCCGCAGGGGTAGAGGTGACCGAAAGGGCTTCCTTTTTTGGTGCTGCTTAGAGCCCTTCGGGTCCTTTTCGGCAGATGTCACTGAGTCCAAGGTGGCATTGGCCCTCTCGATGCAAGTGAGGTGGCTCTCACCCGGGCCCGAACAAGTCAGTGCCCAGGAAAGGAAGATCTGCCAGCTTGTGCTCAGTGTCCATCATGAAGGTTGAGATCCTCAGCCAAGCGCTGTGGTGCATGGCCGCTGCAGCCACCACAGAGCAGGCACAGGAGCCCCAATGTGCATGGCTGTCTGAAGCTGTTCCTTAGCTACAGCCCGGACCTTGTACAGGACCTGTTTGACTGTGGTCTGGAGGTCCATTGGCAGATGAGGAAGCACCTCATCAAGGGTGCCCAGCAGTGCATGGGAGTAGTCCATAAGAAGGGTCAAGCTCGCCTGATGAAGACCAAGCGAGGAGGCAGCGCAGACCTTCTTAACCACATGGTCCAACTTCTTGGACTCTGTCAGGTGGCTTGTCAATGTCCCCAGTGGTGCCAGAACACCCGAACACAGAATAAGACACCAGCCCTTCGACTGAGGGGTGTTCTGTGAATCCGGACAGGGAACCAGTAGGTACCGCATACTTGAGGGCCATCCAGGCAGAAGGCACATGGCATGAGGTGTGGCGCTGCCAAAGCTCCAAGGCTGGGCCAAGGATGGCCTCTGCCACCGGGAAGACCTCCCCAGGAGTATCTTCCTGGTCCAGGATCTCAGTCAAAGGATATCAAGACCGTTTCTGGACAGGCTCCATTTTCATACCCAGGGACTCAGAGATCAGGTGGAGAAGGCCCATAAAGGAGGTAGGGCCTTCATCCATCGGGAGACCCCTAACCAATTCCATGTTGACTGGACAGGCGTGCAAAGAGGAATCTTCAGACTCTGAGGAGTCATTAAAGAGGAGTCGACCGCCAGAGTACCCGTTGACCCTCCACAGATGGTCAGGGGTGACGGTGACCAACAGCAGATGGGGAGCCCCTTGGCCGGATGAGACTCCTTGGTTGGTGCACCATTTTTTGGCTGTACAGGTGGCAGTGCCATGGGAATCGGTGGAGATGCCAGGAGAGGCTGAGCTGAGACCGTCTTGGTGGCTCATGGTAGGAGGAGAAGGCATTGGCCATTGAGGTGAGAGCCAAGTGATGGCTGATTATGGAGCCAGAGTAGTCTTCATCCACAGAACACCAGCTGTTGCCACGTAAGATCCTTGTAGTGTTGACCCAACTTGCGCTGAAGTCTCTCCTCATCAAAGGAGGATGAGGATGAAGAGCAGCAGCGGCACCGGGTCCCATGGTGTCGATAGCGGGAGTGCCAACATCGGCAGGAACCGTTCAACCCTGAGGAATAGGACCAAGACCTCAACTGCGACTGCCGGGAGCCCCAACAGCGGGGCTCAGAGGGAGTTGGCGAGTGCTGAGGCTCCTCCAGGTCTTGGTCAGTGACCAGAGGCGGTGGGTCAGCGGACTGATCCGTCCTTCCAACGATCTGGGTCAGGACTGGAGTCCTGGAAAAAACAGGTTACTCACCTGCAACAGTAGTTCTAGGAGTGGTATATTTTGTTCATCCACACTCTTTGGCATGTCCCTTTCCTTTAAGGATCGCCGGAAGTCTTCAAGCTGGCTCCTCCCACCCACCCGAGTGGTATAACCCTTGGCTCCGCCCCATGACGCCAGATCTTAGCCCGTTGGAAGCCAGGTGTTGTGCGTCCGCAGCCGGGGAGGTTGGGTGGGTCCGTGAGAACGAACGACATATACCACTCCTAGAACTACTGTTACAGGTGAGTAACCTGTTTTTCTAGGATTGTGGATATATTGTTCATCTACACTCTTTGGCAGACTCCTAGCAGTTCTCCAGGAGGAGGGAGGCAAGGTGCACACCCCCTACTTAGGAAATAGACTGGAGAACTGAGGCCCTAAAACTAGCATCCTGGCGTGACTCAACGTCGAGATGGTAATGGGTAATGAAGGTGTTTGCTGACTTCGAAGTAGCAGCCTGATAGATTTCCTGGATAGGCATGTCCCTGGAAGCAGCCACCGATGCAACGGTATAGTGGGTAGAATGAGCTCTTATCCCTCTGAGGGGCCCCATGCCCGCCAACTTGTAGCACAGACTTATGCAAGATGTAATCCACCTATCAATAGTCCATTCTGCTGCAGGTCTGCCAGAAGTGGCTTCAGCGTAGGTGACAGACAGCTGGCAAACCTCTCCCCGAATTTCCGCCGTCCTTCCTTATAATAGGAGAGAGCTTGTCTCAGGTCCACAGTATGGAGCCTGTACTCGGCCTCCAAGGTGTAATTAGGGTAGTATACCGCAGAGTTAACACCTGGTTAAGGTGAAACTCTGACATCACCTTCGAAGGAATTTCGGTGCGGACGGTGGACAACCTTGTCCCTGTGGAAGACCAGATAAGAGGAGTCCACCAAAGCACCAGGAGCTCCCGTCCTTCTGGCAGACAAGATAGCCACCAGGAAGGCCATCTTCCACAAGTGTGACAACGCATACTTGTGCACTGGTTCGAACGGCTTGCCAATGAGCTTTGCCAGTACCAGCAGCAGATCCCACGGAGGTGGAGGTTCATGCACCGAAGGGGATATGTGATCCAGGCCTTTAAAAAAGAGCCCGACCACTGTCTCCTGCGCCAACGTTGGCTGACTGGCCCGCACCCAGTCAGCAGAGATGGCTGTCAGGTGCACCCTAAGGGTCGATGACCAAAGATCCCCTTTGGACAGAGACCAAAGGTAGTCAAGAATGTTACCACTGGACAGGACGGAGGGTCCAGGCCCTTGCCCTGACACCAAATGGAAAACCTTTTCCATTTGAAGGCATAACATTTCCTGGTCGATTCCTTTCTTGATGCCTTCACCATGGTGAAGACATCCTCGGAAAGACCCAAAGCCTGGAACTCTAGCTGCTCAGGAACCAGGCTGTGAGGTGTAGGAACTGATGGTTCGGATGGTATACCTTCCCTGACTGAAAGATATCAGGTCCGGGCGCTGGAAGCGCCCGAGGCCTGCAGCTGAGGCTGAGGAGATCTGGATATCAGAACTGTGCGGCCAGTCTGGGCTGCCAGAATCATCTTCGCATTGTCCCTCCTCACCTTGCGGAGCACCTTCTGGATCAAGGAAATGGACGGAAGGCAAATAGGAGGCCTGGGGTCCATGGCTCCAAGAAGGCATCCCCGCAGCGAGCCCTGCTGAGGAGGGGTGAGCATGAAACAGCCTCCAGCTTGGTGTTTTCCCTCAGGCAAACAGGTCCACCATCGGTTTGCCCCAGTGGGAGAACAGGCTGTAAGTTACCTCTGGATGGAGAGACCACTCATGGGATGTCTCTGCCTAGCGCCTGAGAGCATTTGCCAGATGGTTTGAGGCTCCTGCCACATGGATGGCTAGAAGATCTGCCTCCAACGGCTGATGAGGGTCCAGATGCAGAGCACCTCTCTGCAAAGCAGGCGGGAGTATGTGCCGCTCTGTTTGTTGAGGTAATACATGGTCATGGTATTGTCCATCTGGACCTGAACCACTTGACCCCAGAGCTGAGGAGCGCAAGCTGACAGTGCCAGTCTGACTGCTCTGAGCTCTAACAGGTTGATGTGGTATCGGGACTCCACGGGGTCCAGAACCCATGGGCCCTTTGTCCCCCATGTGGGCTCCCCAGCCCATGAGAGAGGCATCGGTCGTGAGGATGGCCATCGGCTCAGGGCAGACAAATGGGATCCCTTCTTGCGACCGGTCTGGGGCAGTCCACCATTGGAAAGCATCCCACGTCTTCTGGGTTACAGTGATCAGCTGGTCGAAATGACCGAGGCGGAGAACACTGGGCGGCCAGCTCCCAATGGAGGGGCGCTTGTGCAATCAGGCCCAATGGACCACTGAGGTGCACTGCCATGTAACCCAGAAGGCACAGAAAGTCCCGGCGGTGGCGAATTGCCCAACTAGAAATGATTGGGCAAAGGAGAAGGTGCTCGCTGCCTGTCCACCAGGAGCCGAGCTCTGGCTTGATGAGAGTCGAGCTCTGCCCCGATGAAGCACATCATCTGGGAAAGCATGAGTTCTGACTTGGCCTTGTTGATCAGGAGGCCAAGTTGGGAGCAGGTCTGGAGGGCTAGGTCCCTGGACCTCTCCACCTCCTGTTGGGTGGGACCTGCTAAGAGCCAATCGTCGAGTTAGGATAAATCCTGCCCCCCACCGAGATGGGCTGCCACCACTGCAATGCCTCTGGTGAAGACCCGTGACGATGACAGGCGAACAGCATGGCTCGAACTCAGAGTCTCTTCAGTTCTGAAGCAGAGGAACCACCGATGAGACGGACAGATTGGGACATGAAAGAACGCGTCCTGCAGATCCAGTGAACAGAACCACACGTTTTGCTCCAAGGATGGTATGATCTGGGATAGAGTGACCATCCGAAAGGTGCATGACCTGAGATACTGATTCAGATTGTGCAGATCTAGAATGAGGCACCAGCCCCTTGTCTGCTTGGCCACCAGAAAGTACCTGGAGAATCCACCACTGGAGCTACTGCCTCCTTGAGGAGGAGCTAGTAATGTCATCTCGAGAGCCGACTGAGTCTGGACTGATACTCTTTCCTCCTGAGGGGCTTGGCTGGCTTGGAGGGTACTACTCAATTCCAGAGGCAGTCCCTGACCGACCACCTCGAGAACCCACCTGTCCATAGTGATAGCGGACCAGGCGGAAAGGAAGTGGAGCCGGCCCCCCACGGGAAGATCCACAGCTGGCATGATGGGAGAGGGGGAGGCAGCCCCCGCCCCGTCACTAAGCAGGCTTGGAGGAGGAGGATCCAGGACCTGAACCTCGGCCTTCTTTACAGGTCTGGGAGAGGGCCCAGGCTTGGGCCGGGGGTGCCAAGCTTGAGCCTGCTGCTGCTGTTGCTGCTGCCCTCCTTGAAAGGAGGGTTGCTGTGCCGCAGGGGAAGAGTGCTGAAAAGACTTCTTCTTCTTCTGCTGTTTCTTGCCCAAAGAACCTTTAGCAGAAGTAGCGTCCAAGGTGGCACTGGACTGCTCAATATGCTGAAGGTAACCAGCCACACCTGGGCTGAAAAAGTTGGTGCACAGGAAAGGCACATCAGCTAGTTTGTGCGGAGTATCTGCTGGAAAGCAGCATCATCTCAGCCAAGCCCTGTGACGAGAGGCAACTGCAGCTGCCATACAGCAGGCACAAGAATCCCCAATGTCCAGGGCTATCTGAAGCTGCTGTTTGGCAACAGCCCAGCCCTGATCCATGGCCTGCAGGTCCACAGGGAGGAGGGAGGACTTCATCCAAAGACCCCAAGAGGGCATGGGAGAAGTGTGCCATGATGACGCCGAACTTGCCTGCTAAGCCCTAAAGATGAGGGCCGCATAGACCTTCCAAGTCGAATGATCCAAGAGTTTGGATTCTTTTTCGGGAGGTCGGCCAGTGTTGGCAGAACTGGCAGTATGCCTGAACACAGAGGCAATCACCAGGCTCTTGGCCAAAGAATGCTCTGTGAACCCCACAAGGGACCCCATGGGCATTGCATATTTGCGAGCCAAGTAGGAAGACAGACATAGACAGGAGGCAGGGTGCTGCCAAAGTTCTAAGGCCGGGCCAACTATGGCCTCAGCCACAAGAAAGGCCTCCGTCCGGGTATCCCCTCTTTTGAGGATGTCCATGAGAGGGTACTCTGCCTTCTTCTGGATAGGTTCCAGGGACATCCCTGTAGACTCAGTGATGAGGCGAAGAATGCCCTGAAAGGACGAAGGACCTTCCTCCGTCTCTATCCCACCGGCTGATTCATCATCCCCGGGATGAGAATGTAGGCCAGTCACATCCGAATCCGAAGAATCTGGATACAATGGTCGACTGCCCAGGTCACCTTCGACCCACCGAGGGCGGTCCAGGGTGACAGTGACCGAAAGATGCCGGGGAAGCCCAGTGTCTGGTCTATCTTCCTTAGAAGGAGCTCCTCCCATAGGCTGATTGGGCAGTGGAGAGAGTGATTTAGGCCAAACTGGAGATTTCGCCAGCTCCGCAGACAGGGGAACCAATTTAATCAGCTCCGAAGGAGTCAGCTTCAGCCTGGGAGGCAAAAGCCAGGTAATGGCAGGGGTAGAAGCCGGAGTCGGCTTGTGCCCGGTCAAAATCAGCTGTTGCTACGAGGTCCTCGTAGCGCTGACGGAGTTTCCGCCGGAGCCTCTCCTCATCCGAGGAGGATGAGGATGACCGATGGAGTCGCCTCTTTTTACAGTGCTTATGGCTCCTCCTCAGCCTTTCGGTTGAGGGGTCCTGGACCTCAATCGAGATCGGACAGGCCGATTTGGTCGCTTGGGAGACACCGGGGGAACCGGTGATTTCCCAGGGTAGGGCCCACTTCCTCGATGGGATTCTCAGCGGGCTGGTTCTCCTCACTGGGAAAAGAAAGGGCCGGAGTCCGAATTAGAGAATCGTCGCCCGGAGTCGGCGACAATTGGTCGATTGGGTTGATGATTATTTCAACCTTGTCAATCAACACTTCGGTTGATTGGCCGGATGGCATAGCCGAGAAGCCAGCGGCCGAAGAGGCAATTCCGACCGAAATCGAGACTGCTGGTTCCTGGGACCAAGATCTCTCCCGATCCCAAGAGCATATTCGTCGAGACGAAGATGATCCCGGGTCCTTTTTCCGCTTATGGGACCGAAAGGAGTGTGTGCCTGCAGAACCCTCCCTTAGTCAGGAGAGACTGGCACAACTCTCAGAAGGAACCCGGAAGGTGAAGCCCAGGTTGAGTGGAACAAAGAAGCTCTGAGAGGAAGATTCTGACACGAGCAGCTTCCTCCTCGATAAACATGCATTCCAATTACTCGTGGATCCAGCTGTGGAAACCACCCAATAAGCCTCCTTTGATTTCACTGGATGGTTCAGTTTTTCCGCCTCCCCTAACTTCAGCTGGCGAGACAGTCACGAGGATGTTAGGGTGAAATGCAAGACAAAAATCGCACTTTGAGATGTCATGGTCGGAAGCACCAGACAACAGACGCACACGGTGTGGGGATCAGTGCACAACATTTTCTGGCCGCACTGAACACCGCAAAATCTGGGAGAAGACTTGTCTTCCATAATCTAAGGTAAGTAGTCACGATTGCAAATGCTAACTAGATGCAGTCTCGAATAACCGATGGTTTTGAAGCCAGGGCCTACAAAATGCAGGAGCATGAAGGAGGCAACCTGAATCTTCCAGCAGAAAGGAAGATCTGGCATCATGGGGACGGAACCGAGGTTACATCACCCAGGAGGGTGGAGGAGCCAGCCAAGACTTCCGTCGATCCTTAAACGGAAAGGGCCATGCCAAAGAGTATCGATGAACAACACAGCCACGACCCTAGAAAGAAGCATCAGCCTCTTCAGTCGACAACTAGCCAACTGGCTCGAGAAAATCTCATCCGAAGATCAACCAGCTGCCTCGCCAACTGGCCCAATGGGATTCCGTGAGCCAGCATCCTGGGTCAAGATTCAACTGAAGTCCAATCAGGAGAAATGCGAAGTCAGAAGCCCTCGACTGAGAGCGGTCCCCATCCCATGACCGACGACAAAATCGCTTTTTGGCCTCTTTAAGATTTGGACGTAGCTCCCGAGGACGAAGCCCTCACCAGATGTTGGCAAAGACTGACACAACTTCTTGAAGGATCTCGAGAAGGAGGCACCCAGCTAAAGCGGAATGAAGGTCAAGCAGAGCAGGTATGCACTACCTGGGCCGCTGCCTCCTCAAACTCTGCAAGTTGGTCGGCGGACCTCGCAGCCACAGAGCCCACCTGGCAGGCATCCTTAGATTTGACTGGTGGGTCCCATTCATCCGTCAGCGAGTTCCATACCTACCGTAATTCTTGATCTTCCTGTGTATCTTCAGCATTCAGCACTGGTGGGTGTGAGTGGCAGAGAGAAGCACCCACGGAGTTTTTTTTTTTTGGTAGGACAAAAGACGGCACCGTTGGCACCGCCCATGAGGCCGAATGCCATGTGGCACTCCTGGCGGGATGGCTAGTAATGGCTATTGGCTCCTCCTCCACCTCAGTTCTGCATGCTGGAGAGACAGAGGAAAAAAGGGGATAGAGAAAAACAAGGGCGGGGCCAAGGGAGCCCAAGGACAGGATAAGGAAAGGATATGAACTGAGAAAGTAATAGGTCACCAAATTACAGAGGAAAAGGAGGATCAAAAGGCCCCAGTCCCTGGATGGCAGGTAAAGGCAGGTAAGGGAAGAGAAGAGAGAGAGAGAGGAGAGAGAGAGAGAGAGAGAGAGAGAGAGAGAGACAGAGAGACAGAGAGAGAGAGAGAGAGAGAGAGAGAGAGAAAACAAGGGAGAGGAAAGAAGAGAGGAACCAACTTCCACCCAGGACACAGAACTTGCCTACCTGGAGGCTCTGCTGTTGCAACAGCCCATCAATTGGAAGTTTCAATGCAGAACTTGGGTTAATAAAATCCTGAGAAGATGGAAAAGACCCTCCTCCTCCCTCTGGCCCCTAACCCCAAGAAGATTCCTCCCCATTACTGTTTTCTAGGAGAACCCACAAGGTTCGCGGGGGAGTGGGGATCCCACCTATTAACATCTACCCCTGAAGGGAAGGAGACAGGAGAGGAGAGAAATAACAACAGAGGAGTTTCCATCAGCCCAGCCCCCCCCCAATTCCAGGGGACCCAAGAGTCGGCGCATCCCAAGGGTGGCCGACCGGAAATCAAGCCCAGGACAAGGGAAGGATCCACCAGAAGTCCCCATTGGGCAAGAAAGAAGCCTACCACCCTCCTCCCAAGAGCCTTTCAGACAGGCCCCCAAGGAGAAGAAGGGGGCCAAACTAGATCCTAGAGGAGGAGGGTGAGCAGGGAGGTGGCATGGTCCAAAGACTGAGACATTGTGAGGGGAAGGTGGGGATTAGTGGCCAATGGTAGATACACAGGAAGATCAAGAATTACAGTGTTCGTAATTTTCATATCTTCCTGTGTCAATCTTCACCATTCATCACTGGTGGGCGATATCGTGCCCCGAAGGGGGCCCAGTAGTTCCCTGAGAGAATAGCATCCCTCAGCCCCCTATGGGGGATACATGGGGGGGTAAAGAGAGAGACCCTCCAACAGTCAGGTAGGCCAGGGACTGATCAGGGCGAGGCAGTGTCCCCCGTCCCCTGGGGGAAGGAAGGCACCCCTGCAGTTCCCGTGTCGCCTTGCAAGAGTTGAGGTGGGTACGCCGGGCCAAGGATGACAACCTCAAAAGATGAAGCCATGCCTTCCGACTAGTGCCTTGCTACCTCCAGACCTATAGCAGAGAGGGCTATGGCTTGCCGGGTACCCTCTGAATCGGGCAGCGATGCTAGTGCCTGGTCCAGCATCACCCACAGATGCCAGTTATAGGCAGCGTGGTGTGCCTGATGTAAAACAATGGACACTATCATCTGCGCAGAGGAGAAAACTCTCCACCCCAGATGATTGAACTGCAGAGTCAGGATCCGTGGTCGGTCGTGGACCGGACGTCAATGCCCGGTAGGGGTGTCCGGATACATCAATCCTGAAGTGGGATGAGGCAGAGAGTCTGGTGACCCCTTGGGTGTGCAATACTGCCGCTGGCAGTCCATGGGGGCTGGAACTGTGGAATATGGAAGCTGCCAGGTGCTGTACAACACCTCCTGGAAGGGAACTGGCCAGGAGGGGCCCACCAAATGGCATGCCCCGAACTCGCCTAAGAAGGCTTGCGTCGAAAGCTCAGTATTGTGATGGGCCAAATAAGAAATATTTATTTATTTAAAATTGGTGACCAGGAAAGGCACACTGAGCCGAGGCTCGCTTCCAGGTGCGACTTTGTACAAGTGTACATTGAGATAAGCAGAGAAGTACAGCAATTTCTTTACAGACGCTAAGTACAAACATCAAGGACATATTTTTTTATTTATTTATTTATTTAGTTGTTTAACCAGGTATAGCACACTAAGCTGAAAGCTTTTTACAGGAGCGACCTGGGAGCACAAGGAGGTTAAGTGACTTGCTCAGGGTCACACAGCATGCAAGTGGAAGCTGTGAGGTTCAAACCCAGGTCTGGTCTGCTGGATGTCACCAGATTTGCAGCTCAGAGCCTTAGACCATCATGCGCTATACTGCCTCCTATCACAGAGGTATGACTGAAGTACAACTATTTGCTGTACAGACGTAGATGACAGCATCCAAGATAGTTCGTATCTAATGATTGTGTTTACAGTATATTACAACGTTTATATACACAGCGCTTACAAGTAGTATCGCAATATTATGTAAACTAGCACAGAAATTGTACAGCAGATAAGCAGTAATACAAAATTGAGGCTGACAAAAGCAAAATATTGACCAACAGAATCCACCTAGGGTAGGCTAGGCCCGAGATGGGGTGGGACCAGATGAGCATCTAGGGCAGGGAGGGGAGGGGAGGGGAGGAGCCTGAGGAATTGTTTACTGGCTGAGAGGAGGTGGCCTAGTGAAGGCTGGGAGGAGATTGTTCCATGGAGGGGAAGACGGAAAAGGCAGCTTGACCAGTCAGAGGGGGGCATGAGGTGGAAAGTGCAGGCCTCTGTGTCGGAGAGGAGTAGCCTGAGGAATTGGCTGGAGAAAGGTGGGAAGAAAGGTGGGGAGGTAGGAGCCTAACCAGTATTTAGCTATGAGGAAGCACTGTGGGCGGTGCTCCTGTGCAAGGTGGGGTCAAGGATAGAGTGAGGTAGAGGAGGAAGTGGTGAGTAAGTGGGGGAGGCAGTGGCAAAATGACAGAAAGAGTTGAGAAGGATGTCGGTTTGAGAGGGATGAGGATGGGGCTGTGCCTTAGATGATGTCCGCATAGTCCAGCACTGGCAAGATGGTTTTGCTTACGAGTTCGCTACAAGTGGGAAGGGGAAGGCTGGCTTTGTGATGATAGAGGATGGTCAGCTTGGGCCGGAGTTTGGTGCAGATGGCCTCGATGTGGGTGGAAAAGTTAAGGTGACTATCCAGACATACTCCCAGGTACCTGAAGGTGGGTACCAACTCGAGGGGAGATCCGTCTGGGGTTGGGATTGGTGGGGGGAGCAGGTAGGGAGACGAGCTTTTGTCTAGTACCGAATACCATGGTAACCATTTTTTTTGGCACTAAATTTAATTTGGTTCTTTTGGAACCAAGTCTGGGCCCGGCTGAAGTCACTTTGAAGATCTGAAACCACACTATCATGGGAGGGGCCTGAGGCATAGATGATGGTGTCATCGGCGTACAGATGCACGTTTGAGGAGAGACAGGTGGAGGGGAGGTCATTTATGAACAGGGAGAGAAAAGGATGGGGCCGAGGATAGATCCTTGGGGGGCGCCTGAGAGGATGGATGAGTGGGGAGAGGATGTAGCCTAGCATGCACGGACTGCTGCCTGTTCTGGAGGTAAGAGTGGAACCAGTTAATAGCAGGTTGAGCAAGGCTGAAAGAGCTTAGTTTGCAGAGCAGCAGAGAGTTGGAGACTGAGTCGAAGGCTTTCGCCAGGTCGATGAAAATGGCGGTGGTAGTTTGTCCTTTGTCCATGGCAGAAAGAATTGAGTCAGTTACTCATAGCAGGGTGGTGATAGTGGAGTGATGTTTTCTAAAATCTGATTGAAAGGGGGAGAGGAGAAGGAGCTGTTTGCAAGTCCCTGACCACCCTTGCCAGGAAGCACTGACACTGGGCCTGATCAGCGTCAGAGGATATGTGGACAGAAGACACCTCTTCCTCAGGGGAGGAAAACAAGGAGGCAGAGGAACTTGCAGAGTCAGACTCCGGTTGCGGAGGGGGAACTGGTCGAAAGACCTGTTCGTTCACGGCCCTAATGTAAGTCCGCAGCCCAGGATCTGAACTGTTCCCAGGTCAAAGGCCCTGAATGACCAACATGGCCTGGGAGAGAAGGAGCTGGATGCAAAGGCACGAGAGAACCTGCCACCATATGTGTCGTGCCTCTGACAGGGCTGGAAGACCCAAAAGGTGATTCTGGCATAACAGGGAATCTGCAAAGTCACTGTTCTACTGAGAAAAGTAAAGCGGTCGGGACTGTGCCCTGTAGGGGAAGCTTCCCTATGAGGGAACCGGGACCACATGGATCCAGAAGGGCGGTTCCCAGCCCCACCCAATGAGGACTCCCTTGAAGGAGACAAGGGAGAGAACCTGGGCTCAGCACTGCGGCTCCTCCCCAGGCCCTGGAGGGCCACAGAGGGATGCCACTGTCCCTTGCCCTGTCCCCTCAACCCCACTGACTCAGAGAAAGACCTCTTCCTCGCACCCTGTGCCAAAGAACCCCCCAACTCTGCAGAATCCATGAGGAGGGGGGGGATTTGATCTTGACCTTAAGAGAGAGGGTGGCAACAGGGAGAGCAGCTGACTCCTCTCCCAAAGCCTGGACCACCGCACCCATAACAACGGGACCACCAGTCCGCACCAGCCCTCTCGGGCCGCAGTCGCCAGAGCTGCAGGTGAGAGCACCTGTGGAGGCGCAAGAGTGCTAGGCCACGAAGAAATGAAAATTATGTACCTACTGTAATTCTTTATTTTCTTGGACGAAGTCTCCACCACTCATTCACACTAATGGGAGTACGCTGGAGGCGCCAGAACCCAGCGGGAGCCAAACTTTTCCAAGAGGGCCAGCACTGAGGTAGGGCCATGATGAAGCAGCACCGCAAACCCAGCTTGCACCATATAGGCTACCTCGGCGTTGACAGTCCAACAACCTCAGTACTTTTTTGACCGAGGAGGTGCAGCATAAACCAACCTAGTGAAACTAACCTAATCCAGACATAAGATAGTCTGGATGACCCATGTAAGAAGGGTCAACTCAACAGAGTCTTCATGGCAACCAGCGAGGGGAGTGAAGACCAAAAGGAAAAGTGCAGTACCTACCGTGAATTCTTGATCTTCTCTTGTATCTTCACCATTCATTACTTACTGGGGTGTAAGCCGGAGGCGCGCACCATCACCGGAGTTTTTTTTTTTTTTAAAGAAGTCTGGCTAACGGCACACGCCCTCGAGAGTGACGTCATAGCGTCTGCGCGGGCGGCGTTAGTAGCGACCGACTCCTCCTCCAACTCAGTTCTGTGAGCCGGGAGGCAGAAGAGAAAGCAGAAAATATAGATAGTGAGGCAAGATTGGCGAGGGATAGCAAAGCAAGGAAGAATGAACTGAAAAGGAATAAGCGATGGAGGAAGGACAGAGGAGATAAGAGTATCCTAGCCTAGGGACTGCAGGGCCTCCTTACCTGGGCGACTCTAGGAGGAGAGATAAGTAAGGAAATGAGAAAATAGCAGAAGAAGAAGAAAGAGAAGAGAGAGATGGGATGTTGAAGGGACCAGAATGCCCAACGAGCATAGTTAGCTTACAGCTGAAGGCTCGACTAAAGGGGAAGCAAGAATCCCCGGAGATAGAGCTGAAGAGAAGGTTCACCGAACCCGCTAGACAGACTCAGGAGGGCATAGTCCTCATCTTCAACATGCCATTGATGTAATGCCACCTCGGGCTCCTGGCGGAAGGCCTTTAACTGGAGGACACCCGAGGAGGGAAGAATAAAACCCAGGCAGCTTGAGAGCGCTGCTCAGGGGTTTAGAAATGGAAAATGTAAGCCTTTCAGGTGTTTTAAGATAGAAATGGGACTCAGAGTGACTGGCCAAGGCAGGCCAAGGCTTAGGCTGGCTGGGATTGGATATGGTCAGCACTGCTCTTCTGCAAAATTGTCCAGGAGGACACTTAAAAGGAGAAACCAATAAGCAAACTAGCGAGAAGGATAGCCTACCTTCTCATTGCCTTCTTGTTTGTTTTTCCTTTTTTTTTACAGATAAAATTTTGTAGACTAGATGCATGACCCCGATACCAAGATGCCTATAGCAGTCGAAGAGAGTTCCCTCAGCATTTTTTTTTTTTTGCAAAAAGGAAAAAGGGATAGACGTGCCGTTCCTCTGCTCTGCAAGGCAAGAATGGGGGGTGATTTCAGGGCAACTATCTGGAACACGGAATTGCAGGATCAAAACTGAATAGCCTAAGCCAGGCCAAAAACCTCAGAGAGGTATCTTGCCAGAAGAATGGCAAGAGATAGTTGTGCAGTCTGATCGCCAATGCAATCCACGAGATGGCCCATGAATCTTAGAGTAAGTAATTTTTCTGGAAAATTAGAACCCCGCCTCCAGAAAGATTTTTTTTGAAAAAATTAAGCAATTTTTTTCTATATTTAAGAAAAAGTTTTTTTTTTTTTTTTTTTATATGCAGAGAGAGGAAGAGACGGGAGGTGGAGAAGCCAGAAAGAGGCCACTGAGGGATGGTGGTGAGGTGTAAGTAATGAATGGTGAAGATACAAGAGAAGATCAAGAATTACGGTGAGGTACGTAATTTTCCTATCTTCCCTTGTCAATCTTCACCATTCATTACTCCTGAGTGATATAAGCTCCTCTTCCCTGGAGGGGAAGAGGCCATACCCTGAGGGAACAGACCCCAGCCTTCTGCTGGTGAGAAACAGAAGGGAAGACCTGGCTTATTCAGAAAGCCTAAGTGGGGAAGAGCTAGGAAGCCTCCCGAGGACGAGGAGACGGAGGAGCCCCTGTAAAAGTCTCCTAGCTCTGGAAGAGAAAAGACGGGTCCCCGGAAGGCGGAGTGAATCACCCTACGCCGGGCCAGGGTGACAACCTGGAAAGACGGCCATGCCATCCGCCTGATGCAGATCGCTGTCCCACAAGCCTGGAAGCCACCTCATTGGCGTCATAAGACGCCCTTGCTTGGTGTCTTGCCAGCTCCAGGCCTACCGCGGAGAGGGCAACGGCTTGTCTGGCTTGCTCCGTGTCAGGCATAGATGCCAGCAGCTGGGACATCATCGACCACAGATGCCGGTTGTAGGCAGCGTGGTGAGCCTGATGTGATGCAATACATGCACTCGCACGAGAAGAAGAGAACACTCTTCGCCTCCAATGGTCGAACTGGAGAGAGTCCGAATCCGGTTGGCGGTCGTGCGCCAGGCAACGGCGCCCAGAAGGAGTATCCAGGTATATCAAACCTGAGGACGGGTTGGGAAGGGAACCTAGAGACTCAGAGGGGGCACAATACCTACGCTGGCAGTCCGCCGGGGCTGGGGAAGAAGCGGCAGGGAACTGCCAGGACCGGATAGACGCCTCCTGGAAGGATAGGCCAGAAAGGTACCACCAGATGCTGGGCACTGAATTCACCAAGGAATTCACGCGCTCCGTTCGGTATTGTCTCTTCAACGTAGGAAATCGAGATCCTCACCATCCTCGAGAGGAAACGCTGATATTCTGTGAAATCAGCATCGAGGACAGATGAGCAGGGGTTCTTCTCCTCAGAGGAGGGAGACGAGGATGATGGGAACTGGAATGCCCAGAGGATTCCTCTGGCGGTGGGAGAGTCGAAAGACCCGCTCATGCATGTATCTAACATATGAGGGAAGGCAAGAGAACTCTGAACTGCTCCCAGGATAGCGGACCCGTGGGACCGACATGGCCCGGAGCGGGGGTGGTGAAGGCAGAGAGATGGAGAGGGGCACCTCCGAGGAGGCAACTGCTCTCTGCGAGGGCTCTGGAATCCGGGGAAAGGAGCCCTAGTAGGGGGGATCCCGGATATCAAACCAGGCCGCAGAACGGAACTCTGGGGAAGCGGAGCCTGGAAGAGCCCTGGGGAGAAACTCCCTGACGATGCGGACTGCATGGATCCAGAAGGGCAGTCCGCACAACGCCGCCGAGGACACCCTAGAACCCGGGAGGGGCGGGCTCTGCACTACGGTCCTGGCCACCCCCTGAGGTGGCCAAAGAAGACCGGCAGCAGGCCGCTTGCCCTCAACCCTCGGATTCCGAGAGGCCCTCCTCCTCACTGCAACGTCCCCTGTCCCTAGAGGAGGCAACAGCACCCCGGGGTAGCTAGTCACCGGCCTCCAGAGAGGGGCGCCCTCTGTCACCCCCACGCCTGCCCCCGGACTCTTGGCCACCCCAGCGAGGAACCCTCAGGAGGCGATGGTAGGGGGACAGAGGAGGGGCCGCTGGCCGCTTGGTACCCCCTAGCCACCGAGGACCCAGATCCCAAGAATGGGGTGCCAGGATGGGTCCACATCTGAGTCATCGTCCTCCGAGGAGGACGAGACCAGCAGGACCTCGATGCTGGCCACCCAGGGTCCCCGAGGCTGCGAACGCCCCGTACCAAGTGCGACGCCCGCCGCCCCCACGCGGCAGCAGGAAGGCTTCCCCACACCCCAGCGGCTCGGGGAGGCCCGGCACCACCCGGGGAAGGGAAGGAACGATGCGCCGGCTGGCGGCGTTAGGAGGCGGAGCGGCACCGCGGGCGGCGCCGCCATGTCCACCGCACTAACGGGCGCAGAGGCCAAGTGGGTACGCAACGGGCGCCGTCAATCACTGGCGCAGCCATAACGGCGCCGATCCAACGGCGCTGTGAACGGCGCCATCATCGATCACCGGCACCGCGAACGCGCCGGATTCAAAAGGGCGCCGAGGTGGCGTGCCGAGGTCCACCCAGCCGGGCCGTGCCAAAGGGCCTCAACACGGGGGAGCCTGCACTCGAAGAGGTGACAGCCGGGCGGTGTCAGCGCCATGCCCAGGAGGCCTGACGCTCCCCACACCGCTGGAAGGGTCCTCGCAAGATAGGATGAGGAGACCCTCCTCGGACCGACAGGCCCGGAGGGACCTGGAGGAAGGGCGTAGAGATCTCGCCCGAGATTCCCGGTGAGTGACGCCGCCCCCGAAAGTCGGCGGGGCCTTGCCGAGCTTGGAACGCTGGGACTTTTTGTGAGGCCGACGGTCCATCGAGAAACAGCGCCGATCAATCCATATCATGGTTGGGTCCCAGGCAACGGCGCAAACGCTATGCTGGTCCGAGACGGAGAAATGCCGCCACAGGAGCACCGACGATAGGGGCGCGGCCTGCTTCGGTCTTAATGCTTAGCTCCAGAACCGACATAACGCGAAACCAACAGATTAAACACAGTAGGAAAAACACCCGCGCGAAGAAAGACAAAGAACAGTCTTACCGTATCGGGCCGAGTGTCAGGAAAACGGAGTCGGAAACTACAACAACTACCAGCGCTACGGCGTGGACAGGTGCTGCCTGGCGGCGGGAGAAACAGAACTGGAGTTGGAGGAGGGTCGGTCGCTACTAACGGCCCGCCCTCGGCACTCTAAGGGCGGTGCCGTTAGCTAGACTTTAAAAAAAAAAAAAAAAAAAAAAAGCTGCAGGGAGGGCGCTCCTCGCTACATACACCCAGGAAGTAATGAATGGTGAAGATTGACAAGGGAAGATCAGGATGAGTGAGATCAGGGGATGGTGGGTGGGTACGTGAATGAGTGGTGGAGACTTTGTCCAAGAAGATCAAGAATTACGGTAGGTACGTAATTTTCATATCTTCCTGAACATAAAGCCTCCACCACTCATTCACACTAATGTGCCGAGCTAAAATAGCCTCCCAAGACGGGCGGCAGGAGAGAGGAGCTCACTTTTTAGGACAGGAGTCCATTAAGAATTGTCCTGCCAAAGGACTTATGTTTTCTGGCATGGACATCCAAGGCATAGTGCTCAACGAAACTGTGCATGGAGCTCCAGGTAGCCGCATTGCAAATGTCTGCAATGGGGACATTACAAATTTCTGCCAGAGATGCCACGACCGCTCTGGTAGAATGAGTGTACACTCTGCCTTCCAGCTTGAACTGTGCCATGAAATAGCAGGGGCGAAGGCATGCCACTAGCTACGCTGAAATGCACCTGATAGCAAGCTCTCTTTACATCCAAAGAATGAAGGCACGCTCTCCTCATTCTGGAAATTTGCAAAGTAGGTAGGAAGGACTAAAGGTTGATTCAAATGAAATTCTGAGACAACCTTAGGAAGGAACTTAGGATTAGTCCTAAGAACCACTTTATCTTTGAGAAATACAGTGTACAGGGTCTGCGACCAAATTGTGTATTTCTGATACTCTACGAGCGGTAGTAATGGCCACCAGGAAGACCATCTTCCAAGTTAGAAATTTCAAGTTGGAAGTGGCTAGATGCTCAAAGGGTTTACGAGTGAGCATGTCTAGCACAAAGTTAATGTCCCAGGCTGCAACTGGACATCTAATAGGCGGTCTGCTATGCAGAACGCCCTTCTGAAACCTCTTGACTACAGGTAACTGAGCCAAAGTACTGGCTCATGGTATGCGGAAATCACACAAAGATGGACTTTGACTGTAGAGTACTGTAGACCTGTGTTAGAGAGGTCTAAGAGATACTCCAGGACTTTATTAGGTGGGCAGGAAAAAGGGTTCCAAGAAGATTTTGCACACCAGATGGAGAAATGTTTCCACTTAGCTGTGTACGGTTTTTTGAGTAGCTGGCTTGCGCGCAGCTAAGAGAATATCTAAAACTCTACGAGAAACATTAAACCTGTTCACCTCCATCTCCTTAGGAGCCAGGCATGGAGGTGAAGAGACCTCAGGTTGGGATGAACTACAGGGTCCTGGGTCAGAAGGTTCACCTGGCGTGGAAGCGGTTTTGGGGAGGTTTCTGATAGCCTGTTGATTACAGGAAACCAGATCTGGCGAGGCCAAAACAGGGCAATGAGAATCATTATGCCCCCCGTGCCTCCAATTTGATTAGCACTCTCTGAACTAGGGGGAGAGGAGGAAATATGTAAAGAAAACGTTTTGTCCACCGCAGCCTGAATGCATCCTGACTAAAAACACCAGGTCCTGGATTTCTGGAGCAGAAGAGAGGCAGTTTTTCGTTGAGTGGGGGACACAAAAAGGTCCAGGTCCAGGTCCAGGGTTCCCCATTCTTTGAAGAGTGACTGAACGACCGTTGTCAAGAGACCACTCGTGAGGATCTGTCTCTGTTCTGCTGAGATGGTCTGCCAGTTCGTTTTGTACTCCTGGCAGGTAGACCGCCTGAATCAGAGTCTTGTGCTCCAGGCACCATTCCCACACTCTCACTGCTTCCCTGCATAATGGGTAAGAGTGTGCACCGCCCTGCTTGTTGATGTAGTACATCACTGCCTTGTTGTCCGTTTGAAGGAGAATGGTCTTGTGACAGAGTATGTCCTTCAAAGCTCGGACTGCATAGAGGACGGACCTCATTTCCAGAACTTTTATGTGGAGTTGAGACTCATTCTGGATCCATGTGCCCTGGAGTGTGGAGATCCTGGCAGTGAGCTCCCCAGCCCAGTAGGGACACATCCATGGTAATGGAGATCTGGGGATCCAGAGGGGCGAAGGGATATCCATCCAGAAGGTTGTCCTCCTGAGACCAACAGGTGAGTGACCATTTAAACGACTCTGTGACCTTGATGTGAAAGGACTGAGGATGTGTAGTTGGTGACCACTGAGTGCTGAGCATCCACTGCGTAGTTCTCATGTGAAGATGATCCAGAGGCACAGTGAATTCCAAGGATGCCATGAGACCCAGCATCGGCTGCATCGAGAGAGCTCAAACTGAGCTGTTCTGTCTGATAAAGCAGGCCATCTGTAGGATATCGCGCTTTCTGTCGTCTGGAAGGAAGGCTCTTCAGGAAGTGTCCAGAAGGGCTCCAGTGAGGAGAAGCTTCTGGGAGGGCTGCAATTGCGACTTTTTTAGCTTCAGCAGGACTCCCATGGACGCGAGGAATTTTGAGGCCATGGCCATGGCCTCCAGAGTCTCTTGTCCGGAGGGGCTCGCTAGAAGTCAATTGTACAGATATGGGAATATGAAAAATTACGTATCTACCATAATTTTTGATCTTCTTGGACGAGTCTCACCACTCATTCACACTATTGGGATCTCTGCCGGAGGCACTAGGACCCATCGGAGCAAACTTTTTGCTGGAAATTCGGCCTTGAGAGATGGCGCCCTTGAGCCTAGCTTCAAGGTGGCAATGACTATCTCGGCGTCGACTCCCCAGCTGCACCTCAGTACCTTTTTTTCCAAGGAGGTGCAGCGAACTAACCTAGAAGGGTAGTCTAACCTAAAACGGACATAAGATAGTCCGGACGACCCATGTATGAAGGGTCAACAAAGAAGTCTTCAAGGTCTAAAGATTTGAGGGTGAAGACCAACAAGAGAGGGTGAGCTCGGGGATGGAGGGTGGGCGTGTGAATGAGTGGTGGAGACTCGTCCAAGAAGATCAAGAATTACGGTAGGTACGTAATTTTCTTATCTTCCCTGGACATAAGTCTCCTACTCAATCACCTGTGGGAAAATGCAGACTAATAATCCCCGAGAGGAAGGGCAGGAAGCAAGAGCTCACGTTTCTTAAACAGAAGTCCATTAGGATGGCTCTGCCAAAGGAAGAATGTCGTCTGGCATGGACATCAGTGCACATAATGTCTTAGCAGTATGCACTGAGCTCCAGGTGGCTGCATTGCAGATGTCTGCAATGGGCACGTTGCGGATTTCCACTAGGGATGCCGCTACCGCTCTGGTAGAGTGAGCGTAAACTCTACCCTCCAACTTAACCTGCGCCATGGAATAGCAGTGACGAAGGCACACCACTAGCCATGTTGAGATACATCTAATAGCGACAGGTTGACCCAGCCGGGCCTCACTGAAGGAAATGAACAGTTGCTGGGCTTTACGAAAATCCTTGGTTCTATCTAAGTAGAAACGCAAGGCCCTCTTAACATCCAGAGAATGAAGAGAACGTTCCCCTTCATTTTGGAAGTCCGCAAAATAAGAGGGAAGGACCAAAGGTTGGTTAAGATGAAATTCTGACACAACCTTAGGAAGAAATTTAGGATGAGTACGAAGGACTACTTTGTCCTTATGGAACACAGTATACGGAGGGTCTGTGACCAGGGCATGCATCTCAGAGACCCTACGAGCTGAGGTAATGGCCACTAGGAAGGCAGTCTTCCAGGTGAGGAACTTTAGTTCACAGGTAGTTAGAGGCTCAAAGGGTTTCCGGGTGAGCATGTCTAGCACAAGATTAATGTCCCAGGCTGCAACCGGACGTCTTGTAGGGTCTGTGTGCAGAATGCCCTTAAGAAATCTCTTAACCATAGGTAACTGAGCCAGTGAAGAGAAAACCGGCTCATGATACGCTGAAATGGCACTAAGGTGAACCTTAACTGTAGAGTACTGGAGACCTGAATTTGAGAGGTCCAAAAGGTACTCTAAAACTTTATCCAGAGGGCAGGAAAAGGATTCAAAGAGGACTTTGCACACCAGAGGGAAAAACACTTCCACTTAGCCGTGTAAGTTTTCCGGTGGCTGGTTTCAGCAAGCCAGAAGGATATCGAAACTCTTCTGAGAGACATTGAACTGATTTACTCTACCTCTTCAGGAGCCAAGCGTGAAGGTGAAGAGATCTCAGATTGGGATGGACCACCGTCCCTGAGTTAAAGGTTCATCTGCAGGGAAGTGGTCTCAGAAGAACTGCCAACATACTGTTGAGAAGTGGAAACCACAGTTGTCGAGGCCAAAAGGAGCAATGAGAATCATCTTGTCTCCCTGAGACTCGAACGAGGAGTACTCTCTGAATTAGAGGAAGAGGCGTAAGGCGTAAAAGCATTTGTCCACGCAGCCTGAACGCATCCTGACAAAAAATGCCAGGCCCTGGATTTCTGGAGCAGAAGAGAGGCAGTTTTGCGCCGAGTGGGGACTCAAAAGGCCCAGGTCCGGAGTTCCCACTCTTTCAATAGTGACTGAACTATGGTTGAGTCGAGACCACTCGTGAGGATCTGTCTCTGTTCTGTTGAGACGGTCTGCCAAGTCGCTCTGTACACCTGGCAGGTAGATTGCTTGAATTAGAGCCTTGTGCTCCAAGCACCATTCCCAGACCCTCATCGCTTCTCTGCATAAGGGGCAAGAATGAGCACCGCCCTGCTTGTTGATGTAATACATCACTGCTTTGTTGTCCGTTGGAGGAGAATATTTTGTGACAAAGAATGTCCTTCAAGCTCGGACCGCATAAAGGACGGCCTCATTTCTAGGACATTTATGTGAAGCTGAGACTGAGTTGAGTCCACACACCCTGAGTGTGGAGAGCCTGACAGTGAGCGCCCACCCATTAGTGAGGCATCTGTGGTAATGGAGATCTGATGGTCCAGAGGGGCAAAGGGTATCCTTGCAGGAGATTGTCCTCTTGAGACCACCAGGTGAGAGACCTCCATAGGGGTTCTGTCACCTTGATGAGATAGGACTGCGGGTGAGTGGTTGGAGACCACTGAGTACTGAGCATCCACTGGGTGGTTCTCATGTGCAGATGGGCCAGAGGTACAGTGAACACTGAGGATGCCATGAGGCCCAGCATCCGTTGCATCGAGAGCGCTGTAACTGACCTGTTCTCTCCGATGTAACGGGCCATCAGAAGGATATCGTTCCTTCTGTCCTCTGGGAGAAAAGCCTTCGCACAGGATGTGTCCAGAAGGGTCCCTATGAAAAGGAGCCTCTGGGAGGGCTGCAGCTGTGATTTCTTGAGGTTCAGCAGGACTCCCATGGATGTAAGGAGGTGAGAGGCCGTCTCTACGGCGTCCAGAGTCCCTTGCCTGGAATGACTTGCCAGAAGCCAATCGTCCAGATAAGGGAACACCTGTATTCCGAGTTTTCTGAGGTGCGCTGCGAGAAAGGAAAATTACGTACCTACCGTAATTCTTGATCTTCTTGGACGAGTCTCCACCACTCATTCACACTAGTGGGACTAGCGCCGGAGGCACTAAGACCCATCAGGGAGCAAGCTTTTTGCTGGAGGGGTCGGCACGAGAGAGCGGCGCCAGTGAGACACGGTGCCACTTCCAGCAGCGGCTCGTAGCGAACACCATCTCGCTACCCACCTCCAACCGCCTCAGTAAGTACCTTTTTACCAAGGAGGTGCAGCGAACTAACGTAAAGAGTAAACCCAACATTAAAAACGGACATAAGATAGTCCGTATGACCCGTAAGAAGGGTCAGCAAAGAAGTCCTCACGGCCTAAAGATTTGAGGAGTGAAGACCAATACAGCGGTGAGCTCGGGGATGGAGGGTGGTGTGAATGAGTGGTGGAGACTCGTCCAAGAAGAAGATCAAGAATTAGGTAGGTACGTATTTTCATATCTTCCTGGACATAAGTCTCCACCACTCGATCACCTAGTGAAATACCAAGCTGATAATCCCCAAAAGGGGCGGCCCAGGAGAGCCAAGGCTCACGCGTCTAAGATGAAGCCCATTAAGGATAGTTCTGCTGCGGTCTTGGAGATGGCCTAGCATGAACATCCAGTGCATGAGTATATGAAGGTATGCACTGAACTCCAAGTGGCGGCGTTGTATTACATCTGCAATTGGAACATTGCTAATTTCGCTAGGGATGTCAGGCGACCGCCCTAGTAGAGTGAGCGACACCTACCTTCTAATTTAACTTGAGCCATGGAATAGCAATGTACGAGGCATGCCACTAACCATGAAGAGATGCATCTAATAGCTACAGGTTGACCCAGCCGGGTGTTGGAAAGAAACGAACAGTTGCTGAGTCTCGTGTAACATCCTTGGTTCTATCTAAATAGAACCGCAAGGCTCTCTAATATCCAAGGAATGAAGAGCCTGCCTCTTCATTTTGGAAATTAGCTGGGCAAGCGGGAAGCACCAGAGGTTGGTCGGATGGAATCTGACACAACCTTGGGAAGAAATTTAGGATGAGTTCGGAGAACTACCTTGTCTTTATATGGAATAAGGCAGTATGTGAGGGTCCGTGAATCAGGGCATGATCTCAGAGACCTTCGGGCTGAGGTAATGGCCACCAGGAAGGCAGTCTTCCAGGTAAGAAATTTTAGCTCACAGGTAGCTAAGGGTTGAAAGGCTTCCGAGTGAGCATGTCCAGCACAGGTTAATGTCCCAGGCTGCAACTGACGCTATCAGGGGTCTGGTATGGAGAATCCCTTAAGAAATCTCTTCACTCAGGGTAACTGAGCCAGAGTTAAGGAAGAAACTGCTCATGGAACGCTGAGATGGCACTAAGTGAATCTTTAACTGTGGAGTACTGAAGACCTAAGTTTGACTGGTCCAAAAGATACTCCAGAACCTTTTCCAGGAGGACGGGAAAAGGATTCCAAGAGGATTTTGTTGACCAGAGAGAAAAAGCGTTTCCATTTGGAGCGTGACGTTTTTCGGTGGCTGGCTCGTGGCAGCAGCCACAGAAGGATGTCTGAGACTCTCACGAGACGTTGAACCAATTCACTTCTATCTCTTCAGGAGCCAAGCATGAAGGTGAAGTGATTTCTGGTTGGGGTGGACCAACGAACCTGAGTCAAAAGACTGATTTGTAAAGGAAGTGGTCTCGAGAGGCTGCCAACATACTGTTGAGTAGAGGAAACTATAGTTGCCGGGGCCAGGAAGGAGCAATGAGAATTATCTTGGTCCCCTGAGACTCGAGCTTGAGGAGCTTCTGGATTAGAGGAAGCCGTGGAAGGCGAAGAAAGCTGCTTTGTCCACGGTGAGCCTGAACGCATCCTGACAGAAAATGCCAGGCCCTGGATTTCTGGAGCAGAAGAGGAGGTAGTTTATGCTGAGTGGGGATGCAAAGGTCCAGGTCTGGGAGTCCCCCACTCTTGAACAGGGACCGAGCTACTGGCTGGATCGAGAGACCACTCTGTGAGGTCTGCTCTGCTCTGCTGAGGTGATCTGCAAGGTCGCTTTGTATACCTGGCAGATAAACCGCTGAATCAGAGACTGTAGCTCCAAGCACCACTCCCACCCTCACTGCTTCCCTGCAAAAGGGATAAGAATGAGCACCGCCTTTGCTTGTTGATGTAATACATCACTGCTTTGTTGTCCGTTTGAAGTGAGAAATGTTCTTGTGACAAAGGGACATCCTTCAGAGCTCTGATTGCTAGAGGGGACCGCTCTCATCTCCAGGACATTTATGTGGGAGATGAGTTTCAACTGAGTCCATACACCTTGAGTGTGGAGGGAGAGACAGTGAGCCCCCATCCCATTAGCGATGCCTGTGGTGATGGAGATCTGATGATCCGGGAGCAAAGGGAATCCTTCCAGGAGATTGCTCTTTTGAGACCACCAGGTGAGAGAGACCTTCAAGGGGCCTCGCCACCTTGATGGGATAAGACTGGTGGTGAGAGGTCGAGACCACTTGAGTGGAGAGCATCCATTGGGTGGTTCTCATGTGCAGTCGGGACCAGAGGGACAGTGAGACCGAGGGGCAGCCATGAAGGACCCAACATGCGTTACATCGCAGAGAGCTGTAACCGATTGGTTCTCCCTGATGTAACGGGCCATTCAAGGATGTCGCCTTCTGTCCCTCTGGAAGGAAAGCTCTTCGCTGAAGAGGTGTATAGAAGTCGTCCCTATGAAAAGGAGCCTCTGGGAGGGTTGCAGTTGAGATTTTTCAAATTCAGCAGAACTCCCATGGACGTGAGAAGACGCAGGAGTCGTTGCACGGGCTTCCAAAGTCCTTAGGCCGGAAGGGCTTGCTAAGCCAATCGTCCAGGTAGGGAAACACTGGAGTCCGATTTTCCTGAGATGCGCCGCGAGAACTGCACAACACTTTGTAAAACTCAAGGGCGCCGAGGATAGCCCAAAGGGCAGGACTTGAACTGATAATGCTGACCCAAAGTTACAAACCTGAGGAACTTGCGGTGGGTCGTGTGGACGGGAGATGCTGGTGTTGATCCTGCATATCCATATAGAGAGGCCAGCCAGTCGCGTTGATGCAGCAAGGGTAACAGGGTACTTAGGGAAATCATCTTGAATTTCTCCCTGGGAGTGAATTCTGTTTAACTTTCTGAGGTCTAGAATGGGGCGCATCCCAGATTTCTTTTGGAACCAGAAAGCAATGGGAGTAGAACCCTGTGTTTCGTAGATGCGGGGCACCAGTTCTATTGCCCTGTTGTTCAGAAAGGCCTGGATCTCGTGTGAGGAGGTCTGACTGAGAGGCCGATCAACCTGGGTTGTCGCCTGGGAGGTACACTGGGGTTTCAAGAAATTGGAGAGAATAACCCTCGCTAATTATCCGAAGGACCCATTTGTCCGGGTTATGGACTTCCACTGTTGTAGAAGTACACGACGACCTCCCACCGGAGGAGACAGTTCCACCTCAGCAGGAGTGGATGGAATTTGGCCAACGACTTCATAAGGTAGTGCCTGGGAGCTTTAGGCCCTGCGTTTCTACAAGGGCTGCCTTGAGGCTGGGCAGGTTGGCTTTGCAGCTTCCTGCCTCTTGCCTCGAAGGACTGACGACTATGAAACTGACGTTTGTTCACATGCCCCGAGAGGGGGCAGGCGGAGGTCTGGCCAACTTAATGGCCGATCTAGTCTTCTGAGTGGCCTCTGGCTTGCTCCACCAGAGGCCAAAAGAAAGGAGCCATCAAAAGGCAGCGCCATCACCTGCGGTTGAGCATCTCGTGAAGCCAAGCACGTGAGCCGGGAATGGCGCCAGTACAAATTCTCGCTGGGTTGCTGAGCGAGAAGCAGTGTCGAAGCGCCCATGGCGGCTTTGACCTGTTGGTTATTGGACTCAATACTCTCTAATAACGGTCAGAAGAAGCTCTGACTTGGAATCAATCTGGAAGAGCTTCAACCATTCTTTTCATAGAGTGCCACAGGATATGCTCATACTGAGAAAATATTCTTGATAACTGGCAATATGCATGCTTAGAGTGGAGGCAGCAAGACTCTCTTTACCTAATGTATGTATCAATCTTCTGAGACTCTCTCTTTGTTAATAGGTTTAGTGCTGTAGTAGTTTGAGGAAGAACGACCTTGTTGTTCTCTGCCAGGACTACAATAGGATCCGCAAAGGCTTGGGATGCCAAAATGGGACGATCCTTGGGAGCTGAATACTTTATCAATGGATTTAGCCACTGAGGAATAAGAGCAGGATTATTCCATACCATTTGAGACAGCGTGCTCGAAGGAAGCTGGATCGAGAGGTCAAATCCGTGCAAGGATCTCCGTGTGGAAGATACTGGAGTCTTAATATCTCTCCCAGGATCGTGTCTGTAGTCTGGGAGAAAGAGTGGATCCTGGATGTCTTTCAACAGAGACTCTAGACAGGTCCTCACCACAGGCTCTGTAGCAAAGAAAGATCCTGTTTCCTCCACTTCATCACCCAACCTGGGTCTGGGTCAGGCTCAACATCATCTCCTGATGGTCCAGAAAGGACTGTTTGGACAGGAAAGGAGGAAAATTAGGAGAGGAGGAAATAGCAGAAAACAAGAGAGTCCCCTGTTGCCGGCGCCGACGGGTAAAACGGGCTGAAGATGGTATCGAGGAGGCGACGTGCGGGAAGAGGTATGCGCCCCGCGCGCCTGGCGGCGCTGGCTGGACGTTAATCGCGCACGTGCGTGCCGATGATGCCGCGAACGGTGTCGCACGCGCGGCGAACGGGCGCCGCATATCCAACGCACCACCGGCAGCCCGGACGGCCCCACATCTAGCGGCACCGGAACCACACTGATAAGCCAACAGACTCGCGGAAGGCGCCCGAAAAGCCCCAGGAACCTGGAAAGCTAGAGAAGGAAAAAACAGGAGATAAGGGCATCGTGAGGCCCCGGCGCCTGCAGCCATGTGAGGGGGAAACACTTAGCACGGAGTCGCTGGCACCTAAGAAGGCGCCACGCGATCAGGAAGGTCCAACCGCCTCTACCTGATCGCCTGAGGGGCCCGAGGCCCGAGGCAACCGGCCAGGCAGAAGAACCAACCTCCGAGCCCATTGTCTACAAGAGCGCTCACTGATGAAACTGCTCATCTGGAGTCCTACCATAGGCGGGAGGGGACCTCGTCGAGGACTTATGATTACCGGAAGTTGGGCATCAAGAAGGAGACCGCAACCAGCAACGATAACCCAGGCCGACGCTGAGACACTAGAGGGCGACTCGAGGATGCTTCTCTTTTTTTGACCTGTGGGGCCGAGAGCTCAGAGGTCAACGTAAGCCGAGAATGCGATCGCTTATTTTATGCCAGCTGGGGACCGCCGATCCCGGCATCGCTTGATCGCTGTCGGAACTCCGCTGAGGAGGAGAAGGAGGCTGACCGACCCAGCCCGCTGACTGAACAGCTTACACGTAAGTCTCCGTGACCGGCCACCTGACCTGCTCATGGTCGGATTCGGCCCAGTAGGCCGAGACTTCTTCAAGTAAAATTTAAATATTGGAAAAATTTAGTAAAATAGAATAAAATTAAGGATACCACTATCGTGATAGTTACAAAACAAACTGAAAACTATGCGCTAGTTTGAAGTTTGACTCCGGACAGGCGAGCGTATCGCCGCTGCTCGAAGCGACTCGACGGGCGGAAAAAAGGAACTGAGGCGGTTGGAGGGTCGTCGCGAGATGGTCATTGCCGAGCCGCTGCTCGTGGCAGTGTTCAACGCCGCCTCTCGCTACCGACCCTCCAGCAAAAGTTTGTTCTATGGTCTTAGTGTCTGCTAGTCCCACTAGTGTGAATCAGTGGTGGAGACTTATGTCCAGGAAGATCTGCACAACACTTTGTAAAAACTCATGGCGCCGAGGATAGCCCAAAGGGCAGGACTCTGAACTGATAATGTTGTCCCAGAGGCACAAACCTCAGGAATTTGTGATGTCTCGGGTGAATGGGAATGTGCTGGTAAGCATCCTGCATGTCTAGGGAAGCTAACCAGTCGTGCTGATGAAGCAAAGGTAACAGAGTTCCTAGAGAATCATTTTGAATTTCTCCTTGGGGAGAAATCTGTTTAGCCTTCTGAGATCTAGAATGGGGGATTCCACCAGACTTCTTTGGAACCAGAAAGTAATGAGAGTAGAACCCCTGTTTGCTGGATGCAGCGCACAAGTTCTACTGCCCTGTTGTTTAGAAGGCCCTGAATCTCGCGTGAGAAGGTCTGATTGAAGGGCAGACAGCCGGCTAGCTGCTTGGGAGGACAATCCGGAGGAGTTCCTACAAAATTGAGTGAGTACCTCATGGATTATCCGAAGGACCCATTTGTCTGAGTTATGGACTTCCATTGGCTGTAGAAGTGCATCACGACCTCCCCGGAGAGGAAAAGTCCACCTCGGCAGCTGAGGTGGGACCTGGGCCATAATTCAAAAGTAGCGCTACGCCTTAACTTTTGCTGCTGGCGCTTTTGAGGTTGGGCAGGTTGGTTCTATGGAAAACTACCTGCCTCAAAGGACTGACGGTTATGAAACTGATGTCTACTGGCATGCCCTCTAGAGGGGGCAGGAGGGGGTCTAGCCAACTTAATGGCTGACCTAGTCTTTTGTGTAGCTTCTAGAGCTTGCTCGACCTGAGGACCAAAAAGATATGCACCATCAAAGTGCAATGCCATTACCTGCTGTTGCGCATCATTGGTGAAGCCTGAAGTGCGCAGCCAGGAATGGCAGCGGGTGCAAATACCAGCAGCTGCTGAACGGGAAGTGGAGTTGAAAGCGTCCATGGCTGCTTTAACCTGTTGGTTGTTAGATTCAATACCCCTGGTAATGGTTTGGAAAAGCTCTGGTTTTGAATCCGAGTCCGGAAGAGCTTCAACCATTTGCTTGAGAGAGTGCACAGGATATACTCATGCTGAGAAAAATAGCCCTGATAACTGGCAATACGCATACTTAGGTAGAACAGCAAAGACTCTCTTACCTAAGGTGTCTATCTTACGAGATTCCTTGTTACATAGGTCGAGCTGTAGTGGTTTGAGGAAGGACGACCTTATCATTCTCTGCCAGGACTACAATAGGATCCGTAAAAGCTTGGGATGCCAAATGGGACGATCCTGGGGCTGAATATTTATCAATGGATTTAGCCACCGATGAGAGAGAGCAGGATTATTCCATACCATTTGAGACAGCGTCAAGGAAGGGGCTGAATCGGAGGAGTCAAACCGTAGGGATCTCCGAGGCATGAAGGTACTGGAGTCTTATGCAATTTCCCAGGATCGATGTCTGTAGTTTGGAGAGAAAGTGTAAATCATATTCTTCAGCAGACACTTAAATGACAGGTCTCCTACCACAGGCTCTGCAGCAGTAAAGATCCTGTCTTCACTCCTCATCGCCAGCCAAGGTCTGGGTCAGGCTCAACGTCATCTCCTGACAGTTCAGGAGGACTGTATGACAGGAAAGGGATGAAAGCCAGAAGAGGAAGGAGGAAAAGAGACAAAGAAAGTCTCCGGGAGCTCTTGCGCCAAGAAGACGCGAGGAACCACGCCGCACCGCAAACGGGCGCCGAAGCTGCACAGCGCCAAGGACGGGCGCCACGGCACCCACACGGCCGGAAGGCACTGCAGGCGACACCACGCCATGTGAATGCCGAGGATGCTGCAAGGCCGCGACGGCACCAAGGCACTCCCAGAGACCGAAAAACAGGTTTTGAAGGAAAAGAGCAGGAGATAAGGGCATCGGTGTGGCCCCCTGCACCGAAGCCATGTGGGGGTTGGGGGACACCTAAGCACGGAGTCAACGGCACCGAAGAAGGTACTGCGCAACAGGAAAGTCCAACTGCCCTACCTGGTCGCCCAGAGAGCCCGAAGGCCCACGAACGACCAAGCCAGGTAGCCGAACCAACCTCCGAGCCCATTGCTCCATAAGAGCGGCCCACTGATGAAACTGCTCATCTGAAGACCTACCTGCGGGCGGGGTAGGACTCTGATGTCGAAGACTTCAGCTACCAGAAGCCGCTGTTGGCGACTCCGAAGGAGGAGACCGGCAACAACCCGATAACTGAGCCGCCTGCGCGGAGGCTATCAGAGGAGCGCACTCGGTGATGCCTTCTCTTTTAGACCTGCGGGCGGAAGAAGAGCCGAGGCGAGCGGTGCCGAGAATGCGACCGTTTGGCTTTATGCTTCCGCGGGGACCGCCCATCCCCCCAGGCATTGAACTGACCGTTGTCAGACCCCCCTTCCGGAGAAGGCGGCGGACCGGACCCAGCCGACTGGCTGAACAGCTTTCATACGAAGTCTCCCTACCGTCCCCTGACCTGCTCATGGTCGACTCCATCAGAGTAGGCTGAGACTTCTTTATCGATTTTATTA
The DNA here is from genome assembly GCA_016271365.2 of Neoceratodus forsteri. Lineage (NCBI taxonomy): Eukaryota > Metazoa > Chordata > Ceratodontiformes > Ceratodontidae > Neoceratodus > Neoceratodus forsteri. The sequence goes on from CM057456.1 coordinate 17,347,906, forward strand.
AAAAATAAGAATAACTTAAGTGATACTGTATCGAGATAATACTACAAAATAATAAAAACTGAAAACTATGCTGCTAGTTTGAAGTTTGACTCCCGACAGGCGAGCGACGCTGGCACTGAAGCGCACTTCGGACGGTGGGGAAAAGAACTGGGCCGGTTGGAGAGTCGGCCGCCGAGATAGTCGTGCCGCCGAGCTGAGCTCGTGGCGCCGTTCCTCCGCGGTGCCATCTCTGGCGTCGACCCCCCAGCAAAAAGTTTGCTCCCAATGGGTCCTAGTGCCTCCGGCGCAGATCCCAATAGTGTGAATGAGTGGTGGAGACTTATGTCCAGGAAGATACTTGAATTCTGATTTTCCTTAGATGCACTGCGAGAACTGCACAGCACTTTGTAAAAACTCGAGGCAGGACTCTGAATTGATAGTGCTGACCCAACGCCACAAACCTTAGGTATTTGTGATGGCTTGGGTGTATGAGAATGTGTTGATAGGCATCCGGCATGTCCAGGGAGGCTAGCCAATCGTGTTGATGAATCAGAGGTAACAAGGTACCGAATGATATCATCTTGAACTTTTCCTCGTAGAGGAATTTGTTTAACTTTCTGAGATCGAGAATAAGGCGCATGCCACCAGCTTTCTTTAGAACCAGAAAATAGTAGGAGTAGAAACCTGTGTTTCTCTGGTCCAGCGGAACTACTGCTACTGCCCTGTTGTTGAGAAGGCCTTGTACCTCGGAAGCAAGAAGGTCTGACTGCACAGCAGACAGCCTGGGCTGCCGCTTGGGAGGATAATCTGGAGGAGATTCCGACAGGTTGAGAGAATACCCCTCAAGGATTATCCTGAGAACCCATTTGTCTGATGTTATAGACTTCTACTGGTTGTAGAAATTAGTTAAATGTTCTCCTGCTGCGGAAGAAAAGTCCCCTTCGAACAGCTGAGGTGGGACCTGGGCCGGAAACTCAGAGGGTATCACTGAGCGCTTTTGGGCCCTGTGCCTTCTGTTGCGTTTTCCTTTGTGGCTGAGGAGTTTGGTTTCAGTTAATAACCTCCTCTGCCTTTGCTAAGAAAGGATGATGGTTATGAAACTGACGCTTATTCCTGCCTCCTCGAGAGGGAGCGGGTGGGGGTCTAGCTGTCCTAATGGCAGACCTAGTCTTCTGAGTAGTTTCTAGTGCCTGCTCCACTTGAGGTCCAAATAGATATATACCATCGAAGGGTAAGGCCATGACTTTTTGTTGAGCGTCATTCGTGAAGCTTGAAGTATACAAGCAAGAATGGCGGCAGGTACAAATACCAGCCCCCACCGCTCTGGAAGCAGTTTTGAAAGTGTCCATTGCAGCTTTAATCTGTTGATTATTGGACTTGATACCACTAGTTATGGTCTGTAGTAACTCTGAGTTAACCTCCAACTCGGGCAGAGCTTCTACCGTTGCTTTGAGTGAATGCCAAACATACTCGTATTGAGAAAAATAACCCTGACAGCTAGCAATATACATGCCCAGAGTTGAAGCAGCAAAGACTCGCTTAACCAAGGTGTCGTTCTTGTGAGATTCTTTGTTTATAGGATGAGCGGTGGATTCTTGAGGAAGGACAGCCTTATCATTCTCTGCCAGGACCACGATGGCATCAGCAAAGGCCGATCCTTGGGAGGAACATATTTCCTATCTATGGACTTGGCCACAGAGGGACTAAGAGCCGGATTGTTACACACCATCTGAGTAAGAGTCTTGAAAGAGGGTTGCACCGGATGGGGTTAAATTCGTAGGGATTTCTGGAACATGCAGATACTGTAGGCGCAGAAGCCTAACAGATCAATTTTCGTGGTCCAAAGAAGAAGAGCAGACTTTAAATTCTTGAGCAGACACTTAAAGGAAAGGTCTTTGACCACAGGCTCTGCAGGAGGATTGATTCCTGCCCCCAGGGCAGAGTCGGCATTGAAATCCTCACCTAGCCGAAGATCAGGATCAGGCTCAAAATCATCTCCTGACAGTCTGGGGGGGACTGTATAGATAGGAAAGGAGTGAAAACCAGGAGGAAGAAGAGGAGGAGACAGAATTGGGGTCAAGAACCTCTGAAAACCATGCGGTGCCGCCACCAAAGAGAGCGGCGCTGAGTACAGAGGCGATGCCGACAGGGAATGTGGCACCGTGCACAATGCCGACACAGCACCGCAAACGACCCCGGTGCCGGAGAAGCTGGCACAGAGCTTGGCACCAGAAGGGCCACACCACAGGCTGCGGCACCGCAGCAGAAGTCTGCGAACTGTGATCTGAAGGAAAAGAATGAAAAATGGCAGGAGATAGAGACATCGGTGTGGACCCTTGCACCACAGCCATGTGAGAAGGGGGCAGGCACCGGAGCATGGAGTCAACAGCACTGAAGGAGGCGCCGCATGACTAGGAAGTCCTAACTGCCCTGCCTGCTGATCTAAAACCGACACGCCCAAAGGCCCCGGCGATGGACTGGCTGGTTCAGGCAGCCGGGACAACCTCCGTGCCCACTGCTCCATTAGAGCGGCCCAATGGTGAAACTACTCAACGGAAGTCCCTCCAAAAGGCGGTGAGGGGCTCCAGTGTTGAAGAAGCTGGCCGACAGAGACAGAAGCCAGAGGAGCCTCTGAAAGAGACAGAGACCGGCCCCCGACCCCGACAACCAACCGTCTACGTGCAGACATACCAGAGGGTGAGTTCTAGTGATGCCGTCTCTTCTTTGACCTGTGGTCCGAAGAAGAGCCCGAGGACGAACAGTGCCGAGAATGGGACCATTTCTTTTTGTGCTTTCGGAAGGACCACCCATCTCCCCAAAGCACTGGACCGTCTGTTGTCAGACCCCCGGAGAAGGTGGCGGACCAGACTCACTTAACAACTTTCATTCGAAGTCTCCCTACTGTCACCTGCCCCACTCATGGGCGACTCTGTCAATGGAGGGCTGAAGACTTCTTTCTTGTACAATTAAGTATATTTCATTAAAATAAATTCAGTACTTTTCATGATAATATACAAAATAATAAAACTGAAAACTAAGCTGCTGTTTGAAGTTTGACTCCCGGAGGGCAAGTGACGTTGCCACTGAAGCGCACTTGACGGCGGGGAAAAAACGAACTGAGGCTGTTGGAGGGTTGCCGCCAAGGTAGTCTATACCACCTAGCCTGGCTCGTGGTGCTGCTTTCTTGCAGCCCACCTCGGCGCCGGCCCTCCTGGAAAAGTTTGGCTCCGCTGGGTCCTAGTGCATCCGGCGTACTCCAATTAGTGTGAATGAGTGGTGGAGACTTTATGTCCAGGAAGATCCCTCCAACTCCGAGGAGTTAGGCCGCCAGCCTGGGTCAGCCTCTGAATCATCCAGCTCCGAAGAGGAGACGATCCAGAAGAGCTCAGGACTAGTGGCCCCAGAGCCTCTCCCGCCGACGGCGCCACTTGGGCTGGCCCCGCACCCCTCGCGGCATGGCCCCGATCACTGGAGCTGTGAACAGCTCCAGGATCTGGGACAGCACTGACAGGCGGCGCCGAGAACGCCCTGCACTGGGCCCCGCAGCCGAGGGCCTCAACAATGAGGGAGTCTGCACCTCCAAAGAGGTGACTGCCAGGCTGGTGCTCCTGGCCTGGCCCCGAATGGAGCCAGACCAGAACTCCGGCACCATGGTAGAGACCTCCTCCATGGCAAGGCTGGAGGAAAAGGAGGCCTCCTCTTCACTAGATCAAGTAGGCCCGGGAAGGGACCCGGAGGAAGGGCTGAGGGTCCTATGCTTGGACCGACAAGAGCAACGCTGAACCCCCAAAAGTTGGCGAAGCCCTGCTGACCTTCAACGCGCGGTGCTCCAGAATGCGACGGTCCATCACAGGTGTCCATGTCATGCTGGGGTCCAAGACAGGTGAGGGAAACATCATGTCAGTTGGTAACAGAGATTTGCCAGTCGCAGGATCATCGATGAATAGGAGGCTGGCCATTTTAGATGAATGTTTCTTGTCCCGAGGACCAGGAATGATGCGACAGTAACTAAACAAAAAAGACTCAACGCCATTAATAAAATGGAAAGATCTTACCAGTAACTTGACAAAAGGCGCAAGTGGATGACAGAATAAAGCAATAGTTGAGCGGTGCCAGGTATTGAAGCTAGGCATCAAGAACAACAGCTCCGAGGAGCGACTCTGAGGCTTCGCAGGTCAACACCAGTGAACTAGGCTGCAGTGACGCAGATGAGAAGGCGAGCTGCAGGTGAGGTGCTGTCTCTACAGTGGGAGAAGTAGAACTGAGGTGGAGGAGGAGCCAATGGCTGTTACTGGCCAACCCGTGAGCGTCACGCAGCGTGTCGGCCCCGTGGGTGGCGCCGGTTCCGCCGTCCTACAAAAAATTAAAAAAAAAAAGCTCCTGCGGGGTGCTTGTCTCTGGCCAATCACCCACCAGTGATGAAAGGTGAAGACTGACTTAGGGAAGATCAAGGCGGGCATAGCGGTCCTCGAGAACGGAGGGATGGAAGGAACAACATATATCGCAGGGCTGAAGATTGTGCTTGTGGCCTAAACAGTAAACGCACACGGTGTGTGGACACCTTCTGCCTGCAAAGGCATCGGCGGAACCCTGGAGCGGACTTGTCACTAATCGCAGTCGTGATCGAAGATCGAGCCTGAAGACAACGTCTTTTGAAGGTTTGGAAGTAAATCCAAAGATTTAGAGCAAAAGGGCCTACTCAGCGCTAAAAGCGATAAGGATGGAACCTGCTTCTTCCAGCGGAAAGGAAGATCTGCTGTCATGGGGTGCAGCCGATGGAGTTACCATCCAGGTGGGTGGGAGGAGCCAGCTTGAAGACGTCCTGGCCAGAATTAAAAGGAAAGGCAAGTGCCAGAAAATGTGGCTAGAATATCATATCCACATCACTAAAAAACATGTTTCACTGAACAGTGGCGGGGGGGAGGAGGCAAGGCATTGAGGCCCTGTAACATAGAGGGCTAAAGGCCATCATCCAACTTAGCAGGCTGGCTTGTTTCCTTGTTCCTGAAAAGTATTTGCCTACAGCCCTTTAACACAGGATGCCTACAGCATTACTCCTTCAGGAGGGGCCTGTTCAATGGCATGGGGTCCATCCCCCCCAATTCCATCCATGAAAACACACCTCACATTGCCTCTCCTCCATATGAGGAGTTACTGACATAGGTGCCCACACTCCATCCCCTTGGTATCGGAACATGGTGCCTCACAGCACATCCCACATTGCACCAACCTGCAGTGAGTGATCATGCTCACTATGCAAACCCAGGTCCCATGCATGGTAGTACAACGTGCTACCACTGGTGCCACCAAGCCAGGCTGCTTAACTGAAGGAGTGCACATGGCTTCCCTGATTTATCTTGCTTAGTGACTCTGCCAAAACATTGTCCTTTCCTGGCAGATGTATAGCAGTGATATCTGTATTTAGGGAGTATGCCAGATTCCAGATCCTCACCGCCTTTGTGCATGGTTTTGTGGATCTAGTGTCACTACTGAAATTGTTACACTGGTTTCTCATAGAAAAACCCAGGTCCACCTCGAAAATGAGCATTGCTCAATGGTGTTCATCTGGTTAAATAAAGATTTTGATTGACTAATTAATTGATTGACTCTGCTTGTTTTGTTGTGGTGGTGTTGTCTGTTCTGACCAGAACTGACTGGTCTTGAACCAGGCCTGAGAAGTGCTGTAGAGACGGAAGTAGCCATGAGCCCCAGCAGGTTCAGACTCTACTGACTGTGTGATCATCCAGATGTCCTTCCCATCCTTGTAGCAAGGCAACTGCTGTCAGAGTGAGTGTTGTTGACACTTTCTGGAAGGAGATTCCTTCCCCGAGACTGTCCATTTACTTCCACTACTCCAGAGCCCTGACCAGGCTTGCTATGACTGGTACTAGCTGGCTCAGTGGGTCTAACCATTGCTGCCAGTGCCTTAAGTGGTATTAAACATTTCTCATCTGTAAGCGGGCAAAGAGCTTCACAGTTCTTGCTGCTAGACATGTGCACTAGAAGTTACAAGAAGTCCCTTGCTGGCCTTGGTTTGCCTGGCTTGTAAGATATGAAAATGATGTACTCACCGTTAATTCCTGATCTTCTAGAAATATCTTCACCACTGATTCACACTAGTGAGTCTTAGCTAGAAGTGCTAGGACCCCGTGGGAGCTAGAACTTTTCAGGAGGGCTGACATCTAGACAAGCTGCGTGCATGTACAGCACCACGAGACTGGCTTGCGCTACATGGATTACCTTGGCATCAGTCCTTAACTGCCTCAGTACCTTTTTTACCTTGAGGAGGTGCAGCATAAACTAACAAATACTTATGCCCTTAACCTAAGGGCATAAGATAGCCCTGGTGACCTGTATAAAAAGGGTCAACAAACCAGTAACACAGTGTCTTCATAGCCCAAACCAAGAACAAGGGGTGAAGGCCAAACATACTGGAGTGAGGCCAGGGGATGGCGGATGGGCGTGTGAATCAGTGGTGAAGATATTCCTAGAAGATCAGAAATTACAGTGAGTATGTCATATTCACATCTTCCAGGAACCAGTCTTCACCACTGATTCACACTAGTGGGTCACAGTACCAAGCTCAGACAAAATCTCGCAAACCAGGGTAGCAGGATCCTGTGACAGGGTTTAATTAGACCCTGTCCCATTTGTTGTGCAGAAAATGTTGAAAGCAAGGATCTGTGCTGTCTCTTGCCGGTTTCCGCAATCAAATTTTCCTGTTGCATCTAAGGAACTGGCCACTCCGAAGGTCCCACATCCACAACGTTATCTCCCTTCCTTCACTTTTTGTTACTGTTCTTTCTAAAATATATATATATATATATATATATATATATATATATATATATATACACACACACACACATATACACACACACACACACACACACACATATATACACATATATATTTGTATACATTCTGTATGTAAAACTGGGATCTCAGTTTGCAAATGTATATATTATTGAAATGTTTGCAGAAAGCTATTTGGGTTTATTTGGAACTTAAGGGGTAACCTTGTTAACCTTGAGATGCCAGCTGACCCCCAGAAACTCATTTACAGAGTTGTCAACAAGAGATCAGTGCTGGGACACAATGTTCTATTTTGCTGCAACTGAAGAAAGAAACTGACAAAGTTCTGATATGTTTTGGGGAAAACAAGTGATGTATCTTAACAAGCTCAGGATGTAGAAGTTAATTGCCAGGAAAAGACATTATATAGAAAGAAAGCAATCTTTTGTTAGAGAGTGAGAGAGATTGAAATTTAGAATTAGTGATACAGTCTGATGAAGGACTTTGTTTTGTTTGAACTGCCTGTATAAGAGTTAACCTGCACAATTGTATTTTTTTGTATTTTATTGTTATTAATAAAAACACTTGCAAATTGTATAACTCCTTCTGTTTTGCCTATGCTTCCTGCCCTATGCCTCGACCATAGTTTGTTTTTTTTTTTTTTTTTTTAGTTATTTAACCAGGTGATTTAGTTGGTGTCAGACAAGGTGGGATCTACGCTGTGCATACTGTAAGCCAGGAGTTTTGTGCGTGGGTACTAGACCTGGTACCAGGGAAGCACAAAAGAAAGGTACGAATGCTGCAACAGCAAGCCCAGGAGTGATTATCAGAAAAATGGCAGCCAAACTAGAAACAGAAACAAAAGTCCAAACTGAGACTGTACAGCCAGAACCAGTGATAAAAGAAGCAGAAATGGCAGGGACAGAACAGAACAGCTACATAAGAACTTACCTTAACAGTAGATCTTCGAGGGAATCACTGCCATCAGGTCACACCTATGGAACTTCGCCATCAGGCATCAGGATCCCATGGAAGCCTTTTTCTGCAGCAGTCTATGAAGGGCCGCCCATGCCGAAGTCAGGCTCAGATGTCACACACCCTATAAAAGCACGGGTGGCCCCGCTCCCTCCTAAGTTCTTTCCCTAGCCGGAGGCCATGAGAAACAGGAGTCCCAACAGCGAACTGAGGAGAGAAAGAATGTGCCCATCTAGCAGAAAAGCTGGAGCAACAGGACAGCCAAGCTGGAGAGAGAAAAAGAGAGAAAGGAGGATGGAGGGAAGGATGGCATGACCCGATGACAGAGATTCCTTCGAAGATCTACTGTTATGGCAAATTCCTACATAACTGTTCTTTTTTTTATATATATATATTTACTTTATTTTCCTTCATACACGTACATACATACTGTATATCTTCCAAGTTCTATTGTATTCTGGTTACAGCTTGTCATCATGCAACAACATCATATTTTGAAACTTTACATTTTCTACCTTACTGTGGAGCAGTCCCTCCTGTTCTTCTTCAAATCATTCTGTTCTGTCTCTCTTATTTATCAAACACAACAACCTAACTTACTAAACTGTACAGCATTTTCCCTATTTTATCTAATTTGGATGTGGGGTGGGTATAACCGATAGGGGTGGGTAATGGTAACCCTGGTATCCCTGATAATGGTGGTAGGGGTTATAACCAGGGTAGTACTGCCCAAAAGAGCTCCATTCAGGAGGAGGACCAGCTGGGAAATGGTCCCCAAGATACCTGAAAGGGTAATGTGGGACAGTCCGGGTTCTGGTATAAATCCCCGTCGTCAGATCCGATGGAGGGGGTACCCACGTCGGACCCGCTGTAGTATAAATCAACAGGGGGTCCGGTGTCGGGATAGCCAACATCAGGGGGACAGACGTCAGGACTGGCACCACCCGATCCGGCGTCAGATGGGCTGGTGTCCGGGTGGGATGAAGGGGGCTCAACGGTGGGACTGGGTCTGGCACCAGAGCCGAAGGCTGGGGCAGACCACAGGGCCCTGGTAGAGTCGTCAGAATATCCAGCGTCAGAATGGGATTTGCCGGTGGGATCGAGGCTGGGATATTCATCGGCTCCGAAGGGATCCCACCTGGAGGAGGAGGAGGAGGGGGAAGGGCCTCTGCTGGAAGGCCAGATAGCCGAGAAGCAGCCTCCTTCTCCGTGACCCCGTCATGAGAGCACGGGACAGACCCCGAGGAATCTACCACATCGAGGGGTTCTGTGCTGTCTTTGTCTGAAGTACCCGCCTGAGATGGGGAGGGTAAAAGCGAAGGAAGGAGGGGAGAGGGGCCTTCTCCCCCTGGTTCTGCTGGTCATCAGGTGAGGCACCGCTAGGCCCCCATGGGAGAACCACGCCTGAGCGGCCGGAGACGGGCATCTTATCAGGTGGAGCCAGACAGGCGGGGCAGAAGCCCCCCGCCGACTTACCGATTGGTGCCGGGCGGGTTCCCGAAGGCTGGGGAGCCGTCTTACTGACAGTCATGCGATCCCCGGAGGAGACGGCTTAGTGGCTGTAGCGGTGTGGCCATCGGAGGAGCTGATGGTCGACTGATCTGCTGAAGATTTTCCAGACTTACTGTCCAGGGTCTTCTTAGGTGGTTGTTGGGCTTTGCTTGTCGAGGGCCGTGAGGTCTCAGGTTGGTCCGTGGAGTGCTCCTGCTCCCGATACTTCTCCTTATGGTGCTTCTTTGTGGGAGAAGATTTCTCAGAAGAGGACTCTCTAATGCGGTCCATTTGCTTTTCTAATGAAGCTATTTTTTTTGTTTTTTTAATTAAAATTAGGATTGCAAGTACCTTTGAGCCAGGCTCTTTTACAAAGGTTCCGTGTCAAAGAACAAATACAATACAAATTACAGAAAAAGGAACAAAACAATAAATAGGTTGGCATATTAGGTTATAATGGTAGATCAACACAATAGCTAGAATAAGTAGAATGTATACATGGGAACACAGAGTAAAGTACAGTTACGTAAGAACTTACCATAACAGTAGATCTTCGAGAACAGCTCTTGCAGCAGGTTACACCATTAGAACTGTAGCCGTCAGGCGTCAGGACCCCACGGAAATTTTCTAGCTAGCAGTCTTCAGCGGGGACCGCCTCTGACATCGGTCCCGCCCCCGACGTCAGGCGTAGTACATATGGAGGTGGTCCCGCCAGAATCCCCAGTTCTCCTGGCGGAGACTGCCGGCCGCTGGATGACGTCAGAAGAGGAGACCGAGGACCCGCCATCAGATGGCCAAGACTAAAGACAGACCTTTCCAATCCAAAGGATGGATGTTAGGTTAGAACCTACTCCAAGGGGAATGGTGGGCGGAGATTTGCCGTAAGAGCTGTTCTCAAGATCTACTGTTACGTAAGTTCTTACATAACTGTACTATCTTCCTCAGATACAGCTCTTGCAGCAGGTTACACCATTAGGACTGATTCCACGAATGGCGACAATGTAAGCTATCAGAGGAGGAAAGACGGAGATTAAGACCCCGGCCTGGAGCCTAAGACAGAAGTCCCTGAGTGACAGCTAGGCCAAAACCAGCCCTTCGCCTTTGAGGCGGACGTCCAAGCTATAATGCCTAATAAAAGTATGCACCGAGCTCCAGGTGGCTGCAGCACAGATAGCTGAAGTGGACACATTCTTGAGTGCTGCAAATGAGGTAGCCACTCCTCTGGTAGAGTGGCCCTTGACCGCCCTGGCAAGGGTTTTCTGTGTTTGTCATAACAGAAAGAGACACACTGAATGAGCCAGCGTGAAAGGGTCTGCTTCGAACCGGGGCCCTTTCATCCTCTCAGCAAAAAGATACGAACAGCTGCTCCGGCTCCGGTGCTGTCTGGTTCTGGTCAGATAATATCTGAGACACCTGTGAACATCCAGGGTGTAGCAGTGCTTTCTTCTCGATTGGTGTACCTGGGAAAGTACACTGGTAAATCGATGTCCTGATTAAGGGTAAGGCTGAAACCACCTTAGGCAGGAACTTAGGATTTGTCCCTGGGATACCCTATCCTGGTGGAAAATTAAATAAGGCTCTTGGTACATGAGAGCATGTATCGAGATTCTTCTCATCAAGTAATCAGAATTCAAAAAACGCTTTCCACGACAGAAACGGGCCGAATCCGTGGCTGGTTCAAAGGCCAGCAGTGTCAGCTGCTCCAGGACGAAGGGTAAGTCCCAAGGAGGAATGGGATCCTTAATGGGCGGCCTAAGGTGGAGGACTCCCCTTAGGAAGGCACGAGTGGCATCCAACTGAGCCACCATGTGACGGCCTATGGGGACATGATAAGCTGAGATTGCACAAAGGTGCACTTTGATCGAGGAGTAAGCTAGCCCGGATTGAAAAAGGGAAAGCAGGTACTCCAGAACCAACTTCTCAGGACAGTCTAAGCATGAACCGGAGTTTCGAGTCCACGGCAAAACCTGCGCCCACTTCCAGCGTGAGCGTTGCGTGTGTTGCCGGGTTTCTAGCGCAGAAAGCACGCTTGCTACCTCTTGCGAGACCCCTGTCGCATTATGGCTATGTCTCTAGGAGCCAGGCATGCAAGTTCAATGAATGTAAGTCCGGGTGGACTAGTGAACCCTCCTCCTGAGACAACAGGTGGGAGCTGATTGGCAAAGGAAGCGGAGGTTCCAGGGACAACTGATTCAGAAGCGGGAACCAAATTTGCCTGGGCCAAAAAGGCACTATCAAAATAAGCATCGCATGCTCCCTGCGAAGTTTGAGAAGGACTCTCTGGATCAACGGGAAAGGAGGGAAGGCATAGAGGAATCTGCCCGCCCAGGAGAGGGACAACGCGTCTCACCAGAAAACACCAGGCCCTGGATCTAGCGAGCAAAAATTGGGCAGTTTTACGTTGGATGGGGACGCGAATAGATCTAATTCTGGAGTGCCCCATCTGTGGAACAGATCCTCTGACACCTCCTGTAGAAGTTCCCACTCATGGACTCTGGCCTGGGAATGACTCAGGCTGTCTGTGACAGTGTTGTCCACCCCGGGAACGTGAACTGCAATGAGGTTTGCGCCATGTCGTATTACCCATTCCCACACCCTCATGGCCTCCCTGCAAAGGGGGTAGGAGTGTGTGCCTCCTTGTTTGTTGAGGTAATACATCACCGCAGTATTGTCTGTTTGTAACAGGAGAGTACTCGGTGGAATCTCCGACTGGAAAGCTTGCAGGGCATAAAAGGACCGCCCTCATCTCCAGTATGTTGATATGGAGATGAGATTCCTGGGTAGTCCATGTTCCTGAGACCTCACCCCTGCTCATGCACTCCCCACCCCAGCCCTGAGGCGCCTGTGGAGAGTGTTATCACCGGGACGGCTGTGAAGGGAACCCCACAGAGAGGGTTCCTCGATTTAGCCACATTGCCAGTCCCAACCACGGTCTTCGTGGATTCTGACTGGATGCTGCAGATGGTCTTGCCTTTGGTCCCACTGCACCCTTAACATCCACTGGGTTACCCGCATGTGGAGTCTTGCCATCGGGACCGTTGGAATGGCCGCAGCCATACGTCCGATCAGGCGAAGGACCAATCTGGCTGGGACGGTCTTCGCTGATAAGTCCCTGATGAGGGATCGAATGCGTTCCGCTCTGTCTTCGGGAAGAAAGGCTTTTCCCTTGACGGTGTCCAGAACTGCCCCTATGAACTGCAGTTTCTGGACGGTACCAGGAGAGACTTCTCGTAGTTGATTAGGATGCCCAGAGACTGAAAAAGTTCCTGAGTATGCTGAATGGCCATCAGCAATGCCTCCTTGGAGGGGGCCATGAGAAGCCAGTCGTCCAGGTACGGGAACACATAGTGGTCCTGTCTCCTCAGAGACGCTGCCACGACTGCCATGCACTTGGTAAATACCCGGGGTGCTGATGACAGCCCGAAAGGGATCGCTCAGAACTGATAATGGTGGCCCAGAAACTCAAAGCGCAGAAACCTCTTGTGCGCTTGAGCAATAGGGATGTGCAGATAAGCATCCTGCATGTCCAAGGACGCCAAGAAAGCGCCCTTCTTCAGCATGAGGATTAGCCCTGGAAGGGTCACCATGCGGAAGCGCTTGTAAATGACCGATATATTGAGGCTGCTGAAGTCCAAGATTGGACGGCGGTCCCCTGTTTTCTTTGGAACCAGGAAGAAGTGTGAATAGTAACCTGCTCCTCAATGGTTCCCTTGAATGTGCTCCAAAGCTTCTTTCTGTAGAAGCGTGAGCACTTCCTGCTGTATGAGCAGGGCATGCTGACCCGAATAGCGGGAGAGCAGAAGAGGCCTTGTGGGCGGGTTGTCTACAAATTCTATATAATGGCTTTTTTCGACCAACTGTAGCACCCACCTGTCGGTGGTGATCGACCGCCACCCTGGCAAGTGGTCCGCGATGCGACCCCCGACCTTCATTTCCCGTTGATCCTGAGGAGGGGCGGGGGCCAGGAAGGAGTCATGCTGTGGCAGCATTGGATCCTGCAGGTTGGGCCGACTTGGTGGCTCGTTGGCCTCTGCCTGAGGATGTCTTAGCCTGGGCTTTCCGAGATAAGGAGCCCCTCTGTTGCTGGCCGGAATGTGGTTGTTGCCTTTGGATCCGGCTGGGAAAGCGACTCTGGTTCCTACGAAAGGAACTAAGTCTAGATCTGTACATGGCATGGAAAGATCTAATAGCCTGCCTGGCTTCCTGCAATTTGGTGATCACCTTTTCCGAGGCCTCACCAAACAGAACTTCGCCATGGTAAGGTGCGTCCATGATATTTTTCTGGACGTCCGGGGTAAACCCGGAGACACGAAACCATAAGTGTCTCCGGAGACACATGCCTGAGGCTGCCGCTCTGGCCAAAGAGTTTGCAGAGTCGTATGCGGCTCTGAGCACCTGGGTCCCCACGTCTGAACCCGTGTGGAGGAGTTGCAGGAGCTCCTCCTTTTGGCTACCGTCTGGTAATTTCTCTGCCAGGTCCTGTCCATGTTCCCACAACGCGCTCTGGAACTGGAACCATGTGGGTGAGGTAATCAATGATCTAATGGCGCAAGTCGCGGCTGTGTACGTGTGCCTGCCCAGCACGCCTCAACTGCTTGGACACCGGGTCCGGTGGCTGCATGCTCAAATGTTGCGGTTTCTGAGACCGGTCATGAGAGGCTGTAATGACCAAGGAGTCGACCAGAGGATGGTTAGCCAGGTACTGGTCCTCCCTTGGGGCTTTGTACAGGTGGTCAGCCTTCTTCGACATTGCCGGGGTCGAATGTGGACGCTTCCACGCAGCCCTGGTGATGTCCACAAAAGTGTCCACCAAGGGTGGCACTACCACAGGCTTGGGGTCTTTTTGCCGAAGGTAGCGGGCAAGGCGTAGTCTTTCGGGGTCAAGCTCCTCGGCGTCCCATCCCATGTTCTCCTGAATATGCCTCAATATTTCGGAGAACGAGGGGTCATCTGGAGGAGACCTAGGAAGGTCGCGTGGGTCCGGAGAGGGGATGCTGATTGGTGAAGGAGACCTGGAGCATTCAGAGATGTCAGATCTGGAACCCTCCGTGGACGGTGAGTACCGACGTCTTCTGGGTCTCTTGGGGCTGGGCGACCCTGAAGAGGATCTTGACGGAGGCCTTCTCTTCTCCAAAGATCTACCCCTAGGAGGTGCTGCTGGCTCCTGGGGGGAAGGTGCTCGTCCTGCTGACCCCCTGGGTGGAGGAGGGGGTGCAGGCATCAGAGGTGCAGCCGGCGCAGGAGGAGGCTGCGTGGTGACCACATCCTTTTTGATGGTGTCCCACCAGAAGGTGAAGAGCTCCTTCACCTCCGACAAGTTTAGGCCCGACGACGGACCAGGCGCCAGTGGCCTGTCGTCGGCTCCCTGGGGGTCTCTGGTTCTGGAGAGGGCTCCCGCGGGAGTTCGACGGGTCCGGATCGCCCGCCTGGTTCTGGCCAGACTCCTCCGACAACGCCACGCACCGACGCTGGTAGGGAGGTGCTGTGGTCTCTTGACCGCGGTATCTGACGCTAGTCCCCCCGCCGGCGTCCTGGGGGGGCTAATGCCTGACCGGCAACGGGTGACGGACGGTCACCGGTTCCTTGGAGTGCCTGTGTACCTTGGCCGACATCCGCTTGAGGGAGGTCAGCTCTTTGGTCTTGCGCTTGGGAGGTGGCAGAAGGGAGACTGACCGGATGTCGGGGGCCGAATGCCGGAAGGACAACTTATAAGGCTCCCCAGACCTGGATGAGGCCTTAGCCAAAGAAGCGGGCCTGGAGGACTTGGCAGGCTGCAGAGTAGAGGAACCACTAGCCGATTTGACCACAACCGGGGGAGGCTGAGAGCGGGCCGACCTGGAGTCGGAGCTGCGGGAGTCCGAGGCCCTGGAGGGGGATCTGGGTCTCACCTTCTCCTGGCGTTTCTCATGGTGCCTGTGGGACTTTCCTGAAGATTCACCTCTGGAGGAAGGGTCCATGGCCTTAAGTCTTTCTTCAAGGAGGAAAGCCTGGAGGGCCTTCTGGCGGCGGATCCTCGCACGGCTGTTAAAGCCCTGACAGAAGGAGCAGGCCTGGGTGTCATGGTCTGGGCCCAGGCAATGAACGCAGGCCGAATGAGGATCCTTGAAAGGAATTTGCTTTCCACAGGCACACTTCGAAGAATGGCCCTCCACTGAAGTTGGAGAGGACATCAGATGAAAACCAACTAAAGAGAGTGATTTTGAAAGTTTGAAAGTTTTCCTGGTCGTCGCGCTAGAACTGACCGAGAGGTCAAGACTTACCAAAGTCGGCCAGCGGAAGAAACTGGAGGGTCTGGTGGGACCTTATGTACTACGCCTGACGTCGCGGGCGGTCCCCGCTGAAGACTGCTAGCTAGAAAATTTCTGTGGGGTCCTGATGCCTGACGGCTACAGTCCTAATGGTGTAACCTGCTGCAAGAGCTGTATCTCAAAGAAGATCAGAGGGATAAGTAGGAGGGAAGGTGGTAGATGAAGATAAACATGAGGAGCGAAGGTTGAGAGGGCAGGAATTGCAGCCAGAGGGCATGGTCATCAACTGGGAGCAGGCTGAAACTAGTCAACAAAAAGGGAAAGCTCACTGAGGGCTCAGAAGAGGCAGGGGGGTGAAGGGGGGAGAGTCAGGAGTGGTAAACAGAAAGAAGAAGAAATAAAGAAGTAACATAGAGGAAAAGGAGGGGGTGGAGATGTGGTAGGTGATAGTTGGAGGGAACAAAAATGAGAGGGCTGAGGAGATTATAGGTAGCATTCACAGGAGCTAGAGTTAGTAAGGTGGAGGTGGAGTTTATGTTTGAATGAGCCAAGGGTGGTAGTGGAGGAGATGGCAGAATTGAGTGCATTTAACCAGCTAGGTGCTCTGAAGGCAAAGGATCTTTGGCCCTGAGAGATGCGACAGCGGGGAACCTGAAGGAGCTGGTATTTAGAGCTCCTAGTGTTACGTGGCTTTAGTCTAGAACTAAGCTAAACTAAGTTAAGCGGACCTTTAGAAGGTGGGCCTCCAAAGCATGCTGTCTCCACTTTTTGGTGGCCTGATTAAAAGTCTGGCACTCCGAGCGAGAGGAGACAGGGTGGTCTGGGCCCAAACAGATCATGCACTTCAGGTGACTGTCCTTATGTGGGATCAGCGTGCCACAAGACGAATACTTTTTCTTGGGTGAAGACATCAAGTAGAGGAATATCAAAAATAAAGATTCAGTGAAGGAGAAATCCGACGCAAGAACTAACATGACAATCGCTGTATGGAAGTCTGCAATGCGACTGACACGAGGCGAAGGCGGGAAAGAAATGGAAATTATATATCTACCATAATTCTGATCTTTCTGTGTATCTTCATCATTCATCACCTTTGGGTACTTGGCGGAGGTGATGACCTTAACTTTTTTGGGGATGGGCGGGTTGGCGCACCATCGGTGCCGCCCGTGAGGCCGACACATTGCGTGGCCGTTAGGTGTTGTCAACTCTGCCCTCCCGCCAGTTCTGAGTCGCCGTAGAGGTGAGAAAAAGGGCTGGGAGGGTGTGACAAGGAAGTCCAAGGGACAGACAAAGGAAACGATATATAAACTAAAAGGAGAAATAAACGACTGAGAGGACAGAACAAGTTTGAAGACTAAGTGGATTGGGTAGGGGCCCCAATCTCTGGAAGTAGAATAGGAGGGAGGGTTAAGGATTTTTAGAAGTAAGGATAAGAGTGAGAGGGGGGAAAAACAGGAGAAACATATCCTGTAACCTTGACCTGTCTCCAGTTTGTATAGGAACTGCGAAGGAGTAGCCAAGAAGCTAACTGCCAGAATTCAAGGCACAGAATCACTGGCAATAACTCCCACAATGCAGAATTGGCAATTCTGGAAGAAAAGACAGGATACAGGGATATCTACCCCCTCTCAAAAGGAGATTTTGGTGTAAGAAACCTAGGTTTTTAAATTAATTGAGGTTATGTCCAAAAGACAAGGAAATCAAAGGACTGACGGGGAGAAGAGGAGAAAGAAGGGCAACTGCCAACCTCCACCTCACAGGGGTGGAGCTGAAGCACTGAAGAAGGCGTGCTCCTCCCGACCACTCTGCCCCTAAAGAAAATTATTCTCTATGTGCCCCAGTTTACCCCACTCCTGACTAACAGAAAGGAGGGGGCAGGATGGGCACAGAGAGGAGGGACCCAGAGACTGAGGCCCCAGGGGATGGAGGGTGGGATTAGATGAATGGTGAAGATACACAGAAAGATCAGAATTACAGTAGGTACATAATTTCCATATCTTATCTGTGTCAGTCTTCACCATTCATCACCTTTGGGTGAGTGCCGAGCCCCCCCCGAAGGGGTCTTTTAACCCTAAGGGCTGAGTCCATTAGCTCTCAGTGGGTGACACACTAAGAGGGAGAACCTTCAGGGGTCTGGAGAGGCCTGAGAGTGGGGAGAGTGAGATGGGGACCCCCCCGGAGGGGGTAGGAAGTTGTCCTGACAGACGCCGTCTCACCCTACGGGAGAAAAGATAGGTTCTCTGGTGAGTGGAGTTAATCACCCTATGCCGGGCCAAGGGTGACAACCGGGAGAGATGAAGCAATGCCGTCTACCTAGTGCAGATCGCTGTCCCTATGACGCTGGTAGCTACCTCATCGGCGTCATATGATGCCCTTGCTTGGTGCCCTGCGAGCTCCAGGCCATGTGCAGAGAGTGCAATGGCTTGTCTGGTTTGCTTCGTGTCAGGCACTGAAGCTAGGAGCTGACCTAGCCTGGACCACAAGAACCTGTCATAGGAGGCATAGTGGGCCCGATGTGCTGCAACAGAAAGCAGCAACCGTGCCAAGTAGAATGCCCTCCTTCCTCAGAAATAAAAATCCAAGGAATCTTGATCTGGGGGCCGGTCACGGTGCAGGGCGTGAAGCCCATCAGGAGTATCCAAATGTGTCAATCCTAACTGGGAATGAGGCATGGAACCTCGAGACTCCCGGGGGGGGGGGCCACAATACCGCTGGCAGAGATCCCTAGGGGCTGGGACTCCAGAAAAGGGTCTCTGCCAGGAGCGCAATGACGTCTCCCAAAAGGGAGCAGGCTAGGGGGGGCACCACAAGGGTGTCCGCACTGAAATCACACAGAAAGGCATGCATCGAGTGCTCCGGATTGTGTTGGATGGGGTGATGCACAGGTCCTCCAACATCCTCACGAGGAATCGCTAATACTCAGCGAGATCAGCAGCTGGAGAGATGTGGACAGACAGCTCCTCTCCCCCAGAAGAGGGGGATGAGGAGTTCGAGGACCTTGGAAGTTCAGTAGCTGACTGCTCAGGGGGAGGTTGAAAAACCTGTCTGTCCATAGCCCTGACGTAAGCAGGAAATTGAGCAGTCACCGCTCTGAACTGCTCCCAGGAGAGAGTACCAAAAATACCCGGCAGCGCAAGAGAATGTGTCAGAGGAGTGGGGGCAGAGCTGACAACAGAAATCGGCTGACCTCCGCCTGGACTAGGGAGTGCACCAGGAGCCCAAGGGAAAGAAGGAGCTCCAGAAAACTCCACAGCTGACAGCTGATCAACCATACTGGAACTGCCTAGGCTGCGCCCTGAAGAATCCCCCCATGAGGTGACCGGGGCCGTGCAGATCCAGAAGGATGGTCCCTTACCTCCAAAGAACGGGGCCCTCTCGAAGAAACCGAAAGGGAAAGGTGGAGATCCGTGCTACGGCCTCTCCAAGAGCTCGGGTGGACTCCGGAAAAAGGCCGCTGCATGGACCCCATACCTCTCGTCCCCTCGGAATCCGAGAGTGCCCTCCTCCTTGAGAGAGCCAGCCTAGGTAGCTGGCAGCCCTGGTCGGCCCCCGAATGGGGCTATCCAGGGAGCAGCACCCTCCCCTCCTGTGGGTGCTCCGATTGAACCCAAAGTTGGGCGATCCAGGCACACCACTCGAGGGGGTACCACCACTGAGGGGTTAGAAAACCCTCCGAGACCAGGCTGCAGAGCAATGGAGGTCTGCACCACTGCCTGCTGGTCAGCACCCCTGACCCTGGTCCCGGGAGTCACTGCCCACTCCTCAGAGGGGGGCTGGCCCCAGTTTGTCGAGGACACTACCAAGGTGTCCATGTGAACAGCCAACTCCAAGGAGTCAGACTGCCTGTCTGACTCAGAGTCCGACTCCCCCTCCGACGAGGTGGAGATCGAAGTTCTGTGCCAAACAGTGCGTGGACACCAGCTACCATCCCGACTGAAAAGGGTATCAGAAACCGAGATTGCACCAGAGCCGGTGCCGACGTCCCCAACAGCACTGTGAACGGTGCCAGAAGAGGACACGGCTCCAAAAATGGCAGCAGCCTCGGAGTCAAAGCCTGTCACGGCGTTGTCTCGGCCCACGGCGCCACAAGCGGCACCAAGACCAGAGGCGGCACCTGACAGCCCAGGCAGCTCTCAGTGCCAGGTGGGAGACCCACATGGGGCCGACCCGCCCCATGGCGCCGAGGACAGAGATGTTGCCGACAGCCCCAACCGTGCTCTCGGCGCAGAGTTCCAAAACCCTCACAGCGCTATGTCCATGCTCGGAGCAGCGAGCAGCTCCAGAACTGGACACAGTGTTGTGCTCAAACATGGCGCCGTGGATGGCGCCAGGGTGAGAGACAGTCAGGGATGGCGCCGTTGAGCCTCCCATGGCGCCGCCAGCACCATCGGCACCGCCAGCAGCAACGGCACCGAGAGAAGAACTGGCACTGATGACGGTGCCATCAGGGCCCACAGCATGGAGGCCCAAGACAGCGCTGACAGACGGCATTGAGGACGGCGCCAACCCAGGCCTTCCGAGCCATGGGTATGACACCGGGGGAGCCTTTGCACCCGAAGGGGCGACTGCCATGGCGGTGCCTCCCGCCTGTCCCCCAGGGGGGACAGACTGGGCCTCCTGCACCACAGAAGGGGCCTCTGCCACGGCTAGGCTACAAGCGGTCCGTACAGAACCAGGAGGGGACCTGGAGGAAAGGCCCAGAGAATGCAGCTTGGCTCAACAAGTGCGCGCCCATCCCCCGAAAGTCGGTGGTGCTCATCCCACTTTCCATGCGCATTGCTCGATGGCACGGTGGTCCACGGAGAAGCAGGCATCACACGAATCCATGTCGTGTAGCGGGCCAAGACAAGTGAGGCAACGGTCATGCTGGTCAGTGACGGAGTACTTACAGCCGCATGGGCACCGACGCATGGGGGCCATCCCGTCTTCAGAGTTTTCTTGTCCCCTGAACAAGACATGACCTACGGAAAAAGAACACCAAACAAGACCCAACATCGCAAAATAAAATAAAGAACCGTCTTACCAGGCGACGTCGAGTAGGGCTAACAGAACCGGCAGGATACTCGAAGCTGATGGACTTCGACATGGAGTCAATAAACGGAGTTGACAGAGTCGAAACTACTACACGCAGGCTTCAAAGGCAGGCCTCTAGAGGGATTTTTCTTCAGCAGCTTCCCACGAGGTGCTCTAGATGGCGGGAGACAAAGAACTGGCAGGAGGGCAGAGTCGACAACACCTAAGGGCCAACCCGTGAACGCCACGCAGTGCATCGACTCCGCCCATCCAAAAAAAAAAAGCTCCTCTGGGGTCATGACCTCCGGCCAAGTACCTAAAGGTGATGAAGACTGACACAGATAAGATCTGGAAGGCAGGCGTGGGGACTACCCACTATATACGGCCACGCTGATGTCGGTCACGTGACGTCGGGTGGGCGGTCCCCCATCAGGGATTGCTAGAAAAGTCTGCCATGCTGCCCGGCGCCAGGTGGCGCCAGTCCTATATGTAATGACCTACTGAAGGAACCCTCTCGAAGTAAGATCGTAGCTTACTAAACTGTACAGCATTTTCCCTATTTTATCTAATCTGGATGTGGGGGGGGGGGTCAATGTCTTGGGGGTTTTCTACTAAGAATCTCTGTGATATATGTCCTGTGTCCTTGACCACACCCTCTCTAATCTGACTTTGGCTTTGTCCCTTTGCACCTGTGTTCTGGCTTTTAGATACACCATCTGTTCTCTATTCCACCTCCATTATCCATCTTGCCCACCTATCTCGGAATTTCCTTACATAACTGTTCTATCTTCTTCTGGGATATCTCTGTCATCAGGTCACACCTACAGAACAAGTCCCAAGCAGTGCTGAGAGCAAGGACAGTCTGGGTGGCAGGAAGCGAGGGGCCTAAAACAGAAGGACCTGAAGCACAGCTAGGCCAAAGCCTGCCCTTCTTCTGGAAGCAATGTCCGGACTGTAGTGCTTGGTTAAAGTGTGGACAGTACTCCAAGTGGCAACACGCAAATCTCAGCTGCAGACACGTCCCTGAAACAGCCAACTGAAGTGGCCACGCCCCTGGTGGAATGGCCCTTAATAACCCCAGGAAGTTCCTTACTGTACTTCCTGTAACAAAAAAATATATACAGCTGGCCAACCATTTGGACAAGCACTGTTACAAAACTAGAGCACTCTCTCTGCCAGGGGTGAAAGAAACAAAAAAATGTTTGGACTTCCTACAGTCCTTGGTACAGTGTGTATAATAACGCAAAATTCTGTGCACATCTAAAGTGTTGAGCAATGCTTCCCCCGGTTGACATGCTCTGGATAATAAACAGGCAGGACGGTGGATTGGTTTAGGGTAAACTCAGACACCACCTTAGAAAGTTAGGATTAGTATGCAAAGAGACTGTCTTTGTGGGAAATCAAATAAGGCTGCTCACACGAGAGCCTGGCAAATAAAAATAATGCTTTCCACAACAGAAAGCATAGCTTGCAAGACGCGTCTGGCTCAAAAGGAGGCAGAGTCAGCTTCTGCAAAACAAAATATAGGTCCCAAGCCAGAACCGGGTTATGGATGGGCGGCTTCAAATGGAGGATGCCTCTCAAAAAAGTACGGGTCACATTCAACTGTGCCACAGTACGCCCATCAATGGGCACATGAAAGGCTGAAATGGCCAACAGGTGCATTTTAAGTGAGGAGTATGAGTCTTGCATCTGACAAGGTCAGGAGGTACTCAAAAACCTGGTTCACCGGACAAGTGAAAGGGGCCAGGTTATGAGAAGCGGCCCAGATAGTAAACCACTTCCATTTTATAGAGTAAGTGGCAGCAGTGGAAGGTTTTCTAGCAGCCACCAGGTCGGCAGCCACCTTCTGAGACACCCCAAAACTGGCAATGGCAATATCCTGAGGAGCCACGCATGCAGGTCGAGGGCTTGAGGTCTGGGTGGACCAGAGTCCCCTGGGCCTGAGTCAGCAAGTCCAGGCAGAGGGGTAGGGGAACCAGAGGTTCCATAGTCAATTGTTACAGTAATGGAAACTATATCTGCCATAGCCAAAACGAGGCCACCCAAATTAGGGTGGCACCCTCCATCTGAAGCTTGACGAGGACCTTCTGAATCTGTGGGAAGGGAGATAATGCATAGAGAAACCTCCCTTTCCAGTACAGTGACAATGCGTCTTGCCAGAAAACTTCAGGCCCTGGATCTAGCGAGCAGAAATGTGGCAGTTTTGCACTGAGTGGGCATGCAAAAAGGTTCAACTGCACAGTTTCAGTTTGTTATACTGGAAAGGCATGTGAGCAAAACTTCCCATTTTCACAAGTGTCCATGTCGTTGAGGCACAGGTCAGGAAGCATAGGAAAACCAGGAGCAGTTATAAAATTCGAAACACGAGTTTTATTATTAATAACAGTAAAATAAAAAAGAAATAACACTGTTACGAATAGCTATTTACAATGGCAGTAGAAACATAGAAAACAGAGTCAGTCTGAGGTTTTTCTTCTCAATTTCCAATCTCAGTCTCTCTTCTTTACAAAAGATTGCAGCTCTGTTTTTATAAGTCCTTGCAACCATGGCTGGTTATGAAAAAAGCATGTTCCTCACACTGTGTTCCTGTAAGTTTCAACAAGTGCAGCAAAAAGAACATTGTCACCCAGAACTGACCTCTAGCTTATAGCTTCTCAGAGAGTTTGCAAACAGGTTAACCCCTTGACTTCCAAACAGCTTTTTGCAATCATTTCAACAGTATAACTATATACATCTCAACAATAAAACTATACACATTTCTAAACAAAGGGATCCCAGTATGTTACATTTCCACATGATTCACATATATTTTTATATCAGCAGATATTCAAGGGGGAAGAAAAGACAGAACAGCAAGTGAGGGCAGAAAGACAGTGAGAGGCAGAGAAGAAAAAATTACTCACCATAGTAATGTTGTTTCTTCTAATGGAGTCTTGCTGTATTCAGACATAATGCAGTTAGCCCCAGCACTTGAACTGCTCTGGAGAGGAAAGAGTTAACTCTATACAGAAGCATAGAACGTTGAGCTCGAGATCGGTTTTCAAACCTCTGTCTGTGGTACTTCCCAGTGTAACCGTCAGATTCTTACGAGTTAACTAACTAGTAACTAAAATATGGAAATTGTTTAAATATAGCCAAAGGGCAAAATATATCTTCTTGGGCCCCAAAAGACTCAAGTTGAGAGCCCAATAAGGAAAGGTAGTGACAATATTTAGTAAAACACCAGAAAAAATAATAACAACAACATCCACCCCACCCAAGTGGGAGGGTACAAGGTACACCCCTGAGGTGCAACACTGTACCTGCCAGCCCACTTCCCAAAACCAGGTTCTGAGAGGGGAGGCAGGGGGGAGGTCTGAATACAGCAAGACTCCATTAGAAGAAACAACATTACTATGGTAAGTAATTTTTTCTTCAAACAACATGAAGTCTTGCTGTATTCAGACATAATGCACACTACCAAGCAGTTCCCTATGGAGGAGGGAATGCATAACCTACTCTGGGAAGAGGCTCTGCAGTACCAAACCTAGCATCACTCCTAGCCTGGATGTCCAGGGAATAATGCTTGGTGAAAGTATGTACAGTTTTCCAGGTGGCTGCTTTACAAATCTCTAACAAAGGAATATCTCTGGCTGCAGGTAGAGAAGTAGCTGTACCCCTGGTCAAGTGAACCCTCAGGCCTGAAGGGGGCATCCTACCTAACTTGTCATAACAACACTGTATTCAAGAAACAATCCACCTGGCAATAGTTCTCTTAGTGGCAGGTTTACCCTTTCCCACTTCACCATAAGTGAGAAACAATTGAAGACAGTCATTTCTATGTGCCTTAGTATGCTCAGTGTAGTAGCTAAGGGCCCTCTTAACATCCAGACTGTGTAACCTTCTTTCACCTGAAGAAGAATGGTCAGTGAAAAACACAGGGAGAGATACAGACTGGTTCAGAAGAAAATCTCAAACCACTTTGGGCAAGAACCTCCTATTGGTTCTGAGGACTACTTTGTCCCTATGGAAGGAGATTAAGTCAGGTTCCACTGACAGAGCCTGTAACTCACTAATCTGCCTGGCAGAAGTAATAGCTACCAGGAACACAGTTTTCCAGGTCAAGTACTTCAATCCGGCTGAAGCCAGAGGTTCAAAGGGTGGCTGCATTAGCTGAGCTATACAGATATTAAGATCCCAAGGTGGAGTGGGCTCCCTAAAGGGAGGGTTAATGTGAACCAGACCTTTGAAAAACTTTCTGAAAACAGGATGAGATGCCAGGGAAGAGCCCTTCCCTGCTGAGAGGATGCAGAGACAGCTGCTAGATGAACCTTCAGAGTGGCAGGCCTAAGGCCTAAACCATTGAGATGAACCAGATAGTCTAAGGTAGTGGAAATGTCTGCAGAATCAGGCAGGATGCCTTTCTAAGAGCACCAAATACTGAACCTTTTCCATTTGGAAACGTTTTTCTAGTAGAAGGTTTCCTAGAGACCTTCAGAATATCCAGAATTCCCTGAGAAAGATGTAGAGCTGCATATTCTAACTCGTTCAAGAGCCAGGCCTTGAGATGGAGAGAGAGGAGATTGAGGTACCATATCCGCCCCGTGAGGAGGACAGGAGACTGTATGTCTTGGGCAGAGACAGGGGACGTGACACTGACAAGGACAGTAGTAGAGGATACCAAGGCTGTCTGGCTCAATCTGGAGCCACCAGTATCACTGTGCGGGGTTGAGTCCTGATCTTGATCAGAACTCTGAACAGCAGAGGGAAGGGAGGGAAGGCATACAGAAACCTACCCTTACAGTCCAAAAAGAGAGCATCCTGGGGAACCGTCCCAAAAACTGGAGGTCAGCAACAAAACAGAGGAAGTTGATGATTGTCCGGTGCTGCAAAGAGATCTCTGGAGTGCCCCACCTGGAGAAGATGACCTTCAGTATGTGAGGATCCAGGGACCATTCGTGGTTCCCTGTGAAATTCTGCTCAGAGCATCTGCTAGTATGTTGTCCTTCCCTGGAAGGTGAACTGCTACCAGAGAAGTCTGAAGAGAATAGGCCAGAGACCACAGCTTCATGGCTTCTGTGCACAAGACCGAGGACTGAGTGCCTCTCTGCTTGTTGATGTACCACATTGTGGTGGTGTTGTCCGTTCTGACTTGGACCACCTTGCTCTTGACTGAATCCAAGAAGCTCTGTAGGGCTAGGAAAACTGCCCCAAGTTCCAGGAGATTGATATGAAGGAGAGACTCCTGTGGAGACCAGAGCCCTTGAGCTTTCAGGGCTCCCAGGTGGGCTCCCCACCCTAGGAGAGAAGCATCCATAGTTAAAACTACTGATGGGACTTGAGGGAGAAATGGAACCCCTTGTCTGAGGTTGTCCTGGTCCAGCCACCACTGGAGAGCTTGGACCAGAGTCTGAGTCACTGGAATCAGTTTGGTAAGTGAATCCTTCTTTTGAGACCAAAAATACCTCAGATGAAACTGAATGTCCCTCATCTGGAACCTTGCTCCCTGCACCACTGCCGTGGAAGCTGCCATGTGGTCCAGGAGCTGGAGGAACTGTCTTGCTGGGCAGGAGACCTGAGGTCGAAAGGAGGAAGTGAGATCCACTAGGGCCTTTACCCTTGCCAGGGGAAGGAAGGCTTTTGCTTGTACAGTGTCCAACTCTAAGCCTATAAAGGTGAGAAGTTGAACTGGTTCGAGTACAGACTTTGGAAGATTGAGAAGAAAACCCAAGGAGCTGAGTAGGTCCTGGGTAGTCTGAAGAGCTGACTTGACCTGTAAATGAGACTGACCCACTAACAGCCAGTCGTCCAGATATGGAAAGATGGTGATACCCTGTCTTCTGAGGTAAGCCACCACTACTGCAAGGCACTTTGTGAACAACCTTGGAGCTGATGCTAGACCGAATGGCATGGCTCTGAATTGGTAACGGCCTGAAGGCAACTTGAACCTGAGGTATTTTCTGTGGGAGCACCTAATTAGAATATGGAAGCAGGCATCCTTGAGGTCCAGAAATGCTAGCCAATCCCCTGGCCTTAGAGAGGGAAGGATTATTCCCAGAGTTATTATTTTGAATTTGGGCTTTGAAATGTGTTTGTTCAGACACCTTAGGTCTAGGATGGGTTGCCACTAACCTGTTTTCTTTGGGGTAAGGAAATACCTGGAATACAGTCCTTTTCCCTTGTGCTGAGCAGGAACCTTCTCTATAGCTCTGATAGCTAGAAGAGAGGAAACCTCTGCCTCTAGGGCAAGTGTTTCTGAGACTGATGCAGGTGGAAAAGACTTGGCCTCTCTTTTTGGAAATTTTTTGAAGTTCAGGGCCAGTCCCTGGCTTACTACTTCCAAGACCCACTTGTTTGAGGTCACAGACTTCCAGGCCTAGAAGTAGTAAGCCAGCCTGCCTCCTACTGGAAATGGGGAGTCGGCCCGGGCTGACACATCAGGGTGTCTGCTTGGCAGAAGCCTTTGACTGAGAGGAGGAGGAGGAGGGAGCAACCTTGCTCATCCCCCTCCTACCCCTCCCTCTGAAGAACCCCCTCTGTGGGAAGGGAGAAGAGGCCTGGGCTTGGTAAAAAGGCCTTTGAAAGGGCCTGCCCCTGCCCCTAGACTGCTGCTTGTGCGGAGTGGCCTGCCTTTCCTTGGCCTGTGCACTCCTGTACGTTGTCCTATATTCATCCATTTTCTTCATGTAAGCCTCTGTCTGCTCCCCAAACAGACAGTTACCTACTACAGGAAAATCCATGGCCTTAGTCTGGGTATCCTGTGAAAGGCTAGTACATCTGAACCAAGCATGTCTTCTGAGAGACACAGATGTAGCCATGACTCTAGATGCCACATCATTGAAGTCCACAGCAGCATGAAATTGTGTTTTGGATGCCTCAATTCCAACAGCGCCACCTCCTCCAGCTCCTTGGCTAGCAGGGGAGAGGCCTGTTTAGCCAGTTCCAGAACTGTATCCCATCTGGATTTCTGGTACCTGGCTGTGTAAGTCATATAAGTAGCCTGCCTGAGTCCCAAAGAGGATGCCAAATACTGTTTTTTGGCCATGGCATCCACTTTCCTGGAGTCCATATCCGGGGGGTGTGAAGCCAAAGGAATGTTAGCCCTGTCACGGGCTGCAGCCTGCACTATCCCAACATGGCTGCAATGACTATAAAGGAACTCCGCAGCTGAGCCTGATAACAAATACCTCCTCTCCATTCTCTTATCCAAAGGAGTTACTGAATTAGGAGTTTGTAAAATTGTGTGTGTCTGTTTCCCCAAAGATTTATGAAGAAGGAAAGACAGCTTTTTGGACTCTGGGATGTCCATCATTTCCACAAAATCAGGCTATTCATCCTTCTCTGCTGCTTCAACCAAGGGAAGCTGCAGGGTTTGTGCCACCTTTTTGTAGAACAAAAAGTGCAAAGGGGACTCAAGAGAGCCTGGGAGGAGAGACACCTGAGGGCCTGTCTGGGGAGATGTCTGGTTCAATGGGCACATCCAGACCCCTTTCATCATCGTCATCACCGAGATAGTCTTCGTCTCCCTCCCACCCCTAATAAGCATCTGGGTCATAATCCGAAGGAGACGGATCCGACCGAACCGAGCGCCGAACCGGCAGTATCAGTTCAGACGGAACTGGTCTAAGCGATTGGACAATACTAATCGCTTTGGCTATTTCGTCCACAGTTGGAGAGTGGGATACAGGATCCGAACCGGAAGACTTGCGCTTTTTCTTTGACAGAATAGACCCCTCAGGGTTGGCTCTCCTTTTGCCCGAGGAGGTATCGCCTAGGTCAGTAGGCACCTCCTCAGGTTCGGCCGCAACCGAACCGGGCTGGCCATCCAGATCTATGGACTTCTTGGCCTCCCTTTCCTTCAGCCTACTCAGTCTTTTATCTAGAGTGGTTTTAGGAAAGTTCTTACAGATTTGGCAGTCTGACTTGAGGTGGTCAAACCCAAGACAATAAACACAGATGAGGTGGGGTCGGCCTTAGCAAAGGCCTCCCCACACTCAGTACAGTGTTGAAACCCAGTGGGACCAGTTTTCTTCTTGGTTTTCAGACATGGTCAACCTAACAAATTACCCTATAGAAGCTTTCAGCCAGGTAATAAAGCAACCCATCGGTTACAAACCTTGTCACAGGCTTTTTAAAGAACCAGCAAAAGTCCGGTTCTTTTGAAACCGATCAGTACCGGAACACCACACTAATCCCAGAAAGAGAGAAAAATTTTACAAAGTCGGTTCCAAACCGGACCGACCGGAAAGAAACCGAAGAAAGACAATTTCCACTCTTTTTAGCAAAATAAAACACAGTCACTACCTATCTACATACTGCCTGTACTGTAGACAGAGGCTGGTCCAAAAATAACAAAAATATGCTGGTTTAAACCGAACGCTTTATTTTTCTTTTACCGAACCAAGCAGAGGAAATCTCCAGAGCGACTTCACTGTTAGACGGAGTAAAGAATCTGATGGTTACACTGGGAAGTACCACAGACAGAGGTTTGAAAACTGAGCTCGAGCTCAATGTTCTATGCTTCTGCATAGAGTTAACTCTTTCCTCTCCGGGGCAGTTCAAGTGCTGGGGCTAACTACATTATGTCTGAATACAGCAAGACTTCATGTTGTTTGAATTGCAAGACCGTCGGGGTGATCAAGTCCTAGGTTTCAAGAGAAAATTTGGTTGCGTAGTCAGACAGAGAAGAGACAGAAAAGGAGAGAATAGAACAGATCCTTGCATTTAACTCTTTCTCCATAACAACCGGGACAGGGCCCGATTCAACTCTGTCACAGTCCAGTTTAAAAGTAAAACATTCAAAGATTACAATGTAAAAAAAAAATTAAACAGTAAGTACCTATGACAGAGGTGGACAGTTAATAACATTGCAGAAACATAATGGTTATAGGCTAGAGCGGGATCCGTACGATTTCCCGACTCATACTACCCTGACGATTGACTGCCCGCAACCAACTTCCCTACAGATGCCGCATCCTGTCAATGCTAATCCCGTCCATTGTTTGCCCGCCTATAATTAAACCCCGTCTCCTAAACCCCCGACATGCTTACATTTGATGGCGATCGGCTCAAAACCCAAACTGCAACTGAATGAAGTACAGGTACCTTTATGTATGCTTACATTTGGTGGCGATCCCAAAACTTAAAACTGTGCAGGCGGCTTAACTTCATCATTAACCTTTAGCAAAATCAGAACCATTTTTCTCCTGCCTAATTGTTTAGTATTTCAGCCCTGTTCACCATTATCTCAGGAGAAACCATTCTGTTCCGCTGCGCGCACATGCTCTGACCACTCGCAGAATTGGCAGAACATAGGAGTGGGTTTGTTTACATATACAGAGCAGTAAGCAAAGTTGAAATTCTAAGCTAGTGGGTATGAAGAAATGTTCTGGTGTTGTGAAAAATTGGGGGAGGATGCCAGTCAATTAGAAGCGGCACGTCCTCAAGATGGACGACTTGGGGATGCTGTACGGGCAGAACTGGCTTAATGACCAGGTAGGAAGGAGTTTGGGCTGCACGGATAGTTTGTGATTTTTTTTAAACTAGATATTGGGACTTTTTTTTTTTTTACAGTGTGTAAAAAAACAAAACAAAAAGTGTGCATTATACACACACCACATGCAGCTGTTGGGTGATATCTGTTGGGCATGTTGTGCACCCATGTGAGCCAAACACCTCGCTCTGGACTGCTAGTCAGTGCTGTCAGATTTAGGGAGGAGGTGGGAACCCGGAACAGCTTGAGCACTTTACGTGCGACACACAGTACCCCCGTCAGGAGCCTTGTCAGGTAGGGTAGTTGAGCAGCGGAGGAAATGGGAAGAAATTAGAGGAAAAATCGTATAAGTTCATATATGTCTGTGAGTCTTTACAAAGGGACTGCATTTCACCAA
Source organism: Neoceratodus forsteri (assembly GCA_016271365.2). Lineage (NCBI taxonomy): Eukaryota > Metazoa > Chordata > Ceratodontiformes > Ceratodontidae > Neoceratodus > Neoceratodus forsteri. Next base: position 17,378,279 of record CM057456.1, read on the forward strand.
CCATCAGCTGTGATCCAAGGGTAGTTGTTACCCCAGCTCAGATTTTCCTGATCGGTATAATTTCAGCTGGTACAAACTTTGCATATTTATCAGTGCACAGCTCATCATCTATGTAAATTATGGCGGGTAGATGACAAACGGGGAAATGGTATGCCGGGGCAGAGTCTCGTCGGTAAAAATAGCAGATCGGGAAGCTGGTTTACGGGAAGCTATACTCGGGAATGTAAACGTCGGTCAGATGAGTGACGGGAAATCGTACTAGACCCGCTAGAGCAGATAAATACTCTGGAGAAAGTGCTTGACTGGATGGCAAGTCCTAATAGTTTATTATTTTTTTATTTTCCAAGAAACATTCAGCAAGAGAAGGAGTGCGAGTGGACATAGAGGAGAAATAGTGTGAGAGATTAGGAGAGGGAAGGAAGAAGAACAGTCAGGCCAGGGAACAGCTGCAGGAGGAGGAGGAGGGTAGGGAATGGTGAATCCTTATTTTGTGTTTGAAAGAGGAGGAGGATGTGGAGGGACAGAGTGAGTTCAGGAGGGAGACAGTGGAAGAAATTGGGGCCTATGTAGGAGAAAGTTTTTTTGGCTGTGAGAGGTGCGACAGAAGGGGACAGAGAAGGAGAGGGAGGAGGACCGTCTCATGGCATTGAGGTGAGCTGCTGTTTGGAAGAGGGAACTGATGCAGCCAGGGAGAAGACCATGGGAGAGTTTGTAGAAGAAGGTGGCAATTTTGCAGTTAAGTCGGTTCTCGAGGGAGAGCCAGCCGGAGATTCTGTAAAGGTCGCAATGGTCTGTAAGTTTGGGAAGGCCAGCAGCAAAATGGATCGCATTGTGGTAGGAGCTACGTAGCCTACCGACATTGTTAATAGAGAGGTGGGGGAAGTAGACAAGAGTGCCATAGTTGAACAAGGGGGAGAAGGAAACTGGCAACAAGGAGAGACTTGGATTCTTTGATATGGAACTGCTTCGTCCTGTGAGGCATGCCAAGTCTTTGGTGAGTTTTTATGATGGTCAGACTGATGTCAGCATCGAAACTGAGGTGGCAGTCAAGGAGTAGGCAGAGGTACCGAAATTCGTTAACACTCTCTATACGGTTCCCAAGGTTGTCGTATAGGGTGAAGTCAAAATCAAGAGGTCTTTGAGGGCTGGAGAAAATCATGACCTTTGTTTTCTTTGAGTTGAGGATGAGAGTTTGTTAAGGAGACCACCCCACAAGTCGAACAGGTCTTCTGCTGCCAAGGACAGAAGCTCTCATTCGTGCACTTTGGACTATGACCAGCTGAGGCTGTCCACCAAGGCATTTTGGATGCCTGGCACATGGACGGCTGACAGTTCTAGACTGATCTAGAGCCCAGTACCAGACCCTCATTGCTTCCCTGCATAGAGGGTAGGAACACGTCCCCCCTTGCTTGCTGATGTAATAGACCACACTGAGATTGTCAGACTGCACCGACACAAGACCCGGAGAGAGATGGTTCTGGAAGGCATATTGAACTGCCATCATTTCTATGACATTTATGTGGAGGTGAGTCTCCCAGTGGGACCAGAGACCCTGGGTTTGACAAGGATCTTGACTGGCTCTCCAACCCAGCCCCAAAGCATCTGTGGTGAGGATTTGGTGAGGAGTGGGGATAAGAAAGGGGACCCCCCTTTAAGAGATTGTCCTGGTCCATCCACCAGTGAAATAATCTGTATACTGGTGAAGAGACAAGGACCAGCTAATCTAGATCATCTGAGTGCTCATCCCACTGAACCCTGAGAGTTCACTGCGGAATCCTCATGCACAACCTGGCCAGAGGGACCGTAGCAATTGCCTGAGAAATATTCTGGTTGGTACATGCTGGCTCTGAACCACCTCCTGGGTCTGGGCAATAAGGCAGTCTGCCCTGTCTTGGGGAAGGAAGGCTTTGCCTTGACTAGAGTCCAGGACTGCTCCTATATATTGCAATCTCTGAGAAGAGGTAAGCACAGACTTGAGCCGGCTGACAGCGATGTCCAAGTACTGGAATAACTGCAGGGTGCAGTCTAGAGTCGACAACAGAAGCTCCCTGGACTGGACTTTCAGCAACCAGTCACCCTGATATTGGAACACACACAGGCCTTTGTGCCAAAGGGAAATACCCTTACCATAACAGCAGATCTTCGAGAGGAACTCTTGAGGCAGGTTACACCATAAGGACTGAAGCCGACAGGTGCCAAGACTACACGGAAAATTTCTAACTAGCAGTATACCGCATGGACTGCCTCCGACGTCGGCCCACCCCCATCATCACGTACAATATAAAAGGGGCGGTCCCCCAGTACCACCTCAGTTTTCCCACCGGAGACCCTGGCACAGATGGAGCACAGAGAACCAAGGAGGCTCCTCAAGCTGAGGTGGTAAGATGGAATAGCTGATAATGCAGAGGAAGAGACCGGGGGAAGGAGGGTGGGAAAGCAGCACTTGTTGCTAGAGCTCCTCTCGAAGATCTACTGTTACGGTACGTGCGTAAATAACTGTAGTATCTCACTTCGACGAGGGGAGCTCTTGCAGCAGGTTACACCATAAGGACTGAGTCCCAAGCAGTACAAGGACAAATCCTGATGTAAGGGCGAAGGAAAGGAGGATGAAAAGCTAGGTTCCTCATGACAGAAGGCCCTGAAGCACAGCAAGGCCGAAGCCTGTCCTTTCCCTGGAAGCAATGTCCAAACTATAATGCTTAATGAAGGTGTGGACAGAGCTACAGGTGGCAGCTGTGCAGATATCTGCCACTGATAAGTTTTGCAGAGATGCAAAGGAAGCAGCAACATCCCTGGTGGAATGGCCTTTAACCGAGCCAAGTAAAGGCCTGTCATATTTCTGGTAACAGTATATAATACAATGACCCAACCACTTAGATAACATTTGCTTAGAAACAGGTGCCCCTAAAGTTCTCGAGGCGAATGAAACAAACAACTGTTCAGACTTTCTGGAATCCTGGTATGAGTCAGATAGTAGCGGAGAGCCTGGTAAACACCCAGAGTGTGACGGAGAGCCTCCCCTCGAGCAGAGTGCTCTGGATAGTAAACAGGAAGATGAATGTCCATGATAAGGGTGAATTTGGATGCCACCTTGGGCAGGACACCCGATTCTTGTGGAAAACAAGGTAGGGCTCTTTGCACATCAGAGCCTGAAGCTCAGAAATCCTAAGAGTAGAAATAACAGCAACTAAAAACAATGCTTTTCAAGACAGAAAGCACAGCTCGCAGTCTGCGGCTGGTTCGAAGGGAGCCAAGAAAAAATTACTCACCTTAGTAATTATGTTTCTTCTAATGGAGTCTTGCTGTATTCTGACTATTGCAGTTAGCCCCAGCACTCAAACTGCCCCGGAGAGTAGAGGGTTAATTTTCTGTGCAGAGCACAGAACGTTGAGCTCGAGCTCTGTTCAAACCTCTGTCTGCTGCACTCTGAAGTGCAACTGTCAGATTCTTATGAGCTAATACTAACTAACTACTATGTGGAAATTGTAACATTTTTACTAGCCAAATGGCAACCAAATATTTTGGATCCCCAAAAGACTCAAGTCAAGAAATCCAAAATCAAAAACCAGATAGTGAACAACTTAAGACTTAAATTAATAATATAACCCACTCCACCTCTCTAAAAGGAGGGAGTACCCAAATGCACCCCTGGGGTGCAACACTGCACCTGCCAGCCCACTTCCCAAAAACAGGTTCTGAGAGGGGAGGTAGGGAGGGAGGTCAGAATACAGCAAGACTCCATTAGAAGAAACATAATTACTAAGGTGAGTAATTTTTTCTTCAAACAACAAGAAATCTTGCTGTATTCTGACTATTGTAGACTACCAAGCAGTACCTCCATGAAGGAGGAGTTGAACCTACCTTGGGAATAGGCTCTGCAGTACTGCTGTACCAAACCGAGCATCACTCCTAACCTCGATGTCCAGGGAGTAATGCTTGGTAAATGTATGGACTGTTTTCCAGGTGGCTGCTTTACATATCTCTAGTAAAGGTATATCCCTGACCGCAGCCAGGGAAGCAGCTGTACCTCTAGTCAAATGAGCCCTCAGGCCTGAGGAAGGTATTTTGCCTAGCTTCTCATAGCAGAATTGAATACAAGAGACAATCCACCTGGCAATAGTTCTCTTAGTGGCAGGTTTGCCCTTACCCACTTCCCCATAAGTGAGAAACAACTGAAGGGGGTCAAACCTGTGATCCTTAGCAAGCTCAATGTAGTAACTAAGGGCTCTTTTAACATCCAAACTGTGTAAACTTCTTTCTCCTGTAGAACAATGATCGGTGAAGAACACAGGGAGAGATATAGATTGGTTCAGATGAAAATCTGAAACCACTTTGGCTAAAATCTCCCATCAGTTCTAGGGACCACCTTATCTCTATGAAATGAGATAAAATCAGGCTCCACTGACAGAGCTTGCAATTCACTGATACGCCTGGCAGAGGTAATAGCTACCAGGAACACAGTTTTCCAAGTCAAGTACTTAAGCTCTGCTGAAGACAAAGGCTCAAAAGGGGGTTGCATAAGCTGAGCAATGCAAACATTAAGATCCCAAGCAGGGGTAGGATCCCTAAAGGGGGGATTGGTATGAAGCAATCCCTTGAAAAATTTACAGAATACAGGGTGAGATGACAGTGAGGAAGACGTTCCCGCTGACAGAAAATAAAAAATTACTCACCTTAGTAATTGTGTTTCTTCTAATGGAGTCTTGATGTATTCTGACTAGCTGCAGTTAGCTCCAGCTTTTAAACTGCCACGGAGAACAAAGGGTTAACTTTCTCTGCAGTTCATAGAATGCTGAGCTCAAGCTCGGTTGAGGTCTCTGTCTGCAGCCCTCTGAAATCCAACCATCAGATTCTTACGAGCAAAAAACTCACTAACTACCCTATGTGGAAATTGTAAAATTTTTACTAGCCAACTGGCAACAAGAGTTTTGAATTCCCAAGGAAGACTCAAGTCAGGAAACCCAAAACCAAAAATCAATCCAAATAAGAATAACAAACAAACACCCAAACAAAAAAAGGAAGGTGTATAAGAAGCACTCCTGAGGTGCAGCACTGCAACTGCCCACCACTTCCCAAAAACCAGGTTCTGAGAGGGGAGGCAGGGAGGGCGGTCAGAATACAGCAAGACTCCATTAGAAGAAACACAATTACTAAGGTGAGTAATTTTTTCTTCAAACATGAAGTCTTGCTATATTCTGACTAACTGCAGACTACCAAGCAGTACCTCCATGGAGGAAGGAGAGAACCTACTTTGGGAATAGGCTCTGAAGTACTGCTGTGCCAAACCAAGCATCACTCCTAGCCTGGATATCCAGAGAGTAATGCTTGGTAAAGGTATGGACTGTTTTCCAGGTGGCTGCTTGACAAATTTCTAAGAGAGGGATATCCCTGACAGCAGCCGGAGAAGCAGATGTACCTCTGACGGAGTGAGCCCTCAGGCCTGAGGGTGGAATCTTTCCTATTTTCTCATAGCAGAATTGTATAAAAGACACACTCCACCTGGCAATAGCTCTCTTGGTGGCAGGTTTGCCCTTTCCCACTTCTCCACAAGTGAGGAACAACTGGAAGGAATCAAACCTGTGACCCTTGGTACGCTCTATATAGTAGCTAAGGGCCCTTTTAACATCTAAACTGTGTAGCCTCCTCTCTCCTGAAGAAGAATGATTAGTGAAGAAGACAGGAAGTGACATAGGCTGGTTCAAGTGAAAATCTGAAACCACTTTGGGCAAGAACCTTCTACTGGTTCTAAGGACCACTTTATCCCTATGAAAGGAGATAAAATCAGGTTCCACTGACAGGGCTTGCAATTCACTGGTACGTCTGGCAGAGGTAATGGCTACTAACAACACAGTTTTCTAAGTCAAGCACTTAAGTTCTGCTGAAGACATAGGTTCAAAGGGGAGGTTGCATAAGTTGGGCAATGCAAACATTTAGGTTCCGGGCAGGGGCAGGATCTCTAAAGAAAGGATTGGTATGAAGTAATCCCTTAAAAAAATGTACAGAACACAGGATGAGATGATAGTGAGGATGACTTCCCCACTGACAGAAAAGCAGAAACAGCTGACAAGTGCACCTTGACAGTAGCTGTTCTGAGGCCTAGGCCATTAAGATGGGCCATATAATCCAGAACTGTAGGCAATTCAGCAGTGTCTGGGGAAATATGTTTCTTGGAACACCAAATGCTGAATCTCTTCCATTTGGAGTTATAGGTCTTTCTAGTGGCGGGCTTTCGAGAGGCTTTGAGGATATCCAGAACCCCCCGAGACAGATGCAAATCTGCATACTCTAACTCTTCAAGAGCCATGCCTTGAGATTGAGACACTGAAGACTGGGGCACCAAATCCTCCCCTAAGAGGAGGTTAACAGGTTGCAATTCCTGGGAAGATGGACTGCTAGGGACAGCAACAGGGGGTACCAAGGCTGTCTGGCCCAGTCTGGAGCAATCAGAATTACTTTGCAAGGTTGTGACCTTATCTTGACTAGAACTCTGAACAGTAGAGGAAAGGGAGGGAAGACATACAGAAATTTCCCTTCCCAGTTCAGAATCAGAGCATCCAGAGGGACTGAGCCCAAGACTGAGGGTCTGCAACAAAAGAGAGGAAGTTGGTAATTGTCTGGGGCTGCAAAGAGATCTATCTCTGGAGTGCCCCACCTGGAAAAAATCACCTTCGACACCAGAGGGTCCAGAGACCATTCGTGATGGCCCTGGGAGATCCTGCTCAGTGCATTTGCTAGCACATTGTCCTACTCTGGAAGGTGGACTGCTATCAGAGAGGTTTGCAGGGAATAAGCCAGGGACCACAATTTCATGGCTTCCGTGCAGAAGGCAGTAGACCGAGCGCCTCCCTGCTTGTTGATGTACCACATGGTGGTGGTGGTGTCTGTTCTGACCTGAACCACCTTGTTCTGCACTGACTGAGAGAAAGCTTGCAGGGCCAGAAAAACTGCCCCGAGTTCCAGGAGATTGATATGGAGAAGGGATTCCTGAGGGGACCACAGTCCCTGGGCAGTGAGGGCCCCCAGATGGGCTCCCCAGCCCAGAAGGGAAGCATCCGTGGTAAGGACCACTGAATGAGACTGAGTGACAAATGGGACCCCTTGCCTTAAATTGTCCTGATCTTGCCACCACTGAAGGGCTTGGATCAGAGTCCGAGTCACTGGAATCAGTTTGGTAAGGGGATCCTTGCTTTGGGACCAAAAGGCCCTCAGATGGAACTGAATGCCCCTCATCTGGAATCTTGCCCCTTGGACCACTGCTGTAGAAGCTGCCATGTGGCCCAAGAGCTGAAGGAAATGCCTTGCTGGTCGGGATACCTCAAGGCTGAAGGAAGAAGCCAGTTCTATAAGAACTCTTGCCCTTTTCCGGGGAAGAAAGGCTCTTGCTTTGACAGTATCCAGCTCCGTCCCTATAAAGGAAAGGAGCTGCACTGGCTTGAGAATTGACTTGGGGAGGTTGAGAAGAAATCCCAGGGAAGTGAGCACTTGCTGGGTCACTTGCAGGTCTGGCTTGACTTGATCTGGAGACTGACCCATTATGAGCCAGTCATCCAGATATGGAAAGATGGAAATCTTTTGCGTTCTTAGAAAGGCAATGGCTACTGCCCGGCACTTTGTGAAAACCCTTGGGGCTGATGTTAGACCAAAGGGCACTGCTTTGAACTGATAGTGGCCTGAGGGCAACTTGCACCTGAGGTACTTTCTGTGGGACCACCTGATGGGAATGTGAAAATAGGCATCTTTGAGGTCCAGGGAGGCTAGCCAGTCCCCTGGCCTTAGAGAGGGAAGAATTATTCCCAGAGTTACCATCTTGAACTTTGGTTTTAAAAGATGTTTATTGAGGTATCTTAGATCTAGGATGGGTCACACTCCCCTGTCTTTTTTGGGGTAAGGAAGTACCTAGAGTACAGACCTTTGCCCCAGTGTAGGGTAGGAACTCTCTCTATGGCTCTTAAAGCCAGAAGAGATGAAACATCTGCCTCTAGGGCAAGGGTTTCTGAGAGACCCGCAGGTGGAAAAGATCTGGCTCTCATCTTCAGAAATTTTTTGAAGCTGAGAACCAGTCCCTGGCTTACTATTTCCAGGACCCACTTGTCCGAGGTAATAGACATCCAGTCCTGGACAAAGTAAGCGAGCCTGCCCCCTACTAGAATAGGAGAGTCGACCTGGGCAGACCCATCACAGTGTCTGCTTGGCAGGGGCCTTAGGCTGAGGAGTGGATGCAGCCCTGCTCATCCCCCTACTGCCTCTCCCTCTGAAGAACCCCCTCTGTGAAAAGGGAGAAGAGGAATGTGCTTGGTAAAAAAGCTTATGAAAAGGCCTGCCCCTGCCCCTAGACTGCTGCCTTTGAGGAGTTGCCTGCCTTTCCTTGGCCTGAGCACTCCTATAAGTGGTCCTGTACTTGTCTATTTTTTTCATGTAATTTTCTGTCTGCTCCCCAAACAAAGAATTACCCACTACAGGAAAATCCATAGCCTTAGCCTGGGTGTCCTGTGAGAGGCTAGTACATCTGAGCCAAGCCATTCTCAGAAGAGCCACAGATGTAGCCATGACTCTTGATGACACATCATTGGAGTCCACTAGCCTTGTCACAGGCAGCAGCCTGCACTACCCAAACATGGCTGCATTGTTGGTATAAAAACTCCGTACCTGAGCCTGACAGTGTGTTCTTCTTGTCCATCCTTCTGTCAACAGGAAGTACAGTATTGGGAGACTTTAGGATTTTGAGTGTCTGCTTCCCAAAGGATTTGTGGAGGGGAATAGACAGTCTCCTGGACTCTGGGATGTCCATCATTTCTACATAATCAGGCTCCTCTTGACCCTCCATGGCCTCCTCCATAGGAAGCTGGATGGTATCAGCCACCTTTCTGTAAAACAGAGAGTGGGGAGGGGACTCAGAAAGCTTAGGAGGGGAAACACCAGAAGGTCTGTCTGGGGAGATGTCTGGTTCCACAGGCACATCCTGACTTTCACCATCGTCACCATCATCTTCGAACTCCCCCTCCTCCTCAAACTCCAGTTCATAAAAATCTTCAGGGGTATAATCTTGAACCAGGGGAACCGACCGAACCCCTGCCAAATGGTGCCGGATCGGTTGGAACCAGGCGAAGCGATTCCACAATCCGAATCGCTCTGGCTATTTCTTTGGCAGTTGGAACATGAACCTCTGGATCCGAACCAGTCGATTTCTCTTTGAGTTTCCTTTTTGTAGGAACCGACCCCTCAGGATCGGCTCTCCTCTTGCGCGAAGAAGTATCACCCTGGTCAGAGGGCACTCCTTCTGGTTCAGTCAGAACCAAATAGGGCTGGCCATCTGGGTCAGCGGACTTCTCGGCCTCCTTTTCCCTCAGTCTACCTAATCTCTTTTCAACGGTAGATTAAGGAAAGTTTTTACAAATTTGGCAGTCTGTATCGAAGTGTTCAAACCCCAGACAGTAAACACAGGTGGTGTGGGGGTCGGCCTTAGCAAAGACCTCCCTACACTCACTGCAGTGTTGAAACCCAGTGAGCCCGGTTTTCTTCTTGGGTTTCTCAGAAATGGCCAACCTAACCAAACTTACCCTTTTTATGGCAATCGCCAGGCAAGACTCCCTTATTGGTTCCTAACCGTGTCTCGGGTGTTGGAAAAAAACGTTCAAAACACGTTTTTTTTTTTTTTTAGAACGGATAAGGACTGGTAACCACACACTAAGTAAAATAACAGAAATTCACTAAAAGTGATCGGTTCAGCTGAACCGATCAAACAAGTTTACAATTTCCACACAGAATTTAGGTAAAACCTATCTAGTACTCACGGTACAGCAGACAGAGGCCAACTAAGTGGAACAAACTGGGCTTAAAACCGACAACTTTTACCGACACTTTACCGACTTTTTGAACCGAGCTGAAGGAGAAATCTCCGGAGCAACTGTTCAGTGAGGCGGAGTAAAGAATCTGACGGTTGGATTTCAAAGGGCTGCAGACAGAGACCTCAACCGAGCTCGAGCTCAGCATTCTATGCGCTGCATAGAAAGTTAACCCTTTGTTCTCCGGGGCAGTTTAAAGGCTGGAGCTGACTGCAGTTAGTCAGAATACAGCAAGACTTCATGTTGTTTGAAGCAGAAACAACTGATAAGTGTACTTTGAGAGTAGCTGGTCTGAAGCCTAGGCCATTAGGATGAACCATATAATCCAGAACTGTAGACAATTCAGCAGTGTCTGGGGATATATGCTTCTTGGAATAACAAATGCTGAATCTTTTCCATTTGGAGTTGTAAGTTTTTCTAATGGCAGGCTTTCGAGAGGCTTTGAGAATATCCAGAACCCCTTGGGACAGATGCAAATCTGCATACTCTAACTCTTCAAGAGCCATGCCTTAAGATTGAGAGACTGAAGATTGGGGTACCAAATCCTCCCCTGAGAGGAGGTTAACAGGTTGTAATTCCTGGGGAAAGACAGGGGAAGATGGACTGCTAGGGGCAGCAACAGGGGGTACCAAGGCTGCCTGGCCCAGTCTGGAGCAATCAGAGTCACTTTGCAAGGCTGTGACCTTACCTTGACCAGAACCTTGAACAGTAGAGGAAAGGCATATAGAAATTTCCCTTCCCAGTTCAAAATCAGAGCATCCAGAGGGACTGAGCCCAATACTGGGGGTCTGCAACAAAACAGAGGAAGTTGGTGATTGTCTGGGGCTGCAAAGAGATCTATCTCTGGAGTGCCCCACCTTGAAAAAATCAATTTCAGCACCAGTGGGTTCAGGGACCATTCGTGATGGCTCTGGGAGATCCTGCTCAATGCATCTGCTAGCACACTGTCCTTCCCTGGAAGGTGGACTGCTATCAGAGAGGTCGGCAGAGAATAAGCTAGGAACCACAATTTCATGGCTTCCGAGCACAAGGCCGTGGACAGAGTGCCTCCCTGCTTGGTGTTGTCTGTCCTGATCTGAACCACCTTGTTCTGCACCGACTGAGAGAAAGCTTACAGGGCCAGAAAGACCGCCCTGAGTTCCAATAGATTGATATAAAGAAGGGATTCCCAGATGGACTCCCCACCCCAATAGAGAAGCATCCGTGGTTAGGACCACAGAGTGAGACTGAGTGACGAATGGGACTCCTTGCCTGAGGTTGCCCTGATCCTGTCACCATTGGAGAGCCTGGATCAGAGTCTGGGTCACTGGAACTAGTTTGGTTAGAGAATCTTTCTTCTGAGACCAAAAGGCCCTCAGGTGAAACTGAATGTCCCTCACCTGAAATCTGGCCCCTTGGACCACTGCTCTAGAAGCTGTCATGTGGCCCAGATGTTGAAGGAAGTGCCTTGCTGGCCGAGAGACCAGAAGGTGGAATGAAGAAGCCAGCTCTATAATAGCCCTTGCCCTTTCCAGGGGAAGAAAAGCTCTTGCTTTGACTGTATCCAGCTCTGCCCGCATGAAGGTGAGGAGCTGTACAGGCTCGAGAACTGACTTGGGAAGATTGAGAAGGAATACTAGGGAAGTGGGTACTTGCTGAATCACTTGAAGGTCTGACTTGACTTGGTCTGGAGACTGACCCACAATGAGCCAGACGTCCAGGTATGGAAATATTTTTCCTTCTTAAAAAGGCCACTACTACTGCTAGGCATTTTGTGAATACCCTTGGCGCTGATGTCAGGCCGAAGGGCATAGCTTTGAACTGAGAATGGCCTGAAGGCAATTCGAACCTGAGGTACTTTCTGTGGGAGCACCTGATGGGAATGTGAAAGTAGGCTCTTTTAAGTCCAGGGAGGCTAGCCAGTTCCCTGGCCTTAAGAGAGGGAAGGATTGTTCCTAGAGTCATCATTTTGAATTTTGGTTTCAAAAGATATTTGTTCAGGTATCTGAAGTCTAGGATGGGTCGCCACTCCCCTGTCTTTTTTGGGGTAAGGAAGTACCTGGAGTACAGATCTTTGCCCCTGTGCAATGTAGGAACTCTCTCTACAGCCTTTAGAGCCAGTAGAGATGAAACCTCTGCCTCTAGGGCAATGGTTTCGGAGATGCTTGCACGTGGAAAAGATCTGGCCCTCAGCTTTGGAAATTTCTTGAAGCTGAGAATCAGCCCCGGCTCACCACCTCCAGGACCCACTTGTCTGAGGTAACAGACATCCAATCCTGGATGAAGTAAGCCAGCCTGCCTCCTACAGGAATGGGGGAGTCGACCCGGGCTGATACATCAGGGTGTCTGCTTGGCAGGAGCCTCAGGTTGAGGGATGGATGGAGCCCTGCTCATCCCCCTTCTGCCTCTCCCTCTGAAGAACCCCCTCTGAGGAAAGGCAGAAGAGGCCTGTGCTTGGTAGAAAGGCCTATGAAAATGCCTGCCCCTGCACCTAGACTGCTGCCTTTGAGGAGTTGCCTGCCTTTCCTTGGCCTGTGCACTCCTATAGGTGGTCCTATACTCATCCATTTTTTTCATGTAATTCTCTATCTGCTCCCCAAACAGAGATTTACCCACCACAGGGTAATCCATGGCCTTAGCCTGGGTGTCCTGTGAGAGACTAGTACATCTGAACCAAGCCATTCTCCGAAGAGCCACTGATGTAGCCATGACTCTAGAGAACACATCACTGGAGTCCACAGCAGCACGGAACTGTACTTTAGATGCCTCAATCCCATCAGCAGCCACCTCCTCCATCTCCGAGGCTAGCTGGGGGGGGGGAGGCCTGCTTAGCCAGTGCCAGTACAGTGTCCCACCTGGACTTCTGGTACCTAGCTGCATTGGCCATATAATTAGCCTGCCTGAGTCCCAAGGCGGATGCCATGTGCTGTTTCTTTGCCATGATATCCAGCTTCCTAGAATCTTTATCTGGGGGGTGTGAAGCCAAGGGTATATTAGCCTTATCACAGGCTGCAGCCTGCACAACCCCAACATGGCTGCATTGCTGATACAAGTACTCTGTACCAGAGCCTGATAAGGTGTATCTTTTGTCCATCCTTCTGTCGACAGGAGGTACAGAATTTGGAGTTTTTAAAATCTTTCATGTCTGTTTCCCAAAAGACTTATGAAGGCGAACAGACAGTCTTGTGGACTCTGGGATGTCCATCACTTCCACACAATCAGGTTCCTCTTCAGCTTCTTCCACAGGGAGCTGGAGGGTTTCTGCCACTTTCCTGTAAAACATGTAGTGGGAAAAGGGACTCAGAAAACCTAGGAGGGGAAACACCAGAAGGCCTGTCTGGGGAGATGTCCGGTTCAATGGGCTCAACCAGACCCCCCACACCGTCGTCATCATCATCATCATAATCTTCATCCCCCTCCAAATCCAGTTCATAGAAATCTTCAGGGGCATAATCTTGAATCGGAGGAACTGACTGAACTGAGCGCCTGCCAGAAGGCGCCGGATCAGACGGAACTGGACAAAGCAATTCTACAATCCTTATCACATTGGCAATCACTTCGGTGGTCAAAAAATGGGTCTCTGGGACTGAACCTGCCGATTTTTCTTTTCTTTTTGTAGGAACTGATCCCTCAGGATCGGCTCTCCTCTTGCCCGAAGAAGTATAGCCCTGGTCAGAGGGCACTCCCTCAGATTCTGTCGGAACCGGACCGGGCTGGCCATCTGGGTCAGCAGACTTCACGGCCTCCTTATCCCTGAGCCTACATAATCTTTTTCCCCAGGGTAGACCTAGGGAAATTTTTACAGATTTGGCAGTCTGAATCGAGGTGGTCAAACCCCCGACAATAAACACAGGTGGTGTGGGGATCAGCCTTAGCAAAGACCTCCCCACACACACTGCAGTGCTGAAACCCAGTGGGCCTGGTTTTTCTTTTGGGTTTCATAGACATAGCCATCCTAACCACAAACTTACCCTTTTTATGGCAAACAACCAGGCAAGATACCCTTATTGGTTTCTAACTGTTAGAGGTATTGGAAAAAAACTCAAGAAAATGCTTTTTTTTTTTTTTTTTTAAACTGATAAGGACCAGTAACCACACTCTAAGTTTAAAAACAAAGACAGAATATATAAATCGGTAAACGGTCGGTTCAGCCGAACCGGTCGAAAAATCAATTTTTACAATTTCTACAAGTTTACTATGTCTAGTTCACTACCTAGTACTTACCGTACCACAAACAGAGATCTGAACCGAAACTTGTGAAAAATAAATCGGCAAAACTGAGGACTTTAACCGACTTACAAACCGTGAACAAAGGAGAACTCTCCGAAGCGGCCATTCAGTTAGGCAGAATAAAGAATCTGACAGTTGTGCTTCAAAGTGCAGCAGACAGAGGTTTGAACTGAGCTCGAGCTCAACGTTCTATGCTCTGCATAGAAAATTAACCCTCTACTCTCCAGGGCAGTTTGAGTGCTGGGGCTAACTGCAATAGTCAGAATACAGCAAGACTTCATGTTGTTTGAAAGTAAGTTTTTCCAAAACAAACAAATGGTCCCAAGGAGGGACAGGGTCCCCGACAGAGGGGTTCAGATGAAGGATACCCCTTAAGAATGTGCGGGGTAGATCAAGCTGGGCAAGGGACTTGCCCTGTACCCGGTGCATAGCATGCGGACACAGCGGAAAGATGCACTTTGATAGATGAGTAGCTCACGCCCAAGTCCAATAAGGACAGAAGGTACTCGAGGAACAAGTTTACAGGAGAGGTGAAAGGGTCAAGGTGGCGAGCAGAGACCCAGATGCAAAACTGCTTCCACTTCATGGCATAGGTGGCTCTAGTTGATGGCTTCCATGCTGCAACTAGGACGTTTGCCACTCTTGCAGAGAAACCAAAGCAAGTGATGGGCAAGTCTGTAAGAGCCATGCATGCAACTGCAGCGATTTCAATTCTGGCTGAACTAGTGTTCCCCTCTCCTGGGAGAGCAAGTGAGAGCTCAGAGGCAGAGGGATCGGGGATCTGCTGCCAGTTGCTGAACTAGAAGGAATCAAATCTGTCGAGGCCAGTAGGGAGCAATCGGGATCATGTCTGCTCCCTCCAACTGCAACTTGAGAAGGACCCTCTGGATCAGTGGGAAGGGAGGAAAGATGTACAGAAATCTCCCTGTCCAGCAAAGGAACAACACGTCTCGCCAGAAAACACCAGGCCCTGGATCTAGCAAGCAGAAACTGAGCAGTTTTGCATTAAATGGGGATGCAAAGAGGTCCAGCTCTTGATTACCCCATCTGTCAAAGAGGTCTTCTGTGACTGCTTGTAGGAGCTCCCACTCATGGGTTATGGACCACGACTGACTGAGGCCGTTGGCCAGGGTGTTGAGTACACCTGGAACATGAATGGCTGAGAGTTCCTGCTGATGATCGATGGCCCAGTACCAGACCCTCATGGCTTTCTTAAAGAAAGGGTATGAATGAGCTCTCCCCGCTTACTGATATAAAATACCAATGACATGTTGTCTGTCTGGATGAGTAGGTGGCCCGGAGCCAGATCCATCTGCAGAGCTTGCATGACATAGAGGATCGCCCTCATTTCCCACACGTTGATATAGAGAGATTTCTCCAATGCACACCACTGACCTCGAGTCCGCTGGTCTGTGAGGTGGGCTCCCCAGCCCATGCTAGAGACATCTGTGGTCAAGGACTGAGTGGGAGGCGACTTCCTGAAAGGCATGTCCTTGAAGAGGTTGAAGGGGGTTAGTCACCACTGGAGAGTCTAACGGACCAGTTCTGAGGCTCTGACAATCTGGTCTAGGTCGTCTGTGTGCTGATCCCATTGGACTTGCAAGTGCCACTGGATCACCCGCATGTGAAGGCGTGCCAATGGCACAGTTGCGATGGCTGCTGCCATGTGTTCCAGGACCCTAAGAACCATTCTAGCAGAAGAGACTACTCGTGCGTCAGCCTGAAGGTGATCTGCTCTGTCAGCAGGGAGGAAAGCCTTGTCCAGGACAGTATCCAGAAGGGCTCCTATAAACTGAAGCTTCTGGGTGGGCCAGGGGGAGGGACTTTGGAAGGTTCAAGGTGATTTCCAAATCTCAAAATAGGGAAAAGGTGTCTTCCATGCTCTGCAGCAGCAATTCCTGGGAGGAGGCTGTAAGGAGTCAATCGTCCAGGTACGGGAAGACAAAGTGACCCTTTGCTCGGGGAGCTGCTGCCACTATGGCAAAGCACTTTGTAAAGACTCGAGGAGCCAAGGACAGCCCGAATGGAAGAGCTTGGAACTGGAAGTGGTGCCCTTGAAAAAGGAAAAGCAGAAACCTGCAGTGGGGCTGGGCGATCACGATGTGAAGGTACGCATCCTGCATGTCACAGATTCATAGATTCTGTTGGCAGATAAGGACTGCCAGGCCCATCCAGTCTGCCCGTTTATGCTAGCTCACAAAGCGATCAGTGACCCTTATTGATCATTGGCTTTAGCTTTTTCTTCCTACCTCTATTATTCCTTTGTTTCTGTCTCATGCATGTTTAAAACCCGCCACAGTATGGGCTGCCACCACCTCCTGGGGTGGGCTATTCCATGCATCCACCACCCTTTCTGTGAAGAACTTCCTAATATTTCCCCTTATGTGGCCACCCTTCAATCTCATGTAATGTCGTCTTGTCCTGGTACCACTGTTGAGCTAAAATATGTTGTCCCCTTCCACCATGTTTATGCCCTTGAGGTACTTGAATGCTTTTGTCATGTCACCTCTCTCCCTCCTCTGTTCCAGCATGTACAAATTTAGGTCCCTCACTCTCTCCTCATAAGGCTTGTGATGTAATCCATTCACCATTTTGGTCGCCCACCTCTGTCCAGCGAGGAAAGCCAGTACCCTTGGTGCAACAGGGGGATTAGGCTTGGAAGGGTTAACATCCTGAACGGTTTGTACTCCACATACTTGTTCAGGTTGCTGAGGTCCAAAATGGGGCGTAGATCCCCGGTTTTCTTGGGAACCAGGAAAAAGTGGGAATAATAACCTTTTCCCCTCTGGGAGGTTGGTAACAGCTCTATTGACTACTTGTCCAGTAGCGACTGGATCTCCTCTTGGATGAGGGCTACATTGGATGGGGGATAGAGGGAGGGTAGCGGGGGGCTGTCCGAGGATACCTCCAGGAACTCTATCGTGTGTCCCGTTATCATTTGCAAGACCCATCGGTCGGATGTGATTCTGCTCCATCCCTCTAGGTAGAGGGAGAAGCGACCCCCCACCACCTTTCCAGGGCTTCGGTTGAGGGAGAGGGGTTGGGCACGGAGTCAGGTGGAAGCACTGGGAATTGGCAGAGTGGCCTAGGAGGACTTTTCGGCTCTGGAAGCGGAACCTCCGGGATTCTGAGAGGAGGCCTTTATGTGTAAAGGCTTCTTGCTGCTGCTGCTGACCTCTGGGCTTCTGACTGGCAGGGTGTTGAAAGGGCTGGTGCCGACATGGCTTCTGATTAGATTGGTACATAGTCTGTATGGACCGGATAGCCCTGCCCGAGTTTTGGAGATGAGTGATAATCTTCTCAGACTCCTGTCTACGAAAAGGAAAGAGCCTTTAAAAGGGGCATCCATGATACCAGCTTGGACAATCCTGGGAGAAGCCAGAAACTCAGAGTCAGGCATGCCTTCTGATGCAAATCCCTGTAGCAGCTGCTCGTGCTGCAGTGTCAGCTGAATCATAAGAGGATCACAGGACATGATTGCCAGCGTCAGATCCCGTTTTCAGAAGGGGAAGTAATTCTGCCTTCTGGGGCACGTCAGGCAGGGCCTGGGGTAATTCCATGCCCTGCTCCCAGAGGGCATTCTGAAACTGGACCATGTGCGTGAGAAATTTAGGGAGCGTATGGTACAAGTGACAGAGGCGTGGACCTTCCTGCCAAGTTGGTCCATTTGCTTAGACTCCCTGTCCAGAGGCTGAGTGTTCAGGTGCCTGGGGCACTTCAACCTATCGTGGGCAGCTGTGATCATCATGGAGTCTGCCAGGGGTTGTTCGCCCTGAAAGGGTTCTTCCCTGGGGGCCCTGCAAAGGCGGTCTGACTTCTTGGGTATAGTTGAAGAAGTAGATGGGTGCTTCCTTGTGGCCCTGGTGACATCCTGGAAGGTGCCGACTAGGAGTGACACCATTACAGGCTTAGGGTCTTTTTGGCTGAGGTACCTGGCCAGGCAATGCTTCTCTGGGTCCAAACCCTCCGTATCCCACACCAAGTTGTCCTAGATATGACGCATGACGTCCATGAATGATGGATCATCGGGTGGTGACCTGGAGGAGTCCTTGGATTCTGGAAGGGAAGGAGCACCCCTGGAGGAGGAGGACCTGGAAGAGTAGGAAGAAGAGCTATGGCTCAAGTCCTCCGAGAATGTAGACCTAGAAGAAGAGCATAGATGATGACGTCCCCTGTAGCAACGACCATGCCTGTCCGATGACCTGGAAGAGGAGTGACATCTGCATTCTTTGTGGCCAGTGCGACCCCTGCATGAGTTAGCCCGTTGAGGGGTGGTTTCCCTCGGCTGAGGAGTGGGCTCATTGGGCAGAGGGGTAGGCCATTTAGGAGGTGTGGGCACCTGAGGAGGAGAGGCAGGTCCTGGTGAAATAAGGTCACCTTTGATGGTGTTCCTCCAGGATGAAAAAAGAGATCCTTTACCTCCAACAGTGGAATTCTGGGCTCTTGAGGAGCCTCCAGTGTCGGCAGTGGCACTGGTGTCTGTGGAATGGGAACAGTCAGCATCGGTGGTACTAAGGTAACATCGTCCGGAGTCATCGGCTGATCAGACTATGGTTTCGCTGGCTCTAGTATAGGGTCTGGTCGTTCGTCGGCCAGCAAAAAACGGGGGTCGAGGTCGCTGGGACAGATGCTGGGAACACCAACGTAGATGAAACAGTATCACGTTGCAACAGTGAAGGGAATACAGCTTTTTTGACAGTTCGCTGTGATGGTCTGCTAGTTTCTCGATGCTGCTGCCTCCGGGGTGTTCACCCCCTCCCTGAAGCAACTCCGACTTGGAGTTAGTAATCTTAAGTACAGGGGGTGCGAGGGGCAGAACACCCCGCATGGGGGGTGTGGGCGGCAAAGCCCCCCACAGAAAACACACTTTCTCCAACAATGGCACAACACCAATTGGTGGTGTTGTGCCATCAATGTACTGAAGGTCGCTGTTCTCTATGTCACTGCAGCATGGTGGAACCAGACGAAACAGCATCTGCTGATGTCGGTCCAGTGTAGCAGCTGGCATCTGCCTGGGAGGTGCCTGATGAGGGGATTGGAGTCCCAAGGGGGACAGAGGAGTCGCCCTCCTGGAGGAGGTGAGGTCCTGCCCCCGGCGTCGGTCCAGGGAGTCAGCACTAGAGGAAGTGGCGGACTTCAAGAACGTCTTAGCCGGACAGGTGACAGGTAGGGACCCGCTGCCCAAGGAGGATAGGGCTGAGTCACCTGGCTGTGGGCCCGAAGTCTGGGAGAGGGGCTGAAGAGCTAAAGGATGAAGTCCCCGACCCTGACGAACCTCCACCCAATGTTTGTATCAGGGCAGGAGGTTTTACCACAGTGAGTCCGGAGTCTGTGCCAGACTTAAGCGGGGATCGGGAACGAGAGTCTGTCAAGGTCTTGTCCTTGTGCTTCTCCTTGTGGTGATACTTCCTTGATGATTTCTTGCCCTTGTGGAGGCCAGACAGCCAAAACTCCTGAGATGGGGGAAGAAGAGGAATTCTCTCCCTGTGTCTCCATCTGCAGAGCAGCTCGTTGTTTTTCTAACAAGAAGGATTTTAGGGCTTTCTGGTGGCGAATCCTAGTCCTGCTGTTGGACTTCAGGCAATGCTTGCACGCCTCAGTGTTGTGATCTTGGCCCAGGCAAAGAAGGCAAGCCGAATGGCTGTCTTTCGATGGAATTTGCTTGCCGCAGGCACACTTGGATTGGCGCTGTTTGACAGGAGGTGGCGGGGAAGTACGCATGCAGAGAAAAAATGCTAAATACTGAAGGAAATAAAATTAAAAAGCATTGGTAAAACACGGTCAAAATGAAGGTCGAACTAGAGCAGAAGGCGTCCGTTGAGCCGATGTGCATGGGTCAATGGCGGGAAAAGAACTGAGGTGGTGCTGGTGGAGCGCCCTGTATACTGCTACCTAGAAGTTTTCCATGGGATCCAGGCGCCTGCCGGCTTCAGTTCTTATGATGTAACCTGCTGCAAAGTGAGACATGCAGGTACCTCCTGTGGGTGGGGGGGGGGCAAACCATGATATGCAGGTAGGCATCTTGCATATCGAGGGATCAGAGCCAGTCACAGTGACCATCATGAAAGTACAGTTACGTAAAAACTTATCTTAACAGTAAATCTTTGAGGAGTGTCTCTTGCAGTAGGTAATACTTTTGGGTATCCAGCAGAGGTAGCTGTGGTGCACGGCAGCTCTTCTAGCAGTTTTTCACTAGGGACCGCCCACTCATGACATCAGCTTCCTGTATACTACATAAGTGTGGGTGGTCCCTGGTATCCTCAGTTCCCCTACCGGATTCAGCTTGCAAAGCGACGACCGAGGGGAAGCCAAGGTACCAAAGGAGTCCCAACCCATAGTTACTGGACCAGAATTTGCTCTCTTAGAGAAGAAGGGGGATGGAGGATGGGAACAAACCTACTGCAAGAGACACTCCTCAAAGAACTACTGTTACAGTAAGTTTTTACGTAACTGTAGTATCGTCCATGGAGTGGTCTCTTGCAGTAGGTAATGTTGGGATGATTCCCAAGCAGTAATGCCCATGTGGGAGGACAGTTATGATAAGAGACCTAATAGGACTGCACAGCCGAAGGTCGTCCGACATCGTGAGGAATATCCAGATTATAGTGCCTTGTGAATGTATGGATCATGGACCAGGTAGCTGCACTGCAGATATCTGAAATGGAAGCTCCTTTAAAGCAAGCCACAGTGGCGGCCATAGCTCTGGTGGAGTGGGCTTGGACAGGTCTAGGTAAAGGCTTGCTGTATTTTTTGTAACAAAATTAAATACAATGTGCCAACCAGGATGAAAGTGTATGTGTTGCAACCGGGAGGCTCTCACGACCTGGGGCAAAAGAGACGAACAGTTGAGACGTCTTTCTAATCGATTGTGTCCAATTAGTATAGCATAGTATACGGTGGGCATCCAAAGTATGTAGTAGATGTTCACCCTGACTGGAGTAGTCTGGATAGTAGACCAGAAGCTCCAAGGATTGATTTAAAGTATGTTCGGAAACTACTTTAGGAAGGAAGGAAGGGTTTTTGGATGAAGGACCACCCAGTCTTTGTGGAAAATAAAGTAAGGTTCCATACACATGAGGGCATGGAGCTCCGAAATACGTTGAGCGGAAGTGACAGCCACCAGAAATAGGGTTTTCCATGAAAGAAAACGGAGTTCACATGTGGCAGCCAGCTCAAAAGGCTCAAGGGTCAATTTTTCTATCATAAAATTGAAATCCCACGTAGGAGTGGGTCTTCTAATAGGAGGTTTAATATGTAACATTCCTTTCAAAAACATCTTAGCTAGATGATGTTGGTACAGTAACCTGCCATCCAGAGGCTCATGGTAAGTGGAGACAGCGGCCAAGTGAACTTTAATGGAAGAGTAACTTAGACCAGGCAGATAGTGAGGCCAGATAGTCCAGAAATGGAAATTACATACCTACCGTAATTCTTGATCTTCTCGGACGAAGTCTCCACCACTCATTCACACTGATGGGATCTGTGCTGGAGGTGCTAGGACCCAGAAGGAGCAAACTTTTTGCAAGAGGGCTGGCGCCAGAGATGGAGCCATGAGCCTTGGTTCATGCGGCAATGACTACCTCGGCGTCAACCCTCCAACTGCCTCCGTACCTTTTTTTCCCAAGGAGGTGCAGCGTAACTAACCTAGAAGGATAGCCTAACAAAAAAACCGACATAAGACAGTCCGAGCGACTCGTATAAGAAGGGTCAACAAAGAAGTCTTCATGGCCTAAGGATTGAGGGAGTGAAGACCAACAACAGAGGTGAGCTCGGGGAATGATGGGTGGGCGTGTGAATGAGTGGTTGAGACTTCGTCCAAGAAGATCAAGAATTACAGTAGGTATGTAATTTCCATATCTTCCTGGACATAAAGTCTCCACCACTCACTAGACTACCTTCTCCTGCGCCACCGACTGCGTACAGGCCCCCACCCAGCAGAGATGACTGCCAGGTGAACACTGAGGGTCTTCGACTGAAGGCCCGCCTGAGAGAGGGACAAAAAGTAGTTGAGAATGTTAGCCACTGGGCAAGATAAGGGGTTCAGCCCCTTGCCCTGGCACCAAATGGAGAACCTTTCCCTCTGAAGGCATAGCATTTTCAGGCTGACTCCTTCCAAGAAGCCTCAACCACACTGAGGACATCTTTGGAGAGACCCAAAGCCTGGAACACTAATCACTCAGGAACCAGGTTGTCAGGTGCAGGGACTGAGGGTCCGGGTGGAGTACCTTCCCCTGATTGCATGAGAGCAGGTCCTGGCATAGAGGGAGACACCTCAGGAGCCTGCAGCTGAGACTGAGGAGATTGGGGTACCAGAACTGGCACGGCCAGTCCAGAGCCACCAGGACCATCCATGCCTTGTCCCTCATCACCTTAAGCAACACCTTGTGGCCCCACTGGAAGAACAGGCTGTGTACTACCTCTGGATGGAGAGACCACTCATGAGACACCTCGCCCACACAGCTGAGAGTGTCCACCAGCTGGCTGGAGGCACCAACCACATGGATGGCCAGGAGATCGGCCTCCTGGCTGTGCAAGAGGGTCCAAACATGGAGAGCTTCACTGTACAGAGGTAGGGAGTGCGTCCCACCCTGTTTGTTGCTGTAGTACATGGCCATGGTGTTGTCTATCTGGACCTGAACAACCTGACCCCAAATGTGCAGAGCAAAGGTGGTCAGTGCCAGCCAAACTGCCTGAAACTCCAGCAGGTTGATATGGCACTGAGACCGGAGCCCACAGACTCTGTGTTCCCCCAGGTGGGCACCCCAGCCCATGAGAAAGGCATTGGTCATCAGGATGACAGTCGGCTCTGGGCGGAAAAACTGGATACCTTTGTGCAGATGTTCCGGGACTAACCGCCACTGGAGTGCGTCCCACATTGGCTGGGTCACAGTGATCCTTGTGTGGCGACCACTGGCGGGCCAGCGACCACTGGAGACAGTGCATTCTCCAGTGGGCTCAATGGACCACGCTGGTGCAGCCTGTCATATATCCCAGGAGGAGCAGGAAGTCCCGAGCAGGGTGCAACTGCCCAACCTGAAATGATCAAGCAAAGGAGGAGAGAGCCTCTGCCCTGTTTGCCGGGAGCCATGCCCTGGCTATGCAACAGTCAAGCTCTGCCCTGATGAAGTGAATCACCTGTGAGGGCACGAGTTCCGATTTGGCCTCGCTGACTAGGAGGCCAAGAGAATTGTAGGTCTGGAGGACCAGCTCTCTGGACCTCTCCACCTCTTGCCTGGAGGGACCCACAATGAGCCAGTTGTCCAGGTAGGGGTATACGCAGAACCCTCAGCACCTCAGGTAAGTTGCTATCACTACAATGCATTTGGTGAAGACCCTGGGAGCTGAGGAGAGGCCAAATAGCATGGCCTGGAACTTGTAGAAGATCCCCTCCATGCAGAACTGAAGGAACCGGCGGGTGGAATGGACGGATTGGGACACGGAAGAACTGAACTGAAAATTCAGAGAGCAGAACCACATGTCCTGTTCGAGAGATGATATGATCTGGGGCAGAGTGACCATCCTGAAGGTGCATGGCCTAAGAAACTTGTTCAGGTTGTGCAGATCTAACATAGGGTGCCAGCCCCCTTGTCCGTGTTGGCACCAGGAAGTACCTGGAGACAAACCCTGGGAGTTCTGGAGGGACCAAAACAGGAGTCACGACTTCCTTGCAGAGGAGCTGGGCGGTGTCGTCCCAAAGTGCCGACGGTATGTCATCAGACACTATGTCCTCTGTGGGGCACGGGCTCGGCAAGGCAGGTAAGCCTCGAACTCTAGAGGCAGACCCTGACTGACCACCTTGAGGACCCAACTGTACGTGGTGACAGCGGACCAGGCGGAAAGGAAGTGGCAGAGCCTGCCCCCACGGGAGGACCCAGGGGAGTCAGGATGGGCATGAGGGAAGTACCTCCATCCCATTACTGGGCAGGCTTGGAGGCGAAGGAAGGACCGGCTGAGGAGCCACTGGGACCCCCGACCTCCAGGCTTTAGGACAACCATGGCCACAGACTTTGGCTGGGGACGCCAAGCCTGAGGCTGGGACGGTTTGGCCACAGGGGCCAAGAAGGGCTGACAGGGCTTCTTCTTCTGCTGTTAAAGCCTTTGGGATCCCTCTAGGTGGAAATCACCAAGTCCAAGGTGGCATTGGACTTTTCAATGCGGGTGAGGTGCCCCTTGACCCTGGGCTCGAACAACCCGGTACCCAGAAAGGGGACATCCACCAGCTTGTGCTGGGTATCTGCTGTGAAGGTCCGGATCCTCAGCCAAGCCCTGCGGCTCATGGCCACCGCGGCCACCACAGATCTGGCACAAGAGTCACCGATGTCCATGAAGTCTAGAGCTGTTGCTTAGCCACCCTGGCCCTGATCCCTGAACCTGCTTGACCGTGGTCTGTAGGTCTGCTGGGAGATAAGGAGGCACCTTGTTAAGCATGCCCAAAAGGGCATGTCAGAAGTGGGCCATTAAAAGGGCTGAACTCGCTTGCCGGAGGCCGAAAGGTGAGGCAGCATAGACCTTTTTGAACATGTGGTCTAGTTTTTTGGACTCCTTGTCAGGAGGCTTGTCAACATCACCCGCGTTGCCTGTGCACCGGAACACAGAGTCAGCCACCAGACCCTAAGCCGAGGGGTGCTCTTTGAAACCCAAAAGGGAATCGGTAGGGACCACATACTTGTGGGCCATTTGGGCCAAGGGCACAGGACAAGAGGCCGGATGCTGCCACAGCTCCAAGGCAGTGCCAAAATGGCCTCCTCAACTGGGAAGGCTTCCCCAAGGGAGTCAGTCTGGTCGAGGATCTCGGTAAGCAGGTAACGAGCCTGTTTCTGAACGAGTTCTGTCAGGAGACCTGTGAACTCCGAGATTAGGCAGCGAAGACCCATAAAAGAAGTGAGGCCTTACTCAGCTGACAGATCATCGGCCGACTCCATGTCCACCAGATGAGAGCCCATGAGGAACCCTCTGATTCCAAGGAATCATTAAATAAAGGTCGACCACCAGAATCCCCCGCTGACCCTATGGGGTCGGTCAGGGTTAACAGTGACTGACAGCCGATGGGGAAGTCCTAATGCCGGGCAGGCCTCCTTAGCCCGGAAGCCAGTCAGGGTCATCCCAGTCTTTATCCCTAGGATCATCCAACCACTCAAAGGACAAAATCCAGATCATCTCCAATGGCCACTGGCTCCAGAGTGCAGTCCCAAGTGACCCACCAGTGCAGGCTTAGCGTATAGCTGTGACCTCACCACCAGGTTGTCTGGACTCCCGAGGGGGTACCAGACTGGGAGGGGGCAGGCTTTCCCACAAACCCCTCCCCGAGGCCTCCTGTCTCGACAAGAGAGGAGGACAAGAGGAGGCCTGGTCTCTCTCGATACATATAGTACGGTGGAGGGGCAAAGGAGAAGAGCCCAGGGACCTTTCCTTGGAGTCCCGAGTGCAATGCTTGCCTCCGAAAGTGAGGGGTGGACGATCCCACCTCACCATATGGATCTGTAAAGTGTGGAAGTCCATGGAGAAGCAGGCATCGCAGTGGTCTATATTGTGTTTTGCTCCAAGGCTGGTCCAGCAGCCAATCATGTCAGTCCCAGACGAACATGTTTCTCCCACAGGGGCACCGATGCCTGGGGAAGACTCAGCCTTCTTGGTCGACTTCTTCTTTGGTTTCTGGGGCCCCTGGGATCTAGACATGACTGACTACAGAAATAAAATAAAACCAGCAAAAAATGAAAATTTACAGACTTACCATAATTCTTGATCTTCTCTTGTATCTTCACTATTCATTACTGCTGGGCGTAAGCCAGGCGCGCACCTGTATGGGAGGTTTTATTTTGGGGGGTGGCACCATCGCCCATGAGGCTGATGAGTGCAGTGGCGCATAGGGCTGGCCATTAGGCATCGCAGATTCCTCCTCCACTCCAGTTCTGTTCTGCTGGAGAGGATGAAACAAAGGGCATAGAGAAAACCAAGGTGAGACAAGAGAGCTGAGGGATAGGAAAAGGAAAAGATATAAACTGAAAAAGGAACGAGTCAACCAGAGGACAGAGGGATTAGACTTTTTCCCTATGTGGTCATAGGGCCCCAAACCTTGGGCGGCAGCACAGGAGAAAGAAGAGGAAAGAGAGAGAGCTACAATATACGTAAACCGGGGTGGGGTGGGGGAGAGCTGGAAGACAATTGGCTTATTTTAGCCTCAAAAACCTGAAAGGTACGAAGACATACGAGCAAGGATCCTGTCAACTTCAGGAACCACTGGATGGAGGTCCAGAACAAGAGAATTTGAAACAGTCTTGGACAATATAAAACATTGCAGAGTCAAACCTCTCTCCCCACCCCAATCCACATACGGGATGAATGTTCTGGAGCATGGCCCTCCTCAGTTTATCACCTGACGGCTTAGTCAAGGAGGGGAAAATCCCTTAAACAGGAGAGGATTCTTTCCAGAATGACCTCTAAAGGTAGAGGGGAAGTGATAAAGGAGAAAGGAGGAGGAAAATCCCTGTAGGTTCTCCCACGAAATGCACTGATGCAGTCCTCACTTCAAGAAGATGAAAACAGGCGGACATCCATGCCAAATTAAGGAGGATACCACAGTGCACCCCACTGAGAATCCTAGGGAGTTCCCTCCAAGGCCAGGGCGAAGACCCTACTCACCTCCCTCCTAGGATAGGCGCTCTGTGACTTTTTAGAGTAGGAGACAGAGGACCATGGGTTACCAGGGGGACTCTGCCCCCAACTAGCCTTGAAGAGGGAGAGCACGAGCAGGGTGGAGGCTCATGAGCTGAGGCCAAGAGGGAAGGTGGGTGGAATTAGCATTAATTAGAGATACAAGAGAAGATCAAGAATTATGGTAGGTACATAATTTTCAGATCTTCTCTTGTCAATCTTCACCATTCATTACTGCTGGGCGAGTACCAAGCCCCCTTGAGGGGACCTGACACTGCCCTGAGGGAACAGCATCCCTCAGCCTCCTGTGGGGGAGAAGCAGGAGGAGGGAGACCCTATTGCCATACTAGGTCAATATGACCTAAGGCTGGTCAGGCCGAGGAGGTGTCCCCTGTAGCCAGGGGCACAGGAGACGCCTCTAAAGATTCCTCCTTGCCCTGTGAGAGAAAAGATGGGTCCCCCGGAAAGCGGAGGAAATCACCCTATGACAGTCTAGACAGGTGAAGCCATGCCGTCCACATGACGCAGATCGCTGTCCCTGCTAGTCTGAAAGCCACCTCACTGGCATTGTACGATGCCCCTGCTTGGTGCCTTGTAAGCTCCAGACCCTGTGCAGAGAAGGCAATAGCTTGACTAGATTCCTCCGAATAAGGCAACGATGCTAAAACCTGCACCAGCATCGACCACAGGTGCCTGTTGTAGGCAGTGTGGTGAGCCTGATGTGAGCTGATGCAGAGTAACACATGAGCTGAAGAGAAAACTCTTCTACCTCACTGGTCGAAGTCCACGGACTCCAGATTACTCACCGTAGTAATGCTGTTTCTTCTAATGGAGTCTTGCTGTATTCTGACTATATGCAGTTAGCCCCAGCACTTGAACTGCTCTGGAGAAGAAAGGGTTAACTCTATGCCAAGGCACAGAACGTTGAGCTCGAGCTCGGTTTTCAAACCTCTGTCCCAGGTACTCCTCAGTGTAACTGTCAGATTCTTACGAGCACTATGCTAACTATTAAATAGAAATTGTTTTTTAGAAATTTTTTGCCAAAAGGCAATAAACAGTTTGTTAGGGTCCAAAAGACTCAAGTCGAGAACCCCAAAAAGAATCCAAGCAGGTAGTAAAACTTAATATATATTTAAAATCACAACAAAAACCCCATCCTAAAAGAAGAGGTGACCCAGGTACACCTCTGCGGTGCAGCACTGCACCTGCCAACCCACATCCCAAAACAACTAGGTGCTAGGAGGGGAGGCAGGGAGGGAGGTCAGAATACAGCAAGACTCCATTAGAAAAAACAACATTACTATGGTGAGTAATTTTTTCTTCAAACAACATGAAGTCTTGCTAAATTCTGACTATATGCACACTACCAATCAGTACCCCCTTGGAGGAGGGAGTTACAGAACCTATTTTGGGAACAAGATCTGCAGCACTGCTGTGCCAAACCTAGCATCACTTCTTGACTGGCTGTCGAGAGAATAATGCTTGGTAAATGTGTGAAGAGTTTTACAGGTGGCTGCTTTACAGATTTCCTCTAAGGGTATATCTCTAGCTGCTACAGTCGAAGCAGCTGTACACTTCTGATGGAGCGAGCCCTCATGCCTGAGGGTGGCTCCTTCCCCAATTTTGAATAGCAGAACCGGATACAGGAGACAATCCACTTGGCAACAGTTCTCTTAGTGGCAGGTTTACCTTTTCCCACTTCTCCATAAGTGAGAAACAGCTGTGAACAGTCATTTCTATGGGCCTTAGTGTGTTCTATATAATAACTAAGGACCCTCTTTACATCAAGACTGTGTAGTCTTCTCTCCCCAGAGGAAGAATGGTCAGTGAAAAATACAGGCAATGACAAAGACTGGTTCAAATGAAAGTCTGATACCACCTTGGGGAGGAACTTTCTGTTTGTTCGAAGGACCGCCTTATCCCCGTGAAATGAAATGAAATCAGGTTCTACTGATAAAGCCTGTAATTCACTGATTCTCCTAGCAGAGGTAATGGCTACCAGGAACACAGTTTTCCAAGGCAAGTACTTCAGCTCAGCTGAAGATAATGGTTCAAACGGGGGCTGCATAAGCTGTGCAATACAGACGTTCAGATCCCAAACAGGACTAGGGTCCCTAAAGGGAGGATTGATATGAACCAGACCTTTGAAAAATTTCTTGAAAACTGGATAGGAGGCTAGGGAAGAGCCCTTCCCAGCTGAAACAAAGGCAGAGATAGCTGCCAAATGCACTTTGAGAGTGGTATGCTTGAGGTCTAAACTGTTAAGATGCACCAAATAATCCAAAGCAGTGGCAATGTCAGCTGAATCTGGCTGAATATGCCTCTGAGAACACCAGAAACCAAATCTCTTCCATTTGGAATTGTAAGTTTTTTCTAGTAGAAGGTTTTCTACTAACCTTAAGAATGTCCAAGACTGATTAGGAAAGATGCAGGCTTGCATATTCTGGCTCCTCAAGAGACAAGCTTTGAGTCTGAAGGTTGGGATACAGAATCCTCCTCTGCGAGGAGGTGAGGAGATTGTACTGTTAGGGAAGACAAAGTGGAATTGTCACCGACATTGACAATAGTAGGGGGTACCAAGGCTGCCTGGCCCAGTCTGGAGCCACTAGAATCACTGTGCAAGGCAAAGATATGAAAACTA
The DNA here is from genome assembly GCA_016271365.2 of Neoceratodus forsteri. Lineage (NCBI taxonomy): Eukaryota > Metazoa > Chordata > Ceratodontiformes > Ceratodontidae > Neoceratodus > Neoceratodus forsteri. The sequence goes on from CM057456.1 coordinate 17,407,622, forward strand.
CATACCTACCGTAATTATGATCTTTCTGTGTATCTTCACCATTCATCACTGTTGGGTACTCGGCCGGTGGCCAGGACCCCGCGGGAACATTTTTTTTTAGGTAGGTGGACCGGCCTTTCCATTGGTGCAGCCCTCAGGCCAACGCACTGCGTGAGTGCTGGTGGGTGGCCATTAGGCTGCATCGACTCCACCTGCCTGCCAGTTCTGAGTCGTCGCGGAGAGGTAAGAGGAAGGGGAGTGGAGGGTGGGACAAGGAAGTCCAAGGACAGAAAAGGAAAAGATATATAAACCAAAAGGAGAAATAACGACTGAGAGGACAGAAAGGGAGAAAAGTCAGAACGAAGGGATTGGGAGGGGCTAATTCTGGAAAAGGAAGAAGGAGGTAGGGTGGGTGAAGAATTTAGGAGGAGAGAGGGGAGTTAAACATCCCAGACTCTGGTCCGTCTCCAGATTACATAGGAACTGCAAGGAGTAGCCAAAGGCTTTCTGCCAGAATTCAAGGCACAGAATGGCTGGCAAACACTCCAGATAAGCAGAGTCGGCTATTCTGGAAGAAGGACAGGGTACAGAGAATTAACACCCTCTCAAGGAAAGATTATTGGTGAAAAAAAGGGAAACTTTTTTTTTTAATAAGCAAGGAGAAATAAGTTGGATGGAAAACGAGGAGCAGGAGAGAATGGAGGGCAACTGTCAACTCCCACCCCACAGGGGTGGAGCCAAAGCACTGGAGAAAGAGTGCCCCCCCCCCAGCTGTCCACTCTCCCCGGAATATTATCCCCCTGTGTGCCCCTGTTTTACCCCACTCCTGAAAAGAAAGGGGAAGGGATGGGCACAGAGAGGGAGGGGGACCCAGAGACTGAGGCCCCAGGGGGATGCAGGGTGGGATCGTGATGAATGAAGAAACATAGAAAGATCATAATTACGGTAGGTACATAATTTTGGTATCTTATCTGTGTCAATCTTCACCATTCATCACTGTTGGGTGAGTGCCGAGCCCCCTGAAGGGGGTTTTCTTTTACATCCTAAGGGACAAAGTCCCTTAGCTCTCAGTGGGTGACACACTAAGAGGGAGAACCTTCAGGGCCTGGAGAGGCCCGAGAGTGGGGAGAGGACGGTCCCCCGTAGGGGAAGGAAGTCTGCCCACGAGGGTGTCGCTCGCCTACAGGAGAAGAAATAAGTTTCTGGTGAGCGTAGTTAATCATCCTACGCCAGGCCAAGGGTGACAACCGGGAAAGACGCAGCCATGCTGTCCACCTAGTGCAGATCACTGTCCCTACGACCCTGGTAGCTAGCTCACTGGCATCACAGGATGCCCTCGCTTGGTGCCTTGCTAGCTCCAGGCCACACGCAGAGAGTGCAAATGTCTTGTCTGGTTTGCTCCATATCAGGCAATGAGGCTAGGAGCTGACCTTGCCTGGACCACCAGAACCTGTGATAGGCTGCATAGTGGGCCTGATGTGCAGAAATGGAAAGCAATAACCATGCCGAGTAGAAAGTCCTCCTACCCCAGAAGTCAAAATCCAAGGAGTCTTGATCTGGCGGCTGGTCACGGTGAAGGGGTGCGAAGCCCATCAGGAGTATCCAACTGCGTCAATCAGGACTGCGGATGAGGCATGGAACCTGGAGACTCCAGGGGTGCGCAATACCTCTGGCTGAGATCCCTAGGGGCAGGAACTCCAGAGAAGGACCTCTGCCAGGAATGCAACGATGCCTCCTGAAAGGGAGCAGGCCAGGGCGGCACCACAAGGGTGGCCTCGCCAAAATCACCTAGAAAGGCATGCGCCGAGTGCTCAGGATTGCTTACAGTGGCAGGTGTGAGGTGCAAAATCCTCCAACATCCTCACGAGGAAGAGCTGATACTCAGCGAGATCAGCAGCTGGAGAGATGTGGACAGAAGGTTCCTCTCCCCCAGAAAAGGGGGATGAGGAGCTGGAGGGCACCAGCTGTTCAGTGGGCGGCTGCTCGTGGGGAGGTTGAAAAACCTGACTGTCCATCGCACTAACATAAGCTGGGAACCGAGCAGCCACCGCTCTGAACTCCTCCCAGGAGAGAGGCCCGCTAGGACCAAGGATGCCTGGGAGCGCAGGAGAATGTGGCAGAGGAATGGGGACAGAGCCGAGAAGAGAAGTCAGCTGACCTCCGCTGGCTAAGGAGCTGACCGAGCACCAAGGAAGAAGGTGCTGGAAGACCCCACAGCTGAACAACTATTTCGGTACTGCCTTGGCTGCTCCCGGAGAATGCCGCATGTGAGATGACCAGGGCCGTATAGGTCTGGAAGGACGGTCCCCTACCTCAAAAGAATGGGGCTCTCTCAAAGAGACCGAGGAGGAAAAGTGGAGATCCACACTACGGCTTCTCCCAGAGCCCGGGTGGACCCCCGAAAAAGGCCGCCGTGCCGACCCCACGCCCCTCGATGCCTCGGAGTGCGAAAGAGCCCTCCTCCTCCTCCTCGAGAGGGCCAGCCTATGTAGCTGACAGCTCTGGGCAGCACCCGAAGGAGCTATCCAGGGCACAGCACCCTCCCCTCCCATAGGTGCTCTGATCGGCCCCAAAGTTGGGCGTTCTAGGCACACCACAGGTGGAGGTACCACTGCTTAGGGGTCAGTGAACCCACCAAGACGGGGCTGCAGAGTAATGGTGGCCTGCACCACTGCCCGCTGGTCAGCACTCCTGACCCCAGTCTCGGTAGCCACCAACCCGACCTCAGAAGGGGGCTGACTCCGGCTTGTCGAGGAAACTATTGGGCTGCCCACTCCAACAGCCAACCCCAAAGAGTCAGACTGTCCGTCTGACTTAAAGCCCGACTCCACCTCCGAGGAGGTAGAGGCCGAGGCCCTGTGCCAGACCGTAGGAGGGCGCCCACTGCCATCTTTGCCAAAGGGAGTGCAAGAGACCAATGCTATGCCCGAGCCGATGCCAGTGCCCCCTACAGCACCGCGAGCGGAATCCACAGTGGGGCATGGCTCCAGCCCGAACAGGAGCTCCAGAGTCGGGACCATCCATGGGGCCGAGTGGCACCGAGGATGAAGATGGTGCAGACGACGGCACCAAGGACAGCGCCGCCCGGCTCCATGGTGCTGCAAACGGCGCCGACCTGGGTCTTGTGAACCGCGGGGCTGACACCGAGGGAGCCTTCACCCCCGAAGGGGCGATTGCCGTGGCGGCGCCTCCCGCCAGCCCCTTTAAGGAGCGGGACAGGCCTCCTGCGCCGCGGAAGGAGCCTCGGCAACGGCTAGGCTACTAGTAGCCGAGGCTCCATCCTCCTCGGTCCATGTAGAACCAGGAGGGGACCCAGAGAAAAGGTTGAGAGAGCGTGGCTTGGCCCGACGAGAGCGCACCCGACCCCTGAAAGTTGGCGGAGCTTGGCCCCACTTTCCATGCGCAGACGCTCGGCGACCATGGTCCATGGAGAAACAGGCATCACAATAAATCCATGTCGTGAAGTGGCCAAGACATGAAAGACAACGGTCGTGCTGGTCAGTGACGGAATATTTTCGGACGCATGGGCACCGTCGCATGGGGGGCCAACCCGTCCTGGAAGATTTCTTGCCCTCTGACCGAGATACGACCAACGGGGAAAAAAAATCACTGAAAACAAACTCGACGTCTCAGAAATATAAAAAAAATGGAAAGATCTTACCGGGCGACGTCGAGTATGGCAAAAACAGAACCGGCAGGAGGAACCGACAAACTTCGGCACCGAAGGAATGGATTTCGAGAAACAGCGGAGCAGGCCTAGGATTTTCTTCTCAGCGTCCTACCAGGTGACCTCAAGGCGGAGACTAAGAACTGGCAGGCAGAGTCGATGCAGCCTAATGGCAAACCCACGAGCACCATGCAGTGCGCCGCCTCGAGGGCGCGCTAATGGTGCCGCCGCTCCACCTACCTAAAAGCCCTAAGGGGTCCTGACCTCCGCCGAGTACCCAACAGTGATGAATGGTGAAGATTGACACAGATAAGATCTGATCTTGACCAGAACTCTGAATATCAGAGGAAAAGCATACAGAAACCGGCTTGTTCAATCCAAAAGGAGAGCATCTTGAGGAACAGACCCCAAAAGAGGGGGTCTGCAGCAGAATAGGGGAAGCTGGTGATTGTCCGGAGCTGCAAAGAGGTCCATCTCTGATGTGCCCCATCTCTAGAAAATGACCTGAAGAATTAGAGGATTCAGGGCCCACTCATGGTGAGCTTGAGAAATCCTGCTGAGAGAGTCTGCCAATACACTGTCCTTCCCTGGGTGATGCACAGCAATCAGGGAAACCTGTAGGGAATAGGCTAGTGACCATATTTTCATGGCTTCGGTGCACAAGGCTGAGGGCCGAGTGCCCCCCTGCTAGTTGATATACCACATGAGTGTGGTGTTGTCTGTCCTGATCTGCACCACTTTCCCCTGAACTGTGTTTGAGAATGTCTGAAGTGCTAGACAGACAGCCCTGAGTTCTAGACGTTTTATGTGCAGGAGAGACTCCTGATGAGACCATGTTTCCTGAGCAGTAAGCTGGTCCAGATGGGCTCCCCATCCCAGTAGGGAAGCATCCGTGGTAAGAATCACTGCTGGAGCCTGACTGAGGAAGGGGACACCTTGTCTTAGATTATCCTCCTCCAGCCACCACTGGAGAGCCTGAACTAGAGTTTGAGACACTGGAACTAACTTGGAAAGGGGGTCTTTTTTCTGAGACCAAAAGGATTTTAGATGAAACTGAGTATCTCTCATTTGAAATCTTGCCCATTGCACTACTGCAGTGGAAGCTGCCATGTGGCCTAGCAACTGTAAGAAGTGCCTGGCTGGCCGAGGCACTAGTGGACAAAAAGAGGAAGCCAGGGTGATGAGGGACTGTACCCTTGAAAGAGAAAGAAAGGCCTTTGCCTGACCAGTGTCCAGTTCCACCCCTATAAATGTGAGAAGCTGGGCTGGTTCCAGAACAGACTTTTCTAGATTCAGGATGAATCCTAAGGAATCCAGAAGCTTCTGAGTGGCCTCTAGAGCTGACTTGACTTGGTCTGAGGACTGACCCACTATGAGCCAGTCATACAGGTAAGGGAACATTAAGATGCCTTGTCTCCTGAGAAAGGCCACCACTACTGCCAGACACTTGGTGAAAACCCTTGGAGCAGATGTTAGGCCGAAAGGTATTGCTCTGAAATGGTAGTGACCTGAGGGCAACCTGAACCTGAGGTATTTTCTGTGGGAATGTCTGATAGGTATGTGGAAATAGGCATCCTTGAGATCCAGGAAGGCTAGCCAGTCTCCTGGTCTGAGAGAGGGAAGAATTATTCCCAGAGTCACCATTTTGAACCTTGGCTTTAGTATATGTTTCTTTAGGTATCTTAGATCTAAGATGGGTTGCCACTCCCCTATCTTTTTTGGGGTAAGGAAGTATCTGGAATACAGTCCTTTTCCCCTGTGATAAAGAGGTACCATCTCTACTGCTTGCAGAAGTAGTAGAGAGGAGATATCTGCCTCTAAGGCCTTTGTCTCCAAGGAAGAGGGAGGACTGAAAGACTGCTCTCATTTTTGGGAACCTTTTGAAACAGAGAGCAAGTCCCTGGCTCACTACTTCCAGGACCCATTTGTCTGAAGTAACAGACTTCCAGGCCTGGAAATAGTGAGCCAGCCTGCCCCCTACTGGAACTGAGGAGGCGACCCTGTCTGACACCTCAGAGTGTCTGTTTGGCAGGGGGCTTAGATTGAGTGGAAGATGGAGTCCTGGTCATCCCCCTTCTGCCTCTTCCACTTAAGAACCCCCCTCTGCTGAAAAGGAGGCCTGGGCTTGGTAAAAAGGCCTATGAAAAGACCTGCCCCTGCCAGCCCTAGATTGCTGCTTCTGAGGAGTGAACTGCTTTTCCTTGGCTGCAGCACTCCTGTAGGTGGTCCTGTATTTATCCATCTTTTTCATGTAAGCCTGGACCTTTGATGCCTCAATTCCATCCACAGCCACCTGCTCCAGCTCCTTGGCCAGCTGGGGAGGGGCATTCTTAGCCAGCTCCAGAACCGTATCCCACATAGATTTCTGGTATCTGGCTGTATACAGAAAATGGAAATTACGTACTTACCGTAATTATTGATCTTCTTGGACAGTCTCCATCACTCATTCACACTAGTGGGATAGCGCCAGAGGCGCTAGGACCAAGTGGGAGTCAAAAATTTTCTGAAGGGTCGGCGCTGAGAGAGGACCACGCATGCATGGCACCATGAGACTAGCTCGCGCCTGTGTAGGCTATCTTGGCGTCGACCCTCCAACCGCCTCAGTACCTTTTCGACCGAGGAGGTGCAGCGTAAGTAATGAGAATAACTCATCCGGAGTTTCTGGGCCTGAGAGGGCCCAGATGGCCTTTGCAAGAAAGGTCAAAGAATAATGTCCTCACAGTCTGAACCATAGGACCTTGAACACCAGAAAAGAAAACGAGTGAACCCAGGGGATGGTGGGTGGGAGATGAATGAGTGATGGAGACTGTCCAAGAAGATCAATACCACGGCGCCATTTCCATATCTTCCTGGACTAAGTCTCCATCACTCATTCACACTAGTGGAGAGTACCGAGCTAAAACCAACAACCCTGAGTAGGGTGGTAGGAGATAAGGTTCACTCAGAAAGGACAGCTAAGGACTGCCCTGCTAATAAAAAGAGCTGTCTTGTAAGAGCATCTACAACATAGTGCCTACAAGATAAGCGCTTGAGTTGTAACTCGCCACTTTGCAGATGACTGCAATGGGCACAAAATGAAAGTCTGCAAGGAAGCCGCAACCACTCTAGAACAGTGGCAAGAACCTAGCCTCACCATTTGGTCTAGGACCAAAATTAATAGTGTCAAAGACATGTACTAATGTAATGTAAAGGGACCTCAGGAACTGAAAGAGTTGGAGGTAAAGTCTACTGGTACAGGGTAGACCGGAAAGTGTAGATGGAAACCCCACTATCAAGTATGACTGACCTGTAACAACAGGTCCAGGAGCACTTGAACCCCTTACTTGATGACCGAGAGGGTCCAGGTGGGGTTAGCCCATCAAGGAGAATGGGCTCCACTTAGTCACAGGAATCTTCATGATGGAAGGCCAAGCACGACTTAGAAGCCTCTTGTGGTGGTCTAGTAGAACCAGATCCTAACCACTGCATATTCCAAAAGGAATCATCCTGTCCCTGTGTGTACAACTGTAGTAGCAGTCTCTGATCTCAGGGAAGAGAGGAAAAAGTGTACAGGAGGACGTGTCCACTTCGGAAAAAAACTTTCCAAAAGAAAAAGCAGGTGCAGGATTTCTAAGGCAAATAGAGGCAGATGTGCGTCGAAGAGGGAAATAGCAGGACCAAGTTAGGGCTAACCCATTTGATGAAGAGACTGAGAGAGGCAGTGACTCAATGCGGTGAGGCACTACCTACTCTGGCTTCCCTGAAGGGAGTAGGAAAGGATTCTAGTTTGTTTGCTGAAAAACAAAGATCACAACTCCATCCCGCACTTGAAGAGGATAGCTTCGTGAGTGACTGGCATGGACCAGTGTGCAGGAACCGAAGATATGAATATTTGAGAAGCTACCTCAAAAAAAGGACCTACTTGACCTTCCATCAAGGAGGAGAAAATCGCCTGTTAAATTAAACTAGCAAGGAAGTTGAAACCTGAGTTCCGACTCGGTGGAGAGTCGCTTCTGCTGCTGCAAGGCTCTGCTCAAGAGAAGAAAGCCTGATAAAAAGAAAGGGAATTAACAGACTGGGCAGTCGCCTAGGTCTAGGAAATATCTCTGAATGAGAGAAATCTCTCTCAGGGAAAGAGATGACCCATACTGCCGCCGGATCGGACTTCCCCTAGGGGAAGAAGAAATCAGGTACTCTTTACCGTACTCTGGAGCGAACGCCTCAGGGGCTGAGGTGGAACCTGACCAGATCCAAAAAGGGGGGTATCAGGTAATTTCGGCTAGGCCCTGTGCTGTGATAAAAATTATATTTATATATATGTTTTTTTTTTTTTTTTTAGTCCGAGCCTAGCAAGGCTTTCAGGCTGCCTTTTTGAAGGATTGTCTTGATGCAAAAAGACGAAGATGTTCTCCATCTGAGTGCAGAAGGAGCCTGAGCGTCCATACTGAAATCATGGCCAGACTAACAATCACAGCTGGAGAGATGTTAACCACCTGTGCCGAAGAAGCCACCGAAGAGGCAATGTCACAAGGGGGGCTATATACCCCTATCAAAGGAGCGGAAGAGCCAGAGCGGCTTCCGACCATTAAATTAGAATGTTCCACAGATTGAAACTGTCTTGACGATTGAAAAAGTCTTGACGCAGAAGTGTATGGTCCATGGATGAAGTGTGAAGTACTATAGTGGGCCCCATTACTGAGGAGCTACTGAAAAGATTTTCCATCATGGACTCTGATGATAGAGAGGACGTGCCCTTCAGTATATAAAATGAGTCATCCGCTGTATTACTGACCAAAAGGACAGGGAAAGACCCATCTAGATGCACTTCTACCCCAGCAGGACCTCCAAGAGAGGTCTAGGTCACAGCCACTAGGTACTCCGCTATCAGGAAGGATGTCGAGGAGCTTGGAACCACGTAGGGAGCAGAGAAAGTGCTGAGCAGAATGAGATTCTGCTGGCAGAGCAGAACAGCGGAGTTCTATCAGCAGAAAACCGCTGGATGACATAAGATCCCACATAGACCACCACTCACTAAGATGTGTAGAAAAAATAATCCGCAGAACAGGAGGCGATAAACATCCCGCCACCAGTTCTGTGGAAAAAAGTCCGAAAAGGAAAACGTCACCAATTTCTGCCATGAAGACCCACTCAGCACCCCCGCGGCACCAGTATCACTGCATGGAGCGCATCGCGTGCCTGTTAATCGTGGTACCTGTGGCCGCTGCAGTATCCTGAGGCACTCCACCTATAGCAATGCACCCAAGGGCACCCTTGACAATTGAATGGTACCCATGTTCTGTGCACGGTACTGAGGTACCAGGTTCCAGGTACCGTGGCACCTGCGGAACCCAGGCGCCACGCACCACGGCACCGCGGGTCCGCGCCCTCGTGCATTGCTAGCACCTGGCACTGAGATGTTGGCACCGCCCGCGGGTGCTCGCCATCCTGGGTTCGCTATGTCACCGGGTGCATAGCACCACCCAGACACCCATCGGCACCACTGACGGCACCGACAAGAGCACCCACGGCCAAGACAGAGCGATGGTGCCACCCACGGTGCTGACTAAGGCATGGCACTCGACTAAGGCACTGAGGCTCAGTGCCGACTCAAGGCACTGGAGCCACGGCTACCAACTACAAGGCCAAAAGGAAAAGCCAAAGGAAACTCCTGAGAAGGGAGAAGGAAAAAGGTGGTGCCTGTGCCAGTCCCTGCATGGAAAAGGGAGAGGGGGTAGGCACGAGGGGTCGACACGATGGCAAAGGCACCAAGAGGACACCTCGCCATTCGTGAACCAATCTACCCGGCTCTGATCCAACAGCTCCAAGGCCCGGAGGTCCCAAAATCAGGAACAGAGCCAGGAAAAACTAGAAAGTCAAAACCCCCTGCTCCATAGGAGCGGCCCAGAGGTGAAACTGCCCACCGGAACTCCAACGAGGACAGAGATGGAGCTCGGAGTCGAGAATGCAGCCGTTAGGAGCGGGGCCAAGAGGAACCCACGAAAGTCGGTTCAGGCCCATCGCCCTTCCCGACGAACACTTCTCGTGCAGACATACCAACGGGCAACCCCGAGCGGCACCAATTCTCTTCCCACAACGAGGAAGAGGAGCTCGAGGTTAAGCAGAGCGGATCCCTGGAACCGCTAGATTTGTGCTTCAGAGGACTGTCCCCCGAGCACAGGACTGTCCGTAGTCAGACACCCCCTTAATTAAGAGCGCGGACCGGACACAGCCCCTCTGCTATAAAAACTTTAAAACAAAGTCCTCCTACCGTCACCGCTACCGTCTAAGGACGACTCCGTTGATGACAGGAAAGAATTTCTTTTTCTTCTTCTTCATAATCTTCTTCTGTTCAGTAAAATAAGAAATTACTACTTAAAATATTAAAGCTGCTGTCGTATAGACGAAAACTCTCCCGCAGACGAAGCCATGTCGACATCCAAGCGCACTCGACGGTGGGAGAAAAGGAACTGAGGCGGTTGGAGGGTGACGCCGAGATAGCCTACACAGGCGCTAAGCTGTTCCGCGTATGCCTTTTTACGCGTGGTCCTCTTTCGCGCCCGATCTTTCAGAAAATTTTAGACTTCGCTTGATCCTAACGCCTCCGGCGCTATCCCACTAGTGTGAATGAGTGATGGAGACTTAGTCCAGGAAGATCATAGAATTTGATGGCAGATAAGGACTGCTTGGCTCACCCAGTCTGCCCATTTCCCTACCTAATGGATAAGCTGCAGGTCCTAGCTAACCAAAGGTCTACTTCTTCCAACCTCCACCCCCTAGAATTGCCTTATGTCTGTCCTATGCATTCTTGAATTCCACCAGTTTTTGACTCCACAACCTCCTCAGGAAGGTTGTTCCATGCATCCACAACCCTCTCCGTGAAAAAAAATACTTGCTCACATTACCTCTGAGCTGTCCCCCCTCTAGCTTCAAATTGTGCCCCCTTGTTCTTGCACACCTCTTTTTCTGAAAGATGCTACCCTCTTGGACTTTGTTGATTCCCTTGAGGTATTTGAAAGTTTCAATCATGTCCCCCCTCTCTCTCCTCTCCTTGAGGCTATACATATTAAGATCCTTAAGTCTCTTTTGAAATGTCTTCTGGTGCAGACCCTGCACCATTTTAGTTGCCCTCCTCTGGACTGCCTCCATCCTGTCTATGTCTTTGTGGAGATTGGGTCTCCTGAACTGCACACAGTACTCCATATGGGGTCTCACCAGCTGTCTGTACAGAGGGATAACAACTTCCTGTTTTCTACTGGTGATGCCTCTCCCTATGCATCCCAGTATCCCACCAACCCTACTTACTGCCCTCTCACATTGCTTGCCCACCTTTAGGTCATCTGATATGACTACCCCCAGGTCCCTTTCCATTTTTGTTGTTGTTAGCATCTCACCCCCCATTGTGTACTCTTCCCCTGGGTTTTTGCTTCCCAGGTGCATTACTCTGCACTTCTTAGCCATGTAAGTAGCTTGCCTGAATCCCAAAGAGGATGCCAAGTACTGTTTCTTTGCCATGGTATCCACTTTCCTGGAATCCTTATCTGGGGGTGCGATGCCAGGAGGATGTTAGCCTTGTCACAGGCTACAGCTTGCACTACCCCAACACGGCTGCAACGATTTGTAAGGAATTCCATCCCAGGACCTGACAAGGTATATTTCCTGTCCATCCTTTTATCCACGGGGGAATGGATGTTAGAAATGGAATAATTTTTTGTTTCTGTTTCCCCAGGGATTTATGCAGAGGAACAGGCACCCTTTTGGACTCTGGGACATCCATCATCTCAACATACTCAGGTTCCTCCTGATCCTATTCAGCCTCTTCCACAGGAAGCTGAAGAGTATCAGCCACTTTCTTGTAGAAAAAGAAATGGTAGGGGGACTCAGAAAGTCTGGGAGGAGACACATTAGAAGGCCTGCCTGGGGAGATGTCAGGCTCTGCTGGTTCATCTAGGCCTTCATAATCTTCTTCTCCTTCCCAATCGCCCTCATAAAAAGCTTCAGGATCATATTCGGAAGCAGAAACTTCTGACCGAACCGATTGTCTTTGAGTCGGTGTCGGTTCGGTCGGAACCGGGCAAAGCGACTATACAATAGTAATCGCTTTAGCTATTTCTTCAGCGGTCGGAACATGGGAACCGGGATCCAAACCGGCTGACTTGCACTTTCTCTTAGATGGAACCGATTCCACAGAATCGGCTCTCCTTTTGCCTGAGGAGGTATCACCCAGGTCAGTGGGCACCCCCTCAGGTTCAGTCGGAACCGAACCGGGCTGTCCATCCGGGTCAGTGGATTTCTCTGCGTTCCTTTCTTTTAGCCTGCTTAACCGTTTATCTAAAGTGGCTTTGGGAAAGTTTTTGCAAATCTGGCAGTCTTCTCTGAGGTGGACAAACCCCAGACAATAAACACAGACAAGGTGGGGATCAGCCTTAGCAAAGGCCTCCCCACGCTCGGTGCAGTGCTGAAACCCAGTGGGACCAGTTTTCTTTTTGGTTTTCTCAGACATGCCTGTATAATAATAAGTTATCCTTACCAGCGTTTAAGCCAGGCATCTAGAAACCTATCAATTTCAACCGTGTCATGGGTCGGTTAAAAAAAACCCGAAGAAAATGTCGTTTTTTTAGGATCCGATAGTTACCGGGAACCACTGTATAAAAGGTAGAAAAAATACAAAGAAAACCCAATACAGAATTTGCTTCGGTTCCCAACCGGACCGAACGGAAAGAAATCAAACAAAAAACAATTTCTACCTACAAAGCACTAAACTACCCATTAAATACACTTACTGTACCGTAGACAGAGATCTGAATACCAAAAAATAAATGGTTGATAAAACCGACCGATTTTTACTTGAACCGAACCGAAGTGAAGGAGATCTCTGGAGTGACTTCACAGATAGATGGAGTGAAAAATTAACAGGTTACTCACCTGTAACAGTAGTTCTAGGAGTGGTATATGTTGTTCATCCACACTGTTTGCCATGTCCCCTTCCACTTTAAATCTTGCCAGAAGTCTTCAAGCTGGCTCCTCCCACCCACCCGGGTGGTATATACCTCGGCTCTGCCCCACGATGCCAGATCTTAGCTTGCTGGAAGCAAGGTTGTGCGCAAGCCAGGAGGGTCTGAGATGGTAGATGAACAACATATGCCACTCCTAGAACTATTGTTACAGATGAGTAACCTGTTCTTCTAGGAGCGTGGATATGTTGTTCATCCACACTGTTTGACAGACTCCAAGCAGTTCTCCAGGAGGAGGGAGGTAAGGCGCACACCCCCTACTTACGAAACGGAGATTGGAGAAGCGAGGCCCCAAAACCAGTATCCCAGCGTGACTCAAGGTCGATGTGGTAGTGGGTGATAAAGGTGTTTACTGACTTCCGGGTAGCAGCCCAACAGATTTCCTGGATAGGGATGTCCCTGGAAGCAGCCACCGAAGCAGCGGTATAACGGGCAGAATGAGCTCTTATTACTCTGGGAGGCTCTTTGCCCACCAACTCATAGCACAGACCTATGCATGATGTAATCCATCTTGCTATGGTCCGTTTGACTGCAGGTCTGCCAGAAGCAGCTTCAGCGGAAGTGACAAACAGCTGGCGAACCTCTCCACGAATTTCTGCCATTTTCTCCTTGTAGTAGGAGAGAGCACGCTCAGGTCCAAGGTATGAAGCCTGTACCCTGTGTCCGAGGTGCAATTTGGGTAGCAAACCGGCAGAGTCAATACCTGGTTAATGTGGAACTCTGACACCACCTTCGGAAGGAATTTCGGGTGGGGGCGCAGGACAACTTTGTCCCTATGAAAAACCAGGTAAGGTCCTTCTGGCTGACGTGGTAGCCACCAGGAAGGCCGTCTTCCATGACAAGTGTGAGAGCTCACATTTGTGCATGGGTTCGAATGGCTTGCCCATGAGCTTTGCCAAAACCAGCAACAGATCCCACGGAGGTGGAGGTTCACGCACCACAGGGGATATGTGATAAGGCCTTTGAAGAAGCGCCTGACCACTGTCTCCTGCGCCAATGTCAGCTGACTGACCCATGCCCGGGTAAGCAAAAATGGCTGCCAGGTGCACCCTAAGGGTCGATGACCGTAGACCCCCTTTGGAGAGTGACCAAAGGTAGTCGAGAATGTTAGCCACAGGACAGGATAAGGGGTCCAGACTCTTACCCTGACACCAAATGGAAAACCTTTTCCATTTGAAGGCATGACATTTCCTGGTCAATTCCTTTCGAGATGCCTCCACCACAGTGAAGACATCTTCAGAAAGACCTAAAGCCTGGAACTCTAGCCGCTCAGGTACCAGGCTGTGAGGTGCAGGGACTGAAAGTCCAGATGGGACACCTTCCCCTGGTTCAGAGATATCAGGTCCGGGCGTGTACAAAGCCGCTCCGGGGGGAGACGCTGGAGAAGGAGGCCCTTGAGGGGAAGGTGGGCGGGTATCAGTAATGAATGGTGAAGATACAAGAGAAGATCAAGAATTATGGTAAGTACATCATTTTCATATCTTCCCTTGTCAATCTTCACCATTCATTACTGCTTGGTGAGTGCCAAGCCCCCCCCCCCAGCCCCAGAGGGGGGGGACAAGAGAAAACCCTGAGGGAACAAGACCCTTAGCCTCCTATTGGTGGGAAACAGAAGGGAGAGACCCTGGGCTATAGTCAGACGAGAAGCCTAAGGCTGAGGAGAGCTAGAAGGTGTCCCCCGGAGACAGGGAGATGGAGGAAGCCCCTGCAGAAGCCTCCTAGCCCTGGTGGAAAAAAGACGGGTCCCCCAGAAGGCAGAGCGAATCACCCTACACCGGGCCTGGGGTGACAATCTTGATAGACGAAGCCATGCCATCTGTCTAATACAGATCGCTGTCCCTGCAAGCCTGGAAGCCACCTCACTGGCGTCATAAGATGCCCTTGCTTGGTGTCTTGCCAGCTCCAGGCCTATAGCAGAGAGGGCAATGGCCTGTCTAGATTGCTCCGTATCAGGCATTGATGCTAGAAGCTGTGATAGCATTGACCGTAAGTGCCTGTTGTAGGCAGCATGGTGTGCCTGATGAGATGCAATGCACAGCATCGCACGAGAAGAAGAGAACACTCTTCTCCCTCACCGGTCAAATTGTAGAGAATCTGGATCCAGTGGACGGTCGTGCACCAGGCAGCGGTGCCCAGAGAGAGTTTCTAGGAATGCCAATCCCGAAGGTGGGTTGGGGAGAGAACCTAGAGACTCAGATGGGGCATAATACCTTCTCCTGCAGTCTGCCGGGTCTGGAATAGGGACGTCTTGCGACTGCCAGGAACGGACAGACGCCTCCTGGAAGGGAATAGGCCATGAAGGTACCACCAAATGCTGGGCACTGACTTCACTGAGGAATTCACGCGTCTCCCATTCGGTATTGTCTCGCCTAACGAAAGAGATGCGAAGATCCCTCACCATCCTCAAAAAGAATCGCTGATATTCAGTGAAATCAGCATCGGAAGAGAGATGAGCAGGGGGTTCCACTCCCTCCGAGGAGGGAGGCGAGGATGATGGGGAGCTTGAATGTCCAGAGGACTCCTGCGGCGGTGGGGATAGGTGAAACACCCGCTCATGCATACATCTAACGTATGAGGGGAAGACCGCTGTAGTGGCTCTGAACGTCTCCCAGGATAACGGGCCCGTAGGACCGACATGGCCTGGGAGAGAGGGGGATGGCTGCAGAGGAATGGGAGAGGGGCACCTACGAAGAGGCAGCTGTCCTCTGCTGAGGCTCTGAAATCCGGAAAACGGAGCCCGAGCTGGAGGGGTCCTGGACAGCAGACCAGGTCGCAGAACAGAACCCAGGAGATGCAAAACCTGGAAGAGCCTAGTAGGGGATCCTACCCTGTGACGAACCTGAGGCTGCATGGGTCCAGAAGGGCAGCCCACAGAAATGCCAACAGAGGGGTCCCTGGGGCCTGAGAGAGAAAGACAGGGTCCAGCGCTACGGCTCCTACCTGTACCCCGAGGGGTGGCAGGTGAAAAATGGACGACCACCTCAATCTTCAACTCGGACTCGAGAACGCTCTCCTCCTCGACCTCAGCGACAACCCACCCCGAGCAGGCACAGCAGCACCGGGAGTGGCAGCTACTGCAACCCCCTCAGGAGGATTAGCCTCTTCCCCTGTCTCCACGCCATCTCCCTCCAGGGAACCCAGGCCACCCCCAGCCTGGGAGGCCTCAGGGAAGGACAGCAGAGAAGACTGAGGAATGGGCGCGCTGGGCCGCCTAGCACCTCATCTCACCGGAGACCCTGACTCGCGCCAGGACGGGTCCACGTCCGAGTCATCCTCCTCCGAGGAAGAAGAGACCAGCTGGACCTCAACACTGGCCACCCCATGGGCCTTCAGAGAAACGACGCCGCGAACGATGCCGGTGCCACCTATGGTGCCGGACGGCTTTGGCGCACCCAAGACACCCGAACCTGGTCCCGACTCTTCAATGGCGCCGGTCAGACCCGCGGCACTGCCCACGGCATCAGGACCCAACCCGGCGCCACTAGAGGAGTTGACTGGGCCCACGGCGCCGAGAGCCAATACGGCACCATAAACGGCACTGCCCCGATCACCGGCACCGCGAATGGCGCTGTGATTCCGAGCGGCACCGGAAGTCGGCGTCGAGGGTCCACCGATGCCGGGCCCAGAAGTCCTGGACCACAACACTGGGGGAGTCTGCACCTCCGAAGAGGTGACTGCTGAGACAGTGACTCCACCGCGGCCCCGGGAGGGACCACAGCGTTCCCCCGATACCGAAAAAGAGGCCTCCTCCTCGGCAAGACCAGAAGATCCGGAGGCCCTGCTCCTCTCCAGACCGTATAGGTCTGGGAGGGGACCCGGAGGAAGGGTCTAGAGATCTTACCTGGGAAGCCCGAGAGTGACACCGTCCCCTGAAAGTTGGCAGGGCCTTGCCAAACTTAAACGTGTGGATTTCAAGGACGCGATGGTCCATCGAGAAACTGGTGTCACACGAATCCATATTATGGTTGAGTCCCAGGCAACAAAGGCAAACATCATGCCGGTCCGTTATGGAAAAATGCCGGCCACAGGAGCACCGACACAGAGGGGCATGGCCCGCTTTCGATTTACGTTTGGCTCCCGAACCTGACATGATGCTGAAAACAACTGAAAAACAGAGAAAAAGGCTCCCGATGCCGTAGAAATAAGGAATGGTCTTACCGGGCAGAAAACGGTTCAACGGCATCGGGAGGAACTGGAGCAGGAGTCGCAGGAAGGCCTATGATGCAGGTTCAAGAAATTCTCACACACGCGGTAACAGGTGCAGCCTCGACGGTGGAAGAAAGAGAACTGAGATGGAGGAGAAGGAGTCTGCGACACCTAATGGCCACCCTGCATGACGAAAGGCCACTCGCGTGGGCTGATGCCAACCTCAAAAAAAAATCTCCTGTGAGCGGGTGCCTCCGGCACAGCCTAAGCAGTAATGAATGGTGAAGATTGACAAAGGAAGATCACCTTGTGGATCAGGGGAAATGGAGGGAAGGCATGGAGGAGGCCTGGGGTCCACGGCCTCGAGAAGGCATCCCCCTGCAGCGAGCCCTGCTGAGGGGGATGGTCATGATACAGCCTCAGCTTGGTGTTTTCCCTGGAGGCAAACAGGTCCACCATCAGTTTGCCCCAGTGGAAGAACAGGCTGTAAGCTACCTCTGGATGGAGAGGCCACTCGTGGGATGTCTGGCCTATGCAGCTGAGAGCATCCGCCAACTGGTTCGAGGCTCCTACCACATGGATGGCTAGGAGATCCACCTACAACCGGCTTACGATGATCCAGATGTGGAGCGCCTCCTTGCACAGCAGACGGGAGTGCATACTGCCCTGCTTTTTGAGGTAGTACATGGTCGTGGTATTGTCCGTCTGGACTTGAACCACTTGACCCTGGAGCTGAGGAGCGAAAGCTGATAGGGCCAGTCTGACTGCTCTGAGCTCCAACAGGTTGATGTGGCATAGGGACTCCTCGGGGGTCCAGAACCCATGGGTCCTATTGTCCCCCATGTGGGATCCCCAGCCCATGAGAGAGGCATCGGTCGTAAGGATGACCGTCGGCTTGGGGTGGACAAAAGGGATCCCTTCCTGCAACTGGTCTGGGGCAGTCCATCAATGGAGAGCATCCCACATCTTCTGGGTTACAGTGATGAGCTAGTCGAAGTGACCATATCGCTGAGTTCACTGGGCGGCCAGCTCCCATTGAAGGGGGTGCATGTGCCACTGGGCCCAATGGACCACCGAGGTGCACACCGCCATGTAACCCAGAAGGCGCAGAAATTCCCAGGCAGTGCACAAATGCCCAACCAGAAATGATTGGGCAAAGGAGGAGAGAACCTCCACCCTGTCCACCGGAAGCTGAGCTCTGGCTTGACAAGAGTCGAGCTCTGCCCCGATGAAGCCCATCACCTGAGAAGGCATTAGTTCTGACTTGGCCTCGTTGATCAGGAGGCTGAGTTGGGAGCAGGTTTTGAGTGCCAGATCCCTTGACCTCTCCACCTCCTGTTGGGTGGAACCTGCCAAGAGCCAATCGTCGAGATAAGGGTAGATTTTGACTCGATGCCGAAGGTGGGCCGCCACCACTGCAATGCATTTGGTGAAGACCCGTGGAGCCAATGACAGGCCGAACGGCATGACTCGGAACTCATACAGGGTCCCCTTGACCCTGAAGCAGAGGAACCGTTGATGGGATGTGAAAGAACGCGTCCTGTAGATCCAGTGAACAGAACCACATTTCACTCCAAGGATGGTATGATCTGGTTCAGAGTGACCATCCGAAAGGTGCGGGACCTGAGATATTGATTCAGGTCATGGATATCTAGGATGGGGTGCCAACCCCCCATCCGCTTGGGCACTAGGAAGTACCTGGAAACAAAGCCTGGTCTTTCCGGGAATCCGGCACTGGAGCTACTGCCTTCTTGCAGCGGAGCTGGGCTACGTCATCTCGAACAGCTGACTGGGTGCATACGGAAATCCATTCCTCCCGAGGGGCGTGGGCTCGGTTGGGAGGGTACTGCTCGAATTCTAGAAGCAGTCCCTGACTGAACACTTCAAGAACCCACCTGTCCGAAGTGATAGCAGACCAGGTGGAATGGAAGTGGTGGAGCCGACCCCCCACGGGAGGACCCAGAGCAGGCGTGACGGGTGTAGGGGTGGCCACCCCCAATCCGTCACAGAGCAGGCTTAGAAGAGGAGGAGGCGGCTCCAGGACCTGAGCCTCGGCCTCCTTTACGGGACTGCTACAGACCCTGCTTGGGCCCAGGGTGCCAAGCTTGAGCCTGCTGCTACTGTTGATGTTGCTGTCCTCCTTGATAGGAGAGCTGCCGGACCACAGGGGAAAGAGTGCCGAAATGGCTTCTTCTTTCTCTTCTGCTGGTTCTTGCCTGAAGAACCCATGGCAAAAGTAGCATCCAGGGTGGCATTGGACTGCTCTATACGCTGAAGGTAACTGGCCACTCCTGGACCGAACAAGTCGGTACCCAGGAAGGGCACGTCAGCAAGCTTATGCTGAGTATCCGCCGGGAAGGAGGAAAGCCTCAGCCAAGCCCTGTGGCAAGAGGCCACTGCGGCTGCCAGCGAGCGGGCACAGGAATCCCCGATATCCAAGGCTGTCTGGAGCTGCTGTTTAGCAACAGCATGGCCCTGGTCATGGACCTGCATGACCATGGTCTGCATGTCCTATGGCAGATGAGGGAGGACCTCATCTAATGAACCAAGAAGGGCACAAGAGAAGTGTGCCATAATGACAGCTGAGCTGGCCTGACAAAGGCCCAGAGATGAGGCCGCATAGACCTTACGGGCAGTGTGGTCCATATTCTTGGACTCCTTGTCCTGGGGTTGGTCAGTGCTGGCCAAACTACCAGTACGCCTGAACACAGAGGCGGTCACCAGGCTCTCGGCCAAAGGGTGTTCTGAGAACCCCGCTAGGGACTTCATGGGCACCGCGTACTTGCGGGCCATGCGGGCAGATGGTGCTGGGCAGGAGGCAGGACGCTGCCAAAGTTCAAGGGCCGGGCCAACAATGGCCTCAGCCACTGGAAACGCCTCCGTCGGGGTATCCTCTTGAAAATGTCAGTGAGAAGGTACTTTGCCTTTTTCCGGATAGGCTCCAGGGGCATTCCGGTGGAATCGGAAATGAGGCGGAGAATGCCCTGGAAAGAGGAAGGGCATTCCTCCATTCCTGCACCAACCGACGACTCATCATACTCGGGATGTGAGTGCAAGCCGGTGACATCCGAGTCCGAAGTGTCGTGATACAGCGGTCTACCACCTAAGTTCCCTCAATTTGTCGAGGGCGGTCCGGGGTGACTGTTATCGACAGACATCGGGGAAGCCTAGTGTCCTGTCGGTCCTCTTTCGAGGGCGCCCCTCCCTCAGGCTGTTTAGGTGGTGGTTCCACCCAAATCGGTGAAAAGACCGGAGTAGGCCTAACCGGGAGACGGCCCAGCCCCATGGGTGGAGGAACCGAGGGCTTCGGTTCCGGAGGGGTCAGCTTCGGCCTAGGAGGCGAGAGCCAAGTGATGGCCGGGGTAGGCGGTGAAGCTGGCTTCTGCCCGGTCAAGATCACCAGCTGCCATATAAGGTCTTCATAGCACCGACGGAGTTTCCACCGGAGCCTCTCCTCGTATGAAGAGCATAAGGACCTGTGGCGTCGCCTCTGTTTTGAGCGCTTATGGCTCTTCCTCGGTCGATTGTCCGAGGTGATTCTGGACCGAGACCGGGGAGGCCGACTCGGTCGATCGGGAGACACCGGGATCGGTGAGACCCAAGGGTCTGGGACCAGGTCCTTGATGGGGACACCAGCTGGCTGGCTCTCATCATTCGGAAAGACCAGGACCGGAGTCCGTTCCAATGAGTTGTCGGGCACAGCCGACGACAAGGGGTCGATGGGGTCGAGGATAATTTCGACCTCGTCGGTCACTTCCTCTGTCCCTTGGCCAGACGGAAGGTCCGAAAAGCCAGTGGCTGAGGATGCGATCTTGGCCGAGGTCGAGATTGCGTGTTCTTGGGACTTGGACCTCTCTCGATCCCAAGAGCGTCTCCGTCGAGACGAAGAAAATGGATCCTTCTCCCTCTTCTGAGAGCGGGAGGAGTGCAAGCCCGAGGGCTCCTTACCCCAAGTAGGGAGAGACTGACACATCTCCCTGAAGGAGCCCGTAAAGGTAGAGCCTAGGTTCAGTGGGACGAAGAAGCTTCGATTGGCCGAAGCGCGAGCTGCTTCCTCCTCAAATGCCTTCATCTGTTCCAGCTGTTCGGCAGAGCCCGCGGACGCGGAAACCGCCCACCTAGCCTCCTTCAATTTCACTGTCGGGTTTCAATTTTTTGTGTCTCCCCAGCTTCAAGCGTGCCTAGTGGTCGTCCAGGATGTTGGGATGGAAGGCCAAGCAAAAACCGCAGGACGAGGTGTCATGTCCGACACCTAGGCAGTAAATGCACGTGAGGTGGGGATCGGCACGTGACATCTCCTAGCCGCAGTGGCACCGGCGAAAACCTGGGGAAGATTTTTCCTCCATAGTCGATGCGACGAAAGCTCGATCGCTAACTTGAACGAGTTTGATTTTCAGTAAAACTGACAATTTGAAAGCCAGGGCCTATGAAATGCTGAGAGCACGAGGGAACTTCTACCTTCCAGCGGAAAGGAAGATCTGGCATCATGGGGCGGAGCCGAGGTATATACCACTCGCGAGGGTGGGAGGAGCCAGCCTGAAGACTTCTGGCAAGATTTAAAGTGGAAGGGGACATGCCAAACAGTGTGGATGAACAACATATCCACGCTCCTAGAACTGACAATTACACTGAGGAGTACCTGGGACAGAGGTTTGAAAACTGAGCTCGAGCTCAATGTTCTATGCCTTGGCATAGAGTTAACCCTTTCCTCTCTGGAGCAGTTCAAGTGCTGGGGCTAACTGCATATAGTCAGAATACAGCAAGACTTCATGTTGTTTGAACTAAGAGACTCCTGGGGAGTGCATTACCTCCTTCTGTAGTCTGCTGGGGCTGGGGATGAGGCGGCTGGGGACTGCCAGGTACAGAGAGATGCTTCCTGAAAGGGAGTAGGCCAGGAAGGCACTACCAAGAGTTTAGCACTGAACTTGCTCAGAAAAGAGTGCATCTCCTGCTCGGTATTGCGTATTGCCACATGGGAGAGGTGGAGCTCCTAAACTAACCTCGAAAGGAATCGCTAGTAGTCGGTGAAATTGGCATCAGAGGAAAGGTGGACAGAATGTTCCCCTTCCTCAGATGAGGAAGCCGAGGAAGTTGAGGAGCTTGGATGTTCAGAGTCCTCCTGTGGTGGGGGAGACTGCTTGTCCATAGCTCTAACACACATAGGGAAGGCCGCTGCAGTGGCCCCAAATGTCTCCCAGGTTAAAGGGCCCGTAGGGCCCACATGGCCTGGGAGAGGGGAGATGTCTGCAGAGGGATTGGGGAAGGGCACCTCACCAAAAGTGCCCAGCCTCTTCCAGGGCACTGATACCCCACAGTAGATCCTCCCACGCGGGGGAATCCAGGGGTCGATCCAGTCAGCGAATGCTGCAAATGTGAAAACGTATCCTGGCTGAGCCCTGAGGGAGAATCTCCCCTGTGGTGTGACTGAGGTTGCATGGTTCCAGAAGGGCAACCCTCAGTGCTGCCCACTAAGGGCGCCCCTGAAGTCTCAGAGGAGGAGGAGAAGTGGGGCTCAGCACTGTGGCTCCTCCCCACTCCCTGCAGACAGTGGAAGAAGGCCTCCGAACCTCACCCTGGCCTCTCAACCTCTCGGACTCCGAGGATGCCCTCTTCCTCGAACTCAGTGACAAGGAGTCCCCCAAACCCACAGGCCCCCTGAGGGAGACTGCAGAAGAGGAGGTCCCCGTCCCCACCAAGGAGGCTACAGGCAACACAAGAAATGGCAGCTGCCCCGGTCCCCGCGGTCAAGACCGCCACACCAGGCCCCCTGAGACCGCTATCCAGCACATCACCCCCAATACCAGAGTCAGCATGGAGGGCTGCAGTGACCACAGACTCTGGGGAGCCCGGGAGGTGAACACCGGGCCGCCTGGTGCCATGTCCAAGAGGACTCCCTGAGTCCGAGGAGTCGGGGCACCAGTCCGGAACGGCCAGTGAGTCATCCACCTCCGAAGAAGAGCAGCCCACACAAACGGCCAGACTAGCGACCCCAGGAGCTCTCCTACTAATGGCGCCACCCATTACGTCGCCTTGATCTCCAGTACCACGAATGGTGCCAGGATCCGAGGTGGCGCCGTCAGGCAGTGCAGATGGTCCACCGGTGCCGCGCCCAGCAGCCATGGGCCGCAACACTGGGGGCGACTGCCGTAGCGGTGCCCTTGACCTGGCTCTGAAGGGAACCGAGGCGATCCTCTAGCACCACAAAAGAAACCTCTTTGACGGCAAGGCTGGAATTCGAGGAGGTTTCCTCCTCACCAGGCCATAGAGACCCAGAGGCAGGGTCAAGAGGTCTTGCCAAGGCATCGCTAGAACGACGCTGTCCTCCGAAAGTTGGCGGGGCCCTGCCAACTTTAAACGCACGTTTCTCACAAACATGGTGGTCCATGGAGAAATAGGTGTCACAGTTGTCCATATCGTGGTTGGGACCCAGGCAACGCAGACAAACATGTTGGTCCGTAATGGAAAAATGCTGGCCATAGGGGCATCGACACATGGGGGCACGGCCCGCTTTGGGTTTTCTCTTAGCCCTCGATCCAGACATGATGCAAAAGAAATGTACCAAACTTCACAGAAAAAGGACCCGGTGCTGTCAGTAGAAATAAAAGGAATAGGCTTACCGGTTTCCAGCGGCGTCGGGTGTATTCAGAACCGAGATGGAGAAGGCAGGAAATGGCATCGAATGACAAAGTCCTAGTGATGCAGAGAAAAACTTCTGGTAACTCGAGCAGCAGGTGTGACCTCAACGGTGGGAGAAACAGAACTGGGGTGGAGGAGGAGGAGTCTAGTGTGCCCAACGGCACAGGCTGGTGCACGAGAAAGCTGCATCGGCCTTGCCCCCCAAAAAAAGCTCCTGTACAGGTGCGCGCCTCCGGCTTACACCCAGCAGTAATGAATGGTGAAGACTGACAAGGGAAGATTAGGGCTCAGCACCGTAAGAGGACAGAGAAGAAAAAGGCGGCAATGAAAAGCCAAAATAAATGTTATGCCGTTGAGCAAGCAGCGATGAACAGAGCTAGACTTGGTGACGCAGTTGAAAATGGCAAATTCTCCCACGGAGTGTCACCTCGGCAGTGAGAAGACCAGAACTGAGGAGGGAAGGGTGGGGGGGAGAGAGTCAGGCATCAGTTATTGCCAGACCACATGTGCTACATCATACGTTTCCCTTGTGGACGGCGCCGTCCCAGACATCTGCCTCCTTCCTCTGAAGCTTTTAAAGGCATATGCTCCCACAGGGTCCTCATGCCTCTGGCATAGACCCACCAGTAATGAATGATGAAGAATGATTCTTGGAAGATCAACTCTGACTTCAGAACAGTAGAGGAAGTATTACCAAACAGCAACATTTGAATGGAGTTGTGATTCCACAGCACCATTCTAAATTCTGAGGCAACATCTCACAGTGAAGTTGATGCAGTTTTTGTATGCCATTATTACTGGACCCATGTTACTAGAACCAGTCTTTATCTTGGAGGGAGGGGATTACAATCCTCATCATCTTAAATTCTGTATACCTCAGATATTTGTTCAGGCCTCTGAGATCAAAGATGAGTCATCATCCTCCTTACTTTTTCAGGACCAGACAGTATTGGAAAGAAATACCTTTCCTCTTTTGGTCTCTGGAACCTCCTCTATTACTTCTGTAAGAAGAATGCTCTGATTTTCCTTACCTAAGAATTCCTGCTCTATGATGGAAAAAAAAAAAACATGCACTTTAACATAAGACTGGGAGAAGGAGGTGATAAATTCCAGAGGCAGACCTTCCTGGACAATCTCCAGTACCCTCCTGTCTGTTGTGATGGAGTGCCAGTTGGGGCTGATGTGGGAGATGCTACCTCCCACAGGAAGATCTTAGGGGAACTGGAGAGGCATAAGCAAGGAGTCTGTTTTGATGTCCTCCTGACTGCCCAGGGGCAGTCAATGTGGAGAAGGCAGGGGCCTAGGTTTCCCTAGCTCTGGCTTTTTATAAGAAGGATTTAACATCAGGTCCAAAGAGGATATTACCATCAAATGGAGGGTCACATACCCTCTTCAACAGCTCCTGGAAAAAGTTAGTGCATTTCTGCCAGACTTGTCTCCAGGCTACAACTAAAGTGGCCATACCTGAAGCTGCAGTGTCATTAACATTCACTACCATCTCTAGCATCTGCTTAGGTGCATGCACGCAATACTGCACCATATGTAGACTAGTTTCCTGATGCTCTGTGGGTATACTTTCTAAAAGAAGACCACAAGTTGCACTGATATTAGGCTACATAACCAAGGTACATGGCTTTTCTAATCAAAAGAGAGGCAGTGGCTGTTAGAATAAACCACCCCCAACCTGCACCCTACAGCATGACTGTCCTTGTCTGGGAGACTAGCAAAGACAATGGACTTCGACTTTTCAGATGCTGGTCTTGGTATCCGACAATGGTTTGACATCCGCAACCAGTGAAGACCAGGAAATGGATCTGGTGGATCACACTTTTTTTAATCTGAAAGGGTTCCAGAGCTGGGGCTGCTCATCAGCACTGGAATCATGGTGTTTTCCACCTGATTTGAATTAGGGGCAGCCTGGTCCATTGAGGGCTGGTGCCAACCAGAAGTGGACTGATACAAATAGGATCACTCTGCCCCCCTCTACAACGAGTCTTTTTCTTGGAACTCATACAGGTGGACTTACCTTTGGGTTAGTCCACAAATGTTTGGAAACTCTCTTCTGAATTCCTGGGCATCTTGTGTTAGCTAGGGCAATGTGGAAAGTAAGAGATAAAACCAGACATGGTTTGGATTGTTGCAATTTACCCACCAGCACCATGGGTGTGGTCCGATGTCACAGGAGGAGGAGGAGGCCTTTTAGCCCCTGAAAGGGTGGGAATCACATAACACCCTGTGAGTTGCTATGTGACACAAAAATGCCCTTTTAGCACTGTGTGAGCAAGAGCTGGAATTCCATTACAGTTTGGCACTGTGAGTAGTGGCTGGCTGTGACGGAATAAGAAACAAGTAGGAGGTGGAAAACTGATCACTCAACTGTAAAGTACAGTTACGTAAGAACTTACCATGACAGTAGATCTTTGAGAGAAGCTCTTGCAGCAGGTAACACAAGTAGGACTGACGCCACCTGGCGGTGGTTCTTGGCAAATTCTTCTGGCAGTACCGACGTGGGAATGCCCCCACTGACGTCGGCTCCACCCCTGTCACTCTATATAAAGGAGGAGTTCCCACGTGCCCAGTTCTTGCACGCCCGGCAAACAGATTGCAAAACAGGTGACAAAGAGGAATTGTGACCAAAACTTTTCCTCATAATGGAGGAACGGCCAGCCTGGAAAAGGCCTGATCCCTGGGGGAAGGAGAGCAGGAAAATATACCTGCTGCAAGAGCTTCTCTCGAAGATCTACTGTTACAGTAAGTTCTTGCATAACTGTACTATCTTACTTCGAGAGGAAGCTCTTGCAGCAGGTAACACAAGTAGGACAGATTCCCAAGTAGTATAAACTTAAGACAACCCCAGGGAGGGGGAAACAGTAGAAACAGGAGCAGGAATGATCCCTCAGGAAACCAGACCCTGCAGAACTGCGAGACCAAAACCTGCTCCGCGTCTGGAAATGATGTCAAGGCTGTAGTGCTTGACAAATGTGTGAACAGAGTGCCAGGTAGCAGCAGCACAAGTGTCAGCTGCAGATACCCGCTTCAGCGCTGCAAAGGAAGTGGTGACTGCCCTAGTAGAATGAGCCTTAATCAGGCCTAGAGTAGCCCTATTGTGTTTCTGATAGTAAAAAGTAATGCAATGGACCAACCAGCACAACAGCGTCTGTTTGGTGACCAGGCAACTCAAGGACCATTGAGCAAATGACACAAAAAGCTGATCAGATTTCCTGTCTCCCTTGATCCTAACCAGGTAATATCGAAGAGCCCTGTGGACATCCAAGGAATGAAGCAGAGCCTTCCCTCTGTTTGAATACTCCAGGTAATACTCCAGAAGTTGAACGGACTGGTTAAGGGTGAAATCCGAAACCACCTTCGGTAGTAACTTCAGGTTGATGCGAAGGTCAGCCCTATCCTGATGGAAAATAAGATAAGGTTCTTTACACATAGGAGCCTGAAGCTCTGAAATGCACCTCGCCGAAGTAATGGTTACCAAAAGCAAAGTCTTCCAGGACAGGAAATGAAGCTCAGCTTCCATTGCCAGTTCGAAGGGGGGAAGCGTAAGCTTCTCTAGGACAAAGAGGAGATCCCAAGGAGGGACAGGATCCTGGATGGGAGGTCTGATATGAAGAATACCGAGAAGGAAAGCCTTAGAGACCTCCATCTGAGCCACCGCCTTACCCTGCACTGGGAAGTGATAAGTGGAGATGGCAGCCAGGTGTACCCTGATGGAGGAATAGCTGAGACCTGACTCCGAAAGAGAAAGCAGGTATTCTAAAATGGAATTAACCAGACAGACCATGGGGTCCCCCCTCTTGGCTAAGGCCCAGATACAGAAATGTTCCCACTTCATAGCGTAAGTGGCCCTGGTGGCAGGCTTACGCGCCTCAACCAGAACTTGCGCTACCTGACTGGATACTCCAAACCTGGATTTAGCTAGGTCCTGAGGAGCCAGGCATGCAGGTGAAGACAGCGCATATTCGGATGGACCAGTGACCCGCTGTCCTGAGACAGAAGATGAGTGGAAACTGGAAGGGGCAGCGGAGGCTCCTCCGCTAAACGCTGGAGCAAAGGAAACCAAGTCTGACGAGGCCACAGCGGGGCTATCAGAATAAGGGCAGATGGTTCTGACTGCGCCTTGAGGAGAACCTTCTGCAAGAGCAGGAAGGGAGGGAACGCATAGAGAAACCTCCCCTTCCAAGAGAGGAACAATGCATCTTGCCAAAAAAGCTCCAGGCTCCAGACCTAGCGAGCAGAAACTGGGCAGTTTTGCATTAGATTGTGACGCAAAGAGATCCAACTCTGGTGTCCCCCACCAGCAGAAGATTTGATCTGCGACTTCCTGAAGCAGCTCCCATCCGTGAGCCTGCAACCTGGTTCTGCTGAGCGTGTCGGCCAACACATTCTGTTCTCCTGGAACGTGAACCGCCATCAAGAAGAGCTGGTGCTTCAGAACCCAGTCCCACACCAGCATGGCTTGCCGGCAGAGGGGGTACAAGTGTGTGCCACCTTGTTTGTTGATGCAGAACATCATGGAAGTGTTGTCAATCTGGACCAACAGGTGGCACGGCACCAGGACCAAGACCAGGGCCTGAAGAGCATACAGGACCGCTCTCAGTTCCAGGACGTTGATATGCAGATCTTCCTCCATTGGGGACAAAGATCCTTGAGTGCGATGTGTCACCAAGTGGGTGTCCCATCCGGAGGACGATGCATCCATGGTCTAAATCTGGGTTGGGGCCCCTACATGGAAGGGGATACCTGCCAGTAAGTGTTGTGATGACATCCACCAGCACAGTTCTTGGAGGATTGGCTCCGAGATCCGGATCGAGGCATCCAAATCGTCCTGTGTTTGATCCCACTGGACTCTCAATGACCACTGAATGGTCGGCATGCGCAGTCGCGCTAGAAGAACAGAAACTATGGTGGCTGCCATGTGCCTTAACAGCCTGAGGAGGAGTCTTGCAGGGACCCTTGAGGCTGTAGAGACTTGGTACACCAGGACCTGAATCTGACCTGCCCTGTCAGAGGGAAGAAACACTTTTCTGAGGGTGGTATCCAGAAGAACTCCGATGAACTGGAGCTTCTGGGACAGGAAAACTTGATACTTGTCCCTGTTGACCGTGATCCCCAGATGCTGGAACAGCAAGAAGGAGTCCCTGATGGTTTCCAATAGGCGATGCCTGGATGGAGCCAGGAGGAGCCAGTCATCCAGAAAGGGGGACACGAAGTGGCCCAGTCTCCGAAGTGCCGCAGCAACCACTGGCAGGCACCTGGTGAATACACTGGGGGCTGAAGAGAGACCGAATGGGAAGACTGAATTGATAGCCCTTGCCTTTGAATCTGAAACTCAGAAATCTTCAATGACCCCTGGCAATAGGGATATGCAGATATGCATCCTGTATGTCCAGGGATGCCAGACAGTCTTCTACCGAAATTAAGGGTAGGAGAGTGGGGAGGGAGACCATATGGAACCTCTAATAAGAAACCCACTGGTTTAGATCACCGAGGTCCAGAATAGGTCTGAGGTCTCCTGACTTCCTCAGGACCAGGAAGAAGTGGGAAAAGAACCCTGTCTCTCGCTCAGCTGGGGGCACCAGCTCGATGACGTTTTTTAATCAGAAGGGCTTGGATCTCCCTTCTGATCAGCACTCGGTGTTCCCTGAGACAGCGGGATGGGGGTGGTGGTCTGTCCGGAGGGATGCTGTCAAACTCTATGGAGTGCCTAAACCCCATAAGCTCAAGGACCCACTGGTTGGAGGTCACTTGACTCCATGCATCTGCGCAGAGAGAAAAGCAACCTTCAATCGACTCCCCTGACAAGGTGTCCAAGGGAGGTGGGTGGCTTTGATAGTCAGGCAGTGGGAGGGGAAGGGAGGGTGTCGGTAGCTGGATTATCCTGTCTAGAGGAGGAGGCCGAGGAGCCCCTCGCTCCGCCCCTTATGACTAAAGCCACCTCGCTGTGAGTGGGGCTGGTAGTGGGGTTGCTGAGGCTGATGTCCCCCACAGCCACGAAAACGGAGCTTCCTAGGTCGCCCCTGCTTCGGGCGGAACATGTACTGAAACATAGAAACATAGAATTTGACGGCAGATAAGGACCGCTTGGCCCACATAGTCTGCCCATTTCCCTACCTAATGGATAAGCTGCAGATCCTAGTTAACCAACAGCCTACTTCCTCCTACCCCCCACTAGAATTGCCTTATGTCTGTCCCATGCATTCTTGAATTCCCCCACTGTTTTTGACTCTACGACCTCCTCAGGAAGGCTGTTCCATGTATCCACAACCCTCTCTGTTAAGAAATACTTCCTCGCATTACCTCTGAGCCGTCCCCCCTCTATCTTCAAATTGTGCCCCTTGTTTTTTGCACATCTCTTTTTCTGAAAGATGCTACCCTCTTGGACTTTGTTGATTCCCTTGAGGTATTTGAAAGTTTCTATCATGTCCCCCCTCTCCCTCCTTTCCTCGAGGCTATACATCTTTAGTTCCTTTAGTCTTTCTTCATATGTCTTCTGATGCAGACCCTGCATCATTCTGGTTGCCCTCCTCTGGACAGCCTCCACCCTGTCTACGTCTTTGCGGAGATGGGGTCTCCAGAACTGTACACAGTACTCCAGATGTGGTCTTACCAACTGTCTGTACAGACGGCTAACAACTTCCTGTTTTCTACTGGTGATGCCTCTCCCTGTGCATCCCAGTATCCCCCCAGCCCTCCTTACTGCCTTCTCACATTGCTGGCCCACCTTTACGTCGTCTGATATGACTACCTCCAGGTCCCTTTCCATTTTTGTTGTTGTCAGTATCTCGCCCCCCATTGTGTACTCTTCCCCTGGGTTTTTGTTTCCCAGGTACATTACTTTGCACTTTTTGCACTGAATCTAAGCTGCCATACATTTGACCATTCCTCCAACCTTGCAAGTCCTTTTCATCCTTTCCACCCCACCTTGAGTATCAACCCTGTTGCAGATCTTTATGTCATCTGCAAAGAGACATACTTTCCCTTCCAGTCCCTCTGCAATGTCACTTATAAAGACATTAAAAAGGACAAGCCCCAGTACTGAACCCTGCAGTACCCCACTAGTAACCCTCCTTTCTTCACTGTGGACTCCATTTACTATTACCTACTGTGTCCTGGTGTCCAACCAGTGTTTTACCTAGGCTACCACCCTAGGACCCACTCCCAGGCTGGCTAATTTGTTTATTAATCTTTTGTGCGGGACTGTGTCAAATGACTTGCTAAAGTCTAGGTAGGCCACGTTCATAGCCACTCCCTGGTCTACTGCTTTGGTCACCCAGTCAAAGAAATCAATTAGATTTGTCTGACATGACCTTCCCGCTGTGAATCCATGCTGCTTTGGGTCCTGTGCCCCACTGGCCTCTAGGTACTCAACAATTCTTTCCTTCAGAAGTCCTTCCATCATTTTCCCTACTACTGAGGTCAAACTGACAGGTCTGTAGTTTCCTGCCTCTGTCTTGCTCCCACTTTTGTGAAGGGGAATCACACCCACCCTCCTCCAGTCCTCAGGTACCCTCCCATCATTTATTAAAAAGGGTAGTCAGTGGTGTTACTAGTTCTTCCCTTAGTTCTTTTAAAATTCTGGCGTGAATCCCATCAGGCCCCACTGCTTTGTCCACCTTCAGTTTTAAGAGTTCTTTCAGAACCCTTTCTTCTGTGAAAGGACTAATATCAACCCCCCCTATCCAGAGTGCTTCTATTGACTGGATTAGGTATTTCCCCCTGCTTTTCCATTGTGAATACTGAGCAGAAGTATTCATTTAGTATCCCTGTTTTTTCACTGTCGCCTTGCCCAACCACCTTCCTCTTTTTTTCAGCCCTCAGTATCCCTGCCTTAGTCTCTCTGTGCTCCCTAATGTACCTATAAAAGGTTTTATCCCCCCTTCTTAACAGAGTTGACTATCTTTTCCTCGGTTTGGGCCTTTGCTATTCTGACTGCCTTACCCGCTTCCTTCTGCTTTAACTGGTACAGTTCTCTGTCCTGCTCCTTCTGTGTTTCCTTATACTTCCTGAATGCTATCTTTTTTTTCCCTTTCCTTCCCCGCCACTTCTTTTGAAAACCATAATGTTTTTTTCTTTCATTTTGATTTGTTTATTTGCTTCCCACAAAGACTTGTTGCCTCTGTGATAGTGGTATGTTTTAATGTTTCTCCATTGTTGCTCCACCCAACCTTCTTGCCTGTTTGCTAGTGCTTTTCTGAGGCTCTCCATTTTGTCTAAAAATCAGCCCTCCTGAAGTCCAGTACCTTCACTTTGTGTGGCTTTGACTCTACAGCTAAGTTTATCGTGAACCACAGTTTGGTGGTCGCTTGTTCCCAGATGGCTACCCACTTCAAGATCAGAGATCCTCGCTCCATCCCCATTTGAGAGTACCAGGTCTAAGATTGCTCTCTCCCGAGTGGGTTCCAAAACTAGCTGTCTGAGGCATGCCCCCTGTAGGGCATCGAGAATAGCCCTGCTCATGGATATGGCTGCAGCAAAGGTGCTCCAGTCAACATCTGGCATATTCAGGTCCCCCATCAGCAATATCTCCCCTTTCTCTGCCATCCCAAGGATGCCTTCTATCATTTCCTTGTCCATTTCCTCCCCCTGAGATGAGGGTCTATATACAACCCCTGTGCGGATTGTGGAGCCATTTCCAGTCTCCAGGGTGACCCACAGTGCCTCCTCTCCTCCCTGTTTACCCTTTAGTTCTGTTGCTTTTATCCCTTCCCTTACATAGAGAGCTACTCCTCCTCCTCTTCCCTCCCCTCCCTGTCCCTCCTGTAGATTGTGTACCCTGGTATGTTGACATCCCAGTCATGGTTCCCTGTGTACCATGTTTCTGTGACTGCCACAATATCCAGGCATCCCTCGTCCATCAAGGCCATCATTTCAGGGAGCTTTTTACTTCGACTACGGGCATTGGTACTCGTTACCCTCCATGTTTTTATGGCTTTATTTCTTTTTGCCCCATCCCTGTACCTACTGCCTTTGTCTTTTTCTCCATTTACCCCTGCCCTTCTCCCTATCGACTGCTCTATTTTGGTGTTTATCTCACTAATTACCCTGATTTTTTGGGGGGGCTAGGATTTCCTTTCTCCTCTTCAGTGCCTCCCCCCCTCCCTTGGCTAGTTTAATTGCTTGCCACTGAAGCATTTAAACCTACCACCTAGGATCCTGATTCCCCTCCAGGATAGATGCATACCATCGCGCCTGTATAGGCCTGCATCCCTCCAGGTGGAGCCCCAGTCCCCAATGAAGCCAAATCCCTGAGTTCTACACTAGTTTTTCAACCAGTCATTGAATCCTATGGTGCGGAGTGCCCTAGCCTCATCCATGCATAGACAGGAAGCACTTCCGAGAAAGTTACCGTGTGTGATACTTGTCTAAGGCCCCTCCCCAACTCCACAAACTCCTGTTGCACTGCTCTGATCCCATTCTCAGCCAGGTCATTCGTCCCTAGCTGGATAATGACATCCAGCTCCCTCCCCCTTGTCGCTGTTCCCACAATCCTGAGGATTTGTTTCCTGTCCCTCCAAGCCTTGGCGCCAGGCAGGCACCTTACCTCCCTTTCCCCTTCCTCCCCAGTTCTCACCCCCAACAACTGGAGTCCCCCACCAAGATCTGTCTCTTCCCTGTGGGGTGCTGGGCCACCCTCCTGTGGGTCTCCACTGTGGAGGTTCCCAGCATCCTCCTTGGTCTCCACTGCAGGTGCCTCCATAGAGGAACCATGCTTCGCCAGAGTGGCGAATGAATTGTGGAGAGACACAACTGGAGGGATTCGCCTCTGTTCCACCACCCTCACCCTTCCTGAGCCCACTCTGGTCCAACCACTCCTCTTTCTTGGAAACCTCTGAGGTAGTGGCGGTGGCCTGGGTGGGGGAGCAGGTTTCCCAAATCCTTGCTAGGTCGCATGGAGACGAACAACCTCCTCCCTCAGACCAGAGAGGTGCCTGCAAATAGGACAGCAACGCAGTTTCCTGAGTGTCTCTCGGAAGACTGCTGCTCCACAGCCAATGCATTGCACCACTCCCCACATGTCTGTGTCCCTTCCAGTTACAGATGCTTTTTTGGTTTTTGTTCGTTTTAGTGTGTGCAAGCTTGTGAGTGTCTCTACACTATTCAGTGTGCTGTGCCTTTAAGGACATGAACAGGCGTATGTTGTTAGCAGTTTTGAGGAAGTGATGTCAGAGCCCCTCCTATAAAAGAAGTTATGCACTTGGGGAAGGGTGGTTGGGAGTAAACCTATGCTGTCCAGAAACAATCACCTACAACTCTTACCTCCACCCCGGGGAGTGCCTTCCTTCCTTTCAGACACCTATTTCACAAAAGCTAAGTAACAGGTCTAGTCACAACTGACTGCAAATATCTCCCAGCTACAGTTCCTCCCAGGCAGATTAAAGTTAAAACTAAGAAAAGTCCACCCCAAAAACAGAATCAATACTAGTTACTTACACAGGTCCAAAAAGTAATAATTTAGTTTAGTGTAGTCTAGAAAATAACCTCCTTGATTCAAGGAAACTGTGGCTGCTTTCTCACTCTCCCTGTCTTCAATGTGAGAATGAGACTGCAACACCTCTGAGACAAAAGAACCTTTTCAGCAAAAAACAAATAAATAAAATAGAGGCAAGCAGTAATTTTGCTTAGCCTAACGATAAAAAGTCACAAAAATGTAAGCACCACCTGTAATAATTTCACAGAAGATACACCCTGTAAGAAACACTTTGCTACAGAGAAATATAAAGCAGTAACAGAAGATATACCTTGCAAAAGACAATTTGAATCAGAAGATTACAGCAGCAATCTGTTAGCACACACCTGTAGGCACACCTTGTAATAATGCAGCAGAAGGTATACCCAGCAACAGCAATGTGAATCAGAGAAAAATAAAGCAATAAAATGTTAGCAACAAACAGTAACAATCCCTGTGAGTACAAAATAAAAACAACAACACAGTAAATCTGCCTAGCCAAAAGTCTTAATCCTTTCCCTTACTCTGGTAAGGTTCTTAGTTCTGTCCTTTCAAGCAAGCTAGAAGGAAAGAACTCACGTGAAGCTAGGCGCCTTGGCCAGCAAACCTAGCCTTCCACCTCCAAGATATCAACTAACCTGACCTTTTAACCTTTCTTTCTGTTGGAAGTTGCTGGCAGTTTGCCAGCTCCACCCCTAGATACACACCTAATCCCCTTGAAGAGCTGTGGGAGGAAAGCAATTAGCTCCTTCAATGTGAGAAGGAGACTGCAACACTGAGACAAAAAACCTTTTCAGCAAAAAAGAAATAAATAAAATGGGGGCAAGCAGTAATTTTGCTTAGCCTAATGATAAAAAGTCACAAAAATGTAAGCACCACCTGTAATAATTTCACAGAAGATACACCCTGTAAGAAACACCTTGCTACAGAGAAATATAAAGCAGTAACAGAAGATATACCTTGCAAAAGACAATTTGAATCAGAAGATTACAACAGTAATCTGTTAGCACACACCTGTAGGCACACCTTGTAATAATGCAGCAGAAGGTATACCCAGCAACAGCAATGTGAATCAGAGAAAAATAAAGCAATAAAATGTTAGCAACAAACAGTAACAATCCCTGTGAGTACAAAATAAAAACAACAACACACAGTAAATCTGCCTAGCCAAAAGTCTTAATCCTTTTCCCTTACTCTGGTAAGGTTCTTAGTTCTGTCCTTTCAAGCAAGCTAGAAGGAAAGAACTCACGTGAAGCTAGGCGCCTTGGCCAGCAAACCTAGCCTTCCACCTCCAAGATATCAACTAACCTGACCTTTTAACCTTTCTTTCTGTTGGAAGTTGCTGGCAGTTTGCCAGATCCACCCCTAGATACACACCTAATCCCCTGGAAGAGCTGTGGGATTAAAGCAATTAGCTCCTTCAATGTGAGAAGGAGACTGCAACACCTCTGAGACAAAAAACCTTTTCAGCAAAAAACAAATAAATAAAATAGGGGCAAACAGTAATTTTGCTTAGCCTAATGATAAAAAGTCACAAAAATTTAAGCACCACCTGTAATAATTTCACAGATGATTTACCCTGTAAGAAACACTTTGCTACAGAGAAAAATAAAGTAGTAACAGAAGATATACCTTGCAAAAGACAATTTGAATCAGAAGATTACAGCAGTAATCTGTTAGCACACACCTGTAGGTACACCTTGTAATAATGCAGCAGAAGGTATACCCAGCAACAGCAATGTGAATCGGAGAAAAATAAAGTAATAAAAATGTTAGCAACAAACAGTAACAAAAGTACAAAATAAAAACAACAACACACAGTAAATCTGCCTAGGCAAAAGTCTTAATCCTTTTCCTTACTCTGGTAAGGTTCTTAGTTCTGTCCTTTCAAGCAAGCTAGAAGGAAAGAGCTCAGGTGAAGCTAGGTGCCTTGGCCAGCAAACCTAGCCTTCCACCTCTGCATGGTGTGGATGGCCTTACCGGAGTCCTGCAGCTTGCTGATAATCTTCTCTGTGTATTTGCCAAAGAGCACAGAGCCCTTAAAGGAAGCATCCAGAATATTCGTCTGCACATCTGGATCAAACCCAGAAACCCGAAGCCAAGCAAGGCGTTGGAGGCAAATGCAAGTAGCTATCACCCTTGAGGAGGTGTCCGCAGAGTCACAGGACGACCTCAGAACATGGGCACCCACGTCTGAGCCAGTCTGCAGTAGTTTGGCAAGCTCTGCCCGCTGAGGGCAATCGGACATGTTTTGCACAATGTCCATTCCTTGTTCCCAAAGGGCGTTCTGGAATTGGACCACGTTAGTCAGGAATTTGAGACTCCTGATACTGCAGATGGCAGCAGAGTACACCTTGCGTCCCGTGGAATCCAGCTGCTTCAACTCCCTGTCAGACGCCTGGGTGCTCAGGTGCTTGGGCCTCTGCGAATGGTTGTGAGCTGCCAAAATCAGCACCGAGTCCACTGCGGGTGGTTTGGCCAAGAAGGGGTGGTCCTTAGGGGCCCAGTAAAGCCAATGAGCCTTCTTGGGCATGGCAGAGGAGGAGGAGTGAGGGCGCTTCTAGATAGCGAACGTGACGTCCTCAAAGGCGTCGACCATGGGAGGGATGGCCACTGGCTTAGGGTCTTTCAGGTGGAAATATTTAGCCAACCGTGGCTGCTCGGGGTCCAGGGCCTCAGTGTGTCCCAACCCATGTTTGCCTGGATGTGCCTCATCACCTCCATGAAGCTGGGGTCATCGAGGGGGGGGATCTGGGGTGCCCCTCCATGTCCCGTAAATCCAGTTCGACATCCGAGTCGAAAAGAGAGGTGTCAGAGTCAACATATGAGTCCGAGGTTGAAGAGGATGGGGATCTGTGCCATCTCCTCTTGCGCCTCTTGTCCATAGAGGGAGAGAGGGAGGAACTGCTGGACCTAGTCCTCCTGCTCCTCTTATCTTTATATTTTTTTAGGTGGTGCAGGCTCCTTCCCTGCCTCTTGATCGGAAGGTTCCAGAACTGGTACCAGATCAGGAACAGGGCCACCTGGAGTATCTGGAGCCGGGGTGGACTGAGGCGTGGAAGGAGGCACACCCATTGGGAGATCATGTTTGACCGTGTCCCACCAGTGGGAGAAGAGCTCCTTTACTTGTGAAAGGTTCAGTTTTGGAGAACCAGTCACAGAAGGAGGAGGTGCACCAGAGCCGTTGCGGGCCCCGCCATCAGGAGGTGCTGGTGAGCCAGGTCCGAGCCCCGGGCATCGGTGTCGCGGGGACCAAGCGCCGGCTCCATGGGGCGACACGGAGGAGCATCTGCTGGCCCCATCACCGGCCTCTAAAGTCAGGTGGAGAGGGGGTCCCAGAGCTGATGTCAGGTGGTGCCAGGGTGACCGGCGTTGGAACAATTTTGAAAGGTGGTGGAACGGCCTTAGCCGGATGGGGGTATGAGGCCAGAGGAGCCACGGGCAGACGTCAGTCAGGCATCCGCTTGTCTCTTGAGTCTGATGGGCATTCCTTGGTGATGTGAGCCTTGAGACGGTTGGACTTGTGGTGTTTGGAGGACTTCTCAACTGAATGATGGTCAGCCGTCAGAGGTGGGCGACGGTCACAGTCCTTTGACTTTGGTGGCAAGGACGAGGCCCTGCCACCGGAAGACCCTGAGGCCTTGCTCGCTTCCCGGAGGTCAGCCTTAGAAGCGGAGGCCGAGCAGGAGGAGGACTTACCTGTGCCCACCAGGGAAGTCTTCTCAATGGCGGACGCACCTTCAAGGGTTGGAGGGTGGTCCCTGAGGGCTTGGTCACCACAGACCCAGCGGAGGAAGGTTTGAGGGCCATGAGGTGGGAATCATGCCCAGACGACCCCAACTTCGAGCCCGAGGACCTGGGCCTAGAACAGCACCTCTCCCTCTCTCTCTCTCTCTGCTGGTGCTCTCGATGTTTGTAGTGCTTCTTCTGGGTGAGATGGGGCTCAGACTCCTCCGAGGACGAAGCGCGTTCCATCGCGGCCACTCTGCACTCCACTGAAAAGGCAGAAAGAGATTTCTGTTGCCTGATGTGCATCTGAGAATTGAAGGACTGGCAATGGGGACAGGTGTCAGTGTCGTGGTCGGCCCCCAGGCAAAAAAGGCATGCAGAATGGCCATCCTTGGATGCTATGTGCCGCCTGCAG
This sequence comes from Neoceratodus forsteri, assembly GCA_016271365.2. Classification (NCBI taxonomy): domain Eukaryota; kingdom Metazoa; phylum Chordata; order Ceratodontiformes; family Ceratodontidae; genus Neoceratodus; species Neoceratodus forsteri. Next base: position 17,445,643 of record CM057456.1, read on the forward strand.
GAGCACTTGTTGATGTGCTCTTTCAAGGAAGAGGACACAGATGCGAGAAAAACACTTTAGAAATGGTGGAGAAGAAAGAGAGCAATCGACAATGTGAGCGGTAAATCAAAGGCGAACTAACCCTGACGTGCAGCGGGAAAGAATTGGAGCATGTAGGGAAATGAAAATTACATACCTACCGTAATTCTTGATCTTCTCTGTATTCACCATTCATTGCTTAAAGTTAGTGCCGGAGGCTACACCCGCTACAGGAGTTTTTTTTTTTTTTGAGTCGGCTCCAACGGCACCGCTTTGAGAGCGAATGACCGCGCATGGAGGGTGGCCGGTAGGTGTCAGCAGACTCCTCCTCCATCTCAGTTCTGGTAGCCGGAGAGGCGAAACAAAGGATAAGGAAAAAGGAGAATGAGGCAAGAGAGCCGAGGGACAGAAAAAGGAAAGGATATAAACTGAAAAAGGAATAAGCCGGTAGAGGACAGACAGAGGAGAGAGAATTCCTACCCTAAGGGACCGCAAGGGCCTCCTTTCTGGGGTGGCTCTAGGGGAGGAACAGATAGAGAGAAAGAGAAAAGAAGAAGAAGAAGAAGGAGAAGAAAGGAAGGCATGTTGAGAGGGGAGAACAGTGCCCATAGAGGCATTGGTTGAGAGGCTTATAAGCTCGAGACTAAAAACCAGGGAGCAAGAATCCCTGCTGATAGGACTGAGAGAGGGTTCGACTGAACCACCTGCACAGATCGGGTATAAAGGGCAGATTCTCTAATCTCTCAACATGCCAAGTCCCTACATCCTAGCTGAGACCTCACAGACTGCCCGGGCAGAAAATCTGTTCCGGAAGAGAGCGCCCACCTAGGAAGGGGAATATGCCCCTTAGCACCGTAGATAAGTGCTAACACAGAAGTGTATGGGGAAGGATTATGCCATACGTAAAGGCAAGCTCTGTATGAAAGGATAGAGTGGGAACTCAACAGACTCCCCTTAAGGCAAGGCAAGAGCAACCACTCGGTAAGAAGTGCAATGTACCAGCCAGAATAAGCTGAATAATAATAACACCTGCCAGGGGAATCTAAATTTCTTTGAGGCTGAGCCAGGCACGGTCTCTTAAACTGTGAATCGCGTAACGGATTAAGGTGCACAGAGGTCGCACCCTAGGGGCAGTCAGAAAGAGTTCCCTCAGAATAGGTGAAACACAGACCCTGCTCGTCCCTCTTTACCTTGAGGAAAAAAGATCCATTCAATAAGAACGGAAAATAAAAATTTTTTTTTTTGGCATAAAGGCCAAAGGAAGGGAGAGACGCCACAGTAGGAGGCCACTGAGGGGAAGGTGGGCGGGTATCAGTCATGAATGGTGAAGATACAAGAGAAGATCAAGAATTACGGTAGGTACGTAATTTTCATATCTTCCCTTGTCAATCTTCACCATTCATTACTGCTTGGGTAAGTACCAAGCTCCCCCCGTAAAAAAAAAGGGGGGGCAGAAACCCTGAGGGAGCAAGACCCCCAGCCTCCTGTTGGTGAGAAACAGAAGGGGAAGACCCTGGGCTAATCAAAAGAGAAGCCTATGGGGGAGAAGAGCTATGAGGTGCCCCCTGAGGACAGGGAGATGGAGGAAGCCCCTGTAGAAGTCTCCTAGCTCTGGAGGAAAAGAGACGGGTCTCCCGGAAAGCGGAGCGAATCACCCTACGCCAGGCCAGGGGTGACAACCTTGATAGACGAAGCCATGCCGTCCATCTAATACAGATCGCTGTCCCTGCAAGCCTGGAAGCCACCTCATTGGCATCATAAGATGCCCTTGCTTGGTGTCCTGCCAGCTCCAGGCCTATAGCAGAGAGGGCAACAGCTTGTCTGGTTTGCTCCGTATCAGGCATTGATGCTAAGATTTAGGAAAGCATCAACCACAAATGCCTACTGTAGGCAGCGTGATGGACCTGATGAGATGCAATGCAAGACATCGCACGAGAGGAAGAGAACACTCTTCGCCCCCACCGGTCGAACAGTAGAGAATCCGAATCCGGTGGATGGTCATGCGCCAGGCAGCGGCGCCCGGAGGGAGTCTCTAGGTATGCCAAACCCGAGGGTGGGTTGGGGAGAGTACCTAGGGATTCCGAAGGGGCACAATACCTACGTTGGCAGTCTGCCGGGGCTGGAGAAAGGGCGGCTGGTGACTATCAGGAACGGATAGACGTCTCCTGGAAGGGAATAGGCCAGGATAGTACCACCAAGTGCTGGGCACTGAATTCGCCAAGGAATTCACGCGTCTCCCGTTCAGTATTGTCTTGCCTAACATAGGAAATTCGAAGATCCCTCACCATCTTCGAAAGAAATCGCTGATATTCAGTGAAATCAGCATCGGAGGAGAGATGAGCAGTGGGTTCCTCTCCCTCAGAGGAGGGAGACGAGGATGATGGAGAGCTTGAGTGTCCAGAGGACTCCTGCGGCGGTGGGATAGGTGAAAACCCACTCATTCATGCACCTAACATATGAGGGAAGGCCGCTGAGAACCTCTGAACGCTCCCCATGATAACGGCCCGTGGACCGAGCATGGCCTGGGAGAGCGGGGGGGTGGTGGCTGCAGAGGAATGGGAGAAGGGCACCTACAGAGAGGCAACTGTCCTCTGCTAGGGCTCTGGAATCCGGGGAACAGAGCCTGAGCTGGCGGGATCCCGGACAACTGACCAGGTCGCAAAACGGAACCCTGGGGATGCGAAGCCTGGAAGAGCCCAGAAGGGGATCCTCCCCTATTGTGAACCTGGGACTGCATGGATCCAGAAGGGCAGCCCACAGCAACGTCACCAGAGGGGTCCCCGGGGTCCAAAAGGGAAAGACGGGGCCCAGTGCTATGGCTCCGAGCCACACCCTGACGGGTGGCAGGTAGAGACCGAGATGGCTGAACCCTGCCCCTTGACCTCTCGGACTCCAAGAATGCCCTCCTCCTCAACCCTTGCAACCTCCCACCCCGAGGGGGTGCTGCAGCACCAGGGTCGGTAGCTGCCACAAGCCCCCCAGGAGGGAGAGCCCCTCCCTCCACCCTCGCTCCATCACCCCCCAGGGACCCCAGACCACCCCCAGCCTGGGGGTCCTCAGGGGAGGACGGCAGCAGGGACAGAGGAATAGGTGCACTGGGCCGCCTAGCACCTCGTGCCACCGGAGACCCTGACTCCGAGAAGTCAGGTTACCAGGACAGGTCCACGTCTGAATCATCAGCCTTGGAAGAGGAAGAGATCAGCTGGACCACAATACTAGCAACCCCAGGGGTCCCTGGTGAAACGGCGCCGGACGACCTCAGACCCCCCGCAACACCTAAGCCCGGCCCCGGCTCCCCAATGGCACCGGCCAGACCCACAGCACCGCCATCGGGCGCCTGGACCCCACTCGCACTGCCAGAAGAGCTGACCGCCTGTGAGCGCTCCTAACGGGCGCTTGTCGATCACTCGCACCGCGAGGGTGCCGGGCTCTGAAACAGCTGCCAGAAAGCAGCGCCGAGGGTCCACCTGATGCTGGGCCCAGCAGGCGGGCTTGACACTGGGGAGCCTGAACCCCAAGGAGGTGATTGCCGAGGCGTGTCCCCGCCCGCAGCCCCGGAGGGACCTCGACGCCCTCTGACACCGCAAAGAAGCCTTCGGCAAGAGAAGATGAGAAGCCCTCCTCTACAGACCGTGAAGGCCTGAGAGGGGACCCGAGGAAGGGCCCAGAGACCTTACCTGGGAATCCCTGGAGCGACGCCCGCCCCGAAGTCGGGCGGGCCTTGCCTATCTTGAACATACGGACTTCTAGGATGTGACGGTCCATGGAGAAAAGGGCCGCATTACATCCATATCGTGGTTGGGTCCCAGGCAATGAAGACAAACATCATGCTGATCCGCGACGGAAAAATGCCGCCACAGGAGCACCAACGACAGGGCGCGTCTTCACTTTACGCTTTTGCCCCTAACCTGACATGATGTGAACATAATTAGACTAAAAACAGCAAAAGCTCTCGCGGCTGTCGAAAGTAGTAATAAACAGAATGGTCTTACTGGGTGACGGCGTTGAGAGAAGTACGAGAAGGAGTCTGGCTTGTATGATGCAGAAGACCTAACTTCAACTATCCGTGCAGCAGGTGCAGCCCGATGGATGGAGAAACAGAACTGAGATGGAGGAGGAGTCAAGGCACCTAGCGGCACCCTCACGCATGACGAAAAGGCGCTCGAGGGGCGCGCGCTGGAGCCGACCAAAAAAAAAAAAAAAAAAACTCTCAGGCGGTGCGCGCCCAGCACTAACCCAAAGCAGTAATGAATGGTGAAGATTGACAAGAGAAGATCTCCTCCTTTATATAGAGTGACGTCGGGGGTGGAGCCGACGTCAGTACTGCTAGAAGCAGAATTTGCCAAGAACCGCCGCCAGGTGACATCAGTCCTACTTGTGTTACCTGCTGCAAGAGCTTCCTCTTGAAGTAAGATCCGTAGTTATAGGAATGGCATATAGTTCACATCTACACATTGACAGTACCACCAGAAGTGCTGATTCGTTGGAACATTAAAGAACTAAGAGAGGTGGTGGCTGAACCTCTGGCTATCCTGTTTAGCCGATCACTGGAAACAGGGGAGGTACCCAAAGACTGGAGGACAGCAGATGTAGTTCCCTTATACAAAAGTGGGAACAAAGAGGAAGCAGGGAACTACAGACCAGTCAGCCTCACCTCGGTAGTGGGGAAGATCATGGAAGCACTACTGAAGGAGAGATTGGTGAACATCTGGTTGTCAATGGACTACAGGACCCAAGACAGCATGGTTTCACCAGGGGAGGTCATGTCAGACCAACCCGTTGAATTTTTGACTGGGTGACTAGGGAGTGGATCAGGGGAGGGCAGTGGACATGGCCTATCTGGACTTCAGCAAGGCCTTTGACACTGTGCCACATAGAAGACTATTACACAAACTGGGGAATATGGGTGTGGGCAGGACAGTAGTGTGGTGGGTAGGTAACTGGCTGGGTGGCAGGACACAGAGGGTGGTGGTAAATGGCTGTCACTCCACAGGGAAGAGGACCAGTGGGTACCACAGGGATCAGTGCTGGGACTGGTCCTATTCAACATCTTCATCAGTGACATTGCGCAGGACCTAGAAGGCAGAATTTCACTGTTCGCTGATGACACAAAGCTCTGTAACAGAGTAGACACACCAGAGGGTGTAGACAGAATGAGAAGCACCTGCAGAAACTTGAAGAATGGTCAGGGTTTGGCAGTTGAAATTCAATGCAAAGTGGTGCAAGATAATGCATATGGGGCACAACAACCCTGGCACAATATATCAGTTGGGGTGAGGATATAGCATGCACCAAGCAGGAAAGGGATCTTGGGGTTATCATCTCATGACCTCAAGGTAGGGAAACAGTGTGACAAGGCAGCAGGTAAAGCAAATAGGATGCTGGGATGTATAGGCAGGGGCATCACCAGCAGGAAAAGGAGTTCATAATTCCGCTATACAAGACACTAGTGAGGCCCCACCTGGAGTACAGTGTACAGTTCTGGAGACCATACCTCACGTAAGGACATAGACAGGGTAGAGAAGGTCTGAGGAGGGCAACAAAGATGGTGCATGGATTGCATCACAAGTCCCATGTAGACAGGTTGAAGGAACTGAACATGTACTCCCTGGAGGAGAGGAGGAGAGAGGGATATGATAGAGACATACACGATCTTACAGGGAGGAACAGGGTGCAGGAAAACACTATTTTAAGCGAAAAAGATGTTCCAGGACTAGAGGGCATGGGATGAAGTTGGAGGAGGACGATTCTAGAGGAAACATGAGGAAGAATTCTTCACAGAACGGGTGGTGGACAAGTGGAACACCCTGCCAGAGGAAGTGGTGGGGGCTGAAACAATCACGGGATTTAAGAATGCATGGGATAGACATAAAGGAATTCTGGAGGTCAGGGGTAAGGGGCAACAGACTTCTAGGAAAACAAACTGAACTTACAAGCTCAAATGGGCAGACTGGGTGGGCCATAGGCCCTTATCTGCCGACACTGTCTATGTATCTATGTATGTATCTATGTAACATCTTTAAGCTAAGCTCCTCCCACCACCCAGGCAATATATCCTCTTGCTCCGTCCCATGATGTCAGATCTTACATGATGGAAGCAGGGATCTATGTGCCACTTGCCAGAGGAGGCTGGGTGGCTGCTGTAGATGTGACCTCTATACCTCTCCTAGAACTACGGTTACAGGTGAATAACCAGTTTTTCTAGGTGCATGGATATAGTTTACTTATCCACACACTGGCAGACTTCTAGTAGTTCTCTGGGAGGAGGGGGCATGGTGCACACCCTTAATTGGCAAACAGAGATTGGAAAACAGGTCCCAAATGCAGCATACCAACAAGACTCAAGGTCAATACTGTGCTGACTTCCAGTTAGCAGCTCTGCATATTTCCTAGATAGGGATGTCCTTGGAAGCAGCCACAGAGGCAGCAGTATGTCTGGTGGAATAAGCCCTGAGCCCTACAGAAGGCTCCCTACCAGCCAACCTATAGCAGAGGTCAATGCTGGACGTATGTCACCCACCTGCCAATCATCTGCTTAGCTGCCGGTCTGCCTGGCATGGCTTCAGTGTATGTTACAAAAAGCTGCCAAGCCTCCGGGTTCGGGAGCAGACTCAGGTTGCTGGTGGGTTGGCCGGGGAGAGATAGGCTTGAGCGTCCCACGACAGCTCGACTACTCCGGGCATGGTTGATGCCATAGCCTGCACTCTTGTATGACTCCAAGCGGAGGCTCAGAGTATTACAAGCCCCTTACAACAGGGGATGGGCGTCCGCTACACAACAGCGTGATGTCGGCAAGCAACGCCTTGATGTCTGGGTCATACGCTGTAGGGGTGGGAGAAAAAGAGAAAATGCCTGCCAGGACCGGGAAGACGAGCTGTTTGGAGTGTGCCACTGATGTGCCTCTGCTCGCCCTGCCACCTCCGGACCGACGAAACAGCAAGTAGCTTGGGGCGTTAGGGCCCCACCCCATCCCCACCTGGGGGGGGTAATCCAAGGGTCCATGGGGACACGGAGGTGGAAGTGGGTAGAGCGGGATGCAGGAGGATGATTCCTTAGCAGCCCCGAAGGGTCTGGTTGGCAGGACGAGGAGGGGATAAAACATGATTTAAAAAAAAAAAAAAGCTGGCGAGCCTCACCTAGAACTCCAGCCATATGCTTTACAAAGTAGGAGAGCACCCATGCAGGTTCACAGCATGGAGCCTGTGGTCGGCCCCCGAAGGTGGGTTGGTAAAATATACAAGAAGGTTCATCACCTGGTTAAGGTTACATGCCAATACTACTTTTGAGAGGAACTTCGGGTGGGGGCAAAGGATAACCCTGTCCTTATGGAGGGCCAGATATGGAGACTCCATCAAGAGCACCTGAAGATCACCGATCCTTCTGGCTGACATGACAGCTACCATGAAGTCCATCTTCCACAACAGGTGTGACATCTCACACCCATGCACAGGCTTAAAAGGCCTGCCCATGAGCACAGCCAGCCCCAGCAGTAGGTCTTGTGGTGGTGGCTTGCACAACAGAGGGGACAGGTGATCCAGGCCCTTGAAAAAGCACCTGACCACTTTCTCTTTGGTCAATATCGACATACCAGCCCGCACCTGGTATGCAAAATTGGCTTCCAGGTGCCTCTTGAGGGTTGTCGCTTGCATCCCCAGCTGTTGGTTAACTAGGATCTGCAACTTATCCGTTAGGTAGGGAAATGGGCAGACTAGGTGGGCCAAGCGGTCCTTATCTGCCATCAAATTCTGTGTTTCTATGTTTCAGAGAGGGACCAGAGGTACTTGAGAATACAAGCCACTGGACAGGCAATGGGATCGAGCTCCTTGCCCTGACACCAAATGGAAAATTTCTTCTGATTAATGGCACAGCATCCATGAGTTGACTCTTTTTAGAAGACCTCCACAAAGTGGTGCACATCCTCAGAAAAGATCCAAAGCCCGGAACTCTAGCTGCTCAGGAACCAGGTTGTGAGGTGCAGGGACTGAAGGTACGGATGCAGGACCCTCCCCCGTTGTCTGGTCAGTAGATCCGGGTGAAGAGGCATCCACCACAGAGATCTGCTGCTGAGGATGAGGAGATCCAGGTAACAGAAATGAAAATTATGTACCTACCGTAATTCTTGATCTTCTTGGACGAGTCTCCACCACTCATTCACACTAATGGGAACTGCGCCGGAGGCACTAGGATCCAGCGGGAGCAAACATTTTGCTGGAGGGCTGGCGCCAGAGATGGGGCCGCGAGGAGCGGCACCGCGAGCCTCAGCTCGTGCGGTAATTACTATCTCGGCGTCGACCCTCCAACTGCCTCAGTATCTTTTTTTCCGAGGAGGTGCAGCGTAACTAACCTAGAAGGACAGCCTAACCAGAAACCGGACATAAGATAGTCCGGACGACCCATATAAGAAGGGTCAACAAAGAAGTCTTCACAGCCTAAAGATTTGAGGGAGTGAAGACCAACAACAGAGGTGAGCTCGGGGTCCCTCTCTGAAACATAGAAACAGCTCGGGGGATGGAGGGTGGGCATGTGAATGAGTGGTGGAGACTCGTCCAAGAAGATCAAGAATTACAGTAGGTACGTAATTTTCATATCTTCCTGGACATAAGTCTCCACCACTCATTCACACTGATGGGAGAGTACCGAGATAATAATCCCCCAAGAGGGCGGCAGGAGAGCTCACAGTTTTAGGACAAAAGTCCATTAAGGATGGTTCTGCCAAAGGAAAGATGTCGTCTGGTATGGACATCCAGGACATAGTGTTTAACGAAAGTATGCACCGAGCTCCAGGTAGCCGCGTTGCAAATATCTGCAATGGGCACATTGCGGATTTCTGCCAGAGATGCTGCGACTGCCCTAATAGAGTGAGCGTACACTCTGCCCTCCAGCTTAACCTGCGCCATGGAATAACAGTGGCGAAGGCATGCCACTAGCCATGCTGAGACACATCTGATAGCGACAGGTTGACCCAGCCGGGTCTTGCTGAAGGAAACAAACAGTTGTTGAGCTTTACGAAAGTCTTTTGTTCTATCTAGATAGAAATGTAAAGCTCTCTTAACGTCCAAGGAATGAAGAGAATGTTCTCCCTTCATTTTGGAAGTCCACAAAGTAAGAAGGAAGGCCAAAGGTTGGTTTAGATGGAATTCCGAAACAACCTTAGGAAGAAATTTAGGATGGGTTCTAAGTACTACTTTGTCTTTATGGAACACAGTATACGGAGGGTCTGTGACCAAGGCATGTATCTCAGAGACCCTGCGGGCTGAGGTAATGGCTACCAGGAAGGCCGTTTTCCAGGTGAGAAATTTTAGCTCACAGGTAGCCAGAGGTTCGAAAGGTTTCCGAGTGAGCATGTCTAGCACAAGATTAATGTCCCAGGCTGTGACTGGATGTCTTATAGGAGGTCTGGTATGCAGAATTCCCTTAAGAAACCTCTTAACCACAGGTAACTGAGCCAGTGACAAGGGAAAGTACCGGCTCATGATAAGCTGAAATGGCACAACGGTGAACTTTGACTGTAGAGTACTGCAGACCTGAATTTGAGAGGTCTAAGAGGTACTCCAAAATTTTATCTGGTGGGCAGGAAAAGGGATTCAAAGAGGATTTTGCACACCAGAGTGAAAAATGCTTCCATTTGGCTATGTAAGTTTTCCTAGTGGCTGGCTTCCGAGCAGCCAGAAGAATATCTGAAACCCTGCGAGAGACATTGAACCTGTTCACTTCTACCTCTTCAGGAGCCAAGCATGAAGGTGAAGCGACCTCAGGTTGGGATGAACAACAGGCCCCTGAGTCAAGAAGTTCGTCTGAAGGGGGAGTGGTTTCGGTGGAGCTGCCGACATATTGTTGAGTAATGGAAACCACATCTGACGAGGCCAGAAGGGAGCAATGAGGATCATTTTGTCTCCCTGGGATTCGAACCTGAGAAGTACCCTCTGAATTAGAGGAAGAGGCGGAAAGGCGTATAGAAAGAGTTTTGTCCACTGCAGCCTGAACGCATCCTGACAGAAAATGCCAGGCAAAGCTACGCGGCGCCGATGATGCACATGGCATCGAGGACGGCGCTGACAGACGCATCATTGATGAGGATGCATAAACCTTTCAGGCAGAATGGTCCATATTCTTGGATTCTTTGTCCGAAGGGTGGTCAGTGTCAGCTGAGCTACCCATGCATCTAAACACAGAAGCTGTCACAAGGCTCTCGGTCGAAGGATGCTCTGTGAAACCCGCCAGGGACCCCAATGCAGGCCATGCGGCAGATGGTGCTGGGCAGGAGGCAGGGCATTGCCATAGCTCAAGGAGCAGGCCAACAATGGCTTCGGCCACTGAAAAGGCCTTCGTCGGGGTATCCCCCCTCTTGAGGATATCCGTGAGTGGGTATTCTGCCTTCTTTTGGACAGGCTCCAAGGGCATTCCAGTCGATTCGGAAATCAGGCGGAGGCTGCCCTGAAAAGAGGAAGGACCTTCCTCCAAGCCTGCCACTGATGACTCGTCATCCCCGGATGCAAGTGCAGACCAGTGGCATCCGAGTCCGAGGAGTCGGGATATAAGGGTCTCTCACCTATGTCTCCCTCGATACGCCAAGGGCGATCAGGGACAACAGTAATGGACAGACGATGGGGGAGGCCGGTGTCTGTCCAATCTTCTTTCAAGGGAGCCCCTTCCTGAGGCTGCTTAGGCGGTAGTTCCACCAAAATCGGTGGGGAGACCGAACCAGGCCGAGCTAGAATGCGTGCTCGCCCTATGGGTGGAGGAACCGAGATCTTCGGTTCTGGAGGGGTCGACATCAGCCTAATTGGCTGGGGCCAGTAATGGCCGGTGTTGCCAGCAGAGACGGCTTTTGACCGGGAAGAATCAGCTGTTGCCATATGAGATCCTTAAAAAGTCGACGGAGCTTCCGTCTAAGTCTCTCCTCATCTGAGGAGGATGAGGATCGGTTGCGACGGCTCTTCCTAGAGTGCCTGTGACATTTCTTCGGTTTTTTTACCGAAGGGGTCCTTTCTAAGGAGTCGTTGACCAGAGTCTGCGACAAAGGCTCAATCGGGTCGAGAGAAATCTTGGCCAGTTCAGCCGTGTCCTAGGCCTCAGTGCCTTGGCCTGACGGAAGGTCCGAGAAGCCGATGGCCGAGGAAGCGATCTCGACCAAGGTCGAGACTGCAAGTTCCTGAGAATCAGACCCTTCTCTGTCCCAGGAACGTCTCCTTCAAGAAGATGATGATTTGGGGTCCTTGTCCTTTTCCTAGGGCGGAGGAGTGCGAGCCCGGCGGGGCACCTCACCCCTGGTGGGGAGAGACTGGTACAGCTCCCGAAACGACCCAGTGAAGGTAGAGCCAAGGTTTAGAGGCACAAAAAAAAAACTTCGGCTGGCTGAAGCTTGAGCAGCTTCCTCCTCGAAAGCCGCCATCTGCTCGAGCTGCTCGGCAGATGCCGCGGCCACGGAAACCATCCACCTTGCCTCCTTCAATTTCATTGGTGGATTGCGAAGCTCCGGTCTCCCCAATTTTAGGCGCACCTTGCGGTCGTCCAGGATATTGGGATGGAAGGCCAGACAGATGGTGCAAGAGGTGGTGTCATGTACGACACCCAAGCAGTAGACACAAGAGAGGTGGGGATCGGTGCGCGACATTTTCTGTCTGCAGGGATACCGGCGAAAACCAGGGGACGACTTGTCCTCCATGTCCGATGCGCTCGGATCGGTATCTTAAACTCTGATGAGTTTTAAACAAAGCGATTGCGGTGAAAACCGTCGTTGAGAATCCAAGGCCTATGAACTTCAGAAGTAGCACGAGGGAACCTGAATCTTCCAGCGGAAAGGAAGATCTGGCGTCATGGAGCGTAGCCGAGGTATTTACCACCCGGGTGGGTGGAAGGAGCCAGCTTGAAGACTTTCCGGCCAGATTTAAAGGGGAAAAGGACATGCCAGAGAGTGTGGATGAACAACATATCCACGCTCCTAGAATGTCTTTTGCCTATGTAGCAATAACATTTTGGAATGAGTTAAAGATTCAAGAGAAAAATACAGATATGGGTTCACATGAATTTAATACTGCCTTGAAAAATGAATTAGCAATAAGATGTACTTGTTTTGATTAAGCATGGAAGGTTTTAAGTAAACTGTATGTAAACTTTTGTACTTTTGTTATATTTGATATGTGTAACTGATTTATATGTCCAATTGATTCTTAACATCTAAAACAGGAACGCCTTGTAAACGGAATTTTATCCTAATGGTGTACAACTGAGTAATTTTTGTATCCTGTATAAAAATAAATGCTTTTCACTACTACTACTAGCAGCTGCTTGTCAGTAGGGAGGTGAGCAAGGATATTATCTGGCACTCACAGTAGGGAGTGACCAAAGTTGGCCATCATCAAGGCGTAGCTCGCCTGACAAAAACCAAGGGAGGAAGCAGCACAGACCCTTTTAGCTGCATGGTCAAGCTTCTTCGACTTCTTGTCGTGGGTAGGGCCGGGCTTGTCCACATCCCCAATGTTTCCAGACTTCCAGAAAGCCAAGTCCAAGACCAGACCCTCGACCATGGGGTGGTCAAAGAACTCGGACAGAGAGCCAGTAGGCAGCGCATACTTGTGAACCATACAGGCTGAGAGTGCCAGGCAGGATGCTGCCAAAGCTCCAGTGCTGGTCCCAAAATGGCCTTAGCCATATGAAAGGCAACCCCTGGTAATCCATCCCCGTCGATGTCTGTGAAAGGGTAGTTAGCCATTTTCTGCACAGACTCCAAGGGCACATTCATGGACTTCAACATGAGTCTGAGTACAGCCCCAAATGACACCAGCCCAGGGCCAGTAGTCAGCTCTTCGACCCACTCGCAGTCCAAGGTATGCGTCCTTGATGACTGCAGGGAAGAGCCAAACAAAGTCAGAGGACTCATCAAAAATGGCCCTCGGCCGACCAATCAGCACAGCGGTAGCCCTACCGCCTGCAACGCCAACCACTCAGGTTTGGAAGCGAGCCCTGGCTGAAAGAGGGCTGGACAGGGGGAGGAGGAATGAGCATCCAAAAGACTGCTCTCCTCCTCTAGGGGGAGGAGGGAAGGGAGAAAGACAGCCTGATGCTCGAATGGCCCCTGGCAGAAACCAAGGGAGCTGCAGCCCAAGCTCAGAGGTTAGGGAGGTGTGGCAGACGTCAGTATGTGCCTTGATGTCACCGCATGCCACACCTCCCAAAGACAACAGGAGGAAAAAACACCGGAATGTTGCATGATGCTGCCCGCCTCGCAACGCAGGTCATGCACTATCCGACCTGTGGTGCTCCACAGAAACTGAATACAGAGTCCTACAGGAGTTGTGTCCACCCCCACCCTGAAGTCCCAACCCTGGGGGGCAAGCCAGGGAGAACACCGGGAAAAGTTAAGTCCCAGGGATGATGACAAGGCTTGGTACAAGGTAAGGGCCAATGAGGGCTAGACTGGAGGGGAGCAAAACAAACACAAACAAAAAAAAGGCCCGTGACCACTGGCTGCTGCGAACCACCCAAGAGTCATCTGAATGGCTGATCTCCACCGACAGCTGGCCTGGCAAGTCAGTCGCAGCATGGAAGTCCTTGGCCAGGGCTCACTTCAATGGCTGCGGCGGAGGCTGTTCCAACAGCAGGGGTGAAGAGACAGATGTCGGCAACAACTGCCTTGGGCAAACTGGCATGGGCTTCACTGATGCCGGCCAGTTGACTACAGGGGTCGGGGTAGAACCCTACTTGCCCCACCATGGCCCACTGCTGCCAGAGGGGTTCCTTGTAGCATCGCTGAAGCCTCTCCTCATCTAAGGATAAGGAATGTTGATGCCAACACCTCCCAGTCGAGCGAGACCGAGAGCACTAGTGGCGTCCTGACCTCGATCTAGACATCGACGCACGGGCCAATGTCAACAAGAAGTAGCTTCTGGGGGTGAGTGTAGATTATGTGCACCGACTTCAGTGGAGGCTGTTCCCGAGTGGAACCAGCCTAGGGACACTGACCGGTTCACATACTCCTAGGTGAGGACCGGGAGCACCGGGGTCTTGGATATTGACTCCTCGTCAACCTCCTCCAACAACTGGTTGACCGGGTCGAGGAATCTCCCAACCGCCTGGTTTGCCTGATAGGAGGCTTTGTTACACTGGTTTGACTGTTTTAGGGAGTCACTGATGATGACCCCTAGGTCTTGTCCCTCAAAGGTCGTGCACAGCTTTACCTCCCCAAATCCAGTATTCCATATTCCAGTTCTTGTTCCCTATGGACATCACCTTGCATGTTTTGGCATTGATTTTCAACTCCCAAAAAGTCTGTTGTGCACCATCAAACCAGCAGACAGAATTTCCATTAAAAAAATTCAAGCTTTTATTAAACATCAGCAACTTGCTTTGGCCGCTTTTATAAACACCCAAAACGTTTTTGCCTATGCCGCTAGGCTTTTTCAAGGGAAAGTAGTCCTAGTGTACAACAGGTAATACATTTTCACACTAAAAGTTATTCCTATAATTCATTTTAGCACCAAAAAATGAATGCAGCAAAATCTTACTAGATTGAAATAGTCACATTAATGTTCTCACAAACACCTCAAATGTTGCACTGCTGTTCACCCTCACCCAGCCTGTGCAGATCTGGATACGGGGTCGAACCAAGGAGTTAATGCATCACTGCCTGAGTGACGCTGCAGGACACTCCCCATTGCCGCCCCACATCATGGGCATAATCTTAAAACAGCAAAATAGTAATGGACTTAATTTACACACACTCAGCGCTCTCTCAGGAAGTTGTAGTCTTATTTTCAATAAGCTACCTGCTTGATATGCACTAAGGGGAGTGGTAAGATTTTGAAGCTTTAGTTTTTTGATGATAAAATGAATATTATAAACTGCAAAACTACATTACGTCAGTGGCATCCAAAGCAAACTTAATGAAAGTATCACAGTGTCAAAGGAATGCAGTTTTACTCACAAATACAAAGCAAAAAAAAAATGTCAGGAGCATTTACCGGCATGTTTAATCGAATGTCCAAACCTTCAGCCAGTTTGTTAATTATAGTGGAATATCCTGCTGTTAGCAGTGTGTGATCACCAGCAAACTGGGCAAAGAACTCGTTGAGGTCCCAAGAAATCGAAGATACCTAAAGGTAATAAAAATATGAGTGACCAATTTGCTGTAAAGAAATTACAGTACATCACCTATGTTGAGAAGAAGACCTCAGCTTCTCCAGCAACAAGGTAGTTACTTGACAAGAATCCCATGAAAAACATTTCCCAATCATCCATACTTAGAAGTTAGTTTCTCTTTCTAAAAAAATGAAGTCACGTAGTTTCATTTTTTAAAAACAAATAAACAGTGATCCAGTATATGATATCTTCTTATTAGGTCTTCACTAATGCTACCTGGCATTCTTGCATTACATCTCTCGCCCATGACGTCAGATCTCGCACCCAGGAAGCAGGGATCCGGGTGCCACTCGTCAGGGGAGACTGGGTGGTTTTTGTGGATGTGAACATATACTACTTCCCTGCAGGAGCCAAAAATCTTCAAAAGGGCCGGTGACAATGTAGGCTGCACACATGCGTGGCACCGCGAGACTATCTCGCGCTATATAGCTTATCTCAGCAACAGACCTCAAATGCCTAAGTACCTTTTCTACCGAGGAGGTACAGCATAACCTAACTAAACAAACACCTAACATAAGGGCATAAGATAGCCCTTATGACCTGTGTAAGAAGGGTCAACAACAAGTGCAGTGTCTACACAGCACAAACCAAGGAAGATGAAGACCAATAAACAGAGACAGTGAGCCTGGGGGATGGTGGGTGGGCACGTGAATCAATGGTGAAGATGGTCCAAGAAGATCAAGAATTACGGTGAGTACGGAATTTTCATCTTTCTGGACCTTATCTTCACCATTAATTCACACTGCTGGGTAGAGTACCAAGCTTCAGACAAAAATCCCCCGAGCAGGACGGTAGGAGACAGAGCTCACTCAGGACAATAGCCCATCAAGGATTGTCCTGCCAATAGAAGCATGTTGTCTGGCACAAACATCCAAGGCATAGTGCTTGATTAAAGTGTGCACTGTGCTCCAAGTAGCAGCTCTGCAAATATCTGCAATGGGAACAGAGCGAATCTCTGCCAGGGATGTAGCGACTGCTCTTGTGGAGTGGGCCCGAACCTGGCCTTCCAACTTGACCTGTGCCATAGAATAACAGTGGCGAAGGCAAGCTACTATCCAAGTAGAAATGCATTTGATCATAACCAGCTGACCTATCCAGTTCAGGTTGAAGGAGACGAAGAGCTGCTTGGACTGTAAGATGTCCTTAGTTCTATCGACGTAGAATCTGAGGGCTCTCAACATCCAGAGAGTGGAAGGTGCTCTCTCCTTCATTCTGGAAGTTGGGGAAGTATGTGGGCAACACCAAGGGTTGGTTTAGATAGAACTTAGAAACCACTTTAGGCAAAAACTCGGGGTGGAGTCTGTGGAGAACCACCTTGTCTTTATGAAAGACTGTGTATAGAGGGTCCGTGACCAAAGCATGTAACTCAGAGACCCTACGGGTAAAGGTAATGGCCACCAAAAAAGCGGTCTTCCAAGTAAGGAATCTGAGGTCACACCTAGCCAGGGGTTCTAAGGGCTTACAAGTGAGCATGTCCAACACGAGATTGATATCCCAGGGAGCCACAGGTTTTCTCACTGGGGGCTCTGTGTGCAGGATACCCTAAAAAACACCTCTTGAAGAGAGTTGAGCTAGAGTCAAGTTTTGGACTGGCTTGTGGTAGGCAGAGACAGCACATAGATGTAGTTATTTTTTTTTTTTTTTAGCTTTTGTTGACCAGGTAAGTGCACTAGATAAATTCTGCCTATTTTCAGGCACGATCCGGGGGAGGAGGGATACAGATGAATGCCAGTTGACCTTGAACCAGATTAAGCTGTTGGTGGTATTTTTAGTGAATGGAGGGAAATTTGGCCAAGGCACCGGGGAAATTCCCCTACTCTGTGTGGAGAGAGTGCTGCTGTGTAATCCGGAGGGGTTGCTCAGTAGGCTCTTGGTCAGGCATGGAATCGGATGCTGTGTTGTCTGGCTCAGTGGAGCCTACTACGGAACGGAGACCAGAGCAAAATCCTTACCTCGAGAACCGGAGAAGTGCTTAATATCCAGGAGAAGCCTCAGACTGAATCGTGTCTGAATCGAGACTGCAACTAATTTATTTTCGATATCCAAGTTTTCTGTACCTGTGGAAATCGCAATGTCAGCCGGCCAGGTGACTGATTCCGGTCGGGCCCTTTTTGCAGACGCACCGCAGGAAATACAGGAAGGGACTCATTTTGAAGCGCACCAGACATTGGAAGCTGCATTGGACCTGGGAATACCACCACTGGACCCTTGTTCTACACCTACGGCCTCACAGATTCTAAAGCAACAATTTGGCTTGCATAATAGAAAATCATCCTACCCTACTATGGACTGGTCATCGGAGGAGGTTTTACAAGATGCTGGATGGACAAAATCACAAACAGGCATATGGATCCCAGACCCTACATGGACGGACAGTTCTCAGTCTTCCACCATGCATGCCAACGCTTCTACAAACCTGAGCTCAGGTATGGACATTCAGACTTCTGGGGTGGAAACTATTGATGATAATCAGAGTTTGAAACCTGGCCCTTCAGCCATACCTGGGCCGAAAGTTCGGGGGTATAGGACTTGTACAGGATTTAGCCTCAGATAGGGGCACAGGCTGGCTTGCAAAACCCAGAGCAGTAATGTCTGACTTGTTTAAAACAAATTAGAACAGGCACCTAGAAGAAACGCTGTCCGTTATGTTATAGGGTGGCCTTCAAACCCACCCGATAGATATTATATTGCTAACTCGCTTTTGAAAGGTTCCATGAATTTTCTTCCTGTTGATATTTTGCATTAATTCACATCTCAGGTGAGGATTCTTATGATATTAGTTTTAAATCCTTTAAGGGCTTAGAGAAATTTTGGGATAGATACTCCATTTTGAAAAATACCCTTTGTGGGTTCCATTTTATGCTATCCTTACTAAACCAGTGTTTCTACATTACAATCATGTTTAGGAATGAAGGTGTCAGCGAGGTAATATTTACCAATGGTTGCAAAATAAATGTGAGGTGATGGGACCCCTGAAGCTATCTTGGACCTAGAAGGTATTTGGACAGGGAGCTGGAAATTTAAAGTGAAGTTACCCCAAATAAATGGTGAAATTATCCATTTATCGAACAGCTTCTTTCTAGGGAAAGATAGAGGAGTCTGTTTTATAGTGGTCAGCCTCGGGCCTGTTATAAATGTGGAGCCCGACTCATTTAAGTAGCTCCTGTGACCTTTTAAAATGTCCATTGTGTGGAGGGTTTAGGATGTAGCAGAAAGATGTCAAACATCTTTCAGTGTAATCTTTGTGGTGATAATGGCCATGCCTTTCACCAATGCCCACGGCCTCTCATAACAAAGCTGGGGGCTGGGATTCTGATGCCCTAATTAACAAGGCTCAGGGAAAACAGTGATTGATCCGGGATCCCTCACACATCAGGTAGTCAGGCTGATCCTTCACCCCTCTTGGTGGACAGCCTTCCTCCTCAGAGACGGAGGTGACCTTTGGTTGCAGATGTATCTATTTCATCTTCTCCACCTGATATCTCTGACTCTCAACAGGCCTCTTCTTCCATGCCCCCTTGAGATAGTGAAACCCCTGAGGTTTACGAGAGCTTCTAATAAAGCTTCCTACTACTCCCACTCCAATAGAAAACTTTTTTCCCTTTGCAACTGAAGGTAGGGACTCAGATTTAGAATCTGATACTTCCCACCTATCGGAATTGATTTCGAAGAGGAAGATAGCAAAGCCACAGACTTAGCAAAAAGAAAAAAGGAAAGAAAGGGAAGAAGAGAAAAACTAGCCATTCCAGAAGTCTGGAACTTAATGGTACTATCTCTGCAACATGGCTTACCCTGAAAATAGCTTCCTATAATGTCTGCAGTATAAAGAACTTTAAGAAAAGACTTGCTGTCCTTTCCTTTCTTGGTACTTTAAATGTAGACATTATTCTTTTACAGGAAACTAGGTTATCCTCCTGGCTGAAATCAAACAAACACAGAAAAGATGGGTATGGGGCCTTCCTTTTGGACTTTTGGGCCTGACGCAGCTGATGGGATTGGGTTCTCTTTACTTCCACGGCCTTTAGAGTTCCTAAACTGGTCGACATCTGTCCAGGACGTGGCCCTGCTCCTAGATTTTTCCTGGCATGACTTTGATTATAGATTGTTAAACATTTATGCCCCTCAAGTTAAAACTGCACGTATTAAATTATTTGAGGATGTTAAGCCCTTTCTATATACTCAAAGACACGTTATCTGGGGAGGGGATTTTAACTGTGATATAGATACTAAATTTAAAGGGGAAGTCCAGAAAAAAATATATTGTGATTCTTTAGCTTTAAAACAGATTATTAAAAATGCTGGACTATTGGACGTTTATAGGTCATTACATAGTACAGGTGGTTCTTCATATCACAGGAACATATTTTCTTCACTGATTGACTATCTTTTGTCTCTAAGTTTCTAAACCTTCCCTTACATATATTACACCAACTGAGTTCTCAGACCATCACCTTTTAATTGGGGTTTTAGTCTAGCAGATATCTCCTAAACTATATTCAGCTAGCCCCAGATGATGTTTAAATGTGTCCTCCTTGGAGGACAGTGATTGTATTCGAATTACAAAATCTATTTTTTGCCCGTCATTCTACACTTTGTTGTTATGAGAACCTTTTTTCTGGTGGAGAGACACTAAAATAGAGATTAAATCCTTTTAAGTTCTAAGGGAAACACAAGGCCAATTCACGATATCTTCAATACCTACATTATTGGGATCAATTTTACAAACTGATGTCACTACCATCGAGTGAACAAACTCCTTTGTTGTCTCAAATCTCAGAATTAAAAACAGATGGTTGAATATCAGTACAGTAGAGCTATATCACTAGACATGGAATTTAGATTTGGGGTACACCCAACCAACTTCAGATCCCTATTTGGCGGTAAGGAACGCCTTGACCGGACTGTAATGTCTAAATTAACTCTTCCAAGGTAAAATAGTAACCTCGAGAAAGATATGATGTCTGTTGTACAGCAATTTGTTTCGATACCTTTGGGGAGAACCCGCTTAGTGGGAATTTGCTCTGAGGACTTTTGCCTTATCTTCCAGTGATGGACACCACATTTCAAGCTCAATTATTGAAACCCATTTCTCCATTGGAAGTGGAAAAGTTATCCTATCCCTTAAACTTAAAACATCCCCTGGTTTGATGGCATTCCAAATGAATTTTATAAAACCTTCATTTCGTATATGTGTCTTTTTCTTCCTCTTTGTGTTCAATTTTATCTTAACCTCCACCTCCAGGTTTCCAGAATTTAATGTGGCCTTATTGAAATTTATTTTAAAAAGGGATTCCTCCTTACTTACTAACTGGAGGCCGATAAGTATCCTTATAGTGACTATAAGATCTTTGCTAAAATCCTCACAAATAGATTGTCCTTAATTTCTGAGTCCCTTATTCATCCCGCTCAATCCTGTGCAGTACCACATAGGAAGATACAACATAGTTTATATTTGTTAAGAGACTTATTTGACAACAGTGATAGGGGAAAAGGGTCGGGTTTTATTATTGCTTGATCAGGTTAAGGCCTTCGGCAAAGTGTGTCACTCTTACTTATTTAATATACTATTAACCTACAAAATTCCTAAACTCTTTGTATACTGGATTTCATTTTATATTCGGAAGCAGTGATACATCCTTTAGTGAATGGAAGAATGGGGCTCAGTGTTCCTGTAGTTAGGGGAGTTCGGCAGGTTGTCCCCTGAGCCCTCTTTTGTATGTGTTTGTTTTGGACCCTATTATTCGATATATTCAGGGGCATTCCGAGATTATGGGTTTGACCCTGATGTATCCTTGCCAAGGGTTAAAATAACCGCTATGCAGATGATATTACACTTTACGTTCAGGATAGGCCTTCCTTCAGAAAGCCTTACATTGTTTTCAGATTTGGGAAAAATCTCTGGATCTGAACTTAACGTTCAAAAGTTTTATTTTTCTTTACATCCTGAACAGGATACTCTCTTTGATACTGGGGTATTCCATTCTCATCACAACCTAATAAAATTCTAGGAATTTGGTTTGGGTTAGGTGATATGGCTACTTTTAACTGGGAAAAGCAGTTAAAATAGGGAATCTAAAGTGAACGCCTGGAAACAATGGAAATTTGGGAAACGGAAAAGGGTTTCTATTGTTAAGCAATTTTTGATTCCCATATTTTTATACCTTAGTTATTTATACCTCCACCTGTTTCATTAGAAACACGATTGTACAGCATCTTTTTCAGATGATTTGGGGAATCGCTTAAATCCAGTTCAGGATTTCCTTTACTTACCAGTTAAGAAAGGTGGATTGTCCATGATAAATCCAATTGTTTTTTTCATTCCATTTTTTGTTTAATTCTTTTAGTTTCCTTTGGAATCACACGTTCCCTTTGGCATTCGTGGTCTTATTTTCTATGGAGTCCTTACTTTCCAGAAATGGACAACGTACTTCTAAATTGTTAAAACAAAATCATTTGCCCCTGTATGGAATGCCTTCTCTTAAAAAATGTAGGCAGTGGAATTTATTATTTAATGACCTTATTTCACATACTAGGAAATCTTTCTATAACTATATTGTTTTTACTGTACAAGGCTCCATTTTGCTTTTTCCAGACTGTGTGCCAACCAAAATGTCCTTTGCTTTACGTAAATTAACTGACTATAGAATACCATCTTCTATATGGACATTGTGTGGATATCTTACATGGGAAATTAGGGGCGGGAATCTTAAATACAAACCGACAACTGAAAGATACTGTTTAAGGTCTTCTTGTAACTCTATTGAAGAAAGTTTATTCTACTTTCTTATTGATTGTCAGTTCGCAAAGAATTTTGGTGTAAGGCATCTGATCATTGGGGGTTCCATGCTGCAGCAGATAACATATAATGCTTTGGTCTTAGGGATTATACAGGTATATGGCAGTCTTATCATCCCAGCACCTTGAATGTTTTTTTGCCTTTATTCAATTTTATCTTTGCAGGCCAGATGTCAATTTATTTTTCAGCAACAATTAGTTCCTAGTTCTATAATTTTGTCACAAGTGGAGACTGGTTTATCCTCTGTTAAAGTCAAAGATAAGCAAAAATGTTCTGCTGTTAATTTGCTTCTTTTGGAAATCTTTTTTTGTTTGACATATATATTTCTGTGTACAATTTTTGTATTGTTGTGTAAATCTGTTTAACTGGTGATGTTATGTTCTTTTCAATAAAAACTTCCCCTACTCTTTTCGAGAAGTGCCATGGGATCTTTAACATCCGCCTGAACTACCACTGGAACAGGCAGATGGGACCTCGGTTTAACGTCTCATCCGAAAGACGGCACCTCAGGAGTGCAGCACCCCCCTCATGCTGCACTACAGTGTCAGTATTAGGATTTTAACCCAACTGCCTGGTGTGGGGATAGAACCCACAGTCTTCGATCTCCCGGCCTCAGAGGCGAATGTGCAATCTGCTGAGCCACTGACACTTTGACAGAAGAGTATTGCAATCCAGCATCAAAAAGGTCCAGGAAGCATTCTAAAACCTTGTCCAGTGGACACTGGATTGAATCCATATGGAATTTGGTGCACCATTCAGAGAAACACTTCCATTTGGTTGTGTTAAGTCTTTCTGGTAGAAGATTTACAAGCAGCCATGAGACTCTCAGAGACCCTCTGAGGGACCTGAAAGGGACACTGTCAGCTTTGCCCCTAGTTTTTCTCCCCGATTTAATCAGTGAGCCTGTAGGCACATACTAGTAAAACAGGTACTCTAGAATGCCCGTCTCACACAAAAGTAATCTGTTTACCTATATTTGTGCAGTTTGCTTTACTTTCTTTAGTAGCAGTCCGCATTTAACCCCCTTGTCCACCGGAAGCATATCAGTGCCGAGAACACGCCTCTGCCGTGGAGCACTGTCCCAAAGTTCACTTTTTTTTTTTTTGTTATACATGTAGTTTATGCTCCTTGTCTGCCCCCGGCTGCCCCCTTCTAACTGACCCCCCCAGCCCAATCACCCCGGTATCACCGGGACTTATCCCTGCCTGGTCACCGGGTGCACAGCCTGTGAGGGGTCGGTCGTCATCCACAGCCGGAGGTTTTTTCCCTTCATTTTTCTCCTTTTCTACTGCTGGGGCGCACACGCAGGACGTACGTATGTGGAGGTGTCGACGTCTGCAGAAGTCCAGCAGCACCCTCCCTACTTCTGGCCCCTCAGACCTGCACTACCCTCCGGCCTCCACCTGGGGGCAGTCGTTCAGCGGGAGTGCCAGTCCTCCCTCCCCGGGACAGGAGAGCTGTCCTCCAGATGCTCGATCCTCTCCCTCCCCTGCCAACCCCTGATGGTCCATGCTCGTTCCCGGACATAGATCGCCGGCGTGGTGTGACATGTGGCGCCCAGCGCCTCAACCCTCAGCGCCACTGGGCCAGCTACTGAAGTTCACTTTTTTACATCCCTATTGAATAAAACATGTAATCCAGTAGATTATGGCATACTGAGTTGTTTGTGGTATATCCTTAAACAAAAACCGAGCACTCGATGAGTCACAAAATGTATTTTAAAACTGATGCCGAACTCCCGCACATGCGCAAGAGCGGCACATTCTCACTTTTCTCCTGCCACTATTGTGCATGTGCGGGATTTCGGCACCAGTTTTTAAAATACATTTTGTGGCTCACTGAGTACTCAGTTTTTATTTAAAGATACCACAAGCAACTCAGGATGCTACAATCTACTGGATTATATATTTTATTCCATGGGGATGTAAAAAAGAGAACTTTGGGACAGTGTTCCACGGCAGAGGCGCATTCTTGGCGCCGATATGCTTCCGGTGGACAGGGGAGTTAAGCGAGGACTGCTACTAAAGAAATTAAAGCAAACTGCACAAATATACGTAAACAGATTACTTTTGTGTGAGACAGGGGCATTCTAGAGTACCTGTTTTACTAGACACACTGATTAAATTGGGAAGAAAAACGAGGGGCAAAGCAGACAGTGTCCCTTTAAACCTGCTCTCTTCTATCTCCTCAGAAACCAGGCATGAAGATGAAGACAGTGTAAATTGGGGTGAACCATTGACCCCTCTCTCAGAACATCCATCTGTAGAGGTAGAGGCCTTGGAGGGGTCATTGACAACTTGCTGATCAATGGAAACCAAATTTGTCATGGCCAGAACAGGGCAATGAGAATCATCTCGCCCTTGTATGCCTCCACCCTGAGCAGCACCCCTCTGAAACCCATGGAAGTGGGGGAAATGCGCATAGAAAGTGATTTGTCCACCACAGCCCGAATCCACCCTGACAAAGAATGCCAGGTTCTGGATTTCTGGAGCAGAATTGAGGCAGTTTTGCATTGAGCGGTAATGCAAAAAGGTCCAATTCTGGAGATCCCCACTCATTGAAGAGAGACTGCATGATGTCTGGAGCCAATGACCACTCGTGAGGATCTTCTTGTCTGACTGAGTTGGTCTGCCAGACTGTTCTGCACCCCTGGCAAGTAGACTGCTTGGATCAGAGCATCCTGCTCCGCGCACCACTCCTCCACCTTCATCACTTGTCTGCAAAAAGGGCAAGTGTGTGCTCCCCCCCACTAGTTGATGTAGTACATGACTGACTTGCTGTCTGTCTCAAGGAGAATTACCTTGTGCTGGACGAAATCCACCATGGCCCGAAAAGCATATAGGACTGCCCTCATCTCCAACACAATGATGTGGAGATGAGATTCCATTTGAGTCCGGACTCCTGGGTATACTGATCCTGACAGTGGGGGCTCCCCATCCCAGGAGAGATACATCTGTGTCAAAGGTTATTTGCAGTTCTGGTGGCAAGAAGGGAAGACCTTGATGAAGGTTGCTCTCCTGTGTCCACCGTGCAAGTGATCGAAGAAAAGAATTCGTCACTTTGATGGGGTAAGACTGGGGACGCACTGTTGGCGACATTTGTGTGCTGAGTATCCACTGAGTTGTTCTCATGTGCAGTCTTGCTAGGGGCACTGTGAAGACTGAAGAGGCCATGAAGCCTAACATCCGCTGCATGGAGTGAGCCCACATGGACGTGTTCTCCCTGATGAGGTGTGCCAACTGAAGGATGGCCTTCCTCCTGTCTTCCTGGAGGAATGCCCTTGCCTTGCTAGTGTCCAAGAGGGCTCCTATGAAGAGGAGCTGCTGCAAATATTGATGCTGCAGCTTCTCTAGGTTCAGTAGGACCCCCATGGAGATCAGAAACTGTTCCTGGGGTCACTGCCTGCTCTATGCTCTGTTTGGACAGGCTTGCCAGGAGCCAGTCATTCAGATAAGGAAAAACCTGTAGCCCGAGCTTTCAAAGGTCTGCTACGAGAAATGAAAATTATGTACCTACCATAATTCTTGATCTTTCTGTGCATCTTCACCATTCATCACTGGTGGGGTTCTGGCTGGAGGAACAGGACCTCATGGGAGCATTTTTTTTTTTTGTAAGGGGGAGGAGTCGGAGCTGTGGGCGTGGTGCCCTTGAGGCCGATGCACTGCGTGGCGCTCGCAGGTTGGCCAATAACCGACATCGACTCCTCCTCCATCCCAGTTCTGCACACCAGAGAGTGAAGTTAGAAAAGAGAAAGAAGGAGGGCGGGGTAAGGGAGCCTGAGAGATAGGGAAAGGAAAGGAAAGGATATAAACAGAAGAAGAAATAAAACTGGTTAAGAGGACAGAAGGGTGAACCTAGGGGTCTGGGACAGGGGGCCCCAAACCTTTGAGCAGGCAAGGGAGGGACAGAGTAAGGGAGGGAGAGTAAGAGGATAGGAAAGAAGGAAGGTAAGTAAGAGTGGAAAAGGAGACACTGTGCCACCCCTGCAGAGGTCCAGAGGACTTTCTGGGGCTCTGGAGAACAGTACCGCTGTCTTTAGCCACATTTAAGCTTTTACACATCCCTACCGAAATGGAGCTGGAGACAATACCCCCAGGTCTGAGAAAAAACTTGGGGGGGGGAGAGAGGCTAACTGGGCAACAGCCCAGATGTTACAGAACAAGTCAGGGCACCAGACTTGAAGGAGCCCTCTCCGCCAGCCCAAAAGAGGTTGGGGGGGGGTGTTTAGCATCTCCCATGCCTGTCTTTAGCAACATCTTAGGGTGGGGACAGGACCCACGCCACTGTAGGGTCCCCCTGAAGAAAGAATCCTCTCACAAAGGATCTAGAGATGGCTCATCCCCCTGAAACAGAAGGGGGGGGGGGAATGTCAGGAGGAGAACCCCCTTAGGATATAGTCTCACAATCCAGAGGGGCACCCTGCACAGGAAAAAGTTAGCTAGAACCAGCGAGGGAGAAGAAGTCATCACAGCTTCTGAAAGGAAGGGTTCT
This sequence comes from Neoceratodus forsteri, assembly GCA_016271365.2. Classification (NCBI taxonomy): domain Eukaryota; kingdom Metazoa; phylum Chordata; order Ceratodontiformes; family Ceratodontidae; genus Neoceratodus; species Neoceratodus forsteri. The sequence continues at coordinate 17,472,086 of CM057456.1, forward strand.
AGGAGTCACCAGGCCCTCACAACTGCTACAGTTCCGAGGAGGATCCCAAGGGTCGAGAGACCAGAGGTGGCGACTAGAGCACTAAGAAGGTCTAGATCTAGCCGGAGGAGGGGTCCTCATCAGGAATGCAAGAAAGAGCCCAGGTGAGCCCTCATATGAAGGGAAAAGTACCCCTGCTTGCCCTCCCCTAACAGTGAACCGCTGTCATTTCACCAGAAGGAGCAGAGGGTTCAGAGGTACCAGCAGGTCCAGGCCCACAACTGCCCTCAATTGGGGGAAAGCAAGCAGGGAGGAGGCACTGCCCAGATTCTGAGGCCCAAGAAGGGAAGGAGGGCAGGAAGCAGTGAATGGTGAAGATAACACAGAAAGATCAAGAATTACAGTAGGTACTTAATTTTCATATCTTATCTGTGTCAATCTTCACCATTCATCACTGGTGGGTGATTACCAAGTCCCCCCAAAGGGGACCTGGCACCTCCCTGAGGGAAGAATGTCCCTCAGCATCCTGTGGAGGAGAAACAGAAGGGGGGACCTTTACAAGTCTAATTCAGCCTCAGACTGGTCAGGGTGAGTTGGGGTCTCCCTCTGGCTGAGAGAAGGAAGTCACCCCTGAAGTTACTACCTCACTCTGCGGGAAAAAAGATGGGTTCCCCGGAAGGAGGAGGGAATCACCCTTTTCCGGGCCACAGGTAATAACCGGGAAAGATGAAGCCACGCTGTCCGCCTGACGCAGATCGCTGTCCCCGCTAGCCTGGACGCCACCTCACTGGCGTCATACGATGCCTTTGCTTGCTGCCTTGCAAGCTCCAGGCCATGTGTGGAGAGGGCAATGGCTTGTCTGATTGCCTCCGAATAAGGCATAGATGCCAGCATTTGCCCCAGCAAAGACTGCAAGTGCCTGTTGTAGGCAGCATGATGGGCCTGATGCACTGCGATAGATAAAGACAGAGAGAGAGAGCAAGAGAGAGAGAGAGAGAGACACGCTGAGGGAAAAAACACTCCTTCCCCAAGAGTCGAACTCCACGGAGTCCACATCTGAGGCCCGGATGTGTCTTGGGCTTCTATGCCCAGAAGGAGTCTCCAGGAGCATCATGCCCAAAGAGGGGTGAAATAGGTCTCCTGGAGATCCCTGGGGTGCACAATACCTGTGCCGGCAATCCATCGGGGCTGGGGAGGGGACTGATGGACGCTGCCAAGCGTGGTACCATGCCTCCCAAAAGGGGGAGAGCCAGGCGGGAACCACCAGGTTGCCCGCACTGTATTCGCCTAAAAAGGCACGCATAACCCGCTCAGGAGTGCGTCTTGCCAATCTAGATATGTGGAGGTCGTCAACCAGCCTCGACAAAAAACGCTGATAGGAGGTCTGATCATCGTCAGAGGATAGATAGAGGGAAGGATCCTCTCCCTCATGTGAGGAAGACGAGGAGGCCGAGTCCAGGGAGTCAGAGTCCGGCTGCCACAGGAGTGAGTGGTGAAAAACCTGCTCATCCATGGATCTAATGTTGGCTGAGAAATGGGCAGCCATGGTCTAAACTGCCCCCAGGTTAGAGGCACTGTAGGACCAGAGTGGCCTGGGAGAAGTGGAGGGGAAGGCAGAGGTAAAGGGACCAAATGTCTCTGAGGAAGAGAATGTCCTCTGCCAGGGCTCAGGGACTGAACAGGCGAACGAACACGATGGAAGGATCCATCAGTCGAGGCAGTCAGCGGCCGTTCAACCAGTCTGAAATGGTCAGGACTGAGCCCTGAAGGCGATTCTCCCGAGAGACGACCGGGACTGCATGGGTCCAGAAGGGCAGCCTCTAGCCTCAAGAGACGAGATCCCTCCCAGGGAGAAGACAGGGCCAGTGCTGCGGCTCCTAACCGAGCCCCTGCAGGCTACCAGGGAAGGACGCTGCTCCTGATGCTGTCTCCTCAAACCCTCAGACTCAGAGAGGGACCTCTTCCTCAGGACCAACTGAGGAAGTTCAACCTCACCCACCAACCCCAGAGGAGCAGCAGATGAGGGAACCTTCGCCCCCATCTCAGACATCCCAGCAGGTCCAGACGTGGGACCAGCCTGGATCCCTAAAACAGGGGGGTTCACCTCCTCCAAGTCCAGGGGCCCCACCAGCCCCAGCGGACCCTCTGGTGCTGCATCCGGCACTGGAAGATCCGTTGGCACCACAAGCAGCTCCAACACTGGCGCCGGTAGAAACCACCGGTCTCGAAGGAGGGGGTTGGACAGGTGCAGTAGTGCTGGACAGGGGGGAGTTTGAAGACTCCAAAGAGCCTGGAAGCCAGTCCAGATCCGCCTCTGATTCACTGTCATCCCTGGAGGAGGAACAGATCCAGAAAACCTCCCGAACTCATCCTCCCGCACCGCAAGTGCACCATGAGCCGGCCCAGCAATGCCCACACTGGCCAAGATTGACTGCACGGGCACTGCGTGACGGTGCCAGGATCTGGGTGGTGCTGAGGAAACCACTCAGGCCGGGCCTGGCAGACACAGGCCGCAATGCCAGGGGAGCCCTCACTCGAGGAGGTGATTACTAAAATGGTGCTCCAGTCCCCACTGAGGAATCGGACCAGACCTCCGCACCATGAGAGGGCCTCCCGGCTGTGGCTAAGCTAGAAAGGCAGAATCCTCCTCCATGCCCATACAGAACTGGGAGGGGACCCAGAGGAAGGGTCAGGACCCACACCTGGCATCCTGAGGCAAAGCCATCCTCCAAAGTCGGTGGCGCATAGCCGACTTTTAAATGCACGGTAACCAGTACTCATGTATCCATGCAAATGCAGGCGCCGCAATGGTCCATATCATGGTTAGGGTCCAGGCAGGTCAGGCAACGATCATGCCGGTCCGAGATGGAATAAAGCTGGCCACAGAGACACCCCAGGATGAGACATAATTGGATGGAAACATAAAAATAAATCAGCAAAAGAACACAACAGCTCCTGCAGAACTAGGATGGTAGACGGCTCGAACAGACTATGCCCAAAGTCGCAGTATCTAAAAACACTGAACTCAAGATGTTGTGCTCAACTGACAGTGGGAGAAGCAGAACTGGGATGGAGGAGGAGTCAGCTTTGGTTACTGGCCAACCCGCGAGCACCATGCAATGCGTCGTCCTCGAGGGTGGCACCGCACGCGTCTCCGACTCCGCCCCACTTAAAATAAAAAAATAGGTCCTGCTCCTCCAGCCAGAATCCCACCAGTGATGAATGGTGAAGATTGACACAGATAAGATCTGTGATGCACTCTGTAAGGACTCAAGGCGTTGAGGACAGCTCAAAGGGCAGGACTCAATTAATAGTGCTAGCCCAAAGCCATGAAGCGTAGAACTTGTGGTGACTGGGGTGTACCGGGATGTGCTGGCATAGGAATTTGTGGTGGCTGGGGAGTACCGGGATGTGCTGGCAGGTGTATTGCACGTCCAGAGATACCAATCAGTGTTGTGGCTTGAGAAGTGGCAGTAGAGCTCCTAGGGAAATCATCTTGAACTTCTTACGATACAGAAACTTGTTCAGTTTTCTGAGGTACAGGATGGGCGCATGCCTCCTGTCTTCTTTGGGACGAGAAAGTAATGGGAGTAGAAGTCTGAATTGCATTCTGCATGAGGCACTACTTCCACTGCCCTGTTGCTCAGAAGGCCCGCAATCTCTGTAGTGAGAAGTTCCAACATGGCAGCCTACAGAGTGTGCTGCCTCTTGGGCAGATTGTCTGGGGGGGGGGGGTGTTTCTAAAAAGTTCAGCAAGTGTCTGTAAGATCCTTTTGTCTGTGGTGATGGAATTCCACTGATAGTAAAAAATGAGTCAGACGTCCCCCACTGGGAAGGAGAGGTCCAGCTTGGGCAGCTGAGGTAGGGCTGGGGCCAGAGCTTTAGAGGGTGGCACTAGGCACTTTCAGGACCTGTGCCTTCTGCTGCATTTTCTTTTGCAGCTGAGGAGACTGGTGCTTGACTTGGGCTCCTCTGCCCCTTCCACGAAAGGACTGCTTGTTGCGGAAGAACTGACAGACCCTTCCTCTTCGTGGATATGAAGGGGCTGGTCTTGCAGATCTGATGGTTATCCTGGTCTTCTGAATGGCCTCAAGAGATTGTTCCACCTGTTGGGCGAACAAGTAGGTGTCACCAAAGGGGACATTAATAACTTGCTACTGGGCATCAGTTGAAAAACCTGAAGTTCTAAACCACGAATGTCTTCTTATGCAGATTCCAGCAGCGGCAGAGTGTGAAGCAGTATTAAAAGTGTTCATGGCTGCCTTGAGCTGATGACTGTTGGCTTCTATACCATGAGTGACAGTCTGAAGGATCTTCTGTTTAGTGTCAGATCCTGGTAAGGACTCCGCAAGAGATCTAAGGGAGGTCCAAAGGACATATTCATACTGAGGGAAATGTCCTTGATAACTGGCTACTCACATGTTCAAAGTGGCTGCTGAGAAAGCCCTCTCTTTCCCATGGTATCAATCTTACAGGATTCCTTGTTAATAGGGTGTGCTATAACCGCTTGAGGGAGGATGGCCTTGTCGTTTTTCAGCAAGGATAACAATTTTATCTGCCCTAGTCTGGGAAGCCAAAATAGGTCTGTCCTTAGGAGGAATATACTTACGGTCTGTCTCCTTACAGACAGAAGGAATGGAAGCAGGCTTGGCCCACTCCACCTTCTAAAAAATTTCGAAAGCTGGAGGAACAGGAGGCAAGAGGTTAATTGGAATGTTAGGAACAAGAAGCCACTCTGGATGCAGCTGCCTATCTAGTCAGGGGCAGAAGTCTCGAGGGCAAGGGTTGCCTGCATGTTTCTCGGTAGGATATGGAAAGACACAGCCTCCTGAGGGACAGAAGCAGGAGCTGGAGCTCAATTCTCCAGGCTGTAGAAAGTGTAATTGCCACCACCCTGCGAAAGAATGAGGTTGGGGTCAGACTCGTCTCCCTCCAACTCTTCAGAAAGGGGAGTCGGAAAAGGAGAGGACCCAGAAACACCAAGCTTGGGCCTAGGAGTTGGATAAAGAGGTGACACCGGCACCACAGGAGGAGCTGGCACTGGAGCCGGACACAAGAGAGGCAGCACCATGCCCTGCACCGGCACCAAAGAAGCTGGCATCAGGCCTGGCACCAGCAGCAAGGGAGCCAGCACTGGAGATGGAGCTGCCAAAGAACCAAAGTAGGCGAGGTAGGGAGCAGCGGCAGATGCAGCACAGGGACAGACCTCAAAAGGCTTGAATCCAACACTGAGCCCAATACAGACCAGAAGAAGGGCCAACCCACACCAAAGTGACCGGAGAAGATACCTGGGCCAGTCCCTGCACAGAGATAGTGCGAGAGGGTATGGCAAGTGAAACCGGCATTGGTGGCATGGTCACCAGAAAGGGATCAGAATCCGTTGATGGAGTCAAATGCTCTATCCAGCTTGAATGTCCCAGGTGCGAGTCAGAAGAGCCTAGGCCCGAAGGACCCGGAACCAGATCTGCAGGAAGAGGCAAACGAGCCAGGCGCTGTACCCACTGCTCCATAAGAGCTGCCCTGTGGTGAAACCGCCCACCAGAATCCCCACATGAGGACAGAAAAGGGCTCCGGGCACAAGAACTGGTGCAACAGTGAGCAGAAGCAGTTGGAGAAACCAACAGCGCAGGTGAAGGCCTCCTGCTGTGGACCTATGTTTAGAGCTGAGCACATATCTCATAAGAGAAACACGTAGTATAAAAGTAGGAGTTAGGAGTTTGTAAAACAAAGCTTTTTATACTATGTGTTTCTCTTATGAGTTAACTGTCTCAAGCCTTCCTAAAGTATTCCATTGTTGGTTTCTGGAGCACTATGTCCCAGTGCGCACTCAGTTGGTTTGTAAACTTTGGACCTAGAAGGCCTCTTGGCAGACGTAGCAGAGGGCGAACTCAAGTGATACCATTTCTTCCCCTTCCGATAAGAAGTGGAAGAATATAAGGTCGAGCGGTTCCGGGTCCCCTATCTGTATTGGGAATGGGACCACTTGTTTTTGTGTTGATGGGAGGACTGTCCTTCCTCCTGAACACAGGACCACCCGTCATCAGAACCCTTCCCCAGAGAAGAAGGTGGACAGGACATGGCCCTGCTGCCACAGCAGCATTCGTAAAAGAGACTTGCTATCGTCACCGTCCATGGTCGTAGGCCATTGCTCGACAGGGCCGAGAGAAATTTGATAAGTTTTTACATTTTTTTTTTAACTGACAGAAAAATAACAAGCACTAACTATAATATACACAACAAATCGAACTGAACGCTGTTGTCATTTAGACATGAAAATTCTGCCTCCTGGAGGGTGAGCGACGTCATTACTTTGGTGCATCTGACGGCAGGAAAAAAGGAACTGAGGCAGTTGAGGGTGTCGTTGAGGCACAGGTCAGGAAGCATAGGAAAACCAGGAGCAGTTGTAAAATTAGCAACAAGTGATTTCTTAATAACAGTAAAATGAAAAAAAAAAAAATTGTTCAGTATAACTATTTACAAAGGCAGAATGAACAAAGAAAGTCCATCTGGGTTTCTTCTCAATTTCCAATCCTCAGTCTCTGTCTCTCTTGCAAGAGAGACAGAGGCTGAGTCTGTCAAGAAATTCCAGCTCTGTTTTTGTATGTCTTTGCCATCACCACTCGTTAAGAAAACAGCATGCTTCTCACACACTGTTCTTGAAAGTTTCAACAAGTGCAGCAAAAAGAACATTGTGACCCAGAACTGACCTCTTGCTTACAGCTTCTCAGAGAGTTTGCAAACAGGTTAACCCATCGAGTTCCAAACAGCTTTTTACAAACATTACAACAGTATAACTATATACATTTCAACACTGAAACTATATACATTTCTAAATACAGGGATCAGTTACACTTCCACACAATGACTCACATAAATTTCTATACCAGCAGATATGCAAGGGGGGGGGAGGGGAGACAGAACAGCAAGTGAGGGTAGAGAGATAGCGAGAGGCAGAGGACTGCAAGACCATTGGGGTGATCAAGTCTTAGGTCTCACAAGAAAATCTGGTTGCGCAACCAGACAGAAGAGACAGAAAAAGAGAGAACAGAGCAGATCCTTGCGTTTAAACTCTTTTTGAATAACAACTGGGACAGGGCCATATTTAACCCTGTCACAGAGGGCCATCGCCAAGATAGGATATGAAGTGCCGCAATGATACACAGCCCACATCAGTGCTGGCCCTCTTGAACATTTTTAGCTCCCACAACGTCCTAGCACCTCTGGCTTGAACCCAGCAGTGTGACTCAATAGTGACAATAAGGTCCAGGAAGACATGAAAATGACGTACCTACCATAATTCTTGATCTTCTTGGATGAAGTCTCCACCAATCATTCACACTACTGGGACTATACCGGAGGCACTAGGACCCAGCTGGAGCCAAAAATCTTTAGGAGAGCCAGCGCCTAGGTAGGGCCATGAGAAAGCGGCACCGCGAGCCTGGCACACGCCGTATAGGCTACCTCGGCGTTGACCCACCAACCACCTCAGTACCTTTTTTACCGATGAGGTGCAACATAAACTAACCTAGTGAAATAACCTATGTTTGACTTAAGATAGTCCGAATGACTCGTATAAGAAAGATCAACACAACACAGTCTTCACAGCCCAGCAATCGAGGGAGTGAAGACCAAAAAACAGATAAGTGAGCTCGGGGGATGGAGGGTGGGCATGTGAATGAGTGGTAGAGACTTCGTCCAAGAAGATCAAGAATTACGGCAGGTACGTAATTTTCATACCTTCCTGGACATAGTCTCCACCACTCATTCACACTAATGGGAGAGTACCAAGCTAAAATAATCCCCACGAGAAGGGCGGCAGGAGAGAGGAGTTCACTTAGGACAGGAGCCCATTAAGGACTATGGAGCTCCAAGTAGCTGCATTGCAGATGTCTGCAATGGGCATGTTTCGAATTTCCACCAGGGATTCCGCGACTGCCCTGGAAGAATGAGCGTATACTCTGCCTTCCAGTTTAACCTGTGCCATGGAGTAGCATTGGCGAAGATATGCCATTAGCCACGCTGAAATACATCTGATAGCAGCAGGCTGACCCAGCCGGGCCATGCTGAAAGAGACAAAAAGTTGTTTAGATTTGCAGATCTCTTTAGTTCTGTCTAAGTAGAACTGCAGAACCCTTTTAACATCCAACGAATGTAGGGTACGCTCTCCCTCATTCTGGAAGTTCGCGAAGTAGGTCGAAGAACCAAGGGCTGGTTCAGATGGAATTCCGAGACTACTTTAGGGAGAAACTTATGGTGAGTGCGAAGAACCACCTTGTCTTTGTGAAATACAGTGTACAGGGGACTGTGACTAGCGCATGTATTTCAGATACTCTGCAAGCAGAGGTAATGGCTACAAGGAAGGCAGCCTTCCAGGTCAGGAACTTCAGCTCACAAGTTGCTAGGGGCTCAAAAGGTTTATGGGTGAGCATGTCTAGCACAAGGCTAATGTCCCAGGCAGCTACCGGTCATCTGAATGGTGGCCTAGTGTGAAGTATACCTTTAAGGAATCTCTTGACCAAAGGCAACTGAGCCAGGGACATTAGAGTGTATGGGCTTGTGGTACACCGAGATCACGCAGAGGTGATCTTTCACGGTAGAGTATTGCAGTCTTGTATTAGACAGGTCCAGAAGATACTCCAGAACTTTGTTAGGTGGGCAAGAGAAGGGGTCCAGGCAGGACTTTGCACACCAGATGGAGAACTGCTTCCACTGTGCTGTAAGTTTTCCTAGTAGCCAGCTTGTGTGCCGGTAGGAGACCCCACATGAAACGTAAAACCTATCCACTTCTATCTCCTCAGGAGCCAAGCGTGGAGGTGAAGGGATCTCAGGTTGGGATGGACCTCTAGGCGCTGGGACAGCAAGTTTGTTTGAAGTGGAAGCTGTCTTGGTGAAGTTTCCGATAATCTGTTGATTAAAAACCAGATCCGATGAGGCAAGAATGGGGCGATGAGATACATTCTGCCCCCGAGCCTCCAGCTTGAGCAGTACCTTCTGAACTAAGGGAAGGAGAGGCAATGTGTACAGAAAGCGTTTTGTCCACCGCAGTCTGAATGCATTCTGACAAAGCGCCAGGTTCTGTATTTCTGAAGCAGAATAAAGGCAGTTTTGCGTTGAGTAGGGACGCAAAAAGGTCCAGGTCTGGTGTTCTCCCTCTTTGAAGAGCGATTGCACAATGCTTGTGTCGAGAGACCACTTGTGAAGATCCATTTCTGTTCTGCTGAGACAATCTGTTGATCGTTCTGCAACCCCAGAAGGTAAACCGCTTGGATCAGGGCTTTGTGCTCCACGCACCACTCCCATCGCTTCCCTGCACAAGGGTAAGAGTGTGCTGCACCCTGTTTGTTGATGTAGTACATCACTGCTTTGTTGTCTGTTTGAAGGAGAATGGTCTTGTGACAGAGAATGTCCTTCACAGCTTGGACTGCGTACAGGACAGCTCCCATTTCTAAGATATTTATGTGGAGTTGAGACTCGACCTGATTCCATCGACCTTGGGTGTGGAGATCTTGACAGTGAGCTCTCCACCCAAGAAGGGATGCGTCCGTGGTGATGGAGATCTGAGATTACAGTGGGGCAAAGGGAAACCCTATCAGAAGGCTGTCCTCTGGAGTCCACCAGGTGAGTGACCGCTTTAAAGGTTCCATCACCTTAATGTGAAAGGACTGGGGATGTGTGGTCGGAGCCACTGAGTACTGAGAATCCACTGAGTAGTTCTCATGTAAAGATGAGCCAGAGGCACAGTGAACACTGAGGATGCCATGAGACCAAGTATCCGCTGCATCGAGAGGGCTCAAACTGAGTCGTTCTCTCTGATGAAGTGGGCCATCTGAAGGATGTCATTCCTTCTGTCCTCTGGAAGAAAGGCTTTTGCACTGGAGGTATCCAGAAGGGCTCCTGTGAAGAGGAGCCGCTGGGAGGACTGTAGCTGTGATTTTCCCAAATTCAACAGAACTCCCATGGACGTGAGGAACTTGGAAGCCGTAGCCACAGCTTCCCGAGTCTCTTGTCTGGAGGGGCTTGCTAGTAGCCAGTCATCCAGAAATGGGAACACTTGAATTCTGAGTTTCCTGAGATGCGCTGCAAGAACTGCAAAGCACTCTGTAAAGACTCGAGGAGTCAAGGATGCCCAAAGGGCTGGACTCTGAATTGGTAGTGCTGACCCAACGCTACAAATCGGAGATACTTGTGGCGGTTTGGGTGTATCAGAACATGTTGGTAGGTGTCCTGCATGTCCAATGAGGCTAGCCAATCATTTTGATGAATCAGAGGTAACACAGTGCAGAGTGATATCATCTTGAATTTCCCCTTGTAAAGGAATTTGTTTAATTTCCTTAGATCGAGAATAGGATGCATGCTGCCCGATTTCTTTGGAACTAGGAAGTAATAGGAGTAGAAATCTGTGTTCTGTTGATCCAACAGAACTACTTCCTACTGCCCTGTTATTCAGAAGGCCTTGACTCTCGGAAGCAAGAAGGTCTGACTGGGAGACAGACAGATTGGGCTGTCATTTAGGTGGATGATCCGGAGGAGTTTCTGAAAGATTTAGAGAGTAACCCTCATGGATGATTCTGAGCACCCATTTGTCTGATGTGACTGACTTCCACTGGTTGTAAAACTGAGTCAGACGCCCTCCTACTGCCAAGGAAGAGTCCCCCTCGGACAGCTGAGGTGGGACTTGGGCTGGAATCTTAGAGTGTGGCACTAGGTGCTTTTGGGCCCTGTGCCTTCTGCTGCGTTTTCTTTTGTGGCTGTGGGGCATGATTCTTGTTGAAGCCTCCCTACGAAAGGACTGATGGTTATGAAACTGCCACCGGTTCCTGCCCATTGAGGGGTAGCAGAGGGCGGCCTGACCGTTTTGACAGCCGTTCTAGTTTTTTGTGTGGCCTCTAGTGCCTGCTCCACTTGAGGGCAAAACAGATAAGTTCCATCAAATGGTAAACTCATAACTTTCTGTTGGGCATCATTTGTGAATCCCAAAGTTCGTAACCACGAGTGGCGTCGGGTGCAAATACCAGCTGTTGCCCTGGAAGCAGTGTCAAAGGTGTCCATAGCAGCTTTTAATTGCAGATTGTTGGACTCAATGCCTCTAGTAATGGTCTGGAGAAGCTATGAACTAACATCAGACCTTGGGAGAGCTTCCACAGTGGCTTTGAGCGAATGCCAGAGAGTATACTCATACTGAGAGAAATAACTCTGGTAGCTAGCAATGTGAATACCCAGGGTAGAGGCAGCGAAAACTCACTTCCCCAAGGCGTCAATCTGATGAGATTCCTTGTTTACTGGACGTGCCGTAGATTCCTCAGGAAGGACAGCATTGTCATTCTCTGCTAAGACAACTATGGCATCAGTAAAGGCTTGATAGACCAAGACTGGTTGATCCTTGGGGGGGGCGCGTACTTCCTGCCTATGGATTTAGCCACAGACGGAATAAGCGCCGGATTATCCCACATCATCTGTGAGAGTATCTCATAAGAGGGCCGCACCAGAGGGGTTAGTTCCACAGGAATATCTGGAAATGGAAATTACATACCTACCGTAATCCTTGATCTTCTTGGACAAAGTCTCCCCCACTCATTCACACCGATGGGATCTACGCCAGAGGTGCTAGGACCCAGTGGGAGCAAACTTTTTTGCAAGAGGGCTGGCACCAGAGATGGAGCCGCGAGAAGCAGTGTCGCGAGCCTCGACTCGTGCGGCAATGACTATCTCAGCGTCGACCCTCCAACCGCCTCAGTACCTTTTTTCCTGAGGAGGTGCAGCTTAACTAACCTAGAAGGCCTAGCCTAACAAAAATCAGACATAAGATAGTCCAAACAACCCTTATAAGAAGGGTCAACAAAGAAGTCTTCACAGCCTAGCCATTGAGGGAGTGAAGACCAACAACAGAAAGGTGAGCTCAGGGGATGGTGGGTGGGCGTGTGAATGACTGGTGTAGACTTCGTCCAAGAAGATCTAGAATTACGGTAGGTATGTAATTTCCATATCTTCCTGGACATAAAGTCTCCATCACTCATTCACACTGATGGGAGAGTACCGAGTTAATAATACCCCGAGAGGGTGGCAGGAGAAACCAAGAGCTCACATATTCAGGACAGAATTCCATTAAGGATAGTCCTGCCAAACGAAAGATGTCGCCTGGCATTGACATCCAAGGCACAGTGCTTGACAAAAGTATGCACTGAGCTCCAGGTAGCCGCATTGCAAATGTCTGCAATGGGCACAATCCGGGTTTCCACCAGAGACTGCTCTAGTAGAGTGAGCGTACACTCTGCCTTCCAGCTTAATCTGTGCCATAGAATAGCAGTGGCGAAGGTATGCCACCAGTCATGCCGAAATGCATCTGATAGCGACAGGTTGACCCAGCTGGGTCTCGCTGAAGGAAACAAACAGTTGTTGAGCCTTGCAAATCTCTTTTGTTCTATCTAAATAGAAACGCAACGCTTTTTTAACATCTACAGAATGAAGGGTGAACTCTCCTTCATTCTGGAAGTTCGCAAAGTAAGTAGGAAGGACCAAAGGTTGGTTTAGATGGAATTCTGAGACAACCTTAGGGAGAAACTTAGAATGGGTCCTAAGAACTACTTTGTCCTTATGAAATACAGTGTACGGGGGGTCTGTGAACAAAATGTGTATTTCAGAGACTCTGCAGGCCTAGGTGATGGCCACCAGGAAGGCAGTTTTCCAAGCAAGGAATTTCAGCTCACAGGTAGCTAGGGGCTTGAAGGGCTTTCTAGTGAGCATGTTCAGACTAGATTAATGTCCAGGCTGACTGGACGTCTGATAGGAGGTCTGGTATGCAGAATACCTTTAAGAAACCTCTTAATTAATGCATTGAGCCAGTGACAGAAAATACTGCTCATGATAGGCTGAAATAGCACAAAGGTGAACTTTGACCATAGAGTATTGTAGACCTGAAATTGAGAGGTCTAAAAGGTACTCTAAGACTTTATTTGTTGGGCAGGAAAAAGGGTTCAAAGAGGATTCTGCACACCAGAGAGAAAAATGCTTCCATTTGGCGTGTAGGTTTTTCTGGTGGATGGCTTGCGCATAGCCAAAAGAATATCTGAAACTCTCCAAGAGACATTGAACCTATTCACCTCTATCTCCTCAGGAGTCAAGCGTGAAGGTGAAGTGACCTCAGATTGGGATGGACCACGGGACCCTGGGTCAGAAGGTTCATCTGAGGGGAAGTACCTTCGGAGGGGTTTCTGACATACTGTTGAGTAGCAGAAACCATATCTGTCGAGGCCAGAAGGGAGCAATGAGGATCATTTTGTCCCCCTGAGACTCGAATTTGAGAAGTACCCTCTGAATTAGTGGAAGGGAGGAAAAGCGTATAGAAAGCATTTTGTCCACTGCCGCCTGAACGCATCCTGACAGAAAATGCCAGGCCCTGGATTTCTGGAGCAGAAGAGAGGCAGTTTTGTGTTGAGTGGGGATGCAAAAAGGTCCAGGTCTGGAGTTCCCCACTCTGTGCATAGTGACTGAACTACGGTTGAGTCGAGAGACCATTTGTGAGGATCTGTCTCCGTTCTGCTGAGACTGTCTGCCAATTCGTTCTGCACTCCTGGCAGGTAAACCGCATGAATTAGAGCCTTGTGCTCTAGGCACCATTCCCACACTCTCACTGCTTCCCTGCATGAAGGGTAAGAATGTGCACCGCCCTGCTTGTTGATGTAATACATGACTGCTTTGTTGTCCGTTTGAAGGAGAATGTTCTTGTGACAGAGAATGCCCTTCAAAACCCAGACTGCATAGAGGATGGCTCTCATTTCCAGGACGTTCATGTGAAGTTAGGACTCGACCTGAGTCCACGTACCTTGGGTGTGGAGATTCTGACAGTGAGCTCCCCTCCCCATCAGGGACGCGTCCATGGTAATGGATATCTGATGAACCAGAGAAGCAAAGGCATACCTTTCCAGAAGGTTGTTCTCTTGCGACCACCAGGTGAGAGACTTCCTTAGTGATTCTGTCACCTTGATGAGAAAGGACTGAGGATGAGTGGTTGGAGACCACTGAGTACTGAGCATCCAATTGGAGGTTCTCATGTGGAGACATACTAGGGGTACAGTGAACACTGAGGATGCCATGAGACCCAGCATCCACTGCATCGAGATAGCTCGAACTGAGTTCTCTCTGATGTACCGGGCCATCTGTAAGATATCACTCCTTCTGTCCTCTGGAAGAAAGGCTTTCACACAGGAGGTGTCCAGAAGAGTTCTTATAAAGAGGAGCTTCTGGGAGGGCTGTAACTGTGATTTTTCGAGATTTAGCAGGACTCCCATGGATGTGAGGAATTCTGAAGCCGTGGCTACGGCGTCCAGAGTTTCTTGTCTGGAGGGACTTGCTAGGAGCCAGTCGTCCAGATATAGGAACACTTGTATTCCGAATTTCCTAAGATGCACTGCGAGAATTGCACAACACTTTGTAAAAACTCGTGGCGCCAAGGATAGCCCAAAGGGCAGGACTCTGAACTGATAATGTTGACCCAGCGCCACAAACCTTAGGTATTTGTGGTGCTTCGGGTGTATAGGAATATGTTGGTAAGCATCCTGCATGTCCAGGGAAGCTAGCCAATCGTGTTGATGAAGCAAGGGTAACAGGGTCTCTAGCAAAATCATCTCAAACTTTTCCTTGGGAAGAAATTTGTTTAACTTTCTGAGGTCCAGAATGGGGCGCATGCCACCGGTTTTCTTCGGGACCAGGAAGTAATGGGAGTAGAAATCCGTGTTTCGTTAATCCAGCGGAACTATTTCTACTGCCCTGTTGTTCAGAAGGCCTTGTACCTTGGAGGCAAGAAGTCTGACTGAGTTGCCGACAGCCTGGGCTGTCATTTGGGGGGATGATCCGGAAGGGTTTCTGAAAGGTTGAGTGAGTACCCCTCATGGATTATCCGGAGGACCCATTTGTCTGATGTTATGGATTTCCACTGGTTGTAGAACTGAGTCAGATGTCCTCTCACCACTGAGGAAGAGTCCCCCTCAGACAGTTGAGGTGGGACCTGGGCCAGAAACTCAGAAGGTGGAACTGGGCACTTTGGCCCCTTGCGCCTTCTGTTGCGTTTTCTTTTGAGGCTGGGGGTTGTGATTTTTGTTAAAACCTCCCCTGCCCTTGCCCCGAAAGGACTGACGGTTATGAAACTGAGCTTGTTGACACTTCCGAGAAGGGGTGGGAACGGTAGAGCCGTCTTAATGGCAGACCTAGTCTTCTGTGTGGCCTCCAGCGATTGCTCTACTTGAGGTCCGAACAGATACATACCATCAATGGTAAAGCCATGACCTGTTGCTGGGCATCATTCGTGAAGCCCAAAGTACATAGTCAGAAGTGGCGACAGGTGCAAATGCCAGCGTCGCCGCTCAGGAAGCAGTATTGAAAGCGTCCATAGCTGCTTTAATCTGCTGGTTGTTGGACTCGACAGCCCTGGTTATGGTCTGAAGTAGCTCTGAACTAGTGTCCGACTCGGGCAGAGCTTCCACCATCTGTTTGAGTGAATGCCAAAGAACATACTCATATTGACAGAAATAGACCTGGTAACTGGCAATACACATACTCAGGGTGGAGGCAGCAAAGACTCTCTTACCTAAGGTGTTTATCTTATGAGATTCTTTATTTATAGGCCATGCTGTAGATGCCTGAGGAAGAACAGCCTTATCATTCTCTGCTAGGACTACAATGGGATCAGCAAAGGTCTGGGAGGCCAAAATGTGTAGATCCTTGGGAGGAGCATACTTCCTGTCTATGGACTTAGCCCCAGAAGGGATGAGAGCAGGATTACTCCATACCATTTGAGAGAGTGTCTCAAAGGATGGTTGAACCGGAGGAGTTAAATCCATATTGATCTCTAGGAAATGTAGGTATTGGAGTCTCAAAAACTTTACAGGATCGATATCTGTAGTCTGGAGAGAAAGAGTAGAATTTAAATTTTTCAGCAGAGACTTAAATGACAGGTCTTCAACCACAGGCTCTGCGGCAGGATTGATCCCTGCTCCTTCAACATCATCACCCAGTCGAAGATCTGCGTCAGGCTCAATATCATCTCCTGACAGTCAAGGAGGGACTGTATGGACAGGAAAGGAGTAAAAATTAGAAGGAAATGAAGAAGAGAAATAAATCAGAGTCGAGGACCCCTGAAAGCTGGACGGTGTCGCACCAAGCCTTGGCGCTGAAGAGGAACACAGTGCCGAAGGCAAGGGAGCCGGTGCTGTCAGACACAGCCCAGCACATGGCGCTGAGACAGACCATGGTGCCGCAGACGGCGCCAACAGAGCCCATGGTGCTGAGAGATCCCCCCGGTGCCGAGGGCGGCAACAACCTCAGTGGCACCGAGGACGGCGCCAACATCAGCGGCGCCAAGGATGGTGCCGACAGAAGCATCGGCACCAAGGACAGTGCCAACAGACCCATCGACGCCGAGAGCATCCCAGATGCCGCCAAAAGCAACCCAGGGCTCCGGAAACTGCGATTTGAAGAAAAAGGATGAAGAACACCAGGAGATAGAGGCATCGGTGTGGCTCCCTGCGCCGCAGCCATGTGAGGGGGGGAAACACCAGAGTGCGGAGTCGATGGCACCGAAGATGGCGCCACGTGACTAGGAAGGTCCAACTGCCCTACCTGCTCCCCCGAAAGGCCCAAAGGCCTCAGAGGGACTGGGCCAGGCAACTGGACCAATCTCCGAGCCAACTGCTCCATAAGAGTGGCCCACTGATGAAACTGCTCATCAGAGGCCCTTTCAATAGGTGGGGAAGGGCTCCGATGTCGAATAGGTCAGCCATCAGAGACAGAAACCGGCAACCCCAGAGGAGGAGACCGGCACCTGGCCCCAACGACTGACCGTCAACACGCAGACATACCAGACGGCACCTCAGTAATGCCTCTCTCTTTGACCTGTGTGTCAAGAAGAGCTAGAGGCAGAACGGTGCCGGACTGTGACAGTTTTCTTTTATGCTTTCGGGGGGACTGCCCATCCTCCCAAGCATCAGACCATCCGCTGTCAGACCCCCTCCTCCGGAGAGGGCGGCCGACCGGACCCAGCCCGGCTAAATGAACAGCTCTCATACGAAGTCTCCCTACTGTCACCTGACCCGCTCATGGTCGACTCTGTCAATGGAGGGCTGAAGACTTCTTTTCTTAATAAGTAAAGTTTAAAAGTAAGCGGTACTTTTTCGAGATAAATTACAAAACAATAAACTGAAAACTATGCTGCTAGTTTGAAGTTTGACTCCTGGCAGGCGAGCGACGTCGTCAATGAAGTGCACTCGATGGTGGGAAAAAAGGTACTGAGGCGGTTGGAGGGTCAACGCCGAAATATTCATTGCCGAGGCTCGTGGCACCGCTCCTCACGGCTCAATCTCTGGCGCCGGCCCTCTTGCAAAAAAGTTTGCTCCGGTCCCAGAGCCTCCAGCGTAGATCCCATCAGTGTGAACGAGTGGTGGAGACTTTATGTCCAGGAAGATCGGTCAGATACTGCAGATGCAGCAATTTCCCCAGATCAATCTCCGAAGTCTGGAGAGAGAGAGAGAGAGAGAGAGGGTGGAATTCATGTTCTTCAGCAGAGATTTAAAGGAAAGGTCCTCGACCAGAGACTCTGCTGAAGGAGAGAAGAATCATCGTCAAAGTCATCTCCTAATCAAAGATCAGGATCAGGCTCAATATTGTCCCCTACTAGCCCCAGAGGAATATCACAGATAGGAAAAAGAAGAAGAAGCGCTCCACGAATCGGAGTCGGAAACTACGGTGCCCTAGATGGTGCTGAATGCACAGATGGCACAGGCACAGGGTGCGGTGCCGAAAGAGAAGACAGCACTGGCCCAGAGAGCGGCGCCAGGCACAGTGCCGCCACGACAGAAGTCAAAGTTGGCACCGCCCTAGGCACTGCAGAATCAGAGGTTCCCAACCTCATCCCCGGAGTCAGGGAGGAAGATCTGAGAAAATTAGTAGGAGAAAATGGCACCTGTGCTGGCCCCTGCACCACAGCCATAGTAGGGGGAAAAGCACCAGAGCGCGGCATCGACAGCACCGGAGAAGGAACCGCACTACTAGGAAATCCCAACCGCCCTGCCCGCAGGTTAGAAACCGTTAGGCCCAAATGCCCTGGAGATGGACTCGCTGGCTTGGGCAGGCAGGACAACAGCCGAACCCATTGCTCCATAAGGACGTCCCAATGATGAAACTGTTCACCGGAAGACCCCCCAAGGGGCGAGAAGGGACTCTAGAGTCAAGGATGCCAGTCACCAGGAACAGAGGCAATAGAGGACCCCGGAGGAATTTGAGTCGAACCCCTGCCCTTCGCCACTGATGACTGATGTGCAGACATACCAGAGAGTGACCTCGAATGGTACAGTTTCTTCTTCAACCAGGAGGTTGAAGAATAACTCGAGGTTGAGAGGTGCTGAGTCCTCGACGAAGATTGAGAATGGGACTGCTTCTTTTGTGCTTTTGGGAGGACCGCCCATCCAACCCGAGCATCGGACTGCCTATAGTCAGACCCTCCCTCCATAGAGGGCAGTGAACCAGACCCAGCCCTGCTGAAAACACAGCGTTCATAGGAAGTCTCCTTACCATCACCACCCCGTTCATGGTCGACTCCGTCGAAGGTGGGCTGAAGACTTCTTCATTGACAAAAATTTACTTTTTTTTTTTAACTGAATTTATTAAAATAAATAAAAACTAACAAATACTTGAATGACTATAGCTGCTGTCATACAGACGTGAAGATTAGACTCCACAAGCGTGACATTGTTGTCACTGAAGCGCACTTGACGTGGGTAAAAAGGAACTAAGTGGTTGGAGGGTTGACGCCTGTGCAGCTCTAGGTGGCTTGGCCCTCCTGAAGATTTTGCCCCGCTGGGTCCTAGCCCTTCCGTAGTCCCATTAGTGTGAATGAGTGGAGGATACTTATGTCCAGGAAGATAGTACAGTTACGTAAGAACTTATCATAACAGTAGATCTTCTAGAGAGGCTCTTGCAGGTAATTACATACAGGACTGAAGCCGCAGGCGCCAGGACCCCACGGAAAATTTCTAGCTAGCAGTCTCTGGTGGGGGACAGTCTCGTCAGGTGACCGCGTCAGGCTTATCGCCAGTATAAAGGGGCGGTCCCCAAGCCCGCCTTCCAGTTCTTTCCTGCAAAGGGCCAAAAGGCAAGATGAGAGAGAAGGATATTTCCTTCCTGGAAAAGGAGCTGAAAAAGCTAAGGGGGATGGAGGGCTGGAAGGCATTACTTATTGCAAGAGCCTCTCTCGAAGATCTACTGTTACAGTAACTTCTTACGTAACTGTACTATCTTACTTTGAGAGGGCTCTTGCAGTAGGTAATTACATATAGGACTGAGTCCCAAGCAGTCTGGAACAAGGAAAAGCACTCGGGAGGAGGAAAACTACCAACAAATAAGCCTCCAGCTGTAAGGGTCTTAAGAAAGAGACCTTGCAGAATAGTCAACCCAAAGCCTGCTCTACGGCGAGAGGCAATGTCCAAACTGTAGTGTTTTGTAACGGTATGGACAGAAGTCCAAGTTGCGGCTAAGCAGATATCTGCCGCTGACACATTCTTGAAACAAGCTGCAGAGGCAGTCACTCCTCTGGTGGAGTGACCTCTGATCTGACCCGGCAGGGTCTTGTTGTACTTGTCGTAACAGAAAGTGATACAATGAGCCAACCATTTGGATTGGCATTGCTTGGAAACAGCATTGCCTTCTCGTTTGTGAGCAAAAGAGACAAAAAGCTGATCAGATTTCCCGAGCTCCTTAGTCCGAGTGGTGTAGTATCTCAGTATTCTATGAACATCCAAAATATGCAGGAGATACTCCCCTTGATTGGAGTGTTGCGTAAAGAAAGCAGGTAGCTCAATGGATTGATTCAGCGTAGATTCTGCCATCACCTTAGGGAGAAACTTAGGGTTAGTGCACAGAGAGACATGTTGTTTGTGGAAAATCAAGTAAGGGATTTTGCACATCAAAGCCTGAAGCTCGGAAATTTGATGAGCTGAAGTAATGGCCACTAGGAAGAGAGTCTTCCAAGAAAGGAACTTCAAGTCTGCTGAAGCTGCCGGTTCAAAGGGAGGCAGAGTGAGCTTCTCAAGAAAAAAGTTCAAATCTCAAGGAGGAGCAGGAATGCGGATGGTGGGTCTTAAATGGAGGACCCATCTGAGGAAAGTCTTAGAGACTTCCAACTGCGCGAAAGACCTGTCCCCAAAAGGGACGTGGTAGGCCGAGATAGCCACCATGTTGACCTTCAAAGAGGAATGACTGAGACCCAGGTCAAAGAGATGATGCACATAGTTCAGGACTCTCGACAGGGCAAAAGAAAGGCTCAAAGTTCTTCGAAGAGGCCCAAATCAAAAAACATTTCCACTTCATGGCATATGTGGACCTAGCGGATGGCTTCCTGGCCTCCACCAGAATATCTGTGACGAGTGAAGAAACCCCGAAGCGGGCTTGAGCTACGTCTGCAGGAGCCACGCATGCAACTGAAAGGATCTGAGACATGGATGAACCAGGGTCCCCTGATCCTGGGTCAGCAAATGCTGTGACAGAGGAAGAAGAAGCGGAGGTTCCTCTGAAAACTGTTGCAGAAGAGAGAACCAAATTTGTCTGGGCCAGAATGGAGCGATGAGGATCATCCAAGCTCCTTCTCAACTGAGTTTGTATAAGACCCTTGGAATTAAGGGAATTGGAGGGAAGGCATAGACGAATCTGTCCTTCCAGTCGAGATACAGAGCGTCCCACCAGAAAATGCCTTGCCCTGGAGCGAGCGAGCAAAAGGCGGGAAGTTTTGTGTTTAGAGGGGACACGAACAGGTCTACCGGAGGGGTTCCCCAGCACAGGAAGATATCATCTGCTACCTCTTGATCCAGTTCCCATTCATGTGCCTTGGCTGACGACCGACTGAGGTGATCTGCCAGCATGTTTTCCACTCCCGGAACATGAACAGCCAACAGGTGAAGGTTGTGTTGAACCACCCAATTCCATACTCTCACTGCTTCCCTGCACAGATGGTAGGAATGAGTTCCTCCCTGTTTGTTGATGTACCAAATTACGCACATGTTGTCCGTCTGGATTGCCAGATGGCCGGGAAGAACGCAAGAGTTTAGAGCCTGGAGAGCGTACAAAACTGCCCTGAGCTCGAGCACATTGATATGAAGAGTCTGCTAGAGACTGGACCAGGAGCCTTGAGTCCTGTGAGACCCTAGATGGGCTCCCCAACCTTCTCCTGAGGCATCTGTTGTCAATGTTTGGGATGGGGGTTCGGAGCAGAAGGGAACTCCCCAGCAAAGGTTTTCTTGCACCATCCACCACTGCAAGTCCTGGACCATGGGATCGGAGACCAGAACTTCCTGGTCTAGATCGTCCAACGTCTGGTCCCACTGAGACTGAAGTGTCCACTGAGAGATCCTCATATGGAGCCGAGTGTGAGGGACTGTTGGAATAGCAGCTGCCATGAGCCTGAGAAGGCAAAGGACCGACTTGGCACTGACCCTTCTGCGACTGGAGGGTGTCCACCCTGTCCGGAGGCAGAAAAGCCTTGCCAATGGTCATGTCCAGGGTCACCCCTAGAAACTGGAGCCTTTGGCAGAGGACCAGATGGGACTTGGCCTGGTTGATGGTGATACCCAGATTGGTGAAAACCTGCTGGGTAAGGGAAAGGGAACACAGAAGTTCCTCCCTGGAAGGGGCCACCAAGAGCCAATTGTCCAGGTATGGGAATACCTGCACCCCCTGGGTATGCAGGTGGGCCGCCACCACAGACAGACATTTGGTGAATGCTCGGGGAGCCAAGGAAAGACCAAATGGGAGGGCCCTGAATTGGTAGTGGTCCCCCGGAACGAAAAATGAAGGAATTTGAGGTGGGACGGGCGGATGGGGATATGCAGGTAGGCATCCTGCATATCCAGTGTGCACAGCCACTGTCCCTGCTGAAGGAGCGGCAGAAGGCTCTGCAGGAAGAGCATTCTGAAATGCTTGTACTCCATGAACATGTTCAGGGAGCTGAGGTTTAAATTAGGCCTCATGTCTCCTGTTTTCTTTGGAACTAGGAAGAAATGGGAATAGTAACCTGTCCCCCAAAGGTGGGTCGGGACAGGCTCTATCGACGCCTTCGAGAGAAGGGAGGACATTTGTTCTAGGACCAGAGGAAGATGTTCCAGGGAGTAAGACGACCTGGGGGCTGGTTTTCTGGGTGGTTTCTGGAGAAACTCGATTGAGTGTCCTGCTGCTATCAATTGGAGCACCCAAGCATCTGATGTAATTCTCTCCCAACCCGGTAGATGGAAGGAGAACCTCCCTCCTACTGGTTCCTCTGGGAGGTCCAGAGGCTGTGGGAGAGGAAAGGAGTCAGGAGGTGTGGGGCAATGTCACAGCTGAAGCTCCCACCGCTTTTTTGGGTGGGGGGGGGCTTGGTAGCCGGAGGGGCCCGATGTTTGTTGGCCTGCTTGCCCTGAGGTTTCGCTTTAGGCCGACAAAGTCTGCAAAAAGGGCGACGCTGTCCCTGAGGGGGCCTGTACAAAGAGTCAACAGACTTAAGTGCAGTGCCCTTCTCTTGCAGGTCGGTGATGATGTCCTTGACATCTCCACCAAATAGCACAGAACCCCTGAAGGGTGCATCCTGGATAGCGGATTCCACCTCCGGGACCAATCCTGACATCCAGAGCCAGGCATGACGCTGAAGACCTACAGCGAATGCCAAGCTCCGATCTGCTGTGTCCACTGCGTCGTACGTGGCACGGAGCATAAGCTGACTGTCCGAACGAGCAGAACGGATGAGATCTACCACTTGCTGCTTGGTCTGAGACTCAGGAAAGGAGTCCAATTTGGATTCCATCTGACTCAGGATAGTCTTCTGGTAGTCCCCCATATGTGCAATATAGTTCAGGGCCCTGATCCCCAGAGTGGAAGAAGCGTACACCTTCTTCCAGTACTGGTTCAGAAGACGGGATTCCTTGTCAGGCAGAGACGAGCGGAGATGTTTTGGGTTTGCCGACCGGCCATGAGCGGCACTAATGATGACCGAGTCAGCCTTCAGGTGTGTGTTCAAGGAATCCACACCCTCAGGAGCCTGGTATAGCCCATCCGCCTTCCTTGGAAGGGGGGGCTAACACGGACGGTTGTTTCCAAATAGTGCAAACAAGGTCGGCGTGAGGCTTGATCCAGGGTGGAATCAATGTTGGAGCAGTTTCAGGCAGATTCAAATTGGCAGTGAACTTCTTCCACTGTGGATCTGGCTCCAGAGATTGCCACTGGTGGACTTCCTGAATTTTTCTGAGCAACTCCAGAAAGGAAGGATCTTCCGGAGGAGACTTCAGAGAAGTTCTGGGCATGGGACGGTCTGGAGTGTGTGGCTCGTTGTCAGGATTGGAGCACTCCTCAGTATCTGAGTCAGAGGTCTCCGACGAAGAGGATGAAGACCCCTTCCGGCGTGGGGGAGGAATGAACCCCTTGGGCAACCCTTCGGGAAGTGTGCCCTCCCCAGCCCTGGCATCCGAGGGCTCACCTCTGGTGTCAGGTAAGGCGGAGGGAGTCTCGCTCCGCGATGGGAACTGCACCGGTCCGCATCGGCAGATGGTTTCCACCTTCCTGGTGAGCTGAACCTTGGCCTCAGCCCACCAGGCAGCCAGAGTCTCAAGTTCACCGGCGGCGGGGCGTAGGGGATACGGATACTGAGGATATCTGTAGGGTGAGTATCCATAGCCTGATGGCAGGAAGCCCGTGTCAGGTATTGAGACGCCGGGACTGCGGCATGGGATACTGCGGTCCTGGGTAGGACGGCGTCGGATAGAACTGAGTTGAATACTCGGGAACCAGGGGCTCTGTCGGAGCAGAAGGCCCTGGAAGAGGCCCAGCAGGTGGGCCAAGAACAGGTGGCCCTGTGGGCATCAGGTCCGGCATTGGGACGGCATCCGGTAATGGGATGCCGCCCGGTGTCAGGTAGGCCAGCGTTGGAGCCAGCGTCAGGGGATCTGGCCCTGCAGGAGAGAGAGACCTGATGGGAGCATACCGGCATCCTCTGTGTCGCCCAGAGAAGGAGGACTGAAATCCCCGGGGTCCAACAGAGGAGATGCTGGAGCCTCGGTTGTCAACGGCGAGCCAGGGATGGTGGACCGGTTGACAGGGTCCAGCATCGGCTCTAACGCTGTGCGAGCGTCGGAGGGTCCAACATTCGCTTTACTGGTGGGATCCAGGCAGACGTCGGAGGAGCCGCATCCAACATTCGGCGAATACGTGGAAGGAGCGGCCGGCGGGCGCCTTGGGACCACAAGACACCCACCTCCGTAGGGGCAGGCTTTACCGCCCAGTCTGGGCAGACGCCGTGGCACCGCCAGATTTACTGACCCGTCAACCGAGAGAGCCACACGCTGGCGTGCTCTTCCGGAAGCGGTAGCCTTTTGTCCCGGAGGCTCCCGAGCATGAGTCCGACGGAGGACAACGCCTTTGGACACCTCCAAGATGGCCATCGGCGCAGTTCCCGGGGACGCACCTGTAGCACTGCGACTCCGGCCCGAGCTGCAGTGGCTGTGAAGTGAATCCCGGTCCCGGTGCTTTCTCCTTCTTGCGGTGACCCTCAGGGGAAGTTGAGGCCTGCCTGAGCTTCTTCAGCTCCCTTTCCAAGGAGGACATCTTTTTCTTTAAAATGTGGGCCTCCAGGGATTACTGCCTCAGTTTGTGGGTGGCAGCACTGAAAATTTTGCAGTGCTGGCACTTCTTCACAGGGTGATCCGGGCTTAGACAGAAGAGACACTGGGAATGACCGTCCTTATGCGGGAGATGGGCGCCGCACGAGTCGCACTTGTTTTTATGTGAATTGGAGGGATTAAGGGATGACATACACGGCAATCTGGAAGAAATGAACGAGAGACGTGAGAAAAATTCAGTAAATAAAACCGACGACAGACTGACGAGGCAGTAAGAACTTAACCACAAGGCACTTTCTTAAGCTAATGGCGGGAAACAACTGGAAGGCGGGCGGGGGGACCGCCCCTTTATACTGGCATCGCCTGATGCCGGTCACCTGACGTGGAGGGGGCCCCCCGCCAGAGACTGCTAGCTAGAAATTTTTCCGTGGGGTCCTCATGCCTGCCGGCTTCAGCCCTATATATAATTACCTACTTCAAGAGCCCTCTCGAAGTAAGATCTGCGGTTACAGGTCAGTAACCTATTCTTCTAGGGGTGTGGATATGGTCACTTATTCACACTCTGGCAGACTCCTAGCAGTTCTCCAAGAGAACGGGATAAAGCACGCACCCCTACTTGGAGAACAGAGATTGGAGAAAGTACAATTATGTAAGAACTTACCGTAACAGTAGATCTTCGAGAACAGCTCCTGCAGCAGGCAATAACCATAAGGACAAAGCTGCCAGGCGCCAGGACCCCATGGAAACCTTCTAGCTAGCAGTCTTCAGTGGGGGACCGCCCCCGACGTCGGCCCACCCCGACATCAGCCAATGGTATAAAGGGGGTGGTCCCCAGCCCCATCTCAGTTCTCCCGCCAGAGACCCGGAATTTAGGATGGAAGGAGAACCGGGTAGGTTCTTGTCCAAAAGAAAGGCAGAAATAATACCAGGGGGAAGGAGGGAGGCAGAGCAGTGCCTGCTGCAAGAACTCTTCTCGAAGATCTACTGTTATGGAAAGTTCTTACATAGCTGTACTATCTTACTTCGAGTTAGAGCTCTTGCAGCAGGCAATAATCATAAGGACTGAGTCCCAAGCAATCAAGGGAGAAGGAACAGACTAGCATGGGAGGAGGCGAAAAAAAGCAGCCAGCAAAGGTTTAGGAGAGCAGGCCCTGGAGAACTGCAAGGCCGAACCCAGTTCTACATCTGGAAGCCACATCCAAATTGTAGTGCTTGATGAATGTGCAAACAGAGCTCCAGATGGCAGCTGCACAAATGTCTGCAGCGGAAACGTTTCCCAAAGAGTCAAAGAAAGTGGCAACTCCCTTGGTGGAATGGCCTTTAACCGACCCAGTAAAGGCTTGTCATATTTTTGGTAACAGTAAACTATGCAATTAACTAACCACTTAGACAAGGTCTGTATAGTAACTGGTGCTCCCCGAGACTTGGTAGCAAAAGACGCAAACAGCTAATCAGTCTTCCTTAAAGGGCCGGTACAGTTTAAATAAAAACGAAGCATCCTGTGTACATCCAGAGTATGCAATAACGCTTCTCCCTGTTAGAATACTCTGGATAATAGACAAGCAGGTGAATGTCCTGATTCAATGTAAACTCAGACACCACCTTTGGCAAAAACTTTGGATTGGTCCATAAGGACACCCTGTCCTTATGGAAAACCAAATAGGGCTCTTTACACAGCAGAGCATGGAGCTCGGAAATTCTCCGAGCGAAAGTAACTGCAACTAAATTTGGAAATTACGTAGTTACTGTAATTCTTGATCTTCCTGGACGCAGTCTCCAACACTCATTCACACTAATGGGAAAGCACCAGAGGCACTAGGACCAAGCGGGAGCCAAAAATTTTCAGAAGGGTCGGCACCAAGACAGGACCACACATGTGTGGCACCACGAGACTAGCTTGCACCTGTATAGGCTATCTCGGCGTCAACCCTCCAACTGCCTCCATACCTTTCTGACCCGGGAAATGCAGCGTAACTAGTAAAAATAACTTATCCTAACCTTCCGGGCCTGAAAGGTCCAGATGACCCTTGCAAGAAGGGTCAATTGAGCAATGTCTTCACAGTGGGACCACAAGGCCAAGAAGACCAAACAAACAAATCGAGTGAGCCCAGGGGATGGTGAGTGGGCGTGTGAATGAGTGGTGGAGACTGCGTCCAAGAAGATCAAGAATTACGGTAAGTACGTAATTGCCATATCTTCCTGGACTGCACTCTACACCACTCATTCACACTAATGGGAGAGTAGCACGCTAAAACCAACCCACCCAGAGTAGGGCGGTAAGAGAGAGGGGTCACTCAGATAGAACGTCCAAGGGCTGTCCTACTGAGAAAAGAGCTGTCTGGAAAGAAGATCCTGAAATGGAAATTATGTACCTACCGTAATTGTTGAGCTTCTCTTGTATCTTCACCATTCATTACTGTTTGGGTGTACGCCAGATGCGCACATCCGCTATGGGAGTTTTTTTTCTTTTTTGGAGGGAGGAGTCAGCGTGATGGCGCCACCCATGAGCATGACGCACTGCATGGCGTGCAAAGGGCGGCCGTTAGGCGCCGCAGACTCCTCCTCCATCCCAGTTCTGTAAGTTGGAGAGGCGAAATAAAGAATTAGAAAGATAAGAGCGAGGCAAGAGAGCCGAGGGATAGAGAAAGGAAAGGAAACGAACTGAAAAAGGAATAAGCCGAAAAGAGGACAGGAAAGAGAAAACCCTACCCTAAGGGACTGCAGTGCCTCATTCCTTGGGTGGCTCTGAGGGAGGAACAGATAAAGGGAGAGGAGACAGTAACGAGAAGAAGAAGAGGAGGAGGAAGAAGAAGAAGGATAGTGGGAGGAGGAAAAATCTGCCACGAATTTTAGGTGAAATTAGCTTGAAGCTACACCAGCTCAGAGCTTAAAAGCAAGGGAGCAAGGATCCCATCAGACAAAACTGTTTTAGATGGTTCAATTGAACCTTCTGCACAGCTTGGTATGAGACAGGCAGATTTCCCTACGCATCCTGCTATCCTATTACCCCTCACTCAAGCTGAGAGCTTACCGATTATTCAAGGAAAATTATCTGTTCCAAAGAGGAAAGAGCCCCAGCTAGGTGTAGGGAAAAGACTCACTAGTACACAGCCATATGATTAAGTACTGGGGAGACCCCAAGAGGGGGCAACCTATTTTGGAAAAATAAACAGAGACAGGGAAGGAAACTCCTTCTGACTCCCTGGTTGAAGGTAGGGGTCAAATGGTACCAGACCACCGGTTCAATGTTGGTAATTTTCAATTCAGGTTAGAAATTTTCTTTTGACTAGCCTGTTTTGCATTTGTAAAAGGCAAAGATTCACCAGCTAGGTCCGAGAAGACTGAGGGATAGAGGACTGTCTCAGACACTAGCCCTGCTGCCTGGTGATTGAACCATGCCTGACTTGAAGGTAGAATCCCCAAAAAGGGGAACCCTTCTAGAAGGAGAATCAGAAAGATTTCCCTCAGATGGAAAGGATGAAGCTCCACTTGCTCTCCTCCCTCTTCAAATCCTTCACTGTTTTTTAGAGCAAAACAGAAGGTCCCGAGACCTGGGGAACTTAGCCCTCAATTGGCCTCGGGGCCAAGCAGGGCGGGAGACCCAAGAAATGAGACCCATGAGGGGATGGTGGGGATTCAGTAATGAATGGTGAAGATACAAGAGAAGATCAACAATTACAGTGGCTAAGTAATTTCCATGTCTTTCCTTGTCAATCTTCACCATTCATTACTGTTTGGGTGAGTACCAAGCCCCCCGAAGGGGGCCTAGCACAGCCCTGAGGGAACAAGACCCTCAGCCTCCTGCTGGTGGAAAACAGGAGGAAGAGACCCTGACCATAGTAGACTGAGAAGTCTAAGGCAGAGGAGAGCTAGAAGGTGTCCCCTTAAGATGAGAAGATGGAGGAAGCCCCAGAAGAAGCCTCCTAGCTCTGCAGGAAAAAAGGCAGGTCCCTCAGAAGGCAGAGCAGATCACCCTACGCCGGGCCAGGGGTGACAACGTCGACAGATGAAGCCACACTGTCCGTCTAATACAGATCGCTATCCCCGCAAGCCTGGAAGCCACCTCACTGGTGTCATAAGATGCCCTTGCTTGGTGCCTTGCCAGTTCCAGACCTATGGCGCAGAGGGCAATAGCTTGTTGAAATTGCTCAGAGTCAGGCAGCAATGCCAGCACCTGAGCCAGCATTGACCACAAGTGCCTATTGTAGGCAGCATGGTGTGCATGATATAATGCAATGCACATCATCACACGAGAAGAAGAAGAGAAAACTCTTCGCCCCCACCAGTCGAATTGTAGGGAATCAGAGTCTGGTGGTCGGTTGTGCGCCAAGCGCCAATGCCCGGAAGGAGTCTCTAGGAACGCCAAGCCCGAAGGAGGGTGAGGGAGAGAACCTAAAGATGCCTGTGGAGCACAATACCTTCTCCTCCTGCAGTCTGCAGGGGCTGGGAAAGGGGCAACTGGAGACTGCCAGGTGTGGATAGATGCTTCCTGGAAGGGGATAAGCCAGGATGGCACCACCGGGTGTTGGGAACTGAATTCACTGAGGAAGTCACGCGTCTGCCACTCGGTATTGTCCCATCTGACATAGGAGATACAGAGATCCCGAACCATCCTCGACAGGAAGCGCTGATATTCAGTGAAATCAGCATCAGAAGAAAGGTGAATGCTGGGTTCCTCTTCCTCCGAGGAGGGAGTCAAGGAGGATGCGGAACTCGACTGTCTAGAAGACTCCTGCGGCAGTGGGGCCAGGCGAAAGACCCGTTCATTCATGACCTTAGCATATGATGGGAAGGCCGCCACAGTGGCTCTAAACATCTCCCAGGATAAGGGCCCCGTAGGACCCACGTGGCCTGGGAGAGAGCGGGGTGGCTGCAGAGGAATGGGAGAAGGGCATCTGCAGGGAAGCACCTGTCCTCTGCCAGGGCTCTGGGAAACCAGGGAATGGTGCCCGAACTAGAGGGACCCCTGAGATCATACTGGGCCACAGAGCGGAACCCTGAGAATGCGAACTCTGGAACAGCCCAGATGGTTAATCTCCCCTGTGACACGCCTGGGGTTGCATGAGTCCAGAAGGGCACCTGACCCCTCAACCCCTCAGACTCCGAGGGCGTCCCCCTCCTCGGCCCCAGCGAAGGAGTCTCCGGATCCAGAGGCCTCCCAAGGGAAGCCACCAAAGCTAGAGTCTCCAGTCCCCCCCCCCCGGGAGGGCACAGCAGCACCAAGACTGGCAGCTGCCGCAGCCCCTCCAGAGGAGAAGACCCCCTCCCCAACCCCAGAGCTATCCCCAATGGCCCCCATGCCACCCCCAGCCGAGGGGTCCTCCGAGGCAGACTGCTCCGGAGACTCAGGGATAGGGGCGCTGGGCCACCTGACACCACGTCCCACAGAGATGTCCGATTCCGAAGAATCGGGAAGCCAGTCCGGGTCCAAATTTGAGTCGCCACCCTCCGAAGAGGAGTCAACCAGAAGGACCTCAATGCTGACCACCCGGTTACATCTCCACAGACGGTGCCGCGAATGGCGCCGGCATCCCCAGTGGTGCCAGACAGTCTCACCGCACCACCCACAGCCCGAGAACCCAACGCCGACCCACCCACAGCCCCAGCTGGGTCCCCGGCACTGTGCCAAAACCTGAAACAGCATTGCCAGCGGAGTTGCGCCGGGCACTGGTGCCACGAGAGGAGCCGAGGGCTAAACGGGCACCGCATGTGGTGCCGCCTGATCACTGGTGCCGTGAACGGCACCAGGATCCGAAATGGTGCCACGAGACGGTGTCGAGAGTCCGCCAGTGCCGGACCCAGCAACCGTGGGCCACAACACTGGGGGAGCCTGCATTTCGGTTGAGGTGACTGCCGAGGCGGTTTTGATGACACGACTCCAGGAAGAGTCGCACCACTTCTCTGACACCGCAAAAGAAGCCTCCTCCTCAGCAATGCTTGAAGATGAGGAGGCCTCCTCAACACCAGACTGCATAGGCCTGGGAAGGAACCTGGAAGTAAGATCTAAGGACTGGGAGGCCCGAGAGCAATGCCGTCCTCCAAAAGTCGGTAGGGCCCTGCCGACTTTAAACATGCGGATTTCCGGAACACGGCGATCTGTGGAAAAACAGGCATTGCATACATCCATATCATGGTTAGGTCCCAGGCACCGCAGGCAAACATCATGCAGGTCCAAAACGGAAAAATGCCAGCCACAGGAGCACCGACGCATGGGGGCGCAGCCCGCTTTCAATTTGCGCTTAGCTCCCGAACCAGACATGATGTGAAAATAACCAAAACACAGCAAAAGATCCTGACACCATCAAATAAAGAAAAGGAATGGACTTACTGGCAACCAGCGACATCGGAATGGAGAACCGGGATGAGGAGTCGTCGAAAAACGACATCGACAAAAGATAGGCCTAAGACGTATTACGAAATTCTAACTCACACATAGCATGTGCAGCCTCGACGGGCGGAAAACAGAATGGGATGAGGAGGAGTTAACGTCGCCTCGCACAACACGCAGTGTGTCATGCTTGTGGGCGTGCTGTCGGCGCTGACTCTCCTCAAAAAAACAACTTTGGAGCGGTGCACGATCCAACATACACCCAAACAGTAATGAATGGTGAAGACTGACAAGGGAAGATCATAGTGCTTACAAAGGTACGTACTTAAGCTCCAACTCACCACTTTTCAGAAGACTGCAATGGACACAAAATTAAACTCTGCCAGGAGGCCGCTACCGGCCTCTCAATTTGGTCTAAGCCAAAAATTAAAAATGTCAAAGACATGCTACTAAACTAGCCTAAAACATCTCAGGGCAAGAAGGTGATCCAACTTAGGCAAGCTGAAGCTACACAAAAAATGTTGGAGTATAGCTCTTTGTTCTGTGAAGAAAGTCACAGAACCGTTGAAACAATCAAAGAGTGAAGGGAACACTCCCTTCCTTTTGGAGGTAAGGCAGAAAGTTTTATTAACTGAAAGAGCCGGAAGTAAAGTCTACTGATTCAAGACAGACCAAGAAGTGCAGACGGACCCCCCCCCCCAATATCAAGTATGGCTGGCCTGTGAACAACAAGTCCAAGAGGCACTTGAACCCTTTACTTGGTGAGCAATCGGAGGTCCAGATGGGGTTAGCCCATCAATGGAGAAAGGTTTCCACTTAGTCACTTAAGCCTTCTTGATGGAAGGCCAAAGCATGACTTAGAAGCTTCTTGTGGTAGTCTGAGAGAACCAGAGCTACCCACTTCTTATTCCAAGAGGAATCATTCTGCCCCTGTTTGCCTACAACTCTAGTAGCAGTCTCTGAACTAAGGGAAGAGAGGGAAAGTGTACAGGAGGAGATGCCCACTGTGGAGAAGCATTCTGACAGGAAAAAACAGGGTCTGGATTTCTAAGGCAAGATAGGGGCAGATCGGCATCGAGAGGGGACACAGAAAGGACCAAGTTTGGGCTGACCCATTGTTGAGTGACCGCATAACTACTGAAGTAACTCAGCGTGGTAAGGCACCACTCGCTCCGGCCTTCCTGAAAGGGAGTAAGAAAAAGGCTCTAGATTGCTTGCTAATGAAAAACAAACAACACAGTTTCATCACCTGCTAGAAGTGGGTAACTTCGTGTCAAAGGGTCTCCTTTGCCCTGAAGGTAACTTGGGGAGCTCCTAAGAAAAGGAGCTGCTATGAAGGTGAAACTAACATCTACCCCTAAATGGAAAAAGTCTTCCTGGGAAGGCAGAGGAGAGCTGAGCAATTGATTCTGAAGAGTCTAGTCCAGAGCGACTGGCATGGAACCAATATGCAGGAAGCGAAGGTATGAATACTGAGAACCCATCTCTGAACAAGGACCTACTTGACCTTTACGGTCAAGAAAGGGAGCACGCCGTCTGTTAACCTGGAGCAAGCAAGGAAGTAGGAACCTGTGTTCCGCCTTGCTGTAGAATCATTTCTGTTGCTCTGAGGCTCTGATCAAGAGAAGAGTCTGAAGAAACAAAACCAACAGACTGGGCTGCCGCCTAGATCTAGGGAACATCTCTAAATAAGAGAAAATCTCCCTCTGGGAAAAGTGATGACCTATATCTCCGCTGGATTGGACTTCTCTCAGAAGTAGGAGAAGTCAGGAGCTCTCCACTGTAGTCTAGAGACGACCGCCTCAGGCAGCTGAGGCGGAACCTGGGCCGGATCCAGAAGGATGGTATCGGGTAGTTTCGGGCTAGGCCCTCTGCTGTGAGGATATATACATATATATATTAAAACAATTAGAGCCTGACAAGGCTCTCAGGCTTCTACCTTGTAAGGTCTGTCTGATACAAGAATGACGAAGATGTCATCCATCTGAGGGGCAGGGGGAGCCTGAGTGTCCATAACTTAAACCGGGACCGGACCAATAATCACAGCTGAGGAGATGTTAATCACCTGTTGCCGATGAAGCCACCAAAGAGGCAGTATCACAGGGGGCTATATACCCCTCTCAAAGGTGCGGAAGAGTCCGGAAGGCTCCTGACCACTGCATTAGTGTGTTCCACAGGGTGTAATTGTACTGGCGACTGAAGAGAGTCCAGATACATAAGTGTTTGGTCCACAAAACAAGTCCGAAATGTTATGGTGGACCCCATATCCCTGAGGAAAAACTGAAAGGAAGAACTTCCATCACAGACTCTGCTGACAGAGAAGGTTTACCTTCCAGTTTCTAAAATGAGTCATCCACTGTATCACCGACAAGTAGGACAGGGAGAGACTCATCCAGATGCACTTCTATCCCAGAAGAACCTCCAAAAGGAGGTCTAGGCCAGAATCACTAGAGACTCCGACACCAGAAAAGGTGTCAAGGAGCTCAATGCCACTTAAGGAGCCAACCAAGTGCTGAGCGGAATGCGGAATTCCGCTGGCAGAACAGCGCAGAATAAGAGTCCCACCAGCAGAAAACCGCCGGAATGACACAGGATCCCACGCGGATCTCCACCGACTAGGACCTGCAGAAATATTCCGCAGAACAGGACTTCATTCCACAGAAAACTCTTTGCAACAACTTCCATGGAAGAAGAGGTCTGCGGAAAGGAGAAACTCTGCCATCTGTTCTGCTGGACAGCACTAACCGGCACCACCCGTGGTACTGGCATCACCCACGGCATCATCTGCAGCACCGGACCCCCGCGGTACTGCCCATGGAGCTGTCCGGCACCTGTGGCATTGTGCAGCACCAAAGGCCCTGTCCACGGTGCTCTGCGACACTGACGGCACCAATGACACTTTCTACGGTGCCACACAGCACCAGAGGCACCAACAGCACCACTGACACTAGAGGCACCATCCACGGCGCTGCACGACACCAATAGTGCCATCCACAATGCCAAGCAGCACTAGTGGCACCAACTGTACCAACAGCACCGTCCACATCACCGTGCAGCACCGACAGTACCAGCGGCGCCATCCACGGCACCATGTAGCACCAACAGCGCCATCCACAGCACTGCGCAGCACTGATGGCAACAATGGTGCCATCCACTGTGCCATGTGGCAACAATGGCATCATCCATGGCGCCACACAGCACCAATGTCGCCATCCACAGCACCGCACAGCCCGGCGGCACTGCCTGTGGCACCATGCAGTGGCGCCAACGGCAATGCCAGTGGCACTCAAAGATCCTGAGGAAAAGGAGAGAAGAAAAAGTGGTATCCATGCTGGCCCCTGCATGGAAAAAAGGGGAGGGGTAGGCACGAGGGGTCGATGCGATGGTGAAGGCACCAGAAATGGCACAGCGCACATCCTGACCCAAATGACCCGGCCCAGTCCAGTGGCTCCAAGGCCCGGAGGCTCCAGAAGCAGGAACACTGGCCAGGAAAACTGGACAGAAGTCGAACCCCCTGCTCCAAAGGAGCGGCCCAAAGGTGAAACTGCTCACCGAATCTCCATCAAGGACAGAGATGGAATCCGGTGTCGAAGAACTCGGACGTTAAGAGCGGGGCCAAGGGGAACCCACCAAAGTCAGTTCAGGCCTACCGCCCCTCGCCACCGACAATCCCCGCACAGACCTACCAGAGAGCGACCTTGAGCGATGCTGATTCTTCTTTCCCAAGGAGGAAGAAGAGCTCATAGTCAGTGAGCGATCCCCAGAACTGCTAGTTTTGTGCTCCGGGCGACTGTCCCCCCAGCACAGGACTGCCCGTGGTCGGACCTCCATTGTGAAGGGTGGCAGATCGGACACAGCCCCTCTGCCATAACAACTTTCACACGAAGTCTTTCTACCGTCACCGCTACCATCTAAGGACGACTCCGTTGATGGCAGTTGAGAATTTATTTTTCTTCTTCTTCATAATCTTCTTTTTCTTCTTCTTAAAATAAGAAAATAATGCTAAAATATTAATTCAAATGAATACTAAACAGCTTAATGCCGCTGTCGTATAGATGAAAACTTTGACTCCAGCAGACGAGTGATGTCGCCATCCAAGCGCACTCGATAGCGGGAGAAAAGGAACTGAGGCTGTTGGAGGGTCGACGCAGAGATAGCCTACACAAGCATGAGCTAGTCTCATGGTGCCATGCATGCATGGTCCTGTCTTGGCACTGACCCGTCTGAAAATTTTTGGCACACGCTTGGTCCTAGCGCCTGGCGCTATCCCATTAGTGTGAATGAGTGGTGGAGACTGCAGTCCAGGAGGATATAATAGTTTCCATGAGAGAAAGTGTAGCTCGCAATCCACGGCTGGTTCAAAAAGGGGGAAGTGTAAAGTTTCTTAATATAAAGAAGAGGTCCCATGGAGGAAGAGGGTTCCTGATGGGAGGTCTCATATGCAATATGCCCCGTAGGAAGGTATGGGACAAATCCAGCTGAGTAAGGGATGTACCCTCTACCAGTGCATAGTACGCAGAGATAGCAGAGAGATGTACTTTGACAGATAAGTAGCTCAGGCCTGTGTCAATCAGAGAAAGGAGATACTCAAGAATGGAGTTCACTGGGCAGCAGAAGGGATCGAGGTGACGGGCGGCCCCCCATAAACAGAACCTCTTCCACTTCATGGTATAGGTGGACCTAGTGGAGGGCTTTCTTACTGCCACTAGGACATCGGCCGCTCTGAAAGAAACCCCATACCTGGTGACCGCTAGGTCTGCAGGAGACAAGCGTGCAGATGCAGGGACTTGAGATCCGGATGTACTAGAGTACCCTGGTCCTGGGAGAGCAAATGCAAGCTCAGGGGTAGAGGAATCGGGGGTTCAAAGGCTAGCTGTTGGAGCAGAGGGAATCAAATCTGATGACACCAGAAGGGAGAGAAGAGAATAATCTCTGCTCCACCTTAAGTTTGAGAAATACCCTCTGAAGAATGGGAAAGGGAGGGAAGGTGTAAAGAAACCTCCCTGTCCAACAGCGTCTCGCCGGAAAACTCCAGGCCCTGGATCTAGCAAGCAGAAATTGGGCAGTTTGGTGTTGAGTGGGGACGCGAAGAGGTCCAATTCTGGTCGATCCCACCTGCCGAATGACTGCTCTGTACCGACTGCAGGAGCTCCCACTTGTCGGCCTTGGACCAAGACCTGCTTAGGCTGTCAGCCAAGACATTTTGGATGCCTGGAACATGAATAGAAGTGAGTTCTAGGCGGTGTTCCAGAGCCCAATACCAGACCCTCATTGCCTCCCTGCAGAGTGGGTAGGAATGCGTTCCTTCTTGTTTGCGGATGTAAAACACCATGGACATGTTGCCCGTTTGGATGAGGAGAGGGTCCGCTAGGAGATCGGTCTGAAACATTTGCAAGGCATTCAGAACTGCTCTCATCTCCAGGACGTTGATATGTAGGGATTACTCATCTGGGGACCAGGAGCTCCATGTCTGTCTGTCCTCCAACTGAGTCCTGAGGAATCGACAGTCAACACTCGCCTTGGGGTCTCCTGTTGGAAGGGGACCTCTTTGGACAGGTTGTTGGGGTCTATCCACCAGGTCAGGGTCAGACGAACTGGATCGGAGACTAGAACCCTCTGTTCCAGGTTGTCTGATCGTTGGTCCCATTGCTCCCAGAGCGTCCATTGTGGGACTCGTGGAGGCGAGCCATAGGAACGGTGGGAATGGCCGACGCCATATGGCCGAGGAGCTTTAAATACACTCGAGCTGGGACATGGGTGGGCCGTAGAAACCATTTGGGCCTGTCCTCGCAGGCAATCCGCCATGTCCTCAGGGAGAAAGGCCTTGCCCTGCACTGTGTCGCAGACCGCTCCAATGAACTGAAGTCTCTGGCAGGGCCATGGGGACGATTTTGGAAGATTCAGGGTGAGCCCCAATCCTTGGAAGAGGGTAAAGGTATCTCCGAGAGTGCGAAGCACCTGATCCTTTGTGGAAGCTGTTAGGTGCCAGTCATCTAGGTAGGGAAAGATGTAATGACCTTGTCTTCTGAGGGCTGCAGCCACCACCGCTAGGCACTTGGTGAAGACTCAGGAAGAGGATTGGCCAAATGGTGGCACTCGAAACTAGTAGTGTCGCTCCTGGAAGAGGAAACGCAGGTATCTTCTGTGGGGCGGGAACACTAGAATGTGCAGGTACACGTCCTGCATATCTAGAGAGCAGATCCCGTCTCCCTGGTGCAGGAGGGGGATTAGCCCTGGCAGAGTGACCATCCAGAACCTCCTGTATTCGATGCAGTTGTTCAGGGAACTGAGATCCAGGATGAGACGAAGGTCTCCTGTCTCTTTAGGAATGAGGAAAATGTGGGAATAAAATCCCTTTCCCCTTTGGTCTGGGGGGACTGGCTCTATGGCCCTCTTTTGTAGTAAGGCCTGGATTTCCCCTTCGATGAGGGACACGTGACGAGGAGGATAATGGGAGGACACTGGTGGGTTTTCTGGTGGCCTCTCCAGGAACTATAAAGTATGTCCTCTCTCTACTAGTCGGAGGACCCACAAGTCAGTCCTGATCTTGCTCCATCCCTCGAAATAGAGGGTGAAGCGATCCCCTACCGCTTACCCCACAAACTCCGCTGGAGTAGGCGGGTAGGCTAGGAGTCACTGTGTGGCTTCGGGAGTGGGCAGAGTGGCTTGCGGGTCTTAGTGGCCCTAGAAGTGGAACCTCCAGGGGTCTGGGAGGTTGTCTTATGATTGAAGCCCCCCTTCTGCTGAGGTTGGTTTCTGGGCTGATGACATGAGGGCTTACGAAAAGGCTATTTTTTGAATGGCCTCTGGTTTCGTTTTATACATCTTCTGAACAAACCAGATCGCTTTTCCCAAATCCTGGAGATGGGTGATCAACGTTTCAGCCTTGTCTCCAAAAAGGACCGAACCCTACCTGGAGCCATGCATGGCGCCAGAGGCAGACGCCCGTGGCAGCTGCTCTGGCAGTCGTGTCTGCAGTATCATATGAGGCACGCAAAATGTGGGTGCCCACATCTGACCCAGATTTAAGAAGGTCCAGGAGCTCGGTCTTTTGAGCAGGGTCTGGAAGGGCCTGAACAATTTCTAATCCCTTCTCCCACAGGGCATTTTGGTACTGAACCATGTGGGTGAGGAAGTTAAGGGACCAAATGAAGCAAGTAGAGAAGGAATATACCTTCTTCCCCCAGCTGGTCAATGGTTCTGGATTGCTGGTCAGGAGGCTGATTGCTTACATGCTTAGGCCTCTTTGACCTGTTATGGGCAGCAGTGATCACCATCAAATCAGCCGTAGGGTGCTCAGCCAGCAATGGTTTATCTCTAGGCATCCTGTATAGACGATTTGATTTCTTAGAGACGGCCGAGGTGGAGGATGGGTGCTTCCAGGTGAGCCTAGTTAAATCCTGGAAGGTATCCACCAAAGAAGGAACCTCTAAAGGCTTGGGTTCCTTCTGCCTCAGGTATTTGGCTAATCTCCGTCTTTCAGGATCCAGGTCCTTCGTCTCCCATCCATCAGAGGCCTAGATGTGCCTCATGACGTCCATCAATGACGGATCGTCAGGAGGCACCCTAGGGGTGTTCTTGCTATCAGGGGAGGAAGGACGGCCTCCAGGCTCTGAGTGGTCTAACCCAGAGGGAGATGAGCCGCGATTAGAGTCCACCAAACTACTGGAGGAGGAGGAGCTAAGCCAGCATCCGTTATGGGACCGATGTTGGTGGCCTGACGAACGGGAGGAGGAATGTCAGTGCCTTCGTCCCTGGTGTTTGGACCGTCCGCAGCGCTTATGGTCGGGGCTCAAGGAAGGGCTCCTTGGCTCTGGAGTTGGCTGTTTTGGCTCTGGCTCCAGGTCCAGCTCTGGTTCTGGCTCTGGTTTGACGACCACTGGCTCCGCAGGTTTTCCATGGGAGGAGGTCCCTCTCAATTTCGTTCCACCAGAAGCAGAACAAATCTTTCACCTCACTGAGGGGAATCTGGGGACCCGAAGGACAGGCGGGTGCCCAAGCTGGCGTCAGGGCTGGCACTGGCTTATCCAGCGTCGGGGTACCTGGCGTCAGTGCGACTGGTGTCAGGGGAGCTCGCTTTGGAGGGGCTGGAGTGGGTTGATCAGGCGCCTCATCGGGCAGTGAGCTGGCCGGCAAGGAACCTCCCTTTGAAGAGGTATCCATGTCGGCTGGAAACGTTGAATGGGCCAGCGACGGAATCCGTGTCGTTGGGTCCGTCATAGCAGTTGATAAGTGGGTAGGCGTTGGCTGGCGACGGTCTGGGGTAGATGTGGCTGCTGGCTTAGCCGGAGCTCAGGGTGTGGTCACCGGGGAGCAGGGGGAGGCACTGCCAGGTCTTTGGAGAAGAACATCTGCCCCTGACGACAGTGTGTCACATCCAAAGACTTGGCAGCGACCATCATCGGGACCAGGCAGACAGGAACCGAAGACTCACTGCCCGACTTGTGACTGGTCCCAGCCCATGAGGTGGAGGTGGATGCTGGAGGTTTGGCATTCACCTTCAGGGGCATCAGGGCCAGAACCGAAGTCCTGGACCCTAACTTCCCTCTGCCCGACACCAGCACTAAGGCAGGAAGTTTCACCACTGGGTGCCCAGAGGGAGCAAAGGCAGGCCGGGATAAGTGGTCCGACAACCCGTGGTAGGAGGAAATGAAAATTACATACCTACCGTAATTCTTGATCTTCTTGGACGAAGTCTCCACCACTCATTCACAGTAATACAACTACGCCAGAGGTACTAGGACCGAGCGGGAGCCAAAAATCTTCAGGAGGGCAGGCACTGAGGTAGGGCCGCACGGAGTGGTGCCGCGAGACCTGCTTGCGCTCTATAGGCTACCTCGGCATCAACCCTCCAACCGCCTCAGTACTTTTTTTTTTTTTACCAAGGAGGTGCAGCGTAAACTAACCTAGTGAAACTAACCTATGTCCGACATAAGACATTCTGAATGACCCATATAAGAATGGTCAACACAGCAGTGTCTTCACAGCCCAGCCATCGAGGGAGTGAAGACCAAAAACAGTTAGATGAGTTTGGTGGATGGAGGGTGGGCATGTGAACGAGTGGTGGAGACTTCATCCAAGAAGATGAAGAATTACGGTAGGTACATAAGTTTCACATCTTCCTGGACATACAGTCTGCACCACTCAGTCACACTAATGGGAGAGTACTGAGCTAAAATAATCCCTCGAGAAGGGCGACAGGAGAGAGGAGCTCACTTAGGACAGGAGTCCATTAAGGATTGTCCTGCCAAAGGATTGGTATTGCCTGGCATGAACATCCAAAGCGTAGTGCTTCACAAAAGTGTGCACGGAGCTCCAAGAAGCTGCACTGCAGATGTCTGCAATGGGCATGTTCCATATTTCTGTCAGAGATGCCACGACTACTCTGGCAGAATGGGCGTATACCGCCTTC
Source organism: Neoceratodus forsteri (assembly GCA_016271365.2). Classification (NCBI taxonomy): domain Eukaryota; kingdom Metazoa; phylum Chordata; order Ceratodontiformes; family Ceratodontidae; genus Neoceratodus; species Neoceratodus forsteri. The sequence goes on from CM057456.1 coordinate 17,512,425, forward strand.
CAGCTTAACCTGTGCCATGGAATAGCAGTGGCGAATATATGCCACCACCCATGCTGAAATACGCCTGATGGCAACAGGCTGACCCAGCCAGGCCATGCTGAATGAGACAAAGAGTTGCTTTGACTTGCAGATCTCTTTAGTTCTGTCTAAGCAGAAATGCAAAACCCTTTCAACATCCAGAGAATGTAGGGTGCATTCTCCCTCATTCAGGAAGTTCATGAAGTAGTTCAGAAGAACCAAGGGCTGGTTCAGATGGAATTCGAGATTACTTTGGGGAGAAACTTAGGTGAAATACAGTATTGGGGTGGGGGGTGGGGGGTTGTGATCAGGGCATGTATTTCAGACACTCATGCATCGGAGGTAATGGCTACGAGGAAGGCGGCCTTCCAGGTCAGGAACTTCAGCTCACATGTTGCTAGAGGCTCGAAAGTTTTATGGGTGAGCACATCTAGCACAAGGTTAATATCCCCAGCAGCTACCAGTCTCCTGACTGGTGGCCTAGTGTGGAGTATACCTTTAAGGAACCTCTTAACCAAGGGTAACTGAGCCAGAAACAGAGTGCATAGGCTCGTGATAAGCTGAGATCGCGCAGAGATGGACTTCACGGTTGAGTATTGTATCCTTGTATCTGACAGGTCTAGTAGATACTCCAAGACTTTGTTTGGTGGGCAAAAAAAGGGATCCAGGGAGGACTTTGCACACCAGATGGAGAAATACTTCCATTTTGCTGTGTAAGTTTTCCTAGTAGCTGGCTTGCATGCTGCTAGGAGAATGCCTGAGACTACACATGAGACATCAGATCTACCCACTTCTATCTCCTCAGAAGCCATGCGTAGAGATGAAGGGATCTCAGATTAGGATGGACCACAGGACCCTGGGTCAGAAGGTCCTTTTGAAGTGGAAGTTGTCTCAGTGGAATTTCTGATAATCTCTTGATCAACGGAAACCAAATCTGATGAGGCCAGAATGGGGCGATGAGGATCATTCTGCCCCCCCCCCATGCCTCCAGCTTGAGCAGCACTCTCTGAACTAAGGGAAGAGGAGGAGGACATATGTACAGAAAGCATCTTGCCCACCGCAGTCTGAATGCATCCTGAGAGAAAACTCCAGGTTCTGGATTTCTGGAGCAGAATAGAGGCAGTTTTGCACTGAATGGGGATGCAAAAAGGCCCAGGTCCAGTGTGACCCACTCTTCGAAGAGCGATTTCACGCTTATGTTCAGAGACCACTCGTTAGGATCCACTTATGTTCTGCTGAGGCGATCCGCTAGCCCGTTCTGGACTCCAGGCAGGAAGACTGCCTGGATCAGGGCTTCGTGCTCTAGGCACCAGTCCCACACTCTCATCACTTCTCTGCACAGGGGATAAGAGTGCGTCCTGCCCTGCTTGTTAATGTAGTACATCAGCGCTTTGTTGTCAGTCTGAAGGAGAATTATTTTGCGACAGAGGATGTCCTTCAGGACTCGGACTGCATACAGGACAGCTCTCATTTCCAGGACATTTATGTGGAGTTGAGACTCGTCCTGATTCCACAGACCTTGGGTGTGGAGATCTTGACAGTGAGCTCCCCATTCGAGCAGAGATGCATCTGTGGTGATGGTAATCTCTGTCTCCAGTGGGGCAAAGGGAAAGCCTTTCTGAAGGTTGTCCTCTTGAGTCCACCAGGTGAGTGATCATTTTAGAGGTTCCATCACCTTGATGTGAAAGGACTGGGGATGTGTGCTCGGGGACCACTGAGTACTGAGCATCCACTGAGTGGTCCTCATGTGAAGACGAGACAAGGGCACCATGAACATTGATGACACCATGAGACCCAGCATCCACTGCAACGACAGAGCTCGAGCTGAGTCATTCTCTTTGATGAAGCGAGCCATCTGGAGGATATCATTTCTCCTGTCCTCCAGGAGGAAGCCCTTGCATTGGAGGTATCCAGGAGGGCTCCTATGAAGAGGAGTTGCTGGGAGGGCTGTAGCTCGATTTTTCCAGATTCAACAGAACTCTTATAGATGTGAGGAACCTGGAAGCTGTGGTCACTGGTTCCTGTGTCCCTAGTCTGGAGGAGCTTGCTAGGAGCCAGTCATCCAGATATGGAAAGACTTGAATTCTGAGTTTCCTTAGGTGTGCTGCGAGAACTGCAAAGCACCTCGTAAAAACTCACGGCACCGAGGACAGGACAGCCCAAAGGGCAGTAATCTGAATCGACAGTGCTCACCCAGGGCCACAAATCGAAGATACTTATCGTGGCTTGGGTGCACGGGAATGTGTTGGTAGGCATCCTGCATGTCCAGGGAGGCCAGCCAATCATCTTGATGAATCAGAGGCAGAAGCATACCGAGTGATATCATCTTGAATTTTTTCTTGAAGAGGAACTTTTTTAACTTCCTTAGGTCTAGAATACCACCTGTTTTCTTTGGAACTAGGAAGTAGTGGGAATATCCGAGGCGGTGCCGGCCTCGAAGATGACCCAGACCGGTGGGACGAGGAAGAGCTCGAGGCCAAGCGGTGCCAGGTTCCTGACGAGGATCGGGAATGGGCCCGCTTCTTTTTGTGCTTTCAGGAGGACCGCTCTTCATCTTGAGCACTGGACTGCCCCTAGTCAGACCCTCCCTCCGTAGAGGGCAGCGGACCAGACCCAGCCCTGCTAGAAACACAGCTTTCATGTGAAGTCTCCCTACCATCACCAGCCCTGTTCATGGTTGACTCCATCAAAGGCAGGCTGAAGAAGCCTTCTGTGTTCTTTTCGATGAAAAAAAAACTTTCTTTTTTTTTGTAAATAACAAATACGAAAATGAATAATACTACAAATCAAAACTGAATGACTAAAGCTGCTGTCGTATAGATATGAAGATTTGACTCCCGGCAGGCAAACGACATCGTCACTGAAGTGCACTCGATGGCTGGAGAAAAGGAACTGAGGCGGTTGGGGATCAACGCCAAGGTAGCCTATATGGCACGAGCCGGTCTCACGGTGCCACTCTGCACGGTTCTACCTCGGTGCCAGCCCTCCTGAAGAGGCTTGTGCTCGGTCCTAGCGCCTCCGGCGTAGTCCCATTAGTGTTAATGAATGATGGAGACTTTATGTCCCGGAAGATCCCAAAGAACTCCTCTTGTGATGGGGAGACCGGGAGCAGGAGCGAGTCTGGGCCTTCTCCCTATCTTTGTCTCAGGACTTATGCTTTCTGGAGCCCTTCTTCTTTTCCTTATGCGGCTTCCAAGAAGAAACTGAGGAGGATGAAGAGGGACTTTTCCCCCCCAAGGCTGTTTCTGCATTGCGGTAAGCTGTTTCTCAAGAAGGTGAGCCTTAAGGGCCTTCTGACGGCAGATGAGAGTCTGTTGGTTGAACTGCTGCCAATCCTCACAGGCCACGGTGTCGTGGTTCGGGCCTAAGTAGAGACGGCATGCTTCATGGCCATCTTTCGATGGTATCTGCTTGCTACACAAATATTCTAATCTTCGTCATTAGACTGAAGAAATGGACGATGCTGGAGAAGTAGACATGCAGGAAGAATTTAATATTTCTGAAAGAAATTAACGAAAAAAACATTGAAAGCGTGAAGGCGGTCGAACTGCAGAAAGAGGTGCCCAAGGAGCCGATGCGAACAGGTCAACGGTGGGAAAAGAACTGAGGTAGGGCTGGGGACCGCCCCCTTTATACCACTGGCTGACGATGGGGCGGGCCGATGTCGGTGGGAGGTGCCCCGCTGAAGACTGCTAGTTACAAGGTTTCTGTGGGGTCCTGGCACCTAGCAGCTTAGTCCTTATGGTTACTGTCTGCTGCAAGAGCTCTAACTTGAAGTAAGATCCGAGGTTCCAGAACACGCATCCCAGCATGACTCGAGGTTGATGTGGTAGTGGGAAATGAAGGTGTATGCAGACTTCAATGTAGCAGCCCTACAGATCTCCTGTATGGGTATTTTCCTGGAAGCAGCTACCAAGGCAGCAGAATGTCTGGTGGAATGAGCCCTAATCTCTATGGGAGGCTCCCGACCAGTCAGCCTATAACAGAGGTCAATGCAAGATGTGATCTGCCTTGCAACTGTCTGCTTTGCTGCTGGTCTGCGAGAATCGGTTTCAGCACAGGTGACAAACAGCTAGTGAGCCTGTCCCCAAATCCCAGCAGTACACTCCACACAATAAGAGAGCGTTCTCTGTAGGTCCAGGGTATGGAACCTGTGGTTGGCTCCGAAGAGGGGCTGGCGAATCACCTGGTTAAAGTGAAATTCCAATACCAGCTTCAGCAGGAACTTCAGGTTTGGGTGAAGGACAACTCTATCACTGTGGAAGACCAGAAGAAAAAATTACTCTCCTGTAGTAATGTTTCTTCCAAGGGATACCTCACTAGGTTTAACAACGGCTTCAGTCCCGCAGCTAGAGCTTGTCCCAGATTTTGGAACATTATGCGAAAAAGAGAATGCAGAATGACTTTCAAACCCTGCGATGTGGTCATGCTCACCTCCACCCAGTAAATGAAAATTACGTACCTACCGTAATTCTTGATCTTTTCTTGTATCTTCACCATTCATTACTGCTTGGGTAGTGCTGGAGGCGCGCACCCGCTACGGGAGATTTTTTTTTTGGGAGTTGGCTCCAACGGCGCCGCCCACGAGAGCGACGTGCTGCATCATGCGCAAGGGGCGGCCATTAGGTGCCGCAGACTCCTCCTCCATCTCAGTTCTGGTAGCCAGAGAGGCCAGAAAAAGGTTAAAGGAAAAAAGGGAAGAGCGAGGCAAGAGAGCAGAGGGATAGAAAAAGGAAAGGATATAAACTGAAAAAGGAATAAGCCGGTACAGGACAGATGGAAGAGGGAGAATACCTACCCTTCGGGACCACAGGGCCTCCCATCTGGGGTGGCTCTAAGGGAGGAACAGATAAAGAGAAGAGAGAAGGGATGTTGAGAGGGGAGAACACTGCCCATAGGTACATTGGTTGAGAGGGTTATAAGCTTGGAACCAAAGACCAAGGGAGCAAGAATCCCTCCTAATAGGAGTAAGAAAAGGTTCAACTGAACCGCTTGTAAGATTGGACACAAAGGGCAAGTTTTCTATAATCTCATCATCCTAACCCCCTACACTCTAGCTGAGAGCGTACAGACTGCCCGGACAGAAACTGTTCCGGAAAGAGAGCGCGCAACTATGAGAAGGGGGGTAAGCCCCTTAGCACTTTGTTAAGTGCTAACACCGAAGTGTGTGGGTAGGGGTTAGGCCCTTATAAGAGGCAGCTTTGTATGAAGGATAGAGTGGGAACTCAATCGGACTGCCTGAAGGCAAGGCAATGGCAGCAGTTCTAGGTTAAGAAGTGCAGAAGCACCAACCAGAAGAAGCTGACAATTAAATAATGCCCGCCAGGGGGAACCTTCATTTTGAGGCTGAGCCAAAAGGGACGGTATCTTTAGCTGTGAGCTGAACATCGTGGCTAAGGAGCCCAGAGGTCACCCCTAGGGGCAGTCAGAAAAAGTTCCCTCAGAATAGGTGAAAAATCCTACTCGTTCCCCTTTACCTTGAGGAAAAGAGATCCGTCCATAGAAGAACGGAAACTAGGATGTTTATTTATTTATTTTGGTATAAAGGCCAAAGGAAGGAAGAGGAACGAGAAGAGAGGAGGAGACGCCACAGTAGGAGGCCACTGAGGGGAAGGTGGGTGGGTATCAGTAATGAATGGTGAAGATACAAGAGAAGATCAAGAATTACGGTAGGTACGTAATTTTCATATTTTCCCTTGTCAATCTTCACCATTCATTACTGCTTGGGTGAGTACCAAGCTCCCCCCAGGACCCCAGCCTCCTGTTGGTGGGAAACAGAAGGGGAAGACCCTGGACTAATCAAGCGAGAAGAGCTAGGAGATGTCCCCTGGGGATGGGGAGATGGAGGAAGCCCCTGTAGAAGTCTCCTAGCTATGGAGGAAAAGAGATGGGTCCCCTGGAAAGCAGAGCGAATCACCCTACGCCGGGGCCAGGGGTGACAACCTTGATAGACGAAGCCATGCTGTCCGTCTAATACAGATCGCTGTCCCTGCAAGCCTGGAAGCCACCTCACTGGCATCGTAAGATGCCCTTGCTTGGTGTCTTACCAGTTCCAGGCCTATAGCAGAGAGGGCAATAGCTTGTCTGGTTTGCTCCATATCAGGCATTGATGCTAAGATTTGGGAAAGCATCGACCACAAATGCCTACTGTAGGCAGCATGGTGAGCCTGATGTGATGCAACGCATAACATCGCACAAGAGGAAGAGAACACTGATCACCCCCACCGGTCAAATTGTAGGGAATCCGAGTCTGGTAGACGGTCGTGCGCCAGGCGGCGGCACCTGGAGGGAGTCTCTATGTATGCCAATCCCGAAGGTGGGTTGGGGAGAGTACCTAGAGAGTCCGATGGGGCACAATACCTTTGTTTGCAGTCTGCCGGGGCTGGAGAAAGGGTGGCTGGCGACTGCCAGGAACGGACAGACGTCTCCTGGAAGGGAATAGGCCAGGATAGTACCACCAAATGCTGGGCACTGAATTCACCGAGGAATTCACACATCTCCCATTCGGTATTGTCTCGCCTAACAAAGGAGGTACGAAGATCCCTCACCATCCTCGAAAGGAATCGCTGATATTCAGTGAAATCAGCACTGGAGGAGAGATGAGCAGTGGGTTCCTCTCCCTCCGAGGAGGGAGACGAGAATGATGGAGAGCTCGAATGTCCAGAGGAAACCTGCAGCGGTGGGGATAGGCGAAACACCCGCTCATGCATGTAACTAACATATGAGGGGAAGGCCGCCACAGAGCCTCTGAACGTCTCCCAGGATAACGGGCCCGTAGGACTGACAGGGCCTGGGAGAGAGGGGGGTGGCTGCCGAGGAATGGGACAGGGGCACCTATGGCGAGGCAACTGTCCTCTGCTGAGGCTCTGGAATCCGGGGAACGGAGCCCGAGCTGGCGGGATCCCGGACAACAGACCAGGTCGCAGAACGGTACCCTGGGGATGCAAAGCCTGGAAGAGCCTAGTAAGGGATCCTCCCCTGTGACGAACCTGGGGCTGCATGGATCCAGAAGGGCAGCCCACAGCAACGCCACCAGAGGGGTCCCTTGGGCTCGAGGGGGAAAGACGGGGCTCGGCGCTACGTCTCCTACCCGCCCCCCCGAGGGGTGGCAGATGAAGACCGAGGCGCCTGAATTCTGTCTCTCGACCCCCCAGACTCCGAGAACGCCCTCCTCCTCGACCCCAGCGACCCCCCACCCCGAGGGGGTGCAGCAGCACCGGGATCGGCAGCTGCCACAACTCCCTCAGGATGGAGAGCCCCTTCCTCCACCTCCACTCTATCCTCCTCCAGGGACCCCAGACCACCCCTAGCCTGGGAGGCCTCAGGGGAGGACAGCAGCAGAGACAGAGGAATAGGCGCGCGCACACCTAGCACTCGTTCATCGAGACCCTGACCAGAAGAGTCAGGGTGCCAGGACGGTCCACATCTGAATCATCCGCCTCTGAGGAGGAAGAGACCAGCTGACTACAATACTGGCCACCCCGAGGGTTCCAGTGAAACGGCACTGCGAAGGCCGACAACCCCCGACCCTCCAAGAACGCTTTAGACCCGCCCTGACTCTCAGCGGCGCCCGCCAGAGCCACGGTACCGCCCGGTGCCGGACTCAACTCGGCACCACTAGAAGATCCTACTGAGCTCCACAGCACCGCAAACGGCGCCATCTCGATCACTGGTGCCGGGATCCGAAATGGCGCCGGAAGGCGGCATCGAGGGTCCACTGATGCCGGGCCCAGCAGACCTGGGCCTCGACACTGGGGGAACCTGCACCTCCGAGGAGGTGATTGCCGAGGCGGTGTCCCCGCCGTGGCCCCAGGAGGGACCTCAGCGTTCCTCCGACACCGCGGAAGAGGCCTCCTCTTCGGCAAGAGAAGATGAGGAAGCCTCCTTCTCTACAGACCATATAGGTATATGATGCGAAAAAATTAAGACCAAAAGGCCGCCGTCAAAAAAAGAGAAGGAAAAAGAATGGTCTTACTGGTGATGACGTCAAGAAAAGCAGGAAGGAGGGGTCTAGAACGGTCGATATCGCAACTAGGCCTAGAACTGAATCTAGCCGCATAGCAGGTGCAGCCTCGACGACGGGAAAAACAGAACTGAGATGGAGGAGGAGTCTGCGGCACATGACGGCCTGCCGCACATGACACAGCGTGTTGCTCTAGCATGGCCAGCTGACTCAAAAAAAAAATTCTCAGAAGTGGCGTCTCCGGCACTACCCAAGCAGTAATGAATGGTGAAGATTGACAAGGGAAGATCAGCAGATTTATTTCTCAAACTGAGGTGAGCAGTGACCTCTAAAGTTAACTAAATGACTAATAAAAAGCACCCATAAAGGGTAAAGGTTTTTGGAAAAAAAACTCACTATGGCAGAAAAATAATAAACTGTTAGAACCATATAATATCAGCTGTAAAACAATGTGATAAGTAATGCTCATGCAATCAAGAGAAACTGATTCTTGTATAAATCTTTTTCCAGATTCTGGAGGGGAGGAATGGATGGGATTGTTAAATCTAGTGAGGGATCTCTTGCAAAAAACAACATTACTACAGGTGAGTAATTTTTTCTTCTTACTCGGGAATCCCTCACTAGCTGTTTAACAACAGCAGACTTCATAGCAGTACCTTGGGAGGCTGGTATAGAACCTATTTAGTGAGAAGGTTCTGCAAGACAGTAGTGCCGAAACTGGCATCTCTTCTGGATTGAATGTCCAGACAGCAGTGCTTTGTAAAGGTGTGTACTGTCTTCAGGTAACTGCTTTGCACATATCCTGAACAGAGACACCTCTGGATGCTGCAACTGAGGCAGAGGTGCCTCTCGTGGAGTTAGCGCTCAGACCCTCTGGTAGAAGCTTGCCAGCTTTGCCATAACAGAACTAAATACAGGCTACTACCCAGCGTGAAATGGTTCTCCTGGATGGTGGCTTGCATTGTCCTACCTCACCCTAGGTGACAAATAACTAAGAATGTGTGGACCTGACATCCCTGTGCAGTCCAAGTAGTTCTCCAGAGCTCTTTTAACATCCAGACAGTGGAGCTTCTGCTCCCCTGGAGTGGAGTGCTCCGAAAAAAACACTGGGAGAGTGATCGGTTTAGGTGAAATTCAGACACCATCATGGGAAGGAATTTTCTTTTTGTCCTCAGTTCTACATCGTCTCTGTAGAATATGATGTAGCTGGGATCTATACAAAGTCTTGGAGTTCACGCACCCTCCTAACCAAGTTAAGTGCCACCAAAAAGACTGTTCTTCCAGGTGATGTATTTTAGGGCAGCAAATGCCATAGGTTCAATTGGAGCCTCCATCAGCTGTGCAATGCACAGATTCAGGTCCCAAGGAGGGTCTGGATCTCTAAAAGGAGAGTATAGGTGAATTAGACCTTTACGAAACCTCTTAAATGTGGCCTGTGAGGCTAGGGATCTATCTTCACTAGCCGAAACATATGCCGACACTGCTGCCAAATGCACCTTCAGGGTTAAGGGCCAGAGGCCCAGGCATTGCAGGTGGATCAAATAGTCCAAAACAGTGGACAAGCTCGTTTGACGAGGGTTGAGCTGCCTGGACGAGCACCACAGTGAAAATCTTTTCACTTGGGAGCATAGGTCTTCCTAGTTGCCGGCTTCCTGGAAACCCTGAGCACATGTACAACCTCTTCTGAGAGGTCCAGTCCAGAAAACTCTAGCTCTTCAAGTACCATACTTTGACATGCAGAGTTCTTGGTTCTGGGAATACTATCCTGCCCTGAGACAGAGTCAGCAGACTGTGACTTCAGGGAAGGAAGATTGGTGCTCCGGTAGAGAGAGACAGAAGCAGGGAGTACCACGCTTGCCTGGCCCAATCCAGTGCAATCAGAATCCTCATTGCTGGCACCCTCCAGAGTTTCAGCAGCACTCTCAGCAGGGGCAGAAACATGGAACGTATAAAGAAATTTCCCTGTCCACAAGAGGACTAGTGCGTCCTCTGGGACTGTTTCCACTAAGACAGGCCTGCAATAGAAGGTGGGGAGCTGGTAGTCTTCCCAGGATGTGAACAGGTCCACCTCTGGTGTGCCCCACCTTCTGAACGCTGCGGAGAGTACTTGCTTGTTCAGAGCCCATTGGTGATTTCCTTGACTGAATCTGCTTAGAGAGTCTGCCAAGACATTGTCCTTGCCTGGCAGATGGACTGCAGACAACTGCATTTGCGGAGAGCAAGCCGGACTCCAGATCTTCATTGCTTCTGTGCAGTTTGGAAGATCCTGTCTCTATGTTTGTTGATGTAGCACACAGTGGTGGTATTGTCAGTCCATATTTGGATTGACTGGCCCTGATGTGGAAGGAAAAAGCTTTTGTTGCAAGATACACCACCCTGAGTTCCAGGAGGTTTATATGCTCCTGAGACTAGTGAGGTCTGTACTCTGCTTACAGTGAGATCTTCTAGATGGCCTCCCAAACCCAGGAGGGAAGCACATCCATGGTGAGTACTACTGTGGGTGACTGCTAGAGGAAGGGCACTTCTTCCCGAAGGTTTTCCCCCTCCTTCCACCACTGTAGTGCCCTTAATAGGCACTCTGATACAGGCACTAACTTTGACAGAAGGTCCCACTTTTGGGACCAGAGGTCCCCTAGGTAATACTGAACATCCCTTATCTGGAATCTGGCACCACTACTGTGGAGGAGGCTATGTATCCCAGCAACTGCACAAAGTCCCTGGCAGGTCTTGGCTGCCCTGTTTTGAAGGACTTTGCCAGTTCTATCAAGTTGGCTACCCGCTCCCGAGGGAGGAAAGCCTTTCCCTGAACAGTATCCAGCTCTGCTCCTATAAAGTACAACACCTGTACATAGTCTAGTTGAGACTTTTGAAAGTTCACCAAAAAACCCAACTACTCCAGGGTGTGTTTGGTGAAGGATAAAAAAGGTCTTGCCTTTTGGTAGGACTGCCTTGAAACAAACCAATCGTTTAGGCAGGGGAAGACCACAACCTCTTGCATCCTCAAATGTGCCGATTCTACAGCTAGGCACTTTGTGAAGACTCTGGGGGCCGATGACAGGCTGAAAGGAAGTGACGTGAATGGGTAGTGACCATCCCCCACTCTGAACCGGAGGTACTTCCTGTGAGAGGGTCTTGCTGGAATGTGAAAATAGGCATCCTCCAGATCCAGTGACCTCAATCAATGACCTTGTTGCAAGGATGGAATTACTGTTTCAGTGTTACCATCTTGAACTTTTTCTTTAAATTTTTGTTTAGAAATCTGAGATCTAAAATGGGTCATCATTCCCCAATTTTCTTGTGGGGAATATAGTTCCCTCCTGATTTATTTTTTTTGGGGGGGACTGCTTCCATTGCATTTGCAAGTAGCATCTTTTTCACCTCTAGCTCCAGCAGACTTCTCTCCACTGGGGTAAGAGGAGGAAAGGCTCTGCGAGTCTGCAGCTCTGAAAACATTATGAACAGCAGAGAGACCCTGACCCACTACTTCAAGGACCCACCTGTCTGCAGTAATATTTTCCCAGGCCCGTAAATAGTGAATTACCCTTCCTCCCACTGGCAATGGCTGGGCGAGCCAGGTTCACTTGTCAGGGTTTTGTTTCATCTCAGCCTTGGTAGCTGGAGTGGCACTTCCACATTTGGAGGCCCTTCTGCTCCTACCTCTGAAGACACCCCTCTGGGAGGCGTAGCCATAGGTCACATAAGCACAGGGATAGTAACTCCTGCTACCACCTCCCCTACCGTAATACCTTTGGGGAGTGGAGACTTTTTCCTTCTCAGTATTGCTTTTGTAAGTGGTTTTGTATTCATCCACTTTTTTTTTTTAAGTAAGTCTCAGTCTAGTCACCAATCAAGGAGTTTCCCTCGCATGGAAAATCCATGGCTTTTGTCTGAATGTCATGGGAAAGATTTGTAGTTCTAAGCCAAGCAAACCTTCTGAAAGACACTACGTGTGCCATGACCCTCGAATCAGTGTCACTGGTGTCTACAGACATATGGAACTGGTGCTTGGTGGCATCCATGGCAGTTTTGGCTGTGTCTGTCGGATCCTGAGCCAAATTCCTAGGTGCTGCCTTGCTCATGGCCATTACAGAACTCCAAAGTGCCTTTTGGTACTGAGCTGAATAAGCCATATAAGCTGCCTGTCTTATCAGCAAAGAAGCTGATGTGTATATTTTTTCCCATGCTGTCCAGTTTTCTCGAATTTTCTCTGGAGACTGGGCAGAATGGGGTGCATGCTGGCTGTCTCAGGCAGCAGTCTGAACTACTCTTTCATGGTCAGGGTGACTGTATAAGTACTCAGCACCCTGGCTGTCCAACTGGTACTTTTCCTCAATTTTGCTGTCAACGCCCGCAGCTGATATGGGGGCTGACAAGACCTTGGAGGTGGCTTTCTTTAGAGATTTTTGGACAGGCACATACAATCTCTTTGTTGGGGCCAGACTCATTATATCTCAAAATTCAACATCACCCTCATCCTCTGCTTTCTCCTGAGGAGAGAGAGGATATTTGCTATCTGCTTCACAAATGTAAAATGGGAGTATAGTCCTCCGAAGACTGAGGAGCGGAGCCACACTCCTGATCAGGGGAGCTATCTGGCTCCATAGGATCCCTTCCTCCTCCCATTATAATACATTTCTGCCTACTCCTCCACAGGCATCACTTTAGGTATTGGGACCAGGGTGGGGGTGGGGTGCTGGCATGGTCATACTGGTGCCTATAACTTGGAAAGCCTGGAAAATTTGCCATGCTTTTGTCATATCCTCAAATGAGGGAAAGTTACTTTTGCTCTCTGGCGTCTCCTTTGCCTTTTCAGCAGGAGGGGCAGTGACATGCCTTTCCTTATGTGTTTTCTTAGCAAGCACCAAGTCTGATGCCTGCCTACTGTCCACGGTGTTTTCTTTGTCTTTTTATTTTAATTAGTAATTTTGCATCCCCCCGCTTTCTCCTGAAGATCCCAGGACCCCAGCAGACATGGCAGTGCCTGGAGGTGCACACGCACCCGGTACCAGCTCAGGCCTCCCTCTGCCCCATCCCTGGCTATTGCTAGGTTCCTGCTGCCCAACCTGCCATCCATCCTCCACCAGGTGGCAGCCAAGGGCTGGAGAAACCCCTCATCCCTCCCCGGGAGAGGAGAACCACCTCATGGAAGCTCAATCCCGTTCCACGCCCTCCCCCCCCCGCCAACCCCACCGACAACCAGGGCTCGTTCCCGAACTTGGGTCGTTGGCATAGCGTGAGATGTGGCGTCCAGCGCTTCACTCCTCAATGCCACCGGGCTGCCGTTGTTTCCTTTGCCTTTTCAGCAGGAGGGGCAATGGCATGCTTTGTGTTTTTTTCTCACAAAATGCCTGCTTACTGTCCAGTGGCATCTCCTTTGCCCTTTCAGCAAGAGGGACAGTGACATGTTTTTCTTTATGTTTCTTCTTAGCAGACACCATCTCCAATATGTGCTCTGCGGCTCTTTTAACTTTTGCGTTATCAGGGCTCCCTTTTTCAGACACCCTGACTTTTGTTGTGACCCTACTCTGAGGGACTGGACCCTCACCTGAGCCTTGCAGCAATGAAGAGTCATGAAATGAGGCCATTATCCTGTTAAGCCTTAGGCCTTAGGAAAAGGAAAAAAATTGAGCAAACTTAAGGCACAGTACATCTGTAAGGAGGTTGAGACCCTGGCACCTGAACGCAAAGCATAGTGATCTGCCATCAACCCAAATCATTTATTTTTTTAGCCTATGGGTCCTGGCACAGTTCCTGTAAAATAATAGAATGTGTTGGCTCCTAAAAGCAGAGCCAATCCAATTGAAAAAGGCCATTAGAGAGAGGTCCTGGTTCCCAAGCCAAACCGAACTGGAGCACACAAACCCCAAAAGAAGAAATCCCAAAGGGTTTCAGCTTTGTATTTGGTCTTCATTTTGTATGTATTATTTTTTTTTTTTTTCTTTAAGTGGGTCCCAGAAAGGGCACCTGTTCTTAGACCTCTCTCTCTCTCTCAAAGTCCCCAGAACCGCAAGAAAAAAAACAAACAAAAATAAACAGGAATCAGGGGATATCCTAGACAAAGTAAATGAAAAATTGACTAAAATAAATAAAAAACTAATTGAAAAGAAGTTACGAATCCTCCAATGCAGGAGCAGCTTCGGGGCAATGCTTCCTTCTCAGGCAGAGAAATAAATCTGCTGTTACTGGGCAGAAGTAAGCGTGACCACACCGCAGAGTTTGAACATCGTTCTGTGTTCTCTTTTTCGCATAACATTCCAAACTTGGGGGGGCAAGCTCCAGCCGTGGGACTGAAGCTGTTGTTAAACAGCTAATGAGGGATTCCTGGGGTTAGAAGACCCTGTTCCTCTGCTTGACAGGAACTGGTTCCATGGCCCATTTTTGAAGCAAGGCTTGTACCTCCTCCTCTCTCAACAGGGACATGTGTCACAAGGGATAAGTGCAGACAGGTGGTGGATGATCAGAAGGGGTCTTCAGAAGTTCCAGAGCATGGCCTTTCGCAATAATGTCTGGTACCTATTCTCTGCAGTGATCTCCCTCTACTGGTTCAAGTGAAGGGAGAGAGACGACCACCTACAACCACCCCTGGGGCAATGGTGGTTGGGTGGTGTAGGACTAAGAGTTGTGGGGAACCAGTGGGGGCAATGCCACCGGCTCCACTTCCTCTGGGTGCTTTGGAGTGGGTACTGGGGAAGAAGGGTGGCAGGCAAGACTCCAGCACCCTTACCTTTTCCTTATTATCTGTAGGTTTGTCTGCCACCCCTGGCTGGTGGTGGACAAAACTGACCCCGACACTTACCCCTACCTGGTGTGGGGTACAGGGATCTGACAGACCTTAACTTCATCCTAGATGACTGGAGGCCTTTCAAAGCCTCTTCAACATCACATCCGAACAGTTTATAGCTGCTAAAAAGGGGCATTTAACACTGCTTGTTGAACATCATTAATAAACCCAGCTACTCTAAGCCATCAGTACCTTCTCATGCAAATTCCAGAGGCAGCTGCCATGGCAGAAGCATCCAAAACATCACAGGCTGAGCAGATTAAATGCTTGCCCACCTCAGCCCCTGCAGTTAAGGTTTTTATTACAGTAACCCCTCGCTATAAGGAATGGTTCGAGAGCCAAGACCTTCGTTCGTTATAGCTCCCCATTCGTTGCAATGAGGGACGCTAGAATCCACTACCATCGGCCAACACATACAGGTGTACAAGGGATCTGGCTAACAAGTATGTATAGAAGGAGGGGCAAGGGATGCTATATCGGCACCGAAGGGTTCTGACTTACAAATTTTATTTACTTAGCTACACCACTAAGCTGAAGGTTATAGTGTGAGGGTACAATAGTTTAGCCTTTTTTAATCTCTCTCAGTTTTCTAACGTAAACACACATGGTACTTTAGTAACACGCCACCCGCCCCTCGCTCCACACACACCCTCTGCCAGACAGTTCTGCATATGGCGGTCGTGTTTAGCAAGTGAGGCTGTAGCAACTTGTGCTGTGCTATATGCCCATGTGTCGTTGCCACCAATATTCTGGTTTAGCTTTTTTTGGGGGGGTGGGCGCCGCTGTTATAGTACAGGTACTTGTTTTATGGTGAGCAGAGAGTGAGCGCGGAATGAGCGGAAGAGGAACCGGCAAGTACGGAGTGAGCGGGAGTGGAACCAGCGAGTATGGAGCGGCATCAAAAGGAAATCAAAATTAAGAAAATGCAGATGAAGGTATTTGTGGTAGATCGATAGTTGCCGTGAAGACAGACAGTGAGAGACAGAGTGTACAAGTTAGTGGCTAGAACATTGGGAGCCACAAGGGGCATTATTTATATCCGAGATTTTGTTAGGGTGGGGTTTGCTATAGCAAGGAGTTACTGTAATCTGCTTTGGCATTACCCTCAGGTAAGGCTTGTGCTGCAGCCTTTGCACTCCTCCAGAGAGTATTTTGGTATATTATTGGCCTTTTATCACATGGGCCTGGACAGTTTGCAATACACAGGCCTAGTGATGCTGAGGCATAAGTACATTTCTTTATGACATCCAACCTCCTGGATTCCTTATCAGGAGAGCTGCAGCTCATATATATGGGTACCCTGGATCTGTCATGGGCAGCTGTGATGACCATTGAATCAGTTTCTGGCTGGTTAGCATAATAAGGCTTGTTGGATGGTGCAGGGTACATCTTGAAAGCCTTCCAGGGAATAGCTGGTAAAGCATTAGATCTATACCAGGTTACATAAGTGGCATCCTCCAGAGCTACGTACACTGGAGGACTGACTATGGAGGGGGATTCTGGCACCTCCAAAAACTCCCAACAAATTTTTCTTTGTGGAATCTTCCTCTTCCAGAGTGAATCCGACAGCAGCCTCCATTTTCTGCATCACTGCTTGAAAAGAAAGATCCTCCGGTGTACACCTTGGGGTATTCACCACTGACTCCTCACTGCAAGAGGATAAAGTGGATCTGGTACCAGGTAAATACTGATCCTCTGCATAGTTTCCGCCTTATAATCTTGCTTCCATTATGAGGTCTGGATTATACTCCACCTCGTTGTTGTCCCTTTCGATGAGTGGTATAGAGGACCATGCTGACAACGCTGGTGGCAGCTGAGGAGGTTCCTTTTGTATAGTGCTGGGTTGTGGCATCGACTGAGTCTAATTACTGGAGACTGCCACTGATGTTAGCACAAGCTGGTCAGGCAAGGCTGGTATTAGGTGATGTATCACTTCTAAGAATGATACCAGCACTGTTTGTGCGTCAACTACACTTGTGTTAGGGGTCATGGCTGTAGCAGTTGACACCAGGTTCAGACCCCGTGACAACGGTGTCATACTGACTGTAATAGACCTAGTAGCACTTAAGCCAAGCCCTGATCTTGGTGTCTGGTCGCCAGTCGGGGAGAAGGGTATACAGTCACCGCCACAGGAGTGGACGATGTTGAAGGAAAAGAAGAAGGAGGTACCTGCTGGCTGAAACGGCAACCTGGATTGTGACAGGGAGGCCTTTTCCTTACCTTTGCTGCAGTGCTTATGGCTGCCCCATGACTATTTTTTCTTTGATTTTTGACAGCCGCAATTCAGTCGAAGGAGTGGGCGACACGGACTTTCACTGTAGTCATTTCTCTACTGCTGCTAAAGTATTCTTTAATAAACATTTCCAGCGTTCTTTTACTATGTCGCCTGGTAGTACAGTGGAAGCTCTTGCAAATCTTGCATGTTTTAACATCATGAGAGAGGCCTAAAGGCACACCTCATGTGTGTCATCCTTGTAAATCTTCTTTCCACACAGTACAGAAATTGGTAGACGGTTCTTTCAGTAGCACGCAGGAGTAGAAAATCATTATAATAATGATAATTTAATACTACAAAAAATAAATGATGGCAGCTAACAGTTAATGTTTCCATAACTAGGTCCTAGGAGTATGATCAACAGCGGGAAAACAACTGAGGAGAGATGTTGCTGCCCATGTTTCTGTAGATGCTGACGCGTGACTTCATCTTGGGTGACCCCTAGCTTGCAAAAGTTTCCATGTGGTCCTAGCGCTGACATGGGTATAATTCCAATGGTGTGGCCTGATAAATGAGATACCCTTGATGAAGCTCAATAACATCTGCTATGGGTTAGATGAAATACCCTGGCTTATTTTTAGGAGCAGTGTATTTCCTGTCCACCTACTTGGTAGCAGCTGCTAAAGTAGCAAGCCTATGCCAAACTGCATCAGACAAGGCCTCCAGGACAGACTGGATAGGAGGAATCAAACTTTATCAGGTGCGTTTAGGAACTCCAGCTGGAGGCGCCTAGCCTGATCAATGGCTGATGGCTTGAAATCCAAAGCCAAATGTATATTTCTGAGCAAAGCCTGGAAAGAAAGGTCTTCCTGAGGGAACAGACACAAGAACTGGGTCAGAGAGTTCTGGACCATAAAAACAGTCATTATCCTAACCTGCAGAGAAAACTGGGTCAGGATCTGGCTTATCTTCCTCTACAACCTCCTTGCAAGAAGGACAGTAGAGAGAGTGGGGTCACAAAGCTGAAAGTGCAGCTACAGCTACACCAGCGACACCGGTCCTGGACCCAGGGGCTGAAGGACAGGTGCCAGTAGTGAAATCAGACTGACACTGCAGGTGGCACCAGGAGGGCTCCCGATGCTGTGAGCCAATGTGATGTTGCACTTGACACTAGGCCGAGCCCCGAGGGGCGTGAACCCACCAGACGTGACACCAGATCCGTTGTCAACAACCTCGCTGGCACTGGAGTGACCAGCAATGGCATTGTGGCTGTCCCTGGTGCCATGACAGGATGGAGGAGATACCACTAGCAGGACACACGTCACCAGTGCTGCTTGGGGCAAGGACCCAGAGGCCGTTGACAAAGGCAAACATACTACCAGGCCCAGCAGCATCGCCAGTGGCACCTGCTCAGCCGACGCAGAGGGGTCAGGGGCCTGTGCCACAAGTGGTGCCACATGGGCCTGACGCTACACCCACTGTTCCGTAACAGCTCCCAATGGTGGAAATGTCAGAGACAGTGGAAGACTCCTGGCAGGAGACTGTGACCTTGCAGGCTTTGATGTCTTCCCTGTGTCATCGTCTGTGACAATGGTGGGGACCTCCGACCCCCGGAACTCGAATGTCTGATGACAGACCTCACAGAGAGTAACCTTGACTGGTGTCATTTCATCCCCTTCTTACAAGAACAGGCACACACCAAGGTACAGCAATGTCTGGACCGCGACACTGAATGTGTACCGGATCCGTACTGCTTCCTTTTGTACTTATGAAAGGACTGTCTTCCCTATCATATACTGGGCTGCCCAGATTCAGAACTCCACTCCAGAGAAGGGGGTAGGCCAGACACAGCTCCGCTACCAGAACAGCCTGTCTCTTTAGGCTTCCTACTGTCCATGGTTGTTGACTGTTTACGTACAGCAGGGCTGAGAGAAAAATGAAAATTATGTATGCAATGTAATTCTAGATCTTCTAGGAATATCTTCACCACTGATTCACACTAGCTGGTCTCAGACAAAGGTGCTAGGATCCATCAGATGCTAGAATTTTTCAAGAGGGCTGGCACTGAGGTAAGCTGCGTGTATGCGTGGCACCACGAGACTAGCTCGCTGGCACAGGCTTATCTCAGCACCAGCTCTCAACCGCCTCAGTACCCTTTTTACTGAGGAGGTGCAGCATAACCTAACACGTACTTATGCACTTAACTTAAGGGCACAATATAGCCCTGGTGACCCATGTAAGGACGACCAACAAACTAGTAAAGAACAGTTACTTAAAAAATCAGCGCAACAGTAGATCTTCAAGATTATCTCTTTCATCAGGTCACACCTCTGGAACATGGCTGCCAGACACTAGGACCACACGGAAACTTCTGCAAGCAGTCAGCCAGTGGCTGGCAACAACGACGTCAGTGTATTCATAAATGTAGGCAGTCCCTCCTCTCCTTTGTTCCCCGACGGAGATCATGCCCGGCTCAAATGACCTCCTTCTAGGGAACCAGGAGAGATCCCAGCACTCCACATACCAGGTGAGACAGGGTGCTGGAAAAGGCAGCAATGGAGACAGCAGAACAAGTATCCTTTGTCGTAATCCCTAAAGGGGAAGGAGGGTGGGATGGCATGGCCCAATGAAAGAGATTCTCTTGAAGGTCTACTGTTATGGTAAGTTCTTACGTAACTGTTTTATCTTCTTCGAGGATATCTCTTTCATTAGGCCACAGCAGTACCAAAAGCTAACAGTCTGGGGCCTATAAGCTTATGACAGCAGGCCTTGTGGCACAGCTAGACCAAATACAGCTCATCTACGAGAGGTAATCTCCAGACTGTAGTGCTTAGTGAAGGTGTGGACAGTATTCCAGGTGGCAGCTGCACAAATCTCTGTAGGTGAAACATTCCGAAAACAAGCTACATAAGTGGCCATGCTCCTTGTGGAATGACCACAATCCACACCAGAAAGTTCCTTCCTGTACTTGCTGTTTATTTATTTGGATCTAGAATTACAAATACCTTTGAGCCAAGGTTCTTTTACAAAGGCTCCATGTCAGAGATTACAAAAGAGGAAAAACAAACATTTCAAAGGATAACAAACATTTCAAAGAACAACAACAGTGTGGTGATTACAGGCAGGTTGAGTATTAGGACCTTTGGTATAACCATTGTGGGAGGGTGGAGAGGGGGAAACGAGGAAGCAGCCAGAGGCATTTGTCAAAGAATTAGTGAGGAAGTGCAGTTTTTTCAAGTGGGGGGAGGGGAGGAAGAGGAGGTGAAAGGATAGGAACAGGTAGGAGGTGTGGAGGCAGGGGATACGAGGGAAAGAAAGTGGAGGGGGTACACGGTTGGAGGGTGTGTTAGGTAGGACTGGCGTGAGGTGGGGGTGCCACAAACTGGCTTAAATAGAGATACTCTGTTTTAGGTGAAACAATCACAGGAGCTGGTGGTAATGAGATGGTGCCAGAGACTGGTTTTGAACATCCCAAGTGTTTTGGCTGAGGAGATAGTGTGGCTGAGGTCATTTAGCCAAAGTGGAGCTTTGTAGGCAAAAGAGCATTGGCCCAGGCTGGTGCGACAGTGGGGGACTTTCAGGAGTTGCCACTTTGATCTCCTAGAGTTCCGATGATTGGAGATTTCAGGTAATAGACCTAGGACGCTAGGGGGAGCGAGGCCAAGGTGGATTTTCTTCGCCATAGGACAGGTGAGATACTTGATGCAGTTAGGTAGTTGGAGTCAACTGGTCTGTGCATACAGGTCACAGGTATGGGTGAGACGGTGGGCACCAGTAATAAGTCGACAGGCCTTGTTTAAGGCAACTTATATATGTCTGAGGGTTGTCGTCATGGCAGAGCTGTAAATGATGAGACCATATTCGATGACCGAGACCACGGAGCTCTGTACGGCTATCTTCAGTGCATCAGGGGCAAGATGTTGTCTGTGTTTATAGAGAAGACTAAGTCGTGTATTAGCGGCTCTGGCAACATTGTCAATGTGAGCCCCATATGAAAGGCAAGGGTCAAACAGAATCCCTAGATTTTTAAAGGACTAGACCTATTCAAGGGTGTTACCCTTTGTGGTGGAGATAACCAGCTGGTGTTGCTCGTGTAGATTATGGGAGCTGCGAAAAAGCATTGATTTAGTTTTTTTGCGATTAAGCACTAGCTTATGTTTGTGGAACCACGACTCAACGGTGCTGAAGCCATGCTGGAGACTACGTTGTAGTGACGAGGGGTCTTTGTGTGATAAAAAAAAACTACTGCATCATTCGCATACAGTATGATGGGTTCAGTGCAGGATTGGGGTAAGGAGTTCAGGAAGAGGCTGAAAAGGAGGGGGCAAAAAATGGACCCCTGTGGGACACCAGAGCGGACAGTTAGGGTATCGGAGAGAGCGTTTGCAATTTTTGCTCTTTCTCTCCGGTGTTCTAGGTAGCTGTTGAACCATAGTGCAGAGTCAGGTGACAGACCGGCATTCAGTAGTTGGTCAATAAGGAGCCCATAACAGAACATAATATAATACAATGTGCTAGCCATTTGGACAAGCACTGTTTAGAAACTGGGGTGCCCTTTTTCCCCAGTGGTGAACAAAACAAAAAGTTGCAAGGACTTTCTGCAGTTCTTTGTACGGTGTGTACAGTACCAGAGTACTCTATTCACATCTAAGGTATGGAGCAATGCTTCCCCTGGATTGGCATGCTCTGGACAGTACACTGGAAGGTGGATGGTTCAATTTAAAGAACTCAGACACCACCTTTGGTAGAAACATAGGATTAGTACATAAATACACCGCGACTTTGTGGAAAATCAAATAAGGAGGCTCACATATTAGAGCCTGCAGCTTAAATCCTTCGAGCAGAAGTGCCTGCAACTAAAAATAACGCTTTCCAAGAAAGGAGGCATAAGCCACAAGTCACGGATAGCTCAAAAGGAGCCAAAGTTAACTTTTCTAAAATAAAATTCAGGTCCCAAGATGGGACAAGATTTTGAATAGAACGCTGAATGTGTAAAATGCCTCTCAAGAACATACGAGCGACCTTCGGTTCAGCAACCGTATGGACATCCGCAGGCACAAAGAAAGCTGATATGACAGCCATGTGCACTTTGATGGATGAATACTGCAAGTCTGAATCTGACAAGGATAGCAGGTACTCTAGAACTTAATTGACTGGACAGGTGAACCTATCCCATGTTATGTGAAGTGGCCCATAAAGCAAACTACTTTTATTTCATGAAGTAAGTATGTCTGGTGGATGGTTTTGTAGCAGCCACCAGAACATCCGCCACTTTCTGTGACACCTCAAAGCGAGCTATGGCTATGTCTTCGGGAGCCATGTGTGTAGATGTAGGGACTTCAAGTCCAGGAGAAATGAAAAGTATGTACTCACTGTAATTCTTCATCTTCTTGAACATGTCGTCACCATTTATTCATACCGGAGGCACTGGCACCCTGCGGGTGCAAAACATCTTCAGGAGGGACGGTGCCTAGGTAGGACCAGGCATGCGCGGCACTACGACGCTGGCTCACACCATATAGGCTATCTCAGTACCTTTTTACCGAGGTGCAGCGTAACCTAACTCAGTAAACACATAACCTAACAAGGACATAAGATAGCTCTTCTAACCCATATAAGAAGGGGTCAACTAAAGAACAGTGTCTTCACAGCCCAAACTGGAACAAGGGAGGTGAAGATCGAGAACAGAGTAAGTGAGCTTGGGGGATGGAGAGTGGGCGTATGACTAAATGCTGAAGACTTGTCCAAGAAGATCAAGAATTACAGTGAGTACGTCATTTACATATCTTCCTAGACTTAAGTCGTCACCATTTATTCATACTGCTGAGTTAGAGTACCAAGCTCTTACAAAAGTCCCCCGAGCAGGGTGGTAGGAGACAGAGCTCACTCAGGACAGAAGTTCGTTAAGGATTGTCCTGCCAAAGGAAGCATGCTGTCTGGTATGGACATCCAGGGCATAGTGCTTAACGAAAGTATGCACTGAGCTCTGAGTAGCCGCTTTGCAAATTTCAGCAATGGGGAAAGAGCAGATTTCTGGCAGGGATGTAGCAAACACTCTGGTAGAGTGAGCACGAACCTGGCCTTCCAGTTTTACCTGTGCCATAGAGTAGCAGTGGTGAAGGCAAGCCACTATCCAAGCAGAAATACACTTAATGGTTACTGGTTGACCGAGTCGGGTAGCAGTAAAGGAAAAAAAGAACTGCTTGGACTGATGGATGTCTGAAGTTCTATCAATACAGAACCAAAGGGGCTCTTTTAACATCCAGGGAGTGAAGGGTGCATTCCCCTTTGTTCTGGAAGTTAGAAAAGTAAGAGGGCAACACCAAAGGCTGGTTCAAACGGAGCTCAGAAACTAGGTAGAAACTTAGGGTGTGTACAGAGAACTACCTTGTCTTTGCAGAAGATGGTATACAGGGGGTCTGTGACCAATGCATGTATTTCAGAGACCCTGTGAGCATAGGTGATGGCCACCAGAAATGTAAATTATGCACCTACCGTAATTCTTGATCTTCTTGGACGAAGTCTCCACCACTCATTCACACTGATGGGAACTACACTGGAGGTGCTAGGACCCAGCGGGAGCCAAACTATTTAGGAGGGCCAGCGCCTAGGTAGGGCCGTGAGCCCAGCTCGCGCCATACAGGCTATCTCAGCGTTGACTCTTCAACCACCTCAGTACCTTTTTTAACAAGGAAGTGCAGCGTAAACTAACCTATTGTTGGACATAAGATAGTCTGATTGACCCATGTAAGAAGGGTCAACACAACAGAGTTTTCACAGCCCGGCCATCGAGGGAGTGAAGACCGCAAACAGATAAGTGAAATCGGGGGATGATGGGTGGGTGTGTGAATGAGTTGAGGAGACTTTGTCCAAGAAGATCAAGAATTACTGTAGGTACGTAATTGACATATCTTCCTGGACATGAAGTCTCCACTACTCATTCACACTGATGGGAGAGTACCGAGCTAAGATAATCCCCAGAGACAGGCAGTAGGAGAGAGAAGCTCACTTAGGACAGAAGTCCATTAAGGATTGTCCTGCCAAAGAACTGATGCTGTCTGGCATGGACATCCAAGGTGCAGTGCTTTACGAAAGTGTGCACGGAGCTCCAAGTGGCCACACTGCAGATGTCCACAATGGGCACGTTCCGGATTTCTGCCAGAGATGCCGCAACTGCTCTGGTAGAATGAGCGCATACTCTGCCTTCTAGATTAACCTATGCCATAGAGTAGCAGTGGTGAAAGCATGCCACTAGCCATGCTGAAATACATCTGATAGCAACAGGCTGACCCAGCCGGGCAATGCTAGAGGAGACAAAAAGTTGTTTAGACGCGCAAATTTCCTTAGTTCTGTCCAAGTAGAACCGCAAGGCTCTCTTCACATCCAGAGACTTTGGAGTACACTCTCTCTCAGTCTGGAAGTTCGAGAAGTAGGCAGAAGGACCAAGGGCTGATTCAGATGGAATTCTGAGACAACCTTGGGAAGAAACTTAGGGTGGGTCCTAAGAACCACCTTGTCTTTGTGAAATACAGTATACGGAGGGTCTGTGACCAAAGCATGTATTTCAGATACTCTGCGGGCGGAAGTGATGGCTACAAGAAAGGCCGTCTTCCAAGTCAGAAATTTCAGGTCACAAGTAGCTAGGGGCTCGAAAGGCTTACGAGTGAGCATGTCTAGCACAAGGTTAATGTCCCAGGCTGCAACTGGTCATCTGACCGGTGGTCTGGTAAGTTGAATGCCCTTAAGAAACCTCTTGACCACAGGAAGCTGAGCCTGAGACATGGAGTGTACCGGCTCATGATACGCTGAGATTGCGCAGAGGTGAACCTTAACAGTCGAGTATTGCAGGCCTGTGTTAGAGAGATCTAAAAGATACTCTAGGACCTTGTTTGGTGGGCAGGAAAAAGGATTCCAGGAGGATTTTGCACATCAGATGGAGAACCGCTTCCACATGGCCATGTCAGTTTTTCGAGTAGCTGAGTTGCATGCAGCTAACAGGATATCCAAGACCCTACGTAAAATGTTAAACCTGTTCATCTCCATCTCCTCAGGAGCCAGGCATGGAGGTGAAGGGACTTTAGGTTGGGATGGACCACAGGGCTCTGGGTCAGCAGGTTCATATAAAGTGGAAGCTGTCTCTGAAAATTTTCCAAAAATCTTTTGATTAATGGAAGCCAGATCTGAAAAGGCCAGAATGGGGCGGTGAGAATCATTCTGCCCCCCTGTACCTCCAGTTTGAGCAGCACCCTCTGAACTAGGGGAAGAGGAGGAAATGAGTACAGAAAGCGTCTTTGTCCATTGCAGTCTGAATGCAACCTGACAAAAAATGCCAGGTCCTGGATTTCTGGAGCAGAAGAGAGGCAGTTTTGCATTGAGTGGGGATGCAAAAAGGTCCAGGTCTGGAGTTCCTCACTCTTCGAAGAGTGATTGCACAATGCTTGCGTCAAGAGACCACTCGTGAGGATCTGTCTCCGTTCTGCTGAGATGATCCGCCAGATCGTTCTGGACTCCTGGCAGGTAGACTGCCTGGATCAGAGCTTTTTGCTCTAGGCACCATTCTCACACTCTCATCACTTTCCTGCATAAGGGGTAAGAGTGTGCTCTGCCCTGTTTGTTGATCTAGTACATCACTGCCTTGTTGTCCATTTGAAGGAGAATGACCTTGTGACAGAGTATGTCCTTCAAGGTCCAGACTGTGTAGAAGACAGCTCTCATTTCCAGAACATTTATGTGAAGCGGAGATTCGTCCTGACTCTAATGACCCTGGATGTGGAGATCCTGGCAGTGAGCTCCCCATCCCAGCAGGGATGCATCCGTGGTGATGGAGATCTGAGGATCTAGAGGGGTAAAGGGATAACCTTCCCGAAGGTTGTCCACCAGGTGAATGACTGTTTCAGCGGTTCCGTAACCTGGATGCGAACATACTGAAGGTGCGTGGTCGGTGACCACTGAGTGCTGAGCATCCACTGAGCAGTTCTCATGTGAAGGATAGCCAGAGGCACAGTGAACACTGAGGATGCCATGAGACCCAGCATCCGCTGCATCGAGAGAGCTCGGACCAAGCTGTTTTCTCAGACGAAGCAGGACATCTGGAGGATGTCGCTACTCCTGTCCTCCGGAAGAAAGGATTTCACATTGGAGGTATCCAGAAGGGCTCCTATGAAGAGGAGCCGCTAGGAGGGCTGTAGCTGTGACTTTTCCAACTTTAGCAGGACTCCCATGGACATGAGAAATTCTGAAGCTCTAGTTATGACTTCTTGAGTCTCTTGTCTGGAGGGGCTAGGGAGAAGCCAATCGTCCAGATACGGGAACACCTGAATTCCAACCTTCCTCAGATGCGCTGCAAGAACTGCAAAGCAGTTTGTAAAAACTCGAGGCGCCAAGGATAGCCCAAAGGGCAGGACTCTGAATTGGTAGTGCTGACCCAACGCCATGAATCTGAGGTATCTGTGGTGGTTTGGGTGAATGGGAATTAGTTTAGTAGGCATCCTGCATGTCCAGGGAGACTAGTCAATCGTGTTGATGAATCAAAGGTAAGAGTGTAACGAGCGATATCATCTTGAACTTTCCTTGTAAAGGAACTTGTTTAACTTCCTGAGATAGAGAATAGGGCGCATTCCGCCTGTTTCTTTGGAACTAGGAAGTAATGGGAGTAGAAACCTGTGTTCCACTGATCTAGTAGGACTACCTCTACTGCCCTGTTGTTTAGAAGGCCTTGGATCTCAGAAGCAATAAGGTCTGACTGAGAGACAGCCTGGGCTGTCGTTTGGGTGGATGATCCGGAGGGGTTTCCGACAGGTTTAGAGAATATCCCTCGCAGATTATTCTGAGCACTCATTTGTTTGATGTGATTGACTTCCATTGGTAATAAAAAGGAGTCAAGATGCCCTCCTACTGCCAAGGAAGAGTCCCCCTCGGACAGCTAAGGTAGGACTTGGGCTGGGATCTCAGAGGGTGGCACTAGGCGCTTTGGAGCCCTGTGCCTTCTGCTGCATTTTCTTTTGTGGCTGAGGGGCTTGGTTTCTGTTAAAGCCCCCTCTGCCTTTACCACGAAAGGACTGACGGTTATGAAACTGACGCCTGTTCCTGCCCCTTTGAGGGGCTGCGGATGGTGGTCTGGCCGTTTTGATGGCCGTTCTAGTTTTCTGTGTGGCCTCTAGCGCCTGCTCAACCTGAGTACCAAACAGGTACGTACCATCGAAAGGCAAGGCCATAACCCTCTGTTGGGCATCATTTGTGAAGCCCGAGGTGCGCAACCAAGAGTGACGATGGGTGCAAATACTGGCCGCTGCTGCTCTGGAGGCAGTGTTAAAGGCATCCATGGCAGCTTTGAGCTGTTGATTATTGCATTCAATACCTCTAATAATGGTTTGAAGAAGCTCTGTGTTAACTTCTGAATCTGAAAGAGCTTCTACTGTAGCCTTGAGTGAATCCAAGAGTGTATACTCATATTGAGAGAAGTAGCCATGGTAGCTAGCAATACACATGCCCAGGGTGGAAGCAGCAAAGACTCGCTTTCCCAAAGTGTCGATTTTGTGAGATTCTTAGACAGGACATAGATTCTTGCGGAAGAACGGGTTTGTCATTCTCTGCCAGGACAACTATGGCATCTGCAAAGGCTTGCAAGGCCAGAATGGGTCGATCCTTGGGAGGGGCATATTTTCTGTCTATGGATTTAGCCACAGAGGAAATAAGTGCCTGATTATCCCACACCATTTGCGAGAGTGTCTCAAAAGAAGGTTGCATGGGGGAGTCAATTCCACAGGAATGTCTGGAACGTGCAGGTACTGGAGACGAGGAACTTCCCAGGATCGATTTCCGAAGTCTGCAGAGAGAGAAAGAGAGAGAGGTATTCAAATTTCTAAGCAGAGACTTAAAAGAAAGGTCCTCAGCCAGAGGTTCTGCTGAAAGAGGTTTATTCACTGCCTGTAGGTAAGAATCATCGTCAAAGTCATCCTCCAATCGAAGATCAGGATCAGGCTCAACATCATCTCCTACTAGTCCTAAAGGGACTGTATAGATAGGAAAAAGAGGAAAAGAAGGAGGAGGAGCACTGCGAATCGGAGTCAAAAACCCCTGCCCTACATGCGGAACAGCAGGCGCTCTCTGCGCCGCTACAGGAGGTGGCGCCAAAAACACAGGTGGCTCTGGCATAGGATGTGGTGCCAAATGTGGCGCCAGCGCTGCCGCCAGCGGCACTGAACCAGAAGTTCCCAACCCTCGACTCGCTGAAGAAAAACAAAGAAATTTAGCAGGAGATAAAGGCACCAGTGTGGACCCCTGCGTCACAGCTATATGAGGGGAATAAACACCAGAGCGCGGCGTCGACGGCATTGGAGAAGGTGCCGTGAGACTAGGAAGCCCCAATAAACAGACTAAAAACTGAACAAATAAACGCTGTTGTCATATAAACATGAAGATTTGACTCTCAGTGGATGAGCGACGTTGTCACTGAAGCGCACTCGATGGCAGGAAAAAAAGAACTGAGGCAGTTGGAGGGTCGATGCTGAGGTAGGCTACATAGGTGCAAGCCAGTCTCGCGGTACCATGCATGCGTGGCCCTACCTCAGCGCCTGCCCTCCTGAAGATTTTTGGCTCCTGCAGGACCCCAGCACCTCCAGCTTGTAACCCAGAAGTATGAATAAATGGTGAAAACTTTAAGTACAGGAAGATATGGATATTACGTACCTACCGTAATTCTTGATCTTCTTGGACGAGTCTCCACCACTCATTCACACTAATGGGAATAGCGCCGGAGGCACTAGGACCCAGCAGGAGCAAACTTTTTTGCTGGAGGGTCGGCGCCAGAGGTGGAGCCGCGAGGAGTGGCACCGCGAGCCTCCGCTCGTGCGGTAATGACTATCTCGGCGTCGACCGTCTAACCACTTCAGTACCTTTTTACCCCCGAGGAGGTGCAGCGTAACTAACCTAGAAGGATAGCCTAACCAAAAAACGGACATAAGATAGTCCGGAAGACCAGTATAAGAAGGGTCAACAAAGAAGTCTTCACAGCCTAAAGATTGAGCGAGTGAAGACCAACAACAGAGGTGAGCTTGGGGGATGGAGGGTGGGCGTGTGAATGAGTGGTGGAGACTCGTCCAAGAAGACCAAGAATTACGGTAGGTACGTAATTTCCATATATTCCTGGACATAAGCCTCCACCACTCATTCACACTAATGGGAGAGTACCGAGCTAATAATCCCCTGAGAGGGCTGCAGGAGAGACCAAGAGCTCACAGCTTTAGGACAGAAGTCCATAAAGGATCATTCTGCCAAAGGAAAGATGTCGTCTGGCATGGACATCCAGGGCATAGTGTTTAACGAAAGTATGCACTGAGCTCCAGGTAGCCGCATTGCAAATATCTGCAATGGGTACGTTGAGGATTTCTGCCAGAGATGTCGCAACCACCCTAGTAGAGTAAGCGTACACTCTGCCATCTAGCTTAACCTGCGCCATGGAATAACAGTGGCGAAGGCATGCCACTAGCCATGCTGAGATACATCTGATAGCGACAGGTTGACCCAGCCGGGTCTCGCTGAAGGAAACAAACAGTAGTTGAGCTTTACGAAAGTCTTTTGTTCTATCTAGATAGAAACGCAAAGCTCTCTTGACGTCCAAGGAATGAAGAGAACGTTCTCCTTCATTTTGGAAGTCCACAAGTAAGAGGGTAGGACCAAAGGTTGGTTTAGATGGAATTCCGAAACAACCTTAGGAAGAAATTTAGGATGGGTTCTAAGGACTACTTTGTCTTTATGGAACACGGTATATGGAGGGTCTGTGACCAAGGCATGCATCTCAGAGACCCTTCGGGCTGAGGTAATGGCCACCAAGAAGGCTGTTTCCCAGGTCAGAAATTTTAGCTCACAGGTAGCCAGCGGTTTGAAAGGTTTCCAAGTGAGCATGTCTAGCACAAGATTAATGTCTCAGGCTGCGACTGTAAGTCTTATAGGAGGTCTGGTATGCAGAATTCCCTTAAGAAACCTCTTAACCACAGGTAACTGAGCTAGTGACAAGGAAAGTACCAGCTCATGATAAGCTGAAATGGCACAAAGGTGAACTTTGACTGTACAGTACTGCAGACCTGAATTTGAGAGTTCTAAGAGGTACTCCAAAATTTTATCTGGTGGGCAGGAAAAGGGATTTAAAGAGGATTTTGCACACCAGAGGGAAAAATGCTTCCATTTGGCTGTGTAAGTTTTCCTAGTGGCTGGCTTTTGCGCAGCCAGAAGAATATCTGAAACCCTGCGAGAGACATTGAACCTGTTCACTTCTATCTCTTCAGGAGCCAAGCGTGAAGGTGAAGCGACTTCAGGTTGGGATGAACAACAGGCCCTGAGTCAAGAGGTTCATCTGAAGGGGAAGTGGTTTTGGCAGAGCTGCCGACATACTGTTGAGTAGTGGAAACCACATCTGTCAAGGCGAGAAGGGAGCAATGAGGATCATTTTGTCCCCCTGGGATTCGAACTTGAGAAGTACCCTCTGAATTAGAGGAAGAGGCGGAAAGGCATATAGAAAGCGTTTTGTCCTCTGCAGCCTGAATGCATCCTGACAGAAAATGTCAGGCCCTGGATTTCTGGAGCGGAAGAGAGGCAGTTTTGTGTTGAGTGGGGATGCAAAAAGGTCCAGGTCTGGAGTTCCCCACTCTGCGAATATTGACTGAACTATGGCTGAGTCAAGAGGCCATTTGTGAGGATCTGTCTCTGTTCTGCTGAAGCGATCTGCCAGTTCATTCTGCACTCCTGACAGGTAGACTGCTTGAATTAGAGACTTGTGCTGCAAGCACCATTCCCACACTCTCATCGCTTCTCTGCATAAGGGGGTAAGAGTGAGCACCGCCCTGTTTGTTGATGTAATACATCACTGCTTTGTTGTCTGTTTGAAGGAGAATGTTCTTGTGACAGAGAATGTCCTTCAAAGCCTGGACCACATAAAGGACGGCTCTCATTTCTAAGACATTTATGTGAAGCTGGGACTCGACCCGAGTCCGCGTACCTTGAGTGTGGAGAGCCTGACAGTGAGCTCCCCACCCCATCGGGGATGCGTCTGTGGTAATGGAAATCTGATGATCTAGAGAAGCAAAGGGATATCCTTCTAGGAGATTGTTCTCCTGCTACCACCAGGTGAGCGACCTCTTTAGAGGTTCCGTCACCTTGATCAGAAAGGACTGCGGGTGCGTGGTTGGGGACCACTGGGTACTGAGCATCCACTGAGAAGTTCTCATGTGAAGGCCAGCTAGGGGTACAGTGAACACCGAGGATGCCATGAGACCAAGCATCTGTTGCATCGAGAGAGCTGGAACCGAGTTGCTCTCCCCGATGTGATGGGCCATCTGAAGGATATCGCTCCTCCTGTCCTCTGGAAGAAAAGCCTTCACACAGGAGGTGTCCAGAAGAGTTCCTATAAAAGGGCGCCTCTGGGAGGGCTGCAGCTGCATTTTTTTGAGGTTTAGCAGGACTCCCATGGACGTGAGAAAGCGTGAAGCCGTGGCTACAGCGTCCAGAGTTCCCTGCCTGGAAGGACTTGCCAGAAGCCAATCGTCCAGATAAGGGAACGCCTGTATTCCAATCTTTCTGAGATGCGCTGCGAGAACTGCACAACACTTTGTAAAAACTCGTGGAGCCGAGGATAGCCCAAAGGGCAGGACTCTGAACTGATAATGCTGTCCCAGAGCCACAAACCTTAGGAATTTGTGATGCTTTGGGTGAACAGAAATGTGCTGGTAAGCATTCTGCATGTCTAGGGAGGCTAACCAGCCGTGTTGATGAAGCAAAGGTAACAGGGTTCCTAGTGAGATCATTTTGAATTTCTCCTTGGGCAGAAATTTGTTTAGTTTTCTGAGGTCCAAAATGGGGTGCATGCCCCTGGTTTTCTTTGGAACCAGAAAGTAATGGGAGTAGAACCCTGTGTTCCGTTGATGCAGTGGAACTACCTCTACTGCCCTGTTGTTCAGAAGGCCCAGTATCTCGGCGGCGAGAAGGTCTGACTGAAGGGTTGACAGCTTGGGCTGTCATTTGGGAGGACGATCTGGAGCGGTCTCCACAAGATTGAGTGAATACCCCTCGTGGATTATCCGGAGGACCCATTTGTCTGAGGTTATGGACTTCCATTGATTGTAGAAGTGTGTCAGACGACCTCCCACCGCTGAGGAAGAGTCCACCTCGGGCAGCTGAGGTGGGACTTGGGCCAACAACTCAGAAGGCGGCGCTGGGCGCTTTGGGTCCTTGCGCCTTCTGTTGCATTTTCTTTTGAGGCTGGGGGGCTTGGTTTTTATGAAAACTTCCTCTGCCTTTGCCTCAAAAGGACTGATGGTTATGGAACTGGCATTTATTAACACCCCCTCGAGAGGGGACAGGAGGAGGTCGAGCCAACTTAATGGCTGACCTAGTCTTTTGTGTAGCTTCTAGAGCCTGTTCTACTTGAGGGCCGAAGAGATACACACCATCAAAAAGGCAACGCCATTACCTGCTTCTGTGCGTCATTCGTGAAACCTGAAGTGTGCAGCCAGGAATGATGGTGGGTACAAATGCCAGCCGCCGCCGCTCAGGAAGCAGTATCGAAAGCATCCTTAGCCGCTTTAACCTGCTAGTTGTTGGATTCGATACCCCTGGTAATGGTCTGAAGTAGCTCTAACTTTGTGTCCGATTCCGGTAGAGCTTCAACCATTTGTTTGAGTGAGTGCCAAAGGATATACTCATATTGAGAGAAACAGCCTTGGTAGCTGGCAATACGCATACCCAGGGTGGAAGCAGCAAAGACACTCTTACCAAAAGTGTCTATCTTACGAGATTCTTTGTTAACAGGTTGGGCTGTAGTAGTCTGGGGAAGGACAACCTTATCATTCTCTGCCAAAACTACAATAGGACCCGCAAAGGCTTGGGGTGCCAAAATGGGTCGATCCTTTGGGGCTGAGTATTTCCTGTCTATGGATTTAGCCACCGAAGGAATGAGAGCAGGATTATTCCATACCATTTGAGACAGCGTCTCAAAGGAGGGCTGTACAGGAGGAGTCAAATCCATAGGGATCTCTGGAACATGGAGGTATTGGAGTCTTAGCAATTTCCCAGGATCGATGTCTGTAGTTTAGAGCGAAAGAGTGGAAATCAAGTTTTTCAGCAGAGACTTAAAAGACAGGTCCTCGACCACAGGCTCTGCAGCAGGAATAGATCCTGTTCCATCCACTTCATCACCCAGCCTAAGGTCTGGGTCAGGCTCAATGTCATCTCCTGACAGTCCAGGAGGGACTGCATGGACAGGAAAGGAGTGAAAATCAGAGGGAAAGGAGGAAGGAAAAGGGTTAAAGGAGGAGACCTGAAAGGTGGACGACACCCTAAGAACCCCCGGCGCTGCAGAAATGCATGGCGCAACAAGGCGCACGGAGCCGAGGAACCACATGGCGCCGAAGACGGTGCCGCAATGCCACACGGCGCCAATGAAGCGTATGGCACCGAGGATGTGCACGGCACCAGGTAACTCAATGGCGCCGAAGACAGTGCCGTGCGTGCCATCGACGCCTAAGGGCGCCGAAAATATCCCAAGACCAAAACAATATTTCAGGAGAAGGGAGGAAGAAGAGCAGGAGATAGAGGCATTGCAGGCCCCCGCGCCACCGCCATATGAAGGGGGGAAACATCTAGGCGCGGAGTCGACGGCACCGGAGACGGTGCCGCGCGACCAGGGAGGCTCAACCACCCTACCTGGTCTCCCAAGAAGCCCGAAGGCCCCTGAGTGACCGGGCCAGGCAGCTGGACCAACCTCCGAGCCCATTGCTCCATAAGAGCAGCCCACTGATGAAACTGCTCATCTGAAGACCTACCAGAGGGCGGGGTAGGGCTCCGATGTCGAAGTCATCGGCTACCAGAAACAGAAGCTGGCGACTCCGAAGGAGGAGACTGGCAACTAGCTCCAATAACTGACCATCTACGTGCAGACATATCAGAGGGCAATCTCGAGTGATGCCTTCTCTTTTTTGACCTGTGGGCCGAAGAAGAGCTCAAGGCTGAACAGTGCCGAGAATGCGACAGTTTATTTTTATGCTTTCGAGGGGACCTCCCACCCCCTCGGGCACTGGACTGACCATTGTCAGATCCCTCCTCCAGAGAAGGCGGTGGACCGGACCCAGCCCTGCTGACTAAACAGCTTTCATACAAAGTCTTCCTACCGTCACCTGACCCGCTCATGGTCGACTCCGTCAAAGTAGGCTGAGACTTCTTTGTAAATAAGAATAAATTAAGCGATACTTATTCGAGATATTACTACAAAACAACAAAACTGAAAACTATGCTGCTAGTTTGAAGTTTGACTCCCGGCAGGCGAGCAATGTCATCACTGAAGCGCACTCGACGGCGGGAAAGAAAAAATTACTCACCTTAGTAATGTTGTTTCTTCTAATGGTGTCTTGCTATATTATGACATATGCAGTTTGTCCCAGCCTTAGAACTGCTCCGGAGGTGAAAGAGTTAAAGTCCATGCCAGGCATGGACCTTAGAGCTCGAGCTCAGTTGAAAATTCTATCTGTTGTTCTTCAAACTTAAACTGTCAGATCTTTACGAGCAAAAACTCACTAAGACTCTGTGTGGAAGCTGTAAACCTACACTAGCCAACTGGCTACTTAATTAATAAACACATTTTTGGTGCCACAAAGAAGACTCAAGTCAGGAGACCCAAAATGACAACACAACAAAGATCACCCCAAAAGGAGGGGTGAAAAACAAGGTGGGCATCTAAAAGTGTTAACGCTGCCCTGCCCACCCACATCCCCAAGAGTAAGGTTCTGAGAGGGGCAGGCAGGGGGGGAGGTCATAATATAACAAGACTCCATTAGAAGAAACAACATTACAAAGGTGAGTAATTTTTTTTTCAAACAACATGAAGTCTTGCTATATTATGACATATGCAGACTACACAGCAGTACCTCCATGGAGGAGGGACAGAACCTACTTAGGAAATAGGCTCTGAAGCACAGCTTGTGTTAAACGAGCATCACCCCTAGCCTGGATGTCCAGGAGTAATGCTTATTAAAAGTGTGCACTGCTTTCCAGGTAGCTGCTTGACATATCTCTAGGATAGAGATGTTCTGGCAGCAGCCAGAGACGAGCTGTACCTCTGGTAGGAGTGAGCCCTCAGGCCTGAGGGAGGAACTTTACCCAGTTTTTCATAGCAGAATTGACACAAGAGACGATCCACCTGGCAATGGATCTTTAGTGGCAGGTTTCCTTTGCCAACCTCACCATAAGTGAGGAAAGTTGGAGGGAGTTAAACCTGTGACCTTGGTACGATCTATGTAGTAGCTAAGGGATCTTTTGACATCTAAACTGTGCAACCTCCTCTCACCAGAAGAGGAATGGCCAGTGAAGTACACAGGAGAGATATAGATTGAGTAAGGTGGAAATCTGAGACCGCCTTAGGCAAGAACTGTTAGTCCTGAGGCCTCACCTTATCTCTGTGAAAGGAGATAAAATCAGGCTCCACTGACAATGCTTGTAACTCACTTATGCACCTGGCAGAAGTGATGGCTACCAAAACACAGTTTTCCAAGTCAAGTACTTGAGCTCTGCTGAGGACAAGGGCTCAAAAGGGTGTTGCTACAAGCTGGGCAATGCAAATATTAAGATCCCAGGCAGGAAGGATCCTCAAATCGGGGTTGGTGTGAAGCAACCTTTGAAAACTTGGAGAATACAGGATGAGCTGAAAGAGAAGAGGGCTTACTTGTTGACAAGAAAGCAGACATGGCTGCCAAGTGCACTTTTAGGGTAGCTGGTCTCAGTCCTAAAGTATTTAAATGAACCATATAATCCAGGATCATGGTAAATCAGCAGATTCTGGGGAAATATGCTTCCAGAGCACCATATGGAAAATTCTTCCATTTGGAATTATAAGAAGCTCTGGTGGAAGGCTTCCTAGAAGCCTTCAGAATATCCAATACACCTTGGGAAAGGTGTAGGTCAGCAAACTCTAACTCTTCAAGAGCCAGGCCTTGAGATTGAGAGATTTGAGGCTCGGTACTCAAACCCTCCCTGAGCACAGGATAACAGATTGTGATTCCTGGGAGACACAGGGAGGTGGACTGCTAAGGACATAAGGAGTGGGTACCAGGGCTGTCTGGCCCAGTCTGGAGCAATCAGAAACATCTTGCAGGATTGAGACCTGATTTTGACTAGCACTTTGAACAGGAGAGGGAAGGGTGGAAAGACATAGAGAAACTTCCCTTCCCAACTGAGAAGGAAGGCACCCAGGGGGACTGAGCCCAACACTGGGGCCTGCAACAAAAAGAGAAGTTGGTGATTGTCTGGGGCTGCAAAGATCTATCTGGGTGTGCCCCATCTGGCAATACCACCTCCAGAACTAGGGGATCCAGAGCCCATTCTGATGGCCTTGGGAAATCCTGCTGAGAGCATCTGCCAGGACATTGTCCTTGCCTGGGAGGTGAACTACTACAAGGGAGGTGTTCAGGAGTAAGCCAGAGACCACAACTTCATTGCTTCGTGCACAAGGTCAGACCGAGTGCCCCTTGCTTGTTGATGTACCACATTGTGGTGGTATTGTCTGTTCTGACTTGAATAACCTTGTTCTGAACAGATTTGGAAAAACTTGAAGTGCTAGAAAAACTGCTCTGAGTTCCAACAGATTGATGTGGAGCAGAGATTCCTGAGGGGACCCCAATCCCTGGGTGGTGAGGTCACCCATGTGAGTTCCCCACCCCAATAGGGATGCATCTGTAGTAAGGATTAAGGAGTGAGACTGAGGGGTAAAGGGACCCCCTGTCTCAAACTGCCCTGGTCCTGCCACCACTGAAGGGCCTGGATCAGGGTTCGAGTCACTGGAATTAATTTGGTTAGAGGGTCCTTTCTTTGAGACCAAAAGGCCTCAAATGGAACTGGATGTCCCTCATCTGAAATCTGGCTCCCTGCACTACTGCTGTCAAGCAGCCATGTGTCCCAGGAGCTGTAGAAAGTGCCTTGCTGGTCGAGAGACCATGAGGTGAAGGAGGAAGCCAGAGAAATCAGGGTACTTGCCCTTTCCAGAGGAAGGAAGGCTCTGGCTTCTTTTGTGTTCAGTTCTGCACCTATGAAGGTGAGAAGCTGGACGGGCTCTAGGACTGACTTTGGAAGATTGAGAAGGAAACCTAGAGAAGTTAGCAGTTGCTGAGTTACTTGAAGGTGTAACCTGACTTGGTCTGTGGACCGACCTACTATGAGCCAGTCGTCCAAGTAAGGAAAGATGGCAATTTTTTGCCTTCTTAAGTGGACAACTGCTACTGCCAGGCATTTTGTGAATACCCTTGGGGCAGATGTAAGGCCGAAGGGCATTGCTCTGAACTGGTAATGACCTGAGGGCAGTTCGAATCTGAGGTACTTTCAATGGGAGCTTCTGATGAGAACATGAAAATAGGCGTCCTTGAGGTCCAGGGACACTAGCCAGTCCCCTGGCCTTAAAGAGGGTAAAATAATTCCCAGAGTCACCATTTTGAATTTTGGTTTTAAAAGGTGCTTGTTTAGATACCTGAGATCCAGGATGGGCCGCCATTCTCCTGTCTTTTTTGGGGTAAGGAAGTACCTGGAGTACAACCCTTTGCCTTGGTGTAGGGGTGGAACCCTTTCCACAGTTCTGAGAGCCAGGAGGGTAGAGACTTCTTCCTCCAGGACAAGAGCCTCTGAAGGATTTGCAGGTGGAGAGGATCTGATTCTCATCTTTGGAAATTTTTTGAAGCTGAGAACCAGTCCCTGGCTTACTACTTCCAGGACCCACTTGTCTGACGTTAGAGACTCCCAGTCCTGGACAAAGTAAGCCAGCCTGCCCCCTACAGGTAGTGGAGAATTGGCCCTGGGCGCCCATCAGGGTGCCGGGTTTGGCAGGGGCTTTAGGCTGAGGGGTGGAAGCAGGCCTGCCTGCACCCCGGCCTGCCTCTCCTCTAAAGAACCCCTCTGTGCAAAAGCTGAAGAGGAAGCCTGGCTTGGAAAGGCCTATGAAAAGGCCTACCCTGCCCCTGGGAGGCTGCCTTGGAAAGTGACTTGCCTTTCCTTGGCCTGTGCACTCCTATAGGTGGTCCTATATTCATCCATTTTCTTCATGTAATTCTCTGTTTGCTCCTCAAACAGAGAGTTGCCCACAACAGGAAATCCATGGCCTTAGTCTGGGTATCCTGAGACAGGCTAGTACATCTGAGCCAAGCCATTCTATGGAGAGCCACAGATGTAGCCATGACTCTGGATGATACATCATTAGAGTCCACTGCAGCATGGAATTGCACCTTGGATGCCTCAGTACCATCAGGGCCACCTGCTCCAGCTCTTCTGCCAGCTGGCCAGGAACCTGCTTTGCTAGAGCTAAAACAGTATCCCATCTGGATTTTTGATATCTAGCAACATAAGCCATATAATTAGCCTGTCTGAGTCCTAAGGAAGCTGCCATGTACTGTTTCTTTGCCATGGCATCTATCTTTCTGGAGTCCTTGTCAGGTGGGTGAGAGGCTAAGGGAAGACTTGCCTTGTCACAGGCTGCAGCCTGCACCACCCCCACGTGGCTGCATTGTTGTGTAAGGAACTCTGTATCAGAGCCTGATAATGCATACCTTTGTCCATTCTTTTATCAACAGGAGGTATGGTGTGAGGAGTTTTAAAATCTTTACTGTCTGTTTCCAAAAAGATTTATGCAGAGGAATAGACAGTCTCCTAGACTCTGGGATATCCATCATTTCTACAAAATCAGGCTCCTCCTGATCATCCACAGCTTCCTCCATAGGGAGCTGGAGGGTTTCAGCCACTTTTTTTTTTTTTTTTTAAACATGAAGTGAGAAGGGGACTCAGAAAGCCTAGGGGGAGACACTCCTGAAGGTCTGTCTGGAGAGATGTCCGGTTCAATGGGCACATCCAGACTTTCAAAACCACATTCACTCTCCTCATACTCCTCTTCCCCCTCCTCTGGTTCATAAAATTCTCTAAATAATACTCCTGAACCGGAGGAACCGACCGAACCGAGCGCTTACCTGATGATGCCGGTTCGGTCGGAACCGGGGAGACTGAACAATTTTTATTGCTTTAGCTATTTCTTCAGCGGTTGGAGAGGGAAGTTTTGACTCCACACCAGCTGATTTTCTAGATTTCTTTGTTGGAACCGACTCCTCAGAGTCGGCTCTCCTTTTGCCCGAGGAAGTATCGCCCTGGTCAGAGGGCACTCCCTCCGGTTCGGTTGGAACCGAACCGGGCTGGCCATCCGGGTCAGCGGACTTTATGGCCTCGCCCCTGAGTCTACCAACTCTCTTATCCAGGGTAGCTGCAGGAAAACCATGCAAATCTGGCAGTCTGAATTAAGGTGGTCAAACCCCAGACAATAAACACATGTGGTGGGGGTCAGCCTTGGCAAAGGCTTCCCATACATAACACAGTGCTGAAACCCAGTGGCCCGGTTTTCTTTTGGGTTTCTCAGACATAGTGCCAGCCTAACCAAAATTTGCCCTTTTACGGCAATCTGTCAAGGAAGACTCCCTTATTGGTTCCCAACCGTGTCACGGGTCGTGGAAAAAAACGTAATTAAACTGTTTTTTTAGAACCGATAAGAACCGGGAACCGCACTTCTAAAAGACTGTAATGTAATAGAAGTAACTTGATCGGTTCAAACCGAACCGATAAAAATGTTTACAAGTTCCACACAGAAAATAAATGTAAAACCTATCTAGTACTTACAATACCACAGACAGAGCTTGAACTGACCGGTTGCGGTTTAATTTCAATTAAAAAACCGAAAACTTTTATACTTTAACCGACAAAATGAACCAAGCAGAAGGAGGAATCTCCAGAGCGACTGTTCAGTGAGGCGGAGTAAAGAATCTGACAGTCTAAGTTTGAAGAACAACAGATAGAATTTTCAACCGAGCTCGAGCTCTAAGTTCCATGCCTGGCATGGACTTTAACTCTTTCACCTCCGGAGCAGTTCTAAGGCTGGGACAAACTGTATATGTCATAATATAGCAAGACTTCATGTTGTTTGAAAAAGGAACTGAGGTGGTTGGAGGGTCGATGCCGAGACAGTCATTACAGCACGAGCGGAGGCTCGCAG
Organism: Neoceratodus forsteri; assembly: GCA_016271365.2. Taxonomy (NCBI): domain Eukaryota; kingdom Metazoa; phylum Chordata; order Ceratodontiformes; family Ceratodontidae; genus Neoceratodus; species Neoceratodus forsteri. The sequence continues at coordinate 17,552,455 of CM057456.1, forward strand.
TGCCGCTCCTCACGGCTCCACCTCTGGCGCCGACCCTCCAGCAAAAAAGTTTGCTCCCGCTGGGTCCTAGTGCCTCCGGCACTATTCCCATTAGTGTGAATGAGTGGTGGAGACATGTCCAGGAAGATCTAGGGTTCCCTGTTCCTGTGACAGTAGACCCTTGCACAGGGGCAAAGGTACGAGGGGGTTCTACTACCAGCTGTTGCAACAGTGGATACCATATCTGCTGCGGCCATGGGGGAGCAATGAGAATTAGAGTTGCACCCTCCATCTTCAGCTTGAGCAGTACTCTGGATTAGCAGGAAAGGAGGAAAGACCTACAGAAAAAACAGGTTACTCACCTGTAACAGTAGTTCTAGGAGTGGTATATGTTGTACATCCACACCCTTTGGCATGTCCCTTTCCCCTTTAAATCTTGCCGGAAGTCTTCAAGCTGGCTCCTCCCACCCACCCGGGTGGTATATACCTCGGCTCCACCCATAGCGCCAGATCTTAGCCTGCTGGAAGCAGGTGATGCCTGACTAAAGAGCCGAGGAGGTCGGTGGAGATGCAGGATGAACAACATATACCACTCCTAGAACTACTGTTACAGGTGAGTAACCTGTTTTTCTAGGAGCGGCCTATGTTGTTTCATCCACACCTTTGGCAGACTCCTAGCAGTTCTCTGGGAGAAGGGAGGCAAGTGCAATTCCCTACTTAGGAAACAGAGATTGAGAACCGAGGCCCCAAAACCAGCATCCCGACGTGACTCAAGGTCGATGTGGCAATGGGTAATGAAGGTGTTTGCAGACTTCCAGGTAGCAGCCCAAAAGACTTCCTGGATAGGAATGTCCCTGGAAGCAGCCACCGATGCAGCAGTATGGCAGGTAGAATGAGCTCTTATCCCTCTGGGAGGCTCCTTGACCGCCAACTCATAGCACACACCTATCCATGATGTAATCCATCTTGCAATAGTCCATTTGGCTGCAGGTCTGCCAGAAGCAGCTTCAGCGTAGGTGACAAACAGCTGGCGAACCTCTCCCCGAATTTCCGCCGTCCTCTCCTTGTAGTAGGGGAGAGCATGTCTAAGGTCCAGGGTATGGAGCCTGTACTCGGCGTAGAAGGTGTAGTTAGGGTAATATACCAGCAGAGTCAACGCCTGGTTAAGGTGAAACTCTGACACCACCTTCGGAAGGAATTTCGGGTTGGGGAGCAGGACAACTTTGTCCCTGTGAAAGACCAGATAAGGGGAGTCCACCGACAGTGCTTGGAGCTCCCCTGTCCTTCTGGCTGATGTGATAGCCACCAGGAAGGCAGTCTTCCACGACAAGTGTGAGAGCTCACACTTGTGCATGGGTTCAAACTGCTTGCCCATGAGCTTTGCCAAAACCAGCAGAAGATCACACGGAGGTGGAGGTTCACGCACCAGAGGGATATGTGATCCAGGCCTTTGAAAAGCGCCTGACCACTGTCTCCTGTGCCAATGTCGACTGACCGTCCCGCGCCCAGTAAGCAGAGATGGCTGCCAGGTGCACCCTAAGGGTCGATAACCGAAGACCCCCTTTGGAGAGAGACCAAAGGTAGTCTAAAATGTTAGCCACAGAGCAGGATAAGGGGTCTAGACTCTTACCCTGACACCAAATGGAAAACCTTTTCCATTTGAAGGCATAACATTTCCTGGCTGATTCATTACGAGATGCCTCCACCACGGTGTAGACATCCTTGGAAAGACCCAGAGCCTGAAACTCTAGCTGCTCAGGTACCAGGCTGTGAGGTGCAGGGACTGAAGGTCCGGGTGGAATACCTTCCCCGGTTCAATGATATCAGGTCCGGGCGTGTACAAAGCCGCTCCGGGGCACTGCATCTGAGGCTGAGGAGATCTGGATACCAGACCTGATGGGGCCAATCTGGGGCTACCAGGATCACCTTCGCCTTGTCCCTCCTCACCTTGAGTAACACCTTGTGGATCAAGGGAAATGGAGGGAAGGCATAGAGGAGGCCTGGGATCCACGGCCTCGAAAAGGCATCCCCCTGCAGTGAGCCCTGATGAGGGGGCTGGGCATGGTACAGCCTCAGCTTGGTGTTCTCCCTGGAGGCAAACAGGTTGGCCCCAACGGGAGAACAGATTGTAAGCTACCTCTGGATGGAGAGACCACTCGTGGGATGTCTGGCCTATGAGGCTGAGAGCATCCGCCAGTTGGTTCGAGACTCCTGCCACGTGGATGGCAAGGAGATCCACCTCCAACTGGCTGACGAAGGTCCAGATCCAGAGCGCCTCCTTGCATAGCAGATGGGAGTGCGTGCTGCCCTGTTTGTTGCGAAAGTACATGGTCATGGTTTTGTCCGTCTGGACTTGAACCACTTGAACCCGGAGCTGAGAAGCGAAAGCTGACAGTGCCAGTCTGACTGCTCTGAGCTCTAGCAGGTTGATGTGCCAATGGGACTCCTTGGGGGTCCAGAACCCGTGGGCTCTGTGGTCCCCCATGTTGGCTCCCCAGCCCATGAGAGAGGCATCGGTCATGAGATGACCGTCGGCTTGGGGCGGACAAACGGGATCCCTTCCTGCAGACGACCTGGGACGGTCCACCATTGGAGAGCATCCCACATCTTCTGGGTGACAGTGACCAGCTGCTCGAAAAGACCCTGACGCTGAGTCCACTGAGCGGCCGGCTCCCACTGGAGGGGGCGTATATGCAATCTGGCCCAACGGACCACTGAAGTGCACGCCGCCATGTAACCCAGAAGGAGCAGGAAGTCCCGGGCAGGGCGCAAGTGCCCAACCAGAAATGATTGGGCAAAGGAGGAAAGAACCTCCGCCCTGTCCGCAGAAGCCGGGCTCTGGCTTAAGAGAGAGTCGAGCTCTGTCCCGATAAAGCCCATCACCTGAGAGGGCACGAGTTCCAACTTGGCCTTGTTGATCAGGAGGCCTAATTGGGACAGGTTCGAGGCCAGGTCCCTGACCTCTCCACCTTCAAAAGGAGGAACCCACCAGGAGCCAATCGTCGAGTGTAGGTATATCCGAACCCCTTGACACCGTAAATGGGCTGCCACCACTGCAATGCATTTGGTGAAGACCCGAGTGGCCGATGACAGGCCGAACGGCATGGCTCGGAACGCTTACAGGGTCCCTTCGACCCTGAAGTGGAGGAACCACTGGTGGGAAGGATGGATTGGGACGTGAAAGAACGCATCCTGTAGATCCAGTGAACAGAACAACATGTTTCGCGCCAGAGATAGTATGATCTGGTTCAGAGTTACCATCCAGAAGGTGCGAGACCTGAGATATTGATTCAGGTCGTAGAGATCCAAGATGGGGCACCAACCCCCCATCAGCTTGGGCACCAGGAAGTACCTGGACACAAAGCCTGGGTCTGTAGGAGGATCCGGCGCTGGAGCTACCGCCTCCTTGTGGAGGAGCTAAGCAATGTCATCCCGAAGGGTCGACTGAGTGCCAACTGAGATCCTTTCCTCCCGTGGGGCACGGGCTCAGCAAGGAGGGTACTGCTTGAACTCTAGAGGCAGTCCCCGACTGACCAGTTCCAGGACCCACCTGTCCAAAGTGATACCGGACCAGGCGGAAAGAAAGTGGCGGAGCCGGACCCCCACGGGAGGACCCAGAACTGGCATGACGGGAGTAGTGGTGGCCACCCCCGACCCGTCACTGCGCAGACTTAGAGGGGGAGGAGGCTCCTGGACCAGCACTTCGGCCTCCTTTGCTGGGCTGTTGAGGACCCTGCTTGGGCCTAGAGCACCAAGCTTGAGCCTGCTGTTGCTGCTGACCTCCCTGGAAGTGGGTCTGTCTAACCGCAGGAGAAGAGTGCCGAAAAGGCTTCTTCTTGCGCTTCTGCTGGTTCTTGCCCAAAGAACCTTTTGCAGAAGTGGCATCCAAGGTGGAACTGGACTGCTCTGAGCGCTGGAGGTGACCTGCCACTCCCGGACCGAAGAGGTCGGTGCCAAGGAAGGGCACGTCAGCTAACTTGTGCTGAGTATCCACCGGAAAAGAGAATAGTCTCAGCCAGACCCTGCGGCGAGTGGCCACTGCGGCTGCTAGTGAACGGGCACAGGAATCTCCAATGTCCAAGGCCATCTGGAGCTGCTGTTTTGCAACAGCACGGCCCTGGTCACGGACTTGCTTAACCGTGGTCTGCATGTCCACTGGGAGATGAGGGAGGGCTTCATCTAGCGACCCCAAGAGGGTGTGAGAGAAGTGTGCCATGATCACTGCTAAGCTGGCTGTGAACGGCGCTCAAGGATGAGGGCCATATACCTTACGGGCAGAATGGTCCATATTTTGGGCTCCTTGTCTGGAGGGCGGTCAGTATCGGCTGAGCTACCCATGCGCCGAAACACTGAGGCAGTCACAAGGCTCTCGGCCAAGGGATGCTCAGTGAAGCCCGCCAAGGACCCCATGGGTACAGTGTACTTGCGAGCCATGTGGGCAGACGGAGCCGGGCAAGAGGCAGGGCGCTCCCATAGCTCAAGGGCCAGGCCAACAATGGCTTCAGCCACTGGTAAGGCCTCCGTCGGGGTATCCCCCCTCTTAAGGATATCTGTGAGAGGATATTCCACCTTCTTTTGGATAGGCTCCAAGGGCATACCGGTGGACTCTGAAATAAGTCGGAGGATGCCCTGGAAAGAGGAAGGACCTTCCTCCAGGCCTGTCACTGACAACTCATCATCGGGGTGTGAGTGAAGACCAGTGGTATCCGAGTCCGAGGAGTCGAGATATAGGGATCTCCCGCCTATGTCCCCTTCAATACGCCGAGGGTGATCAGGGACAACAGTGATGGACAGACGACGGGGCAGGCCCGTATCTGTCCGATCCTCTTTCGAGGGGGCCCCTCCCTGAGGCTGCTTAGGTGGTGGCTCCACCAAAATTGGTGGGGAGACCGGAACAGGCCGAACAGGAATGCGTGCCGGTCCTACTGGAGGGAGAACCGGAGTCTTCGGTTCTGGAGGAGTCGGCGTCGGCCTAAGAGGCTGGAGCAAGTAATGGCCGGTGTGACCAGCTTTTGACCAGTCAGAAATAGCTGTTGTCACATGAGTTCCTCATAACGTCGACAGAGCTTCCGAAGTCTCTCCTCATCCGAGGAGGATGAGGATTGGTGGCGACGCCTCTTCCGGGAGTGTTTGTGACCCTTTTTCAGTTTTTCGACCAATGGGGTACTAGTCCTCGATCGAGACAGACGGTGTCGGCTCTGTCGATCGAGAGAGGCTGGATACAGTGAAAACCGAGGTTTGGGCTCCTGTCCCTCGATCGGGATACCTGAGGGACAGGTCTCGTCATCAGGGAAGGAAAGGATGGGTGTCCTCTCCAAGGAGTCGTCGACCGTGGTCAGCGACAATGGCTCGATCGGGTCGAGAAATCTCATCCGATCGGTCAGATCCTCAGCCTCGTGCCTTGGCCTGACGGAAGGACCAGAAGCCGGCGGCCGAGGAAGCGATCTCGACAGAGGTCGAGACCGCAAGATCCTGAGAATCAGACCGCTCTCGGCCCCAGGAATGTCTTCTTCGGGCAGAAGAAGATTTAGGGTCCTTGTCCCTTTTCTTAGGGCGGGAGGAGTGTGAGCCCGAAGGCGCCTCACCCTTGGTAGGGAGAGACTGGCACAGCTCCCGAAAGGACCCAGTGAAAGTGGAGCACAGGTTAAGTGGCACAAAAAAACTTCGGCTGGCAAGCTTGAGTAACTTCCTCTTCGAAAGCCGCCATTTGTTCGGCTGACTGGGATCCCACGGTCATGAACTTCACCGGCCTCCTTCATTTCACCGTGGGTCATGGGCCCGGTCTCCCTAGCTTTAGGGGTGCTCTTGGCGGTCGTCCAGGACGTTGGGATGGAAGGCCAGACAAATGGTGCAAGAGGTGGTGTCATGCACGACACCCAAGCAATAGACGCACAAGAGGTGGGGATCAGTGCCTGACATTTTCTGACCGCAAGGACACTGGCAAAACCTGGGGAACGACTTGTCCTCCATGTCCAATGCGCTTGGATTGGAATCATAAACTCTTACGAGTTTCAAAGAAAGCAAATGCAGTGAAAACAGTCGATTAGAATCCAGGGCCTACGGTACTGCAGAAGTAGCACGAGGGAACCTGAATCTTCCAGCGGAAAGGAAGAGCTGGCGTCATGGGGCAGAGCCGAGGTATATACCACCCGGGTGGGTGGGAGAAGCCAGCTTGAAGACTTCCGGCAAGATTTAAAGGGGAAAGGGACATGCCAAAGAGTGTGGATGAACAACATATCCTCGCTCCTAGAACTTCCCTTTCCAAGAGAGGGAAAATGCATCTCGCCAAAAACTCCAAGCCCAGGAGTGAGCAAGCAGAAATGTGGCAGTGTTGCATTGTGTGGGGGATGCAAAATGGTCCAACTCTGGACGACCCCATCTTTTGAACAGGTCGTTGACTACCGAGGTCAACAGTTCCCACTCGTGCATAATGGACAGTGACCTGCTTAGGTTATCTGCAAAGATGTTTTGGGCTCCCAGAACATTTACTGGTGAGAAGTGTTAGACTGTGCTCCAGAGCCCAATACCAAATTCTCACTGCTTCCCTGCACAACAGGTAAGAATGAGTCTTCCCTTGTTTACTGGTGTAATGCATCACACTAATGCCATCCATCTGTATTAACAGAGGACCTGGGGACAAATGGTTCTGGAAAGCCTGGAGTCCATACAGGACCACTCTCATTTCAGAACATACATGTGCAATGTGCTCTCCACCTGCTTTCACGTGCCTTGTGTCTGCAAAGAGCCCAGATGGGCTTCCCACCTTGATCCCGAAGCATCCACGATGAAGACCTGAAGAGGGGAAGGAATCAAGAATGGAACACACTTGGACAGGTTGTTGTGTTTTATCCACCACTGGAGTGCCTTGCACAAGGGGTACGTGACTAGAACCCTCTGTTCTAGATTGTCTGTTAGGTGATACCACTGGGCCCTCAAGGTCCACTGGGGAATCTGTATGTGTAGCCTAGCTAGTGGCACTGTAATAATGGCAACAGCTCTGAGTCCCAGAAGGTGTAGAAACATCCTTGCTCAGACGTAACGGTTGTCATGCACCAACTGTGCTTGGGCAATCAGGTGGTCGTCCCTGTCCAGAGGCAGGAAAGATGAACCCTGGGCTGTATGCAAAACTGCCCCTATGTACTGCAGTCGTTGGCAGGGTGTCAGCACAGACTCTGGTATGCTGTCACCCCCAGAGCATCGACCATCAGTCTGGTTTGAGCTAAGGTCTGCAGCAGCTGGTCCCTGAAGTGTGCTTTTAACAGCCAATTGTCCAGGTAAGGAAAAACATACAAGCCTTCCCTGTGAAGGGCTGCTGCTACCACTACCAAACACTTGGTAAAGACTCATGGCACAGAAGATAAGCCAAAGGACAGTACTGAATTGGTAAGGCTCCCCCTGAAATAGTAATTTCAGGTATTTTCTGTGAGGTTTCCAGATCTTGATATGGAGGTACACATCTTTCATATCCAGGGAGCAAATCCAATCCACAGTTTGCAAAAAAGCAAGGCGAGGAGGGAGGTAGTACTGCCTCTGTATAGGGCACTTGTCCGTCCCTACCTGGAATACTGTGTCCAATTTTGGAGACCGCACCTCAGAAAGGAGATTGACAGAATAGAGACAGTACAAAGAAAGGCAACAAAAATGGTACAGGGGGTACACCAAATGTCATACGAGGACAGATTGAAGGAATTAAACATGTACTCCCTGGAACACAGGTGGGAGAGGTGAGACATAATCGAGACAGGAAAATTACGTACCTACCGTAATTCTTGATCTTCTCTTGTATCTTCACCATTCATTACTTCCTGGGTGTAAGGCGGAGGCGCGCACCCGTCACGGGAGCTTTTTTTTTAAAGTTGCCTAGCGGCCCCGCCCTCGAGAGCGACGTCATGCGTCATGCGCGAGGGGCGGCTGCTAGTAGCGACATAGACTCCTCCCTCCAACTCAGTTCTGTGAGCCGGAGAGGCAAAAATGAAAGCAGAAAATATAGATAAGCGAGGCAAGATAGCGAGGATAGCAAAGCAAGGAAGAATGAACTGAAAAAGGAATAAGCCGATGGAGGAAGGACAGAGGAGATAAGAACATCCTAGCCTAGGGGTGCAGGGCCTCCTTCACCTGGGCAACTCTAGGAGGAGAGATGAGTAAGGAAATGAGAAAATAGAAGAAGAAGAAGAAAGAGAAGAGAGAGATGGATGTTGAAGGGACCAGAATGCCGAACGAGCATAGTTAGCTTGTAGCTGAAGGCTCGACTAAAGGGAAGCAAGAATCCCCGGAGATAGAGCTGAGGAGAAGGTTCACCGAACCCGCTAGACAGACTCAGGAGGGCATAGTCCTCATCTTCAACATGCCATTGTTCTTGACACCCACCTCGGGCTCCTGGCCGCGGAAGGCCTTTAACTGGAGGACAGCCGAGGAGGGAGAATAAAACCCCAGCAGCATGAGAGCGCTGCTCAGGGGTTTAGAAATGGAAAATGTAAGCCTTTCAGGTGTTCCAAGATAGAAACGGGACTCAGACTGACTGGCTAAGGCCGGCCAAGGCTTAGGCTGGCTAAGATTGGATATGGTCAGCAGAGCTCTACTGTAAAAATTGTCCAGGAGGACACTTAAAGGAGAAACCACTTAGCAAAACAGCGAGAAGGATAGCCTACCTTCTCATTTGCCTTCTTGTTTGATTTCTCCTTTTTTTTTTTTTAAGTAGATGCATGACCCAGATACCAAGATGCCTATAGCAGTCGGAGAGAGTTCCCTCAGCATTTTTTTTTTTTTTTTTTTTTTTTTAAAGAGAAAGGAACAGACGTACTCGTTCCTCTGCTCTGCAAGGTAAGAATAGAGGGGGGAATCAGATTTCAGGGCAACTATCTGAACACGGGATTGCAGGATCAAAACTGAATAGCCTGGAGCCAGGCCAAACAACCCCAGAGGTATCTTGCCATAAGAATAGCAAGAGATAGTTGTGCAGTCTGATTGCCAATGCAATCCGCGAGATGGCCCATGAATCTTAGAGTAAATAATTTTTTCTGGATTTTAAACCCCCCCCAAAAATAATTTTTTTTTTTTTTTTTTTTTTTTTTTTTTTGGAAAATGAAGCAATTTTCCCTATATTTTATATAAATGCAGAGAGAGGAAGGAGATGGGAGGTGGAGAAGCCACAGGAAGAGGCCACTGAGGGGATGGTGGGCGGGTGTAAGTAATGAATGGTGAAGATACAAGAGAAGATCAAGAATTACGGTAGGTACGTAATTTTCCTATCTTCCCTTGTCAATCTTCACCATTCATTACTTCCTGGGTGAGTACCAAGCTCCTCTTCCCCTGGAGGGGGAAGAGGCCATACCCTGAGGGAACAAGACCCCCAGCCTTCTGTTGGTGAGAAACAGAAGGGAAGACCCTGGCTTATTCAGAAAGCCTAAGTGGGAGAAAGAGCTAGGAGGTGCCTCCCGAGGACGAGGAGACGGAGGAGCCCTGTAAAGTCTCTAGCTCTGGAAGAGAAAGACGAGTCCCCAGGAAGGCAGAGCGAATCACACCCTCGCCAGGCCAGGGGTGACAACCTGGAAAGACGAAGCCATGCAGTCCGCCTGATGCAGATCGCTGTCCCGCAAGCCTGGAAGCCACCTCATTGGCGTCATAAGATGCCCTTGCTTGGTGTCTTGCAGCTCCAGGCCTACCGCCTGGAGGGAACAGCGGCTTGTCTGGTTTGCTCCGTATCAGGCATAGATGCCAGCAGCTGGGACATCATCCGACCACAGATGCGGTTGTAGGCAGCGTGGTGAGCCTGATGTGATGCAATACATGCATTCATGCGAGAAGAAGAGAACACTCTTTGCTAGCGGTCGAACTGGAGAAGTCCGAATCCGGTGGGTGGTGGTCAGCGTGAGGAACAGCGCCCAGAAGGAGTATCCAGGTTATACCAAACCTGAGGACGGGTTGGGAAGGGAACCTAGAGACTCAGAGGGCACAATACCTCGCTGGCAGTCCGCGCGGGCTGGGGAAAAGCGGCGAGGGACTGCCATGACCGGATAGACGCCTCCTGGAAGGGGACAGGCCAGGAAGGGTACCACCAGATGCTGGGCACTGAATTACCAAGGAATTCACGATCTCCCGCTCGCATTGTCTCTTCGAACATAGGAAATCCGGATCCTCACCATCCTCGAGAGGAAACGTTGATATTCTGTGAAATCAGCATCGGAGGACAGATGAGCAGGGGTTCCTCTCCCGGAGGAGGAGGCGGGGATGATGGGGAACTGGAATGCCCAGAGGATTCCTGGCGGTGGGGAGAGTCGAGAAAGACCATCATGCATGTATCTAACATATGAGGGGAAGGCCGCCATAGAACCCTGAACTGCCCCAGGATAACGGACCCGTGGGACCGACATGGCCTGGGAGGCGGGGTGGTGAAGGCAGAGATGGGGAGGGGCACCTCCGGGGAACTGCTTCGCGAGGCTCTGGAATCGGGAAGGAGCCCTGGAAAGGGGATCCCGGATATCAGACCAGGCACAGAAGCGGAACTCTGGGGGCGGAGCCTGGAAGAGCCCTGGGAGAACCTCCCTATGGCGACCGCGGGACTGCATGGATCCAGAAGGGCAGTCCGCACAAAGCGCCGCTGGAGACACCTAGAACCCTGGAGGGAGGGCAAGGCTCTGCACCTCGGCTCTAGCCACCCCCCTGGGGTGGCAAAGAAGACAGAGCAGACCCTGCCCCTCAACCCCTCAGACTCCGAGAGGGCCCTCCTCCTCGACCACAGCGTCCCCTGTCCCTAGAGGCAACAGCACCCGTAAGGTAGCTGTCACGGACCTCCAGAGAGGGCCTCCCCTCACGTCACCCCACGCCTGCCCCGGGGCTCCCGCCCACCCAGCGGGGAACCCTCAGGAGACCGGAAGGGGACAGAGGGAGGACCGCCTCGCCGCCTGGCACCTCTAGCCACGGGGACCCAGACTCCGAAGAGTGGGGTGCCAGGATGGAGTCAAGTCTGAATCATCACCCTCCGAGGAGGGGCGAGATCATCAGGACCTCAGTACTGGCCACCCAGGGTCCCTGAGGCCTGCAGGGCCTGAGCAGCCCAGTGCCAAGGGCGCCGCCTCGCCTCACGCGCCCAGTAACAGCCAGGCTAGCTCCCACACCCCAGGCGCCCGGCAAGGCCGGCACATGAGAGGAAGGACAATTGCGAGAGAGGCGCGTCGGAAAGCGGTGACACCGCCCGATGGCGCCCGCCCTGTCATCGGCCATAAGCGCCAGACCCCAAGCAGCACCATGTGGCGCCGCCCGATCTGCCTGCACAGACGGCGCGAGAGCGCTCTGATCACCGGCCGCGCGTGAGGCGCGGGACCTCACGGCACGGAAGCGGCGCCGCGCCGATCACCGGCTGCTTGAGCGGTGCCAGGATCGAAAAGCGGCGCCCGAAAGCGGCGTCGAGGTCCTGAGCGAGGCCCAAAGAGCGAGGGGCCCCGCCGCGGGGGAGCCTGCACCTCGAAGAGTGACTGCGGCGGTGTCGGCGCCGCGACGGAGGACTCTGACGCTCCCCGACACAGCGGAAGGGCCTCCTCCTCAGCAAGAAAAAGACGAGACCCCCTCCTCCTCAGACCGTATAGGCCGGAGAGACCCGGGAAGGGCCTAAGACCTTCACCTGAGAATCCCTTGGTGACGTCGTCCCCGAGGTCGGCGGGCTTTGCGACTTGAGCGGACTTAAGACCTGGCGGTCCATGGAGAAACAGAGGCGTCATGCGAATCCATGTCATGGTTGGGTCCCGAACCAGACAAAGCGTCATGCCGGTCCGAAGGCGCGAGAGAATGCGACCACAGTAACACCGGCAGCATAGAGGCATGACCGTCTTGAAACTACGTTTAGCTCCGGAACCGGACGCTTGAAATCAACAAGAAAAACAGTAGGAAAAGCACCCCAGTACCGCTTAGAAATAAAGAAACGGTCTTACCGATTGGCGTCGAGTGTGCGGGAAAGAGTCACTGGCGCAGTCAAAATATGAGCGCTCGAAACAGGGTGCTGCCTCGGCGGTAGGGAGAAACAGAACTGAGTTGGAGGAGGTGGAAGTCGCTACTAACGGCCGCCCCTACATGGCGTCGCTCTCGGCGGGGCCGTTAGGCAACTTTAAAAAAAAAAAAAAAAAAAAAAAGCTCCCGTGACGGGTGCGCGCCTCTGGCTTACACCCAGGAAGTAATGAATGGTGAAGATTGACAAGGGAAGATCTTCAAGTACATTAAGGGAATAAATAAGCTACAGGTGCAGGAATTTTTTAATTCCAAGGAGGGTAGCAGAACGAGGAGTCATGATCTGGACCAATTTTAGAAAGTTCTTCACAGAAAGGGCGGTGGACGCCAGGAAAAGCCTTCCCTCGGAGGTCGTGGGGACCAAAATGGTTGAGGGGTTAAAAAATGCTTGGGATAAGCACAAAGGAATCATTCAAAAGAGGGGATAACAGGGTGGGGGGTAGAAATCTATACACCAAGGTCCCTCTTCTGCCGTCACCTTCTATGTTTCTGTGTTCTATGACCCTGCAGAATGACCATCCAGAACTTCTTGTCTTCTATGACAAAGTTCAGTTCTCTTAGATCCAGAATAGCCCTTGGGTCCCCTGTCCACTTTGGGATGAGAAGTTATCTGATGTCATGGCCTGGATTCCTCTGTTCTAGAGGTACAGGTTCTACAGCCCATTTTTGGAGAACAGTTTGTACTTCTGGCAACAAGGACATGTGCCCTGATGGGTATGTTGTCACCACTGGTGGATGATCTGGAGGGCTGACCAGAAGCTCCACAGCATGACCCTTCTCTATAATCTCCAGAACCGAGGCATCTATAGTTACCTCCTTCCACTGATCCAAGTGGAGGGAGAGGTGATCCCTTACAAAACACCCCTGGAGATAAAGGTGACTGGTGGTGTATAATAGTGATGTTGAGCCAGTGGGGGCACAGCCACCAGCTCCAATACCTTGAGTTGCTTTTAAATGGGCACCTGGGGTTGTGCTGGGGACTCTAAAGGCCATTGCACCTTTGCCTCTTCCCTGATGTCTGCAGGTTGGGTGCTGCCCTCTGACAGCAGCTGGGCAAAAGGTACCCCTGCCCCTTCCCCTGCTTTGGGCATGGTACAAGGAGTATACTGATTTCAGAGTCTTACCAGAGGATTGAAGATCTTTCAGAACTTCTACCTCACTGCCAAACAATTTCTGCCCTCTGAATGGGGCATTGGGAATTGTTTGCAGCACATCAGTAGCAAAACCTTCTACTCTGAGCCAAGAGTAATGCCTGTGACAGATGTCAGAGGCCACAGCCCTGGCAGAGGCATCAGAAATGTCACATGCTGTGCAGAGCAAATGCTTCCCCACATCAGCACCAGCAGCAGGAGTTTTCATTAACTCATGCTTAGCAGAACCCTCAAGCAAGGCCCGTGCTGCAGTTTCAGCCTCCCTCCAGACGTGTTCTGATATTTCATCATATAGGCCTGGTAATTGGCAACATGTAGGCCCAATGAGGCAGAAGCATATGTACGCTCGCCTAGCTCCAACCTCCTGGATACTTTATCAGAAGAGAGGGAGCTCAGGTGCCTAGGTGTCCTGGACCTGTCATGGAAAGCTGTGCTCACCACTAAGTCAGTCTCAGGTTGGCTAGCATAAAAAAGGCTTCCAAAAAGGGGCAGAATACATATTGTCTGGGCTATCTCAGACTGCATAAGTGGCATCCTCCAAGGCTAGAAATATGGGAGGAACCACAGCAGAGGGAGAGTCTGGCATCTCCAGAAATTCCAGCACGTTATTTTTTGTAGAATCCTGCTCCTCTAAAGGGAAGCCCATAACAGTCTGCATTTTTTGCATCCTGGTCAAAACTGAGGGATCCTCTGGAGGTGATCTTAGTGTGTTCACTACAGACTCCTCACTACAGGAGGAGACCGTGGAGCTGGTACCATGTTCACAGTGCTCTCAGCATAGTCTTCCTCCTCCTGCTCATCTTCCTGCATCATAAGATCAGGACTGTAATCATATTTGTTGTCGACTCTATCATTGACAGGAATTAAGGACCGTGCTGGCGACAGTAGCGGTGGCTAAGGTCTATGTGGCAAGGGAGTACCTTGTGGCATCGATGTGGTATTTATAGGAGTCCCTGTCAACAGGCCCCCTGGAACAGGGAGGCCAGGCAGTACACATCTTATATCTGAAAAGGTGACAAAGGACCACCTGAGTGTCAGCACTGCTTTGGTTAGCAGGCATGACTGGAGTGGTCAACAGTGGAGATTGGGTCCCAGTCGACGACAGCACTACATCAGCTGTAACAGGCCCAGTAGTGCCTATGCTAAGCCCTGACCTTGGTGTCTGGTCAACAGTCAGGTGGCAGCAGTGCAAATGTCAGCTGCTGAGACCCCTTTGAAACAAGCCACTGAAGCAGCCATGCCTCTGGTGGAGTGAATTTTGACAGCACCAAGCAGTTCTTTGCCATACATATTGTAGCAGAACACAATGCAATTTGCCAACCACCTGGATAAACACTGCTTAGAAAATGAAGCACCCTCTCTGCCTGGGATGAAAGAAACAACTACTTAGACTTTCTGGACTCTCTAGTCCGGAACAGGTAATACTTCAAAGTTCTGCACACATCTAAGGTATGGAGCAGTGCTTCCCCTGGATTGGCGCGCTCAGGAAAATAAACAGAAAGGTGGATAGACTGATTAAGTGTGAACTCAGAAACCACCTTGGGTAAAAACTTAGGATTTGTGCACAAAGAACCCAGTCTTTGTGAAAATCAAATAAGGCTCCTCACACCACAGGGCCTGAAGCTCTGAAATTCTTCGAGCAGAAGTAACCGCAACTAAAAATAGCAGTTTCCAGGAGAGAAAATGCAAATCGTAAGTAGCAATTGGCTCAGAAGGAAACAGTGTCAACCTCTCCAAAACAAAATTCAAGTCCTAAGCTAGGACAGGGGAACGGAGTGGAGGTTCCAGGTGCAGAATGCCCCTGAGAAAAGTATGGGAGACATCCAGCTGAGCAATTGGGCGGTCACCCACGGGCTCATGAAATGTAGAAATAGCCGAAAGGTGGGCCTTGAGGGAAGACTACTGGAGGCCTGATTCGGACAACGAGATCAGGTAGTCCAAGATATGATTCTCCAAACAGGTGATAAAGTCTAAGTCATGTTTGACAATGCAGATGGAAAACCAATTCCACGTCGTGGCATACGGGGCTCAAGTGGAAGGCTTTCGGGTGGCCACCAGGACGCCTGCTACCCCGTCAGAGACCCCGAACCTGGTGGTGGCTATGTGCTCAGCAGCCAGGCGAGCAGATGAAGGGACCTGAGGTGGGATGGACCACAGTCCCCGATCCTGGGTCAGCAGACTCCTGCAAAGAGGAAGAGGAACTGGAGGTTCTACCGCCATCTGCTGAAGTAGAGGGGACCATATCGGACGAGGCCAGAATGGAGTCACTGGAATTATGCTGGCTCCCTCCATCTGCAACATGATTTGCATCCTCTGTGTCAGAGGAAACAGGGGGAATGCATGAAGAACTTCCTACTCCAAGAGAGGGACAACACATCTTGCTAGCAAAACTCCAGGCCCTGGATCCAGCGAGCAGAAACCAAACAGTTTTGCATCAAGTGGAGACGCAAAAAGGTTCAACTCTGGATGACCCATCTGTCAAACAACTCTTCTGAGACAGATGAGAGAAGCTCACAGTCATGCATGCTGGACTGAGTCCTGCTGAGACTGTCCGCCAGGGTGTTCAAGACACCTGACACATGGACCGCGGAGAGTGTCAAGACTGTGATCCAGCACCCAATACCACACTCTCATTGCCTCCTGGCAAAGAGTGGTACGAGTAAGTCCCCCTGCTTGTTGACATAGTACACTACATGCAAATTGTCAGACTGCACTAGCAGCTGGCTTGAAGCAAGATGCTCCTGAAAAGCCTGCAAGGCACAGAGCACCGCTCTCACCTCCAGGACTTTGATATGCAGGAAGGCTTTCCACTGGGACCAGGAGCTCTGGGTTTGAAAGGGGCTCTGGTGTGCTCCGCAGCCCAGACCTAATGCATCTGTGGTTAGGAACTAATGCGAAGAGATTCAGAATGGGATGCCTTGAAGCAGATTCAACGGGTCCAAGCACCACTGTAGTATCTTGAATACTAGGGAAGAGATCAGGACTGGATGGTCTAACTCGTTCATACACTGGACCCACTGGACCCGGAAAGACCACTGGAAGGTACGCATATGAAGCTTGGTCAGTGGAACAGTGGGTATGGAAGCTGCCATTAGGCCCAGCAATCTGAGATACACCCTGGCAGGGATGTACCAGCTCTGAGCGACTTCCTGAGCTGGGGCTATGAGACACTCTGCCCTGTTTTGGGGCAGGAAGGCCTTCCCCTGCACAGAGTCCAGAACCGAGCCTACGTACTGCAGTCTTTGGAACGGTACTAGAACCGACTTGGGCAGGTTGACAGTAATGCCCAGAGAATGGAAGAGCTGGAGAATGCTCTCTAGAGTCAGTAAAAGCAGTTTCCTGGACGGGACCTTAAAAAGCCAATCATCCAGGTAAGGGAAGACATATAGTCCCTCTCTTTTTTTTAGTTTCTATTTTTCTCCTCCTTGGAGTCCTCTGCCACCCTCTGACGTCCCCCGCCCCACACGGCTCCAGGTATGCGGCCCCCTCCCATGAACCCCATGACATACCCTTCATGGCATGGGGTGGGGAGCGACTCGACCCACCAGACCAGATATGCATTCAGAAGGTGCTTCCCAGACCGCTGTGGCGGGGACCATCGCCATCCTGCAGAGGGCCCCTATTTTTCCATTTTCTCCCCTCGAGCGCTGCGTACACACCTGCCAGCGCGGTGGCGCCTTACACTCCACACGATTCTGCCAAGCGCCTGTCGGAACTCTCACCCTAAGCGCCAGTGCTGACGTAGCCACCCAGCCTCCGCTAGGTGGCAGGCAATGCTAAGCGCTGCAATCCCCTCTCCGGAGAGAGAGCAGTCCTGTGGGTCGCCGATCCTTCTCCTTCCCTCCAACCCCAGTCCCCATGTCCGTTCCCGAACATGGGTCGCTGCGATGAGGCGCCCAGCTTTAGCCCCCAGCGCCACTGGGCCGGCCTAGTCCCTCTCTTCTGAGAGCTACTGCTACTGTGGCTAAGCACTTGGTAAAGACACACGGTGCAGAGAACAAGCCAAATGGTAGCACTTTGAACCGATAAGGCACACCCTGAAAGGTAAAATGGAGTAACTTCCTATGTGGAGGAAAGAACAAGATGTGCAGATATGCATCCTGCAAGTCCAGTGAGCAGAGCCAGTCCCCTGTCTTGGGGAAGGATATTAGGTCTGGCAGATGTACCATCCGGAACATTTATACTGGACAAACAGATTGAGGACCTGTCTGAAATGGGCTCAGACCTCCGTTTTTTTTTCTTTTATGGGGGTGGGGAGCCGGAAAGGCCTGCAATAAACCCCCGTGTTTCTCTGGTGCCTGGGCACTGGTTCAATGGCCTGCTAGTGCAGGAGAGACTGGGCGTCCACCTGAACGGACAAGTAAACTGGGGAATAATTGGAGGGTGGAGGCTTGGTGTTTGGAGGCTGCTCAATGAGCTCCAAGGTGAGCCCCTTCTCTATGATCTGCAAAACCCGTGCTTCCAGAGTTATGGTTCTCCATTAGAGGGAGAACCGAACTCCGACTGCCACCTTCTGGTCCGGAACCAGAGGACAGCGCAGGTCCAGCTAAGGTGCCACCAGCCGTAGGAGCTGGTCTGGCCAAATGGAGTGCTCTGCCCGAGGCTTGCAGACCATTTATGACATCCTGTATATCAGGGTCAAACAGCCTGGAGCCTTAAGAGAGGTGCCCTTAAGCATGTTCTGCTGCTCACTGGCTGTAAAACCGAAGAACAGGAGTGCCTACTCAGGCATATGCCTATGACTGCACCCCTAGCAGTGGTGCAGGCCATGTCATGAACAAAGGCTCTGGAGAGGAGCTTGCCAAGACTCTCAGCTGAGAAGGCACTCCAGCTTCCGCGTGCCACCCGGGATGGCATGGACAATAGCCCAGCCCACTCACCCATGGGTATCCTGGAACTTTCTCAGGTTGATCACATCATAAAGGACTAAGATTACCAACAAGCGCTGATAACAGGAGGGTTGGCAGCAGTGCTCATGACGGCAATCCGTGGTATGGAGAGGCACCGTCGACTGCATGACAGTACAGGGTATAAAGCTGTCCAAAGAGCCAAAGAACTTGTCGACAACCGAGACATTGCCATCAAAGGAGGCATTGTCGAAGGCACTATAGCACAGTGCACAAGCCTGTCGATGAACAAGAAGTCAAGGGTCTGTTGATGGAAAGGACACCACCAATGGAAGGGGCATCGGAGGCAAAATGACAAAGCACAAACCTGAAGATGTAAAAGATGCCCAGGATCTGCCAACAAAAGGGACCTCGTCAATGGAGAAGGCAATGCCAAAGGCTCATTGGCACAGAGCACAGGCCTGTCGACGTGCCTGGAAGCCATGGATCCGTCGACGGCAGAGGCATTGTCAACAGACGAGACACAGTCGACAGCAGTAGGGTCGATGGCACAGTGTGCAACTCCGTCAACAGGCTAGAGGCCTGGAAAGGCCAGAGCTGGAACTGGAAGGCAGCAGTTGATGAACCCGTTGTCGACGGGAAGGGGTCACTGACCCTAAAGCTTGCAACTTGCCACCCGGCGGAGCAGGTGGCAATGCTGTCGGTAAAGGTCTGGAGAAGAAAAGACCTGGACAGCGACCCTTGACGAGGCCAGAGCCATTAATGAGGGATCCCCTGAGACCGAAGAGGCCGTAAGAATGGGAATGCCGGGGGAACGTGGACCTGAGTGGCTGGTACCTGCCGCCTGCCAAGCAGGCGGCAGTGCTGTCAGTATGGGTCTTGTAGGGCAAAGACCTGGACAGTGATCCTCATCAAAGTTGGAGTCGTCGATGAGGAAAACAACCCCAGAAGAGGGAACCCTCGGGGGATCAGTGACGCTGTGGAAGGCGGACCCAGACGCAGGCAACTGTGAAGCAAATCCCCAAGGGCTGATCCCGTGCCTAATGATCTGCGAGCTGGGAGACCATGCTGGCGAGAAGAGAAGGAACCCCAAAGGGTCCCCATTGAGGACTGCATCAGGCAGAGAGGCTGAATAGCCGTCTTTGTCGCTGGAGGACAGAAGTCAAAAAAGCTGCCTAAGCTTGCAGGACTGGTCGCGGAAAAAAGCCCAAGATAACAAGAAAGGGAGAAGACAAAAATCATCTCTTATAAGAAGAGATTTGAAAATAAAAGGAAAAAAAAAACACAAAAACTGCGTCTTATCTTCCACAGAGACCCATGTTGACCTGGTCGACGGTGGAAAGAACTGAGGAGGGAGCACGGGCCGCCCACGCCTACATAATGTGTTGGTGACGCTATTGATGTCGGTTGGGCGTACGGCCCCAGTTGTACCGTTGAAAACCTTCTGTGTGGATCCTGCTCTACCAACGGTGAAGTTCCTATGGTGTAACCTGATGACTGAGATAACCCCGAAGATGATCTGTAGTTCACAGGGGCAATCTGGATCTAGGCCATGTCCTGGTGCTTGTGTCAGTGACTCCCTGAGGATTTTTCCCAGGACCTTGACAACCGTGATTCGGTCAACAGGGTCTGTTGATGCACATTTTTCCTGAAGCTGCTTCTCCATTCTTTCAACTGTCTTTTGGAGGAGGAATTTCTCCAAAACCCCCTTTCTGCATTGCCTGGTTGCAGAGTTGAACCCCCAGCAGATCTCACAAGCTTTGAAGTTGTGAGAAAGGTGTAAGCAGCAGACACAGATGTTGTGGGAATCTCCTGTGCAAATTTTCTCTCCGCACTCGCAATACTGGAAGAGTTTAAAAGATTCTTTCGACTACATACAGGTCACCGAAAATCACTCAAAGTGATTACTTGGGAATAGTGAAAATAGTAAAACAGCAGCTATGAGCAGCAATGTTTTCATGGGTCTAACAAGTCTGACTGATGGCAAGAAAAAAAAAAACTGAGGAGAGGAGGGCCACCGACATTTATGTATACGTTTATGTCTGATGTCGGCGTGGGTGGCCCCTCTCTGACTGCCTGCAAAATGTTCCATTTGATCCTAGTGCCTTGTGGCTGTATGCTCCAAAGTCGTAGCCTGGTGAAAGAAATATCCTCAAAGAAGATCACAGTGTCTTCACACTTCAAACTGAGTACAAGGGATGAAGACCAATAAAACATACTGAAGTGAGCCCATGGTGTGGTGGGTGGGCATGTGAATCAGAAATGAAGATATTTCTAGAAGAAGAAAAATTACAGTGAGTACATAATTTTCATATCTTCCAGGAATCAGTCTTTACCACTGATTCCCACTAGTGGGCCATAGTACCAAACTCAGACAAAAAATCCCCTGGACTAAGGCAGTAGGAGTCAAGGGCTCATTTAGGATAGTAATCCAGTCAGGATTGTTCTGCTGATGGTGACATGCTGCTTGGTATGGACATCCAGGATACAGTGTTTCACAAAAGTGTGCACTGTACTCCAAGTTGCAGCTTTGCAAATATCACTGACAGGCACAGAGCAAATACCTGGCCCTCCACCTTCACCTGAACCATGGAATAGCAGTGGCACAGGCAGGATCAAAGGAAGCAAAGCGCTTTTTGAATTGCATGAAGTCCTTAATTCTGTCCTGGTAGAACCTAGGGACTCTTAACATTTAAAGAATGGAGAGTGCACAAAGTAGGCAGGCAGCACAAGCAGCTGGTTAAGATGGAACTCTGACACCACTTTTGCTAGGAACTTAGGGTGTGTGCAGAGAACTACCTTGTCCTTATGGAAAACAGTACAAGGAGGATCTATGACCAAGGCATGGACTTCAGATACTCTGTGAGCAGAAGTAATGGGCACTAAGAATGCTGCTTTCCAAGTTAAAAACTTCAGCTCACAGGTTGCAAGGGGCTCAGAAGGTTTGTGAGTGAGCATGTCCAACATAAGGTTGATATCCCAGGCAGTCACTGGCTTCCTGACAGGAGGCCTTGTGTGCAAAATGCCCTTAAAGAACCTCTGAAACAGCGGCAGCTGTGCCAGGTAAAGAGGACCAATGGGCTTGTGGTATGCAGATATAGCAAACAAGTGGACCTTAACTGTGGAATACTGTAGGCCAGCATCAGAGATGTCCAAAAAGTGCTTCAGAACCTTGTCAGGAAGGAACCCAAAGGGGATCCATCCAGCTTTTGGAGCACCACAAGGAAAATCTTTTTCCACTTGGCTGTGTAAGATTTCCTAGTGGAAGGCTTATGAGCAGCCAAAAGTATTTCAGAGACTCTCTGAGACACCCTGTACCTGTTTCACTTCTATCTTTTCAGGAGCCAGGCCTGATGATGAAGGGAGCACAGATTGGGATGGACTAGGTGACCGGTCAGTCATTAAGTCCCTCCAGAGTGGAAGAATCCTCGGTTTGCTGAAAGTCTGTTCAACAGAGGAAACCATATCTGCTGAGGTCAGTAGGGGGAGCGCAGTATCATCCTTCCCCATGCACTTCCAATTTGTGCAATACCCTCTCACCAAAGGAACTGGTGGGAAAGCATACAGAAATAGATTTTGCCACTGTAGTCTGAATGCATCCTGACAGAAAATGCCACGTCCAGGATTTCTGGAGCAGAATCGAGGTAGTTTGGGGTTCAGTGGGGACAAAATAAAGAGCACATCTGGGGCACCCCCACTCATTGGACAACGAACTTCGCAATGTCTGGAGCTTGTGACCACTTGTGAGGATCGGCCTCTGTTTGGCTGAGCTCATCTGCCAGAGTGTTTTGGACTCTGACACATACACTGCTTGAAGCAGGATCCCCTGCTCCAGGCACCATTCCCACACTGTTGTCACCTCCCTACAGAAAGGGTAAGAGTGTGCTCCTCCCTGCTTGTTGATGTAGTACATGACAGACTTGTCTGTCTGAAGGAGAACTGTTCTGTGGCTGACTAGGACCACTAGTCATCTCAGGCCATACAAAACAGTTGCATCTCCAGTACACTGATGTGGAGATGAGTCCCTGATGGGTCCTAGACACCCTGTGTTTGGAGACCCTGACAGTGGACCACCCACTTCATCAGGGAGGCATCCATAGTGAAAATCACCTGAGGCTCTGGTTGGGAGAAGGCAAAGCCCTGTCTTCGACTGACCACAACAGGAGCTTGGTCACCTGAATGGGGTAGGTGTGGTGGTGTGATGCTTGTGACCACTTTGCACCAAGCAGCCACTGATTGGTCTCATGTGAAGCTATACCTGGGGCACTGTGAACAATGAAGAGGCTATTAGACCCAGCATGTGCTGCATGGAGTGGGACTGCACAGTTTTGCGCCCCATGATGTAGCATGCCCTCAGCAGGACTGCCTACAGCCTGCTCCCTGGAAGAAAGACCCAGGCCTTTGTTGTGTCCAGAACAGCTCCTATGTGCAACCATGCCTAGGGCACTGTGAACACTGAGGAGGCTATTAGGTAGGCTGGGGGGGGGGGCACTGTGAACATGGAGGAGGCTATTAGACCCAGTATGTGTTGCATGGAGTGGGCTTGCACAGTTTTGTGTTCCATGATATTGCATGCCATCAGCAGGACTGCCGGCAGCCTGCTCCCTGGAAAAAAGGCCCGGGCCTTGGTCATGTCCAGAAATAGAAATTACATACCTACCGTAATTCTGATCTTTCTGTGTATCTTTACCATTCATCACCTTTGGGTTATCGGCCGGAGGTCATGACCCCGCGGGACCTTCTTTTTTTTTTTGATGGGCGGAGTCGACACACCATTGGTGCTGCCCTCGAGGCTGATGCACCGCGTGGCACTCGCGGGTTGGCTGTTAGGTGCTGTCGACTCCACCCTCCCGCCAGTTCTGAGTTGCCGGAGAGGTAAGGAAAGGGTTGGGAGGGTGGGACAAGGAAGTCCAAGAGACAGACAAAGGAAAAGATATATAAACCAAAAGGAGAAATAAACGACTGAGAGGACAGAAGAAGAAGGAAGACTAAGGGGACTGGGTAAGGGCCCCAATCTCTGGAAATAGGAAAAAGGAGAGAGGAAGGAGTTAGGATAAGCTTGAGAGGGGGGAAGAAGGAAACAACCATATCCCAGAACCTTGACTTATCTCTAGATTGTATAGGAACTGCAAGGAGTAGCCAAAAAGCTCAGAATTCAGAATTCAAGGCACAGAATCACTGACAGTAACTCCAAAAGCAGAAAATGGCTATCCTGGAGAGAGACAGGACACAGGGAATTCTCCCCCCTCTCAGGGGAAAAAAACATTTTTGGTGTAAGAAAGTTTACTTTCTTTAAAATAATGAAGGATCTGTCCAACGGACAAAGAAAATTAAGGACTGATAGAAACAAAGGAGGAGGAGAGAATGGAGGGCAACTGCCAACTCTCACCCCACAGGGGTGGAGCTAGAGCACTGGAGAAGGAGTGCCCCCCATCCTAACCACTCTCCCCTTAGAAATATCATCCCCCCATGTGCCCCTGTTTACCCCACCTGATAAAAAGAAAGGAGGAGGAAGGGAGGGCACAGAGAGGGAGACGGAGCCAGAGACTGAGGCTCCAGGGGGATGGCGGTCGGGACTGTGATGAATGGTGAAGATACACAGAATGATCAGAATTACATTAGGTACGTAATTTCCATATCTTATCTGTGTCAATCTTCACCATTTATCACCTTTGGTTGAGTGCTGAGCCCCCCAGATGGGGGTTTTAACCCTAAGGGACTTAGCTCTCAGTGGGTGACACACTAAGAGGGAGAACCTTCAGGGCCTGGGGAGGCCCGAGAGTGGGTAGAGTGAGATGGGGAACCCCTGGAGGGGGAAGGAAGTTGCCTTGACAAGCGCCATCTCACTCTATGGGAGAAGAGATAGGTTCTCTGGTGAGCGGAGTTAATCACCCTACGCCGGCCCAAGGGTGACAACCGGGAAAGATGCAGCCATGCCGCCTACCTAGTGCAGACCTGTTGCTACGACCCTGGTAGCTACCTCGTTGGCATTGTACGATGCTCTTGCTTGGTGCCTTGCTAGCTCCAGGCCACGTGCAGAGAGTACGATGGCTTGTCTGGTTTGCTCTGAGTCAGGCAAAGAGGCTAGGAGCTGACCCAGCCTAGAACACAAGAACCTGTCATAGGATGCGTAGTGGGCCTGATGTGCTGCGATAGAGAGCAGCAACCATGCCGAGTAGAACATCCTCCTCCCCCAGAAGTCAAAATCCAAGTAATGTTGATCTGGGGGCCGGTCACAGTGGAGGGCGCGAAGCCCATCGGGGTGTCCAGCTGCGTCAATCCTGACTGAGGATGAGGCATGGGACCTGGAGACTCCGGGGGGGGGGCAATACTGCTGGCAGAGATCCTTAGGAGCAGGAACTCTGGAGAAGAGCCTCTGCCAGAACACAATGACACCTCTCGGAAGGGAGCAGGCCAGGGGGGCACCACAAGGGTGTCCTCACTCTAGTCGCCTAGAAAGGCGTGCGCCGAGTGCTCTGGATTGCTTTGAGTGGGAGGGGTGATATGCAGGTCCTCCAACATCCTCATGAGGAATCGCTAATATTCCGCAAGATCAGCAGCTGGGGAGATGTGGACACATGGCTCTTCTCCCCCAGAAGAAGGGGATGAGGAGTCAGAGGACCTCAAATATTCAGAGGGTGGCTGCTCGGGGGGAGGTTAAAAAACCTGTCTGTCCACTGCCCTGACATAAGTGGGGAATCGAGCAGCCACGTCCCTGAACTGCTCCCAGGAGAGAGGCCCGCTAGGACCAAGGATACCTGGGAGCACCAGAGAATGTGGCAAAGGGATAGGGACAGAGAAATCGACAGACCTCTGCCTGGGCTAGGGAGCGCACCAGGAGCACCAGAAGATGAAGGTGCTCCGGAAGACTCCACAGCTGACAGCTGAACAATCATATTAGAAGTGCCTTGACTGTGCCTGAAAGAATCCCCCCTGTGAGGTGACTGGGGCCATGAAGGCCCAGAAGGACTGTCCCCTACCTCCAAAGAACGGGGCCCTCTCAAAGAAACCAAGGGGGAAGAGCGGAGATCCGTGCTACGGCTTCTCCCAGAGCCCGGGTGAACTCCAGAAAAAGGTCGCCGCGCAGACCCCATGCCCCTCGACCCCTCGGAATCTGAGCGCGCCCTCCTCCTCGAGAGAGCCAGCCTAGGCAACTGACAGCCCTGGTCGGCCCCCGAAGGAGCTATCCAGGGCGCAGCACCCTCCCCTCCCTTGGGTGCTCTGATCGGCCTCAAAGCTGAGCAATTCAGGCACATCACCTGAGGGGGTACCACCGCTGAGGGGTCAGACAACCCACGAGGCTGGGCTGCAGTGCAATGATGGCCTGCACCGCTGCCTGCTGGTCAGAACCCCTGACCCCAGCCCTGGCAGTCACTGTCCGCTCCTCAGAGGGGGGTCTGATTCCAGTCTGTCGAGGACACTACAAGGGTGCCCACGCCAGCAGCTAACTCCAAAGAGCCAGACTGCCTGTCTGACTCACAGTCCGACTCCTCCTCCGCAGAGGTGGAGACCAAAGCCCTGTGCCAAACAGTTGGCGGGTGCCTGCTGCCATCGCGACCAAATAGGGTACCAGAAACAGAGACCGTACCAGAGTCGGTTCCAGCGTCCTCCACAGCAACGAGAACGGCAGCAGAAGAGGATACAGCTCCAACCATTTCAGCAGTCTCTGAGGCAGAACCTAACACGGCACCAAGGACACAGAGACAGCGCAAATGACGGCTCTGACAGCGCTCTCGGCACTGAGATCCCAAACCCCCACAGCGCCATGCCCATGCCCAGAACCATGAACGGCACCGGAGCTGGACGCAGCGCCGTGCTAAACCTCGGTGCTAGATTGCCAGTGCGGTGCATCCCGTCCGTCCCCCAGAGGGAACAGACTGGACCTCTTGCACCGCAGGAGGAGCCATGGCAAGGCTACGAGAGGTGGAGGTTCCTCCTCCTCGGTCCATATACAACCAGGAGGACCTGGAGAAAGGTAGAGAACATGGCTTTGACCCGATTAGTGCTACCGACTTCGGTAAAGTCAGCGGAGTCGCTTCAATTTCTCCACGCACGCTGCTCGAAGGACCCGGGGCGATCCATGGAGAAACAGGCATTGCACGAGTCCATGTCGTGAAGTGGGCCAAGACACGAAGGCAACGGTCGCGTTGGTTGGTGATGGAGTATTTTCAATGCGGCATAACCGCCGCATGGGGGCCATATCGCCTTCAAAGATTTCTTGCCCCAACCTAGACATGACCGACGGAAAAAACACCAAACGAGACTTGACGTCGCAAATAAAACAAATAAATGGAAAGAATTACTGGGCGACGTCGAGTGGCTATCAGAACTGGCAGGAAGGGAGCCGACGGACTTCAGCGCCGACAATACTCGACACGGAGTTGAAGGAGTTAAATTTACTGCATAGCAGGTAGGCCTGAAAAACTTCTCTGTCTCGAAGCATCCCACGTGGTGACCTCGATGGCGGGAGACGAAGAACTGGTGGGAGGGTGGAGTCGACAGCACCTAGTGGCCAACCCGTGAGCGCCACCCAATGGGTCAGCCTCGAGGGCGGCACGGATAGTGTGTCGACTCCGCCCATCCTCCCCCAAAAAAGAGAAGCTCTCGCGGGGTCATGACCTCCGGCCAATAACCCAAAGGTGATGAATGGTGAAGACTGACACAGATAAGATCAGCTCCTATGAACAGCAGCTGCTACAAGGGTTGGAGCCAAGACTTTTCCAGATTCAGCAGAACTCCCATTGAGGAGAGGAACTGAGAGGCAGTGGCCACTGCTTGTTTCATCTCCTGCCTGGATGAAATGGCAATCAACCAGACATCCGAGTAGAAACATGATTGGAATCCTAATTTTCTAAGATGCAATGCAAGTACTGAAAAAAGCACTTTGTAAAGACATGAGGCACTGAGGAAGCCCAAAAGGCAGGACTCTGAACTGGTAATGTGGCCCCAGCATGACAAAGCAGAGGCATCTGTGGTTACTGGGGTGTACCGGTATGTGCTGATTTGCATCTTGCATATCTAGGGAAGCTAACCAATCCTGAGGTTTCAAGGAAGGGAAGCAGAGATCCCAGAGAAATCATTTTGAATTTTTCTCAATCCATGCATTTGTTCAGGTTTCTGGGGTCAAGAATGCAGTGCATGTCCCTTGATGTCTTTGGTACGAGGAAGTACTGGGAGTAGAAGCCTGTATTTCCCTCTGATTCTGACACTGTTTCCACTGCCCTGTTGCTCAGAAGGCCTGCAATCTCCTGCACCAGAAGCTCTGACATGCGAGCTGACAAGAGGACCTGTTTTCTGGGTGGATAGTCTGGAGGAAGTTCTGTGAAATCCAGAGAGTGTCCCTCCTGGATGATCCTGAGGACCCACTTGTCTGTCATAATGGACTCCAAGTGACAATACAACTTGGTCATACAGCCCCCCGCCCACTGTGAAGGAGAGGTCTGCTTCCAGCAGCTGAGGTGGTCCCGGGGCCGGAGCTTCAGAGGGTGGCTCTAGGTACTTTTGTCACACGTGCCTTCAGCTGTGCCTTTTTTCGAGGCTTGGGAGAATGAGCTCTGATTGGGGCTCCTTTGCCTCTTCCATGACAGGACTGCTTGTTAAGAAAGAAACCACATCCTGTGGCCCTTCAAGGTTTAGCAGAAGCTTGCCTGGAAATCTTAAGGGTTGTCCTAGTTTCATGAGATGCCTTGACAGACTTCTCTACCTGCTGTCCAAACAGATAAGTTCCATAAAAGGGAATGTACACTACCCATTGTTCGATAGCTTGAGGAAAAAATAAATGCCTGCAGCCAGGAATGCCTTCTGACGCAAATGCCTTCAGCAGCAGAGCGGGAGGCAGCATCAAAGACATCCATAGAGGCCTTGAGCTGATGACTGTTTGACTCGATAGACTGTCTGACAGTCAGCAAAATATTTTGTTTATCCTCAGTCTGGCAGGCACTCTGCCAGGGACATAAGCTTGTTCCAAAGGGTATACTCATACTTAGAAAAATGCCCTGGGTAGCTGGCAGTTCTCCTGCCTAAAGTACCTGACGACGCATAAGCATGCTTGCCCACAGTGCAACTCTTACGTGCCTCCTTGTTAACGGGTGATCAGTGACCTCATTGGGAGAACGGCCTTGTCATTCTCAGTGAGAACAATGGCATCAGCTACAGGTTGAGAGACATACACTGGTCTATCCCTAGGGGCAGAGTATTTCCTATCAGCCTGTTTGCAAACAGATGCTACTACAGCAGGTCTATGCCAGACCACATCTGAAAGGGTTTCAAATGTGAGAGGGATACAAAGAACTAAACTGACTGGGATGTTGGGAACATTTAGCCACTCCAGACG
Organism: Neoceratodus forsteri; assembly: GCA_016271365.2. Classification (NCBI taxonomy): domain Eukaryota; kingdom Metazoa; phylum Chordata; order Ceratodontiformes; family Ceratodontidae; genus Neoceratodus; species Neoceratodus forsteri. The sequence goes on from CM057456.1 coordinate 17,580,762, forward strand.
GAGATGTTTGCCTTGGTCAATGGCAGTAGGCTCAAAATTAAGAGCAGAATGCATATTTCTCAGCAAAGTCAGGAAAGAAAGATCCTCCTGAGGTATAGACACAGGCCCTGGGTCTGAAGTGCCCAAGCTGAAAAAACAGTTATCGTCACTGCCTTCAGAAATGATGAGGTCACGGTCAGACTCATTCACTCCAAACCCTCCTCAAAAGGAGAGTCATAGAGGGGTTTGGGTCATATGCACCCTAATTCAGGACATGGCTGTGGCATCACCGGAGGTACCAATCCTGAAGGACATGGGGCTGGTACCAGAGGTGATGCCAGAACCAGAACTGAATCCAGTGCCAGGCCACGAATGCCCAAGCCCAGCACCGGCACCAGAGTGACTGGCAGTGGCACCGCCGGTTGGCCCCAGATGGTGGTGTGGCCAGTGGGACAGGAGTTGGCAGCGCAGTTACTGGCAAGAACCCAAAGGCTGTCACAGGAGCCAAACACTATCTGGCCTGAGGGCCCCACCAGTGGCTCCAGTTCCCCCTGCCCCCAAGGAACCAGGAGCCAGTTCCAGAGGCAGAAGCACATGGGCCAGATGATGTATCCACTGCTCCATTTGAGCCATCTACTGGTGGAACTAACCATCGGAGTCCCCACTTACAGACAGAGAGGGACTCCATGCCTGAAACTCAAGACATTCCAGACCTAAAGCCCTTGATGACATCAAGGTTGATGGCGAAGACCCACAGCTCTGGAAGATCAGAGATTCTGTGGCAGACCTCACAGATGGCAACCTCGACCAGTGCCATTTCTTTCCCTTCCAGTGGGAAGAAGCAGCACCGAGACTCTGACTGGGATCGGGCTTGCTGCTTTTTGTGGTTATGGGAGACTGTCCTTCCCCCTCCCATGCACTGAACTGCCTGTGATCAGAACCCTTCCTTGATGGGGAAGTGGGTGGGATATGGTCCCACCGCCGGAGCAGCTTCCTGAGAAGGCTCCCTGCCGTCCACCACGGCCTTCGATCACTGACACCCGGTAGGGCTAAGAGAGACTGACAGAGAAAACGTTTTTGTAAATTCACTAAACTGACACAAAAATAACCAACTCTAGCTTTAAACTCTAGAACTGAGTAGAATTGCACACTGTTGTCGTACAGATGTGAAGTTCTGACTCCAAGCAAAGTCGTCACTGATGTGCATTTGATGGCGGAAAAAAGGAACTGGGGTGGTTGAGGGCTGGTGCAGAGGTAAACCTGTGCCAGCGAGCTAGTCTTGCGGTGCTGTGCATCTGCACAGCTTATCGTGGCGCTAGCCCTCCTGAAAAGTTCTGGCTCCCGCTGGGTCTTAGCACCTCCAGCTAAGACCCACTAGTGGGAATCAATGGCAAAGACTGGTTCCTGGAAGATCTGTAAATTATTTTATGTGTAAATATCTAAACTATCATAAAAATAACAAACTTTAAAGACTAAAAATAATGAACTGCACACTGTTGTACAGAGAGTGAAGTTCTGACTCACAGCAGGTGAGTGACGTCATCACTGATGGCCTCTCAAGGGGGAAGGAACTGAGATGGTTAGGGGCTGGTACTGCTGTATAGCAGTGGGTGTGTTCATCATCGTGCAAAGTTGCACTCACAAAGCCTAGTATATCACCAGCCCTCTGAGAAGTTCTGGCACCCGCTGGGTCCTAGCTCCTCTGACCGAGACTCACTAGTGGGAATCAAGGTGTAGACTGATTCTTGAAAGTTTCTGTGAGACAGCCTAGGGTGATGCTGAGATGCTGCTTTGCTTTAAGGCTCACGAAAGGGCTCCATGTGGGGGAGTTTGATGCTCACTGATGAAAGGTTAAAAAAAATAAAAAAAGATGCTGGTTACATTGCAGCATAGTGCCTATGAATCAGAATTCAGTACTCAAAGTATATATGATGACTTTTTAATTATCAAGTGCTTTTACACACAGGTGACAGTGGTGTAATCCACCATTATAACCATATGGTTATAATGGCAAGTGTGAGACAGCTGAGATCTGTCACTCAGAGTCCAGTAGCACGGGTGCAGTCTGTTTAAAGCTGCCAGTCATCTTCTGCTGGTTAATTCTGCTTCCAGCAGTGGAGGTGTGGTGACAAGGATAGACGGCACCCTGTGCAGCTAAACCAGGAGTGAGTGAGGCCAAGAGAGAGACAGCATTCCGTAAGTGGAGCCAGGAGTGAGTGTGGTGACAAGGAAGGCAGCAAGCAATGCAGAAAGAAGCAAGCACAGTCATGAGAGAGGCAGCAACAGTGTGCTGTGCCGTCTGAAGTGAGCATGACTATAACAGAGCAGAAAGTTGTGACAACTTCCAGAGCAGCCTACTAAACAAGTCAAACTCGGTGGCCAAAGAGGAGAGGCTGAGCTGAGGGAAGTGTAAAACTAGATAAGGTAAGTGGTAGCTTTAAGTATGTTACTACAGGCACTTTTACATACAACTTAACTGGAGCAGCGCCATCTGAATTGGTTTCCTCTGCTCTTATCGCACCACTGGCCACATCTCTTTACATACTGCAGCTGTGCAGCGTTTCTGGTGGCCTTCTCATGTTTTGGGGGCATTTCCAGCAGAGGTGTTTGTGAATATCAGTGGCACAGGTGCAGGCAAAGCAGCATTTTTACATGCTTGCAAAATACGCCTGCACCGGTACATGATGGTCCACATTCCCAACAAACCTGGGGACACTCTGTGCCACAATGGAATACAGTGGAACGGTTTGCAGTGCTCCGGCAGCTCTTTACACTGCTGGATCTGCACCAGTGAAACATCTCCAATGCAGATCTGGTAACATAAAAGCCCCTTAAAAGTACTAATTCAAAAAGAGGAGTCACTAATTATAAAAAAAAAAAAAAAAAAACAGTTTATGGAAAGGAATATGTAATAGGTTTTTACTTACACCTGCAGTGTGTGATGCCTATATAAATCCCTCAAGTTTCACTCAGGCATTTATGAGGCATTACACACCTCGGGTGTGTGTAAACCCCATTACACACCCCTACCCATACATTATCCATTATTTATTAGACTACATTAAAAGGTTAGAAAGGCTCGCAGTTCAGATCAGAATACTACTGCTCCCGCCCAGTGCAAACACTGTGAATCCCTGCATCTGAGAGGGAACAATACAGATTTGGATAGGCAGTTCTAGAAATCTAACCACACAATCCCACGGCTGGAGCCATCTGTTGCCTTGTTTCTTTTTTTCTCTCACCTGTTTTAGGTTGCTGCCACAGGCGTACTCAAGATTGCTGATATGGAACTGCAGTACCTTTTCTTCCAGTTCACTGAACTGAATACCAGATTCTTGAATAAATGCTTTGTATATTTCCTCAATCTTTTCTAAAACAAAAACATAGTGTGTGATTAGTATGTTGCTCAGTGTCATTTGCTGATCTCAACTGCCTCCATATTGTGTCTCAGTAAGTTTGGGACTGGAGTCCCATAGAAACATATAAGTTGTCGGCAGAAAGGACCTCTTGGTCCATCTAGTCTGCCCTTTAGTTCCCTACCTACTGTGTTACCGCAGACCCTACTTGATCTCCGGTCTTACTCTCCCCCACCTCAAGCCCTGTCACTAACATCCGCTCGTGTCTATCCCATGCATGCTTGAATCCTGGTACCATTTTGGTGCCCACCACCTCTGCTGGGACTTTGTTCCAGATGTCCACCACCCTTTCCGTGAAGAAGTACTTCCTCACATCCCCTCTGAGCCTCCCCTCTTCCAGCTTCATTCCATGCCCCCTTGTGCTTGAGCATCTCTTTCTATGTAAAATACCACCCTCCAATATCTTATTAATACCTTTGAGATGGCTGAATGTTTCTATCATGTCTCCCTTTCCCTCCTTTCCTCTAGAGAGTACATATTTAATTCTTTGAGTCTTTCTTCTTAGGGCTTCCGATGCAGGCTGTGCTCCATTTTGGTTGCCCTCCTCTGTACCGCCTCTACCTGATCTATTTCCTTCTGGACATGGGGCCTCCAGAACTGGACACAGTACTCCAGGTGGGGCCTCACCAACAATCTATACAGGGGTAAGATTACCTCCCTCTTTCTGCTGGTGATACCCCTCCCTATGCACCCCAGCATTCTACTAGCCTTTCCCACTGCCTTATCGCACTGCTTTGCTATCTTCAGGTCATCACAATTGACAACCCCCAGGTCCCTTTCCTGTTCTGTGGTTGTCACCACCTCCCCCCAGCTGGTACACTGCCCTTGGGTTCCTGTGCCCCGTGTGCATAGTTTTGCACTTTTTGACATGAAAGCCCGGCTGCCATACCCGTGACCAGTTTTACAGCATTTTCCGATTTTTCCTCATCTCCCGTGTGTCCATAATGTTGCAGATTTTGTGTCATCCACAAACAGGTATACTTGCCTTCCAGACCCTCTGCCATGTCGCTAATAAAGACACTGAGGAGGACCGGTCCCAGAACTATGAGATTAGCATCTGTGCTGCGGGAGTTAATGGAGCAATTTTCTGCTCAGATCTTCACTTGTTGGGAAGTTTTCAGTGTCAGTAATTTTTCACACTCAGTTAACAATTTTTTTGAATCAGTATGACTTTCTTAAATAGTTCAACAAATAACATAACAATGAAACAATATCATACACCTCCAAAAACTTCATACCATGACTTTCACTTTAAGTGCTACACCCACGTAAATCAGTTAACTCGCATCCAACAGTAATATTGAACAAAAACAAGTTCTGAAGATAAAAAAAAACAAAGCTCTTCTATAGATTCATACATAAACAGTAAAATTCAATAGAAATAACAAGACATTTTTATGTATTTGACAAAGGAAATACTTCTACTACTTGTTGGATTTTCCCCCTTTTATTTTCCCCCTTTTACCTGCAAGCATAAATTAGAGTATGAAAGAAAGAAAGAAAAGAAAATGAAGGTAGAAGTAAGAAGAAAAGGAAGGAATTCGCCTGAAAAGGTATAGGAAGGCGTTTATATTACCAAACATAATGCATCTTTTTGTACAAATGTAATCCCAACACAAGTTTGTTCCCTGTTATTCTTAGAAAGTAGTGAGAGTCACTATGATCACATTAGACCAGGAGTAAAGAGCTTGTAAATGATAACACAAGTTAGAAGAATGGTCAAGTGTTTGGCAGCTAGGTTTCAATGCTAAAAAGTGCAAAATCATGCACTTGGGGCACAGAAACCTGGGTCTACGCACCAGTTGGCAGGGAAAGTACTGGCAACCACCAAACAGAAAAGGGACCTGGGGGGGTAATCATTTCTGATGACCTGAAGGTAGCCAAGTAGAGTGAAAAGGCAGTGGGAAAGGCTAGTAGAATGCCTGGGTGCACTGGAAGGGTATCACCAGTAGGAGGAAGGAGGTAGCACTGTCCCTGTACAGGTTACTGGTAAGACCACAACATGAGTACTGTGTCTAGTACTGCAAACCCCACCTCCAGAAGGACAGGGATATGGTGGAGGCAGTACAGAGGCAGGCAACTAAAATGGAGACTGCACAAAAAGCCCTATGAGGAGAGACTAACAGAACTGAATATGTACTCACTGGAGAAAAGGACGGAAACGGGGGATATGACTGAAACATTCAAATACATAACAGATATTAATAAGGTACAGGAAGGTAGGATTTTCCGTAGAAAGACAGACTCCAGGACAAGGGGTCACGCTTATGAACCTGGGGGCTCAGAGGGGATGTGAGAAAATATTTCTTCACAGAGAGGGCGTGGAAGCCTGGAACAACCACCAAGTCGAGGTGGTAGGGGCCCAAAAAGTCAAAGGATTCAAGTATACATGGGACAGATACAAGGGGCCCTTGGAAAGAATACAAGGGTGGGGACGACTGAAGGTTGTGCAAAGGGCAGCGGTTACGCAGTATGCAGGGAAAATGGGCAGACTGGATGGGCCAAAGGGGTCTTTATCTACTGACAACTTCTATGTTTCTATAACCAACCCCAAACCTGCGTGTTTTTGTACACTGTATATCTAGGGCATAGTGTTTGGTGAAAGTGTGACTATTACTCCCAGGTGGTGGCCCAACGTATTTCAGAGCCAGGGACTGCTCACAATGAAGCCACAGAAGTAGCGACAACCTAGGTGGAACGAGATCGAACAGATCCTTCCAATTTCTTTCCTGCTAGAGAGTAGCAGTGTGGACTACAACTGACAATCCAATTAGGAGATGATGTCAGGGCTCAGCTCATTCAGCTGAAGACACTTCACCACTGGTACAGAAACCCAGTCAGTACTCTACTCACCAGGAATGCTCCCCCACCAACACATGCTGGAAATGTGGCTACCTTGGGGATATGGGCCTGTCCAGCCAGTCAGCAGTACTGGGACAAGGTAATGCAGTACTGTAAATGGAGACAGAGAACTCTATCCAGTTAACTTCCTCCCTTATCCGTATTGGCCTCCCAGCAGCTGCAGCCTCCCAAAACCATCTTTTAATTACATGGGTAATCTCTTTTTGTACTACTGCTTAGAGACTGCTTTTTATATAACAGTGGTCTCTTACAATTCCCTCCTCAGTGGAAAGGCAACAGGATGTGGGCGACCAAACCACTATGGAAAGGATGTCCATATGTAATAGTTCACTGGAGTCAGGCGTGGTACCACAGGACTGGAGAACAGCAAATGTGGTGCCCCTCCACAAAAGCGGTCTCAAGGATGACCCAGGGAATTATAGATCAGTCAGTCTGACCTCAATCGTGTGCAAGCTCATGGAGACCATACTTAAGGAAAGGTTGGTAGAATATCTAAATGCGCATGATCTTCAGGATGCAAGGCAGCACGGGTTCATGGTGGGGAGACTGTGTCAGACAAACCTGATTGACTTCTTTGACTGGGTCACTAAGACAGTAGGCAGGGGCCAAGTGGCAGACATCCTCTATCTGGATTTCAGCAAAGCCTTTGACTCTGTGCCCCACAAAAGGTTGATCAGGAAGTTGGCAGATCTTGGGGTTGGAGAGATGACCAGATGGGTGGAAAACTGGCTGAGGGACAGAACCCAGAGGGTGGTTGTTGTGAGGGAAGTTATCTGGCACCACAGAGGTCACCAGTGGGGTTCCGCAGGGCTCAGTGATGGGGCCAGTATTGTTCAATGTCTTCATCAATGACATGGAGGATGACATTAAGGGCAAAATGTGCCTTTTCGTGGACGACACCAAGCTCTGCGGGACACTGGACACAGCTAAAGGGATACTGGACCTACAGGATGATCTGGAAAAGCTGGGGAGGTGGTCAAGGATCTGGCAACTTGGCCTCAATGCCAAGAAATGCAAAGTTATGCACACTGGAGCCAAGAATCACAGGACAGGGTACTGCCTAGTTGGAGTCCAGGTATCTGCATCAGAAAAGGATAAGGACCTGGGAGTGATGATCACTGGTGACGTAAACCACTCCACGCAGTGCAAGAAAGCAGCAGCAAGGGCAAACAAGATGCTGAGATGCATAGCTAGGGGGATCAGTAGTAGGAGAGAAGAGGTGATACTACTCTTGCACAGGGCACTGGTGAGGACACATCCAGAGTATGGAGTGCAGTATTGCTGCCAACACCTCAAAAAGGACATTTAACCTACTGGAGAAGGTCCAGAAGAGGGCTAAAAAGATGACAGTGGGTCAGCAAAGTAAGGCATATGAGGAGAGGTTGAGGGCACTGAACATGTACTCCCTGGAGGATAGGAGAGAGAGGGGGACATGACTGAAACCTTCAAGTACTTGAAAGGGATAAATAAGGTGGATAAGGAGGGTCTCTTTAAGCTAAGAGACAACCATAACACAAGGGGGGAACAGTCAAACTGGGGGGAGGTTAGGAGGGGGGTCAGGAAGCACTTCTTCACAGAAAGGGTGGTGGACACTTAGAATGCAGTGCCAGAAGAGGTGACCTTGTTGAAGACAGTGGGCAGCTTCAAAAGAGGCTGGGATAGGCATCTGGGGAAGGTAGGATAATGGGCCGGGAGGATGGAAAGGATGGGTAGAGTGAGGGGTGGGGCAGGGTCACTAGTTCAAGCTGTGAACCCTGCAATACGAGCAGAGTAGATATATCAAATTTCCTTCTTGTTCTGGCTTCTTCATATGTTCATATGTTCGTATCCCACTTGGCCAAAACGATGTTGTTACAACCCATGATCACAAGAACTAGCGTTTCTGACCTTAGGATCTCCAGACATTCAGTTTTCCATTGGAAACTTGTCCAACAGGACAACTTGATGACAAAAGAAGCTGAACTAAAGAGTAACAATATATTATTTCTCTTATATCAGCTGCAGTTAAACATTCTACACTTAAAATATGGTTGGAGAATGGGGCCCCCACCGTTAATGATGTTAACAAAGTTAATGTATGGGCAGTGTGAACAATGACCTGGACATAGCGATCCTAGACTACGCCTTATATAGGCATGATAGAGGGATGGACAGAAGTGGAGGGGTGGCCATCTAGATCAGTGAGGTGACAGAAGTAGTAGAGAATGCTGCCACTGGTGGAGGGGGTTTGAATCATTGTGGGTTCAACTCAGAATCATCAGGTAGGAAGACTCACATAGAGGTGGTTTACAGGCCACTGAGGCAGGAAGAAGAAAAGAGAGATAAGGAACTGGATGTTAAAGTAGGGAGGGGCAGCAAAGAGGGAGGTTGTAATAGTGGGAGATATCTTAACCTGCCAGACACTGACTGGGACATCCCAGTGGCCAGGAGTGCCAGAAGCCAGGCCCTGCTTGATGCCTTGCAGGATTGCATGTTGGTACAACAGGTCAGGGATCCCACTAGACAGTCAGTCATTCTAGATGTGGCACTCAACAATTCAGAAAGAGTAGGCAGAGTATGAGTTGGGAACCACTGGGGTCCAGAGACCATATTACTATATGGTTAGAGGTGGCCCTAGGCACCTGTATGCCCTCATCTCAGGCCGACGTGCTAGACTTCAGGAAGGCAGATTTCAACAATATGAGGGAAATTGCGCTTGGCAGTTTGCTGGGGTTGACTGCATCAAGGGAGTGGAGTAAAAGGTGGGGGGTTATAAATGGGGCTGTTCTCAAGGTAACAAAAACATAAACGAGAACAGTCATCTAAAGAAACAAGCATGAGAGACCAATTCAGTTCAGGGAGACAGTGAGGGCTAAAAATAGGGCCTATATAAGGTACACAGAAAGCAGGGGAATAAAGAATGGGACAGGTACCAGCAGGAAACTAGAGAGGCCAAAAGGGTAGTCAGGATCACAAAGATGGACACAGAGCAGCATGCTGCACAGGGTATCAAGGGAGGGGAAAAACAGTTCTTTAGATACAGCAGAGAAAAAAGAAAGACATAAGGGGGGAATTGTCAGGCTTATGGAGGAGGTGATAGAGAAGGAAGGGCAAGAAGTGAGGGGGATTCAGTTGTGGACAGGTAGGGATGAGGAGAGGGAGGTAAGGTGCCTTTCCCGTGCCACAGCTCAAAGGGATGGAAGGAGGATCCTAGGGATTGCTGGGGAAGCAAGGAGGGAGGGACAGCTGGATATCATTGTCCATTTGGGACAAATGACCTGACTAGGGAGGAGCCAAAAACAGTTCAAGAGAAGTTCAGGAGATTGGGGGATCTTAGACAATTAGCACTATCTGTTTCCTTCTCAGAAGTGCAACCTGTCCATGACAAGGGGGATGACAGGAGTCTCCACACCAGGAACTTCAATGCATGGCTGAAGAAATGGTGCAGAGAAAAGGGATTCCAATTCATTGGGGACTGAGGCAACACCTGGAGGGATAGAGGCCTGAACAGAGATGGTGGCCTGCATCCATCCAGGAGAAGAACTGTGATCCATGGTGAACAGTTTAAATGATACATTGGTAAGCATTTAAGCTAGCCGGGGGGGGGCAGACTACGGCAGGAAGACATAGACTGCCCACCCCCACATGCTTACAGGGTCAGCAGCAGGAATCCCAAGCGTGAGAAATCCCTAGCGCTCCCTCTCTTAATCAAGCTTTTCTAGGAGTTTTAAGCAGCCTGGCAAGGAACAGCTATATTTCATATGTAGGCACTAGTGCTAGAAGGGGGTGTTCTTCTACGGGCTCTCTCAGTTGAAACAGTACTGGGGTTTGCCTGTTTTGCCTGGGTTTTTTATTATGTAAGTTGGCCCTCTGGCATGGGCCAAAAGAAAAAAATTACTCACCTTAGTAATGTTGTTTCTTCTAATGGAGTCTTGCTGTATTCTGACAATAGCAGTGAGTCCCAACCTTCGAACTGCCCCCGGAGATGAAACAGTTAACTTTCCATGCCAGGCATGGAATGCTGAGCTTGAGCTCGGTTGAGAGACTGTCTGTTGCTGTTTGAACTCAAACCGTTAGATCTTTACGAGCTAAACTCACTGAGGTCCTGTGTGGAAGCTGTAAACCTACACTAGCCAACTGGCTATTAACATAATAACAAATTTTTTGGTCCCAAAACAAAGACTCAAGTCAGGAGACCCAAAAAATGAAATAACACAACACTCACTCACCCAAGAAAGGGTGATAACAAAAAAGGTGGGGCATCTCCTGAGTGCCAACACTGCCACTGCCCACCCACATCCCAAAAACAGAGGTTCTGAGAGGGGAAGGCAGGGGGGAGGTCAGAATACAGCAAGACTCCATTAGAAGAAACAACATTACTAAGGTGAGTAATTTTTACTTCAAACAAAATGAAGTCTTGCTGTATTCTGTACAATAGCAGAACTACCAAGCAGTACCTCCATGGAGGAGGGACAGAACCTACTAGGAAATACGCCTGAAGCATAGCTGTGCCAAACCAAGCATCACTCCTAGCCTGGATATCCAGGGAGTAATGCTTGGTAAAAGTGTGAACTGTTTTCCAGGTAGCTGCTTGACATATCTCTAAGATAGGAATATCCCTGGCAGCAGCCAGGGAAGCAGCTGTACCTCTGGTAGAGTGAGCCCTCAGGCCTGAGGGTAGAACCTTACCTAATTTTTCATAGCAAAATAGGATGCAAGAGACAATCCACCTGGCAATGGATCTTTTAGTGGCAGGTTTTCCTTTACCAACCTCACCATAAGTGAGGAACAGTTGGAGGGAGTCAAACCTATGACCCTTGGTGCGTTCTATATAGTAGCTAAGGGCTCTTTTCACATCTAGACTGTGTAGCCTCCTCTCACCAGAGGAGGAATGGTCAGTGAAGTACACAGGAAGAGACATAGACTGGTTAAGGTGGAAGTCTGAAACCACCTTAGGCAAAAACTTCCTGTTAGTCCTGAGGACCACCTTATCCCTATGGAAGGAAATAAAGTCAGGCTCCACTGACAGGGCTTGTAGCTCACTTGTGCGCCTGGCAGAAGTGATGGCCACCAGAAACACAGTTTTCCAAGTCAAGTACTTAAGCTCTGCTGAGGACAAAGGCTCAAAAGGGGGTTGCATAAGCTGAGCAATGCAAACAGTAAGATCCCAAGCAGGGGCAGGATTCCTGAATGGAGGATTGGTATGAAGCAATCCCTTGAAAAACTTGGAGAAAACACGGTGAGCTGAAAGAGAAGGGGGCTTACCTGCTGAAATGAAAGCAGAAACAGCTGCCAGATGCACTCTTAGTGTAGCTGGTCTGAGTCCCAAGCTATTCAGATGGACCATATAGTCAAGGACTGTGGGCAGATCAGCAGACTCTGGGGAAATATGCTTCCCAGAGCACCATATGGAAAATCTTTTCCACTTGGAATTATAAGTAGTTCTGGTGGAAGGCTTCCTAGAAGCCTTTAGAATATCCATAACACCTTGGGAGAGGGGTAAATCAGCAAACTCTAACTCTTCAAGAGCCTGGTCTTGAGATTGAGAGATTTGAGATTTGGGTACCAAACCCTTCCCTGAGCACAGGTTAACAGGTTGTAATTCCTGGGAAGAGCCAGGGGAAGATGGACTGTTAAGGACAATAGGAGAGGATACCAGGGCTGTCTGGCCCAGTCTGGAGCAATCAGGATCACTTTGCAGGGTTGAGACCTGATTTTGACTAGCACTTTGAACAGGAGAGGGAAGAGGGGGAACATACAGGAACTTCCCTTCCCAATTGAGAACTAAGGCATCCAGGGGGACTGAGCCCAACACTGGGGGCCTGCAGCAAAAAAGGGGAAGTTGGTGATTGTCTGGGGCTGCAAAAAGATCTATCTGTTGGGTGCCCCCATCTGGAGAATACCACCTCCAAGACCAGGGGATCCAGTAACCATTCGTGATGGCCCCGAGATATCCTGCTGGGGGCATCTGCCAGGGCATTGTCCTTGCCTGGGAGGTGTACTGCTGTGAGGGAGGTGTTCAGGGAATAAGCCAGAGACCACAACTTCATTGCTTCTGTGCACAAGGCCGTAGACAGAGTGCCTCCTTGCTTGTTGATGTACCACATTGCGGTGGTATTGTCTGTTCTGATCTGAATAACTTTGTTCTGAACAGACTTGGAAAAAACTTGAAGTGCTAGAAAAACTGCTCTGAGTTCCAACAGATTGATGTGAAGCAGAGATTCCTGAGGGGACCACAACCCCTGGGTAGTCAGGTCGCCCAAGTGAGCCCCCCACCCCAAGAGGGAGGCATCTGTAGTAAGGATTAAAGAGTGAGACTGAGTGACAAAGGGAACTCCTTGTCTCAGATTATTCTGATCCTGCCACCACTGCAAGGCCTGGATCAGGGTTCGAGTCACTGGGATCAGTTTAGTCAGAGGGTCCTTTTTCTGAGACCAAAAGGCTCTCAAATGGAACTGAATGTCCCTCATCTGAAATCTTGCTCCTTGCCCACTGCTGTAGAAGCAGCCATGTGCTCCAGGAGCTGCAGAAAATGCCTTGCTGGTCGAGACACCTGCAGGGTGAATGAGGAGGCCAGAGTGATAAGGGTCCTTGCCCTGTCCAGGGGAGCAAGGCTCTGGCCCTTTCTGTATCTAGCTCTGCACCTATGAAGGTGAGGAGCTGAACAGGCTCTAGAACTGACTTTGAAAGATTCAGAAGGAAACCCAGAGAGGTCAGCAGTTGCTGAGTTATCTGTAGATGTAACTTGACTTGGTCTGGGGACTGGCCTACTATGAGCCAGTCGCCCAGGTATGGGAAGATGGCAATCCTTTGCCTTCTTAGAGAAGCAACTACTACTGCCAGGCATTTTGTGAACACCCTTGGAGCAGAGGTTAGACCGAAGGGCACTGCTCTGAACTGGTAATGGCCTGAGGGCAGCTCGAACCTGAGGTACTTTCGAAGGGAGCTTCTGATGAGAATATGGAAATAGGCACCCTTGAGTTCCAGGGAAACTAGCCAGTCCCCTGGCCTTAGAGAGGGTAGAATTATTCCCAGAGTCACCATTCTGAATTTTGGCTTTAAAAGGAGCTTGTTTAAATATCTGAGATCCAGGATGGGCCGCCATTCTCCTGTCTTTTTTGGGGTAAGGAAGTACCTGGAGTACAATCCTTTGCCCTGGTGTAGGGGTGGAACCCGTTCCACAGCTCTGAGAGCCAGGAGGGGAAGAGACCTCTGCCTCTAGGGCAAGTGCCTCTGAGGGATTTGCAGGTGGAAAAGATCTGGTTCTCAGCTTTGGAAATTTTTGAAGCTGAGAATCAGTCCCTGCCTACTACTTCCAGGACCCACTTGTCTGATGTTAGAGACTTCAGTCCTGGACAAAAGTAAGCCAGCCTGCCCCCTACAGGTGGTGGAGAATCGGCCCTGGCAAACCCATCAAGGTGCCTGTTTGGCAGGGGGTTTTGGCTGAGGGGTGGAAGCAGGTCTGCTTGTTCCCCTTCTGCCTCTCCCTCTAAAGAACCCCCTCTGAGCATGGGCAGAAGAGGAGGCCTGGGCTTGGTAGAAAGGCCTATGAAAAGGCCTGCCCCTGCCCCTGGGATGCTGCCTTTGAGGAGTAGCCTGCCTTTCCTTGGCCTGGGCACTCCTATAGGTGGTCCTATATTCGTCCATTTTCTTCATGTAATTCTCTGTTTGCTCCCCAAACAGAGAATTACCCACAACAGGAAAATCCATAGCCTTAGTCTGGGTATCCTGTGATAGGCTAGTACATCTGAGCCAAGCCATTCTACAAAGTGCCATAGATGTAGCCATGACTCTAGATGACACATCATTGGAGTCCACTGCAGCATGGAATTGCACCTTGGATGCCTCAATACCATCAGCAGCCACCTGCTCCAGCTCCTTGGCAAGCTGGACAGGGACCTGTTTTGCTAAAGCCATGACAGTGTCCCATCTGGATTTCTGATACCTAGCAGTATAAGCTATATAGTTGGCCTGTCTGAGTCCCAAGGATGCTGCCATGTACTGTTTCTTTGCCATGGCATCAATCCTCCTGGAGTCCTTGTCTGGGGGGTGTGAAGCCAAGGGAATATTTGCCTTATCACAGGTTGCAGCCTGCACTACCCCAACATGGCTGCATTGTTGTGTAAGGAACTCGGGATCTGAGCCTGACAATGTATACCTCTTGTCCATTCTTTTATCCACAGGAGGTATGGTGTTAGGAGTCTTTAAAATCTTAAATGTCTGTTTCCCAAAAGATTTGTGTAAGGGAATAGACAGCCTCCTAGACTCTGGGATATCCATCATTTCCACATAGTCAGGCTCCTCCTGGTCATCCACAGCTTCTTCCATAGTAAGCTGGAGGGTTTCAGCCACTTTTTTATAAAACATGAAATGGGAGGGGGACTCAGAAAGCCTAGGAGGAGACAGTCCTGAAGGTCTGTCTGGGGAGATGTCCGGGTCAATGGGCACATCCAGACTTTCAAAACCACATTCACTTTCCTCATACTCCTCTTCCTCCGGTTCATAATATTCCTCTAAATCATAATCTTGAACTGGTGGAACCGGCCAAACCGAGCGCCTCCCTGATGGTGCCGGTTCGGTCGGAACCGGGAAAGCGACTGCACAATTTTTATTGCTTTGGCTATTTCTTCAGCGGTTGGAGAAGAAAGTTTTGGATCCACACCAGCTGATTTTTCCTTTCTTGTTCTCTTAGCTGGAACCGACTCCTCAGAATCGGATCTCCTTTTGCCCAAAGAAGTCTCGCCCTGGTCAGAGGGCACTCCTTCTGGTTCGGTTTGAACCGAACCGGGCTGGCCATCCGGTTCAGCGGACTTTTTGGCCTCCCTTTCCCTGAGCCTACCAACTCTTTTTTCTAGGGTAGCTGCAGGAAAATTTTTACAGATCTGGCAGTCTGCACTGAGGTGGTCAAACCCCAGACAATAAACACAGGTGGTGTGGGGATCAGCCTTAGCAAAGACTTCCCCACACACAATGCAGTGCTGAAACCCAGTGGGCCCGGTTTTCTTTTGGGTTTCTCAGACATTATGCCAGTCCTAACCAAACTTACCCTTTTAAAGGCAATCCGCTAGGCAAGACCCTCTTATCGGTTCCTGACCATGTCACGGGTCGTGGAAAAAACCGTAATAAAATCCGTTTTTTTTTTAGAACCGATAAGAACCGGTAACCACACTCTAAAAGTACAGATAAAGATTTTTTAGTAACTTGATTGGTTCAAACCGAACCGATGAACCGTTTACAAGTTCCACACAGAATAGAAAATAATATAAACCTATCTAGTACTTACGAATACCACAGACAGAGACTGAACCGACAGGTTGCGGTTTAAATTCGGTCGAAAACCCAGAAAAATGGTACTTTAACCGACAAATTGAACCGAGCGGAAGAAGAAATCTCCGGAGCGACTGTTCAGTGAGGCGGAGTAAAGAATCTGACAGTTTGAGTTCAAACAGCAACAGACAGAGTCTCAGCTGAGCTCAAGCTCAGTGTTCCATGCCTGGCATGGAAAGTTAACTCTTTCATCTCCGGGGCTGTTCGAAGGTTGGGACTCACCGCTATTGTCAGAATACAGCAAGACTTAATGTTGTTTGAATAAAAAGTAAAGCCGACAGCTTAACTTTTCAGCCGTCGACAAAACCCATAAAAGAAATAAACAATACACTCTAGTAACAGTTTAGGGTTGCTCCTTTCTGTACACCATAAATGCCCCATAGACATTTAGTGTTCCCCATTAATTTAGGAACTTAATTTCCACAACCTACCTGAAACATGTCTGGTCTGTCCTGTCCTGTAGTGTGTTGGAAATGAGTGCCAGTCCAGGTGCTACAGGATAGCAGCGACCTCTGGTGGTCGTTATTTATATTCATTCGAGCTGTCACTCAAAGAGGAGTGGAAAGTTTTCCACTCTCCTTACCTAGTATTTCTTTATTTGAAAGTTTATATTGCATTTTAATGCTCTATCTGAAGCTATATTAGGATTGGTAAGCCCTCAGTTTTTATATAACTTAAAAAGAGGACTAAATATCAAAGTTTATAATTCATGTGATGCTGATGTCACCTGACCATTCTGGGAGGTTATATAAGGCCTACCTTTAAGTCAGATAGGGTCAGTATCTGCTGACAAGTGCAGGAGAACGACTGAGGGAGTCGAGTGCTGCACTAGCGAAGCGGAAACAGAGTTAGTTTGCCACAAGTTTTGATTTATGCCTTAACCTTTATTTTTCTTTCTGTTCAAGCAAGAAGTATTGCAAACGTTTATTTTGATTTTTTTAAATTAAAAAATAAATAAATAAAATAAACACTCCACAAGAGCAAAGTGGGTTGCACCTTAATTGCTGTTTCTGTGTCCATCTGTTATCCCACACTTCCACAAATGGTGTGAGATGTGGGTAACTGCTGTTGGTGTCTTGCCAGGGAAGGGAGACACTATTACAGCGGATATCATCCGGTATCCCAGGTGGGCACGTCCATGGAGCAGACTCGAGACACGAAGGTACCCAGAGTCCTGACGAGAAGGATGGGTGAACAGACCAAAACAGAATTGTTACCCGGCTTTGCTACAGGTACCCAGCCAAAGATCAAAAAACAGCAGGCGGAAGATAAGGAGGAATATCCAGTGGAAGAAGAGGATGATAACACCTGTCCAGATTTGGAAGTGGCGCCACAGGAAGATGTTGGAGAACTTCTGAAATGGCTCTGCATCCAGCAGGTTCAGTTGGACAAGGAGAGAGAGGTGGAAAGGAAATGCTAGGATGCCAAGTGGGCCGACACCACAAAGGTACTACAGGTCATACATTCTGGGTCCACAGACCGCAGTAACAGCCCCAAAGACATAAAACTTTCCTGGCTGTTAGACAGTGATAACACTGAGGAGTACTTGATGACGTTCGAGCGAGTGGCTCGAACATGTGGGTGGCCTCAGGAACAATGGGTTGTACATCTGGCCCCTTAACTAACTGGGAGAGTTGGGAAGCTGGATGCCACACCTTGCGCCATGCCAGTGATCGGGTTGGGGAGCAGACTCGGGTCTTGGGGGAGTCCCGAGGTACAGGCTGGATCAAGTGGCCGACAGGCAGCTCTCTCCTCGGGAAGGAGGTTTGCACCGCGCAGCTTTGGTGGCCCCTAGCGGTTTGGCGTTTGGCTGACGCAGTGCACGCTCCAAGAGGGCTAAGGTGGTGCGGCAGACGTCCTGCAGGTGGGTGCAGGTGTGCACCCATGTTGCACTGGCAGTCCTTGCACATCCGCGCTGCAGGGAAGAGAAAAATGCCACCCTCCATTAGTAGGCAAAGGTGGGTTTAGTGGTTGCGGCCCCACATCAGGTGCCAGGACATCCATTCCGGTCCCTCCTCCAGTAGCAGCAGCCCTCCAGCACTATAGATAGAGCGCCGGTAAAGAGTGTGATGGTCCTTTCTCGGGGGACTCAGATCCGAGGGGTTAGGGCAAGGATGCACATAGAGTTGGGGTCCCCCCAACTGAAGTAGGGATGTCTGTGCTTCAGTTTGGACGGGCAGAGCCAACACACTGAGAGACCATGCTGGACAGAGGCTAATAGGTAAGGGAGAGTAAATAGAGTTCGAAAAAAAAAACTAACTGGGAGGACATAGATAGTGTACAGCAACACGGACATGCGAGAGGCAGAAGATTATGACATTTTTAAGAGGGAAATACTAAGCCGGTATGATATCAATACTGAAACCTACTGCCAGAATTTCAGGTTGTTGAAAATGCAGACCACCAACACCCTCAGGGAAATCTACAGCTGCCTTAAGGACTTATGCCATAAATGGTTGCAACCCAAAGCTAAAACTGTCCATCAGCTGTTAGAGGCACTCACCATAGAGCAATTCATCAAGATATTGCCACAAGATGTTCAGCTATGGGTAACGGAGCACAAGCCTGAGGGTGCCGAGAAGACAATCACCCTGGCAGAGGACTTCTTGGTGTCCAGACCTGCAAAATCGAGGACCTACCAGGGAGGAATGACCACCACCTTCACAGGACAGGAAAGAAACCCTATTCCTACTAATATTCAGACTGGTAAAACTGAATGGAGACAGGAGGAGAAAGAGAGGCTGCCCCTTTCAGAGAAAATCTGTCATGGATGCAAGAAAATGGGACACCTGATTAGAAACTGTCCAAACATTAAGAAAGAATATGGACATTTAGCCTTAGCTAATTAGAGACCATTCATAGCATCTGTGGAGGTGGGGTCGCAACAGGTCATGGATCTGCTCGACTCTGGCAGTTGCCAGACGTTGGTTCAGGAAGACATAGTGGATTTGCCAAAGATCCAAGGGAGAGGACCTGCAGTAACCTGTCTCCATGGGGATACCCATTGTTATCCAACCACATCACTCGCATTGACTGTTCAGGGCAATACACATAAGCTCGAGGTGAGACTTGTACGGCACTTGCCAGTGCCATTAATCATCAGTCATGACCATCCTGACTTTTAAACCTTTTATAGAATATGTCATGCAGGACAGTAACCCTTGGTTGCTGTAACCACCAGAGCACAGGCAAGGCAGCAGGTGCAATTGCCCAATGTATTTCCTTTTGCAGAAGAGCTTTTTGATTCCCCAGGGAAAGACCACAAAGGGAAAGCACAAAGAAGGAGAGAGAAGAAAGCCCGGCAAGTGAAGCAAGCTAATGACATGGACTTGAAGTTATTAAACTGTGGTGATACAATGCAACATGAACAAAGTAATGCTGTTTCCCTAAAGGGGAAGGAACAAGAGACTGAGGCCCCCAAATGTGTTATTGTGAATGGATTATTGTATAGAGAATGTGTTAACCCTAAGAGTGGGGAAATAGTGGACCAGTTGTTAGTGCCTGAAAAACATAGGGCTGAGATGATCAGGTTGGCATAGGATATTCACTTGTCAAGTCACTCTGGTAGAGACAGCACCCTGAGTAGAATCCTGAACTGGTTCTACTGGCCAGGGATCCATGAGCGAGTAGCGGAACATATACACAGTTGTCCTGAGTGCTAGTAGGGAGAAAGGATATGGTGCCCCTACAGACCATTCCTATAGTGTCCCAGCCCTTTGACCGGATAGTGATGGACACAGTAGGCCCTCTGGAGAAAAGCTCCAAAGGGAACCGCTTTATATTGGTCATCTGCGACTACACCACTCGCTATCCAGAGGCCATTCCTATGTGGACAGTGACAGCCCCTAGAGTAGTGGAGGAGTTGGCTAAACTGGTTAGCCGCATGGGGATACCCCAGGTAATCCTTACTGACAGAGGGAGAAACTTTACTGCTACTTTGTTAATGAAGTTATACCACTTGTTGGGTGTCAGTGCAGTACAAACCTCTCCATACCATCCTCAGACTGATGGGCTAGTTGAGAGGTTCAATCAAACTCTTAAAAAAAAGTTATAGAAATTTGTGAATGAAGAGGGAAGAAACTGGGATCAGTACCATCCATACCTCCTGTTTTCCTACAGAGAAATACCCCAGACCTCCACTGGTTTCTCCCCCTTCTCCCTTTTGTACAGGCATAACCCCAGAGGACCCCTTGATGTAGTGAAAGAGCACTGGGAAAAGGGAAAGATGGTAGGGCAGTGCGATGTTCTGGACTACATATCCCAGCTCAGACAACGGTTGGTAAGATATTTCAGGATGGCCCATCAGTCTCTAGAAGAGAAACAAAACGACCAGAAAGCCCATTATGACCATGGGGTGGGGAATAAAGTGCATCAGGCAGGTGACCAAGTGTTGTTATACTCCCCTCATCTGAGAATAAATTACTTATGAAGTGGCAGGGCCCATACACCATCACTAGACAAACTGGGCCTATCAATCACGAATTGGAAATGCCAGGAAGGAGAGTTCCCCATCAGATCTATCATGCGAACTTATTAAAACTATGGCATGATAGAAAAGAACTGGGTAACCCTGTGTGCTACATCCACTCAGAAAGTAGGGACTCCAAGCTAGAGGTTGCCTACCAGAGAGCAGAAAAATCTAATAGTACGGAGGAGGTCAGGTGAACTCAGAACTAACACCCAACAAATGGAAGAACTAAACAAAGTTCTAAATAAGTATGCCCCCACATTCACCAGTATACCCATTAGGGTTAAAGGGATTGTTCATGATATCACAATGACCCAAGAAAGACCAATCCACCAGAAACCCTACCACCTGCCCATAAAAGTGAGGGATGAAGTCGTATAGGAGGTTAAGAGGTTGGAGAATAGGCCGGCCTGCCGGCGCAGTGGTTGGATTTCTGCTTGCGATGCCGGTGAACCGGGTTCAGGAATGAGCCCAGGTTGTCGGAGGACCGGCTGGGGGAAGAATGACTGAACATCCCTAGGACTGCTCTCCTTCTCCAGGAAGGGGGGCTCTGCACTTGGTGCAGGAGTGGCACCTAGCGGTAGCTGGGTGTATTACCCCAAGCACCGACGCACGGTCAAGGGGCACTGGGGCCGGACAGATGCAGGCATCATTGCACGTCTCTGCCCCAGCCTATAGGGACAAAAATCCTCCTCGCCGGACCTCTCTCTGGCCCTGCCCCGGGCTTCAATTAGCCACCCAGCCGAGGGTTCTCCCAACCAGTTACAGTCACATTCCACACCAATACTCTTGCTGGGGTGCCATGCCCCACCTCCTGGGGGCAAGCCAGGAGTGACCGAGAGAGCAAGGGCTTAATAGGTAGTGGAAGCCTCTGGGGCACCGTGACCAGGGCGGAGCTCTGACGGACAGTAGGAGGACAAAAAGTGAGATGAATAAAAAAAAAAAAAAAAAGGAAGTTGGAGAATTTGGGCATCATAGTCCCCCCAAAAAGTGTGTGGTCCTCCCCAGTAGTGGTGGTTGAGAAGAAGGAAGGAGGTATTAGGCTTTGTTTGAACTTCAAAAAAGTCAATGCAGTGTCTCTCTTCGATGGTTACCCCATGCCACGAATTGATGACATCACTGATCGTTTGGGGAATGCTAAATACATTTCAACATTAGATCTCACCAAAGGATATTGGCAGATTCCCTTATCACCTGCCTCTAGGGAGATAACAGCTTTCAGTACCCCTTTTGGCCCATATCACTTTGTCACAATGCCATTTGATTTACATGAAGCACCAGCAACCTTTCAATGCTTCATGGACCAAATGGTTAGGCCCCACACTGGGTACTGCACCGCATACCTTGACGACGTGGTGGTGTTTAGCCCGGACTGGGAGACCCATCTACAACATCTAGAAAAGGTTAGAACAGCTATCAGGGATGCAGGGGTGACCACTAATCACTCCAAATGTGCTTTATCTAATACAGAGACCAAGTATTTGGGGTTTGTTATTGAGAATGGGCAGGTTAATCCAGAAATGAAAATTACGTAACTACCGTAATTCTTGATCTTCCTGTGTTCTTCACCATTCATCACGGTTGGGTGTCTGGCCAGAGACAGGCACCCCACAGGAGATTTTTTTTTTTTTTTTGAAGGAGGAACCGGCACTGTCCACAAGGCTGATGCATTGCGTGGTGCTCGTGGGTTGGTCAGAAACGGCCGTTGGATCCTCCTCCACCTCAGTTCTGCATCCTGGGAAGACAGAAGGAAAGAAGGTATAGAGAAAATAAGGGCAGGGCAAGGGAACCCAAGAGACAGCAAAAGGAAAATGAGCAACTGAAAAAGAATAAGCCGACGAGAAGACAGAGAAGAAGAGGGACCTGAAGGTTATGGGCCGAGAAGGCCCCAGTCCCTGGATGACCAAAGATAGGAAGGGAGAAAGGGATAGAAAAGGAAGTTTTAGGGAGAGCAGGATGAGAGAGGGAGGCCAGGACCCATCAGGACAAGGGCTGATCAAAAGACCACCAAGAGATGAATTCAAGGGAGGCTCCGAAGATTCAGATAATCCTGATGGGTAAGGCTCTCCCTAGCCCTGATCCTAACTACTGAGGGGAAAATCCTGCTCTTCCCTCTCTCCCTGCAGTTACCGTAAGGAGAAGACAGGTTTTCGAGGACAGGAGGGAGGGAAGAAAAGGAACTCCTACAATAATACCATCCCCAAAGGGGAAGGTAAGAGAGAAAAGACAATAAGGGGCAAGGGAATTATGGCAGCCCCAGAACCATCCCATCCTGGATGACAGAGTAGGAGCTTAGGGATGGCTGCATCCCACAGAGCAACTCAGGACAGAGGAAACCCCTAGAGGGCCCACTTGCCATTTCAACCCCCCAGAGGCATCCTGGAGGCCTGCCAAAGAGGAGAGAATAACCATTGGGGAGAGAGAAGCAGTACTGCTCAGGGACTGAGGCTTTGTGAGGGAAGGTGGAGGGATTCAGTGATGAAGATACAGGAAGATCAAGAATTACGGTAGGTACATAATTTTCATATCTTACCAGTGTCAGTCTTTACCATTCATCACTGCTGGGTGAGTACCAAACCCCCTGAAGGGCCCAAGAAACACTGAAGGAATAAAATCCCCAGCGGCACCCCCCAGCGGAAGAACGGGGACCTAGCCGGGTTAGGCCTGGGCTGGTCAGGACAAGGTGGGGTCCCCTGAACCCTAGAGGAAGGAAGACGTCCCTTAAGTTCCCATCTCGCCCTGTGGGAGAAGAGATGGGTCCCCTGGAAGGAGGAGGCCAGTAACCTGCACCGGGCCAAAGGTGACAACCTCAAAAGGTGAAGCCATGCCGTCCACCTAATGCAGATCACTGTCCCCGCAAGCCGTGAAGTGACCTCACTGGCATCGTAAGGTGCCCTTGACTGGTGCCTCGCCAACTCCAGGCCTATCGCGGAGAGGGTTATGGCTTGACAGGTAGCCTCCGAGTCGGGTAGCAGTGCTAGTGCCTGGCCCAGCATCACCCATAGATGCCTGCTATAGGCAGTGTGGTGCGCCTGATGTGAAATGATAGCAAACATCATCCGCGCAGAGGAGAAAACTCTCCACCCCAGCTGATCCCGAGAGTCTGGATCAGGGGGCTGGTTGTAGACCGGGCGTCTATGCCCAGATGGGGTGTCCAGACACGTCAGTCCAGAAGGTGGATGAGGCAAAGAGCCTGGAGAACCCCAGGTTGCAAGATACCGCCTCCGGCAGTCCATAGGGTCTGGTTCTGAGGAGTATGGAAGCTGTCAGGCACTGTATGACACCTGCCGGAAAGGAACCAGCCAGAATGGGACCACCAAATGATGTGCCCCGTATTTTCCTAGAAAGGCTTGCATCGCATGCTCAATACTGTCTCAGGCATAACAAGAGATGTGTAAGTCCCTGACCAGCCTTGAAAGGAAGCACTGATACTGGGCCTGATCAACGTCTGAGGACAGATGGCTCCTCTTCCCCTGTGGAGGAAGACGAGAAGGTCAAGGAACATGTAGAGTCAGACTCTGGCTGTGGAGGGGGAACTGGTCAGAAGACCTGCTCATCCATAGCCCTAGCATACGGTGGGAGAGCCGCAGCCCGAGATGTGAACTGTTCCCAGGCCAAAGGCCCCAGAAGACCCAAGTGGCCTGGGAGAAGGGGAGCTGGTTGCAGAGGCACGGGTGAACCTGCCACATGATGTGATGTGTCTCTGTCAGGGCTAGAGGAATCTACAGGAAAACCTGGCATCAGCGGGAATCAGCAGGTCTGTAAATTCACCGACCTGTTAAGGAACACAAATCGGTTGGGACTTAACCCTGTAGAGTGAGCTACCCTATGAGGGGACCGGGGCCGCATGGATCCAGAAGGACGGTCCCCAGTCCCACCCAATGAGATCTCCCCAGAAGAGGGGAGGAGACCAGGCTCAGCACTACGGCTCCTGCCCCGACCCCGGAGGGCCACAGGAATGTGCCGACGTCCTTCGCCCTGTTCCCTCAACCCTGTTGAATCTGAGGAAGCTCTCTTCCCCACACCCGGTGCCAAAGAGCCCCCCAGCTCAGGCAACCCCCCCTCAAGGGAGGCCACAGATGGGGGGTAGGCTCGATCTAGATTCTGAGAGGGGGGATAGCACTGGGGATGGCAGCTATCCTCTCACTCAGGAACGCGATTGCCACACCCACAGCAGCGGGACCACCAACCCGCAGTTGACACCCTAAGCCATCATCGGCTCAAGAGTCAGCACAAGCCACAGTCACCGGAGCTGTAGGAGGGGGCACGTGGGGAGGCGCAAGGGTGTTAGGCCAAGGGGAACCCTCCGACTCCGAAGAATCAAGCCTTTGGTCCGAATCAGCTTCTGAATCATCTGGCTCCGAAGAGATGATCAAGAAGTGCTCCGGACCAGCAGCCCGGGGAGTTCCCCCAGTCATGGTGCAGCGCAACCTAGCCCCGCACCCCTCATGGCACTGTTCTGAGCACCGGAGCCGCAAACGGCCCCAGGATCAGAGACAGCACCATCGGGCAGTGCCAAGGAACGCCCCATGCCAGGACCCGCAGCCATGGGCCCCCGACAACGGGGGAGCCTACACCTCTAAAGAGGTGACTGCCAAAGCGATGATCCCATCCCGGCCCCGAACGAAGCGGGACCGGACCTCTGGCACCATGGTAGGAACCTCCTCTATGGCAAGGCATGAAGAAGAGGAGGCCCCCTCTTCACCGGATCATGTAGGCCCGGGAAGGGACCCAGAGGAAGGGCTGAGCGTCCTACGCTTGGACAGCTGCAAGCGCCACCGCCCCCGAAAGTCGGCGAAGCCCTGCCAACTTTTAGCGCGCGGTGCCCCAGAACTCAGCGGTCCATAGAAAAGCAGGCATTGCAGTAATCCATGTCATGTTGAGGTCCAAAGTAGGAAAGGCAAACGTCATGCTGTTCGGTAATGGAGATCTGTCGGCTGCAGAGACACAGACACATGGGAGGCTGTCCCGTTTTCTTCTACCGTTTCTTGCCCCAGAGACCAGGCAGGACGCGTACGGTAACTTAAAAAACAAACCAGAAAAGACTCAATGCCATATAATAAAAAGGTAAGATCTTACTAGTCTGGAATGGCATTGAGTAGGCAGCAGAACTGAGGAGGAATCGTGGTAGAGAATTGAAGAACGGCATCAAAAGGCTCTGAGGTGTCGACGACGACTAGACTGCACAGAGAACTCTCGAGCGAGGTTGCTGTCCCAATGGCAGGAGAAGCAGAACTGAGGTGAGGAGGATCCAATGGCCATTTCTGGCCAACCCACAAGTGCCACGTAATGAGTCAGCCTCGTGGACTGTGCCGACAGCGCCAGCTCTGCCTTCCAAAAAGTAAAAAACTCCCACGGGGTGCCTGTCTCTGGCCAGACACCCAACAGTGATGAATGATGAAGACTGACACAGGTAAGATCAAAGTAAAGTAACAGTTGTAGCCAATAGTTCCATCCCTACAACTAAAATGCATACCTCTCAACCTCTTGCCTCTTGAATCTGGGACAAGGCTTAAAAAAATGAGGGACAAAGACCCCTAACCAGGGACACATCTTTAAAATTGGTACTGTTCACTCAGAAAGCTGACAGAATAAGGGGATTTTTGTAAGATGCATTTTCTGAAGAAGAACAAGTCTAACTTTAATGTCTGACATTATTTTGTGCTTTTAATCCCCACACTACTGTCAAAAAAACACAAATTTTACGAGGGGCAGAGGAAAATTCTGAGGCAAAATCAGGGACGTCCCTGAAAATCAGGGACAGTTGAGAGGTATGCTAAAAAGGTTAGGTCTTTTGGGGGGTTGGCAGGCTATTACCATTGGTTCACACCAAATGTTTCAGCCATAGCCTGTCCCCTAACTGACCTAAACAAGAAAAGATGCACGAATAAAGTACAGTGATCCACGGAGTGTGATGAAGCCTTCAAGGGCATTAAAGCCTGAACTTTGCTGAATCGTTTGAGGTGCATACTGATGCATCAGAGGCTGGTATCGGAGCTGTCCTAACTCAAGAGAATAGAGAGGGAAGTACATCCAATCATCTGTATTAGCCAAACTCTACATGAGAGAGAAAGAAGGCATGCTACAGTGGAGAAGGAGTGTTTAGCCCTTAGATAGGCGATCAAATTCTTCAAGTATTTTCTATGGGGAAACTGAGTTTAAGGTGCTTACAGACCACAATCCACTGTGTTGGCTACATCAAATGCAGGAAAAGAATCCCTGCATTATACGCTGGTATTTGGTGCTTCAGCCATACCGATTTTCTGTAGTCCATAGAAAGGGCACCTCACATATGAATGCCGACTACTTCTTATGATATGGGGCAGGCAATGACGAAACATGATTTGATGACACTTGAAATGTTTATTGATGTTATTATCTGACAATTTGCTAGATAATGTTCTAGACTAAGTCTATTTTAATGTCCCTGGGTAAATGAAGTTAATCTAAGTGTAGCACTTAGGCAGTCAGTAGATCTTTGTGCGAGCTGTATTTTGTTAAGGGACCCTGGGACAGAGCTTCTGACAGTGGGTGGGTGGAAGCTCCACTCCCTTCCAGGAATAAGGAAGGGTAACATGTTTTGAACCTGTTCCCCTCTTAAGGGGGGGGATGTGTGACAGGGGATGTCCCTGCCACTGTAACAGGACCTTTATTTCTCCTTTGTCTTGGTTGCAACCATACTGTCTTTTCTGCTCTCTATCCCTTTTGTTTTCTAGTCTAGAAGGCAGGCCACCTTCAGACAAACCCCCTCCCTGTCTTTATAACTATCATCCTCTGTGTTTCTTTTATCCTTCTGCAAGTTCATAATAAAGGAGTTCAAGTGCAGAGTGACCTCCACATCTCAAACTGTCTGAAACTGTTTTTTAGGCACTAAGTGTGCTTAAGGCTGCCTGCCTGCAAGAAACATGTAAAGACAGCTCTTGAAGCTGTAAAGCCGGCTAGAGAAATTAATATTCCCCATAGGCAGCAATATTAATATGTAAGGCTTGCCTTGTATATCCCTTTATTCTTTCTGTGTCAAATATATGTTTGAAAATAAGGTATTGAGAAAAGCAACCAGTTAGACAGGAGCAGCAACCCCTTTATCTTTCTGTTCCCTTCCCTGCTGCTCTCTGTCCTATAAGTAGGCTCACAATAAAAAGGAGCCAAGTAAAATGCCACTGGAGGTGGCCAGTATGAAGAGTGCAATGTGGCTCTTTTGCCATGGAGCTTCAAGGAGCCCTGTTGGTTTGTTTTTTTATTTGTTTTGCAGCTCTTGCTGCTGCTATATTAGAAGAGTGTTTTTGCTGCTATTGGGCTAAGCCATGTGGCTGTATTTATTGTGGCTAGCTCCTCTTTCTTGTGGCTTCTCTCAATATCCTTTCTCTGTACAGAAGAAGCCATCGCAAAGCCGCTTAGAAAATAAAAGGAAAATGTTGTCAGCGGCTGAGCAGCTCCTCTTCTTGGGAGACTCTCTCCCCATTTGAGGCTGGCAGCTTCTGCCACTCAGACTTATCCACAGGAACTGCCACTAGTACAGGAAAGAGCCACAAAGTGTCCATTGCGGCTCCCTGGTATGCCCCATTCCCGTGCGGTCCTCGGAGGTGCTCTCGGTGGCCCCTGCTGCCCTGACGGACATGAAATAAATATTAAAATAGAAAGGGGGATCTAGCGCGTTATATAAAAAAGCACTCCCTCTCTTATCCAAGCTCGTCTAGGAGTTTTAAGCAGCCTGGCATGGAACAGCTATAATAGAAATAAAAATAAAGCCAGGCTGCCTGTTTTATTTCAAATGTAGGCACTAGCGCTAAAAGGGGGTGTTCTTCTACAGACTCCCTCGGGTGAAATAGTACTGGGGTTTGCCTGTTTTGCCTGGGGTTTTGTTATGTAAGTTGGCCCTTTGGCACAGGGCCAAAATGAAACTTTTCAGCCATTGGCAAAAGCCATAAAACAAACAATACACTCTAATAACATAGTTTAGGGCTGCTTCTTTATGTACACCATAAATGCCTCCTAGACATTTAGTGTTCCCCATTAATATAGGAACTTAATTTCCACAACTTACCTGAAACATGTCTGTCCTGTAGTGTGTTGGAAATGAGTGCCAGTCCAGGTGCCCTATAGGACAGCAGCAGCAGCTGACAGTCATTATTTATATTCATTCGAGCTGTCACTCAAAGAGAAGAGGACATTTTTCTACTCTCCTTACCTAGTATTTCTTTATTTGAAAGTTTTTATTGCATTTTAATGCTCTGTCCAAAGCTATATTAGGCTTGGTAAGCCTTCAGTTTTTATATAACTTAAAAGAGGGCTAAATATCAAAGTTTATCATTTATATGACGCTGGTATCACCTGACCATTTTGGGTAGGGTATGTAAGGCCTACCTGTACTGCAGATTGTTAGACAGGGTCAGTATCTGCTAACAAGTGCAGCAAAACGACTGAGGGAGTCAAGTGCTGCACTAGCGAAGCGGAAACAGTGTTAGCTTGCCACAAGTTTTGATTTATGCCTTAACCTTTATTTTTCTTTCTGTTCAAGCAAGAAGTATTGCAAACGTTTATTTTGATTTTTTTAAATAAGAAAAAATAGAAACATCCCACGAGAGCAAAGTAGGTTGCACCTTAATTGCTGTTTCTGTGTCCATCTGTCATCCCACACTTCCACAGAACAAACACAAGTAAGAATCCAGGAAGGAGAGACAAGCGATACTGGACCTGGTACTGTTGAACAGGGACAGTGTAGCTGACGTCTGGGGACAAGCAATCATTTTACGGTGTGGTTTGATATAAGAACTAGGACAGAAAAACACGCACTAAAACAAGGGTCCTGGACTTCAGGAGGGCTGATTTCACGAAAATGGGACAGTGACTCAGGAAGCCCTAGTAGGGATAGGGAAAATGTGGGGGTAGAGCAGCAGTGGGCAAAATAAGGAAGGCCATTGAGAAGGCAACAAACCTCTGTGCCAGGCAGGTTGCAAGGTGCAAGAGAAAAAAAAAAGAGACAGCTATGGTTCTCCAAGGAAGTAGTAGATAAAGTAAGGGCAAAGAAATACGGGTTACTCACCTGTAACAGGAGTTCTAGGAATGGTATATGTTGTTCATCCACACTTCATGGCAGGTTCCTTGCCGCTTTAAATCTTGCTGGAAGGTCTTCAAAGCTGGCTCCTCCCACCCACCCGGGTGACAAAACTCTCCGCTCTGCCCCATGACGCCAGATCTAGCCTGCTGGAAGCCAGGTTGTGCATCGAAGCCGGGGAGGTCGGGTGGGTTGTGTAGATGAACATCATATACCATTCCTAGAACCCCTGTTACAGGTGAGTAACCTGTATCTCTAGGGACATGGATATGTTGTTCAATCCACACTTCATGGCAGACTCCTAGCAGTTCTCTGGGAGGAGGGAGGCAAGGCGCACACCTCCAATTAGGAAACAAGGACTGGAGAACCGAGGTCCCAAAACCAGCATCCCGGCATGACTCAACGTCGATGTGGTAATGGGTAATGAAGGTATGTGCTGACTTCCAGGTAACAGCCCTGCAGATTTCCTGGATAGGGACGTCCCTGGAAGCAGCCACCGATGAAGCAGTATGGCAGGTAGAAATGACCTCTTAATCCCTTTGGGAGGCTCCATGCCCGCCAACCTATAGCAGAGATCTATGCAGGACGTGACCCACCTGCCTATCATCCGCTTGGCTGCAGGTCTGCCAGGTGTGGCTTCAGCGTAGGTGACAAACAGCTGGCGAACCTCTCCCCGAACTTCAGCCATTTGCTCTTTATAATAACAGAGCGCTCTTCTAGGGTCCAAAGTATGGAGCCTATATTCGGCCTCCGAGGTGTGACTGGGGTAGAACACCGGCAGAGTCAACACCTGGTTAAGGTGAAACTCCGACACCACCTTTGGAAGGAATTTCGGGTGGGGGCACAGAACAACCTTGTCCCTGTGGAAGACCAAATAGGGAGACTCGATGGAAAGTGCCTGGAGCGCTTCCCATCCTTCTGGCTGACGTGATAGCCACCAAGAAGGCAGTCTTCCACAACAGATGAGAAATGTCACACCTGTGCATCAGTTCGAATGGCTTGCCCATGAGCTTAGCCAGTACCAGCAGTAGATCCCATGGAGGTGGAGGTTCTCGCACCGGAGGGGATATGTGATCAAGACCTTTGGAAAAGCACCCGATCACCTTCTCCTGTGCCACCGACTGCTTTCCGGCCCGCGCCCGGTAAGCAGAGATGACTGTCAGGTGCACCTTTAGGGTCGTCGACTGAAGCCCTAGCTGAGAAAGGGACCACAGGTAGTCCAGAATGCTGGCCAAGCAGCAGGAGAAAGGGTCCAACCCCTTACCCTGACACCAAATGGAGAATCTCTTCCATTTGAAGGCGTAGCATTTCCTGGTTGACTCCTTACGGGATGCCTCAACAACGTTGAGGACCTTGTCGGAAAGACCCAAGGCCTGGAACTCTAGCCGCTCAGGAATCAGGCCGTCAGGTGCAGGGATTGACGGTCCGGGTGGAGTACCTTTCCTTGGTTGACGGAAATCGGGTCCGGGTGAGCTGGGAGCCACCTCGGGAGCCTGGAGCTGAGGCTGAGGAGATCTGGATACCAGAACTGGCAGGGCCAGTCTGGGGCTACCAGAATCACCTGTGCCTTGTCCCTCCTCGCCTTGAGAAGCACCTTGTGGATCAAGTGAAATGGGGGAAAGGCGTAGAAGAGGCCCGGGGTCCACGGCCTCGAGAAGGCATCCCCCTGCAGCGAGCCCTGCTGAGGGGGGCGGGCATGAAACAGTCTCAGCTTCACATTCTCCCTGGAGGCAAACAGGACCATCTGAGGAGTCCCCCAGTGGGAGAACAGATCGTGTACTACCTCCGTCAGGAGAGACCACTCATGAGATGCAGCCCCCATCTGGCTTACAGCATCGGCCAGAGTGTTCGAGGCTCCTGCCACATGGATGGCTAGGAGATTCACCTCCAGGCTGCACAGGGGCAAGGAGCATGTCCCGCCCTGGCGGTTTAAGTAGTACATGGTTATGGTATTATCTGTCTGGACCTGGACCATCTGACTCTGTACAAACGGAGTGAAGGCGGTGAGGGCTAGTCGGACCGCTCGAAGCTCCAGCAGGTTGATGTGGCATCGGGACTCCTGAGGAGACCAGAGGCCATGTGCTCTGTGCTCCCCCAGATGGGCACCCCAACTCATCAGAGAGGCGTCGGTTGATAGAGTGACCATCGGCTCAGGGCAGACAAACGGAATGCCCTCCTGCAGATGAGCTGGAACGATCCACCACTGGAGAGCATTCCTCATCTCCTGGGTCACTGCCACTAGCTGGTCCAAGGGACCAGAGCGCTGTGACCATTGGCTGGTCAGTCCCCATTGTAGGGGACGCATGTGCCAACGGACCACACTGGTGCAGGCTGCCATGAGGCCCAGGAGGCGTAGGAAGTCCTGGGCAAGGCGCAATTGCCCAACCTAAAATGACTGGGCAAAGGAGGAAAGAATCTCGGCCCTGTCCGCCAGGAGCCGTGCTCCAGCTCGAAGACAGTCGAGCTCTGCCCCGATGAATTGAATCACCTGCAATGGCACGAGTTCCGATTTGGCCTTGTTGATGAGGAGGCCAACCTGAGAGCAAACCTGGAGGGCCAGATCCCTGGACCGCTCCACCTCCGGTCTGGAGGGGGCCACAATCAGCCAGTTGTCCAGGTAAGGGTGCACCCGGACCCTTCGGCGTTGCAGGAGTGCTGTCACCACTGCCATGCATTTGGTGAAGACCCTGGGAGCTGGAGAGAGGCTGACGGGCATGGCCTGGAACTCGTAAAGGGACCCCTCTGTCCTGAAGTGGAGAAATCACTGGTGGGACGTGAAAGAAAGTGTCCTGAAGGTCCAGAGAACAGAACCACATGCCTCGTTCCAAGGATGGAATGATCTGAGCCAGAGTGACCATCCTGAAGGTTCGAGACCTTAGGAACCTGTTCAGGTCATGCAGGTCGAGAATGGGGCACCAGCCCCCCATTCGTTTTGGCACCAGGAAATACCTGCAGACTTCCGGTGACGTCACCAGTCTGAATGGTTGCATAGGAGAGAAGCTCCAGCATATCTCACTGCTTAAATCTCCCTAATCTGGCATAGAAGAATCGAAAGACACCTAAAAGCAAGTAAATACAATGCCTGGGAGTAAAGATGTGATGAAATTGCATCTGGGGAGGCATAAGAAAAAATTACTCACCTTAGTAATGTTGTTTCTTCTAATGGAGTCTTGCTATATTATGACATATGCAGTATAACCCCAGGTTAGAACTGCTCCGGAGGTGAAAGAGTTAACTTCCATGCAGGGCATGGAATCTTGAGCGTGAGCTCGGTTGAACACTCTGTCTGTTGAAGCTCAAACTTAAACTGTCAGATCTTTACGAGCAAAAACTCACTAAGGTTCTGTGTGGAAGCCGTAAACCTACACTAGCCACTGGCTACTCACTACAAAAACACCTTTTTGATCTTGATCCCAAAACAAAGACTCAAGTCGGGGGATTCAAGAAGAAACTTAAGCATAACACCTAAGCACCCTAGAAGGGTGAAATGAAGTGGGCATCAAAGAAGTGCCAACATTGCACTGCCCACCCACATCCCAAAAACAGAGGTTCTGAGAGGGGCAGGTGGGGGGGAGGTCATAATATAGCAAGACTCCATTAGAAGAAACAACATTACTAAGGTGAGTAATTTTTTCTTCAAACAACATGAAGTCTTGCTATATTATGACATATGCAGACTACACAACAGTACCTCCATGGAGGAGGACAGAACCTACTTGGGAAATAGGTTGAAGCACGGCTGTAGCAATCGAGCATCACTCCTAGCCTGGATATCCAAGAGTAATGCTTAGTAAAAGTGTGAACTGTTTTCCAGGTAGCTGCTTGACATATCTCTAGGATAGGAATGTCCCTGGCAGCAGCCAGAGATGCAGCTGTACCTCTGGTAGAGTGAGCCCTCAGGCCTGAGGAGGAACCTACCCAGTTTTTCGTAACAGAATTGGATACAGAGACAATCCACCTGGCAATGGATCTTTTAGTGGCAGGTTTCCTTACAACCTCACCATAGGTGAGGAACAATTGGAGGATTGAACCTGTGACCCTTGAGTACGTTCTATATAGTAACTAAGGGCTCCTTTGACATCTAAACTGTGCAGTCTCCTCTCACCAGAGGAGGAATGGTCAGTGAAGTACACAGGGAGAGACATGGATTGATTAAGGTGAAAGTCTGAAACCACCTTAGGCAAAAACTTCCTGTTAGTCCTGAGGACTACCTTATCTCTATGAAAGAGATGAAATCAGGCTCCACTGACAAGGCTTGAGCTCACTTATGCGCCTGGCAGAGGTGATGGCTACCAGAAACACAGTTTTCCAAGTCAAGTACTTCAGCTCTGCCGAAGACAATGGCTCAAAAGGGGGTTGCATAAGCTGAGCGATGCAAATATTAAGATCCCAAGCAGGGGCAGGATCCCTGAACAGGGGATTGGTGTGAAGCACCCTTTAAAAAACTTGGAGAACACAGGGTGAGCTGATAAAGAAGAGGGCTTACCTGCTGACAAGAAGACAGACACAGCTGCCAAGTGCACTTTTAGGGTAGCTGGTCTCAGCCCCAAGGAATTCAAATGCACCAAATAATCCAGGATCTTGGGCACACCAGCAGATTCTGGGGAAATATGTTTACCAGCACACCATATGGAAAATCTTTTCCATTTTGAATTATAGGTAGCCCTGGTGGAAGGCTTCCTAGAGGCCTTCAAGATATCCAATACACCTTGAGAAAGGTGTAGGTCAGCAAACTCTAACTCTTCAAGAGCCAAGCCTTGAGATTGAGAGATCTGAGGTTCAGATACCAAACTCTCCCCTGGGCACAGGTTAACAGGTTGTGATTCCTGGGAAGGCACAGGGGAGGGTGGACTGCTAAGGGCATGAGGAGTGGGTACCAGGGCTGGCTGGCCCAATCTGGAGCAATCAGGATCATCTTGCAGGATTGAGATCTGATTCTGACTAGCACTTTGAAAAGAAGGGAAGGGGAAAGCATAGAAAACTTCCCTTCCCAACTGAGAAGGAAGGCATCCAGAGGGACTAAGCCCAACACTGGGGTCTGCAGCAAAAAGGGAAGTTGGTGATTGTCTGGGGCTGCAAAGAGATCTATTTGAGGTGCCCCATCTGGCAAATATTACCTCCAGTACCAGGGGATCCAGTGCCCATTCGTGATGGCCCTGGGAAATCCTGCTGAGAGCATCCGCTAGGACATTGTCCTTGCCTGGGAGGTGAACTGCCGTAAGGGAGGCGTTCAGAGAGTAAGCCAGAGACCACAACTTCATTGCTTCGGTGCACAAGGCCGTAGACCGAAAGTGCCCCTTGCTTGTTGATGTACCACATTGTAGTGGTATTGTCTGTTCTGGACCTGAACTACCTTGTTCTGGACAGATGTGGAGAAAACCTGAAGTGCTAGAAAAACTGCTCTGAGCTCCAGCAAATTGATGTGGAGCAGGGATTCCTGAAGGGACCACAGCCCTTGGGTGGAAAGGTCGCCCATGTGAGCTCCCTACCCCAGGAGGGATTCATCTGTAGTAAGGGTCAAGGAATGAGACTGGGGGGAGAAGGAACCCCTGTCTCAGATTGTTCTGATCCTGCCATCACTGAAGGCCTGGATCAGGGTTTGAGTCACTGGAATCAATTTGGTTAGGGGATCCGTCCTTTGAGACCAAAAGGCTCTCAAATGGAACTGAATGTCCCTCATCTGAAATCTTGCTCCCTGCACTACTGCTGTAGAAGCAGCCATGTGCCCCAGGAGCTGTAGGAAATGCCTTGCTGGTCGAGAGACCTGCAGGGTGAAAGAGGAGGCCAGAGACACCAGGGTCCTTGCTCTCTCCAGAGGAAGGAAGGCTCTGGCTTCTTTTGTTTTCAGTTCTGCGCCTATGAAGGTGAGAAGCTGGACAGGCTCCAGAACTGACTTTGGAAGATTGAGAAGGAAACCTAGAGATGTAAGCAGCTGCTGGGTTACTTGCAAATGAAGTTTGACCTGTTCTGGAGACTGGCCTACAATGAGCCAGTCATCCAGATAAGGGAAGATGGCAATCTTTTGCCTTCTTAAATGAGCAACTGCTACTGCCAGGCATTTTGCGAACACCCTTAGAACCAAGGAGAGGCCGAAGGGCATTGCTCTGAACTGGTAATGGCCTGAGGGCAGTTCGAATCTGAGGTACTTTCGATGGGAGCTTCTGATGAGAACATGGAAGTAGGCATCCTTGAGGTCCAGGGAGGCTAGCCAGTCCCCTGGCCTTAGAGAGGTAAAATAATCCCCAGGGTCACCATTTTGAACTTTGGTTTTAAAAGGTGCTTGTTTAGATACCTGAGATCCAGAATGGGCCACCATTCTCCTGTCTTTTTTGGGGTAAGGAAGTACTTGGAGTACAACCCTTTGCCCTGGTGTATGGGTAGAGCCCTTTCCATGGCTCTGAGAGCCAGGAGGGCAGAAACTTCTGCTTCCAGGGCAAGTGCCTCTGATGGGTTTGCAGGTGGAAAAGATCTGGCTCTCATCTTCGAAAATTTTTTGAAGCTGAAAATCATTCCCTGGCTTACTACCTCCAGGACCCATTTGTCTGATGTTAAACTTTGGTTTTAAAAGGTGCTTGTTTAGATACCTGAGATCCAGAATGGGCCACCATTCTCCTGTCTTTTTTGGGGTAAGGAAGTACTTGGAGTACAACCCTTTGCCCTGGTGTATGGGTAGAGCCCTTTCCATGGCTCTGAGAGCCAGGAGGGCAGAAACTTCTGCTTCCAGGGCAAGTGCCTCTGATGGGTTTGCAGGTGGAAAAGATCTGGCTCTCATCTTCGAAAATTTTTTGAAGCTGAAAATCATTCCCTGGCTTACTACCTCCAGGACCCATTTGTCTGATGTTAAAGACTTCCAGTCCTGGACAAAGTAAGCCAGCCTGCCCCCTACCGGTAGTGGAGAATCGGCCCAGGCTACCCCATCAGGGAGCCTGTTTTGCAGCTTTGGGTTGAGGGGTAGAAGCAGGCTTACTAGAACCCCTTCTGCCCCTTCCTCTAAAGAACCCCCTCTGGGCATAAGCAGAAGAGGAGGCCTGGGCTTGGTAAAATGGCCTATGAAAAGGCCTGCCCCTGCCATGCTGCCTTTGAGGAGTGACTTGCCTTTCTTTGGCCTGTGCACTCCTATAGGTGGTCCTATACTCATCCATTTTCTTCATATAATTCTCTGTCTGCTCCCCAAACAGAATTTCCCACAACAGGAAAATCCATAGCCTTAGACTGGGTATCCTGTGAAGGGCAGTACATCTGAGCCAGGCCATTCTGCGAAGAGACACAGATGTAGCCATAACTCTAGATGAAACATCATTAGAGTCTACAGCAGCATGAAATTGCACCTTGGATGCCTCAATACCATCCGCAGCCACCTGCTCCAGCTCCTGGCAAGCTGTTCAGGGGCCTGTTTTGCTAGGGCCAGGACAGTATCCCACCTGGATTTCTGGTACCTAGCTGCATAAGCCATATAATTTGCCTGTCTGAGTCCCAAAGATGCTGCCATATACTGCTTTTTTGCCATGGCATCCATCCTCCTGGAATCCTTTTCAGGAGGGTGAGAGGCTAGAGAAATATTAGCCTTGTCACAGGCTGCAGCCTGCACTACCCCCACATGGCTGCACTGCTGAGATAGAAACTCCGTATCAGAGCCTGATAAGCATACCTCTTGTCCATCCTTTTATCCACAGGGAGGATAGAATGAGGAGTTTTCAGAATTTTTACTGTCTGTTTCTAAAGATTTATGCAAGGAATAGACAGTCTCCTAGACTCTGGAATATCCATCATTTCCACAAAATCAGGCTCTTCTTGATCATCAACAGCTTCCTCACAGGGAGTTGTAGAGTGTCAGCAACTTTCTTGTAAAACAAAAAATGAGAAGGGGACTCAGATAGCCTGGGAGGATACTCCTGAAGGTCTGTCTGGAGAGATGTCCGTTCAATGGGCACATCCAGACTGTCAAAATCACACTCACTCTCCTACCCCTCTCTCCTTCCCTGGTTCATAAAAATCTTCAAAATCATAATCTTGAACGAGGAACCGATCGAACCGGCGCTTTACCATGTGCCGTTCGACGGAACTGGGGGGTGAGACTGGACAATCTGAATAGTTTGGCTATTTCTCAGCGGTTGAGAAATAACTTTTGGCCCCAAACTAGCTGACCTTCTAGCCCTTTTAGTTGGAACCGGCTCCTCAGAGCTGGCTCTTCGCTTGCCGAGGAAGCATCGCCTGGTCAGAGGCATCTCTCAGGTTCGGTTGAACCGAACCGGCTGGCCATCCGGTTAGCGGAATTTTTGGCCTCCTTTCCTGAGCCTACCAACCTTTTTTCCACAGTGGCAGCAGGAAAATTTTTACAAATCTGGCAGTCTGCATTGAGGTGGTCAAACCCCAGACAATATACACATATGGTGTGTGGGTCAGCCTTGGCAAAAGCTTCCCACAGAGACCACAGTGCTGAAACCCAGTGGGTCCGGTTTTCTTTTGGGTTTCTCAGACATAGTGCCAGCCTAGCAAAACTTTGCCGTTAACGGCAATCCACCGTAAGACTCTTCATGGTGTTCCCAACCGTAACACTTGGTCGGGAAAAAACGTAATAAATCTGCTTTTTTAGAACCGAGCAGAACCGGGAACCGCACTTCAAAGGGCTAGAAAGTAATTTTAAATCCTCTGATCGGTTCAAACCGAACCGAAAAACGTTTACAAGTTCCACACAGAAGAAAAATAAAAATAAGCCTATCTATTACTTACAATACCACAGACAGAGCTTGAACCGACGATTAAGTTTAAATTTCGGTAAAATAAACCGAGAATTACACTTTAAAACCGACAAACAAACCGAGCAGCAGGAGGAATCTCCGGAGCGACTGTTCAGTGAGGCGGAGTAAAGAATCTGACAGTTTAAGTTTGAGCTTCAACAGACAGAGTGTTCAACCGCGCTCGCGCTCAAGATTCCATGCCCTGCATGGAAGTTAACTCTTTCACCTCCGGAGCAGTTCTAACCTGGGGTTATACTGTACATGTCATAATATAGCAAGACTTCATGTTGTTTGAAGGGCAGAGCGGATACAAGCAGATCCGATAGACAGCCCACCTCTAGCCGCAGCGTATCCTCTGCAAGCAGCATGGCCGGAGAACAGGACCCTGATACAGACAGAGAGAGCGAGAGGCTCTCTAGAGCTTGTTACGAGATGTTTTTGGCCGAAATAAGGGCGTTCCGTACAGAGAATAAAAAAGGATTTTCAGCGTTACAGAACAGGCTAACGGAGGTGGAGGAGAGATTGGAACGCTCAGAGGAGGCATCAGGGGAGATGGCCGAGGAGACCCTACGCCTTCACCAAGCCGTCGATTTCTTAGTCAACCAGCATGAAGTATTATAAGATTGTAGATCTAGAGGCGAGGTCCCAAAGGGATGATCTCCGCATATATGGTCTCCCTGAAGACTCTGAAACTGGCAAAATGGAGGATTTCCTGACAGACCTACTTAAAGATGTATTAGATCTACCCCCAACATTCCAATTCAAAATTGAGAGAGCACACAGAGCCTTGATATGCAAACCTACAGACCAAACAGCTAGGCCACGCTCAACTGTCCTAAAGTGCTCCAGTTTTAGAGACAAAGAAATGATCCTGAGAACAGCGTGGTCCAAGAGAAATGTCTCGTATAACTCATCCAGGTTGCTGTTTGATAATGATTACCCTACAGAAATCATGAAAATAAAGGGTAGCCTATGGACCGATTTTGAGACTCCTGAAAGAGAAAGGCATCCACTTTCAAACACCTTACTCTGCAAAGTTACAGGTTTGTTGGGACACTGGCAATTAAATGTATACAAGCCCTGAAGAGATCACCCCGGAACTGAAGAAGAGAGGATGGAGTTTCCAACCGACCGGTCCAGCATTACAAGCAAAGCGTTCCTCCCCCCCGCTCGCAGTGGCAGAGCCTCACAAACAAGCGAGGAGGTGCAGGAAGGCAGAGAGGATTTCATTCTCTGCAAGAAGTCAGGGAATTCATCAAGAAAGCTCGTACCCTCCCCAAAGGAGTACATCTGGAGGACCAAAACCCAAATACCTGAACTGGTCAAATGACTGCCTATCTGCAGGTGAATGGATGTTTTTCTTGTTACCCCAAAGGGATTGGTGTTGGTGTATGTGGTGGGGCAGAGAGATGCCGTAAT
This sequence comes from Neoceratodus forsteri, assembly GCA_016271365.2. Classification (NCBI taxonomy): domain Eukaryota; kingdom Metazoa; phylum Chordata; order Ceratodontiformes; family Ceratodontidae; genus Neoceratodus; species Neoceratodus forsteri. Next base: position 17,620,005 of record CM057456.1, read on the forward strand.
ACTGATTCTTTGCATATTTTCAATTTAAAGGACAATAGAAGCAGCTCTGGTTTTTACGCAGGTGTTTACTCTGCCCTAGATCACGCTGATGGTTGCAGGCTACTTAAGCAGATCTGACTCTTTAGAGTGCTGAGGTATTAGTGGCTCATGGTCCTCACGACGCAACCATATTGATACGCAGTGGTGGGTTGTGCTGGGAAAATGTTTCTGCCTAACAACTGTATTCCTTTGCAGCTTTTTCAGCCGCAGCCCATTCTGGCAACCTTAGGGAAGACAGTCATGCTACTGAGCCTGATTGTTTCCTACTTGGCTGACGCTTCCTTTATTCAACCTTGATGTTCTGAGGGGTGGGGGTGGGGGGCCTGACTATGTTGAAAGTCACAATTCCTCCCTTAGTGTCCCAGACAGATTTTAGGTCTGGGGTCCCCTTACTCTGAGGGGTAGTTTTTACGCCCTCTCTCTCTCTGGAAGTGCCAATGTAAATAGGTTTGAGATGTTGAAGTTCGTTCCAGTTAACCATTACGTTAATTTAGCAAATGTGCACACAATGTTTTTCACCCTTTTACTTAGTTGCCTATGGAAGGTAAATATACAATATAAGACAGACTCGGAGTACAATGAGCCACAGAAACCTAAAGGGTTTAAGAGGGAAAGACTCCCCCGTGTTATGGCATTTATAGAATCAGTCTGGGCCCCCTTTATAGAACTTTCATTTACCCTAATTTGGTCAGCCCAGTGTATTAAACTAGTGTCTGATGGCTAAAATCTCCACAGTTAGGGTATGCTCACACAATGTTAACAGGTCAAATAACCCAATATAGAGATATAGAGTGGTTACTGCTCTTAAAAAATTGAAACCCTCATTCCTCCTTTTACAGGAGACGCATCTAAACAAACAAGAGCATCAAAAACTCTCTAAATTTGGGTTTTCCATAATAGTGGCGTTGGTATATGAAAGGGGGAAGAGAAGAGGAGCGGTGGTTATGGTCCCTAAAAGCATTCCCTTCCACCTAGTGAATTCCTATGTGGACACAGAGGGAAGGCTCGCGATTGCGGTGGGTCAGCTGGAGGGGCAGGATATTACCCTGGCCTCTATGTATATTCCCCCCAAGGAAGGGCCTGAAGTGGGAAAGATGCTGTTTCAGAGGATCATGGAAAGGTGTAAGGGAGTATTAATAATAGGTGGAGATCATAACCTAACTACCTCACACCTAGATACCTCTAGCATGCAACCCTTTAAAAAAATCTCCAGCACAGCGGGCAGTGCAGGCCTATCTCTCTTGCCCACTGGGTGGATGTCTGGAGAAATCTTCACCCCAGCAAGAGAAAGTATACACACTTCTCTGCCCCCCATAAAGTGTACACTCGTATAGACTATGTTTTTGTATCTAAAGAACACATATAAAATGCAAAGCAGTACACAGACACCCACTGTATTATCTGATCACTCAATCCTAACACTCAGTGTGACCTGGGAAAGGGAACAAATTAATACCCTATGGAAATTTAACAATTTTTTGTTGAACATTAAGGACTTTAGGAAAATGATACAGCACAAAATTAAACAGATTGTTGCGGACAATAGGAAGCAAGGGACAGGGGAAGGAACACTGTGGGGCACCCTTAAAGTAGTCCTTAGGGGCGAGATAATAAAATATGCAGCCTACTACAAAAAGAAGCAACGGTCACGCCTAGATAAGCTCCAGCAACAATTCTAAGATTTGCAGGCTCTGCATGCCGCTGGAGATGAAGGGGTTTTTCCCCTCCTGCAAGCTACCAGAGAACAGATCCAAGCGATCTTGGATATTCGTACGGAGCAAGCTCTACAATTCATTAAACACAAATATTATGAAGGGGGCCCAAGGGCTACCCGCTTATTAGCCCATAGACTAAGACAACATAAGACATGATCTAATATTACCCAGATAAGAGACCCGAACTCCAGGAGGGTAGTTACTCTCCCTAAGGAGGCAGAACACGTTTTCCAGACGTATTATAGTGCTCTATACAGAACAGAAAGGGGGGGGGGATGCCCAGGGAATTGAGGTCTTCCTGGAGGGCCTTAAGCTCCCAGGGATATCAGAAGAACAAAAACTACTGGAAAAAACAATCTCTCCAGCAGAGTTGGGTCAAGCTGTGTCGGCCCTAAAAACATAAAAGCCCTGGCCCCGACGGATACATAGGTGACTTCTATAAGACATTTAGAAAAGACCCGTCTCCCATCTTATTGGCGGCTTGTAGAAGTGTTCAAACAGGTGAATCAATCCCAGACTCCTGGCGATATGCTTATATATCTAGCATACCAAAACTGGACAAGGACATTACATCCTGTTCCTTGTACAGACCTATTTCAGTTCTCAATATAGATTACAAAATATTTGCATCTATATTTTCAAAAAGGTTTGAAACTTTTTTGCCGGAGTTAATAGACTTGGATCAAACTGGTTTTGTCCCTGGCCGTCAAACACAGGACAATATAAAAAGAACATTGCATCTACTGCAACAGGTGAGGAGTAAGGGGTCCCCGTTTCTTTTGCTTTCTCTGGACGCAGAGAAGGCGTTCAACCGTGTCGAGTGGCCTTTTCTGTGGGCAGTGATGGGGAGAATCGGAATTCCACAATCGGTTATTAAATTAATAAAATCAATGTATACAGACCCCAAAGCCTACATTTGGATAAATGGCTCCTTTTCCAGCCCTATTTCACTGTCTCGTGGTACCAGGCAGGGATGCCCCCTGTCCCCCTTGTCGTTCGCGATATATCGGGAACCCCTAGCTCAGGCCCTAAGGCAAGAAGTAAGACTAGCTGGGGTGGAGGTTGCCTCAGTCACCCATAAACTGGCACTATATGCAGACGATCTCCTGATATACATGACTGACCCTGAGGCTTTGCTTCCCCCTCTCTGGGATCAACTAAAAAGATTTGGAGAAATATCAGGATATAAAATTAACCAGGCCAAGACGGAAGTTTTGGCTTTGAATTTTAATCTGTCCGTAGGACTGAGAGGTACTTACAGCTTTCGATGGGACCTGAAAAGTATTAAATATCTGGGAGTACGGACTGGCTTATCATATGATGATTTGTTTTCTTTGAATTATACCCCTTTTATGACTAAGACCTGCGCTGAATTAGAAAAATGGAGAACTCTCCCTTTGTCCCTTTACCAGAGAATAGAATCCGTCAGGATGGTGGTCCTTCCAGACCCTTCCAACACAGATACCAGATATATCTTTTAGGACACTGCAGAGGAAAATATCAGCCTACATTTGAATGAATCAGGAGCCAAGGATTAACCTTTCAGTTTTACAACTCCCCAAACAACAAGGAGGAATGTCCCTGCCTAATTTCTGGTTATATCATCAAGCTTCCCAGATCAGAATACCTTTATATTGGCTTGATATGAACTACGTAGCTAGATGGAAGTCAGTAGAGAGTCAGGAAAGGGAACTTGTGGATGTTTACCACACTTTGCTCTCCTTCCCTCCGGAAATAAAAACAGAGAAAATAGACAACCCATATACCCAATCCACACTGAAGTGTTGGCAAAAGGTACTAACATCACAGGAGTTTTTAAACTGGAGACTCGCTATGCTCTCTCTGCCTCATACAGGTGCTTTTACTCCAGACAAGATGGATAAGGGATATCATAAATGGCAAAGAAGGGGTTTGCATTTAGTATATCATTTTATGCCCCAGGGGACAATTTTGTCTCTAACGGACTTAACCCAAAAGTATGTCATCCCGTACTCGGACAGGTTTAGGTACTTCCAGACTAGGGACTACCTCAGTTCCCTTGGGGGGGTGAAATAGAGGGATTTTCCTCTCCCCGGACTTTTGGTGACTTTATTAGGGGCGATAGATGGGAGACCAGTCCCACCTCACACAATTTCAGCTCTTTACAAAGGTTTGCATTCCCTGAAAGAGAACCCTTTAGATAAAATCAGGCTAGCATGGGAGAAGGATTTAGGGATAGGAATATCTTTACCCCAGTGGGAGAGGCATATAAAGACAATGCAGAAGGGCACCAGTTCTGGACATTGGAAGGAGTTCACCAGGAAGTTGTCCGTGAGGTATTTCAGGGCCCCTGCGGTGGTTCAGAAGTACAGCACCCATGGGGAAGCAGAATGTTGGAGGCAATGTGGATTTACCCCAGCCACCCTAGGCCACATTTTCTGGTCTTGCAAGGCTCTGCAGCCTTTTCTTGTCCGTTTCCATGAGGATCTCCAACAGATAATATCCCCAAATTTGGCCTTCGACCCTCACTTTTTCTTTTTCGGTGAAGGTCCATTGGAGCATATGGATGCTCCGACTAGGAATTTTTTTTAATCTGGCCTCCCTTGCAGCCAAAAAAGCTATTACAAAAAAATTTTTCTCCCCTTTGCCTCCCACTCTGGATCTATGGCATCAGGTAATGATAGATATTTACAAGACGGAGAGAATTACAGCCATATTAAAAAAAATCTCAGAACGGTTTTGAGAATATGTGGAGAAAATGGGTAATATATATTGTACCTATCCGGGCTGATTTTGTACCTTCAGACGAGCCCGGGGCTCTTCTGTAAGCATGTAATAGGGGAATTAACTGAATTTTTCATATGCACTCAAGTATTGCTCTGGGCAACAAATGGGATCAGATGGAATATAGAATATATGTGCACATTATGTTTAATCCTTTTAATTATTTAAGTTTTTAATTTCTCCCTTCTCCCCCGTAAATGTACTGTATAAGTTTTGTTTATGTGTATGTTTATTACCACAAAAATAAAGAATGAAAGTTTAAAAAAAAATAGAAATACCTGGACACAAACCCTGGGTCTGGTGGAGGGTCCGCCACTTCCCTGATCACCTCCTTCTGGAGGGAGCAGGGCAATGTCGAGCTAGAGGGCAAACAGAGAGGCCATAGACTCAGAGGCCCCATGGGCGGCAGCTCGGAAGGACAGGGCCTGCTCAATTCCAGGGCAGACCTTTCCAACCACTTCCAACACCCAGCAGTCCGTGGTGATAGCGGACAGGTGGAAAGAAAGTGGTGAGCTGTCCCCCATGGGAAACCCAGGGGGGAGTGACGAGGCTGGGGGCAACACCCCGCAACCCGTCACTGGGCAGGCTTGGAGGAGGGACCGGCCGAGGGACCTCCGGGGCCTTTCCCTCCCAGCTTCCTGTTGGAGGAAGCTGCAGGCTTGGCTTTGGGGTGCCAAGTGTGAGCCTGCTGGCCCTGAGGTTGGTGTTGCTGGGTCGGGCGGGCCGCAGGGGCAGAAGGCCGAAAGGGCTTATGCTGCTGCTGGTGGCCTTTGTCCTTCTGGGCAGACGTGACCAAGTCCAAGGTAGCACTGGACTTCTTGATCCTCTGCAAGTGACCCTCCACCCCAGGACTGAACAAGTCGGTACCCAGGAAGGCTATGTCTGCCAGCTTGTGCTGGGTATCCGCCATGAAGGTGGAGATCCGCAGCCAAGCTCTGCGGCACATGGCCACTGTGGCCGCTACTGACCGGGCAAAAGAGTCTCCAATGTCGAGAGCAGTTTGGAGCTGCTGCTTTGCCACCGCCCTTCCCTGGTCCAGCACCTGCTTGACCATAGTCTGGAGATCAGCCGGGAGATGAGGAATCGCCTCATCCAGGGAGCCCATAAGGGCGTGGGAAAAGTGTGCCATCAATACGGCCGAACTGGCCTGACGAAGGCCTAGGGAGGATGCAGCGTACACTTTACAGCCGGCATAGTCCAGCTTCTTGGACACTTTGTCGGGAGGCTTGTCCACGTCCCTGGTGTTTCCAGAACGCCGGAAAACACTGTCGGTCACAAGCCCCTCTGCAGAGGGGTGCTCCGAAAAACCGGAGAGTGAGCCAGTGGGGACCGCATACTTCCTGGCCATCCTGGCTGAAGGAGCAGGACAAGAAGCCAGCTGCTGCCATAACTCCAAGGCTGGGCCAACAATGGCTTCAGCCACCAGAAAGGCCTCCGTGGGAGAATCCCCTCAGTCCAGTATCTCCGTGAGGGGATACTTGGCCCACTTTGACATGAGTTCGAGCTTCAGCCCAGTAGATTCTGAGATGAGCCGAAGCATGCCCAGGAACGAGGATGGGCTTTAGTCCACTGACTGCCCCCTAGTGGACTCCAGGTCAAGGGGCCTGGAGAACAGGGAAGAGTCATCATCAGACTCCAAGAAGTCTGCGAACAGCTGCCTAGGACCTGAGCCACCCTCCACTTGCCGAGGATGATCGGGAGTGAGGGTCACCGACAACCAATGGGGCAACCCCTGACCCGACCGAGAATCCTTGGTCGGAGCCCCAGATTTAGGTTGTGGAGGTGGGGGTTCCACCACAAGAAAAATTACTCGCCATAGTAATGTTGTTTCTTCTAATGGAGTCTTGCTATATTATGACATATGCAGTGAGTCCCAACCTCGAACTGCTCGGAGGTGAAAGTGTTAACTTTCCATGCCAGGCATGGAGCATGAGCTCGAGCTCGGTTGAAACTCTGTCTGTTGTTCTTCAAACTCAAACCATCAGATCTTTACGAGCTAAACTCACTGAGGTCCTGTGGAAGCTGTAAACCTACACTAGCCAACTGGCTACTAAACATAAAAACACATTTTTTGGTCCCAAAACAAAGACTCAAGTCAGGAGACCCAAAAATAAAACACAACACCAAGTCACCCCAAAGAAAGAGGGTGAAAACAACAAGGTGGGCATCTACTAAGTGCCAATCACTGCACTGCCCACCCACATCCCAAAAACAGAGGTTCTGAGAGGAGCAGGGAGGTCATAATATAGCAGACTCCATTAGAAGAAACAACATTACTAAGGTGAGTAATTTTTCTTCAAACAACATGAAGTCTTGCTATATTATGACATATCAGACTCACAGTAGTACCTCCATGGAGGGGGACAGAACCTACTTGGAAGTAGGCTCTGAAGCACAGCTGGCACCGACCGAGCATCACTCCTAGCCTGGATGTCCAGGAGTAATGCTTGGTAAAAGTGTGAACTGTTTTTCAGGTAGCTGCTTGACGATCTCAGAATAGCGATGTCCCTGGCAGCAGCCAGGGAAGCAGCTGTACCTCTGGTAGAGTGAGCCCTCAGGCCTGAGGGAGGAACCTTACCCAGCTTTTCATAACAGAATTGGATACAAGAGACAATCCACCTGGCAATGGATCTTTTAGTGGCAGGTTTCTCTTTACCAACCTCACCATAAGTGAGGAACAGTTGGAGGGAGTCAAACCTGTGACCCTTGGTATGCTCTATGTAGTAACTAAGGGCTCTCTTCACATCTAAACTGTGCAATCTCCTCTCACCAGAGGAGGAATGGTCAGTGAAGTACACTGGAAGAGAAATAGATTGATTAAGGTGAAAATCTGAAACCACCTTAGGCAAGAACTTCCTGTTAGTCCTGAGGACCACCTTATCTCTATGAAAGGAGATAAAGTCAGGCTCCACTGACAAAGCTTGTAATTCACTTATGCATCTGGCAGAAGTGATGGCTACCAGAAACACAGTCTTCCAAGTCAAGAACTTCAGCTCTGCTGAAGACAAAGGCTCAAAGGGGGGTTGCATAAGCTGAGCAATGCAAACATTAAGATCCCAGGCAGGGGCAGGGTCCCTGAATGGAGGGTTGGTGTGAAGCAATCCCTTTAAAAACTTGGAGAATACAGGATGAGCTGAAAGAGAAGAGGGTTTACCTGCTGAAATAAAAGCAGACACAGATGCCAAATGTACTTTTAGGGTAGCTGGTCTCAGCCCCAAGGTATTTAAATGGACCATATAATCCAGGACTGTGGGTAAATTAGCAGATTCTGGGGAAATATGCTTCCCAGAGCACCATATGGAAAACCTCTTCCATTTGGAATTATAGGTAGCCCTGGTGGAAGGCTTTCTAGACGCCTTTAGTATACCCATTACACCTTGGGAGAGGTGTAGATCAGCAAACTCTAGCTCTTCAAGAGCCAGGCCTTGAGATTGAGAGATTTGAGGTTCGGGTACCAAACCCTCCCCTGAGCACAGGTTAACAGGTTGTGATTCCTGGGAAGACACAGGGGAAGATGGACTGCTAAGGACAGTAGGAGTGGATACCAGGGTTGTCTGGCCCAATCTGGAGCAATCAGGATCATCTTGCAGGATTGAGATCTGATTTTGACTAACACTTTGAACAGGAGAGGGAAGGGGGAGCATAGAGAAACTTCCCTTCCCAATTGAGAACTAAGGCATCCAGAGGGCCTGAGCCCAACACTGGGGGCCTGCAGCAAAAAAGGGGAAGTTGGTGATTGTCTGGGGCTGCAAAAAGATCTATCTGCAGGGTGCCCCATCTGGCAAATATCACTTCCAGGACCAGGGGATCCAGTGACCATTCGTGATGGCCCTAGGAAATCCTGCTGACAGCATCTGCTAGGACATTGTCCTTGCCTGGGAGGTGAACTGCCGTAAGGGAGGTGTTCAGGGAGTAAGCCAGAGACCACAACTTCATTGCTTCGGTGCACAAGGCCATAGACCGAGTGCCCCATTGCTTGCTGATGTACCACATTGTGGTGGTGTTGTCTGTTCTGACCTATACAACTTTGTTCTGAACAGATTTGGAAAAAACTTGAAGTGCTAGAAAAAACTGCTCTGAGTTCCAACAGATTGATGTGGAGCAGAGATTCCTGAGGGGACCACAATCCCTGGGTAGTGAGGTCGCCCATGTGAGCTCCCCACCCCAAGAGGGATGCATCTGTAGTAAGGATTAAGGAGTGAGACTGAGTGACAAAGGAAACCCCTTGTCTCAAATTGCTCTGATCCTGCCACCACTGTAGGGCCTGGATCAGGGTTCGAGTTACTGGGATCAATTTGGTTAGAGGGTCTTTCCTTTGAGACCAAAAGGCTCTCAAATGGAACTGGATGTCCCCTCATCTGAAATCTTGCTCCCTGCACTACTGCTGTAGAAGCAGCCATGTGCCTCAGGAGCTGTAGAAAACGCCTTGCTGGTCGAGAGACCTGCAGGGTGAAGGAGGAGGCCAGAGAGACCAGGGTCCTTGCTCTGTCCAAAGGAAGGAAGGCTCTGGCTTCTTCTGTGTTCAGCTCTGCGCCTATGAAGGTGAGGAGCTGGACAGGTTCTAGAACTGACTTTGAAAGATTCAGAAGGAAACCTAGAGAGGTGAGCAGTTGCCGAGTTATCTGTAGATGTAACTTGACTTGGTCTGGAGACTGGCCTACTATGAGCCAGTCGTCCAAGTAAGGGAAGATGGCAATTTTTTGCCTTCTTAGGGCAGCAACTGCTACTGCCAGGCATTTTGTGAATACCCTTGGAGCAGAGGTGAGGCCAAAGGGCATTGCTCTGAACTGGTAATGGCCTGAGGGCAGCTCGAGCCTGAGGTACTTTCGATGGGAGCTTCTGATGAGAATATGGAAGTAGGCATCCTTGAGGTCCAGGGACGCTAGCCAGTCCCCTGGCCTTAGAGAAGGTAGAATAATTCCCAGAGTCACCATTTTGAATTTTGGTTTTAAAAGGTGCTTGTTTAAATATCTGAGATCCAGGATGGGCTGCCATTCTCCTGTCTTTTTTGGGGTAAGGAAGTACCTGGCGTACAACCCTTTGCCCTGGTGTAGGGGTGGAACCCTTTCCACAGCTCTGAGAGCCAGGAGGGAAGAGACCTCTGCCTCTAGGGCAAGTGCCTCTGATGGATTTGCAGGTGGAAAGGATCTGGTTCTCATCTTTGGAAATTTTCTGAAGCTGAGAACCAGTCCCTGGCTTACTACCTCCAGGACCCATTTGTCTGATGTTAGAGACTTCCAGTCCTGGACAAAGTAAGCCAGCCTGCCCCTACGGTAGCTGAGAATCGGCCCTGGCAACCCCATCAGGGTGCCTGCTTGGCAGGGGCTTTGGGCTGAGGGGTGGAAGCAGGCCTGCTTGTACCCGTCTGCCTCTCCCTCTAAAGAACCCCCTCTGGGCATAAGCAGAAGAGGAGGCCTGGGTTTGGTAAAAAGGCCTATGAAAAGGCCTGCCCCTGCCCCTGGAAAGCTGCCTTTGAGGAGTGGCCTGCCTTTCCTTGGCCTGTGCACTTCTATAGGTGGTCCTATACTCATCCATTTTCTTCCTGTAATTCTCTGTCTGCTCCCCAAACAGAGAATTACCCATAACAGGAAAATCCATGGCCTTAGTCTGGGTATCCTGTGACAGGCTAGTACATCTGAGCCAAGCCATTCTGCGAAGTGCCACAGATGTAGCCATGACTCTTGATGATACATCATTAGTGTCCACTGCAGCATGGAATTGCACCTTGGATGCCTCAATACCATCAGTAGCCACCTGCTCCAGCTCCTTGGCAAGCTGACCAGGGACCTGTTTTGCTAGAGCCATAACAGTATACCATCTGGATTTCTGATATCTAGCAACATAAGCCATATAATTTGCCTGTCTGAGTCCCAAGGATGCTGCCATGTACTGTTTCTTTGCTATGGCATCAATCCTCCTGGAGTCCTTGTCAGGGGGGTGTGAAGCCAAGGGAATATTTGCCTTGTCACAGGCTGCAGCCTGCACTACCCCAACATGGCTGCATTGCTGTGTAAGGAACTCCGTATCAGAGCCTGACAATGTGTACCTCTTGTCCATTCTCTTAATCAACAGGAGGTATAGTGTGAGGAGTTTTTAGAATTTTAACTGTCTGTTTCCCAAAAGATTTATGCAAAGGAATAGACAGCCTCCTTGACTCTGGGATATCCATCATTTCCACATAGTCAGGCTTTTCTTGATCATCCACAGCTTCTTCCATAGGGAGCTGGAGGGTTTCAGCCACTTTCTTATAAAACATAAAATGAGAAGGGGACTCAGAAAGCCTAGGAGGAGAAACTCCTGAAGGTCTGTCTGGGGAGATGTCCGGGTCAATGGGCACATCCAGACTTTCAGATCCACATTCACTCTCCTCATACTCCTCTTCCCCCTCCTCCGGTTCATAATATTCCTCTATATCATACTCTTGAACCGGTGGAACCGGCCGAACCGGATGCTTACCTGATGGTGCCGGTTCGGTCGGAACCGGGGAAAGCGACTGCACAATTTAATCGCTTGGCTATTTCTTCAGTGGTTGGAGAGGAAAGTTTTGGCTCCACACCGGCTGACTTCCTAGTCCTCTTTGCTGGAACCGACTCCTCGGAGTCGGATCTCCTTTTGCCCGAGGAAGTCTCGCCCTGGTCAGAGGGCACTCCCTCCGGTTCGGTTGGAACCGAACCGGGCTGGCCATCCGATTCAGCGGACTTTTTGGCCTCCCTTTCCCTAAGCCTACCAACTCTCTTTTCTAGGGTAGCTGCAGGAAAATTTTTACAAATCTGGCAGTCTGCATTGAGGTGGTCAAACCCCAGACAATAAACACAGGTGGTGTGGGGTCAGCCTTGGCAAAGACTTCCCACAGACACTGCAGTGTTGAAACCCAGTGGGCCTGGTTTTCTTTTGGGTTTCTCAGACATAGTGTCAGTCCTAACCAAACTTACCCGCTTATGGCAATCCAGCCGAGTAAGACCCTTATCGGTTCCCAACCATGTCACGGTCGTGGAAAACGTAATAAAATCAGTTTTTTAGAACCGATAAGAACTGGTAACCACACTCTAAATGACAGATTAATATATTTTAAACAACCTGATCGGTTCAAACCGAACCGATAAACCGTTTACAAGTTCCACACAGAATAGAAATCAATGTAAAACCTATCTAGTACTCACAATACCACAGACAGAGTCTGAACCGACTGGTTGCAGTTTAATTTCGGTCGAAAACTGAGAAAAACAATACTTTAACTGACAAAATGAACCGAGCAGAAGGGGAAATCTCCAGAGCGACTGTTCAGTGAGGCAGAGTAAAGAATCTGACGGTTTGAGTTTGAAGAACAACAGCCACCGAGCTCGAGCGCTGCGTTCCATGCCTGGCATGGAAAGTTAACTCTTTCACCTCCGAAGCAGTTCGAAGGTTAGGACTCACTGCATATGTCATAATATAGCAAGACTTCATGTTGTTTGAATGGGTGGCGCAGCTGGTTTCGGTCGAACAACCGGTACCGGTTTGGGCTCCTCGATAACCACGAGGGGTTGTTTCGGCCATTCCGGTGACAGCCACTTAATGGCCGGGGAAGGCGACGGGGTCAGCTTGTTCCCAGTCAGGAGGAGCTGCTGCCACATCAAGTCCTCATAGCGTTGATGCAATTTGCGCCGAAGCCTTTCCTCCGAGGAGGAAGAAGACGAGGATGAGCAGCAACGCCGCTTTCCTCAGTGCTGAGACTGAGACCGCCGATGTCGGCAGGATCGGCTGGACCCGAGAAGAGGTCCGAGACCATTGGTGTTTCCGAGGGTGGGTCTGGGAGGGAGCGGGGGAAACCCGTTCCTCCCTCGGCTCGGGAACCTTAACCGGGGACTCCAGCACAGGAGGTGCAGGCAAGTCCTTGGCTTCCACCGGGGGAACCGAGGAAGAAGGGTTGTCGGCTTCACCAGTCGACAGCCCATCCGACGGGTCGAGAAAAATCTCGACCGCGTCAATGGGTGTCTCGCCGCTGACTTGACGGGACACCGTGAAGCCAGCAGCCTTAGCCGCAACCTTGACCAAAGTCAAGTGTCGACTGTCCGGGAAAGGGGACCTCTCCCGCTCCCACGAACGCCGACACTGGGACTTACTCTTTGGGTCCTTCTTCTTGGACCGAGAGGAATGTCCCGATGGACCCTCACCTTTTGTAGAGAGGGACTGACAAAGCTCCTTAAAAGAAGCTGTGTAGGAGGAGCCCAAGGAGAGCGGGATAAATGCTGAGACCGAGGAAGATGAAGATGCGGCCTGGGCCACCTCCTCCTCGAGGGCGATCATCTGCGCAAGTTGCTCAACCGAGCCCACCGCGGACACCTCCCTATGGGCCTCCTTTGACTTCACCGGAGGGATAAGTCTCTCGGGGCGCCCAAGTTGGAGCCTGGCAGCACGGTCTTCAAGGACATTGACCGAGAAAGACTTGCACAATTCGCAGGCCTGCGGATTGTGATCAAGGCCAAGGCAATAAATGCACATAGCTTGCGGATCGGTCCGAGACATCTTCTGCCCGCATGGGTACCGCCGAAACCCGGGAGTCGACTTATCCATCGCAGCCGGGAAGGAAGAAACAGACCGAAGTCTAGAAAATTTAGAAATAAGTTTTAGTTTAACCAACGAGTTTGGATCCAGGCCTAAAATGCAGAGCACTAAGGAGGGAACCTGCGCTTCCAAGCGGTAAGGAAGATCTGGCGTCATGGGGCGGAGCAGAGAGTTTTATCACCCGGGTGGGTGGGAGCAGCCAGCTTGAAGACCTTCCGGCAAGATTTAAAGTGGCAAGGAACCTGCCATGAAATGTGGATTGAACAACATATCCATGTCCCTAGAAGCTAGCATTCCAAAGGTACAAGGCAACACAGAAGGAAAAGAACAGGGAGGGTTATCAGTAGAAACAAAGGGAGGCAGCAAAAGCAGATAGGTGTGCCAAGGCACAAACGGAGGAGAACACTGTCAAGTCAGTAAAAAAAGGGAGATAAAACATTCTTTAGGTACATAAACGAAAAGTGGAAGTACAAGGCAGGGACAGTAAGACTAAAAGGGGAAGGAGGGGATTGTGTGGAACAAGACCAGAAGAAAGCTTCTAGTTTGATAGAGGAGACCAATGTGTGGTTGGCTGTATTTTTGTTTCTGTCAGTAGCCTCCACATGCACACAAGCAACCACAAGGGGAGGGCAGAAAAGTGGAAAATGGAACTGGCAGGCTCCATGATGGCCCTGCAGTACCCGCGGCGGCCCACGGAGTCTGGATGTTGCTCTCAGGGGGAGTGCTAAGTCAATGCCCATCAAACTCGGCCCTGTCATGGGAGGACAACCCGTGGGGGATTGCCGGGAGAGTTGGGGACCAGAGAGCAAGCCCCTCCAAGGGAGGTGCCGGAGCTACTTGCCAGCTCTGAGGAAAGCATAAAATGTATATGTTAAAAAAAAAAAACACCAGACCACCTTCTTCTGTGCTGACTGCGTCCCAACTGGGAGAAAGACCAGAGGTAATCAAAGATGCTAACCACCGGACAGGACAACGGGTCCAGCCCAAAGGTGTAGCATTTCCTGGTCGACTCCTTCACAAGGTTGAGGACATCTTTGGAGAGACCCAAAGCTTGGAACTCTAGCCAATCAGGAATCAGGCTGTCAGGTGCAGGGAATGAAAGTCCAGGTGCAGAACCTTCCCCTGATTGATGGAAAGCAGGTCCACGTGTACAGGAAGATGCCTCAGTGTCCTGCTGCTGAGGAGCTCAGGATACCAGAACTGGCATGGCCAGTCCAAAGCCACCAGGATCACCTGTGCCTTGTTCCTCCACACCTTGAGCAACGTCTTGTGGATCAATGGAAAGGGAGGAAAGGCATAAAGAAGGCCTGGAGTCCAGGGCCTCAAGAAGAAATCCCCCTGCAGCATTCCCTGCTGAGTGGGGGCAGGCACGAAATAGCCTCAGCTTTGTGTTCTCCCTGGAGGCAAACAGGTCCACCAGAGGGGTGTCCCACTGTGAGAACAGGCTGTGCACTACCATGGGATGGAGAGACCACTTGTGAGACACCTCAACCACCCAGCTGACAGCGTCAGCCAGCTGGTTGGAGACACCAGCCACATGGATGGCCAGGAGATCGGCCTCCAGGCTGCACACGAGGGTCCAGATGCAGATAGCTTCCCTGCACAGTGAAGGGGAGTGCATACCGCCCTGCTTGTAGAGGCAGTACATGGTCATGATGTTGTCCGTCTGGACCTGAACCACCTGACCCCTGAGATGCAGAGCAAAAGTGGTCAGTGCCAGCTGAACCACCCAGAGCTCCAGTAGGTTGATGTAACATTGGGACTCCTTGGGGGTCCAGAGCCCGTGGACTTTGCAATCCCCCAAGTGGGTTCCCCAGCCCATGAGCATGGCATCAGTCATCAGGATGACCGTCGGCTCCAGATGGACAAATGGGATAACCCTCCTGCAGATGTTCCTGGGACTAACCACCACTGGAGCACATCCCACATCTGCTGGGTCACAGTGATCAGCTAGTCGAAGTGAACCCTGCACTGAGACCACTGGCTGGCTGTCTCCCACTGCAGGCAGCACATTCTCCAGCGAGTCCAATGGACCATGCTGGTGCAGGCTGCCATGTAGCCCAAAAGATGCAGAAGGTCTAGCAGGGCACAATTGCCTAACCCAAAATAATCAGTCAAAGGAGGCAACAGCCTCTATCCTGGCTCTGCAAGAGTTGAGCTCTGCCCCGATGAAGTGAATCACCTGCGAAGGTATGAGTTCTGATTCGGCCTGGTTAACCAGAAGGCCCAGGGAGATGCAGGTCTGGAGGGCCAGATTCCTGTACTACTCCACCTCCTGCCTGGAGGGACCTGCAATGAGCCAGTCGTCCAGGTACGGGTATACTCAGGCTCCCCAGCACCTCAGGTGGGCAGCCACCACTGCTATGCATTTGGTGAAGACCCTGGGGGCCGAAGACAGGCCAAATGGCATGGCCTGGAACTCGTAAAGGGTTCCCTCTGCTCAAAAGCGGAGGAACCACTGGTGAGACAGATGGATCAGGACACGGAAGAACGCATCCTGAAGATCCAGAGAGCAAAACCACATGTTTTGCTCCAGAGGTGGTATGACCTGGTACAGAATTACCATCCTGAAGATGCTGGACCTGAGGAATTTGTTCAGCTTGTGCAGATCTAGAAAGAGGCGTCAGCCCTCCCCCCCGTCCATTTTGATACCAGGAAGTACCTGGAGACGAACCCTGGCTGAGACGGGGGGGGTCAAAGATGGGAACCACCAACTCTGTGTGAAGGAGCTGGGCAAGGTCATCCCAAAGGGCAGACTGAACGTCGACTGACACCATATCATCCTGTGGGGTGCAGGCTCGGCTGGGAGGGTAAGCCTCGAATTCCAGAGGCAGACCCTGGACGACCACTTCGAGAACGCACCTGTCCGTGGTAACAGTCGACCAGGTGGAAAGGAAATGGCGAAGGCGTCCCCCCAGGGGGTTCAGTACAGGATAAGAGGGACACCACTCATCCCATCACTGGGCAGGCTTAGAAGTGGAGAAGGGCCCAGCTGAGGGACCACCAGGACCTTATCTGCTGGCTTTCCTGATGACTGAGGCCATGGAATTGGGTTGAGGGCGACAGACCTGCTACTGTCCAGCCTGGGGTAGGGCAGGTTTGACTGCAGGGGCAGAGGTGGGCCGAAAGGGCTTCTTTTTAGACTGCTTGGAGCCAATGGAGTACTTCTGGGCAGAAGTCACAGAGTGCAAGGTAGCGTTGGACTTTTAAATCCTGGTGAGGTGCCCCTCCACCCCAGGCCCGAAATACAGGTTACTCACCTGTAACAGGAGTTCTAGGAATGGTATACGTTGTTCATCCACACTGTCTGGCAGGTTCCCTGCTGCTTTAAATCTTGCCGGAAGGTCTTCAAGCTGGCTCCTCCCACCCACCTGGGTGGTAAAACTCTCGGCTCCGCCCCATGACGCCAGATCTAACCCGCTGGAACCAGGTTGTGCGTTGTGTGGATGAACAACATATAGTATTCCTAGAACTCCTGTTACAGGTGAGTAACCTGTATATTTAGGGACATGGATATGTTGTTCATCCACACTGTCTGGCAGACTCCTAGCAGTTCTTCGGGAGGAGGGAGGCAAGGCGCACACCCCCTACTTGGGAAATAAAGATTGGAGAACCGAGGCCCCAAAACAAGCATCCCGGTGTGACTTAAGGTCGATGTGGTAGTGGGTGATGAAGGTGTGTGCTGACTTCCAGGTAGCAGCCCTGCAGATTTCCTGGATAGAGACGACCCTGGAAGCAGCCACCGATGCAGCGGTATGGCGGGTAGAATGAGCTTATCCATCTGGGAGACTCATGCCCGCCAACCTATAGCAGAGATCTATGCAGGAGGTGACCCACCTGCCTATCGCCTGCTTGGCTTGCATGTCTGCCAGGTGCGGCTTCAGCGTGAGGTGACAAACAGCTGGCGAACCTCTCCCGAACTTCAGCGGTCCGCCTTATAATAAGCGAGCTCTTCTAGTGTCCAAAGTATGGAGCCTATATTCGGCCTCCGAGGTGTGATTGGGGTAGAACACCGGCAGAGTCAACACCTGGTTAAGGTGAAACTCCGACACCACCTTCAGAAGGAATTTCGGGTTGGGGCGCAGGACAACCTTGTCCCTGTGGAAGACCAGATAAGGAGACTCGATGGAAAGCACCTGGAGCTCTCCCATCCTTCTGGCTGACGTGATAGCCACCAAGAAGGCGGTCTTCCACGACAGGTGAGAGATGTCACACCTGTGCATCAGTTCGAACGGCCTGCCCATGAGCTTAGCCAATACCAGCAGTAAATCCCATGGAGGTGGAGGTTCCTGCACCGGAGGGGACATGTGATCAAGGCCTTTGAAAAAGCGCCCGACCACCTTTCCTGCGCCACCGACTGCTTCCCGGCCCGTGCCTGGTAAGTACAGATGGCTGCCAGGTGCACCTTAAGGGTCGACGACCGAAGCCCTTGCTGAGAAAGGGACCAAAGGTAGTCCAGAATGCTTGCCAAGGAACAGGAGGAAGGGTCCAGGCCCTTGCCCTGACACCAAATGGAGAATCGCTTTCATTTGAAGGCGTAGCATTTTCTGGCCGACTCCTTACGGGATGCCTCAATGACGCTGAGGACCTCGTCGGAAAGACCCAAGGCCTGGAACTCTAGCCGCTCAGGAACCAGGCCGTCAGGTGCAGGGATTGAAGGTTTGGATGGAATACCTTCCTCTGACTGACTGAGATCAGGTCCGAGTGGGCTAGAAGCTGCCTCGGGAGCCTAGAGCTGAGACTGATGAGATCTGGATACCAGAACTGGCGGGGCCAGTCTGGGGCTACCAGAATCACCTGTGCCTTGTTCCTCCTCGCCTTGAGAAGCACCTTGTGGATCAAGGGAAATGGGGGGAAAGGCGTAGAAGAGGCCCGGGGTCCATGGCCTCGAGAAGGCATCCCCCTGCAGCAAGCCCTGCTGAGGGGGGCCGGTATGAAACAGTCTCAGCTTCGCATTCTCCCTTGAGGCAAACAGGTCCGCCTGAGGCATGCCCCAGTGGGAGAACAGATCTTGTACTACCTCCGGCAGGAGAGACCACTCGTGGAACGCAGCCCCTGTCCAGCTTAGGGCACCGGCCAGGGTGTTGGAGGCTCCTGCCACATGAATGGCGAGAAGATCTGCCTCCAGGCTGTGCACGAGTGACCAAATGCGGAGAGCTTCCCTGCACAGAGGCATGGAGCGCGTCCTGCCCTGGTGGTTTAGGTAGTACATGGTTGTGGTATTGTCCATCTGGACCTGAACCACTTGACCCCGTAGAAATGGAGCGAAGGCGGTGAGGGCTAGAAGAACCGCTCAAAGCTCAAGCAGGTTGATGTAGCATCGGGACTCCCAAGGGGACCAGAGGCCGTGTGCTCTGTGCTCCCCCAGATGGGCACCTCAACCCATCAAGAGAGGCATCGGTCAATAGAGAGACCGTCGGCTCGGGCTGGACAAACAGGATGCCCTCCTGCAGATGTGCTGGAACGGTCCACCACTGGAGAGTGTTCCACATCCCCTGGGTCACTGTCACTAGCTGATCCAGCGGATCGAAGTTCTGTGACCATTGGCTGGCCAGCCCCCACTGAAGGGGACGCATATACCAGCGGGCCCAACAGACCACGCTGGTGCAGGCCGCCATGAGGCCCAGGAGGCGCAGGAAGTCCTGAGCAGGGCACGCTTGTACAACCTGAAATGACTGGGCAAAGGAGGAAAGAACCTCGGCCCTGTCCACCGGGAGCCATGCTCTGGCTCGTACAGAGTCGAGCTCTGCCCCGATAAATTGAATCACCTGCTCTGGCACGAGTTCCGACTTGGCCTCGTTGATGAGGAGGCCAACCTGAGAGCAAACCTGGACGGCCAGATCTCTGGACTGCTCCACCTCCGCTCTGGAGGGGGCTGCAATCAGCCAGTCATCCAGGTAGGGGTACACCCGGACCCTTCGGCGCCGCAGGAATGCTGCCACCACTGCCATGCATTTGGTGAAGACCCTGGGAGCTAGGGAAAAGCCAAAGGGCATGGCCCGGAACTCGTAGAGGGATCCCTCCACCCTGAAGCGGAGGAATCTCTGGTGGGACAAATGGATTGGGACGTGAAAGAACGTGTCCTGAAGGTCCAGAGAACAGAACCACACGCATCATTCCAAGGATGGGATTATCTGAGCCAGAGTGACCATCCTGAAGGTCCGAGACCTTAGGAACCTGTTCAGGTAGTGCAGGTCGAGAATGGGGCGCCAGCCCCCCGTCCGTTTTGGGACCAGGAAGTACCTGGACACAAACCCCAGGTCTAGAGGAGGATCCGCCACCTTCCTGATCACCTCTTTTTCGAGGAGCAGGGTGATATCAGCTCGGTGAGCCGACAAAGAGGCTGCAGACCCCGTAGCCCCCCCGAGGGGCGACGGCTCGGAAGGGCGGGGCCTGCTCGAACTTCAGGGCAAGGCCCTTTCCTACCACCTCCAACACCCAACAGTCCGTGGTGATAACTGACCAAGCGGAGAGGAAGTGGCGGAACCATCTCCCCACGGGGGGAACCCAGGGGGGAGTGACGAGGCTGAGGGCGACACTCCTCAACCTGTCACTGGGCAGGCTTGGAGGACGGACCAGCCGAGGGACCTCCTGGGCCTTTACCGCCCTGCTTCCTGTAGGAGGATGCCACAGGCTTGGGTTTGGGATGCCAAGCGTGAGCCTGCTGGCCCTGGTGCTGGTGCTGTTGGGCCGGACGTGCCGCAGGCGCAGAAGGACGAAAGAACTTGTGCTGCTGCTGTCGGCGGCTTTTGTCCTTCTGGGCAGAGGTGACTGAGTCCAGAGTGGCACTGGACTTTTCGATCCACTGGAGGTGACCTTCTACTCCAGGGCCGAAGAGGTCTGTCCCCAGGAAGGGGACATCCGCCAGTTTGTGCTGGGTATCCGCCGTGAAGGTGGATATCCTCAGCCAGGCTCTGCGGCGCATGGCCACTGCGGCTGCAACCGATCTGGCACAGGAGTCTCCAATGTCCAGAGCCGTTTGGAGCTGCTGTTTAGCCACCGTCCTACCCTGGTCCTGTACCTGCGGACCGTGGTCTGCAGGTCAGTCGGGAGATGAGGGATCACCTCATCCAGGGAGCCCATGAGGGCGTGGGAGAAGTGTGCCATCAGCACGGCTGATCAGGCCTGGCGGAGGCCAAGGGAGGACACAGCGTACACCTTGCGCACGGTATAGTCCAGCTTTTTGGACTCCTTGTCAGGGGGCTTGTCCACATCCCTAGCATTCCCAGAACGCCAGAAAACGCAGTCAGTGACTAACCCCTCGGCAGAGGGGTGTTCCAAAAACGGGCAAAAGGCCGTGCAGGGACTGCAAACTTCCTAGCTATCCTGGCCAAGGCGCAGGACAGGGAGCGGGCGCTGCCAGAGCTCCAAGGCTGGGCCAACAATGGCTTCAGCCACCAGAAAGGCCTCCATGGGTGATCCTCGTCCAGTATCTCCATCAGGAGATACTTGGCCCACTTGGACACGGGCTCGAGCTGCATCCCGGTGGACTCCGAGATGAGCAGAAGCAAACCCATGAAGGACAATGGGCTTTCGTCCATCAACTGGCCCCCTGAGGACTCCAGGTTAATGGGCCTGGAGAACAGGGAGGAGTCGTCGTTGGACTCCGAGGAGTCCGCAAAGAGCTGCCTGCGGCCTGAGCCACCCTCCACCTGCCGAGGACGGTCGGGAGTGAGGGTGGCCGACAACCGGTTGGGCAGGCCCTGACCTGACCGGGAGTCCTTGATCGGTGCCCCTGATTTCGGTTGTGAAGGCGGACGTTCCACCACAATCGGTGGGGCAGCTGGTTTCGGCCGAACAACTGGCCCAGGCTTGGGCACCTCGACTACAGCGAGGGGTTGTTTCGGCCGCTCGGGTGACAGCCACTTGATGGCCAAGGAAGGCGACGGCGTCGGCTTGTTCCCTGACAGAAGTAACTGCTGCCACATCAGGTCCTCATAGCGTCGATGCAACTTGCGCTGAAGCCTCTCCTCTTCCGAGGAGGAAGACGAGGATGAGCGGCGGCGCCGCACCTCGGTGCCGGACCGAGACTGCGGTGTCAGTGGGATCGGCTGGACCGAGACGATGTCCGAGACCGAGATCCTCTGCGTTTCCGAGGACGGGTCTGGGAAGGGGCGGGAGACACCTGCTCTTCCCTTGGCTCGGAAGCCTTAACCGGGGACTGCGGCACCGGAGGCACACACAAGTCCTTGGTCTCCACTGGGGGGGGGACTGGTGAAGAAGGGTTGTCAGCTTCACCAGTCACCAGCCCGTCCGACGGGTTGAGAAAAATCTCGACTGTGTCGACGGGTGTCTTGGCCGGCTGGCCTGACGGGGATGCCGTGAAGCCAGCGGCCTTAGCCGCAACCTCGACCGAAGTCGAGCGTCGATTGTCCAGGGAAGGGGACCTCTCCCGCTCCCATGAACACCGATGATGGGACTTACCCTTAGAGTCCTTCTTTTTGGACCGAGAGGAATGTCCCGATGGCCCCTATCCCTTCGTGGAAAGGGATTGGCAAAGCTCCTTGAAAGAAGCTGAATACGAGGTACCCAGAGAGAGTGGGATAAATGCCGTGACCAAGGAAGAGGATGATGCGGCCTGTGCCGCCTCTTCCTCGAGGGCGATCATCTGGTCGAGTTGCTCAGCCGAGCCAGCCGCCAAGGTAAGCGCCCAATGGGCCTCCTTCGACTTAACCAGTGGGTAGTGCTTCTCGGGGTGCCCAAGCTGTAACCGGGCAGCGCGGTCTTCCAGGATGTTGGCCGAAAACGAGCGGCACAACTCGCAGGCCTGCGGGTTGTGTTCTAGGATGAGGCAGTAGATGCACGTGGAGTGTGGGTCTGTCCTGGACATCCTCTGCCCACAAAGGCACCGCCGAAATCCGGGAGTCGATCTGTCCATCGTAGCCGTGAGGGAGAAACTTGACCGAAGTCTTGAGAATTTTAAAATAAGTTTTGGGCGAACCGAAGAATTAGGATCCAGTCTACATGCAGAGCGTTAAGGAGGGAACCTGAGCTTCCAAGCGGTAAGGAAGATCTGGCGTCATGGGGCGGAGCCGAGAGTTTTACCACCTGGGTGGGTGGGAGGAGCCAGCTTGAAGACCTTCCGGCAAGATTTAAAGCAGCAAGGAACCTGCCAGACAGTGTGGATGAACAACATATCCATGTCCCTAGAAAAACGCTTCCATTTGGCTGTGTAAGTTTTTCTAGTGGCTGGCTTACGCGCAGCCAAAAGAATGTCTGAGACTCTGCGAGAGACATTCACTTCTATCTCTTCAGGAGCCAAGCGTGAAGGTGAAGCGACTTCAGATTGGGATGGACCACAGGCCCCTGAGTCGGGAGGTTCGTCTGAAGGGGAAGCACTTTCAGAGGGGTTTCCAACATGCTGTTGAGTAACGGAAACCATATCTGTCGAGGCCAGAAGGGAGCAATGAGGATAATTTTGTTCCCCTGGGACTTGAACTTGAGAAGTACCATCTGAATTAGAGGAAGAGGAGGAAAGGCGTATAGAAAGCGTTTTGTCCACTGCAGCCTGAACTCATCCCGACAGACAATGCCAGGCCCTGGATTTCTGGAGCAGAAGAGAGGCAGTTTTGTGTTGAGTGGGGATGCAAAAAGGTCCAGGTCTGGATTTCTCCACTCTGTGAATAGCAAATGAACTATGGTTGAGTCTAGAGACCACTCGTGAGGATATGTCTCTGTTCTGCTGAGACGATCTGCCAGTTCGTTCTGCACTCCCGGCAGGTAGACCGCATGAATTAGAGCCTTGTGCTTTATACACCATTCCCACACTCTCATAGCTTCCCTGCATAAAGGGTAAGAGTGTGCACCGCCATGCTTGTTGATGTAATACTTCACTGCTTTGTTGCCCGTTTGAAGGAGAATGTTCTTATGACACAGAATGTCCTTCAAAGCCCGGACTGCATAAAGGATGGCTCTCATTTATAAGACATTTATGTGAAGCTGGGACTCATCCTGAGTCCATGCACCTTGGGTGTGGAGATTCTGACAGTGAGCTCCCCACCCCATCAGGGATGTGTCCGTGGTAATGGAAATCTGATGATCCATGGGAGCAAAGGGATACCCTTCCAGAAGATTGTCCTCTTGCAACCTCCAGGTGAGCGATCTTTTCAGAGGTTCTGTCACCTTGATGAGAAAGGACTGAGGGTGAGTGGTAGGGGACCACTGAGTACTGAGCATCCACTGAGAGGTTCTCACGTGGAGGCGAGCTAGGGGTACAGTGAACACCGAGGATGCCATGAGACCCAGCATCCGTTGCATCGAGATAGCTCGAACTGAGCTGTTCTCTCTGACGTATCGGGCCATCTGTAGGATATCTCTCCTTCTGTCCTCTGGTAGAAAAGCTTTCGCACAGGGTTCCTATGAAAAGAAGCCTGTGGGAGGGCTGCAGCTGCGATTTCTTGAGATTTAGCAGGACTCCCATGGACGTGAATTCCTTGCCTGGAAGGGCTTGCTAGAACCAGTCATCCAGATATGGGAACACTTGCATTCCGATCTTTCTGAGGTGTGCTGCAAGAATTGCACAACACTTTGTAAAAACTTGCGGTGCCGAGGATAGCCCAAAGGGAAGGACTCTGAACTGACAATGTTGGCTCAAATCCACAAACCGTAGGTATTTGTGATGCTTTGGGTGAATGGGAATATGCTGGTAAGCATCCTGCATGTCCAGGAAGGCTAGCCAGTTATGTTGATGAAGCAAAGGTAACAGGGTTCCTAGTGAAATCATTTTGAACTTTTTCTTGGGGAAAAATGTATTCAATTTTCTGAGGTCCAAAATGGGGCGCATGCCCACGGTTTTCCTTGGAACCAGAAAGTAATGGGAGTAGAAACCTGTGTTTCGTTGATCCAGCAGAACTATTTCTACTGCCCTGTTGTTCAGAAGGCCCTTGTATCTCGGAAGCGAGAAGCTCTGACTGCAATACTGACAGCCTGGGCTGTCATTTTGGGGGACGATCTGGAAGGGTCTTTGAAAGATTGAGGGAATACCCCTCGTGAATGATCCGGAGGACCCATTTGTCCGATGTTATGGACTTCCACCGGTTGTAGAACTGAGTCACACGACCTCCCACTGCTGAGAAAGAACCCCCCTTGGGCAGCTGAGGTGGGACTTGGTCCAGAAACTCAGAAGGCAGCACTGGGCGCTTTGGGCCCTTGTGCTTTCTGCTGTGTTTTCGTTTATGCTGGGAGGACTTTGTTTTTATTAAACCTCCCCAGCCCTTGCCTCAAAAGGACTGATGGTTGTGAAATTGACACTTACTAACACCCCCCACCCCCCGGAGAAGGGGCCGGAGCAGGTCAAGCCAATTTAATGGCAGACCTAGTCTTTTGTGTGGCCTCTAGAGATTGCTCTACTTGAGGACCGAAGAGATACATACCATCAAAGAGTAACGCCATGACCTGTTGCTGGGCATCATTCGTGAAGCCTGAAGTGCGCAGCCAGGAGTGACAGCGGGTACAAATGCCTACCGTCGCCGCTCGCGAGGCAGCATCGAAAGCGTCCATAGCTGCTTTAACCTGCTGGTTGTTAGACTCGATACCCCTGGTTATGGTTTGAAGAAGCTCTAAATTAGCGTCCAACTCCGGTAGAGCTTCTACCATTTGCTTGAGCGAATGCCAAAGAACATACTCATATTGAGAGAAATAACCCTGGTAGCTGGCAATACGCATACCCAGGGTGGATGCAGGGTGGATACAGCAAATACTCTCTTGCCTAAAGTATCTATCTTACAAGATTCTCTGTTTATAGGTCGGGCTGTAGTAGCCTGAGGGAGGATGACCTTATTATTCTCTGCCAAGACCACAATAGGGTCCGCAAAGGCTTGTGAGGCCAAAATGGGTCAATCCTTGGGAGCAGCGTACGTTCTATCTATGGACTTAGCCACAGAAGGAATGAGAGCGGGATTATTCCATACCATTTGAGAAAGCGTCTCAAAAGAAGGCTGTACCGGGGGAGTAAAATCCATAGGGATCTCCGGGACATGAAGGTATAGGAGCCTTAAAAGCTTCCCAGGATCAATATCTGTAGTCTGAAGAGAAAGAGTGTAATTCAAATTTTTTTAGTAGAGACTTAAATGACAAACCTCGACCACAGGCTCTGCAATAGGATTAGATCCTGTTCCTTCCACGTCATCACCGAGCCTAAGGTCTGGGTCAGGCTCAATATCATCTCCTTACAGCCCAGGAAGGACTGTATGGACAGGAAAGGAGTGAAAATCGTAAGGAAAAGAGGAAAGAAAAGGGTTCGGAGTCGGGAAGTCCTGAAGACTGGAAGACGTTGCACAAAGCCTCTGTGCCAAAAAAGAGCACAGCGCCTCCTGACCCAGAGCAGTGCACGGCGCCAACAGAGCCCTCGGTGCCGAGGATGGTGCCGACAGGCACATTGGCGCCGAAGACGGTGCACAGCGACCCATCGACGCTGAAGGTGCCAAAATGAACACAGGGCTCCGAAAACTGGGATTTGAGGAGAAAGAAGGAAGAATACCAGGAGACAGAGGCATCAGTGAGGCCCCCTGCACCGCAGCCATGTGAGGGGGGAAAACACATGAGAGCGGAGTCGACAAAAGTGAAGAAGACACCGCACGACTAGAGAGGCCCAACCGCCCTACCTGATCCCCCGAGGACCCCGGAGTGACCCGGCCAGGCAGTTGGACCAACCACCAAGCCCACTGCTCCATCAGAGCGGACCACTGAAGAAACTGCTTATCTGAAGCCCTACCAGAAGGCGGGGAAGGGCTCCGATGTCAAAGAGGTTGGTGACCAGAAACAGAAATCGGCGACTCCAGAGGAGGAGACCGGCAACTGGCCCCAATGACCAATCGTCGACGCGCAGACATAACAGAGGGCGACCTCGAGTGATGCCTTCTCTTTTTTGATCTGTGGGCCAAAGAAGAGCTTGAGGCCGAACAGTGCACAGAATGCGACTATTTTCTTTTATCCTTCCAGGGGGACTGCCCCTCCTCTTGGGCACTGGATAATCCGTTGTCAGACCCCCCCCCTCCGGAGAGGGCAGTGGACTAGACCCAGCCCGGCTGACTGAACAGCTTTCATACGAAGTCTCCCTACTATCACCTGACCCATTCATGGTCGACTCCGTCAATGTAGGCTGAGACTTCTTTCTTAAAAAAGAATAAATTATAGTAAGCGGTACTTATTCGAGATATACTACAAAATAATAAACTGAAAACTATGCTGCTAGTTTGAAGTTTGACTCCCAGCAGGCGAGTGACGTCGTCACTGAAGCGCACTCGACAGCGGGGGAAAAAAGGAACTGAGGCGGCTGGAGGGTCGACGCCGAGATAGTCACTGCTGCACGAGCCGAGGCTCACAGCTCCATCTCTAGCGCCGGCCCTCCTGCAAAAATTTTTGCTCCTGCTGGTTCCTAGCACCTCCGGCGTAGTTCCAATCAGTGTGAATGAGTGGTGGAGACTTTATGTCCAGGAAGATCTTAAGGCTACACAGCATGCTAAAAAAATCTGATCTGGGCCAACTAATAAAAGTTCTGTCTTGCCAGGATTAAGTGTCAGTCAGCTGGAGGCCATAAAAAGAGTTCTCTGAAAAGCGCTGTTCTAACACTAACACTGAATCTGATCTGTCAGGAGCAATACTGAATCTGGTCTGTCAGGAGCAATGGACATAATTGGGTATAACAGGCATCGCAGTGAGAAGAACCCATGCTATATCACCTTATGATCCTTCCCTCAGTGGAAGCATGTAAACGACAATCAACACAGACAAGAGAACAGAACCTTGAGGGACTCTACAGTTCAGGTAAGTCAGATTTGATCAGTATGAGTCCATCCCGAGCGACTGTTGCCTTTCCCATAAGGAATGATCAGACTACTTGGAGAACACTCCCAGTCAGTGTCCTATATTCCCCAAATCTGTCCCCTAAGACCCGGTGATCCACAGTGTAAAATGTAGTGGACAGGTCAAGGAACACCAAGATGGATATGTTTGCCTGATTCCTTGCTAGGAGGAGGTCATTACATACTTTGATCAAAGCGGTCCAGGCACTGTGGCACCTATGGCAACCAGATTGGAACTTCTCAAAGACATTATTATTTTACAGGTGATTAACTCAGTAACCACATTCTCAAAAACTTTAGCCAGAATGGGCAAGTTGAAGATAGGTTTAAATTGGCAGGCATATGTGTGTGTGTGTGTGTGTGTGTGTGTCTCTTTCAAGTTTTTTTTTTTTTTTTTTGAGGGGGGTGCCCATTTTTCCCTTGCTAGGTTTTCCCCTTCTCCCCCCAACTCAATATCAAGGTTGTTAAGTCCATAAATTAACTTCCATCCAGCTTTCTTGTAACTCTGTACATTGCCCCTCTTGTTGTTATGTACCTTGTCTGAAACTGTATTTTCACTGTACTCTCCTGGGTCGTACCTGAAAATAGGCATACAGATTGTCTAGTGTACCTACCTGGTCAACAAAAGCTAAATAAATAAATAAAGTGCACATAATGTATACACCCTATGCATTAGGTATTGCTCTGACTGTGCCCCCACTTTCTGGGGTCCTATACTGTATATAATTTGTACACAATGCGCTGCTCTCAGCCTTCGTGACTCGATGTATATGTTCAGACCATTTATGTGTACCTACTGACTATGTGATGCTTCTGTTTTCCTGACTCTCTGTAACTGCCTAAAGTGTATCATGTTGTCATATGTATTGCACTCATATTTCCTTGTACTCTCCTGGGTCGTACCTGAAAACAGACAAATGTCTTGTCTAGTGTACTTACCTGGTTAACAAAAACTAAATAAATACATAAAGTGCAGGGAAGGCTAGCAGCCGATACAATTTTACACAGGCCAAGTGCCACACTTCTGCAATGTGTCCACATCCCTCACAGTCGCAGACTGAGGCACCTGAGTGCATATGACTTTTGCCATTTGAGTATGATACATTTTAAATTAGATTTTCCAAAATACTACACATCATGACATGGTCAAGATTTGCATCTACTCTTTACTCTATTTTAGACAGTCCTTTTCCTCCTGTCTTGTAAAATACCTTTCCCCCTATTTTGAGCCCACTTTAACATTTTTGTTTTACATCTGAAATTATAAAGGGAGCATTCCTCTTTTAATATGGCTACATGGGTTATCATTATTTTCTGCTGTTTTTGAACAACCACTGTTAAAACATCACTTTTGTTATGACCAAAATGAAATAGCATGCAACAGGCACTACTCCCTGCCCGTATCGAACAATGAGTGCTTAAATGCTGCAGAGAATAGTAATGAAGCAGACCGAAATGAACAGGATACTCACCTGTAAAAGTAGTTCTAGGAGTGGTATATGATGTTCGCCAACACTAACTGGCAGTGTCCTCTCCCTTAAGATGATGCCTTCAATCTGGCTCCTCCCACCCACCCAGCAGGTAACTCCCTCGGGCTCTGCCCCATGACACCAGAACTTTCGCACTGAAAGCAGTTTTGTGCGCCAAAGCCAGGGGAGGCCAGGTGGGTCCATGTGGATGAACATCATATACCACTCCTGGAACTACTGTTACAGGTAAGTAACCTGTGTTTCTAGGGACGTGGATACTATGTTCTATCCACTCTAACTGGCAGACTCCTAGCAGTTCTCCTGGAGGAGGGAGGCAAGATGCACACCCCCTATTTAGGAAACAAAGATTCTAGAACTGAGGCCCCAAAACCAGCATCCCGGCGTGACTTGAGGTCAATGTGGTAATGGGAAATGAAGGTGTGTGCTGACTTCCCGGTAGCAGCCCTGCAGATTTCCTGGATAGGGACGTCCCTGGAAGCAGCCACCGATGCAGCGGTATGGTGGGTGGAATGAGCCCTTTGCCCTCTAGGAGTCTCTCTACCCGCCAACCTATAGCAGAGATCAATGCAGGATGTGATCCACCTGCCAATCGTCCGCTTGACTGCAGGTCTGCAGCATGTGGCTTCAGCACAGGTAAACAGCTGGCGAACCTCTCCCTTAACTCCTGCCGTGCGTTCTTTGTAACAAACAAGTGCTCACCTCAGGTCCAGAATGTGGAGCCTGTGTTTGGCCTCTGAGGTCTGACTGGTGCAGTACACCGGGAGATTAATCACCTGATTAAAGTGAAACTCTGACACAACCTTCGAAGGAACTTCATGTTGCAGCGCAGGCCAACCATGTCCCTGTGGAAGACCGGGTATGGAGACGCCACTGAAAGTGCCTGGAGCTCACTGATCCTTCTGGCTGACATGACAGCCACCAAGAAGGCGGTCTTCCATGACAGGTGAGAGATATCACACCTGTGCATCGGTTTGAATGGCTTGCCCATGAGCTTTGCCAAAACCAGCAACAAGTCCTACAGTGGTGGTGGTTCTGGCACTGGAGGGGAAATGACATCAAGGCACTTGAAGAAGCGTCAGACCACCTTTTCCTGTGCCACTGACTGCTGACCGGCCTGTGCCTGGTAAGCAGAGATGGCTGCCAGTTGTACCTTAAGGATCATCCACCAAAGGCCCGACTGAGAGAGGGACCAAAGATAATCAAGAATGCTTGCCACTGAACAGGACAAAGGGTCCAACCCTTTGCCCTGACACTAAATGGAGAATCTCTTCCATTTGAAGGCATGGCACTTCTAGCCGACTCCTTCTGAGATGCCTCCACAATGGTGAAGATAGCTTTCGGAGAGACCCAAAGCCTGGAACTCTAGCCGCTCAGGAACCAGGCTGTCAGGTGCAGGGACTGAAGGTCTGGGTGGAGTTCCTTCCCCTGACTGATAGAAGGCTGGTCCAGGAGAAGGGGAAGATGCCTCGGGAGCCTGCTGCTGAGGCTGAGGAGATCGGGGTACCAGAACTGGCGTGGCCAGTCCAGAGCCACCAGGATCACCTGTGCCTTGTCCCTCCTGGCCTTGAGAAGCACCTGGTGGATCAACAAAAGTGGAGGGAAGGCACAGAATAGGCCTGGGGTCCAGGGCCTTGAGAAGGCATCCCCCTGCAGCATTCCCTGCTGAGGGGGGCAGGCACAAAACAGCCTCAGTTTTATGTTCTCCCTGGGAGGTCAACAGGTCCACCTGAGGGGTGCCCCACTGGGAGAACAGACTGTGAACTACCTTTGGGGGGAGAGAACACTCATGAGATGCCGCGCCCACCCGGCAGAGGGTGTCTGCCAGCTGAGTGGAGGCTCCTGCCACATGGATGGCTAGGAGATCCACCTCCAGGCTGTGCATGCAGGTCCAGACATAGACAGCTTCCCTGCACAAGGGCAGGGAGTGCATCCCGCCTTGTTTGTTGAGCCAGTAAATGGTTGTGGTGTTGTCCATCTGGACTTGGACCATCTGACCCCGAATGTGCGGAGCAAATATAATTGGCGCTAGCCCAACTGCCCAGAGCTACAGAAGGTTGATGTGGCATCGGGACGCCTCGGGGGTCCAGAGCATGTGGACTCTGTGTTCCCCCAGGTGGGCACCCCAGCCCATAAGAGAGGCACTGTTCATCAGGAGGATCGTCGACCTTCCCGCAGATGTGCTGGGACTAACCACCACTGGACGGTGACCCAGATTTACTGGGTCACAGTGACTAGTTGGTCGAAGTGACCCTTGCGCTGAGAGCTACCACTGCAGGGAGCGCATTCTACAGCGGGCCCAATGGACCACGCTGGTGCAGGCTGCCATGTAGCCCAGCAAGCGCAGGAAGTCCCAGGCAGGGCGCACTTGCCCAACCCAAAATGATCGGGCACAGGAGGAGAGAGCCACGCCCTGTCTACCAGGAGCCAGGTTCTGGTTCTGCAAGAGTTGAGCTTTGCCCCAGTGAAGCTGATCAACTGCAAGGGCATGAGTTCTGACTTGGCCTCGTTGACCAGGAGGCCTATGGAGAAGCAGGTCTGGAAGGCCAGGTCCCTGGACCGCTCCACCTCCTGCCTGGAGGGACTTGCGATCAGCCAGTCATCCAGGTAGGGGTAAACCCCGACCCCATGGTGCCTCAGGTAAGATGCCACCACTGCAATGCATTTGGTGAAGACCTTGGGGGCAGAGGAGAGGCTGAATGGCATGGCCTGGAACTCGTAGAGAACTCCCTGTACTCGAAAGCGGAGGAACCTTCGATGACACGGATGAACTGGGATGTGAATGGACGTGTCCTGAAGATCCAGGGAGCAAAACCACATGTTTCGCTCTAGAGATGGTATGATCTGAGAGTTACCATCCTGAAGGTGCGCAACCTAAGGAACTTGTTCAGGTCATGCAGATCTAGAATGGGGCACCAGCCCCCTGCCCGATTCTGGCACCAGGAAGTACCTGAAGACAAACTCTGGGTGTTCCGGAAGATCCATGACAGGAGCCTCAACCTCCTTGCACAGGAGCTGGCTATATCGTCTCTGAGAGCTGACAGCATGTCTGCGGAAACCAAGTCCTCCCGTGGGGCACGGG
The DNA here is from genome assembly GCA_016271365.2 of Neoceratodus forsteri. Taxonomy (NCBI): domain Eukaryota; kingdom Metazoa; phylum Chordata; order Ceratodontiformes; family Ceratodontidae; genus Neoceratodus; species Neoceratodus forsteri. Next base: position 17,651,437 of record CM057456.1, read on the forward strand.
CTCAGCAAGGAGGGTACTGCTCGAATTCCAGAGGCAGACCCTGACCCACCACTTCTAGAACCCACCTGTTCGTGGTGATAGCGGACCAGGTGGAAAGGAAGTGGTGGAGCCAGCCCCCCCACGGGAGTAACCTGGGGAGGTGTGATGGGCATGAGGGAGGCATCCCTCATCCCGTCACTGGGCAGGCTTAGAGGAGGAGGAGGAGGGCCCAGCTGAGGTGCCACCGGAGCCTCTCCCTCAAGGCATGCAGACGACTGAGGTCACTGGCTTGGGCCGAGGTCACCAGGCCTGAGCCTGCTGGCCAGCCTGGAGCTGGGCGGGTTTGGCCACAGGAGTGGAGGTGGACCAAAAGGGCTTCCTCTTTTGGAGCCCTTAGGGTCCTTATGGGCAGATGTCATGGAGTCCAAGGTAGCACTGGACTTCTCAATACGGGTGAGGTGACCCTCAACCCCGGGCCGGAAGAGGTTGGTGCCCAGGAAAGGGACATCTGCCAGCTTGTGCTGAGTGTCCGTCATGATGGTCGAGATCCTCAGCCAAGCCCTGCGATGCATGGCCACTCAGGCCGCCACAGAGTGGGCACAGGAGTCCCCAATATCCATGGCTGTCTGGAGCTGTTTGACTGCAGCCCAGCACTGGTCCTGGACCTGTTTGACTGTGGTCTGAAGGTCCGCTGGCAGATGAGGAAGCACCTCATCCATGGTGCCCAGAAGGGCATAAGAGAAGTGGGCCATGAGGAAAGCCGAGCCCGCCTGCGGAGACCAAGCGAGGAGGCAGAGTAGACTTTCTTAGCCGCATGGTCTAACTTCTTGGACTCCTTGTCAAGTGGTTTGTCAACATCCCTGATGTTGCTGGAGCACCTAAACACAGAGTCTGCCACCAATCCCTCAGCCAAGGGGTGCTCTGTGAAACCCAAAAGGGAGCCGGTGGGTACCACGTATTTGCGGGCCATCTGAGCAGAAGGTGTAGGGGTACGAAGCAGGGTGCTGCCAAAGCTCCAGGGCAGGGCCAATAATGGCTTCTGCCACTGGGAAAGCCTCCATAGGAGTGTCTCCCAGGTCGAGGATCTCAGTCAATGGGTATCGAGACCGCATCTGGACAGGCTCCATTTTCATACCCGTCGACTCAGGGTCAGGCAGAGAATGACCATTAAAGATGACTGACCTCGCCCATCGAGGGATCTCCCATGGACCGCACGTCGACGAGACGGGAGTGCAGGGAGGATCCCTTGGACTCCGGGAGTCATTGAAGAGTGGTCGATCGCCTGAGTCCCCACTGACCCTCGGCAGACGGTCAGCGGTGACGGTGACAGACAGCCGATGGGGAAGTCCCTTAGATGGCCGAGTCTCCCGAGCTGGAGTTCCAGTCGGTGGCTGTTTAGGCAGCAGTTCTACCACTATTGGCGGAGATGCCGGGGTCAGCCGAGCTGGGACTGTTTTGGACGGCTCTGTCTATGGTGTCAGCCTTTTGGGAAACAGCCAGGTGATGGATGGTGTAGAAGCCGGGGTTGGCTTGATGCCGATAAACACCAACTGTTGTCACATCAAATCCTCATTGCACTGATGCAATTTGAGCCAAAGCCTCTCCTCACCCGAGGAGGACGAGGATAAAGAGTAGCGGCGGAGCTGCTTCCCGTGATGGAGAAAGCAGGAGCGCTGTGTCAGTGGGACCGGCTCAACCCACGGGAGGAAGACCAAGACCTCAACCACCGGGGGACCGGCAGCGGGGCTTGGAGGGAGTCAGCAAGCACCAAGGCTCCTCAGGGTCTTGGTTGTCAACCAGAGGCGGCCAATCAGTGGACTGATCCATACATCCAACGGTCTGAGTCAGGACCAGAGTCCTGGACACGAAGCATTGGCCTATTCAGTTGACAACTGGATGGTTGGTTTGAGAAAAATTTCAGTTGGGACTTCAACCAGTGTCTCGGCCAACTGGCCCGACAGGGTCACCAGGGAGCCAGCAACCTGGGCAGAGGATTTGACAGAAGTCAAATCCAGAGAAGCAGGGGAATCAGAGGCTCTGGACCGAGAGCGTTCCCGATCCCATGAATGACGGCGAATCCTGTCTTTTTCTTTCTTGGACTCTTTTTTAGATTTAAATTTGTGTCTAGAGGGTCCCTGACCAAGGGTCAGCAGGAACTGACAATTCCTTGAAGGACCCCGTGAAAGTTGAGCCCAGCTGGAGTGGCATGAAGGCAGAGGCCGAGGAGGAGTGAGCTGTTGCCTGGGTCACCTCCTCCTCAAACGCCGCAAGCTGTTCAGCAGACCCCGCAGCCACGGAGACTACCCAACGGGCATCCTTAGATTTGACCAGTGGGTTCTGATGCGCCAGACAACCCAGTTTAAGTCTGGTGAGACAGTCGTCCAGAATGTTTGGGTGAAAAGATTGACAAAAGTCGCAAGCCTGATGGTCGTGGATCATGCTCCAGGCAGTAGGCACACATGGCATGCAGATCGGTCCTGGACATTAGATCCTAGTTAACCAGCAGTCTACTTCTTCCTACCCCCACCCCCAGAATTGCCTTATGACTGTCCCATGCATGCTTGAATTCCACCAGTTTTGACTCCACAACCTCCTCCGGAAGGCCGCTCCATGCATCCACAACCCTCTCTGTGAAAAAATACTTCCTTAAATTACCTCTGAGCACTTCCCCATCTTCAAATTGTGCCCCTTGTTCTTGCACACTCTTTTTGAAAGATGCTACCCTCTTGGACTTTGTTGATTCCCTTGAGGTACTTGAAAGTTCTATTATGTCCCCCTCCCTCCTTTCCTCGAGGCTATACATATTAAGCTCCTTAAGTCTCTCTCATATGTCTTCCGTGCAGACCATGCACCATTTTAGTTCCCTCCTCCGGACAGCTTCCATCCTGTCTATGTCTTTATGGAGATTGGGTCTCCAGAACTGCACGCAGTACTCCAGATGGGGTCTCACCAGCTGTCTGTACAGAGGATAATAAAGGAAAATCAGTACCTACCGTAATTCTTGATCTTCTTGGACGAGTCTCCACCACTCATTCACACTAGTGGGACTAGCGCGGAGGCACTAAGACCCATCGGAGCAAACTTTTGCTGGAGGGTCAGGCCGAGAGACGGCGCTGAACACGGCGCCACTGAGCAGCAGCTCGAGCTGGTAATGACCATCTCATGCACGACCTCCAACCGCCTCAGTACCTTTTTACCAAGGAGGCAGCGCAACTAACGTAAAGAGTAAACCCAAATTAAAAAACGGACATAAGATAGTCCGTATGACCCGTGTAAGAAGGGTCAGCAAAGAAGTCCTCACGGCCTAAAGATTTGAGGGAGTGAAGACCAATACAGCGGTGAGCTCGGGGATGGAGGTGGGCGTGTGAATGAGTGGTGGAGACTAGTCCAAGAAGATCAAGAATTACGGTAGGTACGTAATTTTCATATCTTCCTGGACATAAGTCTCCACCACTCATTCACACTAGTGAGAGTACTAGCTGATAATCCCAAAAAGGGCGGCAGGAGGCCAGAGCTCACGCTGCTCTAAGATAGAAGCCCATTAAGGATAGTTCTGCCGAATGCGGAATGTCGCCTAGCATGAACATCCAGTGCATAGTGCTTGACCAAGGTATGCACTGAGCTCCAGGTGGCGGCGCGTGTATATATCTGCAATTGGAACATTGCGACTTCCGCTAGGGATGCCATGACATCTAGTAGAGTGAGCGATACTCTACCTTCTAATTTAACTTGAGCCATGGAATAGCAATGACGAAGGCATGCCACTAACCATGAAGAGATGCATCTAATAGCGACAGGTTGACCCAGCCGGGTGTCGCTGAAAGAAACGAACAGTTGCTGAGTCTTACGAACATCCTTGGTTCTATCTAAAAGAACCACAAGGCTCTTTAACATCCAAGGAATGAAGAGCTGCTCCCTTCATTTTGGAAATTAGCTAAGTAAGCGGAGTACCAGAGGTTGGTTTAGATGGAATTCTGACACAACCTTGGGAAGAAATTTAGGATGAGTACGGAGAACTACCTTGTCTTTATGGAATACAGTATAACGGAGGGTCCGTAACAGGGCATGTATCTCAGAGACCCCAGTGGCTGAGGTAATGGCCACCAGGAAGGCAGTCTCTCCAGGTAAGAAATTTTAGCTCACAGGTAGCTATGGGTCAAAGGCTTCGAGTGAGGACATGTCCAGCACCAGGTTAATGTCCCAGGCTGCAACTGGACGCTTAACAGGGGTCTGGTATGGAGAATCCTTAAGAAATCTCTTCACCATAGGTAACTGAGCCAGAGTTAAGGAAGAAACCGCTCATGGAATGCTGAGATGGCACTAAGGTGAACTTTAACTGTGGAGTACTGAAGACCTAAGTTTGACAGGTCCAAAAGATACTCCAGAACCTTGCCAGGAGGACAGGAAAAGGGATTCCAAGAGGATTTTGTGACATCAGAGAGAAAACGTTTCCATTTGAAGCTGCAGACGTTGGGTGGCTGGCTCAGCAGCCAGAAGGATGTCTGAGACTCTACGAGAGCGTTGAACCAATTCACTTCTATCTCTTCAGGAGCCAAGCATGAAGGTGAAGTGATTTCAGGTTGGGATGGACCAACGAACCCTGAGTCAAAAGACTGATTTGCAAAGGAAGTGGTCTCGAGAGGCTGCCAACATACTGTTGAGTAGAGGAACCATAGTTGCCGAGGCCAGGAAGGAGCAATGAGAATCATCTTGGTCCCCTGAGACTCGAACTTGAGGAGTACTCTCTGGATTAGAGGAAGCGGTGGAAGAAGCGTAAGAAAGCGCTTTGTCCACCGCAGCCTGAACGATCCTGACAGAAAATGCCAGGCCCTGGATTTCTGGAGCAGAAGAGAGGCAGTTTTCGCTGGTGGGGATGCAAAAGGTCCAGGTCTGGAGTCCCCACTCTTTGAACAGGGACCGAGCTCACGGCTGGATCGAGACCACTGTGGAGGTCTGCCTCCGTTCTGCTGAGGTGATCTGCTAGGTCGCTTTGTATACCTGGCAGATAAACCGCTTGAATCAGAGACTTGTGCTCCAAGCACCACTCCCACACCCTCATTGCTTCCTGCAAAGGGGATAAGAATGAGCACCGCCTTTGCTTGTTGATGTAATACATCACTGCTTTGTTGTCCGCTTGAAGGAGAATGTTCTTGTGACAAAGGACATCCTTCAGAGCTCGGATTGCATAGAGGACCGCTCCTCATCTCCAGGACATTTATGTGGAGATGAGTTTCGAACTGAGTCCATACACCTTGAGTGTGGAGGAGAGACAGTGAGCTCCCATCCCATTAGCGATGCGCGCCTGTGGTGATGGAGATCTGATGATCCGGGGAGCAAAGGGGAATCCTTCCAGGAGATTGTCTCTTGAGACCACCAGGTGAGAGACCTTCAAGGGGCCTCGCCACCTTGATGGGATAAGACTGGTGGTGAGAGGTCGGGGACCACTGAGTGGAGAGCATCCATTGGGTGGTTCTCATGTGCAGTCGGGCCAGAGGGACAGTGAAGACCGAGGACGCCATGAGACCCAACATGCGTTGCATCGAGAGAGCTGTAACCGATTGGTTCTCCCGATGTAACGGGCCATTCAAGGAGTTTCCGAGTCTTCTGTCCTCTGGAAGGAAAGCCTCGCTGAAGAGGTGTCTAGAAGCGCCCTATGAAAAGGAGCCTCTGGGAGGGTGCAGCTGAGATTTTTTCAAATTCAGCAGAACTCCCATGGACGCAGAAGAGACGAAGTCGCTTACACGCTTCCAAAGTCCTTGGCCGGAAGGGCTTACAGAAGCCAATCGGCCAGATAGGGAAACACTGAGTCCGACTTTCCTGAGATGCGCCATGAGAACTGCACAACACTTTGTAAAACTCGCGGGCGCCGAGGATAGCCCAGAGGGCAGGACTTGAACTGATAATGCTGACCCAAAGCTACAAACCTGAGGAACTCATGTGGGTCGGGTGGACGGGATATGCTGGTAAGCATCCTGCATATCCAGAGAGGCCAGCCAGTCGTGGATGCAGCAAGGGTAACAGGGTACCTAGGGAAATCATCTTGAATTTCTCCTGGGAGGAATTTGTTTAACTTTCTGAGGTCTAGAATGGGCGCATCCCCAGATTTCTTTTGGAAACCAGAAAGTAATGAGAGAACCCTGTGTTTCGGAGATGCGGGGCACCAGTTCTATTGCCCTGTTGTTCAGAAGGCCCTGGATCTCCGCGGTGAGGAGGTCTGACTGAGAGGCCGACAACCTGGGTTGTCGCCTGGGAGGACAATTCGGGGTTTCAAGAAATTGAGAGAATAACCTCGCGAATTATCCGGGCGACCCATTTGTCCGGGTTATGGACTTCCACTGGTTGTAGAAGTACATCAGACGCACCTCCCACTGAGGAGAAAGTTCCACCTCGGCAGAGTGGATGGAACTTGGGCCAACGACTATAAGGTAGCGCTGGGAGCTTTAGGCCCCAGGCTTTTTCTGCTGCGCTCCTTTTGAGGTTGGGCAGGTTGGCTTTTATGAAGCTCCCTGCCTCTGCCTCGAAAGGACTGACGACTATGAAACTGACGCTGTTCACATGCCCCGAGAGGGGCATGCGGAGGTCTGGCCAACTAATGGCCGATCTAGTCTTCTGAGTGGCCTCTAAGGCTTGCTCCACCTGAGGGCCAAAAGAAAGGAGCCATCAAAAGGCAGCGCCATCACCTGCTGCTGAGCATCATTCGTGAAGCCAGAAGTACGCAGCCAGAATGGCGCTTTAGTACAAATCCTCGCCGCTGCTGAGCGAGAAGCAGTGTCGAAAGCGCCCATGGCGGCTTTGACCTGTTGGTTATTGACTCAATACCTCTAATAACGGTCAGAAGAAGCTCTGACTTGGAATCCGAATCTGGAAGAGCTTCAACCATTCTTTTCATAGAGTGCCACAGGATATACTCATACTGAGAAAAATAGCCTTGATAACTGGCAACACGACATCTTAGAGTGGAGGCAGCAAAGACTCTCTTACCTAATGTATCAATCTTACGAGACTCTTTGTTAATAGGTCGAGCTGTAGTAGTTTGAGGAAGAACGACCTTGTCATTCTCTGCCAGGACTACAATAGGATCCGCAAAGGCTTGGGATGCCAAATGGGACGATCCTGGGGAGCTGAATACTTCTTATCAATGGATTTAGCCACTGAGGGAATAAGAGCAGGATTATTCCATACCATTTGAGACAGCGCCTCAAGGAAGGCTGGATCGAGGAGTCAACCGTAGGGATCTCCAGCATGAAGATACTGGAGTCTTAATATCTTCCCAGGATCGGTGTCTGTAGTCTGGAGAGAAAGAGGATCCCAGGTTCTTCAACAGAGACTTAAAGGACAGGTCCTCGACCACAGGCTCTGTAGCAAAGAAAGATCCTGTTTCTCCACTTCATCACCCAACCGAAGGTCTGATCAGGCTCAACATCATCTCCTGATGGTCCAGAAAGGACTGTTTGGACAGGAAAGGAGTGAAAATTAGGAGGAGGAAACAGCAGAAAACAAGAAGAGTCCCCAGGGCTGCCCGGCGCCAGACAGCAAACGGGCTGAAGACGGCACCGAGGAGGCGGACGCGCCGAACAGTCACGCCCGCAAAAGCGCCCGCGGCGCCATGAACAACAACGCCAAACGGGCACCGGCGGCGCGACGGCGCCGCCTATCAACAACACCGGCGCCATGAGACCCCGCACACGGACGGCCCGCAAGACCCAGCGGCACAAAGCGGGCGCCGACAAGCCCAACAGACCCTGCAGAAGGCGCGGAAAAGCCCCAGGAACCTGGAAAGCTAGAAAGGAAACCAGGAGATAAGGGCATCGGTGAGGCCCCTCGCGCGCAACCATGTGAGGGAAACACCTAAACGCAGTCGCTGGCACCGAAGGCGCCACGCGACTGGAAGGTCCAACCACCCTACCTGATCGCCGAGGGCCCGAGGGCTCCGAGGCAACCGAGCCAGGCAGAAGAACCAACCTCGAGCCCATTGCTCCATAAGAGCGGCCCACTGATGAAACTGCTCATCTGGAGTCCCTGCCATAGGCGGGGAGGACTCCGATGTCAGGGCAACCGATTACGGAAGTTGGCGACTCCGAAGAGGAGACGGCAACTACTGCGATAACCCGGCGTCGGCCAGCAGACATACCAGAGGCGACCTCGGTGATGCCTCTCTTTTTTGACCTGTGGGCGAAGAAGAGCTCGAGGCCGAGACGGTGCGAGAATGCGCGCTTATTTTATGCGGCGAGGGGACAGCCCATCCCCGGCATCGGACTGGACCGTTGTCGGAACCCCGCTGAGAGGAGGAGGAGGCTGACCGGACCCAGCCGGCTGACTGAACAGCTTTCATACGATGTCTCCCTACTGTCACCTGACCTGCTCATGGTCGACTCCGTCCAGTAGGCCGAGACTTCTTCAAGTAAAATTTAAATATTAGAAAAATTTAACGAAAATAAAATAAAATTAAGCGATACTACTTATCGTGATAAAGTTACAAAAAAACAAACTGAAAACTATCGCTGTTTGAAGTTTGACTCGCCGAAGTCGAGCGGCGTCGTCACTGAAGCGCACTTGACGGCGGGAAAAAGGAACTCGAGGCGGTGGAGGGTCGCCGCGAGATGGTCACTACCGCCGAAAGCCGCTGCTCGTGGCGCCTGTCTCGGCGCCTGCCTCTCAGCCGACCTCCAGCAAAAGTTTGCTCCCGGCTGGGTCTTAGTGCCTCCGGCGCTAGTCCCACTAGTGTGAATGAGTGGTGGAGACTTATGTCCAGGAAGATCTTCCTGTTTTCTACTGGTGATGCCTCTCCCTATGCATCCCAGTATCCCCCCAGCCCTCCTTGCTGCCCTCTCACATTGCTTGCCCACCTTTAGGTCATCAGATATGACTACCCCCCGGTCCCTTTCCATTTTTGTTGTTGTTAGTATTTCACCCCATTGTGTACTCTTTCCTGGGTTTTTGTTTCCAGGTGCATTACCTTGCACTTCTTAGCACTGAATCTAAGCTGCCGTACATTTGACCATTCCTCTAACCTTACAAGTCCCTTCTCATCCTTTCCACCCCACCTTGTGCATAAACTCTATTTGCAGATCTTTGTGTCATCTGCAAAGAGACATACTTTTCCTTCCAGTCCCTCTGCAATGTTAAACATAAAGACATTGAAGAGGACCGATCCTAATACTGAACCCCGCTGCCCTACTAGTAACCCCTTTCTTAAAGTGGACTCCATTTACTATTACTCTCTGTGTCCTATTCTCCAGCCAATTCTTTACTCAGGCTGTCACCTTGGACCCACTCCCAGGCTGGCTAATTGTGTATTAATCTTTTTGTGGGACTGTGCCAAATGCCTTGCTAAAGTCTAGGTAGGCCATGTCCACAGCCCCTCCCTGATCTACTACTTTGGTCACCCAGTCAAAGAAATCTATCAGATTAGTCTGGCATGACCTTCCCGCTGTGAATCCATGCTGCCTTGGGTCCTGTGCCCCTCTGGCCTCTAGATACTTGACAATTCTTTCCTTCAGAAGTGATTCCATCATTTTCCCTATCACTGAGGTTAAACTAACAAGTCTGAAGTTTCCTGCTTCTGCCTTGCTCACACTTTTGTGAAGGGGAATCACATCTGCCCTCCTCCAGTCCTCGGGTACCACCCCATCCTCCCATGATTTGTTAAAGAGGGTAGTCAGTGGTGTCACTAGTTCTACCCTTAGTTCTTGTAGAATTCTGGGATGAATCCCATCAGGCCCCATTGCTTTGTCCACCTTCAGTTTTAAGAGCTCTTTCAGAACCCTTTTTTCTGTAAATGGGCTGGTATCAACTTCTGTATTCAGAGTGTTTCTATTGTTTGTTTTAGGTACCTCCCCCTCTTCATTTGTAAATACTGAGCAAAAATATTTGTTTAGTATCTCTGCCTTTTCACAGTCACCCTCTGCCCACCCCCCTCCCTTTTATTAAGCCTCACTATCCCTCCCTTGGTCTTCCTTCGCTCCCTGATGTACCTATAAAAGGTTTTATCCCCTTCTTAACTGAGTTGGCTATCTTTTCCTCGGTTTGGGCCTTTGCTGCTCTGACTGCCTTCCCAGCTTCCTTTTGCTTTAACTGATACAGTTCTCTGTCCTGCTCCTTCTGTGATTCCTTGTACTTTCTGAATGCTTTCTTTTTCTATTGAACCTTCACTGCCACTTCCTTTGAGAACCATAGTGGTTTCTTACATCATTTTGTTTTGCTTATTTGCTTCACACAAAGGCTTGTTACCTCTGTAGATGGCAGTTTTTATTATTCCCCATTGTTCTTCTACCCCTCCTTCCTGCCCATTTGCTAGTGCATTCCTTAGGCACTCACCCATTTTGGCAAAGTCAGCCCTCCTAAAGTCCAATACTTTTGCCTTTGTATGGCTTGACTCTATTGCTGTGTTATTGTGAACCATACTGTTCGATGGTCGCTAGTTCCCAGATGGCTACCCACTTCTACATCTGTGATCCTCTCTCCATCTCCATTTGAGAGAACCAGGTCTAAGATTGCTCCCTCTCGAGTGGGTTCCAATACTAGTTGTCTACGGCATGCCCCTGTAGGGCATCTAGAATAACCCCACTCTTAGAAGTGGCTGCTGCAACTGCACTCCAGTTAACATCTGGCATATTCAGATCACCCATCAGCAATATCTCCCCTTTTTCTGCTATTCTAAGTATACTTTCTATCATTTCCTTGTCCATTTCCTCCCCGAGGAGGGTCTGTACAACCCCTGTGTGGATTGTGGTACCATTTCCTGTCTCCAAACTGACCCACAGTGCTTCTTCTCCTCCCTGTTTACCCTTTTGTTCTGTTGCTTTGATTCCTTCCCTTATGTAAAGAGCTACTCCTCCTCCTCTTTTACCCTCCCTGTCCCTCCTGTAGATAGTGTATCCTGGTATGTTTACGTCCCACTCATGGTTTTGTGTGTACCATGTTTCTGTGACTGCCACGATATCCAGATGTTCCTCCTCCATCAAGGCCACTAATTCAGGAAGCTTGTTACCCAGACTACGGGCTTTGGTACTCATTGCTCGCCATTTTTTGATGGCTTTACCTTCTGTTGCAGCAACCCCCACTGACCTTTCTACCTCGGTCTTTTTCTCATTTAGTACCCTGTTTTGTAGGGAGAGGCTGGGATTTTCCTACTGCTCATCAGTGCCTCCCCCCCTTGACTAGTTTAAAAGCTTGCCAATGAAGCATTTAAACCGACTGCCCAAAAGACTTGTTCCCTTCCTGGACAGATGCAGACCATCCTGCCAGTACAGGCTGGTGTCCCTCCAGGTGGAACCCCAGTCCTCAATGAAGCCAAACCCCTGTGCTCCACACCATTTTTTCAACCATTCATTAAACTGCATGGTGCAAAGTATCCTCACCTCACCCATGCCATTGACAGGCAGCACCTCTGAGAAGGATACTGTGTGTGCTACTTGTCTTAGGCCCCTCCCCAACTCTACAAAGTCCTCTTGCACTGCTCTAATCTTATGATGAGCAAAGTCATTTGTCTCTAGGTGGACAATGACGTCCAGCTCAGACTCCCGTGCAGCTGTTCTCGTGATCCTGAGGATGCGCTTCCAGTCCCTCCAAGCCATGGCACCAGGCAGGCACCTTACTTCAGTTTTCCCTGCTCCCCCCAGTTCTATCCCCCTAATAATTGAGTCCCCCACCAGGAGCTGCTTCCTTTCCCTGTGGTGTCCTCTGCCTCCTTCCTGTGGGCTCCTTCAGACAGTTGTCCTCAGTCTCCTTAGTCTCCTTCATGGTGCATCCATAAGGGAACTATGCTCCCCAGAATGGTGTATGGATTGTGGTGGAACAACTTACTGGGTGTGCCCTGTTCCACCATCCTCACCCTCCCTGAGCCCACTGTGGTCCAACTGCTGTGCTTTCTTCACAACCTCTGAGGTAGTGGTGGTGGCTCTGGTGCTCCCTGGATGTGGGAGGTTCCCTTCCTACTGTCCAGTGTGGCCTGAAGACGGGCAACTTCCTCCCTCAGGGCATAGAGTTGTCTGCAAATAGGGCAGCATCTCAGCCTCCAGAAAGACTCCCAGAAGACTGCTGCCCCACAGCCATTACATTGCACTACTCCCCACAAGTTCATCTACTTTTTTTTTTGTGTGTGTGATTCGTTTGTTATATAGAAATATATATATATTATACAATGTGTATGCTTATATTGTCAGTGCAGTGTGCTAGAGAGGATATGACAGTGATATGCACCTTGCACTCTTGAGGAAATTATGTCAGAACCCCAGGTATAAAGGAACTTTTTCCAGGGGTGGGTGGGGTGAGGGGTGGGCAGGGATTGGGCCTAAACTGTGCCCTCATGAAACAATCAGCCAAAAGCTCTGACCCACTGCTGCGATGAGTGCCTTCCTGTCAGCAAGATGCCCTACACAACAATCTGACAGAGAAAATACCCTGCTAATCAAACAGAGAAAAATCCAGACATCCAAGTCAGACACAGGTAAACCTCCCCAGCCCCAAAACAGCCTGGTGATTTGTGCTCTGTCAGCCCCAAAATAAGTCAGCTGTGCACCAGGACAGACACAGTAAACAGTATTCCGTACCTCAGGGTTTAAACTCTTCCTGCACTGAAAATCTTAACAATTGTAACAAAAGTAAAGCAAGATCCACCTCCCTCTGTTGCTTGAAAGACTGTCTTTCCTGATAATTCTAAGTTCCTTATTTCACCTTTCAGTTAGAAGTAGCCTCCACCTGCAGAATATCTGCTACAAACCAAAGACAATTGTTTTTTTTAAATTCAAGTTTATTAATTCCAGGCAGGTACATCATTTTTATGCATTCTATTAGTGACCTTACATATCTCCATAGATCATTTCATATTCAGAGATTTCCATTACTTCTATCTCTGTTATCTCAACATTTCATTAATGTCCACAATATTAGTATCTAAAACCAAAGACAATTGTAAGGTTCACCTCCCTCTGTTGTGAGCACAACTCGCTTTCTTGCAAATCCTATGTTCAGTATTGCAGCTTCCGGCCAGAGGTAGCTTCAACTGAAGAATATTAGTTGTTCTGATCTATGTTTTGCAAACACAAATTTTAGAGGGGTGCAAAATCCCAACCTTTGCAGGGGAGGCCTGGAGTATGCCCCCCCCCCCGGGAAATGTTGAAAAAAAATGAAGCTAAATGGTGCATTTTGGTGGCTTTTAGCAGGCATGAAGCTGTCCCACAAAATACTTAACTTTCGTGAGAATGATAAGGCCTACTCACTGGCTTCAATTTTCAATATGCATCCTAGTAGCAGGTCCCCTCCGCATACCTAGCAACTATCCCCGATTATGAGGGACATCCCTCATTTTACCTATCAAAACTGCTCTGTCTCTCATTCGTCCCTCATAGAAAAGGTGCTGACCACACAGAGAATGTGCTGTAAACTCAAGAGTTTAAAGCAGAAACTGATAATATTCGAAGTTGCTTTATTTAACAAAAAAAAAAAAAAAAAAACACGCATAAGTAAACACAAGCTTAAAACACTGTGGAAAATATTATACCTTCATGTTTGAGAATATGTTCCTCAGTGGGTCATTGTACCTCATTTTGAATGTATGTGTCCCTTATTTAATTGACAAAAGGTTGAGAGGTATGCCCCTCCGTCCCCTTCCCGCTCAGGACTCATGCAGTGGCTCCAGTCTGCCTACCTGCTAGTGCTGCCACTGGCTCCTCACCAGCCTCCCTTCTTGCTGCTGGTTGCTGTCCTCACCTCAGTCACTTCAAGCCTGACCAGCAGTCCCCACACCAATGACCAACCTCACAGTGAGACTTCATACCAGCAGCTGCACTTGTCTCCTCGGCTACACTCCAAGGTTGCACTCAGCCCTCTGCCCTCCCTTGCATCCCTGCTCACGTGCGCCATACGTCCCTCACTTTCGTTGCTGCCAGTTGCTGCCTCTGCAGTGGTCGCACACTCCTTCTCCTCAGCAGCTTAGTTTGCCTTGAGTCTTCAGATATGTGGGCAGTGGATGGGGCATGTACAGGCAGAGCAGAGTGACTACTGGCTGGCAGGTACAGACATTGTGAATAAAAAGGCACAATGAAATTTAAATGGGGAAACAGTGGGGAAGAAAATATACTGCATATGTGTGCATGAATACTGGGGGACACCTGCCCCCCCCAAAGCTGTATGGGTATGACACCACTGGGGGGCCCTATGGACCCTGAGCAAGATGGCACCTGTACTCTGAACATTTGCACATCTCCTGGCAGAATCATGTAAATATTTACAATTTTGCAAATAACTTTTCTTGAGTGGAACTGTATACCTGAATACTGGTAGACTGAACTGTGAAAACCACACAGAGATAGTCTGGCCATGGAAGGCACAAAATAACATTGGAGGGACCCAACGATACAAGGTAGGACCAAACGTGTAAGTCAAAGGGGGAAACCAGGCCCCAGGAAAACCTCTGCAATCTTTGGGGCTAACATTCCAGAGACTAATTGCAGCAGTGGGCGATTTCAGCAGAAAACTGGATGGAAGTGTCATATAACAATTAAGAAGTGAGGTTAGGGAACTGTCATATACAGTAACGATTAAGGAGTGAAGTTGGGGATTCAGGATATGCAAAGGCAGGCAGACACCATTAGCAATGCAACAGCCATGTTAACACATGAAAAGCAGCCTCTCCACTCCTCCCTCAAAACTGTGGGAAACAATGCCAGATCGGCTAATATGCCTTGCTCATATGGCAGATATCTGAATTGCTGCCTTCCCCATTGGATCCACCGCTGTAGCTGCAACACTGCCGACCAGCATTCATATGATACGGCTGTGCACTGTTGCAGGCTTGCTTCCTGCGTTGCCACAGTCTTCCGGAAACTGCAGCCTGACTAATCAGCTCGCATCATTGTGAGTGGTGCAACATGTTCAGACAGCCGTGCAAAACGCCTGCACCACTACGCGATCCCAAGAAAAGAGGGGTCGCGGTCCCAATGAAATGCTACCCAAAAAACAGAAGAAGGGTGACAATCAGACATGCACAGCGGCAATGATCTTGCTGCTGTGCACCACCAATGGCCCAGAACTGGCTGTGTGAATGGGGCTACTGTCTTCTGAGGTTTCCAGAAGATGTGGAAGGAGATCATCTACGCATGTGTATTCAGGACTGGCTGGAATAAAATTTGTAGGAGGCAGCTGTCAGGAACTGGTTTGAGATGCAAAAAGCCTACAGAATCACACCTTACGGTCAGAGGCTGCCATGGAATACCCCACATACCATTTAGGTTGTAACAGATGGCATAGGAATAAGGGATAAATTGGTGGGTTTTATTTTGTTAACTAAATAAGAGACACTGGTGCCATAAGGAAACTTTTACAGGTACGACCCAGTGTACAAAGTGCAAAGTACATTCATAATAAATATATTAAAAACAGCAATAATCTCAGTATAAGATAATAAACATTAGTGAGATACAACAATTCAAGCAGAGCAGGCACAGTTCTTCAGAGCAGAATAATGAAGTTTTGTTGTCTCTGGTTCAGCTTAGAAGCCCATTGCTGTGTGACAGTCAGACAATTCACTTGTTCCCAGACATTAGTTCTGTGACCCAGCAGCTCATGAACTGCTTTGATGGCACCTGAAAACCACTAAGGAAAGCCTTAATCCCCCACAGAATGACATCCTCGGCTAAGCTCGGAGTGGTCTTGGAGAGAAAAACACAGGTTACTCACCTGTAACAGTAGTTCTAGGAGTGGTATATGTTGTTCATCCACATTTTCTGGCAGTGTCCTTCCCCTTTAAGTCTTGCCGGAAAGTCTTCAAGCTGGCTCCTCCTCCCACCCACCCAGGTGGTATAACCCTTGGCTCCGTCCCATGATGCCAGATCTTGCCCGCTTGAAGCAGTACTGTGCGCCAAAACCAGGGGAGGTCAGGTGGGTCAGTGTGGATGAACAACATATACCACTCCTAGAAGAAAACATTACTTACCATAGTAATCTTGTTTCTTCTAAGGGAATCTTCCTGTATTCTGACAAGTGCAGTATGGTCACACCATAGGACTGCCCCGGAGCTGAAATGGTTAATAGAGCCTATGCTAATAGTGGAATGTTAAGCTCGAGCTCGGATTTCAAATCACTGTCCTGGTTGCATTTCCTGCAACCGTCAGATTCTTACGAAGCATGCAGAAGCTAAATACTAACTAACCAAACTAAGTTTACTACCCCTAAATGCCCCTATTGGGGAACAGAAACTCTAACAACAGTAGACATCTCTAAGACTCAAGTCAACAGATGCCCAACAAACTAACAGGTACCCACAGATTTCTAATATCAGTGACACAGGAGTGATAAGAGCCCTGAAGGTCCTAGCAGGGGAGGAAGGGTGGGAGCTCAGAACACAGTAAAATTCCTTTAGAAGAAACAAGATTACTATGGTAAGTAATGTTTTCTTCAAACCCCAGGAAATCTTACTGTATTCTGACGAGTGCAGACTACCCAAGCAGTGCCTTTGGAGGCGGGCAGAGGACCTATTTTGGAAACAAGCTCTGCAAAACTGCTGTGCCAAACCTAGCATCACTTCTGGTCTGGGTATCCAAGCAATAATGCATGGTAAATGTATGAACTCTTTTCCAGGTAGCTGCCTTACAGATTTCCAACAAAGGAATATCTCTGGAAGTTGCTATAAATGCAGCAGTCCCCCTAGTAGAATAGGCCCTAAACCCTTGTGGGGGCTGCTTACAAACCTCGTGATAACAGAATTGTATACATGAGACGATCCATCTTGCTATGGATCTCTTTGTGGCAGGTTTACCCTTGCCGACCTCTCCACAGGTCAGAAATGGAAATTACGTACTTACTGTAATTATTGATCTTCTTGGACAGTCTCCATCACTCATTCACACTAGTGGGATGGCGCTAGGACCAAGCGGGAGCCAAAAATTTTCTGAAGGGCTGGCGCCGGGGTAAGACCACGCACGCGCGAGACTGACTCGCGCCTGTATAGGCTATCTTGGCGTCGACCCTCCAACCACCTCAGTACCTTTTCGACCAAGGAGGTGCATACATACATACATAGATATATAGACAGTGTCGGCAGATAAGGGCCTATGGCCCACCCAGTCTGCCCATTTGAGCTTGTAAGTTCAGTTTGTTTTCCTAGAAGTCTGTTGCACCTTACCCCTGACCTCCAGAATTCCCTTATGTCTATCCCGTGCAGCGTAACTAATGAGAATAACTCATTCTGAGTGTCTGGGCCTGAGAGGGCCCAGATGGCCTTTGAAAGAAAGGTCAAAGAACAATGTCTTCACAGTCCGAACCATAGGCCATGAAGACCAGGAAAGAAAAACGAGTGAACCCAGGGGATGGTGGGTGGGCGTGTGAATGAGTGATGGAGACTGTCCAAGAAGATCAATAATTACGGTAAGTACGTAATTTCCATATCTTCCTGGACTAAGTCTCCATCACTCATTCACTAATAGGAAGAGTACCAAGCTAAAATCAACAACCCTGAGTAGGGTGGTAGGAGATAGGGTACTTCGGAAAGGACAGCCAAGGACTGTCCTGTTAATAAAAGAGCTGTCTTGTAAGAGCATCTATAACATAGTGCCTACAAGATAAGCAGCTCAGTTGTAACTAAGTCACCTTGCCGACAACTACAATGGGCAAAAATTAAAGTCTGCCAGGCAGCCGCAACTACTCTAGGAGAGCGGCAAGAACCTGGCCTCACAATTTGATCTAGGACCAAAATTAATAGTGTCAAAGACATGCACTAATCTAATGTAAAGGACCTCAGGAACTGCAAGAGCCAGAGGTAAAGTGTACAGGTTCAGGGTAGTATGACGGTATGTGAATATTTGCGAAGCTACCTTAGAAAGAACCTACTTGACCAATGGTCAAGAAAGAAGCATGTCATCTGTTAAGTTGGAGCAAACATGGAAGTAGGAATCTAAGTTCCGACTTGCTGAAGAGTCACTTCTGTTGCTGCAAGGCTCTGATCAGGAGAAAGCCTGATTAAAAACAAAAGGGACTAACAGACTGGTTAGATGCCTAGGTTTTGGAAATATCTAGGAATAAGAGAAATTCTCTAGAGAAAGAGGTGAGCTATACCACCGCTGGATCGGACTGCCCCCTAGGGGTAGAAGAAAACAGGTACTCTTTACTGAGGTTTAGAGACGACCGCCTCAGGGTTGAGGCGGAACCTGATCAGATCCAAGTATGGTATCAGGAAATTCTAACTAGGCCCTGTGCTGTGATAATTCTGACCCCTTTTTTTTTTTAAATATCATTAGTCCGAGCCTGACAAGGTTGCTGGCTGCTATTTGCCAAGTATTGCCTGATACAGAAATGACAAGGATGTCATCCCTCTGAGGAGCAGGAGGAGCCTGAAGATCCATAACTGAACCCCTGACTGGACTAATAATAGCTAGACAGATGTTAACTACCTGTGGCGAAGCAGCCACCAGAGGGGCAGCATCAAAAACGGGCTGTATACCCCTATCAAAGAAGCGGAACAGTCTGTGCAGCTCCCGACCATAGAATTAAAATGTTCCAAAGAGTGTAATTGTCTTGACCACTGAAAAAGTCTAGACGCAGAGGTATATAGTCCACAGATCCAGTCTGAACACTATGGTGGACCCCATAAATGAGGAACTACTAAAAGAGCTTGCATCACAGACTCTGATGATAGAGAAGGCGTCGTCTCAGTATATAAAATGAGTCATCCGCTGTATCACTGACCAGAAGGACAGGGAAAGACTCATCCAGATGCCTTTCTACCACAGAAGGACCCCAAAAAGAGGTCTCGGTTAGAGCCACTAGAGACTCCGACACCAGGAAGGGTGTCGAGGAGCTTGGCACCACGTAGGGGGCTGAGAAAGTGCTGAGCGGAATGAGAGATTCCGTTGACAGAAACAGAACAAAAGAGTCCCATCAGCGGAAAATCGCTGGATGTGGAGATACGATGCAGACTGCCACCCACTAAAATGTGTGGAAATAATCCGCAGAATAGGAATTCATTCCATGGAAACATCCCAACACAAGTCCTGCGGAAGAGAGGTCTGCAAACACAGATCTTTCCCTAGTTCTGTCAGACAGCACCAGCTGGCACCCCTGCGGCACTAGCATCACTCCTGGCACAGGAGGGCACCAAGCAGTAACCATGCCAACCTGAGAGACACCAGAGGGCACCCACGGCAGAACCCGCAGGTATCCTTGGTACCAACGGCGGCAATGGCACGCAAGGGCACCCCCGACGCCCATGGCACCCATGGCACCATGGCACTCATGCCACCCATGCCACCTGTGGGTGCCAGGCACCACCCATGGGTGCTCGGCGCCACCCATGGCGCCACCCGCGGGTGCCCAGCATCGCCCACGGGTGCCCGGCACCACCGCGGCACCGCGGTGCCCGCGGGCATCAGTGGCACCATGAGACACCCACAGCACCGCTAGCGGTGCTGACAATGAAGCACCCACGGCGCCAAACACGGCGCCGAGCACAGCGTGAGCCACGGAGCCGACCCACGGCACCAAGCCGACTGCAGCACAGAGCACGGTGCCGACCACGGCACCGAGCACGGCGCCGAGCCATGGAGCCGACCACGGCACCGAGCAAGCCACGGCGCCGACTGCGGCACCCAGTACGGTGTCGACCACGGCGCCGAACGCAGCACCGAGCCACGGCGCTGACTGCAGCACCCAGTACGGTGCCAAGCACGGCACTGAGCCACGGCGCCGAGTCCCGGCGCCAACCCAAACACCAGCGGTGCCGCCTATGGCACCCATGCCAAACCGGAGGCATGGCACCAGACCTGCGGCGCCACCAAGGTGTTGGGCACAACGCCAGGAAAAACACCATGGAAAGCCAATGGAAAAGAAGAGAAAGGTGGTGCCCGTGCCGGCCCCTGCATGGAAAAGGAAGAGGGGGGTAGGCACGAGGGGCTGACAGGATGGCGAAGGCACCAAGAGGGCACCGCGTCACCAGATCCAATTGACCCGGCTCGTCCAATGGCTCCGAGGTCCGGAGGCCCCAAACCAGGAACACAACCAGGAAAAAGGAGTTCAAACCCCTGCTCCACAGGAGCGGCCCAGAGGTGAAACTGCTCACTGGAACTCCAACGAGGACAGAGATGGAGTCCGGAGTCGAGAATGCAGCCATTAGGAGGGGGCCAAGGGGGAACCCATGAAAGTCGGTTCAGGCCTATCACCCCTACCAATGAACAATCCTCGTGCAGACATACCAACAGGCAACCTCGAGTGGCACCGATTCTTCTTCCCCAAATGAAGAAGAAGAGCTTGAGGCTAAGCGGAGCCGGATCCCCGGCACTGCCAGATTCGTGCTCCGGTGGACTGTCCTCCCCACCGAGCACAGGACTGTCCGTAGTCAGACCCCCCCACCGTTACTTAAGGGTGGTGGACCGGGCACAGCCCCTCTGCCATAACAACTTTCAAACAAAGTCTTCCTACCATCACCGCTACTGTCTAAGGACGACTCCGTGGATGGCAGAAAATAATTTCTTCATAATCTTCTTATTCGTAAAATAAACAAAAATACTACTAAATAGTTAAATTAAAACATTTAAATTAAATACTAAAAGCTGCTGTCATATAGACGAAAACTTTGACTCCGGCAGACGAGCGACGTCGACATCCAAGCGCACTCGACGGCAGGAGAAAAGGAACTGAGGCGTGTTGGAGGGTCGACGCCAGATAGCCCATACAGGCACGAGAACAGTCTCACGGTGTCAGCTGCATGGTCCTACCTCGGCCGCCCTTCGAAAAATTTTTGGCTCCTGCTTTCAGTGCCAAGCGCGCTATCCCACTAGTGTGAATGAGTGATGGAGACTTAGTCCAGGAAGATAGAGTTGGGTTATATCCCCTCTGTGACCTTTTGTGTGATCTAGATAGTAGCTAATAGCCCTCTTGACATCCAGGCTATGTAACCTACACTCACCTGAAGAGGAATGATCAGTAAAGAAAACTGGCAAGGTGATGGACTGATTAATGTGAAAGGCAGATATCACCTTAGGAAGAAATTTGTTATTTGTTCTGAGTACCACCTTATCCCTCTGAAATGCCACGTAATTGGATTCCATGGACAAGGCCTGAATCTCACTAATCCTTCTGGCAGAAGTAATAGCCACTAAAACACAGCTTTCCAAGTTACTGTACGTACTTAAGGTCAGCCGAAGACATGGGTTCGAAAGGAGGCTGCATAAGCTGTGCTACGCAAATGTTTAGATCCCACACAGGGGTAGGGGCCCTATGAGGAGGGTGCAAATGCAGTAATCCTTTAAAGAACTTTCGAAACACTGCATCAGAGGCCAAAGCGGAAGGTTTACCTGCTGACAGGTAAGCAGATACTGCAGCCAAATGAACCTTCAGAGTAGAGGTCCTGAGACCCTAGGGAATGAAGATGGGTAAGATTTATTTATTTAGTTTTTGTTAACCGGGTAGGTACACTAGACAGCACAGCTGCCTATTTTCAGGTACGACCCGGGAGATTACAACAAAGGGTACGTAGACAATATTAGATACAAGAAAACATCATGGGAACAAGTAGAAGTCAGACATAGTACATTTACACAAAATGTTCAGCCAACGACAGTACATTTGCAGGAATCTATCTGCAGTAACAAAACAGAAACAAAAGTGCAAATAACTAACAGTCGTAAGTCATACAACTAGTGAGTTAGTGCTAGAAGAGAGGAAATAAGGTAAGTTTGAGAGTAGTAGAGGTTGAAGCTGGTAGGCAACTAGGAGGAACCAGTACAGGAGTGGGTGGATAGAGGACAGGAGCAGGGTTCAGAGCTTAGAAGAGCCATACGAAGCTCCTGTTTGAAGCTGTGCGAAGAAGGGGAGATTCTTAGACTTAATGGAAAGGAGTTCCACATTTTAGGGGCCCAGCTAAAGAAAGCATTCTCCCCCATTTTAGTTTTACATCTCGGTTGGATAAGAAGGGATCTGTCAGCTGATTTCAGTGAGTAGGCAGAGGTCACAGGTTTGAGTAGTAGAGTCAGTTTGTCAGGTGTCTGGGAGGAGATTATATTCTTTATAAAACAGTAAGAAGTAAACTGTCGGAAGGCTGAGGGGTAAACCATCCCAGACTGGAGTATAGTGTGCGTCGGTGAGAAAGTCTGGGCAAAGACAAAGCAAAACGGCAAATGCTGTTGTAGCAGACATCCCACTTTCAGAGGAGCCCTTCAGTAGTTGCCAGAAAGACCATTAACCCATACACCAATTTGGGTCTCAGGATCCCTGTGCAATGGCCATCCTCGCTGTGGATGTCAGGCTATGTCTCACCTTGTGTGCCAGTCCAAGTTGAATATTGATAGATTTAATAACTGAGGCTAGGTGCAGGTCAAAATCCAAGGCGGGATCAAGGGTTACTCCTAGGTATTTAAAAGAGGTAACTGTGTTAAAGGGAGAGCCATCTAGCACTTTGATACTTAATGGTTGGGTGCAGGACCGAATTTCTGAACCTGAACCGAAGAGCATAGTCACTGTTTTATTTTTATTTAAGACAAGCTTGTTTTGCAATAGCCAGCTCTGAAAGGTACTGAAGTTACTATAGAGATTCAGGTTGATATCTGAGAGGTTTGAGGAGGATGAGTAAAGAACAAGATTGTCTGCATATAGCAGACCTGAGCAAGCACCAGTGAGCGGTGGGATGTCGTTTATGAAGACTAAAAACAGGAAAGGACCAAGAATCGAACCCTGGGGCACTCCAATCCAAGTAGGAGCAAGAGGGGACTTAGCATCTCCAATCTGGACAAATTGTTGCCGCTTTGAAAGAATTTTGGAACCAGGCGGTGACAGAGGGTGAGAAGCCTAGGGATGACAACTTTGATAGGAGCAGCGGGTGGTCAACTAAATCAAACGCTTTTGTAAGATCAACAAAAGTAGCTCCGGTGAGAGAGTCTTTGTCCATAGCAAGTCTGACATCATTTGTAAACTGTATGAGAGCAGTGGATGTACTGTGCTCACATTGGAAACCATGTTGGTCAGGGGTGAGGAGTTTGAAGGAGTACAGGTAATCCAAGACCTGGGTAGCAACAATTTTCTCCAGTATTTTAGAGAGGGTGGAGAGGATAGCAATAGGGTGGTAGTTATCCAGGTTAGTGGTGTCTCCCTTTTTGTAGACCAGTACAACTTGAACAATCTTCCAGAGGAAAGGGACATGTTCTGTAAGAAGAAACAGGTTGAAAAGTCTAGTCACTGGAGAGACTATAGACGGTGCAACGGTTCTTAGGAATTTTGTTAAGAGTCCATCTGCCTCTGCCGATCCAGCAGGAGAGATGGACTTAAGTAAGCTTAAGATTTCACTCTCAGAGATTGGGCAAAGGGTGAAAGATGGGTTGGAAGGTTTAAGGTTATCCTGCGGAGTGACAGGTAAAGGCCCAGGAGGTGCAGCATAGGAGGAGAGGTCAGTGACTCTGGAGTTAAGAGCCTCTGCGATAGTGAGCAGGTTATTGTAGTTACAAGCATCCACGACCATATCAGAAATGGTATTGCACTTGTTTTTCCCTATGATTGGTGTTAACATGACTCCAAAAACCACGAGAGTCACTGACAGAGGTACTAAGGAGCTGACGGTAGTAATTGCCCTTAGCAGTTCTGATGGAAACCTTACATGGGTTTCAGAGTCTTCTGTACTCTGCCCAGTCAGATGGGGACTGGGTTAGCTTAACTTTGTTCCAGGCTTTATCCCTCTTTTTGAGAGTGGACAGGAGTGATGAATTTAATCAGCAAGAAGCAGATCCCCGGATATGGCACTTTTTACTGGAATATAGTTGTCTTGAAGGTTCAAAAGCATTGTGAGGAGGTATTGAGCAGCACGTTCCATTTTATAAGTATTATACGGAGGTACCCAGTCCGTGTTCTGTAGCTCCAAGATTAGAGCTCTCTTATCCATTTTTGAAAAATCCCTGAAAAGAATTTCTCTGGGGGGTTTAGGGGCCCTAGCCTTCCAAACACAGTAAACTGGGGAGTGGTCACTGATCAAGTCTTACTCCAATAGCACTGATCCTCTCAGGCCTGTTGTAGACGACCCAGTCTAGAAGAGACTGGAGACTGCTGCTACTAGCATGTCTGGTCGGGAGAGTGAACAGTTGAGACAGGTGTAATCTGCTGAGTTCAGCAGCACAGAGATTAGAGTTTTTCCCTAGCCAATCCAGGTTGAGGTCCTCCATAACATCGAGCTCATCTACACTTTAGCGAGGAAAGATGGTCAATTACCTTAGTCAGGCCTGTTAGTCCATTTTTAGGAGGGTTATAGATGCACACTACATTTAGCTTCTTAGTAAGACCTAAGGCAATAACTATATGAATAGTTTCACATAGACAGGTAGGGTTGACCGGGAGGACCATAATGTCAAGGTCCTGTCTGGTATAAAACAAAACACCACCACCCTTTTTAGCATTTGGACAATCACATCTGTGAAGTTTATATCCATTGATCCTACATAATAAATCTGGTATAGGGGGTTTTAACCAAGTCTCAGTTAGACCTAAGACATCAGGGGAGTTCTGAGCAATCCAGGCATCAAGCTGTGCAAAATTAGCTGACAGACTTCTAATGTTCATATGTGCAAGCCTAAGCCCCTTTTCTTTTTTTTTTTTTTAGTTGTTTAACCAGGAGTAGCACACTAAGCTGAAAGTTTTTTTTTTTTTTTTTTTTACAGGTGCATCCTGGGAGCACAAGGAAGTTAAGTGACTTGCTCAGGGTCACACAGTATGTAAGTGGAAGCTGTGGGATTCAAACCCAGGTCTGGTCTGCTGGATGTCACCAGATTTGCAGCTCAGAGCCTTAAACCACTGCGCTATACTACCTTTTCTGTGAACCAGTAAGATGGGTTATTGGGAGCGATGTCATCAGGAGGGCCAGGTTACGTTCAATATCACCAGAGAGAGAGAGAGATGACATAGGGGTACCAAGGTCTCAAGGAGAGAGGTTTGGGGTTTCCCTTCAAGTGGCATATAAAACTGGGAATGGCTTAGGTAGTCAGTTATACTAGCAAATAGGACAAGCTTTAGGAGCCAGGTTTCAGGGATGGAGGTATTACCCTTGATAATTAGGTTAGAGAAAAAATAGCTCCAGTCCTTGGCTTTATTTGAGTAGCGAGAGTCAGTAGATGGCTGGCAGAGAAGATCTACTGAGAGTTGGAGGGCTAGCAGAAGGGAAAATACTCCTACAAAGCTGCAATGAAGTGAGATCACCCCCATAGTGTACACTGGTAAGGAAAAAGGGAACGTAGAACTAGGGAAAAAAAGAGAACGCAGCGAATTCAGGACTAGAGACAGGACTGAAGCAAATCTGCAGTTTACTGCAGGAGTGAGACAGTAACTAAGTCTGCGGATAAAACTATCCAGCAGGCAAAGATATAGAGCTGCAACTAGAAACCTTATAAAGGCTTTTGCCAAGTGTGGAGATATTCACCAGGGTCCTGGGGCAATTCAGCAATGAAATTCACAAGCTAGCTGCCTTGAGATCCTCACCCCAGAAGAAATGGTCCAATCACTGAGGGAAAAAGAATATCTGCCCCCAAGGAAATGGAAATTATGTACCTACCGTAATTCTCGATCTTCTTGGAAGAGTCTCCACCACTCATTCACACTAATGGGATCTGCGCCGGAGGCACTAGGACCCAGCGGGAGCAACCTTTTTTGCTAGAGGGTCAGCGCCGGAGATGGAGCTGTGAGAAGCGCTCATTCGGGGTAATGACCATCTTGGCATCGACCCTCCAACCGCCTCAGTACTTTTTTTTCCGAGGAGGTGCAGCATAACTAACCTAGAAGGATAGCCTAACTAAAAACCGGACATGATAGTCCGGAAGACCCGTATAAAAAGGGTAAAAAAAAAAAGTCTTCACAGCCTAAAATTGAGGGAGTGAAGACTAACAACAGAGGTGAGCTCGGGGGATGGTGGGTGGGCGTGTGAATGAGTGATGGAGACTCGTCCAAGAAGATCAAGAATTATGGTAGGTACGTAATTTCCGTATCTTCTTGGACATAAAGTCTCCACCACTCATTCACACTAATGGGAGAGTACTGAGCTAATAATCCCCTGAGAGGGTTGCAGGAGACCAAGAGCTCACATTTTTAGGACAGAAGTCCATTAAGGATGGTCCTGCCAAATGGTGTCATCTGGCATGGACATCCAGGGCACAGTGTTTGACGAAAGTATGCACCGAGCTCCAGGTGGCCGCATTGCAAATATCTGCAATGGGCACGTTGCGGATTTCTGCTATGGATGCCACGACCGCTCTAGTAGAGTGAGCGTACACTCTGCCCTCCAGCTTAACCTTCGCCACACAAAAACAGTGGCGAAGGCATGCCACCAGCCATGCTGAAATACGTCTGATAGCGACAGGTTGACCCAGCCGGGTCTCGCTGAAGGAAACAAATAGTTGTTGAGCTTTGCAAAAATCTTTTGTTCTATCTAGATAGAAACGCAAACCTCTTTTGACGTCCAAGGAATGAAGAGAACACTCTCCTTCATTCTGGAAGTTCGCAAAGTAAGTAGGAAGGACCAAAGGTTGGTTTAGATGGAATTCTGAAACAACCTTAGGGAAAACAGGATGGGTCTTAAGAACTACTTAGTCTTTATGAAACACAGTATACGGAGCGTCTGTGACCAAGACATGTGTCTCAGAGACCCTGCGGGACGAGGTAATGGCCACTAGGAAAGCCGTTTTCCAAGTGAGAAATTTTAACTCACAGGTAGCTAGAGGTTCAAAAGGTTTTCGAGTGAGCATGTCTAGCACAAGATTAATGTCAGGCTGCGACTGGACGTCTGATAGGAGGTCTGGTATGTAGAATTCCCTTAACAAACCTCTTAACTACAGGTAACTGAACTAGTGACAAGAGAAGTACTGGCTCATGATAAGCTGAAATGGCACAAAGGTGAACTTTGACAGTAGAGTATTGCAGACCTGAATTTGAGAGGTCCAAAAGGTACTCTAGAACTTTATCTGGCGGGCAGGAAAAAGGATTCAAAGAGGATTTTGCACACCAGAGCGAAAAACGCTTCCATTTGGCTGTGTAAGTTTTCCTAGTGGCTGGCTTGCGCGCAGCCAGAAGAATATCTGAAACTCTGCGAGAGACATTGAACCTGTTCACTTCTATCTCTTCAGGAACCAAGCGTGAAGGTGAAGCGATCTCAGATTGGGATGGACGACAGGCCCCTGAGTCAGAAGGTTCGTCTGAAGGGGAAGCGGTTTCGGAGGGGTTTCTGACATACTGTTGAGTAATGGAAACCATATCTGTCGAGGCCAGAAGGGAGCAATGAGGATCATTTTGTCCCCCCGGGACTTGAACTTGAGAAGTACTCTCTGAATTAGAGGAAGAGGCGGAAAGGCGTATAGAAAGCGTTTTATCCACTGCAGCCTGAACGCATCCTGACAGAAAATGCCAGGCCCTGAATTTCTGGAGCAGAAGAGATGCAGTTTTGTGTTGAGTGGGGATGCAAAAAGGTCCAGGTCTGGAGTTCCCACTCTGCAAATAGTGACTTGAACTATGGCTGAGTCGAGAGACCATTCGTGAGTATCTGTGTCTGTTCTGCTGAGACGGTCTGCCAGTTCATTCTGTACCCCTGGCAGGTAGACCGCATGAATTAGAGCCTTGTGCTCCAAGCACCATTCCCACACCCTCATCGCTTCCCTGCATAAGGGGTAAGAGTGAGCACCGCCCTGCTTGTTGATGTAATACATCGCTGCTTTGTCGTCCGTTTGAAGGAGAATGTTCTTGTGCATGCATAGAGGACGGCTCTCATTTCTAAGACATTTATGTGAAGCTGGGACTCATGTGAGTCCACGTACCTTGAGTGTGGAGAGTCTGACAGTGAGCTCCCCACCCCATCAGGGACACGTCCATGGTAATGGAAATCTGATGATCCAGAGGAGCAAAGGGATACCCTTCCAGAAGATTATCCTCTTGCAATCACCAGGTGAGTGATCTCTTCAGAGGTTCTGTCACCTTGATGAGAAAGGACTGAGGGTGAGTGGTCGGGGACCACTGAGTACTGAGCATCCATTGAGAGGTTCTCATGTGAAGGCGTGCTAGGGGTACAGTGAACACCGAGGATGCCATGAGACCTAGCATCCGTTGCATCGAGATAGCTGAAACCGAGCTGTTCTCTCTGATGTATCGGGCCATCTGAAGGATATCGCTCCTCCTGTTCTCTGGAAGAAATGCTTTTGCACAGGAGGTGTCCAGAAGAGTTCCTATGAAAAGGAGCCTCTGGGAGGGCTGCAGCTGCAATTTTTTGAGGTTTAGCAGGACTCCCATGGACGTGAGAAAGTGTGAGGCCGTGGCTACCGCATCTAGAGTTCCCTGCCTAGAAGGACTTGCTAGAAGCCAATCGTCCAGATATGGGAACACTTGTATTCCGATTTTTCTGAGATGCGCTGCGAGAATTGCACAACATTTTGTGAAAACTTGCGGTGCCGAGGATAGCTCAAAGGGCAGGACTCTGAACTGATAATGCTGTCCCAAAGCCATGAACCTTAGGTATTTGTGATGCTTTAGGTGAATAGGAATATGCTGGTAAGCATCCTGCATGTCCAGGGAGGCTAACCAGTCGTGTTGATGAAGCAAAGGCAACAGGGTTCCTAGCGATATCATTTTGAATTTTTCTTTGGGAATAAATTTGTTTAATTTTCTGAGGTCCAAAATGGGGCGCATGCCCCCGGTTTTCCTTGGAACCAGAAAGTAATGGGAGTAGAAACCTGTGTTCCATTGATCCAGCGGAACTACTTCTACTGCCCTGTTGTTCAGAAGGTCTTGTATCTTGGAGGCGGGAAATTCTGACCGAAGTACTGACAGCCTGGGCTGTCGTTTTGGGGGACGATCTGGAGGGGTCTCCAAAAGATTAAGGGAATACCCCTCGCGGATTATCCGGCGGACCCATTTGTCCGATGTTATGGACTTCCACCAATTGTAGAATTAAGTCAGACGACCTCCACCGCTGAGGAAGAGTCCCCTCGGGCAGCTGAGGTGGGACTTGAGCCAACAACTCAGAAGGCGGCACTGGGCGCACTGGGTCCTGCGCCTTCTGTTGCATTTTCTTTGAGGCTGAGGGGCTTGGTTTTATTAAACCTCCCCTGCCTTTGCCAAAATGACTGACTGTTATGAAACTGGCATTTATTAACACCCCTCGAGAAGCGGCGGGAGGAGGTCGAGCCAATTTAATGGCTGACCCTAGTCTTTTATGTGGCCTCTAGAGCCTGTTCTACTGAGGGCGAAGAGATACACACACCATCGAAGGGCAACACCATGACCTGTTGCTGGGCATCATTTGTGAAACCTGAAGTGCGTAGCCAGGAATGTCGGTGGGTACAAATGCCCACCACCGCCGCTCGGAAGGCAGTATCAAAGGAGTCCATAGCTGCTTTAACCTGCTGGTTGTTGGACTCGATACCCCTGGTTATGGTTTGAAGAAGCTCTGAATTAGTGTCCAACTCTGGTAAAGCTTCAACCATTTGTTTGCGTGAATGCCAAAGAATATACTCATATTGAGAGAAGTAGCCCTGGTAGCTGGCAGTATGCATACCTAGGGTGGAAGCAGCAAAGACTCACTTACCTAAAGTATCTATCTTACGAGATTCTTTGTTTATAGGTCGAGCTGTAGTAGTCTGAGAAAGGACAACCTTATCATTCTCTACAAAGACTTCAATAGGATCCGCAAAGGCTTGGGATGCCAAAATGGGTCAGTCCTTGGGAGCAGCATATTTCCTATCTATGGACTTAGCCACAGAAGGAATGAGAGCAGGATTATTCCATACCATTTGAGAAAGTGTCTCAAAGAAGGGTTGTACCGGGGGAGTTAAATCCATAGGTATGTCCAGAACATGAAGGTATTGGAGTCTCAAAAGCTTCCCAGGATCGATGTCCATAGTCTGGAAAGAAAGAGTGGAATTCAAATTTTTCAGCAGAGACTTAAATGACAGCTCTTCAACCACAGGCTCTGCAGCAGGATCAGAACCTGATCCTTCCACATCATCATCCAGTCTAAGATCTGGGTCAGGATCAATATCATCTCCTGACAGTCCAGGAGGGACTGTATGGACAGGAAAGGAATGAAAATCAGCAGGAAAAGAGGAAGGAAAAGAATTCAGAGAGAAGAGGCCCTGAGGATTGGCAGGCAAAGAGCAGGGCCTCGCCCTGAAGAAGATGGCGCCGAACGGCTACACAGCGGCAAGAAAGCCAACAGCACTGAAAAACCACATGGCACCGACAGGCTGCACGGTGCCAAAATCAGCGCCGAGTGACCCACCGGAGCAGACAGCGCCGAAACCAACCCAGGACCCGGAAAGCCAGGATTTGAGGAGAAAAAGAGGAAGAATATCAGGAGATCGAGGCATCAGTGTGGCCCCCTGCGCCGCAGCCATGTGAGGGGGGAAAACACCTAAGCGCGGAGTCAACGGCACCGAAGAGGGCACCACCGACTAGGGAGGCTCAATCACCCGAAGAGCCGGAGGGCCCCGGGGCGACAGGGCCAGGCAACTGGACCAACCTTGAGCACATTGCTCCATCAGAGTGGACCACTGATGAAACTGCTCATTGAAAGCCCTACCAGAAGGCAGGGAAGGGCTCCGATGTCTAAGTGGTCAGCGACTAGAACCAGAAACCGGAGAATCTGAAAAGGGAGACCGGCAACTGGCCCTAATGACCGACTGTCGGCTCAGACATATCAGAGGCTGACCTCGGTGATGCAGTCTCTTTCTTGACCTATGGGTGAAGAAGAAGGCTCGGGCGAATGGTGCCAGAATCACGACCATTTCGTTTATGCTTCCGGCAGGACCGCCTCCCCTCGGCACTGGACCATCCATTGTCAGACCCCCTTCCGGAGAAGGCGGCGGACCAGACCCAGCCCGGCTGACTGAACAGCTTTTATACGAAGTCTCCCTACCATCACCTGACCCGTCCATGGTCGACTCCATCAACGCAGGCTGAGACTTCTTTCTTAAGAATAAATTACTGTAGCGGTACTTTATTCGAAAAAAGGCTATTAAAAAATCAAATCAAATCAACTTTATTTTCATAGCGCCTTTCAAAACCAAGGTGCTTTACGTAAAACATATACATACTGATAAAAAATTTTAAAAATAGCATTAAAATGTAACAACCATAATTAAACAAATGCTAAACTAAATAAATATGTTTTCAAACCAGTTTTAAAACTATCGACGGTTCGGCATTCTCTCAACCAACGAGGTAGAGAATTCCACAGGGTTGGTGCTGAAAAAGCAAAAGCACGAGATCCTGCTGTCTTTAATCGAACCCTGGGAATCTCTAGCAATCCCTCGTTGGCGGAGCGGAGAGGATGGAGGGGGCAGCAGGGAATCAGGAGATCTTTCAGGTAACCAGGTCCCTGGTCATGTAGGGCTTTAAGGTTAGTAAACCATTCCTTAAAGATGATCCACCACTTAACAGGCAGCCAGTGCAGTCCGTAGAGCACAGGTGTAATATGACTGGTTCGAAGAGTACCAGTCAAAAGCCTGGTTGCCGCGTTCTGCACCAGCTGCAGGCGGTGGATATCAACTCCAGGTAGCCCTAGGTAAAGGGAGTTGCAGTAATCAAGACGGGTAGTGACAAAGGCATGGACCAATGTTGGAAGATCACCCGGAGGAACCAGGTGTTTCACATGGGCGATATTCCTCAGATGGTAAAAAGAGGATTTGACGACAGCTGACACCTGAGATTTTAGAGTCAAACTGCCATCAAAAATAACACCCAGATTTCGCACCTGATCGGAGGTAGGGAGCGACATACCACCAAGTAACAAGCCTGATGGTTGTCCAGCTCCCAAACCCGTCCCTGGATGACTTGGGTCCACTACCAATACCTCAGTCTTGTCCGGATTCAGTCTCATCCAGCTGGAACTCATTCAAAGTCTGATCTCAGCAAGGCAATTATTCAGCACGGAGAGTGCATCATCCTGGCCGGGTAGAAAGGACAGATACAGCTGGGTATCATCTGCATAGCAGTGAAAACCCAAACTGTATCGCCTGATGATTTCTCCCAATGGCAGCATACACACTGCAAACAACATGGGAGCTAAATGGAACCCTGCGGTACCCCACAAGGCAGGGAGTGAGTGCCAGAGGAATAAATTCCAGTGGCAACTCTCTGAAACCTGTCTGTGAGGTAAGAATGAAACCATTTGAGGACTGTACCAGACAGCCCACAATAAACCCACAGGCGATCCAATAGCACACCATGGTCTACAGTGTCAAATGCAGCAGAGATCGAGAAGGACCAGAATGGTACACACCTTTCGATTTCTGGAGACTAGGAGATCACTCAATACCTGGACAAGGGCAGTCTCCGTGCTATGCTTCTTCCTAAAACCAGACTGGAGAGTATCATAGACATTGTGAGTTATAAGATGATCATCCAATTGCAACGCAACCGCCTTTTCAATAACCTTACCAACAAATGGCAGGTTTGAGATAGGCCGGTAGTTAGCTAGAAAATCTGGATCTAAGGAGGGTTTTTAAAGGAGTGGTCTAACGACTGCCTCCTTGAGGGGGTCAGGAAAGACCCCCCTCTCCAAAGACTTCCAGACAATGTCAGCAAGGATTGAGCAGATAACTTCCACATCCTACTAAGAGAGGTGTAGGGCCGGATCCAAACTACAACTGGTTGGTCGCAGTGTTTGGATGATCTTCACAATGTCACTGAACTCCAGCCAGCGAAACTCTGACCAGACAGACCGAGTACATGTCACTTCCCGTCGACCACTGCAATCCCCTCTAGGAGAGGTCGGACCGATGCCAGACCTGATGCTGGCAACCTTATCTGCAAAGTACGAGCAAACTCCTCACATCTTAGCTGAGAAAAAGCTTCTCTGGGCTGGAGGCAGATTGGATTGCACAATCTGTCCACAGGCCGGAAAAGCTGAGCTGGTCGGTTTTGTGCAGCAAAAATCTCCCTGGACAGGAACTCTGCCTTCATATGGGTGATTTCTGATTGATAGCCATCATAATGTGCCATCAACCTAAGCCTGTCAGCATCATTTCCGGACTTCAGCCAGATTCTCTCCAACCTTCGGCCAATACACCTTAACTCCTTCAAGGAGCCGTCAAACCAAGGGCTCCTTGGACGGAGGGCGAGAGGCCGAACACGAACAGGAGCAATCTTGTCCAGAGCATCTCCCACAGCCTTATTATAGGCTAGTACGAGATTATCTGGACTCATGCATTCACTCGAAAAGCTCGATAGGTCCAGTACTGCCATTAGGTCAATGGGTTTTATACCCCTTAAAGGGCGGTACTGAACCATCTCCGTAGCGGCAGACCTATTAGGGGGGCCCTGAAACTGAACCTTATGGTGTGATGGTCAGACCAGCTGACTGGTTCCACCCCCAAATCAGCGATCTCCATACCCAAAAGGAAGATCAGATCCAAGGAATGACCTTTTACATGGGTCGAGGAGGTAACAACCTGTGTTAGGCCCAGCGTCATCATCAGCTGGAGGAGATTTTGACCAAAATGCGAGAGTTCTTCATCAACCCAGGCATTGCAGTCCCCCAGAACTATCAGTCTGGGAAACCTCAACACCATGTCGACGATGAAGTCTGCTATCTCCTGCAGGAATTCTCCACCATCACCTGGTGGATGGTAAACGAGGAAAATCCCACAGCCTACACCCTCTCCCAGGATATATTCAAAGGATCTGGTACTTCCCAGTGACACATCCACAAGGCCCAGCTCAGTCTTAAACATAATGGCCACACCCCCGCCCCTACGATCCAACCTTGGACAGTGCATCACCGAGAACCCGGCTGGAACTGCCGAGGCCAATATAGGACCTTGGTTTTCATCCAGCCAGGTCTTGGTGATCCAAGCCAGATCAGTTGATCCAACAAGATCAGCTATAATAGCGGTCTTGTTTTTAATAGATCTTGCATTACATAACACCGCCAAGGTGGGATGAGCTGTCGAGGAAGACCTCAGCACCTGTCCATTAAAATCTGAGCCCTTGGGTATGGGGACAAGACAAGAGTAACCCCTATCCTGACCCCATTTTGCCCCAGGGCGTCTCCTGAACCCCAAAACCCCAATCCCCCGCCCCCCTCCTGTCCCCCAACAGGCCCAACTCTCCACTTTCGCCTATGCTTCCTGAGAATGCCCAACGCACAACACCTAAAATAGGTGTCGGATGACAAAGGAGGGCATTCAAAGGGACATAATTCTCTGAGCCTGGTAGGGGAATAGTGCCCAACCGTCGCTAAACCTCCCCAACACATAATAAACAAACAAATAAAAATAAAATAAAATAAATTAACAAAAAACCTATCAATATCAAATAACTTAAAAGAAACTAAAAACTATGCTGCTAGTTTGAAGTTTGACTCCCAGCGGGCAACGGACGTCATCACTGAAGCGCACTTGATGGAAAAAAGGAACTGAGGCGGTTGGAGGTCAATGCCAAGATAGTCATTACCAGACCAGTTGAGGTCATGGGTGTCAGCCTCAGCAGCCTCACTCCTCCGCACCCAATCTCTAGCAAAAAAGTTTGCTCCAGCTGGGTGCTAGTGCCTCCGGTGCAGATCCCATTAGTGTGAATGAGTGGTGAAGACTTTATGTCCAGGAAGATCAAGCATTTAATAAGTCGTGGGGGAGGGGGTGGGGGCAGCGAGAAAATTTGATTTCAGTGTCTCACAGAAAAAAGGCTAGGAGCATACAATTAAATCAGAAACCGTGCCATAAACTCCGAGATTGCAGTGCACACAGAAATGCCATAAGTACCAGCTAGCTGCAATGCCAGGCACAAATTCAGTTTACAGCTTGGCTGGACAGAGGCACATTTAAGTCAGTCTGTAAAGGTTTTTTGTGGTCTCCTTTAGTCTGCAATAGTGCAGAGGTAAGTTGAGGTAGAAATTCAGCCACAGCTTGGAAGGCAGGGAGCCGCTTAGAAAAGGTGCGAGAATTCAAAGCTAGGTTGCCTAAGGACTTGAAATGGAACCTGCTGGCTACAGTACCTTGCTGTGTTCAAGGTGGGCTGGTGAGGTCCAAAGAGCCGTGGGGAGCGCCGCGGTGACCCCAACAGGGGCGACTAGGAGCCTAGGGAGAGATAGTCGAGAACTACTGATAAGCCAGCCTGGGTATGATCTAAATTTTTGTCTCTGCACCAGAAAGAGAATCTTTTCCACTTAGAAGTATAAATCTTTCTGGATACCCTAAGGACCTCCATTACCCCCCTGAGGGATTCAAATTTGCATACTCTAGGTCCTCAAGAACCAGGCTTTGAGTCTGAGGTACCGAAGGTTGGGATAAAGGATCCTGCCCTGGGAGGAGGTCAGCAGATTGTGCCTCCTGGGTAGGCTGATTGGCTTGGCTACCGATAGGGACAGGACTAGGGAATACCATGGTTGCCTGGCCCAATCTGGGGCAATGAGGACCATTGTGGCTGGTTATGACCCGAGCTTGTTCAGGACTCTCAGTAATAATGGGAAGGGAGGGAGGGAAGGCATACAAGAACTTCCCTGTCCAATCCAGGATCAGTGCATCCAGAGGTACTGTGCCCTTCAGTGGAGGTCTGCAGCAGTATAGAGGGAGCTGGTAGTTGTCTGGGGAAGCAAAGAGGTCTACCTCTGGAGTGCCCTGCCTTCTGAACACCAACTGTAGTACTTGCTTGTTGAAGGACCATTCGTGATGGTTCTGATTTATTCTGCTTAATTCATCTGCTAGTACACTGTCCTTCCCTGAATGGTGGATTGCTGACAGCACAATGTTTAGGGAATAGGCCAGGGTCCATAGTCTCATAGCTTCTGTACGCAGGGGTGTGGACCTTGTGCCTCCTTGTTTGTTGATGTAATACACTGTAGTCATGTTGTCTGTCCTGACCTAGACCACTTTTTCCTGCATTTTGTGAACACCCTTGGGGCAGAGGTAAGCCGAAAGGCAAAGCTCTGAACTGAAAATGGCCTGACGGAAGCCTTCCCTGAACCCCAGGAAATTTCTGTGAGAGTGCCTTATGAGGATATGGAAATAAGCATCCTTTAGATCCAGAGATGCCAAACAATCCCCTTGCCTTAAAGTTAGTAGAACCATTTTTAAGGTGACCATTTTGAATTTTGGTTTCAGTAAATGCCTGTTTAGGTACCTGAGATCCAATATGGGTCGCCACTCCTGTTTTCTTGGTTGTAAGGAAGTATCTTGAGGAAAGGCCCTTTCCTTTCTGTACGAGAGGAACTGGCTCTACTGCTCCTAGTGAGAGCAGATTTAGCACTGACTTAGTAATCTGTACGGCAGTGTCCCAGAGTGTCCTTTGAAACCTGGCAACATAGGCCATGTACAAAGCCTGCCTAATTGCCAGTGAGAAACCCAGATATAACTTTTTTGCAATAGAATCCAGCTTTCTGGAATCCTTGTCCGGAGGATGGGATGCCAGGGGAATACCTGCTTTATCACAGGCTGCTGTCTGTACCATACCCTCATGGCTAGGGTGGCCAAACAGAAACTCAGCCCCACCCTTAGCCACCCAATATTTCTTATCCACCTTTCTATCAACTGGTGGAATAGAAGTAGGGGTATGCAGGATTTTCATCACCTGCTTTTTCAAGGACTTATGGATGGGGAGCAAAACCCTTTTTGGAGCCTGAACATCCATCATGTCCCTGTAGTCCTGTTCCTCCTCTTCATCAGTTGATTCCTGTGTGGGGAGGTCCAGGGACAAAGCCAACTGTTTAACAAATTTGAAATGAGAGGAAAAGTCCTCGGTTCCCTTGTCAGGAGAGTCAGGATGAGGAGGATCCGGTGAAATGTCCAGGTCAAGGGGTTCACCGTAGTCCTCATCCTCAAAATCATCAGCATAATCATAATAATCCTCATTAAAAGTGCCCACCTCTGGTTCCAATGAACCGGGAACCAGAGTGGAACCTGAGGCATCCAAACGCGGTCGCTTCTGAACCTGAACCAGTGTTACCGGCTGAAGTGACTGAATTATTTTGATAGCGTAAGCTATCTCCTCAGCGGTTGGAACCGCAGTACTCAGTTGTGGTTCAACCGCTGAATGCTTTTCTTTTTTCTTTCTCTTCCCTGCGGCTGCCGGGTTAGCGGCAGGGTCAGCAGGTTTCTTTTTGGTGGAAGAACCATCACCCTTGTCAGAGGGCTGATCATCCGGTTCTTTTTGAGTAGAAATCGGTTTGTCTGCAGCTGGTTCAGCAGCCTTTTCAGACATCCTTTCCTGCTGTTGTTTCAAATGCCTATCAAGCATCAACTGAGGGAAATTTTTACAAATCTCGCAGTCCCCTTTGAGGTAGTCAAACACCAAGCAAAACACACAAATAATATGAGGATCTGCCTTTGCGAACGGTTCCTCACACTCTGTATGCCGTTGGAAACCTGTGGGGCCTGTTCGCTTCTTGGTCTGTGACACTGATCAGTTTTTTAAACCGAAATAAAACCGAGAATTACCCCGGTAGGTTTGAACTTAAGCAAAAGCTGCTTTACCGAATGGCAACAGTAGTTTAAATTTAAACAAATACAGAAATTGACCTTGGTTCCTTCTCGGTTGGAAAAACTGAAGAGGAACCGAAAGACTTACCCAAAACTACACTAATCTAACTAATTCTACCTGTGAACCAAGGACAGTGCTTCAAAAATCAAAAAAATAAACAGACTTTTAAAATTAAACTAAGAAATGATTTTTTCAGTTAAAGTGAAGGAGAGCTCTCCGAAGTCTTACTGAGGCAAGCGGAGTAAAGAATCTGACGGTTGCAGGAAGTGCAACCAGGAACAGTGATTTGAAAACCGAGCTCGAGCCTAACATTCCACTATTAGCATAGGTTCTATTAACCATTTTGGCTCCTGGGCAGTCCTATGGTGAGACCATACTGCACTTGTCAGAATACAGTAAGATGTCCTGGGGTTTGAAAGTACAGTTACATAAGAACTTACCATAACAGTAGATCTTCAAGACAGGCTCTTGCAGTCAGGCAATAACATGTAGGACTGACGCCCCCTGGCGACAGGAACACACAGAAACTTTTGCCAGCATAGTGTGACGGGGGACCACCCACCAGACATTACGTGACTGACATAAGTGTGACCCTATATAGTGTGCGGTTCCCACGTCTGCCCTCCAGTTCTCCCGCCAGAGATCAAGAAAAGGATGTGACAGGAGAACAAAAATAGGCTCCCGGATCCCCAGAAGAAATGGCTTCTTAGAGAAATAGAATGAAAATAAACCCCAGACAGAAAAGAGGGAAGGTGGGTGAGAAAAAGATTACCCACTGCAAGAGCCTCTCTCGAAGATCTACTGTTATGGTAAGTTCTTACGTAACTGTACTATCTTACTTCGAGAGGGCTCTTGCAGTAAGTAATAACATGTAGGACAGAGTCCCAAGCAGTAAACTGTCCAAGAGACAACAGAAAAACTAGGGAGGCTGGAAACATAACCCAGTATCGCCAACTGAGGAAGTTAGGATGAGTCCTTGGAGGACTGCTAGCCCAAAACCAGCCCTGCGCCTAGAGGCAATGTCCAGACTGTAATGCTTTGTGAATGTGTGGACAGAACTCCATGGCGCTGCTGTGCAAATATCTGCAGCAGAGACGTTCCTGAAACAGGTTGTGGAAGCAGCTATTCCCCTAGTAGAATCTTCTTTGACTTGACCCGGAAGGACCTTACCATACTTCTGGTAACAAAAGGTAATGCAGTTTGCCAGCCATTTGGAAAGACACGGTTTGGAAACTGCTGCATCCTCCCTCTTTGGTGTGAAAGAAACAAAAAGTTGATCCGTTTTACGGACATCTTTTGTCCGGTTTGCATAGTAGCGAAGAATCCTGTGCACATCCAACATATGCAGGATGGCGTCACCCTGATGAGAATGCTTGGGATAATATACCGCTAAGTACTGATTAAGCGTTGTTTCTGACACGACCTTAGGAAGAAACTTAGGATTTGTACACAGAGCCACCATGTCTCTGTGAAAAGTCAAATAAGGCACCTTACACATCAGGGCCTGAAGCTCAGAAATTCTATGAGCGCAAGTAACAGCAACCAAAAATAACGCTTTACAGGACAAAAAGCGTAACTCACAAGAGCTTGCCAGCTCAAAGGGAGGTAAAGTCAATTTTTCTAACAACAAATTAAGGTCCCATGGTGGCACAGGATTTTGTACCAGGGCTTTCAGATGCTGAATACCTTTCAAAAAGGTTTTGGAGACCTCTGAGCCACTGACTTGCCTCATACTAGATCATGGTAGGCCAAGATGGCTGTTAAGTGCACTTTCAATAAGGAATAATTCAAGCCCAGATCAGAAAGATGAAGCAGTTACTCCATGACCTGGGGAGCAGCGCATGAAAAAGGGTCCAGATCTTTTGCAGTGGCCCAAATAGAGAAACACTTCCACTTCATGGCATAGGTAGTTCTGGTGGATGGATTTCTCGCTTCCATCAGAATTTGAGCTACCCTGGGAGAAACACCAAACCGTGAAGCAGCTATGTCCTGAGGTGCCACGCATGAAGATGAAGGGACTTCAGTCCCGGATGAACCAGCATGCCCTTTTCCTGAGTGAGAAGGTCATAAGACAGACGAAGGGGAATTGGGGGATCAACCAACAGACGCTGAAGCAGGGGGAACCAGATCTGTCGAGACCATAACAGAGCTATCAAAATCATTTGAGCCCCGTCCAATTGAAGCTTGGACAACACTCTCTGTAACAGTGGAAAGGGAGAAAAAGCGTACAGAAAACTCCCTTTCCAAGACAGCGACAGCACATCTAGCCAGACAACACCACGCTCGGGATCGAGTGAGCAAAACTTGGGAAGGTTTGCGTTTGATGGGGCTGCGAACAGATCCACCTCTGGATGACCCCACCAGTCGAAGATGTGATCTATCACCACTTGTTTTAGCTCCCACTCGTGAGCCCTTACCCTGGTGAGGCTCAGACTGTCTATGAGAACGTTCTGCACTCCTGGGACGTGAATCACTCTCAGGTGGACTTTGTGCAGGACTGCCCAATTTCAGACCCACATCGCTTCCCTGCAAACGGGATACAATTGAGTGCCCCCTTTTGTTTATGTACCACACTACGCACATGTTGTCCATCTGAATCAAAAGGATGGCTTGAAGAAGCATGTGCTGAAAAGCTTGAAGAGCATAAAGCATTGTCCTCATTTCCAGCACATTGATGTGCAAGTGTGCTTCCAAAGGGGATCACAGACCCTGGGTTCTGTGGTGTCCCAGATGGGCACCCCAACCCTGCCCTGACGCATCTGTGGTTAGAACTTAGGAGTGGGGTGGGGCCTGGAAAGGAGCCCCCGCAAAAGACTGCTGGGGTCCTGCCACCACAACAGGTCTCGTTGCATTGGGATGCAGATTAGAATTGGGCAATCTAGATTGCCTTCCTTCTGATCCCACTGAGAGCTCAGAGTCCATTGCGTAATCCACATGTGGAGTCTGACCAAAGGGACTGTGGGAATAGCTGCTGCCATGAGGCCAAGAAGACAAAGAACCGCTCTGGCAGAGATATGACAATTGGAAGAAACCATCTTGACCTGACCCACCAGAGTATCTGCACTGTCCAGGGGGAGAAAGGTCATGCCCAGCACTGTGTCCAAAACTGTTCCAATGAACTGGAGGAGTTGGACAGGACCAGCTGAGATTTGGAGTAACTGACTAAAATACCCAATCTCTGGAAAAGGTGTAGGGTAGCAGAGAAGGAAGATTCCAGCTCCGCCCTCGATGGAGCTGCCAGGAGC
Organism: Neoceratodus forsteri; assembly: GCA_016271365.2. Taxonomy (NCBI): domain Eukaryota; kingdom Metazoa; phylum Chordata; order Ceratodontiformes; family Ceratodontidae; genus Neoceratodus; species Neoceratodus forsteri. The sequence goes on from CM057456.1 coordinate 17,692,071, forward strand.
CAATCGTCGAGATACGGAAAGACAGTGTGCCTCTGGTACCTCAAGGTCCCTGCCACGACTGCCAGGCATTTGGTAAAAATGTGTGGGGCGGAGGACAGACCAGAAGGGAGTGCTTTGAACTGATAATACTCCCCTTGGAAACAGAACCAGAGGAACTTCTTGTGAGGGCTGAAAATGGGTATGTGAAGATACGCAACCTTCATGTCCAGAGCACAAAGCCACTGGTCTTGGGACAGAAGAGGCAGCAGACTTTGCAATGACAGCATCCTGAACCTCTTGTACTCTATGAAGAGGTTCAGAGCACTGAGATCCAGTATCGTGCAGAAATCCCCGTCTTCTTGGGAACCAGAAAGAAGAATGAGTAAAATCCCTTCCCCATCTGGTTCACGGGCACAGGCTCTATTGCTTCCTTGACAGGAAGAGCCCTGATTTCCTCCCTTAAGAGTGGAATGTGTGCCCTTGGTTAATGAGAAAATCCTGGTGGAGTATCCGGAGGTTTTTCTTGAAATTCCAGAATGTGACCAAGTCTTATCAGTTGGAGCACCCAAGCATCTGACGTAATGGACTCCCAGCCTCCTAGGTACCTTGTGAATCTTCCGCCCACCTGCTCATCTGAAGGAGGAGGAGGAGGAGGTGGAGGGGTGGCAACTGAGTCAGGAGTGGGAGGGCAGGTTAGTGACGGCCCTGCCCGCAGCTCTTTGAGACTTGGCTTGGGAGGGGGGCCAGTGGTGGCTCTGGGAACCCTACGCTTACACTGGCGTTTGGGCGCTTGCTGATTTTTCACCTGGCATTTGTTTTACCGATGAAAAGGACAATTTTGTTGTTGTGGTTTCGGACGGTACATAGTGTGGACCGACCGAAGAGCTGTGCCCTTATCCTGCAGGCTAGTAATGATGTCCTGGGCATCCCTCCCAAACAGGACAGATCCCCCTAAAAGGGGCATCCTGGATAGCCGACTGAACATCAGAGGCTAATCCTGACACTCTCAGCCAAAAGTACCTTCTAAGGCTGACAGCTGTGGCCACACCTCAAGTGGAGGAATCCACCATATTGTAGGTGGCCCATAATGAATGGCATCCAGCCACCTTGGCCATATTTATAGTAGTAGCCAAGGATGACTTGGAGTTGGAGTCTGGTAAGGCCTCGATGGCAGGTTCTAGCTGGCGGAACAATATCTTCTGGAATTCCAGCATGTGCGAGACATAGTTCAAAGCACGGATTGCCAGAGTCGAAGAAGAGTAAAATTTCCTCCCAAACTGGTCCATTTGTTTAGACTCCTTATTGGGAGGGGAGGTGCTAAGGTGTTGTGGCTTTTTGGATCGATCATGGGCCACTGTAATGACCACTGAGTCCACCATAGGATGGGCGATCATATGGTCTTTTCCCTCAGGTGTCCTGTAGACCCGGTCAGTTTTTTTTGGCCATCGCTGGGATAGAGGAGGGTCTCTGCCAAATGGCTGAGGCTAAACCCTCATGGGGTTCCAGCCAGGTTGGGGTGAGTACCATACTATGCCAGAGAAGAAAAAATTACTCACCTTAGTAATGTTGTTTCTTCTAATGGAGTCTTGCTATATTATGACATATGCAGTGAGTCCCAACCTTCGAACTGCTCCGGAGGTGAAAGAGTTAACTTTCCATGCCAGGAATGGAACTTTGAGCACGAGCTCGGTTGAAAAAACTGTCTGTTGTTCTTCAAACTCAAACTGTCAGATCTTTACGAGCAAAACTCACTAAGGTTCTGTGTGGAAGCTGTAAACCTACACTAGCCAACTGGCTACTAAATATAAGAACACATTTTTGGTCCCAAAACAAAGACTCAAGTCAGGGGATCCAAAAATAAAAACCTAACACCCAAACACCCCAAAAGGAGGGTGAAAAACAAGGTGGGCATCTACTAAGTGCCAACACTGCACTGCCACCACATCCCAAAAGCAGAGGTTCTGAGAGGGGCAGGCAGGGAGGTCAATATAGCAAGACTCCATTAGAAGAAACAACATTACTAAGGTGAGTAATTTTTCTTCAAACAAATGAAGTCTTGCTATATTATGACATATGCAGACTACACAGCAGTACCTCCATGGAGGAGGGACAGAATCTACTTAGGAAATAGGCTCTGAAGCACAGCTGTGCCAAACCGAGCATCACTCCTAGCCTGAATGTCCAGGGAGTAATGCCTGGTAAAAGTGTGAACTGTTTTCCAGGTAGCTGCTTGACATATCTCTAGGATAGGGATGTCCCTGGCAGCAGCCAGAGACGCAGCTGTACCTCTGGTAGAGTGAGCCCTCAGGCCTGAGGAGGAACCTTACCCAGTTTTTCATAGTAAATGGATACAAGAGACAATCCACCTGGCAATGGATCTTTTAGTGGCAGGTTTCCTCACCAACCTCACAAGTGAGGAACAGTTGGAGGGAGTCAAACCGACCCTTGGTACATTCTATGTAGTAACTAAGGACTCTTTGACATCTAAACTGTGCAGTCTCCTCTCGCCAGAGGAGGAATGGTCAGTGAAGTACACAGGAGAGACACAGATTGATTAAGGTGGAAGTCTGAAACCACCTTGGGCAAGAACTTTCTGTTAGTCCTGAGGACCACCTTATCTCTATGAAAGGAGATAAAATCAGGCTCCACTGACAATGCTTATAATTCACTTATGCGCCTGGCAGAAGTGATGGCAACCAAAAACACAGTTTTCCAAGTCAAGTACTTAAGCTCTGCTGAAGACAAGGGCTCAAAAGGGGGTTGCATAAGCTGGGCGATGCAAATATTAAGATCCCAGGCAGGGGCAGGGTCCCTGAATGGAGGGTTGGTGTGAAGCAACCCCTTGAAAAACTTGGAGAATACAGGATGAGCTGAAAGAGAAGAGGGTTTACCTACTGATAAGAAAGCAGACACGGCTGCCAGGTGCACTTTTAGGGTAGCTGGTCTCAGCCCCAAAGTATTCAAATGCACCATATAATCCAGGACTGTGGGTAAGTCAGCAGATTCTGGTGAAATGTGCTTGCCAGAGCACCATATGGAAAACCTTCCATTTGGAATTATAAGTAGCCCTGGTGGAAGGCTTCCTAGAAGTCTTCAGGATATCCAATACACCTTGGGAGAGGTGTAGGTCAGCAAACTCTAACTCTTCAAGAGCCAGGCCTTGAGATTGAGAGATTTGAGATTCGGGTACCAAACTCTCCCCTGAGCACAGGTTAACAGGTTGTGATTCCTGGGAAGACACAGGGGAAGATTGACTGCTAAGGACATAAGGAGTGGGTACCAGGGCTGTCTGGCCCAATCTGGAGCAATCAGGATCATCTTGCAGGGTTGAGATCTGATTTTGACTAGCACCTTGAACAGGAGAGGGAAGGGGGGAAAAGCATAGAGAAACTTCCCTTCCCAACTGAGAAGGAAGGCATCCAGAGGGACTGAACCCAACACTGGGGGCCTGCAGCAAAAAAGGGGAAGTTGGTGATTGTCTGGGGCTGCAAAAAGATCTATCTCCGGGGTGCCCCATCTGGCAAATACTACCTCCAGTACCAGAGGATCCAGAGACCATTCGTGATGGCCCTGGGAAATCCTGCTAAGAGTATCTTCCAGGACATTGTCCTTGCCTGGGAGGTGAACTGCTGTAAGGGAGGTGTTCAGGGAATAAGCCACAGACCACAATTTCATTGCTTCGGTGCACAAGGCCGTAGACCGAGTGCCTCCTTGCTCGTTGATGTACCACATTGTAGTGGTGTTGTCTGTTCTGACCTGTACAACTTTGTTCTGAACAGATGTGGAAAAAACTTGAAGTGCTAGAAAAACTGCTCTGAGTTCTAACAGGCTGATGTGGAGCAGAGATTCCTGAGGGGACCACAATCCTTGGGCAGTGAGGTCGCCCATGTGAGCTCCCACCCCAAGAGGGATGCATCTGTAGTAAGGATTAAGGAGTGAGACTGAGGGGTGAAGGGGACCCCCTGTCTCAGATTGCTCTGGTCCTGCCACCACTGAAGGGCTTGGATCAGGGTTCGAGTCACTGGGATCAATTTGGTTAGAGGGTCTCTCCTTTGAGACCAAAAGGCTCTCAAATGGAACTGGATGTCCCTCATCTGAAATCTTGCTCCCTGCACTACTGCTGTAGAAGCAGCCATGTGCCCCAGGAGCTGCAGAAAATGCCTTGCTGGTCGAGAGACCTGCAGGGTGAAAGAGGAGGCCAGGAAGACCAGGGTCCTTGCTCTTTCCAGAGGAAGGAAGGCTCTGGCCTCTTTTGTGTTCAGTTCTGCACCTATGAAGGTGAGAAGCTGGACAGGCTCTAGAACTGACTTTGGAAGATTGAGAAGGAAACCTAGAGATGTGAGCAGTTGCTGAGTTACCTGAAGGTGTAGTTTGACTTGGTCTGGAGACTGGCCTACTATGAGCCAGTCGTCCAGGTAAGGAAAGATAATCTTTGCCTTCTTAAGTGGGCAACTGCTACTGCCAGGCATTTTGTGAATACCCTCGGGCAGAGGTGAGGCCAAGGGCATTGCTCTGAACTGGTAATGGCCTGAGGCAGTTCGAATCTGAGGTACTTTCGATGGGAGCTTCTGCTAAGAACATGGAAGTAGGCATCCTTGAGGTCCAGGGACGCTAGCCAGTCCCCTGGCCTTAGAGAGGGTAAAATAATTCCCAGAGTCAACATTTTGAATTTTGGTTTTAAAAGGTGCTTGTTTAGGTATCTGAGATCCAGGATGGGCTGCCATTCTCCTGTCTTTTTTGGGGTAAGGAAGTACCTGGAGTACAACCCTTTGCCCTGGTGTAAGGGTGGAACCCTTTCCACAGCTCTGAGAGCCAGGAGGGTAGAAACTTCTGTTTCTAGGGCAAGTGCCTCTGATGGATTTGCAGGTGAAAGGATCTGGTTCTCATCTTTGGAAATTTTTTGAAGCTGAGAACCAGTCCCTGGCTTACTACTTCCAGGACCCACTTGTCTGATGTTAAAGACTTCCAGTCCTGGACAAAGTAAGCCAGCCTGCCCCCTACAGGTAGTGGAGAATCGGCCCTGGCCACCCCATCAGGGTGCCTGCTTGGCAGGAGCTTTAGGCTGAGGGGTAGAAGCAGGTCTGCTTGTACCCCCTCTGCCTCTCCCTCTAAAGAACCCCCTCTGGGCATAAGCTGAAGAGGAGACCTGGGCTTGGTAAAAAGGCCTATGAAAAGGTCTGCCCCTGCCCCTGGAAGGCTGCCTTTGAGGAGTGGCCTGCCTTTCTTTGGCCTGTGCACTTCTATAGGTGGTCCTATACTCATCCATTTTCTTCATGTAATTCTCTGTCTGCTCCCCAAACAAAGAATTACCCACAACAGGAAAATCCATGGCCATAGTCTGGGTATCCTGTGACAGGCTAGTACATCTGAGCCAAGCCATTCTGCGAAGTGCCACAGATGTAGCCATGACTCTTGATGACACATCATTAGAGTCCACTGCAGCATGGAATTGCACCTTGGATGCCTCAATACCATCAGCAGCCACCTGCTCCAGCTCCTGGCAAGCTGGCCAGGGACCTGTTTTGCTAGAGCCATAACAGTATCCCATCTGGATTTCTGATATCTAGCAACATAAGCCATATAATTTGCCTGTCTGAGTCCCAAGGATGCTGCCATGTACTGTTTCTTTGCCATGGCATCAATCCTCCTGGAGTCCTTGTCAGGGTGTGAAGCCAAAGGAATATTTGCCTTGTCACAGGCTGCAGCCTGCACTACTAACATGGCTGCATTGTTGTGTATGAACTCCGTATCAGAGCCTGACAATGTGTACCTCTTGTCCATTCTTTTATCCACAGGAGGTATAGTGTGAGGAGTTTTTAGAATTTTTACTGTCTGCTTCCCAAAAGATTTATGCAAAGGAATAGACAGTCTCCTGGACTCTGGGATATCCATCATTTCTACATAGTCAGGCTCCTCTTGATCGTCCACAGCTTCCTCCATAGGGAGCTGGAGGGTTTCAGCCACTTTTTTATAAAACATAAAATGAGAGGGGGACTCAGAAAGCCTAGGGGGAGACACTCCTGAAGGTCTGTCTGGGGAGATGTCCGGTTCATTGGCACATCCAGACTTTCAAATCCACATTCACTCTCCTCATACTCCTCTTCCCCTCCTCCGGTTCCTTAAATTCTTCTAAATCATATTCTTGAACGGTGGAACCGACTCGAACAAATACGCTTACCTGATGGTGCGGTTCGGTCGGAACAATCGCAGCGACTGGACAATTTTAATCGCTTTGGCTATTTCTTCAGCAGTTGGAGATGGAAATTTGGCTCCACACCTGCTGATTTTCTAGTCCTTTTTGCTGGAACCGACTCCTCCGAGTCTGCTCTCCTTTGGCCCGAGGAAGTATCGCCCTGGTCAGAGGGCACTCCCTCTGGTTCGGTTACAACCGAACCGGGCTGGCCATCTGGGTCAGCGGACTTCTTGGCCTCTCTTTCCCTGAGCCTACCAACTCTCTTATCCAGGGTAGATGCAGGAACATTTTTGCAAATCTGGCAGTCTGCAGTGAGGTGGTCAAACCCCAGACAATAAACACAGGTGGTGTGGGGGTCAGCCTTGGCAAAGGCTTCCCCACAAACACTGCAGTGTTGAAACCCAGTGGGCCCGGTTTTTCTTTTGGGTTTCTCAGACATAGTGCCAGCCTAAGCAAAACTTGCCCGTTTATGGCAATCCGCCAAGAAAAGACCCTCTTACCGGTTCCCAACCGTGTCACGGGTAGTGGAAAAAACCGTAATGAAATCTGGGTTTTTTAGAACCGATAAGTACCGGGAACCGCACTCTAAAAGACAGATTTAATGTATTTACAACAACCTGATCGGTTCAAACCGAACCGATAATACCGTTTACAAGTTCCACACAGAAAGAGAATGTAAAACCTATCTAGTACTTATGATACCACAGACAGAGCTTGAACCGACCGGTTGCGGTTTAAATTCGGTTAAAAAACCCGAAAAATTAATACTTGAACCGACAAAATGAACCGAGCAGAAGGAGAAATCTCCGGAGCGACTGTTCAGTGAGGTGGAGTAAAGAATCTGACAGTTTGAGTTTGAAGAACAACAGACAGAGTTTTCAACCGAGCTCGTGCTCAAAGTTCCATGCCTAGCATGGAAAGTTAACTCTTTCACCTCCGGAGCAGTTCGAAGGTTGGGACTCACTGCATGTGTCATAATATAGCAAGACTTCATGTTGTTTGAAGTCCAGGTGCTCTGCTAACCTACGCCTTTTAGGGTCCAGGCCTCTTTCACCCTTGGGAAACCGCCATCTGCTTGAGGAGGTCCACAAAGGAGGGATCTTCAGGTGGGGACTTCGGGATTCCCGAGGGACCAGGTCCCCGTGGGGAGGGGTCACTAATCCCGAGCTGTCATCTGAGGTATCAGAGTCCAGCTCAGAATCCCCAGAATCCTCCAGGACTTCTGAAATTGGCGGATCTGGCACCCTGGTGATAACGTCTGGCGTCAGGTGAGTCGTCAGAGCAGACGGACGATCTGATGTGGGAGGACGAGTCTACACCGGCGAAGGAACCCCAGGCAGAGGAGCTGGATGGCTAACAATCGGCAGTGCAGGATGCCTGCTGTCCAGTTCAGAGACCAGTTGACTATTGGTCATCAACCACCATGAGTTAAGAATTTCCCGGAAGTCCACCTTTGGTTCTTGAGGAGGTAGAGTGGGAGGAGGTGCATATTGAGAGAAACCAGTACCCTTCCTTCCAAAATGGTGAGGGGGATAATGAGGGTAAACTGGTGAATAAAAGGAACCAGGGTAGCCATGGTAAGAATAGTCCGGCGTCTGGGAAGACGGAGGACAGGCTGAAGACAGAAGCCCAACGTGAGGCCGTATTGATGGAGGGACACGTGGCCTGACGGCGGGTAATCTGATGGCGGTCCCAACGGAGGAAAGGCTGAAATACCTGATGTGGGATAGCCAGAAAAATGTCTTGCTAGGGGATAGCTTGTCGGCAGCCCCAGCGGAGGGAAGTATGACGTCGACCCTGACGATGGAAGGGCTGATGACAGCCCAGACAGGGGAAGAACAGACGGAGGAAGACCTGATGGGCCTGTCGTTATCCCTGAAGGGACGGCAATCCCCGACAAAGGGGACCCCGTGAGGCGTCTCGCCTGAGGAATGTGAGGTGGGAAGCCCGACGGTGGACCCGAAAGAGGAAAGGGCACCTGCAGGGGTTGAGGAGCCAAGTTGGGTGTCACCAAAGGTGGCATAGAAGCTACAGTAAGGCTGGGTGGTCTACTGTTGTCAAGAACCCCCAGCGATGGGTGGACTTGCGTCGGAGCTTGCAGATCTAGCGAAAATGTGGGAAGCTCTGACGGGTCAGATCTCCGGCCTGGACGAAGCCATCGTCTGGCAGTGTCTCGTCAGAGCCTGATGGACGTGAAGCAGTTAGGCGATCGTCAGAGGGGGCCGACGATCGACTTGGGATGCACAGGAGTTGGAGGAGCCGGTTCCTGACTTATCAGCCCCTACTGGACGTCTGTCAGAGGGGTCTAAAAGAGATTTACCGGCCGCGCCGGCCATCTTAGAGCCCAAGCTGGTAACAGGCCTAAGAGCGACAGCAGCCTCTGAAGAATCTGAGGGGCCCGCCGTCACCGAGACCAGTGGCGGCTGGGGGACCAAGGCCTGCTCAGTTGGCGGGAGTGCAGGCATGGTCATGGGGCTTACCTTCTGGCCAGAAGGGGGCCAGTCCTCCAAAGAAGGGCTCACAGGCATCTTCAATGGAGGGTTGCAATGCTCCTGTTCCCTGTGTTTCTCTTTGTCCCTCTTCTTCTTTTTATGAGGGTCCACAGGCGAGGAAGACGCGCTTCTTCAGTTTCTTTAACTGCTGCTCCATGGAAGCCATCTTTTGTTTTAGGATGTGAACCTCGAGGGCTTCCTGGCATCATTACTGCATGGCCTGATGAAAGTGGGCACAGGCCTCGCAATCTTTGACCTTGCCTAAGTCAGAGACAGAAGAGACACAGAGAATGTTGATCTTTGTGTGGCAGCTGTACTCCTCACGAACCGCACTTGTTTTTATGCAGATCTGGAGAGGACAACACACAAACTACTAGGAATTAAAAAAAATAAGCTAATACTCATCCAGAGAGATGTTCTATATGGCAACGACAAGCTCTAGCCGGTCCAACGATGCGCAGGTCGACGGCAGGAAAGAACTGGAGGGTGGACATGGGGACTGCCCACTATATAGGGTCACGCTAACGTCAGTCACGCGACATCTGGTGGGCAGTCCCCCGTCAGACTATGCTGGCAAAAGTTTCCGTGCGGTCTTGATGCCAGGGGGTGCCAGTCCTTCATGTTATTACCTACTGCAAGAGCCCTCTCAAAGATCTATTGTTACAGGGGAATAACCTAGCTTTCCAGGGACGTGAATATGTTGTTCTATCCACACTTTCTGGCAGACTCCTAGCAGTTCTCTGGGAGGAAGGAGGCAAGGTGTACAACCCCTACTTAGGAAATAAGGACTGGAGAACTGAGGCCCCACAACCAGCATCCCAGACTGACTCTAAGTCAATGTGGTAATGGGAAATGAAGGTGTGTGCTGACTTCCAGGTAGCAGCCCTGCAGATTTCCTGGATAGGGACGTCCCTAGAAGCAGCCACCGATACAGTGGTATGGTGGGTAGAATGAGCCCTAAGCCCTTTGGAAGACTCCCTACCCGCCAACCTATAGCAGAGATCAATGCAGGAAGTGATCCACCTGCCAACCGTCTGCTTGGCTGCAGGTCTGCCAGGTGCAGCTTCAGCGTAGATGACAAACGGCTGGCGAACCTCTTCCTGAACTCCAGCTGCGTGCTCTTTGTAGTGAGTAAGCGCTTGCCTCAGGTCCAGCGTATGGAGCCTGTGTTCGGCCTCCGAGGTGTGATTTGGGAAGAACAGCATAAGTGTCATCACCTGATTCAGGTGAAACTCCGACACAATCTTCAGGAGGAACTTCAGGTTGGGGTGCAGGACAAATTGTTCCTGTGGAAGACCAGGTAAGGAGACTCCACCAAGAGTGCCCGGAGCTCACTTATCCTTCTGGCTGATGTGACAGACACCAGGAAGGCCGTCTTCCATGACAAGTGAGACATCTCACACCTATGCACTGGTTCAAATGGCTGAGGAGATCTGGGTACCAGTACTAGCGGAGACAGTCCGGGGCCACCAGGAACACCTGTGCCTTGTCCCTCCTGACCTTGAGTAGCACCTTGTGGATCAAGGGAAGTGGAGGGAGGACATAGAACAGGCCTGGGGTCCATGGCCTCGAGAAGGCATCCCCCTGCAGAGAGCCTTGCTGGGGGGGGGCGGGCACAAAACACCCTCAGCTTTGCGTTCTTCCTGTAGGCAAACAGGTCCACCTGAGGGATGCCCCACTGGGAGAACAGATTGTGTACTACCTCCGGATGGAGAGACCACTTGTGAGACACCTCGCCCACCTGGCTGAGGGCATCAGACAGCTGATTGGAGGCTCCTGTCACATGGATGACTAGGAGATCTGCCTCCAGGCTGCACTCTAGGGTCCAGACAAGGACAGCTACCTTGCACAAAGGCAGGGAGTGCATCCCGCCCTGCTTGTGGAGATAGTACATGGTCGTGGTGTTGTCCGTCTGGACTTGAACTACTTGACCCCAAGCAAATGAAGCAAATACAGTCAGTGCTAGCTGAACTGCTCGGACCTCCAGCAGGTTGATGTGGCATCGGGACTCCTCGGGGTCCTGAGTCCGTGAACCCTGTGTTCCCCCATATGGGCATCCCAGTCCGCCAGAGAGGTGTTGGTCATCAGGATGACCATTGGCTCGGGGTAGACAAACAGGATCCCTTCCTGCAGATACTCTGGTACAAGTCACCACTGGAGGGCATCACACATCTTCTGGGTCACAGTGACCAGCTGGTCAAAGTGACCATTGCGCTGAGACCACTGGCTGGCCAGCTCCCACTGCAGGAAGCGCATATACCCACAAGCCTATTGGACCATGGTAGTTCATGCTGCCATGTATCCCAGAAGGTGAAGGAAGTCCTGGGCAGGGTGCAAGTGCCCAACCCAAAATGATCGGGCAAAGGAGGACAGAACCTCCACCCTGTCCGCCAGCAGCCTGGCTCTGGCTCGGCAAGAGTCAAGCTCTGGCCCGATGAAGCTGATCACCTGTGAGGCCACAAGTTCTGACTTGGCCTTGTTGACTACGAAACCAAGTTGGATGCAGATCTGGAGAGCCAGATCCTGGGAACGCTCCACCTCCTGCCTGGAGGAACCTCCTATCAGCCAATCATCCAGGTAGGGGTACACCTGGACCCCTCGACTCCGCAGGTAGGCTGTCACCACTGCTATGCATTTGGTGAAGACCCTGGAGAGGCCGAATGGCATGGCCTGGAACTCTTAGACGGTTCCCTTGGCTCAGAAGCAGAGGAACCCTCAGTGGGACGGACGGATTGGAACGTGAAAGAACACGTTCTGTAGATCCTGAGAGCAAAACCACATGTCCTGCTTGAGAGATGACATTATCTCGGACAGAGTTACCATCCGGAAGGTGTGAGACCTGAGGAATTTGTTCAGATTGTGCAGATCTAGAATGGAGGCGCCAGCCCCCCGTCCACTTTGGCACTAGGAAGTACCTGGAGACAAACCCTGGGTGTTCCGGAGGATCCACTACCCTGACCATGACCTCCTTGTGGAGGAATTGGGTTATGTCATCTTGAAGAGCCAATAGAGTGTCTGCGAATACCAAGTCCTCCCTTGGGGCTCAGGCTCGGCTGGGAGGGTATTACTCGGAATCCAGAGGCAGACCGACCACTGGCCGACCACTTCCAGAATCCACCTGTCCATGTTAACAACAGACCAGAAGGAAAGGAAGTGGTGGAGCTGGCCCCTCACAGGAAGACCAAGGGGAGGAGCGACTGGCATGAGGGTGGCAGCCCCCATCCTGTCACTGCGCAGGCTTGGAGGAGGAGGGCCCGGCTGAGGAGCCACCGGGTCCCTTCCCTCCTGTCTTTCGGACCACCGAAGCCACTGACTTGGGCCTACGGCACCAAGGCTGAGCCTGCGGGCCCGGCTGGTGCTGGGCTGGTTTTGCCACAGGAATGGGGGACTGAAAGGGCTTGTACTCCTGCTGCAGTAAGGAGTCCTCAGACTCGGAAGAGTCCACAGAAAGCATAAAGCGGCCAACTACCCAAGTCGCTCTCGACCCAATGCAGACAGTCGGGTGTGAGAGTGACTGACAGCCAATGGCGAAGACCCTTAGCCAGCAAAACTCCTTGGTCGAAGCCCCAGTCGGTGGCTGCTGGGGCAGCAGCTCCACCACAATCAGTGGAGAGGCCAACTTTGGATGAACCAAGGTGGCCTGAACCGGCTCCGCAGGTGGAGGAATTTCATTGACCAACCCCTTCGGGGGTGTCGTATCAGCCTGTTTCTGGGAGCCACGGTTGGCTTCAGACCGGACAACATTAACTGTTGCCACATGTGGGACTGTCGTTGGGACCACTGGTGTCAGAGGAGGCGCCGGTGTCTGACTGGAAGGTAGAGGGACCTCCACAGTAAGGCCAGACGGCTGTGAAGGAGCTCCTGGTCCGGGGCCCCTGTGGGGGAATGTGGTGAAGAACCCTCTACATCGAGAGGCTCGATGGGGTCTCCAAGACTGTCGCCGGATGTGTCCAAGGAGGACTGCAAGAATGCAGGTGCAGTAACAGGAGGGAGAGGGGCTTTCTCCCGATGGTCCCGCCGGTCGTCGTGTGGGTCGCCATTAGGCCCTGACGGGGGAACCAAGCCCGTGCGGTCGTCGGAGACGGCCGTCTTAGCGGGCAAGGCTGAGCAGTCAGGGGAGGAGCCCTTGGCCGACTTATCAACCGTGGTCATGACTGCCCCTCAGCTGGGGAGTCGACTAAGCAAGTCACTGCGCTGTGTCCAGATGAGCCGGGGGCCAACTTACCGGTAGGAGAGGGGTGGTCGCCAGAGGGGCCGGCGGACGACTTAGCCACTGGAGTTTTATCTGACTTACTGTCTGAATTTGGCGGTAATCAGGCCTTGCTTGTGGACAGCCTGGCGTCGTCCTCGGAGCTAGCCCGCTCCCTAGCCTTCTCTTTATGCTTTTTCAAAGGGAAAGACTTTTCAGACGAATCCCTGTGGTGTTCCATCCTCTTCTCCATGGAGGCCAGATGCGATTTAAGAAGGTGGGCCTTCAACGCCTGTTACCTCCACTTTTTAGTGGCCTGGTTGAACGACTGGCAGTCAGGGCACGAGGAAATAGGATGGTTAGGGCCTAGGCACAGAATGCACTTTTGATGACCGTCTTTGTGCGGGATCTGCGTTCCACAAGCAGAGCAATTTTTCTTTGGAGAAGACATGAGCTACAGTACTGAATTTAGGAAAAAATTTCGAGGGAAAAACCAGACGCGAACGAACTTTCTCGACGATCGCTACTGTAAAGTCTGTGATGCGACTGACATGAGGCGACGGTGGGAAAGAACTGGAGGGCGGGCGTGAGGACTGCCCACTTTATACAGACACACTGACGCCAGTCACGTGACACCGGGTGGGTGGTCCCCCATCAGGTATTGCTAGAAAAGTCTGCCGTGCAGCCCGACGTCAGGTGGCACCAGTCCTAAATGTGATGACCTACTGAAGAAACCCTCTCAAAGTAAGATTGAAAATTACATACCTACCATAATTCTTGATCTTCTTGGATGAAGTCTCCACCACTCATTCACACTAATGGGACTACGCTGGAAGTGCTAGGACTGAGCGGAAGCCAAAAATCTTCAGGAGGGCTGGTGCCAAGGTAGGACCGCGTAGCTGTGGCGACTGGCTTGCGCTGTATAGGCTACCTCGGCATTGACCCTCCAACCGCCTCAGTACTTTTTTTTACCAAGGAGGTGCAGCATAAAGTAATCTAGTGAAACTAACCTAAGACGGACACAAGATAGACCGCATGACATATATAAGAAGGGTCAACACAAGAGAGTCTTCACAGCCCAACCACTGAGGGGGTGAAGACCAAAAACAGATAAGTGAGTTCGGAGGATGGAGGGTGGGCATGTGAATGAGTTGTGGAGACTTCGTCCAAGAAGATCAAGAATTACAGCAGGTACGTAATTTTCAAATCTTCCTGGACATAAAGTCTCCGCCACTCATTCACACTAATGGGAGAGGGTATAAGGAGGGTCTGTGACCAGGGCATGTATTTCAGACACTCTGTGGGTGGAGGTAATGGCTACAAGGAAGGCGGCCTTCCAGGTCAGGAACTTCAACTCGCAGGTTGCTAGAGGCTCGAATGGTTTACAAGTGAGCATGTCTAGCACAAGGTTAATATCCCAAAGCGGCAATCAATCTCCTGACTGGTGGGCTAGTGTGGAGTATACCATTAAGGCACCTCTTAACCAAGGGCAACTGAGCCATTGACATAGTGTGTATAAGCTCGTGATAAGCCAAGATCGTGCACAGATGAACCTTTACGGTTGCGTACTGTAGCCCTGTATTTGACAGGTCTAGTAGATACTCCAGGACTTTTTTTGGTGGGCAAGAAAAGGGATTCAGGGAGGAATTTGCACACCAGACGGAGAATCGCTTCCACTTCGCCATGTAAGTTTTCCTAGTGGATGGCTTGTGTGCTGCTAGGAGAATGTCTGAGACTCTACGGGAGACATCAAATCGTCCCACTTCTACCTCCTCAGAAGCCATGCGTGGAGATGAAGAGATCTCAGGTTGGAATGGAGCACTGGGTCCTGGGTCAAAAGGTCCATTTGAAGTGGTAGTTGTCTCGGTGGAACTTCCGATAATCTGTTGATCAACGGAAACCAAATCTGATGAGGCCATAATGGGGCGATGAGGATCATTCTACCCCCCTGTGCCTCCAGCTTGAGCAGCACCCTCTGAATTAAGGGAAGAGGAGCAAATGCATACAGAAAGCGTCATGTCCACCGCAGTCTGAATGCATCCTGATAGAAAACACCAGGTTCTGGATTTCTGAAGCAGAATAGAGACAGTTTTGCGTTGAGTGGGGACGCAAAAAGGTCCAGGTCCTGTGTGCCCAACTCTCCAAAGAGTGACTGCATGACGTTTACGTCGAGAGACCACTCATGTGGATCCACCACTGTTCTGCTGAGGTGATCTACTAGATTGTTCTGGGCCCCAGGCAGGTAGACTGCTTGGATCAGAGCTTCGTGATCCAGGCACCATTCCAACATTCTCATTGCCTCCTGCACAGGGGAGAAGAGTGTGCCTAGCCTTGCTTGTTGATATAGTACATCACCGCTCTGTTGTCCGTCTGAAGGAGAATTATTTTGTGACACAGGATGTCACTCAGGGCTCGGACTGCATACAGCACAGCTCTCATTTCCAAGACATTTATGTGGAGTTGAGACTTGTCCTGATTCCACAGACCTTGGGTGTGGAGATCCTGACAGTAAGCTACCCAACTAATTAGAGATGCATCTGTGGTGATGGTGATCAGTGTCTCCAGTGGAGCAAAAGGAAAGCCTTTCAGTAGGTTGTCCTCGAGTCCACCAGGTGAGTGATCATTTAAGTGATTCTGTCACCTTGATGTGAAGGGACTGCAGGTGTGTGGTCTGGGACCACCGAGTACTGAGCATCCATGGAGTGGTCTTCATGTGAAGATGACCCAAAGGCACCGTGAACACTGATGATGCCATGAGACCTAGTATACGCTGCATCGAGAGAGTTCGGACCAAGTCATTCTCTTTGATGAAGCGAGCCATCTGGAGGATACTGTTTTTCCTGTCCTCTGGGAGGAAGGCCCTTGCACTAAAGATATCCAGGAGGGCTCCTATGAAGAGGAGTTGGTGGGAGGGCTATAGCTGTAATTCTTCCAGATTCAACAGAACTCCCATGCACGTGAGGAACCTGGAAGCTGTGGTCACTGGTTCCTGTGTCCCTTGTCTGGAGGAGCTTGCTAGGAGCCAGTCTTCCAGACATGGGAATCCTTGAATTCAGAGTTTCCTGAGATGCACTGCGAGAACTGCAAAACACTTTGTAAAAACTTGAGGTGCTGAGGACAGCCCAAAAGGCAGTACTCTGAACTGGTAGTGCTGACCCCGGGTCACAAATCGAAGATACTCGTGGTGGCTTGGGTGCACAGAAACGTGTTGGTAGGCATCCTGCATGTCCAGGGAGGCCAGCCAATCATTTTGATGAATCAGAGGTAGAAGCATACAGCGTGATTTCATCTTGAATTTTTCCTTGAAGAGAAACTTGTTTAACTTCCTTAGGTCTAGAATAGGGTGCATGCCACCTGTTTTCTTTGGAACTAGAAGTAATGGAAGTAGAAACCTGTGTTTTATTGCTCCTGCGGAACTGCATCTACTGCCCTGTTGTTCAGAAGGCCTTGAATCTTGGAAGCGAGGAGGTCCGACTTGAGAGATCAACAGTCTGGGCTGTCGTTTGGCTGGATGATCCAGAGGGGTATCTGAAACATTCAGAGAATGACCCTCACAAATTATCTTGAGAGCCCATTTGTCCGAAGTGACCGACTTCCACTGATTATAAAACTGAGTCAGATGGCCCCCTACTGCCGAAAAAGAGTCCCCCTCGGACAGCTGAGGTGGGACCTGGGCCGGAATTTCAGAGGGTGGCACTAGGCGCTTTCTGGCCCTGTGCCTTCTGCTGCATTTTCTTTTGTGGCTGGGGAGCTTGGTTCTTGTTGAAGCCCCCTCTGCCTTTGCCACGAAAGGACTGACGATTATGAAACTGCTGGCAGTTTCCGCGCCATTGAGGGGCAGCAGGGGTCAGTCTGGCCGTCTTGATAGCCATCCTAGTTTTCTGTGTGACCTCCAGTGCTTGTTCCACCTGCGGGCCAAACAGATAAACTCGGGACATTTTGGAGCTGGTGTAGTAACTAATACTAAAAATCAAATACTGACCGACTAAAGTTGCTGTCGTATAGACGTGAAGATTTGACTCCCGGTGGGCGAGCGACGTCATCACTGAAGCGCACTTGACAGCGGGAAAAAAAGGAACTGAGGCGGTTGGAAGGTCGAAGCCAAGGCAGTCTATATGGTGCGAGCCAGTCTCGTGGGGCTGCACACGTGTGGCCCTGCCTCGGCGCCATCCCTCCTGATGATTTTTGGCTCCCGCTCAGTCCTAGCGCCTTCAGCGTAGTCCCATTAGTGTTAATGAGTGGTGGAGACTTTATGTCCAGGAAGATCTAATTATACACTCAGACTAATTAAAACAGATGACTTAAACTAGCAGTGTCAATTCAGATAGGGTGTAGCAGTAAGAAACAACTTTAGACCAAAAGTTAAACTAGTAGTATTCACCCAGAGAGGATGTAGCAATAAGCATCAACTTCAGTAGTGCTCACCCCGAAGAGTGCTGCAAGGACACAGCACAAACAGGATCAAACGGACCAAGCAGGTTTCTTTACACTTCTTCACACTTACAGTCTTACCAGTGGCACTGAAATGGGCAGAGTTCCTGGCTGCTGACTTCCTTGTGCTCCAGGGCACTAGGAAGCAGGGGATTTAAAGATGGAGAAAATACATCCTCCCTGGAGCACTGACTGGCCTCTTGCAGCTGTGGAGGGTGGGACTGAATTTACAGCTCAGCGTCTGGCATCCTCCCTTGGGTTCTGGGAGAAGGGGGAAGCAAATGCCTACTACACCAGCTCCAAAATGTCCCGAGTTGCTCCAAAGTTAAACACAAATGGTGCTGCTGTTTTGTTAAAGTCCATTTCTTCCCATTACTTGTTTTTTTTAATAAACTTGGACATAGTTATGCTGCTCCTGGGCCAACTACACAACTTTTCTGAAATTATTTGCTTAAAGTACAGGATACCCCCCATATTCTGTATCAAAATATGGAAGATATGATTGAAGCCTTGTATTAAGAGCTGTAGCGCTACTGGGTTTTAATTACTTAATTTAAATGTTTCCTATTACACTATATTGGTCAGGTTTACTTGAAAATTACATAAATAAAAGTGTTAAAAAATGGTTAATGCAAGAGCTGGTAAACAGAGCCTCTGGAATGAGCCTTGAAACATTTAACAAGACTTAATACTAAGGCTTTCGTTACCAACAGCAAAATAACTATTCTTTAAAGGGATTTTCCATTTCCAGATAAAAAAATAAAAACAAAACAAAACAAAAAAAAACACCCTTTAGTATCAGAAGAGCTCAGCTACATGAAATCCCCCACACATCTGAGTTTCAGGACTCCATTTTATATTACTGACAACATTTTCATTAAAATGGGATCTTTTCCTCTGACTTCACCTATCCCTACTACTTAATCTTGCTTGAAGTCACAATTCAGTTTATACAACAGCAACATCTCTTATCACAAAAACATTTTTTTTTTATTTCATCTTTATCATGTTTTAACCAAGTCTGCATTTATTTATATATTTGTTCACCGAGCAGGTGCACCGATCCAATAGATCCGATAGAATATAAGATACACAAATTGAATACATGATACAACAGGACAGTAAACAGTTACTGCAATCTGTACCAGGTCTTTCATTTACATAATTATGCATCTGTAAACACTCCACCACCATCACTCCTCCACCCCTCTAAAGTTCCAGATAGAGGGAGGAGCTTGGTAACTAGGAAACCATCACAAGTGTTCCCAACACGGCAGGTGCCCTGCTGGGTGGTGGCACAAGCCCAAATAATGGTGGCAGAGTACGACAGCCCGGGGGGAGGGGCAAATGAGGTTACTGACTCTGAAGTGTACTATATACAAGGGGATCCTAGCTTAATCTATCATGCTTGGCTCATGGGTTATAAGTAGTACTCAGGTTTTTATGGAGTTTCTCACATCTCCCCCAGGCCACTATGTGACAAAAAAATACAGGTTACTCACCTGTAACAGGAGTTCTAGGAATGGTATATGTTGTTCATCCACACTCATTGGCAGGTATCCTTGCCGCTTTAAATCTTGCCGGAAGGTCTTCAAGCTTGCTCCTCCCACCCACCCGGGTGGTATAACTCTCGGCTCCGCCCCAGGACGCCAGATCTGGCCCGCTGGAAGCTCAGGTTGTCGCGTCCGAAGCCGGGAGGTCGGGAGGGACGTGAGGATGAACAACATATACCATTCCTAGAACTCCTGTTACAGGTGAGTAACCTGTATTCTAGGACATGGATATGTTGTTCATCCACACTCATTGGCAGACTCCTAGCAGTTCTCCGGGAGGAGGGAGGCAAGACGCACACCCCAATACTTACTTGGGAAGAGAGACTGAGAACCGAGGCCCCAAAACCAGCATCCGGCGTGACTCAAGGTCGATGTGGTAATGGGTAATGAAGGTGTTTGCTGACTTCCAGGTAGCAGCCTGCAGATTTCCTGGATAGGCGTCCCTGGAAGCAGCCACCGTTGCAGCAGTATGTGGGTAGAATGAGCTCTTATCCCTCTGGGAGGCTCCATGCCCGCCAACTTATAGCAGAGATCTATGCAGGAGGTGACCCACCTGCTTATCGTCCGCTTGGCTGCAGGTCTGCCAGGTGCGGCTTCAGCGTAGGTGACAAACAGCTGGCGAACCTCTCCCCGAATTTCAGCCGTCCGCTCCTTATAATAAGCGAGCGCCCTTCTAGGGTCCAAAGTATGGAGCCTGTATTCGGCCTCCGAGGTGTGATTGGGGTAGAACACCGGCAGAGTCAACACCTGGTTAAGGTGAAACTCCGACACCACCTTCGGAAGGAATTTCGGGTGGGGGCGCAGGACAACCTTGTCCCTGTGGAAGACCAGGTAAGGAGACTCGATGGAAAGGCCTGGAGCTCTCCATCCTTCTGGCTGGCGTGATAGCCACCAAGAAGGCGGTCTTCCACGACAGGTGAGAGAGACACACCTGTGCATAGGTTGAATAAAGGCTTGCCCATGAGCTTTGCCAGTACCAGCAGTAGATCCACGAGGTGGGGGTTCCCCACTGGAGGAAATGTGATCAAGGCCTTTGAAGCGCCAGACCACCTTCTCCTGCGCCACCGACTGCTTCCCGGCCAGCGCCCGGTAGCAGAGATGGCTGCCAGGTGCACCCTAAGGTCGCCGACCTAAGCCCTTGATTAGAAAGGGACCATAAATAGTCCAAGATGCTTGCCAAGGAACAGGAGGAAGGGTCCAAGCCCTTGCCCTGACACCAAATGGAAAACCTTTTCCATTTGAAGGCATAACATTTTCTGAGTCGACTTCATACAGGGACGCCTCAACTACACTGAGGGACCTCGTCGGGAAAGACCCAAGGCCTGGAACTCTAGCCGCTCAGGAACCAGGCCGTCAGGTGCAGGGATTGAAGGTCCGGATGGAACACCTTCCCTGATTGACTGAGAGCAGGTCGGGCGAGCTGGAATGCCGCGGAGTCCTGGAGCTGAGACTGAGGAGATCTGGGTACCAGAACTGGCGAGGCAGTCTGGGGCTATCAGAATCACCTGCCTTGTCCCTCCTGCATGTGAGAAGCACCTTGTGGATCAAGGGAAATGGGGAAAGGCGTAAAAGGGCCAGGGGTCACTGCCTAGAAGGCATCCCCTGCAGCGAGACCCTGCTGAGGCGGGCATGGAACAGTCTCAGCTCCGCGTTCTCCTGGGCCGAACAGGTCCACCTAGGTGTGCCCCAATGGGAGAACAGATGCTGTACTACCTCCGGCAGGAGAGACCACTCGTGGGATGCAGCCCCTATCCGGCTCAGGGCATCGGCCAGGGTGTTGGGGCTCACCACATGAATAGCTAGGAGATCCGCCTCCAGACTGCCACAGTGACCATCATGGAGGCTTCCTTGCATAGAAGCATGGGCGCGTCCCGCCTGGCGGTTTAGACAGAACATGGTGGTAGTATTGTCCGTCTGGACTCGGACCACTTGACCCGGAGGAGCGAGGCAAAGGCGGCCCGAGAGCTAGGCGGACTGGCACCGGGCTCCAGCAGGTTGATGTGGCATCGGGACTCCGGGGACCAGAGGCCATGGGCAATGTTCCCAGATGGGCACAACCCATCAGAGAGCATCAGGTACGATGGGGCCGTCGGCTCGGGGAGGCAGACGAGCAGGATGCCCTCCTGCAAATGATCTGGAGCGGTCCACCACTGGAGGCGTTCCACATCCCAGTCACCGACACAAGCTGGTCAAAAGGATGCAGGCGTTGTGACCACTGGCTGGCCAGTCCCATTGAAGGGACGCGTGTTCCTGCCAGACCCAGCGGACCAGCAGCTGGTGCAGGCCGCCACATGAGACCCAGGGCGCCAGGAAGTCCCGGGCAGGCGCAGTGCCCAACCAGAAATGATCGGACAAGGAGGAAGAACCCGGCCTGTCACCGGGGCAGCTCTGGCTCGAAGAGAGTCGAGCTCGCCCGATGAATAGAATCACCTGCTTTGGCTCGAGTTCGACTTGGCCTGGTGATAAGGAGGCCCGGTTGAAAACAGACCTGGAGGCCAGATCTCTGGACCACTCGCCTCCCTTCCTGGAGGAGCTGCCATCAGCCAGTCGTCCAGGTAAAGGTACACCGGAACCCACCAGCACCATGAGAATGCTGTCTGCCTGCCATACATTTGGTGAAGACCCTGGGAGCTGGAGACAAGCCGAAGGGCATGGCTTGGAACTCGAAGGATCCTTCCGCTCGGAGCGAAGGAATCTCTGGTGAGGACAGACCCGGATAGGGACGTGGCAAGTCCTGCAAGTCAGAGAGCAGAACCACCACGCCCGTTCAAGGATGGTATTATCTGACCAAGTGACCATCCTGAAGGTTGAGACCTTAAGACTTGTTTAGGTCGTGTGGAAATTAGAAATGGGCGCCAGCCCCGTCCATTCGGAACCAGGAAGTACCTGGACTGACCCTGGGTCTGAAGGAGGTCGCCACCTCTTATCACCTCCTTCTGGAGGAGGAGGCGATGTCAGCTCGACGAGGCGCCAGTGAGACTGGGGACCCAGAAGCCCCGAGGCGGCGGCTCTGAAGGGTGGTGCCTGCTCGATTCCAGAGGCAGGCCTCTTCCACCACCTCAAGACCCACCTGTCCGTGGTAACAGCGGACCAGGTGGAGCAGATGCGGGCCGTCCCCCAGGGACCCAGGAATGAGGTAGCCGGGAATGGGCGACACCCCTCAGCCCGTCACTGGGCAGGCTTGGAGGAGGGACCGGCCGAGGGACCTCCTGGGCCCTTTCCTCCCTGCCTCCTGTTAGAGGAAGCCGGCGACTTGGGTTTGGGATGCCAAGGCCGAGCCTGCTGGCCCTGACGTTGCTGGGCCGGGCGCGCGAGGCACAGGAAAGGACGAAGGGGCTTAGGCTGTGGCTGCGGCCTTTGTCCTTCTGATCGGAAAGACCGAGTCCAAGGTAGCATTGGACTTCTCGATCTCCTTGCAGGTGACCTTCCACCCCAGGGCCGAAGAGGTCAGTCCCAAAAGAGACATCAGCCAACTTGTGCTGGGTATCCGGTAAAGTGGATATCCTCAGCCAAGCCACGCCCGACATATAGCCACTCTTGACCGCCACCGATCTGGCACATGAGTCCCCTATATCCAAGCAGTCTGGAGCTGCTGTTTGGCCACTGCCCTGCCCTGGTCCCGCACCTGCTTAACCGTAGTCTGCAGATCGGTGGAAGATGAGGATGACCTCATCCAGGGAGCCCAAAAAGGGCATGAGAAAAATGTGCCATGAGGGGCGGCCGAACTGGCCTGGCACGAAGCCGAGAAAGGAGCACGCAGTGTAGACTTTTAAGCCCGACATAGTCCAATTTCTTGGACTCCTTGTCAGGAGGTTTGTCCACATCCCTGGCGTTGCCCGGTGGCACGGCGCTGTCGGTAACCAACCCCTCAGCAGAGGGGTGTTCAACGGACAAGGAACGGTGAGGGACCGCATACTTCTGGCCATCCTGGCGAGGCGCAGGGCAGGAAGCAGAGGCTGCCAAAGCTCAGTGCGGACCACTATGGCCTCGGCCACGGAAGGACCTCCGTCGGAGGACCCCTCGGTCCAGAATCTCCCGTGAGGGGATACCTGGCCCGGTTGGAAGCGGGTTCGAGCTCCATCCGGTGGACTCCGAGATGAGCCAGAGCTTAGTCCTAGGAAGTGACAGACTATTGTCCATTGACTGACCTCCTGAAGACTCAAAGTCCAGTCGCTTGGAGAAAAGGAGGAATCATCTTCGGACTCGGAAGAGTCCTCGAAGAACTACCTCTGGCCTGAGCACCCTTCACCTGCGAGGTCGGTCGGGAGTGGGGTAACTGACAGCCGATGGGGTAGACCCTTAGCCGACCGAGAATCCTTGGTCGGGCCCAATAAATGGGCTGTGGGGGAGAGTTCCACTGGAATCGGTGGAGCAGCTGGTTTTGGCGAACAACCGGCCTGGTATAAACTCCTCGCATAAGTGGAGGTTGTGTCGCCTTCGCTCGGTGACAGCCATAATGGCGGGGAAGGTGGCGGGGTGACTTACTCCCGGCCAGGAGGAGCTGTTGCAACATGGGAACTACAGTACCATCGGCTAATTCTCGCAAGCCTCCCTAAATCAGGAGGAGGGGCGAGGGGCAGCTGACGCCCGCTACATGATGCCGAGACCCGAGACCGCCTATGGCCAGTGGGATTCGGCTGGACATGAAGAGTCCGGACCGAGGTCCCGGAATTTCGAGGTCGGTGCGGGGAGGTGTCGGCCGGAACCGGCCTCCCTTGGCTCGGATGGTCCATCCGAGGCTCGAACTGGAGGCACGAGGCGAGCCACGGGATCCCACCTCCTCCCGGGGAACCGGGAGAGGAATCTCGGCTGCTAAAGGCGACAGCCGTCCAGGTCAGAAAAATCTCGACCGTCGAGTGGAGTCTCGGTCAACTGACCTGGCGGGGACACCGTGAGGCCAGTGGCGAGCCGGCGGTCGACGAAGCCGCGGTCGCTGACTTCGGAAAGGCCTTTCCGCTCCCAAGGCGTCGGCGGAGGGAACTTACCCTGTCCTTCTTTTGGACCGAGAATAAGGTCCAGCAGGCGTGAGCCCTTCTCCCTTAGTGGAGGGACAGACAAAGCTCCTTAAAAGAAGTGTAGGAAGAACCCAGAGGCCGGGATAAATGCGCGCCGAGGAAAATCGGCCCGCGCGCCTCCTCTTGAGGCGACCATCCGCTCGAGCTGATCCACGAGCCCGCTGCACGACACCGTAACCGGGCCTCCTTGGACTTCACGGAGGAAGCGCTTCTCGGGCCGAGCCCAGTTGCAATCGGGCAGCCGCGGTCTTCTCGAGGGCGTGGGCCGAGAAGATGAGCACAGGTCGCAAGCCTGCGGGTCGTGCTCAAGGCCTAAGCAGTAGACACATGTGGAGTGTGGATCCGTCCGAGACATCTTCTGCCAGCATGGGCATCTCCGAAATTCTGGGGTCGATTTGTCCATCGCAGCCACGAGGGATCGAAGACTGAAGTCTTTTCGCAAAATTTAGTTTTAAATCCGCAAAACGGAGAAATAGGAACCAGTCTCAAACGCAGAGCATTAAGGAGGGAACCTGAGCTTCCAAGCGGTAAGGAAGATCTGGCGTCATGGGGCGGAGCCGAGAGTTATACCACCCGGGTGGGTGGGAGGAGCAAGCTTGAAGACCTTCCGGCAAGATTTAAAGCGGCAAGGATACCTGCCAATGAGTGTGGATGAACAACATATCCATGTCCCTAGAAAGGGTCTTTACTCATATAATGCAACAGCCATCCATTCCATCAGGATGAGAATACTTCTGTGCGGTCATTAAGGGAGTGCATGATTTTCTTCATTTGGTAGATCCGACTGACTAACAATCTCTAGGAGGCTAGATCCGGGATTCTTGGTGTAAACCATAGTTTGGCTGTAGCTTTCTTTGCAGGAGATGTTGCTAATATCCCAAGCAAATAACAGGCATTTGGATCTCAGAAGCCTCTAGGGTATTGCAAAAAAAAGGTAAAGAGGTAGGGATAGTGGGACCGGCCTTCCAAAACGCTCCCCTAGTTCAGATTCAAGGGCCTGTAAAAAGGTCTGCAGACTGGGGCATGCCCACATAATGTGGGTGTGTGTGGCACAGGGTTCCCCACATCACCTCCAGCAAACTGCAGAGCGGTTTGGGAGATAATGGGCCATGGAATCATTCTGATGTAACAGGAAGAGGATTAGGACTTCAGAGCAGGCATATGCCATGGGAACAGATGGAAGTATATGAAGCAGAGAGCCTGATTTCATGGTAACGTATTTCGTTATAAACAACATAATGTCCTGAAATTCAGTTTTTTTTTTATTTTATGAGATATAAAGCCTGCTGATGCCAGCTGTAACTGTTTTGTAGGAAACCAGAAAATTACTTTATTCATATAAGCAGAACTCAAAAGAACAAAGCAGGCTCTTTTCTTTAAAAGACACTTTAAGAGCAGATACCCACTGTCATGTACCCAGCCCCCCTCAGATATATATAATAGCGGACCTGCTCCACTGTTGAGGGGTATTAAAAATTATATGCACTTCCCTCCGGTTAAAAAGTTATAGCACCCCAAATTTGAACCCCCATAAAAACAAAGCCATGTATGACATGCCCCCAGCTCCCTTTTGTGATGTCAGAAAATGAATACTGAGGGTGCATTTCATTAACCTTTATATATAAGATGGATCTATGGCTTTCAGTACTTTTTAGAGGTGCCATGTAGAAAAATCAAAGCAGCTGCTGGAATAACAGTCCCTGTTTACTGGAGTGGTCGCTTTCATTTTTCCAAGTGGCAACTCTAAATAGTACTAACAGTCATTGAAAACTGGCACCAATACAGGTCTATGGAACACACACACAGACTTCATTTTCTGACATCACAAAAGGGGTCTGGGGTACCTGCCTGGCTCTGTTTTTATGGGAGTGCA
The DNA here is from genome assembly GCA_016271365.2 of Neoceratodus forsteri. NCBI lineage: Eukaryota > Metazoa > Chordata > Ceratodontiformes > Ceratodontidae > Neoceratodus > Neoceratodus forsteri. The sequence goes on from CM057456.1 coordinate 17,717,796, forward strand.
AATTTGGGATGCTATAACACAACCAGAGGAAGCGCACAAGGTACAATACCCTCAACAATGGAGCAGGATCCCTATATATATGTTGAGGGGGCTGATACATATGAGTACCTGCTCTTTAAAGAAAAACTACACTCTGATATCTTGTACATTTTATTTGTTTCCATGTCAGACAACTGTTTTCATGTAGTTGCTAGGGAAATATGTGATTGCTTTAGCTTATTTTCATTGTTCATACTAGTCCCTGAGAGCTGCATTAGCATACGAGATAATGATGTGTCAGCACCCTTTAGACTCCACAGTATGCCTGTCTGCTTATTAGAGTTTAACAAAACAAGATGCGGCAAGGTGTGATATGCCACATTTGCCTTCAGTTAACTTTGCAAACTGTCTGAGTTGTAATGCAGGGTTTTCCCTTTAAATTACATTCAGTTTGTGTGTTTCCAGAGAGTTTTTCAGGCTATTTGTACTTTTAGCATAGAGATATATAGTATAAATGGGTGATGAGACATCATGTTCTCATATGCTAATGCAGCTCTCATGGACAAGGAGATTTCAACAACCATAAAGTGGAGACCTCCTGGATAGTTACAGGAGACTAGCATGAACAGTAAAAACAAACTAAAGCAAACACATATATCCGTAATAGCTATAGGGAAAAGAATTGTCTGTTGTCATGGAAACAAAAACATTTACAAGATATAATGGTGCAGTTTTCCTTTAATGTAACTGTGATCTGAGCACATCCATAAAACTAAAACAGGGAAAGAAATAGCATATTTTTTACGCCATGCAAATAACTGTAAATAATATTGGTGTTACAGAAACCTACTTGCTCACACATAAGTGCTATAGGGTTGTTAACGCAGCCATTAACAATCTGTGCTCCTCTTCCCACAGTCACTCCAAAAGACTTGTCATCCCATACTCGCCCGCCAATCCGGTCTCTAGCTTCCAACACCACCACCTAGCAAAGGAAAAATAAAAGTCCATACAATTCTGTCCGGTAAATGTATCTGATACATGTGTGTTTTTTGGAGTGTTTTTGCAATGAAAAGTACAGTTACGTAAGATCTTACCGTAACAGTAGATCTTCGAGAACAGCTCTTGCAGCAGGTAACACTATTAGGACTGAAGCCGGCAGGCGTCAGGACCCCACAGAATTCTTCTAGCTAGCTATCTTCAGTGGGGACCGCCCCCGACGTCGGTCCCGCCTCCGACGTCAGGCGTAGTACAAAAGGGGGCGGTCCGGCCAGATTCCCCAGTTCTCCCCCTGGAGACTTCCGGCCGCAGGATGACATCAGAATGGGAGACCGAGGATCCATCATCAGAAGACGAAAGGGCATAAGGCCCTGCCAAAGGCTCTGAAAGCCATGCCTCCTCCAAGGGGGAAGGTGGGCGGGAAGGTACCTGCTACAAGAGCTGTTCTCGAAGATCTACTGTTACGGTAAGTTCTTACGTAACTGTACTATCTTACTTCGAGATACAGCTCTTGCAGCAGGTAACACTATTAGGACTGATTTCCAAGCAATAACGCTTGTAAGCATACTGGAAGGAGGAGATTAGAAAATATCCATGCCAAGTCCTGACTCTAGGACAGGAGACCCTGTAGCACAGCCAGGCCAAAACCGGCTCTTCGCCGTGAGGCAATGTCCAGGCTGTAATGCCTGATAAAAGTGTGTACCGAGCTCCAAGTAGCTGCAGCACAAATGGCAGAGGTGAGCGTTATGCAGTGCTGCAAAGAGGTAGCCACCCCTTGTGGAATGGCCCCGAACTGCACCGGGAGGGCTTCTGTTTAATACTGTAGCAATATGATATACACTGGACAAGCCGGCGAGAAAGTGACTGCTTCGAAACTGGTTGGCCCATCATCCTCTCAGCAATGGAAACGAAGAGCTGCTCCGACTTGTGAAGCCGTTACGTTCTGTTTAGGTAGTACCTTAGACAGCGGTGAACATCCAGGGTGTGAAGCAGCGCTTCTCCTCTATTGGAGTACTTAGGAAAATAGACAGGCAGGTCAATGCCCTGATTAAGAGTGAGGGTGGAGACCACCTTAGGCAAAAACTTCGTTGTCCTTAGGGACACTCTGTCCTGGTGGAAAAATCAAGTAAGGTTCCCTTACATCAGAGGCGTGAAGCTCGGAAATTCTCCTTGCTGGCCGCAGCAGCAACTAAAATAATGTTTTTCCACAACAGAAAGCAGCTCTAAATCCGCAGCAGGTTCAAAGGGGGGAGCGTGAGTTGTTCCAGGACGAAGAGTAAATCCCACGGAGGACAGGGTCCTTAATAGGTGGCCTAAGGTGTAATACCCCTCTCAAAAAATCTCGAGATGCATCAAGCTGCGCCACTGTGCGCTGTCCAACCGGGAAGTGGTAAGCAGAAATAGCGCAGAGGTGCACTTTGATAGAGGAGTAGGCTAGACCCGACTGGAAAAGGGAGAGCAGGTAATCTAACACCGCTTTCACCGGGCAACCTAGAAGGGAAAGGCCGCGTGCTTGCGACCACAAACAAAAACGGCACCATTTCATGGCGTACGTCACATGCGTTGCCGGCTTCCTGGCCGCAAAGGACTTCTGCCACCTTGTGCGGGACCCCGTGTCGCAAAATGGCTATGTCTCTAGGAGCCAAGCATGCAGGTTCAGTGAGCGTAAGTCCGGATGGACCAGTGAACCTTTCTCCTGAGACAAGAGATGGGAGCTGAAAGCAGCGGGGCGGAGGTTCCCGGGACAGCTGCGTTAGCAAGAGAACCATATCTGCCTGGGCCAGAAGGGGCTACCAGGATCATTGTTGCGTGCTCCCTGCGCAGTTTGAGAAGAACTCTCTGGATCAACAGGAAGGGAGGGAAGGCGTAGAGGAATCTGTTCGCCCAGGAGAGGGACAACGCATCTCACCAGAAAACACCAGGCCCTGGATCTAGCGAGCAAAAATTGGGCAGTTTTGCGTTGGATGGGGAAGCGAACAAGTCTAACTCTGGAGTTCCCCATCGTAGAAACAGATCCTCCGCTACCTCTTGAAGGAGTTCCCATTCATGGACCCTGGCCTGGGAATGACTCAGGCCGTCCGCAGTTGTGTTGTCCACGCCGGGAACGTGAACTGCAATCAGGCTCGCGCCGTGTCGGATTACCCAATCCCACACTCTCATCGCCTCCCTGCAAAGGGGGCAAGATTGTGCGCCTCCTTGTTTGTTGAGGTAATACATCACCGCCGTGTTGTCTGTCTGAAGCAGAAGAGTACTCGACGGGATCTCTGACTGAAAAGCCAGCAGGGCATATAGGACCGCCCTCATCTCCAGGACGTTGATGTGGAGGTGAGCCTCCTGAGGGGTCCATGTTCCCTGGGACTTCACCCTGTTCAGGTGTGCACCCCACCCCAGCCCTGAGGCGTCTGTGGTGAGGATTACCTCCGGGGACGGCGCTATAAACGGGACACCCGCAGAGAGTGTACCTGGGTCTAGCCACCACTGCCAGTCTCGAATCACGGCATTCGTGATTCTGACCAGATGCTGCATGTGTGGTCTTGCCTTTGGTCCCACTGCATCTTGAGCATCCACTGGGTCACCCGCATGTGGAGCCTTGCCAAAGGGACGGTTGGAATGGCCGCAGCCATGTGTCCGAGCAAGCGAAGGACCGACCTGGCGGGGACGGGCTTCTTCTTCGAAATATCCTTGATGAGGGATCTGATGTGTTCCGCTCTGTCATCAGGGAGAAAGGCTTTTCCCTGGACGGTGTCCAGAACTGCTCCTATGAACTGCAATTTCTGGGATGGTACGAGGAGTGACTTCTCATAGTTGATGAGGATGCCCAAGGACTGAAACAGTTCCTGAGTGCTTTGAATAGCCATCAACAGTGCCTCTTTGGAGGCGGCCATGAGAAGCCAATCGTCCAGGTACGAGAACACATAGTGGCCCTGTCTCCTTAGAAACGCTGCCACGACTGCCATGCATTTGGTAAAGACCCTGGGGGCCGATGACAGTCCGAGCGGAAGAGCTCGGAACTGGAAATGGTGGCGAGAAACTCGAAGCGCAGGAACCTCCTGTGCGCTGGAGCTACAAGGGATATGCAGGTATCGTCCACATGTCTAGGGAGCTAGAAGGCGTCCTTCTTTAGCATGAATCAGACCTTGAAGAGTCACCATGCGAAATCGCTTGGCGACAGACAGATTGAGGTCGCTGAGGTCCAGGATTGGACGGGTCCCCTGTTTTCTTGGAACCAGAAGAAGTGAGAATAGTATCCGAACCCTCTCTGGTTCTCTGGGCATCTCTACGCTCCCTTTTGCAGGGCGCCAAGTATCTCTTGCCTGATAAGCAGTTTGTGCTGACCCGAGTAGCGGAGAGCAGAGGAGGCCTCGGGGTGGCTTGTCTGCGAATTCTATAAAGTGGCCCTTTTGACCAACTGAAGAACCCACCTGTCGGTAGTTATAGACTGCCATCCTGGCAGGTAATTCATATCGACCCCGACCTTGATGTCCCGTTGATCCTGAGGGTCGGGGGCCGGGAAGGAGTCAGGCTGTGGCGGCTGAGGGACCCGTGGGCTGGGCCGGCTTAGCTGGGCGCTGGCTTCGGCCCGCGGGTTGTCTACCCTGGGCTCTGCGGGAACCGGAACCCCTCTGCTGTGGACCAGTGCGGGACTGTTGTCTCTGCGTCCGTCCACGGAAACGGCTTTGGTTCCTATGAAAGGAACTAAGCCTCGGTCGGTACATTGCCTGGACCGACCTCACCGCCTTCCCAGCCTCTTGGAGCTTGGTGAGAACCTTCTCAGAGGGCTCACCAAAGAGAACTTCTCCCTCGAAAGAGGCGTCCATGATATTCTTCTGGACGTCTGGGGTAAACCCGGAGACACGGAGCCATGAGTGTCTCCGGAGGCATACGCCTGAAGCTGCTGCTCTGGCCGAGGAGTCCGCGGAATCATACGCGGCTCGCAGCACCTGGGTTCCCATGTCCGAACCTGTGCGGAGGAGCTGCAACATCTCCTCCTTCTGCTCACCTTCTGGCATTTTTTCTGCCAGATCCAGTCCCTGTTCCCACAAGGCGTTTTGGAACTGCACCATGTGGGTCAAGTAGTTCAGGGATCTGATGGCGCATGTAGCAGAAGCATACATGCGCCTGCCCACAGCGTCCAGCTGTTTGGACTCCGGGTCCGGTGGCAGGGTGCTCAAATGTTGCGGTCTTTGGGACCGGTCATGAGAGGCTGTTATGACCATAGAGTCGGCCAGAGGATGTTGCGCCAAGTACTGGTCCTCCTTAGGAGCCTTGTACAGGCGGTCTGCCTTCTTCGGCATCGCCGGGAGTGAGTGTGGACGCTTCCACGCTGCCTTGGTGACGTCCACAAAAGTGTCCACCAAGGGTGGTACCACCACAGGCTTAGGATCTTTCTGCCGAAGATACCTGGCGAGGCGTAGTCTCTCGGGGTCTAATTCTTCCGCATCCCAGCCTATGTTCTCTTGGATATGTCGCATGATCTCAGAGAACGATGGGTCATCCGGAGGAGATCTAGGAAGCTCACGTGGGTCCGGAGAGGGGATGTGGATCGGAGAGGGGGATCTGGATCCTGAGAATTCCGATACCGTGTCCTCCGTCGAAGGCGAAAGGCGGCGTCTTCTGGGTCTCTTGGGGCTGGGTGACCCTGAAGAAGATCTAGACGGAGGTCTCCTTTTGTCTGGTCTCCCCCTAGGAGGATCCGTAGGCTCCTGGGGGTGAGGTACTCGGCCTGCAGCCCCAGATGGTGTGGGGGCGCAGGAGCCGGAGGAGTCGCAGGAGGAGGAGGAGGAGGTGCGGGAACCATATCCTTTTTAATGGTATCCCACCAGTAAGTGAAGAGCTCCTTGACCTCCGAAATGCAAAGACCCGACGACAGACCGGGCGCTGGTGGTCGGTCGTCAGGTTCCGGCGTCGGCTCCTCAGGGGCCTCAGGCTGAGGAGAGGGTCCCCTGGGAGGTGTGACGGGACCAGGTTCGCCCGTCTGGTCCTCGGGCTGCGTCAACTCCTCCTCCGTGATAGTCTCCTGACCGACATCGGCAGGAGGCATCGGGGTCCTTTCCTCGACATGTACTGGTGTGGACGTCGGCCCCCCTGCCGACGACGGACGTCTGGCGGTCGAAGGCTCCTGGGACCTGTGGTGAGAGGCGTCAGACGTCGGATCCAACGGTCTCTTGAGAGAGGTAAGCTCCTTGGACTTCCGCTGGGGAGGAGGAGGCAAGGAGGCAGACCGGACGTCGGGCTCAGAATGGCGGGAACCCGACTTGTGGTGATGATGATGGTCCCCAGACCTAACCAGGGCTTTGGACGAAGATGGGGGCCTGGAGGTCTTGGCCTGTGAAGAGGAAGAGGATCCCGAAGGTTTCTTCACCGCAGCGGGGGGAGGCTGAGAACGGGCCCGGAAGCGAGCAGTCGGACCGGGAGCGGAGCTCTAGAGTCAGAGGCCCTGGACGGGGACTTGGAGGAAACCTTCTCCCTGTGCTTTCCTGAGTGTTTGCGGGCCTTCTCTGCAGATTCTCCCCTGGAGGAGTCCATGGCCTTGATCCTCTCTTCAAGCAAAAATGCCTGTAGAGCCTTCTGGCGATGGATCTGGGTCCGGCTGTTGAATCCCTGGCAGAATGTGCAGGACCGGGTGTCGTGGTCTGGGCCTAGGCACCGGACGCAGGCAATCGTGTCCCTAAAGCGGGATTTGCTTCCCACAGGCGCGCAGGGATGGCCTTCAACGGAGGTTGGAGGGACATCAGACAGCAATCGGGCTGGAAAAAGCGAACTTTCGAGGAAGAACTTAACAGATGCGTCGTGCGCCTGAAAGCGAGCGAAGGTCGAGACATGCAAGTCGACGCGGGAAAGAACTGGGGAATCTGGCGGGACCACCCTGTTTTGTACTACGCCTGACGTCGGAGGCGGGACCGACGTCAGGGGCGGTCCCCGCTGAAGATAGCTAGCTAGAAGAATTTCGTGGGGTCCTGACTCCTGCCGGCTTCAGTCCTAATAGTGTTATCTGCTGCAAGAGCTGTATCTCGAAGTAAGATCATTCCTTTCTGGGACAGATCTAGTGATAAAGGTTTAGAAATCGACCTCCATCGGGTCAGTACAAATATTAAAAACAGCAGAATAGTTACATAATCACGATGATATTAATACACACTGACTAAATTGTTATTTCTAGTAATTCTTATCTCAGTGGATGACATATGCAGTATCAAACTTATTTCTTATTTAAAGTTTTAGTTACCATAATACTCCTTTTGCAGCTGATTTACAGTATACTGCTAATCTCTAAAGTTTGCCAGGTTCTTTCATTTCAAAATGAGCACCAGTTCATCAGATGAGCAACACAGATTAGACAAAAGTCCAAGTCATTTTTTCCTGATATTCGCAAAGCATGGGCAGGTAAGGATGACATGTTTTAAACCTTCAATCAAACCTAATCAACAGTCACAGTGTCAGGAAAATATCTGAATTGTTTTTAAAATACCATCTATCCAGTAATTTTCTTGAAAATGGAATGAAGTTATGGCACAATGACCCTTCGAGTGCAAAGCAGCTACAATCATTATCAGAATCTTCAGATAAACTCTTGGCACCAAGGACAGGCAGAGCCTGGTACTGAAAATGTTGATACAGACAGATAGATGGAGGCCAGATTAGTCTCACAAATTTCTTCAGACTCTGAACATTAAAAATGGACAAAAAGAGCCGGCCCGGTGGCGCTGTGGGTTGAGGCACTGGACGCCACACCTCGCGCCATGCCAGCGACCCGGATTCAGGAGCAAACTCAGGCCGCTACGGGTCGGCTGGGGAAGGGGGCGAGGAGCTGGATCAAGTGGCCACAAGATAGCTCTCCTCTCCAGAGAGGGACGTAGGGTTTCCCTGGCTCTTGGCTGCCATCCGGTGGTGGCTAGGTGGCAGCACCAAGCCACAAGAGAAACCTGGCAATAGGCCGGGTGGGCAGATGGACCCATCACTGGAGCCACGGACAAGATGTGCGCCTCAACATGCATGCGGGACCGCAATCTAGGGTCTTGGGGTACCAGGGAGAAGAACACAAAAATACATGTCTTCCCTGTTGCTAAGTAAGGCGAGGGAGGGGTAACGGGGGAACAAAAAGCTATATGGAAAAAAAATTGACAAAAAAAACCCCAGACATTTTCTGAACTATTAAGCAGATGGAGTAAAATCCCTGGACCCTTTCCTGAGGGGGCACTTACTCAATAGCTCTGATCTGGGATACGTGAGTGAGTCTCTAATCCACTGGCTGCCTTTTCCATGGGTTGGTAGGGACTGGGAAGGGCTGAAGAACCATTTTCTGGAAGGCAGCATAGAGAACACTATTGCAAAGCCTTGCAATGTGAACTCCAAAACCCAGGAATCCTTCATTGTTTCGGCCCATCTTTTCAAAAAATTCTGCAGTGGACCCTCTGGGACCTAGGGACAAGATGGGCTCGCAAAATCTCATGCCAAGAATCTGCCCCTTCAGTTGGCCCCACCGAAGTGTCTGTGGAAACAGGAACATCTATTTTGAGAGTTGTAATAACCAACGTATGAACCTCTTTAAGCCCTGAAAATGACCAGAGCCTCTGCCTCTGAATAATGGCTTAGAATTCTGCTGGCCATTAGATAGAGCCACTGACTATTTTTATCCTTAGTATCTTTCAGAATAGCTTCCAACTTTGGGCTGAAAAGCATCTCACCCCAAAAAAGAACAACAAACAAATGTGTCTTAAAAGCCTGGTCACTGACCAGTGGCACAAGCAGACCACTCTCACAGAAGCCGCAAAGAAAAAATTACTTACCACAGTAATCTTGTTTCTTCCAAGGGAGTCTTACTGTATTCTGACTTATGCAGTTAGCCATTCCAATTGAACTGCCCCAGAGATGAGAGCGTTAAAAGCCTATATGCTAATAGTGGAACGTTTAATAGGCTCAAGCTCGGTTTTCAAACCACTGTCCTCAGTACATTCTATGTAATTGCCAGATTCTTACAAGCAACTATAATAATAATAATAATAATATTTAAACTATTCTTAACAACTATATAAAAACTAACAAAGTCATAAATGACTAGCCACCCTAAAAAGGACATATAAAAAGACTCAAGTCACACATGCCCAAGAGTAACCAACCCAGTGGCCCAACCATATAAAAAGAACAGCTGGTGCAGTCCCCCAGGTTCTGGTAGGGTAGAGTGGAGGTCAGAATACAGTAAGACTCCCTTGGAAGAAACAAGATTACTTTGGCAAGTAATTTTTTCTTCAAACCCCAGGAAGTCTTGCTGTATTCTGACTTATGCAGACTACCAAGCAGTGCCCCTTGGAGGTGGGCACAGAACCTACTTGGGAAATAGGCTCTGCAATACTGCTGTGCCAAATCTGGCATCACTCCTGGCCTGGGTGTCCAGGCAGTAGTGCTTAGTGAAAGTATAAACAGTTTTCCAGGTAGCTGTTTTCCAAATTTCAAGCAGATGGATGTCCTTTGCAGCTGCTATGGAAGCAGCTGTCCCCCCTAGTGGAGTAGGCCCTCAAGCCCACTGGTGGCTCCCTACCCAATTTCCATAGCAAAACTGAATGCAGGACACAATCCACCCTGCGATGGTCCTCTCTGTGGCTGGCTTGCCCTTTCTCACTTCTCCATAGGTGAGGAACAGCTGAGTACACTCATTCCTATGGCCTTTTGTTTGATCCAAATAGTAACTGATAGCCCTTTTGACATCAAGCCTACGCAGCCTGTGTTCTCCTGAACTAGAATGTTCAGTGAAGAAAACAGGCAACGTGACGGACTGATTCAAATGGAAGTCCGAAATCACCTTAGGGAGGAATTTCCTGTTTGTCCTGACGACAACCGTATCCCTGTGGACTGCAATGTAGTTAGGCTCCACAGACAAGGCCTGTAGCTCACTTATCCTTCTTGCTGAAGTGAAAGCCACCAAAAAGACAGTTTTCCATGTCAAATACTTGAGTTCTGTGGGGCGCTGTGCAGCCAGAATAACATGGCCACAGGGATTTGAAGCTTGTCAAATCCACACTTTATTAAGTTATTTAAAAGTAATTTACGGGCTAAGTAAAATACCAAAAACATATACCTGGACTTCGGAAGACCAGTAGAGTGAAAATGGGGAATCCTAAAAAGGATACACCATCGAGAGAAGGTGCAAAAAGTAAAAGTACTTCAGATCCACCAACAATGAGGTTTGCGCAAGGCCGCACTCTCCCAGAGCCAAATACTGATGGAGAACAGACCCTGCAGATACTAGGGCAAAAAATGTATCAGATGCTGGCGTCCATGGCAGGATTATCCAATAGATTTGATGCCCTGGCAAACAGGGTTACTATTCTGGAGGCAGATTTCGAATGACTAAAATGGAGGCATGTGACACTAAGAAGCAATCCGAGGTGGCAATGGGAACTGCAGTGACTTTGGTAAAAGAGAACACGTCCCGGCTCGAAAACGTAGAGAATCAGACACGGGCCACTAACCTTCGAGTAATCGATATGCCGGAGAGAAGAGAGGGGGACCATCTCAGCCTTTTTCTAAAAGAATTGCTAGAACAACAACTTGGACAGCCCTATTAGAAAGGAATATTGTGATTCAAAAAGCTTACAGGGTGGCCTTTCGAGGTAGGCCCAGTAATACAGAAATGACAAGACCTGAAATGTTGTTTTAAAAAAAAAAAGTTTAGTTTTAAGCAGAGTTTCCTTAATTAATCTCACTCTTAAGAGTAACATTTTGGTACAATACTAGAGGTTAAGCATGCTCTCTTACGATTTTCCTTAACAGGAAGTAGAGTGTTAGAAAAGATGGAGAACCTTAGAAAAGAAAAGATCACACATCGGCAATATGGCGTCCTAGCATGCGTCGCACCGTGAGGAGTTCCGACATTTGCTGGTACTATCTGACGCTATTTGGCAATATTCTATGCAGGTTTCCTTTGCTGAGCTGTGTGATTTGAGTTTTCATGTCTGATAAACGGGAAAAGCACAAAGATAGAGATACCTCATCATCCAGCGAGGAGTTTGCCTCACCAAGTATACGACTGCTTGAGAAGCGACTTCTGCGGTCTACGACCAGTCCGAGTAGCGGTGAGCAAGTTGCCGGCACCGCTCCGGTGCTAACGCCTTTATATGGGATAGTAAAGGAGGGCCTACCTGTTCAGAGCTCTATTTTGAATCTGCAAGATATTTCAAGCCAGAATTCCCTGAAGAGACCGCTAAAACCCAGAACTGAAACGGACATTGTTATGGCGACTCAACAAACTTCATATCCTGCTGGATTCCAGCTGAGTTATACAACTGAGACCCTGGGTAAATCAACTGATCGTTATTGCTGCACTCGAGAGGCAAGATCTCAAACAAGATGCGTTTAACAACGAATTGGATTTTATTCACAAAAAAGTCAAAGCCACTAAAGAAATAGCTACCTAAAACCAAAAGAAAATCTAACATAATGTGGAAAAGTTGACCAAACATGAAAATAGGCTTATAACACTAGAAGCTATGAATGCTGCTCAACTCAAAGAATCTTATAACATGCACCGAAAAATTTAAACCTTTGAGAATCCAGTCAGACATAACAACTTGCGGATTGTTGGCTTGCCGGATAGTCTGCATACGGAATTTGACTCTGTCAGAGATTTGTTTAAAGATATTTTTGTTTCCGCTTTTGATCTCCTTTCTGAAAATTTACCCTATGTTACTAATGCGTACAGAATCTCTAAAGCTTTGAGACCTGCTTTAGCAGAACAAGGCAGTAAGGTGGATGTTACCCTGAAAAACATGATCTTGTTGAGTTTTGCGCTTGAATCGGATCGAGACCTTCTGATTAAATTATCCAGGGTAAAGGGGTCGCTTGTTTATAAGTCTCATCGCTGTTATGTTTACCCTGATTTCTCCTTTCAAACTCAACAGAGAAGGAGAAAATTTCTGAACTACCGTCAAGAAGCACTGGAGTTGGGAGGGACTTTTCAGTTACTGGCGCCGGCAAAGGTTCAAATTAAACATAAGGGCAAGCAGTATATCTTCTTCGAGGTCGACCAGCTCGTTGAGTTTATTAAAGCCCAGTACATGCCAGACCCGTCAAGAAATGGAGAGTCCTCAACCTCTTCCAGTAAAGAACTATCTGAAATCATGCTGGAAGGTGTGGATGAAGTGGGTTGAGCGCAGTGGGGGATGGACTTTTATGTTGGTTCCCTGGCTTAATGTTGGTTTGATAGATGAACTTTATTAGATTATATCATTTATTATAAATGAGCTGATAGGCAGGTTGTCTGATTCTTTTTTCTTTCTTAGTGTTGTATTAAATATGAAGATTAATAGTAATGTTAAAATGTGGCCTGATGATTATGACTATGGTGCATAATGCTTGCAAATGATGTTAATGTTCTGTAGAAGTATCTTAATATTGTCCTACTGTCTGAAATGGACTAGAGTTTATCCTATATACAGAAATTTTGAATGTATGTTATTAAAAATTAAAAAATAAATATGATAAAAAAAGAAAAGAAATAAGATAATTAACTCTGCATGCAGCTCATGGGCTTAAATCACACAGCATACATATGAGTATTAAGTGCAGATAATATTTGTCATATTGAGTTCCCCCAATAATGTATTTTATTGATGTAAGTCAAATCATTTATTTGCATGTATTAAGAGGGGTGGCACCCTCGTGTGGAAGTTATAGGCATCCTCACGTACTACATCAGGAAAAATGAACGTATGTTTACTATGAAACCAATAAACATAAATTAAAAAAAAAATACTTGAGTTCTGCTGAGGACATGGGTTCAAAGCGGGGGCAGCATCAACTGTACTATTGAGATGTTCAGGTCCCAAGAAGTGGTAGGCTCCCTGTGTGGAGGGTGCAGATGGAGCAACCCCTTAAAAACAGTTATTGAAAATAGCATTAGAAGCTAGGGAAGGGCCCTTCCCTGCTGAAAGGTAGGCAGAAACAGCTGCCAAATGCACTTTTAGGGTACAAGGCCGAAGGCCCAATGAATGAAGGTGTGCCAAATAATCCAACAGGACTGCTATGCCAGCCTCCTGTGGATCAGTGTCTCTTTGGGAGCACCAGATAGAGAATTTTCCACTTGGAAGTAAAAGTCTTCCTAGTGGAGGGTGTCTCAAACCCACTCAGCAGGTCAGCCCTCTACTCCCAAAGTGCCAACCTCCGAGCGCAGTCTTGTGAACAGTTAACAGAACAAGGTAACCCTCCTGTCTGTTTTGTGGGTTTCGAATCAACCTTTGGTCTCAAGTCTTGGAGGGATTCACACTGTGAACCTCCTGCTAGCGTACCCAATGCACAGGCTCAGATAATTCTGTTTTCGGGGGGCCAGATATCTTTGCCTACAGGCATCTAACCAGGTGTACAGAAATGAACCCTTAAAAACTGTAATGAAAGGCCTCAGATTTAGAACGCTTACGTTTTTCCAGTTTGGTATCACCATCCAAGCTTATGTATAGTGTCTGCTTTAACCATATATACTCTACTTGTAAAGGAAAGAAATAAAAGACAGACCAAGTAAGCTCTAAAAACAGAGTTTTAGTAAAATAGATAAAAAATATGTAACACATAAAATACAGAACTATTATATCACAAGACATACAAATCTCTTAAACAAAACAGGTTTTAACAGTGAAATTCTTACTACAGTACTTAGATTTGTCTCTCTCTCTAAATACCTGCTTAAAGTGCTCACAGATGTTTCTTGTCAGAGTCTAGATAGAAGTGTCTCTGAAAGAAAACAGAATAATGTTTAAAAGCTGGTTTTCCCCACCTATTTGCATGAGGTCACCTAGCTCCTCCCTGTCAGAATATATATAAAAAAATACCTATATAAAAACAGGATGTCCTTTTCCAAGTATTAAATTCTGCAACCTCAGCATAACTCGTGCTCTTCCAATGACTCTCTTTGATCTTATGATAAGCTTCCCCCTTCCACGACATCAAAGCCTCTTTTATGACTTTGCACTAATGCATCACAACCTGCTTTTCTTCCTCTAAGCATTATAAAACTTTAGGATTTCCCTCTTAGCAACTACAGCTATAATTAACTTAAAAATAGGAGATCCTTGATCAAGGCCTGTTCTACTCTGTAATTAGCTTCCGGCCTTCCACGTAACACCTTGTATCTAGAACCTGTGTGTGTGTGATCTCACATGCTGTTTCAGCATTTCTCATGGGAAACAGTTCATAACACATTTTTTTTATTCTACAAAAAATCATACAGCATTCAGAACTAGCTGTCCACGTCACAATCCTCCCCACCTAGACTGAATTTGGGGGCTCTATCCCTGCATGGGATGAGCTTCCCAAATCAGTTCACTCCTCATAGACCCTAGACAGCCCATCTGAGTTCTGTTTTTTGGCTCCAGCTCTATGTACGATTGCCATATCATACCCTTGCAAAGCAATACGCCATCTTAGCAATCTACCATTGTTCTTTCCCATCTGCGTCAGCCAAACCAGGAGGTTGTAGTCAGTCTGCACCACAAAATGCTGCCCATATAAGTATGGCTCTAATTTCTTTAGGGCCCACACTATGGCAAGACACTTTTTTTCCACCGTGGAGTAAGCTTGCTCCCCTGGAAAGTAACTTACTACTCAGGTACACTACTGGGTGATCTGTCCCTTGGTTGGATGTCTGACTCAGTACTGCCCCAATACCCACGTCTGAGGCGTCAGTCTGAACTATAAAGGTTTTGCTATAGTCAGAACTTGTCAAAACAGTGCTTCCTTTAGTTTAGAAAAGGCTTCCTCACAGGCTGAGTCCCAGGTAATTTTCTTGTGCATCCTTTTCTTTGTCAGGTCAGATAGGGGAGCAGCCAGGGCACTGTAACTGGGTACAAATTTTCTGTAGTACCCTGCTGTCCCTAGAAAACTTCTGCCCTGCTTCTGTGTTTCTGATCTGGGCCATGCCTGGATTACCTCTATCTTTATTTGGTTAGGACGGAGCTGTCCCCGGCCTACCACACGCCCAAGGTATGCCACTTCTCCCATGGCCACCTTGCACTTCTCAGCTTTGACAGTGAGCCCGGCCCTCTGTATCCTGCCCAGCACTTCCCTAAGGTGGGATGGGTGTTCCTCCCAGCTGGTACTAAAGATGGCAATGTCATCCAGGTACGCTATGGCGTACTCCTCAGCACCATTCAACACCTGGTTCACCAACCTTTGGAAAGTGGCCGGGGCATTCTTCATACCAAAAGGCATTACTTTAAACTCAAATAAGCCTATTTGAGTGATGAAGGCCGACCTCTCCCTAGCTCTGTCTGTCAACTCTACCTGCCAATACCCCTTGGTCAGGTCAATCGTCGTAAGGTAGGTCACCCCTCCCAATTTGTCCAGGAGTTTGTCCGTCTGGGGCATCGGGTGGGCGTCTGACTTTGTGACTGCATTCAGTCCATGATAAACCACACAAAAACGAGTAGAACCATCTGGCTTAGGCACAAGGACTACGAGTGAGGCCCAGGGGCTGTGGGATCTCTGGATTACCCCTAAATACAGCATCTCCTCCACTTCCCTCCTAATGCCCTTTTGGAAAGCCTCTGACACCCAATATGCTGTCCGCCGTATGGGTGTCTGTGTCCCTGTCTCCACATCGTGCGTCGCTAAGGGGGTTAGTCCAGGCTTGGTGCTAAACAACGGGGTAGAGTTTGCTAAAACCTCCCTTACTTTCTGGATCTGGTCCAGGGCTAGTTGAGGAGACAATTTTACTGCCTCCACCGAGGACTCCTGCTTACTTTCTTTCAGCAAATCCAGAAGGAGGTCTCCTTCATCTGTCCCCTCCCCATGACTACACACTGCAAACACCATGTCAGCCCTATTTGCATATGGCTTCATCATGTTGACATAGTACATCCTTTATGTCTGTCTTCTGTCAGGTATCTCCACAATGTAGTTCATGTCATTTACCTTCCTAACCACTCTGTACGGTCCTGCCCACTCAGCCTGCAGCTTGTCCTTTTTTGTTTCTGTTGGGCAGCTGCCAGGTTGCTCTGGCTGGTCCCCATACGCTCCTTCAGCCTTTCCCTAAACCTAAGGACGTAATCCACAATGGGAGTTCCCTGGGTGGCGTGCTTGCCTTTCCAGTCCTCCCGGATCAAGTCTAGGGGCCCACATACCCGGCGTCCATATAAGAGTCTGAAGGGGGAAAATCCTGTCGACTCCTGCAGCACCTCCCGGCATGCAAACAACAGGTGGGGAAGGTATTTCTCCCAGTCCCTCCCATGCTGTTCAGCAAACGCCCGCAGCATTGACTTTAGGGTACCATTGAATCTTTCCACAAGCCCATTGTCTTGTGGGTGATACGGTGTCATGCATCTCTGCACCACCCCACGCTTCTCCCATAAACATTTCATCAGGTCCGACATGAAGGAACCCCCTCGATCGGTGATAACCTCCTGCGGAAACCCAACACGGGAGAAAATCCCAAATAAGACATCTGCCACTCTGTCCGTCCTCAGTGAGGATAGGGCGACTGCCTCTGGGTACCAGGTGGCATAATCCACCACAGTCAGAATGAATCTCTTCCCTGAGGAGCTGGGGTATTTAAAGGCCCCACAATATCCATTCCCACCCTCTGGAATGACTCCTCCACTATGGGCAATGGAATCAGGGTGGCTTGGGCTTTCTTGCCCACCTTCCCTATTTCTTGGCACCAGTGACAAGACCTGCAATACTCCTTCACCTGCTGGGTGAAGTTAGGCCAGTAGAAATTCTGGGCTAACCACTGCGTAGTGCGTGTGATTCCCAGATGACCAGACAAGGGAATATCATGGGCAACCTTGAGCAACTGCTCACGATATCCCTGTGGAACGACAAGCTGCCTGCCTAGCACCTCTCCCTCTGTCTGTACTGCATGAGTATACATAAGTCCATTTTCCCAATAAACCTTATGTCTGCCGTCATCTCCCTGTGCACTGTCCGAGTCTGCCCAAGCCCTCAGCTTCTCTAAACTAGGGTCACTTCTCTGAGCAACTGCAAACCCCTCACACATTCCCAAGGCATGGGACAGGTCCCCTTCAGTCGCTAAACTAGGGTCTCTAGCACTAGCATCAGGGCACTCAGGATCACTGTCAATCCCAACCCTCTGACAAGGGGTCACCCCTCCCTCTTTGGAGTAACCCTCTGTAGCTGTGTGGTTACTTGCTACTGGGGAAATTTCCACCCCTTTTTGTTAGTCTCCCTATCTGGAGACACAGGCTGGGGAACCAGCCTCTCAGTGGTTTCCACAATGGCTTCTGTGGGGTTCAGGGAACTACAATTTTCCCTTGCCACTTGGCTACGGGTAACTGCACACACCATCCCGTTTTAGATTGTTGCCCATGATCACATCCACTGCTAAGGTTTTTGCTACAGTCACCTGTTGCACAGTTTCCCCTGTTTCATCCCAGTCTAAGAGAACACTAGCAAGGGGCAATGTTTTCTCCCCACCCGCAAAGTCCTGTACAGTGACGTATTTATTGGGTATAAGCTGACCAGGCTGTGCCAGATCCCCCTTTACCAAGGTCAGGGATGCCCCTGTGGTCCCTTAACCCCTGTGTCTGTACACCATTCACCATGACTGG
The DNA here is from genome assembly GCA_016271365.2 of Neoceratodus forsteri. Lineage (NCBI taxonomy): Eukaryota > Metazoa > Chordata > Ceratodontiformes > Ceratodontidae > Neoceratodus > Neoceratodus forsteri. Next base: position 17,735,327 of record CM057456.1, read on the forward strand.
GTGCATGTGTTCCCTCATGTTCACTGGCATGCTTCCAGGGACACACAAACAACCCACTTCTTTTCTAGCACCCGGTTGTGTATTATTGCTCGCCTTTTTGGGACACTGTCTGGCAATATGCCTAGTTTCTTTATACAACCAACATTCATTTCTTCTCTCAGAGAAATCTTTTCTCTGAAACCTGGGGCTAACTGGTTTCGGTGGGGCAGTGGGGTTTTAGCTGCCCTGAAGGTAGCTTTTCCCTTTCTTGCACCACCCCCATTCACTCTCAGAGCAGGTCTGCTCTTGGTATATGAGTCCGAGGTTCAGCAGCCTCTTGCACTGTTTTGGGATCTCGGTCCTCCAGCCAGGTTTTTAGCTCAGCTGGGCATGCCCAATAAAACTGTTCTAATAAAATCACATTTTCAATTTTATCAACAGAGTTTGCCTCAATTCCTTCCCACCAACATTTTAAAAACTGACGTTGTTTCGTGGCTAGCTCCTCGTAGCTCATGTCAGGGCTTCTCCTGAGAATACGGAATTTAGCTCTGTATGATTCAGCAGTTAATTCAAACTTTTTTAACAGTGCAGCTTTAAGTTTGCTGTAATCATAACTGTCCTCATTGTCCATTTGACCCAATGCGTCCCGAAATTTCCCGGTAAGTAGCGGAGATAGCTGGAAGCTCCAGGACTCTCTAGGAATTTTAGCCTGAATACAAACTTTTTCAAAATAATTTAAAAAGGCATCCATATCTAGGGCCCTGTGTTTACTGCGGCAAAGTGGACCTACATTCTGCGGCAGGAACTCATACTTTCTTCGGCAGAACAACTGCTGATTCTGCGACAGATAAATTATGGTTAAACAGCATACCTTCAAGGGGATTAAGTCTTAGTTTACACTTTGACTGCCTTCGTGCAACCACTCCACTACACTGAAAATGAAACAGCAGGCCATTTAACAGTATATGTAGTCTTCTTATCACAAATATTAAACTGCAATAACCCAAACCTGGTGTTCTCTTTCACTGACTTTTCCCTCCCACACCAAATTTGAAGGCTCATCTGTTCTTCTTCTGGAAATTGGTGGCTTTTGCTGTTCTCCTAGGTTATAATTGGAGGAGGACATAAACACTCAGCTAAAACTACACAGAAGGCAAAACCTGCTTAGATTTCTTCTGGTTTATATTTACAGCTAGCAGACATAAAGAGAGACTCCAACTTGAAAGCCATTTTATTTTTTTTTCTGGTTTTGATCAACATTCTTTTAGATTATAATTTTTTTTAAAACTAGGAATACCCCAACTGTCTTGCAACAAACATGTTGAGTGCAGTGTGCAAATCTGTGTGTGTGTGGGGGGGGAGGGGGATTGTCATCCTATAATAGTGATGGAGGGTGTAACTTGCAGTGTCTGTAGGATTTACTGACTCCTGAGTTTTCTTTTGGGGAACTCACTAAAAAATGCAAGAGAGCCATTCTTATTAAGCTGGAGTAATCTTGGTTAGCATGTTTTCTCCCAGTAACTCAGGGGGTGGTGGTGTTCTTCAGTCAGTGATCCTCATTTTACTTATGTATAGCAGCAATCAAGACAATTCTCCATTCTGATTGTTTTCCTTATCTGCTTGCTCCAGTTCTAGTATACCCTGGTCCCCAACTCTACTGCTGCTGGGCAACTTGACCCTCCTTAAGAATTGAGCTTGAGGCCACCACTTAGGCTGCAGGTTCAAATCTGCCAAGAAATTACTCTCACACTTGCAGGTACAGATCTGCAGCCCACAAATCAAAACTGTGATCGATGTCCATCAGTGGGGACCGAGTCCTCTGCTCAGTCTGCTGCCAGCCACATGTTTCTGCAATCAGCTCCTCCTCCAATACCTGTCACCAAACCAAGATCGATTCCACCTCCACGGACACCACTGAATCTTCTCACTTCTGACTACTGCTCGCCTACCAGTTCTTTCTTCCAAATTCATCTTCCTGGGATTCAGCATGCACTGTGTGCAGCCTCACAATGAAAAATTAACATGGCTGAGCTTGCCACACCTACATAGCAGCAAATCATAACTGCTGTGGACCTAATCAAGCTCTGCTACTTTTGCATCAGTCTCCCACCCACACTACTGGCTGGACGGAGTTATGTAACAAGAGCCAGCACGAGTGAAGATGCTAAGCGGCAACTAGCTTTTCGGCTTTGTAGCGGGTGGCATCAGTTTGTTGCCCCTTCTAATGAGTATGTATGCCATGGCATACTTAACATATCAGTAGCTATGCCCATGCCTTGTGTCATCATATGGCACAGTTAGCATTTCTGCGGCTATATGGCTGGTTTTCCTGATTTCTGCGGTCAGCCCTGATTTCTGCGGCCACTGCTGCAACCACAGAATCGCAGAAAGCATGGGGCCCTGTCCATATCCTCCCCCTCTTTAAATTCGGATATTAATTTGGAGTTCAATTTGTAATCCAGTCCTGCAGTCCCAGTTAAACCCAAGCCACTTACCTGCTCTGGTGCCGCTGGTCGGAGTCATATCTTCTCCAGTTCGTGTTGCCTCTGGTGCTCCTGCTCCACATGGTCAGCCTCCCTCTGTTCTCGCTCTGCCTCTCAGCGTTCTCGCTCTGCCTCACGGTCCATCTCTCGCTTCTCTCGCTCCCTCTTCTCCAGGAACTCCAGCTCCATCCTGTGCAACTCAATTTGCAGCCTGAGTACTTCTGGATCCAGGATACTGGTGACCTTTCCCTGCTGCTGTGGCCCTTCACTGACAGTGGCCCTGCTGTCATCCTCACCGGATCTGGACACAGCACTGGCCGCTAGCCCTGCCACACTCAAGGTTTGGTCCTTTTCAGTCACGGTCTGTGACTCACTGTTCTGGGTATCTGCTACCATCAGGGCATCCACGAGGTTCTGTTTGCTGGCTTTGACCTCGAACGGGACTCCTCTGTCCCCGCACAACTGCTTTAAGAAGTCTACAGTGTGCCTGCTGTAGTCGGAAGCCATCTTCTTCCCTGACTACTGCTACTCTGACTTGCACTTTAGGAAAAAAAAAATAAAACGGGTAGGAACTTGACTGTACGCCAAGTGATTTAGTTCTGTTTCCTTTTTAAAAATAAATCACTGCCTTTTTCTTTCTTTGCAAGTGAGATTACAGTCTCAAGCTGACACGCTGAACAATAAAAGCTTGTGATACCAAAATTATCCCACCGCTGCCCACCAATCTATCACAAACCCACTCAGCAGGTCAGCCCTCTACTCCTAAAGTGCCAACCTCCGAGCGCAGTCTTGTGAACAGTTAACAAACAAGGTAACCCTCTTGTCTGTTTTGTGGGTTTCGAATCAACCTTTGGTCTCATGTCTTGGAGGGATTCAAACTGTGAACCTCGTGCTAGCGTATCCAATGCACAGGCTCAGATAATTCTGTCTTCGGGGGGCCAGATATCTTTGCCTTCGGGCACCTAACCAGGTGTACAGAAATGAACCCTTAAAAACTGTAATAAAATACCTCAGATTTAGAATGCTTACGTTTTTCCAGTTTGGTATCACCATTCAAGCGTATGTATAGTGTCTGCTTTTACCATATATACTCTACTTGTAAAGGAAAGAAATCAAAGACAGACCAAGTAAGCTCAAAAAAAAGTGTTTTACTAACATAGATATAAAATATGTAACACATAAAACACAGAATTATTATATCACAAGACATACAAATCTCAAACAAAACAGGTTTTAACAGTACAATTCTTACTACAGTACTTAGATTTGTCTCTCTCTCTCTAAATACCTGCTTAAAGTGCTCACAGATGTTTCTTGTCAGAGTCTAGATAGAAGTGTCCCTGAAGAAAAACAGAATAATGTTTAAAAGCTGGATTTCCCCACCTATTTGCATGAGTTCATCCAGCTCCTCCCTGTCAGAATATATATAAAAATATACCTATATGAAAACAAGATGTCCTTTTCCAAGAATTAAATTCTGCAATCTCAGCATAACTCATGTTCTTCAAATGACTCTCTTTGATCTTATGATAAACTTCCCCCTTCCAGGACATCAAAGCCTCTTTTATGACTTTGCACTAATACATCGCAACCTGCTTTTCTTCCTCTAAGCGTTATAAAACTTTAGGACTTCCCTCCTAGCAACTACAGCTATAATTAACTTAAAAATAGGAGATCCTTGATCAAGGCCTGTTCTACTCTGTAATTAGCTTCTGGCCTTCCACGTAACACCTTGTATCTAAAACCTGTGTGTGCGTGTGTGATCGCACATGCTGTTTCAGCATTTCTCATGGGAGACCGTTCATAACACATTTTTTTATTTTACAAAAAAATCATACAGCACTCAGAACTGGCTGTCCATGTCACAAAGGGTTTCCTGGAGATCCTTAAAATATCCAAAAAACTCTCAGAGAGATGCAAGCCTGTATACTGTAAGTCCTCAAAAGCCAGGCTTTGAGCCTGAGGTTGGGGTACAGGATTATGCTCTGGGAGGTGTTCAGCAAGTTGCGTCTCCTGAGGAGGCAAACTGGGCTGTATGATGACAGGGCCAGCAGCACTGAGTACCATGGTTGCCTGGCCCAATCTGGGGAAATCAGGATAACTGTTGCTGGCTGGCACTCGAGTTTGATTAGAACTCTGGGTATCAGAGGAAATGGAGGGAAGGCATACAGGAATTTGCCTGTCCAGGCCAGTAACAGTGCATCCAGAGGCACTAAGCCCAGTGTTGGGGGCCTGCAACTGAACTGAGGCAACCGATCATTGTCCAGGGCTGCAAAGAGGTCTATCTCTCTGGAGTGCCCCATCTCCTGAACAAGAAGAATTTGTCTGTTCAGAGACAATTCATGGTGGCTCTGGATGATTCTGCTGAGATCATCTGCCAGGACATTGTACTTCCCTGGCAAGTGTACTGCAGAGAGAGAAACCCTGAGGGAGTAGACCAGGCTCCAGATCTTCATGGCCTCTGTGCACAGGAAAGAAGACCTTGTTCCCCCTTGTTTGTTTATGTAATACATGGTAGTAGTGTTGTCTGTCCTGATCTGCGCCACTTTCCTTTGTACCACTGTAGCAAATGACTAGAGTGCTAGAAGCACTGCTCTAAGCTCCAGCAAGGTTATGTGCAGGAGTGACTCCTGCTTGTGTCATGTACCATGTGTAGTGTGCTCTTCTAAGTGGGCTCCCCACCCTAGGAGGGAGGCATCTGTGGTCAACACCACAGTCGGAGACTTTTGCAGGAATGGGACACCCACTCTGAGGTTGTCCCTGTCCTACCACCACTGCAGGGCCTGTAGCAGAGTGGCTGTCACCGATACCATCTTGGAAAGAGAATCCCTTCTCTGAGACCAGAAGGACCTGAGGTGGAACTGAATGTCTCTCATTTGAAACCTGGCCCCTGGGATGACTGCTGTTGAAGCAGCCATATGGCCCAGAAACTGAAGAAAGTGCCTTGCTGGTCAAGGGATGTGCAGGTGAAAAGAGCCTGCCAACCAGACCAGGCTGTCCACCCTTCCTGGTGACAGGATGGCCTTTGCTTGAACTGTGTCCAGTTCTGCTCCTATAAAGTTCAAGAGCTGAACCAGTTTCAAGACTGATTTCTTGTAGTTTACCAGGAACCCTAGAGACTGCAGGGTGTCCTGTGTGAGCACTAAGGTTTCCTCTACCCGTTGAGGGGAGTGCCCCATGACTAGTCAGTCGTCCAGGTAGGGAAAAACAGTGACTCCTAACCTTCTCAGGTGTGCCATGACTACTGTCAGGGACTTTGTGAAGGCCCTTACAGCTGAGGTCAGACCAAAGGGCAGAGTCCTGAACTGGTAATGGCCTGATGGCAAATCGAATCTGAGATACTTTCTGTGAGAGTGAAAGCAGGCATTCTTAAGGTCTAGGGATGCTAACCAATCCCCTTGTCTGAGAGTGGGAAGGATCATAACCAGAGTGACCATCTTGAATTTTGGTTTTGTCAGGTGCTTGTCTAGGTATCTTAGATCCATAATGGGCCACTACTCCCCATTTTTCTTCAAGGTTAGAAAGTACCTTGAATACAGCCCTTTTTCCTTGTGAGGATAAGGAACAGGTTCCACTGCTTTGTCTTGCAGTAAAGTGGATACATCTGCTTCCAGTAGTGCTGTTTCTGGATTGGTGGTAGGTTTGAATGACCTTGCTCTTGTTTTTGGAAAGGACTTGAAGCTCAGAGCAAGGCCCTGGCTTATTACTTCCAAAACCCACTTGGCTGTGGTAATGGCTGGCCAAGCCTAGAAAGTAATAAGCCAGCCTGCCCCCTACTGGATTTGGGGAGGCGGCCCTGACAATAACCTCAGGGGGTCTGCTTGGCAGGGGTCTTGGGCTGAGGACTAGGGCCAGCATGGCCAGCACCCCTTCTGCCTCTACCCCTGAAGTAGCCTCGTTGCTGCTGGTAAGCAGGGATGGCTTCAGCCTGGCAGAAAGGTCTCTGGTAAAGCCTGCCCCTGCCTCCCCTAACTTGCTGCTTCTGTGGAGTGGCAGCCTTCTCCTTGGCTGCAGCACTCTTATAAGCAACCCTGTACTCATCCATTTTCTTCATGTAAGCCTCTGTCTGTTCCCTAAATAGAGAGTTCTGTACCAGGGGAAAATCCAGAGCTTTTGCTTGGGTGTCCTGGGAAAGGTTTGTGCATCTAAGCCAGGCAAACCTCCTCAGGGAAATTGCAGTGGCCATAACTTTTGAGGCACTGTCATTTGCATCCATAGTCATATGAAATTGGTATCTGGATGCTTCTATTTTTATTTTTTTTTATTTAAAATTTGGTGACCGGGTAGGCCCACTGAGCCCCGAAGGTCCCTTTTTCAGGAGAGACCCGGGATAACAATACATATTTTCATACAGAGAGGAAGACTTGGGTTACAGAGTAGTTTCAGGTGTGTGAGCAGGTTACAGCCATGGTTATCATCATGCATCAGTCCTTTCAAATATGTTGACAGTAGCATTAACAAAAGGTGCAGAAGAAATGTAATTTTACATGGTAAACTCATTGTTTACTACTGGCATGGTTCAGTGGAAAGTTAGCTATGGTACTATGCCTAGAGGGAAGCACCGTGGAACCTGATAAGGTGCTTGGAGGATCTGGATATTAGGAGGACAGAAGCAAGTCCGGGGGGGGGGGGTCATGAGCCGTGGCAATGACAAGTGCTAGTATGCCATTCTTGGCAGCCTCCTCCAAATTTACTGCCAGCTGAGGAGTCGTCGTCTTAGTCAATTCCCTTATGGACTCCCACAAGTACTTCTGGTACCTAGACACATAGGCCATATAGGAGGTCTGCCTGATGGCCAGGGAAGCACCCAGATACTCTTTTTTTTGGCCATGGAGTCAATCTTCCTCAAATCCTTGTCAGGAGGATGAGACGCCAGAGGAATGCCTGCTTTCTTACAGGCTGCAGCATGGACCACCCCTTCATGGCTAGAATGGTTAAATAAAAAGTCAGTACCATTTCCAGTCAGCAAATATCTCCTGTCCATCTTTTTATCAGCTGGAGGGATGGAAGTAGGGGTTTGCAAAATGTTCATGGTCTGCCTCTTCAGAGACTTGCGGATGGATATCACGAGTCTCTTGGTAGCAGGCACATCCATCATTTCTACATAGTTAGTCTCCTCCTCCTCCTCCTCTTCAGGGGCCTCCTGGGCAGGCAGCACCAGGGTCTAAGCCACCCTTTTCATAAAGGCATAGTGAGAGGAGGGGTCCCCAAAGAAGTGAGGAGGGGAGTCAGACTCTTGGTGGTCAGGGGAAACTTCTGGCTCAATAGGCTCATCGAAGTCTTCCTCTTCATCTTTATCATCATCATCATCATACTCCTGCTCATAGTATGCCTCTGGGTCATATGAACTGGAGGGAATTGAGGTACCAAGCGTTTGAATTGAGGTGTAAAGTAGTGGACGCTGAACCGGTTCATCCGAACCGGGTTGCAGCAATTGAATGATGCGAATTGCATTCGCTATTTCCGCAGCGGTTGGAACCACAACCGTTTGTTTCTGTGGTTCCGAACTGGCACGCTTTCTCTTTTTCTTTGCAGAAGCCATTTCAAGGGCTGTCTCTGCGCTTCTTTTGGTTAAGGTCTCACCCTGGTCAGAGGGCACCCCCTCCGGTTCATCTTTTAGTGCGGAACCAGATCGGCCATCTGTGTCAGCAGATTTTTCAGCCATCCTTTCTCTCGGTCTATTTAGACACCTGTCAAGCGCAGACTGAGAAAAGTTTTTATAGATCTCACAGTCTGCTTGAAGGTGCTCAAACCCCAAGCAAAACACGCAAACAAGGTGTGGCTCAGCCTTGGCAAATGGCTCTCCTCACTCGGCACAATGCTGAAACCCAGTTCTTTTCTTGGGTTTCTGTGACATAACCCTACAAAATACAAATTAATACTTACCCACGGGTGGCGGTTAAGCCTGGATAAGCAACTTCAGAGAGAAAGTATCGGTTTACGGTCGGGCCAGTGACCGGGACAAAAACCAAGTAAAATACTTGTTTTTTTAAACCAAAACTAGAACCGGAACCAAATACACAACAGAAACACTTTAAAATAAAACGTTACCTCAAAAAAAGCAAATAAATGTCTCCGGTTTCCTTCCGGTTGCAAGTAACCATTCAGAAACTGAAAAACTTACCGAAATGAAGTAAACCTAGACTAGTCTGAACTGTAACCAAAGGACAGCGGTTTGAAAATAAAACTAAAATAAACAGTAGTTTGAAAAACTGACAGATTTTACTTCAACTGACAAAAGTTGAGGAGAATTCTCCAAGGAGACTTCTTAGGCAGTCAGAGTAAAGAATCTGGCAGTTACATAGAATGTACCAAGAACAGTGGTTTGAAAACCAAGCTCGAGCCTACTGAACATTCCACTATTAGCATATAGGCTTTTAACTCTCTCATCTCCCGGGCAGTTTGACTGGAAGGGCTATCTGCATAAGTCAAAATACAGTAAAACTTCCTGGTGTTTAAAAGACCTAACAGAAAGCTGTAACAGATCCACAGTTGAATCTGCTAAGGGGGTAGAAGTTAAATTAATTACAGAAATCAAATCCTTCTCCTTACAATCTTCAAGACGGACATTCAACAGCATGGTTACCCATCAGAGTGCCTGTTCCACAAAGGCTGAGACAGTCGCCAACCTAATGGCCATCTCCGCAGCAGTGCAGGTTCACCTACATATCTTTTTGCAACTTCAGTGTGAGAGTGCCCCCTTTCTTGTTGTTAAGTCTGCTGGAATTATTTTGGGAGGCACCCAGACTTTCAAGTTCTGTACGCCTCTTGTCTCTGTTCTTAGGTCTGCCTACAAGTTGCCTCTATTCTCGTCATAGCCATCTGAGTGATCAGCTGCTAACTCAATTGAATAGGTATGTGCTTGACAATATTAGATGTCACATCTGTGGTTGGCGGAGTCGACCACTTTTTCAACCAAGCTCCCCAAGAAAGGCAATACTTTGGCTTCTCGTAGTAAACAGGTTTTTTTTTTTTGTCCATCCCTCCATTTGTTGTCGAGTATCCATTCAAAATGAAGGAAACTCGAGAATCACTTGTGAGCTTTCCTGGAATAGGTCAGAATGTAATTCACAGATAGTGGTGTGGCCAATTCAACCTCTGCCAGCTGTGGGGCTCTACATGTCTCTGATAGGAAAGGAGGTAAACCGAGTATCAAACTGAAATGGAACACAAATGAATATTACCTACCATAATTCTTGATCTTCCTGTATATCTTCACCATTCATCACTGGCGGGTACCACGCCAGAGGTGCTAGGACCCCACAGGAAGCTTTTTAGCTTAAAAAGCTTTCACCTAGGAGGAGGGGCGATGTCGAGGATGGCGCGTCCTCGAGGCCGACGAACTGCGTGGCGCTCATGGGTTGGCCAGTAACCGTTGTCCCCTCCACTACCTCGGTTCTGCTTGCAGGAGAGGAAACAGGCATAGAGAAAAAGAAGAGTGGAGGGTGGGAAAGACAGCCCAAGGGACAGCAGAAGGAAAGGATAAAAACTGAAAAGGAATAAGCCAACCAGATAAGAAAAAGAGGTTGGAGCCTAGATTGTTCTGGGAGGAGGGCCCCAACCTCTGGGGGGGGGGAGAGAGAGGAGGAGGAGGAGGAAGAAGAAGGAGAAGGAGGAGGAGAATGAGATGAGGTGGGAGGATGAGACTGCATGCCCCCACATTCCAGAAGTCCCTGTGGACCAAGGGAGACTAAAACTCCGCTGTCTACATCCCTCTTGTTAAGGTGGAAAATGTCCCTTTTTTTTTTCCGGAAGAATCTGAGACAAGGCGATAGTCCAGAGAACAGGACTTTTCCAAGAGGAGCGGGAAAATCTAAACCCCCACTAGCAAGAGGAATCCAACAGAAGAAATGCTTGACAGGCCAAGCTAACCCCCAGGTCCACTAGGGGAGGAACATTTGGTAACATATGCTCCTTCTCCCCCTTCTCCTTAGCTGGAAGACGTTAAGAGAATTCTGCTTCCAGTCAGAGTTCACCTCGGTGCCCAAGGGGAAAGTCCTGGGGTGTAAGAGGGTAAAATCCTTTATTTAGCACCACCAGGGAGGTGAAGTTACATAGATACATATATGCTATCAGCAGATAAGGACCACTAGGCCCATCCAGTCTGCCCGTTTAAGCTGCCTAATGAAGCGTCCAGTGACCCTATCTGGTCATTGGTTTTAGCTTTTTCTTCGTATCTCTATTATTCCTTTGTTTCTGTCCCATGCATGTTTGAAAGCCTGCCACTGTACAGGCTGCCACCACCTCCTGGGGCAGGCAATTCCATGCATCCACCACCTCTTCTGTAAAAGAACTTCCTGACATTTCCCTTATGCAGCCACCCCCCCGTCTCATGTTGTGTCCTCTCTTGTCCTATACTACTGTTAATCTGAATATGATGTCCCTTTCCCACCTTGTTAATGCCCTTGAGGTACCTGAATGTTTCTAACATGCCACCTCTCTCTCCTTTGTTCCAGCATGTGTGTGGGAGTGTGGGAGGATGTTGAAAACCACACAGAAAAACTTAGAAAGAAGATTGAGGTCTGCAGGAGGAACTAAGACAGGCAAGGCAGATTGGGGGTGGGTTTAGCCCAATACTGGAGGGAGGAAGAAGGGGAGATGAGGGAGGGCGATTTAAGCCAACAGTGGTGAGGAGAGGGTCAGAAGAAGGGAAGAAGAGACAAACGGGCCGAGGCCAGGAAGAACAATTGCCGGGGAAACCAGGTCAGGAGACAAAAGACGAATGGAAGGAGGAGATAGGGACTTGTGAGGGGAGGCGAAGAAGTGGCAAAAGTCATGGAGTGGAAAGGACAGAACAGGTTACTATGAAGAGAGAGGGAGCGGGCATTTGTGAAGGGCCTTCAGAAAATAGTTGTGCACTGCTAGAGAGGAAGAAGGTGGAGGAGGGAAATGATGAAATTAGAGGAGTAATTGATAAATGCCTGGACCAAACTGGAGCGGGGAGAAGTGCAACAGGGGTAAAAGGGGGAAATAATGTGCAGGAGGAAGAAGAGGAGCTGGAAATGAGAGAGGAGATGAATGGAAGCAAGCAGGGGTAAGAGGAGTGGAATCTTGGTGCTGGGGACTCAATACTAAGAGGAGTTAGGTGGGTAGCAAGGGAGAGGCATATAGTGCATTTGGTGGAGGCCATGCCAGGAATGACAGCGGAAAGGGTGGGACAGTCTGTTCTGAAATATGCTAGAAGGGGTAGGGACAAGCCTCATTTAATTATACATCTTGGGACAAATGACCTGGCTGACAAGACAGTAGATACAGTCCAGAGGAGGACTGAGGAACTAGCACAATTATGTGAGGGAGCAGGAAGATCAGTAACTTTTTCAGAGATACTTCTGGTGCCAAAGGTAAGCACAACAAGGAAGCTGAGAATAGAGGAATTTAACAGATGGCTAAGAACCTGGTGTTGTGCTAAAGGGTATGGGCTGTTGGAGGAGTGGGGAGGGACCTGGGAGGACAGTAGTCTCTATGCCAGGACAGACTACACTTGAGTGAGGAGGGAAAGAAAGTGTTGAAACAGAGGATGGAGGAGTACATAGAGGAAGTTGGGAATTTAAACTAGGGTGGGGGTGGCAGTTGGGAAGAGATATGCAAGAGACCACAGGTTGGAAATCATATGAGCTTACCCCCATAACAGTGACAAAGGACAAATGGCAAGTACTGTTGGTGATGCTAGGAAAGGAGGGCAGGATGGGAGGGAAAAGGGTGGAAGGTGGTTACCCTAATGCTAGGAGCCTTGGGAGAAAACTGCAGAGTTACAGGTTCTCATGGCAGAGGGAGAGGTGGACATTGCAGCCATCACGAAACATGGGCCACCAATACAATGACTGGGACCTGTCTGTACCAGGCACAGGTTATTTCGTGAGGGACAGAGTGATTGGGAATGGAGGGTGTGGCACTATATGTGAAGGAAGGACTGAAGTGTAAGGGAGGAAGGGAGGAGGGTAGTATGGAGTCACTTTGGATGCAAATCCAGGATTCCAAGAATAGGGATTCTTAGAATGGGAGTGGTGTACAGGCCACCATCTCAGACGGAGGAGTTAGACAGGGAACTAGTGGGACAGATCAGAAGGACCTCAGGAAGGGTAGTGTGGTGATTGTGGGGACTTCAACATGCCAGGAGTGGACTGGAGCACCCCACCAACCAGGAACAGAAGGGAGCAGGTACTGGATGCCTTCCAGGACAGCTTCCTGCTGCAAATGGTCAGTGAACCAACAGGTTAGGAATACCCTTGACCTTGTGCTGGCAAATGGGGACTTTGTGAGAGAACTTATAGTGGAGGAACCGCTGTCAGGAGTGACCACCACTCAGTATGGCTCACATTGGATATGGGCAAGGAAGGGTAGAATCTGGCACAATAGTGCTGGACTTCAGGAGGGCCGACTTTGGGAGGATGGGGAAGTGGTAAAGGGTACCTGGCCAGAATTCAATCTAGTATGGACACTAACCAGAGGTGGGAGCTCATAAAGCTGGGATAGTGGAGGCAACCAAACCTGCTGCAAAGCCCAGAGTAAGAAGGCTGGGGCTAAGAAACCGATCTGGTTGAGCAAGGAGGTCATGGAAAGGTAAGGAGGAAAGAGCTGCCTTTAGGAAGTACAAGAAAACGGGGGACCAGGGAGGAGTACTTGACAGAATCGAAGGAGGTGACAAGGGTGCAAGGGAGCCAAAGCATCTACGGAACTCAGGCTGGCACAAGGCATTAAGAAGGGGAGAAGGACTCTTTAAGTACATCAGGGAGAAAAGGAGTATAGGGACCACATAGTAAGGATTAGGAAGGAGGGGTTGGGTGGAAGCAGGGTGCGATAAGGCGGAAGCAATAAATGAGTACTTCTGCTCAGTATTTACTAAAGAGAAGAGGGGGGTGACACCCAAGGTGGGAGAAATGGCAGAAGCAGGGTGGGAAGTGGTGACAGATGGGGAAATCATGGAGAGCAGAGTTCAAGAGGGTTTGAAGGCACTGAGGGTGGACAAGGCGCCAGGCCCAGATGGCATCCACCCCAGGGTACTGAAGGAGCTGGATCCTTGCAGGACCTTTGGCAGACCTATTTAATGCCTCACTACATTCGGGGTGTGTACTTCAGGACTGGAGGATGGCTCATGTGGTGCCCCTCCACAAGAGTGGCCCCAAGGATGAACCGGGAAACTACAGACCAGTAGCCTCCACATCCATCGTGGGTAGCTAATGGAGACTATCCTGAAGAGAGGCTGGTGGCCCTCCTAGAGGCCAAGGACTACAGGACAGCAGACAGCATGGCTTCATGTGGCAGATCCTGCCAAACCAACCAGTCGAGTTCTATGACTGGGTAACTAGGCAACTGGACAGGGGCCATGCAGTGGATGTCCTGTGTCTGGACTTCAGTAAGGCATTAGACTCACTGCCACATGGAAGGCTGGGAAGGAAGTTAGTAGGCACAGAGGGCGGTGCAAAGCTGGTGAGATGGGTAGGAAACTGGCTGCAGGGAAGGCAACAGAGGGTGGTGGTGGGTGGGAGCTCTCACACCCAAGGGCAGTGACGAGTGGTGTTCCACAGGGCTCGGTGTTGGGACCAGTGTTGTTTGGGATATTCATTGCAGACATATCATGGGACATCAAGAGCAAGATCAGTCTGTTTGCTGATGACACCAAGGTAGACGCGGTGGTGGATGACCTAGGGGGATGGCAGGGGTTGCAGGATGATCTGGAAAAGCTTGAAACCTGGTCAGACACCTGGCAACTGGGCTTTAATGCCAAAAAGTGCAAGGTGCTGCATTTTGGGATGAAGAACCCAGGAGGAGTTACCAGCTAGGGAGTGCAGCTAGCCCAGACAGAGGAGGAGAAGGATCTGGGTGTGCTTCATTACAGGGTCAATGAACAACTCGGCACAATGTAGGAAGGCAGCTGCAAAGGCCAACAAAATGCTGGGTTGTATTGCAAGGGGTATATCTCGAGGAGGAGGAGGTGATTCTGCCACTGTATAGGTCATTGGTTAGACCACACCTGGGTACTGCGTGCAGTACTGGCATCTGTATCTGAAGAGGGACATTAAGTTACTGAGGGTGCAGCGCAGAGCGACAAAGATAAACAAGGGGCTGGGGGACTTATTACAGAGGAGGTTGAAAGTTGAACATGTACTCACTGGAGGAGAGGAGGCGGGGTGACATGACTGAAACCTTTAAATACATGAAAGGAATAAACAAGACAAGTACAGAGGGGCTGTTCAAAGTAAGGGAGGGAGGGACACCAGGGCCATGATATGAGACTGGAGCAAGGAAGGTTCAGGAGGAGATGAGGAGACACTTTTACAGAGGAGTGGTGGCTGGGTGGAATGCATTACCTCCTGAAGTGGTATAGTAGAACAGTGGACTGCTTCAAGCGAGGATGGGACAGGACAAGGGGAGGGTTAATGAAGGGGAAGGGTGGAAGGGAGGGGCAGCTGCAGAATAAGGGGTGCTAGCTGCACATTCGAACAGACTTGATAGACCTCTAGGCCTTTATCTGCTGGCAAATTTCGTATGTTCGTATGTTCGTAAATTGAGGTCGCTCACTCTCTGGTCATAAGGCTTGTGATGTAATCCCTTCACCATTTTGATGGCCCTCCTCTGCACCATCTCTGTTTTATCAATGTCCTTTCGAAGGTGTGGTCTCCAGAACTGTACACAGTATTCAAGGTGGGGTCTTATCAGGGTCTTGTACAGTGGAACTATTATCTCCCTCCTTCAGCTTGTGATTCTCCTTCCAATACACCCCAACATCCCACTGGCCTTTCCAACCGCCTTTCCTGTCTGCCTAGCAGCCTTCAAGTCATCTGTGATTATGACCCCCAAGTCCCTCTCCTTCTTAGTTACTGTCAGCAGCTCCCCGACTTGCAGCTCGCCCCAGGGTTCCTGCTCCCCACAAGCATGATTTTGCACTTCTTTGCATTAAACCTTAGCTGCCATGCCCCTGACCATCTCTCCAGCAGTTCCAGGTCTTTTCTCATCCTTTCCACCCCCTCCGGAGTATCCACCTCTTGCAGATCTTGGTGTCATCTGCAAACAGACAAACCTTTCCCTACAGCCCATCTACAATGTCACTGATGAAGACACTGAAGAGGACTGGCCCCAGAACTGACCCCTGAGGTACCCCACTGGTTACCTCACTTTTGTCTGATTGGGTTCCATTCACCACTACCCTCTGTTTTCTCTCCCCTAACCAGTTTCCAATCCAGTTCACCACCTTGCATCCCAACCCCAGGCTGCCTAGCTTGCTGACCAGTCTCCTATGTGGGACCGTATCAAAGGCTTTGCGGAAATTGAGGTAGGCAATATCTACCACCCCCCCTTTGGTCTACTGCCTTTGTCACCCAGTCAAAGAAATCTATCAGATTAGTTTGACAGAATCGTCCTGCAGAGAACCCATGTTGTCTGGGATCCACCAGTCCATTGGCTTCCAGTATTCCACTATTCTTTCCTAAAGGAGTGCCTCCATTATCTTTCCAACTAGAGGTTAGACTAACTGGCTTGTAGTTCCTCGCTTCTTCTTTACTACCATTCTTGTGAAGAGAGACATTTGCCCTTCTTCAGTCCTCTGGGACCAGTCCAGTGTCTAAGGACTCACTTAACAGGGCTGCCAGTTCAGTCCTCAGTTCCTTTAGGACCCTGAGATGTATGCCATCTGGACCCATGGCTTTTTTCACCTTTAGCCTCGCCAGTCCTTCTAGGACCCTCTCCTCTGTGAGTTAATAGGAAAAGGAGACCTCAAGGAGGTTCCTGATTCTTGAAGTACGAAGAGACTTTGAGTGAAGAAGGGACCCAGGACAGGTCTCTTGCAATTGGAGAAAGAAGAAAAATAAAATAGAGAAGGTCCCTCAGCACCCTACTCTCAGCAGAGAGGTTCAAAAAAAGGTGGAACCCGCAAGGGTAATCTGAGGAAGAACTCCCAGACAGGAGGCCTAAAGATCTCCCCTACTGAGAAGAGGAGCCTGGCAAGCTAGGGAAAAAAAAAAGGGCAAGAGCTCCTGCTTGTCCTCCCCCCTAGAGTGGGCCTCTGGGGCTTCATAGAAGTGTCAGGGAGCCCAGAGGTACCAGTGGGACTCCGCCCACAATTGGCCTCAAGGGGGCAAGCAGGGAGGAGGCACTGCCCAGAAGCTGAGGCCAAAGAGGGGAAGGTGAGCAGAAAGCAGTGATGAATGATGAAGATATACAGGAAGATCAAGAATTAAGGTAGGTACGCAATTTTTATATCTTACCTGTATCAATCTTCGCCATTCATCACTGGTGGCCGAGTACCAAGCCCACAAGGTGAACCAGTACCTCCTTGAAGGCTACTCCCTGAAGGCTAGATAGCCTTCAGTCCCTCGTGGGGGACTCACAAGGGAAGAGGACCCATCACGGGTCTGGCTAGACCCGCTAGTGTTCAGTGCCAGAACTGGGCTCCTGACCTGCAGAAGAGGGAGGGTGCCCTGCCATTTCCTGCCTGGCTCTTTGGGAGAAAATACGGATCCACAGGAATGGCAAGGCAGTCACCCCACACCGGGCCAAGGCGTCCGCTAATGCAGACCGCGGATCCCACGACCCTGAAGGCTACCGCGCTAGCACCATAAATGCCCGCTTGGTGTCTTGCTAGCTCCAGGCCTCTTGTGGAAATGGCAGTGGCTTGCCCGGATGCCTTGTAATCAGGCAAGGCTGCTAGGATTTCCCCCAATGTGGCCCACAGGTGCCTCTCAAAGGCATGTGTGCCTGATAAGCAGCAATAGATAACAAGAGATGCGCCGAGGCAAAAACTCTTCTGCCCAGCGGTCGAACTCTGCAGAATCTGAGTCTGTGGGATGGTCCCTTGTCAGGTGTCGACGCCAAGAAGGGGTGTGCAGCCACTCCAATGGAAACGGAAGCAGGTGACTGCTAGACGATGTCGGACTCCTCCAGAAGGGCCGAGGCCATGGAGGGATTCCAAAGGATTCCTGGCTGTACTCTCCAAGGAGCACTATAGTTGCATGCGCAGGACTGTGTTGAGACACTAGGGTAAGATTGAGCTCTTCCATCATTGTCAACAGGAGCCGCTGATACTTAGAAAAGACAGCACTGAAGACCAGTACAAGCAGGAGTCCTCTTCCTCAGAGGAGAAAGTGGAAGTGCAAGGGCTTTGTATAGGGAATGACGGTGCAAGAAGAGTAGATGGGAACATCATCTCATCCATGGCCCTGTAAAACATTGGGAAAGCACTCACCGTGGCCCTATACTGCTCCCAGGTAAGAGGCCCCAATGGACCAGAAAGACCTGGGAGAAGAGGGGGAGGAGGAGGCAGAGAGGATGAAGGATGGGCAGAATGGTCCTGTGAGACCAGGCTCGGGCCCCCTCTGCCAGGGCTTGTGGGAACAAGTGGGCGACCCCTCTGAAGCAAGGGGGATGCGCTGTCCAGACCCCACCTGCTGCTCAAACCTCCCTAAGCCAGCAGGGAAAAGCCCACGGGGGAGGAGACCCCTGGTGGGGAGACTGTAGCCAAGCAAACCCAGCAGGATGGCCCCTGTTCCCACCTGTTGCAGAACTACATCCCCCAGAGGAGGAGGAAGAGGTGCCCGGCCCAGCACTCCAACTCTGAGTCAGAGTGACCGAGGTCACCTGAGCAGAGCGGGAGACAGACCAGGCCCCTGAACCGAACCCCTCGGGGGAGGACAGAGATCTGCCCCTCGAGCGAGGTCCCACTATGGCAACTGTCTGTAAGGGAGGGGGAAGAAAAAAGCCAGCACCAGGGTCGGCCACTAACTCCCCCACCAACTCCCTGTCAGCACCAAAGAGCAACCCGGCACCAAAATCAGCCCCCTCTATGGAAACAGCACCCAAAGAGGCGCCATCATCGAAAATGGAAGTGCCGTGGCACCGACAGTGATGCTATCCCCAGAAACGGCACCACCATTGACGCCGACCTCGGCATCGACATCAGGTGCGGCACCAACCTTGGGGACAGCACTGACCAAGACACTGACCCTTAAAACGGCACCTTCAGCGGCACCGACAGCAAGCGCGGCTGCGACTGAGGTGCCATCACCAGACGTGGTACCAACCATGGCACCATCATCGACCGCAGCACTGACTCTGGGGTCCGCCCAAGATGGCACCACTGGCAGCACCAGAGTCCCCCGCAGTGCCGAGGGGAAAGGGCAATATCGCAAATGGTGTCATTACCAAGACCGGAACACACAGACTACCTCGAGTGGATCCTAGGGAGCGATCTTTGCTCTGGAGAGCTTGGTTGCCAATTCGGATCAGCACGATCATCCTCCAAATCTAAGGAGGGGAGCACGGCGATCCCAAGAGAGGCAAACCCCAAACATACTACCTGTCCCGGCACCAAGAGCGGTGTTGGGACGGGACTCAGCGGCACCGGAGGGCCAGCCTCGCTCACCGACACCAGAATCAGTGTCACGAGTCGAGGACACACACCCCAAAGCCCTTGAAGGGACCGCCAATGCAGACCTTGCGTGTGGGTGAGACCTCAATACCGGGGTCGGGGAACAGGGCCTTGAGAGGTCTATGGCCTGCCCCCTGAAGGAGGCTGATCGTTCCCCCGACCACTCAACCAGGCATCTGGGCTCAGCAAGATCTGAGCCGACGGAGGCCTGCTCTCCCCCAGTGTATACAGCAGCTGGGGGAGGACCTTACGTTAAATGAAAGAAAAGAGACTTGACGCCGTACAAACACTGGTTAAGAAAATAATGAAATGATGCCAAACATGCCGTTGACAGGAGCGGCGTTGAGTATTCAGTCAGAGGAGCAGAAAATGGTAGTCGAGGAGTGTTGTGTGGACTTCTTGCTGTCCCACATAGCCTGAGCTGCAGCCTCGACAGCAGGACAAACAGAACTGAGGTAGTGGAAGGGACGACGATGGTTACTGGCCAACCTGGAGCACCACAAAATACGTTGGCCTCGAGGATGGCACCATCCCTGACATCCCAGGAGAAAGCTTTTTAAGCTAAAAAGCTTACCGTGGGGTCCTAGCACCTCTGGCGTAGTACCCACCAGTGATCAATGGTGAAGATTGATACAGGTAAGATCAGTACTCTGTGTCTTCTGGACATTCACATTCTTCTTCCTAAGATACAGCATTACCATCCTCCTAGGGAACTGCTGGATTCTCTGGGGTCTTATCGCTAGTGCAGTCATCATGTTCTGGTTGCATACTGGAGCTGAGCTCTGAAAAAAATTGAAAATTACGTACCTACCGTAATTCTTGATCTTCTTCGACAAGTCTTCACCATTCATTCACACTGCTGGGTACTACGCCGGAGGTGCTAGGACCCAGTGGGAGCCAAAAATCTTCAGGAGGGTCGGCGCAGAGGTAGGACCACACATGCGCGGCACCGTGAGACTGGCTCGAGCCTATATAGACTATCTCGGCGTCAACCTTCCAACCGCCTCAGTACCTTTTTGACCAAGGAGGTGCAGCGTAAACTAACTTAAAAAACTCCTAACCTAATCCGGGCATACGATAGCCCGGTTAACTCATGTAAGAAGGGTCAACTCAACAATGTCTTCACAACCCAGACCAAAGAGGGAGTGAAAACCATAAACAAGATGAGTGAGCTCGGGGGATGGTGAGTGGGCGTATGAATGAAAGGTGAAGACTTGTCCAAGAAGATCAAAAATGATGGTAGGTATGTAATTTTCATATCTTCCTGGACTTAAAGTCTTCACCATTCATTCATATTGCTGGGTGAGTACCAAGTTAAAAACCCTTCCCCCAAGCAGGGTAGCAGGACACAGAGTTCACTCAGGACAGAAGTCCATTAAGGATTGTCCTGCCAAAGGAAGTGTGCTGTCTGGCATTAACATCTAGAGCATAGTCCTTTTACGAAAGTATGCACCAAGCTCCAAGTAGCCGCTTTGCAAATCTCTGCAATAGGCATGTTATGGCTCTCCGCCAGGCATGCCGCCACCAGTCTGGTAGAGTGGGTGTAGACCCGGCCTTCTAACTTGACTTGTGCCATCGAGTAGCAATGATGAAGGCATGCTACTATCCAAGCAGAAATGCAGGTAATGGTAACTGGCTGGCCCAGTCGGGCCATTCTGAACAATACAAAGATTTGATTGGTTTTCGAATCCCCCCGGTTCTGTCGACATAGAATTGTAAAGCCCTCTTGACATCCAGAGAATGAAGGGTGCATTCCCCTTCATTCTGAAAGTTAGCAAAAAGGTCAGAATCAAAGGCTGATTGAGTTGAAAATCCGAAACCACCCTGGGCAGGAACTTAGGGTTAGTACAAAGTACCACCCTGTCCTTGTGAAAGACAGTATACGGAGGGTCTGTGACTATGGCATGTATTTCAGAAACCCTGCGAGCGGAAGTGATGACCACCCGGAAGGTGGTCTTCCAGGTCAGAAACGTCAAGTCACAGGTAGCTAGAGGCTCAAAAGGTTTACGACTGAGCATATCTAGCACAAGGTTTTGATAAAGCAATGGGGCCTGATGGGATTCACCCCAGAATTCTAAAAGAACTAAGGGAAGAACTAGTAACACCACTGACTACCCTTTTTAATAAATCATGGGAGGATGGTGTGGTACCTGAGGACTGGAGGAGGCCGGATGTGATTCCCTTCACAAAAGTGGGAGCAAGACAGAGGCAGGAAACTACAGACCTGTCATTTTGACCTCAGTGGTAGGGAAAATGATGGAATCATTTCTGAAGGAAAGAATTGTTGAGTACCTAGAGGCCAGCGGGGCACAGGAACCAAAGCAGCATGGACTCACAGCAGGAAGGTCATGTCAGACAAATCTAATTGATTTCTTTGACTGGGTGACCAAAGCAGTAGCCCAGGAAGGGGCTGTGGACATGGCCTACCTAGACTTTAGTAAGGCATTTGACACAGTCCCGCACAAAAGATTAATAAACAAATTAGCCAGCCTAGGAGTGGGTCCCAGGGTGGTAGCCTGGGTAAAACACTGGTTGGACAACAGGACACAGCAGGTAATAGTAAATGGAGTCCACAGTGAAGAAAGCAGGGTTACTGGTGGGGTACCGCAGGATTCAGTACTGGGGCCGGTCCTTTTTAATGTCTTTATAAGTGACATTGCAGAGGGACTGGAAGGGAAAGTATGTCTCTTTCCAGATGACACAAAGATCTGCAACAGGGTTGATACACAAGGTGGGGTGGAAAGGATGAAAAGGGACTTGGCAAGGTTGGAGGAATGGTCAAATGTATGGCTGCTTAGATTCAATGCAAAGAAGTGCAAAGTAATGCACCTGGGAAACAAAACCCAGGGGAAGAGTACACAACGAGGGGTGAGATACTGACAATGACAAAAAAGGAAAGGGACCTGGGGGTAGTCATATTAGATGGCCTAAAGGTGGGCCAGCAATGTGAGAAGGCAGTAAGGAGGGCTGGGGGGATACTGGGATGCATAGGGAGAGGCATCACCAGTAAGAAATAGGAAGCTGTTGGCCCTCAGTACAGACAGTTGGTAAGACCACATCTGGAGTACTGTGTACAGTTCTGGAGACCCCATCTCTGCAAAGACAGACAGGGTGGAGGCTGTCCAGAGGAGGGCAACCAAAATGATGCAGGATCTGCATCAGAATACATATGAAGAAAGACTAAAGGAACTAAAGATGTATAACCTCGAGGAAAGGAGGGACATGATAGAAACTTTCAAGTACCTCAAGGGAATCAACAAAGTCCAAGAAGGTGGCATCTTTCAGAAAAAGAGATATGCAAAAACAAGGGGGCACAATTTGAAGACAGAGGGGGACGGCTCTGAGGTAATGTGAGGAAGTATTTCTTCACAGAGAGGGTTGTGGACACATGGAACAGCCTTCCTGAGGAGGTCGTAGAGTCCAAAACAGTGGGGGAATTCAAGAATGCATGGGACAGACATAAGGCAATTCTAGTGGGGGGTAGGAGGAAGTAGGCTGTTGGTTAACTAGGATCTGCAGCTTATCCGTTAGGTAGGGAAATGGGCAGACTAGGTGGGCCAAGCGGTCCTTATCTGCCGTCAAATTCTATGTTTCTATGTAAGGTTAATATCTCACATGACCTCCGGTTTCCTGACCGGGGGCCTAGTGGGCAGAATACCCTTGAGGAACCTCTTGACTAGCAGTAACTGAGCCAGCGACATGTTCTGTACTGGTTCATGAGTGGCAGAAATTGCGCAGAGATTGGTGGGCAACAGAATGTATCCAGAAGGAACTTCGCACACCAAATTGAGAAGCGCTTCCCTTTAGCTGTGTAAGTCTTCCTAGTGGAGGGCTTACGCGCTGCCAAGAGGATTTCCAAGATTCTCTGAGAAACCTTAAACCTACCCACTTCTATCTCGTCAGGAGCCGGGCATGGAGATGAAGGGAGCGCATGTTGGGATGGACCGGAGGCCCCTGTGTTAGGAGGTCCATTCACAGAAGAAACTGCCTTGGGGGGGGGACCTCTGACAACCTGTTGATCAACGGGAACCATATCTGTCGAGGCCAGTATTGGGGCAATTAGAATCATCCTGACCCCCCCCCCCAAGTGCCTCCAATTTCAGCAGCACCCTCTGAACTAACAGAAGAGGAGGAAATGTATACAGAAAGCATCTTGTCCACCGCAGTCTGAATGCATCCTGACTGAAAACGTCAGGTTCTGGACTTTTGGAGCAGAATAGAGGTAGTTTTGCTTTGAGTGGGGAAGCAAAATGTTCCAGGTCTGGACTGCCCCACTCATCGAATAGTGATTGCACGATGTCTGGTTGTGACCGGGAGCTCCTGCCACTCTTGAGGACTGACCTTTTCTTAAATCTGTTGCAACAGTTCTTCTATTTCTAAGCCTAATCTATCCTTTACTAATTTTAGTCCATAAGGTTGGCCACCTATGGGCACCCCCTCCTTTTTCTTGACTATGCTATAGTGTCCTCTTTGATTTTCCTTTTCCCTCTTAGGTCCTCGTACAGAGAGGGTATTGTGGTGACCTCCAAGCATATTTAAAACAGCTTGTCTTTATCATTGTTGGATTTAGTATATAATAGCACTATGTTATAAAATAGCTTAATGTTTAAAATGCATGTATATTGTTGTAAACTTAAGTAAGAAATGGCATGATGATTTGCATATATCCCATGATGCATTGCATTATGGAAGTATGCATGATAAACAGGTTACTCACCTGTAACAGTAGTTCTAGGAGTGGTATATGTTGTTCATCCACACTGTCTGGCATTGTCCCTTTCCCCTTTAAATCTTGCGGGAAGTCTTCAAGCTGGCTCCTCCCACCCACCCAGGTGGTAAATACCTCAGCTCCGCCCCATGATGCCAGATCTAGCCCGCTGGAAGCAAGGTTGTGCGCCTTAAGCCAGGGAGGTCGGGTGGGTGCGTGTGGATGAACAACATATACCACTCCTAGAAATGAAAATTACGTACCTACCGTAATTCTTGATCTTTTTGGACGAGTCTCCACCACTCATTCACACTAGTGGGATCTGCGCCGGAGGCACCAGGACCCATCGGGAGCAAACTTTTTGCTGGAGGGTCATCGCGAGAGATGGTGCCGCGAGGCATGGCGCCGCGAGAGGTGGCTCACGCGGTAATGACTATCTCGGCGACGACCCTCCAACCGCCTCAGTACCTTTTTTACCAAGGAGGTGCAGCGCAACTAACGTAAAGAGTAAACCTAACCTTACAAAACGGACATAAGATAGTCCGGACGACCCGTGTAAGAAGGGTCAGCAAAGAAGTCTTCACGGCCTAAAGATTTGAGGGAGTGAAGACCAACACAGCGGAGAGCTCGGGATGAGAGAGATGGAATGAGTGGTGGAGACTCGCCCAAGAAGACTGGAATTACGGTAGGTACGCACTTTCATATCTTCCTGGACATAAGTCTCCACCACTCATTCACACCAGTGGAGAGTCCTGCTGATAATCCCCAAAAGGGCGGCAGGGAGCCAGAGTCACACGCTCAGGACAGAAGTCCATTAGGATAGTTCTGCCGGATGAGCGGAATGACGCCATAAGGAATATCCAGTGCATAATGTCAACGGCTGTATGCACTGAGCTCCAGGTGGCGGTATTGCAGATATCTGCAATTGAACATTGCTAATTTCCGCTTAGGGATGCCAGCAACCGCCCCTAGTAGAGTGAGCGTGAACTCTACCTTCTAATTTAACCTGTGCCATGGAATAGCAATGTCGAAGACATGCCACTAACCATGATGAGATGCATCTGATAACGCATAGGCTGACCCAGCTTGGTCTCGGAAGGAAACAACAATTGCTGAGTTCATAAAATTCTTCGCTCTATCTAAGTAGAATCAAGAAGGTTTCTTAACATCCAAGGAATGAAGAGACCGCTCTCCTTCATTTTGGAAGTTCACAAGTATGAGGGAAGCACCAGAGGTTGGTTTAGATGGAATTCTGACACAACCTTGGGAAGAAATTTAGGATGAGTAATGAAGAACTACTTTGTCCTTATGGAACACAGTATATGGAGGGTCCGTGAACCAGGGCATGCATTCTGAGACCCCCAGTGGCTGAGGTAATGGCCACTAGGAAGGCTGTCTTCCAGGTAAGAAATTTTAGCTCACAGGTAGCTAGGGGTCCGAAAGGCTTCCGAGTGAGCATGTCTAGCATAAGGTTAATGTCCCAGGCTGCGTAATGGACGCTCAACAGGGGTCTGGTATGCAGAATTCTCTCAGAAATCTCTTCACCATAGGTAACTGAGCCAGAGACAAGGAAGAAACCGCTCATGGTACGCTTGAAATGGCACTAAGGTGAACTTTAACCGTGGGAGTACTGAGACCTGAGTTTGATAGGCTCAAAAGGTACTCCAGAACCTTGTCTGGAGTGACAGGAAAAGGGATTCCAAGAGGACTTTGCACACCAGAGAGAAAAGCTGCTTCCACTTAGAAGCATAAGTTTTTCGGTAGCTGGCTCGAGCAGCCAGAAGGATCGCCTGAGACTCTCACGAGAGACGTTGAACCGTTTACTTCTACCTTCAGGAGCCAAGCATGAAGGTGAAGTGACCTCAGGTTGGGATGGACCAACAACCCTGAGTCAAAAGATTGATTTGTAAGGGAAGTGGTCTCGAGAGGCTGCCGACATACTGTTGGAGTAGAGGAAACCATAGTTGTTGAGGCTATGGAGGAGCAATGAGAATCATCTTGGTCCCTTGAGACTCGAACTTGAGGAGAACTCTGAATTAAAGGAAGCGTGGAAAGGAAAGAAAGCGCTTGTCCACCGTAGCCTGAACGCATCCTGACAGAAAATGCCAGGCCCTGGATTTCTGGAGCAGAAGAGAGGCAGTTTTATGCTGAGTGGGATGCAAAAGGTCCAGGTCTGGAGTCCCCACTTTCCGAACAGTGACCGAGCTATGGCTGGGTCGAGACCACTGTGAGGGTCTGCCTCCGTCCTGCTGAGGTGATCTGCTAAGTCGCTTTGTACACCCGCAGATATACCGGCTGAATTGAGACTTGTGCTCCAAGCACCACTCCCACACCTCATTGCTTCCCGCAAAGGAGATAAGAGTGAGCACCGCCTGCTTGTTGATGTAGCACATCACAGCTTTGTTGTCCGTTTGAAGGAGAATGTTCTGTGACAAAGAACATCCTTCAACGCTGGATCGTGATAGAGGATCGGGCTTCTCATCTCCACGACATTTATGTGGGAGCTGAGTTTTCGAGCTGAGTCCATACACCTTGAGTGTGAGAGAGACAGTGAGCTCCCCATCCCATTAGCGATGAGTCTGTGGTGATGGAGATCTGATGATCCAGAGGAGCAAAGGAATCCTTCCAGGAGATTGTTTCTGAGACCACCAGTGGTGAGAGACCTTGTAGGCTCCGCCACTTTGATGGGATAAGACTGGGGTGAGAAGTCGGCAACCACTGAGCGGAGAGCATCCATTGGGTGGTCCCTGCTGTAACCCAGGGAGAGGCACAGTGAACACTGAGGACGCCATGAGACCCAACATACGCTTGCATCGAGAGAGCTGTGAGCCGATCGGCTTCTCCCCGATGTAACGGGCCATCTGAAGGATGTCGAAGCTCTTCTGTCCTCTGGAAGGAAAGCCTTCATGAAGAGGTGTCCAGAAGAGTCCCTATGAAAAGGAGCTTGGAGGGCTGCAGTTGTGAAATTTCTTCAGATTTAGCAGAACTCCATGGACGAAGAAGGCGAGAAGCGGTTTGAACGGCTTCCAGAGTCCCTTGGCTGGAGGGACTCGCTTAGGAGCCAATCGCCATGTAGGGAAACACTGGAGTCCGAGCCTCGGAGATGCCCATGCAGAACTGCACAACACTTTGTAAAACTCACAGGCGCCGAGGATAGCCCAAAAGGCAGGACTTGAACTGATAATGCTGACCCAAAGCTACAAACCTCAGGAATTTGCGCATGGGTCGGGTGGATGGGGATATGCTGTGTAGGCCCCTGCACATCCAGGAGGCCAGCCAGTCGGTTGATGCAGCAAAGGTAACAGGGTACCTAGGGAAACTATTTTGAATTTCTCCTGGGGAGTGAATTTGTTTAACCTCTGAGGTCTAGAATGGAAGCGATCCCCAGACTTTTGGAACCAGAAAGCAATGGGAGTAGAACCCTGTGTTTTGCTGATGCGGGGCACCAGTTCTATTGCCCTGCTGTTTAGAAGGCCCTGGATCCTGGGCGTGAAGAGGTTCACTGAGAGGTCGACAACCTGTCGTCGCTTTGGGAGGGCACTGGGGGTTTTTCCAAAAGATTGAGAGAATAACCCTCGCGAATTATCCGGGCGACCCATTTGTCCGAGGTTATGGACTTCCACTGATTGTAGAAGCACATCAGACTACCTCCCCACCGGAGGAGAAAGTTCCATCTCGGCAGTGTGGATGTAACTGGGGCTGGCAATCATAAGGTAGTGCTGAAGGCTTTAGACCCCCTGCGCTTGCTGCGCCTCTTTGAGGTTGAGCAGGTTGGCTTTTTATGGAAGCCTCTGCCTCTGCCTCGAAAGGACTGGCTACTCATGAAACTGACGCTTCCACATGCCCCGAGAGGGGTAGGGGGTTCAGGCCAACTTAATGGCCTGACTTAGTCTTCTGAGTGGCCTCTAGGGCTTGCTCTCACCTGAGGACCAAAGATAGGAGCCATTAGCAGGGCAGCGCCATTACCTGCTGCTGAGCATCATTCGTAGAAGCCAGAAGTACGCAGCCAGGAATGGGCGTCAGTACAAATACCTGCGGCTGAACTAGAAGTAGTGTCGAAGGCCCATGGCGGCTTTGACCTGTTGGTTATTGGACTCAATACTTGATAACGGGTTAGAAGGAGCTCCCGACTTGAGTCTGAATCTGGAAGAGCTTTAACCATCTGCTTATAGAGTGCCACAGGATATACTTCACTGAGAAAATAGCCCTGATAGCTGGCAATACGCATACTTAGTGGAGGCAGCAAAGACTTCTTACCTAATGTATCAATTTTAATGGCACTTTGTTAATAGGTCGAGCTGTAGCTTGAGGAAGAAATCTACTTGTTGGCCTCTGCCAGACTACAATAGGATCCGAAAAGGCTTGGGATGCCAAAATAGGACGCATCCTTGGGAGCTTGAATATTTCTATCAATGGATTTAGCCACTGAGGAATAAGAGCAGGATTTTCCATACCATTTGAGACAGCTGCCTCAAGGAGGGTTGAATCGGAGGAGTCAAACTGTAGGATCTCCGAAGCATGAAGATACTGGAGTCTTAATATTTTCCCAGGATCGATGTCTGTAGTCCGGAGAGAAAGAGTGGATCTCAGGTTCCTCAACAGAGACTTAAAGGATAGGTCCTCACCACAGGCTCTGTAGCGGTGAAGGATCCTGTTTCCTCCACTTCATCACCCAACCGAAGGTCTGGGCAGGCTCAACATCATCTCCTGATAGTCCAGGAAGGACTGTTTAGACAGGAAAGGAGTGAAAAATAGAGAAGAAGAAAGAGCAGATAGAAAGGGAGAGTCCCGTGAGGTCCGCCGCCGAGGAGGCGTAAAGGAGTCGAAACGGCGCCGCCGGAGGCGCACTGTGCCAAAGAAGCACGCGTGGCAATCGCGAGGCGGCATCGCTACGCCGGGCGGGCGCCACGAAGACACGTGGGCGCCTGCTGGCAGCGCCGCGAGATTCACCGGCACCGCGACGGGCGCCACGCCACGGATGGTGCGCGGCCCCACGGGCGCCAAAACGGCAGCGACTCCCCGCGAAGGCGCCAAGGACACCCTTGAACCTGGAAAGCAAGAGAAGGAAAACCAGGAGATAAGGGCATCAGTGTGGCCTCTGCGCGCCCAGCCATGTAAGGGGGCAACACCTAGACGGAGTCGCTGGACATCGCGGAGGCGCCGCTACACTAGGAAGGTCCAACCGCCTAGCCTGATCGCCTGATGAGCCCGGCCCGGGCAACCAAGCTAGGCAGAAGAACCAACCTCCGGGCCCATCGCCCATAAGAGCTGCCCACTGATGAAACTGCTCATCTGGAGCCCTACCTATAGGCGGGTGGGGCTCGATGTCGAAGACGGCGGAAACCGAAGTTGGCGACCAAGGAGGAGACCGCAACTAGAACGAGATAACTCACCGCCGACGCGTTAGACGACAGAGGGCGACTCGAGTGATGCCTCTCTTTTGACCTGTGGGTCAAGAAGAGCTTGAGGCCAAACGGGACAGAATGCAACCTTTATTTTATGCCGGGGGGACCGCCCATCCCCGGCATCGGACTGACCGCTGTCGGAACCCCGCTGAGGAGAAGGCTGACCGACCCAGCCCGACTGACTGAACAGCTTTCATACAAGTCTCCACCGCTACCTGACCTGCTCATGGTCGACTCCTTCAGTAGGCCGAGACTTCTTTACTATAAGTTAAATTTTAAAATATAACAGAAATAGAATAAAATTAAGCGATACTACTATCGAGATAAAATTACAAAAAAATAAACTGAAAACTATGCGCTAGTTTGAAGTTTGACTCCCGACAGGCGAGCGACGTTGTCACTGAAGCGCACTCGACGGCGGGAAAAAAGGAACTGAGGCGGTTGGAGGGTCATCGCCGAGATAGTCATTACTGCGCAGCCACCGTCATGCGCCATGCCTCGCGGCGCCATCTCTCGCGACGACCCTCCAGCAAAAAGTTTGCTCCCGATGGGTCCTGGTGCCTCCGGCGCAGATCCCACTAGTGTGAATGAGTGGTGGAGACTTATGTCCAGGAAGATCTACTGTTACAGGTGAGTAACCTGTTTTTCTAGGAGCGTGGATATGTTGTTCATCCACACTGTCTGGCAGACTCCTAGCAGTTATCCGGGAGGAAGGAGGCAAGGCGCACACCCCCTACTTAGGAAAAAGAGATTGGAGAACCGAGGCCCCAAAACCAGCATCTCGGCGTGACTCAAGGTCGATGTGGTAATGGGTAATGAAGGTGTTTGCTGACTTCCAGGTAGCAGCCCGACAGATTTCCTGGATAGGGATGTCCTCGAAGCAGCCACTAATGCAGCAGTAGGCAGGTAGAATGAGCTCTTATCCTCTGGGAGGCCTCCGTTCACCAACTCATAACACAGACTTATGCATGATGTGATCTATCTTGCAATAGTCCGCTTGCTGCAGGTCTGCCAGAAGCAGCTTCAGCGTAGGTGACAAAAGCTGCCGAACCCTCTCCCAATTTCCGCTGTCCTCTCCTTATAATAGAGACAGCACGCCTGAGGTCCAGAGTATGGAGTCTGTACCACGTCCGAGGTGTAGTTAGGTAATATACCGCAGAGTCAACACCTGGTTAAGGTGAAACTTGATACCACCTTGGAAGGAATTTTGGTGGGGGCGAGACAACTTTGTCCCTGTGAAAGACCAGATAAAGGGAGTCCACCGAAAGTGCCTGGAGCTCCCCTGTCCTTCTGGCTGACATGATAGCCACCAGGAAGGCAGTCTTCCACAAGTGCGAGAGCTCACACTTGTGCATGGGTTCGAATGGCTTGCCCATGAGCTTTGCCAAAGCCAGCAAGAGATCCCAAGGAGGTGGAGGTTCATGCACCGGAGGGAATATGTGATCCAGACCTTTGAAAAAGCGCCTGACCACCGTCTCCTGTGCCAATGTCGGCTGACCGGCCCGTGCCCGGTAAGCAGAGATGGCTGCCAGGTGCACCCTAAGGGTCGATGACCGAAGACCCCCTTTGGAGAGGGACCAAAGGTAGTCTAGAATGTTAGCCACAGAGCAGGATAAGGGGTCCAGGCTCTTTCCCTGAAACCAAATAGAAAACCTTTTCCATTTGAAGGCATAACATTTCTTGGTCGATTCTTTTCGAGATGCTTCCACCACGGTGTAGACATCCTCGAAAAGACCCAGAGCCTTGAACTCTAGCCACTCAGAAACCAGGCTGTGAGGTGCAGGGACTGAAGGTCTAAGTGGAAGACCTTCCCCTGGTTCAACTATATCAGGTCCGGGCGTGTACAAAGCCGCTCCGGGGTCCTGCAGCTGAGGTTGAGGAGATCTGGATACCAGAATTGGTGGCCAATCTGGGGCTACCAGGATCACCTTCACCTTGTCCCTCCTCACCTTGAGTAACACCTTGTGGATCAAGGGAAATGGAGGGAAGGCGTAAAGGAGGCCTGGGGTCCACGGCCTCGAGAAGGCATCCCCCGCAGCGAGCCCTGCTGAGGGGGGTGGGCATGGTACAGCTGCAGCTTGGTGTTCTCCCTGGAGGCGAACAGGTCCACCAACGGTTTGCCCCAATGGGAGAACAGATTGTAAGCTACCTCTGGATGGAGAGACCACTCATGGGATGTCTGGCATATGCAGCTGAGAGCATCCGCCAGTTGGTTCGAGACTCCTGCCACATGGATGGCCAGGAGATCTGCCTCCAGCCGGCTGACGAAGGTCCAGATCCGGAGCGCCTCCCTGCATAGCAGACGGGAATGCGTGCCACCCTGTTTGTTGAGGTAGTACATGGTCGTGGCATTGTCCGTCTGGACTTTAACCACTTGACCCAGGAGCTGAGGAGCGAAAGCTGACAGTGCCAGTCTGAGTGCTCTGAGCTCCAACAGGTTGATGTGGTATCAGGACTCCTCAGGGGTCCAGAACCCGTGAGCTCTGTTGTCCCCCATGTGGGCTCCCCAGCCCATGAGAGAGGCATCGGTCGTAAGGACGATGGTCGGCTCAGGGCGGACGAACAGGATTCCATCCCACAAATGACTCGAGACGGTCCACCATTGGAGAGCGTCCCACATCCTCTGGGTGACAGTGACCAGCTGGTGAAGAGACCCTGACGTTGAGACCACTGGGCGGCCAGCTCCCATTGAAGGGGGCGCATGTGCAATCTGGCCCAATGGACCACTGAGGTGCACGCCGCCATGTCACCCAGGAGGCGCAGGAAGTCCCAGGCAGGGCGCAAGTGCCCAACCAGAAATGATTGGGCAAAGGAGGAAAGAACCTCCGCCCTGTCCGCTGGGAGCCGAGCTCTGGCTTGACGAGAGTCGCGCTCTGCCCCGATAAAGCACATCACCTGAGAGGGCACGAGTTCTGACTTGGCCTCGCTGGTTAGGAGGCCCAGGTGGAAGCAGGTTCGGAGGGTCAGGTCCCTGGACCTCTCCACCTCCTGTAGGGAGGAACCCGCCAGGAGCCAATCGTCTAGATAGGGGTAAATACGTAACCCTTGACGCCAGAGATGGCTGCCACCACTGTGATGCATTTGTAGACTCTGCGTGGGCGGCGACAGGCCGAACGGCATGGCTTTGAACTCGTATAGGGTCCTTCGACCCTGAAGCAGGAGGAACCGCTGATGGGACGGACGGATTGGGATGTGGTAGAACACGTCCTGAAGATCCAGTGAACAGAACCACATGTTTCGCTCCAGAGATGGTATGATCTGGTTCAGAGTTACCATCCGGAAGGTGCGAGACCTGAGATATCGATTCAGGTCGTGGAGATCTAGGATGGGGCACCAACCCCCGTCCACTTGGGCACCAGGAAATACCTGGACACGAAGCCTGGGTCTGTAGGAGGATCCGGCACTGGAGCTACTGCCTCCTTGTGGAGGAGCTGAGCAATGTCGTCCCGGAGGGCCGACTGAGCACCAACTGAGATCCTTTCCTCCTGGGGCACGGGCCCGGCTGGGGGTACTGGTCGAACTCTAGAGGTAGTCCTGCCCGACCACTTCAGAATCCACCTGTCCGGGTGATACCGACCAGGCGGAAAGAAAGTGGCGGAGCCGGCCCCCCACAGGGGGACCCAGAACTGGCATGACGGGTGTAGGGGAGGCCACCACTGACCCATCACTGTGCAGGCTTGGAGGAGGAGGCACCTGGACCAACACCACGGCCTCCTTTGCGGGGCTGTTAGGACCTTGTTTGGGCCTAGGGCGCCAAGCTTGAGCCTGCTGCTGTTGCTGACCTCCCCTGGAAGGAGGGGCTGTCTAACCGCAGGGGAAGAATGCCGAAGGACTTTTCTTTGCTTTCTGCTGGTTCTTGCCCGAAGAACCCTTAGCAGAGGTGGTATCTAAAGTGGCATTAGACTGCTCAATGCGCTGCAGATGACCTGCCACTCCCGGACCGAAGAGGTCGGTGCCAAGGAAGGGCACGTCAGCTAGTTTGTGCTGAGTATCCGCGGGAAAAGAAGATAACCTCAGCCAAGCCCTGCGGCGAGTAGCCACTGCGGCAGCTAGTAAACGGGCACAGGAATCTCCAATGTCCAGAGCCGTCTGGAGCTGTTGTTTAGCAACAGCACAGCCCTGGTCACGGATCTGCTTGACTGTGGTCTGCATGTCTGCTGGGAGATGAGGGAGGACTTCATCAAGCGACCCCAGAAGGGCGTGAGAGAAGTGTGCCATAATCACTGCCGGGCTAGCCTGATGAAGGCCTAGGGATGATGGCGAGTAAACTTTCCAGGCCGAGTGGTCCATATTTTTGTACTCCTTGTCCAGAGGGCGGTCAGTATTCGCAGAGCTGCCCGTGCGCCAAAACACTGAGGCAGTCACAAGGCTCTCGGCCAAGGGATGCTCAATGAAGCCCTCCAAGGACCCCATGGGCACTGCGTACTTGCAGGCCATACAGGCAGATGGAGCCGAGCAAGAGGCAGGGCGCTGCCAAAGCTCCAGTGCCAGGCCAACTATGGCTTCGGCCACTGGGAAGGCCTCTGTTGGGGTATCCCCCTCTTAAGAATATCCGTGAGAGAATATTCTGCCTTCTTTTGTATGGGCTGCAAAGGCATACCTGTGGACTCCGAAATGAGTCGAAGGATGCCCTGGAAGGAAGAAGGACCTTCCTCCAGGCCTGTCACTGACAGCTCATCATGTGAGTGAAGGCCAGTAGTATCCGAGTCCGAGGAATCCGGATACAGGGGTCTCCCACCTAAGGCCCCCTCGATGCACCTAGGGCAATCAGGAGTGACTGTAATGGACAACCTATGGGGCAAGCCCGTAGTTGGCCGATCCTCCTTAGAGGGAGCCCCTCCCTGAGGCTGTTTGGGTGGTGGTTCCACCAAAATTGGTGGGGAGCCCGTAACAGGCCAACCAGAAATACGTACGGGTCCCACTGGAGCGAGAACCGGAGTCCTCAGAACCGAGGGAGTCGGTGTCTGCCGAAGAGGCTGGGGCCAAGTAATGGCCGGTACAGCCGGAGTAGACGGCTTTTGACCGGTCAAAAGGAGTTGCTGCCACATGAGGTCCTCATAACGTCGACGGAGTTTCCGTCTAAGTCTCTCCTCGTCCAAGGAGGATGAGGAACGGTGGTGGCGCCTCTTCCGGGAGTGTTTGTGACCCTTTCTCGGTTTTCCGACCGACGGGGTCCTCCTCGATCGAGACCGACAGCGCCGGCTCTGTTGGTCGGAGAAGCCAGATTCGGTGAAAACCGAGATTCCGGCTCTTGTCCCTCGATCGGGATGCCCAAAGGACGGGTCTCCTCGTCGGGGAAGGAGAGAATGGGAGTCCTCTCCAAGGAGTCGTCGGCGACAACGGCTCGATCGGGTCGAGAGAAATCTTGGCCGGTTCTGCCATATCCTCGGCCTCAGTGCCCTGGCCTGACGGAAGGTCCGAAAAGCCGGCAGCAGAGGAAGCGATCTCGACCATGGCCGAGACCGCCTACTCCTGAGTGTCAGACCACTCTCGGTCCCAGGAATGTCTTCTTCGGCTAGAAGAAGAAGATTTGGGGTCCTTATCCTTTTTCTTGGATCAGGAGGAGTGCGAGCCCGAAGGCGCCTCACCCTTGGTAGGGAGAGACTGGCACAACACCCGGAAGGATCCCGTGAAGGTGGAGCCCAGGTTGAGCGGGACGAAGAAACTTCGGTTGGCCGAAGCTTGGGCAGCTTCCCCTTCGAAAGCTGCCATCTGTTCGAGCTGCTTGGTGGATCCCGCAGCCGCGGAAACCGCCCACCTGGCCTCCTTCGATTTCACCAGTGGATTGCGAAGCTCTGGTCTCCCCAGCTTAAGGCACACCTTGCGGTCCTCCAGAACGTGGGATGGAAGGCCGAACAGATAGTGCAAGCCGAAGTATTGTGCACGGCACCTAGGCAATAAACGCACGAGAGGTGGGGATCGGTGCGAGACATTTTTGTCCACATGACATCGGCGAAACTGGGACGACTTGTCCTCCATCCGGGCACTCGATTCAAATCGTGAACTCTGACGCAGTTTTAAAGCGAGTAAGTGGTGAAAATCGTCGATTTGACTCCAGGGCCTACGGTACTTGCAAAGTAGCACGAGTGAACCTGTATCTTCCAGTGGAAAGGAAGATCTGGCGTCATGGGGCGAAGCCGAGGTATTTACCACCCGGGTGGGTGGGAGAAGCCAGCTTGAAGACTTCCGGCAAGATTTAAAGGGGAAAGGGACAATGCCAGACAGTGTGGATGAACAACATATCCACGCTCCTAGAAATTGTATTTCTTTGAAGCTTGATTTGTTGTCAATGCCCTTTGGGGTAACCGTTCTTTCAGTGACTCTGCATTGAGGTTCTTTGTTTATAGCTTGTTTTATTTTTCTTCATTTTGGGGCCCCACTACCCAAGCAAATGGGGCCTGCATAGGGGTGGCGGCTACATCTCAACTAGTGGATTGGGTCAGAGATCAGTGTCAGTAGGTGCTGGCTAAGTGCAGAGAAAGGACATTCATAGTCTGTTGCTGCAAACTGATGTACTGATGAAGAAATATGCCATTGCAGAAGGTTATTTCTTGTATTTTGAATAAACATCACACAGAGATTGCGTGTTGAACCTGAAGTTCGGTGTCTGGTCCATCTGTTATTCCACAACCCCTCCTGGTACAAGCGACCACACGTGAGGATCCGTCTCTCTCCTGCTGAGGTTATCTGCCAGGCCATTCTGAGTTTCCAGCAGGTAGACTGCCTGAATCAGAGCACTGTGCTCGAGGCACTACTCTCATACCCTCATGGCCTCCCTACACAAAGGGTAGGAGTGCGCTCCATCCTACTTGTTGATGTAGTGCATCACCGCCTTGTTGTCCGTCTGAAGAAGGATTACTTTGTGACAGAGGACATCCTTTAGGGCTTGGAGAGCATACAGGACAGCCCTCATCTCTAGAAAATTTATGTGTAGATGAGACTCCTCCTGACTCCACAACCCCTGAGTGTGGAGATCTTGGTAGTAAGCTCCCCAACCGATCAGAGAAGCATCCACGGTGATGGTGATCTGAGATTCTGGTGGGGCAAAGGGTAGACCTTGGAGAAGCTCGTCTTCCTGAATCCACCACGCAAGTGATTTCATCAGAGGCTCTGTCACCTTTATTCGGTAAAACTGTGCATGTGTGGTCGGTTACCATTGTGTGCTGTGCATCCACTGGGTGGTCCTTATGTGCAGCCGGGTAAGAGGTACTGTGAACACAGACGAGGCCATGAGACCCAATATTTGTTGCACGGAGACAGCCTGAACGGAGGTGTTCTCCTTGGTGTAGCGGGCCATCTGGAGAATGTCATTCCTCCTGTCCTCCGGAAGGAAAGTCCTTGCCTTGGATGTATCCAGGAGGGCTCCTATGAAGAGGAGCTGTTGAGAGGGTTGAAGCTGAGATTTTTCCAGATTCAGAATAACTCCAATGGAAGTGAGGAACTGAGAAGCTGTGGAGACCGCTTCCTGCGTCTCCTGACTGGACGGACTCGCTAGTAGCCAATCGTCCAGGTAGGGGAAAACTTGGATGCCGAGGTTTCGAAGATGCGACGCGAGAACAGCGAAATACTTTGTAAAGATTTGAGGTGCAGAGGCGATCCCAAAGGGCAGGACTCTGAACTGGTAGTGTTGACCCAAGGCCATAAAGTGGAGATACTTGTGGTGATTTTGATGTACCAGGACGTGCTGGTAGGCCTCCTGCATGTCCAGGGATGCCAACCAGTCGTACTGACGGAGGAGTGGAAGCAAGGTTCCTAGGGAAATCATCACAAATTTCTTGAATAGATACTTGTTCAACTTTCTGAGGTTGAGAATCAGGAGCATGCCGCGAGTTTTCTTTGGAACCAGAAAATAATGGGAGTAGAAACCCATGTTCCATTCTGCCCAGGAACTACTTCTATTGCCCAGTTTCTGAGAAGGCCTTGTATCTCGGAAGTGAGAAGGTCTGACTGAGCGACAGACAGACTGTATAGTCGCTTGGGTGAAAGGCTCAGGGAGAGCGTGACAAAATTGAGAGTATCCATCCCTAACAACTCTGAGGACCCATTTGTCCATTGTGAGGGACTGCCACCGGTCTTAAAACGGAGTCAGACGACCCCCCCACTGCCACCTTGGCAGCTGAGGTGGACTCAAGGCTGGACTTTCAGAGGGTGGTGCTGGGCGCTTTCACGCCCTGTGCCTTTTGCTGCATTTTCTTTTGCAGCTGAGGAGTCTGGTTCCTGTTGTTCCAGGTGTCAGTCTTGTGAGATTCTTTATTGCTAGGCTGTGCCGAAGCCTCCTGGGGAAGTACAGCCTTATCATTCTCTGCAAGCACCACTAAAGCATCTGCAACAGGTTGCGATGCCAGGAAGGGTCTCTCCTTAGGAGGGCCGTATTTCTTGTCTGCGGTCTTAGCTACAGAACAGATAAGCGCTGGCCTGGCCCACACTGCTTGTGACAGTGCCTCAAAGAAAGGGGGCATGGGGGCGTGAGATTCGTAGGACTGTTGGGAGTATGAAGGAATTTGAGGTGTAACAGCCTCCCCTGGTCCACAGAGGAGGTCTGAAGGGCCAGGGTGGATCCCATATTCCTAAGAAGGGACTGGAAGGAAAGGTCGACTAAGGATTCGGCCGAGAAAGAAGGCTTGCTTTCCAAGTCATAGACTGAGTCATCTTCAACACCGTCAGACAAAATCAGGTCAGGATCAGACTCATCATGTTCCACCTCCACTCCTGAGAGGTCAAGGACTAATCCTGCTAGACCAAAGCCTGGTCTAGGCGAAGGATAAACAGGAGACACTGGAACCCGTATCAGCGTCAAGGAATCCGGCACTGCATGCGGAACCAAAACACCCGCCGCTGCACACGGCACCAAGACCCCCAATACCACTCCAAAGAATCCGACACTGCACCCTGCGCCAAAGTCGACACTGCACATGGCACCGAAGAGGTTGACACCGCATTGAAGACAACGCCGCACCAAAGACGACAACACACGCGGCACCAAGGCAGAGTGCAGTGCCGAAGCACTCGTTGCCACACACGGCACCAAAAAACCCGGCACCAACCGTGGCACCAGTGAACCTGGACCCTTGTCAGACCTAGAAGAAAAGAAGGAGGAAAGTGGCACCTGTGCTGGTCCCTGAGTGGAAACCTGGTGAGGGTGTAAGGCACGTGGAACTGGTGCTGGAGGCATCAGTACTGGGGAGGGAAAAAACTCCATCGCCAGCACCAAACGCATATCCTGCCCGAACCGCCCGGCTGCGGCCCAGTGGCTCCAAGACCCAATGGCCCATGAACCGGGTCCACTGGCAAGGGCAATCGAGACAAACGCTGTACCTACTGCTCCATAAGAATGGCCCAGTGGTGAAACTGCTCACCAGAAACCTCGTCCGAGGACATAGAGGGGCTCAGACGTTGGGAATTCCGGCCGTTAAAAGTGGAACCCACCAAGGACTCCAGAGGGCTCAGGGTGGGCCTACCACTCTTCACTATTTAAGACTCCCTCGCAGACCTACCAGAGGGCGACCTTGAGCAGTACCATCTCTTCTTCTTCTTCCAACGAGAAGGATAAGAACTCGAGGCCAAGCAACGTCGGGTCCCTGACCGAGATCCGGAATGAGCTCGCTTCGTTTTGTGCTTTCAGGAGGTCTGTCCTCCCTCCTGAGCACCGGACTGCCCGTGGTCAGAACCCCCCTTCGAAAAGGGTAGCAGACCAGACACAGCCCCACTGCCAGAATAACATTCCAACGAAGTCTCCCCATCATCACCAATATCGACCATGGTAGACTCCATCGATGGCAGGCTGAGAGATTGTCTTTTCTTCAGAAAATAACATTTTCTCTCTCTCTTTTTTTTTTTTAATAATAAAATACTACACAGAATTAAATGAAACTGAATGACTATAAGCTGCTGTCGTACAGACATGAAGATCTGACTCCTGGTGGGTGAGCGACATCATCACTGAAGCGCACTCGCAGGCGGGGAAAAAAGGAACTGAGATGGTTGGCCTACACAGGTGTGAGACAGTCTCGCAGTGCCATGCATGCACGGTCCTACCTTGGCGCCGACCCTCCTGAAGAATTTTAGCGCCCGCTGGGTCCTAGCACCTCCGGTATAGCACCCAGCAGTATGAATGAATGAATGGTGAAGAGTAAGCCCAGGAAAATCCGGAATATTTTGCAAGTTATGATCACACTCTAATCATGCTCCATCCATCTGCATGTGCCTGTTGCCAACCCCTTAGCCTGAGGGGCTTGACCAAGATTTGGGTGTCATCGCGGAAGGGGCCTGTAGTTCTTCATTGTATGGAAAATCTAATTTAGACGGTAAAGGAAGGACTTAAGTAACTTACACCTGCCACTGCCAAGAGATAAGCCAGAGTACCTTCCACCGCACCACTAGTTGACTGCAAATTCTGCATCTGGTTTTAGTGCAGACTGGGCAGAAAGACCCATACGGCATATCTGGCACCATGACTTTTCACAAACCATTTTTATTAAAAAAGTGCAACATGTGTTTGAAAAAGGTGCACCTTTTTCAAACACATGTTGCACTTTTTTAATGAAAATGGTTTGTGAAAAGTCATGGTGCCAGATATGCCTTTTGCCAGCAAAAGTCCTCCAATCTATTGACTTCTGATAAAATATGTACGATTGGCAAAATTCAGCAATTGTGCAAAAAACACAACAGATAATGACACAAACTGCGAAGTGCAAAAGGAGTTTGCAGTAGCACAGCAAGTACTGAAAATTGTGCAAAATCATCAGTTTGTGTCGACAAAACCACCACAAACACAACTGTGGAAGAGAAAACAATGACGCAACAGCACAGCTGCATGCACACACAGCATCATCAGAAAATGACACGTGGTGCCGCTTGTTCTAGGCAGTTAAGAAGAACGCAGAATTAGAACTCGTGCTTGTTAACGGCTCTGAGAACCTCAACTATCTTAAACGTTTAAAAATAGAAACATATACAAATAAAAGTAATCCCAATGCCCAGAAGCTCAATTAGGAAAAAACAAACACAATATTGGCCAAGGAGGGATTAGATCAAGCTGCAAATCAATACAAGGGGAGGGAAACTGTCAAAAAATGAAAACATTCCCAGATTTACCTTAGGCACCAGACTAAGAAAATCAAACCAAATGTATCAAATAAGGCTTAATACTTCTTTCTTACATCCTTAAAATAGTAGTATATAGAATAAGACTTAGTGGCCCACAACACAGACCTTTGCCAAAGAAGCAGTTTGTGAGGCAAAAGAGCAGGCTTGACAATTTAAACTTAAAACAGACATGACTGAACTTGGAGCATAATGCCTGTTGACACAAACCATATCATCCTGTCCATGTTACTCTTTTAGGAAGAAAGAAAACAAATATTGCAAAATGTAGTCAAAATTCAGGGGCTACTGGTTAAGTACAATGCTACTGCCCCTAATCACACTGACAGAGAAGACTGATAAGTTAGAAGGCAGTGGAACACTCACGCCACCAGTATTCCATGGTGATGCCACAGTTACGAGCTGTGCCTATGTACCTAGAGGATTGCACAGAACTTATTTGTTAGGACTTCCCAGTGACAACGTGGAGCGTCACAGTAAGCCAACAGTGAGTTATAAAACCAAAGCAAAACATTTAAAACAAAATTCTAAAAAAAAGAAGTCTGAACATTAGCAGAGTATTAATTCACAAGCAGGAACTGCAGAGGAGGAGACGTTCCTCCCGACAGAAGGAAAGATGCGAGTACAAAGGGGGCAGAGCTGGAGGACTGCATGGTTGGGTGGTAAGAGTAGAGTCTGAAGACTTTTCCGGTGACACAGCATGCTAAGTGAAGAACTGCCTAAACGTGGCTAGTGAACTGAATCTGGGTAGTTAGAAATCCTGTACCTGGACTTCAGCAAATCATCAGACTCAGTCCCACACACAAGTCTAGTTAAAAAACTGCATAACCCAGGGGTTTGGGACAACTAACAGTGGATCAGGAATGCTTAGGCAAAAGCAGACAGTAGTAACAGACAGAGAGCACTTCGGAGTAAGGGAGCTAATGAGTGAGGTACCACAGGAATCAGTCATTGGCTTGGTACGCTTCAACATCCTTACCTATGACACAGTGGAAGAGATAAAGGATAAAAGCAGTCTTTTTTGTAGAACTCAGTATTGCCAGCAAAGTGGACAGCAAAGAGAGTATTTGGGAAATGTGGCAGGATCTGAAGAGGTTGGAGAGGTGGCCCACTGTCTGACAACTTGATTTAATGCACACAATACAAAATCATGCATGACGGTAACAAAAACCCAATGGCTGAGTATAGGGGTGTGTGAAGGGCTAAGGGTGGACTGTACAGAGGAACAAAGGGATCTGCGGGTAATTAAATCTGAAAGCTTAAAGTAAACTGCACAATGCAAAAAGGCAGTGGAGAAAACAAACAGGATGCTGTGGTGCATAGGCAGGGACTTTGGTAGCAGACGAAACAAGGTGGATACAGTCCCTGTACAGATCCCTGGTGAGGTCACATCTGCAGTACTGAACACATTGCTGAAGCCCATACCTCAGAAAGGTAAAAGACAGGCTAAAATTGGTTCAATGAAGAATAATGATTAAGGGGCAGCAGGGTATGTCAAACGAGGAGAGACTGAACAGTCTGGACATGCACACACTGGAGACCAGAAGGAAAGGGTGGGGGTGACTTAGACATGCAAATTTGTGCTGGGGAAAAAAGGCGGAAAGTAGTGATTTTTTTTTTTTTACCAAAACTGCCAACAGCGGCACCAGGGGCAATACAAAGAAACTGGGGAGGTTCAAAAAGAACACCATGAAGTATTCTTTAAGGAACGTGTGGTAAACAAGTGGAAGAGAGAAAATAGGGTGAAGCGTTAAACAGGAGGGACAGGCATGAGGGTTTAAATGAGGAACGGGGGGGTGGAGCAGGGGAGGCATGGCCGAGAACAAACAGGGTCCATGGATCATACTTAACTCTAGGGAGGTAAACAGAGACTGGACAAACTGCTAGGCCTTCTTCTGCTGTCAGTTTTTCAATGTTTCTCTGTGTTCTTGTATAATATTACAATAACATAGTGTTTGATGGACGTAATAAATCCTGGTTAACTAAAATATTTAACAGAAGAAAGGAAAATCATGCTCCTTATATGTCTCAGTAAGTATATCACACACCAGAACCATAAACTGTATGTATAGGCCTCCTGAAAGCTCT
Organism: Neoceratodus forsteri; assembly: GCA_016271365.2. Lineage (NCBI taxonomy): Eukaryota > Metazoa > Chordata > Ceratodontiformes > Ceratodontidae > Neoceratodus > Neoceratodus forsteri. The sequence continues at coordinate 17,777,453 of CM057456.1, forward strand.
GGGCCCCCATGGCGTTCTAGTACTGTCTCATCAATGACTCAAAGAAAAAATTACTCACCTTAGTAATGTTGTTTCTTCTAATGGAGTCTTGCTATATTATAGACATTAGCAGTTTGATCCAGCTCTAGAACTGCCCCGGAGTGAAATGGTTAAAACCATTCCAAAATAGAATTTTGGCACGAGAGCAGCTCTATCTGTGTCATTTCAAACTTGAACTGTCAGATCTTTACGAGCCAAACTCACTAAGGTCTGTGTGGAAGCTGTAACCTACAAAAGCCAAATGGCTACCTAAATAATAACAACCATTGATGGTCCCAACACCCAAGACTCAAGTCAGGGGACCAGAAATACCAACACCATTCTAATAATATGAAAATGGAACATAAGTATAATAAAACACACACATGCGTACACATACACACCCCCAAAGTCCCAAAGGGGACAAAATGCTAACAGGACATAAGTAGTGCCCACACTAAGTTGCCCGCACCCACCAAGTAGAGGTTCTGAGAGGGCAGGTTGGGGAGGTCTATAATATAGCAAGACTCCATTAGAAGAAACAACATTACTAAGGTGAGTAATTTTTCTTCAAACAAAATGAAGTCTTGCTATATTATAGACATTAGCAGAATACACAGCAGTACCTCCATGGAGGAGGGCGAGAACCTACTTAGGAATAGGCTCTGAAGAACAGCTGTGCCAAACCGAGCATCTCTCCTGGCCTGGACATCCAGGGAGTAATGCTTTGCAAAAGTGTGTACCGCTTTCCAAGTAGCAGCCTGGCAAATCTCTAATAAAGGATATCTCTGGCAGCAGCTAGAGACGAGCTGTACCCCTGGTAGAATGAGCCTCAAACCTGGGGGGCTCTGCCCACTTGATAACAAATTGGATACAAGAGACAATCCACCTGGCTATTGATCTTTTAGTGGCAGGTTTGCCTTTCCCAACTTCACCATAGGTAAGGAAAAGTTGGAGGATTCGAACCTGTGACCTTTGGTACGCCTTGATATAATAACTAAGAGCTCTCTTAACATCCAGGTTGTGCAACTCCTCTCACCCAAAGAGGAGTGATCAGTGAAAATACTGGAAGGGAGATAGATTGATTAAGATGGAAATCTGAAACCACCTTAGGCAAAACTTCCTATTAGTCCTAAGGACTACCTTATCCCTGTGGAAAGAAATAAAGTCAGTCTCCACTGACAAGGCTTGCAATTCACTTATGCGCCTGGCAGAAGTGATAGCCACTAGAAAAACAGTTTTCCAAGTTAGGTACTTAGCTCTGCAGAAGACAGAGGTTCAAAGGGGTTGCATTAACTGGGCAATGCAAACATTAAGGTCCCAAGCAGGGGCGGTTCCCAAAAGGAGGATTAGTATGGAGTAATCCCTTAAAAACTTGGAAAACACAGGATGAGAGGAAAGAGGATGACTTTCCTGCTGACACAAAAGCAGACACAGCTGCCAAATGAACTCTCAGGGTAGCTGGTCTGAGACCCAAGGAATTAAGATGTACCATGTAATCTAACAAAATGGGCAATTCAGCAGATTCTGGGGAAATATTTTCCCAGCACACCAAATGGAAAACCTTTTCCATTTAGAACTATAAGTAGCTCTAGTGGAAGGCTTTCTGGAAGCCTTTAGGATCTCAAGAACACCCTGAGAGAGGTGTAAATCAGCAACTCTAACTCCTCAAGAGCCAGGCCTTGAGGTTGAGGGATTTGAGGTCCGGATACCAAACCCTTCCCTGGGCACAAGTCAACAGATTGTGATTCCTGGGGAGGCACAGGGAAGATGGACTGTCAGAGACAGAAGGAGTGGGTACCAGGGCTGCCTGGCCAATCCGGGGCAATCAGAATCACCCTGCAAGGCTGAGATCTGATTTTGACTAGTACTTTGAATAGGAGAGGAAATGGGGGAAAAGCATAGAGGAACTTCCCCTCCCAATCCAGAAGAAGGGCATCCAGGGGAATTGAGCCCAGCACTGGAGGCCTGCAACAGAACAGAGGAAGTTTGTGATTGTCTGGGGCTGCAAAAAGATCCATCTGAGGGATGCCCCACCTGGCAAAAACTATCCCCAGCACTTGACGATCCAGGGACCATTCGTGATGGCCCCGGGAAATCCTGCTGAGGGCATCTGCTAGGACATTGTCCTTCCCTGGAAGATGAACTGCTATGAGGAAAGTGTTCAGGGAATAGGCCAGAGACCACAACTTCATTGCCTCGGTGCACAAGGCCGAAGACCGAGTGCCCCCCTGTTTGTTGATGTACCACATTGTTGTGGTGTTGTCTGTTCTGACTTGTATCACCTTGTCATGGACAGATGCAGAAAAGCTTGAAGAGCTAAAAGACAGCTCTGAGTTCCAGCAAATTGATGTGGAGCAGAGGTTCCTGGGGGACCAAACTCCCTGAGTGGAAAGGTCGCCCATGTGGCTCCCAACCCAGAAGGGAAGCATCTGTAGTGAGAGTCAAGTCGTGAGAAGGGGAATGAAGCGACCCCGCTCTAAATTGCTCTGATCCTGCCACCACTGGAGAGCTAGGATCAAGGTTTGAGTCACTGGGACCAACTTGGAAAGGGGGTCTCTTCTCTGAGACCAAAAGGTTCTCAAGTGAAACTGAATGTCTCTCATCTGAAATCTGGCTCCCTGCACAACAGCTGTGGATGCAGCCATGTGCCCCAGGAGCTGCAGAAAGTGTCTTGCTGGTCGAGAGACCTGCAGAGTGAAGGAAGAGGCCAGAGCCACTAAATTCCTTATCCTTTCTGGGGAAGAAAGGCCCTGGCTAGCTTTTTGTCCAATTCTGCCCCTATAAAGGTGAGTACCTGGACTGGTTCCAGAACCCACTTTGGTAGGTTTAGCAGAAAACCAGGAGGTGAGAAGCTGCTGGGTAACCTGCAGGTGAGATTTTACCTGTTCTGGGGACTGGCCTACAATGAGCCAGTCGCCTAGATAGGGGAAAACAGCAATCTTCTGCCTCCTTAAGTGGGCCACTGCCACTGCTAGACACTTTGTGAATACCCTTGGAGCAGAGGTAAGGGCAAAGGGCATTGCTCTGAACTGGTAATGACCTGAGGGCAGTTCGAATCTGAGGTACTTTCGATGGGATCTTCTGATTAGGACATGGAAATAGGCATCCTTGAGGTCCAGGGAGGCTAGCCAGTCCCCTGGCCTTAGGGAAGTTGAAATCATTGCCAGAGTTACCATTTTGAACTTTGGTTCAAAAGATGCTTGTTCAGATATCTGAGATCTAAAATGGGCCACCATTCTCCTGTCTTTTGGGGTAAGGAAGTATCTGAATACAGACCCCTGCCCTGATGCAGGGGAGGAACCTTTCACTGCTCTGAGAGCTAACAGGATGAGACCTCTGTTTCCAGAGCGAGGGTCTCTGAAGCACTTGTAGAAAAGTCTGCTTCTCAACTTGGGAAACTTTTGAAGCTGAGAACCAGACCCTGGCTTACTACTTCAGAACCCACTTGTCCGAGGTTAAAGAAGCCCACTTCTGACTGAAGTAAGCCAGCCTGCCCCCACTGGTACAGGAGAATCGGCCCTGGGCATCCCATCAGGGTGCCTGTTTCCAGGAGCTTTAGGCTGGGGGTGGGAGCAGGTCTGCCCACCCCTCGCCTGCCCCTGCCTCTGAAGAAGCCCCTCTGAGCATAGGCAGAGGAGGCCTGAGTCTGGTAGAAAGGCCTGTGAAAAGGCCTACCCCACCCTTGGGGCATGCCTTGAGGAGTGGCTTGCCGCCTTAGCCTGGCACCTCTGTAAGTAGTCCTATATTCATCCATCTTCTTCATGTAATTCTCTGTCTGCTCTCCAAACAGAGAATTTCCCACCACAGGAAAATCCATAGCCTTAGTCTGGGTATCCCAGACAAACTAGTACACCTGAGCCAGGCCAATCCTACTTCAAAAGCTACAGATGTGGCCATGACCCCTAGAGGAAACATCATTAACATCCACAGCAGCATGAAACTGAACCTTAGAGGCTTCAATGCCATCAGCAGCCACCTGTTCTAGTTCACTAGCTAGCTGGCCATGGCCTGTTGGCCAATTGCATAACAGTATCCCATCTAGATTTCTGATACCTAGCTACATAAGCCATATAATTTGCTTGCCTGAGTCCCAGAGAGGCTGCCATATACTGTTTTTGCCATGGCATCAATCTTCCTGGAATCCTTGTCAGGAGGATGTGGCCAAGAGAATATTAGCTTTATCACAGGCAGCAGCCTGAACTACCCCAACATGACTGCATTGCTGAGAAAGGAATTCTGTATCAGGGCCTGACAATGTATACCTTCTGTCCATCTTTTATCTACAGGAGGCACAGAATTAGGAGCTTTTAAAATTGTAATTGTTTGTTTCCTAAAAGACTTATGTAAAGGAATAGACAATCTCCTAGACTCTGGAATATCCATCATTTCTACAAAATCAGGCTCCTCTTGCTCATCCACAGCCTCTTCTAAAGGAAGCTGGAGGGTTTCAGCAACTTTTTTATAAAACATAAAATGAGATGGGAACTCAGACAGCATAGGGGGAGATTCTAAAGGTCTGTATGGGGAGATGTCCGGTTCAATGGGCACACCCAGACCTTCCCAGCCACATTCATACTGTTCATAATCCTCCTCCCCCTCCTCTGGTTCATAAAATTCCTCAATATCATAATCCTGAACCACTGGGACCGGACGAACCGACCTTTTACCAGATAGTGGTGGTTCGGACGGACCCTGAGACAGTGACTGGACAATTTGTATGGCTTTTGTTATCTCTGCAGCAGTTGGAGAAGGAATTTGGACTCCAGACCTGCTGATTTTCTTGTTTTCTTTACTGGAATTGGTTCCTCAGAACCAGCTTTTCTTTGCCCAGAAGTCTGGCCCTGGTCAGAGGGCACTCCCTCTGGTTCGGTTGGCACCGAACCGGGCTGGCCATCCGGGTCAGCGGACTTTTTGGCCTCTCGTTCCCTGAGCCTGCCCAATCTTTTTTCCAGGGTGGCTGCAGGGAAATTCTTACATATCTGGCAGTCTGACTGGAGGTGGTCAAACCCCAGACAATAAACACATGTGGTGTGTGGGTCAGCCTTGGCAAAGACTTCCCCACAAACATCACGGTGTTGAAACCCAGTGGGCCGGTTTTCTTTGGGTTTCTCAGACATAATGCCAGCCTAACCAAAAACTTGCCCTTTTAACGGCAGTGCCAGGCAAGACACCCTTATCGGTTCCTAACGCGGTCACGGGTATTGGAAAAACGAATAAATCTGGGTTTTTAGAACCGGATAAGAACTGGAACCGCACTCTAAAATAGTAACTTTTAGTTTTAAATGAGTTTTAAACCCACTGATCGGTTCAAAACCGAACCGATAACTTCTAAGTTCCACACAGACAAACCTTCATTTACTTACGGTTACTACAGATAGAGCTTGAACCGAAGGTTTTGGCGGTTAAAATAAAACTATTCTCGTTAAATCCAACCGAGAAAACACTTTTAAACTGAGAAATGAACCGAGCAGAAGGAGAAATCTCCGGAGCGACTGTTCACTGAGGCGGAGTAAAGAATCTGACAGTTCAAGTTTGAAATGACACAGATAGAGCTGCTCTCGTGCCAAAATTCTATTTTGGAATGGTTTTAACCATTTCACTCCGGGGCAGTTCTAGAGCTGGATCAAACTGCTAATGTCTATAATATAGCAAGACTTCATGTTGTTTGAAAGTAGGTTTTCAAGGAGACCATATCCTTCAAGATGATGATATATGGCTAAAATACAAAAGCAGTATGGTCCATGGGTTGAAGAGCAAAACTGTGAACCAAGAAATATCACAATCTGGGGTTCTAATTTCATTATAGCCACTTACTCGCTGTCTGACCTTGAGCAAGTCACATAACTTTACTGTGCTTCAGTTCTGGTTACAAAATTAAGTAGCAGCAGAACCCTCTGTATACAAGATATTACATCTCAGTTGGGCTAGCCTGGGTAAATAAATTGTTAGGAAAAAAAAGTAAAGTGAAAAGTTAGAACACTGAAGTTGAAATATTGCCACTTTACAAAATGCTGGCAGTATTGTGGAACTTTTCTTTGGGACCTCAACTCATTATTCAAAGCCTTCGGTCTGCCGGATGATGCTACAATTGTTTAATCATTGCATTTAAAGGGAAGGTCCCCTCAGCCTTTACCTGTGTAGTTTGTAAGCATGAGCAAAGACTGCCTCTACTGCAACCTCCTAATTTCATCAGGATTTAAATGCAAATGAAGGTACTTAAGTCTGGTATGAAAATCTGCTCGACTCCACTGCTAAGGTCATGACCTAACTCATATAAGGCATCCTGGAATTTTATGATGTTTTAGTGCTAAGGCCTGCAGTATTTATACTGTATTAGTCAGTGCTGTTGGGGTCTTCTGAAGTACCTATGTTCCTGTCTTATGCTGGCCATGAAACTTTTCAAGGCATAGTAAGTTGCCCTGCTGTTTTCTGTAGTTTAAAGTATAGCCGAGTTATGAAAAAATGCTTTTAGAGAATACAGGGACTTCACAAGACATAGAACTGAATGAGAGTGTAACTTCTGCCGGCTTATGCATGTATGCATCAAAAACTCCCATGATGCCTTGCATGAGTGGTGTCATGACCTCTGCAATGGAGACAAAAATGTTTTCACACCAGGGCAAAGCAGAGTGGAGCAACCTTATTTATATTTGAATCAGGATGAAATTAGGGGGATGCAAGAGAGGGAATCATTGTTAATTCCTACAAACTACATAGGTGTACAGAAAACAGGTTGAGGAGACTTTACCTTTAAATTACACTCATGTATCCTTACTGCTGTCAATATTTTCATTTATAGTGCAAACTGTCTTGCTAAGTAATGACAGTAGAACAGACTGATACAACCTGCCAGTCAACTGTCCAAGATCCAATGTGCACAAAAATGTAAAGTGGCACACATTAATTGAAATGGTAATCATCTGGTCAAATCTGAAGAAAATCAACTAAGCAGTTTTGGAGCAATCCTGGCAAGATGGGTTAGTGATGCTCACTAAAATGTACTCCGAAACCTTCAACCGTGCCTTCAGATCTGAGTAAAATGCAATCGGCTGTTTAGATGCAAATGTTGGAACAGGGGTTTCTCAGAAATGGCCACCTTATGATCATCTCCAACTCATTCTGCATCAAAATCTAATCAACACATTTTTTGCAGAGTATATTTATGCTGAAAACATTTCCATGAAAAATGTGCAGCTGGACTAGGTCACTATGACAATGCAACACGTTGCCAGTTTTTTTTTTTTTTAAATATCTACGAAATACTTTCAGTAATTAAGCATTTTTCCCTCCCCAAAACATATTTCAGCGTTTTTAAAATATTATGGAGAACAACATTATGATACGGACCAGGAGTTGGATGTCAAGCTAAAGGCAACCCAATAAACCTGCCATTGGGGTGGGGACACATGAACGTTACAAAGATGCAGTACAAGTCTTCTGCAAACAAGACAACAAAACTTCCTTTTTTCTGAAAAGCCATTTTCATAATCGTGATCCGTGAAAGAATTATAACATAATCCGCTTTTCTCTGCCAATATCAATGTTATGTTATTCTCTTCAAATTTCAGTTTCAGAATCTGCCTGTGTTTCAGATTAACCAGTCTTTCTTCAGGGTGGTATTCAAGTATTTCTTCATGCACTGAGAAAGTGTATCCTCGCATGAAGATTAGCCATACCACTTTTTCTACACAGAATAACAGCATTGAGTGGTGAGCACAGTATAATTTGCATTTCTGGACATCGCCTTAAAGAATGGAAAAAAAAATGTTCCATGATATGAATCTGGGCATGCAACCTCCGTTCCAACTGCCTACTGAAAAAATTTTTTTTTTTGCAAATTGTGCAACCAGTAACAGATAAATGAAATCATATGCTAATAACAGACTTCAAAATCTGTTGCAAAAACTACAGCCTTGAGAATAAGAAAATTGGGGTTCACTCCAATGTATAATTAGATTATTTTATTTTATTTTTTAAACTTATATTTTATTGGTTTTACAGAGTAACAATAACGTATAATGTAACTCATGCCAGACATCGACATAGCGAGCCCAGATACTATGAAGTAAAACAGTTTAGTGTTAATCTAAGCAATCTGATTTGCGGTATTGGATGTATTCCAAGAACAGTCAGAAGTCCCATAGAAGTCCAATATGGCTACACCCTGTAAGCATGTGGTGGTCAAAGCCACATAATAGAAACACAGAAACAGAATTTGGAGACTTCCGGTGACGTCACTGACATGGTGGGCAGCTAACTTTAGAAGTTCCCTGATCACCTCACCCTAATCTAAGGAAATCAGCAAGAAAGCAGCTCCAATACAGCAATTTTTATAACGAGGCCACTACTATAGATGGCAGGGAAACCACAGAAAGCAGAAGGACAATGGTTCTCATCGTCTTCAGTGAGCAAAATGAGGCAAACGACCCTGAGTAGGCCTTAAGAGAGCCTAACGGCCCTACCTCAACATAGAAGGCTCCCTTCAGAATCCTCTGCGGACTGGGATCAGGACGAGACGGAACAATCGGAAAATAACCAAACCCTCAAAAAAATTCTTGCCACAGTAAACAAAATCGATTCAGCCCTGGCAGACCTGAGGCAAGATGTAAGAGCACTAGACAGAAAAGTTTCAACTTCAGAAGCCAGAATCGGAGAACTATCTGAGGCACAAGAGGGCAAAGAGCGACTTCTCTTATTCTTACTTCAAAGGGATCGAGAAACACAAGCCAAACTGGAAGATTTAGAAACTCGCTCCCATAGGAACAATTTTAGAATTCATGGAATCCCTGAAGGGGCAGAGGAAGGCTTCACGACGGTGGCTGATTTCATGCAGCAGGTGCTGCGAGCAGTGCTCTCCCCACTCCCCGATGTAAATTTGGAGCTAGTCCGCACTCACAGGTCCCTAGTACTGAAACCAGCAGATCCCAATGCCAGGCCTCGTTCCCTGATAATTTGAATGCTGCACTTTCAGAGTAAAGAATAGATCATCCATGAGGCCTGGAGGCATAGGGACCTGAAATACCAGGAGGCGACAATTTTCTTTGATCAGGACTTTTCATCAGCCCTGCAAGCCGAAAGGCAAAAAGTTCGAGGGGTTGTAAGCGAGATATGGGAGAAAAAAGAAATAAAGGCCCAGTTGCTCTTTCCGGCGAGGCTGAGGATTTACCTGGAGTCAGGAGTGAAGACCTTCCCCTACCTGGTCGAAGCAAGTTCCACATTGAAGGAGCTTCAAATTACGGTGCCAGACCTGGAACTTGAAACTCTGGAGAAAAAGTTAAGAGCGGGAGCCTGGAATGTGGTATCTCATAACCAAACTAAGAAGCGAGGTTTTCCAGGATCTGTCATGATGGCAACTGCAAGGGACATCGCCAAATTATTGCTTTGCGCTGAAAAAAGAAACAGGATCCAGAACGGAGAAAAGACAGCTTTGCCATCACCCAAGGATTGAGTTCAGCTGCACATGGAGAGGTACCTTAGAGACTTGGAACTGGCGCTCAAGGTTTTTTTTTTTACTCTGCGAGCATATTAGAGGTCCCCCAAGCTTAAACATGATTATAGGGTGATGGGGGGAGGGGGATACACCTCCTTATGCTATAGTCAGACACAAACAGTGTATCCTTGGTCCACAGATGCATTTCTTCTTTGCCTTGAGACTGGGACCTGGGGGTGAGGGTTCTCTCTTTCTCCTTATACCAGTTACTACTGAAAATTTGGATTGAATGGGGACTTGCAAGCTTGACCCGCTAGAGGGCAGAAGAACGCGGCATAGAACACAACAGTTTGATGCTGAGAAGGACTTGTAGTTATTACCTTCCATAAAGAATGTATCTGGGGGGTTTCTCTCCTTTTTCTTTGTTTAAGCCAAAAAACAAGGGAATGTAAACTGTTACTCAAAGGGGGACTTTTATTAGAGGAAGCGGTTAATTGAAGGAGGGTTGGGGTGGCAGGGTGGTTATGGACTAGTTGGCTTTCTCATACACACAGAGCGATGCCCAAAAACTAATCGTTGTCAGCTTAAAAAGTCACAAGGTTGGCTAGGTTGACAACGCCCCTTTCGCAGGGGTCTTAAATTAGTCACATACGTGACTACTCTTGGTAGCTTTTTACTACCAGAGTTAATTTTCCTAGGAAGTCAATTTGATTGGTACTTGCTCTTGTTCACATAAAAGTTATTATAGTGGATCTATGTTGGATCCTATGTCTCAAATCAATAGTTCTGTGTTACTAATTTATCAGTTACAACTGTTTTTGGGCAAAGTTTGTCGACGTGGGTTCAAAGGAGACAAGAGGGCTCGGAGGGGCCCACGGGGTCCTGCAGGACCTGGAAATATATATCTACTGGAAAGAGTGAACGAGAAGAGATTTGATAGGGATAGGAAATGGCTGCACACTTAAGGATTATCTCTTCTAATGTAAATGGGTTTAACTCCCCTATTAAGAGAACCAAAATCCTAACGGAACTTAAGAGGAGGGGTTGTGACATGGCTCTCCTCCAGGAAACGCACCTCTCGGAAGCAGAGCACATTAAATTGAGGCGCCAATGGTGGGGAGGGTGGTGTCCACCTCGGGCAAGGAGACAAAGAAAGCTGGGGTAGCAATATTAATTAAGAAAGTCTCCCCATTTTGTGTCCAGGAAGTAGAGATTATACTTCAGGGTAGATGCATTAGAGTCTCAGGAACAATTCAGGGTAAACTAATTCATGTAGTGAATATTTATGCTCCGAATATTGGGGCTGCCACTTTTTATCAGGACATTTTTCAAAGAGTAGTGCTGCTTCCTAGGGGTCAGCTAATACTTGGAGGCGATTTCAACACCACATTGTGCCAAGCATTGGACCGATCCTCTGGAAAACTGGAGACTTCCAAGCAGGCCACGAGGTGCCTGAACATGTTAATGCGGGGGTTCGTGGACATTTGGAGAATGCATCACAAAAAGGAAAGGGATTATGCATTTTATTCAATTCCTCAGAATTCATACTCCCGTATAGACTTTTTTATAACTTACATCACAGACCTTCATTTTTTTTTACCAACTCTAAAATTTACCCAGTGACTATATCAGATCACGCCCCAGTTTCTATCGACTTCGTATGGGACTGGGAGCCTAAAACAACGAGTTGGAGACTGAACACCTCATTACTTAATGATAAGAATGTGATACGACAAATCACGCAAGATATAAAAAACCTTATGATAGATTCCCCCATGTCAGATAGTACCCTGATGAAGGCTGTCCTAAGGGGACAACTAATAAGTTTAGCCTCGGCCAGGAAAAAGTTGAGGAATACAAAGTTAGAGGAGCTGCAAACTAAGATAAAAATGTTGGAGATGGAACTTAAAGGTAATCCAAGAGGTAAGGAGAAAATTTTGAGGGAATTAATGGATAAAAGAAAAGAACTTAATGAGCTAGAAGCTGAGAAGGCAGAGGGGATGCTGCGTTTCGCCAACCAAAAATATTATGAAGGTGGGTGCAGGGCTTTTAAGCTCCTTGCCTTGAGATTGAGAAGGGAACAAGTGAGTAGATATGTCTCATTCCTTCATATCGGAAATGAGGTTACAGCCCGAATAGAGAAACCCAGAGAAACAGCTAAAGCTTTTAAAAATTATTACTGGGGGCTATAAAGGGAAGAGAGGGACCCACAGGAGGTGCAAAAAAACACGGAATCCTTTTTAAACACCCTGAAGTTACCGAAGCTTTCCCCAGGAATACAACAAGAGCTATCTGCCCCTATCACAGAGAAGGAGATAGTAGCAGTTATAGATAAGCTTCCTTCAGGCAAATCCCCGGGTCCGGACGGATTCCCAGCGCAGTTTTATAAAAAATCTAAAAACACATTAGCACCCAAATTGGCCATGATGCTAAATGCCACCCGAGAAGAAAATAAACCCCCAAGCTCATGGGCGAAGCCATAATTACGGTCATTCTGAAACCGGGCAAACCCCCAGAGATTTGTGAGTCATACAGGCCCATCTCCTTATTAGTGGTTTCCACTGCTACGCATAAATCTGGACACTCTTTAGACTTAGTCTTCCTTCTAGGGATCGACGCATCCGACATGGGGGTGGAACCAGTCGCCTGGTCTGATCACTACACCGTGAGGTTAAATTTTTGCAGCCCCCTGAGAAGACCAGCCCCTGTGGAGATGGTCAGGTACGGCCCATTACGGAATGTTACTCCACAAGGTCTAGCAGCAGTCCTTGACCTATCATCCTTTGTGTCGGTGAGCAGGAGTCCAGAAGCATTGGTGTTGGCCTATAATAAGGCCATCACGACAGCCCTGGATTCTATTGCTCCTGTTCGTGAGTGCCCCCTATCCCTTCGCCCCAGATCCCCGTGGTTTGACGGGACCTTGAGGGAGATGCGGAGACAGGGGGCGGTTAGAGTGTCACATGAGGTCCGCTTCTTGATGCTCACTACACTCTAGATTGATAGAACATTATGTTAGTTATCAATCTGCAATCACCCATAAGAAGGCAGAATTCCTGTCCAGGGAGATTGCAGTTGCTCAGAATCGACCGGCTCAGCTGTTTCGAACGGTAGACAGACTGTGCAACCCAGCCTGCCTGCAAGTTCGGAAAGCTTGTTTGCAAGTAGAGTGCGATGAGCTCACTCTATACTTTGCAACTAAAGTGGCTGACATCAGGGCGAACCTGTGTCCGGCAACCTCTAAGGATGATGCTGTTGGACAGCGTGGGATCACAGTGAACCAATTCTCCTGGAGTTCTTTTCTTCGACTTGAGTTCGTGGACATTATGAGGATCGTCCATATTATGCGTTCCACAAGTTGCAGTTTGGATCCCGGACCGATTCCTCTTATTTTGGGCTGTTCTGATATCATCGGTCCGGTCCTGGCACAAATAGTCTGGTGCTTCTTGGAGTCAGGCGAGTTTCCTTGCTCCCTGAAAGAGGCAGTGGTGACTCCTCTTTTGAAGGAAGCTTCCTTGGACCCAGACTGTTTTTCAAACTATCGGCCTATCTCTAACCTTCCCTTTATCGGGAAGGTTATTGAGAAGGTCGTAGCTGTCCAACTGGATGACCATTTAACCATCCATAATGTCTACGAATCCTTCCAGTCTGGCTTCCAGAAAAGACACAGCACCGAGACTGCGCTGGTTCGGGTGTTAAATGATCTTCTGATGGTGAGGGATCAGAAGAGACGCTCCATTCTTGTTCTTCTTGATCTCTCTGCAGCTTTTGATACTGTGGACCACATGGTGTTATTAGCTTGCCTGAGGTAAATTTGTGGAATGTCTGGAACCGTTCTTAAATGGTTCACGTCATTCCTCACCGGGAGATCACAAAGAGTTGTGTCAGGGATTTTTTCCTCTGACTCAATTTCTTTGTTGTGTGGAGTGCCTCAGGGATCTGTGCGGTCACCCATGTTGTTTGCAGTGTATATGCTGCCCCCTCAGAAGTATCATTAGACGATATGGGCTGAGGTTTCACTGCTATGCAGATGATACCCAGCTATATCTGTCCTTTGCACCCGACCAGGATGGAGCTCTCTCGGTGTTTAACAACTGTCTGGGGGAGATCCAAGACTGGATGGATTCTAGTTGGCTAAAGTTGAACTCGGAGAAAACAGAGGTTCTGGTCGTGGACCCAGGTGGTCAGATTGTGAGGCCGTGTACTGACGCACCATCCGGAATTTTCCTTGGTGGTGTGTCTCTCCCGTCCTCAGAACGGGTGCGTAACCTTGGGTTTATTCTTGACGACAGGCTGACCCTTAAATCCCAGGTGTCAGCCGCTGTCAAGACTTCCTTTTATCATCTTAGGAACACTGCCAGGGTTAGGCACCTTGTTCCATCTGACTCCTTGCTAACATTGGTCCACGCTTTTGTATCTTCGCGCTTGGACTACTGCAACGCCCTTTACTTTGGGCTTTCTGGCGTTGAAATCCGTCGCCTACAACTGGTGCAGAACGCTGCAGCCCTTGTGTTGACTGGGACAAGTAGGTCCTGTCATATCACTCCCATGCTGCGCGAACTGCACTGGCTTCCTATACGGTGGCGGATCACCTTTAAAGTCATTTTATTGACTTTCAAAGCCCTTCACGATCAGGGTCCAGCCTATCTGAAAGACCTCCTGGTTCCTTACTGCCCTGACCGATCACTCCGCTCGGCCGACATGGAGTTGTTAGAGATTCCAAGAGTGAGCCTAAAATCTTCTGGCAGCAGAGCATTTTGGCATGCTGCACCCACTCTTTGGAATTCTCTACCATGCCGGTTACGGCAGTGCACCTCCGTGGAGTTATTCAAGAAAGATTTGAAAACGTATTTATGGTGAATATGGCCTTCTTAGATAATTAAGTTATTTGATTATGTTTGGATTTTACTATAAATTTGTTATTATGATGATATGTTGATCTTTTATGGATGTTTTTATGACTTTTATTTAGAGTTTTGAACTTGTTTTTAAAATTGTTCAGCACCTTGATACTCTGAAAGGTGCTATACAAATAAAATTATTATTATTATTATTTATTATTAAATCAAGATTACAAAATTCTTAACAAAAATCCTAGCTAACCGATTACAAAAACATATTGAAAATCTGATACATCCGGATCAAACCGGATTCATACTACATAGACACATGTCTGACAATATCAGGCACTTGCTAAACATCTTGGAACATAAGAATGATTCCCAAAACACCCAAATTGCCAAAACTTTTCTGGACGCAGAAAAGGCCTCTGATAGGCTGAATTGGTCATATCTCAAAGCGGTTCTTTCAAAAATGGGGTTTGAGGGTGCCTTTTTGCAATGGATTATGCTGGCTTATCAGAACCCCTCAGCCAGAGTCAGGGTTAATGGTACTCTGTCTAAGGCCCTTCTGGTTGGCAGAGGTACCAGACAGGGATGCCCCTTGTCACCTCTACTTTTTGCGTTGGCAATGAAGCCCCTTGCTCAGGCTATAAGGGAGGAGAATAAAATACAGGGCATTAATATAGCACAGGTCCAGAATAAAGTGTCACTTTATGCAGACGACACGGTGATATACATGCAAGATCCTGAGAAGTCAATCCCCCCCGATGGCCCTTTTGGATTAGTTTGGAAAACTTTCGGGTTTTAAAATTAATATGGACAAATCCAAGGTCCTGCCAATAAGTGGCAGGATCACACAGAATTTGTACAAGCTGATTCCGTTTAATTGGGTCAGAGATAAAGTAAGGTATCTGGGGATCCAGATTCCAACTAAACTGTCAAGACAGCATCAAGTTAATTATGGAGCACTCCAAAAAGCTGTTTTTGCAGATATAAATAGATGGCACTCATTGCCTCTTGCTTTCACGCATTGGATAGACACGGTGAAAATGAATATCCTCCCCAGATATCTCTTTTTGTTTACTAATTTACCCCTGCCCTTCTCTAAAAAAGATTGGAAGGAATTGAAACAAAAGATTTCAACATGTATCTGGGTGGGAAGGAAACCCAGAAAGCGATGGGATCTTCTCACAGAGATGAAAACAAGGTGGGGAAGGGAGTTCCGGACTTTTACAATTATTACAAGGCAGCTCAAGTTGTGCCTATCCTTAGCATGCTTAAATCCCAGCCAGAGAGGGGGGTGGATTCTCATGGAACAGGAGGCGCATCTGAGTATACCACTTAAGATATTACCTTGGGTGGCCACACATTCTGACCTTAAGTTAATTAATAATAAATGGACAAAACATACCCTCAAAATATGGTTAGATGTACGGCAACATTGGGGGTACTGACTCCGGTTTGGAGATATGTTCCCCTTGGTTTTCCGCCGGGATTTCCAACTTCCCCAGGGGATACTTGTTTTACGAGGTGGCAGGGTAAAGGTTTGCTTTTTCTTACTCAATTTTTCCAGAGGGATATTTTGAGATCATTTTTTAGAAATGCAGAATGAATATAACCTACCTAGACTGGATTTTTATAGATACCTACATTGTCGGCATTATATTTTGACAACCGTGGGTACAGGGGAGATTTCCTCAGATCCACCAGTCCCAGTAAGAACCACCTTCCCTAAAAGCAGAGGGGCAGATTCCAAGGGATATATATCATACAGCTATAAGACACTCCAAGAAGAGGTTGGTAAACTACTGACGCAGCAAACAGAACGAAAATGGGAGGAAGAGTTAGGTATACACCTTACTGAGGAAGATTGGGCAACAATCAGGACAGGGATCCCTAGCACTACCAGCTCTCCGAGCTGGGGAGACATTAGGTGGAAGGTGGTCACTAGGTACTTTATTCCCCCAGTCATCTCAGTACATTACTCAAAGAGGACATCTCAGGATTGTTGGAGGAGATGTGGAGGGGTTGGTTCTTATTACCATATATTTTGGGAGTGCCCCCAGATAACTAACTATTGGAAGCTGGTAGCACAGGCCTTACAGGACATTTTTCAGTGGACCTGCACACTGATTGGGCCCCATTTGATTCTGGGTCTTTTGCCCAGAGAGGGGAGAACTAAAAATCAGAGATATTTATATTCTATATTAGTGGTGGCAGCCCTAAAAGTGATTACTCAACACTGGTTAAGCCCTGATCAGTTATCTATTTCGATGTGGAGGGCCAATATTAACAGAATTAAAGAGATGGAGGCCATAACAGCCCGATTAAGATTAAAAACAGAACAATTTAACATAAAGTGGCTTCCATTCTACGGATACATTGAAAATCTGGAGGGCACTCCGATATTAGAACAGTATTTATTACCCTGATGGAACTAGGTTTGATTAGGCTGGGGACAGGATGGGCCCGCTTTTGGTCCTAGTAAATTGAGCAGGCTCACAGACAGTGCATTAAGCCATTAATAAGAGAGGATTCGATGGGGGGTTAATTATTTAAAAAACTTTGCACTCACGTCGACTAAAAAGTTATTTGTTTACTCTTGTTCTGGAATTGCTGTTATTGACAGAATATGGTTAGAGCACTTATGGTAAAGATCAAATAGTTAAGAAAGGTTCAGTAGAATCATGGCTAATTAAGAAAAACCTATGTAATTGTTAAACAGTTAAAAACAGACTAAACAATGAAGGATTCGGGCGATAGGAGAGGTGAAGGTAGATCTTCCCATAACATTATTTTAGATGTTGGTGGGTTGATAGCATCTTTGCTTACAGTAGTAAAAGGAGAAAAGTATTCTTTGTAGTCAAATTGAAACCTATATCTTGTAAGAGACAGATGAGGTACTTAAGCAGAGAATACTGGATGTATGGCAATCCTTTATTTGAATGTACTTTGTATATTGACTCTTTGGAAGGAGTTTTAAACTCTTAATAAAAAATTATGCAAGTTCAAAAAAAAAAAAAAAAAAAAGAAACAGAATTTGACAGCAGATAAGGACCGCTTGGCCCACCTAGTCTGCTCATTTCCCTACCTGATGGATAAGCTGCAGATTTTAGTTAATCAGCAGTGTCCAAACATGAAAAAGACTCAACCATCTGTTGATATGACCCTAGTCCAAGCTAAAGAAAAATATCCGAACATGGATAGCACCTCCAAAATTACTCCCTTAGATCAGAAATCATCTGTTTTTTATAATATAACTTTTAGTGAGCTAGGTAACTAAAAAGCAACTACATGCTATTTTAAGACAGCAAAATGTTACAAACTGAAAGTAGTATAGTGTTTTTATGCACAGAAAGAACATGGAAAAGAACATATGGCCTTTACTTATGAACTGTTTAGTCCTGAAAGCGAAGTACATGGAAACCTGCTGTTTTTCCATAACACCGGATGGTCATGTCACCATCGAACACGTCCTGCTACCCAAGTCAGGCTTCATGTTTCATCTTCATTCGAAGTTACCGGCTCGGCTGCTCTGGTAGACTCAAACTCCAGAGCTATGGACTCTGCCCACTTCCCTGAGTTCTCCGGGTCTGTGTATTGGAAATTGTGACCCCTGTAGCGTATTCTGAGGTGGGCAGGCATAAGAAGGGAATGCACCATGCCTAGGCTCCTCAGTTTGCCACGGCTCCCGTCAAATTTATTTTGCCTAACTCTCGTGGCATAAGACAGATCAGGGAAAGTGTGCATGGCAGCGTTGTTATAATGAAGGCATTCCATGTCTCTTGAGGCTTTCAGGATAATCTCTCTTGTTCCCATGCCGTCCGTAACCAACAGGATCGTGCAGGGCAGGTCAGACTGAGGTGCTGCTGTCCGGGGAGAAATTCGATAAGCTCTGCAAAAATGTGAGGAAATGTTCAGTCCCAAATTTAAAGCTCCCGGTAGCCAGTGTTTCAGAAAGTCTAAGAGATCTTCGCCCTCAGAATTTTCAGGAAGCCCTACAAGCCGCATGTTGGAGGCTCGATTGGAGTTCTCAAGGGCCTCCAGACGATATTTAAGTTACAAGTTTTCTTGCACTAACTTGTTGGTGGCTGTAAGGGAACGCAGTGCTTGCGATTTCACCATGGCTGCCATTTTTGTAGCGGCTTCGATTTCTATGTCCTGCTCTCCCATGTGGCTGAGGACAGTCTCTACTTTGGCACTGATGGCCTTCATCGAAAGTTGCAATGCCTTCCATGGGGGTTCACCTCTAGCAGCCGCCTCTCTCGAGCTGGCAACTTGTGGCTCAGTCACCTGCTGGGCCTTAGATCCACCTGCTTCACCTTTTTGCATTCTGTCCATAGAGCAGGTAAAAAAGATATCAGTCTGTGCAGCTCGATGTGAGAAATCAGAGGCTGTAACTTTCATCTTAGTCTGCTCACTCAAAATATAAGTTTTTTGTCAATAAAAAGCTTCTGATCTAGAGAGCTGCTGAAAGTGCATCTATGCAGCAAGCATGCTCAACAGTGCCCCCTAGATTCTTTTATTTTCTGAAGATTCAAAATTTGCCACCAATAACCAATCTGGGTGATGTTTCGTGGCCATCTGTTACTTCGTCAGTCCAATAAACTGTGTTCTTACAAGTATTTAGTTGTTCATATACAGATCCTATATGTCAGTTCTTCCTGTTGTAGTTAGCCTTCAGATGCTCCTGACCCCCTTCCAACCTGGGAGATCCATAAATTCTGGGGAACAGAGGTCACTTTGCATTCCTGTATCCTGTCTCAGGTATTTATTTATTTGCTTTTGTTAACCGGGTAAGCATACTAGACAGCCAAGTGCCTATTTTCAGGTGCGACCCGGGAGGATTACAAGGTACATACATTCAAGAACAGTAGGAGGAGTCAAAGTTAACATACAGAAAATAGGCATTAACAGATATTAATAGGTAGCTAACAGCATAAGAGACTTTAGGCACAAACAGATAATGTTTACATATCTACATGAGGTGCATACTAGATGAATTAGGTAGCGAACAGCATAATACAGAAAAGTACGGTCAGTGCCAACAGGGCAAACAGTGTAGGGTAAGCTGTACCTGTGGGGGGGCACTAGGCGGGTAAGCAGGAGGAGTACAAACTACAGGAAAGAGACTTGGGAAAGAGGGGTAAGGCAGGGTGTTCTACTGGGACAGGTGGGCAGGGAGTGGGCCCAGTGCAAAGTGTATAGAGAGTAAAATTATAATACAATGGTTATAGCAATATACAAGGACCACAATATGTAATACAATATACAATAGAACCGAACAATGCCTGCCTGCCTCAGATTACACTACGGGGGTCCCAGGCCCCCCTTAACAAAATTGGAGTGGTACAAAGAAGTTAGGCTTAACCACTCTGGCCTCAATCAACATCTGCAGACTGCTTTCAAAATAGGACACCCTCCAAGTTTGGGTCAGTCAGCATAACCCTGATGTGCTCTCTGTGGTAGAGACCTTGCTCTCACCCAAGATTCCGGACACTGCTATTGCTCTTACAGGTTAACATACTAACATACTATTTGCCAGCAGATTAGGCCTTACGGTCTATCGAGTCTGCTCGAACCTAGATCCTTAGTTGGGTGCCGAGACCCTCCCATCCCTTGTTCTCCAGAAACCCCTATCATCCATCCCCACCACCCCGGGACAGGCCATCATCTGATACATCCACTTTCTGTGTCTGTCCCACCCTCTCTGAAGCCTCCACTGTGGATCTCTGAACCAGCTCACCAGGCAGTGCATTCCAAGGGTCCACCACCCTCTCGGTGAAAAACCTCCTCCTCTTTTCCCCCCTCACCCTTCCACCTTCCAACTTCAAACCATGCCCTCTGGTGATACCTCCCTGCTTTAGTCTAAAGATCCCCTCCATGTTTACCCTATTTATTCCCTTGAGGTACTTGAAGACCTCAATCATGTCCCCTGTCTCTCCTCTCCTCCAATGAAAACAGGCAGAGCTCCTCAAGTCTGTCCTCATAAGTCAAATCCATAGCCCTCGTATCATCTTTGTTGCCCTCCTCTGTACCTCTCCAGGAGCTGTATGTCCTCTTCAAGTGTGGCCGCCAGTACTGTACACAGTACTCAAGGTGTGGTCTAACCAGTCCATTGTACAGCGGCAGAATCACTTCCTTGTTCCTAGAGGTGATCCCCTTATGATGCATCCCAACATCCTGTTTGCCTTGCTAGCTGCTCTCCTGTACTGCTCAGAGTTATTCATACATGTATCCACCATGACCCCTAGGTCTTTTTCCCTATTGAGGCCTCCAGCCCTCCCAGGGTGTACCTGTGTTTAGGGTTTCCGACCAAGATGCAACACCTTGCACTTGGTGATATTGAAATTTAATTTCATGTGTGAGCCCAGCTTTCCAGGGGTCCAGTCCCCTGCAGGGCCACCTCCCTCTTCTCCCTCAACTACTGCTCCCATCTTGGAGTCATCCATGAAGAGACTCATTTCACACCCTATACCTCCCTGATGTCCGATATGTATGCATTAAACAGGATCGGACCCAGGACCAGAGACCTGTGGTACCTCAACCAACCTCTCTAGGGTTCGGGAGCTCCCCACAGACCACTACTCTCTGAATGCCCAGCTAGCCAGTTTTCAATCCATCTGACCATCAAAGGGTCACTCCAACCCCATCAGTTTCTCCACCAGACCATTGGGGGACAGAGTCAAACGCCTTGCTGAAGTCCAAGAACAATACATCCACAGCCTTACCCCTGTCCAGTTCTGATGTTACCCATTCATAGAACTCCACAAGGTTGGTTTGACATGATCTACCTGGCACAAACCCATGTTGCCGACTATCCAGACCTCCACCTCCTCCAAGTACACCCCAATCGTTCCTTTAGTATGCTCTCCATTAATTTTCCACCACGAGGTCAAACTGATGGGTCTATAGTTACCTGGTACTTCCCTCGACCCCCTTTATGGATTGGTACCACATGTGCCTCTCGCCCAATCCCTAGTACCCTCCATGTCTCAAGAGACCTGCTGAAAAGCTCCGCCTAGGTGCAGCTGCATGTCCGCCAATTCCCATAGTACTCTCGATGAACGCCATCCGCCCAGAGATTTGTTTTTTTAGGGCCTTGAGGGCTAACCACACCCTTTGGTGGAGATAGCATCATCCGTCCCTCCACCTTACTGGTCTTTTTATCCTTATCCAGATGTGACACCCTCCGGTACCTTTCCTCCTCTTGCTCCATTTCTGTTGCTCCCTGATCCCACCCCTGCCGCTCTATCCCTTCATGCCTTGCTTTGTAGATATCCCATCCCCCTTCCTAGTGAACACAGAGGCAAAGTACCGATAAATACCTCTGCCTGGTCCTCGCCTCTTCCACCCATCCTCCTTCTGATCTCAATCTGCTGAGATGGCCTTTAGTTTTTCTCCACCCCAATGCACCGGAAGAACCCTTTTCCTCCATGTATCCTCTGTGCCAGCCGCTGCTTTTACTGACTTTGCTCCTCACCATACGGGTGACTTTTTCTAGATGCAAGCTGGTACATTTCTTATCCCTATCCCTCTTGTTGTTTTATATTTTGTAGGCCGCTTCTTTTCTCTGACTGCTACCTGTACCTCACTGGACCACCAGCATGGTTTACGTGACCTTGCTCCCTTACGCTTCAACTTAGCGCAGATCCTGACTGCCTCATGAAGTCCCTCTGCTTATGACCTCCCATCTCCTTTCCACACTTGTCGTTGAGGTAATCCCTTCAAGTGATCCTTGAGAATATTTCCCATGCCCATAAAGTTCGGTTCTCAGTCCACTGCCAGTGTCCTAGATCTCACCCTCACCCCCATGCTTATTTGAAACTAGACAGTATTGTGGTCACTCCAGTCAGGGGTCCTGTACAACTATGTCCCTTACCAGATCCCCATCTGCCAGAACCACATCCAGGACATGCCCCTCCTTGTGGGCTCTATCACATGCTGTGTTAAGAACACATCCTGGAAGCCATCCAGCAGCCTCTGCTCCTTGGCCACCTTAGAGACACATGGTTCCCCAGTTTGTACCTGGCATCATTAAGGTCCCCATCAACACCACTCCTTCCCCTTTGGACCACACTGGGCAATGATGTTGTCCAGCAAACCATCCTCTAGAACATCACTCATCCCGGGGGCCTATATACTACTCCAGCTTGACCTTATCTCCTGCTGGGGATCGTGGAGTGACCCATAAGGCCTCACGTTTCCCTCTGCCTCTTCTACCATACATTTCTATATCATCTCTAATGAACATAGCCACTCCACCCCCTCTGACCTCCTTTCTATCCTTCCTAAGCATAGTGTACCCCTGTACATTTAGGTCCCAGTCATGGTTTTTGTTGGCCCACGTCTGCATGACCGCCGCCACATCCATCCCCCCCCCCCTCGAACAGCATGGCCTGGAACTCTGGCAACTTGTTTCCCAAGCTCCTGGCATTTACTAACACCAACCCCCACCCCTTATCCCTGATCCTCTTTGTCGAACCCCACCCAGATTCCTTATACTTCCATCCTCCCTGCTCCTCCTGAAACCTCCACCTCCAGTCTGTTTCCTCCCCTCTTGGACTTGACGGCTACCCTCATCTGGAGGAGAGGGCTTCAATAGCCCCCCTCCCTCATCCCTTCCCCCTCATGTTTAAACCCCACCTTTCTTGTATGTGTAGTCAGCCATCCCCTGTTTAAGGACTTCTTCCCTAATGGGGCAAGATGAACCTGTCCTTGGCACATAGTCCCTTATCCTCCCAAACTCCATTCCAGTTCCCCAACACCCCCAACCCATTCTCTTCACCCCACTTCCTGAGCCAGTCATTAACCTCTGAAAGCTTCATTTTTTTCTCCACTGAGGCCTTTGGTACTGGCAATATCTCCGAAAAGGAAATGTTGCATCCATTATCCCGACAGACTCTGGCAAGTTCTTGGAACCTTGCTTGGATTTCCAAATGCTATTTCTCTAGATCATTAGTTCCCAAATGCACCAGGAATCCGTTCTCTCCACAATCCCTAACCATTTCATACACCATGAACTTTGCTCTGTGCACTGTCAGCCCAGAGATACTACTACCTTCACCTTGGCTATGGCATCCACCCCTGTCCCTCCTAATGGATACCCCTAATCATCGAGTCTCCCAGTAACAGAACCTTAACACCGCCGTCATCCTTATGGTTACTCTCCACTATGCCCTCTCAGCCCCTTCCCTTTATTCATGATCTCAATTTCATGGGACTTCTTCCTGCCTTATTAGAGACCCCTGTCACCCTCCCCTTTCTGCCTCCCTTGCTATTTTGCCCACTTAACTCAAACCCCTCTGAATAGGTGTCCCTTTAACCTCTCTTATCTGAACCATTTATCCTGGTCCCATGGCTTCCTTCCCACTCCACCATCCTCCCCTTGTAATAGTGGCCCCTGCCTCCAGAGGCTCTCTTGTGGGTCCCTTTAGCTAGGGCCCCATCCTTGGTACTGACCTCCCTGCTGAAGGGGCCTCCTCCCACCTCCTGTCTCCCAGTTTCTCTCCAATCATGCCTCCTCCCCATGTCTGGAATATGTTGCATCTCCCATTTGCTTTATCATATATGTTTCCTTCTCCTCTGGGACTGTCTATCCTTTCCATAGCTGGTCTGTGATGCCCATGGGTATCCGACTCCCTCCCGCCTCTGTATAGTTTCCTCATTTCCACCAACCCCTTCCTCCCCTCTAGGTTGCTTAGTAGCTCAAATTTATTGTGACACTCTATGTCAGCCTCCATCAAGTAACCGAGTTTCCTGACTGCATCTCTAAACTGACCTCTTCTTCCTCTCTTGCACTGTTCACCTTAGAGCTCCCTCCCACAGTCTGCTGTTTTAGGCTTCCGCACAACAGCCCTCCTGACTCTTCCCTCCAGTCTCTTTGTATTCAGAATGTTCACCTGCACGCTTCCCTTAGCATCAACTTCCTGTCTAAGGGTCCTCTGTCCCTATATCCCTCCTGCTTGCTGTAACATAACGTCCTGTAATTTCAGAGCGTGCCCCAGCCTCCCTCAGCCCCACCCCTGCTGCCCATATCCACACCCTTATCCTTGGACACCCCCCAGCTCCCACAGCTTACTTCCTTACCATATACACCTACCCTGATACAAGATAGCTGTCTACAGGAGCAGCCTCCCTCTCCAGGCCCAATTCTAGAATTATTTGCCATCCCACAGCCTGTGCAGCCTACAACCCTTCCGAATGCCTGCTATGGTGGAATATGGCCAACTCTGATTATCCCCTCTGTTTATAATAGCACACCCCTTTCTCAGTCCCTTTCCTGGAGTACAGTTTCTCTCTATACTGACTGTAGTTATTTACAAACCCAATTTCAACCCCACTAATAATGTTCCCAAGTCTCACAAACACATACAGTCCAGTGTGTGTTCAGTCCCACTAACAGTGTGTGTGTGAGCAGACATCAGGTACCGATGATGTCACAGGCCCACCAGCTTCCTGTTGCTTCGAATTTCAGTCCCAAACAGAAATACTCAGCCCTTCAATCTCAACCCCCAGTGGCTTTTCAGTATTTAAGAAGGCATACAAAACAGGGTGGTCGGCAGGGCTCTTACCTAACACCAGGCAAACAACACATTTAAATTTCCCTCTAAATTATCCCTGCCAAACAACTATCCCTCAAGCCACCAAAGTTACAATGTAACAGTTCTAATTCAAGGTAGTAATTTTTAACACATAAAACTAATTTCACTTACAAACTATTCAAATATTTCAGTTAAAACAGAATATAACTCCAGCCCTCTTTCCTACCTGCCTGCTGCTTAAGCTCCCAAGTGAACAATGAAAGCCAAGGTAATTCCTGTTTAAAGACAAGGTCATTGCAGCTAATGTCCCTTCCCCCTAACACCAGGCAAACAACACATTTAAATTTCCCTCTAAATTATCCCTGTCAAACAACTATCCCCAAGCCACCAAAGTTACAATGTAACAGTTCTAATTCAAGGTAATAATTTTTAACACATAAAACTAATTTCACTTACAAACTATTCAAATATTTCAGTTAAAACAGAATATAACTCCAGCCCTCTTTCCTACCTGCCTGCTGCTTAAGCTCCCAAGTGAACAACAATTACACTGTCTTTAAGCAGGGTAGGCTTCTCTAAAGGGGCGGAGGCTGCACCACATACGTCAAAGATATCCTCATGGTGCATGCACTACCTAGGCTCCCCTCAGGAAACTCAGTACAGGCACTAGCCATTAAAGTGCTGCTAGGCGCACCTAATAAAGCCCTCACAGTGGTATCAGTTTATATTCTGCCCAAAGAGCAGGCCACTGGCTCCCATGCCGTCATGGACTATTGCAACAACGTGCAACACAACTCTGACACAATCATGTTATGGGATTTCAATGTTAATTGGATTTTCCCTGATGCTGGTCCATATAAGGGTGCTGTCTCAGCCATTCATTTTACATAGCTAGCGGAACACCCCACCAGACTGAATTATAAAACTAGAACTAACATGTTCCTAGACTTGATGTTCTCTAATCGTATAGAGCTCATCTCCAACACGACCGTCCTCCTGGACTGTTAGCGACCACTGTCCCATCATAAGCAGCTGGTTGAACAAATCCACCAGACCCCCACCTAAAACTATTCTAAGTACAGTCCTTACTCAAGGGCACCTTGAACCTCTAAAGTCACACCTAAGAAAACATGACAAGTCTCCAATTGATGCAGTGACGGATGCTGACACAGTGCTACACTTCTTCATCTACTGCTAGACTTCTGGTCTGTGATGTTCAGGTTCCCCTAAAAAAATGCACAGTTAAGGGTGCCAGTAACCCATGGATCATACTGACTCTCATCGACCTTATGAAATCCAGGGACCATCTGTGGCAAGAGGCTAGAGCTACCAGTACCAGGCGGAGACACAAAACTATAAAAGAGCAAGGAACTCCTGCACTAGGGCCATCCGACTTGAAAAGTCTCGCTACTACAAGGAGATGCTTACCAACTCCTGGGGTGACGGCAGGAAGTTTTGGAGCAATATTAAGGATATCACAGGGTATGACCCCAAAATGGCTCTAACCATGCTCAGTGTTGATGGCACTACCACACTTGACCCCAAGGTTATTACCAACACTTTTAATAATGCTTTTACTGACTTAAGTGGTGTCCTTCCCACTGATTTCTTTGAGAATTCTACTAATCAGGACACTTTGGAGCAGGATGACCAGCCACAAAGTCACCCCACCTGAGGCCAGGAAACACATATTGAGGGTTCTAGGAAAATCCAGGTATAGTGGCGACATGCATGATCTCAAGCTTACCGCTCTAACCCTGGATGAAAT
Source organism: Neoceratodus forsteri (assembly GCA_016271365.2). Lineage (NCBI taxonomy): Eukaryota > Metazoa > Chordata > Ceratodontiformes > Ceratodontidae > Neoceratodus > Neoceratodus forsteri. The sequence continues at coordinate 17,804,054 of CM057456.1, forward strand.
CTTGGCACTGCTTACTAAAATACTGAATCTGTCACTAAGGTTAGCTCAATTCCCACAGAAGTGGAAATCAGCCATGGTTACCCCCGATTCATAAATGTGATAAGTGGCTCAGCATTCAAACTACAGGTCTCTGTCCATTCTCCCCTCCCCAAAGCTCTTGAGCAGTTAGCGTCCAACCAGCTGACTGAATACCTGGAGAAATACCAGATCCAGTGCCCCCAGCAGCATGGGTTTAGAAAAGAACACAGCACTAACTCTGCGTTGATTGAATTCACTGGATTCATCTGCAGCTCGCTTGACCAAGGCCAATTGGTAGGGGCAGCCTTTATAGGTCTAACCAAGACCTTCGTTACAATCAATCACTCTCTCCTACTTAAGCAACATTCCTGCACAGGGCTCTCAAATGAAGGAACAGGTTGGTTCAAAAGCTACCTTGAGAACAGAGTGCAACAGGTGAAGATATCCAACATCCTCTCCGATAGACAACCAGTCTGCTCAGGATTCCCGCAAGGGTCTATACTTGGTCGCCTCCTGTTCGGCCTCTTTTTAAACAGCCTTCCCCTCACTTGCCCCAACAAGATCCACCTATATGCGGATGATGCAGTAATTTTCACCAGTCACTCTGATCCCTTACTGCTTAAGAACCAGCTTCAGCTAAACTTCTCGTGTGTAAAGACTAGGTTTAGTAGGCACAAACTACTGTTAAACTACAAAAAAACAAAGGTCATGTTATCTAATAGTTCCCGCAACAAGCATAAAGCCCACCAGCTAACAATTTCGAATAATGCAAACATTCCCCTTGAATAGGTACCGCATTTCAAGTATCTCGGGGTCAACATTAATAGCACCCCGACATACATGCACCACATCGAAAATGTTGCTAAAGTAGTCAACACGCGTATCGGGCTACACTATAGACACAAACATTGTTTGACTGCCGAGGCCCTAGAACAGCTGTGCATAGCTTGATCATCTCCATTATAGATTATGGGCTGGTAGTGTACGGTGCTGCTACTGATATGTCTCTAAAGCATGTCTCAACAGCACCAAACAAAGCCTACAGGCTCATCACCAGTGCACACCGGCTCACATATACGTATGATTTCTATAAGCAGACAAGGTGGCTCCACTTGAAATGTAGAATCAAACATCAAACCTGCCTACTGGCTAAAAAAATCTAGCCTTAGGCTCTCCCCACAGGGAGTGCATAAGTACCTAAGCCTTTCTAGTAACCCTCACCATACGAGACGGTTGGATAGCCAGCCCTTCCTAGTCCCCTTATGCCGCACTGCGTAAGGCCAAAGGCCATTCGCCCACAGAGCCCCGTCTTGGCTTAACTCCTTACAGAGTGACATCCTTGCTGAATCCAAACTGGGTCCATGTAAACATAAGCTCCGCCAGTTACTTATAGCACAAAGTAGTTGTGATTGCTTTTCCTAGCTGGACCTTGATGGGCGAACCATGGAACTTTGGAACTCCCCTCTAGCACTTAAGACAATTTTGGCACTAGCCACTGAAATTATGCCAGCAGTATCCTGCCTAAACTACTCTTACTCCCTCTCTCCTACCTAATCATTCTCACCCTTGGTCACTCCCCCTTGCAACTACCTAAACTTCCCATTATCTTCCCCTACCCCCTCTCCACTGTGTCTTCCCCCTTCCATTGACTAAGCCCACTCCAGCTAATTCTCTTGGTATCCATCTCTCCTCTAAGCCTTCCTCCCCCCACTCTTCGACAATGCCTCTTCTGGCTAATTCCCACACTGTCCTACCCACTCAGTAAGCTCATAATCATGTTAAGTTACCTTGCTTCATATTTAACCTGCGTTTATTGTAAATTGTTCAGCTATATTGTATATTGTATTACAAATTGTGGTCCTTGTATATTGCTATGATCACTGCATTCTAATTTGACTCTGTATACCTTTACAAAATGTAACATCAATTGTATAATCTTATGTCTCCTATGTCCTGTTGTTACTACTGCCGTGGAAATGTTGTAAAAGAGTTTCTGGCTCAAAGGTATTACAATTCCTAGATTTTAAGAAAAGAAAATAAAAATAAGACAGCAATGTGACTGTGTCCCTACAGAGCAGCCTACCTAATAATATATGATTAAACTCCATACACTGAAGTGAGGGGAAAGATGGTGGCCACTCTGGGCTGCACGTCGGGAGTCTGCTAGGGGGGTCTGTGTTTCTCTCACTTTATTTCTCGCTTTTATTCTTTGTTTTACCTCCTGTTTGTTTGCTGTGTTTTATTTATTTGTTCTTACATTTATTTTATTTTAATTCGTACTGGTGTTAACTAGTGATGAGGGTCAGGTGGAGAGTGTAGTGAGTCAGAGATAGGAGTTAAGTTTTATTAATTTTTAGGTAGGACTCTGTTTTCCAAGGAGCAATAACCTGGTGATTCCCTACCTGGGCGGTGAGGAGCAGGAATGGTTTCCGCAGGTGTCGGTGCTGCCGTTGCTGAAATCCAACCAGAAAACGGTGGCGCTCAGGTCATCGGAGAAGTGGAGGTGAGGGGTCAGCCAGTTTGGACACTGAGCAGGGAAAAGTAGCTGGAGGACTGAGTGAGCAGAATGCTCTGGCGGACTGTCTTCCATTTAGCATGCTCCAGGAGGCTTCCTGGGGGAGAGGAGAGAGTTGGAGCAGCTGTGGTTTGCGGTGGCACTGGTTTTGCAGTCGGGCCCATAGAGGAGGATTATCAGACTTGACCCACAGAGGAAGATTGTCGGACTTGATCAGCACTGCAGGACAGAGGAGCCATTTGATCCGTGGAGTGAGCCGGGAAGTGAACACAAGGCCATGAGAGGGCCTTGAATGTGATCTGAACCGGGACTTCCTGGGCTAATTTAAACTGCATTCTCTATTTTCATCTCCTGTCAGGGCCGAGCTGGTGGAGCAGTTTTGGAGATCTCGGAGTTATCTTGAAGCCTGAGGTGAGCACGGGCGGTGAGAGGGCTGGTTGTGTGACTGAGAAAGTACAGTTATGTAAGAACTTGCCATAACAGTAGATCTTTGAGGGAGGCTCTTGCAGTAGGTATTCACATATAGAACTGACCCGCCAGGTGTCAGGATCCCACGGAAAAATTTCTAGCTAGCAGCCTCTGGCGGGGGACCGCCCCCACGTCAGGTGACTGGCATTATACAACATCAGTATAAAGGGGCGGTCCTCAATGCCCGCCTTCCAGTTCTTTCCCGCCAAGGGCCAAAAGAGGCAAGACGAGAGAGAAGAGGATATTACTCCCCCCCCCCCATGGAAATGGAGACAAAAAGCTTAGGGGATGGAGGGCGGAAGGTATTATATTTATCAAAGAGCCTCTCCTCGAAGATCTACTGTACGGGTAAGTTCTTACGTAACTGTACTATGTTACTCCGAAGGGCTCTTGCAGTAGGTACTCACATACAGGACTGAGTCCCAAGCAGTCTGGAACAAGGAAAAGCACTTGGGAGGAGGATTGTCATCCACAGCATGGAACCTCAGGCTGCAACAGGTCTCATGAAAGGAGACCTTGTAGCACAGCCAACCCAAAGTCTGCTCTACTGCAAGAGGCAATGTCCAAACTGTAGTGTTTCGTAAAGGCACAGACAGAAGTCCAAGTTGCGGCTGCACAGATGTCTGCCGCTGACACATTCTTGAAACAAGCAGCAGAGGCAGCTACTCCTCTGGTGGAGTGACCTCTGACTTGACCTGGGAGGGTCTTGTTGTACTTGTCGTAACAGAAAGTGATATAATGAGCCAACCATTTTGATAGGCATTGCCTAGAAACAGCATTGCCTTCTCTTTTGTGAGTAAAAGATACAAAAAGCTGATCAGTTTTCCTGAGATCCTTAGTCCGAGTGGTGTAGTATCTCAGTATTCTGTGGACATCCAAAGTATGCAAGAGGTACTCCCCTTGACTGGAGTGTTGCGTAAAGAAAGCGGGAAGCTCAATGAATTGATTCAGCGTAGATTCAGCCACCGCCTTAGGGAGAAACTTATGATTGGTGCGTAAAGCCACACGTTCCTTGTGGAAAATCAAGTATGGGATTTTGCACATCAAGGCCTGAAGCTCGGAAATGCGCTGAGCAATAAGTAATGGCCACTAAGAAGAGGGTCTTCCAAGAAAGGAACTCTAAATCTGCTGTAGCTGCCAGCTCGAAGGGAAGCAGGGTAAGCTTCTCCAGAATGAAATTCAAGTCCCAAGGAGGGGCAGGAATGCAGATAGTGGGTCTCAAATGGAGAACCCCTCTGAGGAAGGTCTTAGAGACTTCCAACTGAGCAAAAGTCCTGTCCCCAAAGGAAATATGGTAGGCTGAAATAGCGGCCATGTGGACCTTTAATGAGAAATGGCTGAGACCCAGATCGAAGAGGTGACACATGTAGTCCAGGACTTTATTGGTTGGGCATGAGAAAGGTTCGAAGTCTTTCGAGCTAGCCCAAATAGAAAATAATTTCCACTTCATGGTGTAGGTGGACCTGGTGGAAGGCTTTGTGGCCTCTACCAAGATGTCCACTACGAGCGGAGAAACCTTGATGCGGGCTTTTGCAACGTCTGCAGGAGCCACACATGTAAATGAAGGGAGCTGAGCCCTGGTTGTACAAGGGTCCCCTGATCTTGGGTCAACAACTGCTGCAACAGAGGAAGAGGAAGAGGAGGTTCCTCTGAAAACTGTTGCAGAAGAGAGAACCAAACTTGCCTGGGCCAGAAGGGAGCAATGAGAATGATTCGAGCTCCCTCCGATCTGAGTTTGTTCAGGACCCTCAGAATTAAGGGAATGGGAAGGACAGCATAAATGAATCTGTCCCTCCAAGCGAGAGACAGAGCGTCCCGCCAATAAATGTCTCGCCCTGGAACGAGCGAGCAGAAGGCAGGAAGTTTTGTATCCCAGAACATGAACCACAGTCAAGTGAAGGTGATGCTGGGTTGTCCAAAGCCATACTCTCATCACTTCCCGGCACAGAGGGTAGGAACGTGTTCCACCCTGCTTGTTGAGATACCAGACTATACACATGTTGTCTGATTGTATGAGATGACCGGGAAGGATAAGGGAGTGTAGAGCCTGAAGGGCATAAAGGACTGCTCTCAAGTCGAGCACATTTATGTACAGAGTTTGTTCGAACTTGGACCAGCTGCCCTGAGTCCTGTGAGACCCTAGATGGGCACCCCAGCCTTCTCCTGATGCATCAGACGTCAATGTCTGGGAGGGGAGTTCGATGTTGCAGTGAACTCCCCAGCACATGTTCTCTTGAACCATCCACCAATGCAAGTCACTGATTATGGGGTCAGAAACTAGTACCTCTTGTTCTAGATTGTCCATGGTCTGGTCCCACTGTGACCGAAGCATCCACTGAGAGATCCTCATATGGAGCAGAGCGAGTGGGACTGTCAGAATGGCAGCCGCCATTAGCCCGAGGAAGCGAAGGACTGACCTGGCTCCAACCCTCCTGCGACTGGACAGAAGACGGGTCTGAGTCTGAAGGGTGTCTACCCTATCTGGTGGCAAAAATGCTTTGCCGATGGTCGTATCCAGAATCACCCCTATAAACTGGAGGCGTTGGCAAGGGACCAAATGCGACTTGGCCTGGTTGATGGTGATTCCCAGACTGGTGAAAACTTGCAGGGTAAGAGAAAGGGAGAGCATGAGTTCCTCCCTGGTTGGGGCCGCCAGGAGTCAATCGTCAAGATACGGGAATACCTACACTCTCTGGGTACGCAGGTGGGCCACTACTACAGACAGACATTTTGTAAATACTCGGGGGGCCAAGGAAAGACCAAATGGGAGGGCCTTGAATTGGTAGTGGTCCCCCTGAAAGCAAAATGAAGGAATTTGCGTTGGGAAGGGCATATGGGGATATGCAGGTAAGTAGGCATCCTGCATGTCCAGAGCTCATAGCCACTGTCCCTGCCGAAGAAGTGGTACAAGGCTCTGCAAAGAGAGCATTCTGAAGCGCTTGTACTCCACAAACATGTTCAGGAGCGGAGGGCTACGATAGGCTTCACATCTCCTGTCTTGTTTGGAACTAGGAAGAATTGGGAACAGTAACCTGTCCCCAAAGATGGTTGGGAACTGGTTCTATCGCCGCCTTTGAGAGAAGGGAGATGATTTCCTCTAGGACAAGAGGAAGATGTTGCAGGGAGTAAGATGACTGGGGGGGTGTTCCTTGGGGTGGTTTCTGCAGAAACTCTATTGAGTGTCGTACTGATATCAACTGGAGCACCCAAGCATCTGACGTTATCCTCTCCGAACCCGGCAGATGGGAGGAGAATCTACTTCCTAACGGTTCCTCTGGAACCTCCCATTTGCCCTGTGGTTTTGGCCTTTGTCGGTTTTGTCTACGAAAAGGACGCCACTGCCCTTGAGGGGGCCTCTACATAGAGTTGACAGATTTTAGTGCAGTGCCCTTGTCCTGCAGTTCGGTAATGATGTCCTTGACATCACCCCCCCCCCCGAACAGCACCGAACCCTGAAGGGAGCATCCTGAATAGCAGATTGCACTTCAGAGATTCAACTTGATCCTTGACATCACCCCCGAACAGCACCGAACTCCTGAAGGGAGCATCCTGAATAGCAGATTGCACTTCAGAGATTCAACTTGACACGCAGAGTCAGGCGTGACGCCATAGGCCTACGGCGAAGGCCGAGCTCCTTCCAGCTGTGTCCACTGCGTCATAAGTGGCATAAAGCATGTGCAGACTGGCCGAACGAGCAGAACAGATGAGACCCGCCACTTCTTACTTAGTCTGTAACTCAGGAAGGGAGTCCAGTTTAGATTCCACCTGACTAAGGATGATCTTCTGAAAATCCCCCATATGTGCCACATAATTAAGGGCCGTAATACCAAGGGTCATAGAGGAATAGATCTTCTTCCTGTATTGGCCCAGAAGCCAGCATTCCTTTATCAGGCAGAGACGAGCTGAGGTGTTTGGGATTTGCGGAGCAGCACTGATGACGACAGAGTCCACCTTGGGGTGGAGGCTAAGGAAGTCTACACCCTCAGGAGCCTGATCTAGCCTGTCCACCTTCCTTGGAAGGGGGGCTAATGCTGCAGGTTGTTTCCAAATAGTGCAAACAAGTTCTGCGTGAGGCTCTATCCAGGGTGGAATCAGCATAGGAGCCATCATGGGCAGATTCAGATGAGCTGCGAGTCCACTGATTGCCACTGATGTACCTCCTGGATTTTCCTCAATAACTCCAGAAAGGAGGGGTCCTCTGGAGGAGTCCTCGGCCTAGGGCGTTCTGAAGTACGTGGCTCGTCTTCAGGGTCAGAGCGGCCCGTCTCAGAGTCCGAGTCAGAAATATCTGATGAAGAGGAGAAAGACTCCTCCCTGTGAGGGGGAGGGACGGCCCCTCTGGGAAGATCCCTGAGACATGCGTCTTCCCCTCCTCGGGCGCCAGAGGGCTCTCCTCTGGGGTCAGGAAGGGGAGGAAGGAGTCTCCCGTCTCGATGTAGGGGATCCTGTACAGGGTCCTGCATCAGCAGATGACTCTCAACTTCTCGAGTGAGCTGAGCCTTGGCCTCAGCCCACCAGGAGGCCAAGTTCTCCTTCAGATCCGCCGGCGGCTGGGGAGTGGGCGGCAGAGATGGAGGAGAAGGGGGATACAGATATTGAGGATATCCGTAGAAGGAGTATCCGTAACCCAACGGCGAGTAGCCCGACATCGGGTACTGCAGCGTCAGATACTGCGGCGTTGGGTATTGCAGCATCGGATATTGTAGTGTTGGGTACCCGGGTGCCAGGGGCTCTGACAGGGCAGAGGGACCTGGCAGAGGCTTCCCGCAGGGCCAAGCGGTGGTAATGTGGCTTCCACGGGTGTCGGGATTGGCGTGGGTATGCCTTCGATAGGGTCCAAAGGACCTGACGGAAGGATAGGCCCATGACCAGGTAAGGGGACGCTGGATGGCGTCAGGTAGGCAGGCATCAGGACTGGCATCTAAGCATCCGGCGTCGGGACCAGAAGGAAGGTTCCCTGATGGCAGCATCCCAGTATCCTCAGTGATGACCGGGGAATGAGGATTATAAGCTCTGGGGCGTCAGCTGAGGAGATTCGGGGACCTCAGAAGGCAACGTAGGGCGCTGCGGAGAGCCTGAGGCGTCGGACTGTTCCGTGGGGTCCGGTGCAGGCTTTTTGGCCGGGCAGGCGTCAGTAGGACCGGCATCCGACTTATCGGCCAAGTCCGGGCAGGCTTCGGAGGAGCCGGCTTCTGACTTATCGGACTCCCTGCCTGAGGAAGGCCGTGCAGGAGAAGTGGCCTTGTTGGGTGAAGTTTTGACTGAGCGCTCCCCCGTAGAGTAAGCAGCTTAACAGCCTTGTCCAGGCGAATGTCAGCGGGACCGGCGTCCGACTTACCGGACCCGCTCTGACCCGAAGACCAAGTGGAAGAAGCGGCTTTCACAGCAGCGGAGGCCTCCTTTGCCCCGGAGGCTCCCAAAGGGCCCGAGCGCAAGCCAGATGGGAGGGGCAACGTCTTCTTGGTAGCCACCAAGACGGTGGTTGAGGAGCGATCCCCCGGAGGGGTGTTACCTTAAGTGCCGCGACTCCAGCTGGAGTCGTGGATGCTGTGGAAGCCGGTTCCCGCTCCTGGTGCTTCTCCTTGTCGCGTTTTTTTCTTGTGACCTTCGGGGGAAGTGGACACCTGCCCCAGTTTCTTTAGCTCTTTCTCCATGGAGGCCATTTTCTTCTTTAGGATATGAGCTTCCAGGGACTGCTGCCTTCTTTTTCGAGTAGCGGAGTTAAATTTCTGGCAGTGCTGGCACTTCTCCATGGGGTGGTCTGGGCCCAGCCAGAAGAGGCACAAGGAGTGGCCGTCCTTGTGGGGAAGTTGGGAACCACACGAATCGCACTTATTCTTATGCGATTCGGAGGGCGTCGGGGACAACATGCACAGCGAATCATGAAATAAACTCGAAAAACAAAGAAATTAGGTCAGAAAATGTGAAAACTGATGGATCGACAAAAGACTGACGAGTGCTTATTCTACTGTGAGGAACTTTCACAAGCCGACGGCGGGAAAGAACTGGAAGGCGGGCGTGGGGACCACTCCTTTATACTGATGTCGTATGACGTCGGCCACCTGACATGGGGACAGTCCCCCGCCAGAGACTGCTAGCTAGCAATTTTTCCATGGGGTCCTGATGCTTGGCGGGTCAGTCCTATATAAGAATACCTACTGCAAGAGCCCTCTCGAAGTAAGATCTGGGATTGCCTCAGCTGCAGCAGTCTGGGGGTGACAGACCCTGTATTGTACTATTGTATCTGGAACGGCTCCCCTGGGTTTTGATTTTCCCTCTGAGGACCAACACTTTAAGGTCTATCTTGGGCCTTTTATCCGGTGACTGGATTCCTGATTACAATGTCCTTATGGGACTTAAATCGGTATCTGAACATTGGTTAACGCTCCTTGGACTTTGGACTCCCTGTAATTAATCTGAATTTTATTGGGTATGATATTTGATATAGTTTTATAGGGTTAGGGGAGGATTATTAATTTGTGATTTATAGGGTAAAGTTGGAATGAGTGGGGTGTGTGTAAGTGGTGTGCGTGGTTGGGCTATTGGGGTGGTTTGGGGTTTTTAACTTGAAGTGTATTTTTGAATTGAGTAGTAGATTAAGGAGTGCAAGTAATGTTTTTTTTTTTTTTTTTAGTTCAGACCCTTGGGCTTTGCTAGTCCCCTTTTCTCCTAAAGGCCTTGCGCCCCTTCTATGACCCCACCCCTTTTGGCCACAGTCCATCAGCAGTGTAGGGAGTGTGGAAGGGGTTAGGGTTTTAAAGGGGATAGGATCAAAGGGAGGCCAATTCGGGTGGTGGGGACCAGGAAATGCCCTGGGAGAGGGAGGCAGATGGGCAAGTCCCTCATGTGGCGAGCTGCCCAGCTGCTAGCCCTTATTTGTGGATATAATTCTGGTGTGTGTGTGTGTATATATATATATATATATACACATACACACACACACACACACACACACACACACCTACCACACACTGTATATATATATTTTTAGCTATAATGCGTTTATAAATGGGCAAAAACGGCCACTGATTGGTTGTTTCACCCTCGAGCTGCGTCCTTAATCCCTGGTATTGTACCAACCGGCACTACCCTCCACCCCTAAGCCCCACAATTGTACAGAATCAGTGCGCTATGCCAGCTGAAAACAGAACACAGGCTGGCACAGCTTACAGCGTGACATCGCTAGACCGAAAGCTCAAATCGCAGCTTCCGCCTCACCACAAGTAACTGCAAGTGTTGCCACAGCAACCCTGTCCGCGCCTGCTCCACTCTGGCCCCTCCTCCTTGACAGCACACAACCTGGTATGTCATTTTTACCTTGTTCCTATTTTTCTTCAACAGAAGTTGCCGATACCAGAAACGTCCTCAACTGCAGCTTCAGGCAAGCGCGAAGGCAGACATCACAGCAACGCCACTCACTCACGCACCAACTTCTGTCAACCGCGAACTCCCTCATACTGGCCTCGGTCCCATCTTCTCAGTAAAAGTCACTGATCACTTGCCGAGACACGGAAAACACACACAAAGAAAAAGCATATTCTTCGATTTGTGTTTTTTGTGTGTGTGGGGCGGAGGGTGTTAACTGACACTAACCGCGATGATCGTCAATCAAGAAGCGCCATCCCAAGAGCACAAAATGCACTGGCTGATTGTGAGACACGCTTATGCCTCCAATCTCTAGCTGAAACTCATTAAGCACTTACTTGGTCACACACACAACAGAAGAAAAGCATATTTTTGAGGAGTGTGGGGGACAGACTGACACCTCACAACACCCTAGTTAATGTTAAAAATATTCTACAGGTGTGGGGGGTGAGCAGGGTGGGATACTAACATCAGCACTATGTGTTTGAATGGAAAGAACCCTCTACTGGTCAGCTAGCCAGTCTGAAATACAGCACAGTACAGTAATAGGGGACTATTTTTCCTATAAGTTGTATTAAAACACTCTTTTAAAAACATTTTGGACATTTTCTTCCTCCTTTTTTTTTTTTTTTTTTTTTTTTTGCACTGTAGGATACCCATTTATAAGCGCAATACACACTCCGGTGTGGTTTATCGCCTGATAAGACACGCCCAGTGGCATAAGGCACTACGAAGCGCCTCGTGCCTTAGTACACCCTAGTATTCTTATCAGGGCGATAAACCACCCCTCGTCAGGTTATTGTTATGACTATATATACAGGCCAAAAGACATGCCAGTGTCAGCACAAAGGCACCCAGGGAAAAGACTAGATTAAAAAAAAAAAAAGGCTTGACCTTCTTTTGATCTGAAGGCAGCTGTTTGCCAAGAACTGAAATTGCATTCCCATTTTTTTGTTGTTTTTTTTAACAGAACTATACCAAAATCCAATTGTATGTCATAAAACCATGCACTCGGGAGCAGAATATTTTGATCTAAGGAAGCTGTTATAATATGCTACATTTTATGAGGTAACAGAGGAGGAACATGCTTCCTCGAGAATCTGTGTGAATTTTATCTTACGGGTGCCAGTGGTCTACAGGGGACTTCAAAGGGCTTAACTCTGAAATGCCATATCCATGCTAATTATAGGTCTCAGAATGTGATTCTTAATGTGCTTGGAAATTTGAGAAACAGCTCAGCAGTGCCATCTTCTGGCCTAAAAGAGACATCTCCTGTCCAAACGGAGCAGTTGCTCTGAACTGGGAATTGATGACACTGCATGTTTACAGAAGGGTATTTAACCCCCCAGCTCAGGGCACCTGGACTCCACCTGACAAACAGAAGCATTCTGTTTGGATTCTTTCTCCTGACCACAAGGCTGCTACAGAAAGACTGCAATATTTTGCAAACCAGCAATTCTCTGGACTTTGAAATCTTCATACCCAAGGTAGACTTAGCTAACATGTTCTAATGCATTTTTCTGTATATATTTCCCATTCTGTTTCTTATACTGTAACCTAAATTAGTATATATGTTCTCTTTTTCTTGTAACTGCATTTATTTAAGTATTTTAGTAAAAACTTTTGTCTAAAATATTCTGCCTGAGTGAGACTTTCTCCATTTGTGTGTGAATTGTGAAAACAGTATCAACAACCTGTGAAAACTGTTATTGTCAAAAGGGGTCAGTCACACCATAAGCAACCAAACTGAAAAGGGTCTGTAAGGAACATCTGGAAGGATAAGGAGAATACCAGAGCCTACAAAGATTATGAACCAGGCTGTTGCATGTTCTGTAGGGAGAAGGCCAAGTCAGTCTTGCACTGCTACCTCGAAGAGAGTGTGATGCCTGGGTCTTCCTCCTTTGTGTAACAGCCAAGGAAGGATTCATATTTGGCCACAAAACTCAAGACTTGTATTCTGCCCTTATACAGAGCTAGGGGGACGCCGAGGATCCTCATGGCAGAGGTGCAGTTGTGACCTCGGCGAGCATTCTAAAGGATAAGGAGGGTATCGCTGTCAACCCCCATCACAGACTGCACTTAAGGGTGGGCACTGTGAGTTCAGTGGACCTAATCCCTAGGAGTGGGTTCATGACAGATCTGGTGCAAAGCATTGGGATCCAAGCGATTTGGCTGCATGCTGTTGCGATTCCAGATATTGGTGGCATAGGCATAATAGTGGATTCAAGCCAAGTGTATCAGATTGATAAACTGTAAACAGTCCACACAAACAAGGCAGAGATTTAAAAAAAAAAAAGCATATATAATTTGGTTACAGTATAAAGTTCCCTACCTGTTTTTTTTTTCCCCCCTCAGGTGCAAGCTAGTGTAGTAATAGTTAGGGAAGAAAATGGCTTCCATCTACAGCAAATACACTGCAGACTACCTGAAGCAGTTGTGTCAGGAAAGAGGAGTCCAGTGGGAGAGGCGAACCAAAAAGCACCTCGTGGACGCTCTTGTGGCAGCCGATGAGCTAGCGACTGCCCAGGACCTCAGGTCACAGCTGGTGACTGAAAGGGACCAAACCTTGTGCGTGGGGGTGCCAAGGGACATCACAGAGTCCAATCCCAGGGAGGAGGACAGCGAGACCAGAGGGAACCCAGAGCCACAGCGCCAGGAGAAGGTCACGACAATGCTGAAGCCTGAAGAGATCAAGCTGCAGCTAGAGTTGAGGAGACTGGAGCTAGAATTCGAGCAGAGGAAGTTCCAGATGGAGCTGGAGATGCAGGAAAAAGAAAACTGGCATCACAGAGAGGAAGAGGAAGAGGAAAAAAACTCAGCGTCAGAGAGAGGCCGTAGGAAAAAAAAAACATGGTCGGAGAAAGGCTGAGGAAAAAGAAAGGCAGCTTCAACAAGAGGCCGACAGAGAGAGGAAAAAGACCACCAGAGGAAATTCGAACTGGCGAAGCTAAGACTCCAACGACTAGTGCCAGAGGAGGTAAAAGGCAGGGGCCAACCTGGAACTCCAGGATTAGGGTATAAATTAAATTCCAAATTAATAGCTGAATTTAAAGAGGGGGGAGGATATGGATGCATTTTTGAATTAGTTTGAAAAGGTCTGTATCCAGGCAAAATACCCAGGGAGTCCTGGAGCTTCCAGCTATCCCCGCTGCTTACCAGGAAAGGGCATGAAGCACTAGGCCAAATGGACAATTAGGACAGTAGTAATTATGAGAAACTTAAAGCTGCCTTGCTTAAAAAGTATGACCTAACTCCTGAAGCATACAGGGTTAGGTACCATAAGCTCCAGAGAAGCCCTGACATGAGCTATGAGGAACTCGCCACAAAGCAATGTCAGTTTTTGAAACATTGGTGGAAGGGAGTAGAAGCAAACTCTATAGAGAAAATTGAGGCGGTTGTACTTCTGGAGCAATTCTTTTGGGCTTGCCCAGCAGAGCTAAACACCTGGTTGGAGGACTGAGACCCCAAAACAGCACAGCAGGCTGCTGAGCTCTCGGACCGCTATGCCAGGAGCAGGCCTGCTCTGAAAGGGAGTGGGGCGGGTGTGGCAGCGCAGAAAGGGAAAAGCACATGTTCAAGGCAGCTAAAACCCTCACTGCCTCCACAGAAAGGGGGAAGCCCCAGGTTACAAAAATAGGATTTATCGGATAAAAGAAATGACGATTGTTGGTTTTGCAAACAGCCAGGGCATCTTGCTAGACGGTGTCCTAAAAAGGCACAGACTGGTCAAAGTGGTGCTCAAACAGAGTTGGGTGCACTGTGTATCCCTGAAAGCATACCTATGAACATGAGGGAGCACATGCACCGGTTACTGTAAATGGGGTGCAGACCCATAGGTTAAGGGACACGGGAGCATCTCTTACCTTAGTAAAAGAGGATCTGATTGAGCCTGAACAGCTTATACCTCATCAGTTCGTAATAGTAAAGGGATTCACTAGGGAAGAGAAGACTCTGCCATTTGCTAGCATTATCCTGGACTGGGGTGAGACAGGAAAGAGGCTGCAAAAAGTGGCCGTGACAGATGACCTCACCCTGAATGTGATTAAATGGAACAATCTCTAGAAGGGGGTGGTGTGTGCGGTTACCCGCAGTCAGATGGCAAAGGCTGACTGTAGTTCCCTGGACCCCTCAGAAGCCCCTGTAAAATACAATGGGTGGCTGGTTCCCCAGCCTGTGTCTCCTGACATGGAGAGTAGTAAAAGGGAGGTAGGACTTCCTCAGGTAGCAGTTCATAAAACAGCTACAGAAGGCTACTCTGAGGAGGGAGGAAGGGAAGGGTAATCAATGGTCAGAAGGTTAGGGATGGCAGTGACCCTGAATGCCCTGACACTAAAGCTATGGACCCCAGTTTAGGAACTGAAGTGGACATGTCCCATGCCTTGGGGGAAAATGTGAAGAATTTGCAGTTTCTCAGAGGACTGATCCTAGTTTGGAGAGGCTGAGGGCTTGTGCAGAATCTGACATGACACAGGGAGGTGACATGAGACAGAGGATGTAAGGACAGAGGGAGGGGTGATGGGCAGGCAGCTTGTCATTCCCCAGGGGCACCGTGAGCGGTTGCTCAAGAACGCTCATGATATCCTCATATCCAGACATCTGGGAATCACACACATCATACAGCGATTGGCCCAGAATTTCTACTGGCCCAACTTCACCCAGCAGGTGAAGGAATACTGCAGGTCTTGTCACCGGTGCCAACAAATAGGGAAGGCAGGCAGTAAAACCGAAGCTGCCCTAATCCCCTTGCACATTGTGAAGGAGCCATTCCCAGAGGGTAGGAATGAATATTTTGGGATCATTGAGTACCCCAAGCTCCTCTGGGAAGAGGTTTATCCTGACGGTGGTAGATTATGCCACCTGATACCCAGAGACAGTCACCCTCTCCTCACTTAGGGCAGACAAAGTGGAAGATGCCTTGCTAGGGATTTTCTCCCGTGTCGGGTTTCAGCAAGAGGTCATCACTGATCAAGGTGGTACTTTCATGTCAGACCTGATGTAGTGTTTGTGGGAGAAGTGTGAGGTGGTGCAGAGATGCAAGACATCTTATCACCCACAAATCAATGGGCTTGTAGAAAGGTTTAACAGTACCCTAAAATCGATGCTCCAAGCATTTGCTGAACAGCATGGGAGGGACTTTTGTTCGCATACAGGGTGGTGTCCCAAGAATCAACAGGGTTTTCCCCCCTTTGAACTCTTATACGGAGGTAGGGTGCATGGGCCCCTAGACTTGATCCGGGAAGACTGGGAAGGCAAGCATGCAACGCAGGGAACTGCAATAGTGGATTATGTCCTAAAGTTTAGGGAAAAGCTGAAGGAGCATATGGGAGCAGCCCAGAGCAATCTGTCAGCCACCCAGCAGAAGCAAAATGTCTGGTACGACCGCAGAGCCAGAGCTCGCTCGTACAGTGTAGATCAGGAAGTCATGGTCCTAATTCCAGTCTGGAAGGATAAGCTGCAGGCCGAGTGGGCAGGACCATACAAGGCAGTCCAACAGGTTAATGACGTGAACTACACTCTAGAAATGAAAACTATGTACCTATCATAATTCTTTATCTTCGTGTGTATCATCACCATTCATCACTGTTGGGTGTCTGCCAGAGACAGGCACACTGCGGGAGACCTTTTTTTTTATTTGGAAGGAGGAGCAGATGCTGTCGGCACCACCCACAAGGATGCGTACTGCGTGGCACTTGGGTTTAACAGCCGCTGGGTCCTCCTCCACCTCAGTTCTGTTTGTCGGAGAGACAGAAGGAAAAAGTATAGAGAAAGAAGGGTAGGGCAAGGAAGCACCAGGACAGTAAAGGAAAAGGAGCAACTGAAAAGAATAAACCGATGAGAGGACAGATAAGAAATAAAAGGGGGGCTGAGGGTTATGCCAGTCCCTGAACGACCAAGAGGGAAAGAAGAAAGAGAGGAAGGGGAGAGAGAGAGAGAGGGTTTAGGGAGCACTGGATGAGGGAGCGGGGAGGCCAGGACTCATTAGGGCGAAGTCGATCAGAAGATCGCCAGCAGATGTTCAAGGAGATTCCAAATTTTCAGAATTCCGGAAGGGTAAGGTCACCCCTAGCTCTGATCCCAACTCCCCAGGGTAAAATCACACTCCTCACTCTCCCCCCTGCAGATCCCACAAGGAGAAAACAGGTTTTCGAGAAGGAAGGGAGGGAGAGAAGGGACCCCTTAAAACACAACATCCCCATCGAGGAAGGTAAGAGAAGGTAACAAGGGCAAGGGACTTATGGACAGCCCAAAACCACCAATCCTGGAACGGACAATGGACTTCATGAGATGGAGGCATCCCACAGAAGGACCAGGATAGAGGAGGGGCCCACCAGAAGACCCTGAGGAAGAAAACCCTAAGGGACCCCATTCGCCCATTTCCAAAGCCCTCCTGGTGGCCTGCCAGAGAGGAAGAAATAACCCAAGGGAGGGGGCGAGTAGGGAGGCGGTGTGACACAGGGACTGAGGCCTTGTGAAGAGAAGGTAGGAGGGATTCAGTGATGAATGGTGAAGATACACAGGAAGATCAAGAATTACGGTAGGCACATCATTTTCATATCTTATCTGTGTCAGTCTTCACCATTCATCACTGTTGGGTGAGTACCACGCACCCCCGAAGGGATACCCAAGAAACTCTGAAAGAATAACATCACCCAGTCCCCTCCGCTGGGAGAATGGGGGGGAGGGGGGCCCTCCGCTAGCCGGTTTGGGCTTGGACTGGTCAAGACGAGGTGGGGTCCCCTGAAACCTAAGGGAAGGAAGATGCCCCTGAAGCTTCCGCCTCACCCTGTGGGAGAAAAGATGGGTCCCCTGGAAGGAGGAAGCCAGTAACCTGCACCAGGCCAAAGGTGACAACCTTAAAAGCCGCAGCCATTCCATCCACCTAATGCAGATCACTGTCTCCGCAAGCCATGAAGAAACTTAACTGGCATCGTACGATGCCCCTGACTGGTGCCTTGCCAACTCCATTCCTATAGTGGAGAGAGCTATGACTTGCGCCCTGTATTCGCCTAAAAAAGCTTGCGCTGCACACTCAGTATTGTCTCTTGCATAATGGGAGATGTGCAAGTCCCTGACCAGCCTCGACATGAAGCACTGATACTGGGCTTGATCAGCGTCTGAGGACAGATGGATAGTAAGCTCCTCCTCCCCTGTGGAGGAAGATGAGGAGGTCAAAGAACTTGACAAGTCAGATTCTGACTGCGGCAGGGGAACCGGCCCGTAGACCTGCTCGTCCATAGCACTAACATATTGTGGAAAAGCAGCAGCCTGAGATCTGAACTGGTTCCAGGTCAAAGGTCCCAGATGACCAACATGGCCTGGGAGAAGGGGAGCTGGACGCAGAGACACGGGCAAACCTGTCACCTGACGTGATGTGTCTATGCCAGGGCTAGAAGAATCCACAGGAGAACCTGGCATAAGCGGAAAATCGCAGGTCTGTAGATTCACCATCCTGTCCTGAAAATTCAAAAGGTGGGGACTTAACCCTGTAGGGTGAGCTACTCTATTAGGGGACTGGGGACACATGGATCCAGAAGGGCGGACCCCAGCCCCACCCAAACAGACCTCCTTAGGAGAAGATGAAGGGAGGAGACCGGGCACAGCACTGCAGCTCCTTCCCCGACCCCGGAGGCCACAGAAGTGTGCCGAGCTCCATCACCCATTCCCTCAACCCCGTGGACTCCGGAAGCTCTCTTCCTGCACCCTGTCGCCAAGGCCCCCAACTCAGAAGACCCCCAGGGGAGTCGCAAGAAGAAACTGAATCTCGATACTAAGAGGAGGATGGCACGGGGGCGAGCAGCCACCCCACCCCCTCAAACCCGATCACCACACCTGCAGCACTAGGACGCCCGGTCCACAGCTGACTCCCCAAGCCGCCATCGGCTTAGTCAGCCATGAGCCCTGATCATCCGTTACGGAGGGGGCATGTGGGAGCGCTAAAGGTGCTAGGCTACAGGAGAACCCTCCAATTCCGAAGAATCAGGCCTCATGTTCGGATCCGCTTCAGAATCATCTGCCTCTGAAGAGGAGATGATCAAGATGGGCTCCGGCTGGGCAACCGGGCCCTGCACCCCTCGCAGCGCCACCTCGATCACTGGAGTTGCAAACAGCTCCAGGACCAAAGTGGTGCCGTCAGGCGGTGCCAAGGAACGCCCAGCGCCAGGATCCACAGCTGTGGGCCCCGACAATGGGGGAGCCTGCACCTCTGAAGAGGTGACTGCCAGAGCGGTGCTCCTGGCCCTGAATGGAGCCGGACTGGCCCTCTGGCACCATGGTAGGGACCTCCTCTATGGTAAGGCATGAAGAAGAGAAGGCCCCCTCTTCACCGGACCATATAGGCCTTGGAAGGGACCCAGAGGGACAGCAAAGTGTCCTGCACTTGGGCTAACATGAGCGTTGCGGCCCCCCGAAAGTCAGCAGAGCCCTGCCAACCTTCAACATACAGTGCTCCAGAACTCGGTGGTCCAGAGAGAAGCAGGCATCACAGGAATCCATGTCGTGATACAGTCCAAGGCAGGGAAGGCAAACGTCATGCCGGTCGGTAATGGATATGTGTCAGCCATAGGGACACCGACGCATAGGGGACAACCTGTTTTCTTCTACCGTTTTTTGTTCCGATGACCAGACATGACGTGTATGGTAACTGAAAATAAATCAAGCAAAGACTCGATGCCGCAAAAAAAAAGGAAAGATCTTACCGGGATTTGGAATGGCATCAAGTAAGCAGAACCAAGGCGGAGTCAATGGAGAAGGGAACAGTGTCAAAGGCTTCGAGGCATCGAATACAACTAGGCCACGCAGAGTAGTCTCAAGCAAGGGTGCTGTCTCAATGATGAGAGAAGCAGAACTGAGGTGGAGGAGGACCCAACAGCTGTTTCTGGCCAACTTGCGAGCGCCACGCAATGTGTCGGCCTTGTGGGTGCCGGCTCCTCCTCCTCCATCCCCCCAAAAAAAAAGTCTCCCACGGGGTGCCTGTCTCCGGCATATACCCAACAGTGATGAATGGTGATGATTGATACAGGTAATATCTGCCTGACAGGAGACATACTCAGAATGCACCATGTCAACATGAAGCCATACGCAAATAGGACAGACATGGGTATTTGCAATGTGTAGTCCTGGGGAGGGGACGGATGAAGGAGACCCCCTACTGGACTGCTGGAGGAAAGCAAGTGGGAGTCCTCTGTGGAGGCAATCAAACTGTCTACCTAGTTGACCCCAGAACAGACCCAGGAAGTGAGGGAGGTTTTAGAAGACTTTTCCCCTTTGCTTATGGCCAAGCCTGGACTAACCCCCTTAGCGACACATGACACAGACATGGGGACGCAAGTGCCCATACGGTGGATAGCCTACCGGGTGTCTGGGGCCATCCTAAAGGACATTAGGAGGCAGGTGAAGGAAATGCTGGATTTAGGGGTAATCCAGAAATCCCACAGCCCCTGGGCCTCACCTGTAGTCTTTGTTCCCAAGCTGGATGGCTCTACTCGCTCTTTTGTGCGGACTATCGTGGATTTAACACAGTCACGAAGTCTGACACCCACCCAATGCCACAGGCAGACTAACTACTGGACAAGCTGGGAAGGGTGACATATCTTACCACCACTGACTTGACAAAAGGGTACTGGCAGGTGGAGTAAACTGCCAGAGCTAGGAAGAGGACGGCCTTCATTACTCTAATAGGATTATTCGAGTTCAGGGTAATGCCTTTTGGAATGAAGAATGCCCCTGCCACCTTCCAAAGGTCAGTCAACCAGTTTACATGGTACTGAAGAGTACGCAGTAGCATCTGGATGATACTGCCATCTTCAGTACCAGCTGGAAAGAACACCTGTTCCAGCTGAAGGAAGTACTGGGCAGGATACAGAGGGCAGAACTCACTGTCAAGGCTGAAAAGTGCCAGGTGGTCATGGCAGAGGTGGCATATCTTGGACAAGTAGTAGGGCGGGGCCAGCTTCGCCCTAATCAAGCCAAGATTGAGGCGATAGAGGCATGGCCTAGGCCTGAAACCCAGAAGCAGCTTTGGAGTTTCCTAGGGACTGCCGGGTACTATCAAAAGTTTGTACCAAATTACAGTATGCTGGCAGCTCCCCTGTTTGGCCTACTAAAGAAAAGAATGCCAAAAAAGGTAAAATGGGAGCCAGGCTGTGAATGAGCCTTCGCACGGCTAAAGGAGGCACTGTGCAGTGCCCCCTGTGTTGGCTAGTCCAGACTACAGTAAGCCATTTGTAGTCCAGACAGATGCCTCAAATGTGGGGATTGGAGCAGTCCTCAGTCAGACCTCTAACCAAGGGAAAGATCATCCAATAGTGTACCTTGGCAAAAAGTTGCTTCCCTGGGAGCAAGCATATTCCAGAGTTGAAAAGAAATGCCTTGCGCTGGTATAGGCCCTGAATAAATTAGAGCCATACCTGTATGGGAGGCACTTTGAAGTACAGACCAATCATAACCCCCTGGTGGCTGACACAGATGGGAAAAATGAATGGTCATTTCCTAAGGTGCAGTATTGCCTTACCGGGCTACGATATGACCATTATCCACAGAGCTGGATAGGCCAATGCCAACACAGATGGGCTATCTTGCCAGTTAGAGCAGTGAACAGAATTTGTGAAAATCATACCATGCCTAGGGATGGATTCCCACAAATTCAGTCTAGAAGGGAGGGGTGTGGCAAGCTTCTGGCTGCTAGCCTTTATTTGTAGATATAATTACATATATAGATATATATACATATACACACACACACATATACATGTACACACACACACACATATATATACACACCTATATGTGTGTGTTTGTTTTTTGATGTAATGTAGTGTATATGTACAGGCCAAAAGACATGCCAGTGTCAGCACAAAGGCACCTAGGGAAAAGACTAGATTAAAAAAAAAAAAAAGGTTTGACCTTCTTTTGACCTGAAGGCAGCTGTTTGCCAGGAGCTGAAACTGCATTTCCATTTTTTTTTAACAGAGATATGCCAAAATCCAATTGTATGTCATAAAACCATGCACTCAGGAGCGGAATGCTTTGATCTAAGGAAGCTGTTATAATGTATTGTAGAACGTTGTTATAGGTAGAGATCTACCTTTTTATAAACATTTTACCATCGATGTGATGTACGATGTTGTTAACCCATCGATGGTGCGTCACATTGATAGGTTAACAACCAGGAACAGTCAGGGCATGCGCGCAACTGGATGGGACAGCCCTGAAACAGCCATGGCGGTGAAAGCAGTGCAGCGGTGACATAACAAAAAAAAAATACCAGAAAAACAGGTTACTCACTGTAAGAGTAGTTCTAGGAGTGGTATATGTTGTTCATCCACACTCTTTCAGCATGTCCCTTTCCCCTTTAAATCTTGCCAGAAGTCTTCAAACTGGCTCCTTCCACCCACCTGGGTAGCGGTATATACCTGGCTCCGCCCATGGCCAGATCTTAGCCGCTGGAAACAGGTGATCGCCTAAAGCCGGGAGATCGGGTGGGTGTGTTGAGATGAACAACATATACCACTCCTAGAACTACTGTTACAGGTGAGTAACCTGTTTTTCTAGGGCGTGGAAATGTTGTTCATCCACACTCTTTGGCAGACTCCTAGCAGTTCTCCGGGAGGAGGGAGGCAAGGCGCACACCCCCTACTTAGGAAACAGAGATTGGAGAACAGAGGCCCCAAAACCAGCATCCCAACGTGACTCAAGGTCAATGTGGTAATTGGTAATGAAGGTGTTTGCTGACTTCCAGGTAGCAGCCCAACAGATTTCTTGGACACGGATGTCCCTGGAAGCAGCCACCAATGCAGCAGTATGGCGGTTAGAATGAGCTCTTATCCCTCTGGGAGGGCTCCTGGCCCGCCAACTCATAGCACAGACCTATGCATGATGTAATCCATCTTGCAACTGTCCGTTTGGCTGCAGGTCTGCCAGAAGCGGCTTCAGCGTAGGTGGCAAACAGCTGGCGAACCTCTCCCCGAATTTCCGCCGTCCTTGTAGTAGGAGACAGCACGTCAAAGGTCCAGGGTATGGAGCCTATACTCGGTGTCCGAGGTGTAGTTAGGGTAATAAACCAGCAGAGTTAACACCTGGTTAAGGTGAAACTCTGACACCACCTTCGGAAGGAATTTCAGGTGGGGGCACAGGACAACTTTGTCCCTGTGAAAGACCAGATAAGGGGAGTCCACTGAAAGCACCTGGAGCTCCCCCTGACCTTCTGGCTGACGTGAGCCACCAGGAAGGCAGTCTTCCACGACAAGTGTGAGAGCTCACACTTGTGCATGGGTTTGAATGGCTTGCCCATGAGGTTCACGCATTGGAGGATATATGTGATCCAGGCCTTTGAAAAAGTGCCCGACCACTGTCTCCTGTGCCAATGTCGACTCACCAGCCCGCGCCCGGTAAGCAGAGATGGCTTCCAGGTGCACCCTTAGTGTCGATGACCAAAGACCCCCTTTGGAGAGAGAACAAAGGTAGTTTAAAATGTGAGCCACAGAGCAGGATAAGGTGTCCAGACTTACCCTGACACCAAAGGGAAAACCTTTTCCATTTGAAGGCACAACATTTCCTGATTGATTCCTTTCGAGATGCCTCCACCATGGTGTAGACATCCTCGGAAAGACCCAAAGCCTGGAACTCTAGCCGCTCAGGTACCAGGCTGAGAGGTGCAGGGAATGAAGGTCTGGGTGGAATACCTTCCCCTGGTTCAATGATATCAGGTCCGGCATGTACAAAGCCGCTCCGGGGCCCTGCAGCTGAGGAGATCTGGATACCAGAACTGGTGGGCCAATCTGTGGCTACTAGGATCACCTTCACCTTGTCCCTCCTCACCTTGAGTAACACCTTGTGGATCAAGGGAAATGGAGGGAAGGTGCAGAGGAGGCCTGGGGTCCACGGCCTCGAAAAGGCATCCCCCTGCAGTGAGCCCTGCTGAGGGGGATGGGCATGGTACAGCCTCAGCTTGGTGTTCTCCCTGAGGCAAACAGGTCCACCAACGGTTGGCCCCAACGGGAGAACAGATTGTAAGCTACCTCTGGATGGAGAGACCACTCGTGGAATGTCAGGCCTATGCGGCTGAGAGCATCCGCCAGTTGGTTCAAGACTCCTGCCACATGGATGGCAAGGAGATCCACCTCCAACCGGGCTGACGAAGGTCCAGATCCGGAGCACCTCCTTGCATAGCAGATGGAAGTGCATGCTGCCCTGTTTGTTGAGGTAGTACATGGTTGTGGTATTGTCCATCTGGACTTGAACCACTTGACCCCGGAGCTGAGGAGCAAAGCTGACAGTGCCAGTCTGACTGCTCTGAGCTCTAGCAGGTTGATGTGGCAATGGGACTCCTTAGGGGTCCAGAACCCGTGGGCTCTGTGGTCCCCCATGTGGGCTCCCCAGCCCATGAGAGAGGCATCGGTCGTGAGGACGATCGTTGGCTCGGGGCGGACAAATGGGATCCCTTCCTGCAGACGACTTGGGACGGTCCATCATTGGAGAGCGTCCCACATCTTCTGGGTGACAGTGACCAGCTGGTCGAAGAGACCCTGACGCTGAGCCCACTGAGCAGCCTGCTCCCACTGGAGGGGGCGCATGTGCAATCTGACCCAACGGACCACTGAGGTGCATGCCACCATGTAACCCAGAAGGCGCAGGAAGTCCCAGGCAGGGCGCAAGTGCCCAACCAGATTGGGCAAAGGAGGAAAGAACCTCCACCCTGTCTGCCGAAAGCCGAACTCTGGCTTGACGAGAGTCTAGCTCTGCCCTGATAAAGCCCATCACCTGAGAGGGCAGGTGTTCCAACTTGGCCTAGTTGATCAGAAGGCCTAATTGGGAACAGGTTTGAAGGGCCAGGTCCCTGGACCTCTCCACCTCCTGCAGGGAGGAACCCACCAGAAGCTAATCGTCGAGGTAGGGGTATATCCGAACCCCTTGACGCCGTAAATGGGCTGCCACCATTGCCATGCATTTGGTGACCCGAGGGGGCCAATGACAGGCCAAATGGCATGGCTCAGAACTGATACAGGGTCCCTTCGACCCTGAAGTGGAGGAACTGCTGGTGAGATGGATGGATTGGGATGTGAAAGAACACGTCCTGTAGATCCAGTGAACAGAATCACGTTTCGCTCCAGAGATGGTATGATCTGGTTCAGAGTTACCATCTGGAAGGTGCAAGACCTAAGATATTGATTCAGGTCATGGAGATCTAGGATGGGGCGCCAACCCCCCATCCGCTCCGGCACTAGGAAGTACCTGGACACGAAGCCTGGGTCTGTAGGAGGATCTGGCACTGGAGCTACCACCTCCTTGCGGAGGAGCTGAGCAATGTCGTCCCAAAGGGCCAACTGAGTGCCAACTGAGATTCTTTCCTCCCGTGGGGCATGGGCTCGGCAAGGAGGTACTGCTCGAACTCTAGAGGTAGTCCCCGACCGACCACTTCCAGGACCCACCTGTCTTAAGTGATACCGGACCAGGCGGAAAGAAAGTGGCGGAGCCAGCCCCTCACGGGAGGACCCAGAACTGGTGTGACAGGAGTAGGGGTGGCCACCCCCGTCCCCTCACAGCGCAGGCTTAGAGGAGGAGGAGGCTCCTGGACCGGCACCTCGGCCTCCTTTGCGGGGCTGTTGGGGACCCTGCTTGGGCCTAGAGCATCAAGCTTGAGCCTGCTGTTGCTGCTGATGCTGCTGACCTCCCTGGAAGGGGGGGGCTATCTAACCGCAGGAGAACAGTGCCGAAAAGGCTTCTTCTTGCGCTTCTGCTGGTTCTTGCCTGAAGAACCCTTTGCAGAAGTGGCATCCAAGGTGGCATTGGACTGCTCTATGCACTGGAGGTGACCTGCCACACCCGGACCGAAGAGGTCAGTGCCAATGAAGGGCGTGTCAGCTAACTTGTGTGGAGTATCCGCTGGAAAAGAGGATAATCTCAGCCAGGCCCTGCGGCAAGTGGCCACTGCAGCTGCTAGTGAACAGGCACAGGAATCTCCAATGTCCAAAGCCGTCTGGAGCTGCTATTTTGCAACTTTCTGCATGTCTGCTGGGAGATGAGGGAGGACTTCATCTAGTGACCCCAAGAGGGCGTGAGAGAAGTGTGCCATGATCACTGCCGAGCTGGCCTGACGAAGGCCCAAGTATGAGAATGCATATACCTTCCGGGCAGAATGGTCCATATTTTTGGACTCCTTGTCCGGAGAGCGGTCAGTATCCACTGAACTACCCGTGCATCTAAACACTGAGGCAGTCACAAGGCTCTCGGCCGAGGGATGCTCAGTGAAGCCCGCCAAGGACTCCATGGGTACAGTGTACTTGCGAGCCATGCGGGCAGATGGAACCGGGCAAGAGGCAGGGCGCTGCCATAGCTCAAGAGCTGGGTCAACTATGGCTTCGGCCACTGGGAAGGCCTCCATTGGGGTATCCCCTTAAGGATATCCATAAGAGGATATTCCGCCTTCTTTTGGATAGGCTGCAAGGGCATACCGGTGGGCTCTGAAATAAGTCGAAGGATGCCCTGGAAAGAGGAAGGACCTTCCTCCAGGCCTGTCACTGACAACTCATCATCAGGGTGTGAGTGAAGACCAGTGGTATCAGAGTCTGAGGAGTCGGGATACAGGGGTCTCCGGCCTATGCCCCCTTCAATACGCCAAGTGCGATCGGGAACAACAGTGATGGACAGACGACGGGGCAGGCCCATATCTGCCCGATTCTCCTTCGAGGGGGCCTCTCCCTGAGGCTGCTTACATGGTGACTCCACCAAAACTGGTGGGGAGACCGGAACAGGCCGAACAGGAATGTGTGCCGGTCCTTCCGGAAGGAGAAAAGGAGTCTTCGGTTCCGGAGGAGTCGGCGTCGGCTTAAGAGGCTGGGGCCAAGTAATGGCCGGTGTAGCCGGCTTTTGACCGGTCAGAATTAGCTGTTGCCACATGAGGTCCTCATAACGTCGACGGAGCTTCTGTCGAAGTCTCTCCTCGTCTGAGGAGGATGAGGATCGGTGGTGGCGCCTCTTCCAGGAGTGTTTGTGACCCTTTTTCGTTTTTTCGACCGATGGGGTCCTAGTCCTCAATCGAGACCAACTGTGTCGGCTCTGTCAATCGGGAGAGGCTGGATTCGGTGAAAACCGAGGTTCTGGCTCCTGTCCCTCGATCGGCTTACCCGAAGGACGGGTCTCCTCGTCGGGGAAAGAAAGGATGGGTGTCCCTTCCAAGGAATCATCAACCGGGGCCGGCGACAATGGCTCAAGCGGGTCGAGAGAAATCTCGGCCAGTTCTGCCGTATCCTCGGCCTCGGTGCCTTGGCCTGATGGAAGGTCCGAGAAGCCGGCGGGCGAGGAAGTGACCTCGACCGAGGTCGAGACTGCAAGGTCCTGAGAATTGAACCACTCTCGGTCACAGGAACATCTTCTTCGGGCAGAAGAAGATTTAGGGTCCTTATCCCTTTTCTTAGGGCGGGAGGAGTGCGAGCCCGAGGGCGCCTCACCCTTGGTGTGGAGAGACTGACACAGCTCCCAAAAGGACCCAGTGAAAGTGGAGCCCAGGTTAAGCGGCACGAAAAAACTTCAGCTGGCCGAAGCTTGAGCAGCTTCCTCTTTGAAAGCCACCATCTGCTCGATCTGATTGGCGGATCCCATGGCCACAGAAACCGCCCACCTGGCCTCCTTCGTTTTCACCGGTGAATTGCGAAGCTCTGGTCTCCCTAGCTTTAGGCGCACCTTGCGGTCGTCCAGGATGTTGGGATGGAAGGCCAGACAAATGGTGCAAGAGGTGGTGTCATGCACGACACCCAACCAATAAACACACGAGAGGTGGGGATAGGTGCGCGACATGTTCTGTCCGCAAGGACACCGGTGAAACCCGGGGGATGACCTGTCCTCCATGTCCGATGCGCTCGGATCAGAACTGTAAACTCTTATGAGTTTCAAAGAAAGCAAATGCAGCGAAAACCGTCGATTAGAATCCAGGGCCTACAGTACTGCAAAAGAAGCACGAGGGAACCTGAATCTTCCAGCGGAAAGGAAGATCTGGCATCATGGGGCGGAGCCGAGGTATATACCACCCGGGTGGGTGGGAGGAGCCAGCCTGAAGACTTCCGGCAAGATTTAAAGGGGTAAGGGGACATGCCAAAGAGTGTGGAGGAACAACATATCCACGCTCCTAGAACTGCCCCCCCCCCGGATGGTTTAGTGTTAACTTGGGCATGTTTTTTTTAATATCCTGATTCCTTATAGCACAACATGTGAAACAGTAAAGTTGTTAAGTAAATAAATATTAATTTTTCATCACACAATACTGACTACCTCTTCGTCATCTTAACAACGTACAAGGCTGATTCGTATTCAGAGTGCTGCTTATGCTGAGGAATATGCCAAAAACCGATGCCCATACACTATAAAAGACAATGAATGGGCATCAGTGGTCAACCACACTGTGCTAGCTCTCGTGGTTACACTGGCAACTTTTGATTAACCTCCCGAGCTGTGCTCTCAAAGTTAACTTAAGTTGCCAAGGTAACCACTCGATGCTAGCATAGTGTGGTTAACCACCGATGCTCATACATTATCCTCTATATAATGTGCTACATTTTATGACTTAACAGGACAGGAACAAGCTTCCTCGAGAATGTGTGTGACTTTTATCTTACGGGTGCCAGTGGTCTACAGGGGACTTCAAAGGGCTTAACTGTGAAATGTCATATCCATGCTAATTATAGGTCTCAGAATCTGATTCTTAATATGCTTGGAAATTTGGGAAACAATGCAACAGTGCCATCTTCTAGCCTAAAAGAGACATCTCCTGTCCAAAACAAAGTAGTTGCTCTGAACTGGGAATTGATGATACTGCATGTTTACAGAAGGGTATTTAAACCCCCAGCTCAGGGCATCTGGACTCCATCTGACACACAGAAGCCATTCTGTTTGAAGTCTTTCTCTTGACCACAGGGCTGCTACAGAAAGACTGCAATATTTTACAAACCATCGATTCTCTGGACTTTGAAATCTTCACACCCAAGGTAGACTTAGCTAACATGTTTCAATGTTTTTTTCTGTATACTTTTCCCCATTCTGTTATACTGTAACCTAAATTAGTATATGTTCTCTTTCACTTGCAGCTGCATTTAAGTATTTTAGTAAAAATTTTTGTCTAAAGAAATTCTGCCTGAGTGAGACTTTCTCTAATTGTGTGTGAACTGTGAAAACAGTATTAATAATCTGTGAAAACTGTTACTGCCAAAAGGGGTTACACCAAAAGCAACCAAATTGAAAAAGGGTCTGTAAGGGACATCTGGAAGGATAGGGAGAACACCAGAGCCTACAAAGATTTTTGAACCAGGCTGTTGCATGTCCTGTAGGGAGAAGGCCAAATCAGGCTTACATTGCTACTCCGAAGAGAGTGTGATGCCTGGGTCTTCCTCCTTTGTGTAACAGCCAAGGAAAGGTTCATATCTGGTTACAAGACTGGTATTGTACCTTTATCCAGAGCTAGGGGGCCGCCTGGCATCCTCGTGGCAGAGGTGCAGTCGTGACCTTGGCGAGCATGCTAAAGGACGAGGAGGGTATCCCTGCCCCCCTGTCACAGACTGCACTTAAAGGTGGGCACTGTGAGCTCAGTGGGCCTAACACCCAGGAGTGGGTATGTGACACCCTGTGCCTTGTCTCTCTAACCAGGGAACCCTCTGGACTGAGGGGTCAGGTAGCTGAGGGACCAACCTCCGCCTTTTATCCTCTTTGAGCTGTGTTGTGCAATGCTAGTTCGATGGCAAACAAGACCGCCATATTGGCTGGGCTGATGGCGTCAGTCGACCTGGCATGCATCACGGAGACCTGGCTGGGGGACGCCTCCTGTCTTGTGTTGGAGACGTCGGTCCCGGGCGTTTTTTCCATTGTTCACTGTCCGAGGAAGGAATGTAGGGGAGAGGGATGGCCATTTGTTTCCGGTCAGAATTGGGCCTGATAGTGCACTCAGTAGGAGCACCCATTCTTTTGGGTGCATGGGGGTCCTGGAGTGGATTTTAGGGTTCTCCCTGTCTGCTGTCCACCTAGTTAGGACAGGAATTTCCTACAAGAGGTGACAGCCTTTGTCGCCGAGAGGGTGTTGGAATTGCCAAGATGGTGTGTTCTGAGCACTTTCAACACCTGGGTGGACAACAAAGCTTTGTTTGGTGCCAGGGACTCCCTGTCTAACACAGAGGCCCTTGCCTAACTCTTGAAACCATGGCTAGGCCCCACCGCTCTGGACACGTACTCAACCTGGTGTTATCCCTGGGGCTTGAGATTAACACCCTCAACACTTATCCAGTCATTTGGTCAGATCACTGTGCTGTCAGATTCAGCTTCAGAGCCCCCCCATACGTCCCTTCCCCTGTGGAAATGGT
This sequence comes from Neoceratodus forsteri, assembly GCA_016271365.2. Taxonomy (NCBI): domain Eukaryota; kingdom Metazoa; phylum Chordata; order Ceratodontiformes; family Ceratodontidae; genus Neoceratodus; species Neoceratodus forsteri. Next base: position 17,833,757 of record CM057456.1, read on the forward strand.
ACAGTTCCGCCCTTTAGAAAGCCTACGGCTGGAGGGACTGTTGGCAGAACTGGACACATCATCTGTGCTGGAGACGTGTGCGGAGGGTACGGAGGAGGCTGTGGCGGCCTATAATAGGTCTGTCATAGGGGCCTTGGACCATCTGGCACCAGGCCATGTATGCCCCCTGGTTTCACGTCTTGGCTCACCTTAGTTTGACGGTGAGTGGAGGGCACTGAAAACCAGGGGGCAGCGGTTAGAGAGGTGCTGGAGGAAAACCAGTGTAGGACAGGGACCTGAGGTAGGGCAAAACATGAGAGTAGGATGGGTGGCAGGGGAAAGAGTAGTCATACTGGGGGATTCAATTCTGAAAGGGGTGAGATGGGGGTTAAGGAAGCAAGGAAAAGCCTTGCCTTGGTGGAGTGTATGCCAGCAGGGAGGGTAGGTCAGTTACAATTTTTTTTTTCCAATTATTTAACCAGGTGAGACACACTAAGCTGAAAGCGTGTTTACAGGTGCAACCTGGAAGCACAATGAAGTTAAGTGACTTGCTCAACAGTCAACAGACGAGGCATACTGATGAGTCCTGGTGGGACGAAACACGTGTCTATGTCTTCTGTTGGCACCCTTTGCAAACTATGTGAGAGGCCTTTCGGCACCATGCATTTCTGCTTAAAGTTGAACCAGCATAATATTCTATGGTGATCTGCATATGTAGCCCATGATGCTTTGCATTGTGGGGGCATGTGTGATTTTATATTTCTTTGAAACTTGGCTTCCCAGCCAAATGCCCTTTGGGGTAACCATTGCCTCAGTGCTTGCGCTCAGAGGTTCTTTGTCTTTTAAATTGTTTTTTGCTTTAATTGGGTTCACCACAACATAACCCAGATAGACCACCTTAGGGTAGCTGGTTCATTCCACTGGGGAGTCAAACAGATGAGGCATACTCACGGCCTATTGAGCATGGAGGGACCAACTGTATTCCTGTTTTCAGATATATATTATTCTACTAGACAGAGAAGGAAAAAATTTGACGGGGTACGGATAGTTCTGAAAGAGTTAAATATACCTCATTCACTGCAGTTCCCAGTGAAATTAAGAATAGTACAAGACAGCAAAGTTTACTTATTTAGAAAAAGATTGGCAGATACCACAAGAGAAAGGAGGGACAGATGGACGCGGGGCAGAGGTAACGGACGGGGTCATGCAGGATGATAGGGTTCTAAAAGGCCTTAGAGTCTTGTGGGTGGACAAGGCACCGGGACCTGATGGTGTGCATACTGAAAGAATTGGCAAAGGTATTAGCAGGCCCTCTAGCAGATCTGTTTAACACCACCTTGGAGACAGGGAGTGTGCCCATGGACTGAAAGATGACTCATGTGGTACCCTTTCATAATAGTGATCCCAAGGATGAGCTGGGCAATTACAGACCAGTAAGCTTGACTTCCATAGTGGTGAAGCTGATGGAGACCATTCTGAAGGAAAGGCTGATAACCTTCCTGGATAGTAATGGACTCCAGGATGAAAGACAGCACAGGTTTGTCTCGAGAAGATCATGTCAGACTAACCTAATCGACTTCTTCGATTGGATCACAAGAGCAGCTGATGAGGGCCATGCTGTGGATGTCCTGTATCTGGACTTCAGCAAGGTTTTCGACTCAGTGCCACACGGAAGGTTACTGGGCAAGCTGAGGAACCTGGGGGTAGGAGAGAAACTAGTGGGGTGGGTTAGGAGCTGGCTGCAGAACAGACAGCAGAGGGTAGTGACTAGTGGAGTACATCCGGGTTCAGTGCTAGGCTCCGTTTTATTCAACGTCTTTATCGGAGGCATTGCAGAGGGGGTCAAGAGTAAGATCAGCCTGTTTGCAGATGACACAAAGTTATGTGCAACAGTGGACAGTGAGGAAAGGAGACAGGAATTCAGGGAGGATCTAGCTAAACTCAAGCACTGGTTGCAAGGTCATGCACCTCGGAGCCAGAAACCCCAGGGCCAGCTATTGGCTGGGGGGAGTACGGGTACCAACTTCAGAGGAGGAAAAGGACCTAGGGATACTGGTCACAGGGGGCATGAGGGTATCAGCACGGTGCAGGAGGGCAGCAGCAAGGGTCAATCGGAAGCTAAGGTGCATTGCCAGGGGTATCACCTCAAGAAAAGAGGAAGTTATCCTGCCCTTGTACAAATCACTGGTGAGGCTGCACTGAGGAGCACTGTGTGCAGTACTGGTGCCCTTACATAAAAAAGGATGCAAGATTGCTGGAGGGGGTGCAGCGCAGAGCGACAAAGATGATCATGAGTCTAGGGCACAAACCCTATGAGGAAAGACTGAGGGAGCTCAACATGTACTCCTTGGAGGACAGAAGGGAGAGGGGAGGCATGATAGAGACCTTTAAATACTTAAAAGGCATAAACAGGGTCAAAAAAGGAGAATTATTCCACTTAAAAGGAGGAAGGGTCACAAGGGGGCACAATCTTAAGTTGGAAGGGGGAAGATTCAGGAGGGAGATGAGGAGGCACTACTTCACAGAGAGGGTGGTTGCTGGTGGAACGCACTGCCGGAGGAGTTGATTGCACTGAAGACAGCTTAACAGTTTTAAGCGGGATGGGATAGAGTCAAGGGAAGGGTAAGTACAGACAAGAGCAAAAGGGGGGGGAAGGTCGGGGAGAGGGGATGATGGAAAGGGAATGGGGGGGCAGCTGCAGGAGAAGTAAACTGAGCTGCACACTCGGGCAGACTTCATAGATCTATAAGCCTTTTTCTGCCGACTACTTTGTATGTTCGTAACCAGGACCCAGGAGGACGTGCTGGGTCTGATGGCTCCTTATGATGAGTATCAGAATGCAATCACCCCCAAAAAGGCAGTTTTTATGTCTAGGATGACTACAACTGGGAAGAACCGACCAGCTCAGCTCTTTTGGGTTGTGGACAGGCTTTTACATCCAGCCTGTCTGGAACCCATCAGTGCATTTCCAGCTCAAACATTTGAGGAGTTTGCTCAGTTCTTTTTAGAGAGTGTCCTCTGTTTGGGACGGGATTTTTCTGTTGGAATATCATTGTCTGACAGGGTTGGGCCTTGGGGAGACGGGCATGTTCAGTCTCTCTGGGGAGAGTTCAGACTGGTGACGACGATGGAGGTCTGTGGGGTGATCTCGAGGCTGAAACCAACCTTCTGTAGCCTGGACCCAGGCCCGAAATGATTACTCTTTGATTGCAATGAAGTTCTGGGCACGGTTTTTTGCCGAGATTGTCAGGTGTTCCTTAGTGACAGGGGTTTTCCCTGAGCCTCTTAAACAGGCTCTGGTAAAGCCCCTATTGAAAAAAACTTCTTTGGACCCCAATGTCTTGGCAAATTACCGACTTATCTCAAACCTTCCCTTTTTAAGGAAGGTTCTTGAGAAGGTGGTTGCAGACCAGCTGGAGAATCACCTCATGGATGCTGAACGACCTGCTCAGGGCGAGGGACAGGGGAAGAGTGATCGAGTCTCATTCTCCTTGAGCTCTCATCAGTATTTAACACTGTGGATCATGGGGTGTTGTTGGACAGGCTGAGGGAGTACGTTGGACTCACTGGCAATATCATCAGCTGATTTGAGTCCTTCCTCGGGGACAGGTCCAAGAGGGTGGTTTGGGGGAATTATTCCTCAGGCCCAAAGGTCCGGTTCTGTGGAGTGCCCCAAGGTTCTGTCCTCTTCCCCCCATGTTTTTCGCACTGTATATGCTGCCCCTGGGTGAGGTCTTAAGTTGGTATGGGCTGAGGTTTCATTACTATGCCAATGACACTCAGCTCTACCTATCTTTCACACTGGGAAGATCCAATGGGGTTGATGTGCTGAATAAGTGCTTATCTGAGACCTGGGCATGGACATTGTCGAACTGTTTGGGGCTCAAACCGGGGAAGACTGAAGTATTGGTGGATGAGCTGAGCCGAAGGGGGGCGGAGTGGAGGCTCCTGGAGATGATTTAGGGCTTTTTATTGGCTTGACCAAAATGGTGGCTTCCACCAAGGTGAGGAATTTGGGCATCATTCTGGACAGTGAGCTGACACTTGATGCTCAGGTGCTGGCTGCAGTCTGGAATGGTTTTTACCATCTGTGTAATATCATCAGAATTAAACCCTTATTCCCCCTGATGATCTGACCACACTGGTACACGTGTTTGTTACCTCGAGGCTCGACAACTGTAATGCACTCTACCTTGGGGTCAGAGGGGGGGCGATGTGGCGCCTGCAGCTGCTACAGAATATTGTGACCAGCTATTGACAGGCCTTTTGAGGTAGTGTTATACTACGCTGGTGTTGCGCGAACTGCACTGGCTGCCAGTGCACTGGAGCATCTCCTTCAAAATAGGTCTGCTGACTTATAAGGCCCTACATGGGCTGGGTCCTGGCTACCTGAAGGAGCTTCTGCATCCCTACACCAGGCCACCTGAAGGAGCTTCTGCATCCCTACACCATGGGCCGCTCTCTCTGATCCGTGGGAGAGGCCCTCCTGGAAGTCCCTAAACCTAGGTTAAAATCTTCCAGGGATCATGCTTTTAAAGTGGCCACCCTAATCATATGGAATTCTTTGCCAGGGGACCTGCAGGAGGTGCCCTCCTTATAGATATTTAAAAGGAAATTAACTCTTTTTTTCTTTCAACAAGCCTTTGGGGTCCAAGAAATAACTGAATATGACAAGCAGTTTTGTGTTTGATAGACAAGAATTACTTATGCATTAGTGGGTGTTACTTATTGTTATTTATTATTTGTATGGTTGTTTGTTTATATTTATATGCTGTTTGTCAGTTTTATATTTTGTAAGGGTGCCCTGAGCCTTCAGGGAAGGGTGCCCAAAAGAAATACAATGTACTACTACTCCTCCTCCTAACTCCATCTCTGTCTCCGTTCATAAGAATGGTTTCTAACTATTTATTTGCACAGGCTTTACAATCTTTAACTGCTCTGCATTGTTTGACACTTTGTGGTAATATAGAGGTTCCTGGGTTAGATTCATTCAGTGATATATAACACTATGTGCCTGTATGTATGTATTTTTGTATTTAGTCAGACTGTTTTGACCTGGTTTTCTGTTATTCTATAACTGTAAGGTATGCTGAACACTGATAGTGCACTATAAGATAATTAAAACCAGTGAAGTATGTGAAAGGCAAGGCAGTTCATTCTGGTTATAAGGTTCCCAGAAACACAGCTCCAAGTACTCTCTGCAGCTGGTAATTAAGCTAGTTTTTTACCTTCATTCCAAAGTTGTGGAGCTGCCGTGCAGCTGCTAATCCTGCCGGGCCACCACCAACAATAACAACAGATTTCTGCCAGGAGAAAAAAAAAAGACAAATTATGAAAGAATAAATAATGTCTTACCATTTCCTCAAACCCCTCTTGTTTCTTCAATTCAATGGGATATACATTTCTATTAAGTTTTGGAAATTGATTATTTTTGTGATAGAAATAATAAATCACAGCCTCCAACATTCACTGCTGACTGCTTCTATGCTGCCTGGCTAATGTAGGTCCCGTACTGCTGAGTAAACAGCACCTAATGGTGGAACAAACATCACAGAATGTTCAAAAGACCAAGAAAAGGCCAGCAGTAAACCGAGAAAAAAGAAGAATACAAGGCAGACTCCATGGCAGTGCAAAGGAAAGTTACTTAATGTAACTAGTGATATTCAAGAATATCTTTTCTATAGAGTAACACTCTCTGGTCTCGGGGCCAGAGGAACTAGGGACCCAAAGGAGTAAAGCTTTTGGAGCAGTCTATGCCTGATGCACTGCACAAAGACATGACCCACACATGAATGGTACTGTACATAAGGGCCCAGATGGTCAAAGGAGTTGCAACGGTGCAACCCCGGTAATGTGCCCTGGAGCAATATTCAAAAGGGGGACTTGCACAGCTTAAGTCCCGATGCGCCAGGGCGCAATGTTATGTATGCAGTGCATCTGAAGGGGGCGTGCCCATGCATATGCGGCACATCCCGATATTCAGCCTGGGATGTGCGGCACATCTGCTGGCACAACCTCTAGATACACCGCGTACTGGGGCACAAAGCTGAGCCTGAAAAACACGGCTCAAATGCTGGCCACCACAGGTGGGCTGCTGTACTGCATGGTGCAACACAGCAGCCGCAGCCGTGGGTGGCCAACCGCCCACCCAGAACACTATCCACAAGCACCCATATGGTCCCTGATGGTCTAGTGGTACCCCCTCCCTCCCCATAGCCGCGAATGCCATAAATCAATGTTGAAAATATTCCTGGTAGTCCAGCAGTACCCCCACCTCCATGTAGCCCCAATCGCCATGACATACGGTAGGAATAAACCTGGTAGTCCAGTGGCACCCCTCCCTCCCGTAGCTGCAATCAGTCCTACATTATTAAGCCACATGGTCCCTGGTAGTCTAGTGGTAATCCCCACCCGCCCACCCAGACAGGACCCCGTCCACCCTGAGATCCCCCATCATCGGCAGGCAGCTGCAACCCGCCGCGATACCGCCCAGCTGCCCACCCACGACAGCTTATAGTATGAGCTGTAGGGCCCACTGGTCCACACTGTGGACCAATGGGCTTGCAGGGCATACTGTACTAGGCAGTCACAAATATGTGAATGAGACTTCATGCTATGCAGGGTGCCAGGAGTATTTCGCCGGCCTGCCCTGCTCAACGCATGCAAATGGGGCCATAATTTTAGTTATTTATTAAATTTTGGTGACCGGGTAGGCCCACTGAGCCCCGAAGGTCCCTTTTTCAGGGGTTACCCGGGATAACAGTACAAGTTATAAGAATGAACAAAGACAAAGAACATTTGTGGCATTGTGAGTTACATCATGAGGTGGTTACAGTACAAAATAGTGGATACAGGCATGGTAAAAGAAAAGCAGTGGATACAGGCATGGCTAGAGGCACGGTAAAAGAAAAGAAGTGGATGCAGGCATGGGTACAGGCATGGTTATCATCATGACATGTAAGCAATTGGCAGAACTTTGCACATAGTTTATTCAGGGGTTACACGTGACCTCTGGCGAGCAGTCTGTATAAGACAGGTAGTAGGAAGGTTAGGCTAGGAGACGGGGGAGTTGGAGAGGAGGGGAGTACCTTAGGAGCCTTAAGTGCCATGGCAGTGGCATGCGCTTGAGGTCAGCAAATGGGTCTTGAGCCTAGTGCGGGAAGTTCATGAGTGAGGAGGAGGCCTGGACCTGGGGAGGGAGCTTGTTCCATTGGCAGGCTGCTTGGGAGGAAAAGGATCTTCCGCCAGCATTTGTCCTTACCCTAGGGACATCTAATAGTGTTCTATCTGAGGTCCTTAGGTTCCTTGGGTTGTGTTTGAGGGTTATGGTCCCGGCAATGCTTGGCAGAGTGTGGGGTTTGAGAAGCTTGTAGGCCTGGACAAGCACAGGGTGTTGGAGGTGAGCGACCAATGTGGGCAAACGAAGATTGGCCAAAGTGTCACAGTGGTGACGTCTCGGGTGGTCTAAGGTTGTGAAATGAGCTATTTTATTGTATAGGGTTTGTATCCTGGTAAATCTCTTGCTTAGCCATGCCCTGTATTATAGTGTAATGACATGCAAATGGCCCCATTTGTGCCTTGCATACGTTATGGCCCCATTTGCATGTCCATGTCTGAATATCAGGGAATTGCGCCCAGTGCAGCTACAGTTGCGCTGGAGCATTCCCAGTCCTACCTGTCTGGGAGGTGCACCGGTGCATTGTATATGCGCCCTGTGCATTATGTGTTACAGTCAGAGGTGATGTGCCATGGCACATCTCCTTTGAATATCTCTGTCTTGCTCCGGCGCACCTTGGTTGAGTTGAACCTCCACTTGCGCCACTGCAGGGCGCAGTCTTAATATTGTGCCCCAGGTGTCAAGCACTCCAACTGCCTCAGTTTCTTTTTTGCTGCATGGAGAAGAAGGGGAAGACAGAAACTTGTAAAAAAAGTCAAAGCAATATACCTTACAAGTGACCAAGTAAACTGGTGCCCCTCAGCAGTCATAATACGCCTTCTTATACAAGTATGCACAAGTATTCCTTTCAGTTAATATTAGTGTTGTTTTTGTTTGTGTTGTTTCCTTGAAGTCATATGTATAAGGAGAATGTACACTGAACAGAGGAAGGCCCTTGCCACATTGGGGGCACCAGGATACAAATGGCCAAGGGACAGACACCTTGTGACCTGTAACTTAAGGAAATGAAAATTACATACCTACCGTAATTCTTGATCTTCTTGGACGAGTCTCCACCACTCATTCACACTAGTGGGATCTGCGCCGGAGGCACTAGGACCCATCGGGAGCAAACTTTTTGCCAGAGGGTCGGCGCGAGAGATGGCGCCCCGCGAGGGCATGGCGCCCAGGCGCTGGCTCGCGTGGTAATGACTATCTCGCGACGACCTCCCAACCGCCTCAGTACCTTTTACCAAGGAGGTGCAGCGCAACTAACGTGAAGAGTAACCCTAACCTAAAAACGGACATAAGATAGTCCGGACGACCCGTGTAAGAAGGGTCAACAAAGAAGTCTTCACGGCCTAAAGATTTGAGGAGTGAAGACCAACACAGCGGTGAGCTCGAGGATGGAGGGGCGTAGGATGGTGAGACTCGCCCAAGAAGATCAAGAATTACGGTAGGTACGTAATTTTCATATCTTCCTGGACATAAGTCTCCACCACTCATTCACACTAGTGGAGAGTACCAAGCTGATAATCCCCCAAAAGGGCGGCAGGAGAGCCAGAGCTCACGCCGCTCAGGACAGAAGTCCACAGCGATAGTTCTGCCGGCGGCGGAATGTCGCCCGGCATGAACATCCAGTGCATAATGCTTAACTAAGGTATGCACTGAGCTCTAGGTGGCGGCATTGCAGATATCTGCAATCGGAAATTGCGCATTTCCGCTAGGGATGCCGCAACAGCCCTAGTAGAGTGAGCATAAACTCTACCTTCTAACTTAACCTGTGCCATGGAATAGCAATGTAGAAGACATGCCACCAACCACGATGAGATGCATCTGATAGCGACAGGCTGACCCACCCGGGTCTCGCTGAAGGAAACAAACAATTGCTGAGTCTTGCGAAAATTCTTGGTTCTATCTAAGTAGAAACGCAAGGCTCTCTTAACATCCAAGGAATGAAAAGACCGTTCTCCTTCATTTTGGAAGTTCGCGAAGTAAGAGGGAAGGACCAGAGGTTGGTTTAGATGGAATTCTGACACAACCTTGGGAAGAAATTTAGGATGAGTACGAAGAACTACTTTGTCCTTATGGAACACAGTATACGGAGGGTCCGTAACTAGGGCATGTATCTCAGAGACCCTGCGGGCTGAGGTAATGGCCACTAGGAAGGCTGTCTTCCAGGTAAGAAATTTTAGCCTCTAGGTAGCTAGGGGTTCAAAGGCTTCCGAGTGAGCATGTCTAGCAAGGTTAATGTCCCAGGCTGCAACCGGACGCCTTACAGGGGTCTGGTATGCAGAATTCCTTAAGAAATCTCTTTACTATAGGTAACTGAGCCAGAGACAAGGAAGAAACCGCCTCATGGCACGCTTGAAATGGCACTAAGGTGAACTTTAACTGTAGAGTACTGGAGACCTGAGTTTGATAGGTCCAAAGGTACTCCAGAACCTTGTCTGGAGGACAGGAAAAGGGATTCCAAGAGCACTTTGCACACCAGAGAGAAAACGCCCACTTAGAAGTGTAAGTTTTGGTAGCTGGCTCCGGGCAGCCAGAAGGATGTCTGAGACTCTTCGACAGATCGCCAACCGGTTCACTTCTACCTCTTCAGGAGCCAAGCGTGAAGGTGAAGTGACCTCAGGTTGGGATGGACCAACGAACCCTGAGTCAAAAGGTTGATTTGCAAGGGAAGTGGTCTCGGAGAGGATGCCGACATACTGTTGAGTAGAGGGAACCATAGTTGCCGAGGCCAGGAGGGGGCAATGAGAATCATCTTGGTCCCCTGAGACTCGAATTTGAGAAGTACTCTCTGAATTAGAGGAAGTGGTGGAAAGGCGTAAAGAAAGCATTTTGTCCACCGCAGCCTGAACGCATCCTGACAGAAAATGCCAGGCCCTGGATTTCTGGAGCAGAAGAGAGGCAGTTTTGCGTTGAGTGGGGATGCAAAAAGGTCCAGGTCTGGAGTCCCCACTCTTCGAACAGTGACCGAGCTACGGCTGGATCGAGAGACCACTCGTGAGGGTCTGCCTCTGTTCTGCTGAGGTGATCTGCCAAGTCGTTTTGTATACCTGGTAGATATACTGCTTGAATTAGAGACTTGTGCTCCAAGCACCACTTCCACACTCTCATTGCTTCCCTGCAAAGGGGGTAAGAATGAGCACCGCCTTGCTTGTTGATGTAATACATCACAGCTTTGTTTTCCGTTTGAAGGAGAATATTCTTGTGACAAAGAATATCCTTCAACGCCGATCGCATAGAGGACTGCTCTCATCTCCAGGACATTTATGTGAAGCTGAGCCTCGAGCTGAGTCCATACACCCTGAGTGTGGAGAGAGCGACAGTGGGCTCCCCATCCCATCAGCGATGCGTCTGTGGTGATGGAGATCTGATGATCCAGAGGAGCAAAGGGGAATCCTTCCAGGAGATTGCTCTCTTGAGACCACCAGGTGAGAGACCTTCGCAAGGGCTCTGTCACCTTGATGGGATAAGACTGGGGGTGAGAGGTCGGTGACCACTGAGCGGAGAGCATCCATTGGGTGGTCCTCATGTGTAACCGAGCTAGGGGTACAGTGAACACTGAGGACGCCATGAGACCCAACATACGTTGCATCGAGAGAGCTGTGACCGATCTGTTCTCCCCGATGTAACGGGCCATCTGAAGGATGTCGAGTCTTCTGTCCTCTGGAAGGAAAGCCTTCGCGGAAGAGGTGTCCAGAGAATCCCTATGAAAAGGAGCCTCTGGGAGGGCTGCAGCTGTGACTTTTTCAGATTCAGCAGAACTCCCATGGTAAGAAGGCGGGAGGCCGTTTGAACGGCTTCCAGGGTCCCTTGGCTGGAAGGGCTTGCTAGGAGCCAATCGTCCAGGTAGGGAAACACTCAGAGTCCGAGCTTCCTGAGATGCGCTACAGAACTGCAAAACACTTTGTAAAGACTCGCGGCGCCAAGGATAGCCCAAAGGGCAGGACTCTGAACTGATAGTGTTGACCCAGAGCCACAAACCTCAGGAATTTGCAATGGCTCGGGTGGATGGGGATATGCTGGTAAGCGTCCTGCATGTCTAGGGAGGCTAGCCAGTCGTGTTGATGCAGCAAAGGTAACAGGGTACCGAGAGAAATCATTTTGAATTTCTCCCTGGGGAGGAATTTGTTTAACTTTCTGAGGTCTAGAATGGGGCGCATCCCCCCAGATTTCTTTGGAACCAGAAAGTAGTGGGAGTAGAACCCTGTGTTTCGCTGATGCGGGGCACCAGTTCTACTGCCCTGTTGTTCAGAAGGCCCTGATCTCGCGTGCAGGAGGTTCTGACTGAGAGGTCGACAACCTGGGTTGTTGTTTGGGAGGACGATTCGGGGTGTTTCCAGAAAATTGAGAGAATAACCTCGCGAATTATCTGAAGGACCCATTTGTCAGAGGTTGGACTTCCACTGGTTGTAGAAGTACATCAGACGACCTCCCACGAGGAGAAAGTTCCACCGGGCAGTGGGGATGGAACTTGGCCGGCACTATAAGGTAGCGCTGGGGCTTTAGGCCCCGCGCTTCTGCTGCGCCTTCTTTTTGAGGTTGGGCAGGCTGGCTTTATGGAAGCTTCCCCGCCTCTGCCTCGAAAGGACTGACGACTATGAAACTGACGTTTACCTACATGCCCCCGAGAGGGGGTAGGCGGAGGTCTAGCCAGCTTAATGGCTGACCTAGTCTTCTGAGTGGCCTCTAGGGCTTGCTCTACCTGAGGACCGAAAAGATATGAGCCATCAAAGGGCAACGCCATTACCTGCTGCTGTGCATCATTTGTAAAGCCGGAAGTATGCAGCCAGGAGTGACGTCGAGTACAAATACCTGCGGCTGCTGAGTGAGAAGCAGTGTCGAAAGCGTCCATGGCGGCTTTGACCTGTTGGTTATTAGACTCAATACCTCTGGTAACGGTTAGAAGAAGCTCTGACTTGGAGTCGGAATCTGGAAGAGCTTCAACCATTCGTTTCATAGAGTGCCACAGGATATACTCATACTGAGAAAAATAACCTTGATAGCTGGCAATACGCATTTAGAGGGAGGCAGCAAAGACTCTCTTACCTAATGTATCAATTTTACGAGACTCTTGTTAATAGGTCGAGCTGTAGTAGCTTGAGGAAGAACAACCTTATCATTCTCTGCCAGGACTACAATAGGATCCGCAGCGTTGAGATGCCAAAATAGGACGATCCTTGGGGCTGAATATTTCTATCAATGGATTTAGCCACCGAGGGAGTAAGAGCAGGATTATTCCATACCATTTGAGACAGCTCAAGGAAGGTTGAATCGAGGGGTCAAATCCATAGGGATCACCAAGCATGAAGATACTGGAGTCTTAATCTTTTCCCAGGATCGATGTCTGTAGTCTGAGAGAAAGAGGAACTTAGGTTCCTCAACAGAGACTTAAAGGACAGGTCCTCGACCACAGGCTCTGTAGCAGTGAAAGAACCTGCTTCCTCCACTTCATCACCCAACCGGGTCTGGGTCAGGCTCAACATCATCTCCTGATAGTCCAGAAAGGACTGTTTGGACAGGAAAGGAGGGAAAAATAGGAGAGGAGGAAAGAACTGAAAGAAAGGGAGAGTCCCCGAGGGCCCCCGGCCCCGAAGAGGCGAACGGAGTCGAGAGTGGCGCCGCGGAGGCGCTGAAGAGGCACGCGGCACCGCAGGCGGCACCGCCGCACTCCCCGGCGGTGCTGCGGCGGCACACGGCGCCGCAGGTGGTGCCGCGAGGCCTCATCGGCGCCGCCGGACGGCGCCAGAAGACCCAGCGGCGCCTCGACGGCGCCAGCAAGGTCCCGCGGCGCCAAAACAGCGCCGACAAGCGCAGAGACCTCATGGATGGCGCCGAGGACACCCTGGAACCTGGAAACATGAGAAGAAAAAAACAGGAGATAAGGGTCGGGTGGCCCCGCGCTGCAGCCATGTGAGGGGGAAACACTTCCAAGCACGGAGTCGCTGGCAATCGTAGAGGCGCTACGACTAGGAAGGTCCAACCGCCTCTACCTGATCACCGACGAAGTCCAAGGCTCCGGGCAACCGAGCCAGGCAGAAGAACCAACTCCGAGCCCATCGCCCATAAGAGCGGCCCACTGATGAAACTGCTCATCTGGAGACCTACCTATAGGCGGGTAGGACTCGGCGTCAAGACGACGGAAACCGGAAGTTGGCGACCGAGGAGGAGACCGCAACTAGCCACAATAACCGCCGGCGACGCGCAGACGACATCAGAGAGGGCGACTCGAGTGATGCCTCTCTTTGACCGGCAGGTCAAGAAGAGTCGAGGCCTAACGGTGCCGGAATGCGACCGCTTGTTTTATGCCGCGGGGACCGCCCATCCCCCGGCATCGGACTGACCGTTGTCGGAACCCCGCTGAGGAGAAGGGGCTGACCGACCCAGCCCGACTGACTGAACAGCTTACACGGAGTCTCCCTACCGCCACCTGACCTGCTTCATGGTCGACTGGCAGTAGGTCGAGACTTCTTTATTATATTTAAAATATAATAGAAATATGATGAAATAGAATAAATCTAAGCGATACTACTATCGAGATAATATTACAAAAATAAACTGAAAACTATGCGCTAGTTTGAAGTTTGACTCGACAGGCGAGCGACGTTGTACTGAAGCGCACTACGGGCGGGAAAAAGGAACTGAGGCGGTTGGAGGGTCGCCGCCAGATAGTCATTACCTGCCAGCAGCCAGCGCCAAGCGCCATGCCTCGCGGCACCATCTCTCACGCCGACCCTCCGCCAAAAAGTTTGCTCCCGATGGGTCCTAGTGCCTCCGGCACAGATCCCACTAGTGTGAATGAGTGGTGGAGACTTATGTCCAGGAAGATATGGGCATTACTACGCATGCCCACAATCATGTGAAAAGAATAACAGCACTCCTAGTAACTGCCACATTGGGCACACAGTAAAAGCCTGTGGACTATGACACATACTGTAGCTACCCCCAAAGAAATACCAAGCCAAACAAAAGTAAATAAACGAACAGTAAAGAAAAGGGTTATGGTGAAGAGGGTGGTCATCGAGGCACAGATCAGGAAGCACAGGAGAACCAGGAGCAGTTATTGTAGCATTTTATTATCATCAAGAATATTAAAACAGGGACTTCCAGTTACGTCATGGGGCTTGCAGCAGCCTAAGAGTTGATCTCTCTCCCCGAGAAAAACTACAAACCTCCGAAAAACTTCACATTTTATCAAAATTTCCATTAGAATGCCACCAGGAGGTTCTAAGAATGACAGAGGGGACAAATTTCACCAGAAAGCAGCAAATAAAAAGCCCGATGGCACCAGATCGAAAGATAAACCGCAGGCCCACAGCCGGAGTGTCTCTCCTTGCAGCCCGCATGGCTCTGACTATGATACAGAGGCTGAGTCGGAGATTCTGTCCAGGTCTCATTTCGAGACACTCCTGAAGGAGATTCAAGACTCCCACACTGACAGTAAGAGGGCGTTTCACAGTCTGTCGCAGAAATTCCGTAAAATGGAACAGCAAATTGAACTGGCGGAGCAGAGAATATCCCACACTGAAAGCACTGGGGAGCTCCTGGGCCAGGTGGTGGGCTCACTATATCAGCATACCCTGGCCTTACAAGCAAAGTGCACCGATTTAGAAAGCAGATCCAGGAGGGATAACCTCCACCTCTACGGCTTGGTGGAGGGTGCAGAGATTCAATCCATGGCTTTCTTTATTGAGGGCCTCCTAAGGGACATACTTGGACTCCCAGAGGGCTATCAGATTCGCGTTGAGCGAGCCCACAGATCCCTGGTGCCTAGACCCTCGGACCCTGCCACCAGACCCCGGTCTAGAATTATGAAATTTTCTAGCTACAGGGTCAAGGAGGATATCCTGAAGCGTGCATGGTGGAAAAAAGATTTAAACCCCTTGACTCCCGACTGACGTTGGACCAGGACTACCCCTCCCCCCCCCCAAGATTCAACAGGCCAGACAATGCTGAGTCCCTTTCTTCAAGATCCTCCGAGAAATGAAAATTACGTACCTACTGTAATTATGATCTTCTGTGTATCTTCACCATTCAGCACAGATGGGTATCTGGCAGGAGGTCAGGACCCTGCAGAGGAGCTTTTTTTTTTAAAAGGGTAGGCGGAGCCGACACACCATTGGCGCCGCCCTCAAGGCCGACGCACTGCGTGGCGCTCATGGGTTGGCCGTTAGGCTGTGTCGACTCTGCCTGCCTGCCAGTTCTGAGTCGCCGGAGAGGTAAGAGGAAGGGATGGAGGGTGGGACAAGAGAGTCCAAGGGACAGAAAAAGGAAAGGATGTATGAACTAAAAGGAGAAATAACGACTGAGAGCACAGCAAAGAAAGAGGTTAGAACTTAAAGGGATTGGGAGGGGCCCCAATCTCTGGAAGCGGAAGAAGGGAGGGAGGGGTAGGGTGGGTAAAGAATTCAGGAGAGAGGGGAGAAGTATAAGATATCCGAGACCCTGGTCCATCTCCAGATTGTATAAGAACTGCAAGGAGTAGCAAAGCTTTCTGCCAGAATTCAAGGCACGGAATAACTGGCAAACACTCCAGATAAGCAGAGTCGGCTATTCTGGAAGAAGGACAGGATACAGGGATTCAGTACTCTCTCAAGAAAAGATGTTTGGTGAAAAAAAGGGTTTATTTTTATTTATTTATTTTTTTTTTTAAGGAGAAATAGGTTGGATGGAAACAGGGAGGAGGAGAGAAGGAGGGCAACTACCAACTCCCACCCCACAGGGGTGGAGACAAGGCACTAGAGAAGGAGTGCCGCTCGAGCTATCCACTCTTCCTGGAAAAATACTCCCCTGTGTGTCCCTACTTTACCCCACTCCTAAGGAGGAGAGGGGGAGTCACAGAGAGGGAGGCGGACCCAGTGACTGAGGCCCCAGGGGATGGTGGGTTAGGATGAATGGGCAGATACAGAAAGATCATAATTCACGTAGGTACATAATTTTCATATCTTATCTGTGTCAATCTTCACCATTCATCACAGATGGGTGAGTACTGCCCCTCAAGGGGGTTGTTTTTTACACCCTAAGGGACAAAGTCCCTTAGCCCTCAGTGGGTGACACACTAAGGGGGGGAACCTTCAAGGCCTGGAGAGGCCAGAGAGTGGGGGGAGAGAGAGATGGAGTCCCCCCAGAGGGGGAAGGAAGTTGCCCCGACAAGCGCCGTCTCACTCCGCAGGAGAAAAGGTAGGTTCCCTGGCGGGCGGAGTTAATCACCCTACGCCGGACCAAGGGTGACAACCGGGAAAGACGTAGCCATGCCGACCACCTAGTGCAAATCGCTGTCCCTACGACCCTGGTAGCTACCTCGCTGGCATCGTAAGATGCCCTCGCTTGGTGCCTTGCTAGCTCCAGGCCACGTGCAGAGAGTGCGATGGCTTGTCTGGTTTGCTCCATGTCAGGCAATGAGGCTAGGAGCTGACCTAGCCTGAACCACAAGAACCTGTTGTAGGCTGTGTAGTGGGCCTGATGTGCAGAGATAGAGAGAAGTAACCGTGCCGAGTAGAAAGTCCTCCTACCCCAGAAATCAAAATCCGAGGAGTCTTGATCTGGGGGCCGGTCACGGTGAAGGGCGCGAAGCCCATCAGGAGTATCCAACTGCGTTAAACCAGACTGTGGATGAGGCATGGAACCTGGAGACTTTGGGGGTACGCAATCCCTCTGGCTGAGATCCCTAGGGGCAGGAACTCCGGAGAAGGGCCTCTGCCAGGAATGCAATGACGCCTCCTGAAAGGGAGCCAGGGCGGCACCACAAGGGTGGCCTCGCCAAAAATCGCCTAGAAAGGCGTGCGCCGCGTGTTCAGGATTGCTGACAGTGGAAGGTGAAAGGTGCAAATCCTCCAACATCCTCACGAGGAATCGCTGATACTCAGAGAGATCAGCAGCCGGAGAGATGTGGACAAAGGGTTCCTCTCCCTCTGAAGAGGCGGATGAGGAGCTGGAGGTCACCATCTGTTCAGTGGGTGGCTGCATGTGGGGAGGTTGAAAAACCTTGCCGTCCATTGCCCTAACGTAAGCAGGGAACCGGGCAGCCACCGCTGTGAACTGCTCCCAGGTGAGAGGGCCGCTAGGACTGAGGATGCCTGGGAGTGCAGGAGAGTGTGGCAGAGGGACAGGGACAGAGCAGAGAAGAGATGTCGGCTGACCTCCGCCTGGGCTAAGGAGCGGACCGTGGGCACCCGTGGAAGAAGGTGCCCCAGAAGACCCCACAGCCGACAGCTGCACAACCACATCGGTACTGCCTTGGCTGCGCCTGGAAGAATCCCCCAGTGAGGCGACCGGGGCCGTAAAGATCCAGAAGGACGGTCCCCTGCCTCAAAAGAACGGGACTCCCTCAAAGAGGCAGCAGAGGAAGAGCGGAAATCTGCACTACGGCTTCTCCCAGGGCCCGGGTGGACCCCAGAAAAAGGCCGACGCGCCGACCCCACACCCCTCGGAGTCCGAAAGAGTCCTCCTCCTCGAGAGGGCCAGCCTAGGTAGCTGGCATCTCTGGGCAGCCCCTGAAGGGGATACCCAGGGAGCAGTACCCTCCCCCGCAGGTGCTCCGATGGGACTCAAAGTCGGGCGATCAAGGCACACCACCGGAGGGGGTACCACAACTGAGGGATCGGTGAACCCAAGACCAGGCTGCAGAGCTATGGTGACGCGCACCACTGCCTGCTGGTCAGCACCACTGACCCTAGTCTCGGTAGCCACCGACCTCACCTCAGAGGGGGCTGGCTCAGACTGGTCGAAGAGACCACCGTGCTGCCCACGTCAGCAGCCAACCCCAAGGGGTGAGACTGCACAGCCGACTCAGAGCTCGACTCTGTCTCCAAGGAGGTAGAGTCCGAGGCCCTGAGCCAAACCGTAGGAGGGCGGGCAGAACCATCCCTACCACCAGGCATGGAGACCACCGCTGTGCCCGAGTCTGTGCCAGCGCCCCCCGCAACCCTGTGAGCGGGATCCGAGGGAGGCACGGCCCCAGGCTGAGCCAGGGATCCAGAGCCAGGACCAGTCGCGGTACCATCCGGTCCCACGGTACCGGGAGCGGCACCAAGGACAGGGATAGCGCTGACGACAGTCCCGGCGGTACCCTTGGTGCCGCTAACTGTGGCGGCGCTGTCGATGGCCCCAAAGGCTGGACACGGGTGCTGGGCATGGCCCCGCCCGACCTCTCGGCAGCGGCCGTGGATGGCACCGACTGATGGGAATTGGAGGTCTACGGCACCGAGCCTCGAGGCACGGTGCCACTCAACCTCGGGCGCCGTGAGATATGGCGAAGGATGACGTCGCAGTGGATCTCACTGCGCCGCAAACAGTGTCGGCACCGCGAACGGCGTCGACAGTGCCCACGGCACCGCGGGACAAGTTGGCGCCGACGATGGCCCCGTCAGGGCCCACGGTGCCGAGGACTCCAACGGCGCTGGCCGACGGCATCGAGGACGGCGCCGACCCGGGCCTTCCAAGCCGTGGGAAAGACATCGGGGGAGCCTTCACCCCCGAAGCAGCGATAGCCATGGCGGCGCCTCCCACCCGCTCCCAGGAAGGAGCGGGACGGGCCTCCTGCACCGTGGAAGAAGCCTCGGCAATGGCTAGGCTACAAGTAGCCAAGGCTCCTTCCTCCTCAGTCCATATAGAACCGAGGGACCCGGAGGAAAGGCCGAGAGCGTGGCTTGGCCCGACGAAAGTGCGAACCCGACTTTAAAAGTCGGGCGGAGCTTCGCCCACTTTCCACGCACGCTGTTAAAGGACCTGGCGGTCCATGGAGAAGCAGGCATCATACGAGTCCATGTCGTGAAGCGGGCCAAGACACGAAAGACACCGGTCGTGCTGGTCAGTGACAGAGAATTTTCGGCCGCATGGGCACCGTTGCATGGGGGGCCGACCAGTCTTCGAAGATTTCTTGCCCTCCAACTGAGACATGACCTACGGAAAAAAACACCAAAACAGACTCGACGTCGCGAAAATTCAAAAAATAAGGAAAGATCTTACCAGGCGACGTCGAGTAGAGGCAGAAAACAGAACCAGCAGGAGACCAACAGACTTGACTCCGAAGGACTGGTATTGAAACAGGCCTAAAATTTACTTCAAAGCTCCCCACAAGGCGACTTCTACGACGGAGACGAAGAACTGGCAGGCAGGCGGAGTCGACACAGCCTAACAGCCAATTCATGAAAAGCACGTGAAAAGGCCAGCCCGAGGGCGACGCCGATGGTGTGTCGGCCCGCCCTACCCTTTTTAAAAAAGTTCAAGGGTCCTGACCTCCGCCAGATACCCATCTGTGATGAATGGTGAAGATTGACACAGATAAGATCATCAGCTCCACTTTCAGACTCCTTACCCTGCAAGGCTCCGGATTCTCTGGGCAGAGGGAGCAAAAGTCTTCAATTCGCCTGACGAAGTGATCACAGCATTGGAGAAAAAAGGCATTACCCCTCCACAGCTTGAGATGGAACACTCGAAGTGGGAGCAGTTGGTGAACACGGACTGGCACCTCATTGCAGGTAAGAAGAAAACAAACTCTGCACTAGGGTTTGCTCGAGTAATTCTCGAACAAGTAGCTGCCCTGCAAAAGAAGAAGGAAC
This sequence comes from Neoceratodus forsteri, assembly GCA_016271365.2. Lineage (NCBI taxonomy): Eukaryota > Metazoa > Chordata > Ceratodontiformes > Ceratodontidae > Neoceratodus > Neoceratodus forsteri. Next base: position 17,853,461 of record CM057456.1, read on the forward strand.
AGGGCCCACGGCACGAATCCCCAATGGCGTTGGGCTGAGACTCTACTTCAGAGGTATCTGTGGCCTATGTTCTTTTACTCTGCATTCTGCCCTGTTGTTGGAGAAATGTCTCAGACCTCACCCCTCCTCCTGCACAGAGTAGGCAGATCTCATGAAAACTGGCCATCACTGACATGTGGGTTTCTTTGAGTCCCCCCCCCCCCGTTTTCCACTGTCAAGAGCTTTCCATGCTAAAGTAAACATGGACAGGACCGACTGCACACTGAGGTACTGTTTAACCGAATGACTACTGCAGGTTGATTGGTTTAAACGCCTGATCCACACCATCCTAGCTAGTTGGGACCTCTGCGATTCATCTTCTCTACTTGCTGGGGCTCGATTACTATGTGTTCCCCTGGCTGGAAATGCACTCCCCCTCCCCCCAGTTTTATGAGGTGGGGGGATTTCTCTTCCCTTCCTGGGTGAATTAATATACAGTGTGGTCCTGCTATGGGAGTCACACGGATCACGGTCGAGGGGATCCTGTGACTGGCTGCCTGGCTGGGTCTGGAACCACATGTACTGTCCTAAAAAGAAGGATTCCATGCAACATACAGCCTGTACTACGCGAGAGCGATGAGTCCCGCTTGAACTTGGACACTGGCCATACTGGAAGGGAGGGAGATAAAGAACATGTTGGAAGGGTGGAGGAAAAGGGCTGTTATGTGGGGCAGCTAAACGTGGGGGACGGGGGGGAGACCAGAAGGGTGGGGCATGGGGATGTTGTGTTATTCTACCTAATAAGCTGTATAGATGTGGATACACCTTTGTCTTAGTTATTCCCCTCTGTAGAATTCATTGTAAGTGGAAAAGAGAAATTCTCGGGGGGCGGGGGAACAGCTAGGTACTGCTGCTTTGCCTTAGATGGAGGTTGCCGTGACACAAGCTACCAATTTAACTGGAGGTCATGAGCAACACCTACGACCTAAGGGGAGGGCCCTATTCACATGGGGCATTCTAACACCTCTTCTTCTCACCCCCCCACCCGAAAGGATGGGGGGTGGAGAACAGAAACCTGATATTTCAGGTTTCCTACCTTGGAAGCAAACAATGCATTTTTCTTATACAGTTATAGCTATTGCCCTGTTGGCAGAATGTTCTATGTGTTCACAAGGTCAAGAGCTAATGAGTGAGTTGTATGCTGGTCGATGTCTCCTATGTGGGGGCACTGGAATTTCTATCTGGGCTAATCAGGAGAAGGGAAACAGAATGACTTTCAGGGATTACACAGATGTCTAGATGCATGAAATTTTGCTCATATAATGTCCACAGGCTATCTAGCGCAGTTAAACATAGTAAAATCCTGAGTTACATGAGGAAGGTAGCAGTGGACTTTATATTTCTAATGGAGACCCATTTGTCTCCCCAAAAACATTCTAAGTTGGGTTCCATGGGCTTTGGTAATACTGCTACAGCCTCTTACAATAAGGGGCCCCAAAAAGTGTTGCAATTCTGGTCCCCAGACTTGTCCCGTTCGAAAAAACAGCGGAGTTGGCTGACCAGGAGGGAAGGTATGTCCTGATGAAGGGGATTTTTCAGGGTAGGCCACTGACCCTGGCGTCTGTATATTTCCCACCCGGTCGGACTCGGCCTTGGCCTTATATTTAAAATTTGTAACAACCTTACAAGAGTGGGCACGAGCGGAAGTGATATGGGGAGGTGACCTAAACCTGACCCTAAATCCTACTTTGGATTCTATTGCACAGACCCCTCGTGGAGAACAACCTTACGGCCAAAAGAGTTAAGAGAATGTTGGGGGAATTAGGATATGTAGACATTTGGCACCACCTAGAGGGTAAAAAGAGGGATTATACATTCTATTCAGCGGTACACCAAACCTACACCAGATTGGATTATTTTTTGGTCCCCAAAGAACTGGTGGGTCATGTACAAGAGGTGCCAATTGGAGACTTTGTGCTATCTGATCACGCCCCGATTTTTTTGACCATGAGGCCGAGGGAGGTTAAGAAAAATACCTTCTAGGGGCTAAACCTTTCATTGCTCCAGGATAAGGAAGTGACAGACTCAATACGACAAACTGTCAGTACTGTGTATAATACAGTGAAGGATAATGACCTTCCTGGGACTTCTCCGGCCATCCTCTGGGATACCACTAAGGCGGTCATTAGAGGGAAGTTCATAGAGTGGTCAGTCAGGAGGAAAAGAGAGAGGGAGGCTAAGAAGTCAGAACTAATGATTCAAATACAACAAGAGGTACAGCAAAAACTTAAGATAGATAAGGAGAGAACAAGGACCCTAAAACAATTAAAAGCCAAACTCTCTACTATATTGGACTATGCAGTAGAACAAAAACTTCTGTTCCTAAAACACAAGTACTATGAAGGTGGGCCGAGATCCTTGCGGCTTTTAGCCAGGAGGTTGAGGGCTCAACGAAGCAGGGCAACCATCCAGGCTGTACACCACCCAGCTTCACACAAGACAGAGAAATGGATAAGGGGAATTGCCAAGGCCTTACAGGAATACTATACCACCTTATACAAACAGGGTCCACAACCCTCTAGAGATTATATTAAGGACTTCCTGAGGGATCTATGTCTCCCCTCACTTTCAAAGGAGCAGGTTACCCACCTAAACCGTCCCATAGGGGATGGGGAAACTGATACTACTACTATTAGAGAGTTAAAGTCCCTCAAATGCCCTGGTACCGATGGACTACCGGGGGAAATTTTACAAGAAATTCTGCCCAGATCTTGTTCCCCTATTAGGTAGAGTGTTCCAAGCTTTACAGGGTGAGGAAGGACAACAGGTGCTCCCCTCATGGACACAGGCCATTATCTCTGTAATCCCCAAATCGGGGAAGGATCCTCTTTTTTGTTCTTCATACCGTCCCATCTCAATACTATAGATTACAAAATACTGACCTCAATTATGACTAAAAGGTTTCAAGTATTGATTCCAAATTTGGTCAACCTGGACCAGACGGGCTTCATCCCGGGGTGCCAAGCCCAGAACAACCTTAGGAAGACCATTCATATAACTGACCATCTAAATTCTACCCAAAAAAACTGCCCTTCTGGTCAGCATTGACGCAGAAAAAGCATTTGATAAGGTGTCTTGGACTTTTCTGGAGGAGACCCTGTCCCGTTTTGGATTGGGGACTCCATTTTTTTTTTTTTCTCTTTAGTTGTTTAACCAGGTATAGCACACTAAGCTGACAGCTTTTTACAGGAGCGACCTGGGAGCACAAGGAGGTTAAGTGACTTGCTCAGGGTCACACAGTATGCTAGTGGAAGCTGTGGGATTCAAACCCAGGTCTGCTCTGCTGGATATCACCAGATTTGCAGCTCAGAGCCTTAGACCACTGCGCTATACTGCCCCATTTCTATCCTCGATATCCAAAATATATAAAACACCGATGGCATAAGTCCGGCCAAATGGACATCATGCACCAGGGTTTCCCTTGGAGCGAGGAACCAGGCAAGGGTGTCCTTTGTCACCCCTCCTATCTGCCTTATACACTGAACCCCTTGCCCACTGTATTAGACAAGACGAGGGAATTAAGGGTGTGCAGATTGTTGGGCGTCAGCACAAGATTTCCTTATATGATGACGATATATTACTATACCTGGAGGACCCTACGAAATCCTTGGTCCAGATGAAGAACAAATTAACAATTCTCCACCCTGGCTGGTTATTCTTTAAACACCTCCAAAACAGAGATATTATCTTTCTGTTATACCCCCCACCTGAGGGCTGCTTATCCCATGAGATGGGATTTAAAGCAGATGAAACACTTAGGGATTCACATTGGTAATTCAGCCTCACAGTTATATCAAATCAATTTTGTACCCTTATTACACCAGTTGAAGTTGGATATCCAAAAATGGAGTGTCCTACCACTCCCACTCCATGCTCAAATACAAGCAGTGAAGATGAATGCCCTGCCTCGTTTTCTACACCTTTTCCAGGGTGCCCCATGTACCATTTCAAAGAAAGACTTAGAAACCTGGCAAAGAATACTTATGAGATACATATGGCCTAACAAGAAACCCAGAGTCCAGAAACAGACAATGTTTCTTATTAAGGAGCAAGGGGGTATGGCTGTACCCCTTCTTGAAGGTTACTGGGTTGCCACCCAGATGCGGATTGGACTGCTGTGGGGTCACCCAACCTACACGGCCACCTGGAAAGAGATTTGAAATGGGGACTTACGTGTTTCCTCCCTTGTCAGCCCTTATTTTCCACTCTAGAGACCAACCTAAAGCTGGGGAGGGTGGGAGGGCTCACGGCCACCCAGACTACACTGGAGGTCTGGAAAAGGTGGACTTTTGGTAGGGTAAACCCTGATAGGGCTTGGAGGTACAGATGGTGGACGGTGAACCCTGAATTTGGTCCTGCGGCTCTGGACTCCTGGTTCCGCACTAAGGCCAAGGCAGGTTTCCAGGCACCCTGGCAGCTGCTACAGGAGGGAGGACTGCTCCCCTTTGAAGTAGATCAGAAACGTTTTAATCTTACACCAGTGGATAAAATGAGATATTTACAAATCTGTAGCTACTTTAACTAAAAAAGCAGAAGAGATCAGCTTACAGGAGGCCTGGGGGTTAGGGAAGAGATTTTTGAACAGCTCTGGAGGTCTGATAATGCCTTGGGTGCGATAACCCATCTGTATAGGAGATACATACAGCAGTTTAATTCCAACACTGAGTACATTAGACAAGAATGGGAACAGGAAATGAATACAGCTGTTACAGAGAGATAGTGGGAAAAGGGCTGGAGGAACACTTGGAAGGTGACCTCCTCACCATCGTGGAGGAAGTTTCTATGGAAATTGAGGACTAGGTACTTCAGGGTACCCATGATGGTCTCCTAGCAACAGCCGGGTACAACCTCACAATGCTGGAGACAGTGTGGGGAGACTAGAGCTATGCACACCCACATCTTTTGGTCCTGCCCTAGCCTTTTACAATTTTGGACACATATAACCAACTCCTTAAAACAGATATTTCAGGTACAGGGTTAACTGGGCCCGGAGATTCTTGTGCTGGGAGAGATCCCTGGGGAGGTCAGGGGACAGGAGGCTGTTTACCATTGGCCGGTACTGACTGTGGCTGCACTGAAAGCAATAACTAGAAAGTGGCTTCAGGCATACCCCCCGACAAAACTGGAGTGGCTGGAGGTAGTTGCACAGATACAGCAGCTCGAGGAACTTGCCTTTAAGCTTCAGCGAGAACCTCAGCTCTCCAGAACCGGTGGACAAGATGGGTGATTTGGTTGGGTCAAGATAACTAAAAATAATCAGAGACTGGGATACCCCCCCCCCCAAAGGAATTCCCTGATGAGGATTCTCAACCTCCAAGGCCAGGCGAAGCTGGATGCCTTTGGCAGTAGGGGGGAACCAAGAATTACCTCATTTCTGGAATAACAATGAAAGAGGTTAAATATAAACTAGCATACAACTGGTTGATACACTCACTAATTTTGATCGAACGCAGAATGAAGTTTTTTTTTTTTTTTTTAAGAGATTCAGACCTTAAAGTTTGGTTAGACTTTTCAATTGTTCCTAAGTTTCCTTTATAAATACAATTAATTTGTGGATATCAATATACCAGGACATAAGACTTTCTACACAAGTCTGGGATAGTGACTTCTTAACCTAATTTGGTATTTTTAGAGAAGAAGGCTATTGTAGAAGAAGCATTGCAATGGATTACTGCCATGTCTATGTAGATCGTATCCATTTTGGTTGTCTAATGCAAGTATTTGTTTTATCTTATGTAAAACAAGATGTTTGGTTTTGTGTAATGAAATCAATAAACAAGTATAAAAAAAGAATAGTAAAATAAAAAAAATAAAAACTTTTTCAGTATAACTATTTACAAAGGCAGCACAGAGAAAACAAAGTCCTTCATCTGAGGGTATCCCTACTTGCAAGTTTCAGTCTCTCCTCAACAAAGATTGCTGCTCTTTTAATAACAAGTCTTTGTCTGACAATTAACTTCTTCATCCAGAGCTCATTAAGGAGACATCCTGTTTGCAGAGCAGGCTTGCAAATATAACCGTGTCCCAATCTGGCCTCCTGCTGACAGTTTGGCAAACAAGCTTGAGGAGCTCAAACTGCATCTCAGGTTAACACCCTAAATTCCAAATAGCTTTTTGCAATCATTTCAACAGTATAACTATATACAGTTTCAAACAAAGGGATCCCAGTATCATTTACAGTTTCACACAAAGATTCACATATAATTTTATAACCACAGATACGCAAGGGGCAAGAAACAGCAAGTGAATGTAGAGAGATAGCGAGAGGTGGAGAATCGTGAGACCATCAGAGTGATCAGTTCCTAGGTCTCCCAAGAAATTGCAGTTATGCAAGAACTTATCGTAACAGTAGATCTTCGAGAGAGGTTCCTGCAGTAGGTCTTCACATATAGGACTGCGCCCCCTGACGTCAGGTCCGCACGGCAAACTTGTAGATAGCAATCATCAGCAGGGACCGCCCCCGACATCAGGGCAGCATGACGTCAGCCCGACTATAAAAGGGGCGGTCCTGCACCCGCTCTCCAGTTCTTTTCCAATGGAGACCTATAGATAGGTAAGGAGAAAACTGGAGTGAAAACTCCTCAGACCCTGCTTCCACTCTAGTCCCGAAGGGCTAGATAGGATGGAAAATAAGGATAAAACATTCAAAAACTGGGAGAAGGAGGGTGGGAAACTAGACCTACTGCAGGAACCTCTCTCGAAGATCTACTGTTACGGTAAGTTCTTACATAACTGCAATATCTTACTTCGAGAGGGTTCCTGCAGTACGTCTTCACATATAGGACTGAATACCAAGCAGTCCCAAAGAAAAGCAAAAACATAAGTGCATCCGGGAGGAGAAGTCACCATAAGGAATCACGACAGAAGGCCTTGCAAGACTGCAAGACCAAAGCCAGTTCTGCGCCGAGAGGCAATGTTCAGACTGGACTGTAATGCTTAGTGAAGGTGTGAACAGACGACCATGTGGCCGCAGCACAGATCTCTGCCGTGGACACAGTCCTAAAAAAGGCAGTGGAGGTTGCAACACTACAGGTGGAGTGGCCTTTGACTGCCCCCAGAAGGGACTTCCCATATTTCGTATATGAAAAATGGATGCAGTTAGCAAGCCATCTAGAGACGGTCTGCTTGGAAATAGCCTTGCCCTGGCACTGAGAAAGACTACGAACAGTTGGCTAGATTTCCTAACCTCTTTAGTCCTATTCATATAGTACCTCAAGATCCAGTGCACATCAAGGGTGTGCAGAAGGTGTTCCCCCCTGTTGGAATACTGTGGATAGTCCACTGGTAATTCCACGCTCTGGTTCAAAGTGGTTTCCTAAACGACTTTGGGCAAAAAAGAAGGATTAGTCCAAAGGACTACCCGGTCCTTATGAAAAATCAAATAACGTTCTTTACAGACGAAGGCCTGTAATTCGGAAACCCTTCTGACCGAAGTAACTGTGACTAAAAATAAGGTCTTCCAGGAAAGGAACGTAAGTCACAGGAAGAAGCTGGTTCAAACGGGGGTAAGGTCAGCTTCTCGAGCATGAAATTCAGATCCCAGGGAGGACAAGGATTCCAGATCGGAGGTTTCAAATGAAGGATGCCTTTCAAAAAGTTTTGGCACCCCCCAGCTGAGCCAAGGTTTTGTCCTCCACCGGGAGGTGGTAGGCCGACACCGCAGAAAGGTGGACCTTAATGGAGGAATAGCTAAGGCACGCCTCAGACAGGTGTGCAAGGTACTCTAGAACCTGGAAAGCCGAGCACGAAAATGGATCCCAGCTCCTTGCTTGGGCCCATATCGTGAATCTCTTCCACTTCATAATGTAAGTAGATCTGGTGGAGGGTTTTCTGGCCTCCACTAGAATATGCTCAACCTGCGAAGATACCCCATAGCGAGAAATCACTATGTCCACAGGTGCCACGCATGAAGGTGGAGAGACTGAAGGCTCGGATGCACCAGGGAGCCCTGCTCCTGAGTCAGAAGGTCATGGGAAATGGGCAGAGGAACCAGGGGTTCCAGTGCCAATTGTTGCAGAAGAGGGTACCAAATTTGGCGTGGCCAAAGAGGGGCAATCAGGATTGCCTGAGCCCCCACCTGTTTAAGTTTCACCAGAACCTTCTGAATGAGAGGAAAGGGAGGAAAGACGTACAGAAACCTCCCTGTCCATGAAAGAGTCACGCGTCTTGCCAAAAAGCACCATGCCCGGGAACGAGCGAGCAGAAGACGGGTAGTTTTACGTTGTACGGGGAGGCGAAAAGATCTATCTCTGGCCGACCCCACTGAAGAAAGAGTTCTTTGACTATCTCTGACTTTAGCTCCCACTCGTGGGCCCTGGCCACTGATCGACTGGGACTGTCCGCGAGGATGCTGGTGATGCCCGGAATGTGGAATGCTGTCAAGTAAAGGCTGTGCTGAATCGCCCAGTACCACACCCTCATGGCTTCTCTGCAAAGAGGATATGAACAGGTTCCTCCCTGTTTGTTTAGGTACCAGACAGTGGACATGTTGTCCGTCTGGACTAAAAGAGATCTCGGAACCAGAAACAACTGGAATGCCTGGAGCGCGCAAAGAACCACCCTGGTCTCCAGAACATTGATGTGGAGCATCAACTCCTGGTTGGACCAAGACCCTTGTGTCTTGTGAATCCCGAGATGGGCTCCCCAGCCCAGATCTGAGGTGTCCGTAGTGAGAATTTGGATTGGAACTGCAGGATGGAAAGAAATTCCCTTTGATAGGTTTGAGTGATCTTGCCACCAGCGAAGATCTCTCTGAAGGCTGTTGGAGATCATGACTTTTTGGTTCATGTCGTCCGTCCTCTGATCCCATTGGACTCGAAGAGATCATTGGGTGACCCGCATCTGAAGCCTGGCCATGGGAACTGTTGAAATGGCGGCCGCCATCAGTCCCAATAGATGAAGCACCGAATGTGCTGGGATCCATCGGGCCTGTGCCACAAGAGTGGCCTGAGAAGCTAAGGTCTCTGCCCGATCTGATGGCAGGAAAGCCTTGCCCTGAACTGTGTCTAGTACAGCCCCAATGAATTGGAGCTTCTAGGATGGTACTAGCTGGGACTTGGGAAAATTGACCGTTATGCCCAGGAAAGCAAACAAGCTCAGAGTGAAAGAGAGAGACTCTTTCAGGCTGGTAGGAGAGGGTGCTGCGAGGAGCCAGCCATCCAGGTACGGGAAGACATAAATGCCATGATGGTGTAAAAACGCCACCATCACCGCTAGGCATTTGGTGAACACTCTGGGAGCTGAAGAAAGGCCAAAAGGGAGTGCTCTGAATTGGAAATGCTTCTCCATGAAGACAAAACAGAGAAAACGGCGGTGGGCCGGGAGGATGGGAATATGCAGGTAAGCATCCTGCATGTCCAGGGAGCACAGCCATGAACTGGGGTGGAGCAGGGGAAGGAGCCCCTGAAGGGTCAACATATGAAACTTATGTACTCGACGTAGATTTTTAGTGTGCTGAGGTCCAGGATCGGTCTCAGGTCGCCCGATTTCTTCGGAACCAGGAAGAAGTGGGAGTAAAATCCCCTTCCTATTTGGTTTGACGGGACGGGTTCTATGGCCCTCTTTAGAAGGAGTGCCTGGATCTCCCGAGAGACTATGGGGACCTGATCCCAAGGATAGAAGGACCATCTCGGCGGTTGAGGGGCTGGAATTTCACTGAATTCTATTGAGTGACCTCGCTGGATGAGCTGAAGCACCTAAGCTTCTGCGGTGATGAACCTCCAACCGTCCAGGTGCAAGCCAAACCTCCCTCCGACCGGTTCCTCCTGTGTTACTGGAAGGAGCGGAAGGAGGGGAAAGGAGTCAGGACGCAGAGGCGAGGGGAGCTTTTGCCCCAGAGGCCTGTTTGGGAAATTTAGCCTGTGGAGTTTGAGCTCCAGATCCAGGTGCGCGCTTCTTTGCTTGGTGCTTGGCCTGGGATTTGTTCCATCTTCTTTGGCGGCGAAAAGGCTGCTTTTTCTGGCCCATCTTGTATAAGGAGCGGACATCCTGCAAGGAGCGTCCACTCTCCTGCAGCCCAGTAATAATATCTTTAGCACTGCCGCCAAAGAGGACGGAACCCCTGAAAGGGGCGTCCAGAAGAGAGGACTGCACATCATGTGCCAGTCCCGCTACATGAAGCCAGGAGAGGCGACAGAGGCAGATCCCTGTGGCTGCTGCTCTAGCCACTGAGTCCACCGAGTCGTAAGTCGCTCGAAGGGCGTGACGACACGAGGATTTCCCCATCCTAACTTTGTCCAGCAACTTCTTTCTCAGGGTTTCATCCTGAACCTCTTGGAGGTCCCTTTCCAAAACCAAAATAGAAGCTTTTTGAAAGGTGACCATGTGTGAGACGTAATTAAGGGAGCGTATCACGCAAGAGGAAGAAGAGTATATTTTACGCCCAAATTGGTCGAGTTGACATGAGTCCTTATCAGGAGGCGAAGAGCTCAAATGTTTGGGCTGGGCTGAACGGTCGTGAGCGGCTGTGATGACCATGGAGTTAGTCTTAGGATGGGAGTTAAAGTGAGATATCCCTTCCGGGGAATAATAGGTGCAGTCAGCTTTGTGCGAGACCACTGGTATGAAGGACAGTTGTTGCCAGACTGTGATCACAAGGTCCTCATGGGGCTCCATCCACGGAGGAATGGGGATAGGGTCTGAGGTGGCCAGATCCAGGTGCTCCACAAGGCGTTTTCTTTGTGGATTGACCTCTTTGGATGGCCATCTGCCAGCCATCTGAATTGAACGTAATAAATCTCTGAAAGAGGGGTCCTCCAGAGGCGATTTTGGAAAATCTTTTGGAGGGGCCTCTACAGGAGATCTAGGCTCTGACGCATCCGTGTCGGAGTCGGTGTCAGAGGGCTCGGAGCTACTAGGCACGGAAGGGTCTGGTTCCGTGGTGCCAACAGTGATAGAGGTCGATGCTCTGGCCAGAGGAGGCGGTGGAGCGGTGAACCTGGGGGTGGGCGGTTTCCACACCGGCTGTCTTAACTCTGTCAAAAGTTGCACTCTAGTCTCTTTCCACCAAAGAGGGATGGACTCGTGGTCCGGAACCGGAGGAGGAGGAAGAAGGGGAGGCTGGTAACTCGGATACCTCGGGTACTGAGGATAGTGCCAGGATGGGTAATACGAAGAGTACCAGGATAACCTGGCATGGGGTGTCCTGGAGTAGTATATGCCGGCGTTGGGAAGGATGACATCAGATAACCCGGCGTCGGGTACTGAGTGACCGACGGAGGGACGCCCGCAGGCGGGAGAGAGGGCTCAGGGATTAGGAACCCAGTTGAAGGACCCGAAGGGGCGGTGCCGTAGTGCCAGAAGGTGGCATCAGATCCGGGAGCGTGCCCGAAGAGCCAGAGGGTGAAGGCTCTGTAACAGGATCCCTGGTCAGCAGCAGAACCTTGTCCGGCGACGGCAGAAGGCCTGGCGAGGGGGGGGGACTCGAGAGGCCCCTGACAGCAGGTCCGAGTGCAATCTTGCTAAAGCAAAAAGTAAAGGAATGGGTGGCGAGTTTCTGGGGTGAAGAACCCTGGGAGATGACAGGTCGACTTGTCCCTCACTCTGTCCGGCGTTGGGGGCCAAACTGGAGCCTGATGGGAGAGTGGATGGATCCAGACGGGCGTCGGAGGAGCCGGCGTCTGAAACAGCAGATCCGGCCAGGCTAGAGACGGCTGGAAGGCCACCGCTAATCTGATCAGTGGAGGCCAAGTGCCCTTCGCTGGAGGCGAGGGGTGACTTATTGGCAGGACAAGGCAATGAAATTACCACCTCTAAAGAGGCTACCCCCGGCTGCCCGCTCACCTCAACAGGAGGGGGAGAGGGGGCCCGGCCCAAAGAGGTGACGGAGCCTCCGAAAAGTATTCACAGTTGCAGGCCTTTCGTGATGACCGAACGGACTCTGGTCCCGGCGCCTTCTTTACTTTTCTTCTTTTCGATCGGCAACGATAACCTTTCCCTGAGTTTTTGGAGCTCCTTTTCCATAGAGGCCAAGTGTCGGGTCAGAAGATGGGCCTCGAGGGATCGCTTTCGCCTGCTTCTGGACGCCTGGTTGAAGCCCTGGCAGATGGAACACTCCTGGACGTCGTGCTTTGAACCTAGGCAAAGGAGGCAGCGGGAATGGTCGTCCCCATACGGGATTTGAGCGCCGCACTCAGAGCACTTTTTCTTCTGTCTAGAAGACATCAATTTGAAGTAAACAAAGAAAATTAGGTAAGAGGCAAAGGAAACTTCGACAAAATACAACGCGGACGTTGGATTGCTGTTCTGACACGAGCCGAACGTTACTGAGGCGATGGCAGGAAAGAACTGGAGAGTGGGCACGGGACCACCCCTTTTATAGTCGGGCTGACCCATCGGGGGTGGTCCCCGTTGATTGCTATCTACAAGTTTGCCGTGCGGACCTGACGCCAGGGTGCGCTGTCCTATATGTGAAGACCTACTGCAGGAACCCTCCCGAAGTAAGATCATTTGGTTACGCAACCAGACGAAAAAATTACTCACCTTAGTAATTGTGTTTCTTCTAATGGAGTCTTGCTGTATTCTGACAATATGCAGTTAGCCCCAGCACTTGAACTGCTCTGGAGAGGAAAAAGTTAACTCTATGCCAGAGCATAGAACGTTGAGCTCGAGCTCGGTTCAAACCTCTGTCTACTGTACTTCAAAGTGTAACCGTCAGATTCTTACGAGCTAATATTAACTAGCTACACCTACTGTGTGGAAATTGAAAAATTACTAGCCCAAAGGGCAACCAAGTATTTTGGATCGCAAAAGACTCAAGGTCGAGAAATCCAAAAGAAAAAAATTAGGTAGTGAACAACTATGACAATCAAAAACAATATAACATAACCCACTCTCCCTCTCTAGAAAGGGAGAGTGCCAAGTGCACCCCAGAGGTGCAGAACTGCACATCTCAGCCCACTTCCCAAAAACTAGGTTCTGAGAAGGGAGGCAAGGGGGGAGGTCAGGATACAGCAAGACTCCATTAGAAGAAACACAGTTACTAAGGTGAGTAATTTTTTCTTCAAACAACATGAAGTCTTGCTAAATTCTGACAATATGCACACTACCAAGCAGTACCTCCATGGAGGAGGGACGGAACCTATTTTGGGAATAGGCTCTGCAGTACTGCTGTACCAAACCTAGCATCACTCCTAGCCTGGATATCCAGAGAGTAATGCTTGGTGAATGTATGGACTGTTTTCCAGGTGGCTGCTTTGCACATCTCTAATAAGGGTATATCCCTGGCAGCAGTCAGGGAAACAGCTGTACCTCTAGTCGAATGAGCCCTCAGGCCTGAGGGGGGTACTTTGCCTAACTTCTCATAGCAGAATTGTATACAAGAGACACTTTGCCTAGCTTCTCATAGCAGAATTGTATACAAGAGACAATCCACCTGGCAATAGTTCTCTTAGTAGCAGGTTTACCCTTCCCCACTTCAACATAAGTGAGGAACAACTGGAGGGAGTCAAACCTAAGTGCCTTAGTACGCTCAATGTAGTAGCTAAGAGCCCCTTTAACATCCAAACTGTGTAATCTTCCCTCTCCTGAAGAAGAATGATCAGTGAAGAACACAGGAAGAGACATGGATTGGTTCAAATGGAAGCCTGAAACCACTTTGGGTAAGACCCTCCTGTTGGTTCTAAGGACCTCCTTATCTCTATGGAATGAGATAGAATTAGGCTCCACTGACAGAGCTTCTAATTCACTGATATGCCTGGCAGAGGTACTAGCTACCAGGAACACAGTTTTCCAAGTCAAGTACTTAAGTTCTGTTGAGGCCAAAGGCTCAAAAGGGGGTTGCATAAGCTGAGCAATGCAAACATTAAGATCCCAAGCAGGAGTAGGATCCCTAAAGAAGGGACTGGTATGACGCAGTCCTTTGAAGAATTTACAGAAAACAGGGTGAGATGCCAGTGAGGAGGGCTTTCCCCACTGACAGAAATGCAGAAACAGCTGACGAGTGCACTTTGAGGGTAGCTGGTCTGACGCCTAAGCCATTAAGATGAACCATATAATCCAGAACTGTAGCCAAGTCAGCAGAATCTGGGGATATGTGCTTATTGGAACACCAAATGCTGAATCTTTTCCATTTGGAATTATAAGTTTTTCTGGTGGCAGGTTTTCAAGAGGCCTTGAGAATGTCCAGAACCCCTTGAGACAAATTCAGACTTGCATATTCTAGCTCTTCAAGAGCCATGCCTTGAGGTTGAGAGACCGAAGATTGGGGTGCCAAATTCTGCCCTGAGAGGAGGTTAGCAGATTGTGATTCTTGGGAAGAGCTAAGGGGAGATGGACTGCCAGGGACAGTAATAGAGGATACCAAGGCTGTCTGGCCCAGTCTGGAGCAATCAGGATCACTTTGCAAGACTGTGACCTTATCTTAACCAGAACTCTGAATAATAGAGGAAAGGGGGGAAAAGGAATACAGAAATTTCCCCTGCCAATCCAGAAGTAGAGCATCCAGGGGGACTGAGCCCAATACTGGGGGTCTGCAACAAAAGAGAGGAAGTTGGTGATTGTCTGGGGCTGCAAAGAGGTCTACCTCTGGAGTGCCCCACCGTGAAAATATCACCATCAGCCCTAAGGGGTCCAGGGACCACTCGTGATGGCCCTGAGAAATCCTGCTCAGAGCACCTGCTAGCACATTATCCTTCCCTGGAAGGTGGACTGCTACCAGAGAAGTCCGTAGAGAATAAGCCAGGGACCATAGTTTCATTGCTTCCATGCACAAGGCCGCAGACCAAATGCCTCCCTGCTTGCTGATGTACCACGTGGTGGTGGTGTTGTCCATTCTGACTTGAACCACCTTGTTCTGTACTGATTCTGAGAAGGCTTGTACAGCCAGGTACACCACCCTGAGCTCTAGGAGATTGATGTGAAGTAGAGACTCCTGAGGGGACCACACTCCCTGTGCTGTAAATGCTCCCAAGTGAGCACCCCATCCCAGGAGAGAGGCATCTGTGGTGAGAACCACAGAATGAGACTGGGTGATGAATGGGACTCCTTGTCTGAGGTTGTTCTGGTCCAACCACCACTGCAGAGCTTGGATCAGAGTCTGAGACACTGGAATCAGTTTGGTTAGAGAGTCTTTTTTCTGGGACCAAAAAGCCCTCAAGTGGAACTGAATGTCCCTCATCTGGAATCTGGCACCTTGTACCACTGCAGTGGAGGCTGCCATGTAACCCAGGAGTTGAAGAAAATGCCTTGCTGGTCAAGAGACCAGAAAGCGAAAGGAAGAAGCCAGGTCTGTGAGGGCCTTTACCCTTGCTAGAGGAAGAAAGGCTATTGCTTGGACAGTGTCCATCTCTACCCCTATGAAGGTCAGGAGTTGCACTGGTTCGAGAACTGACTTTGGAAGATTGAGGAGGAATCCTAGAGAAGTGAGCAATTGCTGAATCACTTGAAGGTCTGACTTGACTTGGTCTGGAGACTGCCCCACAATGAGCCAGTCGTCCAGGTACGGGAATATGGAGATGTTTTGTCTCCTTAGGAAGGCCACTACTACTGCTAGGCATTTCGTGAATACCCTTGGTGCTGATGTTAGCCCGAAGGGCACTGCTCTGAACTGATAATGGCCTGAAGGCAATTCACACCTGAGGTACTTTCTGTGGGAATACCTGATGGGAATGTGAAAGTAGGCATCCTTGAGGTCCAGGGAGGCTAGCCAATCCCCTGGCCTCAGAGAGGGAAGAATTATTCCCAGAGTCACTATTTTGAATTTTGGCTTTAGTAGGTGCTTGTTTAGGTATCTTAGATCTAGGATGGGTCACCACTTCCCCGTCTTTTTCGGGGTAAGGAAGTATCTGGAATACAGACCTTTGCCCCTGTGTACTGTAGGAACTCTCTCTATAGCTTTGAGAGCCAGTAGAGAGGAAACCTCTGCCTCTAAGGCAAGGGTTTCGGAGATGTCTGCAGGTGGAAAAGACCTGACCCTCAGCTCTGGGAATCTTCTGAAGCTGAGGGCCAGTCCCTGGCTTACTACCTCCAGGAACAACTTGTCTGAGGTAACAGACTTTCAGCCCTGGAAGTAGTAAGCCAGCCTGCCTCCTATTGCGGGGGGGGGGAGTTGACCCAGGCTGACATCAGGGTGTCTGCTTGGCAGGAGCCTTGGACCGAGAGGAGGATGCAGCCCTGCTCATCCCCCTTCTGCCTCTCCCTCTGAAAAAAACCCTCTGAGGAAAAGAAGAGGAGGCCTGTGCCTGGTAGAAAGGCCCGTGAAAAGGCCTGCCCGTACCCCTAGATTGCTGCTTTTGAGGTGTTGCCTGCTTTTCCTTGGCCTGTGCACTCCTATAGGTGGTCCTGTATTCATCCACTTTCTTCATATAATTCCCTGTCTGCTCCCCAAACACAGAATTATCCACCACAGGGAAATCCATGGCCTTAGCCTGGGTGTCCTGTGAAAGGCTAGTATATCTGCGCCAAGCCAGTCTCCAAAGAACCACAGATGTAGCCATGACTCGTGATGATACATCATTGGAGTCCACAGCAGCATGAAATTGGATCTTTGATGCCTCTATCCCATCAGCAGCCACCACCTCAGCTCCTTGGGCTAGCTGGCTGGAAGCCTGTTAAGCCAGTTCCAGAACAGTATCCCATCTGGACTTCTGGTATCTGACTGTATAGGCCATGTAGTTAGCCTGCCTGAGTCACAAACAGGATGCCAAATACTGTTTTTTAGCCATGGCATCTATCTTCCTGGAATCCTTATCTGGGGGTTGTGAAGCCAAGGGTATGCTAGCCTTATCACAGGCTGCAGCCTGCACTACCCCAACATGGCTGCATTGCTGGTACAAGAAATTCATACCTGAGCCTGACAGCATATACCTCTTGTCCTTTCGTTTGTCCACAGGAGGTAGAGAATTTGGTGTCTTAAGCAGTCTTTGTGTCTGTTTCCCAAAAGATTTATGGAGGGGAAGAGACAGTCTCTTGGGACGATGGGATGTCCATCATCTCCACATAGTAGGCAGTATTGCACAGTGGTCTAAGGCTCTGAGCTGCAAATCTGGTGACATCCAGCAGACCAGACCTGGGTTTGAATCCCACAGCTTCCACTTGCATACTGTGTGACCCTGAGCAAGTCACATAACTTCCTTGTGCTCCCAGGTCGCACCTGGAAACAAGCTCCGGCTTAGTGTGCCTTTCTTGGTTAAACAATTTCCCCTTTCCCTATAGTCAGGCTCCTCTAGTTCCTCAAGAGCTTCAACCAAAGGGAGCTGGAGGGTTTCTGCCACTTTTTTGTAGAACATAACATGGGAAGGGGACTCAGAAAGCGTAGGAGGGGAAACACCAGAAGGTCTGTCTGGGGAGATGTCCGGTTCTATGGGCTCATCCAGACCTTCTATACCATCATCATCGTCATCATCATCATAATCTTCATCCCCCTCCAGGTCCGGTTCACAATACTCTTCAGGGGAATAATCCGGAACCAGAGGAACCGACCGAACCGAATGCCTACCTGATGGCGCCGGATCAGTTGGAACTGGACGGAGTGATTCCACAATACTAATCGCCCTGGCAATTTCTTCGGCGGTTGGACGATGCGGTTCTGGATCCAAACCGGCCGATTTGTCTTTCTTCTTTCTTTTTGCCGGAACCGATCCCTCGGGATTGGCTCTCCTTTGGCCCGAAGGAGTATCGCCCTGGTCAGAGGGCACTCCCTCAGGTTCAGTCGGAACCAACTCGGGCTGGCCATCTGGGTCAGAGACTTCTCGGCCTCCTTTTCCCTAAGCCTGCCCAATCTTTTCTCAAGGGTGACCTTAAGAAAAGTTTTACAGATTTGGCAGTCTGAATCGAGGTGGTCAAACCCCAGACAGTAAACACGGTTGGTGTGAGGATCAGCCTTAGCAAAGGCCTCCCCCACACATACTGCAGTGCTGAAACCCAGTGGGCCCGGTTTTTCTTTTGGGTTTCTCAGACGTAGCCATCCTAAACAAAATCTTACCCTTTACTCGGCTTTAGCCAGGCAAGACTCACTTATCGGTTCCTAACCGTGTTACGGATATTTGAAAAAGACGTTAAAAACACGTTTTTTTTTTTAAACGATAAGGACCGGTACCTCACACTAACCCACAATTCAAATAAAGAAACCGACCAATCGGTTCAACCGAACTGATAAAGAAACTTTTTTCTTTTTATTTTTTTACCATTTCCACACAAAACACACAATTTTAAGCAATCAGTCCACTACCTACACACTTACTGTACTGCAGACAGGGATCTGAACCGAAGGAATAAACAGAAAAAATGGTATAAAACTGACGTTTTACTTGTACCGAACTGAAAGCGTAGGAGAGATCTCCGGAGTGACTGTTCAGTTAGGCGGAGTAAAGAATCTGACGGTTACACTTGGAAGTGCAGCAGACAGAGGTCTGAACCGAGCTCGAGCTCAACGTTCTATGCTCTGGCATAGAGTTAACTCTTTCCTCTCTGGAGCAGCAGTTCAAGTGCTGGGGCTAACTGCATATTGGCAGAATACAGCAAGATTTCATGTTTGTTGTTTGAAAGACAAGAGACAGAAAAGTAGAGGATAGAACAGATCCTTGTGTTTAATTCTTTCTGCATAAAAAATGGGACAGGGCCTTATTCAACCCTGTCACACATGACAGGGACCTTACTTGGGGTTTTGTCATCAGAACGGGGTAGTTTTGAATGTCTGATGCTTGAGAACACAGGGTACTGAGTATCCACTGAGTTGTTCTCATGTGCAGCCGGGCTAGGGGGTCTGTGAACAAGTAGGATAGCACAAATGCCAGCACACGCTGTGTTGAGTGAGCTGGCACCAACCTATGCTCCATGAGAAAGCATGCCATCTGCAAGATTCCCCTACTCTGCTAGCTAAAGGAAGGCCTGGGCCCGGGCCATGTCCAGGTCAGCCCCTATGAAGGAGTACTTGTTAGGGCACTAGTTGCAACTTGGACGAGTTCAGCAGAACTCCTGTGGAGGTTAGGAACTGAGTCAGTGGCCATTGCCTCTTCCATCTAATGTCATGATGGGCTATTTAAAAAAAGAAAGACCCATAGTCCTAGCTTTCTGAGGTGCACAGTAAGTACTGTGATGCATTCTGTAAAGACATATGCGCTAAGCGCTCAAAACGAAGGGCCCTGAGCTAATAATGCTGCCCCTCCATACAGAAACACAGGTACTTGTGTTATTTGGTATACAGCAGTACAGTATGTGCTGGTATAATGCATACCAGCACATACTGTACTGCTGTACACCAAATAACACAAGACTAACCAACTATGGCGCTTCAGGTATGGAAGTAGTGACCTCAAAGATACCATTCTGAATTTTTCTTGGTTCATGTACTTGTTCAGTTTCCTGAGGTTGAGAATGGGGTGCATGTCCCCTTATTTCTTGGGTACCAGGAAATAGCAGAAGCAGAACTCTCTATTCTGTTCTGACTCCAGCACTATTTCCACTAACCTGTTGCTTAACAGGCCCACAATCTCCTTTCTTAACAGCTCTGCCATGAGACCTGACAGTGGTAATTGCTTCGGGGCGAGGGTTTGTCCAGTGAGTTCTCCAACACCTCCCGGAAGCACCCTCACTGACAATCCTAAAACCAAGTTGTCTGCCGTTATGGATTCCCACTGATAACAGAACAGGTTGAGTCACCCCACTCTCACCCTCACAGATGACTTTCCAAATGAATACTTAGCTGCTTGCTAAGTGCTCCAAAAGTTCCACGTCAAATATTGTAACATAACAGGTTTGGATACAGGCAGCTCAGGTGAGCATTTGTCTATATAACCAGAAAACAATGTCCCATACATGTTATATTATCCAAAAAAGGCAGGGATTATTGTAATAAATCATTTGATGCCAGAAATCCTAAACTAGCGAACTGGTAGGGGGAGGAAGGGGGTGCAGAACACAAGGTCATAAGTGGGCACAGGTGGGCCTTTGGTGGGGAGAAAGAGAGGGGGGAGAAGGAGAAGGGAAGGGTAGACAGGGTGGGCCTGAGCTAGAGTGTTAGGGTTAGGGGAGGCACTTGCACAAGGATTCACAGGTGATTTGTACACCAATGGGTACAGCAACGGGCGATGGAGTATTTGTACACCAAATTTTCAGCATAGCCTTCTTATTACCCCACCTCATGAACCCCGCAGATGAAAGTTTTCAAATCCCTGTCAAAATGTGATTCCACGCCACTAAAACGTCATTCCACACCACTGTTGCAAAAACATAATTTGGGCAGGATTTGAAAAATGACAGCTGTCATGTTCATGAGGTGGTGTAAAAAATTGGCTAGGTTGAAAATAAATTTGGGATCAAAATATTTAAAATTACTGAAGTTATGAGTGAGCATAGTAAAATTTCAATGTACAGCCAGCTCAATGGCAAAGGGGCCTGAGGCGCTTAGTGCCTTACTTCTTCTCACGGCAGCGACACAGGTTCGGGGATGGACTCTGGTCATTGGGGGCAGCCAGGAGGGGACGGATCGAGTATCCAGGGGACTGATCTCCTCTCCCACGGTGGGAAGGTCTGTCATCCTGGCCCAGGCTGCCTCCAAGTGGAGGCCTGGGGGTTGAACAGGTCAGTGAGGCAATGTAAGGAAGCGTCCGTGAGGAACGGATGGGTGCACCTCCATGCACGAGTCTGATGCTCCACAGTCAAGGGTGGTACCAGAAAAATGGAAAAAGAACATCAGGGGGCTTCATGAAGCCCAGTCAGCACCACAACTGCACATACGCTAAGTGCATATCTCAATCTGCCTTGGATTTGTGCTGATGGGGGGGAGATGGCCCCCCTCTCACTCCCTGCCGCAAGAGTGGAACTCATAGGAAAATCCTACCAAGCACGCAGCCGAGGGAGATGAAGCAAGCGGGGGGAATGGGCTGATGCAGGCACCGCCCCAAAAGCAGGAGCTAGAAAACCTATATGAAACAAAACTGCAACATACACTCATAATGTTCTCATTTTTACATATTTCGATCCCAAATCTTCAACACAGCATTCTTATGATCCCACCTCATGAACAATGGTGGTGAAAATGGCAAAATCCTGCCCAAAAGGTGACTGCAAATTCACCTTTCAAGTTTGATTTGCATAATTTTTTTTTTTTTACCAGGTGAGACACACTCAGCTGAAAGCGTGTTTACAGGTGCAACCTAGGAACACAAGGAAGTTAAGTGACTTGCTCAGGGTCACACAGTATGCAAGTGGGGGCTGTGGGATTGAAACCCAGGTCTCCAGGTTTACAACTCAGAGCCTTAAACCACTGCGCTATACGCCTCCCCCAATTATGTTATCATTGGTCATGAGGTGGGGTCCCAAAAATGTCATGTTGAAAATTTGGGGATAAATATGCACAACTTACAAAGTTATGTCTCAAAGTTCAAAACCCCACTGAAGAAGAAGCAGGCAAAGGACCATCCCTATGCAGAAAAAAACACCACCTCGGGAGAGCAGACATGTCCTTTCACGGAGGAGAGTCCTGGATGAACTCAAAGAATTTAAGGTCTGCAAAGCAATGGGGCCAGATAAAATACACCCAAGGATACTGAAGGAGCTTGGAGAGGAACTAGCAACTCCACTGGTGGAACTCTTCAACAAATCGCTGGAGTGTGGGGAGGTCCCAGAAAACTGGAAAAGGGCTACAGTTGTGACACTGCACAAAAGTGGCAGCAGAGAAGAAACAGGAAACTATTGCCCAGTCAGCCTCACCTCGGTAGTAGGAAAATGAATGGAATCCCTACTAAAGGAGAAGATAGTGGCATTCTTAGAAGAGAGTGGACAGCAGGATCCAAAGCAACATGGTTTCACAGCAGGAAGGTCCTGCCAGACTAACCTAATCGAATTATTTGACTGGGTCACTAAAACGATGGAACATGGAGGTGTGGTGGACGTGGACATGGTATACCTGGATTCCAGCAAGGCCTTCCGACTCCATCCCTCACAGGAGGCTAATAAACAAACTGGAGAACACAGGCGGGCAAAAATTGTAAACAGGATCCAAAGACGGACTCAGAGAGTATTGGTAAATGACACATTGTCAAAGGAGGGTAGAGTGCCAAGTGGAGTTCCAAAGGGCTCCGTGCTGGTACCAATCCTTTTCAATTTATTCATCGGAGACATAGCTGGCGACCTAAATGGGAAAATGTGCCTATTTGCAGATGACACAAAGCTCTGCAATAGAGTGGACACAGCTGAAGGGGCTCAAATAATGGAGTCATACCTTAGGAAATTGGAGGAATGGTCAGGAAACTGACAGTTGAACTTCAACGCCAAAAAATGTAAAGTTATGCACCAAGGTAGATGCAACCCCGGGGAGTAAATACTTTCTAAATGGGGAACAGCTGGCGATTACAGAACACAAGTGTGATCTTGGGGTTATCATCATTAATGACTTAAGGGTAGGCAAGCAATGTGAAAAGGCTGCACAAAAGGCCAGTGGCATCTTGAGCTGTTTAGGGAGGGACATAACTGGTAGAAAAAGGGAGGTGATTATGCCACTATACAGGTCCCTGGTGAGGCCTCACCTGGCGTACTGAGTCCAATTCTGGAGGCCTCACCTAAAGAAGGACATAGATAGACTGGAGTTGATACAGAGGAGGGCAACAAAACTGGTGCATGGTCTGTATCACGAGCCATATGACTCAAGGCTGGAACAGCTCAACATGTATTCCCTGTAACAAAAAGGAGATAGATAGGGGGACATGACAGAGACCTTCAAATACCTGAAGAGTATAAAAAAGGTACAGGCACAGGATCCCCTTTGGGTAAAGTGATGTCAGCATGGCTCAGTTGGTAGCACATCCGTCTCTGGACCAGAAAGTCGTGGGTTCTCGTCCCACACCGGGATTGGGCTTGCACCTCATAAATCACTGGCATCCAAGTGCAGTATTGGGTGGTGCTGTCCTTCGGATGAGACGTTAAACCGAGGTCCCTTCTACCCATCCTGGTGGGTGTCCAGGTGGAAGTAAAAGAACCCAGGGCACTCTTTGCAAACAGTAGGGGACATTCCCGGTGTCCTGGTCAACATTCCCCTTCCCATAAACCAGTTTGTGCAATTATCCAGGCTGTGTGTGGGTAATGATGTGCAATATGGCCACCACTAAACATTCAGTCACTTCACTACCAGTCTAGCATTTCTTGTAAAGCGCTTTGGGATACACTGTGTATGAAAAGTGCTATACAAATGCTGATTATTATTATTATTATTATTATTATTATTCTTTCCTCTTCTTCTTTCTTCTTCTAAACAATTGTACCCGGATCAGGGGTTATAACATGCACCTGAAAGGGGGTAGGTTTAGAAGCAATCTAAAAGGGTGGTAGAGCCTTGGAATGGCCTCCCCACATGGGTTGTGGAGTTAAAGACTATCAGGGAATTCAAGCTGGCATGGGACAGACAGTGTGGTAAACTTCAGATAGCAGCTTAACTGGGGGTGGTTGTATACATTGTCAGACTAGATGGTCCACATGGACCCAATCTGCTGACACATTTAATGTATCTATGTCTATGCTACTAAATGCATTGAACTGCAAGTTTCTCATACTGCAGTCGCCGGTTCCAGCAGCAAGATGCATCTTTGTTGTGCTGGGCCACTGTGTGGGCCAATAAGGAAGGGGCAAAAAGGCGCCAAATTCAAACAAAGGAACGATGGCCTTATATAACGCAGGCCGCGTCCCCCAAGACCCACACAGTAGACTGCAGTGAAGGGAGCGAAGGAGGGAGGGGAGATAAGCCAGCTGACCGTGTTTTATAATTTAGGAGGCTCATTTCAACTTAATTTTGTTGTATCCGGGGGCTTAATTTAGTTCAGAGTCTCATTTCAACATACCGTTTAGCGTCTGTATAGTGTACTTGGGGGGCTTATTATAAGTTTACTGGAGGGAGGGGGTCTCTACCACGGGGGCCCAAGACAACTGCAGGGACATGCAGAAGCTGCAATTTACTGTGAAGGAGCAGAGCCAGCATACGAGAAGGACTGGGCAAGTCTAGTGTCCGGGGAAGTGTTTGGTGTTTTTTTTACCGTGCATTGCTCTGGGGATTGGGCTGCATTTGAGTGAGGGAAGTGTCTGACCATTGTGACTGAGTGGGGCCAATTGTTTTTTTTCCCCACTGAACGGACACTGCTGTGTAAATCAACCCACCCACCCTGAGCTCATCCATCTTTATAGGCAGGGTGCTGCGACATGATTGGTGGCTAGATTAGGTAGTTACATCTGTACACTACTCTGTTCATACTTACAGGCTGGTGAGGTAGGATTAAAGCAGGTTGGGGGGGGTGGATGTAATCAGGGAAAATCTTTCTGGGATTATTTGTACAAACATTGGTGTAAACATAGGGGTGTCATTATGGAGATACCTACTAGGGGACAAGATCCCAGGGGATGGGGCAGGCAAGTTTGGGGGGGCAGGAGTGGGGTGGATGCCTGGTACAAATACAAGGGGGGGATGTGAGAAAACTGGAAGGTGCTTGGTGTGCAGATAGCTTGAGCAGTTTAGGGAAGAGTTTAGCTGGCTGAGAAGGGAACTGTGGAGGGAGAGGGAGCACACTGGAGGGTCTAACAGGGACCTAGAATCCATGGGAGAGCTCCCATGGAGGTCATGCATGTCAGATCCAAGGTAGAGCAAGGAGGAAGGTTAAAAGGACCATTATCGCCAGCTCCAATGGAACCTATGGATATAGAGGCGGGGGGGGGGTGGTGGAGGAGGATCAAGAATGGGGACAAAACTGGACTGGTAACAAAGAGTAAAAGGAAGTCACAGTACAGGATGCCAAAGGAAGCATGGGGTGTGGTAGGGGTGTCGGACAACAGATTCTCAGTGCTGACTACCTTGGAGGGCCAACAAGGGGGGAGGGAGCTTGTAGTAGAAGAAGGAGGAAGCATGAGTGGTAGCATCACAGGGAGTAGCAGGCAGGCAGATAATGGGGTCAGGGCACTGGCGGACAACAGGAAGGGGTGAAGGCGAGGGTAGTTGGCATGGTGGCAGAAACTAAGGGGTGGGGGAGATCGGGGTACAGTGGAGTAGGGAGGGCAAGGCAAAATTTATTTAAAGATGCCCAATCCTGGAGGCTCTGGGCGCCGCACAGATAAACAGACACATCTACAGAAATAAATCAATAAACACAAAAATAATTAAGAACATAAAATAATAACACTTCATATAAACATTACCCATAAACACACTAAATATCAAATTAGCAATAACTATAATCAAATCAGATCAATAAATTAAAAATGTTATCCAAAAATGCCTGAGCAAATAGGAGGGCCTTAAGGCGGGCCTTGAATACCTCCAGAGTAGGGGTCCCCTTAACCCAAGGGGCAGCGAATTTCACAGGATGGGGGCGGTGACACTAAAAGCCCCGTCGCCAGCCGATTTCAACCTCGTCTTGGGAATCGTTAGGGGGCCTCCACAGGAGGAACGGAGGGGGTGAACGGAGAGAGCAGGTACAAGAAAGTCTAATGGATAGCCAGGGCCCTGACCGTTAGGGCCTTATAGGTGAGAAGACCCACCTTAAAGAGGATCCTCCACCTGACCGGCAGCCAGTGCACCTCACACAACACTGGTGTAATATGGTCAAATTTTGGCTGCCCAGTAGGTAACCGGGCAGCTGCATTCTGCACTAGCTGCAGTCTGTGGAGAGATCCTCCTATGACCCTGAGGTAGAGCGCATTACAGCAGTCAAGTCTTGATGTAAATAAGGCATGCATCAACGTGGGGAGGTCCAGAGGCGGAACAAGGGGCTTTATCCTGGCGACATTTCTGAGATGGAAAAAACAGGAGCAGACGGTGAAAGATATCTGTGCCTCCATAGTCAGACTCCTATCCAGAATGACACCAAGATTTCGCACCCTAGCGGAGGCCTTCAATGAAACAGATCCCAGAACAAGTCCAGTCTCTGGTTCAGAGGCCATCCTATCATGCACTCTGTTCGACTCCACCACCAATATCTCTGTCTTATTGGGGTTCAGTCGCAACCAGCTAGAGGCCATCCAGTCGTTAATCTCAGCAAAGCAGCTGTTTAGCACATCTACCGCGTTGGATGTTCCTGGGGCAAAGGATAGGTATAGCTGGGTATCATCAGCATAGCAATGAAAATCCAAGCCATACTTCCTAATGAGCCCTCCCAGGGGTAGCATGTACACTGCAAACAACATTGGGGCTATAATCGATCTGAGGTACTCCGGAGATAGGAGGCTAGGGGTGGAGGAAAAATTCCCCATCACAACCCGTTGCCTCCTGTCGGTTAAAAAGGACTTGAACCAGCCGATGACAGTGCCGGTGAGTCCGGAGAGTTCCCTAAGGTGGTCAAGCAACACACAATGGTCCACAGTGTCAAATGCTGAGGAGAGATCAAGGAGAACAAGAATTGTCTTATCTCCTCGATCTCTAGCTCTGAGGACATCATTCAGCTCCCAAACAAGGGCAGTTTCTGTGCTATGCCTCGCCAGAAACCCCGACTGGAAATGTTCGTACAACTCATGGGTCACTACTTTCTCCACAACCTTCACCAAGAAGGGAAGATTAGAGATATGTCGGTAATTTGCCCTAATCTCCGGGTCCAACAATGGTTTCTTTAGGAGTGGTCTCACCAATCCTCCTTCAAGGCATCAGGGAAGATCCCCTCAAATAAGGAGCACCAGACAATCAGAGCAAATACTGGGCCAACCGTATCAATGCATCTCATCAAGAAATGCGTTGGCACCGGATC
Source organism: Neoceratodus forsteri (assembly GCA_016271365.2). NCBI lineage: Eukaryota > Metazoa > Chordata > Ceratodontiformes > Ceratodontidae > Neoceratodus > Neoceratodus forsteri. The sequence goes on from CM057456.1 coordinate 17,880,151, forward strand.
CAGTTCACAAAAAGTGTGCTTCAGACTGGTCGCCACCCTAATGACCTCATTCACCTTCACTGGTCTATATTCGCCCCAACCAGGTGCAGTGCACTCAGAACACTTCTGGCGGCTACCACCAGCTACAACATTGCTGACTGGAGGAACTCCCTGCTGGATACCGGACACTCTGTCCGAGAAGAACCAAGCAAACTCTTTGCATTCAGCATTAGAAAAAAAACTTCTTCGGCTGTAGACAAGCAAGATGAAGTAGCCTGTCCACAGTCCGAAAAAGTATAGCTGGTCGGTTCTTCCCGGCAGCAATCTCCCTGGACAGGAACATTGCCTTCTTACGGTTGATTGCCCCCTGGTATGCATTATAATGCACATGCAGAGCCAACTTGTCCTCTTCCAGGACGGACTTTCTCCAGCAGCGCTCTAACCTCCGACCCTTTCTCTTCATCTCCCTGAGGTCCCCATCATACCACAGGGACCTCAGGTAGGAAGATTTGGGTCATACACAGACAGGTGCAAGGAAGTCAATGGTGTCGGATAGCACTCTATTATAAGAGCCCACCATGGCACCGCCTCCAATGCATGCATTACCCACGCTAGATAGATCGGCTGCCGCCAAAAAACCCTCTGGGGTCAATCCCTGCAAAGGACCACAGCTCATCATCTCTGTAGGGGAAGGGCATCCAGTGGGAGCCCCGAACATGAACTGCACCGTGCAGTTATCGGACCATACCACCCGATCAATCTTGAGATTCTCTATCTCAAGCCCCAATGAGAACACCAGGTCCAACGTGTGGCCGCCCTGGTGTGTCGCGGCAGAAACAGCTTGCGACAGACCCAGAGATGACATAATCTGGAGGAGGTCATGACCAAGCCGAGAAGATTCGTCGTCAGCCCAAACATTGAAATCCCCCAAGAAAATACATCTGGAGACTTCCAATGTTTCGCCGATGACGAACTCAGCAACCTCCTGTAGGAAATTCCCCCACCGCCCCAGAGTAAATAGAAAATCCCTGCAGCCTGTGCCGGACCCTCACGAATGGCACACATTCAAAGAACCCGTGGTTCCCACCGGGTGCACGGTGAAGCCAAAGTCAGATCTAAAACAAATGGCTACCACACCACCCCAACATTCCTCTCTGAGGCAGGGCACCACGGTATAGCCAGGTGGGACGGCAGCCTCAAAAACTGGGCCAGCATTGTCCCACCCAGGTCTCTGTGATGCAAGCCAGATAACAGAAACATAGAATTTGACAGCAGATAAGGACCGCTTGGCCCACCTAGTCTGCCCATTTTCCTATCTAATGGATAAGCTGCAGATCCTAGTTAACCAACAGCTTAGTTCCTCCTACCCCCCACTAGGACAGCCTTATGTCTGACCCATGCATTCTTGAATTCCCCCACTGTTCTTGACCCCACGACCTCCTCGGGAAGGCTGTTCAATAACTGCGGTCTTGTTCCTTATCAATCTGGCATTGCATAACACTGCCCTCAGGGGACTGGTGGGAAAAGCAGCCCCTCAAGTTACCTGACCACTCGGTCTGGTGGACTCCCTGGAGACAGGCACCAAACACGTCTGGCCTCTCTCTTGTGCCCGACATAATCCAGGGCCCCGTCTAGACCTAACAATCTCTATCCTACCACCCTCCGCTGTGCACAGGGCTCCCAACCGCCAGAGATCACCCCGGACCCTCCAAATCCCCACCTCCCGGCAACGTCTTACAGTAGTATCAGAAACCAAGAGGCAGGTGAAGGGACGTAAATCACGCAGAGGGGATGCCCCGTACACTATCCTGGCCTTCCCTGGCCCCCCCAAATAACCTTGGCACATCACTTAGTTTAAAAAAGGATCTTCATTACTAAAAAACAATTAGTCTAAAAACTCCTACCCTACAGGTGAATCCAGGAAATAGATGTGGGGAGCTGGGGGCGGTCAAGATTCGGAATAGGGAAGGGAAGTAGGCTGGTGAGACAGGAGGCATCAGGGACATGCAGGATGAAGGAATTGTTCAGGATGGTGAACGGGAACATGGGGGCAGCTGGAGACAGATTATGAAAAATGTGGTAGGGTCTTAGTCCTGGGGGACTTGATACTAAAAGTGGTGAGATGGGGAGGTAAGGGCATAAAGCATAGCTGCATATGGGTGAAATGTTCCCTCCTCAGCAAGCTAAACTCATCCCTAAGCTGCTCAAGCTGTCTGCACACCAAGCACCCTCCAGCCCACCATACAATCCATAAGAAGACAGCTGCCCCACAGACACTGCAGCCTACCACTCCTACATGAAAGCCGAGCCCTGCAACCACTCAGCAAGCCTTCAGCCAGCTAAGTGCTCCTTGGGTGCTTCCTCCATAGCACAGCGGTCGTTTTCTCCGCTTCCGCCCGCACCTACATGAACGTTGAGCCCTGCAACCGCTCAGCAAGCCTTCAGCCAGCTAAGCACTCCTTGGGTACTTCCTCCATAGCAGAGCAGCATTTTCTCCAGCACCGCCCACTCCTACCTGAAAGTAGAGTCCTGCAACCGCTCAGCAAGGCCTACAGCCAGCTGAGCACTCCTTAGGCATGTCCTCCATAGCGGAACAGCAGACTTCCCCACCGCCACCCACTCCTACATGAAAGCCGAGCCCTGCAACCCACTCAGCAAGCCTTCAGCCAGGTAAGCACTCCTTGGGCGCTTCTTCCATAGCGGAGCGGCTGCTTTCTCCGATGCCGCCTGCTCCTACGTGAAAGCAAAGCCTTGCAGCCAGTCAGCAAGCCTTCAGCAAGCCAAGTGCTCCTCAGGTATTTCCTCCGTAGTGAAGCAGCTATTTTCTCCAATGCTGTCTGCTCCTACGTGAAAGCCGAGCCCTGCAACCGCTCAGCAAGCCTTCAGCCAGCTAAGTGATCCTCGGGTGCTTCCTCCATAGCGGAGCGGTCGTTTTCCCTGCCGCCCACCTCCTCCTACATGAAAGCCGAGCCCTACAACCTCTCAGCAAGCCTTCAGCCTGCTAAGTGCTCCTTGGGCGCTACCTCCATAGCAGAGTGGCCATTTTCTCCACCACTGCGTGCTCCTACGTGAAAGTGGAGCCCTGCAACCGCTCAGCAAGACTTCAGCAAGCTAAGTGCTCCTCCAGCGCTTCCTCCTTAGTGGAGCAGCCGTCTTCTCTGCCGCCGCCCACTCCTATGTGAAAGCTGAGCCCTGCAACCGCTAAGCAAGCCTCCAGACAGGTACAGTCCCTGAGTTAGAGCCGGTACTTTTTGACTTTTGGCACCATCTTACAGCTGCAGCATGATTGGCTGCTTTCCCTCTCAGGAGCTCATAGATTGGCTCCCTCTAAACAGGCTACTCTAAGCCTCCAGCTATCACAGCAATCTCTGTCGAGTTGCTTCTCAGCTTATCTTTATTGCCTGCTAATGCTGTATTTATTTGAATCTGAATTTTTCAGCCAGATTATTTTTGTATTTAATTGTATAAATGGGTAGCATATCTGTTCTCTGTTACTAGGGATGCAGTTCTATGCCTGTTAGCTGTTTGTACAGATGCAAATTTTAAAGTGCTGTACTGCTAGTCCTGTGCTGTTTTAATTTTGCCAGATGTATGCTTCCCTCTCTTTTTATTGCCATCTTAATTTACTTTCTTCCCCTTCCACTGCCTCCCAGCCTCCCTGGCTCCAGCCCCCCCTCCCGAGGCCTTGTAACAGGGCTGACCGCCCCAGCCCCTCCCTCCGTCTCCTTTTCCTTCTCACCTATACTCTTAATTGCTGGTTCTGCCCCTCCGATTAATTTAATTCCTCCTGCAGTCTCGGATCCCCTGCTGTTTAGCTGTCTGTGGCTAACCTCCACCCCCGTTCACTGATACTCTAATTCTTTTTTTGTCCTGCTGCCTCTTGCAGCTCGCCCCCTGTCCCTGATCCTTAATTAACACTTCTCTTTTTTATTTCGCCCACAGCTAAGTGCTCCTCGGGCACTTCCTCCGTAGCGGAGAGGCAGTTTTCTCCACCGCCACCTGCTCCTATGTGAAAGCCAAGCCCTGCAACTGCTCAGCAAGCCTTCAGCCAGGTACAGTCCCTCAGTTAGAGATGGTGCTTTTCAACTCTTAGCGCCATCTCCCGGCTGCAGCACGATTGACTGCTTTCCCTCTCAGGAGTTCAAAGATTGGGTCCCTCCAAACAGACTACTCTAAGCATCCAGCTGTCGCTGCAAACTCAGTCGAGTGGCTTCTCAGCTTATCTATTTATTTTTTTTATTATACTTTATTCTTCCGCCGCCAGCTGCCTGGTACCTCTGCCCGGTCATGGACCTCTGGCTTGCCCCCTAGGGCAGGGTTGTGGCACCATACCCCCGCAGTGCCACAGACGACGGGATAGGTCAGAGGGCCAGCCTGGAAGCTAACTGAAGCCAAGGTGGGCTTCATCTAGGGCGGTCGGCAGCAGCATTGTTTTCCCCAATGTGCGAAGGTGGGGACGTACAATGACGTCCAGCGTCAACCCCACCCCCCCAAGCTACTATGCATCAGCGCAATCGGTACACCCAGCCTTCGCTAGGTGTCTGTATTGTGCAGTTGCTCTACCCCCTTGAGAAGAGCAGTCATCAGATGCTCAATCCTTCTCCCGGCCAGCCCTACAGCGACCCAGGTCCATTCCGAACCTGGGCTGCCAGCGTCGCAGGTAGGTGCCTTGCTTCTCCACCAGCCAGGCTGGCTCTCGGATTATCTTTGTGCCTGCTACCGCTGTAATTATTTGAATTTTCTCACCCCACCCTCCCTCCCCCACCCGGTGTTCTTTAAATCCGCTAGCCTACCCGCTTAACCCTGCCCCGCACTTTCAACTCCAAACTGCTTTCTGCTATCAACGCCCCTCTAGGTCCGCCCCAGCTTTTGCTGACAGTAGACTCAAAACTGCAGCTGTAAGCCCTAAGAGCTACTTAAGGGACCTGTAAGTGTAATATTTCCCTGGACCTAGCAGTTAGTCTGCCGCTGATTCCTTGGTAACACGAAATTACATTAAGTTGCAACAGAACTATCATAGTACTTTTCCTTTCCCAGAACGGTCACCACCTACGAATATTATAAACGTGTTACTCCAACTTACTCCCACTCCTTGCTCCGCATTCCTCCCTGATCTACCTACTCCCTTCCCCGCAGTACTACCCACATTTCATGCCTGGTCTCTGCTTCTGATAACTACTAGACTACTATCATATTTCTGTGTGCTATGTATGGTGCCCCCAATAGGGTACTATACACTGTTCTCCTAGCACTCTGCTTTCCTCTCCTCACCCTTACAGCTGCTCACTCATCTACAGTGCCTGACCCCATCACTCCCATTCTGCTCCTCCAAACTATCTAAAACTTAGTAACTATCCCTTCACCAGTCCTCGCTAGCTGGTCTTTCTACTCCATCTGACCATGTGCTACCCTCCAATCTATCCCAACATACTTCACCTTGCTACACATATTGACATTTCAACCTCCCCCAGACCATCTTCGCTTACCTACCCCTTCCCAAATTAGATCTCCACCCTGGTATAGGAGTGTGAAAATCCACTTCTTGGTCGTCACACTCCTACTCCCATCCTCAAGCGACATAAATCCCTGTCCTGGGCCTTGCCCCTTGGGTACCCCCACAACTGTATCTGCAACTACTGACCTACCCATAAACAACCCCCTTGCCCTTCCCCGTGGCTTAAAAATCCTACATTTAAATATATGAAGTCTACTCCCTAAAATTGACCTACTTCAACCACTAGTTGCCTCACTTACCCCTGAGATCATCATCCTATCTGAAACATGGTTAAGTAACAAAATAGGGGACCCCGCCCTTGCAATCCCCAGTTATGCCATTTCCCAGCAAGACTGCCCCACTAGGGGTGGTGGAGTGGCAATTTATGTTTCCTCATCGATTCAGTTCAGCTGCATTCATGCCTCCGCTGTTCCTAAAGCATATGAGGTTCTGATTCTTAAGCTTTCCTTGCCCTACTCGGTATCTCTCTATGTGGTGGGTGCCTACTGTCGCCCTGGTCTCCCCCCAAATGCCATCACTGAACTTATAAAAACCATAACCTCGCTCACCCCTGCAGGTGAAACTTACATAATGGATAACTTCAACCAAAAGAACAGGTTACTCAACTGTAATGGTAGTTCTAGGAGTGGTATATGTTGTTCATCCACACTCTCTGGCATGTCCCTTTCCCCTTTAAATCTCACCAGAAAGTCTTCAAGCTGGCTCCTCCCACCCACCCAGGTGGTAAATACCTCGGCTCCGCCCCATGACACCAGATCTTAGCCCGCTGGAAGCAAGGTGGTGCGCCTAAAGCTGGGGAGGTCAGGTGGCTGCGTGTGGATGAACAACATATACCACTCCTAGAACTACCGTTACAGGCGAGTAACCTGTTCTTCTAGGAGCCTGGATATGTTGTTCATCCACACTCTCTGGCAGACTCCAAGCAGTTCTCCAGGAGGAGGGAGGCAAGGTGCACATCCCCTATTTGGGAAACAGATATTGGAGAACCGAGGCCCCAAAACCAGAGTCACGGCGTGACTCAAGGTCGATGTGGTAGTGGGTAATGAAGGTGTTTGCTGACTTCCAGGTAGCAGCCCGACAGATGATCTGGATAGGGATGTCCCTGGAAGCAGCAACTGGTGCAGCAGTATGGCGGGTAGAATGATCTCTTATCCCCCTCTGGGAGGCTCCTTGCCCGCCAACTCATAGCACAGAGCTATGCATGATGTAATCCATCTCGCAATGGTCCATTTAGCTGCAGGTCTGCCAGAAGTGGCTTCAGCATAGGTAAACAGCTGGCGAACCTCTCCCCGAATTTCTGCCGTCCTCTCCTTATAATAGGAGAGAGCACGTCTCAGGTCCAGAGTATGGAGCCTGTACTCGGCGTCCGAGGTGTAGTTAGGGTAGTATACTGGCAGAGTCAACACCTGGTTAAAGTGAAACTCTGAAACCACCTTCGGAAGGAATTTCGGGTGGGGGCGCAGGACAACTTTGTCCCTGTGGAAGACCAGATAAGAGAAGTCCACCGAAAGCACCTGGAGTTCCCCTGTCCTTCTGGCTGACGTGATAGCCACCAGGAAGGCCGTCTTCCACGACAAATGTAAGAGCTCACACTTGTGAATGGGTTCGAATGGCTTGCCCATGAGCTTTGCCAAAACCAGCAAGAGATCCCACGGAGGTGGCGGTTCATGCACCGGAGGGGATATGTGATCCAGGCCTTTGAAGAAGCACCTGACCACTGTCTCCTGAGCCAAAGTCGGCAGACCGGCCCGTGCCCAGTAAGCAGAACTGGCTGCCAGGTGCACCCTAAGGGTCGATAACCATAGACCCCCATTGGAGAGAGATCAAAGGTAGTCTACAATGTTAGCCATAGAGCAGGATGAGAGGTTCAGACTCTTACCCTGGCACCAAATGGAAAACCTTTTCCATTTGAAGGCATAACATTTCCTGGTCGATTCCTTATGAGATGCCTCCACCATGGTGTAGACATCCTTGGAAAGACCCAGAGCCTGGAACTCTAGCCGCTCAGGTACCAGGCTGTGAAGTGCAGGGATTGAAGGTCCAGAAGGAATACCTTCCCCTGGTTCAATGATATCAGGTCCGGGTGTGTACAAAGCCGCTCCGGGGCCCTGCAGCTGAGGAGATCTGGATACCAGAACTGGCAGGGCCAATCTGGGGCGACCAGGATCACCTTAGCCTTGTCCCTCCTCACCTTGAGTAACACCTTGTGAATCAAGGGAAATGGAGGGAAGGCATAGAGGAGGCCTGGGGTCCACGGCCTCGAGAAAGCATCCCCTTGCAGCGAGCCCTGCTGAGGGGGGCGGGCATGGTACAGACTCAGCTTGGTGTTCTCCCTGGAGGCAAACAGGTCCACCAGCGGTTTGCCCTAACAGGAGAATAGACTGTAAGCTACCTCTGGATGGAGAGGCCGCCCGTGGGATGTCTGGCCTAAGCAGCTAAGAGCATCCGCCAGTTGGTTTGAGACTTCTGCCACATGGATGGCAGGGAGATCCGCCTCCAACTGGCTGACGAGGATCCAGATTCGGAGCACCTCCTTGTATAGCAGACAGAAGTGCGTGCCACCCTGTTTGTTGAGGTAGTACATGGTCATGGTATTGTCCGTCTGGACTTGAACCACTTGACCCCGGAGCTGAGGACCGAAAGCTGACAGGGCTAGTCTGACTGCTCTGAGCTCCAACAGGTTGATGTGGCATCGGGACTCCTCGGGGGTCGGGAACCCATGGGCCCTGCTGTCCTCCATGTGGGCTCCCCAGCTCATGAGAGAGGCATCGGTCATCAGGACGACCGTTGGCTCAGGGCGGACAAATGGGATTCCTTCCTGCAACCGGTCTGGGACAGTCCACCATTGAAGAGCGTCCCCCATCTTCTGGGTTACAGTGATCAGCTGGTCAAAGTGACCATGTCGCTAAGTCCACTGGGCGGTCAGCTCCCACTGGAGGGGGCGCATGTGCCACCTGGCCTAACAGACCACCGAGGTGCACGCCGCCATTTAGCCCAGAAGGCGCAGAAAGTCCCGGGCAGGGCGCAAGTGCCCAACCAGAAATGACTGGGCAAAGGAGGAGAGAACCTCCCCCTGTCCGCCGGGAGCAGAGCTCTGGCTTGATGAGAGTCAAGCTCTGTCCCGATGAAGCCCATCACCTGAGAGGGCACGAGTTCCAACATGGCCTTGTTGATAAGGAGGCCGAGTTGGGACCAGGATCGAGGGCCAGATCCCTGGACCTCTCCACCTCCTAAAGGGAGGAACCTGCCAAGAGCCAGTCGTCGAGATAAGTGTAGATTCATACTCCTCGATGCCGAAGATGGGCTGCCACCACTGCAATGCACTTGGTGAAGACCCGTGGGGCTGATGACAGGCCGAACGGCATGGCTCGGAACTCGTACATGGTCCCTTCGACCCTGAAGCGGAGGAACCACTGGTGGGACAGATGGATTGGGACGTGAAAGAACGCATCCTGCAGATCCAGTGAACAGAACCACATGTTTCGCTCCAGAGATGGTACGATCTGGTTCAGAGGTACCATCCGGAAGGTGCGAGACCTGAGATATTGATTCAGGTTGTGGAGATCTAGGATGGGCGCCAACCCCCCGTCAGCGGGCAACAGGAATACTTGGACATGAAGCCTCGTCTGTAGGAGGATCCGGCACTGGAGCTACCGCTTCCTTGTGGAGGAGCTGAGCAATGCCGTCCCGAAAGGACGACTGAGTGCAAGCTGAGATCCTTTCCTCCCAAGGGACGCAGGCTCAGCTGGGAGGGTACTGCTTGAATTCTAGAGGCAGTCCCTGGCCGACCACTTCCAGAACCCACCTGTCCGAAGTGATACCGGGATCAGGCAGAAAGAAAGTGATGGAGCCGGCCCCTCATGGGAGAACCCAGAGCTGGCCTGATGGGTGTAGGGATGGCAACCCCCGACCCATCATTGAGCAGGCTTAGAGGAGAAGGAGGCTCCTGGACCAGCACCACGACCTCCTTTACGGGGCAGTAGGGGACCCTGCTTGGGCCTGGGGCGCCAAGCTTGAGCCTGCTGCTGCTGTTGCTATTGCTGCTGGCCTCCTTGAAAGGAGGGCTGCCTAACCGCAGGGGAAGAGTGTCAAAAAGGCTTCTTCTTGTGCTTCTGCTGGTTCTTGCCCGAAGAACCCCTCGCAGAGGTAGCATCCAAGGTGGCACTGGACTGCTCTATGCGTTGGAGGTGACCAGCCACTCCCGGACCGAAGAGGTCAGTGCCTAGGAAGGGCACGTCAGCTAACTTGTGCTGAGTATCCGCCGGAAAAGAGGATAACCTCAGCCAGGCCCTGCGGTGAGTGGCCACTGCGGCTGCTAAGGGCGGGCACAGGAATCTCCAATGTCCAGGGCTGTCTGGAGCTGCTGTTTCGTAACAGCACGGCCCTGGTCACGGATTTGCTTCACCGTGGTCTGCATGTCCGCTGGGAGATGAGGGAGGACTTCATCTAATGACCCTAAGGGGGCATGAGAGAAGTGTGCCATGATCACAGCTGAGCTGGCCAGACGAAGGCCTATGGATGAGGCCGCATAGACCTTCCGGGCAGAATGGTCCATATACTTGAACTCCTTGTCTGGAGGGCGGTCAGTGTCGGCTGAGCTACCAGTGCATCTGAACACAGAAGCAGCCATAAGGTTTTCGGCCGAGGGATGCTCTGTGAACCCCGGCAGGGACCCCATGGGTACCGTTTACTTATAGGCCATGCGGGCAGATGGAGCTGGACAGGAGGCAGGATGCTGCCATAGCTCAAGGGCCGGGCCAACAATGGCTTCGGCCACTGGAAAGGCCTCCGTCAGTGCATCCCCCTTTTGAGGATATCCGTAAGGGGGTATTCCGCCTTCTTTTGGATAGTCTCCAAGGGCATTCCAGTAGATTTGGAAATCAGGCGGAGGATGCCCTGAAAAGAGGAAGGACCTTCCTCCAAACCTGCCACTGATGACTCATCATCCCCCAGATGTGAGTGCAAACCAGTGGCATCCGAGTCCGAAGAGTTGGGATATAACGGTCTCCCGCCTATGTCTCCCTCGATGCGCCGAGAGCGATCGGGGACAACAGTGATGGACAGACGACAGGGCAGTCTGGTGTCTGTCCGGTCCTCTTTCGAGGAAGCCCCTCCCTGAGGCTGCTTAGGCGGTGGCTCCACCAAAATCGATGGGGAGATCGAAATAGGCCGAGCTGGAATACATGCCGGCCCCACAGGGGGGAGGGACCAAAGCCTTCGGTTCTGGAGGGGTCGGCGTCGGCCTGGGAAGTGGGGACCAAGAAACGGCTGGTGCTGCCAGCGGAGCTGGCTTTTGACCGGTCAGAATCAGCTGTTGCCACATGAGATCCTCATAACGTCGACGGAGTTTCCGTTGAAGTCTCTCCTTGTCAGAGGAGGATGAGGATCGATGGTGATGCCTCTTTCTGGAGTGCTTGTGACCTTTCTTCTGTTTTTCGACCGAAGGGGTCCTGGTCCTCAATCTAGACCGACGGGGTCAGCTTGGTCGATTGGGAGACGCCGGAGTCGGAGAGAACCAAGGTTCTGGCATCTTTCCCTCGATCAGGACACCTGAGGGCAGGGTCTCCTCATCAAGGAAGGAAAGGACAGGCGTCCTTTCCAAGGAGTCAGCGACCGGAGTCAGTGACAAAGGCTCAGTTGGGTCGAGAGTGATCTCGGCCGGTTCAGCCGTTTCCTCAGTGCACTGGCCGGACGGAAGGTCCGAAAAGCCGGCGGCCAAGGAAGCGACCTCGACCGAAGTCAAGACAGCATGTTCCTGTGACTTGGACCGCTCTTGGTCCCAGGAACATTTCCTTCTGGAGGAAGAAGACTTGGGGTCCTTGTCCCTCTTCCAAGGGTGGGAGGAGTGCGAGCCCGAGGGCGTCTCACCCCTGGTGGGGAGAGACTGGCACAACTCCAGAAAGGAACCAGTAAAAGTAGAGCCAAGGTTGAGAGGCACGAAAAAATTCATCTGGCCAAAGCTTGAGCAGCTTCCTCCTCGAAAGCTGCCATTTGTTCGAGCTGTTCGGCGGATCCCGCGGCCATGGAAACCGCCCACCTTGCCTCCTTCGATTTCACCGACGGATTGAGAAGCTCTGGTCTCCCCAATTTTAGGAATGCCTTGTGGTCATCCAGGACATTGGGATGGAAGGCCAGACAGATGGTGCAAGAGGTGGTGTCATGTACGACACTAAGCAATAGACACATGAGAGGTACGGATCGATGCACGACATTTTCTGGCCACAGGGACACTGGCAAAATCCGGGGGACGACTTGTCCTCCATGTCCGATGCACTAGGATCGGAGTCGTAAACTCTAATGAGTTTTAAAGAAATTGGCGGTGAAAACCGAAGTTGAGAATCCAGGGCCTACGAACTGCCAAGGTAGCACGAGGGAACCTGAATCTTCCAGTGGAAAGGAAGATCTGGCATCATGGGGCGAGGCCGAGGTATTTACCACCCGGGTGGGTGGGAGGAGCCAGCTTGAAGACTTTCCGGCGAGATTTAAAGGGGAAAGGGACATGCCAGAGAGTGTGGATGAACAACATATCCACGCTCCTAGAATCGGTTATCCACCCCCCTTACTTAATCATGAAATGATCTCTCTGCAAATACTGCATTTGGGTAGGTCCTTGGAGGTAGCTAGATTGTCTACTAGGATTTGCTGACAGTTAAACTATTTTTAAATTTCAGGTGGCTGAGGAGTTGAAAAAGAAACTTGCAAACTCTGCTTATCTTGGAAGTAACCTCATAAGTGTTTGAATACTGCATTCTGGTTGTCCCTTGGGGGTAGCTGGATTGACTATTAGGCTTTTGGGACTGAAACTATTTTAAATAATTTACTGTGCGTAGGAGTTTGTGATAGTTAAACTCTTTTAAACAGAGTTACTGGGGTTAAGGAGTGGTCACAGAAAAACCTGCAGTGTGAAACAAGAAAAGACAGTCTGTCAAGCAACAGAGGTGGTGGATTAAGGTTTCGTTTGTTTGTTACAATTCTTAAGATTTTCAGCGCGGGAAGAGTTTAAAGCACAGCTGACTTATTTTGGGGCGGACAGCTCTCAGGCACAAACCACCAGGCCTGTTTTGGGGCTGGGAAGGTTTACTGTGTCTGACTTGGATGTGTGGATTTTTCTCTGATTGATTAGCAGGGTATTTCTCTATCAAATCGTTGTGTAGGGCATCTTGCTGACAGAAGGCACTCATTGCAGCAGTGGGTCAGAGCTTCTAGCGATTGTTTGCGAGGGCACAGTTTAGGCCCAACCTTCCACCCCTCACCCCACCCACCCCTGGAAATAGTTCCTTTATACCTGGGGTTCTGACATCATTTCCTCAAAGGTGCAAGGTGCATGTCCTGTCATATCCTCTCTAGCACACTGCACTGACAATATAAGCATAAACATTGTATAATATAAATATATATTTCTACATTACAAACCAATCACACACACAAAAAAAAATGTGGGGTAGTGCAATGTAATGGCTGTGGGGCAGCAGTCTTCCGGGAGTCTTTCTGGAGGCTGAGATGCTGCCTATTTGCGAGACAACTGTCTGCCCTGAGGGAGGAAGTTGCCCGTCTTCAGGCCACACTGGACAGTAGGAGGAACCTCCCCATCCAGGGAGCACCAGAACCACCACCACTACCTCAGAGGTTGCAAAGAAAGCACAGCAGTTGGACCACAGTGGGCTCAGGAGGATGAGGATGGTGGAACAGAGGCACACCAGTCAGATGTTACACACCACAATCCATCACCCATTCTGGGGAGCATAGCTCCCTATGGATACACCTGCAGAGGAGACTAAGGAGGCTGAGGACAACTGTCACAAGGGAGGCCCACAGGAAGGCAGAGGACACCACAAGGAAAGGAAGCAGCTCCTGGTGGGGACTCAATTATTAGGGGATAGAACTGGGAGGAGCTGGGAAATCTGAAGTAAGGTGCCTGCCTGGTGCCATGGCTTGGAGGGACAGGAGCGCATCCTCAGGATCACGACAACAGCTGCAAGGATTCTGAGCTGGACATAATTGTCCACCTAGGGACAAATGACTTGGCTCAACATGAGGTTAGAGCAGTGCAGGAGGACATTGCAGAGTTGGGGAGGGCCTAAGACAAGTAGCACACACAGTATCCTTCTCAGAGGTGCTGCCTGTCAAGAGGCATGGGGAGAGCGAGGTAGTGGCACCATGCAGTTTAATGAATGGTTGAAAAATGGTGCGGAGCACAGGGTTTAGCTTCATTGGGGACTGGGGTTCCACCTGGAGGACACCAGCCTATACTGCAGGATGGTCTGCATCTGTCCAGGAAGGAACAAGTCTTTTGAGCAATTGGTTTAAATGCTTCATTGGCAAGCTTTTAAACTAGTTAATGGGGAGGCACTGACAAGCAGCAGAAAAATCCCAGCCTCTCCCTACAAAACAGGGTACTAAATGAGAAAAAGACCAAGGTAAAACGGTCAGTGGGGATGCTGCAACAGAAGGTAAGGCCATCAAAAAATGGAGAGCAATGAGTACCAGTGCCCGTAGTCTAGGTAACAAGCTTCCTGAATTAGTGGCCTTGATGGAGGAGGAACATCTGGATATCGTGGCAGTCACAGAAACATGGTACACACAAAAATGAAAATTACGTACCTACCGTAATTCTTGATCTTCTCTTGTATCTTCACCATTCTTACCTCCTGGGTGTAAGCCGGGGCGCGCACCGTCCGCGGGATTTTTTTTTTTAAAAGCTTTGGCTAACGGCACCGAGAGTGACGCCATGCGCCATGCGCAAGGGCGGCCGTTAGTAGCGACCGACTCCTCCTCCAACTCAGTTCTGTGAGCCGGAGAGGCAAAAGCTTCAAAGAGGAAGCAGGGAACTACAGACCAGTCAGCCTCACCTCGGTAGTGGGAAAGATCATGGAAGCACTACTGAAGGAGAGATTGGTGGAACATCTGGTTGTCAATGGACTACAGGACCCAAGGCAGCATGGTTTCACCAGGGGAGGTCATGTCAGACCAACCTCATTGAATTTTTGACTGGGTGACTAGGGAGGTGGATCAGGGAGGGCAGTGGACATGGCCTATCTGGACTCAGCAAGGCCTTTGACACTGTGCCACATAGAAGACTATTACACAAACTGGGGAATATGGGTGTGGGCAGGACAGTAGTGTGGTGGGTAGGTAACTGGCTGGGTGGCAGGACACAGAGGGTGGTGGTAAATGGCTGTCACTCCACAGAGGAAGAGTAACCAGTGGGGTACCACAGGGATCAGTGCTGGGACGGTCCTATTCAACATCTTCATCGGTGACATTGCACAGGATCTAGAAGGCAGAATTTCACTGTTCGCTGATGACACAAAGCTCTGTAACAGAGTAAGACACACCAGAGGTGTAGACAGAATGAGAAGGACCTGCAGAAACTTGAAGAATGGTCAAGGGTTTGGCAGTTGAAATTCAATGCAAAGAAGTGCAAGATAATGCATATGGGGCACAAAAACCCTGGCACAATATATCAGTTGTGGGGTGAGGACATAGCATGCACCAAGCAGGAAAGGGATCTTGGGGTTGTCATCTCTGATGACCTCAAGGTAGGGAAACAGTGTGACAAGGCAACAGGTAAAGCAAATAGGATGCTGGGATGTATAGGCAGGGGCATCACCAGCAGGAAAAGGGAGGTCATAATTCCGCTATACAAGACACTAGTGAGGCCCCACCTGGAGTACAGTGTACAGTTCTGGAGACCATACCTACGTAAGGACATAGACAGGGTAGAGAAAGGTTCACAGGAGGGCAACAAAGATGATGCATGGGTTGCATCACAAGTCCTATGAAGACAGGTTGAAGGAACTGAACATGTACTCCCTGGAGGAGAGGAGGGAGAGAGGGATATGATAGAGACATACAAGTATCTTACAGGGAGGAACAGGGTGCAGGAAAACACTATTTTGAGCGAAAAAGATGTTTCAGGACTAGAGGGCATGGGATGAAGTTGGAGGGAGGCGATTCAGAGGAAACATGAGAAAGAATTTCTTCACAGAGCGGGTGGTGGACAAGTGGAACACCCTGCCAGAGGAAGTGGTGGGGGCTGAAACAATCACGGGATTTAAGAATGCATGGGATAGACATAAAGGAATTCTAGAGGGCAGGGGTAAGGGGAAACAGACTTCTAGGAAAACAAACTGAACTTATAAGCTCAAATGGGCAGACTAGGTGGGCCATAGGCCCTTATCTGCCGACACTGTCTATGTATCTATGTATCTATGTATCTATGAAAGCAGAGAATAGAGATAGCGAGGCAAGATAGCCAAGGGATAGCAAAGCAAGGAAGAATGAACTGAAAAAGGAATAAGCCGATGGAGGAAGGACAGAGGAGATAAGAGTATCCCTAACCTAGGGACTGCAGGGCCTCCTTACCTGGGCGACTCTAGGAGGAGAGAGAAGGAAGGAAATGAGAAAGAAGAAGAAGAGAAGACAGAGATGGGATGTTGAAGGGACCAGAATGCCCTACGAGCATAGTTAGCTTATGGCTGAAGGCTCGACTAACAGGAAAGCAAGAATCCCCGGAGATAGAGCTGAAGAGAAGGTTCACCAAACCCGCTAGACAGACTCAGGAGGGCATAGTCCTCATCTTCAACATGCCATTGTTTTTGATAACCACTTCGGGCTCCTGACCGCGGAAGGCCTTGAACTGGAGGACACCCGAGGAGGGAAGAATAAAACCCAGGCAGCATGAGAGCACTGCTCAGGGGTTTAGAAATGGAAAATGTAAGCCTTTCAGGTGTTTATAAGTATAGAAGTGGGACTCAGTCGGACTCGCCAAGGCAGGCCAGAGGCTTAGGCTGGCTGGGATTGGTTATGGTCAGCACTGCTTGTCTGTAAAACTGTCCGAGAGGACACTTGAAAGGAAAAAACAATCATCAAAATCTTACGAGAAGGGATGTCTGCCCTCTCATCTTACTTCTTGTTTGTTTTTCTTTTCCTTTTTTTTTTTTTTTTACAGATAATCACTTGCAGGCTAGGAGCATGACCTCAATACCAAGAATGCCTATAGCAGTCGAAGAGAGTTCCCTCAGCTTTTTTTTTTTTTTAGAAAAGAAAACAGACGTGCCCGTTCCTCCGCTCTGCAAGGCAAGAATTAGGAAAGGGGAGGGGTTTTTGATTCTAGGGCGTAACAGCTAGAGCACGGGATTGCAGGATCAAAACTGAATAGCCTGAGCCAGGCTAAAACCCCAGAGGTAGCTCGCCCGAGGGATGGCAAGAGATAGTTGTGCAGTTTGATCGCCAATGCAAATCCACGAGATGGCCCAAGAATCTTAGAGTAAATAATTTTTCTGGAGAAATAAGAAACCCCCCCCCAAAGATATAGATTTTTTTTTTGGAAAAATTGAGCAATTCTTCCTATCTTTTATTTTATTTTTTTTATATTTTGCAGAGAGAGGAAGGAGACGGGAGGTGGAGAAGCCACAGGAAGAGGCCACTGAGGGGATGGAGGGAGGTGTAAGTAATGAATGGTGAAGATACAAGAAGATCAAGAATTACGTGGAGTGACGTAATTTTCAAATCTTCCTTGTCAATCTTCACCATTCATACTCCTGAGTAGTACAGCTCCTCTTCCCCGGAGAGGGAAGAGGCCATACCCTGAGGAACAAGACCCCAGCCTTCTGTTGGTGAGAAACAGAAGGAAGACCCTAGCTCATTCAGAAAGCCCAAGTGGGAAGAGCTAGGAGGTGCCTCCCGAGGGCGAGGGAGGCGGAGGGCCCCTGTAAAGTCTCCTAGCTCTAGGGAGAAAAAGCGGGTCCCCGGAGCGGAGCGAATCACCCTCGCCGGGCCAGGGGTGACAACCTGGAAAAGGCAAGCCATGCCGTCCGCCTGATGCAGATCGCTGTCCCAAGCCTGGAAGCCACCTCATTGGCGTCGTAAGATGCCCTTGGCAGTGTCTTGCCAGCTCCAGGCCTACCACATGGAGAGGACAGCGGCTTGTCTGGTTTGCTCCATGTCAGGCATTGATGCCAACAGCTGGGACATCATCGACCACAAATGCGGTTGTAGGCAGCGTGGTGAGCCTGATGAGATGCAATACTGGCACTCATGCGAAAGAGAACACTCTTAGCTAGCGGTCGAACTGGAGAGTCGGATCGGTGGGCGGTCGTCGCCAGCAACAGCCGCCAGAAGGAGTATCTAGGTAAACCAAACCAGAGGCGGGTTGGGAAGGGAACCTAGAGACTCTGAGGGGCACAATACCTACGCTGACAGTCAGCCGGGGCTGGAGAAGAAGTGGCTGGGGACTGCCAGGATCGGATAGACGCCTCCTGGAAGGTGATAGGCCAGGAAGGTACCACCAAATGCTGGGCACTGAATTCACCAAGGAATTCTCGCGTCTCCCGTTCGGTATTGTCTCTCCGAACATAGGAAATCCGAAGATCCCTCACCATCCTCGAGAGGAAACGCTGATATTCTGTGAAATCAGCATCGGAGAAAAGATGAGCAGGGGGTTCCTCTCCCTCAGAGGAGGGAGACGAGGATGATGGGGAGCTGGAATGTCCAGAGGATTCCTGTGGCGGTGGGGAGAGTCGAAAGACCCGCTCATGCATGTATCTAACATATGAGGAAGGCCACACAGAACCCTGAACTGCTCCCAGGATAACGGACCCGTGGGACCGACATGGCCTGGGAGGCGGGGGTGGTGAAAGCAGAGAAGATGGGAGGGGCACCTCCGAGAGCAACTGCTCTCTGAGGGGCTCTGGAATCCAGGAAAAAAGGAGCCCTAGTAGGAGGGATCCCGGATATCAGACCAGGCAGCAGAGGCGGAACTCTGGGGAAGCCGAGCCTGGAAGAGCCCCTGGAGGAGAACCTCCTGTGGGGCCTTGGGACTGCATGGATCAGAGGGCAGTCCGCTGGCGCCGCTGGAGACACCCTAGAACCCTGGAGGGAGGGCGGGGTTCTGCTCTGTCCTGGCCACCCCCTGGGGTGGCCAAAGAGACCCAGTGGCAGACCCCACCCCTCAACCCCTCCCGGACTCGAGAGGCCCTCCTCCTCGACCACAGCGTCCCCCTGTCCCTAGAGGGAACAGCAGCACCTGGGGGTAGCTGTCACCGGCCCTCCAGAAAGGGGCCTCCCCTCCGTCACCCCCACGCTTGCCCCGGGGCTCCCGACACCCCAGCCAGGGAACCCTCAGGAGGCACGCGGAAGGGGGACAGAGGAGGAGCCTTCTGCGCCGCCTGGTACCTCTAGCCACAGGGACCCAGACCCGAAGAGTGGGGGTGCCAGGATGGGTCACGTCCAGTCGCCGCCTTCCGAGGAGGACAAGACCAGCTGGACCTCGATGCTGGCCACCCAGGGGTCCCTGAGGCCACGGGGCATGAGCAGCCCCGGTACCAAAGGGTGGCGCTTGACGCTCACCCCATGCCGGTAGCAGCCAGGCCCAACTCAAACCCCCACAGGCGCGGCAGGTCAGCACCGCTTGGAGGATGGACTAGGCCCAGGCGCCCTTGGCGCGTCGGGGCAGATGGCACCGCCGAATGCGCCAGATCCATCGGCGCTTGTGAGCGGTGCAGGGGCCAAAGTGGCACCATCGCGGCACCGCCTCGATCACAGCGCCCTGAGCGAAGCGGCGCACTAGCCACCGAGCAGCACCAGGATCCCAGCGGCACGAGGAGCAGCGCCGCACTCGATCCTGACACATGACGGTGCCGGGATCAAGCGTCGAGGTCCCGCAGCCAGGCCCAAAAGCCGAGGGCCTCGACACGAGGGCCTGCACCTCGAAGAGGTGACTGCGGGCGGTGTCGGCGTCGCGGCCCGGGAGGACTCTGACGCTCCCCAACACAGCAGAAGGGCCTCCTCCTCGGGAAGAAAAGGCGAGAGACCCCTCCTCCTCAGACCGTATAGGCCGGGAGGACCGGGGGAAGGGCTACTTGACCTTGCCGAGAATCCCGAGGCTGACGTCGTCCCCGAGAGGTCGGCGGGGCCTTGCCGAGAACTCCATGGCAGCAGTTCGAGACGCGATCCAGCCGAGAAACAAGTTACGCAGAATCCATATCATGGTTGGGTCCCAGGCAGCGAAGGCAAGCGTCATGCCGGTCCGAGGCGGAGAAATGCCGCCACAGGAGCACCTAGCGCAGGAGGGGCGGCCCGTCTTGGAGCGGCAGCTCCCGAACCCGGACATAGCCATAATTAACAAGGCTAAAACACAGAAGGAAACACACCTGGCGCGTTAGATAGAAAAGGAACAGTCTTACGGATCGGTGGTGTGATGAAAAACAGGAGTCGGAACACTCGCACTAAAAGCAGCCTACTGCGAACAGGTGCTGCCTCGGGCGGGAGAAACAGAACTGAGTTGGAGGAGGATCGGTGCACGCTACTGCAGCCGCCCCGCGCATGGCGTCACTCGAGGCGGTGCCGTTAGCCAAAATTAAAAAAAAAAAAGCCCCGTGACGGTGCGCCTCCGCTTACACCCAGGAAGTAATGAATGGTGAAGATTGAAGGAGATCAAGGAAGATCCATGACTGGGACGTAAACATACCAGGATACACTATCTACAGGAGGGACAGGGTGGGTAAAAGAGGGAGTGTAGTTCTTTACATAAGGGAAGAATAAAAGCAACAGAACAAAAGGGTAAACAGGGAGAAGAAGCACTGTGGGTAAATTGGAGACAGGCAATGGCACCACAATCCGCACAGAGTTGTATACAGACCTTCTCAGGGGAGGAAATGGACAAGGAAATGATAGAAAGTATACTTAGAATGGCAGAAAGAGGAGATATTGCTGATGGGTGATCTGAATATGCAGATGTTAACTGGAGTGCAGCTGCAGCTGCCACTTGAAGAGTGCAGTTATTCTAGATGCCTACAGGGGCATGCCTTAGACAACTAGTACTGGAGCCCACTCGAGAGGAGCAATATTAGACTTGATACTCTCAAATGGAGATGGAGAGGATCACAGATGTAGAAGTGGGTAGCCATCTGGGAACTAGCGACCATCGAACAGTATGGTTCACAATAAACACAGCAATAGAGTCAAGCCATACAAAGACAAAAGTACTGGACTTTAGGAGGGCTGACTTTGCCAAAATGGGTGAGTGCCTAAGGAATGCACTAGCAAATGGGCAGGAAGGAGGGTGGAAGAACAATGGGGAAAATAAAAACTGCCATCACAGAGGTATCGAGCCTCTGTGTGAAGCAAATAAACGAAACAAGACGATGTAAGAAACCACTATGGTTCTCAAAGGAAGTGGCAGTGAAGGTTCAAGAGAAAAAGAAAGCATTCAGGAAGTACAAGGAATCGCAGAGGAGCAGGACAGAGAACTGTATCAGTTAAAGCAAAAGGAGGCTGGGAAGGCAGTCAGAACAGCAAAGGCCCAAACCGAGGAAAAGATAGCCAACTCAGTTAAGAAGGAGGATAAAATCTTTATAGGTACATCAGGAACAAAAGGAAGACCAAGGGAGGAATAGTGAGGCTTAATAAAGGGGAGGAGGGTGGGCAGAGGGAGACTGTGAAAAGGCAGAGATACTAAACAAATATTTTTGCTCAGTATTTACAAAGGAAGAGGGGAGGTACATAAAACAAACAGTAGTAACACTCTGGATACAGAAGTTGATACCAGCCCATTTACAGAAGAAAGGTTCTGACAGAACTCTTAAAACTGAAGGTGGACAAAGCAAAGGGCCTGATGGATTCATCCCAGAATTCTAAAGAACAAGGGTAGAACTAGTGACACCACTGACTACCCTCTTTAACAAATCATGGGAGGATGGGGTGGTACCCGAGGACTGGAGGAGGGCAGATGTGATTCCCTTCACAAAAGTGGGAGCAAGGCAGAAGCAGGAAACTATAGACCTGTTAGTTTAACCTCAGTGATAGGAAAATGATGGAATCACTTCTAAAGGAAAGAACTGTCGGTATCTAGAGGCCAGAGGGCACAGGACCCTAGGCAGCATGGATTCCAGCGGGAAGGTCATGCCAGGACGAATCTGATAGATTTCTTTGACTGGGTGACCAAAGTAGTAGATCAGGGAGGGGCTGTGGACATGGCCTACCTAGACTTTAGCAAGGCATTTGACACAGTCCCACACAAAGATTAATATATAAGTTAGCCAGCCTGGAGTGGGTCCCAAGATGACAGCCTGGGTAAAGAATTGGCTGGAGAATAGGACACAGAGTAATAGTAAATGGAGTCCACTCAGAAGAAAGGAGGGTTACTAGTGGGGTACCGCAGGGTTCAGTATTAGGACCAGTCCTCTTCAATGTCTTTATAAGCGACATTGCAGAAGGACTGGAAGGAAAAGTATGTCTCTTTGCAGATGACACTAAGATCTGCAACAGAGTTGATGCACAAGGTGGGGTGGAAATGATGAGAAGGGACTTGGCAAGGTTAGAGGAATGGTCAAATGTATGGCAGCTTAGATTCAATGCTAAGAAGTGCAAGGTAATGCACCTGGGAAACAAAAACCCAGGGGAAGAGTACACAATGGGGGGTGAGATACTAACAACAACAAAAATGGAAAGGGACCTGGGGGTAGTCATATCAGATGACCTAAAGGTGGGCAAGCAATGTGAGAGGGCAGCAAGGAGGGCTGGGGGATACTGGGATGCATAGAGAGAGGCATCACCAGTAGAAAACAGGAAGTTATTATCCTCTGTACAGACAGCTGGTGAGACCCCATCTGGAGTACTGTATGCAGTTCTGGAGAATCTCCATAAAGACATAGACAGGATGGAAGCTGTCCAGAGGAGGGCAACTAAAATGGTGCAGGGTCTGCACGGAGGACATATTAAGGAGACTTAAGGAGCTTAATATGTATAGTCTCGAGGAAAGGAGGGAGAGGGGGGACATGATAGAAACTTTCAAGTACCTCAAGGGAATCAACAAAGTCCAAGAGGGTAGCATCTTTCAAAAAAAGAGGTGTGCAAGAACAAGAGGGCACAATTTGAAGATAGAGGGGGGGCGGCTCAGAGGTAATTTAAGGAAGTATTTTTTCACAGAGAGGGTTGTGGATGCATGGAATGGCCTTCCGGTGGAGGTTGTGGAGTCAAAATCAGTGGTGGAATTCAAGCATGCATGGGATAGTCATAAGGAAATTCTGGGGGGTGGGGGTAGGAAGAAGTAGGCTGCTGGTTAACTAGGATCTGCAGCTTATCCAGTAGGTAGGGAAATGGGCAGACTGGGTGGGCCAAGCGGTCCTTATCTGCCGTCAAATTCTATGTTTCTATGCCCATAACCTTTCCCAACTCACTGTAGAACCAACCCGCTTAAACCTTAAGTCCAGTAACCACTCCCTCACTGATTGGGCCCTTACAGCCCACCCCCACAGGGTAATTAAAGCTGGTATCCTTCCTGATGCCATCAGCGATCGGCACATGATATTTATGGTACACAAAATACACAGAACAAAAGCCCCCCCCCCCAAAAAAAAACACTACTATTTCGTTTATATAAATTGCTGAACCTTGCTCCCCTCCTCCAGGAACTAGCCCACACAAACTGGGAGCCGATAGCCACGTCAAATTCTATGGATGAGCGTATAACTATATTCAAGCTAAATTTCTTGAGATCTGAAACAAACGTGCCCCACTACAGCATACAAGGGTGAGAGGCAGCCACCTACCCTGGATCACCCGTGAACTCCTTGCATGCCAAAGGGCTAGGGATCAAACTTGAGAAACACATAAAACAACTGTGGTCCCTCACGCCTATGACACCTACCGGGCTCTGTGAAACAAGTGTACAAAGGCCACTTGTTTAGCCAAATTTGACTATTTCTGCATGACCTTCCAGTCCAACATAAATAAACCATCCAAATTCTGGAAGGTAATTTGCTCCCTTTTCTCCCCCATACCCTTCCTTAAAATAAACAACATTCAAATTAACAATCACCTTAGTGTAGCCACAGAATTTAATTCTTATTTCACCTCCTGTGCTTCTGCTCTATCCTCCTTGCCTCCACACCCACATGCTAATCCCCCTCCCTTCTCGCCCGGTTCTTCCAGACAACCCAATGCTTCCCCCTCCTTCTCTAACATTACACCTGTTGCCACCTTGGAGACAATCCATGCTGCTTCTTCCAGACAACCCGATGCTTCCCCTCCTCCTTCTCTAACATTACACCTGCTACCAACCTGGTAGCACTCTATGCAGTCAACCCCTCCAAAGGCAATTCTTCTGATGGGTTGGACCCCAAACTGTTGTACCTATCCATGCCTGCTATCTCTACTCCGCTATCTGTCCTACTTAACCGCTCATTCACCACAGCTTCTATTGCATCCATCTGGAAGTATGCTATTGTCCTTCCCTTGCCCAAGGGCGGTGATCCATCCTCTCCTGCTAACTACTGCTCCATGTCTCTTCTTCCTACTCTTGCTAAGCTCCAAGAGCATCTAGCTCTCGCTCAACTAACTTCCTGTCTCACTAATTCGAACTTTTCACTCCCTTCCAATCTGGTTTCCGGAAGAATCACTCCACCACCACCTCCCTAATTAGGCTCACTGATTCCATCCTCACAGGGATGGACAGTGGGCAAATTACATCAGCCATTTTCATCAACCTAGCAAAGGCTTTTGACACTGTCTCCCACTCCCTGCTCCTAAACTCCCTCTCCTCTACTGGCGTAACTGACTCTGCCACTAGCTGGTTCAAAGTCTGTTTATTAGGTAGGACGCAGTCAGATTAGCCAAAATCGTATCTGCCCCTCTCCCTATCAACACTGGCATACCCCAGGGTTCCGTACTGGGCCCTATCCTTTTCTCCATCTTCCTAAACAACCTCCCCTCAGACTGCTCATCCACCTCTGTCCACACGTACGCCGATGAAGTGGTTCTCTTCTCTCTCCACCCCAGCCATCCTCATGGACGCCAGAAACCAGACTTCAGCATGATTTCAACAAAGTTCAGCGCTGGTTCAGCTCTCACCAACTCTCACTCAATGCCAAGAAGACTGTCTCGATGTCCTTTGGCACTAAGCAGAGACTCTCGCAGCTCCCTTCCCTTCCCTCATTCCACACCCTAGACGGGACTATTCTTGAGGATACCTCTTCCTTCAGGTATGTAGGTGTTTGGCTTGACCAACACCTAAACTTCTCTGGACATGTTGATGCCATCCTGAAGAAGCTGTGCCCCAAACTTGGCACATTATGCAGGAACCGTAGCTGCCTACCGCAACCAGCCAGGCGTGAACTAGTCCAGAAGATACTTCCCATCTTCGACTGCTGTGATGTAGTCTACAGCGTCACTCCCAAGTCCTCCCACACCAGATTGGATTCCCTTTTTAACTCCTTCTGTCATTTCACCCTTGATGCCTCTCCTCTCACTCATCACTGCTCTCTCTACCATTCCCCGGCCCTCTCTTCTCTAGACAATCACCACCACCTCCACTGTGCTAAATTCATGTCTAAATTCTGGTTTGGTTCGCTCACCTCCTCCCTATCTATTCCCACCCCACTGGACCATTCCCTTAGGTCTTATGACTCTCGGCTACTCACAGTTCCTCGGTCTACTATGGTGGGACAGATGGCCTTCTCACACCGCTTCCCTAAGCTATGGAATGCCCTCCCTCCTCAGATTCACCATTCTTCCTCTCCCCACTCTATCTCCTCTGCCCTACAGAATTTTCTTGCGGTAAATTGTACCTGCGGCTAAATCTCTATTTCTCCCCCAGTTTAACTGACACATTGTATAGTATCCCTGTTCTCCTAGCTGCCCACATGACGCTGCACTTCTCATTGCTACTATGCATAAAACTGTATTTTATTCTTTAATTGCATTTACTGCACAGTTCTACAATAATTTTCACTGTTTATCTGTATACCTCAATTGTAGCACTGTTAATCAAATGTTTAATTGCTGCTCGATGTATGTATGGATAGTTGTTCTGAATTGCCTAATCAGTCGTTCTGAACTGCCTAATTCTGTATTACCTTGCTTGTACTATGCATTTGTTATTGCTGCTTTTTGTTATGTACTGGAAACTGTATGTTTTATTCTCCCTATGACCCCCCCCCCCGGACGCACCGTGAGACAAGCAACTTGTTGTTCAGTGTGCCTTTCCTGGAGAAACATTTCAATGAATAAATAAATGGCATGACAGCAGGCAGGGTGAGACAGTCTATTTTTAAGAGTGCACGGAGGGAAAGGGAGAAGCCTTGCATTGTGGTGCATCTGGGCACAAAGGACTTGGAGAGGAACACAGTCGAGGAGATTCAGGGCAGATTCGTGGAGTTGGGGAAGCTATGCGAGGATGCTTGATTGCTTTCTTGGAAGTCTCCCAGTACCCAGAGCAAGTGTTGCCAGAAAGCAGAGGATAGCAGAGTTTAACGCACTGCAGGGGGCATGGAGTCAGACCAAAGGGTACAGGTTGGTGGTGGTGGGGGGGTTGGGATAGAACATGGGAAAACAGGACCCTGCATGCCCCAGACAGGTTACACTTGAATAGGGAGGGCACAGGGGTCTTAAAGCAGAGGCTGGGGGAATACATTTCAACCAAAGTGAATTTAAACTAGGTGTGGGGGGGCGGCAAGTGGTTGGGCAATAAACAAGGTCTCCAAGCCAGGAAGCCTAATTGGCCTACCCCCCAAAGCAGTAAGGAGGGATCAGTGGAGTATCCAAATAGGATTGGCAGGAAGAGTAGTCAGACAGGAATAGGAGGGTGGTGCTCATACTGGAAGGTGGTCTCCTTAAACGCAAGGAGCCCGGGGAATATGGCAGCCAAGTTGCAAGCTCTTATGGTGGAGGGGGAGGTGGACATAGCAGCCATCACTGAAACGTGGGCCATCCGATACCAGGACTGGGATCTGGTGATCCTAGGGTACAGGCTGTACCTGAGGGACAAAGAAAAAGGGAAGGGAGGTGGGGTGGCTGTTTATGTTAAGTAGCAGGGTGGGCAGAAACACTATGGGTATAGCTCCAAGACTCGATGGGCAGGAGGATTAGGTTGGGGGTGGTACATAGTCCACCCTCTCAAACAGAGGACATGGACAGAGAACAAGCAGAGCATTTAAGGAGGGTCAGTGGGAAAGGTAGTACCGTGATTATGGGAGACTTCAATCTGCCTGGGGTAGACTGGAGCACCCCAGCCACCTCAAGCATCAGGGAGCAGCTCATCCTGGAGGCTTTCCAGGACAGCTTCCTAGTGTAGATGGTAAGGGAGTCAACCTGGGAAGGTAACATATTGGACCTCATTCTAATGAGAAGCTTGTCAGGGATCTAGGAGTGGAGGATCCAGTGGCGGGGAGTGATCACCACACAATGTGGTTCTCACTTAGTATGGGTAAGGAGGCAGCCAAAACCAGGACAAAGATGTTGGACTTCAGACGGGCTGACTTTGGCAGCATGAGGGACATAATGGTGGAGCACCTGGCTAGCATACGCCCACATATGGATGCTAACCAGAAGTGGGAAATATCAAACTCAGCCTAGCAAAGGCCATTAGCTCATGCACAAAGATCCAAAGCAAAAAGGCCAGTTCCAAGAAGCTGAGTTGGTTTAGCAGGGAAGTGTCAGAGGAGGTGAGGGAAAAAAGAGCAGCCTTCAGGAAATTTATGAAATCCAAATAGGGGAGGACAGGGAGGAGTACATAAAGAAATCTAGGGAGGTAAGCAAGACAGTCTGAGCAGCAAAGGCTGCAAGGGAGCTTAGGCTGGCACAGGGTATCAGGGCAGGAGAAAAGGATTTCTTCAAGTACATAAGGGAAAGACTGAGCTGCAAAGAACAAATTGTAAGAATCAGGAAAGGTGAAGGGTGGGCGGATAATGGGGAAGACCAGGCAGAAGCACTCAATGAATACTTCTGCTCTGTGTTTACCAGGGAGAAAGATGAGCCAATGCCACAGGAGATTGGGGGGGGGGGTACAGGTGGGCAACTTTAACAGATGGGGAAATCCCAGTGAGGAGGGTGTTGGAGGGCCAAAGGGCCCTGCGGGTCGACATGGCAACCAGATCAGACCACATACATCCCAGGGTTCTGAAGGAGTTGGCAGAGCCACTTGCAGACCTGTTCAATACCTCTCTGGGAACTGGATGTGTGCCTCAGGACTGGGGGATGGCAAATGTGGTGCCCTTTCCACAAGAGTGGACCCAAGGATGAACCTGCCAACTACAGACTGGTCAGTCTCACATCCATTGTAGGGAAGATGATGGAGACTATCCTTAAAGAAAGGCTGGTAACCTTTCTTGAGTAAATGGTCTCCAAGACAACAGGCAGCATGGGTTTGTCTCCAGCAGATCCTGCCAGACCAACCTGGTGAACTTTTATGAATGGGTGATTAGAGCACTCAACAGGGGCCAAGCAGTGGATGTCCTATATCCGGATTTCAGCAAGGCCTTCGATTCAGTGCCACATGGGAGGCTAAGCAGCAGTAGGGTAGAACATGGTAGCTTGGGTAAGGAACTGGCTGCACGACAGGCACCAGAGGGTAGTTGGGGGGACTCTCATCTCCAAGATGTGTAACCAGTGGAGTACCACAAGGCTCGTACTGGGCCCAGTGTTGTTTGGCACTTTTATTTCAGACATCTCACATGGATCAAGACTAAGATCAGCCTTTTTGCAGACAACACAAAGATCAGGGCAGTGGTAGACGATACAGAGGGGCGGCAGGGGCTACAGAGTGACCTAGCTGAACTTGAACACTGGTCAGACACATGGCAGCTGGGGTTCAATGCGAAGAAGTTCAAAGTCATGCACTTGGAAGCAAGAAACCCAAGGACTTGCTATCAGCTGGGAGGGTACAGATAACCACTAAAGAGGAGGAAAAGGATCTTGGGGTACTAATAGCAGGACAAATAAACCACTCAGCACAATGCAGGAGAGCAACAGCTATAGCAAATAAGATGCTGGGGTGTACTGCCAGAGGAATCACCTACAGGAGAGGGGCGGTCATCCTGTCACTGTACAGGTCATTGGTGAGGCCTCACCTGGAGTTCTGCGTGCAGTTCTGGCACCCTACTTAAAGAAAGATGTCAAACTGCTGAAGAGAGTCCAGCGCAGAGCAACCAAGATGATTCTCTGACTGGAGGACAAACCCCATGAGGAAAGACTGAGGGAGCTCCACATGTACTCCCTGGAGGAACGGAGGGGACATGATTGAAACATTCAAATATATGAAGGGTCTAAATAAGGCTGGTACAGAAGGCATTTTTAGACTGAAGGAAGGGAGAGACACTAGGGGACACAGTCTGAGATTGGACGGTTGTAGATTCAGGAGGGAAATGAGAAGACATTAACTTACAGAAATAGTGGTGTCAAGGTGGAGCGCACTTCCAGACGAGGTGGTTTCCTTAAAGTTGGTGGGCAGTTCTAAGAGGGGATGGGACAAGGTCAGGGGAAAGGTCACCAATGGGACACTGAAGGGAAGGGTGTCAGAAAACTTGGGCATGAACTCAGTTATGAGGGAAGGGGAAGGGGGGCCAACTGCAGTGTAGCAAACTGCTAGCTGCACACTCGAGCAGACTAGATTGACCATATGGCCTGTATTTGCTGGAAATTTACGTATGTTCGTTCAAAGAGTGGATTTTCGCCATGTGACATGTTCAGGTGAGTGAGAGTGTGTGGGGTGGTGGGTGATAAGTGGCATGTTGGGGGTCTGATCAGTGAGGGACCATTTTCTTTTCTACAAGATTAATGAGAGAAAAAACTAAACACTGAGGAACGGTTTTCTTTACTACAGCTCACAGGAGTCCCACCAGGGAACCGAGGAGAGATAGAAAGTGAGGTGCCCAGCTAGCAGAAAGGCTGGAGCAACAGGACAGCCAAGCTGTAGAGAGAGAAAGGGGGATGGAAGGAGGGATGGCATGACCTGATGACAGAGATTACCTCGAAGATCTACTGTTACAGTAAGTTCTTACGTAACTGTTCTGTCTTCCTCGGGGATATCTCTGTCATCAGGTCACACCTATGGAACAAGTCCCAAGCAGTGCTAAGTACAAGACAGTTTGAGTAGCAGGAGGCCAGAGGCCTAATAAAGAAGGCCCTCAAGCACAGCTAGGCCAAGGCAATGTCCAGACTGTAGTGCTTGGTGAAAGTGTGGACAGTACTCCAAGTTACAGCAGCACAAATCTTGGCTGCTGAAATATCCTGAAACAGGCAACTGAAGTGGCCATACCCCTGGTGGAATGGACCTTAACAACTCCAGGAAGTTCCTTACCGAACTTCCTGTAACAAAAAAACAATACAGTTGGCCAACCATTTGGACAAGCACGGTTTCGAAACTGGTGGCCCTCTCTGTCAGAGATGAAAGAAACAAACAACGGAGAGAACTTTCTGCAGTCCTTAGTATTGTGTGTATAGTACCTGAGAATTCTATGTACATCCAAAGTATGGAGCAATGCTTCCCCTGGATTGTTCCCCTGGATTGGCATGCTCTGGAAAATAAACAGACAGATAGATGGACTGATTGAGGGTAAACTCAGACACCACCTTAGGAAGAAACATGAGAACCTGTAGCTCTGAAATTCTTCGAGCAGAAATAATGGCAACTAAAAATAATGCTGTCTATGACAGAAAACGTAGCTCACAAGACGCGGCCAGCCCAAAAGGAGGCAGGGTCAGCTTCTTGAGCATTAAACTGAGGTCCCAAGCCAGGACTGGATTACAGACAGGAGGCTTCAAGTGGAGAATGCCTCTTAGAAAAGTAAAGACCACATCCAATTGAGCCACCATACAGCCATCAATAGGCACATGAAAGGCTGAAATAGCCAACAGGTGCACCTTGATAGAGGAATACTGGAGTCCTGTGTCTGATAAGGACAGAAGATATTTTAGAACCTGGTTGACTGGACAAGTAAAAGGGTCTAGGTGATGGGCAGCAGCCCATACAGCAAAGCGCTTCTACTTCACTGAGTAAGTGGCCCTGGTGGAAGGTGTCCTCGCAGCCACCAGGACATAAGCCACCTTCTGAGACACCCTGAACCAAACAATGGCTATGTCCTCAGAAGCCATGCATGCAGATGGAGAGACCTGAGGTTTGGATTGACCAGGGTCTCCTGAGCTTACGTCAACAGATTCCAGCAAAGGGGCATGGGAACTGGAGGTTTCACAGTCAACTGTTGCAGTAATGGTAACTATATCTGACGAAGTCAGAATGAAGCCACCAGTATTAGGGTGGCACCCTCCATCTGTAGTTTGATGAGCACCCTCTGAATCAGAGAAAAGGGAGGGAAGGTGTAAAGAAATCCCCCTTTCCAGGAGAGGGACAATGCGTCTCGCCAGAAAACTCCAGGCCCTAGATCTAGCGAGCAAAAACGTGGCAGTTTTGCATTGAGAGGGAGAATGCAAAAAGGTTCAACTCTGGATGACACCACCTGTCAAACAGGTCTTCTGCGACCGAGGTCAGCAGTTCCCACTTGTACATGTTGGACTGTGACCTGCTGAGTCTGTCCGCCAAAGCATTTTTGGCACCTGGCACATGGACAGCTGACAGTTCTTGACCGTGATATGTTTTGCTCATAGACAGAAATTGAAGAGGCTTTTTGAGATAACATAAATGGGGTAAGTTGTGGGGAAACTTGTTGAAACAGTGTCTTTATTACTGTCTGTTGGGTAAACTGAGACCAGCTAGCCCACATTTAAGGGCCATAATAAAAAGTTGCGTCTTGCCCTGTAGTTTGGGGCTGGGTGAGAATTGCTTGGCTTGGGGCCTCAGCTAGGTGATAACTGGAGGCGGGGATGAGCGAGTCACATTTCTGACTGCAGGTTTGTTTTGGATTGCTATATAAAGAGACTCCTGCAGGTTGCTGCTTTAAAGCAGAGTCTGTCTGTTTTGCTCACAGACAGAAATTGAAGAGGCTTTTTGAGACAACATAAGTCGGGTAAGTTGTGGGGAAACTTGTTGAAATAGTTTATTCTACAGAAAATAAAGACACTAAGACCAGCCACAGTAGCCCACATTTAGGGGCCATAATAAAGAGCTGTGTCTTGCCCTGTAGTTTGGGGGCTGGGTGAGAACTGTTTGGTCTGGGGCCTCAGCTAAATGGAGGAGGGGCGGAATGAATCACATTTCTGACTGCAGGTGTGTTTTGGATTGCTATATAAAGACTCACTTGCAACAGCTATTTGGGGCTCACCTCAAGTGAGCTAATTAGTATCCATCAAGCGGACCTCCACGCGAAGGGGAACACACGGGAGCTTTACAGGGGAGGCAGCCAACGGCCATACACTCTGCCCCACAAATCATGAGTAGGTAAAAGGAGTAAGCAGCTGTCTACAGCCACAAGGCATCAGGCAGGAAAAAAGCTGTAGCACCCTATATAGGGCTACGCTAAACCAGAGGTTCAAAACTTACAAAAACCTAGGGGTCGTTGAAACTCCCTATACAGGGTAGGATAACAAAGGGAATTTAAAGGAATAAAACAACAGAGAAAGCAGGTAGGATAGGATGATGGGAGTGGTGCAGCGTGGTGGCTGTGGGGAGACGGTCTTTTTTTTTTTTTTTTATTGTATTTTTGTCACCTTCTTCCGCGGGGCTGGCAGGCGACTCCGGCCCCTCCCACGGAGGGGCTTGTTCTCCGCTCCTGGCACCCCTGCACCAGTATGAACCCCCAAGAATTCCCTCATGGATTGGCCCCTGTGGCAAGGCCGGGGAGAGGAGCGTCGACTTTCTCCCCTCCCTCAAAACACAAATCTAGAATCCAGGGAGGCCGATGCAGGTGCAGCCGAGCCATCATGGAGCCTGCCAGCTCTAGTTTCACATTTCCTTCCCTTCCCCTGCCACAGTGACTTGAGTGCATGTGGAGGCACACACATGCAGTGATCAATGGCACCCTCCCTACTCTAGTCACTCCCCATCTCCACTACCTTCGGGCCTCAACCGATGGCAGCCATACAGCAGGAGTGACTGAAATCCTCCCCAGGAGAGGAGAGCTACTTTGCGGCCACTCAATCCAGCTCCCACCCTCCCCCCAGCCAACCCCCAGCGACCCAGACCATTCCCAAACTCAAGTCACCATCGCAGCGTGAGGTGTGGCATTCAGTGACTCAACTCGCAGCACCACCGGGCTGGCTTTTAGGGAGACTTTCTGGAGGCTGCATTGCTGCTCTATCTGTGTGCACCTCTCTGGCTGAAGGAGGAGGTTGCCTGACTCAAGGCTCGGTTGGGATGGGTTCAGAGGACCTTCTCCCCCACCCAGGGACCACCTAGTCCACCGCCGCTACCTTGGGGGTTGCCCAATAGGAGGAGTGGCTGGATAACAGTGGGCTCGGGGAAGGTTAGGGTAGTGGAGCGTAGGCACATCCCACACCCAGTTCCATTGCAAAACTCCTATGCCGCACTGGCAGAGCAGGAACATCCCACAGAGGCACCGCAAGTAGTTACCGGGGTGGATGTGTGGGTTCTCCATAGAGGAGACCCCACGGAGGGTGGCAGAGGACCCCAGAGGAGGAGGGAGCGAAACCTGGTGGTGGACTCAATAGTGAGGGGGATAGAACTGGGAACAGGTAAGGATGAGAAGAGGGAGGTTCGGTGCCTTCCCGGTGCCACAGCTCGCAGGGATGGAAAGAAGATCCAAAGGATCGCTGAAGCAGCAGGAAGGGAGGGAGAGCTAGACATCATTGTCCATCTGGGGACTAATGACCTGGCTGGGGATGAGCCAGCAATAGTTTAGGAGGAGTTCACGGAATTCGGGAGAGGTCTTAGGCAGGTGGCACATTCTCTGACCTTCTTGGAAGTGCTACCTGTCTACGATGGGGGGAAAGGCGGGATTCTCTGCACCAGGAACTTCAACGCATGGATGAAGGAATGGTGCAGAGGGGAGGGTTTCGGCTTCATTGGGGACTGGAGTCCCAATTGGAGGGATAAGGGCCTGTACAGGGGTGACGGCCTGCATCCGTCCAGGAGGGGAACCGTGGTCCTCAGTGGATGGTTTAAATGCCACATTGGCCAGCATTTAAACTAGCAAGGGGGGGGGGGTGGTAGAAAGATGAAGGGAAACAAACATCCCCCAACCCCACAGGCAAACGAGGTCAGCAAGTTGAATCTTGAGGGGATGAAACCCCAAAAAGAACCATATAACAAAGGAATCCAGGGGGAAAGAAGGCAAGAGTGATGAGACAGACAGTGGAGGAAACAAAGGGGGGCAAATGGGAAACAACAAGGGGGTAGGTAGCACAATCTGGAGAGCCATATGTGCAAAAGCTCGAAGTCTAGGCAACAAGATTGCAGACCTACAGGTCGCCAAGGCAGAAGCAGACCTAGATATGGTTGTAATTACAGAGTCCTGGTACAATGAAAACCAGGACTGGTTGGAGGGCATTCTACCACAAATTGTGCATCCAAGTCAAACAGGTTTTGTGCAGGGAAGGATGTCATATCACAATGTGAGAAGATTGTTAAATGTAATATAGTGGGGAACTCGGAACCCTGGGCAGGCCTGTGTTCTGTCCATGGACGGCGAGAAGGCCTTTGATAGAACTGAAGAAAAAATTACTCACCTTAGTAATTGTATTTCTTCTAATGGAGTCTTGCTGTATTCTGACAATATGCAGTATGCTCCAGCATTAGAACTGCTCCGGAGAACAAAGAGCTAACTCTATGCCAGAGAATAGAATGTTGAACTTGTGCTCGGTTCAAACCCCTATCTGCTGCACTTCAAAGTGCAACTGTCAGATTCTTACAAGCCCAAAGTGACTAGCTACAGCTACCATGTGGAAATTGTAAAAAAAAAAAAAAAAAAAAACACTACAGCAAAAAGGCTATTAATACAAAGGGTCTCCAAAGACTCAAGTCTAAGACCCCAAAAGAAAAAACTCGGTAGTGAAACACACTTTAAAAGAAAACTTGAAACACTATGCATCCCCTCTCCCAACAGGGGAGAGGGTCAATGCACCTCTGGGGTGCAACACTGCATCTGCCAGCCCACATCCCAACACTAGGTTCTGAGAGGGGAGGCAGGGAGGGAGGTCAGAATACAGCAAGACACCATTAGAAGAAATACAATTACTAAGGTGAGTATTTTTTTCTTCAAACAACATGAAGTCTTGCTCTATTCTGACTATATGCAGACTACCAAGCAGTACCTCACAGGAGGAGGGTCCAGAACCTACTTAGGGAATAGGCTCTGCAGTACTGCTGTGCCAAACCGAGCATCACTCCTAGCCTGGATATCCAGGGAGTAATGCTTCGTAAAAGTGTGTCCTGTTTTCCAGGTGGCTGCTTTACAAATCTCTAACAGAAGTATATCTCTGGCAGCAGCCAGAGAAGCTGCTGTGCCCCTGGTCGAATGAGCACTCAGGCCTGAGGGAGGGTTCTTACCCAACTTTTCATAGCAGAACTGGATACAGGGAGACAATCCACCTGGCAATAGTTCTTTTAGTAGCTGGCCTGCCTTTTCCCACTTCAACAAAAGTGAGGAACAGCTGAGAAGAGCCAGACCTGATGGCCTTAGTATACTCAATGTAATAACTAAGGACCCTTAGCATCCAGACTGTGTAGTCTACTCTCACCTGAAGAGGAATGGTCAGTGAAGAAGACAGGAAGAGTCATGGACTGATTTAAATGAAAATCCGAGGCCACCTTAGGTAAAAATCTCCTATTAGTTCGGAGGACCACCTTATCCCTGTGAAATGAGATAAAATCAGGTTCCACTGAGACAGCTTGCAACTCACTGATGCGTCTGGCAGAGGTGATAGCTACCAAGAATATAGTCTTCCAAGTCAAGTACTTAAGCTCTGCTGATGCCAAAGGCTCGAATGGTGGCTGCATGAGCTGAGCAATGCAGATATTAAGATCCCAAACAGGAATGAGATCTCTGAAGGGTGGGCTAGTATGAAGGAGACCCTTGAAAAACTTGCAGAATAGAGGATGAGATGCTAGTGAAGAGGGCTTTCCTACTGACAGAAAAGCAGAAACAGCTGATAGATGAACCTTGAGAGTAGCTGGTCTGAGACCTAAGCTGTTAAGGTGAACCATATAGTCAAGGACTGTAGACAGGTTAGCAGTGCTTGGAGAAATGTGCCTATCTGAACACCAAATGCTAAATCTCTTCCACTTGGAGTTGTAAGTTTTCCTAGTAGCAAGTTTCCTAGAAGCCTTAAGAATATCCAGAACCCCCGGGACAACTTCATACCAGCATATTCTAGCTCTTCAACAGCCAGGCCCTGAAGTTGAGAGACTGAAGATAGGGGTACCAAATTCTCCCCTGAGAGGAAATTAACAGATTGTGACTCTTGGGGAGAACCAAAGAAGGATGGACTGCCAGTGACAGTAACAGAGGATACCAGGGTGGCCTAGCCCAATCTGGAGCAATCAGGATCACTTCGTAAGATTGTGACCTTATTTTGACCAGAACTTTGAACAACTGGGGAAAGGGGGGAAATGCATACAGAAATTTCCCCTTCCAATCCAAAATTAGAGCATCCAGGGGGACTGAGCCCAACACTGCGGGTCTGCAACAGAAGAGAGGAAGCTGGTGACTGTCTGGGGCTGCAAAAAGGTCTATCTGAGGAGTGCCCCATTTCAAGAAAATCTTCTTCAAAACTAGAGGATCCAGGGACCACTCGTGATGGCCCTGAGAAATCCTGCTCAAGGCATCTGTTATCAGGTTGTCTTTCCCTGGAAGGTGAACTGCTTCTAGAGTTGTCTGTAGTGAATAAGCCAAAGACCACAATCTCATGGCTTCCATGCACAAGGCCATAGACAGAGTGCCTCCTTGCTTGCTGATGTACCACACGGTGGTGGTATTGTCTGTTTTGACCTGAACCACTTTGTTCTGAACTGACCCTGAGAAAGCTAGTAGAGCCAGGTACACTGCACTGAGCTCCAGAAGACTGATGTGAAGCAGGGACTCCTGAGCAGACCACAACCCCTGAACTCTGAGGTCTTCCAGGTGAGTACCCCAGCCCAGGAGAGAGGCATCTGTGGTCAGAATGACTGAATAAGACTGGGAGATGAAAGGGACTCCATGCCTGAGGTTGCTTTGATCCAACCACCACTGGAGAGCCTGGATCAAAGTCCGAGTCACAGGGACTAATTTGGTCATAGGGTCCTTCTTCTGAGACCAATAAGCCTTCAAGTGGAAATGAATGTCCCTCATCTGAAATCTGGCACCTTGGACTAATGCAGTGGAGGCTGCCATGTGGCTCAGGAGCTGAAGAAAGTGCCTTGCTGGCCAAGAGACCAGAGGGCGGAAGGAAGAAGCCAATTCTGCCAGGACTTTTAACCTTGCTAGGAGAAGAAAAGTCTTTGCCTGGACAGTATCCAGGTCTGCTCCTATGAAGGTGAGGAGCTGAAATGGTTCAAGAACTGATTTTTGAAGATTAAGGAGGAAGCCTACAGAAGTGAGCAATTGCTGAATGACTTGCAGGCTTGACTTGACTTGGTCTGGAGACTGCCCCACCACGAGCCAGTCATCCATATATGGGAATATGGCAATCTTTTGCCTTCTGAGAAATGCTACTACTGGTACTATGCATTTTGTAAATACCCTTGGAGCTGATGTCAGCCCGAAGGGCATTGCTCTGAACTAATAGTGACCTGAGGGCAATTCGAACCTGAGGTACTTTCTGTGGGAGCACCTGATGGGAATGTGAAAGTAGGCATCCTTGAGATCCAGGGAGGCTAGCCAGTCTCCTGGTCTCAGAGAGGGAAGGATTAGTCCCAGAGTCACCATTTTGAACTTTGGTTTGAGCAAGTGTTTGTCTAGAAACCTTAAGTCTAGGATGGGTTGCCACTCCCCTGTCTTCTTTGGGGTAAGGAAGTACCTGGAGTACAGGCCTTTGCCCCAATGACTCGCAGAAACTCTCTCTATGGCCTTGAGGATCAAGAGAGAGGAAACCTCTGCCTCTAGGGTGATGGTTTCTGAAATGCTTGCAGGTGGAAAAGACCTGATCTTCAGCTTTGGAAATTTTTTGAAGCAGAGGGCCAGTCCCTGGCTTACTACCTCCAGGACCCACTTGTCTGAGGTAACAGACATCCAGGCCTGAAAGTAGTAAGCCAGCCAGCCTTCTACAGGAATAGGGGAGTCGACCCGGGCTGACACATCAGGGTGTCTGCTTGGCAGGAGCCTTGGGCTGAGAGAAGGATGCAGCCCTGCTGATCCCCCTTCTTGCTCTCCCTCTGAAGAACCCCCTCTGAGGAAAAGGAGAGGAGGACTGTGCCTGGTAGAAAGGCCTGTGAAAAGGCCTGCCCCTGCCCCTAGAATGCTGCCTCTGAGGAGTAGCCTGCCTTTCCTTGGCCTGTGCACTCCTGTAGGTGGTCCTGTACTCATCCATTGTTTTCATGTAATTCTCTGTCTGCTCCCCAGAGAATTACTCTGTACAGGGAAATCCATAGCCTTAGCCTGGGTATCCTGTGATAGGCTAGTACATCTGAGCCAAGTCATTCTCCGAAGTGCCACAGATTTAGCCATGACTCTTGATGAAACATCACTGGGGTCCACAGCAGCATGAAACTGGATCTTTGATGCCTCAATCCCATCAGCAGCCACCTCCATCAGCTCTTTGGCTCGGGGGGGGGGGGGCCTGCTTAGCCAGTTCCAAAACAGTATCCCACCTGGACCTTTGGTACCTGGTTGTATAGGCCATGTAATTCGCCTGCCTGAGTCCCAGGGAAGATGCCAAGTACTGTTTTTTGGCCATGACATCTATCCTCCTGGAGTCCTTATCTGGGGGGTGTGAAGCCAAAGGAACACCAGCCTTGTCATAGCCTGCAGCCTGTACTGCCCCAATATGGCTGCATTGCTGATAAAGGAACTCCGAGTCAGAGCCTGACAGCAAGTACCTCCTGTCCATCCTTTTGTCCACTGGAGGCAAGGAATTGGGAGTTTTTAAAAGTTTATGTGTCTGTTTTCCAAAAGACTTATGGAGGGGAACAGACCACCTCTTGGACTCTGGGATATCCATCATCTCCACAAAGTCAGGCTCCTCTGACTCCCCTACAGTCTCTCCCATAGGGAGCTGGAGGGGTTTCTGCCACCTTTCTGTAAAACACAAAGTGGGATGGGGACTCAAAAAGCCTAGGAGGGGAGACCCCAGAAGGTCTGTCTGGGGAGATGTCTGGTTCAATAGGCTCATCCAGACCTTCATCACCGGCCTCTTCATCCTCATCTTCAAAATCTTCGTCCCCCTCCCAATCCAGTTCATAGTAATCTTCTGGTGAATAATAAGGAACCGGAGGAACCGACCGAACCGGGCACCTGGTTTGCGGTGCCGGATCAGTCGGAACCGAACAGAGTGATTCAACTATGCTAATCGCTCTGGCTATCTCCTCGGCGGTTGGACGTAATGGTTCTGGTTCCGAACCGGCCAACTTGCATTTTTTTTCCCTCTTAGTAGGAACTGACCCCTCTCGGGATTGGCTCTCCTCTTGCCCGAGGAAGGCTGGCCCTGGTCAGAGGGCACTTCCTCTGGTTCAGTAAGGACCAAACCGGGCTGGCCATCCAGGTCAGCGGATCTTTCTCGGCCTCCTTTTTCCTCAGCCTACCCATCCTTTTCTCCAGGGTGGATTTGGGAAAATTTTTACAAATCTGGCAGTCTGAATCGAGGTGGTCAACC
Source organism: Neoceratodus forsteri (assembly GCA_016271365.2). NCBI lineage: Eukaryota > Metazoa > Chordata > Ceratodontiformes > Ceratodontidae > Neoceratodus > Neoceratodus forsteri. The sequence continues at coordinate 17,919,059 of CM057456.1, forward strand.
CCAGACAGTAAACACAGGTGGTGTGGGGATCAGCCTTAGCAAAGGCCTCCCCACACACACTGCAATGTTGAAACCCAGTGGGCCCAGTTTTTTTCTTGGGTTTCTCAGACAGACATTCTAACAGAAACAAATTGCCCTTTACATGGCTTCAGGCCAGGCAAGACTCACCGATCGGTTCCTAACCGTGTTACGGGTATTGGACAAAAAAAACGAAAAGATGTTTTTTTTTTTTTAGAACCGATCAGTACCGGAACATCACTGACCTAGAAGGAGAAAAAAAACAACAAATAGGAAGAATTGGTTCAGCCAAACCGATCGACAAAACCCCCCTCGCACAAACCTTTTTTTTTTTAATACAATTTCCACAGATCCACAATCAAAATAAATCTACCTACTTACAGTACAGTAGACAGTGATCTGAACCGAGAAAACAACAAAGTTATAATCGGAATGAACCATCGATTTACTAAACCGAACCAAGCGAAGGAGAAACTCTCCGGCACGACTGTTCAGTCAGGCGGAGTAAAGAATCTGACAGTTGCACTCTGAAGTGCAGCAGATATGGGGTTTGAACCGAGCACGAGCTCAACATTCTATGCTCTGGCAGAGAGTTAACTCTTTGTTCTCCAGAGCAGTTCTAATGCTGGAGCATCCTGCATATTGTCAGAATACAGCAAGACTTCATGATGTTTGAATGGCTGTTTCTTTTTGAAACACTACGCAGACTTACGGTGGGGGAGGGATTTACGGATCTGGTGCAGATGTTATATGAGAACCAAGGGCCTGGGTGCTAGTTAACGGGGCGCCGTCTGCAGAACTTAGATTGTACAGGGGAACAAGGCAGTGCTGCCCCCTCTCTCCCCTCCTGTTTGCCTTGGCAACTGAGCCGCTGGCTATTAAAATGAGAGAGAGCCGGGGTATTTGGAGAATACTGGGAACAAGTGGAAGACAAAATAAACTTACCTTGTATGCAGACGACCTTCTCATGTATGTCACAGGACCGGTAATCTGTGCCTGCCTTGTTATCCGTTATAGGGGATTTTGTTAATTTCTCAGGTTACAAACTAAACCTACAGAAGTCGGAGATACTATTTGTGGATGGCAGGAATGGGAGGGAAGGACGGGACACAAGGGGCTTGAAAAGGGTTGACCAATGTTTTACATACCTAGGAATCAAAACTGGAAGAGACTTGGACAACCTACATTAATTAAATTATGCACCCCTGTTTAAAATTATAATGTCAGACTTGAGCAGATGGAGGGAACTTCCTATATCATGGAAAGCAGAATTAACCTACTGAAAATGAATGTACTCCCAAGAATTCTATATGCTATGCAGGTGGTCCCAGTGAGTCCTTCAGATAAGGACTTCAAACTACTGGATAGGGCATTTGGAAGCTTTCTATGGAGGGGAAGGAGACCCCATATGGCCTTGAATAAACTTAAGTCATCCAAGGAGAGAGGGGGCCTGGACTTCCCTGATCTAAGGGGATACTATCTAGCGGTGCAGTATAGGTGTATACAATGCTGGGTCAACAGAGGGGAAGCGGCCATATGGGTGGATCTGGAGCAGGGGGAGACTCCAGCCCGCTAAGGATAACCGAGCACTTATGGTTGGCTCACATATGGGACTTCTAATATGCAATCGGTTTAAGGAAGCGCAGTATGAATGTTTGCAACAGGTTGTTTTACCCACCTAGCAGGGTGCATAAATTTCACTCAGCGATTTCTCCAAATTGTGGTAGGTGCAAAACAGAGAGGGAAACGTACTTCCACTCTTTCTGGGGATGCAAAATAATACAGGAATACTGGGCAGAGGTGGCCTACAACCTTGAAGGTACAGGTTCTTTACTGGCCTTCCACTTTCCACACACCACTGCTTCCTGTACTCATCAATAGGTTGGACATCCATTCACTACAGGAGGAATAGAAACGCCGCCCTGTGGGCCTTCAGAGTGGTGACCAACAAGCTCCCCTCATATGTCTCAGATTGTATTCCCCAGAGTGTGTTAGGCACCTACGCTCTAAGGAGCTATTCCCTAATTGCCCTCCAAGTTCCAAAGGTCAACACTCGTTTCGACAAGGCTGCTCTAAGCTTCTCTTTACCCACATTGTGGAATGGTTTACAAAGGAACTTGAAGCTGAGCTGCCCTGTTAGCCTGAATATCTTCAAGGCGCTCTACGCTCACTACATGAAAGCACCTTGCAAATGTTTTCCTCACCGCTAGCCCACTAATTCCGCAACTCCCCCTTTCCATCCTGACGCTCGACATGTTTCTACCTCGGCTCTCACTCTTTCCCTATTAACTCTTCCTGCTGCATCCACCCTTCCCTGTCCACTCCAGCCTGGCTAAAGTCCCACCCCATCCACAGTAGTGTCCCAATTATCTACCTCTCCTCTGTCATTATCATAACAAACAAGTACATGACAGCCATCGTCACTTTCTGTGGTTTTAGCCCAATTTTTCCCCCAGTCGTCAGTAATATATCACTCCTCCTCTTTACCTCTCTAACCTGCCACCCCATACACAGCCTCTTTCCCCTGTATGTGTAGTTGCCAGCTGCCTCACTCAAAAGATCTCTGCTTATAACCCCTGTATGCCTATGGTTGATTGTACATCTGCTGACTTCTTCAATTGTAAAATAATGTTTTTTTTTTTATTTCAACCTTGTACTGTACTGTACACACTGTATATACTTTTTCTTCCTTGTATATTATTGCTTTTTGTATACCTGCTTCTGTACTGTACTTTGATGTATTCATGACCAGGTCCACCTTGCAAATGAGCCTTGCTCAATGGTGCCCGCCCGGATAAATAAAGATTTTGATTGATTGATTATTAATAGTTGGTAGTCTTTCTCTTCTCTTTTCTTTTCTTGTTTCTTCTTCTTTTCTTATCCTTCTGTATGCAACTAATTGATTGTATTATTAATGGAATGTTTTAATGTTGGCATGAAATTAGGAGAATAATAGAAAGGGACAGCATAAAATCCAGATAGGGTAACTATGTCAAATATTTATGCTGGAACACTGGAACTGTAACATGCGAACGCCAAAATTGGAATGTATTGTGTTGATGTTTTTTATTATGAAAACTCAATAAAAATATTAAACAAAAAAAAAAAAAGAAAACCAGGATTGGGATGTGGCCATACCAGGGTATACTCTGTTCAGAAAAGAAAGGGTAGGTAAAAAAGGGGGAGGAGTGTCTCTTTATGTTAGGGACAAAATAAAAGCCACAGAAATACAGGGAGAGCAGAGAGGAGCTGAGATACTGTGAGTTGCCCTGGAAACATGTAAGGGGGCCACTATTCGCAAAGGAGTGATCTACAGACCTCCATCACAGAGGGGCGAGGTAGATAAGGGCATGATGGAAGCCATCCAAAGGATGGCACACAAGGGGGAGGTGTTGCTGGTGGGGACTTCAATCCATAGATGTGGATTGCAGCCTACCAGCTGCAGCAAAGTCAAGTAGGGACATCCTGGACTCCTGCAGGGCATTCTTCAGGCAATTGGTTAAAAGCCCGCTCATTTGGGGGTGATACTGGACCAGTACACAGCAAGCGGGTATAGTGTTACCTGACATCACGGTGGGTGACAAGCTGAGGTCCAGCGATCACCGTACAGTGCGATTCAATACAAGGACTGGGCCAGAACCGAGCTGCACTAAGATGACGGTCTTGGACTTCAGTAGGGCCAATTTCAGGAAAAGGGGAGAATGCCTCAGGGACGACCTGTCAGGAATAGAGGATCTGGGGGCAGGGGGAATCGAGGAACTATGGGCAAAAATAAAGGAGGGGCACTGAAAAAGCAACAAATCTCTGTCAGCAGGTTAACAGAGGCAAGACAAAAAAAGATACTGCTATGGTTCTCTAAAGACATAGCAGAAAAAGTAAGAGCAAAAAATTAGCATTTAGACAGTACAAAAATACACAAAAGAAGGAGGATAAGGAAAACTACCAGGAGAAACAAATGGTGGCAGGGAAGGCAGTTAGATGTGCAAGGGCACAGAGGAGAATACTGCAAAATCAGTAAAGGAAGGGGATAATACTTTCTTTAGATATATATGCGAGCAGAGGAAGACCGAAAGGGGAATAGTAAGAATAAAAGGGGAAGAAGGGTTTTGCAAGGAGGAGGACTAAAAGAAAGCAGACATACTAAACAAATACTTTTGTTCAATATTTACAGACGAAGGGTAGGGAATGGGCCAAAGATATGGGACAAGGGCATAAATGGTAGGGAGGTGGACACCAGTCCTTTTACAGAGGAGAAAGTCCTCAAGGTACTAGCACAATTATAAGTAGACACAGCAATGGAACCTAATGGGGTTTACCCCAGGATACTAAGGGAGCTCAAAGAGGTGCTGGCTGCACCTCTGACAACTCTGTTCAAGTTATCATTAGAAACAGGGGAGGGTCCAAGGGACTGGAGGAAGGCAGATACATAAACACTGTCAGCAGATAAGGGCCTACGGCCCACCCAGTCTGCCCATTTGAGAGTGTAAGTTCACTTTATGTTTTCCTAGAAGTCTGTTGCCTCTAACCCCTGATCTCCAGAATTCCCTTATGTCTATCCCATGCATTCTTAAATCCCGTGATTGTTTCATCCCCCCCTACTTCCTTCCTCTGGCAGGGTGTTCCACTTGTCCACCAACCCGTTCTATGAGGAAATTCTTCCTCACGTTTCCTCTGAATTGCTCTCCTTCCAACTTCATCCCATGCCCTCTAGTCCTGGAACATCTTTTTTTACTGAAAAATAGTGTATTCCTGCACTCTGTTCCTCCCTGTAAGATACTTGTATGTCTCTATCATATCCCCTCTCTCCCTCCTCTCCTCCAGGGAGTACATATTCAAGTCCTTCAACCTGTCCTCATAGGACCTGTGATGCAATCCATGTACCATCTTTGTTGCCCTCCTCTGAACCTTCTCCACCCTGTCTATGTCCTTACATAGGTAAGGTCTCCAGAACTGTACACTGTACTCAAGGTGGGGCCTCACTAGTGTCTTGTATAGCGGAATTATGAGACCTCGCTTTCCTGTTGGTGATGCCCCTGCCTATGCATCCCAGCATCCTATTTGCTTTACCTGCTGTCTTGTCGCACTGTTTCCCTATCTTGAGGTCATCAGAGATGATAACCCCAAGATCCCTTTCCTGCTTGGTGCATGCTATGTCCTCACCCCCAACTGATATGTTGTTCCAGGGTTTTTGTGCCCCATATGCATTATCTTGCACTTCTTTGCATTGAATTTCAACTGCCAAACCCCTGACCATTCTTTAAGTTTCTGCAGGTCCCTCCTCATTCTGTCTACACCCTCCGGCATGTCCACTCTGTTACAGAGCTTTGTGTCATCGGCAAACAGGGAAATTCTGCCTTCCAGGTCCTGCGCAATGTCACTGCTGAAGACGTTTTATAGGACTGGTCCCAGCACTGATCCCTGTGGTACCCCACTGGTTACTTTTCCCTCTGTGGAGTGACAGCCATTTACCACCACCCTCTGTGTCCTGCCACCCAGCCAGTTACCTACCCACCGCACTACTGTCCTGCCCACTCCCATATTCCCTAGTTTGTTTAACAGCCTTCTGTGTTGAACAGTGTCAAAGGCCTTGCTGAAGTCCAGACAGGCCATGTCCACTGCCCTCCCCAATCCACCTCCCTTGTCATCCAGTCGAAAAATTCAATGAGGTTGGTCTGACATGACCTCCCCATGGTGAAACCATGCTGCCTTGGGTCCTGTAGTCCACTGGCAACCATATGTTCCACCAATCTCTCCTTCAGTAGTGCTTCCATGATCTTCCCCACTACCGAGGTGAGGCTGACTGGTCTGTAGTTCCCCGCTTCCTCTTTGTTCCTGCTTTTGTATAAGGGAACTACATCTGCTGTCCTCCAGTCTTTGGGTACCTCCTCTGTTTCCAGTGATTGGCTAAACAGGATTGCCAGAGACTCTGCCACCACCTCTCTTAGCTCTTTTAGGACCCTGGGGGTGCACCCCATCTGGCCCCATTGCTTTATCAACTCTTATTCCTTCATGACCCTTTCTTGTGTAAAGGGACTTCTGTCCATTTCTGCGCCATTCCCACCCCTTGTACTCCCTTCATGTCCATTACCCTCATCTTTCTCGGTAAAGACTGAGCAGAAATACCTGTTTAATATGTCAGCTATCACTATCCCTCCCTTTGCTTTTCTTTTTTCACTTACGTACCTGTAAAAGGTTTTGTCCCCTCTACCCATTGATTTTGCCCCACTTCACAAAAGTGGGAACGGGGGGAGGAGGAAGCAGGAAATTACAGACCTGCCAGTCTGAATTCGGTAGTGGGCAAAGTAATGGAAACACTACTGAAGGAAAGTATAGTGGAATACTCTGTAACCAGTGGATTACAGGACCCAAGGCAACATGGTTTCACAGAGGGGAGGTCTTGCCAGACAAACCTCATAGAGTTCTTTGATTGGGTGACCAGGATAATGGAATCAGGGAGGCGTGGCAGATGTAGCCTATCTGTATTTCAGTAAGGCCTTCGACACCATTCCACAAAAAAAGACTGGTGAATAAGCTGGCCTGTCTGAGAGTGGGTCAAAGAGTTATAAACTGGGTAAGAAGTTGGTTAAGCAACAAGAGTCAGAGGGTGGTGGTACATTGGTGTCCACACTCTGGAGAAAGCAAGGTGACCAGCGAGGTGCCTCAGGGCTCGGTACTAGGCCTGGTCCTCTTCAATGCCTTTATTAGCTACATTGCAGAAGGGCTAGAAGGGAAAGTATACCTGTCCGCAGATGACACAAAAATCTGCAACAGAGTACACAGCGGGGGGAGAATGAGGGATGACTTGAAAAAGTTGGAAGAATGGTCAAGGGTTTGGCAGCGGGTTTCAATGCAAAAAAAGTGCAACACCATGCACTTGGGGCACAGAAACCCAGGGGCTACATACCAATTGGGAGAGAAAGTACTGGCAACCTCCAAACAGGAAAGGGACTTGGGTGTAATCATTTCTGATGACCTGAAGGTAGCCAAGCAGTGTGATAAGGCTGTGGGGAAGGCTAGCAGAATGCTCGGGTGCATAGGGAGGGGTATCACCAGTAGGAAGAAGAAGGTAATATTACCCCTGTACAGATCCCTGGTAAGACCCCCACCTTGAGTACTGTGTCCAGTTCTGGAGGCCCCACCTCCGGAAGGACACTGATAAGGTGGAGGCAGTACAAAGGAGGGCTAACAAAATGGTGCTGGGCCTGCATCAAAAACACTAGGAGGAACGATTCAAGGAACTGAATATGTACTCTCTGGAGGAGAGGAGGGAAAGAGGGATATGATAGAAACATTCATATACCTAACAGGTATTAATAAGGTACAGGAAGATAGCATTTTCCACAGGAAAAGAAGCTCAGCGACAAGGGATCACACTTTGAAGTTGGGGGGGGCTCAGAGGAAATATGAGGAAATACTTCTTCAAGGAGAAGGTGGTGGATGCCTAGAACAGCCTTCCAGCGGAGGTGGTGGGTGCCAAAATGGTGGCGGGATTCAAGCATTCATGGGACACAAACAAGAGGACCTTGGTAATAAGACAAGGGGAGGAGACAACCAGAGACTGAGTAGGGTCTGAGGTGGCACAGTAGGCAGGGGAAACTGGGCAGACTAGGTGGACCAATAGGTCCTTATCTGACGACAACTTCTATGTTTCTATGTGATCTAGAGCCCAGTACCAGAACCTCATCACTTCCCGGCACAGGGGGTAGAAATAAGTCCCCCCTTGCTTGCTGATGTAATGGACCACACTAACACTGTTCGACTGCACCAGCAAAGGGCCTGAAGAGAGACGGTTCTGGAAGGCCTGTAAGGCACACAGAACTGCCCTAATTTCTAGGACATTTATGTGGAGGCCAGTCTCCCACTGGGACAAAGGCCCTGGGTCTTATAAGGACTTAGGTGGGCTCCCCAACCCAGACCCAAGGCATCCGTGGTGAGGACCTGGTGAGATGTGGAGATAAGAAAGGGTCCCATTTTATGAGATTGGCTGGGTCCATCCACCAGTGAGGCACTCTGAGGACTGGGGAGGAGACTGGACCAACTGATCAGATCATCTGAGTGATGATCCCACTGGACCCTAAGGGTCCACTATGGGATCCTCATGTGCAACCTGGCCAAAGGGACCATAACAATGGCCACGACCATTAGGCCTAGTAGCCTCAAGAAGGTCCTGGTTGGGACATACTAGCTCTGAACCACCTCCTGGGCTTGGGCAATAAGGTGGTCTGCCCTGTCTTGGGGGAGGAAGGCCTTGCCCTGAGTAGAATCCAGAACCGCTTCTATGTACTGCAACTGCTGGGATGGGGACGGCTCAGACTTGGGCCAACTTGACAGTGATGCCGAAGGATTGGAACAACTGCAGGGAGCACTCTAGAGTCAACAACAGGAGCTCCATGGATTGGACTTTCAGTAACCAGTCATTCAAGTATGCGAACACACAGAGGCCTTCGTGCCAGACGGCTGCTGCTACACACTTGGTAAATACCTGTGGTGCAGAAGATAAGCCAAAGGGCAATACCCTGAACTGGTAATGCTCCTTCCCCCGGAACAGGAACTGCAGGTACCAGCTGTGAGAGGAACAAGCCATGATATGTAGACAGGCATCCTGCATATCAAGGGAGCACAGCCAGTCACCCTGCTTGAGCAGAGGAGGAAGGCTGCGCAGAGTGACCATCCAGAACTTTTTGTAATGGATAAAAAGATTCAGCTCCTTGAAGTCTAGAACAAGCCTGAAGTTACCTGTTCTTTGGGAACCAGAAAGATCCAGGAGTAGAACCCCTTGTTCCTTTGACACCTGGGCACTGGTTCTATGGCCCTTTTGTGCAGCAAGGTAAGCACCTCCTTTCTGAGCACCTCTGTGTGGTTTGGAAGATAAGAGGTGGGGATTGGGGGAACATCTGGAGGTCATTCTAGAAGTTCGAGAGCATGGCCCTTTTCAACTATCTGCAGGATCCAAGCATCCACAGTAATGGTTCTCCACTGGGACAGATGGAGGGAGAAGCAACCTATGACCACCACCTCCTGACTTGGAACAAGAAAGGGTGAGGTGTCTGTCAAGGAGTCAGGATGAGGCTGATCCAGTACCCGGGGCCACTCCCCTTCCTCCTCTGGCGTGCTTAGCAGAGGAACCAGTGGTGGAGGAGGAGGCAGGCACGGCAGTGCTGGCCCTGCGCTTGCCCTGGAGCTTGGTTCCAGAACAAAACTTGTGAGAGACCTTACGAAAGGAGGGCCTCAGTCTACTCCTGAGTTGGGTATGATAAAGGGAGTGGACAGACTGAATAGCCCTGCCGGAGGCCTTCAGGTCATTGATAATATCCTGCATATCAGGACCAAAGAGTATGTGATCAACAAAAGAGGCATTCAGCACCTTTTGTTGGACATCAGCTGCAAAGCCAGAGATTCTAAGCCGGGAGTGCCTTGTAAGGCAAATGCCAGAGGCAGCTGCCCTGGCTGTAGTATCAGCAATATCACAGGTAGCTCTGAGGAGTTTTACTGACATCTTCCAAGGCCTGGAGAATTTTAAGAAGCTCTTGTCTCTGGGAACCCTCAGGAAGGGCCTGAGCAGTAGCCTTGCCCTTCCTCCAGGGGGTGTTCTGGTACTTGATCAAATTAGCCAAGTAGTTGGCAATTCTAGGGCCCAAAGTGGCAGAGGCAAGAGTCCTCTTGCCCCAGAGGTCAAGCCTCCTGGATTCTTGGTCAGGGGAGGGAACTAAGGTGCTTGGGTGCCTGAGTTCAGACATGAGCGGCCTTGATTAACACTGAGTCAGTTTCAGGCTAGGCTGCATAAAAGGGAAGCCCCTGAGGCACCTGGTAAAGCTTATCAGCCTTTCTGGGCATGGCAGGTACCAGGCTGGGTCTGTGCCAGGCAGCAGTGGCAGCATCATTCAGTGCTGGAAGCAGAGGGGGAATAACCTTGGGTGGAGATTCTGGGATCTCCACGAAATCCACCACATTCCTCCTTGTGACATCCTTTTCCTCAGTGTGGAACCCCAGAGTGGAGGAGAGCTGCTTCATGATGTTGAAGAAAGAGGGGTCCTCCTTGAGGGATCTGGGGATGTGTTTGACCAAGTCCTCATTCTTGGAGGCGACAGCAGATCTGTCAGAGTAGGCAACCTCAATGTCTTCCTCCTCATCCTCTTCTTCAGCAAGGATAACATCAGGGTGGTATTCCTCCTCTACGTCAGCCTCTTCTGAAGCAGGGACTGATGGTCGGAGTACCGATGGCTGAAGGCGTGGGGTGGACGGGTCAAACTGGAGTTGACAGTGAGGCAGCACCTGACTGTACAGGCGATGATGGCCTAGGCCGTGGAACAAACTGTTGTAGGAGAGTCATGGTAATGGAGGAAAGAATAGCATTAAGGTCAATGGCAGGAAAAGGAAGCATCGTCAACACTGGTATCGACAGAGAGGGTTTGGAACCCAGGTCCGATGAACTGCCAATAGCCATAGTAGAGGTGGTAAGGCCCAGCGCCTGCAGACCTCGAGATTCAAGAGGTCTTGACGGCAGAGCTAGGGCCAACGACCACTCCGCAGCTCAGAGAAGGCTGGGGGAATTCTCCTCCATGGGGGGCCTGACAGGAGCAGAGGTCTGCATGGAATGAGGTGCCGACACCAAAGCATTCAACAGCACGACCCCAGAAGAAAAGGAGGAAGAATCCAATGGGGACCAGGATCACCGCTGGCAAGAACAGTCTTTAGGCCAGTCCTTATCCCAACAAGAGTGTTTCCCTGAGGATTTGTCCCTGGCCTTGGTGGCCTGGGGGCTGGTAGAGGGTGCCAACAACTGGGAGGGGAGCCCCAGAAGACCCCTGCTCTCTGCTGGCTGCCTGTTGCTCCATGAGGAACTTTTGAAGAGATTTCTTGCGTCGGCGCCGGGTGGTGAGGCTGAACTTCAGGCAAAGCTCACAGGCGTGGGTGCTGTGACCAGGCCCAAGACAGCAGGCTCAGAATTCGTGGTTGTCAGTTGAAGCCATCTTCTTTCCACAGCGGCAGTGACAGAAAAGAGTCGACAAAGAAGTAGTTTGTGACATACAAAGACAAAAGGAATCACTTTAAAATAATGTGATTCAAAAGCTATTACCAAAGAACAAGGTAATTCATTTTGGAGGTCGAACTGAGCGATGAAGCTTCCATGGAGTCCGTGTGTGAATGGTCGACGGCAGTAAAGAACTAAGGAGGAAGCGGGGCTGTCCATGATTTTATAGGGCATGTGACATTGGGGCCAGACGTTGGCATGGGCAACCCCTAATAGACTGCTGCAGAAAAACCTTCTGCGAGGTCCTGGTGCCCGATGGCCAAGTTCCATAGGTGTGACTTGATGACAGAGATATCCCCGAAGATCAGAGTTTACCAACTTTTGTAATTTTACTCAGAAATACTACAGCTTTTGAAGGGTGAAGTTTGGGGCGTGGAGGCTCTTTGCTGTGATTGAAAAAATCTGGCAGTTAGAGGTCAAGGAACCATGCAGAGTTTGGGTTCAAATCTACCCAAATGTTTCAATGCAGAGCAAATATGTAGACTATATGCTTAAAGTGCTAGTAGCATCAAGAATAGCAGGACAAAAATGTTACTCATTTTTCAAAGTAGTCAGCTGTTACTTTTAATTTTTAAATTATTTTTCTTTTTTCATTATCAAATTAGGAGGTTTTCTACTTTATAGCATCAGATGACATGTAAAGAGCAGTACTTTCCCTAGAGTCTGACATATCTATTGCTATTCCTCTTCATACATCGTCAGCATTGTGTCCTTGCTTACTGTGACATCACAAGTGACCAATCTGGTAGCAGATGATTCTTGGTCAGTTGTGATGTCACAGACAGTGAGGTCATAGGGGTTGATGATGTATGAGAAGGATTAGAACTAGCTATGTCTGCCAACAGGTAGAGTACTGTTCCACACATCACATCAAGTACTGACAGGCAGAAAATCTCCTAATTGGCAAAAGGGGAAAATAAAAAACTACATCTGATATAAGAAGTAGTTAACTAGTTTTGAAAGTTAATATTAATTCAGACAGTGACTAGCTCTTTAAGCGTGAATCACATGTAATCATTAATGTGGTTAGAAAAAAAGGTTTATACAAAGCACTTACTTTGTGATCTCTTGGAAGAAGTGGTTCATCAGGGTTGACACAAAGGACCCCGGTGTTGACTAGCCCTTTTCTTGTCATAAAGTGCAGTATCCTCTCCATCTCCTGAACACAGGGGATGCGGACAAGACCTCGAACAATTATGTTCTGGGCACACTTCTTGGGGTTCAGCACCTCCTGTGTATTAGAAAAAGTACAAATCTGAAACAATGTGTGTGCTGTGTGAAACTGCATTTATTTATTTATTAAAAATTTTAGTAACCAGGAAAGGCACACTGAGCCGTGGCTCATTTTCAGGTGCGACCAGGGGAACAGGGAAGGAGGGGGGTTTACATTACATTTAAACAACATAATTAAAATATTATTTACAGACAGTATCAAAAGATAATACATTGAATGCTAACATAGAAAACATTATAGAAGGCACTGTAAAATAACAACAAATATTTAAAAAGGCAGAGAAGTAAGCTGACACAGCAGATGCCTGCCAGGAGAATGGGGCAGTACATAAACAGTGAATGAGACACATTAGTTGGAACAATCAGGTTGTAGGTGTGGAGAGATAAGGCAGGGCTGCCTGACGGCATAGGGATAGGACAAAACATGGTCTAGTGTCTAACCATTGGAGCTGTTCCTTGAAGACATTTAGGGAGGAAGAGTTACATAGAGAAGTAGACTGCCAATTCCATAGGTGAGGGAGGCAATAGGCGAAAGACTGGGAACCCAGGGAACAGCGGGGACAGGGCAGCTTGAAGGTGCGCAGATCCCTGGACCTTAAGCTGTACATGGATGGGGAAACAGGTGGAAGGAGGTCTATGATGTACGTTGGGAGATTTCCTAATCAGTATTTGGCTAAGAAAGAGAGGGAGTGTAAGCTACGCCTATGAGAGAGGGAAGAGAGGGATAGGGAAGAGTAGAGAGAGCAGTGGCGGGTTGGGGGGGGAGTTAGAGGCAAAGCGGCAAAAAGCATTGTATACAGTCTCCAATCTAGATATGGCAGTTGCAGAGGCAGCACTGAAGGCTATGTCAGCATAGTCAAAAAGGGGCAGAATTAGTTTGGTAAGTAGCTGCTTATGCACCAGGAGAGAGAGGGGAGTCCTTATGCCAGTACAAAAAAACTAATTTGGGGCACAGTTTAGTGCATAGGGCATCAATATGAGATGAAAAGAATAGATGCTGGTCTATCCAACCCTTTAGTATTTAAAAGTGGTTACTGATTCCAGGGGGGAACCGTTGGGTGTATAAAAGATAAGAGGTGGCTAATTTTTGAAGGGTCCAAAAAGTAATTGAGACCGTCTTTTTGACATTCACTCTGAGAAAGTTTTTGTGAAACCAGTAGAGCACTGCATTTAGATCAGACTGTAAGGGGGCTTGGACCGCAGTGGGAGAGGTGCCAGAAGCAAACAGAATAGCATCAGCAGCATAAAGGTGACTATTAGAAGAAGGGAGTTCATTTATAAAGATGGAAAACAATAAGGGGCCCAAAACTGAACCCTGAGAACACCGGACAAGATGGGGAGGAGGGGAGAGGAGGAATTTTCAATGCAAACACACTGTACTCTGTTAAGAAGATAGGATTGAGCCGGCCTGGTGGCGCTGAGGGTTGAAGCGCTGGATGCCACACCTCACGCCACGCCTACGACCCGGGTTCGAGAACAAGCCGGGCCACTTGGGGTCAGCGGGGGTGGGGAGAGACTGAGTGTCTGAAGGACTATTCTCTCTTCTCAGGAGGGTAGGGGAAGCGTTAAGCTCTGGAGGCCTCTGGTGGCAATCAGGGGTGCCCAGCGTGTGACGCGGTGGGCTGAGGGGAGTTGCGGCATAACATCTTGACACGCCGTGCTCAGAGGGGGAAAGACTTACATAATATAAAGAAAAAAAAAAAACACTCCTGGGGATAGATGAAGGCACCTCGGCCTCCTCAGCTCACACTCCCAATCCCGGACTAACCTCCTCTCCATGGGTCCGCTCTTGTGCCCGGCACTTTGCCCTTAGATACAGCGCCCTTGGCGGATAGGGTGGCCCTGCCTCTGGAAGGTTCAGACCCAGAGGTGCTGCTGCGGTGCACGAGAGGAGGGGTGTAGTGGTCACGGAGGAAGGTAGAGGCTGGGAGCCCCCGAGGTTGCCGGAAGGAGTTCTTCAGGCAAGTGGAGACAAATAAAGTTAAAAAAAAAAAAAAAAAAGAAGATGGTATTGAAACCAAGCTAGTGTAGAGTTTGCTAGATCCAGAGCACATAGTTTCTTAAGTAATAGGTGATGGGACACAGAGTCAAATGCCTTGGCCAAGTAAATGAAGATTGCACCAGTGATGCGGCTGTGGTCCATAGATACATGAATTAAGTTAGTTACTCTACGCAGAGAGGAAACTGTAGAGTGATGTTTGTGGAAGCATGCGTGATAAGAGTTAGTACCATGGAGGAGTCAAAAAGCTGAAGGAGCCTTTTGTTTACGAATGATTCCTGAAGCTTTGCCAATGAGGGTAGTAAGGAAATCGGAGGGTAGCTGCCAGGTTCGAGAGGACAACCACTTATGAAGAGGGATAACATGGGCGATTTTCCAGGCACGTGGGACAGTACCAGACTGGAGTGATAGGTTCAGAAGGTGGGTAAGGGGGGGGGACTATAGCTGGAGCTGCAGTAAGGAGTAGACGGGGGTGGTGGTGACCATCAGGGCTCAGTTTATTGGGGTTTAGTGAGTACAGGGTAGAGAGGACTTCAGCCTGAGTTATGGGGGGGGGACACGGAGTTATGCGGCGTGACGTATGGGTTGGGGTGGCGCTGTGGGTGGCATCAGAGGTTTGATGAGCGCATGATGTGAAGAATTGTTTTAAGATTTTTACATACTGAAAAGGAGTTTAACCAAGCAATAATCATTAAGGATTGGCCTAAAATATGGAAGAATACGTGGTCCATTACCTCCTCCCCGACCTGGAGAGAGTTTGTATGGAGGGTTAGAGTAAGGGTTTTTTTTGGTACCCACAACACTAGCTCGGAGAAGCCCAGA
Organism: Neoceratodus forsteri; assembly: GCA_016271365.2. Lineage (NCBI taxonomy): Eukaryota > Metazoa > Chordata > Ceratodontiformes > Ceratodontidae > Neoceratodus > Neoceratodus forsteri. Next base: position 17,934,163 of record CM057456.1, read on the forward strand.
GACATCATCGGGTTGCTGGCGAGAGTGTGGGGAACGTATGGCTTCACACAAACACATTTTTTATGAGTGTCCGAAAATAACCACCTTTTGGTCTTCGGTATCATACCACATTATTAATATATTGGGGTATCAACACCCATTCACTGGGGTCAATCTATTGTTAGGTATCCCACCTGATGGAGTAAAAGATAAAGCTGTTCTTTATCTATGGACCATTCTGTTATGTGCAGCATACACATCCATCACTAAAAAATGGCTGCAGAATATACCACCTACAATAGCTGAATGGAAATCAGTGATCCTTATTATACAACACAATGAACAAATGTCTTATGCCCTACGCAGTAAGTTGGAAACATACACCACGTACTGGACCAGATGGGTTTTAACCCAGGATCAGATTCAATAGGACAGGAGAGGGGGAGCTACAAAGAAAGGGAATTTAAGTATTAACTAAAATAGTATCCTTCCCATAAGTTTATTTATCAAAACGAGATGTCCCCCCAATCAATTATCAGAAATTAAATTAAACAAGGAGAATTGAAGTAGAATACCTCCCTCGAGCAACTGATTTTACTTACTGGGCCAGATATTCAAAAGGGTTGCGCCATGCGCAATAGGGTTGCACATGCACAAGTCCGAAAGTGCGCCATTCTGCGATATTCAGCAGGAGGCAGTTGCGCCACCGAAAACAGGCTGAGCAACAGCGCAATGCAAATGAAGGCATGCGCAACCGAAGGGTGTGGATCCATGCATAAAGAGCGCAATGCGATATTCAAAGATTTGCGCAATGCGCAAGAGCTGAACAGCCGGAGGTTGCGCCCCAACGGAAATGAGCCAAAATAAAAGGGCTCAAGGAAGAGGCGCAAGAACGCGACAGGGAAGACACGAGGCAGAGAGACAGAGAAGGCCAGAGTAACAAACAGTGCAGGCCAGGGCGTGCACAGGACAGAAGAGGGGCAAGGAAGGTGTATGGGGCCACAGAGTGCAGAGGCCAGTAGGTGTACCAGGTGCAGTGGAGGTAGCAGTCAGGACAGCGGGGTAACAGAGCAACATCAGCCGGGGGTCACAAGCCAGGAGATGGACAGTGCCAGCTTCACATGGAAGCTGTAATGAGGGTGAGAATGCATGCTGCAGGGGGGCGTGGCCGTGGAAGGACGCCTTGTCCGGATCGCCCCCCAACAGGTGAGTACCGTGCCCGATCAGCTTTGAGCTGTACACAGATATAGAGATCGTGGGGCCGGTACCGCCTGAACAGGGCAATACTGAGACAGCTCTGTGAGCTGTGCAGTGATGTGATGCAGGCACCCTCACGCGCAGTCACGCTCTGTCGGTGGAGACAAGGTGACAGCCTGCATGTGCCTGCTAGTCACGGGCACCTTCCAGAGGCGACAGGGGACACCACAGGCATCACACAGTCGGCCGTCCGCATCCTCACCCAATTCCTCAGCGCACTGCTGCCACATGCCGCGGAGACATCCAGTTCCCCAGCACCGCAGAGCGTACAGCAAACATGCAGGAGTTCCACAGGGTAGCACATATGCCTGGCATGCTAGGGGCCATAGACTGCACCCATGTGGCCATCGCATGCCACCTGGCCGATGGGGCTGCATATAGGAACAGGAAGGGCTATTCCAGTGTCAACTGCCGGGTGGTGTGTGATGCCACTGGGCGCATAATAATGTCTGTGCCACACACCTGGCCGGAGCACATGAATGCCTTTATATGGTATCAGTCCGCGCTGTGCCATCGATTCGAAGGGGGACATCCCCACAGGCCATCTAGTGGGTGAGTACGCATGTAGGAATTGCAAGCGTGGGGCAGGGTGGGAATGCCACAGGTGCTATGGTAGTGGCACACAGGGATATTGGCAATATGGACCTGAACATGATACTCATCTCCACGATCTCACACAGGTGACAGCGGATACCCACTCCATCCCTGGCTGCTCACACCATGCCGTGGCCCCATGACCCCATGCAGCAGCGCTATAATGAGGCATGCCGCACACACAACATCATCGGCGGGTGTTTGGGATGCTCAAGGCACGCTTCGATGCCTAGACACCTCCGGCGGTGCCCTACAGTACAGCCCCTCAAAGGCCTGTGGGATATTCCTGGCCTGTTGTATCCCACAACATGGCCAAAGACTGTGGGATAGCCATTCAGGTCGAGGAGGGGACAGCGATAGGGGCATGCCGGCGCCTGTGATGATGGTGATGAGCAGCCCCCTTGGATGGCGGGACCCCCGACTGATCCGGCAGGCCCAGCTGCGCACGGGACACCATCACGGAGGAGCATTATGCATGACACAGGTAAGTCAAGGGGCCATGTGCAACCAACACTGTCCTGCCGCCAACCCACAGGCACACAGAGTAACACACCAGGGGTGCATGACGGCAAGGGGAGTGGAAGGGACCAGGCACACAAACACACCATCAGGAAGGGGCGAACAGTCATATGGACACACACACACACACACACACACACACACACACACACCAGGCACAAAGCGTACATGGGCAGGTGCACAGCAGAGCGGGAACAGACATGGCAAACACACAGATCCACAGACCACACCCACCACCTGTACTGTCCAAGTACGTGTGTCAGATGCTGGGCACCTTGCACCTTGGTGTACAGTACAATGCAGGCATCATCATGCACCGCACCTGTGGACAGCAGTCGGGATGGTGTGCAGGTGGTCCGTATGTCGGCGTGATGTGCAGGGGCACCCATCAGTGCACTGCCCACCATGACGCACAGTGCACACAGGGCAGCACCAGACAGGGCCCGCACTGGGAGACAGGTCAGTCATGTTGCACCATTCCACGGCCACCGCGGATGCGTGGGCGGCCCCGCCATGACCCAACAGCACTGGCAGGCTGAGCAGGGGCCACATGGGGTGGCACCGATGGACCACCAGGGGTCCCACTGCGCGATCGCGACCTTGTCCGCACTGGGGTCTGTAGTATGCCAAACATACCTGCACCAGGGGTGCTCGGGATGCCCACAGCAGAACTCGGCGTCGACAGGCTTGGTGTCGCATGACACCGGGAACAGGGAGTGGAGAGCGTGCTGTGTGGGGTGTGCGGTACAGGGGCACCTGCTTGTGTGCCCAATGCAGCCACGACAGCGACCAATGCCTGGGTCTGCCTGTCAATGGCGGCGGTCACATCCATCCGCATATGGACCATCTCTGCACGGTTCAGAGCACAGTCCCTGCTGTGCCGCTCCACAGCCATGCACAGTGCCTCCACGGACGTTGCAACCCGCCTTTGCTGCTGTACTGATTCCCGCAGCAGGCGGGTGTGCTCTTCAAATGGGTTCTCTGCCACAACGGCATCCTGTCCCCCAGGGTATGGAAGGTCCTGATGCTCAACACCCCTTGAGGGTGGGCACTGTTCACCAGGACCAGGAATGGGCATATCAAAGGGCGGTGGGCATGTGCCGCCGCTGGACACTGTACCCCCAGACCTGGTGGGTGACTGCTGCTGCTGCTCCTCCAACCGCTGTGCCCCAGGGACCACTCGTTCCACTGCTGTGGCCGCAACAGTGCCAGACACCTGCACAGCCACCGGTGCTGCCCCACCGGTGCTGACAGGCACAGTCTGGGACTGTGCCGACTACTGCTGGCACACGTTGGAACCAGCTAGCCCAGGGGCACGGTGCTGGCCTGCTGTGTGTCCGTCATGGGACACACACATGTCACTGCCCATTGCAGTCCTTGCATCATCAATGGTGCAGGTACGTGCTACAGCCACAGTCAGGCGTGCTGGTGCTTGCATGCCAGACTGCTGAAACACAGGCTGTGCACCCCACACCCGACTCACCGACACCAGAGTTGGCAGCCGGCGTGCATGCTGGTGCAGTGCATGCTGCTGGTGACAGAGGTGGATGGACCCTCCTCCATGTCCAGCAGGTCTTCCTCACTGCCTGGACCCACCACCACCATCCCTGAAGGCGAACAGGATCTGTAACAGAAAGAGAGGACATGTGAGTGCATGTGAACAACCCCCAACACCACCACGTCCATACCGTGCAGTGAAGGGCTTCCACCTGTCTGGAATCCACCTCCTGGTATGCCCTCAATAGCACTCCGCTGCATTGATGCAGCCAGTGGTCCTCAGCGGGGTCAGCTCCACCACTGCTGGCTGGCCCCGCCTGTGCCAATGCGTGCCGCCCTGACCGCTGCCACCTTCTCCTTCACCCTCCTGAGGTCTGTCCCATCTTCTTTTGCATTTCTGCAGGCGCTGGTGGCTTCGTGCAGGTTCACTGCCCAGGCTACCCCTCCCATGCAGCCACACGGGCCTGAGGGGTACCCCGTCCACTCAGCAGTGGCTCCTCCTCCAGGTAGGCCTGGAAGAGGGCCTCTGTCTCCGCTGTGGTGAAGCTGGGCCTCCTCCTCCGCCCACCATCCTCACCCTCACCTTGGCTCTGCTCGGTCATGTCGATCTGTATGGGTGGAAGTGGACACCTGTCACTGTGCAGTCTACAGCGTTATCCCATGACCATTGTCCAGAACATCACACAGCATGCAACCCACTTCTCACCTGCAGTAACCGAATCTGGCCAGCGCAGCCCAATGTTGCACATTTATAGCGCAATGCATGCAAATTAGGAGTGAAGCAACTGTAATGAGATGCAAATCGCGCCACTGCGCCTTTGAATGGCTGATCAGATGATTTGCATGTGTCGGCTGAATATCGCGCCGTTGCGCTTTGCGCAATACGGTTGAGCCGGCTAAGCCAATGGCGCATATCTGTGACTGTGTGGTACACTGCATTGCGCATGCCCAGGTAGCTTACGCAGGCGTCTGCCGCGCTGATGACGTGCTGTGCGCGATTGGCAATTCAGGCCATGGCCACCATTGTGCCAGTGGTGCTACAGCACTGGGCACCATATGGCGCTGTGGCACTACTGCGCAATAGTCCACTGTGGCACTGGCATGCAGGTGACCGTTCGCGCAGGATGCGTAGACGTCAGATGGCGCTGTGCGTGGCCTTGCGTCACAGACCCCTGACCTGGTGTCCGACCTTTGCCCCCGGCGCTGTTCGGCTGCCATGTGTACGGCTCTGTTGCGCTGTTTGGTGACAGCGCTATGTGAACCAACGGCGCTATACGAACAGCGCGATTGGAACCTATGGTGGTCTATTGCGCAACATTTCCACGTGGGGTTGCCGCGCTGCGGGGCGCCATATTGCCTGCTCTACTACCACAGTAATGGCACGCAGGAGAGCTCCCCAGTGGAGTCAGTTGGAGGTGGCCAACCTGGTGGCAGTGGTTGAGCCTCACTTTGGGGCACTGTTTGGGGATCAGCCCCTCACCATGGCCCGCACCCATGTGTGGCTGCAGGTGGCCACTGAACTGGAGAGGGTCACAGGGCGGTGCCGGTCTGCTGAACAGTGCAGGCACAGGTATAGTGACCTCCGCAGGAGGGAGCCAGATGTGCTGCAACGCCTCAGGTCACGTGCCAGGAGGGGCGTTGTGCCTAGGCCAGGTGGGTGTACCATCTATGCACCTGTATTCTCCGTAGGGGTGTGACTGTGTTTTGGTGGCGGTGCATGGGGGATGGCTCTGCCATGGTTGGCTGTGTCAGTGTGTGCAGGTGTGAGATGCATGGGTCTGGCTGTGTGGGCAGGCACACTCACTGGGGCAGGGGCAGTCTGCTTTGGGGTCACACTGATGTTTTCTCAACATTTGTCACCCACAGGCCTGGCGGAAGGATGCAGGCCCAGGCTGAGGAGGGCCGTGGCGGGGCCCAGGTGGCAGCCGGAGGAGGCGTGATGGGTGGGCCACAGCGGCAGCAGCAGCCACAGCTGCTTGATGAGTGTGAGTGTCATTACATCATGGATGCTACTGCATGCTGGAGGGGGTGGGCATGAACACCAGCCATGGACAACACAACCATGCACGACACAGGCGACAGTCATCACTGTCCAGTGTCACTGCATGTCTGTGTGTGCGTCATTGGTGGTCCATGCATGCACTGGGCACATGGCTGTGGAACTGGCATCCCACCACATTGCCACGTCACTTGACAGCCTTGTTTGTGCTGTGATGGACATGGGCAGTGTGTGTGTGCAGTGGTGCATATAGCCGGTGCTGCCTGGTTGGGCGTGTCATGTGCATGGTCACTGTGGGTGGGTGCATACCATCACAGGTGCGGGGTACTAGGCTATATGCCTTGCAGGATGGGTGGTGTTCAGGGTTGTGGACAGTCACAGCCATTGACTGTGTTCCCTTTTCCTAGGTCTCAAGATCCTACGGCGGATGGACCGTGCCCTCCAGCGGCTGACGCAGGTGTCAGTCACTACACATGACCTCCTGACAGACATGCAGCGCCATGGGGTCAGGCGACGCCGGAGGAACCGGGAAGATTAACAGGCAGCAGGGGACCAGCCTGCTGGGTGTTGACTGCGCTTCCCCTTCCCACTTCAGCCAGCCCTCCCACCCTGCCTTCCCTCTCCCAGTTGTTCACCTCTACCCCTTACCCACCCCTACCTTGTACCCCTACCCCACCCTTGTCTTGTACATATGTATATATATGTTGTTGGTGTTGTACATATCTTTTTCGAATATATATATTTTGTTATGAATTCTGTGGTGGTCTCTGATTTGCAGCGGGCTATGGTTGCTCAGTTGCAGTGTGTGCATGGCATCTGGGGTGGTAAGGTCCTGGGTATGTGTGTGTGTGTGTGTGTGTGTGCATGGGAAGGTGTCTCCGGTGTGGGAATGCCTTTCAGTCGGTCTTGCCATCTGCTGCCACCCACTGCTGGGTGCCCAGGGTGGGTCTGGCTTGTATGGTTCTGTGCTACACGAGGTTGCAGTGTGCCGGGGTTGCATGGTGTTTATTGCAGTGACAGTCACTGCACATGGGTGGTGTCTTGGGGTCACAGTGCAGGGTGTGCTGTACAGAAGGGGGGGGCTGATGTGCACTGTGGTTGTCGACCCCCTGTGTGTGGCAGTCTCAGCCTGCCAGTGGGTGTGCTGGGGTGACATGGTCCTGCTGTGCTTTGTTGGCTTGTCCCCATGGGCTGGTGGATCATCCATCCCTCCCCCAGTGATGCTGTGCTTGGGGTGTGAGGGTGTATTGTTAGGTCTGCAGTGTGTTCCTGTGCCCATGTGTGGCATGGCTGGTGGTGGGCCCCAGCCTGCCTCCCTGGTTGTGCAGTTCCATTGCTCTGCTGGGGGGTGGCTCTGCTTGCACTATGGCACCTCTGGACTGCTCAGCTGGGCTAGCCTTGTTGCGCTATGGCGCATCATTTCTGCTCAGCTTCCCCTTCCTGGTTGCGCTATGGCGCAGTTTGTGTGATATTCAGACGTTGGCTGCTTGCGCAATTGACCTTGCTCCATGTTTGAGTATCGCGACGATTGCGCCTGTGCGCAAGTGACTTGCGCTTGCTCCTGCTGTTGCGCACTTTTTGGGCGCAGTTTGAATATCCGGCCCACTGTATCTATTTAACTTGTGGTGGTTCCTAACCCGAAGACTGTTACAGTTTTTATCTGTATGCATTTTAATTTTCGTTGTTTTAGTTTTTTATTAACTTTAAGATTTGTGTATTAATATTAATAAGCAAATAGCTATAGTTTCAGATAGCTATGAACTGTTAACTCTGTATTTAAAATCGTAATAAAGGAATGTTATACCAGAAGAAATGTATGTTAACTCATTACTCAATAAAGGAAGTATTAAAAAAAAAGATTTTGCATACCTGCTGGGTGTCGGAGATAAGGGATCCCTCGATCCTAAGGGTCGGCGTGGCTGGGGGGGGGCGAGATGGTTTTAGGAGTGAGCTAATTGTTTTCCGGAAAAGGGTTCGGGATACATGACTGTCTTGTAGTCTTTGCTGAAATAACAACACTTAGCTAGCCTAACCGCTTTAGTGTAGGCATTTCTAAGTGCCTTAAAATTCTGGTGTTCAGCGGGAGCAAGTGAAATCTTGATGCAACGCCGGGCGTGATCACGTAACTTACAAAGCTGAAGAAGGTTGGGGGTCACCCAGGGAAGGTGTCTGTACCTAACCCTCCTTGTTCTTAAAGGGGCATGGAAGTTCCAGATGGTATTAAAAATAGTAGCAGAGGCACTGTGGAGCCTGAGCTAAGTAGCAGCATCTATATACAGCTCCGAACTTGGCAGAGAAAAGGCTATAAAATCTATTTTTTTTTTCCTCACAAGTGTTCAGTGGAACTTACAGTTTCACACAGCTAATCAGTCAAGGAACATGATGGGAAACCCTTGCAAGGATCGAACAACTACAGACTCAGGAAAAAGCAAAAACGCTGCAATGGATCAGCCCTCAAAGCAGTCTGTGGAGGTGGATGCCGTGGCAGGGACAAACCCAGAAACAGAGTCAATGCAGTCACTGGGGCTAAAACTGCAGCAGCTGATTTCAGTGGTGGCAGATTTAAACACCAAAATAGCTACCTTTAATACCAGGGTTCCGGTGGTGGAAGCAACCATAGACTGACTTCAATGGGACTTTCAAGAAGTCCAAAAGCAATCTTCAGCCACCTTAGTGGCAATAAGCATTGTACTTAAAGAAAATCAGCACCTCCGTGCCCGACTCAAGACCCTCAAAAACCAGGCTCGCTCAGCACATATCAGGGTCACTGGTCTCCCAGAAGAAATTGAAGGAGACTATCCTTGTATGTTGATAAAGGACTAGCTTAGTGAAAAATTATTACTGGAGGGAGAAAGTGGTGAGTCTGACATATAGAAAGTATACAGGATTACACCATGTGGCAGAACGCAGGCCGCATCTGAACCACGCACTCTGCTACTGGTCACCTCAGGAACTGGAGCAAGAGATCAAATACTAAGTCTAGCATGACGAATGGGGTCACTTACTCAGGATGGCTGGAATATCCACCCCTTCCCGGACATCAGCTATGCTACTCGTCAAAGGCGCAAAAGATTTGATGGGGTACACAGAGTCCTCAGAGGTGCCGCTATTTTCCACTCAATTAACTTTTGGGCCAGACTCTGAATCATTCTTCATGGCAAAATATGGATTTTCAGTGATCTTGAAGTCAGAAAATGGGAAGATAGAGTGGTAGCAGGACTTCAGCAAACCGGTCTGAAGGTCGAGAAGGAACAAGAGGACACTGATACCTGAATCGGTTATTTGTTTTCTGTTCTCATTTATAATATTTGTTGGCTAAGATTGACTGCAGTACAGTATTGGGAGCTTATGAGACCACGATTCTGAAAAAGGATTTAACATTTTTCTGGGGCTTGGCAGCTTGCTGTCACCTATTACCTGTTTGGGACACCTTATTAAAAATGCTGTTTAAGGCATAATGTTAGTAATTTTACCAGGGCTCTAGGTGAGGCCAATTTGAGTTTAATCTGGAGGTGTTACGCCACTGCAGTTAGTCTTCACTGTTTTAGCACCTTCTCTTAATGGGGGCTTCTCATTAGAAACAACAGAGGGAATTGTTTTAGTATTACTCCATTTAGGAGCACGGCTTAGCTCCCTACTGGGTTCTCTAACCTGGAGATGGGGTTAAGGTTGATCTTATTAAATTGTGTACACATGTTTTAGTATATTGCTGGCTACTTCAAAATGTATGTGGTTACTATCACTTAAGGTTGGATGCATGATGTTACAAGGTTCCATATGGAACAAGTACCCTTCTGAGGAATTTATATGGATTTTATCTTTCAGGATATTGTTATGCTGCTCATGGGTACTATATCAGCTTTTCAATTTTAGTAAATGTTCAGGAAGTATTTTTATTTAGATAGCCCCTCTAAGATGTATCACAATGTGGAGAATGCATTTTCTTTGTTCCTCTGATTAAGTGATCATTAAGATCACAGTGGTTATAAACTCTATGGCTTGTTTTCCATATGTAATAATCTCAAGGCTGTATTGTTGAGAAAACTAAAAAATAAAGTAACAAAATGTTCAAGTGCGAAGTCCACATTTGTTGCTGTAAGCACAGGGGTCCAGTTGGCAGCCTCAAGTTCTTGCAGGAGGGCAGCCGGATCAAGTAACTTGAGAGACAATAATGGATGTATCTAGGACTGGTAAGCGGAGAGTGCATCTTTCTGACACAGAAAGTTGCGCAGTGATCACTTAAAGCATTTGGAAGGACTCAGTCAGAGATTCTGTGAGGGTGAGATGACAAAATCCAATCAAGGAGTAAATGATTACAAGAGTTGGGGTTGTATCTAGAGGGTTCCCATAGCAGTTGGAGAGTTGTAGAGATTTAACTTGGTTTTGTTGGGCCTTGTTGGATGGGGAGAGCCAGTCTTTGTTGAAATCACCCAATAAGATGAGCTCACCAGAGGAGGAGGAGGAGGTAGAAGAGATGGAGGTGATGCATGTTACCAGGGAGCTTGCAGCTATGGGGGGCATAAAGGACACCAATAAAGATGGGCATAGAGGAGGTGACTGAGAGGCAAATGACCAAGAGCTCATTGGAGGCATGGCATATTTTAGAGTGGGGGACAGAGCAGTTTAGAGGGCTACGATTGTAGATGGCCATGCAACCACCACGTTTACCCCAATCCTGCCTCAGCAAGGAATAATCAAGAATGGAATTCATAGTGTACATAAAAAATTATATACTTATATACCACACACACACACACACACACACAGTGCTTCCACGTTATAATATCCCCCACTACAGTGAACATCTGGTTGTAGCAAATGCCACGTGAGACTCCCAGGTGAAGCTGCTACAGTATTGGCAGATAAAGTGCCTGAAAGATAAATCACCATTAGTCTTTGTCTAGTGGAGCAGCAGTATGTTTGGGGGCAGTGAGTTCAAGACAGAAGAAGAAGTAGCAGTAAATAAGCAGTCAACCAGCATCAAAGGTCAAGATGCAGTTCGAGAAGTAGCGGTGAGTCAGTGAACTATTCACATTATACCCCCTTCACCGCAGTATCAGATAACAGTAGAGACATGCTATGCAAGTCACAATTCAGAACACTAATGCTGTTTCCTCCTTCCTCCGCAGGTCTTGCTTCTAGTCTCCCACACAACCCTCCTCCTGCTAGTACTTAAATTTCCTAAAACTGACACTTTTTTGAGATGCCACTGCATCAGCCAATTTCCAGGTTCTGTGTTGCGGCCACAATCACAACTGCAGCTGCTTTGGAGCTTCTCATGTTCCGATTACCTGGTTTTCCACTGGATTCCATTCCCATGCTGCTTGTGGCGCCCACTAGACTATCCAGGATGAAAACTGGAGCTGCTGTCAGTTGTTGCTGTAGATTCCAGGTTTAAATGTGCAAGGGTTTGGATTGTGTGTGTGTAATATATCTATCTATATTTATACACACACATGCATACACATACACATACACACACACTATGGGGATGTTTTCTTTGATCACATTTGATTTAAGCACTATTTATACACAGATACACAGATAATGACGGCAGAAAAATGCCCACTGGCCCACCCAGTCTACCCACTCTACCCAAGTTCTCTGCATTGGCTCTAGCATGTTCCTTCTTTCCTGTGCACCAGTTCTTATTTATTTACTATTCTTTCACCATTCATAGAAACACAGAATTTGAAGGTAGAATAAGTACTGCTTGGCCCACCCAGTCTGCCCATATTTCCCTACCTAAAGTATCAGTGCAGACCCTACTTGATCTACAGCTCTTTCTCCCTGCCACTTTTCCTTTTCAGTACAATTCCCCTGTAATTACAGCATGCATTCTTTTTTTTTATTTAAATTTTTATTAAGTTTTGAGTGGTACACACAGATAGCAATTTCTTTACTATAGACATGTCATCACTGTATCATGTATTCTTGAACCCCACCACTGTTTTCACCCCCACAACCTCCGCTGGAAGACTATTCCAAGAATCCATTACTCTTTCTGTGACAAAGTACTTCCTTATATCTCTCTTAAATCTACCCAACTTCATGGAATGTTCCCTTGTTCCTGATCATCCTTTTTTTCTGAAAAATACTTCCCTCCTGTAACTTTGCCCCCATGAGGTATTCAATCTAATAATCTATTTTTTTCTTTCCATTCAGAGATTCTGTCTGCTTAAATTCCATGGAGAAGCTAACTGTATCGGTTCAAACAGGCATTCTCACCATAAACATGCAGGATTAGCTTACTGAATGTAGAGATACCTTATCATTATCCTGCACAAAATTATTTGTTACTCTTTAGTTTACAGTAGGCATCCATATCTAATCACTGGAACGTTAGGGGTTAAGTGAGAAGGCAAAGAGAAATTAAGTACTGAGATTTTTTATAAATAAGTAGAGGTCAAGATTGCCTTCTGTCATAAAAAGATATAAAACAAAAGATCTACTACTTATGAGGTTTTTAGATCAGGAAATAGCTAGAAAAAAGTAACATAGACTTTGACGGCAGATAAGGACCACTTGGCCCACACAGTCTGCCCATTTCCCTACCTATTGGATAAGCTGCAGATTCTAGTTAACCAACAGCCTACTTCCTGCAACCCCCCACTATAATTGCCTTATGTCTGTCCCATGCATGTTTGAATTCCCCCACTGTTTTAGACCCCACAACCTATCCAGGAAGGCGGTTCCATGCGTCCACCACTCTCTCCATGAAAAAGAATTTCCTCACATTACCCCTGAGCCGTCTCCCCTCTAAGTAGCAGTAATTATTCTAATTGATAAAAAGTTTCAATTTCCAAGGGGATTTTGTTGTGGAAGACAAAAATGGATACTTTTTAATTGTTAGTGGCAAACTAAATTATAAAGCAGCAACTTTTGGTGAATGTATATGGGCCCTTAAACGGAAGCCATGCCACTTCCTTACTATGCTATAATCTTTTAAGGCTACCCTTGAATGGTAAAATGATTACAGCTGATGGTACCAACTGCATAAATAATCCAGTTTTGGACAATACAACACCAAGTACAGCGTAAGTAAATCAGATAAATATCTTAGTGACATGTTGGTAAACCACAGCTTGATTGATATTTTGACAGTGATGAACCCCAATGTAAAAGAAATGAAAATGACGTACCTACCGTAATTCTTGATCTTCCTGTGTATCTTCACCATTCATCACTGTTGGGTGTCTGCCAGAGATAGGCACCAAGCGAGACACTTTTTTTGAGATGGGGCCGGCGCCATTGACGCCACCCACAAGGCCGATGTATTACGTGGTGCTCGCGGGTTGGTCAGTAACAGCTGTTGGGTCCTCCTCCACCTCAGTTCTGCTCGTTGGAGAGACAGATAAAATAAGTAAAGAGAAAGGAGGACGGGGCAAGAGAGCCCAAGGGACAGTAAAAGGAAAGAAAGAAACTGAAAAAAATAGTACGCTGACAAGAGGACAGGTAAAGAGAAAAGGGGGGCCTGAGGGTTGTGGGCCAGTAGGCCCCAGACCCTGAGCGACCAAGGGAGGAGAAGGAAGAGAGGAAGGTATAGAGAGAGAGACAGTGTGAGAATCTAGGTATGGGATGGGGGGGTGGCTTGGCCCCAATCAGGCAAGGAGGCGGCTCCAAGATGATACACCAGGGCACGAACCCTGGTCAGAATTGCTAGGCCCTGAAGGGTCTAAGCACAGAGAATTTACCAAGGAACGCAGCAGTATTGCTGCAAGAAGTTCCGCAGTTGTGCCCCAATGACCAAAAGGCAAAGCCAACACTGCCTAGAGGCTGAATGAAATGACAAGAAAACCAAGGATTGATTGCACCACCAGAATTTGGAGGGAGGCCACCCCCAGCCTCAATCCCATCTACTTTTAGGAGGTATCACAGCCCCCCCCCGAAAACTCCAACAGGGTTTTGGGGGAAGGGAGAAAAGCGACAGTACGGAACATACCCTCCTCAAGGGAGGGAAGAAAGGGCAAGGATGTCCTGGGAAGCCCGAGGTGCCACTCCTGGACTGGGGAAAAACCTTTCTGAGCAGGTCATTCAAGGAAGTCCAGAAGAGGAGCCCCCCCCCCCGAGACCCTAAGGAATAAACCCTGAAGGGTTTGAGATCAGTCTCGACCCGACCCTGCCCCATCATTCCCATTCCTGGACAACTGTCGAGAGTGGATAGAACTTCGGGGGAGGGGGCAAGAGGAGGGCGGCACATCTCAGGGAATAACCCTGAGGAAAACATCCCTAAGTCCCCCTCAAGGAGAATGGGGGGAAGGGGAACCCCTCCACTAGCCGTTTAAGGCTGGGACTGGTCACGTGAGACGGGTTCCTGGACCTTAGGGGAAGGAAGGCACCCCTAAAGCTCCCATCTCACCCTGTGGGAAAAGAGATGGGTCCCCTGGAAGGAGGAGGCCAGTAACCTGCGCCAGGCCAAAGATGACAACCTCAACTGGTGAGGCCATGCCGTCCACCTAATGCAGATCGCTGTCCCTGCAACCCGTGAAGTGACCTCATTGGCGTACGATGACCTTGATTGGTGCCTCGCCAACTCCAGGCCTATAGCGGAGAGGGCTATGGCTTTCTGGGTAGCCTCCGAATCAGGCAGCGATGCTAAAGCTTGACCTAACATCACCCACAGGTGCCTGTTGTAGGCAGCGTGGTGCACCTGATGTGAAATAATCACCAACAAGCTCTGCGCTGAAGAGAAAACTCTTTGCCCCAGCCGATCCAACTATCAAGAGTCAGCTTCAGGGGGCATGTTGCGGACAGGGCGTTGAAGCCCGAAAGGGGTGTCCAGCCACGTCAGTCCAGTAGGTGCTTGAGGCAAGGTGCCTGGAGACCCGCAGGTTGCGCAATACTGCCTGTGGCAGTCCATAGGGGCTGGTTCTAGGGAATATGGATGCTGCCAGGTGCTGTACGACACTTGCCGGAAAGGGAACCGGCCAGGACGGGATCATCAAATGGCATGCCCCATATTCGCCTAGAAAGGCCTGCGTCGCATGCTCGGTATTGTCCCTCGGGTAACGGGAGATGTGCAAGTCCCTAACCAACCTCGACAGGAAGCGCTGATACTGGGCCTGCTCAGCATCTGAGGACAGGTGGACGGAAGACTCCTCCTCCCCAGTGGAAGAAGACAAGGAGGTCAAGGAACTTGACAAGTCAGACTCTGGCTGCGGCGGGGAACTGGTCAGAAGACCTGCTTGTCCATGACCCTAACGTATTGAGGGAAAGCTACAGCCTGAGACCTGAACTGATCCCAGGTCAAAGGCCCCAGAGGACCAACGTTGCCTGAGAGAAAGGGAGCTGGCCGCAGAAGCACGGGCAAGCCTGTCACCTGATGCGACATGCCTCTGCCAGGGCTAGCAGAATCCACAGGAGAGCCTGGCATTAGAGGAAAACCACAGTTCCGTAAATTCACCGTCCTATCCTGAAAATCAAAATGGTGAGGGCTTAACTCTGTAGGGTAAGCTACCCTATGAGAGGACTGGGGACGCATGGATCCAGATGGGCAGACCCCAGCCCCACCCAGAGAGACCTCCTTGGGAGAAAACGAGGGGAGGACACAAGGCTCAGCACTACAGCTCCTTCCCCGACCCCGGGGGTCATGAAAGTGTGCCACGGTCCCTTGCCCCTTTATCCTCAACCCTGAGGACTCCGAGGAAGCTTTCTTCCTTGACCCATGTGCCAAAGGCTCCCTCGACTCCAAAGGCCCCCAGGTAGGGCCGTAGGAGGGGACTCGATCTTAATCCTGAGAAGAGGAATGGCAAGGGGAATGGCAGCCACTCCCACACTCAGGAACCTGATCGCCACCCCAGTAGCAGAGGGACTGCCAGGCCACAGCTGGCACCCCAAGCCACCACTGGCTGGGGGATCAGCATGAGCCGCAGTTGCCTGAGCTGCCAGAGGGGCACCTGGGGAGGTGCAAAGGTGCTAGGCCGTGGAGACCCCACTGATTCGGAAGAATCAGGCAGCCAATCCAGATCTGCTTCAGAATCATCCGCCTCCGAGGAGGAGACAATTATGTAGGCTCCCGGCTTGGCGGCCCGAGGAGTCCCCCAGTCACAGCCATGGGCCCCAACGGGGGAGCCTGCACCTGGCTCGGCCCTGAACGGAATCGGACCGGCCCTCTGGCACCGTGGTAGGAACCTCCTCTACAGCAAGGCTAAAAGAAGAGGAGGCCCCCTCTTCACCGGACCACATAGGCCCAGGAAGGGATCCGGAGGTAGGGCAGAGAGTCCTGAGCTTGGACCGGTGCGAGTGACGCCACCCCCGAAAAGTTGGCGGGGCCCTGCCGACTTTTAACGCGTGGTGCTCTAAAACTCGATGGTCCATCAAGAACAGGCATCACAGGAATCCATGTCGTGCTGGGGTCCAAGACAGGAGAAGCACACGTCATGTTGGCCGGTCACGGAAATCTGTCGGCCACAGGGACACCGACGCATAAGTAGCTGACATGTTGGTTTTTTTAAGAACGCTTTTTGTCCCGACGACCAGACATGACAGAACGGCAATAAAATCCAAAAACAAGCAAAGACTCGATGCCGCGCACAAAAAAATGGAAAGATCTTACCGGTCTGGAGCGGCGTTGAGTAGCAGAACCGAGGCGGAGTCGAATTCTGAACAACATCAAACTGTGGCATCGTTAAAACTAGGCCACGATGAGTCTCGAGTGGCTGAAGGTGCTGTCTCGATGGCAGGAGAAGCAGAAATGAGGTGGAGGAGGACCCAACGGCCATTACTGGCCAACCCGTGAGCGCCACATAATACGTCGGCCTCGTAGACGGCACCAACGGCACTGGCCCCTACTCCAAAAAAAAAAAAAAGGGTCTCCCGCTTGGTGCCTGACTCCGGCAGACACCCAACAGTGATGAATGGTGAAGATTGACACAGGTAAGATTACACTTTTTCCTCTCCTTTTTCTTAAACAGATTCCAGAAGACAACAGATATATTTACAAAAAGATTGCATCAAATAAGTAGTTCTTTCAGATAGTTACTGATCATTCCCCAGCTTCCACAGTTTTAAAACTCAATATTGCAAATAAGACGCTGGCGTGGTGGCGCAGACGGTTGAGGCACTGGACGCCACACCTCGCGCCATGCCGATGACCCAGGGTCGGTAGTGACCTCCGGTGTCAGAGGGTCGGCCGGGGGGAGGAGGACTGAGCATCCCAGGAACTGCTATCCTCCGGGTGGAGTGAGACAACTGTGGCTGCACTGGCTCCTGGTGGTGGCTGGGGGTCAGTGCATGTGGTGGTTCGCTTTGGGGTTGGCACGGGCATGTGTCAGACAGCAGTGCACGGAAGTACGTATGGCAGCATCACAGACACCATTGCCACCCGTGCTGTGGGGGGACCAGTTCACGACAAAATCCTCCGGTGCACTCGATGATGTCCAGTCCAGTCAGCACTGCACCACTCTGACTCAGGATGCTCCTCCAGAATCCTGACCCCTGGCTTCCGCGGTGGTGGGGTTAGCACCTGCCACAAAGCAGCCTGTGAGAGGAACAGAGGAGGGGGTCAATTACAGGAACTGGGAGTGGTGCAATGCCACGGACTCGGGCCGATGGGGGGAACCGTACGAAACACACCCTCAGCCGAGGAGGGACCAAAAGAAAAAGAAAAAAATATTGCTAACAAGGCTCCAAACAGATGTAGAATAAAAGTACAGTTACGTAAGAACTTACCGTAACAGCAGATCTTCGAGAGGAGCTCTTGCAGCAGCTAATACCTTTAGGACTAAGCCCGCCAGGCATTAGGACCCCACGGAAAAATCTTCTAGCTAGAAGTCTATGGCGGGGGACTGCTCCCGACATCAACCCTGCCCTGATGTCAGACGTGATAAAAAGGGAGCGGTCCCCTGGCAACACCTCAGTTCTCCCACCAGAGACCCAGCTGAAAAAACAGACGGAGAACCGAGGAGGATCTCCTATCCCCAAAGAGAAAATAATGAAATTTGTCTCCAGGGGCAGGTGGAAGAGAAAGCCACCTGCTGCAATACCTCTTCTCGAAGATCTACTGTTACAGTAAGTTCTTATGTAACTGTACTATCTGACTTCAAGGGGGAGCTCTTGCAGCAGGTAATACCATTAGGACTGAGTCCCAAGCAGTGCCCAAGAAGAGACCTAGGCCGGAAGGGTGGAGGACAACAATGTTATGGTGTAGGCAATGAGGAGAGGAGTCCCTGAAGGACCGCTAGGCCGAAGCCTGCTCTCCTCCTGGAAGCAATATCCAGACTGTAGTGCCTAACAAAGGTGTGCACTGAACTCCAAGTAGCGGCCACACAGCGGTCCGCTGAAGAAACATTCCGAAGGGAAGCGAAGGACGTCGCTACCCCTCTGGTGGAATGACCACTAACTGGTCCCAGTAAGGGTTTGTTGTGCTGTTGGTAGCAGAACGTAATGCAATGCACTAGTCACTTAGCGTTTGTCTCCTTTGCACACAGAAAGGCTGGGGCACCCATAACAAAGCAAACAACTGGTCTGTCTTTCTGGTAGAACTGGTCCTGGCCAAATAGTAACGTAGAATTCTATGTATATCCAGAGTGTGTAACAAGGCCTCCCCCTCTGTTTGAGTACTCTGGGTAATAAACTGGTAGTTGGATGTCCTGGTTCAACGTGAACTCGGACACTACCTTCAGTAGAAAGTTAGGGTTTGTACGCAGGGCTACCCTGTCCCTGTGAAAAATAAGATAAGACTCTTTACACATCAGAACCTGCAGCTCAGAAAACCTCCGAGCTGAGGTAATGGCAACTAAAAATAATGTCTTCCAAGAGAGAAGGCATAGCTCGCAACTTGCGACTGGCTCAAATGGGGGCAAGGTGAGTTTTTCCAAAACAAACAGGAGGTTCCAAGGCAGCACTGGGTCTCTCCTGAGGGGTCTGATATGCAAGACACCTCTTAGAAAGGTCTTGTTGATGTCCAGCTGTGCCAGATTCTTCCCATTTAATGGTGCATGGTAAGCTGACAATGAACAGAGGTGCACCTTAAAGGATGAATAGCTAAGGCCCAAATCCGATAGGCAGAGAAGATACTCCAGCACAGATTCCATTGGATAATTAAGGGGATCTAGAGAATGGGGGAACACCCACAAGCAGAAATGCTTCCATTTCATGGCATATGTAGCCCTGGTAGAGGGTTTTCTTGCTGCCAAGAGCACCTCTGCCACTCTGAGGGATACTCCAAATCTGTCCCTAGCTAAGTCCGCAGGAGCCATGCATGCAGATGCAGGGACCGGAAGGCCGGATGGACCAACATCCCTTGCTCTTGGGAGAGCAAGTGAGTGGAGGGGGGCAACGGAACTGGCGTTTCCAATGCCAACTGTTGCAACAGCGAGAACCAACTCTGTCGAGGCCAGAAGGGCGCTACCAGCATCATCTGGGCTCCTTCTGCCTGCAACTTGAGCAGGACCCTCTGGAGAAGGGGGAAGGGAGGGAAGACCTACAGAAACCTCCCTGTCCAAGAGAGAGACAATGCATCTCGCCCAAAAACACCAGACCCTGGATCTAGGGAGCAGAAATTTGGCAGTTCGGTGTTGTGTGGGGATGCAAAGAGGTCCAGTTCTGGCCGACCCCACCTTTTGAAGAGGTCTATGACTTCTTGCTGTAGTTCCCTCTCATGATTCTGAGACCGGGAACAACTTAGGCTGTCTGCGAGGACACTGTGAATCCCTGCAACATGGACAGCCGTTAGATCCATGCTGTGATCCAATGCCCAAGTCCACACTCTCATTGCCTCTCTGCATAGGGGATAAGAGTGCTTGCCCCCTTGCTTGTTGAGATGGAAGACTACTGGGGTATTGTCTGACTGGACCAAAAGAGGCCCTGGAAGGAGTACCCCTTGGAAGGCTTGAAGGGCATACAGTACGGCTCTCATTTCCAGAATATTTATGTGGAAAGACTGTTCCATTGAATTCCAAGAACTCCTTGTCTGATTAGAAGCAAGATGTGCTCCCCCATCCCAGTCCCGAGGCATCCATGGTAAGGATCTGCTGTGGTCTGGGTCACTGGAAGGGAACTCCTATGGCCAAATGGGCTGGGGTGACCCACCAGGTCAGGGACTGCCTAACCGTGCTGGAGATCCAGATGGGCTCCTCTAGCTCGTGCGTGCCTTGGTCCCACTGTACTCCGAGGTGCCACTGCAGGATCCTCACGTTCAGACGTGCAAGGGGAACTGTGGCTATGGCTGTGGCCATGTGACCTAGAAGCCGCAGAATCATTCGCTGGGACCAAGACTGAGTTTATCACTCTGAGAGTGACTTCTCAGCCTGGATGCCCGGTCTTCAGGAAGAAAGGCTTTCCCTTGTACAGTGTCCTGGACTGCTCCTATGTATTGCAGTCTTTGAGCAGGCTATGGGTGTGATTTGGGCATGTTTAGGGTAATGCCCAGAGTCTGGAATAGACTGAACATCTCCTCCAGCGTCCTGTTCAATTGGTCTTCCGCTGGAGCTGTAAGAAGCCAATTGTCCAGGTAGGGGTAAACAAAGTGACCCCTCTCCTGAGAGCTGCTGCCACTACTGCCAGGCACTTGGTAAAGACCCTTGGTGCTGATGACAGACCGAATGGCAGCACCCTGAACTGGTAGTGCCTGCCTTGGAAAGTGAAGCAAAGGTACTTCCTGAGGGACAGCAGGATCTTGATATGCATGTTCGCATCCTGCATGTCCAGGGAGCAAAGCCAGTCTCCTTGATGGAGCATGGGCAACAGGCTTGCTAAAGTCACCATTCTTGTACTCAATGAAAGTGTTCAGTTGGCTCAGGTCCAGAATGGGACGGAGGTCTCCTGTCCTTTTCAGGACAAGGATGAAATGGGAGTAAAATCCTTTGCCTCTCTCTGAGCATAGGGGACCCCCTGGATGGCTCTCTTGTCACAAGGCTTGTATTTCTGCCCACAGAGTTGTGCACTAGGACTCCGAGGGAGTCAAAACTTTCAGGGGGCGTTGAGGCAAGTGGTGCATGGCTCTGCGAGAGTGGCTTGCAGCACTAGGCTTACCTCAGCGCCAGCCCCCAACCAGCTCAGTTCCTTTTTTGCCAAGGAGGTACATTATTACCTAACTATTGGTCATGCACGTATGCTAAGGGCATAAGGAGGCCTGATGACCTGTGCAAGAGTGGTCAGTATGAGAGTAATACAGTGTCTTCACAGTTCAAGCCTTGAACAAGGGAGAAGACCAAGAAGATACTGGAGTGAGCTCATGGGATGGCAAGGTGGGCGTGTAAATAAATGGTCAAGCTATTCCTAGAAGATTAAGAATTATGGTAAGTACGTAATTTTCATATCTTCCAAGAATGTATCTTCACCATTTATTCACACTAATGGGTCAGAGTACCAAGCTGACATAGAACCCCTGGGGTAGGTAGGGAGGTAGGAGTGAGGAGCTCACTCTGGACTGAAGTTAATTCAGGACAGTTCTGCCAAGCGCGGCATACTGCCTGGTAGTGACATGCAGGGCATAGTGCATAACTAAAATGTGCACTGTGATCCCAGGTGTAGCTTTGCAAAGCATCACCAACAGGCACAGAACGAACCTCCGCAAGGGATGTGACAACTGCAATGGTGAAGTTGGTGCATACTTGACCTTTCAACATAACCTATGCCGTGGCATAGCAGAGGTGTACACAGCTCACAACCTAGGCAGGATGCGCTTGAGTTGAGCAGGCTGATTCTTTCAACTGAAAGCAAAGGAGACCAAAAACTGGATTGATTGAAATCCTAGTTTTGTGCAGGTGAGACATGAGGACCCCTTGAGTGTTCAGAGAATGGGGAAGAGTGTGCTCTCCAACATTCTCAAAGCTGGCAAATAGGTGTGTACCACAGTGGCAGATTCAGAGAGAACTCCGATGCCCCTTAGGAATTAACTTATCAGGTGTGGAGCATTGCGTTTTCCCTGTGGAAACAGTATAAGGGGAATCTGCAATCAAGAGATCCCTCCAAGCCCACCGGGGCTTTAGACACCCTCCTCCAGGATCAAGGAACCAGCCTTTGGACCGAAAGACGCCTCTGGGGTCCCCGCTTGACCAGCGGCCCCCACTGAAGACAAAAGCACTCCTCCACAACGACTGTTGCCAGGGGCCGCACCGACTGCACGCTACCTGAGGAAGGGAACCAGGAGCTCGGCCGCTCCCTGGTACCTTGTGCCGCTAAAGGCGTAAAAGCCCGCAAGGATCCTCAAGCCCACGGGGCTTGGACACCCTCCTCCAGGATCAAGGAACCAGCCTTTGGACCGAAGATGCCTCTAGGGTCCCGGCTTGACCAGCGGCCCCATTGAAGACAAAAGGTGCTCCTCCACAAGCGACTGTTGCCAGGGGCCGCACCGACCGCACGCTACCCGAGGAAGAGAACCAGGAGCTCGGCCGCTCCCTGGTACCTTGTGCCGCTAAAGGCGTAAAAGCCCGCAAGGATCCCTCCAAGCCCACCGGGCTTCGGACACCCTCCTCCAGGATCAAGGAACCAGCCTTTGGACCGAAAGACGCCTCTGGGGTCCCCGCTTGACCAGCGGCCCTCACTGAAGACAAAAGCGCTCCTCCACAACGACTGTTGCCAGGGGCCACACCGACCGCACGCTACCCGAGGAAGGGAACCAGGAGCTCGGCCGCTCCCTGGTACCTTGTGCCACTAAAGGCGTAAAAGCCCGCAAGGTACGTTCAATTGACCTCCCTCCTGCCGGCTCTCTCCTGCTGGGTTTGGAACTATACCTAGTGCCATTCTCCACAGAAAGCGGCTGTTCTCACTTTGTAATTTTGGATTTGGACTGCTATTTTTCACTCCTGGGGACTGTGAGCGCCGCCACCGTGGCTAAGTAATACAGCTCCCTAAAGACCCTTCCCGCCCGGGCTTTTGTGCCGGCTCCCCACCCTCCCCACCTCATCCACCCTGGTCGACCCTTTAGCTTTATAGATGCCAGTGGGTCATATGACTAAGTGTCCACTTTTCCATTGGCTCCTTATACTCCGCTTCCACTAGGGGCAGCTTCCTATCTTTCAAGCTAACGGCTCTGTAATTTCTCTGCCGAGCCCGCCTTCCTATGTTGTACCATAGCGTCCTATCCCTCCCTTTGTACACTCCCAGGCCTACTAATATTTTCACCCTATAACGCTTTGCCGTTCTCTGCACTGTTCTATTCAACACTCCTCTTTCCTCCACCCCTATGACCTGCTCTTCCTATACTAAAATGACACTACGTCTAAGCATCTATCACTCAGGCTTGACTCCTTTATTCTGCCTATGTCTCCTGTATGGACTAAGCAGTGTCTCCCTATCTCTCTGCCACTGATCACAAGCTATCGATCAAGGACTTTAGTTTTCTAATCTCCTTCTTCATACCGTCACCCTTACCCACTTTTCACTATGCACTCCTGAAGAGGCTGTACCTACCTGTCACTCCTGTACTACCTACAGCATAGTGCTAAGCGGAAAAAACGGGAGTTATTCACTAGAACCTTGCTTAAGTTCCTAGCCCAAAGGCTACTCCTGATGGCTGGTGACATCGAATCGAACCCAGGTCCGCCACATAATATCCCATTAGCAGTCTCAACCAAAGGAAGTAAAGGCCTATTACTAGCCCATATGAATATTAGGAGTCTTGTAGCGCACCTGGCTGAGCTTGAAGCCTGGGCAAGGCTGGTTAACCCTGACATTCTGTGCCTTACCGAAACATGGCTCAAACCTAATATCCTGGATGCCCACTGCACCCTGCCTATGTCATTCGCAGGATCGAAGTGGCTTAAAAGGTGGGGGTGCCATTTATTACAAAATCACCTCTCAATAAAGTGGTTCCCAATCCTGGTCCCAATATGCGCTGTGAATCTCTACATGCAACACTGTCCCTAGGAGCAAAATATCTGCACATCCTGTGTTTGTACAACCCACCCACCGGCGGGATGGAAAGTCTCCAGATCTTACTCCAACATGTATCACAATCTGTGAAACTGAATGAGTGCATCCTGTTAGGGGACGTTAATTGAAACTGGCTAGGGCCGAATCACGGTAACCTTGCATCTCTGGTCCAAAAATATAATTTTCACCAACTTATAACAGAATGCATGAGAATGACTAACATGCATACAGGAACGCTCTTGGACTGGATTCTCACCAACAGGCCTGACCATGTAACCAAAACTGCTGTACTAGCAGACTCTCTGTCAGACCACTCTCCCACGGTCTGTCACTGGTGTTCCTGTCCGCCGCCGCCTGCTCCTCGATCCCGCCTTATCACCCTTACCAACTTCGCAGCGCTGGATGTAAAGCATTTCTCTCTGACATATCTAATATGGACTGGTCCGAAATCTTCAGTGCACCTAGTGCTGAGGCTGCCCTGGATGTGTTCCTCAGCAGGTTTGGAGAGGTACAAAGGAAGCATGTACCGAAGATAAAGAGAAGGGTCAGGGGGCAACAAACAAGGTGGCTGTGCAAAGATCTTCTCCACAAGCTCAAACTCAGGGACAAACTCTGGAAACATTATAAATCTACCGGCCTGCCCTGTGATCATCAGATATACAAGCGGCATAGAAGTGACTGTAAGAAACTCATCAGGCTTGTGAAGAGCAGATATGGCCAGGGCCTTTTAACCACCTCCGCTAATGATCCACGAAAATTTTGGAGTCACATAAAAAACTTCCTTGGAACCCCCCAATCCATCACCCCCTCGGACATGCTACTCCAAGGGGTCCACTGCAATGACTCCCTCACCATTGCCAATGCCTTTAATCAGCAATTTTCGGACCTATCTGCCATTACATCCTCTTTAAAATCCTTGCCAGTTACCTCTCAACCCTACTCTACCATGATGAGCTCCGATCCACAACTTGCCCCTAAAAGATTGTTTTATTTTAAAGCGGTTACTGGAAATCAAGTTTGCAAACTCCTGTTGGGCATATCTGATAACACTAGCCCTGGCTCTGACGCTCTGGAACCTCGATTGCTGAAAATAGCTGCTCATCTCATATCCCGCCCACTTGCCAGGATCTTCACGCTATCTCTCTCCACAGGCACTGTACCCGAGATTTGGAAGGCGGCCAGAATCACACCAGTTTTCAAAAAAGGGAGCAAAAATGACTTGTCAAACTATAGACCTATAGCCATACTGTCGGTACTTAGCAAAATTCTCGAGAAGATAGTAGCTACCCAGGTCACTGATTTTATTGACTCCTCTAATGCTATCTGTGATGCTCAGCATGGCTTCAGGAAGCACCATAGTACTACAACTGCACTGAAAAAATTCACCTTGGATGTTCTCTCTAATATGGATAGAGGGCAGCTAACAGGGGCTGTGTTCATAGACCTTACAAAGGCCTTTGACCTAGTTGATCATCCACTGCTGCTTGCCACCCTCCAAAACCTATGCTTCTCAGCCCCAGTAACATCCTGGTTCAGTAGCTACCTCACCAACAGGTCTCAAGCTGTAAAACTTAACTCGGCCATCTCTGACAGTACCACGATCAATATTGGAGTACCACAGGGCTCTATACTCGGTCCACTCCTCTTCTCACTATTTATCAACAACCTGCCCAACGTAATAACATCAGGCAACTCGCTACTTTATGCTGATGATCTTGTTATATATGCTCACTCTGACAACCTCTCTCACCTAAATGCCACTCTGTCATCAGCTTTCCACCTGGCACAACACTGGCTTGATGCCCATCGCCTTGTACTCAATGCAAGCAAGACAAAGGCCATGCTCTTTGGATCAAATCCTAAACTCAGAAACTGCACATCTCCACTTAAAATTCTTGATGTTGACGGAACCCCCCTTGAGACTGTAAGTTCTTTCCGCTATCTTGGAATACAGCTTGACCAAAACCTTGACCTGAAGCAGCATATCCAAGAGTTGTAAAAGTGTCAACTGTAAACTGGGGCTGCCAACAGGACTGAATTATATGCTCACACCTACTGCCAAACTTGCCATTGTCTGCATCCTATTACCCACCCTGTCCTACTGTGCTCCCATCCTCAAATGGCAAACAAAACCGTCCTAGAAATGGGACACCACCTACAATAATGTCTGTAGATATGCAGCAAAAGCACCGCGCCTGATGCACCACTGCCAACTCTATAAAGAGTTAGGCTGGCTATCCCCATCCTCCACAAGGCAATATCATCTCTGCAGCCTATCAGACTCCATAGTCAGAGCAGCAAAGCCAGCCACATTATCTGAACTGCTTCAACCTGTGATCCCATCGCGTGATCTGAGGTCATCAGACAAGTCTTTTCTATCAGTTCCCCACTGCCGTACTTCTAAGGGAGCTGGCGCTTTCAGGTGTGCTGCCCCTCAAGCTTGGAACTTGCTGCCTATGGATCTGAGAAGTGCCCTGTCACACCTAGCTTTCAAGCATGGACTTCGCTCTCACCTCAACTCTATGAACCGTTGTACTTGCTTTGATCCTACTTAGACTTTGAAACCTGTCTAAGTCAATCCTCCCTTCCATATATTCACTAGCCTGCCTCCCTTTAATTGCTCTGTCATTTTCTTTGTCTGCTTGCACTTTAATGAATTGTTTACAAGTCTGCCTGCACTTTATGAATTGTTTACAAGTCTGCCTGCACTTTAATGTAATGTTTACAACCTTTTCTGTATGGTCACTCTATTCTAATCATGCTGCTATAAATTGTTCTTACAACTGCCTAAATTGCCTTAATTCTATAATATGTATAGTATGCTGCATATCTACTATTGTTTGATCCTTCGTCCGTTCTATTGTGTTACACTATGCTATATGTTTTACTTAATGTTAGTGGGTACTGGTCCCTCTTGCTCCCTCTCACTCCGCTCGCTCCTCAGCCCCTCACAGCCCTGCCAGGTCTCAATTCAGAGTCCGGTCTTTCTGCACCTTTCCCGCTAAAAGCAATGATGCGCATTTTGCGTAAGTCTCAGAGCCCTGCAAGTTTTAGTTCCATAACCCCGGTCCTTTTGTGCCTTTTCCCGCTAAAGTCAGAATCACCGCCCCGTAAGTGCCTCAGGTTGGCTGCCTCCCCAGTTCCAGTTCCATAACTTTGGGTCCTTTTCGCCTTTCCCGCTAATGCGCGCTTTATCATTTAAGCCCTCAGGCTGGCTGCACCCCGCCCTACTTCCTTAACACTCTCTCTGCCTACCTACCATCCCTCTCTGCTCTGCCGTCCCTCGGTTCCAAAGCCGGTTGCGTATCTCTGCCCATCACCACAAGGCGTTAGCTGTAACTTTCCCTGTTCTTTTCTGTCAAAGCCCTTCGCCCATCATTAGCTTCACACTCCCTTCCTGCCTGCTTAAAATCCCCTTCACCTCCCCTTCCCTTTCCTCTCCCTCTCCCTCTCCTCTAAATATGTGCTCCCTCCATTACCCTCTGCCTATTGAAACTGTATGCCTGCCTTTGAAATTGTATGCCTGCACTTGTACCAATGTACCTTTGCCTGTATTGTGTTAAACCTAAGTGTCCTATCTTGTACTATAACTGTGTCTCCTGGGTCGTGCCTGAAAACAGTCACCTGTTGGCTAGTGCACCTACCCGGTTAACAAAAACTAAATAAATAAATAAGAGATGATTTCAGACAATCTGCAAGCAGGAGAGATGGCTACTAGAAGCTGCTGTCCAAGTAGCGAAAGTCTGATTAATAGAGAAACCATCTCTGCCGAGGTCACAGGGTTCAATTATGTGTGTTTGGTCGAGCGTACCCGACAGTGTGTACTAGACGCCTGGCAGATAATTGGCCTGGAGTAGGATCCTCTGCTCCAGGCCCGCTCTCCACACTCTAATAGCTTCTCAGAAAACAAGATAGTGCTCTTCTTTGTTTGTTCGTGTAATACATACAAGGCAGACTGTCGTCTGTTTGGAAAAGACTGTTTTGTAGCTCCTGTGATCCAGCAGGGATGGCAGGCTACACAAAAAACAGTTTGCACTTGCAACCTACTGAAGTGGAGATGACACTGACGGAAGGGTTCCAAACACCTTGTGATTGAAACACTGACAGTGGGCTACCCAACGGGGTAATCCGAAGAGTGAGTTGCCCGGGGTCCCAGACGGAAGAAGGGAAACTGAGAAGGAGATTGTTCTCCTCTGACTGGCAAGAGAGTGATCAAAACAGGGGCCTGATCAGCTGCCACAAGGCCCACCAGGGGTTGCATGGAGTGGGCATAAACAGAGCTGCTGTCCGAAAAAGTAACATGCTATATGCAGGATCATCTGTATATTGTTCTCAAGGGAAGGCTAGGCCCCTACTGTATCTGGGAAAGCGCCAAGGAATGGCAACTACTGAGAGGGTCAGAGCAGAGACTTCTAGACTCAACAAAACTCCAAGAAGGGAGGGAAGTGAGAGGATGTGGCTAGAGCTTTGTGGCTGGACAAAGTAGCTATCAGCCAACTGTCCAGGTAAGGGTAACCTGGAGTCCTAATATGTTGGATGTGCTCTGAGTGCACAGGGGGCAGTACCTAGAAGCCTGCATATCCAGGGAGCTAAATAATCCTGTAAAAATAAAGGAACTGGTGACTGCTTGGATAAAACCCTGTATAAGAATCGGCAGATTCCCCCCTTTTAATTTATTTTTTTTTAATCCCTGTGCAAGGGCAAGATGAGCTCCAAAGGTATAGAAGAAAATGCCTCTGGAGCTAGGAAGCGCAAGAGTATGCCCTGAGGCACAGCAGAAGTCCCTGGGTCCGAAAAGTCATTAACGCCACCCTCAAAAGACATGAGGAGGGTGGGGGGGGGACTACAGGGAATGCAACCACTGGGGAATAGTCCCGTTCAAACTGTCCATAAGGGGATAGTTACCCCTTTTTAGGAATGGCTCATGAGGGGCAGACATGAAGTCTGAGATGAGCTGGAGAAGCGCCCTGAAGAACACTAGGTCATGCTTGGCCGCCAGCTACTCAACCGATCCTCAGTTGTGGAGGGGAGTCCCAAAAGAGGCCATGGACTCGTTATCCGAGTCATCCAAGGACTTCTTATAAATGGTCCTCAACTGTTTTTTTGCCACAGATCTCCCGGGTATCCTCTCCTGGGGTGACTGTCACCAACAACCGGCCTGGCAAGCTGGTGGTCGAACGGGCCTCCTTTGTCAGAGCACCCACCGTTTGCTGCAGTGGTGGCTGCTCCACCTAAAGAGGTGTAGAAGCAGATGTGGGTGGCACCTGCATGGCATGGACCAGAGGCGGTGTCACCGCAGTTGGAGAGGTGATCAGAGGTTCAGAGGGTAGAGCCCTACTGTGCCCAAGATGGCCCACTGTTGCCAGAAGAGCTCCTTGTTGCACCATCACAGCTTGCAATGGTGCCTCTCCTCACTCAAGGATGAGGAAGTTGAGAAGCATTAACGGCGACACCTCACGGTCGAGCAGGATTGATAGCAGGAATGCCATGATTGAGATCTTGACCACGACCTTGACAGTCAACTGGCCAGTCGACTGTGAGGGGGGGCCTCACGGTTGATCATGGTAAGCCACATGCTGACCTAGGTTAAGTGGCATGGGTGTAAAAAGCTCGACTGCTGGTGGAGACAGCTCCCACGAGAACTGGATGGGAACACTGACTGGACCACATTCTTCGGGGTGAGGGCCGGGAGCACCAAGGTGTGCAAGATTAAATCCTCAACTTCATCTGACAATTGAGAAATATCTCATTGATCTGCTTGACCTGAGTTGAAGTCGACTGGCTCGACGGGGGAACCAAAGAGCCCTTTACCTGCCTGACCTGCCCCTTCAGCAGAGTCACAGCCACTGAGCAGTCCGGCGAGTTGAGGAACTGGGAAGGCCACGATCTCTCCTCATCCCATGACCAGCACTGGTGGCACTTGTGCTTCTTACCGCCGGGATGGGCAGGGCTCTCCCTCAGGTTCTGGAGAGCCAAACACATATCACAGAATCCTCCACTGAATGACCCTCCACCATTGGCCCCAGCCAGGAACAATGCAGAGACCGAGGAGGTGCCCGCCAGGGCCACTGCTGCATCAGACTCAAGGGCTACAAGTTGTTGATTCAACCCGGCTGCAGCCAGGTCCTTCTTGCAACACTTAGGGGTGGTCCTTCAGATCCCGTTCTAAAAGACGACCTAGCGAGAGCCGGAACTTCCTGTCCTCGAGAGACTCTAGAAGCATGCTTCAGCAAAAGCCCCACCTGGCCACGTCCTGTTGCTCACCAAGTCATTTTTTGAATTTTTTTTTCACCAAATTTGCAACATAGGCTTTTTGAGAGCCCACCTCATGAACAGTAGCACTGTCGTTTAGTTAATCGGTCCCGAAAGGTGATTCCGTGCAGTGAATAACGCCATGATAGTGACTGAATTCATGAGATGGGGTCCCAATAACCTCATGTTGAAAATTTGCTGCCAAAATTCCCAAAAATGCCCGAGATATGCACCAAAGTTGAAAATCCTATTTATGCTGCTGTACAGCTATAATGCATTTCTTCAGTTCGCGGTCGACTTTGAAGAGTGCAGATGTCTCCCAGTCCACGCTGCCTGCGCTGGGCCCGGAGGTAAGTGGGGTGAAGGGGGTGTGGGAGGCGGGAGCGCAGAAGGTGGGCGAGGTGGGGAGAGGGCCACCGACTCAACGGGAGACCGCTTTTCTGTTTTACAGGTTTAATACAGAAAACAAAAACATTCGGGAATTTTTTTTTTTTTTTTGGGACATTTAGCACGCTGGGTGTGCTGCCAGCATCCACCTGAGTGTTTTTTTGGGGGAGCCAGCCGATGGGATGGACACCCCTGTCGCACATACAGAGCGGTGGAAGGGGGGGCAAGAGCCGAAGGGGATTGGGGCACCCTCTCAGCATACAACAAATTGGGAGACATTATGCCGACGGGGGTGGGCTCCCATCTGCAAATTGAACTAGGAAGGGGGGACTGAAGCCTGCAGGGACTAGGGACCCGTCAGCAAAGAAAGACTGTTGGGGGGGAGCATGATGCGGAGGGGGATTGGGCAACACTGTGCCGCATAAATCGAGGCCACTCTGCCATCGCAGCCTCAGCTTCTGTTGGCAAACTGCACAGCCAAAACGACAGGCTGCTGCTACTATGACGAGGCACTCCCGGACTGGTGCGGCTATTTTCTTTCAAGGCGGTGGCATGCTTTAAAACTAGTGTCACGGGCAGCGACATCCTTTACTGGTGCCCAACACCCAAGCCCCAATATGCAGTGGCGGCACTGGCCACAACAGTGCCACACCTCCACAACCTGCCGCAGCAAGTTTCTTGCGCATGCGCGCAAGCAAACATAAAAATGAAGACAAGACTTTTTTTTTTTTTGGTAAGGCCAAGCAAAAGGTCTACAAGAGGCCTAAGTATATAAAAAAAATGCAATCAATATATATATTTTTTTATTTTTATACCTTCAAAAAAAAAAAAGGAGCCCACAAAGGGGCACAGAAGGAGCTAAGGCATAGCCCGCTTAGTTTTCCCTTTGTCTCTTTCTCCCCCCTTTT
This sequence comes from Neoceratodus forsteri, assembly GCA_016271365.2. Classification (NCBI taxonomy): domain Eukaryota; kingdom Metazoa; phylum Chordata; order Ceratodontiformes; family Ceratodontidae; genus Neoceratodus; species Neoceratodus forsteri. The sequence goes on from CM057456.1 coordinate 17,965,372, forward strand.
TTTTTGGAAACATCTGGGCCAAGAAGAGGAAAGGCAGAAGAAAACAGAGAGATGAGCTGCCCATGGTCACAGAGGGGGATGACGGATGGGTTACGGTAATGAATGGTGAAGATATTCTGGAAGATCAAGAATTACAGTGAATACGTAATTTCCATGTCTTCCAAAAATCAGTCTTTTCCATTCATTACTGGATGGGTCCTGGTACCAAGCTTACCACCCAAGAAGGGCAGTGCTGGCTCACCCTGAGGGAAATGGGTTATTCCCTCAGCCTCCTGTGGGGGAAAAAAAAACCACAAAACGGCAGGAGCCCCTTGGGGGCCTGGTGAGGCCCAAAACTGGTCAAGGCAGGCAGAGGCTCCCATGGCCTGGGAGCAGGAAGGCGCCCGCAAGCTCACACTTTGCCCTGTGAGAGAAGTAGTGGACCCCCTGGAATTAAGAGGCAATCACCCTACGCCGGGCCAAAGGTGACAACCAAAAAAGATGAAGCCACGCCATCTGCCTAATGCAGACTGCAGTTCTTACCAACCTGGAGGCCACCTCATTGGCGTCATAGGACGACCTTGCTTGGTGTCTCCCAAGCTCTAGTCCCTGAGCAGAAAGGCGTATGGCCTGTCAGGTTGCCTCACTGTCTGGCAAGGACACCAGGAACTGTCCCAGTGTCACCCACAGGTGTCTGCCATAGGCTGCCCAGTGCGCTTGATGTGCCAAGATGCACAACATGACGCATGACACTGAGAAGACTCTTCAACCCCAGGCATCAAACTCTGCAGAGTCTGGACTCGGGGTGGCAGTGCTAGTGTCTCAGGCTGGAACTGGTCCCAGGACAAGGGCCCCATAGGCCTCAAAATGCCAGGGACAGCATCTCCCTTTTTGTGCCTCCTTGGTTGTTTATGTACGCCACTGTGACGGCGCTGTCTAACCTCATTTTACCACGTTGTTCTTCAGCAGGGTTTGAAACCGAAGGAGAGGTAAGTGGACCTCCCGCATCTCCAGAACATTTATGTGAAGGTGCTGCTTCTGTACTGACCACGTCCCCCGAGTGGGAAGTTGGTCCAAGACTGCACCCCCACCCGTGCAGACTGGCATCTGTTGTGATAATTAACTCTGAGGGAAGGTCCAGTGGAACACCCTCACCGAGATTCTGCACATTCACCAACCAACTCAGGGAGTGATGAAGCTGAGGGATGAGGGGAATCATGGCCTGATAATCCTCTGATGACAGATCCCAGGCAGTCAGCAAATCTATCTGAAGAGGCTGCATATGGAAGCGAGCCCACGGGACTAACTCTATCGCTACCGCCATAAGGCCTAGAACTCGCAGCAGACTGTGGGCAGAGGCTGATTCCTGAGCCACTGGACCTCTGACAATAAGGTCTCTTTCCGAGAAGGTGACAGAAAAACCCTCCCTAGTTTCGTGTTGAAGACTGCCCCCAGATGTTCCAAGGTCTGAGATGGCTCGAGAGAGCTCTTTTCCTGGTTCACCACTCAACTACATGACTCCAGGATCTCCAGAGTCCTGAGCACCAACCTCTTCGCCAGAGGCAATGTCAGTGCACGAATGAGCAGGTCGTCCAGAAAAGGATAGAAATGATGCACTTCCTGCTGAAGCTGAGCCACCAGGACTATCAACCCCTTTGAGAAAACTTGAGGGGCCATTGCAAGGCCAAAAGGAAACACCCTGTACTGAAATGTTGGCCCAGTACCGAGAACTTGAGATACTTCTGGTGGGATTGACGGATGGGGATGTGAAGGTAAGCATCCGTCAGATCTAGTAAGGCTAAGTACCACCCCGGCTGAACAGCCTGGGTTATCAACCTCAAGGACTCCATCTTGAACATTTTGTGGTGGATGAACTTGTTCAGATGCTTCAGATCCAGAATGGGTCTAAAACCCCTTGTCTTCTTGGGAACTATGAAACAGATTGAATAGAGCCCTTGACCTCGCTCGATTGGCGGGACCAGTACAATGGCCCCAATTTGAATGAGGTGGGTCAGAGTCTCTAACACCGCCTGGCGTTTTGCCATGTGCTTAGAAACTGGGGACGGCAGAAAGCGTCCCCATGAGGGATCCGTTAAGAATTCTATGGCACAGCCCAGGTGAAGGATTTCTAAAACTCAGGAGTCTGATACTGATTGGGACCATCTTAAGAAGAACTCCTTAAGTCTTCCACCAAGGAAAGTGGGGCAGGGATGGGCCCGCGTTCCTTCATTGCGAGGCACCAGGCTTTTGTGCTGGTCCTCCTCCATGGCACCTGGTAAAGGCTCCTGTTACCGTAACCTTTCTTACCTGAGTAGTATTCTCTATTTCTCTGGTTACCAAAGTTCCAAAAGGGATGAAACCCCTCGGGATTGCCTGCGCCGGCCATCGCCTTGACCGCTTTGGGGTACTGTGGTCTTGTGCTGTTTAGACACTGGGAGGTGGCCCTTCTTGTCCTGAAGATCCTTCAAGATAGACTCCAGGCTGGAATCAAACAATAAGCCTCCCTCAAAAGGAAGGTTAAACAGTTTTGCTTATGAAGCTTGATCAGCAGACCAATGTCTGAGCCACACACACCCTCACGGCCGAAGCAATGTGGTTGGCCGAACAGGCTGACATGCATAAGTTCTCCACTGTAGAGTCACCAAGAAAAGTGGAGACCATGGCCACCAATTGCAAAATGCTCGCACCTTCCAAACCAGATGGAATGAAATTGGCCAGAGAAGTGACCCAGATATTTAAGGCTCTAGCGACAATAAATGAAGTACAAGATGTACGAATGTTCTTGCCATTAGAGGCGAAAGCCCTCCTGCATGCGGTATCCACCCACCTGTCATGAGAATCCGCTAGGGCCAGAGAGCCTTCAATGGGAAGGGTGGTATGTTTTACTTGTCCGCCAGAGGAGGAGCTTCCCACCTGTGAGACCTTTCTCCTAAAAAAGGGAAATTCATATTTTTGGTTTGGGAACATTTTTTCTCTGATCCACACCTGCCCATTCTTGCTTAATAATTTGGTCATAGTGAATAAAACATGGGAGACATTTTGGAGCACAGGAGGATGCAGACAGAATTGGATTGACATCCACCATCTCGATGGACTGCTTCTCAAGCTGTAAGGATCTACAAGCCTCAGCTATCAAGAAGGACAAAGACTTATTGTCAAATGAGGGAATCGGTATCCTTGACTTGGGCATTGTCCACGCCCCTTCCTCTTCCTCCTCCTCCTCAGAGGGGACGTCCGCCTCATCAGAGAGCAATTTATTTAGGTCAGGAGCTTCCACAAGATCCCCAAAATCCTCATCCTGGCCTTCTAAAAAGTCAGGGTCAGCGTCTGCCTGCGCATCTGATTCCGCAGCCTTATCTTGCTGTGACACGCCTGGACATGCCTGTATGAGCCTTCCCTGACCTGAGGGGCCCAGTTTGGGGTCGGGTGTATCTGCTGGGATGTCCTGCGGAACATCAGGGCCAAAAGCTTGCCTAGAAGCAACAAAAGTGATTTTCGCAATTCTGCTTTGCCACTGCCCATAGAAGAGCCAGGTGCCCCCCTTCCCAGCTTGATGGACTGACTTGGGGGGGGGGGGACCATGAAATAAATATTATGCTGATCAACACAATGAATGCAATACAAATCCATGGGGGAGGGCCTCATCACCCTTTTGCAGGCCTTACATCAGTTTCATAAGTAACAGTCTCCAATAAGCCAAGTTACCACAGAAAAACCCAGGTAAAAATATATTAAACAATAATTATTAGCCCTATAGCCTGCTAGGCTAAAAAACTCTCCACTGAGCTGTGTAACGTAATTAGCCTGCTGAAAAAGAGCTAAATCGGCGTGCGCACTGAGTAGCGGGTTTGAGCAGGACGCTAGCACAGATGTGTGTGCATCAATAAGTGCAGAAGTGCAATAGCGCAATGTATTTGCTAGGCTACTGGGCTGCATAAATACGCCTTGCGCTGTGCAACCGCATGCACCACAGGTACACACTTAAAACAAAGGCTGGAAAATGGCTTGAAGAGGAGCGTGCGCACCCAGCCCTAATGGCGGTCGAGCAAAACAGAAAAACAGAGGTCTGTGGAGAAAAACCACCAAAAAACCTCTGACATACACAAAATTCACACAATAGCTGCAGAAATACACAAAACGCAGAACCTGAGGCGGGAGACGGCACCAGAGCTGAAGGATCCCCACAGAGACACTACACTCTCAGAAACAAATCAAATTTGTACCTACCTGTGGCACCTTTTTTCTTTTTCTTTTTTTTTACATGGAGACCATTAAAAACACCCTAACAAGGCAGAAGTGACTCCCAATCCACACAAGAAATGAGAAAAAAGGCAGGTTAGTCAATTTGAAAGCTGCAACTTAACAGGCATGATTTTAATTTAGGGGTGCTCCCTTGGACAGGCAGCCCCAACCTGCTATGCAGAAGAAGTCTTGAAATCTTAAAACTTGAAAATCTTGAGAGAAGATAAATGTAGCTCTGTCCCCTTCAAATGGCGCAGCTAAACTGGGGAGTTGCTGCTGCTTGGAATCCTCATATGCCCAACATTCTAAAGCTTGGGCTATGCCATTCCCCTGGTGGGAGTGCACTATACCCAGTTGTTGTGAATACCCATTGACAATGTGGAGTGCTACAGATAGGAGCGCTTTTTCAACAATGTGACTGGGCTGGGTCCAACTGGAATGTGGAAATAGGTGTCCTTCAGATCAGGTGACCCCAACCAATCTCTTGACTGTAGGGATGGTATTTCTGTGTCCAGTGTGACCATCTTGAACTTTTCTTTTTTGATATGCTTGTTCAGACATCTTAAGCCTAAAATGGGTCACCACTTCCCAATTTTCATGTGGGTCAGGAAGTACCCTCAAAACAGGCCCTTGTCCCACTATGTAGGGACCTTTTTCCACTGCTTTGGCATACAGTAGTTTCTTGACTTCCCGTTGCAGCAGAATTCCTTCTGCTGGTGAGTGATCAGGAAAGTTTTTTGGTCTCTGCAGTTTTGAAAACCTTCTGAACTGCAGGGGCAATCCCAGATCCACAACTTCCACCACCCACTTGTGCATGACAATTTTTACCTATTCTTAAAAAAAAAGTGGGTCAGCCTTCCTCCCATTGGCAATAGTTGACTAGTGACCCAGGCAGAACTGTTGGAGGTTTTGTTTTGGGTGTGGCTTGGGGCTGGTGCTACAGCACACCTGGAGCCCCTCCTTCCTCTGCCTCTGTAGTAACCCTTTCGAGTTTAGTACCCGTAGGCAGCGTAGGATCTTGGCTACTAACCTCCACCCCTGCCTCATCATCCGTAAGGTCTGTAGGAAGTGGAGGCTTTCCTTTCTCAGTGTTAGTTTTAAAAGTGAACTTGTATTTGCCCACTTCCTTCATGCATGCCTGTTTTTTCACCAAATACGGAATTTCCCTCGAAGGGAAAAATCAATGGCTTTAGCAGGAGTGTCCTGAGTAAGGATGGTAGCTCACAGCCAAATAAGCATCCTCAATGCCACTGCGAGAGACAAGACACATGAAGCAGAGTCATTAGAGTCTACAGCCATGTGAAACTTGTATTTAGAGGCATCCAGGGCTGACTTTTCTGTGGCAGCCAGATCCTGTGCCACATCACCATCCACTGCACCACTCCGTACCATTACTGCATGCCACAATGGTTCTGGTACTGTTCTATGTATGCCAAAAAAGCTGCCTAACTCAAGAGCAAGGAAGCTGCTGTGTACACTTTTTTGGTGTGTTTTTGGAGTCCTTTTCAGAAGGTTGTGTGAAGAGAGGCACCTTGGCCTTCTCAAAAGCAGCTGCCTGTACCCATTCCATCATGATCAGGGCGGGCACACAGGTATTCCACCCTGTCTGTCCACCTGATATTTCTTTATCAATGCCTGCATCTGAATAGGGTGCTGACATGACTTTCGATGTAGCCTTTTGGAAAGACTTGTGGATGGGGACTAATAGTCTCCTTGTAGAGTTAGCTCCATCATGTCCATGAACTCCACTTCCCTTTCATCCTCCTCTGTTTCACGGGAGGGGATGCTGAGGGTGTTAGCCATCTGTTTGATGAAAGGGACACTGTCAACCCCCTTAGGACTCAAAGTGTCCCTAATTTAAAAAACACTTTACGATTGTCCGCGTTCTATACAGACTGTTGACGTAGCTAGTAGTTTGAGTCAGATTCTTTTTTTCTTTTAAAAAGTGAAAACAGACTGCCCACTATGCTGGTGTTACCACACAAAACATGTTTGTTTACATTTCTTGATCAACTCCCACTCATTTCTCCTGGATTTGGGGAACACCCCAACACCGTCTAGCCACTCATTTTGAAGTGAGAGGAGACTGTTGCATCATGAGTGACTGCACTGTTTGGGGGGGTTTCTACTGTTCGGGAAGAATGCAATGAGAGTAGATAAAGGATTTGAAACAAAACAAGGTTGGGTATAACTATACCATTAGCATGCATTTCAGTTCTGCTAAGGAAGGGAGCAGATAAAACAACCAGCAGCATCAATTTTTAGAGCAGGTAAGCAATCATAAAATCTAGGTTTTTAACTAGAACAAATATGACGTAAAAAAGGCTGTCAGTGTCCCTTGAACATGGAGTAAGAGGTAAAATCCTCTGTGGACCTAGGAGGGGAACCAAACTCCTTGTCAGGCGAGCCATCAGGTTCTACGGGTTCACCCTCTTCCTCCTCCTCCTCCTCCTCTTCGTAATATACACATCTCCCTCCTCTACAGTCAAGTGGTCTGGAACCGGAGCTGGGGGGGGCAGGCACATTAAAAAAATTTCCCACAGACTGGAAGGCTTGGAAAAACTGCCATACATTAGTCATGTCCCCTGTAAAGGGCATTTGTTTCTGAGCTACTGCCTGCTCCTTTGCCTCTGCAGAAGGAGTGTCATGGATATGTTTTTCTTTTTTTTTTTTCCTTAGTGAGCACTGGTTCCAGCACCTGCTCCAAGGCTTTTTTACTTGTATTTTTGCCACCACTGGATCAGGGATCCCCTTATTTGACACACTGTCTTTTTTCCTTCAACAACAAGCCTTTCTGATAGCTGAGCAGCTTTACATTTTTATGTCCCCTTTGACAGGGACTGCTGCTTATGAGAAGAACCCTCTGACACTGAGGAATAACAGATCCGTCATCCTTCCCTCTACAGTGGGTAAACTGATGGAGTCACTCAAAGAGGACCTATAGACTACATAGAGTGCAACAGTCTACAGGACAGTAAACCGCATGGGTTTGTGGCAGGAAAGTCTTGTGAGACCAACCTGACAGTTTCCTTTGATTGGGTAAAAAAGGCAATAGATAAGGGCCTCGCTGTGGATTAACTCTACTTTGATTTCAGCAAGGCATTCAACTCGGTGCCACACAGAAGACTGCTGAAGAAGCTGGAGGACCTGAGCATAGCTAGAAACATAGTTAAATGGGTAGAAAACTGGTTGAAGAAGAGACAACAGGGAGTGGTGGTAAATGAGGTTCAATTGGAAGAGAAGGAGATCACGAGTGGGTTGCCACAGGGATGTGTCCTGGGTCCTGTCCACTTCAATATTTTCAACAGCGGACTTCCGGTGCAGCTCTAGTGGCAAATGGCAGCCTGAATCACAGCTCCGCTCCAGGTCGCCAACCTTCATATAGAAACAGCCTCCCGTCACATGAAATATCATTTTTCTAACATTTAACATAACTAAGATGGGCTTTAGGCATACCTCTCAACCTTTCTTCCCTGAAATGTGTGACACGATGTGTGACAAATGACCAAAATGTGTGACATATCATCAAACTTGGCACTGCAAGTTCAGAACACTATTGCTGTCAGTGCACTAATGAGGATAATGTTTCCTGATAACAGGGCATAGTAGATAATTATGAATTTTTGCTTTAAAGTCTCAGTGGAAAATGTGGAATATCCCCTTCTTTATGTGGGGCAGAGGATTTCTGAGGGGTAAAATGAGTGACGTACCTCGTAATGTGCGACAGTTGAGAGGTATGGCTTTAGGGATAGCGACTAGTAAAATGATGGGAGGAAACAACAGATTTCTACCAATCGCTCCAGCCTCCGATCCACCGCTGTTGGATCACTCAGACTCCAAGGCTTCGGAGAAGTCCACTCAAACCACACGCTCTAAATCCAGCAAGAAATTAAAGAAAAACTCTCCTAACTCCTCAGAGACTGACCAGAAACTGGACTGTATCTTACGTGAACTCCAGGGCTTCAAATCAGAATTTTCTAACTTCAAATAAACCCAGGAAGCTATACAAACTGAATTAAAACAGACCTGTACCAGAGTGACTTCCCTCGAACACACAGTGAGGGAACAGACAGACACAACCCAGCAAATACAAGCTACTCTTACCCAGTTAACCGAATTGTGCAATCTCACTATGGAATGCCAGGAAGATGCAGAGAATCGACATCATCAGAAAAATATCCGTATTTATAACATTTCGGAGGGTAGTGAGGGGACCGATATGTCTGAATTCCTGGAACTATTCTTGTGCATGGCCCTGGAATTGGATTCTGATCTACCCCTGAAGATCAAACGTGCGCATAGGACGTTGGGCCCTAGACCCACTCGGCTTGACACAAGGCCACGGTCTATTATTATCCGCTTTCACAAATATCAAACGAAGGAGCTTATTCTGAAAACAGCTTGGGCTCGGGGCAAGGTGTTCCATGGACAACGTATTTTTATTGATAACGACTATGCACCACTGACGATGCAGAGGAGACAAGCCTACATCCCTATCTTCCCAATTCTTAGGCAGCAAAAGTTTAGAACACCCTACCCGCATAAACTGGTGGTCCAATATCCAATAGGCAGACAGACATACAATTCCACCGATGAGGCTTTTCAGGACATGAAGGCCAGAGAACTGGAAATCCCATCCCGAGCACTAACCACAAAGGGTCAACAGTCTAACCTGGACCAGCAGGCTGCAGCGGTCCTTGGGAGGCAGACTCAGCAATCAACATTGGTGGGAATTAAACAATTGCTTAGACAGTTTGCTCATTAGAAACTGTTAGAAACCAGCAGTGTCAAGGAACTGTTCTGGGATTCCTGGGGAGGAGGGAGGGACGGGGGCAACTCATTTACATTATTGTAAGATCCCCCTGAGGAGGGCAAGAGGGCTGGAGCAGATTATTCTATCACCACTTTTGTCTTTTGTTTGAGCAGAGCCATCTCAGAAATACTTGATTTGACCCTTCCTATCCTACTAGATTTGAGGACGGCCCCCCGGCTACCTGAGGCGACATGAGCTCTTTCACTCCCACTGTAGGAGAGTATATATCCTGGTCCTGTTTAGATGAACGAGGCAGTAGCCTGGCTGAGATAGGTGGCTGCTCTCTGCTTTCCTGGTGGGGTAGGGGATGGGACATTTGGGGGTGGGCTGAGGTGGCCATTAGTATGGTTGGTAGATGCCCAACACTGCAAGCCTGTGCTTTGACTCGAGCAAGCCTAGACCCACAAGCTTTGCGGATAGCATTTTCATCCTGAGGTTATCCACCTACCATGCATGTCCTTTAGAGGGGCAGTAGGAGACGGCAGGGAGGCCTGGTGGGGGGCTCTAGGCCAGGCGCTTTAGGAGTGATATGACCAAATTCCCGTTAAATGGGAAATACATTTGGTCCAAGGGTTGGGGAGCGGCGGCCTTACGGGCATGAGCCTGTGGGACATAGCCCTCTGCAATTCTTCTCAATAATAAGGGTGCCGGGCTGAGTTCTCCTCACCGACATAGACACCACATTATCTCGCTAAATAGGGGGTGGTGATCTATCACTTTCCCACTGCTAATTGTCCCTACATATAGAAACTCTCACAGAAAGATACCTAATTGGAGCGAGGTAGGCCTCCATTTGGCAGTGGGGGTATATCCAGGTGGTCTGGCTGTCCTTGCTGATATACGCTGTCTAAGTAAAGTTGGGCTTCAGATCGTGAGTCTCCTACAATAGGGCTGGCTGAGTGAGTGGAGTGTCACTGGCCATTTGTGGCAATTAACATATTGAGGAAGCCGCCCTCACTCGCTCCCTCCCTCCCATGGGAAGTTTCGGAGAGTGGCTGCCACAGTGTAGGGCTGCATGATTTCAGCCTAGTTAATGGGTTCGAGGATTACAAATCATCGACTGCTGTCATTATTAGCTCTGTGAATTGGTCAGGAGATGGCGCCAACACACTGGCCGTCTTCTCTGGCCCTGTCCTACGTGCACTAGTTTGGAGATTACAGTGCCCCACCCAGAACAGAATGACCCAGAGGGGTGAGAATATGATTGAGGGACTTTTGGTTATAACCCCTCTAAGTGGGAGATTAGGAGAGTTCAGAATTGTGAAGAGTTTCCGTCTCGAGCCTCCCTTTTGACCCTTCGATCTATGGGACTTCCTAGCCCTTTTGTGTGCCCCTCCCTCCATACCCTGGGGTATCTGTATAATCATGTCTCCTCCCTGACTCGGAACCTACATTTGGCGGGCTTGGAGCAGGCTGAACCATGAAACTGCAGAGGCATCCAGTACATATTGTCCCACCCTGATATCCACATCTCCCCTAAGTTTTAGTTTTTTCCTACTTTATTTACTATTCCTTTTCCCACTACCCATACCTTTTAGGGGCATGAGTATCCCCTGGAGACCTATCCTCAAAGAAGAGGATTTACTCTCCAATTGGTAGCACATAGTACTGCCCACATCTACCCCTTCTAGAAGGAGGAGATCATGGAAGTCATCTTTGTACAGAACATATTATATCTGTATATAGTTCTTAAAGTTACTTCAGGGCCCAGTTGGCCATACACTCTCCTTTCCCTGGCTGCTTCTTTAGTATTCCAAAGACCAGTTCAGCAGGGACTTGATTTTATTTCGCGAATGAGTACGTGTAAAGATAATATATTAGGTTATTGGGCCTTCCTGGGGGGGGGGGCTTGGAACAGGAGGGGGACTGGAGACATACAGAATGTTGATCCCGGTGAGAATAACATCACAAAATGTAAACGGGCTGGCCAGCCCAAACAAAAGGTACCAAACTATACAGGCTCTTAAAAAGCAGGAACCGGATATTCTCCTATTGCAGGAGACACTTATCCTCCACAAAACATCAGAAATTACTTAAATTTGGCTTCTCTCATATAATTGAATCGGCCTATCAAAATGGGAGGAGGAGGGGGAACGGTAATATTAATCCCCAAGAACTCACAGTTTAAGATCTCGGAACAATACTCCGATAAGGAGGGCAGGTTGGCCATAGCAGTGGGCCAGTATTTACATTACACGCTCACCATCTGCAGTTTATATGTTCCCCTGGGTGTGGACGCCTCTACGGTCCTGCAAATAATGGATACTATCTTATCACGCCAAAGGAGTGCTTTGGTTTTGCTTTGCTTTGGCGGAGACTTCAATTGTTTACTGAACCCTTCTGAAGATACTTCTGCCTCTAGATTTCCCCCTCAGTCTACAGAGCAACGCCGCTTAAGACTTCTAATCAAAGACGTTGGCCTCATAGATTCTGGGAGACAGCTCACCCCAATCAGAGGAAATTTACCTTTTATTCATATTCACATAAACACTACTCCAGACTAGATTATATTTGCATTAGGAAGGAACATAAAGACTTGATCCATGAGGCTGATATAATGAACACTGGTCTATCAGACCATGCTGCAGTACTTTTAGATTTGGCAATTTCAAAAGAGATAAAGCGAACAACCTGGAGATGTAACCCTTCCCTTCTTCGGGATCCTGAATTTAGAGATCCTTTAGAGCAGAGGATACCGGAAATCACATCTGATAATCAAACTCCCCAGACCTCCCCACAACTGGTCTGGGACACCATTAAGGCGGTCCTTTGAGGTTATATTATAGCATACGTCTCCTCTAAAACGAGAAAGCAGGAATCTAAACTTGAGGAACTCCAGCTTAAGCTGTGATTCTTACAGGAGGCTCATATGCAGGGGGATCAGGAGATGGTTATATTAATGAAGCAAACACAATTGGCCATTCAGGAGCTTTTAACGGCTAAGACTGAACAAGCCTTGGTTTGGCTACGACAATGTTTTTACGAGGGGGGGAGCTCGTGCCTCTAAGGTTCTGGCTTACAGACTTCGCCGACAGATGCAAACTAATACCATCTCGAAAATAAAAGACCCTCAAACAGGACAAATCCATTATTCTACCAGTCACATCTTGATAGCCTTTCAAAAATACTATCGGTCCTTATATTCCTCTTCAGGTGAAACAAACCCTAAAAAGATTTCCGACTTTCCTTCCCGAATCAAGCTTCCCACCTTATCATCCACTCACAGACAAGCCCTTTCTGCCCCATCACATCTTCTTAATTGATGCTGACAATCCAAAACTTAAAGAATGGGAAAAGTCTGGGACCGGATGGTTTCAGTTCGGAGTTTTATAAGCATGCCTGGCACTTAATCTCAGAACAACTTTTGGAGGCACTTCAAAACTGTCATAAAACAGCAGAATGCCCAGACTCCTGGCAACAGGCAGTAATTTCAGTTATTTTCAAACCCCAAAAGCCCGCACACCTATGTGACTCTTATCGTCCTATATCAGTCCTAAATCAAGATTATAAAATGTATATGAGCATTCTGGCTCATAGAATGGATGATATTCTTCCTATTATTATAAATCCAGACCAATCTGGTTTCATAAAATTCCGTAAGACCACGGATAATATAAAATGCACCCTTTATTTGATAAATCAGGCTAAGATCACAGATTCCCCTCTTCTCATTCTGGGCTTAGATGTCCAGAAAGCCTTTGATATGGTGTCTTGGCCTTTTTTATTGGCTACATTGTCGAGGTTTGCTTTTTCCCCCTCCTTCCTGAATATCATTAAGGGTATATATAAGACTCCAGAACTGATGGTAAAAGTGAACGGCACACAGTCAGATAGATTTCATCTTTTTCGTGGCACTGGACAGGGGTGCCCTTATCCCCCTTACCTCTTCGCCCTTTTTGTTGAGTCCATAGCTGAAATACTGCAAAATCTACCTCAGCTACATGGATACACAGTATTGCATACGGAGCACAAACTAGCGCATTATGCAGATGACCTGCTTTTATATATCACTAAACTGGAGGAATCCCTGAGGACGTTGACCGAGACATTGAAAGAAGTGGCAGAGGTTTCAGGTTATACTATAAACCAAGATAAAACTGAAACCCTGCTTGTCCAAGGAACTTTACCTCAGAATGTCCTGAGGCCATATAACTATAAAAGTCCGGATTCCTTCTAAATTCGAGGATCTGTATTTTCTAAACTATAACTCTCTTGTAGTTGAAATACAACTGGATCTTAACAGATGGCTGCCCCTGCCGTTGTCTCTTCTCTCCCCCCCCCCAGAGCCCAGAGTATACAAATGAATACTCTACCCAAACTCTTACACCTTATGCAGAATATCCCCATTCCTCCCTCTAGATTAGACTTAAACAAATGGGACAAATCTATCAGAAAATATGTCTGGTCAGGGAAAAGATCTCGACTCGCCACAGATAAACTACAATTACCCAAGGACAAAGGAGGACTAGCTCTCCCAGATTTTGCAAAATACTGGACAGCCTCCTTACTCTCTCATATGCTAACCTGACTCCTACCTCAACACCAATTCCTGACTTGGGCAACAATAGAAATTAATCTTGCAAACACATCCTTAGATTCCTTGGCTATTTGTCAACCGAACGCAGTGCTTCCCCAGATCCGACCTCATACTTTCACCAAGGGCTTGCTGAGAGACTGGTTGAGATTTTTATCTCTATCAGATAACAGATTCTTGGCAAGCTGGATAGGCGTACCAGCTAGAGATCAGGCATTCTTACCGGCTCAGACTGACCATACCTTTAACAGATGGATCCGTAGGGGTTTACAACACACTTTTCAGTTCTACGCTAAGGGAATCGTTAAAACTTTTGACCAATTGCAGGAGGAATTCTCCATCCCACACTGGGACCTTTTTAGATATTTTCAGATGAGACACTTTCTTGAGACGAAACTAGGATTTAACATTGAGTCCCAGCAAAACCCTCCTGTTGCCGATCTTATATTTATGATTGTGGAGTCGGGGGAAATCAGACTCATCTGGTCTCTAGGGTTTATAGGACATTGCAGGAAGGGCACTTCCAGCACATGAACTTGGTTCAGTTCCACTGGGAAGCATAACTGGGCATGTCCTTCACACTGCTGGATTGTTAATATATTTGGAGATACCAACACAAAACCTCGAATTCCTATACCTGGAGAGAATTCTCCTGGAAGGTAGCCATTATGTATTTTTTGACTCCACAACAGACAGCTAAATACTCCCAATCTGGAGACTCATCTTGCTGGAGGTCATGTGGCTGTGAGGTGGCAACACACTCTCATATATTTTGGTTTTGTCCGGTCCTTGTGCCCAACAAAATTTGTAATCTATCTCCGGAGCTGAATACGCTCACCCCGGAGGTGACCATTCTACATTTCCCGAAATCCTTTCGCAAAAAAAAAAAAAACCCTTTGATTTACCTCCTAAGCATTATTGTTGGTGCAGTGAAGAAATGTATTACTCGCCTATGGCTCCAAACAGACCCTCCCAGTATACAAGCCTGGAAAAATACCATATATGATATTTATAAAATGGAATCTCTCACAGCTAAACTTCAGAATAGAGTCCCAGTCCCAGAATTAATGAACTGCTGGACACTGTGGTTTCTTAGTGTCTCCCAGACGAGACCGGACTTGGTCCCATGAGGTAGTGTAACCTAGGGTTCAGTGGAATGTTCTGCAGTCTGTGTTGTTGGGCCAGCCAGACCCCCTCTTATGTTGTGTACCCCCCTTCCCTTTCCTCTATATCTCTTGTTTGTCTCTACTAGGTCTTGGTCACCCTTCTCGGAACAGAATATCATAATAAGAACTTAACTGATTGTCTGAGGGGTGGCCTGTTGCACATTCACTCGTGGAGTCCCCACCCCGATGGTCCTCATTTTATCTCTGAAGCTCAAGAAGGGACACCAGCCCTCCTTTTCATCCACCAATTCTCAGAGACATTTGGAATGACCTTACTGGAGGATATTTACTGATCGGCTATTATATATTGACTGAGCTGTATAATTCATGAATACTCATGTTATTGTATGATATTACTAGTGTTGAACTGGAACAATTCAATAAATAAAAAGTTTCAAAAATATATATTTTCAGCAGCAACACTGGAGAGGGCATCAGGGGCAAACTGTCTGCAGTGGACACAAAGCTCTGTAGTAGTGTACACAGGGATGAAGGGATCAGAGAGATCTATAATGGCTACAAAGGTGGTCTAAGGTTTGGCAGTTGAAATTCAATGCCACAAAGTACAAGGTTATGCATGGGGGGGGACAGAGTACAGGATGGGAGGGGTTAAAAAACAGGTTACTCACCCGTAACAGTAGTTCTAGGAGTGGTATATGTTGTTCATCCACACTGGCTGGCATGTCCCCTTCCCCCTTCAAATCTTGCCGGATGGTCTGAAAGTGGCTCCTCCCACCCACTCGGGTGGTATAT
Organism: Neoceratodus forsteri; assembly: GCA_016271365.2. Lineage (NCBI taxonomy): Eukaryota > Metazoa > Chordata > Ceratodontiformes > Ceratodontidae > Neoceratodus > Neoceratodus forsteri. Next base: position 17,980,859 of record CM057456.1, read on the forward strand.
CACTCGGCTCTGCCTCTTGACACCAGATCATGCCTGCTGGAAGCAGAGGGTTGTGCATCAAAGCCAGGGAGGTCGGAAGGGTTTGTGTGGATGAACAACATATACCAGTCCTAGAACTACTATTACAGGTGAGTAACCTGTTTTTCCAGGATTGTGGAAATGTTGATCTTCCCTTGTCAATCTTCACCATTCATTACTTCCTGGGTGTAAGCCGGAGGCTTTACCCGCCACGGAGCTTTTTTTTTTAAAGTTGCCTAACGGCCCCGTCCCCCCGAGGCGACGGCCACGATCATGCGCGAGGGCGGCCGCTAGTAGCGACCGCACCTCCTCCAACTCAGTTCTGTTTCTCCCGCCGCCGAGGCAGCACCTGTTCGCGGTAGCTAGCGAAAAGTGCGTATCCGGCTCTTTTCTACCGGCGCCTCTGATAAGATGTTCCTTTTCTTTCCTTTATGCGGCGCGGGTGTATTTCCGACTTATGTTTAATCTTGTTTATTTGGCGTTATGTCCGGTTCTGAGCGGAAAGCGTTCTTCTAAAACGAGCGTGCCCTATCAGTCGGTGCTCCTCGGCGGCATTTCTCACGTCTCGGACGGCATGGCGTCTGTCTTACGTTGCCTGGGACCCAACCATAATATGGATTAGTTACAGCGCTTGTTTCTCCAATGGACCGTCGGCGTCCTCGAAGTCAGCAGTACAAGCTCGGCAAGCGTGCCCGACTTCGGGGGCGGCGTGATCCTGAGGAATCTCGGGTGGAGATCCTTGGGCCTTTCCCGGGTCCCTCCCGGCCTACTCATGATCCGAGGAGGGTCTCCTCTTCCTTCTTGCCGAGGCCCTTCAGCGGTGTTGGGGGCGTGGTAGCCCCCTCGAGGGCCGCCAGCGCTGACACGCCTCGGCAGTCACCTCTTGAGATGCAGGCTCCCCCGTGTCGAGGCCCCTTGGCTGGGCCCGGCTCGGGTAGCCCCGGCGTCGCCTCGCCCAGCGCGTTTGGATCCAGCGCCCGTTTCACGGTGCCGGTGATCGAAGCGCCGTTCAACGCCGTTCAGATCAGCGCCCGCTCGCGGTACGTGTCGGAAGCGGCGCCGTTCCTTCAGCACCCGCTTTGATCAGCGCTGTTGTGGCGCTGGTGATCAGGGCGGCGCCGTTGGCGATGCCGTTTTGGCCCCTCGGCGCCCGTTCGGCAGTGCCGATAGGCCTGGCCGGCGCCGCCCGGCGGTGCCGCTCGCCTCCCGGCGCCGCCGGCGTCGGCGGCCTCCCCCTCCTCAGGCGGTGCGGGTCTGCGAGCCGCTGGGAGTGTGGGGTTGGGCCTTCATGCTGCCGGCGTGCTGGGGGCGAGCGGCGTCGCACTCGGTACCGGGGCCGTTCGCGGCCCCGTGGCCTCGGGGACCCCTGGGGTGGCCAGCATCGAGGTCCTGCTGGTCTCGTCCTCCTCGGAGGACGATGACTCAGATGTGGACCCATCCTGGCATCCCCATTCTTCGGAATCTGGGTCCTCGGTGGCTAGGAGTACCAGGCGGTGCAGCGGGCCCCTCCCTCTGTCCCCCTTGCCGTCGTCTCCTGGGGTTCCTCGGCTGGGGTGGCGAGGTCCCGGGGCAGGCAGATGGGGGTGAGTGGAGGAGGCTCCCCTCTCTGGAGCTCGGTGACAGCTACCCCGAGTGCTGTTACCTCCTCTGGGGTTAGGAGCGTTGCAGTGGGGAGGAGGCCCTCTCGGGAATCCGAGGGTTGAGGGCAGGCGTCCTGCTGCTCGGTCTTCTTTGGCCACCTCAGGGGTGGTCAGGAGCCGTGGCGCAGAGCCCCACCCTCCCCAGGGTTCTAGGGTGTCCTCTGGCGGCGTTTGTGCGGACTGCCCTTCTGGATCCATGCAGTCCGAGCGTCGTCACAGGGGATTTCTCCCCAGGGCTCTTCAGGTTCGCTTCCCAGAGCTCCGTTCTGCGGCCTGGTTTGATATCCGGGATCCCTCCTACTGGAGCTCCCTTCCCGGATTCCAGAGCCCATCGAAACAGTGTCCTCCTCGGAGGTGCCCCTCTCCCATCTCTCTGCCTTCACCACCCCGCTCCCAGGCCATGTCGGTCCTCTCGGTCCGTTATCCTGGGAGCAGTTCAGGAGTTCTCACGGCGGCCCTTCCCTCCTTATGTTAGTTACATGCATGAAGCGGGTCTTTGACTCTCCCCACTCCGCAGGAATCCTCTGGACATTCAGTTCCCCATCATCCCGTCTCCCTCCTCTGAGGAGAGGAACCCCTGCTCATCTGTCCTCCGATGCTGATTTCACTGAATATCAGCGTTTCCTCGAGGATGGTGAGGGATCTTGGATTCCTCGTTCGGAGACAATACCGAGCAGGTGGCGAATTCCTTGGTGAATTCAGTGCCCAGCATCTAGTGGTACCTTCCGGGCCTATCCCTTCAGGGCGTCTATCCGGTCCTGGCAGTTCCTGCCGTTTCTTCCCCAGCCAGCGGACTGTCAGCGTGGTATTGTGCCCCTCTGGAGTCTCTAGGTTCCTTCCCAACCCCTCCTCAGGTTTGGTATACCTGGATACTCCTTCTGGGCACACGTTGCCTGGCGCCACGACCGCCCACGGATTCGGACTCTCTCAGTTCGAGCCGTTGGGGGCGAAGAGTGTTCTCTTCTTCGGCGTGCGATGCTATGTATTGCATCACATCAGGCTCACCACGCTGCCTACAACGGCATCTGTGGTCGATGATGTCCCAGCTGCTGGCATCTATCCTGACCGGAGCAAACCAGACAAGCCGTTGCCCTCTCCAGGTAGGCCTGGAGCTGAGCAAGACACCAAGCAGGGCATCTTATGGCGCCAATGAGGTGGCTTCCAGGCTTCGCGAGGACAGCGATCTGCATCAGAGCGGGCGGCATGGCCGTCTCTCCAGGTTGTCACCCTGGCCCGGCGTGGGTGATGCGCTCCGCCTTCCGGGGACCCGTCTTTTCTCATCCAGAGCTAGGAGACTTTACAGGAGCTCCTCCGTCTCCTGCGTCCTCGGGAGGCACCTCCTAGCTCTTCTCCCACTTAGGCTTTCTGAATAACCCGGGTCTTCTCCTTCTGTTTCTCACCAGCAGAAGCTGGGGTCTGTTCCCTCAGGGTGTGGCCTCTTCCCCTCCTGGGAAGAGGGCTTAATACTCACCAGGAGTAATGAATGGTGAAGATTGACAAGGGAAGATAGGAAAAGTGCGTACCTACCGTGATTCTTGATCTTCTCTTGTATCTTCACCATTCATTACTCCTCCCTCCCACCATCCCTCAGTGGCCTCTTCCTGTGGCTTCTCCACCTCCCGTCTCCTTCCTCTCTCTGCATTATATAAAAGTATAGGGAAAATTGCTTCATTTTCCAAAAAAAAAAAGAAAAAAAAAAAAAAAAATCTTCGAGGGGGTTTAAAATCCAGAAAAATTATTTACTCTAAGATTCATAGGCCATCTCGCGGATTGCATTGGCGATCAGACTGCACAACTATCTCTTGCTATTCTTATGGCAAGATACCTCTGGGTTGTTTGGCCTGGCTCAGGCTATTCAGTTTTGATCCTGCAATCCTGTGTTCAGTATGTTGCCCTGAAATCTAATCCCCCTCTATTCTTGCCTTGCAGAGCAGAGGAGCAATCGTCTGTTCCTTTCTCTTCTAAAAAAAAAAAAAAAAAATGCTGAGGAACTCTCTCGACTGCTATAGGCATCTTGGTATCTGGGTCATGCATCTAGTTAAAAAAAAAAAAAAATTTTTCTATCTGTAAAAAAAAAAAAAAAAAAAAAAAAAGGAATAGGAGAAATCAAACAAGAAGGCAAATGAGAAGGTAGGCTATCCTTCTAGCTGTTTTACTAAGTGGTTTCTCCCTTTAAGTGTCCTCCTGGACAATTTTTACAGTAGAGCTCTGCTGACCATATCCAATCTTAGCCAGCCTAAGCCTTGGCGGCCTTAGCCAGTCAGTCTGAGTCCGTTTCTATCTTGGCGCCTGAAAGGCTTACATTTTCCATTTCTAACCCCTCAGCAGCGCTCTCATGCTGCTGGGGTTTTATTCTTCCCTCCTCGGCTGCCCTCAGTTAAAAGGCCTTCCGGCCACGAGCCGAGGTGGTGTCAAGAAAATAGCATGTTGAAGATGAGGACTATGCCCTCCTGAGTCTGTCTAAGCGGGTTCGGTGAACCTTCTCTTCAGCTCTATCTCCGAGGTTCTTGCTTCCCTTTAGTCGAACCTTCAGCTACAAACTAACTATAAGTTGGGCATTCTGGTCCCTTCAACATCCCATCTCTCTCTTCTCTTTCTTCTTCTTCTTCTATTTTCTCATTTCCTTACTCATCTCTCCTCCTAGAGTCGCCCAGGTAAGGAGGCCCTGCACTCCCTAGGCTAGGATGTTCTTATCTCCTCTGTCCTTCCTCCATCGGTTATTCCTTTTCAGTTCATTCTTCCTTGTTTTGCTATCCCTCGGCTATCTTGCCTACTATCTATATTTTCTGCTTTCATTTTTGCCTCTCCGGCTCACAGAACTGAGTTGGAGGAGGAGTGATCGCTTCTGCTGCCGCCCCTCGCATGACGCATGGCAGTAAGCTGTCGGGGCCCGTTGGGCAACTAAAAAAAAAAAAAAGCTCCCGTGACGGGTGCGCGCCTCCGGCTTACACCCAGGAAGTAATGAATGGTGAAGATACAAGAGAAGATCAAGAATTACGGTAGGTACGTAATTTTCCTTTCTAGCCACACTAGCTGGCAGACTCCTAGCAGCTCTCCGGGAGGAGGGAGGCAAGGCGCACACACCCTACTTGGGAAACAGAGATTAGAGAACTGAGGCCCCAAAACCAGCTTCCTGGCGTGACTCTAGGTCAATGTGGTAATGGGAAATGAAGGTGTTTGCTGACTTCCAGGAAGCAGCCCTGCACATTTCCTGGATAGGGATGTACCTAGAAGCAACTACCAATGCAGCAGTATGGTGGGTGGAATGAACTCTTATCCCTACAGGAGGCTCCTTGCCCACCAACCGATGGCAGAGATCAATGCAAGATGTAATCCATCTGCCAATCGTCTGCTTGGCTGCAGGTCTGCCAGGTGTGGCTTCAGCGTGGGAGACAAACAGCTGGCGAACCTCTCCCCGAACTTCAGCCATACACTCCTTGTAATAAGAGAGCACTTGTCTCAGGTCCAAGATATGGAACCTGTACTCGGCCTCTGAGGTGTAACCGAGATAGTACACCAGCAGTCTCATCACCTGGTTCAGGTGAAACTCTGATACAACCTTCGGAAGGAACTTCGGGTTGGGGCACAGGACAACCTTGTCCCTGTGGAAGACCACATAGGGAGACTCAACAGAGTGTGCCTGGAGCTCCCCAATCCTTCTGGCTGACGTAATAGCCACCAGGAAGGCGGTCGTCCACAACAGGTGTGACATTTCACTCCTGTGCATTGGTTCGAATGGCTTGCCCATGAGTTTTGACAATACCAGCAGTAGATCCCACGGTGCTGGTGGTTCACGCATCGGAGGGGAAATGTGATCGAGGCCCTTGAAAAAGCACCAGACCACCTTCTCCTGTACCACAGTCTGCTGACCGGCCCACATCTGATAAGCAGAGATGGCTGCCAGGTGCACCTTAAGGGTCGTAGACCGAAGATCTCCTTTGAAGAGAGACCAAAGGTAGTCGAGGATGCCAGCCACTGGACAGAAGGAAGGGTCCAGGACCTTGCCCAGACACCAAATGGAGAATCTCTTCTATTTGATGGCAGAGCATCTCCTGGTCGACTCCTTCCTAGATGCCTCAGCTACATTGAGTACATCATTGGAGAGACTGAAAGCCTGAAACTCTAGTCGCTCAGGAACATGGCTGTCAGGTGCATGGACTGAAGGTCTAGGTGGAACACCTTCCGCTGACTGATGGAGAGCAGGTCCGGGCGTGCTGGAAGATGCCTTGGGAGCCTTATGCTGAGGCTGAGGAGATCTGGATACCAGAACTGGTGCGGCCAGCCTGGGGCTACCAGGATCACCTGTGCCTTGTCCCTCCTGACCTTGAGGAGCACCTTGTGGACCAAGGGAAGTGGAGGGAAGGCACAGAAGAGGCCTGGGGTCCATGGCCTCAAGAGGACATCCCCCTGGAGCGTGCCCTGCTGAGGGGGATGGGCATGGAACAGCCTCAACTTTGCGTTCTCCCTGGAGCCGAACAGTTCCACCTGAGGGGCGCCCCACTGGGAGAACAGACTGTGCACTACATCTGGATGGAGAGACCACTTGTGGGACACCTCACCCACATGGCTGAGGGTGTCCGCCAGCTGATTCGAGGCTTCTGCCACAAGAATGCCTAGGAGATCTGCCTCCAGTCGGCTCACGATGGTCCAGATGTGGAGAGCTTCCCTGCACAAAGTTCGGGTGTGCATGCTGCCCTGTTTGTTGAGATAGTACATGGTCGTGGTGTTGGCCGTCTGGACCTGAACCATTTGACCCCGAAGGAATGGAGCGAATGCAGTCAGCACGAGCTGAACTGCTCGGAGCTCCAGCAGGTTGATGTGGCATTGGGATTCCTCAGGGGTCCAGAGCCCGTGTACTCTGTGGTCCCCCATGTGGGCACCCCAGCCCATGAGAGAGGCATCGGTCGTCAAGATGACTGCCAGCTCGGGGCGGACAAATGGGATCCCTTCCTGCAGATATTATAGGACAGTCCACCATTGGAGAGCATCCCACATCTTCTTGGTCACAGTGATCAGTTGGTCAAAACGACCTAGTCACTGCGTCCACTGGCTGGACAGCTCCCACTGAAGGGGGTGCATATTTATTTATTTATTTTATTTTTGTTTTTGGTAACTGGGCAAGGCCTACTAGGCATAAGTGCCTGTTTTCAGAGGTGACCTGGAAGCACTAGGCATATGCCACCAGGCCCATCAGACCACAGAGGTGCAGGCCGCCAGGTAACCCAGAAGTTGCAGAAGTCCCAGGCATGGCGCAACTGCCCAACCAGAAATGATCAGGCAAAGGAGGGCAGAACCTCTGCCCTGTCCGCGGGGAGCCTGGCTCTGACTCGGCAAGAGTCTAGCTCTGCCCCAATGAAGCATATCACCTGCGAGGGCACGAGTTCTGAATTGGCCTCATTGATCAGGAGGCCATGGTTGAGGCAGGTTTGGAGGGCCAAAAGGGCCAGATCCCTGGACCTCTCTATCTCCAGTCTGGAGGGACCAGCTATGAGCCAATCATCAAGATAAGGGTAAACTCTGACCCCTCGACGCTGAAGATGGGCAACCACCACTGATATGCATTTGGTGAAGACCCTGGGGGCTGATGACAGGCCGAACGGCATGGCTTGGAACTCGTAGAGGGTTCCTTCCACTCTGAAGCGGAGGAACCTTTGATGAGACGGATGGATCAGGGCATGAAAGAATGCGTCCTGCAGATCCAGGGAGCAGAACCACATGTTCGGCTCGAGGGATGGTATGATCTGGGACAGAGATACCATCCTGAAGGTACAAGACCTGAGAAATTGATTCAGGTCATGCAGATCTAGAATGGAGCGCCAACTCCCCCCCCCCCGCCTGATTCGGGACCAAAAAGTAACTGGAAATGAACCCTAGATCAACAGGGGGATCTGCAACTCTGACCATGACCTCCTTGTGGAGGAGTTGGGCAATGTCTTCTCAGAGCCGACTGAGTGTGCACAGAAACCATTTCCTCCCATGAGGCATGGGCTCGGCTTGGAGGGTACTGCTCGAACTCCAGCAGCAGACCCTGGCCGACCACTTCCAAGACACACCTGTCCATTGTGACAACAGATCAGGTGGAAAGAAAGTGGCGGAGCCGGCCCCCCACAGGAGGACCCAGAGTGGGCGTGATGGGTATGGGGTTGGCAACCCCCATCCCATCACTGTGTAGGCTTGGAGGAGGAGGATCTGGCCTGGGGACCGCCAGACCTTTCTCTCCGGGCTTACGAGCCACTGGGGCCACCTGGCCTGGGCTGAGGGCACCAAGACTGAGCCTGCTGCTGCTGCCACTGGTAGTGGGGCTACTTGGCCGCAGGGGCAGAAGGCCGAAAGGGCTTTCTCTTCTGCTTTCTAGAACCCTGAGATTCCTTCTGGGCAGAAGTAATGAAGTCCAAGGTGGCACTGGACTTATCTATGCACTGGAGGTGACCGTCCACTCCAGGCCCTAAGGGAATAGCCTAGGAAGGGAATATCCGTCAATTTGTGCTGAGTGTCCACCGTGAAGGTTGAGACCCTCAGCCAGGCCCTGCAGCCCCCGCGGCGGAAACTGAGCGGGCACAAGAATCCCCAATGTCCAGAGCCATCGGGACTTGCTGTCTGGCAATCGCCCTGTTTGATTGTGGTCTGGAGGTCTGCAGGAAGATGAGGAAGAACCTCATTCATCCAGAGAGCCCAAGAGGGAATGAGAAAAATGCACCAAGATGCCGAGCTTGCCTGATGAAGGCCAACTGAAGAGGCAGCATAGACTTTCCTGGCAGAATGGTCCAGTTTCATGGACTCTTTGTTTGGGGGTCTATCAGTGTCTCCCGAATTACCCAAGCGCCGAAACACAGACTCGGTCACCAACTCCTCAGCCGAGGGGTGTTCTGTGAATCCCAAAAGGGAGCCGATGGGAACCACGTATTTGCGGGCCATCCAGGCTGAGGGTGCAGGGCAGGAGGCTGGGTGCTGCCACAGCTCCAAGGCTGGGCCAACAATGGCTTCAGCCACAAGGAAGGCCTGTGTCAGAGAATACCCTCTTTTGAGGCTATCAGTGAGAGGGATATTCGGCCGACTTTTGAACGGGCTCCAAGGACATCCCCGTAGATTTGGAGATGAGACAGAGGATGCCCATGAATGACGAGGGACCTTCCTCTGTCGAGAGACTCCCGATGGATTCCTCATCCACGGGACAGGAATGTAAGTCAGAGTCCTTGGACTCCGGATAGATTGGCCTACCACCCATGTCACCTTCAACCCGCCGGGGGTGGCTGGGAGTGAGGGTGAAAGACAGCCTGTGCAGAAGGCCCTTGACAGGCCGAGACTCCTTGGCAGGAGCCCCGGAGGAAGGCTGCTTAGGTGGCGGCTCCACCAGAACTGGTGGAGAGGCCGGTTCTGGCTGAGCCAGGAGGATCTGCACTGGCTCCGTAGGCAGAGGAATGGTGTCGACTCTGGAGGGGGTCGGCGTCTGCCAGGAGGGCGACAGCCAAGTGATGGCTGGCGTGGGAGCCGGAGTCAACTTCGAACCTGCCATCAACTCTTGCCACATTAGGTCCTTGTAGTGTCGACGCAGTTTACGTAAAAGCCTCTCCTCATCCGAGGAGGATGAGGATGGATGGCGGCAGCGCCACTTCTTTGAACACCCTGAGTGGCGTTGATGAGATTTCTTCGGCCTGTCGGTCGAAGGTGTCTGAGACCTCAACCATTAGGGAGACAGATGGGGGTACTCAGAAGGAGCTGGGGAGATCCGCAGCACCTCCAGGTCAGGGACAGGTACCATGAGGAGGTTCTCAGCAAGCTGGGTCTCCTCCTCGGTAGATCCAGTCAGGACCGGGGTCCTGAATAAGGAATTGTCGGCCTCATCAAGCAACAACGGGTCGACGGGGTTGATAATAATCTTGACCGGGTCGACGTCCCGTGTCTTGGCCAGCTGGCCTGACAGGGGTACTGTTAAGATAGCAACCGAGGCTGCAATCTTGACTGAAGTCGAGAGCTGATTCCTGGGACCGAGACCTGTCTCAATCCCATTAACTTCATCAACAAGACAAATCTTCTTTCGACTGCTTGTCCTTCTTACAGAAACGGGAGGCCGTGTCGCCCGAAGAATCCTCTCCTTGGTCAGGAGGAGACTGGCACAACTCCTTGAGGGAGCCTGAAAAGGTGGAGCCTAATTTGAGCAGGACAAAGACTGACGTAGAAGAAGACCAATCAGTGGCCCGAGCCTCCTCCTCCTCAAAAGCCTTCATCTGCTCTAGTTGATCAGTGGACCCCACAGTCGCGGAGATTACCCAACGAGCTTCTTTCAATTTGACTGACAGGTTCCGTTTTTCCAGTTGGCCAAGCTGAAGTTGTGCGAGATGATCATCCAGGATGTTAGGCGGGAACACATGACAAAAGTCACAAGCCTGGGTGTCATGGGCATGGCCCAGGCAGCAGCCGCACGAGGTGTGCAGGTCAGTGCGAGACATTTTCTGCCCGCAAGGGCAATGGCGGAACCCAGATGAGGACTTGTCCTCCATCGTGGTCATGATCACAAAATGATGTGGAGAAACTCGAATGAGTTTAAGTTTAGGTAAATCCGAGGATTTGTTCACCAGGGCCTACTCAACATGGGATCAATAAGGAGGGAACCTGACTCTCCCAGCGGAAAGGCAGATCTGGCATCAAGGGGCGGAGCCGAGGGATATACCACCCAGGTGGGTGGGAGGAGCCGGCTTTGAGACAATCCGGCAAGATTTAAAGGGGAAAGGGACATGCCAACCAGTGTGGATAAAACAACATATCCACGACCCTAGAACTGAGTACTACCGCAGAGGAATGGGACCTGTGAGTTATAATTAGTGACTCTCTCAAACAATTAAGCCAGTGTAACAAGGCCTACAGTAAGGCTAATGAGATGTCGGGGTGTATCAGAAAGGGGTATTGACAGCAGGAAAAAGGAGGTATTACTACCTCTATGTATGTCACTGGTGAGGCCACATCTGGAATACTGTGCTCAGTTCTTGAGTCCTCACCTAAGAAAGGACAGGGACAGGCTGGAGATGGTGCAACGCAGGGTGACCAAGATGATTCAGCACCAAAAGGGCAGATCTTATGAAGATCATCCGAAGGCACCGGTACTGCAGACCAAGAGAGGGGGATATGACAGAGATCATCAAGTCCCTTAAAAGAATACACAAGGTGAACTGCGGGGAACTATTCAGCAGGAGTACAGAGTCAAGAACTGGAGGTGTAAACTGGAAGCTGTGACATGACCCAAGGTAATAAGTGGAAACTGGTGGGCCGAAGGTTTAAGAGGGATATGAGGAAGTTAAAGAAAGGGTGGTGGAGCCATGAAATGGTTTGCTAGCAGAGGTGGTGGGTGCCAAGACCGTAAATAGTTTCAAGCATGGCTGGGACACAGTGAAGGGTCTGGTGGTGGCTCAGGTTGGCAGTAGTAGGGAGGGGAGCAGGAGAGTGGACCAAGAGGAATAAAACCCATATGGACAATAGGTCCCAGGGCAGACAGGGAACTCCGGGCAGACTACATGAACCTTTGGTCGTTTTGTGCTGTCACTGTTTCTATTTACTTACGGTTCACATTGTTCCCTTATTTCAACTGCTACAGCCATTTCTGGTCACAGATCTGGCAGCTGGGTTCCATAGCAAAGGCATACTGAAGACATGGCTTATTGTCATAAAACCTGTGTTGCTGTGTCTGGGAACATTGTGGCCCAAATCACATGGCGGCAGAGGCGAAAGTGATTTACTGGTGTGATTTCAACCTGAATGCTGAATTTCTTGACTTTTTTGTGTTTGTTGGCTAAGTGCACAAACTACAAAACAATGAACAATAAAACTCTAAAGCTGTTGACCAGAAGGTTGGAGCAGACTGCTCCCTTTAAACAAATATGACATTAGAACAAAAGAAGGAGCGTGACTAAAGTGAAGAGTCTGAACTTATATTCTAAATTCTATAATTTGCATAAAGCTCCATCTGCAGGGTAGTACACTCCTGCGGACTGATGACATTTGCATGGCATCTTATTGATGGCTTCCTGTGTCTGAAAGATATCTGCTTTTATTCACTGCTAACAAACTCTATACAAAGACTATATAGCAGTTCTGAACCACTTTTCAAAACGAATTCAAACACTACATCATTCTTCAAGATTAGACATAAACCTAAAATCTCTACTTTCTACAGGCTGGTCAGTGTCAGTGGCTCAGTAGGTAGCACACTCGCCTCTGAGGCCGGGAGATCAGAGGACTGTGGGTTCAGTTCCCACATCTGGCACTTGGGTTAATATCCCAATACTGACACTGTAGCGCATCATGAGGGGGTGCTGCACTTCTGTGGTGCCGTTTTTTGGATGAGATGTTAAACCGAAGTCCCATCTGCCTGGATTGGTGGTAGTTCAGGTGGATGTTAAAGATCCCATGGCACTTATCGAAAAAGAGTAGGGGAATTTTTATTAAAGTTGGAAAGGAAGATACAATCAAAAAATGTACAAAACCTAAAGCAATTTATACAAATCAATATACAGATACCAAATGTCAAAATAAAACCAAACAGTGTTAAGTCACACAATAATTTTAACTAAACCATATGTTTAAACACAATTATATAATTTATAGGTGTATTCGTATAACACAAATCCTAAATTATTTATTCTACATCATGCTTAAATATGATAGGCATATATACTTACTATACATACTCATTTTACTTATATCTATTATAACCAATCAATAGAGGCCCATCTTCCTTGAAAGGTTGTTGACTGGATTGAACTATAATCTTGCAACCTGATGTCTTTAATTGCAGTTTCTATCATAAAAAACAACTCGTCAGAAGTAAAATGTAGTTGTTGAATAGTCAATCTGCACCAGACAAACCATATGTAACATTTAAAACAAACAAGAAATAACCATAGTGTTACTCTATCATGTTTCGTCCACAGAAAAGGCAAAATACCAAGGCATAATATTTCTAAAGTCATAAAACCAAATGGAGATGTAGGCCAGCGACGTTGAATAGATTGCCAAAATCCTTGAATAAAAGGGCACTCTAGGAATAAATGCTGCATTGTCTCAATTACATCTGGACATGCTCCTCTAGGACAATATCTCTCTGACACCTGTCTATGCTTTAGATTTCCTCTTACATTTAGGCGACCATGCAAGGCCAGCCAAGTTACATCCCACATAAAAGCAGGAATACGAGGGGAAATCAGCATTTCACCTATCAGTAATCTATCTGGCAAAGAACAAGAATCAAATCCTGCTGTCTCTTGAAAATATTTTAAAATCAAAGATTCATACAAGTTTTTCCGAGTATAAGAAAGGAGATGCTCTTTGGAAATACCCCATAGCTTTATTTTAGTAAAGCAAGTTCTCATTGGATCAGGTAAATAAGAAATTGAAATTTGTCGAGGAAGGTTATCATACATGGGCCAAATAGAGAAAATAGGTCCCAAGGAATCTAAGACCCAAGGGGACCATCTATTAATTTTTTGAGCTACCAAGGAGAATAAATTGGCATATAAATATATGGAGAAAAAAAATACCACAGGTTGTATCATCTTCAACCCTCCATTTCTTTTTTCTCTCAATAGTAAGCCTCTTTTAACTCATTCTACTCTATTCTGACTTTAGAATGTTGGTGATGGAACTCCAGGCTGTTTTGCTGTGACATTCCTAATGCACTGCACAGAATTCTAAGCATATTTGCACACGTCAAACAAGTGTAAATATCTGGAAAACTGCATGAGCTACTGGAAAACATACAGTAGCAAAGTGATACAGCAGAATAAGACCTTTACAATGAGGGTAACCACTAAGCTGAAATCATTATACTTTTTAAATTATGGCCATTTGAAGTGGTAGATTTGTCACAAAAACACTGAAATTCGGGTACTCAGATGGCCATAATTTAAAAAGTATAATGATTATCATTGTAAATCTTATTCTCCTGAACAACTTTGCTGCTGGTTGTGTGGGTGTAGCATTTTTAGTTTTGAAGATATTTATATTTGTTTGACATGTGTGCTACTGTGTTGAATTTGACTGCACACAGTAAGCCATGCTGTTCCTTGACATGTTGAGCTGCACTTACGAGCCGTTTAATTGTAACACAGAACCCAAATTTAAAAAAGTAAAGTGGCAGTTTTGTAGAATATAATGTTTACAAACCAAATAGTGCCCTGTATAGTTCAGCTGCTGTATTTTTAATGAAACGGAGCTTCTACAATATCATGCTGGTCCCCATCAAAAACGTGAGACAGGAAGTGAGCTGTAAGCCAAAAAGACTCTCCCTTCTGACTGGATTTGTAAAATAAAAAGCTCTCTTTTTAGAAATGTAAGCCAGTAGTTCATTAAAGAATTAAATTCTAGTGCCTGTTTCTGTGAAGTTTTAATAAATAAAGCCTTTATGACTAAACCAGAGTCCTCTGAAATCCGTGCTGCATGTCAGAAAAACGGAAAACTGAAAGAAACAGGCTCTAGAATTTAGTTCTTTTATGAACTACCTGCTTACATTTCTGAAAAATAGAGCTTTTTATTTTGCAAATCCAGTCAGAAGAGAGAGTCTTCTTGGCTTACAGCTCACCTCCTGTCTCATTTTGATGGGGACCAGCATGATACTGTAGAAGCTCCGTTTTGTTAAAATTACAACAGCCAAACTATACAGGGCACTATTTGGTTTGCTAACATAATATTCTACAAAACTGGTGCTTTACTTTTAAAATTTGGTTCTGTATTAAAATTAAATAGCTCGTAAGTGCAGCTCAACTGAGTCAGACTGGCACTTCCAGTGCTTCACTCAGACACAAAACTTTCCAGGGCTTCTAAGGGGTTAAATTTCAATCGTGACCAATTTTTTTTTTTTTTTAAACTGTGAGTAAGATGACCCTCTATTGGCAGACACGATACAAATAGGTGTCTGCTGATTGGCTGGCTTGCAGTTTCACTGAAAACATGATGACGCCACAGGACGTCCATCGGAAACAACAAATGGCATATGGAGACATCTCAGAGCGCTACTGGCAACACAGGTTGCAAAAGTAAGTGACGTCTAAAGGCGCTAATGGGTAGAATGAGTTAATTGGATTTAAACGGTTTCCCCAGATACATGAAAAAAAACAACTATATATTCTGGTTTCTAAAGTTGACAGTAAGCTATATACTGTACTTAAATATAAAAATATGGGTAACAAAAAGGTTTTTATCATGTAGATTCGCTTTAATTTAGCTAAACGCCAAGTATTCCAAAGATTAACCTTATTTTGTGCTTCATTCAATTTAAGTATCCAATTCTGATAAGCCAAATCTCCAGAACCAAATAAGATCCCTAAAATAGGGGCTGTCCATTTTAATACTGGTACCCCAATTATTATATCATCTGTGACATCTTCAGCATTAAGAGGAAGGCAACAAGATTTCTGGTAATTTATTTGAGCTCCAGAGTTGTAAAATTAGTTAAAATTTTTTCCCAGATTATGTGCTGATGGGATATTTCCTATTATAAAACAAATGTAATCTGCATATGCAATGCTCTTTATTTCAGGGTCTTCACAGGAAAAGGATACACCCTGTATACCTCTAGTTTTATCCACCATTCTAAGTAGCGGATCAATGCTAAATAAATATAGTAAAGCACTCAGAGGGCAACCTTGCCATACTCCCCTTTAAAACAGTACACCTATGACCTATCCACCCATTACAAAAGGCTTTAGCAGAGGCAGACTTATAACATGTTTTAATCCAATTAATAAACATTTCAGGAATGCCATATGTAGCCAAACAACTCCATAAATACTCATGATTAACATTATCGAAAGCCTTAGCTTGATCCAGACTAAAAATAAGACCTGTAAGCTCACCAGTATTACCTCTATGAAATATTTCTCTAAGTAATATTAAACCATCAGAAATCTTTCTTCCTGGTATTGAACATGCCTGAGAACTGTGTAATAGGAAATCAAGCATTGGTATAAGTCTATTATGTAACAGTTTTGTAAATATTTTAAAATCTGTATTAAGCAGAGGTAATTGGCCTCCAATTTGATAACTTAGTTCTATCTCCTTTTTTGTACATAAATACCACTAAACCATCCGACATACTATTTGGTAATAATCCTGTAATCAGAATTTCCCTTAAGACCTCTACAAATTCTTGTAATACTATTGTAAAAATTATTTTATATATTTCATATGGCAAACCATCACTCCCTGGGGCAGTACCTGCCTTTGTTAATGAAAAACTAGCCGATACTTCTAAAGATGTTATATCAACAAGCAACATGTCTCTGCTATGTTTATCAAGCATAGGTGGAATCACTTGAGCTAACCATAAGGAATGTGGGGAACCAGAAACAGTAGCATATCCAAATAATTGCTGTATATGATTATCTAAAGCATTCATAATATCTTTCCTGGTCGTACATTTTTTTACCTGTAGAGTCACAAACCTCTGCCATATATTTTTGATGTCTTTGTTCAGCACAAAACTGATAGGGGTCCATAAAGGCTTTACCTCCTTGGGAACCAAATCTTTCTACATCTAAAGATTTATATCTACTGTATTGTGTTGAATTTAATAATTTTCTAATTCTATCTAATTCAGATAAGGCTGTATAATCCCCTTGTGCAGCTATAAAATGTAAGTCTAAAAACTGTTGTCGAGTTTTTATATATGTATCTTTATTAAATTTCCCATTAATCTTGCCAATTATTTGGAAATACTGTCTTATATCTATTTTTGTATCTTCCCCACCAATCTCTGTACGAATCATAGAGGCTAACCACTGATTTCCTTGCCTGTAGTACTGCCAAAATTCCTTCTTCAACAGTTGGTAACTTAAGTAATTCCAGGTTAAGATGCCAATATCCTGGTCCTCTATGCATTATTTCATAACTACCTATCGTAATCTCAAGTATCACATGATCAGAAGGTGCAACTGGTATAGTTTGAGCTTTTTGTATTGTTAAAGTATCTGAAATAAACCAGAAATCTATCCTTGTTGCTTTAGTACCTTGAAAAAATGTTTTTTGTGGTTTACCTAATACATCAAAAACATCAACCAATCCTGACTGTGTCAATAAATCATTAAGACACTTAGTATCACAAAATAACTTTGTGGATCGTATACCTCTATCCGTATGATAACGGCTACAATTAAAATCTCCACCTAAAAGCACAAATCTAGAAGTGAACAAATAGGGCAATAAAGTCTTAAATAATGCTATTCTACGTAGATTTAGCTTGCAGATGTAAACATTAATAAATCTACAGTGTAAATCGTTAAGTATCATATCTAACAATAATATGCGACCGAGCAAAACATCTATAAGTTGAACTAGGTGCTGTAGGATTATTAACTGCTATACCTACCCTGTGCATAACTCTTCACCAACAGACCAATAAACAGTACCCCATTTCCACCTTTCAGTGGCCTGTTCTACCTCAAACCTGGTATGTAACCGAGTATCTTGAAAATAAACTACATCATCCTTGCCTCAATCAAATAGTGAATATATCAACATTTGCTTCCTATTTGATTGAATACTATTAACATTTAAGGATGCCAAATTTATATTCAAAAACATAGACAAAAGAGGAAGGGGAAAGAAGGGTGTTGTCATAACTCATATCAAATGTTCCCTTTTATTTTTATTTCTTTTTTGTAGATTTTCTCGTCCCAGGTCGACCCTTTTTTTTATTTTTCACTGTATCCATATCAGCAGCAGATGGTTCTGGATCAGAAGATCCTTCAGGTTGTGAAGAATGTACTGAGGTGGAATCTGACTCAGTACCTATGTCTTCCTGTAATACCGAAAATGCATTCTGGAGGGGTATCAAACCTTGTTCAGATATAGGTATTTTAGAGGTCCTGGATCTTAAACTGCGACGTCTAGCAGTAATGAGGTTAAAAGGTTCTTCAGGTGGAAGGGGGGGAGGCATAGTATTAGGAATAACCTGGCCCACAACAGAATCTGTAAGAATCACCATTTTAGTAGATATTAAGTTCTCCTCTTCCTGGGAGGGAGTAGTTGATACAATTTCCGAAATGTCCGCCCATTCCATACTAGGTATGGTTTCAGGCCTACTTGGGGGGGGGAGGTACAGGTTTTGCCTCTGGACGCATGTACTGCTGTATTTAGGTAAAATCCTATGCAAAAAATCTCCATTTGTTTTATTTTGGGCAGCCCAAGGACAGTCAGTAAATACATGGGGTTCTTCACAAAGTGAGCATTTAGCTGGATGATGACAATCTGACATTGTATGCCCCAATTCTCCACACTGGACACATTTGATGACTTCACAATTCCTGCTAAGGTGTCTACCAGAACCACATTTATAACAGTGACGGGGCTGTCCTGGATAAAAGATAAATCCTTTATCCCTTCCCAAATAAAAGCAACTGGGAAGATGTTGTAAACCTTCTTCGGTTTGGTTTAAATTAACTTTAAATCTCCAACCACCATTCCAAAATCCTTCTGTATCAAGAATGGGCTCTGGGTTTCCTTTCAGGGTACACTTTTTCTCCAACCAGTAGGAGATATCCTCCACATTAACGCCTTCATTACGGAACAATACAGTAATACCTTGAATGTCTGTTTGGTTAATGGTATGGCCTGAAAATGGACCCAAGCAGGATTAGTCTTTAATAATGCGTATTTCATCAAAATCTGTTTAACATATCTGGTGTATGAAAACTAATGTCATCGTATTGTCCCGGTGTATGAATCAAGGCATACACCTCACTGGGCGTAAAACCCAGCATTTGTTTAAGTAAGACTTTCCCCACATAGAATCTGTCAGGCATGGTATCAGTGGGTCCCAAAAACCTCAGCCTTACAGCATTTCGTCCTATAGCCAAGGAAACAAGTTTATGAAGACGGCTAGCATAGGAGGTAGTTGGGGTTGTAAGACGTGGTAGGGTATTTTGATCAACATCAGGCCCTATATCATTAGTAGCTTTATTTTGGTTGGCATTTTCCTCCAACTCCCCACTTTGGCATTGTTGAGGTGATTTTGATCCTAGTTTAGGACTAACTGGCTGGTTGTGGTTAACCACAGCACCCAGATCCATTAAAGGCCTGTTTATGTCGGATAATTCTACATTCTGTATTATAGAACCAGGTCCTAAACTACCCTCAGACCTAGCTGCAGGAACACTAGTCTCAGAATTGGGCCCATCTAAAACTGCAAGAGGGGTATGATCCATACCTGGAATTGGTATGGCAGGGTCCGCGATCCACTGACCCGAATCTAACAGCAGCCACCCCGCCCTTTTCAAGGCGTTATCTGGGGACCATGTGGGGGAAGATTCTACTTCTGTATCCCCAGAAATCTTCGGTGAACAAGCTTTTTTCCCCTCAGGGCTGTTTGCACCTTTATGTATTTTCAAGTCAGTACCTGTATGACCCAAGGGTGAATCTACCTCGGGTCTCTTTCGTTTCCGAATCTCCTCTTCAGCAGCAAGCTGAGCAATTTGATAATCCATAGCAGCCTTCTCCCAAAGGCGTTGTTTCTCTTGTAATATAGTGAGAGCTTGTTGATCTTCCGAAGCATCATCAGCTGTCTCGGCATTTAAGTCGCACTTCGGGTTTGGATTTAAAGCCAGCGTGCTCTTGCAATTAAGCTAGACATACTCCTCGTATGTGCTGGACTTCGGTGCATTTTCACCTTCCAGCTGAAAACTGTGTTTTGAGGGTTAGATACGTTTGCTGGCCACCACTGGTGCATTAGCCATATCATTCCCTCTGCTCTGGGTAAAGCCTGTGAGCTCTCTTGCATCTGAGCTCCTCCACTGTTGGCCATCCTGAGACTGTTCCTCTCTCCCAACAGTCTCACAGCGCCACCATTGTCCACAAGAGATATTGAAACAGAAAGGTTCCTTGTCTTCTGTCTGTGTCTCTCCTGTATGCAGTTCTTCTCCACCAGGATCCATGGGAGCCGCCATCTTGGTCCCACAGGAAAATGGGTCCCCCCTGCTCACAGGAAGCAAGAGTAGAGGAATTTGACTGGTGTCCTGGCCAAATTTCCCCCATTCACTAAAAATACCACCAACAGCTTAATCTGGGTTCAGTTTCAGTTGCTTACCATCTGTATCCCCCCTCCCCCCGGTCGCCCCTAAAAAAGGAACTTCTAGGCCCAGTGGGCTTACCGAGTCAACAAAATTCAATAAAATAAAATAGATATGATAAGAGGGAAAACAGATGACAGAACAAACTGGTGGACTAACACTCTTGTTAAAGATGCCAGTAACTGGTTGTGGGAAAACATTTAGGATATTTCCTATACAGCATATTCCTCAGTTAACCACAAACTTATCCAATTTAAGGTTTTTCACAATCTCGATTTCACCCCCATTCAAATGTAGAAAATGGTATAAAAGTTGACAGTAACTGTCCTAGATGTGGGGATCAATAACGGGAACCTATTACATCTATTTCAAAGGTGCAAACACTGAAAAGTTTGTCTGATAAACACTTCTTTTTAGAGAGCTCCTATTTGTAGAACAACTTAAAGGGAAAGGGTAATCTGTAAATGCTGTAGCCCTCAATTAACATTTTCACAAAGAGTTTCAATTTTTATACTGATAGGCTTAGTAGTGTTTTATATTTTATCTGGTTGATCATGCTGTCCCTCCCACTGACACTGAAAGTTCAGCGCCATTAGAGCGCAACCCACAAGCTCCAGCAGCTGACACCACAGCAGCCATGGGAGTATGCACTGTAGGTCTTTGCAATGTACTGGTCCTGGTGCTATACCAACACCAAGTATAGACCAGCAGTCCACTAACATTTACTCAGTTCAGAGTGGCTATAATTGAAACCAGATAGCTCTGAGAGCTGGTACCGGATGACTAACTGTACACAGGGATGACAGCAGGTCCCCCAACAAAAACTGCACCTTGAGTACAAAGGCATCACATACCCAATTCAAACTTTTTTTTTCTCAGGATAGCCCTGAGTCCACCCAATGGTACAGCAGGGAAGTCTGAAGAATGGGGAGGTCAAGTCATTTGCTGAAGGTCATACAGTGCATAAATAGCAATGGTGGAATTCAAATCTGCAATCTCCTGTTTATATAGCACTGTGTTCTAAACAGATGAGCACACTGCCTTCCTAAAAAGGCAACAAATGAGACAGTCTAACTGCTCCCCTAACCCCATCAAAGAACAAGAAGTTTGTGAATCTTGCTTACTTTACAACTGGTGTGCCACAGTGCAAGTATCAGGTTTCTCAGTGCCAGATACATCGTTGGATCCCGTGAATATTCCGGAAATTCATACAGCTCATCCAGCTCCATCACATCCGGTCTCACACACAGTGCCTTCCCACACTCATTTGGCTGGTAGAAAGGCTGGAAGTAGCGACACATGCCTGGAACTGAAGAAAAGTGTCATTTTCATACATGTAATTGTACAGAAGTGTACATTTTTGAGTGAGAAAAGGTTCTCTTGCTTGCTGCCTCAGTTTCAACCTTGATCACAGAAGTCCAGACTAGACGATTTTCATGAGGCTTGTTAAGTCTCCTATATTCACCTCAAATTCTTTTTTTATTAAGTGGTGAGAGGTATATATCCCCACAACGTGTTTTACCTGCAAGCCAATCTCAACAAGGCAACTTCCAGAGTGTAACAGACTTGGGGTTTGGCTGCCATCAGTCCTCATGGTGAACTATGTGGAATGTATATATTAGCTATGTAGCTTACAAATGTTCTTATGAAAACCAGGATCTTGTAGATGGGGCAGAGTTCTCTGGGTTGAAGGTCAAATGGGTTGCAGGTGTGATCTGTGACCCTATGTAACCAAGAAAGCCAAGAAATGTCCAACTAGCCAGGTGGCTAAGTAAGCCTTTCTTTCAGATAACCCTGTAAAAACATCTGGTTTAGGAGTGAACAGGGGAGTGTAAGAGTAACTTGCCCGGAGGGAACTTGGGGCTGTCAAAAACATGACTGGAGCATCCTTGAAAGAGAGAGTGAGAGAGAGTGCGAGACAGAGAAAGAGAGAGTGCAAGACAGACATTGAGAGAGAGAGAGACATGTATACCGAGACTGTCTCTGTGAAACTGCAGTTTAAACTGGAAGGTGTGACATGTACCTGTATTATGCTCATCCACAAGGCCACCTATATGCATTTGCTGTAAATAAAGTAGAGTAGGATTACTTAATCAGTTCTGCCTCTCAGTGCCGGATACCTGTCTTGGTAAGATCAAATGGGTCCATGAAGCCTGCAGCCAACCCTGGTCCTTCACTGGGCTGCAGGAAGGGAAACGCACAGTCATAAGACCAAGGGCAAGGAGTACAACAAGAGCTAGGTCTATTATTGTTCCACCAGGAAACAGCCTTTAGTTTACACTCACTGGCAAGGATGTCCTGGGATCATACTGGTACGTTCATTACTTACCAGTAACCGTAAATCATACGGAGGATCTCTTCCATGGAGCCATAAAGCACTGGACTAGAACTCCATGAGGAGTTTTTCCATAGCTGAGGCTGCTCACCTTAAGTTGTCCGGACACCCCCCCCGTGGCGTCACCTAAATAAGGTGGGCTGGCATCCCAATCACCTTCAGTTCATTATAGACCCGCTGGCAGCACATCAGACCCACCAGAATTACTCCCAAAAGAGTGTCAGCAGACGCTAGTTCCCCATGGACATTCCTTATTGTGGGTACCGTATTCAGAGACTGGGATTTGGGACTGTATGGAGACATGGAGCTCTCCCTCTTTTCCAACCTATCCAACAGTACAAGACTTCACCATATGGCCTTCGACCAGGTCAGGTGTGTTCTCTGCATACTGAAATTGTAACACTAACTGCTCCTACAAGCAAAGCTGCTCATCATATGGAATGGCAAGGCATACTATGAATGGATTAACCCGCGACAGAGCATGAGTTTACTGAGCATTAAAGGAGTTCTACTGGCTAGGCTAAAGCCCCGACTGCTGCAGAGATCGGGGCTTCACCTTCAAAATCCGCCATTGTTCCCAAAATAAATTTGTTATATTTCTACCTGTTTGCTCGTAAAAATCAAGACCCGCTCCGGTGCAGCCAGCATGTTGTAATATAGAGGCGGTCACCTCCCACGATCTCGCTGCAAATACCGCAGGAGGATAACGCGCCACGGCCCCCCGTCTATGTACAGAACTTTACTAATGTTTTAACTCTGATGCTCAATTTTATTTTCACAGAATTTTCCCTAAATGCCATGTGTGGCATTTGGGCATATTCTGTGAAAATAAAATCAGGCATCATAGATAAAAACATTAGTAAAGTTCCGTACATATGGCTCCTCATACTTAAGATTGTACGCCTGGTAGGAGGTATCAAATGTATACGTTTAAAAAAAAAAGTTCCATACATAAATGGACCAATGAGGAAGGGGCAAATGGCGCATCATCCTCCCGTGGTATCTGCAGCGAGATTGCGGGAGGTGACCGCCTCCATATTACAACATGCTGGCTGCACTGGAGCGGGACTCGATTTTATGAGCAAACAGGTACAAATGTAACAAATTTATTTGGGAAACAACGGGGGATTTTGATGGTGACGCTCCACTCTCTGCAACAGTTGGGGCTTCAACCTAGCTAGTAGAACTCCTTTAATCCATGCCTGAGGGTGGGTGGGTGGGGAGATTGTGAAGCACAAGGCCATAGGCTGAATGACTTCAACTACCCAGGCGTGGATTAATGCTCAGTAAACATATGCTTTGGAATGGGTTAATACACTTATAAAGTGGGCAACTTTATTTTAGTGGTTTATCTAAATTAATATTAAAAAAAACAGTGTTTAACTTGGTATGTTTAGACAAAGTAGGCTAAATGCCCATTAAATTGTCTTCCACACATAGTGGGTTTATCTTCTGGATCTATTACTCAATAGGTGTTTGTCTAATCTCTTCTTGAAAATTTCCTTAGTAGGAGCGTCTACAATGTAACCAGGTAGACCATTCCATAACCTTTCTGTACGTGTATTATAAAATTATTGGTGTCTGACTGTCTGTATTCTATGGAGTACAATTTGTTTGTCATGTGATCTTAAATTTACTGTTTTGTGTAATCTTTGTATACCACATTGTTCCATTAAGAACTGATCTTTCATAATTCTGTACATTAACAACAGATCTCCTCTGATCCTTCTGGTCTCTAAGGAAAATAAATTTAACCTCTCCAGTCTTTTGTTGTACTCCATTGTTTTTAATTCCCAAACAGATTTAGTCAATCTTCTCTGTACTCTTTCAATTTGATTCATGTCTTTTTTGAGATACGGACTCCATATTGGGGTTCCATAGTCCAAATGCGGTAATACATATGACTTATATAATTTCATAATACAAACTTTATTTCTTGAAATAAATGCTCTTTTAATAGAGTGAATGATTTATTACATTTCCAGATGGTTTTAGCCAAATGTGCAGATAATGATAGATGTGGATTCACCCATACTCCCAGATCCTTTTCACAATTACTATTTTTAATTTCTTTATTATTAAGATAATACTTATAATGAGGATTATTCTTTCAAAAATGTATTACAGTGCATTTAGCCTCGTTAAATTCCATACTATTTTCCACTCCCCATAGTTCGAAAGCCTTTAGACCTTCTTACTAGGAGCCTTGGGAGGAAAACTGCAGAGTTACAGGTGCTCATGGCAGAGGGAGAGGTGGACATTGCAGCCATCCCAGATACATGGGCCGCCCAATACAATGACTGGGACCTGTCTGTACCAGGGTGCAGGTTATTTCGAAGGGACGGTGATTGGGAAAGGAGGGGATGTGGCACTATATGTGAAGGAAGGACTGAAGTGTGTATGGGAGGAAGGGGAGGAGGGTAGTACGGAGTCAATTTGGATGCAAATACAGGATTCCAAGAATAGGATTCTTAGAATGGGAGTGGTGTACAGGCCGCCATCTCAGACGGAAGAGTTAGACAGGGAACTAGCAGGACAGATCAGAAGGACCTGCGAGAAAGGTAGTGTGGTGATTGTGGGGGACTTCAACATGCCAAGAGTGGACTGGAGTACCCCAACAACCATGAACAGAAGGAAGCAGGTACTGCTGGATGCCTTCCAGGACAGCTTCCTGCTGCAAATGGTCAGTGAACCAACCAGCTTAGGGAATACCCTTGACCTTGTGCTGGCAAATGGGGACTTTGTGAGAGAACTTACAGTGGCAGAACCGCTGTCAGGGAGTGACCACCACTCAGTATGGCTCACACTGGATATGGGCAAGGAAGGAGTGGAATCTGGCACAAGAGTGCTGGACTTCAGGAGGGCTGACTTTGGGAGGATGGGGGAAGTGGTAAAAGGGTACCTGGCCAGATTTCAATCTAGTATGGA
The DNA here is from genome assembly GCA_016271365.2 of Neoceratodus forsteri. Classification (NCBI taxonomy): domain Eukaryota; kingdom Metazoa; phylum Chordata; order Ceratodontiformes; family Ceratodontidae; genus Neoceratodus; species Neoceratodus forsteri. Next base: position 18,005,830 of record CM057456.1, read on the forward strand.
CACTAACCAGAGGTGGGAGCTCATAAAGCTGGGGATAGTGGAGGCAACCAAAACCTGTTGCAAGGCCCAGAGCAAGAAAGCTAGGGCTAAGAAACCGAGCTGGTTGAGCAAGGAGGTCATGGAAAAGGTAAGGAGGAAAAGAGCTGCCTTTAGGAAGTACAAGAAAACAGGGAGAGGGGAGGACAGGATGGAGTACTTGACGGAATCGAAGGAGGTGACAAGGGCAGTAAGGGGAGCCAAGGCATCTACGGAACTCAGGCTGGCACAAGGCATTAAGAAGGGGGAGAAGGACTTCTTTAGGTACATCAGGAGAAAAGGAGCTGTAAGGACCACATAGTAAGGATTAGGAAGGAGGGGTTGGATGGAAGCAGGGGTGCGATAAGGCAGAAGCACTAAATGAGTACTTCTGCTCAGTATTTACTAAAGAAAAGAGGGGTAACACCCAAGGGGGGAGAAATGGCATAAAACGTTGGAGGGGGGGTGACAGATGGGGAAATCATGGAGGGCAGAGTTCGGGAGGGTTTGAAGGCACTGAGGGTGGATAAGACGCCAGGCCCAGATGGCATCCACCCCAGGGTACTGAAGGAGCTGGCAGAGGTCCTTACAGGACCTTTGGCAGACCTATTTAATGCCTCACTACATCCGGGGTGTGTACTTCAGGACTGGAGGATGGCTCATGTGGTGCCCCTCCACAAGAGTGGCCCCAAGGATGAACCGGGAAACTACAGACCAGTGAGCCTCACATCCATCGTGAGTACGCTAATGGAGACTATCCTGAAGGAAAGGCTGATGGCCCTCCTAGAGGCAAAAGGACTACAGGACAGCAGACAGCATGGCTTCATATGGGGCAGATCCTGCCAAACCAACCTGGTGGAGTTCTATGACTGGGTAACTAGGCGACTGGACAGGGGCCATGCAGTGGATGTCCTGTATCTGGACTTCAGTAAGGCATTCGACTCAGTGCCGCATGGAAGGCTGGGAAGTAAGTAAGTTAGTTGGAACGAGGCAGGTGCAAAGCTGGTGAGATGGGTAGGGAACTGGCTTCAGTGAAAGCAACAGAGGGTGGTGGTGGGTGGGGAGCTCTCACACCCAAGGGCAGTGACGAGTGGTGTTCCACAAGGCTCAGTGTTGGGACCAGTGTTTGGGATATTCATTGCAGACATATCACTGGACATCAAGAGCAAGATCAGTCTGTTTGCTGATGATACCAAGGTAGGAGCAGTGGTGGACGACCTAGGGGGATGGCAGGGTTTGCAGGATGATCTGGCAAAGCTTGAAACCTAGTCAGACACCTGGCAACTGGGGTTTAATGCCAAAAAGTGCAAGGTACTGCATTTTGGGATGAAGAACCCAAGGAGGAGTTACCAGCTGGGGGTAGTGCAGCTAGCCCAGAGGAGGAGGAGGAGGAGAAGGATCTGGGGGTGCTCATTACAGGGTCAATGAACAACTCGGCACAATGTAGGAAGGCAGCTGGAGGGAGGAAGGTTAAGGAGGGAGATGAGGAGACACTTTTTTACAGAGAGGGTGGTGGCTGGGTGGAATGCGTTACCTGCAGAAGTGGTATCCAGTAGAACAGTGGACTGCTTCAAAAGGGGATGGGACAGGACAAGGGGCAGGGTCAATGAAGGGGAAGGGTGGAAGGGAGGGGCGGCTACAGAATAAGGGGTGCTAGCTGCACATTCGAGCAGACTTGATAGACCTCTAGGCCTTTATCTGCTGGCAAATTTCATATGTTCGTATGTTCACATAATAGTTGGCATTTTGAAAAGGATGAAACATCCCCACCTATTTTAGTATCATCAGCAAACTTAGAGATGATAGAATCAAGACATTTTCCCATGTCACTTACAAATATTCCAAACAATATTGGACCCAACACTGATCCCTGAGGAACACCACTGTTGACATTTCCTTCACTGGAGAGAACTGAGTTTATTCTCACTTTTTGCTTTCTATTAGTCAACCAGTTATTAATCCATCTTACAATTTATTTGTTTAATCCCATATTTTCCAGTTTTTGAATTAGTTTGTTAGGCGGTACAGAATCAAAGGCTTTTCTTAAATCAAGAAAAATTACATCAGTTGGAATGCCTTTGTCAATTTGACTACTTACAGTATTGTAAAAGGAGATCAGATTGGTGTTACAAGAAACACCTTTCTCGAAGCCATGCTGTGTATTGTCTTGTAACCCTAGTTCAGCTATTTCATATTCGATTTTATTCTTAATTACACGTTCTAGTAATTTACAGCAAATTAAGGTGAGGCTAATAGGCCTATAATTTTCAATATTTGATCTATTACCTTTTTTATGCATCGGGACAACTATTGCTTCCCGCCAGTCCACTGGAACTTCACCAGTTAGGAGGGATTTATTAAATAAGGTGGTCAAGGGCTGGACAATCACATCAGCAAGTTTTTTCCAGACAACAGAATCAATATTGTCTGGTCCTGACGATGATGTTGTACCTAATTTGTATAGTTCATCGAGTACCATATCTTGAGTTATATTGTATACATCTGAATCATCCACAAAGGGATTAGTCACTATACTGGGATTAGTTACTATAAGATTTTTTGTTTGAAATACTGAGGTGAAATATTTATTAAAACATTTTTATTATTATGCAATATTTCACCATTTACAGTCACGGTATTAATTCTGTTATGGGTTTGCTTGTTGTTGTTCACAAAAGCATAAAAGGCCTTACAATTCCTTTTACTAATTTGTTCTCAAGTTTAATTTTTCCTTTTTTAATTAGCGTTTTAAGTAACCTCTGCTGTATTTTATACTTAACTTGATTGATTTGTGAAGGATTTAACTTATATTTTCTAAAGGCTTTGTTTTTCTTCCTTATTTGGGATTTTATAACCTTAGAAAACCAGGGAGGAATATTACCTTTACTGTTTATTTTTTTACGACTTGGGATGTATTGATTAATTACCTCATGTATTTTTGATTTCAATTTATCCCACATTAAATTAACCTCTAGGTCATCAAAACATGTTCCCCAGTCAATACTACTAAAGGCATTGATTATTTTAGACCAATTTGCTTTTTTGTAGTCTAATAATGTTGAATGTCCATGAGATTTGGGTTTAATAAGATTTATTATACATTCTATGGTTTTATGGTCACTGCACCCTAAATGGGGGCGGACCTGAATATTACCCACTCTTTCCTTAATATTAGTAATTACTAGATCTAAGATATTATTACCTCTAGTAGGAACATCTACCAATTGATTACATCCATAGGGAGATAATGAATAAACTAGGGTCTGTTCAAAGATGGTATTACCTTTATCAAGTCCCGGGTTATACCTGGGACATTAAAATCACCAAGTAATATAGTATTACCTAAGCCACATACAGTCTCGATTTCCTCAATCAACATATAATTGTAAGTACTATCAGTATTTGGAGGTCTGTAACAAATTCCTAAACCAATTTTAAGCAAGTATGGAAAAAGAATGTTTATCCATAATGTTTCTGTTAATCTATTATGGTTGTTAAATATTTCTATTTCTTGGCATTGAACGTTCTCAGAAATATAGCAACAGACACCACCTCCTTTTCCATCAATTCTGTTTTTAACAAACAGTTGATACCCAGGAATATTATTGCACCAATCACTGGAATCTTCCCACCAGGTTTCACTTACACATACAATATCTATCTTATATTCCTTCATCAGTATTTTTAATTCAGCTAATTTAGTTTGATGGAGACTTCTGGCATTGATACTCCAGATTTTTATTTTATCCAGATTCTCAGTAGTGTGATTTCTATTTTTCTGGGTGCCCGTATCCCCCTCAGTTGCTAGTTTAAAGATTTGCAGATGATATTCTTCAAAGTTCTTCCCAATTTATATGCACCTTGTTTGCTTAAATGTAAGCCGTCCCAACAGTACAATGACCTATTTTCATAGAACAACTCCCAATGGGGAATGGAACAATAATCCTCTTTAACAGTCCATTTCCGCAACCATTCATTTATACATTTGATTTTTCTTTCAATATGGTAGTTAGCTCTAGGTATTGGTAATATTTCACATTTAATCCCTTTTAAGGTTTCTTCCAAACTATGAACTCCTTTTTCATTTCCTCGATTGTTAATTTTTTTTATATCATTAGTACCGGCATGTATGATAACAAGGGGGTTAGGACCTGAGTTGTGAAGTATATCATTACACATATTACGAATGTCTTTTATCCCTGCCCCTCTGAACGATGAACAAGCAATATTATGTTTATCTCTCCGACAGACAATCTTGTCTGTGTATTTTACTATAGAATCACCAAGTACGAAATATTGCCTATGTGGCTCCTCTGAATGTAGCATATCCATAGGTTGAGTGTAATCCACTGGTGTAGGTATTACTGTAACATTGCTTGCTCTCTCTGGATGTTTAGTTTTATTTTATGACTACCATCTAATCCCCTTGAAGTAGGGTTGGGCCTATTCTGAATTTCCTTTGTTTGTAAGGTATGATCACTAGTGTCATTTGGAAGAAGGTTTATTTGAGAGGCCTCATTTTCAAGGCTTAACTGTTCATCATTCAGTTGTTCTTCACTATTTCCTTCAATGTTTATTACCAAGTCTCCATTCACCATACAATAGCCAGAATCTAAATCAATTAAGGGTTCATACCTATTACTTAGAACAACCCCATGGTCCACTGCCCTACGTCTGGTTTTTGATTTGCACCCCACGACAACTTCAGACCAGTCCTCAATGTTAGTTTTATTACTACTGTCACTGTCTACATCCTGTTTCCTTTTATCTTTGTGTGTACTGTCCCTTTGATGAATTAACGTTGGATCTGTGATTATGCAAGAAACATATGATGTACTTTTTCCCTGGGATGGGTTGTATACTGTAGAAACTAATACTTCTTGTTGTTTTTCTAGCACAGCTAGCCTTTTATAAAATGTTTCAATATCTTCCCTAAGAATACTGTTGTTGACACATTTTGCACACACATATAGCAAAGTTTGGGTAAGGATATCAAACAAAGTATACATATTACAGGTATTACATAGTAAACCTGTCTCCCCATCCAGAGCCATAATAACCTCCCTCCTAGTTGGTTGCGGTGTGCTCATACTGATAGCACTAGCAGTTTGGGGTGTTTCTAAATTAGCTAGATTGCTCTTATTGTTATTGATAATCACTCAGCTTGCTAAACGCAGTATTCAAGTGTACTTACAGTCAGTACCAAGAAGTTATCACCCTCTTGACACGCGTGACACGTGCAAGACGTGTGTGTCTTTGCGCGAGTCTTCGCACGCAAGCGCGTGCTCACCCTGCTCGCTGCAGGGCTTCCTTCTATAGTAGCAAGTGACCCAGGAAGTATTTCTTAGGGGTCACGACAAACTTGAAGTGCAAATGCACCTAAAAGCAGTAAATAATGTTTTAAAACACCACTAAAATAGTGGCTAGTGCAATTATACAGTCTCCCCGAGGTTCAGGAATAAAAGACCCCTTTTTAAAATGAGCTGTAGTTCCAGACAGGAGGTCAGTGAACTACACCTCCTCTTTCTAGTTTCTTATGGTTACTAGGGCTCCAGTCTCACGACAGCGAGTAGCGAATACAATGCAAGTACCAAGGTTCATACAGTACACACAGTTTGTAATATTTCATCAACACACACATTGCTCTGTAGTTAGGCTCAGCACAGAAGCATGCACACAATGAAAACAATCTGAAGCTTTTACATGCATTTGTAATAAAACAGTTCTTCCACCTAACAGGTTTGCCCTTCTGAGGATGCCGTAGTTGTTCACTAGGTGGATCTGTGCTAATGAGGATGCCATAGTTGTCATTTTTTACATGTTTTGTTTCTCTGGTGGAGTGATCTGAAAAGGTCACTTTACAGTGCGGTCACTCTGGATTTTGTAGTGCGACAAGGCAACTGTGGGTTTACAGGGGATTAATCCATGGTCAGGTGACCTGCTTTGACAAATCAGAATACAGGATTTTTGGCACCCATTTTATAAATCTATTTGGTCTTCTCCACATCATTAATCAACTGGTAATAAAAGTGGAGAAGGCTGAAGTGGAACGGAATTGGCAGTAGGTCCGGAGACGGTTTTAGGCTGATTCGCTGAGCTAAGGTGGCTTCACTACTTTTAATTTCAGTGGCAGCAGGGACTACCTTTATCTAGTTCAGCTTGAAGTGGAACTTCAAATAATTATATACTCACTGAATTCTTGATGTTCTAAGAATATCTCCACCACTGATTTACACTAATGGGTCTGAGCCAGAGGTGCTAGGACCCAGCAGGAGTTAGAACTTTTCAGAGGGCAGGCATCCAGGTAAGCAGCGCATGTGCCTCGCTCTGTGAGTGAGCGTATGCAGCTGCCTGGTTACATCGGTGCTAGCCCCAACCACCTCAGTACACTTGTACCTATGCACTTGACCCAACGGCATGAGATAGTCCTGGTGGCCCATTTAAGATGGGCCACCAACTCCAGTAACACAGTGTCTTTGCAGCCCAAACCAAGCATAAATGGGGTGAAGACCGACACAACCATATTGAAGTGAGTCCAGGTGATGGTGGGTGGCCATGTGAATCAATGGTGAAGGCATTCTTAGACAATCAAGAATTACAGTGAATATGTAATTTTAATAACTTCCAAGAATCCATCTTCACCACTGATACCCACTAGTGGGTCAGAGTACCAAGCTCAGACAAAGTCCACCAGACTAGGGCAACAGGAGCCGAGGGCTCACTCAAGACAATAATCCCTTCAGGATTGTTCTGCCAAAGGTGGCAAGCTGTATGGCATGGACATGCACTGCTCTCCAAGTTGCAGCTCTCCAAACATCTCCCATAGGCACACAGTGAACCTCCGACAGGGACCTGGCAACTGCTCTGATGGAGTGAGCGCATACCTGTCCTTCCAATTTAACCTGAGCCATGGCATAGCAGTGGTGCAGGCAATTCACAATCCAGGCAGAAATGCACTTGATTATAAACAGGCTGTCCCTTTCAATTAGGATCAAAGGAGACAAAGCTGTTTGGATTGTCTGAAATCCTTGGTTCTGTCCAGATCAAACCTAAGAACCCTTTTAACATCAAGTAAGTGGAGAGTGCACTCCCACAGGACAAGGACTGGTTAAACTGGAACTCTGACACCACTTTTGGTAGAAACTTAGGATGTGTGCAGAGAACTACCATGTCCTTATGGAAAACATTATACGAAGGATCTGTGGCCAAAACATGGATTTCAGACATTCTGTGAGCAGATGTAGTGGCCACTACAACTGCTGCTTTCCAAGTCAAAAACTTTAAGGTCACACATCACAAGGGTCTCAAAAGACTTGCAAGTAAGCATATCTAACACAAGGTTGATAACCCATGCAGCTACTGGCTTTCTGATGCGAGGCCTTGTTTACAAAATGTCATCCAGAAACCTCTTGAACAGTAGCAGCTGTGCCAGGTAGAGGGTGCCAACAGGCATGTAGAATCAGAATCAGAATCAACTTTATTGGCCAAGTATGTGTACACATACAAGGAATTTAACTCCGGTTATTGCTCTCAATATACTTAATAGACATACAATAAAAACAACAAAAAACGATAAAAACAATAATACAATAATGCAAAATACAAAATACTAAAATAATACATAATACTTTAGCTAATACTTATATACATAAAATAAATGAATTTAACAATATATACATATGTACAACAAAATATATACAGTACATATGCATATATAACATCCTAAAACATTTCATTTTATAATTACAGTAAGCATTTAATGTTACAGATTATTTCACAATTTGTTCATCTGTATAGCTGGCTCAAGTGTTCATCAAAGTGATAGCCTGTGGAAAAACTATTCATATGTCTAGTTGTTTTTGTACAAAGATCTATAACGCCTCAGAAGGAGAAGTTGAAACAAATTATGTCAGGATGTGATAAATCTGCAATGATGTTTGCCTGCCCGTTTCCTAACTCTGGACATATACAAATCCTCAATAGGGGCAGGTCAGCACCAATGATTTTTCTGCAGTCCTGACTGTCCGTTGTAGTCTATTCCTGTCCTGTTTGGTAGCCACCCAAACCAGACAGTAATAGATGTACATAGAATAGACTGAATTATTGCAAAATAAAACTGAATCAGCAACTCCTGAGGCAGATTGAACTTCCTGAGCTGGCCTTGGAAGTACATCCTCTACTAAGCCTTTTTAACAATTGTGCCTATATTTGGACGCCCATTTCAGGTCCTGGGAAATCGTAGATCCCAGAAACCCAAAGGATTCCACAACAGGCACAATACTGTCAAATATAGTAAGAGGAGGCAATACTGGAGGACTCCTCCTAAAATCCACTATCATCTCCACAGTTTTAAGAGTATTCAACTCCAGATTATTCTGACTGCACCAAAGGGTCAACTGCTCAACCTCCCGTCTGTATGCAGACTCATCACCGTCCTTAATAAGGCCGATGACCGTTGTATCATCTGCAAACTTCAAAGAGTTTAACAGGCGGGTCTCCTGAGGTGCAGTCATTTGTGTAGAGAAAAAAGCAGAGGGAGAGAACACATCCCTGAGGGCGCCAGTGCTAATTATCCGAGTACTGGATGTAATCATCCCCAGCTCACCTGCTGCCTCCTGTCCGTCAAAAATTTACAATCCAATGACAGGTGGAGGCTGGTACAGTGAGCTGAGTAAGTTTAGAATAAAGAACTTCTGGGACAATGGTGTTGAACGCTGAACTGAAGTCCACAAACAGGACCCTAGCATATGTCCCTGAAGAATCAAGATGTTTCAAGATGTAATGCAGTCCCATATTGACTACATCATCTACTGATCTATTTGCCCGATAAGCAAACTGCAGGGATACAGCACATAGATGGACCTTTACTGTAGAATACTGTAGGCCAGCATCATAAAGGTCCAGTAGATACTCCAGAACCTTGTCAGGCAGGCAACCAAAAGGGTCCATGCGGATTTTGGAGCACTAGATAAAAATCTTTTTCATTTGGCTGTCTTTCTATTAGAAGGTTTACACACAGCCAAAACATTTCAGAGACCCTCTGAGATTCTTGTACCTGTTCACTTCTAGCTATTCAGGAGCCATACCTGAAGGTGAAGGCAGCGCAAGTTGGGATGGACCAGGCCACCATGAGACTAGCAGCTTGCCGATAACATCCACGTGGATAAAGGAGAAAAGAAGGGAAGAAAAAATGCAGCAGGGTGACAGCCAGCCCCCTGCAGGCCCCGCACCACTGACCAGACACCTTCCTCCACTGGATCCAGATCTCTGAAGGGGTAAGGGGAACACTGAAGACACCAAGATAAGGACTCTCCATGGGAGAAAGCAGGTGGGGTAAATACCTGGGAAAGGTCGGGCAGGCGCTGGAGGGACTGTCTCAAAGGGAGGCTGGTCAGTGTGAAGGAGTACAAACACTTCTAAGGAAAGATCCTGTGGTTCCTGGACATCACAAAGACATGGACTTGATGCACTAATTTGACTGTACACATCACATTCATGTTGTTGGAATAGGGAGTTCCACTTGATTTGTAACTGCTGTTCACTAACCAGACTGCATTGGTTTTAAAAGCTTGCCATTATCAGCTTCTCAGTCTTTATCATATTCATAGGTTTCTGATTCAGGATGCTACTAAGGCCATTTTACACACATTTGTGATATCATGACTGAATTACTGCAACTCTTTTACTGTAACTCTTCTCTTTTCTCTCCTCCCCCCCCCATCCCTCTCCAGCTTACCACTTCTACTCCAGTCACCATCCAGGAAATCCTCCTCCTTGACCTTTCCTCTCTCAACCCGTCTAAGTCCAGACCAAACGGACTGGACCCCAAGTTCCTCCATGTCTCCGCTCCTGCCGTTGCAGCTCCCCTTACACACCTGCTTAACCTCTCCTTCACCCTCTGTGCTGTTCCTCAGTCCTGCAAGCCAGCTAAAGTCATTCCACTTCACAAAGGTGGTGACCCCTTCTCCCTTGCCAACTTCTACCCCATTTCTCTCCTCCCTTCCCTCTCCAAGCTACAAGAAAACTGGTCCACTCAAGACTCCATGACTTCCTCTCCTTCCAATTTACTCTCACCTTTCCAGTCTTGTTTCTGGAAGCATCATTCCACGTCTCCTCCCTGCTGTGCGTCACTGATACCATCTCTGGGATGGATCAGGGGCTCATCGCGGCTACTATATCCACCGATCTGGCCAAAGCCTTCGACTCAGTGTCCCATCCTCTCCTCCTAGACAAACCAAGTTCTGCTGGCCTCTCTGCCTCTGCTGTTGCTTGGTTCCATTCATACCTAATGTGCTGACAACAATCGGTTCAGGCTGGTGGTGCCCTGTCTCCTCCCCTTCCTATCCAGGCTGGGATTCCATAGGGCTCATCCTGAGACCCATCCTTTTCTCCATCTTCCTCAACGATCTCCTTAATGCTTGTGCCAACTCGCATATCCACATGTATGCAGAGAACAGTCTTCTTTGCCTCGTGTCCCCTTATTGAAGCTGTGGTAGACCTACTCCAGTGGGATTTCAGCAATGTCCTGCACCAGTTTCAATCTATCCAACTCCAAGTCAACACTAAGAAAATAGTTTCCAATGGTTTCAGTCAGAAACTGGCTAGACTCACTGCCCCCCCCCCACCCCGGTCTTAACCACTCTGAATGGCACCCCCCTTGAAGCAGCTCAGTCCTTCAATTACCTGGGAATGTGGCTCAACACTAAGCTTGACTTCTCAGCTCACACTCATGCCATCCATGCTAAGCTCCGTCCCAAGCTTGGTGCCCTTTATTGTAAAAAAAACTGCCCACCTCTGAAAGTTTGTAGGGAGCTTTTAATTAAAATGGTGCTCCCTGTCTTTGACTAAGTGGATATAGTCTATGGTACTGCCTATTCCACTTCCCTTGCAGACTGGACACCCTCTTCAACTCCTTCTGCTGTTTTGCTACTAATCACACACACTCACACACACACACACACACACACACACACACACACACACCACTGCTTGCTGTATTCATCCCTAGTCATCCTTCCCCTGTCCTCTAGCTGCCAGGCTCATTGCACCTGCTTCATTTCCAAATACTAGTTTGGCTCCCTTCCTTCTTACCTCTCCTCTTTCTTATCCCAACTTCCCCCTGCTTCGTGCTCCCTCTGTTCCAAAGACCACTGTACTTTTGCCACTCCCCACTCCTGCTCCTCTTTTGGGCAATCTGCCTTCTCCTATCACCTTCCCTCACTCTGGAACAAATTCCCTTCCTCCCTCCGTTACTCCTCATCGCCTGGCTCCATTAGGTGCCAGCTGAAATGTCAACCCCTTCCCCACCTGTTCCTGTTTCCTTTCCTCCTGATATTCTGTTGGCGGAACCTTTCTCCATCTACATTATTGCCCTTAATTCTACTATCGTTGGCAACTGTTATGCACTGCGGGGCATTATCAGAACTTTATTTCTGTACTATATGCACATGCGTTCATTATTTATTCTAATCTTTGTATAATACTGTGGATCTGATGTTTGGATACTTGCATTTCCCATTGCTTGTTCCAGTTTTCCCTCCCCGGGTCACACCTGGAAATGAGCCTTGGCTCAGTGTGCCTCTCCCGGTCAACAATTTTCAAATAAATAAATTTTATAGCATGACTTCCTAGGTCTACTACTCAGCCAGAGCAACTGATCCAACAATGTCACAGACCAACAGCAATCTATCATTAACAGAGTTAAGATCAAGGGAAAAAGGAAAAGCTTTAGCACAATCAGAAAGACAGTAAGCACTGGCAAAAGAATTAAAGCCAAACACTTCAAATAACTATCCAACATGATTACTCACACACTATGCTTAATTCTGTAGCACACCATATGTGAACTCCTGGAAGTCACTGTATAGTGCCATTTTAACATGATTCATAACCAAGGAGTTACTGGTTTGCTAGTAATGAAAAATGTAGTCCAGTCTCACTAATCCTAATGATAGCTTTAATGCTACATAAGGGAGAATTTGTGGTAACCTTGCATATTCATCATAAACATTACCATATCCATTACCTACAACCAAAATGTATAATAGTCTGTTTTCATAGTTTTTCTTATGGTATATATGTACATTACTGCGGAACATAAGCACAATCCTATGCATAAAAATTGGTCATGGACAAAGTCCCAAGACAATAAGTAACTCAGAATTACTGAAGTGGTCAAGGGAAATGTATAGTTCTGAATGCACAAATACACTAGTTCTGCTATGAAATGCTTACTTATGCACAAAATGGTAGCAGGCAGGCCATAAGGTACCGGACGTCAGGCTGAAGCTAGGAAACAGAAGCAGTCCGATTACCAAAAATAATTTATTCCTGGGTCTCAGGCAATCGGATTTGTCACCCTTCATGTATGTACCAGCTTTCAGAAGAACAGGTAGCAAAGGGTATAGAAATTAGAGGAAACAAAATTTTAAACTGACTTTTACTAGACTGCCCGAATGTCACAATAAGTTTGCTTCATGAGGCAGAGCCTCACTGGAATCCATCAGGTTTGGGATGAAAGAAAACATTACTTACCATAGTAATCTTGTTTCTTCTAAGGGAATCTTACTGTATTCTGACAAATGCAGGATGGTCTCACCATAGGACTGCCCCGGAGCCGAAATGGTTAATAGAACCTATGCTAACAGTGGAATGCTAGGCTCAAGCTCAGTTTTCAAATCACTGTCCCTGGTTGCACTTCATGCAACTGTCAGATTCTTACGAAGCATGCAGAAGCTAACAGTACTAGCTAACTAATCTTAACTTAACTAACCATAAATACCCCTACTTAGGGTAACACCTCTTAAATAACAGAGGGCATCTCTAAGACTCAAGTTGACAGATGACCAAGAAACTAACAGGTACCCACAGGTTTCCAACATCAGTTGTACAGACAGTGTGCAGTGTCCTGTATGTCCTAGCAGGGGAGGAAGGATGGGAGCTCAGAATACAGTAAGATTCTCTTAGAAGAAACAAGCTTACTATGGTAAGTAATGTTTTCTTCAAACCCCAGGAAATCTTACTGTATTCTGACAAATGCAGACTACCCAAGCAGTGCCTTTGGAGGCAGGCAGAGGACCTATTTAGGAAACAAGCTCTGCAAAACTGCTGTGCCAACCCTGGCATCACTCCTGGCCTGGGTATCCAGGCAGTAATGTTTAGTAAATGTCTGAACTGTTTTCCAGGTAGCTGCTTTACAGATTTCCAACCACGGGATATGCCTTGAAGCTGCTATTGATGCAGCTGTCCCTCTGGTGGAGCGGGCCCTGAGCCCTTGAGGGGGCTGTCTGCCCAGTTTGCCATAAAAGAATTGGATACATGCCACAATCCACCTTGCTATGGATCTCTTAGTGGCAGGTTTACCTTTTCCCACTTCTCCATAGGTCAGAAAGAGTTGGGTCTTGTCCCCTCTGTGACACTTTGTATGCTCCAGGTAGTAGCTGATAACTCATTTTAACATTCAGGCTATGCAGTCTACATTCCTCTGAGGAGGAATGGTCGGTAAGACTGGTAGTGTCATGGACTGATTGATGTGGAAGTCAGACACCACCTTAGGAAGGAACTTATTATTGGTTCTAAGGACCACCTTACCCCTATGAAATGCCACATAGTTGGCCTCCATGGACAAGGCTTGGATCTCACTGATCCTCCTGGCTGAGGTGATAGCAACTAGGAACATAGTTTTCCAAGTTACATACTTGAGATCAGCTGATGACATGGGCTCAAAAGGTGGCTTCATGAGCTGTGCTATGCATATGTTCAAATCCCATACTGGGGTGGGAGTTCTATGTGGTGGGGCAGATGTAGCAACCCCTTAAAGAACTTTCTAAACACAGAATTGGAGGCCAGAGATGATGCTTTGCCTGCTGACAGGTAAGCAGAGACTGCAGCCAGATGTACTTTCAATGTGGATGGCCTTAGGACTAGGGAATGAAGATGGGCTAGATAATTCAGGACTAATGGCAACCCTGCCCGACTGTGATCCAGATTTATATTCCGGCACCAGATGGAAAATCTTTTCCATTTGGATGTGTAAATCTTCCTGGTAGAAGGCTTTCTAGAAACCCTAAGGACCTCCATGACCCCTTCTGAGAGATGCAGGTTGGCATACTCTAGGTCCTTTAAAGCCAGGCCTTGAGCCTGAGGGACCAAAGGCTGGGGTACAGGATCCTGTCCTGGGAAGAAGGCAGCAAGTTGTGCCTCCTGGGGAGGCTGACTGGCTTGGCTACTGATAGTGCCAGAACCAGGGGAGTACCATGGCTGCCTGGCCCAGTCTGGGGCAATGAGGATCATTGTGGTTGGCTGGGATCCGAGCTTGTTCAGGACTCTCAACAGTAAGGGAAATGGAGGGAAGGCATACAAGAACTTCCACTGTCCAGTTCAGAATCAGTGCATCCAGTGGTACTGAACCCTTCACTGGGGGCCTGCAGTAAAACTTGGGGAGCTGATAATTGTCTGGGGCAGCAAAGAGATTTATCTCTGGAGTACTCCACCTTCTGAACACTACCTACAGCATCTGCTTGTTCAGGGACCATTCGTGATGGTTCCGATTTATCCTGCTCAGTGCATCTGCCAACACATTGTCTCTTCCTGGTAAGTGAACTGCTGACAGAAGAATTCCCAGAGAATAAGCCAGACTCCATATTTTCATGGCTTTTGTGCACAGGGGTGTGGACCTTGTGCCTCCCTGTTTGTTGAGGTAGTACATTGAGGTCATGTGGTCTGTTCTGACCTGTATCACCTTTCCCCTGTAGCATGTTGGCAAATGTCCGAAGTGCTAGGAAGACTGCTCTGAGCTCTAGCAGGTTGATGTGAAGCAGTGACTCCTGCTTGAGCCATGTACTGTGAACAGTGTGCTCCCTAGCCTAGTAGGGAGGCATCTGTGGTCAGCAACAAGGAAGGTTACTTTTGAAGGAATGGAACTCCCTGCCTAAGGTTTTTCATGTCCAAACACCACTGAAGAGCTTGCAGAAGAGTTTGTATAACTGGAACCAGCTTCGACAATGAATCTATTTTCTAGTGCCAGTAGTGTCTGAAATGGTATTGAACATCCCTCATCTGAAATCCTGCCCCTGACACTGTAGCTGTTGAAGCTGCCATGTAGCCCAACAACTGTAGAAAATGCCTGGCTGGCCTGAGACTGTGAAGCTTGAAGGAGCCTGCCAGCTGTACCAGGGTATTTGCCCTTTCCTGTGGAAGGAAAGCCTTTCCTCTCACTGAGTCTAGTTTGGCCCCTATGAACTCCAGGAGCTGTACTGGTTGTAGTACTGACTTTTTTAGGTTGATAAGAAACCCTAGGGACTGTAGAATTTTCTGTGTTAGTACCAGAGACTGCTTTACCTGTTGAGGGGACTGCCCTATGACTAACTAGTCATCCAGATAAGGAAAAACTGCCACTTCGTGCCTCCTGAGGTGTGCCACAACCACAGCCAAGCATTCTGTGAACACCCTTGGAGCAGAAGAAAGTCCGAAAGGCATTGCCTTGAACTGGTAGTGGCCTGATGGCAGTCTGAATCTGAGGAACTTTCTGTGAGACTGTCTTATTGGGATGTGAAAGTAAGCATCCTTTAGATTCAGGGATGCTAACCAATCCCCCTGCCTTAAGGTTGGCAAAATTGTAGTCAGGGTAACCATCTTGAATTTTGGTTTCAGCAGATGCCTGTTTAGGTGTCTGAGATCCAATATGGGTTGCCACTCCCGTTTTCTTGATTGTGAGGAAGTACCTTGGATAGAGACCCTTTCCTCTCTATGCCAGAGGAACTGGTTCTACCGCTCTTACGGATAAGAGGTTTAATACTTCCCCTTCCAGTAAAAGTGTTTCTGATGGCGATGAGGGTCGGAAGACCCTTGCCCTCAGCTTTAGTCTGAGTTTGAAGCTGAGTGCCAAGCCTTGGACCACTACCTCCAGGACCCACCTGTCTGTGGTGATGGATTGCCACTCCTGGAGGTAGTGGGCCAGCCTGCCCCCCTACCTGGATTGGGGAGGCAACCTGAGCAGACATCTCAGGGTGTCTGCTTGGGCTGGGACACTGGCTGAGTGCTGGAGCCAGTACGGTTGCCAGCTCTCCTGCCCCTGCCTCTGAAGTAGCCTCTCTGCTGCTGGTACTGTGGGTAAGCCTGAGGCTGAAAGAATGGTCTGTAGCCTCTGCCCCTAGGTCCTCTAGCTTGTTGCCTTTGGGAGGCAGGAGCTTTCTCCTTGGCAGCAGCACTTTTGTATGCTGCCTTGTACTCGTCCATCTTCTTCATGTAAGCTTCTGTCTGTTCTCCAAACAAAGACAGAGGCTCACATGGAAAGTCCATGGCCTTGGATCGGGTGTCTTGGGTCAAGTTAGTAGTCCTGAGCCAAGCTAACCTCCTGAGAGACACAGAAGAAGCCATTTGCCTAGCTGCAGTGTCATTACTGTCCACAGCCATTCTATACTGGACTTTATAAGCTTCTGTGCCCCTTCTTGCAGCCTCCTCCAGGTCAGCTGCCATCCGAGTTGGGACAGATTTTGTGATTTCCATCACAGTATTCCACAGGGTTCTTTGGTACCTGGCAACACAGGCCATGTACGAAGCCTGCCTGATGGCCAGAGAGGATCCCAAATACTGCTTTTTAGCAATGGAATCCACCTTTCTGGAATCCTTATCTGGGGGGTGGGACGCCAAGGGTATGCCTGTCTTATCACAGGCTGCAGCCTGCACCACTCCCTCATGGCTGGGGTGTCTAAAGAGGAACTCTGCTCTACCCCTAGCCATTCAGTATTTTCTATCCACCTTTCTATCAACTGGTGGCATAGAAGCTGGGGTCTGCAGGACCTTGTTAACCTGCTTTTTCAGAGATTTATGGATGAGCAGTAAAACTCTCATAGAGACTGGCACATACGTCATCTTCATGTAATCCTGTTCCTCCTCCTCGTCGGTAGATTCTTGAGTAGGCAGGTCCAGGGATTTTGTTACTTGCTTTATAAAAGCAAAATGTGAATGAAGTGTAGTCCTCAGTTCCCTTGTCAGAGGAATCAGGACGGTGAGGATCCAGGGAAATATCCAGTTTGACTGGTTCCCCACAGTCTTCCTCTTCATCCTCATCATACTCCTCAGCCAAAATCTCTCCCTTAGGTTCCAAGGAACCGGGAACTGGGGAACAGCCTGAGGTACTTAAGCGTGCCTGCTTCTCAAAAGGAGTACTCGGTTGGAGCACCTGACATATCCAAATAGCGTTAGCTATTTCCTCAGTGGTCGGAACCGATGCTGCTTTTGGTTGCGGTTCGACCGCTGTATGTTTTTCCTTCTTTTTTCTCTTGCCTGCGGTTGCCGGGTTAGCAGCAGAATTAGCAGGCCATTTTTTAAATGAGGGACCATCACCCTTATTAGAGGGCTGTTCCTCTGGTTCTTTCAGGCTAGTAGTCGGTTTGTCTGTAGCCGGTTCAGCAGCTCTGTCAGACATTTTCTCCTGCAGTCGTTTAAATCGCCTCTCAAGCATCGACTGAGGGAAGTTTTTACAGATTTCACAGTCCTCTTTGAGGTGGTCAAACCCCAAACAAAAAACACAAATTAAATGAGGATCTGCTTTAGCGAACGGTTCCCCACACTCAGTACAATGTTTGAAACCTGTGGGGCCCATTCGTTTCTTGGTCTGTGACATTTATCGTTCTATTAAACCGATGAAACTGATAATTAACCCAGTAACTAGTCAAAATAATTTTAATTAAATTGAAACCGCCTTACCGGATGGTAGAAGAAAATAATTACAGACCTTGAGCAATAGTCAAATGAAGTAAATATTGTTGGTTCCCTCTCGGTTGAAAGAACCGCTAAGGAACCAAAAAAACTTAACCAAAATTCACTAAATCTAAACCAAGTCTACCTGTGAACCAAGGACAGTGCTTCAAAAATCGAAATAAACAACGGACTACGAATAAAACCAAGACAAATAAATTTCTTCAGTCAAAGTGAAGCAGAGCTCTCCGGAGACGTCTTGCTGAGGCACGCGGAGTAAAGAAGCGGACGGTTGCAGGAAGTGCAACCAGGGACAGTGGTTTGAAAACCGAACTCGAGCCTAACATTCCACTATTAGCATAGGTTCTATTAACCATTTCGGCTCCAGGGCAGTCCTATGGGGAGACCATACTGCATTTGTCAGAATACAGTAAGATTTCCTGGGGTTTGAAAGTAGCAACAATGAAACACACACTAACAGCCTCTGACCTGTACACTGAAGGGCAGACATTACAATCAATTTGTTCCATGAAATTATGAATGTTATCCCTTAGTCATAGCCTTTGAGGGGATGACAGAGCGTGTCATTTTACAGGGCAGTATTAAGACAGGTGATGGAGTGGGCTCTCTCCAACATTTTGCCTGGGTAAGTGGATTTCACTGTCCCTGTGAGAGAGAATTTCCAATGCACAGGACAAGCCACAGGCTACATGTGGGGTCAAGTGGAGAGACACATTAATTGTCCAGAGAGAAAGTACAAGTTGAAAAAAAATGTAACGGTTTCTATTTTTAATTTTTTTAAATATAACTCTGTTGAACCTGTAAGTAAGTGTTTCCTATAGCGCAGTTTTTTTTAAATAAGGGCTCTAGTTCTGCTACTTTTCCATCTTTGTGAGCCTTTTACTACAACTCAAGTGTTTGTGGTGGACAGTGACACACTAGAGGGATTTAAAAAGAAACTGGGCCAGTATATGAATAACAGTGGTATTACTGCATATTACCATTGAGAGGTGGCAAAACTAGAGTGGTTGTTAGCCTTCTTTTGCCGAAACTTCCTTCCCACAATGTGCCCTTTCCAACCTGTGCATGCAACGGGCATTCGCAAGCACTTGGTCACAGTCTCACACTTCCCAGTTGCATCACTTCACCTTGTCCACCAGAAAACTCCACGGGGAGCTCATGTGGCAAACCATGGATTTTCTCTATCTCCAAGGGGTGTGAGCGTCCTCTGTGATGCAACAGCTTCCAGTCCCCACTGCCCCGCTAGCGGCCCAGGCTAGCTCACAAACTCTGATGCACAGCATCGTGCATGACAGCTGTCACTGCACCTATGAGCCAGCTATCAGTGGGTGTTTCTGATCGACACATTGCTGATAAGTGCCATTTCAGAATGCTGTGATGTAGTTTATGTGCATTTCAATCACAGAGTTCATCAGTATGGCACAGATGCATTGTTACAATAATGTAAGAACTTAAGACTCTCACCATGTAAGACCCTTCACAGCCAAAAGATGTTTGCACTGAGCTGCTAGGTATCTGTCTCAGATACTACTTCTAAAGCTGCACTCTGAACTGTTTTCGGGAACTACCAGGGGACAGCTGTGTGCCTCGAAAGCAAACAAAAATGTGTTACACAGCGTTGGGTGCAGCTGATCACAGCTTACCAAAGTCCATTGTTTCCAAAAAGAGATCAGTGCACTCCAGGCAATGTGGTACATTTTTTTTATTTCAGAGAGCAAACACAAACACGTTCCAATATTTCCTGGTGCTTCAAGTCGCTCTGACTCTTCATCAGGGGGGCTGACAGCTGTGTGCCAACCACTCTGGAGGACAGCATCCTCTGTGACAAGTCTTCAGCTTTCTACCAGCCTGACCTGGCCATGCTGTTCAGAAATCCAATGCATGTCTGTTGTATGTCAAGAATCAGCACTGGCAACTGGACAGCAGGACAACCCTGCAAAGGCGACCACTTTTTTTTTTTAACTAACTTTATTTCTCCTGCTGACAGAAGCAACACATACACATAACACACAAATACAAACCACACACATTCCATCTCCTGCTAGCCTGGGTTATGGTGAACCACTGTTCAACTACCTGCCTCAGTCATCTGAATCCCTCCACAGGACACCCCAAAACTTAGGAATTCCCACAGGCATAATCCTCCTGGGGGTCTTGCTGCAGGTTGCAGGTTACTTCTTGTGTGCCATCCTCCAGGGAGCGGCAGAAAGTGCCTGCAGGAAATAGTGGACTTCATCGTCACTAACGCATTGGAGTTGTCCCGATGGTCAATTCTGGGCAACTTAAATGCCTGGGTCGACGATGAACCCTCCCAGTCTATTCAACATTTCCTCCAGTTGATGGAATTACTGGGCCTAGCGGTGCTAGGTCATAACCATGAACACAATAACAGCGCTGTCCAGAGCAGCGCAGCAATAAGAATGCCTCCAATAAAAGCGCCTGGTAAAAACACAGACATTCACAACATCACCAATGGTAGCAGTCCAAGCACACACCGAGGACCACTACTACACGGCTGTACACCAAACCACTAAATTATGTTTTTGTGGGGGAGGCCTCAGCCCCTCTGCACCACCATTACTATAATAATCAACTTTGAAGGGAACTGGATTTGGGGAAAGTAGGAACTCGGGGAATCTGTGAGACGGGACTTGTAAAAAAGGAAAAAAAAAAATGGAGTTTTTCTCTGTGAGATGAATATACGAGACCAAGAACAGGTCTCCAGCTGTACACTGGCTGAGCTGCTCAATGCCTTAGCCCTCTCCACCATGGGAGCAGCTCGGCCAGCCACAACCTTTTTCTATGCCTTCTACACTTCCTCCAGTCCTTCCTTCTGACATGACAGCTACAGGGGTAGCGGTAACTGCCTTTCGAGGAAGGTTAGGGAGAAAAAGATAGCATTCAGGAAACATCAGGAAACACAGCAGGAGCAGGACAGAGAACTGTACCAGTTAAAGCAGAAGGAAGCAAGAAGGCAGTCAGAATAGTAAAGGCCCAAACCAAAGAAAAGATAGCCAACTCAGTTAAGAAGGGGGATAAAACCTTTTATAGGTACATTAGGGAGCGAAGAAAGACCAAGGGAGGGATAGTGAGGCTTAATAAAGGGGATAGTGGGTGGGCAGAGGGTGACAGAGAAAAAGCAGGGATACTGAACAAATACTTTTGCTCAGTATTCAAAAAGTAGAAGGGGGGTACCTAAACCAAACAACAGAAGTACTCTGGATAGGGGTGTCGATACCAGTCCATTCACAGAAGAAAGGGTCTTGAAAGAACTCCTAAAACTGAAGGTGGACAAAGCAATGGGGCCTGACGGGATTCACCCCAGAATTCTAAAAGAATTAAGGGGAGAACTAGTGACATCATTGACTACCCTTTTTAACAAATCATTGGAGGATGCTGTGGTACCTGAGGACTGGAGAAGGGTGGATGTGATTCCCCTTCACAAAAGTGGGAGCAAGGCAGAGGCAGGAAACTACAGACCTGTTAATTTGACCTCAGTGGTAGGGAAAATGATGGAATCACTTCTGAAAGAAAGAACTATTGAGTACCTAGAGGAGAGCAGGGCACAGGACCCAAGGCAACATGGATTCACAGTAGGAAGGTCATTGTCAGTCGAATCTAACAGATTTCTTTGACTGGGTGACCAAAGTAGTAGACCACTGAGGGGCTGTAGACATGGCCTACCTAGACTTTAGCAAGGCATTTGACACAGTTCCACACAAAAGATTGATAAACAAGTTAGCTAGTCTGGGAGTGGGTCCCTGGGTTGTACCCTGGGTAAAAAATTGGCTGTACAACAGAACGCAGAGGGTAATAGTAAAACAGAGTCCACTCTGAAGAAAGGGGTGTTACTAGCAGGGTACCACAGGGTTCAGTACTGGGACCAGTCCTCTTTAATGTCTTTATAGGTGACATTGCGAAGGAACTGGAAGGAAAAGTATGCCTCTTTGCAGACGACACAAAGATCTGCAAAAGGGTTGATATACAAGGGTGTGTGGAAAGGATGAGAAGGGACTTGGCAAGGTTGGAGGAATGGTCAAAAGTATGGCAGCATAGATTTAATGCAAATAAATGCAAAGTAATGCACCTGGGAAACGAAAACCCAGGGGAAGAGTGCACAACTAACAACAACAAAACTGGAAAGGAACCTGGGGGTAGTCATATCAGATGACCTAAACATAGGCAAGCAATGTGAGAAGGCAGCAAGGAGGGCTGGGGGGATGCTGGGATGCACAGGGAGAGGCATCACCAGTAGAAAACAGGAAGTTGTTGGCCCTCTGTACAGACAGTTGGTGAGACCCCATCTGGAGTACTGTGTGCACTTCTGGAGACTCCATCTCCACAAGGACAAAGACAGGATGGAGGCAGTCCAGAGGAGGGCAACTAAAATGGTGCAGGGTCTGCACCACAAGCCATATGGAGAGAGACTAAAGGAGCTTAATATGTATACCCTCGAGGAAAGGAGGGAGGGGGGACATGATAGAAACTTTCAAGTAGCTGAAGGGAATCAACAAAGTCCAAGAGGGTAGCATCTTTCAGACAAAGAGATGCACAAGAACAAGGGGCACAATCTGAAGATGGGGGGGGCGGGGACGGCTCAGGGGCAACATGAGGAAGTATTTTTTTCATAGAGGGTGGTGGACACATGGAACAGCCTTCCTGAGGGGTCATGGGGTAAAAAACAGTGGGAGAATTCAAGAATGCATGAGACAGACATAGGGCAATTCTAGTTGGGGGGTAGGAGGAAGTAGGCTGTTGGTTAACTAGGATCTGCAGTTTATCCAACAGGTAGGGAAATGGTCAGACTAGGTGGGCCAAGCGGTCCTTATCTGCCATCAAAACCTAGGTTTCTTTCACTATTTTACCCCTCTAGCAGCCCTTGTTTCGCTCTTCTTACAGCACTGTTCTAATGTGTGCTGTTCAGGAAACACTATTCTAATCGGTCACCGGCCTAGCACAGATAGTTACCTTTACGACCCATCAACACTGTGATGCCTTGGACCTAGTTTTCACACTGGAACTCAAGATTAATAATCTCAAGACTGAACCAGTCAGTTGGTCAGATCACTGTACAATGAGGTTCTCATTTGGAGCCCCCTCATAGTCCCCCACCGCGGAGATGATCAACTTCCACACTTTGAAGGAGTTGTCTCCAGAAGGACTCCAGGCAGTGGCCGATACCTTGAGAGGGATGGCCGCTTGTATGACTAGACTGGAGAAGATGGTGAAGGCCTATAATAGGGCCACTATCTCGGCCTTCGATGCAGTTGCACTAGTCCATATATGACCAAGTACTTCACGCTTAGGATCTCCGTGGTTTGACAGGGAACTCAGGGAGCCAAAGTCTGTGGGTCAGAGACTGGAATGTTGTTGGAGAAAGCAGCAGGTGGATGAAGACAAACTGGCTTTGAGGAGTCACTATGGTGAGTGTCAATGGGCAATTTCCCATAAGGCGGCAGCATTTCTGTCCAAGGAAATTACGGCAGGGAGAAACTGACCATCTCAGCTCATCCAGATGATAGACAGACTGCTTAATCCAGTCTGTCTGCAACAGATGAGAGCATATTCATCCGTACATTGTGCAGAGTTTGCTCGGTTTTCTCTGAGAGGATGTCTTCAATTCAGTCCATGTTTCCCCAGCCGGGTTGTCACGGTCTGGTATGGATGAGCTGGGTGTGAACTGGAACTCTCTGCTGGCCTTGGGAAGAGTTTAGGCTGGTTTGGGCGGACGAGGTTTGTGGGGTGATCTTGGAGCTGTGGCCCATCTTTTGTGAGCTGGTTCTGGACTCGACTCACCTTGTAGTGTGGTGCATGTTTGCTAAGCTAGTCCAGGGCTCCCTTTCTGAGGGGGTGTTTCCAAGTGCACTCAAACATGTGTTGTTTAGGCCACTCCTTAAGAAACCGTCTCTGGAGCCTGACTGATTAGCAAATTTTAGACCGGTCTCTAACCTGAGAAGATAGTGGTGCTACAGCTTGAGAAACACCTCACGGCTTTTGACATCTACGAACCTCTCTGTCCGGGTTTAGGTGAAGGCATAGCACTGAGACTGTGTTGATCAGGGTGCACAATAACCTTCTTAGGGTGAGAGAGGAGAACGGTCATTTCTCATTCTCCTCAATCTCTCTTCAGCATTTCACAACATGGACCACAGGTTGTTGCTGGATCATCTCAGGGAGCACTGTGGACTCGCCAGCATGGCAATCTGCTGGTTTGAGTCCTTCCTCCAAGGTAGGATGCCAAGGGTGGTGATGGGGAGTTTCTCTTCACGTGCAAAGTCCATGCTCCTTCGTGTGCCTCACAGTTTGATCCTCTCACCCATGTTGTTTGCGGTGTATATGCTGATCCTAGGAGGGATCATCAGACAGTACAGCTTGGGTTTTCATTGCTATGCTGATGATACCCAGTTGAACTAGTCTTTCACACTTGCGATGCTAGATGCGGTCAAGGTGCTAAATTTGTGCCTGGCTGAGGTTAAGGACTGGACGTCATCTAGCTGGCTTAGACGTAACCCAGACAAAATGGAGATACTGGTGCTTTTTGGTTTTTTTAATTCTTTTTTGCTCCCTTCACCAGTCATCAGGGACTTTCTTGGCCGAGACCCACTCCACCGGACTTTTACTGCCTGGCCTGTTCCTTTCTTGACCGAGGAATCTGGTGCTGGATCCCCTCCCAACTGCAGGCCCATACAGGGGAGGGGAGATCACGGAGAGTCAAGTCAGGTTGGGACCGGCAATGGGTGTGTGGGTTGGCTACACGGGTCCGCCTTGGTTCTCTCCCCCCCCCCCCCCGACAGCTGGGTTTTTTCCTCCTCAGGTTTCCTGAGGCATGGGCTTGCAATGATGTCAGCACATGGAGGGTGTGCATCCGCCTTCTGCAGATGTCCGCCACTGCCTCACCCCATTCACGGCCCCGCTAAGGTGTAGTACTCTCGGGTCTCCACCAGGAGCTGCTACCAAGCAGGGATTCCCCCGACGCCCCCCGGGAAAGGAGAGTACTTCTCCAGATGCTCGATCCTCTCCTTCCCCAGCCGACCCCCAGCGCCCCGAGTCCACCCCCGAACCTGGATCACCAGCATAGCGTGAGGTGTTGCATCCAGCGCCTCAACCCTCAGCACCACCTGGCTGGCCAGAAGTACTGGTGCTTCAGCCTGGTCTTCGGTGAGGTGCAAGGGTCACACAAGAGATGGACAGCATAGTGCCTGTGTCCTCTAGTTTAGTGGACTATGCTAAAGTGAAGAATCTGGGGGTCACTCTGGATGAGAGGCTGACACTGGAGACTCAGGGGTCTGCTGTAGTTCAGAGTGGCTTTTACCATCTCAGAAACATCGCCCAGATTAAAGCCTTGATCTCCTCGGGAGACTTGTCCTTAGTGGTACAATGCTTTTGTCACGTCCAGGCTCGACTATTGTAACGCTTTATACCGTGGGGTGAGTGGACGTGTACTACGGTGCCTACAGTTGGTGCAGAATGCTGCAGCCAGGTTACTGATAGGCCTACCCAGGTCTTGTCATATAACCTGGGTTCTGCATGGACTGCACTGGCTGGGGGTGAAGTGTTGCATCACCTTCAAGGTCGTTTGCTGACCTACAAGGCCCTATATGGTCTGGGTTCTAGTTACCTGAAAGACCTCCTTACCCATCAGATCTCCCGCCCCTCTGCTCCTCTGAAGTGGGCCTCTTAGTGGTTCTTCGGGCTATGGTGAAATCTTCTGGATATCGAGCATTCATGCTCGTAAGACCTGCCCTGCAAAACAGGCTTCCTCTGTCTCTTTGAGAGGCCCCCCTCAGTGGAGGCCTTTAAGAGGGGCCTAAAAATCCTTCCTGTTTCAGGAAGCTTTTAACTTAATATAGTAAGCTCCTGTGTTGATGCCGCCTAATGTTTTGTCAAAATGCATTATTAATTTTTTTATGCCCTTTTTTTTTTTTTTATCCCCCATCCTGGTCGGCTCACGTTCATGTTGACCCCTCAGCCCCGTCCCCACACTGTGCAGGGCTGCTTCCCTTCTTCCCCCACAGTTTACCCTCCATGGCAGGGTGGCAGGGATCCCTCAAACCGCTGATACCAGATCCAGTTCGGGAAGGTGCCTGCTGATGTAGAGGGCGGCGCCTGCAGGGGTCGGCAGTCATTCGACTCACCCAGGACTTTTCTCCTCTGTTTTTTTCCCCACTGGAGGAAAAGCATGCAGTGTCGGCAATGGCCGGGTCGTGCGCACTTCTGCCCACAGCACACTGGACGACTGCTCTGCCTCCACCCACTGTGTACGGGATCTGGTGCTCAGACACCCAGCCACCGCTAGGTGTCAGACATACGCCGGTCTCCGTTTCCCTCCCTCCCTCCCTGGGAGAGGACAGCTGTCCTTCAGACATTCAATCCTCTTCCACCCTGGCCAACCCCCCGCGACCCGCTGCACAGGACACACTGGTTGTCAGGCGGTAGGAAGTAAGGCATAATGCCCTCAGCCCTCCACACCACCCGACCAGCCATAATGCATTATTTAACTGCATGGTTGCACGTATTTATGTTTGGATTGGTTTATTTTTTATTCTGTGGTGTTTTTTTGGGGGGGGGGGTTAAGATTTTTATCCTCCTTGACTGGAACCAGGCAGGCTATTAGACCTGTCCCCATGATCCACCAACTGGCCACCTATCTCCATCCTCCTGCTTCTGATCTTCCAGTACGGTGGGTCTCAGTGTCACGGGCAGGGTGTGACAGGGAGCTCCTACCACTCTTGAGGATCGACCTTTTCTTAAATCTGTTGCAACAGTTCTTCTATTTCTTAGCTTAATCTATCCTTTACAATTTCTGGTCCATAAGGTTGACCACCTATGGGCACCCCTTCCCTTTCTTGACTATGCTTTAGTGTCCTCTTTAATATTCCTTTTCCCTCTCAGTCCTCATACAGGGAGGGTATTGTGGTGACCTCCAAGGTGATATAAAACAACAGGCTGTGTTCCTCATTGTTGGATTTAGTACGCAATGGCACTATGTCATAAAATACTTTAATATATACACACCTTATGTGTATAAAACCTGTAACTGTTGAAAATATCATGACACTAGGTGTTTTTGATAAAGGTAAAAAGTTACTAGGGGACTGTATGATAAAAATTAAGTTAGTTGTACTATTTAAAGAGGAACTTCCTCAGTCCTTTTGACTTTCATACATAAATTACCCCTTCTTGCATTGATACTGGAATTGTACTTCATTACTGTCCGCTGCAGTTAGTTTTTGCATTCTGAACGGCTAAAAACTGCAGGATGTACCAGACCTTCTATAGCAAGTCTGGTGTTGCAGTGGGCCCAGGGTTGTACTGCTGACATCACTATAGGGAAGAGTCAATTTCACACACAAAAAAAAAAAAAAAACATACTGACAAGGCATTTAGATTTTGGCAAAATCAAATTATATTTTATTTCTAACGCGCTTTTCTTAAATCAAAATGCATTTACAATTTAAAATAATCAAACAAATAGTTTAAACACACAGAATTAAAAGACAGCATACATATGGCTAAATATCCTGCCCAAATGCTAAATCGAATAAATAAGTCTTCACGGAGGATTTAAATGTCTCAGTAGACAGGCAATCTCTAATCCGACGAGGTAGAGAGTTCCACAGGGTCGGGGCCACAAATGCAAATGCCCTAGCACCTGATGTCTGTAAACGGACCCTGGGAACCTCTAGCAATCCCTCATCGGCGGAGCGGAGGGGGCGGTAAGGTCACAGGAGGTCTTGAAAGTAATCCGGTCCCTGTCCCTGTAGGGTCTTATAGGTCAGCAGTGCGACCTTGAAGATGATCCTCCATCGCACCGGCAGCCAATGCAGTTCGCGCAGCACAGGAGTGATATGGCAAGATCTTGAATGCCCTGTCAACAACCTGGCCGTTGCATTCTGCACCAACTGCAGGCGACGGGAATCCACCCCCAGTAACCCTAGGAATAGAGCACTGCAGCAGTCAAGACGAGAGGACACAAAGGCGTGAACCAACATCGGAAGGTCATCGGGCGGAGCAAGGTGCTTTATCTGGGCGATAATAAATTGCTAACAGGGTGTCTTGAGGAAGAGGAAACACAGTATGTGCACTGAATACTGGTACTTTTCCCTTGCAACATTGTTGCAACTGCATGGTACTACACAGTGTAAGTCACCCCTCCACCCTACAGTGATGTCATCAGGAGCTAGCAGCCCATCAGCTAAACAGCAAAGGCAAGTGCAGCAGGGCTCAAAAACAAATCCAAAGTATAGAAGGCAGAGTAAACCTTGGCCAAAAATAACAAATGTACACACCTTTTCAGGTCTAGTACTGCATATAATGACTATAAGCTGTAACTTTTTGGACCATCATGAAAGTTCCTCTTTAAAATGCATGTAAACTGCTGTAAACTGAACAAGTCTGAAATGTCATGATGATTTGCATATATCCCATGGTGCTTTGCATTATGCAAGTATGTGTGACATTGTGTTTCTTTGAAACTTGGCTTATTGTCAATGCCCTTTGGGGTAACCCATGTTTCAGTGCTTCTGCACTGAGGGTCTTTGTCTTTAGCTTTTTTTTTTTCTTTTTCCAATTTGAGCCCCCACCACCCAAGCAAACAAGGCCCGCATAGGGGAGGCTAAATCTCAACAGATAAACTGGATCAGAGATCAGTAGGTGCTGGCTAAGTGCAGAGAAAAGACATACAGAGTCTGTTGCTGCAAACTGATGTACTGAAGAAGGGATAAGACATTGCTGAAGTTTATTTTCTGTATTTTGAATAAACATCACACAGAGATTGTGTCTTGAACCTGAGTTCGGTGTCTGGTCCATCTGTTATCCCACAACCCCTCCACACAGGGCTTCATCACCATCCATTTTCTATCTGGGTTCTCCCCCCCACCCCCAAGGCAATGGCAAACTCAGTCACACATGTGTGTGGAGGCGCACGGAAGCGCCACAACTGCCAACCCCAATCCATCCACCTGGCATAATCCAGCCTCCTAGGCACTGGCGCTACCACCAGCTCTCCACCCGGTGGCAGCCAACAGTCGGCATGGCTTGCCTCCCAATCTGGGAAAGGAGGGCTTACAGACAGGCCTCTCATCCTTCTCCCATCCTCCCCACCCCCACCCTCCCGGGTCAACTTCAGTGACCCAAGCTCACTCCCAAACTCAGGTCACAGGCATGGGAGGTAAGGCACTCTGGCACCTCAGCCCTCTACACCACTGGGCCATCTTTTGTTTTAAATATGTCATATATATATATATATATATATATATATATATTATATTTTTAACTTGCTATGCTTTGTGCTTCTCGGCAACGTCCCCTCTGCCTTTGCACCCCACGCCGCTGTGCCCCTGGATTAACCCCAGGCAGGTTCCCAGAGCCACCTTTAACTCCGGGGTGCCAGTTAACAGATCGGCAGGGACCCAGGGCATGCATGGGTGGGAGAGTGTCACTCCAATACTTCGAGGAGGAATTTTTTCTTGTGTGTTGCTGGGGAGGGGTCCACCAACGCCAGCGATGCACTCACGCCATGTATCTCAAGCTGTCCCCCCACAGTGAGACACTAGTAGGTTCTCCGGTAAACGGCGTGTCCCGTGGTCACCTGGTAACACTGAACCAGAGGCACACAACCCCCTTCCCCTCAGGAGTGGAGAGCATGCAATGGCTGCTCAATCCACCCACGCCAGCCCTTCGAGGGTCCCAGGCTCTTTCCTGAACCCGAGGCACCTGTGTTGCAGCGGTAAATCTTTATACTGCGCAGGCGGGCCGGCATATGTCTATATTTTACTGCATGGTGCTCCGAGACCCTGGGAATGGGCACTTGACGAATAAACGTTTACTTACTTACTCCACACAGATGCGGGGACCAGGTATTCCATCTGGAGACAGTGGGCGAGACGGGACATCTGAGCTATGCTGGGAACCGGTGCAAGGAAATTATTCAGGGTAGGTCTATCTGTTTTCCCCATTTTCGTAACCCACTCCTCCTCTGGGTGCAGCCCCAATATCCACTGACTCAGATCCTCTAAACCCTGCTCCCATTTGGCAGAGCCCTTTGTAAAACAGCAGGGGCAAAGTCACACATGGCAAAGGGTTCCCCAGCCTTAGCCTTTCACTATCATGCCAGCCTCCACAAATACAACACTGAATTCAAGATGCATCAAACCACGATTTTTTTCTCTTCCATAATGACTTTGTGATTTAGTATGGCGGTCCACTAATAACCCCAACTAATCTTTGGGGGTTGCTGAGATTTTATGTAATGTGCGAGTTCCTACTGCAGCTATAAAACCAGGGATTTCTGTACCAGAGGGCCTTGCTGTGGGACTACCAGTCAGTTATGCCAGCTAATCAGTGTGCACGGTTACTGGAATAGTGGTCTCAGTGGAGTTGCTACATTTGTGCATATCTCTGTGTTCTCCCCGCTCTAACTTAATTTCAAGTTTGCTCCCCCCCCCCCCCGTCTCCTTCCCACCTTGACCTCTCCTTTGTGTGCTGCCTGTCACCTTAATCCCTTCTCTGACTTTTTTTTTTTTTTTTTTTTTTTTTACAGGTTGCTAATTACAAACCCCACACTGTGTCGGGTGAGAGCCAATGCACCAATCTCCCATCCCCACACACGGAACCTCACCGCCCACGAGCTCCGGAACCCTCTGCAGCACACAGCTTCACCGCAGGTACTGTTTCACAGGACCATCTGCTCTTCGCTGTTGCAGCACCATGCTTTGTGCAGCACTGCATAGAGTCTGCCCCCCCCCCCGGGGTGGTGCTATCTTTAAAGGTTCAGCCAGAACCAATCAGCCCACTTTTTCACCCCTTCCTGAAAGTACAGTAAACCCTTCCTGGTCCCCCTTCTCCATCCGAGATTCCCCACCTCCTTAAATTGATTGTACAGGTTTCCTACCTCCCTGGGTCCTCCCACCTGATCTAGTCTTGTTATCACTCTTGCAGGCTCTGGCTTTCAAACCCTGGTCTTTCGACACTCTGACTCTCTCATAGAGTGGTGCTCTATCCACTAGGCCATACCACCAACAAGCTGGCTGGGTGATATATCTTTAATATCTCCTTTGGCCACTCTACCTCCTCCTGCCATACTGCCACCTAGTGTCCACAACAGTCAGCCCTCCTGATCTTATTACCCTGCTTTCTTCCCCTCCAAATGGCTGGTGACATTGAACCCAAACCCTGGCCCCACCACTCCTATCAGGACTCCATCTGGTGGTTACTGCATCTATCACCTAAATGCCAGGAGTTGGCTCTCCTTATTACTCATAGTATATGCTATCTCTAACTGCATCACTGCCCATCTCTGTCCCTCCATGGCTCATACCTTAACTTACACTAATGATTTCACTTACTCTAATCTCATGGTTTCTCATCCTCCAAACCTAATCACCTCCTCACTTTTATACCCTAACAAACTATACTTAATGTCGAGGTTTGTTCTCCAATGCTGCTATAGCTTCCAGCTACCTTGGTTCCTGCATACCCCAAGCAAACTATGGTTTCTCTGTCTCCTAACTTTGCTACTAGCAGATGACATAGAATCCAATCCTGGCCCTGCCTCCCCTCTGTTTCACTCTTACCCACTACGGAACACGCCAAAGGGGTTTAAGTTTGCCCACCTTAATATTCATAGCCTGCTAAGCAAACTCTCTGAATTTGAAGTGTGGAAAGGCCCACCAGGCCCACCTAGTCCGCTTAGCGCTAGGACTTTGTTCTTGTCGTCTGCCCCCCCCCCATGTCTAACAGACCCTTGTGTCTATCCCATGCTCTCTTAAATCCCCCCACCATACTTGCCCGCACCACCTCTTCTGGGAGTTTCTTCCAGTTTTCCACCACCCTCTTGTGAAGTAGAATTTTCTGAAGTTTCCCCTGAAGCTCTCCCACCACCACCACCACCATGTGAAAACCATGCCCCCTTGTTTTCGATTGCTCCCTTATCTTGAAGATGTCCCCTACTGGCACCCTGTTAATACCCCTGATATATCTGAAGGTCTCAATCATGTCCCCCCGTACCTTCTTTGCTCAAGAGAGTACATACTGAGGTCCTTTAGCCTTTCCTTGTAAGACAGATGACTAAGACCCTTTACCATTTTTGTCGCCCGCCTCTGGACGCTCTCCACCCTATCCACATCCTTCCTGAGGTATGGCCTCCAGAACTGAACCCCATACTCCAGGTGAGGCCTGACAAGCTGTCTGTATAAGGGTATTATGACCTCCCTCTTCCTGCTAGTTATTTCCCCGCCGATACATCCCAGCATCCTCCTGGCCCTTGCCACCACCTTATCATATTGCTTTGCCACTTTCAGGTCCTGTGAAATGAATATGCCAAGGTCCCTTTCCAGCTCGGTGACCTCTTGGGCCTGCCTCCCCCCCATACGGTATTCCACGTCTTGGTTCTTCCTGCCTAGGTGCATGATCTTGCACTTTTTTGTGTTGAAGGACAATTGCCATTCCCTGGACCATTTCTCCAGTTTTTCCAGATCCCTGCGCATGCTCTCAGTCCCCTCTGGCATGTCCAGTCTATTGCAGATCTTCTTGTCGTCCGCAAAGACACACTCTACCCTCCAGCCCCTCTGCTATGTCCCCTATAAATATACTGAAAAGGTGTGGCCCCAGCACCGACCCCTGAGGCACTCCACTGGTGACCTTACCCTCCCCAGATAGTATCCCATTGACAACTACCCTCTGTCTCCTGCCCTCCAGCCAGTTTTGCACTCACCTAACCACTTGTTGTATGTGTATCTGAAACCTGGCTAAAGCCATCAATCACTGACTCTGTATGCTCTATCCCGGGCTTCAACATACTGCGTTGTGATTGCTCCTCTTCTAAAAGGGGTGGTGGTGTTGCCAGGGCTCCAGATAAGATTTTGTTGGGATGAGTACTGTACTCCTCATTTTGAAAGTGAGGTGAGTAAAACCAAATTTAGATGCGCAGAGGAGTGAAGAGTACATTTTTAAAAACAATGTAGTTTTTTTTCTAGACCAGAATTGATCAGGTGCCAACAATGCTCCAGATAATGTTGGCAGGTGCAGTAATTTACTCAGTTTTAAAACATAGTGAGTAAAACAAAATTCAGGTGCATACGAGTGCTGTAAATCTGGAAAAAAAAAAAACTCCTTTTAAATCACCAGTTATGTTATGAAGCACTATTGTTTGGAGTGCGGAGTATTTACAAATACTGAGTGAGTACTGGTACTCATTAAAAAAAAATGTTCTGAAGAGTATTTCCTAAAATGAGGTTAGTAAAACAGGTTGGTACTCCCCTTATCTGGAGCCCTGGGTGTTGCCATATACTATAAAAATCATCTCAATCTCTCTTCCCTCCCCACACCTAAACCTCTCCTTTGTGAGGCTCTACACTCTATCTTGCTGCTTGGTGGTACCAGAAAACGTCACATTATCTGCACATACAACCCCCCGAAAGGCAGTATAACTGCCCTTCATGAACTTCTCTCCCAAAATATTCCATTAGTTGGTCTCAATGAAACTATTCTTCTCTGGGATTTCAGTTTATACTGGGGTGATAAAAGAAAAAATTACTCACCTTAGTAATGTTGTTTCTTCTAATGGAGTCTTGCTGTATTCTGACAATAGCAGTGAGTCCCAACCTTCGAACTGCCCCGGAGATGAAAGAGTTAACTTTCCATGCCAGGCATGGAACGCTGAGCTCGAGCTCGGTTGAGACTCTGTCTGATGCTGTT
This sequence comes from Neoceratodus forsteri, assembly GCA_016271365.2. Classification (NCBI taxonomy): domain Eukaryota; kingdom Metazoa; phylum Chordata; order Ceratodontiformes; family Ceratodontidae; genus Neoceratodus; species Neoceratodus forsteri. Next base: position 18,039,262 of record CM057456.1, read on the forward strand.
TAAACTCAAACCGTCAGATCTTTACGAGCTAAACTCACTAGGGTCCTGTGTGGAAGCTGTAAACCTACACTAGCCAACTGGCTACTAAACATAAAAACAGATTTTTTGGTCCCAAAACAAAGACTCAAGTCAGGAGACCCAAAAAATGAAAAAAACACAACACCCACTCACTCAAAGAAAAAAAGGGGTGAAAACAACAAGGTGGGGCACCTCCTGAGTGCCAACACTGACACTGCCCACCCACATCCCAAAAACAGAGGTTCTGAGAGGGGAAGGCATGGAGGGAGGTCAGAATACAGCAAGACTCCATTAGAAGAAACAACATTACTAAGGTGAGCAATTTTTTCTTCAAACAAATGAAAATTACGTACCTACCGTAATTCTTGATCTTCTCTTGTATCTTCACCATTCATTACTGCTTGGGTTAGGCGAATGGCGCACACCGCTATGGGGAGTTTTTTTTCAATCGGCTCAACGGCACGCCCTCGGGGCGGCGTAATGTGTCATGCACGAGGGGCGGCCGTTAGGTGCCGCAGACTACTCCTATATCTCAGTTCTGGTTCTGGTGGCTGGAAAGGTGAAAATAAAGGATAAGAAAAAAGAAAGCGAGGCAAGAGAGCCAAGGGATAGAAAAAGGAAAGGAAATAAACTGAAAAAGGAAAAAGTCGATGGAGAGTAGACAGAGGAGAGAGAATTCCTACCCTAAGGGACCGCAGGGCCTCCTTTCCGGGGTGGCTCT